>OX352735.1:0-5000000 GCA_947095525.1 Trisateles emortualis | reverse complement strand
TACGGAATACCGATTTTCATTCTGACAGCCAGATTTTGCTCGGTTTTTGCGGTGGCTCGGTTTTTGCTCTTACGGAATACCCCTGCCGTTCTTTAGTCTTGAAAGCGTAACAAACAAACAAAGTCATTTACAATATAAATATAGATAACAAATGTGTTATTGTATTTATCAATTCATTGTAGTTTTGTAAGTATGTATGTGTAAAATGTGTCTGTGTGTGTGTGTGCACTTGTATTTACTTCCTTTGTTTAATACGAATCAGTTTGGATAATTCTACTTCTTATCGTTTGGTTAGTGGCCAACGTGCTCCTCTAGACAAGTAGCATACACGGTTAATCGAATAGAATAGAAAGCAAGTGTATGGGATTGAAAATATGTTTATATCGTAAACTTATGTCAAATCGTACTATAGGTATTTGCTTACTATACTATTCGACTACTGTTAAAGTACACTTAGACTCAGGACAATCATAAATCACACAAAATTTTGTCCCGTATGGGGATCGAACCCACAACACGCCACGCAGTGGTATATGGAGAGGTAACCACTGAACCAACCGTGTATCGGAATATTTCCGACCCGTAATATTGCTGGCTGATAAATAATAGTAGTAGGTACTAAAATAATGCTCTAATTATCAATAATAATATAATTATTATAATTATTATTATGATATCTTTTAAAATAAGAGGAAGCAGCGACCTCAATAGATTCTATAAAGAGTACCTATTATCTATTTAATATCTCGGAAACGGCTTTCATGAAATTTCGTATTCAGGGGGTTTCGGAGGCGATTAATTGATCTAGCTAGGTTTCATTTTAGAAAAGGTTAATTTCCAAAAAAACCGGTCATCCAGATACTATCAATTAAATGTCTGTAGTCCGCATCCAACTAAACCTTTATCACATGTAGTTAATACCTGGATTACATTCTGTACAAGGAATGATTAACACTGTCATTGCTGAATGAGTTGTGTTGTTTTGATGCTTTTCGTGAAAACCCGTAATTGGCTTTTTTTTTTTTTTTTATACTACTTGGGTGGCAAACAAGCATATGGCCCGCCTGATGTTAAGCAGTATCCGTAGCCTATAGACGCTTGCATTACCAGAGGTATCACTTGCGTGTTGCCAACCCATTTTTTTACACCAGGGCTTTAAGATGGAAGTAACCCTGGGATAGGAATACGTTTGTTTCAAAACGCATTCCTAAATGAGCGCTGGAGACCTGTACTCACACACAGGAACACAACTACACCGCTGTGTGTAGTCATTTGGCTGTGGTCTTCTGTAAGGTGGAGGTCCTTCCCCAGTCGGGCTTGCTCGCCAGTATGGTGCCCTACCTCTCTTATGTTTCATAAATTTAATATTAATTCCTTTGTATATAGCTGTTGGTTTTTGGTATATCTATATGTGTAACCAGCATTATTTCGGCTGTCCCAGATCAAAACCCAGTAAGTGCTTCTTAACAAATTTAACAGGTGAGCGCAAAAACATAAATCGGAGTAGCCTTACAAAAGTACCTATATGTGTTAAACTGAAAAAAATATATTTACTGAAACGAATACTAACTATTGAATACATATTATGAGAACTTTTTGGAAAATAATGTAAAATGCATGTTTTATTAAACTAACTTTAGGTACTACTAGGTTTTTGAAATGGTTTATGAAGGGTATATAGAACACTTATCTTCTTGGTTTCGTGGTATCAAAATAGCTCTTATTTATAAGATATTAAAAAAATCTAAAGATGCAAAAAAAATAATTGAAAACACAAACATTTTGATCTGGGACAGCCGATTTAGCAGTGTTTGTGTGCTGTCATATCATTGTCAGGCCTGGTTCACTCCGCTGTTTAGGTATGAATCTACAAGTACCCGGCCGGTCCATTTCTAGGGGGATTATTTAGTTGAGTGTCGCGCGCGCGCAATGCGCCGGTCGCGTCGTCGGTTCGACGTAAGTTTACCTACGATACGCACACGAAGCCGTAATTCGTCACCAATTCGTTTTCGCTTTTAAATATTTTAAAGAAAATAAAGGCAAAAAAATATTCCACAGTATTCGGCTGCTTAAATAGTGATAAGGATCCTAACCTCTCGTTTTTCAATATTCCAAAGCATATTGTAAAGTAAAGAAACACGTTATCATTTACAAAAACATAATTTGTAGTTACCTATTTAATAATAATAATAATAATTTTTATTGTTCTCTTTCTGTGGTTCTCTCTCACATAGATATTACAGTTATTTGTAGCAAGGTTTTGATATGTAAACTATACAGCACAGTTTTTGTAGAGACGTATTATTTATTAGTCTAACCAATTAAGTAGGTACTTATTTAATTGGGAAAATATATTATAGCCGCCTATCACTCAATAGTTTCAAATTTCATCTGGACAAATGGCGCCAAACAAACCAATGACAAACTCTAATAGGTATTTTTAATTTAATCATAAACATAATCATGGGCGGAGCCGCGGGCAACTGCTAGTACCCATTATTATAATTTGTTCTTTAGAGGTTTGACCAGTCCTGCGATGTGGACACACACTGCTCGTTCTTAAAGTTTTATAATCTTAATGTCGTCCTGTAGTACCTATTAAGTATTCTGTGCTATTACTTAGTACCTACATTGAATATGTCCCCACATGTCCAGATTTATATAAAAAGTTACTCGTTTACAAAAGTATAGTATGTACCTACCTAAACCTAACAGGTACTTCAGATCAAAATTGATCTCTAAGTGACAACCATAACGTCCAGAAATACGCAATACAAAGAGAGTCAATTTGTAGGTGAATAAACGAGTAGGTAAGTTTCGTGCTGGGGAGCTGAATTGCGCTCTATTATGTGCGAGCAAAGTTGATATTTGTTTAAATGATTTAGCGAAGTGAACCTTCTGTACCTGTACTATTAAGTATTCTGTGTCATTGTTAAATAATCTGTGGTAAGTTTCAATTGGATGTGATTAGTGTAAACACATGACAGGCGGTGGTGGCCGAGTGTTAAAGTTTAAAGAGAGGTGGGGCACCATACTAGCGAGCAAGCCCGTCTGGGGACGGACCTCCACCTTACAGAAGACCACAGCCAAATAACTAAACACAGCGGTGTAGTTGTGTGCTTGTGTGTGAGTACATATTTCCAGCGCATATTTAGAGAGAACGTTTTTCTAGCTCAGGGATACTCTATCTTAAAACCCTGGTGCAAAAAAACGGCAACACACAAGTGATACCTTTGGTGTTGCAAGCGTGTATAGGCTTCGGCATCAGGCGGGCCGTATGCTCGTATGCCACCAAGTAGTATAAAAAAGGGATACCTATATAGAGATATACCTAACCATAAATTATAAGGTTGTTAAAGGGTCAGCAAAGCGCGAGTGACACCCCTGGTGTTGCAAGCGTCCATAGGGTACGGTAACTGCTTACCATCAGGCGGGCCGTGTGATTGTTTGCCACCTTGGTAGTATAAAAAAGAAACAATTTAAAACACAGATACATTAGGTATTGACAGTACTATTAAGTATTCTGTAGTATTGATTTATGTTTACGTTATCGCATCTGCAATCCTATCTATCCACAGATAGGAAAATGGTATCAACTATCAACGCGATTGTAGTTATACCTACCTATAGAAAATTAAGATAGTCAAAGTCAAAGTCATTTATTCATTTAGATCGTAAACATGATAGGGTCATTGCGCCAGTTAGCGACCATTTAGCTGGGTTGCCCACTTCAGATGAGTATAAAAAAATTTTATCTACACGCAACATAGTATGTGTTGGTGTAAATTAGTCCCAAGTATAGTCTAGTTTGGATATAAAACACAAAATATAGTACTTTTATCCATGAAATATTATAAAAAGCTGAAAAAGTGAAAATATAGGCAAAACGTCGGTTTACGGCCACTTTAGGCGGTTTACGACCACCAGTGTGCTAGTTTGCGACCGCTATATTAATAATCCTTGACTTCATAACAAAATCTATGATTTTAATATTAAAAATATTCCAATAAAACAATTAAATTTGATTTAAATATTTTAAATTTGTTCTGTTAATAAATTATATTTACAGAAATAATAATTGTTAACGAAAACAATATGGTAATCATTTGGTGTAGTCTTTCTTTTTTCATTTTTTAGGTATATCGTTAACAATTATCAACTTCAGTAATATTTATGATGTGGTATAAGGTTTTGATGAAGTATTAATTTTTTGCACATGGAGACCAGGTAGACCGACGACCTAGTAAAGGTTGCGGCCAACCGATGGATAAGGTCAGCTCAGGACTGAGTGCTGTGGAAACACCTAGGGAGGACTATGTCCAGCAGAGGACGTCTTTTGGCTGATATGGATGGACTCAAGACCAATGACATGTGTGACTTGTTACCATTAGCAGTAATACGGGTTTTTATACAGTTGCACAATCCACCCAATTATTTAAATTGTGTGTAATATATTCAAAAATACATTTAAGCGCATCCATCCCTTTGCTGATGTGCCATCACCATTCTTCGGGCATGCTCTCTACAACAGCTCGTGGAGGGTGTATGTAGGCAATTACAACGAGCGGCAGACTTACTTGGCCACTGGCATTGAAAGTGATCAGACCTGTCAAGTTATCCTTTTCATTTCCCGCTTTAACCTGGTACAAATTTTGCCATCCCTTCGTAGTTAAAAAAGTCCTGGTTTTAGGACACAGAGAAACCGCTTTCATTTTCATTAAAGATGCGCTCTGGGCATTCAATAATCTAATGTCTCTTTCAAGAATATTCAAATTCATTAAACCAAGCTCTTATAGATACTTCGGTTACTCTAGCTCTAGCTTTATTTATTCCTTCGGCTGCGCGGCATGATATATCAGGATTTTGGCATGATATATAGGTTTGTCCTGGACGATGTTCTTCGTCTTTAACAATTTTCTGAACTGTCTGTCCTGTTTCTTAACCGAGAATCCACTCTTTAACATGCTTTTCGCCTTTTACCAGGCAGGATCTGGATCCCTTATCTCGATAGTATCACATCCTTTCAGTAAGCCGATCTCCAATTGTGGTTCGAGGGATCTGATACATAGTCTACAAGTTTCTCTTATTGCCTTCACTTCCTTTCGAATATCATTATGAGCTTTTTTCAAGGCTTCTTTAGTGTACTGAATACCGATATAATATTATGTTGTAATAAACCTTATTCGACAGATTGCTTGCTAAAATAATAATTATTAAACGGACATTTGAAAATAAAATCAAATTCAAAAGACACCTTGTTTCTCTCTAACTAAATGATGGCCGCAAACTAATGTCTATATTTCAATTATGTGGGTTAACGGCCACCTATTTAGCACTTATTTGTTGGTCAATTAAATAAACTTTCTTAAAGAAACTGGTGGTCGCTTACTAAAGTTTTGCATGTTAACACTTTGATAACGCTACACCCTAAATTGTTATAGTCCTGTATAAATATTAAAGTCATACTAAGCAAAACAAAATACTGCTGTATGTGTCAGATTGCGACCATGTGGTCGCAATTTGACGTTTTTGGTAAATAGGCACTTCAGTTACCGACCACTAGATTTTAGTTTAATAATAAGTATAAAAATTATAATATACAATTTAATAATGACAACAACTCAACAATTGAACTAATTAAACATTTATCTTGTGTATACGACATCAAATAAGTAATGAAACGTACCTTTGAGCGCCGCGCGTCGTGTTATTTTTTTCTTAAATCACTATACAATCGCTCACTACTGAATCATCATGCGCTTTGAGTAATTTTTCTTCGGCGTTGGGTTAAACCATTTATTTCAAACTGCATCAATTCTTGTTTAATAATCATTTAAAAAACGCGTATGATTTTTTATTTATTTATGTTACCTCTAGAAATGCTATTATCTTGATTTAAATAACTTTAGTCCGACAAATGGCCGGTTACTGAAGCTGGCCGGAAAACTGGCGCACTGACCCTACTGTGACTAGTTATTACAGGTGACAGTTGTAAATGAAACCATTTTTTGGGTGCATTTATAGACAAATGACTGCCAAAAAATACAGTAGTTATTATTCTACAAGGTGAGTTTCGTCATAAATTATATAGTAAGTAATTCTAAATAGTTAAAAAAAACATCGAATCAGCACCAAATTATTGAGATGTAACCACTTTATGACTTCAATTTTTATTAAATAATACTTATTATTAATTAATATAATATTATTATTAATAGTTTTTACGTGAAGGAGTAACAAACATCCTCACAAACTTTTACATTTAAATTATTATTAGTAGGATAGGAGGCCGGTACTAAACTGGCCTTTACTGGTGGACCATCGGAACCTGATTTAGTGATCCAGACAGCATTGAATGCTGTCTGAATCCTGAGCTGACTTTATCCGTTAGCTGCTCGCAACAATATCCATAAGCTCCTTTAACGAGCAGGTGTTAGGATATAATTTTTATATGTCCCATTATTTGCGGAACAGCTCTAATACAGTAGATGAGAACTGTGCCCAGCCAGCAGTGAGACATATATTATGGGGTGCTATTATTGTATCTAATAGATAAATACAGTTAGTATTACATACGTATTTATAACATGATGTACAAAGGCGAGCTTAACTCAAAATTGAGTTATCTTACAGAGGAATCCGTTCGTGAAATATAAAGAATGAAAGAAACATTTTTTGTGCTTAAACAAAATTACAAATAACAAACAATATACCTATGTAACTTATAAGTAATTAATACTAGTTGTTGCCCGCGGCTCCGCCCGCGTTGATGTCGTTTATCGCTGTAAAAAGTTTGTGTGTTATGCCAGACCATAATCTATCTTTGTGCCAAATTTCATCCAGATCCGTTTAGTAGCTTTTACGTGAAAGAGTAACAAACATCTATCCATCCATCCATCCATACTTACAAACTTTCGCGTTTATAATATTAGTAGGATTTTTGCAATGACGCATGGGGTAGACTTGCCTCTTCATTCTAAGTTAACGCGCAGTTCAGGTGTACAAACAGTATTGTTCCTGTGCTATTATGCTGCAATTGCACATGCGACCTAAGCAGTAAACACCTACAATAAAAACCCAGCCACCTATAACAAACATTAGCACTTAAAAGCTTTATATTTCACGAACGGATTCCTCTGTAAGAAAACTCAATTTAGAGTTAAGCGTACATTAAAGAATTAAATAAAAAAACGCAATATTTTAAAAAAACCTATTCCACGACATACCAGCCATGGGATAGACAAGAAAAAAAGCATTCTTACTTTTTTATACTAAGTAGGTACTTGAGACTAGCTTATGGATGCTTGCAATACCAGAAGTATCACTTGCGTGTTGCCAACCCATTGTTTTAGGGCTTTATGATGAGAGTATACCAGGGATAGGAATACGTTTCTTTCAAAACGCATCCATAAATAAGCGATGGAGACCTGTACTCACACACAGGAACACAACTACACCGTTGTGTGTAGTTTTATTTTATTTTTTTACTTTTTGATTCGACTATTGCTTATGCCACTTGTCTAGAGGCTCAGTACTTTCTGAGATGACCGCGTTCGACCAAACAAACTCTTCAGCTTTATAATATTAAGTAGGTGCCTATAGATAGTATAGATACTTTATGTAGTCGAACTATCATCAGGCCTCCGTCACTCGCTCAAGGTTACGCGTTATGTGCCTACCGCTATGTAGCTCGTAACCGAGCCGATCGCCAGTGGGGCTGCCGCACGCGACACAGAGCGCACACAGCACGTTTCCCGCTCAAAACGCATACGATATTTACGTACACTACGTATATTAAGTTAATATTATTAAGTTTTGACTAACGACACGATGGTTAATTATTGTGAAGTCGTTGGATGTCATAGTCAAAAGAAAAATAAAAAATTTCATTGCCGAAAGATGAAGAAAGGTACGTTACGTTATTTCAAAGTAGGTACGCATTTAAGCTGGCTTCAGTTAGTAGTACCTAGTAATTTTAAAATGCATCTTGCGTATAGGTACTCTTTCTTAAAAATCTACGAGAAAGTTAGAAAGACAACCCTACCGCATTCGTGCGATGACGAGCTTGCACGTGAGTCGCACGGCGGGCAACACAATCTCGACTCTTTCTTCGCGTGCTTATGGTACATTTCTTTTCGCTGCAAACAGCAGGTATTATTATTAAAAATTTGTAGGCTATTATGGCGTAGGTATTTTCGGTTTTGTATGGGAGTGATGTATCTGTTACGTAGTAACTATTAAGTAATCTGTGCTATCATACTCGTACATGGAGGATTCCGTATCATGCATGTACAAAAACCTGTTTAGTATTGACTAATAGCCTGAGTAATAAACTAACTACTAGTGCATTATGATGACGATCAGTTTTTATACGAATACATACAATGACTAATCTCTTATTTTACCTTATTACCTAATAAAGCTGAAACGTGAGCATCAATAACAGTATTTTTAAATAAAGACAAGCATACGGGGGTATTCCTCGAAGACGAATACCCATTTTGAAACGCACCTAAAATATTCCTCAAAACGCACCATTCACGAGCACTAAGGAAATCATAGCGCACCTGAATGGTGCGTTTCGAGGAATACTTTAGGTGCGTTTCAAAATGGGTGCGCTTCGAGGAACACCCCGCATACGGCCTGATGTTAAGCAGTTACCGTAGCCTTTGGATGCAATACCAGAGGTATAATTTGCGTGTTAACTACCCAATTTTTTTACACAAGGGCTTTAAGATGGAGAATCCCTGGAATACGAAAACATTTCTTCCAAAACGCATCCCTAAATGAGGGCGGGAGATTTTTACGCACACACAGAAACACACCACTGTGTATAGTTATTTGACTGTGGTCTTATGTAAGGTGGAAGTCCTTCCCCAGTCGGGCTTGCTCGCTAGTAGGTATGGTGCCATACCTCCCTAAAAATTGTGTTGAATTTTGTATATACAACTATCTTAAGACTGTATGTATCGTTAACATGTATGTCTCTGTGTCAATAAAGTCTATTTTATTTCTTCTTTATTTTTAACTCTATTTATTTGTTACTAGCTGTTGCCCGCGTCTCCGCCCGCGTGGATGTCGGTTATCGCTGTAAAAAGTAGCCTATGTGTTCCAGACCATAATCTATCTCTGTGCCAAATTTCATCCAGATCCGTTCAGTAGTTTTTACGTGAAAGAGTAACAAACATTCATCCATTCATCCAAACATCCATCCATCCGTACTTACAAACTTTCACATTTATAATATTAGTAAGGATTAAGACTAAATGGTTGAACGGATAATAAATTTGGCAAAGAGATAGATGGTATTTTGGGTAAGCATAATTATATTCTTCTTATAGAGTGGTTAGTGACCAACCTGGTGACGAGAGTTGTTCAGATCACCCAAAGGCCTCTGTCGTGCGTGATCAAACGAGAGTTAACAACCAAGACCGACTTTTAAAGTGCCCTTCGAAGAACGGAGAAGTTAAGAAGAAATACCAGTATCCGGTCACTCACCCATAACCATCCGCGCCCTTGGTAGCTTAACCCGCTGATCGTTCACCGATCATTCAGGGCACCTGGCTATGACTTCCTTAACACGACTATACTTATTAAATTATGGCTTAATATTTTATTTCTAATTCAATGTCATTAATTACTTACCTAGGTACGTACTTACATATTCCAATTCGTTGCCGTGAGTTGCTATTTTTTTACCAATAACAAGTCTCAAGTTAGCTTCTTAATAAAATAAAATATTATGAATGTATTATAATTGATTTCGCAAATAAATAGGTATGCGTTCTTTGAGAAAACCGGTACCTTATGTGGGTTTAAAATACCTTTATTATTAACATATTTCGATCGCAAATAACATTTTTATAAATGTATGCGGGAAGGTAGGTAGTAGGTATTATAGTTAGCACATTGCGTCTCAATTATTAGTTCATCAAATTGCTTTGTTTCATACGATGTATACGTAAGATAATCAGACGTATGTAAATATGAGTTGTAGTTATAACAAAATGTAATGTAACTTACCCATTATCACGAATATCCAATGAGTTATTTGACGATCTGGGCACCAAAGGACGGTAACTCGACCTCGTCATTGTTAATCACACAAAATACAAGTCAAATCATCACAAATACACTTATAAACTATGTATTATTGAGCAAATGACACGCCTATCGTCGAACGCACCAAGTTACTGACTGTCGTTGTGCATATCTGCCAATGATAACGTATCTATCTATAGAAATACTGATATATTCATTTTACAAAGGCTATGATAACATAACAATGTGTCGTTTGTCGATCGGCTGTTTACTATTGCATAGGTATTTTGGCGATCGATATTATAAAAGTTGGGGTGAAAGCACCGCGCCACTCCTCTCCTCATGGGCCGGTTTTTCGAGCTTTTGATATTCTTTAGTATAGTGCCATCTGTCGGCGGGTACTTGAACTTGAACAATGAGGGGTGAACGCTTTTGTTGTTGTTAATGTTACAAACAAATGTTATGGTTGTTACCCTGGTTCTGCTAATGATGAAAAAAAGTGTTTTTAATATTATTTTAGGGTTAAGTTTTTTACTGGAAACTGTTTAGCTCGGTACCAATTTTAATCTTTAATTCAGTTTTTTTTATACTACCAAGGAAGCAAACAAGCATATGGCCCGCCTGATGGTAAGTTGAGGTATTCCTCGAAGCGCTACTACCATTTTGAAGCGCTCCTTTTTTATTCCTCGGAGCGCACCTTTTAGCAGAAATAAAATTTTAATATTTTAAATTGCTATCGGGAGCGCTCCTAAAAGGTGCGCTCTGAGGAATAAAAAAGAAGCGCTTAATTAGGTGCGCTTCGAGGAATACCTCGGTAAGTTACCGTAGCCTATGGACACTTGCAACATCAGGGGTATCACTTGCGCGTTGCCGACCCTTTAGAAACCTTATAACTCCTTTCTTGAAGAACCCCATGCTATAGTCTCTCGGGAAAATCACAACCTAATCGTACGTGGGAGGAAATTCCCCTTAAACCGTACTACTTGGGTGGCAAACAAGCATACGGACCGCCTGATGTTAAGTAGTTACCGTAGCCTATCGACGCTTGCAATACCAGAGGTATCACTTGTGTGTTGCCAACCCTTTTTTTTACACCAGGGATTTAAGATGGGAGTATCCCTGAGAGAGGAATACGTTCCTTTCAAACGCATTCTTAAATGAGCGCTGGAGACCTGTACACAGGAACTACACTCATGTGTAGTTATTTGGCTGTGGTCTTTCTTCTGTAAGGTGGAGGTCCTTCCCCAGTCGGGCTTGCTCTCTTGTATGGTGTCCTACCTCTCTAAAGATACTTTTCAATGGGCAGGCATATTACGTAGACCAGTACCGGTTTTTTTATCACTGGAGGTATCACACAATTTATTCTAAGGCTGGTTTAGAAGAAATTTTGTGTGGTTTTGTGATGGCGTATTTTTTGGATAGGAAAGCATCTTATAAACGCATCCCTTCGCTACCCAGGCACTTGGCGGCCTGGCTATGTAGCCAGCCTGCAGTGGCCAAAATATTCGAGAAATTCGTGACTGCTTTGTGCTCACAGGAGTCACAGCGGTGGGCATGTGGGTGGGATTGTCCCAAAAAAAGGTACTCACACACGGGAATATAACTACACCACTTATTCGCTTTAGGACGACGGTGTATTTATGTGTGGTATTTATTTGGCTGTGGTCTTCTGCAGGTTGGTGGACACATGTGATGTATCACCAAAGCCAACGGTCTACCCTCCAGCTCTTGACAGAGAAGAGGTTACTCTTGGCTATTTTTTAAAACATTAGCCTCTAAAAATAAACCATGCTTACCATAGCCTCTGCCTACCCCAATGAAAGACGGGCGTGATGAATATGTATCTATTCGTTTAAATTAAAACATAGTAGGTACTTAGGTGTTTCTATGGTGTAATCGATAATAATTAGAAAGTAACTAAACATAAGAGATTGATTGATTGATTAATTGTGAGTTCTATTCGATAATATCGACGACATTATACTAAGAAAATAACTTATTATTTAGACTTCTTGTCTTCTACTGCCGGTGTATCTTCTGCTGTATCTTCGGGTACAGGCTCTGATGCTTCTGGTTTCTCTTTGACGTCATCATCTTTTAATTTCTGTTCCACTTCTTTGTTCCACTCCTCTAATTCTTTTTCTGCGTTTTTCAGGTCTTCTTCGGTTACATTCAAGTCTGGGTAGCGTCTCTGGAATTATTATATGGTTTGATTAATAAATCGAGGCTGAGTGTGTTTGTTTAAACGCGTTTATCTCTAGAACTACCAGTCGGATTATGTTATTTTAGGAAGGCTATAGGGTATATAACAACTCGGTATGACCAAAGGGAAGAATGGCATTAACAATCAACCTGACACGCGACAAAGGCAGGGCACCACACAAGTTAGCTAGCCTAACTGGGAAGGACCTCTACCTTACATAAGACAACAAGCAACTGTACACAGAGCATAGAACACGTGAGTGAGAGAACCCTAATGTCTATTTTTTCCCGACATGGGAAACGAACCCAAGACTTAGAAGTTGCACTTAACATGTTATTGGACATAAAGGGAGTCTGTGCCTACGACGTGTTACCAGTGTCGACAGGGAGCTGCAGGGGTATTCCGTAAGAGCGAAAACCGAGCGACCGCGAAAACGGAGCAAAATCTGGCTGTCAGATTGAAAATCGGAGCAAAATCTGGCTGTCAGCGAAAACCGAGCCTTTTGACGTTTAGCAATCGTGTGTGTCCGTCACCGGGCAATCACAACTGTCAGTTTGCGATTGGGTTTTTCTGTCTTGAAATTCCATACAAAAGCCTAGAGATTGGTAATTGGCGGTGTATATACGCTTGTGTCTCTCTTATAGAAGCCTCTTGCTGTGTTAATAAAAAATCATTCATCTACGAAATGACCGCGTCTAGCTTGCTTAACCTCGGACATGTAACTCAGCAAATAGATAATAAAAAGCAAATAAGCAATAGGTGAATAAATTCCTTACTTGAAATTCCTGTAAAGTAGCTTGTATATTTTCCTGTTGTGTCCTCAACCGTCGCGGCAGTGTGAACACAGCATTAAACAATCTCAACATCATCCATCCGACGATTGTCAGTACTCCGTACATAGCCATGGACTTCGCCATCGCCCAGAAATCAACGCTCACTTGCTGATGCTTCATTTTTGAGCTTAGTTTTAATTCAAGCTTATTTCTGAACTTTGCGTGTTTATTTTAATTTGAATTTCGAAAGTTTATTTCTGGACTTTGTGTTCTGATTTTAATTTGAATTTTCTTTTTTTTAAATGTTTTTGTCAATGGTTTTTGGCGTTTATTTTTTATGAAAATACATTATTTTCGTGCCTAGTTACGGGTGAATTTGTATTTATGTATTTTAACTAAGCTCAAATGTACCAGTGTTAGTTTAATAAACACGTAAGTACGTCTGATGGTCTAGAAGCATTCGTGTATATGACAGTGACCCATTTAGCTATCGATTCTTTGACTACGTGGCTTACGAATTATTAATATAGGCAGAAGTGGTCAACTTGTTAGTATTTTTCGTTTGGTAATAGTTTTTTTACGATAAAATTGTACAATAATCAATGTATGTATATAGTGTTTAGTTCAAATTCAATAAGTCATTACCTCGTTAGACTTGCATGGGAAAGTTATTTCGCAGGGCATTGACCGATAGCGAGATCCAAATTTTTGAGGACAATAAAAATGCCTTGTGGGTATTGAACTGGAGTTCTTTCAACATGGTTTTGTAAGGAATTGATGAGGAAGTGCTTTATTTTTCTTTCTTATAGCAAAGAGAACTAAGCTTACATTTTGAGCTAGTGTGTCTATAGGTACTCTATAAAAGTTATAGAGTACCTAGTTCTAGAGAAGTTATAGTACTTTAGAGTAGTTATAATAAAGTCATAACACTTGATAGGAATGGGAGTGCAACAGACGGGTGTCAATGTCATAAAGAGAGAATAATATAGGTACGCTTAGTGATGTACCGTGCCCGGGAACACTGCCAAGGACTGGAAATATTGCCGGCAGCGTTGCCGGCAATGTTCCCAAACTGGAAATATTCTGGGAATTTTGGTTCATTTTTCAGATTTTTTACAAAAGATATTTTGCATTTACTTTAGTTTATTAAAGCCTATATACTTATAATAAAAGCAGTCAGTAAAATATCATATTAACGAAAATGCCCAGTTCATTTCAATATTCCCAGCAATGTTTCCAGTTCGTTGCCGGCAATATTCCCAAGGTTGCTTGGGAATATTGCCGGCAACGAACTTTGGATAAGTATAAAGGGCCAATCATTACAATTTTAAATAAGATTTTAGATTTTTTTGGCTGTCTTTATTAATTGTCGTTATATCCTATATAGATTTTAGGAAAGTAAGGAATTAAAAAACCGTTTTTACTAGGCAGCTTTATTTTTCTTATTCAACAAAAAAAATGTTTCAATTGTTTTATAACGCAACTATAGTTTTAAATAATATATTATATAAAATATATTTATACCCTGGTATGCAACAAATTAACTTTTATGATCACAAACTATTTTATAAACAAAAACGCGAATTGTAAAAAAATACTATATAAAACAATAATCTTTTAATTTAACTACGTTCGTAACTTGAATTATTGGCATAGAATATAATTTTAACTTGAAAAAAACCGAATTCAATACGGCAAGTTGTAGAACTTTCAAAATCCCTAAAATCTCAAGTCTAAATTAATTAAACAGGATGAACTTTCATACAAACTCAAATCCCACTTTTCCTCCCATAAAGACGGTTTTTTTTAACTGATCAATTACAGCTAAAGTGCATGTCTTGACCATTCAAATAAGCCCAAACACGGCTAGATTATAATGTTTAATTTTGAAGTTCCGTTGCCTACCTTCCGGCTTCATCATCGGTTCAGTTCCATAGCACCATTTCATTTACTACATTACATTTGCTTAGTAATACTTCCTTAACAACCTTAACCGAGACTCATATAATCGCAATCCATGAAATACTTATCATTGTAAAGGTCAGGTGGCCATCAGTTTCACAATTTTCTAATGCAAATGTTTGATTTGTTGTAAAAAATATGTCATCTCAGACAAAAAAAATATATTTCTAATCGGTCCAGAAATTACGGAGCTCTGCTAACGGACGGAGTTCTGGTAACAAACATTAAAAAAATACACACGGATTGATAACCTATTCGTTTTTAAAGTCAGTTAAAAATCAAGTAAAGTATTTTTTTCTTTGTAAATTAATTATCATCTTCATCATTGATTGTAAATATAAAAAAATAGACATCCTCTTCGAATATTTCTATAACTGACCTAAAGTCCAATGGTTCCATATCAAAATCTTTATCTGAATCACTTATTGAATCCATAATTATCAAAGTCTTCATCTGAATCATTTATTGAATTAATTTCTTCGTTGTTGATTGTTGATATCTGTTAAACTCACATCAGATTTCATGTCGCTGGAGCGATATATATCGAAACAATTTCGTTCATAAACTTTCAATTGTGAGCTATATAGCTATATTTTTTTCCTTCTCTCTCTGTTGTAAATTTGTTTCTTTTTCGAGTGTGTATAAGAGAGAATATAGAAAATGAAAAATCTTACTATCAATGTTGAAGTAGATGGTACTGTTATTTTTTTTATTGTAACAGGACCTAAAGGTGTATTTGAGAAAACGGTGGCCCACCATTCTTTTGGGTCGATAGAATTAGCAGCCTGCCAAATTATATTTTTTGCATATCGTCTATTTCGGTATTTAAAGTCAGAGAGTTCTTTTATCACATTGCTAGCAGCATCATCATTGCTGAGTGCTGACTAGGCTCAAAATAGTATTACATCCTTCTAAATGGTCTTCTGCACAAAGACTAGAACCATGTTTTTTGGGACTTAATATCACTGTGAAGTGGATATGTAAGTTTTCTTTCAAGAAACTTGCTTGGCTCGTAGTAGTGGTAAATGTTGTCCCTATAGTATATCGTTGCGTTGTTGCGTTGCTGTTTAATGACGGTGTTTGCATGCATTAACAAGGAGGCGCGCAAATTTTGTGGCGTTTTTTAAAGTAAAACTGTGACCACAGACCGTGCATTTATAATTTTTACGTCCCGTATTATCCGTGTCGCCCTTGAAATATTCGTTTACTTTTGATTTCTCACGTATTGTAACAAAATATTACGGTGCGTTGGGCCCACGCACTAACAAGACACGTATTCTCTGCAACAAACACGAAGCTACTGCGCAAATCGCGGCGCGTGAGTGGCGGCAGTACGCGGGGAGCGCGCGTGAAACGCGGGGAGCGGCGGGAACCGCGCGTGAGGGGCGAGGCAGCGAGCATAAGCGTGGAGAATAGTGTATGTAATCAAATTTTAGATTAAATAATAACATACTGTTGGCTGGGAATTTTGGGCAATATTCCCAATGTGCCCGGAAGTTTTCCGGGCATATTGGGAGTGGAAAGTTTCCGGGAGTGGCAATATTCCCAGACGTACATCACTAGGTACGCTATGTAGACTTTATTATAACTACTCTAAAGTAGGTACTATATATATATGTAGGTATAACTTCTCTAGAACTACTCTTCTGACAGGCACTTGCCACCGCCCGAACGGCTGGCTGATATGATATGCTTTTAAAACTATTAAAAGAATATTCACACAAAATTTCAGCCTTGTGGTAAGTAGGATAAAAATTACCGTTCCCACGACAACTTCATTCCTTTCTTGGGCTGGCATTTTTTTTTACGCTTGAACATATGTAAATGACATATTAAAATTGCGGCCTTGTGTTACATTTGATTAATGTTACACTATCGAACGTATAAGGGATGACGCAACCGCGAGATCTCTGCAAGAACGGTATTTTCATGATCGCCTGACATTAAAATATTATTAAAACAAAATCTAACTTTGTGGGAAACGGGATAGTCAAATGAACCAGTAGCTCTTCGGCCAACTGTAGGTCTCCAGTGCCCATTTAATCCAGTGTAAAACAATACAGCGAGGTGTAGCTAGGTATCTAAACACCGTATTCCGCAGCACGATGAAGCGCGCAGCAACGCATCGTGTGGATTAACACTATAAGGCTATGTTAAAATAGCAAAATTTTGACGCGCGTTTACGCGTTATTTTAAGCATCATCGAGCAAAATCTCTGCGAGTAGATGCAGGCGCATTGGGCACGCTTCTATGATTCCTTCGATCAAATTATGTATAAGTATCTGAGATAATACTAATGCAATGTCCGTTTGATGTTCAGATGAGCGCGCGCTTTCATCGTGATTGCATGTATTTTTTTTGCAATTTTGTTAAGTATTTATAATGAGTACTCTCGAAACGCGCGTTAGTGTTCGTCATAGATATGGTTACTGAGCCACTATGCAGTCCTCACAGACAGTATTCCCTTGAAATATACTCAGTTACAGCCTGAATTTTGGACTTGACATAGGTATATATTTAGCTGATGAAATACAGTTACAATATCTCAAATCTCTTTAAATTTTATTCTGCGTTACATGTGGACTTAGCTTAAGTAAGATCCGTATTATCATAGATAGCTACCTACTTAGATATGGTGTAACATCGTACAATGACATGCTATGATGACAGTAAATAGACATTACTAAAAGTTAAATAGAAAATTATACATAATAATAGTAGTTACTATTACGAATAATATTTATATTTGATTTCTCCTTGAGTTTATCTGTCATTTGACTCATTTGATAATTTTAACATCGCAATATACGTAACTACCTACCTAATACTTCTGGCAAACTATGTCAAGGGGAGAGATAATCCTCAAAATATTTTATTTTAAACTAGCATTTGCCTCCGGTTCTGCTCGCGTGGGTGTCATGTCAGCACAGGTAAGAAGTGCCCTTTGTCTTTCCCCAGGATAGGTACCAAAAGTAACTCTGTCTGTTCTTTGCTTTTTCTTCTTGTGGCCTTTTCGCGACTAAACAAATCTTAATAAAGCCGAATTTCATTTAGCCCCTCTAGACAAGTGGCATAAAAGATAGTAAAATAGAATATAATAAAAAACAATATATGGGATTTGACATTGATTTACAACATTACGTCGTAAACTTATGTCAAATAGTTTTTTTATTCTATTCTACTATCGTTTATGCCACTTGTCTAGAGAGGCTGAATGAAATTCGGCTTTATTTAAATTTGTCTAGTCGCGAAAAGGCCACAGACAGACAAAGCTAATTTCGCATTTATTAGTAAGGATTAATCAAAGAGTTGTAAATAGTAGGTATAAAAGTGCCCAAAACCAACGTTCAAACATGAAGAGGTTGAATGTAGAGGAAGCGAAAGAAGTATTTCTTAATCGCAGCAATTGTACGTCTCTGCCTACCCCAATAGTAGATGGGCGTGAAAATATGTGTACGTGTAAGTAAGTATATCTACAGGTAGGTAACCTTACCAAGGTTTGAGCGTTGTATGCAATTCTTATCGGTTGATAACGTGTTGAGTAAGCACTCTTTGTAATGAGTAAATAAGATAACGTGGCACCACGACTTTCTTCACTGAAGGGGCAAGCTAAGATATAGCTATTGTAACTGCATTTCACCAGCTAAGATAGGTATGTCGAGTCCAAAGTTCTGGTTGATACCGAATACCTATATTTCAAATGAAAACTGCCTGCAAGGAGTGGCTTAGTGAACATTGCGCGACGTGTTTTGGGTTCCCCTTATGAGACAAAACCTTAAGTACTTGGTATTTTTAACCGACTTCAAAAAGAGGAGGTTATCAATTCGTGTGTATTTTTTTTTAATGTTTGTTACCGCATAACTCCGTCATTTATGGACCGATTTGAAAAATGTGTAATTTGGTGAAGTAAAACTGATGAAGAAGACCACAGATGGCCATCTGAACTTTTCAATAATAAGTATTTTACTGATGGCGATTAGATAAGTTTCGGTTATTGTTGCTAAGCAACTATTAATAAGAAATAATGACGTGAATGAATTTAGCGCGGATTGCACAGATTAAATATTGCTTTTAATACCTACTTGACCTGTGTTCAGCCCGACGCTCAGTCGATTTTATTCGATTGTAACAAACAAATATTAGAAAATTTTACAACTTGCCGTACTGAAGTCGGTTTTTTTTTGTTAAAATTATTTGTGGTCGCTTCGAGTGTAGGTGTAGTAGCTACGTATTATTCGTGATTTAATTATTGTAAAACTTTTTATTTTGAATGGCCAGAGTAGTTTATCAAAAAAATTCTTTGATTCGGGTCCTCACATTCGTAAGTATTAATAAATACGAATGTAAGGTTTCGAATGGTATGGTAACCACTGCGCTACAGAGTCAATCCTACTAATATTACAAACGCGAAAGTTTGTAAGAATGTATGGATGTATGTTTGTAACTCATTTACGCAAAACCTACTGAACGAATCTGGATTAAATTTGGCATAGATATAGATTATAGTCTGGAATAACACATAGGCTACTTTTTATCCCGTAAAAAACGTACGTGTGGGCGAAGCCGCGGGCGGAAGCTAGTAATTATTGAATTTGTAAATAGTAAAGGAAACTTTATCATTCATATTGTAAAAAATAAACAGAAAACTGTTCTATATTGCTTATACTGAAACGTAGCAAATGTTCTGAACATATGTAATCAATAAATCAATAAAACATCCATGTTGGTGTAATTACAGTCGTGTGAACTGACCGGCCGCTCGCCCGCCGCCATATTGTAGTTACTCATCTACCTATCTAAGTGCTACTGTTTTTAAATTATATGTTGCCCGCGGCTCCGCCCGCTTGGATGTCGGTTATCGCTGCAAAAAGTAGCCTATGTGTTATTCCAGACCATAATCTACCTGTGTGCCAAATTTCATCCAGATCCGTTCAGTAGTTTTTACGTGAAAGAGTAACAAACATCCATCCATCCATTCTTACAAACTTTCACATTTATAATATTAGTAAGGATTCAATAACATAGACATTGAAAATTTTATCGATTTAAAACGTATGCGCAAAATTAGAATAGAAGAATAAAAAAAATTTAGTGGAGACCACGACTCGGTAAACGTAAAGTAGGGCGGCCCCCAGCTAGGTGAAACGACGACCTAATAAAGGCCTCGCTGGGACGCACTGGATGTAGAAGGCGAAGGTTCGTGTGCTGTGGCGTGTGTTGGGAGAGGACTATGTCCAGCAGTGACCTGCGATAGGCTGATTGATACGCAAAATTACGTTGCAGCACGTTGAAAAGTTAAAAACAAATAAATTAAAATTACTCTTTTTTTAGGTCAGACTCCCTTAAACTTCTTTACTTAGTAGGTTTGAAAGTTTAAATTAATATTCTACTAATACCTATTAATAAATGTGTAAGTTTCTGAGTAGATATGGATATTTGTTACTCTTTCACGTAAAATAAAGGATCTTGAAGAAATTTGGCACAGAGATAGGTTATTATAGTCTGGATTGGTACATAGGCTTTGTATCGCGGAAACCGGTATTCAAGCGAGTGAAGTCGCAGGCAACAGCTAGTGAATGATAAAAACAGGAATTGCTGCAGTCAAAATAAACAAAAGCAATCCATTTAATTACGAGTATGTTCCAATGCTGGTCACCGGGTCTCCTCTTCTCTTATAAGAGAGCTGGGTTTAAGCTTTGTCGAGTTAGCCTTACCCGGTGGCCGGTCCCGCCCGGGTCAGACGTGCCAGCTTTTTTGTTGGGTTACCTTTCTAGTCCGGTCAATATAGACATTTCAAATAACAAAAAATCCCTAAAAGCCAAATTTTGGGTTTACCATTACAAATAAAGTTTTAAAAATCCCCATCGATCCTATGTGTGCTATAAAAGTTATTTTATAGTTATGTGTGCTATAAATGTCAAAATTTTAGGTTTTTTGGATTTTTCTCAAAAACTGTAAGTTTTATCAAATAATTTTAACAAAAAAAAACCGACTTCAGTACGGCAAGTTGTAAAATTTTCGGATATTTGTTTGTTACAATCGAATAAAATCGACTGAGCGTCGGGCTGAACACAGGTCAAGTAGGTATTAAAAGCAATATTTAATCTGTGCAATCCGCGCTCAATTCATTCACGTCATTATTTCTTATTAATAGTTGCTTAGCAACAATAACCGAAACTTATCTAATCGCCATCAGTAAAATACTTATTATTGAAAAGTTCAGATGGCCATCTGTGGTCTTCTTCATCAGTTTTACTTCACCAAATTACACTTTCTGAATGCAAATGATTGATTAGTTGTTAAAAATATTGAAATTGCTATATGTGTGCCTATAACTTTTGAGGAGTTCCCTCAATTCCTCATGGATCCCATCATCGGAACTTTCTTTTAATGATAATGGGACCAAACTGGAAGTATGTCCAGTTAGACAAAAAAAGAATTTTTCAAATCGGTCCACAAATGACGGAGTTATGCGGTAACAAATATAAAAAAAAAAAAAATACACACGAATTGATAACCTCCTCTTTTTGAAGTCGGTTAAAAAGACCTCAAACCAAAGTTGTAGATCTTAAAATTCTCTAAAAAATTGTCCTCATAAGTTTTTTCCTAAGAGTTACCATTCCTGAGATATCGTAAACTGTGTGGAGAGCTAGGTCTCCACCAAAATTTGCCTCTCCGGGAATTTTTGTTATTTGACCACTATTTTTATGTCTAAATTGACCGGACTATTCTTGCTTACCTGGTTTTCTTTGATAGGATAAGTAATAAAAGATACAATTAAAAAAGTGTTGAAGTTTATTAAAAACTGATCATTGACACTTTAAATGAACAAATCAACATAAATATAACATAAGTCATTTGGCGAAATAATGGATTTTATATAATGTAATAGGGTATTTGACTTTTTCTTTTTTTATTGATTTTAAACAAAATCAAAGCTAGATTTCGTGATAATAATATGAAAACAAAAATAAAATTGAAAATTAGAATATAAAATTACGAAGTTATATGCATTTTAATATTGATTAGACAGAGACAACACTGCTTTTATGACGTCATATTCCTGTTACGCCTTAGTAGTTGTCAGTTTTGCCATAGGTACTATTTTTTTTGCGGAAAAGAGACAGCAGCATTATACATTCGCTTATAACTTCTTTATTCAATTACATTTTTTTTAAACTTATATTACTATTTTTTTTTCTTCTTAACAGCGTAATAATTAAAAAAAAACTTTCTTGTCAAATACCCTATTACACACACTTTGTGTAGGTAATAGTAAGGTACATAATAACACATAGTCGTGGTAATCACAGATGAGTATTAATCTTGAGACGACATTAAACTTTAGAAAGAAAAACAAATAACGTAATTTTAAATAATAAAACCTTTTTTTTAGCAATTTATGTAGATACATTATATATAATGCCCGGCATTTGATCTTGAACAATAGTAGTTGTAGTTCATGCATGTCTTATACTTGATCCAATAGCAAGGTGCATAGTTCGACAGTATTAACCAATGACGCGAATCCTTCAATCTTGTGATTGGTTCATTGTCGCGCCCCGCCCCCCGCGGCCCGCACATACCACCAATGAGACTTAAAAAACGCTTTCTGCACAACTCGTCAAGATGTTTGCCGGGCATAATACACGGATTAGGATTAGGGCTCGTATTAATAAACCTATCTCAGTTTTACTCCCGATCTCTGCCTCTTTAGTTAGGCATCTTAGCCCTTTCACTGTCCCAAGTCCGAAACAATAGAAAATCTATTGTTATTTTTTTTTTTGTTTAAAAAGACAATTCCCGCACTAGAGAACAAGCTCTGTGTTGCGGGGGACTTTACAAACATACAATTAACGGACACAAATTACACCCAGACTCAGAACAACTCTTTGTGGGTCACACAAAGTTTTGTCCCTGTGCGGGAATCGAACCCACAACCTCGTGCACAGCAGGCGCATACTGCGGCCACTGGACCACCGAGGCAGTCGATTTAATAAAAAAGAAAGTCTGGGTGTACTTTGAGTCAATTAATTGTATGTTTGCAAAGACGCAAGGCTTGTTTCCTAGGGAGTTGTCTTCAAAAAGCACCTCATAAGTACAAATCGGTAACGCAACTTAAATGATATACTCTTTAGAGCAACGCTTAAAATTACTTGGAAGTGTTTTGAGTTCTCTAAATTGAGATCGGATTATTAATACGAGCCCGTCAACGCGAACATTATGAACAAATAGATGGATATCTAGCAACTTTATAGAAGGGATATTAATCATAATGTCCTCCTAACAGAATTTCAGACACGGCATCTAATCTCAATGGAGACTAGCTAGGTGCACTCTTTCTTTCCCTTGCTCTCATAGTCCGATGGGACGACAATTTGACATGCCTCAGAGATCTGGCGTAAGACCAACGGCTTTACGTGCTTTAAAAGGGATATAAATGACCAGCTGAACTTGTTGCCTCCCCCGTATCGATATATAAAAATCGGTTTCTGACAAAAATCCTTGTAAAAACATTTCCTGTCCGTTTTTGGGGTTCAAAAACGGACAGGCACAGGATGTATTTAATTGTGACAAGAAATGGATAAAATCCACGTGAACAAAGTTGCAGAGAAAATTTGTTATTTACTTATGTTCTTTAAGAAGGACTTTGGACAGTAATGATTTACATAACTTAGAAATATTACAGCAAAAAGTCAATGTTGCATGTATTTGTTTAATGTACAAAGTGTCATGCCGAAGTTACTTATTGTAGGATTGGCCCATATCACTTATTTGAACATTTAGGTGTTACTATAGTGAAAAAATATTATATGGCGAGAGAAAAAACTGGCAAATATTATTTATACAATCATTATAATATTATTTATTTAAATATAATATTGTAATATCTTTTATTGATATGGAATGGGTTACGATAATTAAAGTAGAACTCTATAAACTTACTTGTTGTGCTTAAACAAGGACATTGGGCACATCAACTATTTTTTTAAAACTTGATATTGAACTTAATATTTTTTTCCTAGTGTGATGCCCTGTTATGTCAGCGTCAGAAGTGTGTACTGTCGCAGCCTAAACTTTGTACGATTAGTACAGAATATATGACAGACGGCGTCTAATGTAATTGATGAATCATTCAACATGTAAGTTTATAGTGATCTACCTTTAGCCTTCATAAAATATCTGCTAAAAAGCTTATTTAGTGACTAGAAAAATTATGTATTTAGTTTAAATGCCTAGTTTTCTTTTTGTTATTGTTAGGAATTCGCGGAAACGTACGTTGCGCACCTTTAAAGGGTTAAAAAAATAGGTAAGAGACTAAAATTGTTTATTATTTATTTTTGGTTTGAAGGGCACATTATTACTGTCTATTTTTTAAGATTGTTTGACTTGATATAGTGTATACTCAGATTTTAAGCAGATATTTTGTGAAAGCATTATATATATATTATTTTTAAATATAAACTTTTTTTACATTAAAAAATCTTGAATATATTGAAATAAATAGATATTATGTAAATAAAATTTTCGATGTGCGATTTTTTAAAAATATTATGATAATATTTAAGATAAACTTATGACAGTCAGCGATTTACTAAAAACATTTTTTCTATTACAAATGAGTATAAACCACATATACATACATGTCATTTTAAAAGGACGTATGTGAATACCATGCAAATATGGCATTTGTATTATAAGTACTAAGATAGAAAATCACTTGACAAAAATGAGAATTTTGAGACTACAAAATATTATAATTCTAGCACAAAAAATAAAATTAATCCTTATGCTATATTAGTAAAGCTGATTATCCTTTGTACAAGCACCACTGCACAGTATGCACATACGACGTTTTAGAATAATAATTTCTACTTATATAAAGTGAGATAGAAAATGCTAAAACTAATGCAGTTACGTACAGCGCGGTAGGTATATTTGGTATAAAACTATTAGGTGGGGCTCACGGCATGTTTTGTAGACATTCTTTGATCTGCGTCCACGCTTGTAAGTTCTGCAACAATAAAAAACAAATTAATTTTACCCGACTACGGCAAAGTCAAAAGGGGATTATGATTTTATTAAAAACTAAGGACGCCCGCGACTTCGTCCACGTGGTAATTTAGATTTTTCTTCCTGATTATGCAACATATCTAACTACTGCTCCGCTCCTATTACGTGATGTATATAACGTGATGTTATATAGCCTATAGCCTTCCTGGATAAATGTATTATTCAACAAAAAAAGATTTTTTCTAATAAGACCAATACTTTCTCAGATTAGCGCGTTCAACCAATCAAACAAACAAACTCTTCAGCTTTATAATATTAGTATAGATTACGGAAAGATCCCGGCCGCGGAGGGTTCCCAGAAGAACTTTTTATTATTCTGCAGATATAAAAGAGTTAGTTTATAAATTTTCATGACTTATAAAATGACAAGAGTAAATGCGTTGCTGGCTCTCCCTCTATAGGGAGCTTATCTCTACAAAGACTAGCCATCAGCGCGGCAAATATTATGGTGCACAAATACATGTATTATAATATTAACTACACCATAACTTGCTTTTTAAGCGTTCTGGTCATTCATGTCCATCCCAAGGTTGCCTGAAAGAAATCGCACTTAGCGATAAGGCCGCCCATTGTACTGCATTATTAACTGTTCGTTATTATAAGTAAACTTTTATAATTTTAAGGTGTACAATAAAGAATTATCTATCTATCTATGTACATGTTTGAAAAGTTAAAAAACACGACTTGTTTGCTAGTGAGGGAATTGTTTTGAACAAAATAAAATATACTTTTCAACGTACCTTTTTCGCAGCTTTCACTTGTAGAGTAATGAAACTGACGAGAGATTCGTGGAGGTCCTTGTCTTTTTGTTTTTGGAAGAAATCTATCTCTACTAATGCTTTTTTGGTGAAGTCTCTGCAAATAAAAGAAGCATATGTTAATAGCAATAATACTAAAATGATGAACAACAAATGATATTTTATTTTTCTATATAATACTATACCTGACCTAGCAAACGTTGTTTTGCTACTAAAATAGTAATATCGCTATTTAAAAAATATGGGTTGATCGTTGAGGGGTGAAAATTAAGGGTTGTATGTATTTTTAATGCTGAATCACAAAAAAATAAAAACAAAAAAAAATGTCTAAAAAATGAAATTAAAAAATTAGGGGTTGATCACCCTTAACATTTAGGGGGATGAAAAAATAGATGTTGTCCGATTCTCAGACCTACCCAATATGCACACAAAATTTCACGAAAATCGGTCGAGCCGTTTCAAAGGAGTTCAAAGTCGAACACTATGACACGAGAATTTTATATATTAGATATTGAGGTTATCAGATGGACTTACTAGTCCTCGCTAGCACTTCTCTCACTGGACGTCTATCGGTTGTGATGATGAGATAACTGTAGGTGCATCCCTATTAGATGGACCTATTAGTCCCCTCTATATATATACACGTCTAGAACATTCTGAGGAAATTAATGAATAAAACAGAATGAAAAGACAGCCCTAACAAGATAAAACTTTTTATTTTAAACATGAATCCGACTTTATTAAAACATCGATGTGTACAATCTTTAGATTTTTGTTGATTTTTCAAAAACCGATTTCGATTTTATTTAAATGGAATAAAAAAGAATTTACCAAATCGGTTCAGGAGTCTTCGAGTAATCGGAGAACATACATTTAAAAAAAGATTCTGAAAAATTGAGAACATCCTCCGTTTTTAAAGTCGGTTATAAGGCCTAGAACATAACTGAATTTCTAGGGTCTTTCCAACAGAGAAGCAAGCAGATTGTAACTACTCAACCGTCCTGTTTTACTCCCTCAGGAGTATTTCGTAAGAGCAAAAACCGAGCCACCGCGAAAACCGAGCAAAATATGGCTGTCAGATTGAAAATCGGTATTCCGTAAGAGCAAAAACCGAGCCTTTTTGACGTTTAGTCAATAGATAGTGCCGTCACCGAGCAATCACAACTGTCAGTTTGCGATCAAAACTGTCAGTTTGCCATCGCTGTTTCTTTGAGAATCAAATCGAGCCGGCCTATTTCTTATTACACTACTTTATTCCCGAAATCGAGAAATGTAATAAGCCTTTAAGAAGAGACTTACTCAAGGTCACCCTTGGCCTTGTCGATGTTGTCCCTGTCGGAGAGTATCTTGGCGTCGAGCACGCGCGTGGTCTGGTCGCGCACGATGTCCGGCTCCGTCGTGCCGAAGATACGCGACATCAGGCCAGACTTGCCAGCCGCCGCACGACCACGCTCCGATATCCTGTAATATACACTTACTTTTATCAAGGTACCTATATATAAATGACTAGCTGTTGCCCGCGGCTCCGCCCGGGTGGATGTCAGTTATCGCTGTAAAAAGTAGCCTATGTGTTATTCCAGACCATAAATTATCTCTGTGCCAAACATCCAGATCCGTTCAGTAGTTTTTATGTGAAAGAGTAACAAACATCCATCCATACTCACTAACTTTCACATTTATAATATTTGTAAGGATGATGAACTCCCTGTCGGTGGCGAGAGGTGCGTTGATAAAATGATAATGTAAAATACATATGCAACAGAACAGAAGTATACATATCATTTGACATAAAAACCACAATAACATTTAATTCAGTCTTTATTGAAATCTCACACAAATGAACATTACAATAATACTTAAAAATATCATAATATTTATGATATTTTTAAGAAAATAACTATTTATTTTGATCACTGTGCGATTTATATATAAATATTTTAGTTATTAAACAGTTCCACGCGTTTATTCCTATGGGAACAGAGGTTTTTTCCGGCATAAAGTAGCCTATGTGCTATTCCATACTATTATCTATCACATCACCTCAACCCATTAACGTCCCACTGCTGGGCACGGGTCACCTCCATATATTTGGAGGGATATTAGCCTACTATACCATGCTGGCCAGGCGGGTTGGTATAGGGTTTTGTTTCGAGTTTTCCCTCTCTAGCAGTGGATATTGTCTGCCTGACTTACTTCCATAGTCGACTGTTACGACACCCTCGGGATAGAACGGGGTGGTAACATTTGTATTCTTAATCCGTCACCACACGGACAATTATCTATTATCTATCTGTGTGCCAAATTTTATCTACATTCGTTCAGACGTTTTGGCGTAATTGAGTAACAATATCCATCCATCCATACTCACAAACTTTCACATTTGTAATATAAGTATAATTCAATCAAATACATACCTATTATTAAGTGTATCTTGTGCGTTCTCTAGTGCACGCTGTAACGTCTCGTGGTTCGTACACAATTGTTGTAAAGCGCCTGCGTAGAACAAATACTCTTTCAATTGGTCCGCTAATTGTTCTTCATCTTCCGCTACCGAGTCTATACTATCTGCTATCGAGTCTGGAATAATATCAATAATTATTAATTTTTAAAAGGCCGCCATAACTCGCAGGTTAAGCAAACTGCTCGTCTAGATAAGTGGCATAAACGGTCGAACCGAATAGAATAGAAAGCAAATAAATATATATGGGATTTGTGGTGTAGTGGGTTTGTGTACGATTACTACTTAGGTGACAAACAAAGCATACGGCCCGTCTGAAGTTAAGCAGTTACCGCAGCCTATGGACGCTTGCAATACGAGAGGCATCTATTGCGCGTGGTTTACCTATTTTTTTTTACTCCAGGGCTTAAGATGGTGTATCCCTGGGATAGGAAAATGTTTCTTACAAAACGCATTTTTAAATGAGATGTGATGGGATTATGAGATTTCTATTCTGAGGGGCAGAAGTTTTTTTTTTTTTTTTTTTTTTTTTTTTATTTATAAAAAAGACAACTTCCGCACTAAAGAACAAGCTCTGTGTCGCGGGGGACTTTAAAAACACACACTTAACGGACACAAATTACACCCAGACTCAGAACAATTCTTCGTGGGTCACACAAAGTTTTGTCTTGCGTGGGAATCGAACCCACAACCTCGTGCACAGCAGGCGCATACTGCGGCGCATACTCCGAGGCAGTTAGCAGAAGTGGCAATGGGCTGGCCCTATCTGTCGAAGGACTGATGGTCGCTGTAGCAAGCGAGTCCTGAAGTGAAGACCGCGACTTGGTAACCTTACATAGGTTGGGATCGTCATAATTCATATAACTTAACATACCAAAATAATGTCCAGCTTTTTGTAGTCCATCGCCCATATCCTTCTCGATGACGCTCCACTCACTAAACAACTTGCCATAGTTCGCGTGTAACTTGCATAGCGCGTAATTTTTTTCTATTATTTTTGACCTGAAAGACAAATTATATTTAGCATCAAGTTTTAAAATGACAGACCTTGACCTTGCACACCAGAGGTGCGAGTTCGATCCCGGGTGGTAATACCAATGTAAATTTCTCTTTGTCATTTGGAGTTTATATGTGCTAATCATTTGATTAGCACATATAAACTCCTTATATGTGCTAATCAAATGATTCACCATCTGCTAATAGTGAAGGAAAACATCGTGAAGAAACCCACATGTCTTAGAAAAAAATCTAAAGAACCCGCATTAGGGCAGCGTAGTGAATTAAGGAATGCACCCTCTCTCTTTCTTGATAGAGGAGACCGTGCCCAGCAGTGGAGCATATATAGGTTGCTATTATTATTACATATATTGTTATTTAAAATGACTGACGACTTGGTAAAAGTTGCAGGCAGCCGAAGGATGAGGCTGATTAGTACTGAGTGCTACAGAAATTTTAAGGGGAGGCCTATAACCTGATTTTTATGACTGTGGAGCTATCAATGTCAAAATATTGCGAGATCGTGGGTTCAATTATTGGTTTGGGCAAATGTATTATCGGGTTTCACTGTAAAAAAAATCCCAGCAGCAACAACGTTTTTGCTATCTCTTTTTTTAACTCCCGCACAAGAAGAGTACAAGGTCTGTGTCACGGGGGACTTTACAAACATACAACACAAATTACACCCACTCAGTACTAATCATCTTCATTCTTCGGCTGCCTGCAACTTTGCTATCAAAGGGATACTCCATCACAAAACCTTGGCGTCAACATTTTTGGGATGGCAACACGTAATTAATGTAAAAAAAATCAACAAGACATGTGGAAAAAAAATGTATCCTGTATATAACAAAAAACTTACCAAACATAATATTATCCTGTGGAGTGAGAGCCAGCAACGTTTTTACTTTTGTCATATTATAAGTCATGAAAATTCACAAACTGAATCTTTTATACCTGCAGAATAATAAACAGTTCTTCTGGCAACTCTCCGCGCCCGGGAAATAACAAAGAGGGTGAGAAATAAAACCTTAACTAAAATACTTAATTTGAATTAGAAATTACTGCCAATATCATTTACTACAGATTTTAGGACTGATACTTATATTAAACAAATTAAGTTTTATTTGTTACCCTCTTTGTTATTTTAGGGTTGAACACGGAGACCGCAGAGGGTTGCCAGAAGAGCCTTTTATTTTTCTGCAGGGTTATAAGAGTTAGTTTGTAAATTTTCATGACTTATGAAATGACAAAAGTATATACGTTGCTGGCTCTTGGTCCACTGGTTAAACGTAAGCGTCCTGTATACGTCTGCTTACCCCATCATGTATGCCGTGATACTATGTTATAATATTCTATAGGAGGTAAGGCACCATACAAATAGGCAAACCCAAGAGAAAGACCACCACTTTACAAAAGACTACAGCCAAATCACTACACACAGTGGTGTAATTATGTTCCTGTGCGTGAGTATAGTTCTCCAGTGCTCATTTAGGGATTTGTTTTTGAAGAAATTTTAATTATTAGACTGCCTTGGTGGTCCAGTGGTTGCAGTATGCGCCTGCTGTGCACGAGGTTGTGGGTTCGATTCGCACACAGGACAAAACTTTGTGTGACCCACAAAGAGTTGTTCTGAGTCTAAGGGTAATTTGTGTCCGTTAATTGTAAGTTTGTAAAGTCCCCCGCGACACAGACATTGCTCTCTAGTGCGGGAGTTGGCTTTTAAATATACATATATATATATATCTCAGGGTTACCCATAACATGTAACTCTGGTGTTACAAGCGTCCGTTGGCTACGGTAACTGCTTACCATCAGACAAGCCGTATGCTTGTTTACCACCTAGTTAGTATAAAAAAGTACTTACCTAGTATAAAGAAAATTTCCTAAGTTAGTCTCTAGTTGTTTCCCATAGTTTTTTACACTCTCTATCTCTGGATCTGGTTTTTTTAGTCTTATAGATACCGATAATGATTTTAATTTGTTTTCAGCTTGTAATAAATACCCTGGAACAGAACATATATTGATTAGCATCCTTACTAATTTTATAAATGTGAGAGTTTTTAAGAAAGGATGGATGGATGGATGTTTGTTACTCTTTCACGTAAAAACTACTGAACGGATCTGGATGAAATTTGGCACGGAGATAGATTATGGTCTGGAATAACACATAGGCTACTTTTTGCAGCGATAACCGACATCCACGCGGGCGGAGCCGCGGGCAACAGCTAGTGTATTATAAAGCCAATAATTACAATCGACGAAAATCCAAGATAGAAATGAAAGGAACAACGTGAAATTAATCATTTTAAACAAATTAAAAACACCGGTACATGAAACTGCCAAAGTCAATTAAGTATTAATTAATTAAATGCTATTTTTCGAACGTCGTCGTCGGCAATAAATAATTGACTTGAAATTTGATTCAAACATTTAAAGTTGTTCCTTTCTTTTCAGATACTATATTACTTAAGAAGAATTATTCTTTATTGGCCATTCTTTCGATTGACATCATAAAAACAGGGGTGATTTTTTTTCAAATTTAAGTCGGTTCGATTCCCAGACGAAGCAAGTAATTCTTAGATTTTTTTTAATGCAGAATTAACTAACTTTTAAAAATAACATAAAGTCTTCTTTCAGCAAAAATCCTATCTACGATATTTAAGGTACTTTCCCTTGATGTCTCATAGTCTTGGGACGCCCTGTATAGTCAAAAGAAAGTAATTCTAAGGCTCACTTTTGTATATTACGACTACTACTAAATACATCTGTACCTACGTTTTTCACATAGGTATGTGGTGAACTAATTTTGTTGTTTTTTAACTGTTCAGAAAAGCTTTTTTAACACATCATGCAAGTCGCAAGTAAATATGCTAGCATACATTATGTAGGTATATCGTATATTTTGAAAAAGTAATTAATGTAATTTGATATTCAGGAAAATATACACAATAGAAGTATTTCTATGTATTATCGTTTTGAGTCCGGATCGATGTCACAAACGCGATTTTCACAATGCTAATTAAGTAATCACATTAGCGTTAATATAATAAAAATGGATGGGACGGGTGCGACAAATGCGTCATGCTAACCTAAATAGACCGATTTTTATAGAGAACATTGTGTTTAGAAACATACTTAACTTTGCTTATAGCTAACGTATAGAGACTATAGCATGGGGTTCTTCAAGAAAGGAGTTATAAGATTTTTAAAGGGTCGGCAACGCGTGAGTGACACCCCTGGTGTTGTCGTCCATAGGCTACGGTAACTGCTTACCATCAGGCGGGCCGTATGCTTGTTTGCCACCTCGGTAGTATAAAAAAACCAAGATAATATTCTGGCCACCGTAAATCGATAATTGTCTAGAACCTTCTTAGCTTTCTTGGCAGAGTAAAAAAGCATGCCTATCATTGAGACACAAATATGGATTTCTAAATTCTAATAGTAAAATGTATAACTGCTTGGAAATCAGATTATCGATATCTTAAAGTGGTAAATTAAGGCTACTTTCTTTTCTTACTAACTATACCTACTTATATTTGTTTGAACTGGCTAATCTCTGGAACTGGCAGTCAGTTTAAAAAAATATTTTTCGACTTTTAAGCTTATTATTTGAGGAAGATAATTGGCCATTAAACAACAAGATATTAATTACCGTACTATTAAAAGCGAAGCAGTGACTAGAAACTTATCACGGGTACAGTGTTGACGCGGTATGTAGGAGTAAAAGAGACAGTAGCATATATGTAAAGCGTCTTTAGAAGTGAACTAACCGCTATCAGTAATAGTCTCTCGCCACCCATGCTCCTGCTGCAGAAAGTTGATGAATTGGTCGTCGAAGCATAGTCTTGGGTGTGAAGCGACGCGTAGCAGAAAGTTCTCTAGGCCCGCGCGCCGACGCTCCACGAACTCTGGGTCTGTGGTGTCGGATTTTCGCCATGCGTATAGCACCTGCAATGTGATATATATAAATAGAAGTAGAAGTAAATAACTATGATCTGGGGCCGTACCGTGAAGAGAAAGCTACGGAGCTATTTATTTATTTATTCATTATAAGCACGGTTATACCAATTACGCTAATAAGAAATAACAAAGAATAAAAATATAATTAAATTAAAATACTTATGTAAAATAGACTTAAAAATAATTAACACCCAGTCATGCGTTCATCTCACAATACTTCAGGCATTCAGACAAGATCACCTTCCAATCATCCACAAACACATCAAATTCAGGTTTGAACTCAAGGAGAGTATCGAGAGTAGAAAGTGTTCGAGGTATCGGGAGAGATCTTGCGCGGGACACAGTAGGTACGGCATACGGGAACAGAAAAAAATATACACGCTATATAGCTCTATCCCTCTTTCTCGCTACTACTCAAGTTTTAACACGTTATGGTTCGGCCACAGAAAAAAAAATCAGGTGGGGTTTCTCAGATGTCCCACCTCACAACGTGCTCTAACACCTGCACGCAGAAGTTAGAGGCTGCCTCAGAGTCTGCAGTCAATGTGGCTGTGTTTTATGCCGCAACGATATAATGGGTCGTTATAAATTTCTAACGATTACTGCCGCCAAAACGCTAAGAAAAAGTCGTTATCTAGGAAATAAACCCTGTGTCGCGGGATCCAGACTAAAACCAAACATTAAATCCATTTTTTTGGACTTGACGACCATAAAATTTAGTAATCAAACCTAAAACACGCCCTGCAGTGATGCAGCAAATGGCGTGGTTATCACTTAGTCTCTGCCGGTCCTGGTATTAGGTACGATATACCTCTGGTATTACAAGACTCCATACGCTACGGCAACTGCTTAGTATCAGGCGGGCTGTAGGTATACTATTTTTTTTTTGTAATGCTTTAAACAGTATTCCTCAGATTGGTAACCTCGTTGACGCAGATACACAATTTTGCATGTATTTCCTAGGTATAGGTATGTTATAAGTATTTTTAAAGCGGCAACGCGTGAGTGACACCCCTGGTGTTGCAAACGTCCATAGGCTACGGTAGCTGCTTACCATGAGGCGGGCCGTACGCTAGTTTGCACACCTTGGAAGTATAAAAAAAAAAACCTACGTTCATTTAATGTCTGTATGGAGTGCACGCCACTTTTTAGTTACATGTTTATGTTACTGGGATCCAGCCAACCAGATGAACCAGCCAAAGTAATAATAGTTATTTAGATGAAACAGCTGATATGATTTTGTACAGTTTTGAGTTTCTTTGTAAGCGTCATATTTGGCAAGGTGCCTGATATATGAGCTTCATTTAGTACATTGGGAGCAATGATTTTATTGTAAACAACATACGAGTGTTGCTTGATGACTATGGTGAAAATGATAGACATTTAGACATCAACTGCATTCAGTCTTTAGTTGACCTTCTCCTCTAGACTAGTGGCATAAACGGTAGTCGAGTCGAATCGAATAGAATAGAAAGAAAACTATATGACATAATTTTACCACATAATGATTTAAACTTACGTCGAATCCCATACATTTGCTTTCTATTCTATTTGATTCGACTACTGTTTATGCCACTAGTCTAGAGAGGTTGGTCTATTGGCTGTCTGTAACCATAACTTAGTTATAGTGCTTTCCAGGGTAGATAATGGTCATCCATCTAAGGACTGACCGCGTCTAGCTTGCTTAACCTCGCAAATCTATCGATTTGAGAGTGTTTTTTGTTAATTACACAAATATCAATAAATAAATTTAATATTAATGTTAAAAGCAAAAATCTACTACTTTCTGCGATGGAATATTTTAAGTGGTAATGAATTACAAATTCATATACTTAATCAGTAAGTATATAATGTAAAACAAAAACAGATCTCATTATCTTATAAATCAACATAACACAGGTACATCTGAGAAAGTTCTTTCACAAACAAAATTATGTATTTTGTGATAAAATATAATGATAAATATACTATGTTGATATATTAACCGTAACTTGTTGATTTTTTGTATTAATTACAATGAACTAGATGACCTTGTAATGATTTGGGCATTTCACATACAGTTTCTAAAAGGTTGTAATCTTCTTCTTCTTAAAAGTTTCCACTGTCTATACTCTTAGATCATCTAAACTATGCAACTGATTTTAATGCATGTTTATTTTACATAACATAAGTATTGTTACTATGCAATCAGCTCAAATATACTTAAATATTAAAGCAATGTGAAAAAAGACGAGCCTGGAGCAGGACTCGAACTTGCGCCTCTCGGGTTCCGGACCAGCGCACTACTAACTGTGCCATCTGAGCTCCTACTCCAGAGTTCGAAATTGTCCACCGCTTGTTTACGTCTTGGAGTGACGTCAGTTTCATTTACTGCTCCGGGCTCGTCTTTTTCCACATTGCTTTAATATTTAAGTATACATGGGTATTGTGTTGTTTAACATTTTACAATGAAGATGACACAAAATGATTGTATCAATCTCTGACCAATTGGCTAATTGAATGATCAAGAGCCTAGAGTATTCAATCAATAGATTTAAATTTAATTGTCTATCATTTTCATTGATAATTATCTTCAAATGTCACAGTAGTTATGCTACGTGAAATATACTATGGATAGTGATTTAAGAGGAATGTTTATATGTATAATACGCATGTATGTACATAATATTATTATTTTTCATTAATTTAAATTTAATAATATTATTTTTTAAATATTGCTTACTCATTAATTAAATACTTATTTAAATTTCTCATATGGTATATTGGTTTCCATTCCTTTTTGTTACCACTATTATAACTCATACCAAATTGTAAATGTTATACTCTGGCGATTAAAAAGAGTGACCCGAGTTTCTTGCCAATTCTTCTCAAGGCCCAACCCTAGTCGGCGAATTGTCCTTAGGAAAAAAGTATGCTGGCATTTGTTTTAATGACGTTCATAAGTATCATGGATTTGATCTAAATGAATAAATGAGTTTGACTTTGACTTTATTAAGATAAAGAAATAAACAAAAAAACTTAGGCAACGTAAGGATGGGTTGTTGGTAAATAATAAGACAATTAACTCACCCTCTTTTCTGGCAGCGGTGGTATAATAACATGTGGATATGTAACTTGTAGGTAGTCATGTATCTGTTCGAATTCCGTGTATCTTCTCCATATTGTACTAATCTTTGATTGCACTAGTTTATAATCACCATCTGTTACTCTAAAAATAAACCACGAGATTATAGAATTTACTAGCTGTTGCCCGTGGCTCCGCCCGGGTGGATGTCGGTTATCGCTGTAAAAAGTAGCTTATGTGTTATTCCAGATCATAATCTATCTCTGTGCCAAATTTCATCCAGATCCGTTAAGTAGTTTTTACATGAAAGAGTAACAAACATCCATCCATCCATACTTACTTTCGCATTTATAATATTAGTAGGATAAGTAAGGTAGGACATCAAACAAGTGTTTAGTCTGACTGGGAAAGGACCATCTACGGATAGTAATGTAGTTGTGTTTCTGTGCATCAAGTTTCCAGTGCTAATTTCATCATCTCAACCCATAAACGTTCCACTGCTAGGCACAGGTCTCCTCCATACATTTGGAATGATATTAGTCTACTATACCACACTGGCCAGACGGGTTGGTATAGGGTTTTGTTTCGAGATTTCCCTCTCTAGCAGTGGATATTGTCTGTCTGGTTTACTCCCTTAGTCGACTCTTACGACACCATTTGGCATTTGTATTCCTAATCCGTCACCACACAGACAGTGGTAATTTAAGGATGCATTAAGAGATACTCCATCAAAAAAACCTTGGCAATAAGAAATATTACACTGGCAATATGCAAAGTACCCTCAATGCTGCAAGCCTCTATAGGCTATGGTAACTACTTATTATGCTTGTTTAAACCTAAGCATAAAAACAATTGCTGGCTGTTTATAAAACCACTGACAACTTCTTTTATAAAAAAGGTTGTGTTTCTAAACTAAATGCATCACAATAAATGAGTTTTTCTAAGAATAAATAGACTCACTAACTTATTCTACTAATAATGAGTAATTATTACTTAGAAACAGGAAAATAATAATAGTCATCAATTTTATTTGAGTACAATAACCTGATATATACCTTGACATGTATCTAAGCAACAAGCTCTATTTTAGAGCAATGTGAGCACGAATAATAAGCTTAATTGGCACATAATGGACGACTAATTTACTAAGAAAACAATAGAATGAAACCACTTACTTTAGATCGATTAGATACACTGTGTAATGGTCTCGAACGTGCAGCGTTCCATTAGCACGTTTTTCTGACTCCACTATTGAAATATCAACATGTTTTAACAAAGTATCCTGCAAAAAACACAAGTAAATTAATAATTTATACTTTCAAGTAAGAAAGTAGGCGTTGTGACAAGACTATACTTGGTTATCAAAGTCTTCGGCTGTTTCAATTACGCTAGGCGATCTTGACGCCTTTACCGGCGAATTTTGAGCTGACATGTTCTTGTTCTTTACGATTTAAAACAAATTATCGAGAAATTAAGAACGTTTATTTGGGAAATTATTTTAAAATACCTATCCGAACAAGAAAACAGTAACAGTGACAAACTGACAAATGTTTGACATTTTGACAACACAAATATCTTTGATACAGATAATAAATTTTATTACTACAGTGACAATGACAACAGGATAAACTTATTGCTGTACTTATAAGTGTGAAAGAGAAACAGCATGACATGTATAATATCTTTGAAACATGCGTGAATTGGAATGTGATAGCGTGTTCCATACCTTTAATACAGGATTTATAATATTTTTAATGTAGAGCTTATTTGGTTTGTAATCTAAATACTTACAAATTCTACAACGGCTATTTCAAAATCATTGAATTTCTTCAGCTCGGAACAATAATTTCTAGTCTTTAGTTCTCAAGGAAATGATTAAAACAGTAGTCAACAGTATAGGTAGATATTAGATAATTATTTGTGTATTTATTGTTTTTTATCTAAAGCTATTTTATGTCTCACAGATACTTTTGCAAGTCTTAAGGTATAATATAGTTAAATCAATAAGTTATCATTATAATAATAAGAATCCCATACCATAAGTACTTGAATTTAAATTGATTTGATTTGTTTTTCCATGACCTAAAACATAAGTATGAGTAGATTTATTTTCGTAAAAATGGAACCACTTATAGAACATCTAAGTGGTTTAATTCTATTGTTTTTTTAGATCGATTAAATATAATGTGTAAAGGTGTTGAACGTGCAGTATTCCATTAGCACCTTTATCTGACTCAACTAGAGAATGAGCTCGGTGTCAAGCGAGACTTTACAAACAGAGTCACGCAAATAATTGACCACTAATTTAAAAATATACTAACGTTGGTACCTAAATATAAATTAGGTATAATATCAATTATTATCTACGGATTACCGTCCCATCGGACTATAAATTTAAGGGCGGGTGTTTACTTACACCGCCGCTGTAACTGAGTTTCGGCTAGGACCATAATATGTGTTATATTTTAGAGAGTTAGGACACTATATTAATGAGCAAGCATGACTATGGAAAGACGTTCACCTTACATAAAACCACAGCCAAATTACTACACACGGCGGTGAAGTTGTGTTCCTGTGTGTGAGTACAATATTCCAGAGCCCATTTAGGGTTGCGCGTTTAACGAAACGTTTTCCTATTCCGGGGAAATTCCATCCTAAAACCCTGTAAGTAATACCTCTGGCAGTAATTTGAAAATATATTTAGGACATATATATAATATATATATATATCCTGACCGTATTCGGCCACAGCGACTGGCTACTAACTATTGAGAGCCTCGTTGATGTGCTCTCATATGACTGACGTAACCGATCTTTGCAACGCATGTACGACCACATACGCTACAGGTCAGTACCCCTCCGACATAGTTATAGTGTATGGCCTCGGGTATTCGGGCCTTGAGCTCGTCTCGTTTAGCATCGTTTATCAATTAATATGTACGGAATACTACGGATTACCGTCCCATCGGGCTATAAGTTTAAGGGAGAGTGTTTATATATACACTTTTGTACTAGGTATCGCAGAACCGATGGCCGATGGGGCGGAAAGGTTCAAGAGTGGCAACCACGAACTGGAAGACGCAGCGTGGGCAGGCCTCCAACAAGGTGGACCGACGACCTGGTAAAGGTCGCGGGCAACCAATGGACAAGGTGAGCTCAGGACCGAATGATGTGGAAAACCTTAGGGGAGGCCTATGTCCTGTCAGGATTATCCGAGGGTATCGGACAATCTCGTTCGAGGCGGCGAGCCTCCTCGCAGGATCCCCTCCGTGGGATCTCGAGGCGAGGGTCCTTGCGTCGATGTACCGTTGGCGCGAGGATAAGTTGGCACAGGGCTCCCTTCCGAGGCCTCGAGAAATCGGGGCGCGAAGGGCTCAGCTCCACACTTTCATGGTGGAGGAGTGGAGGGCGCGTCTTGCGCAACCCAGTGCCGGGCACGCCGTTATTGCGGCGGTAAGTCCCGTGCTCGACGAATGGCTGGAGAGGCGTCATGGCGCCCTTACGTTCCGGCTGACGCAGGTACTGACGGGGCACGGGTGCTTCGGAAAGTACCTGCATCGTATAGGTCGGGAGCAGACGCCCGAGTGTCACCACTGCGGGAACTGCCCTGAAGACACGGCGCTCCACACACTGGTGGAGTGTCCGGCGTGGACGGGGCAACGCCGAGACCTTGGCGTTGCTATAGGGGTGGCGGGCGGCTTTTCGCTCTCTTCTGTGGTGCTTGCCATGGTCGAGGGCGAGACTGCCTGGGACTCCGTCACCTCCTTTTGCGAGGAGGTGATGCTCGCCAAGGAGCTGGCGGAAAGGGAGAGGGAAGCAATAGCTATCCTCCCCTCCCGCAGACGACGCAACGGGCGTCGGAGGGCGCAAGACCTCCGACCACCGTGAGCGATGGCCGGCGGGTGGCGACCTTGGACAGTCGTCACTTAGCAGGCCCGAGAGGAAGGCGGCTCGTGTTCCGCGCGCGCCTCTCGTGAGGAAGGGCTAGGCCCTCCAAATCAGATGGGGCTCGCCAGGGTCGGCGAGCCATGACCTGCGGGGGATGCGGATGAATGCGCAAGCGTACTCGTGTCCCCTGCAATAGGTCGTCTGAGGGAACACCGTGGAATGTTTAGTCGGTAGGACGGTCTCCTGTAGGAGACCGGGGAGTCCGACATAACCACCCACCGACGCCCAGGTGGGTGGTATGCGTAAATGCATTTAAACCACGTAGAAAAAAAAAAAAAAAGGGGAGGCCTATGTCCAGCTGTGGACGTCTTATGGCTGAGATGGAATACCTCTGGTATTGCAAGTGATTATGGTCAATGGTAGCTGCTTACCACCAGGCGGGTATGCCTGTTTGCTACCTAAGGGATATAAAAGAAAACCACTGTTGAAACGAAGTTCCTTATCGCGCGTTGTGAAAGGGGGCTAGACGGAAAAAAATCTTACGAAAAGTTGTCACGACACTTTTTGCTATAGTAAGCTATTGTAAGCTGTGCGGCGTGCGCATGTTTCTTTGTCTGTCTCTCTCTCTCTTATAGAGAGCAAGCCAGATAACATTATAATAATATATTTATATTAAAATATTAATATTATTAATTAAATTATAATTTAATTATTTATTTAACATAATAAAAAATAAAATAAAAATATGTGTGTTAGGTATGTGGAACTTCGTTCCAGCCGGGTGTCCCTTGACACCTCTCAAGTTTTTTTTATTATTTAAGTAGGTCTTGACATTTCTTTATAATATTTTATTTAACCCAAAGTTGTATTTCTAAAATAATGAATGGGAATAGCTTTCTTGTGGGAATACTTAGACATGTTAAAAGGATTGATGTTAAGTTGTCTGTTGCCTTTCCCAAAGGAGTTATTTGAAGAGATCATAAACATCTCAAGCAGTCTCAGAGGCGTTTAATATTTTGTAAAAGGAATATAAAGCGATGAATTTACCCAAAGCATTTATAGAGTTATTTAAAATTAGAATCGTGTAGTAACCTTGATAGGTTTGGGAAAATAGGTTTCTGTAAAACGGCCGGTGGGTTTAACAGCAAAAGTGATAAGTAAAGGCCTAAACTTGGTAAGAACGTTAAGTTAAGTTTAAGTTATTAGTAATTGGGTCTTTTCTCGCATTTATATAAGTGATATATCATTTAACAAAAAAACCGACTTCAGTATACGGCAAGTTGTAAAATTTCAAATACTTACCTTTAAACTTTGTTCAGTTCAAATGTACCAGTTTTCATTTCATTAATATAGGAACATACGTAAACGTAGGTTCCTATATTAATAGTATGTCTCACTGATGGACACAGGTCTTCTGTCCTTTATAAAGAGAAAGAGAGGTTGTAGGCCTTAATTCACACACGCTGGCCTTATGCCTTATGGTTGGTGAATCAGACATGTCTTTTGAACTTGTTCTAAGACATGTGGGTTTCCTCATCATATTTTCCCTTACCGTTAGCAGATGGTAAATCATATGATAAGTACATATCGCAAATTTGTGAACAAAGGGTCACTTCTGTGATTTTTCTTAAAATCAAAAATGCTTCTCCTGTAAAGTTGGAAACCATGCAGAAGTGACCCTTGGTTCCCGAAGGTGCGATATAAATTCCACAAAGTGAAATTCACATTGGTACTGCCGCCTGGATCGAGCTTACACCTGTTGCCTATAAGTAACTTTCCCACTCGGCCAATACCGCTTTTAACGCTAGTACTTAAGTAGTATATATTGATAACATCCTTACTAATATTATAAATGTGAAAGTTTGTGATAATGGATGTATGGATGTTTGTTACTCTTTCACGTAAAAACTACTGAACGGATCTGAATGAAATTTGGCTCAGAGATAGATTATGGTCTGAAATAACACATAGGCTACTTTTTACAGCGATAACCGACATCCACGCGGGCGGAGCCGCGGCCAACTAGTAATATATAATTTCATGTTATAGAGAGACACCCCGCTTATGCCACGTCAACGTTGTCACAGTTATAATATGACAAACATGCTAATGGCACCGGCACGAGACATCACAGGAAACAGCCTCATTGTTCGGCATAAGTGCTTTTTGACAACAACCTTCATGTGCAGATGTTTAATTATAAGCTCTATGGTTAACTTAAATGTAGGGCTTGTATTACGAACTCATTTTGTAGAAGGTAGGTAAGCAGCCAGCTGGCTGTATACGTTGCGGACAGTGACATTTAAAAAATAAATGGTTCATTTGAAATTAGAACTTCGGAACGGCTAAACTTACTGAAAAATAGACCTTTTGGGTAAAATCGAAAATTCTAGAATTAAAGCAAGACTCTTTCCTTAAAATTATTTATTACTAGCTGTTTTCGCCGTATCACAGAGAGGTTTGTTCTTATTATTTATACTTAGCTACATGCCTTACCGACGTTCCATAGTAAAAAGGAAGATAGGTAGGTACTTACGTATAATTATCCTTACTAATATTATAAATGTGAAAGTTTGTAAGAATGGATGGATGGATGGATGGATGTTTGTTACTCTTTCACGTGAAAACTACTGAACGGATCTGGATGAAATTTGGCACAGTATAGATTATGGTCTGGAATAACACATAGGCTATAGACTTTTTGCAGCGATAACCGACATCCACGCGGGCGGAGCCGCGGGCAACAGCTAGTGACTAATAAAGGCGTAAGTTTGTTAGAAAGTATTTTTATTTACTCCTTCAAGGGAAACCTGGACGAATTATGTTATTAATAAGACTTTACAAAGAGCACAGGAAATAGTATCGCCCCGGCTTTTTTATTTTATTATAGGGATTGAATTTTGAACCTTTTTTTCACTCTCTTAGGGTTAACATTCTATAAAAATCCAATATACATGTAGGTACTCTTGTTTCTAACTAGAAGTGGGTAAGTATTTAATTTTTTTGCTACTTACTTTAAAAAATACTCTGCGTTGATGAATCAGTCAATCAACCAGTCAGTAAATCAGTCGAGACAAGCAATTATAAATGTAGGATATAGATAATAATATACCTACAAAATCCTTGCAAGCGAATCTGCGGGCATAAGCTTACAGACAATATTTTTAGATCATCAATTTTACGTGCGTAAAATATATGCGATGCCAATTTCCATGCTCAATAAGCTCGTAAACAAGAACACGCAACGTAACGTAAAATAATGATCCTTCGCTTATCTGACACGGTTTAATAAATAAATTAAATAAAAGGAGTTTTTATCAAGCTACAGCAGAACGCCGATTATCCGAACGCCGATTTACCGAATCGCCAATTATCCGAATCGTTCCTAAACGTAATATAAAAAATTAAAACCAAGTATCTTTGCATGTCACAAAAAATCTTTAACAAATTACCTGATGACATAAAACAATTTAATCAATTTAAAAATGCATGAATAAGTTTTTGGTTGACAAATGTTAATATACAATTAATGATTTCCTAGTAGATAATATTGACATGAGTAATTATATTGACATTTTCCACTGAATTACAATACTTTATTTTTTGACATTTAATTAAATATTTGCACGCCTTGTTGTGGCAAAAATATAGAGATACCTACTAACCTCTCTGTAACAACATTTTGTACTACCTATCTATATTGCAAATAAAATAGTTTGAGTTTGATAAATTTTTGTTTTGATTTGTTGTAACAAGTTGGAACTCATTGGAGTCCAGATTTATATTTTAATTGTTATGATTGAAAGCTAGAGGCAAGACACTATGAACTGTATTTGTTAAACATGATAAAGTTTATTCTATGTGTGACAGTTCGTTTTTCTTTATTACCAGTCTATGTCAGATTATCCGAATTTTAGTTTATCCGAATCGACCCAGATCCCAACTAATTCGGATAATCGGCGTTCTACTGTAGTAGTATGCCATAGGTACAACCTCATGTAGGATATCTACATATGTCTTACAAGTCAAAGTCTGAGATGAAAATGTTAAGTGGAGTACCTACCTATATTGATAAATGTAAAAAGAAGCTACCTTTCTACTGAGCGGCGTTCAGTTTTGTTGGCATTTTTTTGTGCGTACTTGCTTATAGATTTCAAGTATGAATATGATATATAATACGGAACGCAATGATACAGAAAGAGATAGGTAGTGATAGTTTAACTGTATGGTTGGCTCAGTGGCTTAAATGGTTAGCAGATCATCGGAGGAAAGTCTTCTCGCTGATCCCATCCGTCACCGGTGAACTGGGCAGCGTCGGCGCGCACATGAGCGCCTGATGCCGCCATAGTAAAGCTGTGGGGAGGCTAGGGCAGTAGAGTCTCACCCGCATTCTTCCGCCGAGGAACAGCGTCCCCCGTGCGTCCGGACGCTGTCACTGAAGATGGAGCTCGCGCAGCCGTTTGGTGGACCACTGATGTCATATCAGGTTCCGGTGGTCCACCCAGGTGTAGGTGCACAAGAGGGTTTTAGTCGGTATGCCGCCCGCCTACCACCTTGAGGCCGGAGAGTCCGACATAACTGCCTCGCTTCCCCGGGTGGGCCGGTTGCGTAAAGCATTTAGTTGACATCTTACAAATTTCAAATTTGATCGAAACTAAACTTCTAGGTTTAAGAACATCACGTCGTAAACTCATCTCATACCTTTGCTTTGTATCCATTCATTTACCGTTTCTATTCCGTTCAATTACCGTTTACGCCACTTCTCTAGAGAGGCAAGTCTCTGATTCCTAGAAATATCTATACGATAGGCATCTGAGCGGCATCGATGGCTGGTTCTAATAGCAAATATTTAGTGAATATTAATTTATCCGCTGCCTCGACACTGCCGAGTTATGGCGGGAAAGAAAGGAATGCTTATTCGAACGGGAATGTTAATGAACAGCCTTTATAACTAAATAGTTGGATAAATATTTTACTAGGTACATTCCTGTGTGTTGGATGCCTCTGCCTGATTAAGTAAGAACAGCACAACTGCGTTAATAGTTATGGAAATATCGCATTTCAGGTATATCAATTTAGATGCCATTTTTCCTATACCTGTCTGTGTGTATTCGTTTATAGGGTTACAGTAAATAGTCATGTGGACATTCTGATCGTAAAAATGATCGTAGAAATAATATTATAGTAATAGAGACTATAGCATTAGTAGCTTAATATAGTAGCTTGATTTTATTTATATCTAAACTTTAGAACTACTGGATCTAGAAAGCTACATTATAAGTGTAACAAGGCATTTTTTTTTATAAGAGGGCCCCCACCAACCGAAATGAACGATAGACGAAATAAGAGAGATAGGGCACCATACTAGCAAAAAAAACCCGACTGGGGAAGGACCTCCACCTTACAGAAGTCCACAGCCAAATAAGTGCACACAGCGGTCATTGCTGTGCACGAGGTTGTGGGTTCGATTCCCACACAGGACAAAACTTTGTGTGACCCACAAAGAATTGTTCTGTCTGGGTGTAATTTGTGTCCGTTAATAGTATGTTTGTACAGTCCCCCGCGACACAGAGCTTGTTCTCTAGTGCGGGAGTTGTCTTTTTTTTAACTAAACAGAGATAATAAGTAGACTGGAATAGCATAAAGGCTACTTTTTATCGCGATAACTGACATCCACGCGGGCGGAGCCGCGAGCAACAGCTAGGACAGAATGTGGATTTCTATTATTATAATATCTACCTTACGTTTACGTTTACTTTAATAAAAAAATAATAAAAATGAGTTTGAAACTAGGTAAGCACCTACAATGTTACCAAAAAATATATTCAAGATTACGAAGGTGAGGTTTTCGTGAACCTTTGTGAATTGGATGTCTCGTAAATGACCTTTGCCGTATTGTCGTATTATGTGGCGTTATAACAAAGATCTAGTTCAACAGAATAAAACCTTTTTTATTTTGGAACTGCTGAAGGCAATTGACATTATTTTCTTGACGATATTGTCCACTTTACGAAGGTGTTTTTTATGTTGAAAGTAACAATGTCAGCTAGCTATATTTTTTAAGATTATAATACATTGTTATTGTACATATTAACAATGTATTATAATCTAAAAAAATATAGCAGTCTGAAGATAATAGTGGTAATAGTGCGGTGGTATCTTTCCAGAGCAATGGTGCCGTATGCATAACGGCGGCTCTGATGCTTCAGGAAGATACATGAATTGATTTTATTTTAATTAATTAATTAGTAGATAATCAATGGTCAGATGATCAATGGCCCAAACTCATTACCTAGTGGGTGCCTCTAAATGCCAAGCGACATCGCGGTAGACCCAGGCGGAGATGGCGGGATGAGTTGGATTCATTTAACCAAGACTGGTCAGCGGCTTTAGACAGAGAGAAGTGGAAGGAGAGTGGGGAGGCCTTTGCCCTGCTGTGGGACAGTACAGGCTTATAATAATAATAATAATTAGTAGATAAGATGTATTAATATAGTTTATAAAGTTGTAATACTAATACTAAACTATTGACTGCCTCGGTGGTCCAGTGGCCGCAGTATGCGTCTGCTGTGCACGAGGTTGTGGGTTCGATTCCCACACAGGACAAAACTTTGTGCGACCCACAAAGAATTGTTCTGAGCCCGGGTGTAATTTGTGTCCGTTAATTGTATGTTTGTAAAGTAGCCCGCGACACAGAGCTTGTTCTCTAGTGCGGGAGTTGTCTTTTTTTTTTAAAAAAAAAGAAAAAACGAACAATCAAAGTATGGAACTTTATTCTGAATTAATTGATATAGTAATAATAATAGGTACTATAATATTTAATACATTTTAAAAACATGGCGTTTAATTCACAATTCTTTAGTATCAAGTTTTTGCCGGGACAAAAAGTAGCCTATATTATTCCAGACTATAATCTATGCCTAATTTCATCCAGATGCATTCAGTAGTTTTTGCGTGAAAGAGTAACAAACATCGGTTCATTTTTATTTTATGTAAATATAAGACTGAGGTATTATTAATTTAAACCTTCCTCTTGAATCATTCCATCTATAGCTAAAAACTGCAACTCCGTTGCGTAGCTTAAAAGATCAGAGCCTCTAGACAAGTGGCATTAGCGATAATCGAATCGAAAAGTCAAAAAAAAATGTATGGGATTTGACGTAAGTCTTTAGTCATTTGCTTTTTTGACTTTTCGATTCGACTATCGCTTATGCCACTTGTCTAGAGGCTCTGAGCCTACAGACAGCGAGAGAGACTTTGTTCATTCTACTAAATTTTATGTTGCCACAACATGAGAAATCCTTACTAATATTATAAGTAAATGTGAAAGTTAGTGAGTATGGATGTTTGTTACTCTTTCACGCAAAAACGACTGAATGGATCTGGATGGAGTTTGGCACAGAGATAGATTATAGTCTGGAATAGCATATAGGCTACTTTTTATACCAGAAAAAATCTCTATTCCCGACTTGTTCCCGAGGGATTTTACGCGCGGGCGAAGCTGCGGGCGGAAGCTGGTTTAAAATAAATAAGGATAAACAAAGTATGGGTGTATCTGTTTTCATCCCACATTTTTCATCCCACGAGGTAAAATAATAAAATTAATTCCGTTTTCATTCTACGGCAAAAATCGATTCCGTTTTCATCCTAGAAGTAATATACCTACGTACTTATTTATAACATACTTGAAGGTTGGATCAATACGTAACGTCAGCAAAGAAATAGAAATACTTTGTTTCTTGTTAAAAATATTTATTTATATGCTTTAAATGACATGTATATAAATAATATCAAGTACGAGTTAGAGAATTAACTACAAACTTACTATTATACGAGTAGTAGGTTAGAAATAATAAATAATCACCACATAGTATAAAAATAAGTCGCTTTTTGTCTGCCCCAATGTATGCTCAGTTCTTTAAAACTACGGAACGGGTTTTGATGCGGTTTAATATTGCGATAACCGACATTTATGCAGGCGGAGCCGCGGGTAACATCTAGTTAACAATAAAATAGTTGTGGATGTTTCATCTCGTATGAAAATGTTTAATTATTTCGTATATAAAGTAGATAGTACAATAAAAAGTGTGCACATCGTCATTCTTTATTATCCAGGCACACAACTAAGCTATTATCTCGTGTGATTAATAGAAACCTACATACATATGTCCCACTGGTAGGCACGGGTCTCCTCTTCTTTTATAAGAGAGAGAGAGATGGTTTAGGCCTTCATTCACACACGCTGGCTTAATGCGGGTTGGTGAATCAGACATGTCTTTAGAATTACTTCTAAGACATGTGAGTTTCCTCACGATGTTTGCCTTCACCGTTAGCAGATGGCGATCATTGTAATGCTACCCGGGGTCGAACCCGTACCTGTGTCTAGCGTGAAGTTAGTATTATTTTTAAACGTTGCGTCGTTTGAAAAAGATAAAGCAGCTGCGATCTAAAGTATGCGTCTTATACTCGTTTGGTTAGTGGCCAATCTAGTGATAAAGTTATTTAGGCCTTTGTCGTGCTCTAACGACTGTTAATAGTCGGCGACGATTTTTTCTCGCTCAATAAAGGGACGTACAAATAGTCAAATAAATAGTATAAAAAACATGAGATTGCCGATGTGCACAGTTTCTCTAATAGCACTATAAAGCTGGCAGTGAAATGACAAATGAATACCAAGTAGATATTTTGCTTCATTGTTTGTAGCGTGCCTTTGTATACAGATGCAAGATTTGCATTGTATTATAATAGACAACCCAGATATTATTATAAAGCAAAATTTATTATCTACTGCAGTCGGATAATTTACATAATAAATAAATTTAATGCAAGATTTGTTAATGAAAACAACTGCCATAGAATTTCATTTTAATTATTTATGCTTTAATCATGTTTCCGTGCTTCGAAAAGAAATGTAAAAGTCAGATTAGGATCCTTTCTGACATCACACAGGATACTTTTTTGTGTCAGAGTTGTTAAGATCACCCATAAATGCCAAGTAGGACCACCGAATACTTAATAGTTCAGTATGACTGAAAGTAAGAAAGAAAAGCTACTATATGGGTGATCTGAACAATTCTGACACCAGGTTGGCCGATAACCACTCGATAACTAGTTATTTTTGTATGGTGTGTTTTTTTTGTGTGATAACTAAGCTTAGCTGTTTTGTAGAGGTTTCCTAAATGAGCTTGCTCCCTTGTTGAGTACCTTTCGTAACCTAAAATAAAATTTAATAAACTCATTTTCATGACAGTAACGAAGATAATATGTATAATGAAGATTAGTTTTTTAGAGAAACCAATGTATACCTAAATTTGTGTGAAATATATTTTTATCTATAGGTGTATTTATTTATTTAATAATTTATGCACAGTAATGTACAAAGGAAGGCTTAATGCCATAGGAATTCTCTACCAGCCAACCATTGGGTGATGCAGAGATGAACGTAGTAGGTGCAAGATGTGAAAATCAACAGAAGATCAGAAACAATATACTTTACATTATAATAATAATTATATAATTGGTTTAAATGAATAAAAATGCTAATACAAACTACTAAACTAAATATTACTAAATAGATATTCATAAATAAATATATATATACATACTAACGTATCTGAAGTGATGATTTTGCCAGTTTATCAAAAAGGAGGTCTCGCACTTTCAATTTGAAAGTGTAGCGGTTGGTGGCCATCCTAACTTCACGAGGGAGCGCATTCCAGAGTAGGACAGATTGTATAAAGAAAGAAGAATGAACAAAATCAGTTGTATGTGAGGGACATGTAAGAAGAAGATTATGGGATGAGCGAAGTTCTCTATCATGTACTGAACATAAGTATTGGAAGTAAGAGGTTAAATAACTTGGAGGGGTAGGAGAATGAAGAAACGAAAATAAGGTAGTAAGTGCTCGCAGATCACGACGTTGTCGTATGGGTAACCACTTTAACTCTGAACGATGGGACGAGACATGATCATATTTACGAAGATTAAAAATGAATCGAATGCAGTTATTGAGAAGACGGTCATATTTATTGAGGAGATCTGCATTCAGGTCAAAATAACATACATCACCATAGTCGATCAAGGGTAAGATTAAAGTTTGCACAATCATCGTTTTGGTTTTGGACGGCAGGAAGTTCTTCAGGCGGTATAAGGCACGAAGGGTACCAGCAACTCTTTGACTGACACTGGTGACTTGAGCTTTCCAGTTAAAATTTGAGTCAATTAACAGCCCAAGGTCTTTTACTGTAGGGCTGAAAGGGATAATTGACCCATTGAAAACGATTGGAGGCAAGGTTCCAATGTCTAATCTGCCCATGAGACGTTGACTTCCAACAATTATAGCCTGACACTTGTTGGGGTTTACAGAGAGGCCAAAACGACCAGACCAACGCTTAATGGCATCTAAATCATTATTAAGCCTAGAAATCGACTCAGCTACATCCTCAAGTGTTGATTTAGAGTAAAGTTGCAAGTCGTCGGCATAAAGATGATACGTGAAATGAAGATTCGGTGTTAGGAAATTAATAAAAATAGAAAATAATAAAGGAGAGAGTATGCCACCTTGAGGGACACCACAGTTGAGATCCCACCAAGCAGATGAGCAATCATCGATGCGGACTGACTGTTGGCGTCCCTGTAGTCTAATTTGTACACTGTTACCAAATTCCACAGAAATATATGCAATGGTTTTCTTAAAAAACTATTCTTTGTACAGCGGCCCTGTATACAAATCTCCGTTGCCGTGTGTACATGAAAAAATATATTTCTCTTTGTCATACTTATTCTATTAATAAGTAGAGAGCATTGCTGACTGTGCAAATATAAAATGACTGTCATCAAAAGTAATGAAAGATTTCTATTGCGCACAATATTTGCTGACTAAAGAACAAATTGTTAGTGCGTGACTTCACTTGAAAGGAATCCATCGCTTCAATTATAAGTTCGTTAAATACGATTTACTTTTTAATATTCCTAGTGAGTAAGCCCGACTAGGGAAGGACCTCCACCTTCCAGAAGACCACAGCCAAATGACTAGACGCAGCGGCGTTGTTGTGTGCCTGTGTATGAGTACAGGTCTCCAGCGCTCATTTAAGTTAGTTTTGAAAGAAACGTTTTTCTATCCCAGAGATACTCCATCTTGAAGCTCTGGTGTAAAATGGGTCAGCAACACGCAAGTGATACCTCTGTTATTGCAAGCGTCCATAGGCTACGGTAACTGCTTACCATTAGGGTCAGCGCAGACAGAGAGCAATAATCTCCGCGCGGTCTCGGGCATTTTCTTTGCAGATCGCGTATGATTCCCGCATATCTTCGAGGACGCGTGAGCATTTTTTGTCAGGTTCAAGCATTTATGCACTTTATTATAATAATTTTAAAGTTTATTTTCAAGTGTGTTAATAAAATTCTCTCCGCTGCGCTCCGTTTCGTCTGCGCTGAGCCTTAGGCGGACCGTATGCTTGTTTGTCACTGATAGCCCAGGTGATAAAAAAGTAATAATAAAGTGTCCTCAAGCAAGTGCAATACCATAATCTTTTCCCACGTGTTGTCAACCCTACATTTTGTAACATCCGAGTTTTGTATTATGGGTTATCCTGGGATAAGGAATCAGTTCTATATCTATGCTCATCACTGCACTCCTCCCTTTTCTATATCCTAAATATCAGGAACTCAGGACTAGTCAGGCTTTAATTATGGTTCTTGATATAAGCAATGCCCGCAACATTGTGCTCAGGTGACCTCTTAAATATATAATTTTACCTTCTTCGAAAAGACACACAATATAAGCATTGTTTTGCATAAAATAACAATATTTGCGTCACCAAAAGTTGTTTTAAGGACAGTTAAGTTATCTTAATGGGTACTCTTAGCTCTTTAGGGGACTTAGGAGGTCCGAAGTCCGAATAGTGAGGTGGGTTTACGCATTTATTTATGCAAGAAATGCTTGAAAATATATTATTTATTTTATGCGCAGCTATTAGGCTGCCATCTTTAGTAAGTTGGAGGTCCTTTAACAGCCTATAGAGCGGCGCGGATCGACAGATTTACGAGGGTAAGCAAGCTTGTTGCGGTTGGTCTGTAGATGGGTGACTATATTATAAAATCATAGCAAGACCCCTCCGTGCCTCGGAAAGCATGTAAAGCCGTTGGTCCTGCGCCTTATCTCTTTTCGGTAGTGTCGGATTGCCATCCCATCGGATTATGGGAGTGGAGGAATAGGCAGTGCGTGTGTTGGCGCACATAATGGTATACCTACTCATATAATTCTGGATACCTACATACATTACGTACCTATTCTAGGTAACTTACACCTAGACTCAAAACAAAAAATTACACCCAGACTCGGAACAACTCTTTATGGGTCACACAAAGATTTGTCCAGGGTGGGAACCAAACCCACCTCCTCAGGTGTATCAGTTGGGTCTCCGGTTCTGCCCCAGTGGCCATCGGTTCTGCAAACTAAGTGCCCTGCCGGCCTGCCCCTCTAGACAATTGGCATTAACAGTAGTCAAATCGAAAAGAATATAAAACAAATGTATGGGATTTGACGTAAAATTACGACATTATATCGGAAAATTATGACAAATCCCATATTTTTTATTAGATTTAACTAGCTGCTTATGCCACTTGGAGGAACTGGCTTGTGGCGATATCAATGAAAAGAAAAAAGTAGGTACCTATGTCAAGATCGTAGCAAGTATAAATCCACAGTCTCTACCTACCCCTCTGAAAAACATGCATGATCCTACAAGTACATATGTTAAATATCAGTCGTAACAATTTTAAATATAAAATAATCGTAAAACAAGAAGGTTTCCACAAAATGGCTGATCGTAATTCTTATATTGTTATTCTGGTTATTTCAAGGTTCTGTTATAAAAGTCCACGTTACGATGACCCGCTGACGGGATACGACTTTAATACCTTGGGTTTATAGGTAGTCCCACAACCAATAAGTCATTGGGGAGTTCCAGTGTTGGCGGGTTTAATTCTTATAGGACTTTTGTTACTATAGTAAATTATGGATAAAATTTACCCGATGTTTTCGTTTTGTATGTATGTACTCGCAGGTACGGAATGTAGGAATATTTAGACATTTATTTTTTATACAACTTGGGTGGTAAACAAGCATACAGCCCGCCTAATGGTAAGCAGTTAGCGTAGCCTATAGACGGTTTCAATACCAGAGGTATCATCCTTACTAATATTATAAAATGTGAAAGTTTGTGAGGATGGATGGATGTTTGTTACTCTTTCACGTAAAAACTACTGAACGAATCTGGATGAAATTTGGCACAGAGATAGATGATGGTCTGGAATAACACATAGGCTACTTTTTACAGCAATAACCGACATCCACGCGGGCGGAGCCGCAGGCAACAGCTAGTCTAAAATAAAAGTACTAAGTTTAAGTTTCGCGCAAGTTACTCCCAATAATACCAGCTATCTACAGGTAAAAGTCCTGTTAAAATCGCTCTATCCATTGTGGAGATTACCTAGAACAAATAGAAAGACAAACAAAAATTAAAATGTGTATTTACGTGATAGTTACTCATTGAAAGAACCTCAGTTATGTTCAAACTTAAACATTTTATGAATTACAAGACTGCCTTGGTGGTCCAGTGGCCGCAGTATGCGCCTGCTGTGCACGAGGTTGAGGGTTCGATTCCCACACAGGGTAAAACTTTGTGTGACCCATAAAGAGTTGTTCCGAGTCTGGGTGTAATTTGTGTCCGTTAATTGTATGTTTGTAAACTTCCCCGCGACACAGAGCTTGTTTTCTAGTGCGGTAGTTGCCTTTTAAAAAATGAAAAAATAAAAAACTCATATTTCGATCACTTGGCGATCTATTCCGATACTTATATTTTCTTTTTTTTATAATATATCTGGGTGGTCTGAATGAAATACGCCACAGTGGTGCAGTGGCAATAGAATCAATCGTCCTTCAATAGAGACCGATTGTGTCCGCCACAATGCCCCGTACCTAATACGCCTGAGACACTGGTGCATACAATGCAGTAATATACAGAAGTACCATAATAATTCGAACACTGCAGCAGTGTGTTTACATAAAATTAAGCCGAAAGTTGTAGATAATAATATGTATTATAATAAATCTGTCAATCGTGTTATTTGGGGGGATAGGTCATCAGAACAGACTAGCAAGTACCGAGACCTTTGTCACTCTGCACTTAGACTGATAAATACTCCTCAGGAGCTGAGTGATTGCTGTGATAGATTCTGCGATCACAAGGAACATCACACAGTTCTTGATGCAATGTATCATAATATAATAGACACGCTGACGCGGGCTGCCATTCTCACTTGTGCTGCAGAGTGTCGAAGGAGGAGTGGCTATGTGACTGGGTGGAACAGATATGTCGCGAGCGCGCACCGCGAGGCGCGGCTTCAGTTCCAAATGTGGACAATGGCCGGACGACCGGCTAGTGGTCGTATATAAGCGTCGCCAATAAGCGTAATATCGTAGGTTGGAATTACCATGTAAGGCAGTATCATGTTGTAGCTAGGCAAACTTTCCTACAATGGACTATGTACGGTAGGCCTTGCTCGGGATATCACTACGAACTTATGCGTGCAGCGCGCAGAGATTTTAAATCTGCTTTAAAATACGTGCAGAATAATCAGGAAAAGATTAGGATGAGTATACTGACCCGTTATGCTTCATCAAAAAATTTTGGTAGTTTTTGGAGAGAAGTGAAAAAACGAAATCTTAAAAGTAGTACTCCCATTAGTGTAGAAGGGGAAATCGAAAAAAAAGCTATTGCGAATAAGTTCCGTAAGCATTTTACTGTGCCACAGCCTATCACGCGGTGTGCGCGGTCGGATGTACCACCGAGACATTGTGATGGGGAGGTTTTCCGCGTGACGTCACAAGACGTTATTGACGTACTCAGAGGTATGAAGCGTGGAAAATCCCCTGGACATGATGGTCTAAGTATAGAGCATTTGCTTTATGCGGGCCAATTTATCCCTGAAGTGTTAGCTAGGTTTTTTAACCTGTGTGCGTGGCATCAGTACTTGCCCGCGGAACTTATACGTACTCTTGTTGTTCCTATAACTAAGAATAAAACGGGTGATATCTCGAGCGTATCTAATTATAGGCCAATTTCCTTGGCAACGATTGTGGCCAAGGTGCTTGAACGTCTGATACATAAAAAGCTAAGTCCATCCCTGAAGATAGACGACGGTCAATTCGGTTTCCGCGCTGAAGTATCAACTGATATGGCAATTTTTTCCCTGAAACAAGTTGTGTCGCAGTATGTCAGGCAGGAAACAAGTGTTTACGCTTGTTTCCTGGATTTAAGTCGCGCTTTTGATACAATAAATCACGACTTGTTATGGGATAAATTAGCATGCACTAATGTACAGGCTGGCATTGTTGGACTGATTAAATATTGGTATTCTAATCAGTCTAACAATGTACGGTGGGGATCTGCTATGTCAGACAACTACAGGCTGTCATGTGGCGTGAGGCAAGGTGGGTTGACCTCTCCTGACCTGTTTAATCTTTATGTAAATGATCTGATCGAGGAGCTGAGCAGAGCGCCGGTAGGGCTTAGGCTGGGTGACAGATACGTCAACAACCTGAGTTATGCTGACGACACTGTTTTGCTCAGCCCCTCGATCAAGGGTTTGAGAAGATTATTAGCAATCTGTGAGCGATATGCTAGAGAGCATGATTTAGTATACAATGCTAAAAAGACTGAAATGATGGTATTCAGGTCGGGAAGGGGTCCACATAATGTCCCACAGGTGTGGATCGGAGGCCAGGTCATTAAGGTAGTTGAGAGGTTCAAGTACCTAGGTCACATATTAACATCTGACATGAAAGATGATGCTGATATCGACCGCCAACGTAGAGCGCTCTCAGTCATAGGCAATATGATAGCGAGGAGATTTTTTAAGGCTGATGTACAGACGAAGGTCCACCTGTTTAGGACCTATTGTCAGAATTTTTATACGTGCCAACTCTGGACTAGATACACGAAGAGATCTTTGGATGGCATTCGTGTTCAGTACAATAACATATACAGACACCTTATGGGTTTGGCACCATACTGTAGCGCCTCAGGTATGTTTACTGAGGCAAGACTGAACACGTTTAATGCCATCCAAAGAAGTCGAATCGCTGCGTTCATGAACAGGGTTGGTACTTGTACTAATAGTATAATTAGAGAACTGTCGGACAGGTTATACAGTAGTAATATGTGCAAAAGGTGGCTAGATATAGCTGCATAATTAAAATGTAAACTTTTTTTTTCTTTTTTTGTAGTACTTATTTATTATTTTTGTATGGAATTATCTGAAATAAAGCTTTATTATTATTATTATTATTATTATTATATTTGATGACATGGCTGTGGCGAGGAGACATTTCAAGGCTCAATTAAAATGGTGTCAAAATAGACAGGAATAGCTAAAAATGGATCTCCTCGCTACCAACCATGCTAACAAGGACTTTAAATCATTTTGGAAAAATACAAACAAAATGACTGTACGGCCGAGTCTTCTGGTGACTGTCAGTGGTATTACCGACCACAAACACATTGCCGAAGCCTTTAGAGACCATTTTTCTGTACCATCTCCCTTGAGTGCGGTGTCTCATAACATCACTGATGCTGAGACCATTGTGACGGAGCGGAATTTGAAAATACCAGCTAAGAGAGTAGCTAGAATTATTTCGAAAATGCAGCGGGGAAAGTCTCCTGGTCACGATGGTCTCAGTATCGAACATTTTAAAAATGCGGGAGTCCATCTGCCTAGAGTACTGTCGTTGTTTTTTACCCTGTGCTTGGGCCACTCATATTTGCCGGAACCCCTTATGCGGACAATAGTGGTCCCCATAGTTAAGAACAGAACGGGTGACACATCCGATATGAGTAATTATCGACCAATCTCGCTCGCTACCACCATGGCAAAGGTGCTTGACGGTCTGTTAAATGGTTGCCTCTCAGAATTTGTTAACATACATGACGCACAGTTCGGGTTCAAATCGAGAGTGTCAACTGAGATCGCTATCCTTAGTTTAAAACACACTGTCAAGTACTACACCATGAGAAGGACTCCGGTATACGCGTGTTTTCTCGACTTGTCAAAAGCTTTTGATATGGTTGTGTATAATGTGCTATGGGACAAGTTGAGAGACGCGGGTGTGCCGGCGGAGTATACATCACTTCTCAGATACTGGTACAATAACCAAAAAAATCAAGTAAGGTGGGTCGGTACTTTGTCGGATGAGTACAGGGTGGAATGTGGTGTACGACAGGGGGGATTAAGCTCGCCTTTGTTATTTAATCTGTACGTGAATGAGCTTATCGAGCGGCTGAGCAGCACACATGTCGGCTGTCACATTAATGGCACCTGTGTGAATAATATAAGTTACGCGGACGATATGGTGCTGCTTAGTCCATCGATAGGTGGGCTGAGACACTTACTAATGACCTGCGAGATATATGCGGCGGCGCACGGTCTAAAGTACAACTCAAAAAAGAGTGAAATTTTAGTGTTTAAAGCACCCACACAACAACGCCGCTGTGTGCCGCCTATATGTCTCAACGGCGTAGTACTCAACGTGGTTGATAGTTTTAAGTACCTGGGTCACATTGTCACCAGTGACATGCGGGATGACCGTGACATAGAACGGGAGCGCAGGGCGTTGTCGGTGAGGAGTAATATGCTCGCCCGTAGGTTCGCTCGCTGCACTACAGACGTCAAAGTCACTTTATTTAAGGCGTTCTGTCAGTCCTTTTATTCGAGCGGCCTATGGGTGTCTTATACGAGCCGAGCCTACAACGTCCTACGCGTGCAATACAACAACGCCTTCAGGATGCTATTGCGATTGCCGTGGCGATGTAGTGCATCGGGCATGTTTGCGGAGGCTCGCACGGACGGCTTTCACGCCATCATGCGTAAAAAAGCAGCTTCCCTACTACAGCGCTTGCGTAACAGTCGCAATGGCATCCTGAAGATGATTGCTGATAGACCGGACTGTCCCATCCAAAGGCACTGGGTGGAGTTAGCATTAGGGTTAAAACAATAGCTTATTTTATAATAATTACTAATAATACTAATATAGATTATAAGCACAAATTGTTACTAACTTGCCACTAACAATATATGGAAATTTGTTTCTGAAATAAATGTTTATTATTATTATTATGTTGCGCTACGACGCCGGCAGGGTAGAAACAAAGAGAAAAACTTTTAAATGCTTGTACCAGAATCAGATAATCTCTGAATTGACTGGTCCGACTCTCTAAAATCCTTAACTAACAGAAAGCTAAACAATAAATAGAAATTGCAATACGAAAGATAGTTCTAGGCTATTTATTTATGACAAGAAAGCCAGTAACCTGGTCGAAGTTAAGCAATCTGAAGGCAAGTAATGCATAATTGCGATAATCCCCGAAGTATCCCTATAATATTCTATTCGACTCCCGCACCTTCGCTCGTGCGAACAATTCGCGACAACAGTGATCTCTGTGGCAAACTCTCCCAGATATGTCCAGCCGTTTTAATGTGATTGAGTAATAAACATCCATCCAAACTCTCGCATTTGTAATATTGGTATAAGTTTAGATTGTATATCATGCAACACTATAGTTTAAAAGTTAGAACTTATAGCCTTTTCAAAGCAACAAACTGTTAAATTGAAGAACTTCACGTACTTGATCTTCTGCTTATACAAACTGTACATTGACACAGTAGCATAGCAGCAGATGGTACCAATTTCACGCTTACACGTTGACTGAAATATTGTGAACTGTTCTTTGAAAAATTTCCACTGCGATTTGAAAAAGATCTAACGTATTGTGTTCTATGTCACTTGTCGACTTCCTTTTATAGAGTTGAATTGAAGTTTATGATGAAATAGTGATGTGTAGAGGAAATTTGTTAAATAGTTTGAATCATAATTCGATAGTGCAACAAGAAAACAGGTTAGTTATGGTTATTTGTACATTTATAGTTTTGGTCCTGTTTTGTCTTGCATTAGATCTTCATAGCGATAGGTGTGTTGACACGAACGTAATAAGGGTCAATCAAGAGTCTACTCGTACCTGACAAATTGAAGTATTCCATATTGGGCACCCGTTTTAATGGCACCTGAGTGAATGGCACCTAAGGTATTCCACATTGGGCACCTACCGATATTTTTCGCAGGTGCCATTAGTGAAACATATCGATATAAAAATATCGGTAGGTGCCCAATGTGGAATACTTTAGGTGCCATTAAAACGGGTGCCCAATATGGAATACTTCAATTTGTCAGGTACGAGTAGACTCTTGATTGACCCGTATTACGTTCGTGTCAACACACCTATCGCTATTGGTAACAGTTTCCAGGAAAGTTCTCGAATAGGTAGGTTTAATTTGATTTGATACATTGTTACTGGGTGAGTCAGGTAGGCGGGAATAAGGTCATCAACTCTGGTTATCAAAGGGAGAATGTAATACTTACATGTTTTTGACTTTGAAGTATCTTCTCATAAATTAATAAATAAAAATAAACTAGCCTCATGCCTGTGATTTGGGAAATAAGTATGTCACTGGTGAAAGACCCAAAAAAAACTAAAATGATTTTTGTAACTATTATAATTAACATAAAAGTACAATAAAGTGCTGTTTCTAAAATTATTCTATTCTTTTCGATGTTAGCATAAAGAATGCCTTATAAAATAATCATATTCTTACTAATATTATAAATGTGAAAGTTTGTGAGTATGGACGTTTGTTACTCTTTCGCGCAAAAACTACTGAACGGATCTGGCTGAAATTTTCTGGAATAGCATAAAGGGTACTTTTTATCGCGATAACCGACATCTACGCGGGTGGAGCCGCAGGCAACATCTAGTTAACAATAAAATAGTTGTCGATGATGTCGGTTATCGCTGCAAAACGTAGCCTATGTGTTATTCCAGACCATAATCTATCTCTGTGCCAAATTTCATTCAGATGCGTTCAGTAGTTTTACGTGAAAGATTAACAAGCATCCATCCATCTATCCATCCATCCATCCATACTCACAAACTTTCACATTTATAATAGTAAGGATTTTATTCACTACATACATATTTCAATTTGAAGTGGTTAGTTATAATATAAAGCCTTAAGGTTCGTCGAGTGACCCTCCATCTTTCAAGTGGTCGTGGGACTAGTACCTATGCAACTAGATGTTCTGAGCCGATGCCTCCAGAGACTTATTTTCATTGCTATCGTATATGACGGTTAGGTACATTTATCAAGACGTGTTTTGTATAAAAATAACGAAGTATTCATCTAAGTATTTTTTTTTCATTAAAAGACAACTCCCTCACTAGAGAACAAGCTTTGTGTCGCGGGGGACTTTACAAACATACAATTAACGGACACAAATTACTCAGTACAATTCTTTGTGGGTCACACAAAGTTTTGTCCTGTGTGGGAATCGAACCCACAACCTCGTGCATAGCAGGCGCATACTGCGACCACTATACCACCGAGGCAGTCACTCATCATTCTATAGCCTGGGGTTCTTCAAGAAAGGAGTTGTAAGGTTGTTGTTGCAAACGTCCATAGGCTACGGTAACTGCTTACCATCAGGCGGGCCGTATGCTTGTTTGCCACCTTGGTAGTATAAAAAAAAGAAGTTATTAAGTCTATTATAGTCTATTTCACATAGCATGGGTACTGTGACGTTTGACATTTGAAGATAAACATCAATGAAAATGAAAGACGATTAAATTAAAATCTATCGATTGAATAATCTAGGGTCTTCATCGCTCAATTTGTCAATTGGTTATAGATTTTTTTTAAAACTACTTCGGTGGCAAACATGCATACGGGCAGTTACCGCAGCCTATGGACGCTTGCAATACCGGAGGTATCACTTGCGAGTTGCCAACCCATTTTTTACACCAGTGCTTTTAGATGGAGTATTCCTGGGATGGGAATTCATTTCTTTCAAAACGCATTCCTAAATTAGTGCTGGAGACCTGTACTCACACACAAGACCACAACTACACCACTTTGTGTAGTTATTTGGTTGTGGTCGTCTGTTAGGTTCTTCCCCAGTCAGGCTTGCTCGGTAATATGATCCCTCTAGAAAGTTTAAGAAGTAATTTTAAAGGCATGTCCTCTGTCAGCATTAATGATGACAGAGGAATCAGACATGCCATTAATGATATAGGTTGTCATCATTATATTTGAGAGAGGTAGGGCACCATACTAGCGAGCCAACTCGACTGGGGAAGGACCTCCACCTTACAGAAGACCACAGCCAAACAACAGCAAATAACTAGTGGTGTAAAAAATTGGGTTGACAACACGCAAGTGATACCTTTAGTATTGCGGATGCCATAGACAATGGTAACTGCTTAACATCAGGCGGGCCGTATGCTTGTCTGCCACCCAAGTAGTACCTAATAAAAAAATATATTCTAACGAAGTTACACAGCAATTTTTCGTATTTTACTAACGTAGGTTAAGTGTCGTAACGTAAAGTTTCCTTTACAATACTTAGGTTAATGTGCCGGTTCTATTACAAGCAGTGAAGGCAATAAATTTAATTAGAGGCTTGATGCAAACATGCGGTGGTTCTGACATAATTACATGAACAACAGCTCGCTGCCGTATCTCTTTTAAAATTAATAAACAAGGCAACAAAGCATCACCCGTCGCCGTTGTAGAAAATTAAAATTTTCTTATTATTACTACACTAGTTTCTACCCACGGTTTCGCCCGCGCGTACAATCCCACTGCAAAAAGTTTCCAGAGTAAAAGCCTTTGTGCTATTCCAGACTATATATCTCTATGCTAATAAGAGTAGCTGAAAATCATTCCTGTGCTATAAGAAAAGAAAGAAAGAAACGTACACTGAGCTAGATCTCCTGCTACAAACACATGTATATATTTTTTTTTGTTAAAAAGACTACTCCCGCACTAGAGAACAAGCTCTGTCTCGCGGGGTACTTTACAAACACAATTAACGGACACAAATTACACCCAGACTCAGAACAACTCTTTGTAGGTCACACAAAGTTTTGTCCTGTGTGGGAATCGAACCTACAACCTCGTGCACAGCAGGCGCATCCTGCAGCCACTAGACCACCAAGGCAGTCAATAATGAATTATATTAACATAAAACTTATTATAATACATATGTATGTTTAAATGTAATTTTTTGGGTAAATGTTTTTTTTGGCAAAATAAATGGTTTTATTTCATTCAGATCCGTATAGCCGTTTTGAATAAGAAACATTTAACATCCATCCATCCAAACATTCGCATTTATAATATTAGTATAAATGTCTTTAGACGGTTGCTTTACACAAATCTATACAAACGTTATAAAGCTGAAGAATTTGTCTGTTTGGTTGAACGCGCTAATCTCAGAAAGTACTGGTTCGATTAGAAAAATTCTTTTTGCATTTATCCAGGACGGCTATAGGCTATATAACATCACGTTATGATCAATAGGAGCGGTCCAGTACTGAGATATGTCGCAAAATCGGGGAAAATATTCCAAATTACCACGCGGACAAAGTCGCGGGCGACCCCTAGTTTATTTATAAAAATCAATTATCACATTATGACGAAGCATTACTTGAAAACGGTTGACCCAATTTGCATTTTTTATTCATTGTGTTTTTAATTATTAGAAAAAGGTTTATAAAAAAAATGTTTTGGAAAATCCACGATAATTGTCAGAAATTTCTATCACATTTTAAATTAGTATTTTAATTAAATATATTCAAAAAAAGAGAGCTGCAAGAGAGGGAAAACTCGAAACAAAACCCTATACCAACCCGCCTGGCCAGCGTGGTATAGTAGGCTAATATCCCTCCAAATTTATGGAGGAGACCCGTGCCCAGCAGTGGGACGTTTATGGGTTGAGATGATTGATTGATTGATTCAAAAAAATATTAAATGTATTCAAAAAATTACAGCACCCGTGCAAAGCCGGGACGGTTCCCTAGTAAGAATATAAATGTGAATAAACCCATACCCTTACAAGACACTTAAGCCTTTAGAAAGTCAAGAACCTTTATAATTCATTCCTAATCTCTACAACTTGAGCTTTATCTAGACTTTCAAAACGTCGAGTCTGATATCAAGTTCATTTGTATATTATTTTTGCATGAAGACTATATTCAATGCAAACTGCACTAGGGAACAAGCACTTGTCTTGGGGGTCTTTACAAATATACATTTCACGGACACAAATTACATCCAGATTCGGGACAACAACTTATGGATTACACAAAGTTTTGTCCCGTCTGGGAATCGAACCCACGACCTCCGGTTTAGCAGTTAGAATCACTAACGACTAGATCAACAGCCCAGTCCATAAGATATTTACATGAATAGTTATTAAAATAATAGTTACTTAACCTAAACTACTTACAAACAATTAGATATTGTATTTAAAGGATTTACCTATAAATAAAATATCTGACTGAGGTCGCAGTTCTGAGGAAAGGTGCCCAAAAGACTGGCTACATTGCCACGATGAATCGCAAGGCTAATACGTTGACCCAAGTAAAGGCCTGTTTTAGGATCGTGAGATGACTCGACTAAACGCTTATATATAGGTATATCTCACGATACAGTTTGGGGGTACTCTGGCACTTGGACCCTAGAGAGAGAGTTTCGACCCCAAACGGGTCAAAAATGTAAGTCTCACCGAGACTTTAATGTAGGTATTACGTGTAGAAAATAAGTTTCTATATCGAGTTGTGTGTACCTGAGTGTTTGGTAGAACTAACACGTCAGAGGTCGGGGCACGTTCAATTTCCTATGGGGAGGTTTTGATGTCCCTCGGGCGTCCGTAGGCACTTAGCCTGTTAGTATTTCATTCATTCATTCATTCGTATGACGTCACGTTTTTATATTGTAGGAAGGTATATCAATTTATAAAATTACACTCAGCTCCTCTAGACACGTGGAAGGGAATTTGACATTATGTATATGATACTAGCTGACCCAGCAAACGTTATATTGCTACTAAAATAGTAATATCGCTATTAAAAAAATTAGTTGATCGTAGAGGGGTGAAAATTAAGGATTGTATGTATTTTTTAATGCTGAATCACAACAAAATAAAAACAAAAAAAAATGACTAAAAGAATAAAAAAAAATTAGGGGTGGACCATTCTTAACATTTAGGGGGATGAAAAATAGATGTTGTCCGATTATCAGACTTACCCAATATGCACATAAAATTTCACAAAAATCGGTCAAGCCGTTTCAGAGGAGTTCAAAGTTGAACACTATGACACGAGAATTTTATATTATTAGATATTGTCGTACTTACGTCAAATCCCATATATTTTCTTTTTATTCTATTCGATTCAGCTATCGGTTATGCAACTTGCTCGAGGAGCTAGACTGAAAGTTGGAAGGAAAAGAGAAAGCCTATGTCCAGCAGTTGTCTTAAAGCTGAGAAGAATACAAATTTTAATATAGGTATCATGAGCTTTCGAGCCTGTGAGGCAGTGGAAAAATAATTCGCAACAGCGTGTGTCGCAACAGCGGCGTTCGAAATAACATACCCGCCGGCTGATTCTCTAAGAAACAGCGATGGCAAACTGACAGTTGTGATCGCAAAATTGACAGTTGTGATTGCTCGGGGATGGCACAATCTATTGACTAAACGTCAAAAAGGGCTCTTACGGAATACCGATTTTCAATCTGACAGATGGATTTTGCTCGGTTTTTGCGGTGGCTCGGTTTTTGCTCTTACGGAATACCCCTGCCGGTATCGGTAGTTAGGTCGATATAAAATACAGAAGTGTTATTGAGTAACTATTTAGTAATCTGTGGTTATAGGTAGATGGTCGTGTGTGAGTTGTACGACTCACATATGTCGTGATATGACCTCATTAAATCACAGGTCATGATGTCCTTGAATTTCCACATTTACATAACGAGCATACTCGTTCATATTAATGCCAAACATTGGATATTAAGATTTACATTAAATCCTTTAACAAAATATTTCAATACCCTTTGTAATCTCAAGACGGGTGACTGCTCTTTACGTATTAAGTACGTGATCTCTAAAGGCACCGTTTGATAAGTGAAGAACAAGGGCAGAAAATGACATACTCAAAGGTAACTTATATTAAAACTAATATAATAAGGAGGAGAGATTTGATTGCTGGACATAGGCCTTACCCAATTCTTTTTCATAGGATACAAGAACCACTACAAAAAAACAAGAACAAAAAAGCGGTGGTGCCCGAGTGGGTAAGTAACCGACTTGCACGCAAAAGATGCGGGTTCGATCCCGGGTGGCAGTACCAATGTGAATTTCACTTTTTGGAGTTTATATGTACTAATCAAATCACACACCATCTGCTAACGGTGAAGGCAAACATCGTGAGGAAACCTACATTTCTTAGAAGAAATTCTAAAGACCTGTCTGATTCACTAATCCGTATTAGGCCAGCGTGTGTGAATTAAACCCTAAAAACCCTCTCTCTTTCTTGATAGAGGAAAGGAGACCCGTGCCCAGTAGTGGGATGTATATGGGTTGCTATTATTATTATTATATATACAAGAACCATATCGAAACTTTACTTATTTGGTCACAATTCACTTTTACATGTGGCAACCCTAAACAATATGACGTAATAGGTAGCTAAATCAAAACTCTTACACACCTTATGACGCCAAGGAAACCCCACACAAAGACAGCCATTAGCGAGCATATGGCGGCCAGTCACAAATCTAGCGGTCATTGCTAATGATGGCAATGGTATGACAGTGATAAAATACAGCTGTCACCGCGGCTATCGAAGTGCCTGCTCGAGTGATCCATCAGTAAATGACCTTTGGAACATGTTACGGGATTTTAGCACTTAATGGCTTTGATTGTTGACGAAGTTATGTATGAAAAGTCATAATATGATCATGACATGTGTTATTTGACTGCCTCGGTGGTCCAGTGGCCGCAGTATGCGCCTGTTGTGCGCGAGGTTGTGTGTTCGATTCCCACACAGGGCAAAACTTTGTGTGACCCACAAAGAGTTTGAGTCTGAGTGTAATTTGTGTCCGTTAATTATATGTTTGTAAAGTCCCCCGCGACACAGAGCTTGTTCTCTAGTGCGGGAGTTGTCTTTTTATAACTAAAAAAAAAAAAAACTATTATAGGAGGAAATGTGGACAGGGCGGCGCACAATCATAGTCAAGACTATGCATAAAACTAAAATTTATCAAATAGTATCTAGTTGTTCAGAAGGGAGAACAATACCCCAATTAGCAAATTTAAAAAGTTTATATATTTTTATGTATGTGCTGTTTTCATTCATTTTTTATTGCTGCCAGTCTCCTGGGCCCTTTTTAGTAGACATCGATGCGTAGTAATTTTACGACGCCCATTACGCAGTTCTCAACCCCCCCACCCCTTTTGTGTTGTTTGTTACTATTAGAATTTAATTTTAATTTCTGAAAATATATACTTTTAGTTGTAAATTACTTGTATTATATATATTTAATAAATTGTCGGAATATAAAACTTTTTCATTTACATGTAACTGCTGCTGTTGCCCGCGTCTCCGCACGCGTGGATGTCGGTCATCGCGATAAAAAGTAGCCTATTCATAATAATATCTTGGAATAATCCCAAGATCCTACTAATATTATAAATGCGAAAGTTTGTAAGAATAAATGGACGGATAGATGGATGGATGGATGGATGTTTGTTACTCTTTCACGTAAAAACTACTCAACGGCTCTAGATGAAATTTGGCACAGAGATAGATTATGGTCTGGAATATCACATAGGCTACTTTTTACAGCGATAACAGACATCCAAGCGGGCGGATCCGCGGGCAACAGCTAGTATTATTATAATGAAATCTGATACACTTAAACCGTATTATCTCGATACTGGAGTAATCTGAAGCTTCAACAACTATATACCTTACCCCTAATAGTTTGAATTAGTATGCACGTCCCCCACACCTCAGTCAGAAGCAATCTCATCGACCTCAAACAGACAAATGTTGGTGAATCCATAATTAATGAGTGTATGTTCTAAACGTCTATGGAGCATAAGATGAAGAGTAATTAATACCTCAATCTTGATAAAGGGATCTTAAGTAGTGAGCTCGTTGTCTTATGCGGGTAGAAATCAAGGGGTTATATACAGGCTGTGATGAGGGTTGCTTTCTGTTAGATATTAAATTTGATTGTGGCATTCTTAATCCTTACTAATATTATAAATGTGAAAGTTTGTAAGAATGGATGGATGGATGGATGTTTGTTACTCTTTCACGTAAAAACTACTGAACGGATCTGGGTGAAATTTGGCACAGAGATAGATTATGGTCTGGAATAACACATAGGCTACTTTTTGCAGCAATAACCGACATCCCCGTGGGCGGAGCCGCGGGCAACAGCTAGTTATATTATAAATGCGAAAGTAACTCTCTTTGTTTTTTTTTGTTTGTTACCTTTTCAAGACTAAATGGCTGAACGGAATTTGATGAAATTTAGCTATGAGATCGATAGTCAGCTGAGGAAGGACATAGGACACGACTAAACGGCTGAACGGAACTTAATGAAATTTGACAACGAGATAGATGGTATCCTGTGGAAGTACATAGTGTTGTTCACTACGATAACCTACATCCACGCGGGCGTAGCTCCGGGCAACAGCTAGTTTTGTATCAAAACTATACTTATATATATATTTTTGTTTTGTTTGTATACCCACAAATAGATTAAGATAAATATGTATTAAGTAAACTGTAATGTTTTTTCGAGTAATAAAGATTATCTCTAAACCGAAAGGCAAAAAAACGAAGTATCACAAGGTATTTTTTTACCTTTTTTATATTGCCCAGGGGGTTAGCAGCATTGTTACGTCCTCTGTGCGAAAAACAAGCCAGCCCTGTATAAAAAAAATCCAAACACTGCTTACCCCAACAGAAGAGTTTCCACGCTGTCTATAAACTGTCTATAACTATAAACTAGGTAATATTCCTTATCAGCCTTCCCACCTACCCATTGTTTACGCTATGTAGGTATATAAATATACAGTTTTCGTCTGATTTCACGCTTTAACCAATCAAGTGTAAGTAGAACGCGTTTATGGCTAGCAAAAATATCTGGTAGACTTGACTTTTTTTACCTATTAAAGTGTAGGAATAGAGTTTACATCCTGTGCACTTGCACTTGCGCACTATCTCTCTTATCTCAATTCAGATTGATTTTGACCCACAACCGGACAATTTTTTTTATTTTTATTTATTTATTTATTCAATTCTAATACACAGTCTACAATATAATAGAATATACTTTATTGTACACCAAATAAAATAAACAAAAGACAATAAAAAACCTTAAAATAAAATGACGTACAATGGGCGGTCTTATCGCTAAAAGCGATCTCTTCCAGACAATATCTTTACTCGCCAAACTGCTTGCGCAGTTTGTAGGCGAACGCTCACGCTCATTAAGTTTAACAAACATTGACCTGTCTTACACACAGGAACACAACTATACCGCTGTGTGGAGTTATTTGGCTGTGGTCTTCTGTAAGGTGGAGGTCCTACCCCAGACGGGCTTGCTCGCTAGTATGGTGCCCTACCTCTCTTAATTTGGCAAGGACATAGATGGTATCCCGAAGGACAAAGGTTACTTTTTATAGTGACAATCCACATGGGCAGAGCCGCGTACAACAGCTAGTATAATAAATACAGCAAAGATTTTCTTACGAAAATTGATACCATAGCCAAATTTTCTAAAGATTAATGATGAATAGACATTCTTAATTTAAATAATAAAATCTTTTTTCACAAGCTCTAAACGTGAGTGGGAAGCTAATTATTTTTTTAAAGTCCCAGTGATCTTACTCGTACATTCTCGCCGCGTCGAGTCGCCCCATCAAACAGTGTAATGGCACAGAAACTAAATAAATTTAGTCTTATTCTTGGCTCAATGGCCAAGATTTTCCTTTACAGAAAAAGTTAAAATTATTCATTATTCAAGGAGGCCACTCTGTAGGATGTTTGAGATTATAGGACGAAGTTTTTTTTCCATAAACAAAAAAAAAGGTAAGATGTTTAAATATGGAACTGTTAGGTATACTATTTTACATTTTGGCGAGAATTATATCCTCTTGTAGCATAGACTGAATATGTAAGTAAAATCTATACTAATATTATAAAACTGAAGAGTTTGTTTGTTTGGTTGGTTGAACGCGCTAATCTCAGAAAGTACTAGTTCGATTAGAAAAAATATTTTTTTGTTGAATAGTGCATTTATCCAGAAAGGCTTTAGGCTATACAACATCGCGCTATGATCAATAGGAGCAGAGCAGTGGTGAGATATGTTGCAATATCGGGGAAAATATTCTAAATTACCACGCGGACGAAGTCGCGGGCGACCCCTAGTTTTTACATACATAGTTACTTAACATCACGCACGTCTCCTATTAGGTTAGGCAGAGACTATGATATGCCAATTGCATCGACCTAGACTTACTTTTTTCGCTCTCTCTACATTTACGAACGTTAGTTTCGGATATTTTCCTACTTTTCAACTATTGTCTTTACTTTTTTTTCAACCCAAACTTTTTCTTAAAATTAAATCATTTCTTGTCAAAAGTTATCATTTCTTTCTCGATCGTTATCACTTCATAATTTTTCCTTCACTGCGTTATTTTTATTTCCTATTTTAATAATAAGTAATAAAACCAGCATTAATAAAATGTTTTGAAGCAAAATACATATTAAGTAAACTGTTCGCTACAGTTTGACTTTCGAGTTGTGAACAAAAGTAATTAATTTAATTATGAAAATATAAAATTAATAATGGCTTCTTACGTTGTTGAATGAATAGGTATAAAGGCTACAAGGCTTATAAAGGTAGCTTAGCGACTATAGCATTATAAAGAGGCATCATACTAGCGAACAAGCCTAACTGGGGAAGGACTTCCATTTTACAGAAGACCGCAGCCAAATAACTTCACACATCACTGTAGTTGTGTTCCTGTTTGTACATCTGTACACCTGTACATCCCTAAAACAGCGCTGGAGACCTCTCCAGCGCTGATTTAGGGATTCTTTTCGAAAGAAACGCTTTCCTATCCCAGGGACACTCCATCTTAAAGCTCTGGTTTAAAAAGAGGTTTGGCAACACATAAGTTATACCTAGGAGCCAGACCTTACTCCTTGCAAGCGTTCATAGGCTACGCGGGCTGTATGTTTGTTCACCCAAGTATATATAAAAAAGACGTGTGGCACTCGGGGACTGTGACGTGTGGCAATCGAAACAAATAAAAAAATACTTTACAGAATTATCTAAATCATTTTATTTTATTCTCAATGATGAATGACTCATAAAAATATATAATAATAAAAATGAATACTTGTAATAATTCCTTAAGACTCCTTATACTATAATCTTTTTCACATTAATATTCTCTTAGATCAAAACCTCCTTACACAAATTTGACATATTATTATTGGCCGTTTAGAGAATTCGTCATTAAAAAAAAGTATCACCGCTGTGCCGGTCGGAGTGGGGGTTGTTAGGTTTATTATTTTCGTTAGGGAATTTCTGGATAGAAGCTATGCAATAGCTTAAAACGTTGTATTTAAACCTTCTTTCTTGATTTCATTACCGTCACATGACTCTGCGTGGTATATACATCTAAGTGTAAATAAAATTAAGACCCACTGAACGAGATTTGATGACATATTTTACGACAGAGCTCGGTTCAACCGCTACTAGATAAGATTTGCTCAGCAACTGATATTTCGGTTTCCGTAAAACGCGAATATGAAAATATTATGGTTTGTTATTATTTGCATTAGAAGCATTATGTATCCTAAACATGGCAGTATAAAATAAAATATGTTTTTTTAATATAGTGTATATTAAATTAGCTTTTAGCCCTGTGTATCTCTATATATAAAAGCAGAAACTGAATGACTGATCGATCAACGCACAGCTGAAACCGCTGGGCCTAGAACCATACAATTTTGCAAAAATATTCCTTAAGTAAACTTAAGTAAACGAAATTGTATTGTTATATTATACCTTGGCGATTAAAAAGAGTAGCCAGAGTTTCTTGCCAATTCTTCTCTAGGCCCTACCCATGTCAGCGAATTGGCCGTAGGAAAATATATGCTGACTTTTGTTTATTTTGACGTTCATAAGTATCATGTACTTATTTGATCTAAATGAATAAATGACTTTGAGTTGAGTTTGAGTTTAAGACATTTATATTAAGTACTCGTATATATCTAAATTTAATTCAATCCTATAGGCTAAAGTCTAAAATTTCTTTGAACAAGTTAGCAACATGATATTCGTCTAATTATGTACACGTCTAGTCTAATACAAGGTACGAAAGTCTAGAATTTATTCCAGACATTCGTCGAGTACTTAAACTATTTCTAAGTCACTCATTTATTCATTTAGATCTAATGCATGATACTTATGAAGTCAGAGTCAAACTCATCTATTCGTTTAGATTTAATGAATGATAATTATAAACATCATAAAAACTAATGTCAGCATATATCGACTGCCTCGGTGGTCCAGTGGCCGCAGTATGCGAGTGCTGTGCACGAAGTTGTGGTTTCGATTCCCACACAGAACAAAACTTTGTGTGACCCACAAAGAATTATTGTTCAGAGTCTGGGTGTAATTTGTATCCGTTAATTGTATGTTTGTAAAGTCCCCCGCGACACAGAGCTTGTTCTCTAGTGCGAGAGTTGTCTTTAAAAAATATATATACTTTTTTTTTCTACAGCCAATTCGCTAACTAGGGTAAGGCCATGAGAAGAATTGGCAAGAAACTGGCCACTCTTTTTATAGTTACTCCAAAGACATATTCATTAAGTAAGGGTTACAATAGTTGTGGTAATAATAATATCTTTTTAACAAAAAATTGAACCGACGAAAAAAAAAGGATTTGAAAAGTAAAAAATAATAAAGTTTTGAGTCGGCGCCAAACAAACAAGCCATCATCTCACTTTATGTATATGCTCTACGTTGGTGAATCAGTTACGGCAAGTATTATATATGTAGGTATAGATTAATTTGCTTATTCGTTAGTTTGGCGCCGACTCAAAACTTTATTATTTTTTACTTTTCAAATCCTTTTTTTTTCGTCGGTTCAATTTTTTGTTAAAAAGATATTATTTTTTAATTTTTTGTGACTTACATATACAAATCAATAATTATACATCACTAATTGGTTATAAAGTCCTTATGATCTCAATCAAAAGACGCGCACTGGTCTACCAGTGCACGTCTTTTGACTGAGATCACTGCGCTGTGTAAATCCTTATGCTATGTAAATCCTTATGCTATGTAAACATAAGCATTAAGCTTACGTTTACATAAAGATTTACAGAGCGCAAATAAATCCTTATGCTTATGTATACATAAGCATTAACTGGCCTGTTGGTCTAGTGGTTAGTGACTCTGACTGCTACGCCGGAGGTCGTGGGTTCGATTCCCACCCAGGACAAATCTTTGTGTGATGAGCACGAATGTTTGTTCTGTGTCTGGGTGTAATTTATTTATAATATGTATGTATTTAGAAATATATAAGTATGTTTATCAGTTGTCTGGATACCATAGTTCAGGCTCTGCCTAGTTTGGGATCAGATAGCGATGTGTGAGTCGTCTCGAAAATATTATAATTATTAAGGTTTAACACAGCGCAGCGTTAATATACGACCACGTCTCAGATGTATAATGTTCATCACTGGTAACATACACGGGTCAAACATTTTTGTCTTAAGATACTGCGATATTTAGGACAGGGAGATATGGCTAAGCCATTCAAACACTACCCAGCCGAATCCGATTAGCGAGTAACCTCCTTTAACGTGTTACTACTTTTGACAAGTGACCTGTTATGGTGTCCTCTTCGAACTTTTCGGGGGTGTTGAATACGAATTTAACATCTATTTCGTGATCAAAGATGGAGAACGCGATTTTTTCTAAAAAGTCAATCATCATCATTATCATCATCTCAACCCATAATCGTCCCACTGCTGGGCACGGGTCTCCTCCATAAAAAGTCAATATATCTTTGTATATTAGAAGTTTTAATTTTTTTTTATTACTTACCCTTATTTTTGTACCTTTGATTAAACAATAAAATCAAAATCTTTATTTTCCTTTTCTTTTAAGGCAAGTCCCTCGCTAGGTAACAAGCCCTGTGTCGCGGGAGACTTTACAAATATACGATTGACGGATACAAAGTACACTCATACTAGGGACAACCATTGGCACCACCATCATCATGGGTCACACAACTTTTTTCCCGTATGGACATCGAACCTCAAACACGCCGCGTAGTGGTAAACGGCGAAGCAACCACTTATGCCACTGAACCAAATATCGTCTTATAGTCCACAAAACAATTTTTTTTAGGCTAACGAAGCTGCTTAAAATATCCTGACATTAATATTTAATACTTTTATCCTTCGTCTAGGTGCTTCTTCTATTTCTCAGCATAGATGTTGCTGTGGTGAAGCCGTCGATAGCCTTGGACACCACGACCTGTCATGCAGCAGGAGTGCAGGCCGCATATATTTTTTTATACTACTTGGATGGCAAACAAGCATATGGCCCGCCTGATGTTAAGTAGTTACCGTACCCTATGGACTTTTGCAATACTTACCAGGGGTATAACTTGTGTGTGTTGCCGACCCACCTTTTTACACTAGGGCTTTAAAATGGAGTATCCCTGAGGCAGGAAAACGTTTCTTTCAATATGCATACCTAAATGAGCGCTGGAGACCTGTATGGGTACAGGTCGCCAGCGCTCATTTAGGAACATAACTACATCGCTGTGTGTAGTTATTTGGCTGTGGTTTTCTGTAAGGTGGAGGTCCTACCCCAGTCGGGCTTGCTCGTTAGTATAGCGCCCTACATCTCTTAAAATATTATTATATCTCGGCACGCTAACTTAAATGACATACTACGACGTGCTCTTGTCACCACTGGCGTACGGGAACCCAATTGTGTATATATATTGTGTACACAACGATGGTAAGAGACCTGATGGTATGTCTTTACTGCCCTGGAAGATGGGTAGGCCTTTGATGTGGGATGCAGCATGTGTCTACGCCATCACGCCATCCCATCTCCCAAGCACAGCAGGTGGTGCTGCTGTTGCATCTGCGGAGACTCTCAAGGGGCGCAAATACAACATTCTCATCGGAGATTATATTTTTGAGCCGTTTCGGTGGGGTGCAAGTGCTCGCGGTCTTTTCAAAGCTCTGTCGAAGCGTTTAATCGACGCTTCACGTGACCAGAACGCTGGTTTATATTTGGCTTAAAGAATAAGCATTGCCATTCAGCGTGGCAATGCTGCCAGTCTCTTGGCCGCGTTTTCAGTAGACAGGCCGAGGTTTTTTTTATTAGAATCTATAATTGAACATTTTGAAATAATTACCATTATTATTATTATTTTTATATTTATTACAAAATTTATTAAATATGTTTATTCTAATCTGTAATAATATAGGCAATGAATGTTTTAATTATAATCAGAGTATTTAGATTTAGATTTAAATTTGTACCTTTCAATGCAAAACATAAACCATGTTCTATGATTACAAACAAAGATTTTGATTTTGATTTTTGCTGCACTAATGGAAAATAACTAATTTATTTTAAGTCGGCGCTAAACATTTATTTTTTACCATTTCACTTTACGTAATAAATAATTTGCTTGTTAGATGGTTTGTTAGTAGTTAAGTAGCTGCTATAAACTATTGAAGAGTGCCCTTAACTGTCTTCCGTGTCGGTTGTAGATCAATTTAAGGTCTCCTTGATGATGTAGTGTCATTAAAACCGTATATGTTTAGCAAATTTTAACAAAATCGGTAAACAAATGTAAATGTTATGAGTGAACAATCAATTATTCCCTATTTATTTAACTGAGGGGTATTATTTCTAGTTGAAAATACGGAGTTTCCGAAAATCTAATAGTTTACAATCAGAGTGCATCTTATGACCTCTCCAATAAGCCCAAACACGGCTAGAATACATTGTTTATTTATGGAGTTCCGATGCTTATGCCTTCCAAGTTCATCATCAGATTAGTTTAATGGTACCATTTTCATCAAAAACCTTGAATTTACTTAATTACAGTCGCTGTAACTATCTTATTCGATATCTATATTATCCTATCGCCATTCACAAAATGCTTATTATTGAGAACTTCTGGTAGTCATTTGTGGTCTTCTTCATCTGTTTTACTTCACCAAATGATACTTTCTGAATGCAAATGCTTGACTTATTGTAGAAAATATCAAAATCGTTATATGTTTGCCTATAATATTTGAGGAGTTCTCTCAATTCCTCATGGATCCCATCATAAGAGCTGAATTTCGTTAAAATGGGACCAACTTCAAAGTATATCCTATCGAATAAAAAAAGAATTATCGAAATCGGACGACCCTGTAAAAAGTTATGCGTGGTCATACATTAAAAAAAAAAAAAATAAAATAAAAAAAAAAAAAACAAATATACGGGTCGACTTGAGAACCTCTCTTTTTTTTTTTCGTCGGTTAAAAAAGACAATATACATGAAATTTTAGGTACTGAGTCTTAGGGGATTTTACGACCTCATTACTCGTATCGATTTACTCAACGTATATTAAAAGCATCGAAACAAACTGCAATAGCCTCAAATAAAATCGTCTCCATAAGTTGTTATATATTATACTAGCGGCCCGTGTGTATAAGTTGAATAAAACTGCACACAGTGTGCAAATTTTATTAAAATCGGTTTAGTAGTTTAGGAGTACATAGCAGACAAACAACGTGACACGTAATTTATATAACTGTATCATCACTACGTATTATAAAACAAAGTCGCTGTCGCTGTCTGTCCGTCTCTATATATGCTTAAATCTTTTAAATTACGCAACGGATTTTGAAGCGGTTTTTTTAATAGATAAAGTAATTCAAGAGGAAGGTTTATATGTATAATACATGCACAATATTGTAGAGAAACACTGATAAATGTAGAGGTTTCTAATGTAATGTCGTAAATAAACTAATTTTCTTGCGCTTAAATTGGAAACGCTGGCTGAACCCCACGAGATGAATCTAAATAATAATGTACTACAGTATTGTACACCTTAAAAAGGTCAACAAAAAAGTCCGCGATGGTATGTATGTCTATCTCTTAGGGATAACCGACAATAACCATTTTTTATCCTTTACATTTTACTGAAAAAAATGTGAAATGCGAAGTGATTTTAAGCAATACAGCATTAATCCTTATCCAAATAAGTACCTTAAATACATTGTCTATTTAATACAGATCAATAAGGTCTTTACAACATGTAATTTAAATAAATATTTTCGAAGATATTACAAATTTAAAATGCGGGGACATAGCGGTTGCGGCGGTACCGGGAGTAGGTTTGGGCGTTGAGTGTATGGCCAAATTATATGACGCTCTTTCAAGAGTAACCTATAAAGAAAACATTTTTGTATTGCCTAATGATAAAAAAGCCGTAAACTTTGTTTATAAGGACATTCTGTGGTAGGTAGATATATTTAGTATCAGCATTGCACCCGTGCAATGCCGGGGCGGGTCGCTAGTTAAGATATAAAATATATCTAATATATAAAATTCTCGTGTCATCGTGTTCAACTTTGAACTCCTCTGAAACGGCTCGACCGATTTTCGTGAAATTTTGTGTGCATATTGGGTAGGTCTGAGAATCGGACAACATCTATTTTTCACCCCCCTAAATGTTAAGGGTGGTCCACCCCAATTTTTTTTAATTTAATTTTTTAGACAACATTTTTTGTTTTTTATTTTTTGTGATCCAGCATTAAAAAATACATACAACCCTTAATTTTCACCCCTCTACAATCAACCCCTATATTTTAGTAGTAAAACAACGTTTGCTGGGTCAGCTAGTTGTTTATATAACAATCCTGATTGTTGACAAGAATTGATAGTTATTTTCCCGTTTGTCTGTATGTATACGTAATTAAGATTGATGTAAACAATCTCGTCTCATTTGATTTGTTTACCGCAACATCTGGATTTATTTCTACGAATGACATGCGTAAATATAAACTATGTTTAGTGATTAATCAACGAAGAAAGGAAAAGAAAGAGCTGTATCTGGTGCTTCTCTGTCAGGAAATAAACAGATTTACGGATATTGCTCTAATAGTAAACAAGTTTAAGTGGCAGGTTTAACAGATCAGCCATATAAAGTGATGCCTCTGGTATTGCAAGCGTCCATAAACCGGCCAAGTGCATGTCGGGTCACGCACAATGTAGGGTTCCAAAGGAGATACTATAAAAAAGATTTTATTTTACCACTTTGTCGGCATGACTAATGTGTATATTCGTGCCAAATTACAGCTATCTAGGACTAAGAGTCTCTGAGCTAAGCTGCGGACAGAGGGACGGACGGACATAGTGAAACTATAAGGGTTCCTTGTTTACTTCGGAACCCTAAAAAGTTCTTCTATTTATTAAGTTTTTGTTACAATTAATGTACCTATTTTTTTAAAGCTCTTGCACGTGGGTAGAGCTTTTAGTGCCTCTATGAATTACGTAGTTAAATGTAGTATAGTCATAACGCTGACAAAGCTTGGGTTTTAACCGACTTCAAAAAACGATGAGGTTCAAATCAAATAATTGCATTCAGAAAGTGTAATTTGGAACTGATGGAGAAGACCACTGAAGGCCGCCTGAACTTCTCAATGATAAGGATTTACGAATCGCGATTAAATAAGTCTAGATTAAGGTCGTTAAGCAAATGTCATGCAAATAAAATGGTACATTGAACTGAACTGATGATGAAGCCGGAAGGTAGACAACGGCACTCCATAATTAAACAATGTAATCTAGCCGTGTTTGGGCTTATTTGAATGGTCACGAGATGCACTTTAACTGTAAATTATCAAATTTTTAAAATAATGTATTTAAGGGATAGTGAGATGAGTTTGTATGAAAATTCATCCTTTTTTTTGAAAATTCCACAGTTTGTCACATTAAAGTCGGTTTTTTTTTTGTTAAAATTATGTTATTAATATTGTACAACTTCTTAAAACAAATGTCTATAAATAAATTACTAGTTGTTGCCCGCGGCGCCACCCGCGTGGATGTCGGTTATCGCTGTAAAAAGTACCCTATGTGTTATTCCAGACCATAATCTATCTCTGTGCCAAATTTTATCTAGATCCGTTGAGTAGTTTTTACGTGAAAGAGTAACAAACATCCATCTATCCATTCTTACAAACTTTCGCATTTATAATATTAGTAGGATACATTAGACATACATATGTTTTAATAAGATAGATACATATATCCGTAGGTTACTAATAAAATGTAAGTAATCCATAAATCAAAGTATCAATCAGTACAAAACTAAAGGAAAACGTAAAAGATTAAATAAATCCACTTGTACTTTACCGTTGATTTATTTGCTGCGACAATAAATAAAAGCGGGAGTTTAATGGATTTCTCAAACGAGCTTAAAGCCCCGAATGGACTTCAAATAGAAGTCACAAAGAAATCCACAAGATGTGAGCCGTCAAAAACCACAATTTGCTTCAAAAATCTCACTGGAAATAGTTGGATTTTTGGAGCTTCATTTGGATCAAATAAACACAAACAAAATAAATGGCACTCAAATAAAGTACAGTAATGATGTACTATGTTAGTTTCTAAAAATAAAAACAATTAAAAAAATGGCGTTGGTATTACGATAAAAGCATCGAATATTTTTTAAATGGCCGGACCAATTTTGATAGTACTTTCACTAACAGATATCTGACTATTTTAAGGAATAATTTAAGCTTCTTTTCAACTTTTATCTTTGAAAATAATTTGGTTAATAAAAAAAATGCACTCCGGGAGTGCCGACAGAATTGAAAACACTAGGCATAGCAGTAGTTATAAATTGTATAGCAATATTTTTTTTTATTTATCTAGACGCGTTCGCGGTCTGATTGCAAATGAAATAAAAACACAAAAAAAAAAATATGACACGCGTCGGTATCGCGCAAGACCAACCCAGAAGAGAGGTAGGGCACCATACTAGCGAGCAAGCCTGACTGGGGAAGGGCCTCCACCTTACAGAAGACCACAGCCAAATAACTACACACAGTGGTGTAGTTGTGTTCCTGTGTGTGAGTTCAAGTCTCCAGCGCTCATTTAGGGATGCGTTTTGAAATAAACGTATTCCTACCAGGGATACTCCCATCATAAAGCCCTGGTGTAAAAAAATGTTTTTGCAAGCGTCCATATGCTACGGTAATTGCTTAACATTAGGCAGGCCGTATGCTTGTTTGCCAGCTAAGTAGTATAAAAAAAAAGTTGCACCACAGATGTGCAATTTTTTTCAATATGGCCGCCATAGCTAAATGGTTACTAAGTCCACTGTCTGTACGTCTTCTGGATCCTTCCCGTTGGTAAGTCACGGAACTCTAATAACGACAGCGTCCTATTAATAAAGTATATCATACGTGTGAACAAGATCAATGTGTCACAAATGCGTTCAGAAATTTTTACTCTTAATGAAGAAACTTCCAAGAAATGATATTGGACTGTCTATTTTAGTTGTAGGTGTTTGTTGGAAGACGTTATTAGTAAGGAAAATTGGATGGAATTGAGATATGTTTTAAGAGAGGTAGGGCACCATACTAGCGAGCAGGCCCGACTGGGTCCTTACCCAGAGAGAGGTCCTTACCTCCACCTTACAGAAGATACAGCCGTGTAGTTGTGTTTCTGTGTGTGAGTACAGGTCTCCAGCGCTCATTTAGGGATGCGTTTTGAAAGAAACGTATTCCTATCCCAGGGTTACTTCCATCTTAAAGCCCTGGTGTCAAAAAATGGGTTGGCAATACGCAAGTGGTACCTTTGGTATTGCAAGTGTCCATAGGCTACGGTTACTGCTTAACATTTTATACACCCAAGTAGTATAAAAATTAGAAAAGAACCAGTAGGTAATAAAGGTTTCATCTGTCCATAAGCAGTTTGTTTTCTTTTTTATTTTATTATAAATTTAAAGTCAGGAACTAAAAATAAAATGGTTTTGGAGAAACCCTCTTTTTCTTTACAAATGTTTATATTATACCTATTTTTTATACTACTTCGGTGACAAACCGTAATACCGTAGCCTATGTGGACGCCCGCAATACCAGAGGTATCAATTGGTATTTATAATTGAAAAGGTGAAAAAATAATTTATATCCTACTAATATTATAAATGCGATAGTTTGTAAGTATGGATGGATGGATGTTTGTTACTCTTTGGCACAGAAGTTTTTTTTGAAATTTGGCACAGACATAGATTATAGTCTGGAATAACACATAGGCTACACTCCCTTTTACAGCGATAACCGACATCCACGTGGGCGGGGCCGCGGGCAACAGCTAATAATTTATAAATGCGAGTGCCGGAAAAAATCATACAAATAAATTTCCCCTGTGATAGCATTGTTTGTCATAAGCATTACGCTGTGACTTTGATAGATACGTACTGAGAATATCAGATGAGACATACGAGAACGTGTTATAAAAAAAAACTGGCCAAGTGCGAGTGCATCTAACACAACAAGGAGTCTAGTCAGCGAATTAGCCGTAGGAAAAAGTTTGCTTGTTTATGACGTTCATAAGTTTTTTTTTTATCTTAATGAATATAAATGAGTTTGATTTTATTTTTGACACTGTGTATACCTTTTATATAAGTAAATTCAAAATTTAAACAATTTCGTTCACTAAGGAATAAGTTTTGGATGAAAAGCACTATGCTTTGTTTTTTTCACTTTGTGTTGGGGGTTTTTATTTTTTTTATTATTTATAAAAAATATTTCATACTTTTTCAATTACCCGATCATTACTTGCCTCACGCATACTTTTTGAGTCCATTCCTCATGAGCTCAAACACGCTATATCTGTTGTAAATTGTTGAGGAGTTGGGTATCCTGCAGACTACTTGATGCTGCAGCATCAGCTTAAGGTTACCATGTCATAGAAATACCGTCGAAATAACAGTAAAGGAGTTTCAAATGAAATGACTTCTGGAAGTTCGTAAATTTCCTTAATCTTCGATGATAGTCTTCAAACTGCTGAACAGATCTTAAAATAATATAGCTAAGCTAGCTAATATATCTCAATCATGTCAACTTTCAAACAAAAAGAACCGCATCAAAATTATAGCTAAGAACCATCTCGATTATGTCAACTTTCAAACAAAAAAAACCGCATTAAAATCCGTTCATTCGTACTGGAGCTATGATACTACAGACGGACACACAGATAGACACGTTAAACTTATAACACCCCTCTTTGTGGGTCGGGGCTTTAAAAGAAATAGATAGGTAGTCATGAAAGTAAAACCTTATTGGTTCCGTTTTTACTATAGACTAGCGGCTCGTCCCGGTTTAACACGGGTAATGTCCACCCAATCCCGTATTTTTTTTTTCAATTTAATATTACCCGCTGATAATGAAGCTTTATAATGGTCAAAGAATTTTAAAATCGGTCGAGTAATTTTTGTGTTTATGCGTTACATGAGGATGATGCAGGATACCCAAGTCTTTGTCCGTGTGGTGATGAATGTCAAATGTCACCACCCTTTCCATCCCGAGCGTGTCGTAAGAGTCGACTAAGGGAGTAAGTGTTATCCACCGCAAGAGAGGGAAAACTCGAAACAAAACCCTATACCAACCCGTCTGGCCAGTGTGGAATAGTAGACTAATATTCTTCTGTTTAAGAATCCCGAAGACTGGGCCCACCAGTGGGACGTTTATGGGTTGAGACGTTACATACAAAAATACAAAAGTTTCCTCTTTATTATATTAGTGTAGATGTACGGAACCCTATAAGAAAATAAATTATTGCAAACAGTAAAATGTAGAGCAAAGCTTCCTTGTTACGTTATGGACCTTTAAAGGTTAAATAAAAATGAAATAAGCAGCTTTTGTGCTTAACTCGGCCGTCTACGCTCAAGGAGAGTTGCGTCATCGCCTTGTTACTATTGCTTTTTATGTTAAAAAAGTAGTTATAAGTGGGAAGGAACTTTCCATGCTAAAACTAGTTATTTATTCCACAAAATGCGGAAATCACCTTCGATAGAAGTGCGTTTTTTACAGCCAAACTGTACGTTTGTGAGTACAGGTCTCCAGCGCTCATTTAGGGGTGCGTTTTGAACGAAAGTCAGTCTATCTCAGGGATACTCGATGGAGCATCCCTGGGATAGGAAATCTTAAAGCCTTGGTGTAAAAAAATGGGTCGGCAATACGCAAGTGACACGTCTAGTAACGCGCTATGGTGACGAACTGGCATTTTTCTTTATCTATAAATTTACTGTATACAGGAAATATATTTCAGTAATATGAATTACCTACGATGTTTATCATGTATATTTTAAGATAACTCCCACTCATCAACCCAACAACTCATATATATCTAATACCTTTACGAGCAATTCTTGTATATATATAATCTGAATTTCGGAAACGGCTCTAACGATTTTCATGAAATTTAGTATGCAGGGGGTTTCGGGGTGATCTAGTTAGGTTTAATTTATAGAAATCGTTTATTTCACGTAGGTACTAGAAGCATTATACAAAGAACTGTGTCCATCCGTACATTTTTTAAAATGCGATAGTCACTCTACCTATTTATAATCTATTGCATTTCATGATTAAACGGCTAAACAGCCCCTTTAGACAAGTGGCATAAACGGTAGTCAAAAAAACAAAAGCCAAAAAAACAAATGCATGGGATTTGACGTAAGTCTACGATATAATGTCGTAGACTTACTTCAAATCCAATACATTTATTTTTTTGACTTTTCGATTCGACTACCGTTTATGCCATTTGACTAGAGGGTCAGATCTGAATGAGGTATGCCAAAGTGATATATGGTATCCAAAGAAAAGATAAAGGGTACTTTTCATTACGATATCCGACTTTACGGAGTGAAACCGCGGGTAACAACTAGTTGCTCATAAAGTTGATATAATTTGGAAAAAATAAGGAAAATAAGTCATCCGTGATGCAGTACATAATCTTGACCCACTTAACAACATACTCCAACGACAAGTAACTTATTTAAGTAACAAATGTACTGCTCTCAGATTTCGAAATGGATTTATTAAGGATGCTCCATTCCGGAGTGAAGGATCAGTTACAGAGATACACGAGACAAGACAGGTGTCTTCTGAAAGGTAATAGGATCTTGTCCCAAATAAAAGAGTTGGGTTAACTTGAATATTTTGGTGTCGTTTTTTGGTAACATCTTGTGTTTTTTGAAAGACTTTATTTACTTATTTATAACTTAATGCACATAATGTACAATGCAATCTCTACCAGACAATTTTACGGCCTAGCTACGACTTTTGGCTGTAGCGGAGCGGCGCGGGGGATCTTTATGAATCACAACTACATCGCTCTGTGTGTTATTTAGCTGTTTTTTTAAATTGTCACCTTACTTAACCTAACAGAGCTATCGCTCTCCAAAGGCATTACATAGCTATGAGCTCGTCCTTAAAAATGTAATAATTATGCTGGTCAAACACAAATTTGCTACGAGCTTGTAGTAGCTACGTCGTAGCAAGCGTAGCTGTGACGTGAGCTATGACGTAACCACTGTGTCGACCTTTTTACAGTTTCCCTCTTTCGTATGGTAAAAGCTTGTGTTTGTATGTAGAGTATACATAATTATAGAAATTGCTAGATTTTTCACCTTAAAAGAAAAGTGCTTATGCGAAGTGGTGGTAGTGCATACGATTTGTCTCGACTCGGGTGTACTTTGTGTCCGTTAATTGTATGTTTGTAAAGTCCTCCGCGATACCGGGTTTATATTCTAGTGCTGGAGTTGTCTCAAAAAAACAATTATAATGAAATTTATTAATACGTTTTCAACAAACAAATAAACAAACAAGAAAACAGCCCACCTAATTGGAAGTAGGTAATAAGTACCTAATAAGAGAGGTAGGGCATCATACTAGCGAGCAAGCCCGACTGGGGAAGGACCTCCACCTTACAGAAGACCACAGCCAAATGACTACACACAGACGTGTAGTTGTGTTCCTGTGTGTGAGTACAGGTCTCCAGCGCTCATTTAGGAATGCGTTTTGAAAGAAACATATTCCTATCCCAGGGTTACTTCTATCTTAAAGCCCTGGTGTAAAAAAAATGGGTTGGCAACACGCAAGTGATACCTCTGGTAATGCAAGCGTCTATAGGCTACGGTTACTGCTTAACATCAGGCGGGCCGTAAGCTTGTTTGCCAACCAAGTAGTATAAAAAAAAAAAAAAAAAAAAAAAGTAGTAGCCGTAACCAATAGACGTGATGAACGTGATGGGTTACCGTGCGAAAAGAAATAGGTTACTTTTTAAACGCATTCCTACATGAGCACTGAAGATCTGCACTATAAAACAACTAGAAATAGTTAACTTAGTTAACTAGCTCATATGGTACATATTATATTTTAAACTAGGTAAACCATATCCCACCATTCTTCACTGCGGCTTATTCTTCTGATATACTTGACAATCACAACTACATGAAATTTTCATCCATACTATAATATTATAAATGCGAAAGTAACTCTGTCTGTCTGTCTGTCTGTCTGTCTGTCTGTTACTCTTTCACGCCTAAATGGCTGAACGGATTTTGATGAAATTTGGTATGGTGATAGATGATAACCTAGAAATGGTCATAGGCTATAAATAATCACGCCATCGTTCTTAGGAGGTAGGCAGTAGGCAGATAACTAAATTGAGTTAGTGATTTTTAGTCGATTTGTTGGCACTTTTGCTCTTTCACGTCTAAACGGCTGAACAGATTTTGATGAAATTTAGTAAGGTAATAGATGGTTACCTAAAAACGGATATAAGATCAAAATAATCACGTCATCGATCTTAAGGCGTAGGCAGTAGGCAGAAAACTGAATTGAGTTAGTGATTTTTTTATGGTTTTTGCTGGGAATTTTGCTCTATCATGCCTAAACGGCTGAACGGATATTGATGAAATTTAGTTAGGTGATAGATAGTAACCTAGAAAAGGATATAAGATCAAAATGATCACGTCATCGTACTTAAGGCGTAGGCAGTAGGCAGAAAACTAATTAAGTTAGTGATTTTTAATCGTTTGTTTTAAAAGTTTACCTCATTCACGCCTTAACGTCTGAACGGATTTTTATAAGACTTGGTTAATATAAAGATAGGATCCCAGGCACGGACACAGGCTACTTTTTACGGCGGGAAAATACCTCATTCCCGCGGAAATCTAGCGTGATCGTGTACTGAAATGATTTTGATGTTTTTTTTTTAACTGAGTGTTACTAAGACTTCAAGTTAGTATTTGATCACTTTTCTAACTTAGAGGGTCGGTAGGCGCCATAATTTAGGGAATTTATGATAAAATTTTGATGCAACTGTCTTTATTTAACAGTTTTACTTGGATCGGAACTAAGCGACATTCCATCACACTACTTAACTTATAGGGTAGGAAGGTACCAAAATTCAGACTACTTTTTACTTCGGGAAAATATCTCATTCCCACAGGAACCTATACACAGCTACCTATCTACAACATTAAAACTCTGTCTAGAATCACATTACGCCAAAACTATTGATCTGATTTGTATACGATTTTTTATTCAACTGACTGTTACATTACATACAGATAAAATCTACCTACTCCACAGAAATTGTTGGATGCTCCCGGAGGCACGGGAAAAACCTTTCTTTTAAACTTGCTTTTAGCGCAAATCCGAAAAGATAAAGGAATTGCTGTAGCAGTTGACTCTTCCGGAATAGCCGCCACTCTGCTCAATGGTGGTCGAACGGCACATTCGGTGCTTAAACTGCCATTAAACTTAGCCCATGAAGAAATGCCAGTCTGTAATATAAGTAAAAACAGCGAGCGTAGACGTATGTTGCAGCAATGTAAATTATTAGTTTGGGATGAGTGTACTATGTCCCATAAAAGAGCAATTGAAGCTCTAGATCGGACTTTGAAAGACATCAAGAGTAATCCAAATATCATGGGGGGGATGGTGTACCACCATTTAGCGGGCGATTTTAGACAGACTTTGCCGGTTATCACTAAAGGCACCCCTGCAGATGAAATAAATGCGTGTTTAAAAGCGTCAACGTTATGGGTGCACGTAAAAACGTTTAGTCTGTCTACAAATATGAGAGTGCAACTACACAATGATGTACAATCTGGACAATATGCTGCTGCTCTTCTTAAAATTGGAGAAGATCGTATGGCAAAGGATGGTAATGGCATGCTTACATTGGATCGTGAATTCTGCAATGTTGTGCATAATCCAGATGATCTAAATAACTTCGTCTATAGCGAACTGCTAACTAATATGAGGAATAGAGAATGGTTATGTGAAAGAGCAATTTTAGCGCCGACGAATGAAATGGTGGGACAGATAAACGAGCAAATTATGTCACGCGTGGAAGGTGGTATTGTTGAGTTTCTCTCTGTAGACACTGTAATGGATACTGAACAAGTAACATCATACCCTGTAGAATTTCTTAATTCTTTAGAACTGTCGGGAGTACCTTCACACAAACTGAGGCTGAAAGTAGGCGTTCCTGTCCTTTTGATGCAGAATTTAGATGCACCAAGACTGTGTAATGGCACACGGTTACAAGTAACACACCTCGGTAGCAATATTGTAAAAGCAATCATTATGACTGGAATGGCTAAAGGAGAGAACGTTTTAATCCCCCGTATACCCATAATTCCGACAGATTTGCCATTCCAGTTTAAGAGATTACAGTTTCCGCTGAAAATCGCATTCGCTATGACGATAAATAAAGCTCAGGGGCAAACATTAAAAGTAGCCGGCATTAATTTAGAAAAGAGTTGTTTTTGTCACGGACAATTATACGTGGCTTGCTCACGTGTTTCAAGTCCACAGAATCTCCATGCGTTGGCCAGAGAGGGAAAAACAAAGAACATAGTTTACAAAAATGTACTACAGTAATAAGGCCTCTTATTTTTAGCTTCCTACATTATTATACTACTTACATTAAGTTAGTACTTCCTACGCAGACGATGTTGCGGATGTCACACTGTCTAACATTAGGGGTTGGCAGGTAGGTAGTTAGTAGTATTTTAAACCGATTTACATTATTTACTTTTTATATTTATTAAGGAAACATTCGGAGCTATCCATTATGTAGCTTAGGTTACTTTTGAACAAATTTTGATGTGAAGTTGAGGACTGGAACACGATAGTGGGACATTGTTGCAGGGGGACTTACAGCCGGGAGAAAACAAAAAAACTTATGCGGACGAAGTCGCGGGTAAAAGCTAGTTATTTATAAAGAAAAGATATTAAAAAAAAGAATTTGCTCTTACATTAAAACTTAAAATTTAATCAAACTTAAAGAAAAAAGAAAAGAAGAGAAAAAAAGCAAATAAGGTTTCTGCGTCAGCTCTAAGATTGTGGCCTGGACCACATAGCTGGTATTCTCGCAGGACCTTTATTAACTACCGATTAGTGACGACGTGGAACCCTAATTATTATTCTAAAATAAAATTAGTCTAGGTCTTCATCTGATAATTATTTCATCAATATAAAATCGGATTTTGATATTACAAAATACATTTAAATAAATTTTAATAATCCAGAAGAATATTTGGCTCAAAGAATAAGCATTGCCATTCAGCGTGGCAATGCTGCCAGTCTCCTGGGCACGTTTTCAGTAGACGTCGATGCGGAGGAATTTTACGACGCCTACAACGCCCTCTCCCTCTTTTTTGTGTTGTTTTTATAATTAGATGTATAGTTGTACTTGTAAAATACTTGTAAATAAAAATGTTAATAACTAATGTTTGTAAATAAACGTAAATTAAAATTTTATTTATTCGTCTTTAAATTCACAATATAATATTTATTTATTTGAACACAACATCACTATCTTTACAGGTTATCCTGCGCGTGGTAATTAATTATAATAATAACATATTACATACATTGTTATTTTTGCGAATTCACTCCGAGAACAGGTGAAAAGATCAACTTTGTCCGCCATTTCGTTAAGTATATGCAGAGTGCGCGTTATTGGCGCTTTATTCAACAGGTTTGTCCTCCCTCTTGGTGCTGCCAATAGGCCTTATCCACCTCCATACATACCTGTCGGGTACCCACAGGCTATAAATATAAATATCATAATACCTATATGGAGCAACCATTTTTCCTAATTGATGGTCTCTTTTCTGTATAATTTGTAATCCCAACGCTTGTTAGTGACGAGTCACAAAAATAACTAGTTATCAAGAAACTACACACCTCTTTTTATGCTCTGGAAATCAATAAAGTTAATTTCCCAGCGGTATATCTCCATCTTGCTTATAGCGAGAGCTCATAAGTGTTAGGATATTAAACATTGGCCTGGAAATAGATGGGTGAATGACCGCTTCCTTAGCAGGGTAGGCAGAGTTGTATTGTGCCTGTTTATATTTTAAATTGGATAGGTAAGACCCGTGCCTACGCTTGAGTCTCCTCCATCAGGCGAGCTGAGAGGCTTCTGGGTTGGTAGATTAGAGACTGTGACGCAGAGGCATCTACCTTCACTTAGTAGCGGTGTCTATTGCTCTTAATATAGTGGGCCACTTTATAAAGAGCTCTTTCTTTCGACCTGCGAGCTGCCGTTTTATTAGCTACCCTTAGGCCTCGTCCTGGACGCCGAGGTGTACATAGTCCGTTCACGACACCAGCTCCAGCAGATCGCTCGGTTTGTTGCGGTGAAGGTAGTGTCGTCTATTTTTATGGTCATAGTGTTTACTATTCCATAATGGTGGTCTGATGAAATGATTGCCTCAATAAACGACATTCTAAGTAAAATAAGCACAACGTCACTAGGACTATTCCAACTCTGCGCCTGCTGTGCACGAGATTGTGGGTTCGATTCTCACACAGGACAAAACTTTGTGTGACCCATAAAGAGTTTTTTCTGAGTCTGGGTGTAATTTGTGTCCGTTAATTGTATGTTTGTAAAAAAACAAAAAATATGTCTGTGAAATGTTACAGTGTCCAATTAGACTAAACCTACAGAATTTTACACAAAATCATACATTGGTTTCCCTAAAAAACTAATCTTCATATAGCGGCCCTGTTTTACCCTACCTCCGTTGCTACCATACACTGCTGCACCGATTCACCGGTCGGTACCGAAATTATATGTTACTAGTCGGTTACTTTCTAGTTTTATAAGATAAAAAAGGAAGAACGTAATATAAAAATACCCACCTAAACTCAAAGGTACCTAACAGCTAACTAGCTACTTAGAAACATTAGGGTCAGTAATAAAAACATCATTAACGATAATAATAGTTTTATGACATGATTACGAATTACTGCTGCAGGTTCAATGTCATATTTTATTATTTATGAGCCCCATTACCTATAATTAATGGGGTAATAAATGTTATTTCGTCTGGATATACAGTTTATGGTTTAATGTAGGACAAATCTATGAAACGCATGTGGCTTTTTGGTGTTTTAAGAAAAGAAAACTCCCGCACCCGCACATTTATCAAGGAAGGCTATAGGCTATATAACATCACGCTATGATCAATAGGAGCGGAGCTCTAGAACAAGCTTTGTGTCGTGCTTTATGTTGGTACTAGGGGTCACCCGCGACTTCGTCCGCGTGGTAATTTGGAATATTTTACCCGATTTTGCAACATATCTAACTGCTCCGCTCCTATTGATCATAGCGTGATGTTATATAGCCTGCCTGGATAAATACACTATTCAACAAAAAAATATTTTTTCTAATCGAAACAGTACTTTCTGGGATTAGCGCGTTGAACCAAACAAACTCTTCAGCTTTATAATCTTAATATACTCGTATATATTTCTTGTGTGCGTGTGTATGTGACTGAACTCCTCCTAGACGGGTGGACCGATTTTGATGAAATTTTGTGTGTGTGTTCGGGTAGGGCCCTGGATGGTTTAGATTCACAATTGGACCCGGTAGGTGGCGCTGCCGTCGGTATTTCAGCTTTTTCCGGCAGGACGACGTCTGCCAGGTCCACTAGTATTAGTATAGATACGTAGTCCCGAAACTTGTAGGAATGGTTCTACATATCTACACTTTCTTACATAAGTAGTACGTATTAAACAAAGTCGCTTCGCACTGTTTGTCCTTATGTACGCTTAGATCTTCTAAACTACGCAACAGATTTTCATGTGGTTTGCACTGTAATTTAGAGAGCATGTATACACAGTATCAGTCCGTCAGTCCGAATGAAATTTTAATATAGAAAAAATATAAAACTAAGGCGGACCTGGGGCGAGTGACTATAGTATAATAAAAAGTAAAATATTTTATTTTTATGTTTATATTTTTGTGTGTTATGAACAAATTAAAAAAAAAACTTCTGATGATCGATTTTTGGAGTGAAGTTTTGTGATATTGCGCTTAATAAGTAGATTATTTGAAGCTCCTGTTATTAAATTATCTAAAACTTATATTAGTAAAACTTTATACATAAAACTATACGACTGAAAGCCCCCTAGTTTACCTGAGTTAACATTTAATAACGTCCAACATTGTAGTACAAACTTTGTCATCAGTGTACCCTGAGACAGCTTGCTGAGAGGCTATAAAAATAAAAGTTTGTTGTTTATACAGATTCTTACACGTGGCTTGCTGCACAGTCGATTTCCGATGTCAAAAATAGATTTTCAGAATTATTAAGAGAGGTCTATACTAGCGAGCAAGTCCGACTGGGGAATGACCACCACATTTCAGCGGTGTAGTTGTGTTTCTGTGTGTGAGGACAGGTCTCCAGCGCTCATTTAGGGATGCGTTTTGAAAGAAACTCATTTCTATCCTAAATATTCCCATCCTGCAAGTAATACCTCTGCTATTGCAAGCGTCCATAGGCTACGGTAACTGCTTAACACCAGGCGGGCCGTATGCTTGTTTGTTACCCAAGTAATATAAAAAAAAAGACTTTTACGAGATCAACAGTGCTGTAATAAAAATTAATAATAATGTCCTCCTAGCCGAATTACGATTACTACCTATTTGCGCGGGAAATATTCAAGTGCACAAATGTCAGTCAGTAAAGTAGGGCCAACGCAATGGCTTCGCGTAGTAATCAAGGCACGAGTAAGTAAACACCGTCAATTTCCGAACTTCTATTGTGAAGCGACCTAATATCTTTTTTGTCTGTTAGCAGTCATGCTCAACCTTCAAAATTTTTTTTTTTTTTTTTTTTATCTTTTGGTTAGTTATTTGGATCGCGCCCATATTTTGGCCTCGGTCGTGATCTAACGACTGATAACAAACGAGACCGACTTTTAACGTGCCCTCCGAAGCACGGAGACACTCAGATAAAATACCACTATGCGGTCACCCATCTATAGGGTTACCGCGCCCTTGGTAGCTTAACCCGCTGACCGTTTACCGAACAGCGAGTGTACCTAGCTATGAGCGCCTCATAAAACTCATTCATGACATAGTGACATCTCAAGTTAACTCTCTTTGTCTATGATAAAATAAGGGAGACGCTCTCAAATCTCAATCTTAGTACTGTCTTTATTTTTAAGCTCATGTGTTTCTTAATTTGAATTTGAATTTAGAAGTTTGTAGTACACACTTCCATACTCTCTCGTCGTATTCGTTTATACAATTAGGTATTTCATAAGTTGTAAGATACGACATATTACGTAAATTACTGTTTCTTGTTTTATTATAAATACTTTTGCCATTATAAAACACGCTCAAAACTTAGCAGCAAAGTTTGGAATTGAGGAGTTTAAAGTGGAATTAATCCTACTAATATTATAAACGCGAAAGTTTGTAAGTATGGATGGATGTTTGTTACTCTGTTACGTAAAAACTACTGAACGGATCTGGATGCAATTCGGCACAGAGATAGATCATGGTCTGGAATAACACATAGGCTACCAACACTACCAACCAGGCTACCAATACTGTTATAGCAACACGCTTTTTGACAAAGGGATAGACAGAGGTATAGGACGACCACGTGTTAAGTCAGCTAATCTCAATGGAGAACTAACTTAGCTCAACTATGTGGGCACAGGCCCACAATTTACTTCTTAATTTTTCAAGTCCAGAGATTGAGTGGTAGGCCTCATAGTGAGCAGTTACTATAGCCTAACGACACTTGCAACACCAGTTCCTCTAAACAACGCATAAATAACAGTCGAATCGAATAGAATGTATGGAATTTGACGTAAGTGTACGACATTATTTCGTCGTCTAGAGGATAAGGGTATCGCTCGCGCATTGTCGTCAAAGTAGAAAGCTTATCACCATTTTTTTACACCTAATGCTTCGTCTCTCGAGAAAACTTCGACAGGGAGCTGAATCTTAAACCGTACAGAGCCTCTAGACAAGTGGCATAAGCGATAGTCGAATCGAAAAGTCAAAAAATAAAATGTATGGCATTTGACGTACCTAAGTCTACGATATAATGTCGTAAACTTACGTCAAATCCCATGCATTTGCTTTTTTGACTTTAAGATTCGACTATCGCTTATGCCACTTGTCTAGAGGCATAGAATGGGATCTTTAATTTTGTAATTTCATTAACTCTACATACTTAGACCCTTTACTTATTTCTTTAATACAATAAAGCTGTCAATTTACTGAAGGCACAGGACTCCACATTCAGCAATAATTCATAGTGTGCGTTACAAAATTTTCTCACGTGCGAGTAGTGTCCTTTACATAAAGCATAGAAGTCGTAATGACAACAATGTAGAAGTGGTACACTTGAATAAATTGGTTGATATAAGGATGGGTGGATAACGATCTCAAAGTGAGACCAAGGTGGTGTCCTACATGACCGACGAACGCGACGCGAAGCTAAAGCGCGTCTCGCTGCAGACGACAATAAAGGAGAAAAAAAGAAAGAAAGAAAGAAAACTATTTATTTGGACTTCAGAGACACAATAGAACACATGACATAATACTCATAATGAATCCTGGTAATATAACAAAACAAATATAAAAACAATAAAAATAAACATAGGTAAAATTTATATACGGTAATGTGTGTCTCACGGTAGTCCAAACAGGTGTCCAGATCAGCGTAATGCCATCCACTGTAATGGTGAGTGGCGCTGATTTTCATCTGGAACCTCGAGGAGCTAAGCAGTACAGCCGTTGTTTTAAATAAAATCGGGTATGTTGAGTTTGCAGCGTCGCGTTTGTCTTTACGTAGGACACCGGGTAACTGAAGTAGACCAAATCAATTTCCGTTCAAAGTATCTACTAATATATTCAAACTTTGATGTACTGCTAACCGAATTCCGGTTACGGTGATTAATCTCGACGGCAACTAAACATCTGCGTGAAAGATTTTATAGTGTGCCAATACAGAATAGATGCACTCTTTATTCCCTCACACTCATAGGCCTATGGGACTAACGTGCTTTCTTTTTTTGTCTATGGGACTAACGTGGCTTCAGCCGTACTTCAGCAAAAAACACCCAGACACAGAACAGTCGGTATACTACTAAAAGTCAAAATAGTATTTAACTTTAGTCTGCAGCATAACTAGGTATGTAGAAACAGTGACGGTTCTCACAAGATTGTTGCGCCAGCGGCTTAGACTCTGCTTTGATAAATCAGTCAGTCAATAAGACAAGTAATTACTAGTACATATGTAGCGTCATCTATCAGGCCAATAGAATAACGCTACAACAAGCAACGAAGTTCAACATTGAAAACACAGATGTCACTATTCCCAGAAACACGCAACCGTAGAACAAATGTTCGAGATGCTGAATCGCGATATCAAAGTTTACACAGTCACTCAGTATATATAACACGCCCAACTTCTAACCGTAGGGCTGCGGCCCGCCAGGCACAATCACCTAGCCTGGTCGGAGGATCCTCCCTTTTCGTTGGAGGTGTGTGACAGCCTCCACACTAGATACTTCACACACAGATTCTAGACCAAATTCGCTTAACACTAACACTGTTAGTTTTAGTCCTTTGGAGTGGAATAATTTCTACAACGTTGCTATTATGATTGCTATATATAAAAGCTTTTCAATGTGACAACAAGGTCGGATTATGCGTACTCTACATTTGTCGTACACAAGGATATAGAATGAAATATATAAGAAAGTGCTGAGATTTAGATACGCAGACATTTCTTCAGGACTCCCTTTATTGTTTTTCTTTTGTTCAGAAAAAAGGTTTTATGTAAAATTTTAACCAAGTTCTGTGATGCGAATGATCTTTTTTTAGTTGTGTCGGATTGCCGTTCCATAGGACTTTGAGAGTGAAGGCATAATGCACATGTGTTTGCGCACAAACTTGTGCAGTATTATATGTCCTGTGCTTGTCTAATTTCTGTTGAGATTAGCCACCGTGACCGAAATCTGTCTACACGACTATTACATTCATACATATCATCGCGCCCGTCTTCCAGTGGGGTAGGCAGAGACGCCAATTGCTTCGATCCAAACATACTTCCTTCGCCTTCTCAACATTCATCAACCTCTTCATGCATAAACGTCGATTTTGGGTACTTTTAATTTGGCCCTTTTTTAGCATTTTTTTACTTGGTCACGACTATTATTAATAATATTATAGATTCACCTAGACACATAAGAAATATTCTATACTTAGTATTATAAAGCTGAAGAGTTTGTTTGTTTGGTTAAACGCGCTAATATCAGAAAGTACTGGGTCGATTAGAAAAAATCTTTTTTCGCGGGCGACCTCTAGTGACACATAAGTCTGTCCTGGGTGGTAATTAAACCTACAACCAAAAAACAGTCGTAGTGTGTCACTACATTTTAGTTTATTTCTACAATACCTTACTTTATCCTTGATAAAAAACCTTACACATACTAGAAGTACAACTATTAATAAAAACTCCCAAAATCTATAACCCTAAATGTTAACAAAGCACAGACATCACGAAAACAAAAACAAAAATGGTGGTCATAACTTGTAAAATCGAATGTCCAGTTCCAAATTGATTCGATATATATGTGTTAATAAATAAATGTATATATAAGGTTTATATAATATATAAACCTTATATATACATTTATTTATTAACACATATTAGATGCGTCAATTCGGGAAACGGTGTGAAAAAGTGGATGGTTTTAAGGTTCGACCGCGTGTCACACCGTCATGCATCATGTTAGACTACTTGGGTGGCAAACAAGCATACGGCCCGCCTGATGTTAAGCAGTTATCGTAGTCTATGGACGCTTGCAATACCAGAGGCATAACTTGTATGTTGCCGAACTATTTTTTAACTCCAGGGCTTTATGATGTATCCCTGTATATATAGTATCCCTGGGATAGGAATACGTTTTTTCAAAACGCATCCTTAAATGAACGCTGGAGACCTGTACTTACACACAGGAACACAACTACATCATTTTGTGTAGTTATTTGGCTGTGGTCTTCTGTAAGGTAGAGGTACTTCCCCAGTCGGGCTTGCTCGCTAGTATGGTGCCCTACCTTTCTTAACTACTCTCTCTTGTTTTATGGATAGTTATTTACATAAAAGTCCTGCAGACCGAATTCGGTTACGATGTCAGTCTTAATGGAGATTAGTCAACTACTGCGCAGTGCCTGTGCACATGTGTGATATGGTACAGCAATCCGACATGACTAGAGACGGGCGTTTCGACTCCAAACGGCTCAAAAATATAATCCCCGATAAGATTATTGTATTTGCGCTGCTTGAGAGTCTCCGCGGATGCACCAGCACAACCTGCAGAGCTTTGGAAGATGGGAGGGCGCGACTTTCTTTTGGTAAAAGAAATTTCAAAATCGGTTCAGTGGATCCAGAGATTACCCCTCCACAACCTCACAAACTTTACCTCTTTATAATGATGATGATGATGAATGATAGATATGTGTATTACATATTTTACCATCAAAGCCTAACGTGACGTCACAGTACAGAACAGTGTAAAACGAAGCTCGTAAGAGGATGAACTAAATTACGTAATTTACAACTGGCAAAAATACTACCATTTTTAGATGTTCCTAAGCTCAAAATAAATTAGATTCAGTATAAATGAATCCTAAGTAGTTACCTAGGAGATCCTAATGGACGGAGAGCTTTCAGCTCGTAATAAATCAGACGAATTGGTGACTCAAAAGCGTAGTAGTAATGCGTACAGTTGCCGCGCCGTGTAGAAAGAGAGGTCTCGCTTTCGCACCTCAGTTTGAGAGAAAGAAAAAGAGATAGAGGAAAACAAGCATATGGCTCGCCTGATGTTAAGCAATTACTGTAGCCTATGGTTGCCTGTCATACCATCACTTGCGTGTTGTCGACCCATTTATGTACACCAAGTATTCCAGGGATAAGAAAACATTTCGTTTAAAACGCAACCGTAAATAAGCGCTGGAGACCTGTACTCACACACAGGAACACAACTATACCGCTGTGTGTAGTTATTTGACTGTGGTCTTCTGTAAGGTTGAGGACCTTCCGAAGTTGGGCTTGCTCGCTGGTTTGATGCTCCACCACTCTTAAATATAAATGCTACATCGCTTTTCCTCAAATTTTTACAGGTAGTAATTGAAGTTTTGATTTGACTGCCTCGGTGGTCCAGTGGTCGCAGTATGCGCCTACTTTGCACGAGGTTGTGGGTTCGATTCCCACACAGGACAAAACTTTGTGTGACCCACGAAGAATTGTTTTGAGTCTGAGTGTAATTTGTGTCAGTTAATTGTATGTTTGTAAAGTCCCCCGCGACACAGAGCTTGTTCTCTAATGCGGGAGTTGTCTTTTTAAAAGAAAGAAAGAAAGTTCGGTCCGTCAACATGAGTTTATGTTGTTATCAAACGTTCACAGCTAAACTGAAAGAGATAAATAAATAATGATATGACAAGGGTCTTTATTGACCGTAATAAATGTTTACCGGGTCAAATCCTATATCTGCCGTGAACAGGGTCGGTTTTGAATGTATGGTAACAGGAAATTTATATGTCAAGAACATATACATATGTATGGTTGCCGAAGAGCAATGGTTTTTTTTGCAAGTATTTATTATACTTGCAATGTTAGTTTTTTAGGTCTAGCAAGCGTGATTTGAACTATTTCCCGGTGTCATATTGAGCTGAAATTTTGTATAATTATAATAATAATAATTAAGGAATTATTTAGGTCTTAATTATACTTTAAAAATAGGACATAATTATAAAGTGCCTGTACTAGGTGAAAAACCTGTGTCACAGGCGAAAAATGCAGTTAAGTATATAATTAAAAATTCATTCAGATGTATGATACCTATAGTAATTTTAAAACAAACATAATATGGTTATGGAACTGGAATGATCTGATGATAGCCCCGCTGCGTTTCAGTTCATCAGAAATAAAATTTAAAAATTAAGGCTTTTGAGATTATATATACCTATTGAATGCGGTGGTGGCTGAGTGGGAAAGTAACCGACTTGCACGCAAGAGGTGCGAGTTCGATCCCGGGCGGCAGTACCAATGTGAATTTCACTTTGTGGAGTTTATATGTACTAATCAAATGATTCGCCATCTGCTAACGGTGAAGGAAAACATCGTGAGGAAACCCGCATGTCTTAGAAGTAATTCTAAAGACATGTCTGATTTACCAACCCGCATTAGGCCAGCGTGTGTGAATTAAGGCCTAAACCCTCTCTCTTTCTCTTGATAGAGGAGAGGAGACCCGTGCCCAGCAGTGGGACATATATGGGTTGCTATTATAAGGCTTTTGAGTAGAATTTATCTACACTCATATTATAAAGAGAACCTAATGAATTTTCACTCGTGCGAAGCTAGGACGTGCCGCTAGTAAATAATAAAAACAATTCAACTAGAAAAAGATTGCTGTTGTTTTTTATTTTTAAATTGACCTCATAATGGACTGCCTCGGTGGTCTAATGGCCGCAGTATGCGCCTGCTATGCACGAGGTTGTGGGTTCGATTCTCACACAGGACAAAACTTTGTGTGACCCACAAAGAATTGTTGTGAGTCTGGGTGTAATTTGTGTCCGTTAATTGTATGTTTGTAAAGTCCCCCGCGATACAGAGTTTGTTCTCTAGTGCGGGAGTTGTCTTTAAATTTTTTACAGCCAATTCGCTAACTAGGGTAGGGTAGAATTGGTAAGAAACACTCCACTCTTTTTATATTTATTTATTTAGGGGATTGTCTTTTTGAGAATAAGAATAAAATACGAAATAAATAAAATAGAAATAACGAAACGTTTATCTACCGTAGAGATACTCCAACACAAAACCCTGGTGTAAAAAGAAATCGGTTTGCAACCCGTAAGTGACACTTCTGGTATTGCAGGCGTCCATAGGCTCCTATAACTGATTACTATTGGGTGAGCCGTATGCTTGTATGCCACCTAAGAAGTATAAAAAAAACTGCGCCTTCTCAAAACAATACAAAATAAATTATGTCGAAACCAGAACAATTAGTACATCGTAATGCACATCTCTTCCTTTTTGCTAACAATAAATACCTACACAATAAACAGTTAATTTATATAAACCATTGTTTTACTAGAGGTCGCTGTAAGACGTGATTCACTTCAGTTGATTGATGTGACCCTACTGCTTCAGTCTTCCACCCTAATTAGACCTCCACTCTTCTTATCGGTGAAGTTACTAGCTTTTTGAGGGAAAGCTCAAGTTATACTGGGTGGTGATGTGGAATTAATCTTTGTGTCACAGAGGCATCTAGGTGGCTTTGAAACTCATGGCATCGGACATATTGGGTGAAATTATTTCTTGATTAAAGACAAAAATAAATAAGTATAATTTTATTTGACTAGTTTTTTACCGACCTTCAAAAAGGTTTTATGTTTGTCTGTATGTATGTTTTTTTCCCTTTTTTGTAAGTATACCAACAACTCGGTCAATTGGGAATTGATTTTTTAATATACTCTCACTCAACTCAATATTGATTTTATTGGTAATGGACCTTGGACTCCGGAGATACTACAAGAAACTTCTATTTCAAAATGTTTTTTTTGTCTGAGAGGACATACTTTTTTACCAATTTTTTACAACAAAAAGTTCTGATGATGGGGCCCATGAGAAATTGAGGGAACTCCTCAAATATTATGGGCATGCATATAGCGATTTTGATATTTTCTACAACAAAACAAACATTTATGATAAGTTTCGATTAAGGTTGTTAAGCAACTATTACCAAGCAAATGTAATGTAACAATTGAAAATGGTACAGTTAAACTGAACTGATGATGAAGCCGGAAGGTAGGCAATGAAACTCCATAATTAAAAAATGTAATCTAGCCGTGTTTGGCATTTGAATGGTATTGAGATGACTTTAGCTGTAAATGATCAGATTTCGATTTTGATGTAAGAGGGTAAAAGTGAAATTCGAGTTTGTATGAAAATACATCCTGTTTTTGAACGTACCGCTTTGAAGTCGTTTTTTTTTTGGACACGTGATGAGACGCCCTGACGATTACATAGTAAAAACGTGCCTATCCTGTACAGCAACACGAAAACGACAAAAAGGAAGACCCTTAGTGACCTGGCTAACGACTGGCCAAAAGGACATGAAGAGTATGTCCCTTTGTCCCTTACAGTGGACGATACAAGTAACCGGCAGAAGTGGTGCCGTCTGATTAAGAAAGCCGACCCCGTGTAGCGGGATATGGCGAGGAAGAAGAAGAAGAAGAAGGATTAAGCAAATCTTTGTAAGTCAAAGGAAAACATGTGAATGAGATACCGGCAGTTTTGAAGTTTTTTCTTTTTTTTAACACAAAACTGCTCTTCTACGAATTCATTCAAGTAATCTGAACAAGTTATATTTAATTAAAGTCAAAATCAGATTTCACAAGTAGTCTGACGAAAATTTAATATTAATCTAGAGTTTGATCTTATACCGAGGATTAAAAAGATTCGTATTAATTTTCACTGTTCATATAAATTCTTCAGATTCTCATTGTTTTTAAATAATAAACCTGAGTGAATGTTAATTAAAGTTTTTAAAAAGGTTTTTGCGAATAAAAGTAATGTAATTAGAAGACGTATAGCTGCGTTGATGGATGCAGCAGCGTTTGGGATTCTTTGAAGATAAGGCTTAAAAAAATTAAACGAAAAACTGATAAAGCATTTGCTAATTAAGTATATCGTCCGTATTTAAGTAAAATAGTTGTAAATAGTACATATAAACGTCTGTGTGCTTTTGGAACAACTACGAAACTAGCTTTTAACTCCAAAAAGAGCCAGACAAACTTCAAATTAATTAAGCAATTTGTCTAAAGCGTAGACCGCACTACAGTGGCGCAACTTAACACAAAACCGTATATATAATACGCGTAGTGCGCGTATGCAATATGCTTCGTTTAAAATGCTTCAACGTGATATGTTTTAAATCTAATGATATACATATAGCGATTAATGATAAGGAGAGCCAGAAGATCTGAATGAAATGGGATAAGGCTAGGCAAAGATAGAGCTAGAGAGTATATTCAATTGGAAATATCTGGCGTTTGATAAAAGAGGTCTGAAATTCATGTCAGCTCTTTCCTCAAGCTCAACTCCTGTTTATTTAGTCAGCGAATATAACAGTAGGTTAATTAGCTGACTCTTCACTTGCCATTATTTATCGACTAGCATGTCATAATGTAACCTATTTGAATAATTGGTTTGTGACGCGTCATCACGTGCAGACTCAGTGCAGTATGTTTCTGACTTTAGACTTACACTTGAAAAATTGCATTTGTAAGAATTGTCAAGGACGTAACGTAGTCTCTGTCATTGCTGTAGTGATAATAATATATTTTCTTACCATATAAAGCGAACGTACTCAGGCGGATGAGTTCTGTTTTATTGTGTTCGTTTTATGCGTTCATTTAATGAGTTCATTGTGGTTGATAGTTATGTTACCCACGAAATTTGTCAGTATATAGCTTCTTAAGTTTATTAGTTAAATGTTTATGGCTGGGAGAGGCAGAATACTGTAGGTTCAGCTATTTCTTTTGTAGTAAATAAATTAAATCAATTGAGTGAACAACTGCATGAAATATATTGTCGCTATTGAATACTAGGTATTTTATTACGAACTAGCTAGTGCCCGCGACTACGCCCGTGTAGATGTCGGTTATAAAAGTCCTTCCCCAAGATATCATCTATCACCTTGCCAAATTTTATTCAGATCCATTCAGCCATTTAGCCGTGAAAAGGTGACAAAAAAATATACAAACAGTATAAGTAAAGTTAAAGACGTAATACATAATATGGTCATCTATCTACGGAGTGTAAGCGACAAGATAGCTTAACATAGACAACATGATCTATCAATCTGCGCTATTACTTAGCTATAATCTCCTCAAACTTTAGTAGGTACATTGTGCAAATAAGAGCCTTTACACACTAAGACTATTTATATCGATAACTCAGCATAATGTAGACGCGATGCAGTCGCAATGCAAACGCGATACAGTCGCTTACCTACTGTCAATCTTTATAGTTACACACAATAGCTTTAGCAGTAAATAATTATTAAATTGAATGCACCGATACAAATGCGATGTAAAAGCAAAATAGTCATAAGCTGTCAACGTTTACATCCTACGATTTTTTGTAAGGTCACTCCATAATAAACCTTGTTGTTGAAATTTTTGGGTCAGCAACACGTAAGCGATACCTCTAGTTTTTTTTGCTTGCCGTGTCAAGTACTGAAACTTGCAAGCATATAGGTAACGGTTACTGTAGCCTATGGTCGCTTGTATACCACCTATATTTTAGTAAAAAAATGAAAACGGGATGCAACCTGTAGAAAGTAGCTATCTTTAAACACTATGGCAACGATACAAATGCAATTCAAATGCCTTGGAATCGCCGTAGCGTAGTGCCGTGCCGTGCGCATTGCATCGATACAAATAGTCGTAGTATGTAACTACTCTTATATGTACTAACAAGTTGTATCTCTTCATTGCAATGACGTTTCGTGGAAGTGCAAAACTTGGACAGTTCCAACTCTGACTACAGTACAGAGTTTCGGTGGAATATACAACTTTGTAAAGACTTGCTCTGAAACGGTTTAATTAATACTGCATACTTAATACACTGTATCGGAGAATCTATATATATTAATATTATAAATGCGAAAGTTTGGTAAAAATTGATAGTGAGTAGTATTTCATATTCTATGCGGCCGTTGGTCAAACAAAAATGGTGGTCTCCAACTAGCAGTAAGTAGTTGGAGACCACCATTTTTGTTTGGTTAGTTGATTTTTTTACTGTTTGAATTAATCTGAAATCTGATCTTTTTTTTTTTTTTTATACTACTTGGGTGGCAAACAAGCATACGGCCCGCCTGATGTTAAGCAGTATCCGTAGCCTATATACGCTTGCATTACCAGAGGTATCACTTGCGTGTTGCCAACCCTTTTTTTTTTTACACCAGGGCTTTAAGATGGAAGTAACCCTGGGATAGGAATACGTTTCTTTCAAAACGCATTCCTAAATGAGCGCTGGAGACCTGTACTCACACACAGGAACACAACTACACCGCTGTGTGTAGTCATTTGGCTGTGGTCTTCTGTAAGGTGGAGGTCCTTCCCCAGTCGGGCTTGCTCGCTAGTATGGTGCCCTACCTCTCTTGAACTGATCACTGTTTTGCAATAAAACTGTTCGGTTTCTCCTCATGAAAGAAATTATTCGAAAATAGGTATAAGAATGCTTTTCTTCATTTATGTTTGACCACATTGTCTTATTTATGAGTTTCATTAGTCACCCGACTTAATACTTGGTACATAATTACATCACAAACAGCACTGGAGAGATATTAATGGGGTAAGGGACTAGCATACGCGTCTCAAGTATACAAACTAGCTATGTTCTATACCCAGCATAGAAATGGATATAATTATCAAATTACCTATTATAAGACTTAGTTAAAATCCTTACTAATATTATAAATTATTAGGTCTCCAGCGCTCATTTAGGGATGCGTTTTAAAATAAACGTATTCCTATCCCAGGGATACTTCACTTTTAAAGCCATAGTGTAAAAAATGGGTTGGTAACACGCAAGTGATACCTCTGGTATTGCAAGCGTCCATAGGCTACGGTGATTGCTTAACATCAGGCGGGCCGTATGCTTGTTTGCCACCCAAGTAGTATATAAAATAAATATAAAAATATGTGAAAGTTTGTGAGTATGGATGTATGTATGGATGGATGTTTGTAACTCTTTCACGTAAAAACAACTGAACGGATCTGGATGAAATTTGGCACTGAGATACATTATGGTCTGGAATAACACATAGGCTACTTTTTACAGCGATAACCGACATCCACGCGGGCGGAGCCGCGGGCAACAGCTAGTATATTATATAAATACCTACATTAAAAGTAGCCATCTTCCTCTCTCGTAACTAACTATGCTGTGTGCCCGACAGGGTCCATCATTGTTACTAAACTTACTACTACATATTGTAACAATAAAGTATCGAGTATAGCTGCTACCCGCGGCTTCGTCCACAAAGACTTGGGTAGTTTAAAATATTTTAAAGTAAAACGTAACTCTTTTAAACGTCTATCTGCTAGTCAAAGTCTTATCAAAATCTGTCCAGTTCTTCTGAAGATTATGTGGAACAAATAGATAGTGCTTTTTGATTATGAAGTTATATAACAAAATAAAATGTCCGTGTTGATGTCATATTAAAAACATTTCGTCTGACCAGCCCCTCTAGACAAATGGCATAAACGGTAGTCGAATCATTAAGTCAAAAAAGGAAATGTATAGGATTATACATTAGTTTACGGCATAATTTCGTAAATTTCCGTCAATTCTATTTCTATTCTATTCGATTAGACTACCGTTTATGCCACTTGTCGAAAGGGAATGGACTCCACCAGGGCATAAAAGGTACCTACTATGTCACGAGCACAAAGAAAAATATCTTCAACAATGTTCTATTTTCATTGTATCTATAAATAACTGTTTTCTTTCACACAACCAGGAAAATGTCGCTAATTATAACAATTTCGCAAAGATCTTACGATTACCAAACTCGTAATATTATAAGTAATGAGCCATTCGATTTTATGGATATTTTCCTCAGCGTTTGTCATTTTGTCATCGTAAAATTGCTAGGGCCTTATTTTATTAAAACTTTCTTATTACGTTCGATTGTAGATGAAAAATAATGTTTGGGACTTACGTATTTTCTTACTTTTTACGAAATTTAATAATCTATATCTAATATATAAAATTCTCGTGTCATAGTGTTCAACTTTGAACTCCTCCGAAACGGCTCGACCGATTTTCGTGAAATTTTGTGTGCATATTGGGTAGGTCTGAGAATCGGACAACATTTATTGTTCATCTCCCTAAATATTAAGGGTGTTCCACCCCTAAATCTTTTATTTAATTTTTTAGACATTTTTTTTTTGTTTTTATTTTTTTGTGATTCAGCATTAAAAAATACATACAACCCTTTCTACGATTAACCCCAATTTTTTAATAGCAATATTACTATTTTTGTAGCAAAACAACGTTTGCTGGGTCAGCTAGTTATATATAAAAGGAGAAGCTGACTGACATATCAACGCAGCGCCTAAACTATAAGGGTTAGAAACATGAAATTTTGCACAGGGGTTTATTTTATTACGTAGGGAAGCACTAAGAAAGGGTTTTTGAAAATTCACCCCCATATAAGAGGGTGAAACGGGGATGCAAAGTTAAAGTTTAAGTTTTTTTTAAGTTAGTAGAATAGAATAGAATATTCTTTATTGTACACCAAATAATATACGAACAAAAGACAATAAAAACCTTTAAATATAAAATGACGTACAATGGGCGGTCTTATCGCTAAAAGCGATCTCTTCCAGACAACCTTTGGATGGACTTATTGGTACTGGTAGAGTAAGTGATCCGGGGTACTTCAAATAATATAGATGAGCATACATTATTATGCAACTTTAAGAAGGACAGTGGCAGCCAAATGGAAGAGAAATCGACATATGATAAGTTACGATACACGTGACTTTTGATTTGAGCCCCACAGGAATGACAGTACCATTTTAAATTCAACTCACTTGTACTTCATTTAAAAAGATTCTAAAAGGCATTCTCATCTACCAACCCGTAATAGTCAATGTCTGTATTAAGGTCTTAATCCTCTTATCTTTCTAGATAGAGGAGAAGATACCCTTGCCCAGCATTATTTTAGGCATAGATAATTTATATTATCGCTATTTAAAAAGACTTTAACGAAATTGCTATTCAACAAGATTAATTTTATTATACTGTAAAAGAGTATTAAAACGATAAATTAAATTTAAATTAGAATTTGATTGATAATAAATAATTACTGGAATTGAATTATAATTATAATGAAACAATAATGCTTACTAATATTATAATCGCGAAAGTTCATAAGAATGGATGTATGGATGTTTGTTACTATTTCACGCAAAAACTACTAAACGGATCTGGATGAAATTTGGCACAGTGATAGATTATAGTCTGAAGTAGCATATAAGCTACTTTTTATCGCGAAAACCGACAACTACGCGGGCGGAGCCGCGGGCAACAACTAGTATTAAATACTTAAGTTGTGACTACTGTAAATTAACCCTACTTACAACTATTTTTGCACGCAATTGTATGACTAAATATGCTTGGACTTCCCAGTAATATAAACATTATTATATTTGCAAATAAACGAATTGATTGATTAATATTATTTTGTTTAAACATTATACGAGTATCTATGTATGTCATTTAATTATTAAATTTACGCCTACGTGGCTCAGTGGTCAATGTGTGAGACTGCTGATCACGAGGTCCCCGGTTCGATTTCGGGTCGGGCCAAAAGTCGATAATGAGTTTTTCTGTTAAGAAAAAATCATGCCCGGAGTTTAGAAATTGGGGGTGTTAACACCCCCGTGCCTCGGATAGCACGTAAAACCGTTGGTCCTACGCCTGATCTCTCTCCGGTCGTGTCATATTTGCCATCCCATCGGATTATCCCATCGGATAAAAAAGAGCGGCCCGAGTTTCTTGCCAATTCTTCTCGAAGCCCAAACTTAGTCAGCGAATTGGCCGCAGGAAAAAAAGTATGCTGGCATTTGTTTTTATTACGTTCATAAGTATTATGTATTTGATCTAAATGAATAAATGAGTTTGACTTTGACTTATGAGAGTGAGGGAATAAAGAGTGCACTCGTATTTGCGCACACACTTGTGCACTATAATATCTCTCGCGCAGATGGCTAGTCTCCGTTGAGATTAGCTGCCGTGACCGAAATTTGGTTAGAAAGACATCATCATATAATATGTCATTTAATGCAAAAGAAAAACGCCTTACCTACTTCTAAATTGTTTTGAAAAGCTTCTATTAATAACACACTGTCATACTGATACCTTGATGGGTGACCGTATAGTGGTATTTCATATGAGCGTCTCCGTGCTTCGGAGGGCACGTTAAAAGTCGGTCCCGATTGTTACCAGTCGTTAGATCACGACAGAGGCCTAAATATGGTCGATCTAAATAACTCTGTCACCAGGTTGACCAATAACCAAACGATAAGAAGAAGAAGACTGATACCTTATCGAAATCAGATGATTTAATTTATTCCTTCTATAGTCTTATTTCTAGACATTATTTATTGTACCTATTTGTTTTGTTTAATCAAATATTTGAGCACGATACCCTGTAGTTAAATTAAATTAACAGAGTTGGTGTTCAATAAATTTTAACATCGGCAGTTTTAAACATGGTTGTTACGAATCATTTAATAAATGTTTATGTTAGGCCTTCGAATGTTTTTGAATTTATTTGAGTTTAGAACAATTTATTGAAGAGTATCCTTTGTATCCATTTTTTTCTACATTTAGATATATGTATATCGTATCTTTATATATTTACTAGCTGTTGCCCGCGGCTCCGCACGCGTGGATGTCGGTTATCGCTGCAAAAAGTAGTAGCCTATGTGTTATTCCAGACCATAATCTATCTCTGTGCCAAATTTAATTCAGATCCGTTCAGTAGTTTTTACGTGAAAGAGTAACAAACATCCATACATCCATCCATACTTACAAACTTTCGCATTTATAATATTAGTAGGATATATGTGTTTATTATTACTGTACTCCTCCTAAACGGCTGGAACGATTTTAATGTTTTTCTTTGTGTGACAGGTGGATTCGGGAATTGATTAGATTTATAATTGGACGCAGTAAGTGGCGCTGCTGTCAGTATGTCAGCTTTTCCAGGCAGGAGGAGTCCGCTAGTAGTAGTATAAAAAACAAACACGTTATTTTCTCCCAGGTATCACCATCATCATCTCAACCCATAAACGTCCCACTGCTGGGCACGGATCTCCTCCATAAATTTGGAGGGATATTAGCCTACTATACCACGCTGGCCAGACGGGTTGGTATAGGGTATCTCCCAGGGACATTTTATGGGAAATAAGTGCCTTTTTGGGTCGACATTCGCCAGTGACGCCCTAGGTATTGTAAGCCTCCATAGGCTGCGGTAACTTCTACTATCAGGCAGTATGCTTGTTTGCCATCTACATATTTTTATAAAAAAATAATATTCTTGAGATATGATTCATAAAGGTTCTAGAGTGGCGACCACGAACTGGAAGACGCAGCGTGGGCAGGCCTCCAACAAGGTGGACCGACGACCTGGTAAAGGTCGCGGGCAACCGATGGACAAGGTCAGCTCAGGACCGAATGATGTGGAAGACCTTGGGAGAGGCCTATGTCCAGCAGTGGACGTCTTGTGGCTGAGATGGATGATTCACACATATAATTTAACTAGCTTTTACCCGCGACTTCGTCCGCATAAGTTTTTTTGTTTTCTCCCGGCTGTAAGTCCCCCTGCAACAATGTCCCACTATCGTGTTCCAGTCCTCAACTTCACATCAAAATTTGTTCAAAAGCAACCTAAGCTACATAATGGATAGCTCCGAATGTTTCCTTAGTAAACATAAAAAGTAAATAATGTAAATCGGTTTAAAATACTACCTACTAACTACCTACTTGCCAACCCCCGATGTTAGACAGTGTGACATCCGCAACATCGTCTGCGTAGGAAGTACTAACTTAATGTAAGTAGTATAATAATGTAGGAAGCTAAAAATAAGAGGCCTTATTACTGTAGTACATTTTTGTAAACTATGTTCTTTGTTTTTCCCTCTCTGGCCAACACATGGAGATTCTGTGGACTTGAAACACGTGAGCAAGCCACGTATAATTGTCCGTGAGAAAAACAACTCTTTTCTAAATTAATGCCGGCTACTTTTAATGTTTGCCCCTGAGCTTTATTTATCGTCATAGCGAATGCGATTTTCAGCGGAAACTGTAATCTCTTAAACTGGAATGGCAAATCTGTCGGAATTATGGGTATACGGGGGATTAAAACGTTCTCTCCTTTTGCCATTCCAGTCATAATGATTGCTTTTACAATATTGCGACCGAGGTGTGTTACTTGCAACCGTGTGCCATTACACAGTCTTGGTGCATCTAAATTCCGCATCAAAAGGACAGGAACGCCTACTTTCAGCCTCAGTTTGTGTGAAGGTACTCCCGACAGTTCTAAAGAATTAAGAAATTCTACAGGGTATGATGTTACTTGTTCAGTATCCATTACAGTGTCTACAGAGAGAAACTCAACAATATCACCTTCCACGCGTGACATAATTTGCTCGTTTATCTGTCCCACCATTTCATTCGTCGGCGCTAAATTGCTCTTTCACATAACCATTCTCTATTCCTCATATTAGTTAGCAGTTAGCTATAGACGAAGTTATTTAGATCATCTAGATTATGCACAACATTGCAGAATTCACGATCCAATGTAATCATGCCATTACCATCCTTTGCCATACGATCTTCTCCAATTTTAAGAAGAGCAGCAGCATATTGTCCAGATTGTACATCATTGTGTAGTTGCACTCTCATATTTGTAGACAGACTAAACGTTTTTACGTGCACCCATAACGTTGACGCTTTTAAACACGCATTTATTTCATCTGCAGGGATAGATAGTGATAACCGGCAAAGACTGTCTAAAATCGCCCGCTAAAAGTACCACCATCCCCCCATGATATTTGGATTACTCTTGATGTCTTTCAAAGTCCGATCTAGAGTTTCAATTGCTCTTTTATGGGACATAGTACACTCATCCCAAACTAATAATTTACATTGCTGCAACATACGTCTACGCTCGCTGTTTTTACTTATATTACAGACTGGCATTTCTTCATGGGCTAAGTTTAATGGCAGTTTAAGCACCGAATGTGCCGTTCGACCACCATTGAGCAGAGTGGCGGCTATTCCGGAAGAGGCAACTGCTACAGCAATTCCTTTATCTTTTCGTATTTGCGCTAAAAGCAAGTTTAAAAGAAAGGTTTTTCCCGTGCCTCCGGGAGCATCCAACAATTTCTGTGGTGTAGGTAATTAGATTTTATCTGTATGTAATGTAACAGTCAGTTGAATAAAAAATCGTATACAAATCAGATCAAGTTTTGGCCTAATGTGATTCTAGACAGAGTTTTAATGTTGTAGATAGGTAGCTGTGTATAGGTTCCTGTGGGAATGAGATATTTTCCCGAAGTAAAAAGTAGTCTGAATTTTGGTACCTTCCTACCCTATAAGTTAAGTAGTGTGATGGAATGTCGCTAAGTTCCGATCCAAGTAAAACTGTTAAATAAAGACAGTTGCATCAAAATTTTATCATAAATTGCCTAAATTATGGCGCCTACCGACCCTCTAAGTTAGAAAAGTGATCAAATACTAACTTGAAGTCTTAGTAACACTCAGTTAAAAAAAAAACATCAAAATCATTTCAGTAGCTATGGCGACATGCGCTTCTTGACACGATCACGCTAGATTTCCGCGGGAATGAGGTATTTTCCCGCCGTAAAAAGTAGCCTGTGTCCGTGCCTAGGATCCTATCTTTATATTAACCAACTCTTATAAAAATCCGTTCAGACGTTAAGGCGTGAATGAGGTAAACTTTTAAAACAAACGATTAAAAATCACTAACTTAATTAGTTTTCTGCCTACTGCCTACGCCTTAAGTACGATGACGTGATCATTTTGATCTTATATCCTTTTCTAGGTAACTATCTATCACCTAACTAAATTTCATCAAAATCCGTTCAGCCGTTTAGGCATGATAGAGCAAAACTCCCAGCAAAAACCATAAAAAAATCACTAACTCAATTCAGTTTTCTGCCTACTGCCTACGCCTTAAGTACGATGACGTGATCATTTTGATCTTATATCCGTTTTTAGGTAACCATCTATTACCTTACTAAATTTCATCAAAATCTGTTCAGCCGTTTAGACGTGAAAGAGCAAAAGTCCCAACAAAAACGACTAAAAATCACTAACTCAATTTAGTTATCTGCTCACTGCCTACCCCCTAAGAACGATGGCGTGATTATTTATAGCCTATGACTATCCGTTTTTAGGTAACCATCTATTACCTTACTAAATTTCATCAAAATCCGTTCAGCCGTTTAGACGTGAAAGAGCAAAAGTCCCAGCAAAAACGACTAAAAATCACTAACTCAATTTAGTTATCTGCTCACTGCCTACCCCCTAAGAACGATGGCGTGATTATTTATAGCCTATGACCATTTCTAGGTTATCATCTATCACCATACCAAATTTCATAAAAATCCGTTCAGCCGTTTAGGCGTGAAAGAGTAACAGACAGACAGACAGAGTTACTTTCGCATTTATAATATTAGTATGGAAGTATGGATTTACATTATTTCACATATCTAAAATGTGCTGTTTACAAACTTCAAATCAAGACGTAGTCAAGTAATGAAGCCAAGTAATAGCTAAGAACAGCCTGCGGTAATCATTGCCAGTCGTTATAGACCCTTCAGTATTATACCCTAACGAGTCAGATTATATTAACGAGGCCAGAGCACTGTACAGAAAGAGTACTTAACAACATATTCTTCCGTAAATTAGACGTAATATTTGATTGCATGTGTGGTCTAGTGGTTAAAGAGTTCATCTCGCAACTAATACCGCACCTTGTGTTTAGGATTTGAGTCCCATAGGGGTCAAAACTTTGTGCGATTCATAATATGTACTTTGTGTCCGAGATTCGTATGTTTTGAAATTTTTCTATCAATACAGGACTTGTTTTCTAGTGCAGGAGTTGTCTTTAAAAAAGATGGAACGGCAAATACTTCACGACCGAAGATCACCCGTAGGGCCTATTTAAGGATTCTATTGTTAACTTCTTGACAGAAAACTCCATATGGATTTTCAGTCCAACTCGAATATTGAACCCAGAACCATCATATCAGCAGTTACCTTAACAACCTCTAGACCAACGATGCAGTCAAGTCTTCTCTCAAATAATGTATTGTCAAAACGCAGATAAACAAAAATAGGCAACAATGTAATATGCCACAAAATGTTCGCCTCTTTTCTCCTGTCGTATCCTCTTCAATCAAATCAGGTTACGCTTCTGAACAGCTCCAACATGAGCAATTAAAATTCAGTAATTAAATGAACCATTCATCCATTACGATTGTTATACGATTTGACTACTCATTCGAATTCATATTGCGATAAAAGTCGGATTCATTTAACGAGAAATGTGTAGACTAATTCAACTTTCAATAGTGATGAAATTGTAGTCTACTAAACTAATAATAAACAAATAAAAAAGCCTTTTATTTATTATTCCTTTACGATATTGTGTTTTCTTATGCTATTGTTAGTAGGTACTTATGATTTATCTAATCTATACTAATATTATAAAGCTGAAGAGTTTGTTTTTTGTTTGGTTGAACGCGCTTATCTCAGAAAGTACTGGTTCGATTTGGAAAAATCTTTTTTTGTTGAATAGTGCATCTATCCAAGAAGGCTATATAACATCACGCTATAATCAATAGGAGCGGAACAGTAGTGAGATATGTTGCAAAATTGGGTAAATGTACGTTCCAAATTACCACGCGGACGAAGTCGCAGGGGACCCCTAGTTTCTTATATGCAAGAACCTCTGTGCGGGTAAAGGCCTCCTCCAAAGATATCCAAGTGGATCTGTCTTGTGCAGTGTGGATCCAGCGTGAGCTTGCTGTTTTCTTTATTTTGTCGTTCCAGCGTGTTATGGGTCTTCCTCTTCCTCGATTGCCAAGTGGACCTCCCCATTGCGTGGTTCTAACTGTCCATCTTAGGTCTGTAAGTCTCGCAATATGGCCAGCCCATTTCCACTTCTGTTTTTGGGCAAAACTCAGAGCATTTGTGGCTTCAGTTATAGCTCTAAACTAATACTTGTATTATAAATGTGGAAGTTTGTGAGTATAGATTTATAGATGTTTGTTCGCCCTGTGTTGATTACGTTGGTTGTCAGATTTACATAAAATATATATTTTTAAATATAGGATGTCAAAGGTTATTTTTCGCAAGTTATTATTATTTTTATTATATTTTACATAAAAAACTAATGAACTAGTATTAGATTTTTTTTGTATAGCATAAGTTTTTTTTTAAAGACAACTCTCGCACTAGGGAACAAGCCCTGTGAGACGGGGGACTTTGAAAACATACAAATTAACGGATAAAAAGCACAGCCAGACTCGGAACAACCATTTATGATTCACAGAATTGCTTGTTCCCGTGTGGAGATCGAACCCACGACAAGCGCCTTGCAGTGGTAGATGGCGAGGCCAACCGTGCAGTCAAATAATATCTATCAACTCTTACTGCTACTTACACTGCCGTCTGATCACATACTAGGCAGTGCCTATACTATGAAAACCAGACAAATCTTAAATTTACACACAGGCGGTGCAGTTGTGTTCCTGTGAGTGAGTACAGGTCTCTAGTACCTACTTAATTCGTATTGAAATACCTTTCCAATTCTAGGGATACGCCCTCTTAAGGAAAACGGTAACTGCTTACCATCAGACGGGTCGTTTGCTTGCCACTTTAGTAGCTTTAAAAAACATATTATAGACCAGCTGTTGCCCGCGGCTCCGCCCGCGTGGATGTCGGTTATCGCTGTAAAAAGTGGCCTATGTGTTATTCCAGACCATAATCTACCTCTGTGCTAATTTTCATTCAGATCCGTTTAGTAGTTTTTACGTGAAAGAGTAACAAACATCCATCCATACTTACAATCTTTCGCGTTTATAATATTAGTAGGATAAATTTTACTCAGACATGGAAGAAACAATCGTGCTCATCACACAAAGATTTTTACAACAAAACGACTAACGAATCTAAAATAAAACAAAATTATATTTTCCCTTAGTTTTGTCTTTGACCTTTTTGTCAACAAAGATGTTTGTTACAAATATATCTTATTAAATTTGTGGTTCAGAGAATTTGTTATATCGAAACAAATTAAACAGTCAGATAAAAGGAAAGATATAGTAGAATTTATTCGACGCTATTTTGGGATGTAGGCTGTTAAATAAGCCGTGGGTGTAGCCTTTTTTATGCTACTTAGATAACAAAGAAGCATACAGTCTTTCTGTTATCTATCTTTGTTTTTTCTAAAGTATGAAGGAGACCTGTGCCCAGCAGTAGGACGTTTATATATAAATTTATCTACTCGTTACTTATTTATATTTTAAATTTAACTGTTCCGCTAGGTGTCGAATACCTTTCCTAAGGGGTCTTAGCAGAATATCAGCGCTGCAACGTCTGCGATGTTGCAATTAATCGCTGAGCTAGGTCCTGTTTTGTCTTGTAACCATTATGTATTTTTTTTAGATGACTGTAGCACAGATAATATAATACTAGTACAGATACCCCATCCCATACAAAGAAATGGTTCCCCGCTAACTCGGGCTAACCTTCGGGCTAAATTTTAATTATCTATCTATCTGTAGATGTCTGTATCCAACAGATTACGTGCATACACATAAAATCAACAGATGGCGACACTACTTAAAATTATATTTTTCACAAGATATAGTAGGCACCTACTTCATCACTCACATAGATCTACCGACCATAAAGGGTAGGTATCACTCATTGTCTCGGGCTCGGGCCACGTTTGCTCGCTCAAGGTCACGCGCTTTACGAAATATACTTATTTTGATTGTTTGTTTCCGTATTTAACTAGCGCTCCGCCCCGGATTCGCCCGGGCTAAACAATTTTTTCCCGTTTAGGTATATTAAAATGTTAATATACCTATTAACCTAAGTTTATTTTTTTGTTGATGGCTTATATTAGGTATACCAATAAAATAATTTGATTTATTAAAAAGAATATTCGTGAAACTATAATAAGCAATTAATTTATCAGTGCAAATAAACAAATAATCTGTTTGAAGTGATAAGGGTCTGTTTGAATTGTTTCTGTCTTAGTCAAATTAGGTTAATTATAATATTTTGTGACAACTCACACACCATCTAAATCCAAACTTGGCACAGACTGTATGGTAATCAGACGACAGACAGAGCATATCACACTAAGATTGGTCCTGAATGGGAATCGAACCCTCATGGATTAGATTCACTAACCACTAGTTACGTAGTAACTCTTTAGTAATCTGTGCCACTAGTACAACAGGCCAGTCGATGTCATTAATGGATGGAGTAAATTATAGCATTTTTTGGTATTAGTCCAACAGTCCGATGGTACTGGGTTCGAATCCCAGATTCATGTCCACTTTTTGAAATTTGTTTTCTGTAGATGGTTTTTATATCAGATAATATTTTTTTGAATTATTTGTAAAAATATAGTAAAACACTAACTATTTAGTATCAGTCTGAATTCACAAATAGGTAATTTTCCCACAGTACGATCAGGCCTCCGTCACTCGCTCAAGGTTACGCGATATGTGCCTACCGCTATGTAGCTCGTAACCGAGCCGATCGCCAGTGGGCTCATAGATTAATAGTGGGCTGCCGCACGCGACACAGAGCGCGCACAAAGCGTTTCCCGCTCAAAACGCATACGATATTTACGTACACTACGTATATTAAGTTTAATATTATTAAGTTTTGACTAACGGCACGATGGTTAATTATTGTGAAGTCGTTGGATGTCAAAGTCAAAAGAAAAATAAAAAATTGTCTTTTTTTCATTGCCGAAAGATGAAGAAAGGTACTTAACGTTATTTGAAAGTAGGTACGCATTTCAGCTGGCTTCAGTTAGTAGTACCTAGTAATTTTAAAATGCTTTTTGTGTGTAGGTACTCTTTCTTAAAAATTGACGAGAAAGTTAGAAAGACAACCCTACCGCATTCGTGCGATGACGAGCTTGCACGTGAGTCGCACGGCGGGCAACACAATCTCGACTCTTTGTTCGCGTTCTTATGGTACATTTCTTTTCGCTGCGAACAGCAGTTATTATTATTAAGATTTTGTAGGCTATTATGGCGTAGGTATTTTCGCTTTTGTATGGGAGTGATGTATCTGTTACGTAGTAACTATAGTAACTATTTATTAATCTGTGGTACGATACCGTAGCACCGTTGCACCGTACCGGCCGTAGAACCGGCCAAACCGGGTTCGAATCCCAACCTCGGATACACTTTTGTATTTAGTTTTTGTTTAGTTTTTAAAATATTTTATTATAAATATTTTATATATCTTGGATGCAATATTTTTGTTGATAACTTTGATAACGTAAAAAATTTTTAAAGTTTTTTGTTGAGAGAAAAAAACATATGCCCGTATTATTTATTTTTAACATAAGTCACTGTTTCACATAGCTCTATATATTTTTATACCTACGAGTAAGTAGTATGACCCAACATTAAACTTCAAAACCAGGTAGGTATTTTAATTTATAAAAATCTGAAAATGCATACAGCGCCAGCGCCCAGCGCCATTACTCACAAGTCACTCGCAAGTTTCAACTTCTTAGTAGTACAAAATACTGCCGCCAGGACTACGGCGACATTATTGAAATTTGTAAATATATAATTGTAATTTTGTTTTATGAGCCCTTTATTTCATTTTCCTATGCTAGTAGGATTTCTTAAAATATGTACATATATGTTTCAGGCTATATTTCTTCCAGGTTTGAATTTTACATAAACGTAAATAACAAATCGATATATGTAACTCCATCTATTGGTATTTATTCGTACTAATTTTGATTTGTTCCTGATGAGACCCCATGACTGTAGTAAGATGTAAAGACAAAATAAATATTTTTTCTTTCTTCTTTCTTTCTTTCAAGTTTATGGGTTGAAATGATGATGTGTGTACTTCTATGAAAGACAGTATGTGCAGCTGCTTCCGCAGTGCGGTACCAATGGGTTCCGAGCACCAAATTTTTAATACCAAAACTAATTTTTAATCTACACACAAAAACCAAATAAAGTACAAGAAAGTCTATTGTTAATTAAATCCACTCTCACGGTACCATCAATATACTTAAAAAATAAATACATATTCTTGTCATAGAATCAGCAATAACACTAAATGAAATATTCGTGAACTCTAACTTAGATAACTTAATAGTCTTCTAGGTAATACCATTAAGTAACTTATCTAAACGCTATACGTGCAAATCGTTCATAAATACATTCTAGTCATAGACTAAGTACGTTCTTATTTCACCACGATGCTGTTAAACTTAAGTTATGTTACACTTGAGAGTATAACTCGGTAATTTTTCTGATAACAGTAACTTTAAAGTTTCATTTAGCTTATCGTTATAGGCTGGAAGCGGTGGTGGCCGAGTGGGAAAGTAACCGACTTGCACGCAAAAGGTGCGAGTTCGATCCCGGGCGGCAGTACCAATGTGAATTTCACTTTGTGGAGTTTATATGTACTAATCAAATGATTTGCCATCTGCTAACGGTGAAGGAAAACATCGTGAGGAAACCCACATGTCTTAGAAGAAATTCTAAAGACATGTCAGATTCACCAACCCGCATTAGGCCAGCGTGTGTGAATTAAGGCCTAAATCCCTCTCTCTCTCTCTTGATAGAGGAGAGGGGACCCGTGCCCAGCAGTGGGACATATATGGGTTGCTATTATTATATAGGCTGGATAGGAGGCTACTATTGCAGTTATAGGCAGAATTATTCTACCGATAAGTACTTAGTTGTATTTTTTTTTTAAATAAAGCCAACTTCCACTCTAGGGATCAAGTCATGTGTGGTGGTGGATATAATACTAACAAACTTTTAATAATTATATATTGATGCATCAAACAAAGCTTTGTTCTGTGTAGGAATGGGATCTAGAACACTTGGAGAGGTGTTGATGGCAAGGACAAAGGACTACCTTTACTATTTTTTTTTTACAGTTTACTATAAAATAATACCAAAAAAACTTGAGTGGCAAACAAGCATACGGCCAGCCTGATATTATGCAGCTACCGTAGCCTATAGGCGGTTGCAATACCAGAGGTATTACTTGCGTGTTGCCGACCCATTTTTCTTTACAACAGGGCTTTAAGATGGAATATCCCTGGGATAGGAAAACATTTCTTTCAAAATGCATTCCTAAATGAGTGCTGGAGATCTGTACTCACTCATAGGAACACAACTACTCTGTAAGGTGGAGGTCCTTCCCCAGTCGGGCTTGCTAACTAGTATGTAGTACGAGCCGCCCGTATGGGCTCCCGGAACGGGGACACGCGTGCAGCGCTAAAACATCGTTTTACAGCGACGCGGATTCTCTTTCTCTTTTTAAAAAGACAACTCCCGCACTAGAGATCAAGCTCTGTGTCGCGGGGGACTTTACAAACATATAATTAACGGACACAAATTACACCCAGACTCAGAACAATTCTTTGTGAGTCACACAAAGTTTTGTCCTGTGTGGGAATCGAACCCACAACCTCGTGCACAGCAAGCGCATACTGCGGCCACTGGACCACCGAGGCAGTCTTGGATTGAAAATTGAAGGATTGGTCCGTACGTGACCTTAGCACTAAAAGCCCGCTCTGGACGGCGCGTACGGGTATACCGGACAGCTGTGAAGCCAGCCAAGAATCAAGCTCATCACACTTAGATTTGTCCTGGATGGGAATCGAAACCATCATGGTTCCAATTCACTGCTCACTATCAAGTATGCTATGTGCTTGATTGCAATTTACCAACGAAAGATATATGTAAAACTTTTGCACTTACGAAAATGAAATTAGACTTTAAAGCTAACATATTCCAGAACAAATTGACGTGCCGTCGGTTTAGATCACCTTGTCGAAAGCACTTCGTTTCCCTCGCGCCTCGGCCCTCATTATGCCCGGGACAGTAATCAAATTTGTCACTGTACATCCAGTGGGTCATGCCGACAGATTAACGAGGATCTTCGCTGAAAAAACATTTTTCAGATAAACCAGGTGAAGGGTTAAATTATCTCTTGTTTTGTTGACGGTCCATTTTATATCATGTGTTGTATTTTTATGCGATTGTTTTGTCGTAATAATCTAGGACCGAGTATAAAAATGGACGACGTATGTATATTCAAAATGAAGTATTAACATCGATTTTTTTTCACGTGCACGAAATGTCATATGAAAAAAAGAGACAGATAGACTTATCACCTTGTCACATCTTATCACCTTATCACATCAAGTCCATGTCTGGTTAGTGTGAAAGTGCGCGCATGTGACGAGCGACGCGATAGTCGGGAGACTTTTTTGTTCACTGGTGAACCAGAGCCTCTAGACAAGTGGTATAAGCGATAGTCGAATCAAAAAGTCAAAAAAGAAAATATATGGGATTTGACGTAAGTTTACGACTTTAAATCGTAGACTCACGTCAAATTCCATACATTTTATTTTTTGACTTTTCGATTTGTCTATCGCTTAAGCCACTTGTCTAGAGGCTCTGGTGAACCAGGCCCCGTCGCGTCGCGACGACGCAACTGTTGCCGCACCTATTGATTAATGTCAGGCAATTAAGTTGCTAGTGATTTGAAATTAACCTCAGCGAAATAAAGATTTTCTGGTCCTCTAAAAAATATTAAATTATTCACAAAAGTATCAAAACGTTAAATTCATCATTCCTTTATACAAAAAGTCATTTAAATAAAGTTAAAGGAAACATTTTTTATTTAATTAAACCTTGTGTCAGTCTCAATCAAGAGATGAAAAGATCCAAGTCGTATTTTTAATATTCCTTCGAATAAAAATCTTCAATGATTTTATTTTTGAAATTATTATCTGTAAGCCTCATTTTGTTGTAAAAATCTTCGCTTTAAGTAAGTGGAATTAAAAAAGGAGAGAGAAAATTAGATGATCACCTCAGATTTCAAAACTTGGTTTTCATTGGATGTAATATAATATCGTTAATTTAAAGAGAGGTAGGGCACCATACTAGCGAGCAAGCCCGACTGGGGAAGGACCTCCACCTTACAGAAGACCACAGCCAAATGACTACACACAGCGGTGTAGTTGTGTTCCTGTGTGTGAGTACAGGTCTCCAGCGCTCATTTAGGAATGCGTTTTGAAAGATACGTATTCCTATCCCAGGGTTACTTCCATCTTAAAGCCCTGGTGTAAAAAAATGGGTTGGCAACACGCAAGTGATACCTCTGGTAATGCAAGCGTCTATAGGCTACGGATACTGCTTAACATCAGGTGGGCCGTATGCTTGTTTGCCACCCAAGTAGTATAAAAAAAAAAAAAATATCGTTAATTGTAAAAAAAAATCGTATGACAGATATCAGCGTCCGACATCGTATCGGTAAGTATAAAACGTCGTTGCTTGATGTGGAGTACCTACGTTTATGAGGCTGGGACAGTAAGATAGTGCTCAAGAACTAGTAGTTGGGTAGCTCATGTGTGAAGTACACGGAACTGCGCATAAAATAAACAGTTTATTTGTTTACTTAACTAAAGTAGGGCGTCCTTGAATTGTGCCTTATCAGTTTACTTGCGTAAATGTTCTGATAATAAGACTTCTTTATAGGAACTAATTAGACTGGATTATCTGTAAATTGGCCTGATAAACATAATATTTTTTTCTTTTTATAACCTTTGGGTGAAAAAAAGTAAGACGTTTTTTCGAACATGTTTAAGGGAGGCCGCTCACAGGCCACAGGCGAAAGCCACAAAACGCCGCCACCGACCTATTTCTTGTAGTATTCATACATTTTACATGGGACGCACACGGTTGACGCCGCCGCGCCGGTGATCGCCACTCGCTACAAATAAAATGTATGAAAACAAAGGGCCTAGACAGTCAGTGGCCGCGTTTTGTGGCTGGCGACTGTCGACTGTGGCCCGTGTGCGACCACACTTACTTTTCCTTGGTGCGTGTCATTTTTAAAAAAATTGGAATAAAATAAATAAAAACATTCAACCAGACTAAAATGGAATAAAAATGAATGGAGTATATTATATTGTGTTGGAGTTGAACGTATAACACGTCTCGTATTGGTAAATAACTAACCATTTAAAGCTTAGTGGTTTAAATGGATCGTTTTTTAATGTATCGGTTTGACAGATGATTGCTAGTCAAGTATTTATTTATTTCTTGCACAAAATAAATGTACAAACTTAATGCCAAAGGCATTGCCGGTCACCCTTTAGTTGATGCAGACATGAATTTTGTAATTAATTTTTTCAATTATTGATGAAAACAGTTATTTTACTAAATATTTAAAAGTACTTAAGTATAATAAATAATAGTGTATATAGGCTATTTTGTATAAAATAGATTATAAGTTACAATATAATAAAACGTTTCCAAATGAAACTTAACCGGTACAAATATAGAAATAAAAAGTCGTAGTACCCTTGTCTAAGATTTTAACATAAGTAACAAATACAAAACCCAATGTGGTGACACGCGTGAAGTCCATTAGGAATGCAATGTGTCTCGGGTGTAGATAGGAAACGTAATATCCCTCTGTATGCACTGTCTTACGTGGAATACGTATTGGAATTCTATTTACATAAACAATTTGTAACAGTCATAAAAAATGGTTGGTAATTAAAAAAAATATATAGAATGAAATTTTTTGAGAATTATATGAGCTTTCATAATTATGATAAGTATTATGTTTTTTTTTTTCCAAAGATGTACAGTTTTTGAGATATTAGTTACTTAGTGAACACTCCAAAAGCAGGAACTGTGCTCCATCACCACTCCGGCTCACCTTTATCCAATTATTTAAAACTAAAAATAACGTATCTAAAGAGGTTTGTAATTTCAACATACTTACTATCGTCTAAAAAGTTTATAGGTTATGCAAACTTCTTTTAGTTAACCAAACTAAAAATACCAATTTATATTCACTTGAAGATAAATTTAAATAAAGAACAAATTTAAAATTGAGAATAAATTTTAATTAAGAACACGTTTTAAAACAAAAACGATAATCAAAAAAATAAATTAAGACGGCTAAAAGCGCTTCATTATTTTGATTTGCTTTTTTTGCTAAGATGGCCGAAAACAATTTTTAATTTAAGAATTTCTATTAATGCAAGTTTGCAGAGTATTTTCTTAATTGCGTTGTTAAGAGTTAAAAGCTTTACGATTCTCTGGTACTCGTCGTTGTTGTGCTATTGAAAAGTAATTAATCTTTACGTTTAGATGATTAAGCGGTAATACATAACAGATATTGGTTTCTTTCTAAAGTCTACAATATGTCAGTAGATGTGGCCTTTACACTAGTAACCATATATGTCCCACTGCTTGGCAAGCTTAATCCACACACGATAACTAAATGAGGGCTGGTAGGTTAGGATCGAAATCGCCATTATTGTTTCACAATTTTACAGCCTCTCACGCGTAGTTGTTGTTCTCTTAAATAAACCTATTTGCTAATCTGATGTTTAAGCTAAAACATTGTAAAGTTTTATCGAAATTTGTCAAGTAGTTTTTGCATGAAGGAGTAACAAACATCCATCCATGATAACTTTCGCGTTTATAATATTAGTAGACTAGCCTTGTTGACTTTAAATTTGGAACAGTAAAGGTATCTACTGTTTGTTGAAAGCATAAAAAATACGTTTCAAAAGTCACAAATAATTCAAGAATTGGGTCAAAGGGGTGACATAGGTAGGTACATTGGAGCATAAAAATCCGCTGCTTATAATATTACTTAAAAAACTGACATTTGAAAAATATCTTTTGTGTTAGATAAAAAAAAGTTATGAGTTTACTTTGCCCGCCAGTCTAGTAGTTAATGTACTCTAAAACTAGAGTTACGCTCTGCTAAGTTTTTGATCAGAGCCTCTAGACAAGTGAAAAAAGCAAATGTATGGGATTTGACGTAAGTTTACGACATTATATCGCAGACTTACGTCAAATCCCATACATTTTATTTTTTGACTTTTCGATTCGACTATCGCATATGCCACTTGTCTAGAGGCTCTGATACGTTTAGTGTTGCGTGATAGGTCCTTCCCCAATCGGGTTTGCTCGTTTGCAGATTGATGCTCCAGAATTTCATCAATAACATCCTTACTAATATTATAAATGTGAAAGTTTATGAGTATGGATGGATGGATGGATGTTTGTTACTCTTTCACGTAAAAAATTCTGAACGGATCTGGATGAAATTTGGCACAGAGGTAGATTATGGTCTGGAATAACACATAGGCTACTTTTTGCAGCGATAACCGAAATCCACGCGGGCGGAGCCGCGGGCAACAGCTAGTACTACATATAATTGTAATATTATTTTTATAAGTTACAAATTTAAAGTTAAAAGGCTACAAAATAAAAATCATATAATAAATATTTTGATACATTTACAGAAATACATAAACTAATATAAAATGCTCAGTGTCGAAGGCACATTAGTGAGACGTGACGTCATCGAAGTACGTGACGTCACTTCTGGACAGGTACACTCGTAGAGTAAATTTATCATTTTTATTAGTTGAGTTTCTGGACGGTTGCTTCAATTTACCTTACCAATGTACTAGTTGAGAATCGTGATGTGACAGCTGAAAATTGGAGGGAATTTAATCTTTTTTATTTAATTTAAAAAACATACACACACACACATAGGGACACAAAATTGCACACATCTTGGCAGTGAGCTTATTTAAGTTTTTATTTTTATTTCTGCTTTGTATTGTATATCTGATTGTTTTATATTATATATTATTTTTTAACAAAATCTATGCAGCATAATATCCGTGCGTCATCAAGGTCACTTAATGAAAAACAGCGCTGCAATACCGTGTTGGCGATAATGCAGCACATAGCTGATTGAGTATCTGTTTTTACCCTATAAGCTTGCTCTTGTATGCTATTACAATAAAAAAAATTCTTTCTTTCTTGGTTGCAATATTGACTGCACGATGAGTTCGTTGCTACCTCGCCATTTACCACTGCGCGGCGTGTTGTAGGTTCGATCCTCACACAGGACAAAAAATTGTGTGATGCATAAATGGTTGTCCCGGGTCTGGGTGTGCTTTGTGTCCATTAATTGCATGTTTGTAAAATCTCCCGCGACACAGAGGAACAGCGGGCGACAGCGGGAAGGGTCTTTAAAAAACATTTAAAATATGAATTTTGAAAATGACTTCGCTAATTAATCAACTGAGCGGCGGCGTGTTGTAGGTTCGATCCCCATACGGGACAAAAATGTTATGTGATCCACAAATGGTTGTTTAATTTACTTTGTATCCGTTAATTGTATGTTTGTAAAGTACCCAAGTGGTATTTTTTAAGAAAAAGAAAAACGAACATCTAAAAGGATAATTTCTAAAAATATTAAGTTTTTATTTATTATAATGAATAATTATAAAATATTAAAACTATATTTACAAATCATGTTTAAATTTCTCTAGTGTTACGCTAAAACGTTAAAATTTCTCTGTAACAAATATTTCTGTGTTCTGTGCCAATCTTGTTGGAACAACAACACGGCTCACAACGGCGAAGTCGTGGCAGCCATTTTGCTGTTATTATATTCCATACGTAATGTAATACAATATTCTTTCAAATAATAAAAGAGAACTGCTTACAGTTATTACTGATTGACTTTATCGCTTTGACTTAAAGCGTGAAACAGATTCATATTCATTTTGGGCTTATTTTCATAACATTGGTTGTAATTTGAATGATTTAGAATTTGAGTTCTGCCTTCGTATAAAATATTTGCATTCGGATGTTTATTTTTTAAATATTTGTTTTTTAGTAAAAACTTCTTTAAGCGCGTTGAGCATTTTTTGGGTAAACAAAAATCATGGAACTCGCGTCATTGTCACCGAACGCTTTCCATTTTCAAAAATAATAATCTAATAGCTCGACGATACACAAGTTATTTCGTTTTCATTTCTGTCGGCAGTCCCCAAATACTGCATGTTTTTTTTTGTTTTTAAAAAGACAACTCCCGCACTAGGGAACGAGTCCTGTGTCGCGGGGTCTTTACAAACATACAATTCATGGACACAAATTACACCCAGGCTAGGAAAAAATATTTATGAATCACACAATTTTTTGTTCGGTGTGGGAATCGAACCCACGACCTCCAGCTTATCAGTCAGAGTCACTAACCACTAAGTCAGTCAAATTTGATTAACCTATATACGTATGTATGTTTGTTCCTTTGTGGCGCTCTAGAGACGAAACGCAAGGGCCGATTTTGATGATTGCCGTCACTAAAGCTTATGTCCAGCAGAAGACATCTATCGACTGAGATGATGACGATGTAGGTGTAGCGTCATCTATCAGGCCAATAGAATAACGCTACAACAAGCAACGAAGTTCAACATAGAAAACACAGATGTCACTATACCTAGAAACACGCAACCGCAGAACAAATGTTCGAGATGCTGAATCGCGCTATCGAAGTTTACACAGACACTCAGTATATATACAACGCCCAACAACCAACCGTTGGGCACCTAGCCTGGTCGGAGGATCCTCCCTTTTCGTTGGAGGTGTGTGACAGCCTCTACATTGGTATTACAAATAATTATAATAATGTTACCGTTAATAAAGGTGTAAGCTTGTAGTTCCAAATTTAAACTGTTTAACGTTCTGTCATCCTATAAACACTTAATAGTTCTCAAACTACCCACAAACTTGAATAGGGTACACCTATTATAGTAGAACTTTTGAAGTAATAATTTTATATTGCATAACAACTATTAGCATAAACTCTTTTCGCAGAATATCGTTTGGCATAAACTCATTTAGCATACATTGAAACCCATAATTTTGTAAGTCAGAATCATCTGTACGCATAATTTTGGTATCCATAATAATCACAATGTATAATCACATCGCAGAAAGTTCAAAACCATATTCATCTTTTGGCATATATTTCTTATCCTTATCTATTTAAAAGTAGAACCATCATTTCGCATAATGCTTACAGCAAGAATCATATTTTATGATTATTGCAACAATTTTGTTTTCTGATTAATTTAATTGTTTTTTTTTAGTAATTGTAATAAATAAAAGTTGATTTAATGATAATTATTTGGTTTTTATATCCTTGCCCATGAGAGCATGTTCGTTTCTGGCATAAGAGGTCACAGTTCTAACCTAACCTAACCTACGCATTTTTAAAGAAGAAAGTAACCCAATCTATATTATTCTTATTGAAATTCTATGATCTTCATAGTATGCCTAGTCAAATTATGCCAAATAATCTGTACTCTAAATGAACGTTATGCTAAATGAAATTATACAAAATTTTAACTATGCCAAAGGTAATTATGACAATAAAAATTCTACTATCTTAAATGTATGCCATTCTAAATTCGGTCATAAGCACATTATGCCTAAAAATATTTATGTCAAATATTTTTTATGCCTAATAAATGATCGACTAAAGAAGTTTCTGCGAAGTCAGTTATCCCAAATAGGTTTCGGAGTATCAAGTTTCTACCAAATAGACCGCACCCACTTGAATGCCGTAGATAAATTTATTACACTAAATCTTCCACTATAATATTAAGCAAACGCTCAACTCATTAGATACTACTTAAACATAGTAATTAAAGGGAGCGTTAGTGTGCGGTCGTGTGGACTAATACCTACTAGAGACATTTGTGTGTTTCAAGAGTTAAATTTATATAATACTTAAAATATTTTTCTTTATCCGTGTGGTGACGGATTAAGAATGCAAATGTCACCACCCTCTTCCATCCCGAGGGTGTCGTAAGAGTCCACTAAAGGAGTTAGTCTAGGAGACAATCCACTGCAAGAGAGGGAAAACTCGAAACAAAACCCTATACCAACCCGTCTGGCCAGCGTGGTATAGTACCTAGTATATCCCTCCAAATTTTTGGATGAGACCCGTGCCCAGCAGTGGGACGTTTATCCTTCATACATTTGTAAGGTTATGAGCCTACTTTATTTAATTACTAGTTGTTGCCCGCGGCTCCGCCCGCGTAGGTGTCAGTTATCGCGATAAAAAGTAATATATCTCTGTGCCAAATTTCATCCAGATTCGTTTAGTAGTTTTTGCGTGACCGAGTAACAAATCTATGATATGATGTACGAGATACAATCTATGTATTTCACACGCGTGTAAAATTTCACGGGAACAGTAAAAAGTAACCTATGTATGTGCTAGCTATTCCAGCCTATAATTAATCTATATCTGCGCTAAATTTCATTCAAATCCCTTTAGTCGTTCTGAGGACCTAGACAAGTGGCATAAACGGTAGTAGAATAAAATAGAACAAAATTGTGTCTTTTTTTAGATGGAGATCTTAAAATAAGACAAACTATAGACACTTGCAATATTAGAGGTATCATTTCTGTAATCTGGAAGTCCTTTCCTAAACGGGCACGCTCGTTTTTAAGGTACCTACCATAACAGCTTTCTATTCAATTCATGTGGCTGTTTACAAAGCATTTACAACGGTAATACAATTTTAACAGTTTTGTCTCTCTGTCTGTCTGTTTTTGTCGCAAAAATTGACTTTGAAAATACTAAAACTATGTAAATACATATGCTATAAGTACGAATGAAATTCGTTAATAACAAGACCTAAGATAATCATTGACTAAATTAGTAACGCCTAATAAAACTTAAATACAATCTATAATATTACTATAGTTTTTTTTGTAGGCGTTAACATTTAACAATACCTTTATTTAGGTAATCACGAAAGCAGCACTGAGCCTCTAGACAAGTGGCATAAACAGTAGTCGAATCAAAAGGTGAAAAAAACAAATATATGGGATTTGACATAAGTCTACGATATATTGTCGTAAACTTACGTCAAATTCCATACATTTGCATTTAAAATGTATGGGATTTGACGTAAGTTTACGACATTAAATCGTAGACTCACGTCAAATTCCATACATTTTATTTTTTGACTTATCGATTCGACTATCGCTAATGCCACTTGTCAATAGGCTCAGAAAAGAAAACACTCCACCGAATAAAATTTCATACGACCAGTACGCGGCGTGATTCTTTCATATTATGTAGTTTTGTGAGTGTGAATTGGCTGAAATATTACGATGATAGTTGAACGAGTCGGAAAAATCCTGCCGTTGGAGGTTGGAAACCACTATTAAAATATTTCTAGTGTGACTAAGCCCTTAAGTCCGATAGCTAATCAGTCGTGGAACCTCTGGGACATATTACAGCACGATATTAGTTGAAGTGGAAGTCCTTGTTTCGAACAGGCAATCAGTGAGCTATTAATAAGCCAATATATTATGTAGTAGCTACAGTTACTCTGCCCCTAGATAAGTAACATAGTGGAAGAGAAGGAGAGTAAATATATAAAATTTGACGTAAGTTTACGACATTATGCCGCAAACTTATGTTAAATGTTTCCGTTTGACTGGCCTGTTGTTCTAGTGGTTAGTGACTCTGACTGCTTCGCTGGAGGTCATGGGTTCGATTCCCACCCAGGAAAAATCTTTGTGTGATGAGCACGAATGTTTGTTCTGTGTCTGGGTGTAATTTATCTATAATAGGTGTGTATTTAGAAATATATAAGTATGTTTATCAGTTGTCTGGTTACCATAGTACAGGCTCTGCCTAGTTTGGGATCAGATAGCGATGTGTGAGTTGTCCCGAAAATATTATTATTATTATAAATCTCATTCTTCTCTTATGAGACATCTAACACTTTCGAAGAAAGCCGACACGAAACACTTGACTTATAACGTTAACCTCCTATAACTACAAATATAAGTCATAAGGTCAACTCTACTGCGATATCTGCGACAAAGTTTTTAAGTCTAAGTTTTTTTTTATACTACCAAGGTGGCAAACAAGCCAAGTTTGGTCTAGCGAGCCATATTTGGGCCCATTTTAGAAAATAATATAATTAATTAATAGAAAATAATTTTGTAAATAATAGTTAGGGTCGCCGTCATCGAAACAATGAGGAAAACTATAGTTAAAAAGCGGAACATACAAAGAAAAATCTCCTTCGTTTTCGAAGTCGTAAAAAAAAAAAACTAATTAAATAATAATAGCAAACCATATATGTCCCACTGCTGGGCACAGCTATCCTCTTTCAAGAGAGAGAGAGAGAGGACTTACATTAATTGGGTTTAAATGAAATTCATAATTATCTTCTAAAAACATAAAATAATAAATTTTAATTTCATTAACGAAAAGTTATTAGGTATTATTAGGTACTGAGATTCGACTCAATAATAGACACAACCAAGCAAAATTTATCAGTTATACATTAACTTAACTCACTCTATAACTATATAAAGAAAAACCAGCGTATTCAGTTTAAAGATCACAGCAGACTAGCTTTGTAGTTATTTATCAGAGTGTGGAGAGTGACGTATGTAGAGCTGCAAGGTCAGGCAATAAATCGACTGTCAGCCCCAGTAATGAATGTCCTCGATGCATCTTTGTTATGCGTGCTAGAAAACTTCTAATAGTAAAATTAGCTTGTCAGTTATCTATTCTATACTATATTATGAAGAGGTAAAGTTTGTGAAGTAAGAGGTAATCTGGATCTACTGACCCGATTTGTAAAATTCTATTACCAATAAAAAGCCACGTTATTTGTGAGGTGTCAAAACATTACGGAACCTTGGGAAATATCACCCGAGCGGAGCCGGGGCGGGTGGCTAGTACTAAATTAATTTAAATACAAGATCAATCTAAGAGTATTTCTATATATATAAAATTGTCGTGTCACAGTGTTTGTAACCAAACTCCTCCGAAACGGCTAGACCAATTTTTATAAAATTTTAGTGCAGTGATCATAATGTCCTCAAGAGTACTCACAAACCGCCTCGCCAGAAAACTTGACGAGTTCCAGCCTCCGGAACAAGCCGGGTTTCGAAAAGGCTATAGCACCGTGGATCACATCCATACTGTTCGGCAGATTGTACAGAAGACCGAAGAGTACAATCAGCCGCTGTGTATGGCATTCGTGGACTACGAGAAAGCCTTCGACGCCATCGAAACCTGGGCAGTTTTGGGTGCTCTGCAGCGGTGTCGCATTGATTGGCGCTATATCGAGGTGCTGAGATGTCTTTATGACAACGCCACTATGACCGTTCAGCTCCAGGACCAAAAGACCAACCCAATTGAGTTGCGTCGAGGGGTGAGACAGGGGGATGTAATATCCCCCAAGCTTTTCACCAACGCGCTCGAAGACGTCTTTAAGACGCTGGACTGGACTGGACGGGGCATTAACATCAATGGCGAGTACATCTCACACCTTCGGTTTGCCGATGATATCGTCATCGTTGCAGAGTCTCTGGAACAGTTGAGCGGAATGCTGCACAGCCTGAATGAAGCCTCACGACGTGTCGGTCTCGGTATGAACTTGGATAAAACCAAGATTATGTTCAACGAACATATCACACCGGGACCGATTTACGTCGACGGTTCGATGCTCGAAGTTGTTCGGGAGTATGTCTACCTTGGGCAAACTGTCCAGCTTGGTAGAAACAACTTCGAGAAAGAAATCAACCGTAGGATTCAGTTGGGTTGGGCAGCGTTTGGCAAACTACGTCAGGTTTTCTCTTCGCCTTTACCGCAATGCCTGAAGACGAAAGTTTTCAACCAATGCGTCCTACCTGTTATGACGTACGGTGCCGAGACGTGGACACTCACAGTGGGACTAGTCCACAAATTAAAAGTCGCACAGCGGGCTATGGAGCGAGCTATGCTTGGCGTCTCTTTGAAGGATAAAATTCGCAACGAGGTAATCCGACAAAGAACCAAAGTTACCGACATAGCTCGCAGACTTAGCAAGCTGAAGTGGCAATGGGCTGGTCACATCTGCAGAAGGACCGACGGCCGATGGAGCAGACGTGTCCTAGAGTGGAGACCGCGACTCGGTAAGCGTAAGGTAGGGCGGCCCCCAGCTAGGTGGACCGACGACCTAAAAAAGGTCGCTGGGACGGACTGGATGCGGAAGGCGGAGGACCGTGTGCTGTGGCGCGTGTTAGGAGAGGCCTATGTCCAGCAGTGGACTGCGATAGGCTGATTGATTGATTGATTGATCATAATGTGATGATGATGAAAAAATAATTAAATCTTTAAGATTATCTTATAAGATTATAGCCCGAAGTTTGAAACAAAAATAGATGGGGTATCTATTTTGTGATTTGTTGACAGAAAAACCCTTTTTTCTAATTTGAATCCCAAAGATTCAAACCCAGCATCTCGTGATTAACAATCGCACTCATCGACCAATAGACTAACAAGGGGACTTCACAGAATATTGCTGGTTAAATTACAATGTTTGTAAGTCCTTTTCAAAGAGACAATGCTCATAACATTTTATTGAAGGAAATAATACTAAGTGAACTACTATATACTACATAAGTAGTTATCCCTACGGTTTGCTCGCTTCATGATAATATATATATAACAAGAACTTAATTGCAAGTATTAAGTAGTTCATTAAATATGAAACACAAGCTGATGCAGTTGCTCCACAGTATATTACTGTTCATAGGTCGCGGGATAATCGAAAAAATGGATCTTTGTGAAACTTCTAGGACGCTCGCAAAGAACCACGTAATAGGAATCTAACAAGAAATCCAAATTTGCTTAGGAAGATTGGAAATTTAAACACTGACTGGTGACAAATGACGAATGAATGTTTTTTTTTTAATTTTTAAAAGAAAACTACGAAACAAGACCTGTGTCGCGGAGAACTTTACAAGCAAACGATTATCGGTTACAAAGACCTAAACTCGGGACATCGAAAATTGATTGATCATACAATTTTTTGTCCCATGAGGGGATCGAAATCACAACACACCACGCAATGATAAATGGCGATGTAACCACTTGAGCCACTGAACCAACCGTCAGCCAATATAGCCGTTAGTCAATCAGTGTATCCGTCAGTGAGTATAAGGTTCATTCAGCCAATTATTATTATTATAAGCCCTTATTGTCTCACAAGGCCTCCCTCCGCGTCTGGCTTACGACTAACAACCTCACTTATCACTGTCCAAGTAGATAGTGAATAACATCAGTGTTAATTTCTTATGATCCTTTTTTTTTGCAATCGTTCTAGGATTTTCACCAAAGGTCCGTTTTATTTCATTATCCTGCATCACATATAACTTTCAGTGAGTGTTCGGAAATTGGAAACTCAACATTTAGTTGCTTATACGTGTTAATTAGTCGACCATTGCAATTTGGGTATTAGTTTAGTTAATTTACTTTTTGATGTTATAATTATTCTCATATTAAAATGCGAACAGGAAAACTTTTTAATTACATTAGTTGCAACTCATACCAATATCACAGTATATGGAATAAAGAGTTCTTTACACTGTGCCAATATTATGTATGTGAAAGTTACTGTTAGTTTTTTTATTATTAACTAATTTCAAAAAGGAGAAGGTTCTTAATTTGATTGTGTTTTTTTTGTATCCTTGTTACGCGATCATTCCGCCAATATTATGAACCTTTCTTCCACCTTCATAAATGAATTGATTTTGATGATTCTTTTAGTTTATTAGCTCATACTGCAGTGGAGGTCTCATATAACTTTTATCGAATATAGATCGATCTACTAAACAACCCACACTGAAAAATATGACATATTTTTTATTAAATCTGTTTAGTCTTTTAAAAAGTCCGTGTGGTGACGGATTAAGAATACAAATGTCACCACCCCATTCCATCCCGAGGGTTTCGTAAAAGTCGACTAAGGGATTTATGAAGACAATATCCACTGCAAGAGAGGGAAAACTCGAAATAAAACCCTTTACCAACCCGTCTGGCCAGCGAGGTATAGTAGGCTAATATGCTCCAAGTATATGCAGGAGACCCGTGCCCAGCAGAGGGACGTTTATGGGTTGTGATGATGATGAATAAAAAGTTACACAGACTTCAAAAAGCGAAAAACGGTGGCATAAACGGTAGTCGAATCGAAAAGTCAAAAAAGAAAATGTATGGGATTTGACGTAAGTTTACGACTTTAAACCGTAGACTCACTTCAAATTCCATATATTTTATTTTTTGACTTTTTGATTCGACTATCGCTTATGCCACTTGTCTAGAGGCTCAGAGCCTCTAGACAAGTGGCATGAGCGATAGTTGAATCGTTAAATCGTATGGGATTTGACGTAAGTTTACGACATTATATCGTAGACTTACGTCAATTCCCATACATTTTATTTTTTGACTTTTCGATTCGACTATCGCTTATGCCACTTGTCTAGAGGCTCAGTTCAGTTACTACACGGTTGGTTCAGTGGCTTAAGTCGTTACCTGTTTACTACTGCGCGGCGTGTTGTAGGTTCGATCCCCAGACGGGACAAAAAAAATGTGAGATCCATAAATGGTTTTCCCGATTCTGGGTGTACTTCGTGTCTGTTATTTGTATGTTTGTAAAGTCCCCCGTGACAGTAGGGCGGGAGTTGATTATAAAAAAAAATTGCCAATCTGGAAGTAGGCAACTAAGCTGACAACAGATGTCGCAGTTTTTATCAAACCGCACAAGACTTATCATGGCGTGACCTATTTATACTTATGTAAGTAAATGTATTATTTTGAATCTATATACATGCCTATTTTTGTTTTCTAACTAAAAATCTCGGGTTTAATTGCTCGTAGAACATTAACTGTCACAGGTGGCATGAGTTATCGGCACATAGCTTGAAAATACGTAAGAGGTTTACTAAAGATTTTATATATTTTGTACAAATTCTGGGCACATTTTAAGTATTTTGTAGTATTATTAGTGTGACGCGTTGGCCCTCATTCATTTAATCCTACTAATATTATAAATGCGAAAGTTTGTAAGTATGGATGGATGTTTGTTACTCTTTCACGTAAAAACTACTGCACGGATCTAGATGAAATTTGGCACAGGGATAGATTATGGTCTGGAATAACACATAGGCTACAGTTTTTACAGCGATAACCAGAATCCACGCGGGTGGAGCCGCGGGCAACAACTAGTATATAATAAAATTGTCACAGCATTAAAGCTCAGACATTACACGTAATAACATCTTTTACTTTGACCACCCTACGCCCAACATTGCATACACGGTATTTTAAAATACTGTACCAGTGCGATATTTATGATACCAAGGCAAGTGGGAAAGTATCGGACTGGTACATATTAGGTCTGAGTAGAATCTCAGCTGCTACTATCAATGTGAATTTCACTTTGTGAAAATTATAACTTGAAATGAAAACTAAACAAATGCACGTGCGATTTATAGTGTACAATTGTGTGCATAAGTGCATTTTCAAAACAGCAATTTTGTTTTAGTTAATCAAAATTAAAATTGTTGTAACTTCGTACTGTTCAAGCAATTTAATTTCTGTTTACATTTTTTGACATAATTTTACATCACTTTATTCATAACTAGCTGTTGCCCGCGGCTACGCCCGCGTCGACGTCGGTTATCGTTGTAAAAACCTTTGTAGCCTTTGTGTTATTCCAGACCATAATCTATATCTGTGCCAAATTTCATCCAGATCCGTTCAGTAGTTTTTACGTGAAAGAGTAACAAACATCCATCCATCCATACTTACAAACTTTCACATTTATAATATTAGTAGGATATTTGGTGAAATTAGTCTGTTTAAAATAGAAAAAGGTAGACATTTTAATTATCATTTGTTTAATTTACCTGAATCGTCATTCAACTCACGGGCTATGGTCCAAAACTTCAGAAATATCCACACAAGAAACTTTTCTTATTACTATTCCATCCACATAGGTACTAAACCTCTAAATGTAATCCCATCCAATACCATAAAATCATGATATAGGTAGGTGGTGTACAATAAATAATTGAAAAGGTTTCGTAAGATTCATAGGTGTTACATGCAAGAGGTTCATCTATGAAAATATAGTTATAGGCATTGATGTTCAAAATACCCAAGATACACATTCTCGAATAAAAGAAACACTTAAAATTGTCAATAGAAACTATTATTGTAATAAAAAAAACATATTACTTTTTAAATTCAACCTTATACGCATGTTATTAAGTTGATTTTTTTGTGTATAATAATGACTCGACCACAGAAATACATACATGTAGATCCTGCCCCTCTAGACAAGTGGCATAAGCGATAGTCAAATCGAAAAGTCAAAAAAGCAAATGTATGGGATTTGACGTAAGTTTACGACATTATATCGTAGATTTAAGACAAATCCCATACATTTTATTTTTTGACTTTTCGATTCGATTACCGTTTATGCCACTTGTCTAGAGGCTCAGATCTATTTCTGTGGACTCTACCGACGTGATACCAGCGATAATTTGCGATTGATATAAACGCAAAAATGTCTATATTTTATTTGTGCGGTTTCAAGACGCTGATTGTGTATATTGGGGTTTTTGTATATCAATGGTCATAGGTATGTTTATTGCTTAGATTAATCCATATATTTATACGTGAAGAATAATCTTTGCTCCTATTTGAGCACATTGCGCGCACGAAAGAGTGTAAGATTTGGCACAGTTCAAACTTCCAAGTTCAACTTGCAGAAGACCACATGACAGCCAAATAACTACACACAGTGGTGAAGTTGTGTTCTAGTGTGTAAGTACAGGTCTTTAGCGCTTATTTAGGGATGCGTTTTGAAAGAAACATTTTCAAATTCCAGGGATAAGTATTACATCTTAAAAGCCCTGGTTCTGATGTAACAAAATGGGTCCGCAAGACGCAAGTTATACCTTTGTTAGGTATTGCAAGCGTCCATATACTAAGTTACCGTATACTTGTTTGCCCCCCAGTTAGTTTAAAAAAAGAAAAATAATAAATTATTAAGTACTAACTGTTGCCCGCGGCTCCGCCCGCGTGGAAGTCGGTTATCGCTGTAAAAAGTAGCCTATGTGTTATTCCAGACCATAATCTATTTCTGTGCCAAATTTCATCCAGATCCGTTCAGTAGTTTTAACGTGAAAGAGTAAGAAACATCCATCCATCCATCCATACTTGCAAACGTTCACATTTATAATATTAGTAAGGATATCGAAGTAATGCCGTGTCCTCAAAGTTGATTTTATTCTCTCAACTTTTCCTACAATAACAGATTCTCCTCAAATTCTGTATTTTTATTCCTCTGAGGTAATTATCTGCTTGTTTACTGTTTAGTTACATCCAAGTATTCTGCTGGCCCTCTTTCTGACAATAAAGCTTTTAATGTTTTATTTTACGATATATTTTATCTGTTGCCACGTAAAGACCTTGGTGACTGTTTAATGTACGTTTTGACCAAGTCTCACTTTTGTTACAAATTATGAAAAGATTGAATACTGTCTTGGATGATTATACGATACATTTTATGAGCATGAGTTTAGTATTTGACGGGAATCAGTACTAATTACTTAATACTAAGCAAGAAAATAGCATGGAGGTTTCTCCGGGATAGAAATCGAGTTTTTTTTTTGCAGCCGACCGTTAAATCTTGAAATTTAAAAAGAACAAGCCCGACTGGGGAATTACTCTGACCTTACAGAAGACTACAGCCAAATTCCTATCCTAGAGATCTAAGCCGTGGTGTAAAAATAATGGGTTGGCAACACGCAAGTGATATCTCTGGTGTTACCATCAGGTGGGCCGTATGCTTGTTTGCCACCCAAGTAGTGTAAAAAAAGGCCTATGTCCAGCAGTGGACATCTTTCGCTTAAAATTACGATGATGATTGGCTTGTTATCAACATACGAGAGGAAAGCTACGGATTATTTAATGTAAGCATAAACAGAACCTGACGTGTTAAAAAGTACCTAAATCGTTTTTATTTCTAAAAAAACACAACTCCCGCACTAGAGAACAAGCTCTGTGTCGCGTGGATCTTTACAAGCATACAGTTAACGGACACAAATATACAAAAAAAAATTATCGGTCACACAAACTTTTGTCCTGTGTGGGAATCAAACCCACAACCTCGTGCGCAGCAGGCGAATACTGCGGCCACTGGACCACCGAGGCAGTCATAGCCTAGGTATACTAAAGTTCGAGTGTGAAAAAGGGACGGAGTTTTATAACGTCCCATCTCCGCCCCGTCTCCGTCCCATCTTCGTCCCATCTCCGTCCCATCTCCGTCCCGTCTCCGTCCCGTCTCCGTCCCGACTACGTCCCGTCTCCGTCCCATCTCCGTCCCGTCTCCGCCCCGTCTCCGTCACGTCTTTCTCGCTCGAAAGACTCACGTCGTCATCGTACGGCCCCTGAAGTAATTAGGAGAACAAATTCGATCAAAACAAACAAATTGAAGTAATTACTTTATTTTATTGTTCTTAAAGCGTCCAAGTATTTATAGCAAAACACAAATTATTGAGATCCATCGTTAATTAATATAAATAAAGTTATATTTAGGAGTTAGGGTCGGTTCATATCTGACGGAAAATGCGTAGAGCGTATCATCGGTCGCGTCTATTCGTATGCTCGATGCACTAACATATCGTCAGGGAATGTTTAATTTTATATTTGCCTGTTCTGACGCTACGCGATCGATAATACGCGACGCATTTTCCGTCAGATATGAACCTACCCTTAGGATTACATTTAAATGAAGGCTACAGCCTAATAACTACACACAGTGGTGTAATTGTGTTCCTGTGCATGTTGCGAACGGACTGCTATTTATACTTCTACTAGCTTTTACCCGCGACTTCGTCCGCATAAGTTTTTTTGTTTTCTCCCGGCTGTAAGTCCTCCTGCAACAATGTCCCACTATCGTGTTCCAGTCCTCAACTTCACATCAAAATTTGTTCAAAAGCAACCTAAGCTACATAATGGATAGCTCCGAATGTTTCTTTAGTAAATATAAAAAGTAAATAATGTAAATTGGTTTAAAATACTACTAACTACCTACCTGCCAACCCCCGATGTTAGACAGTGTGACATCCGCGAGATCGTCTGCGTAGGAAGTACTAACTTAATGTAAGTAGTATAATAATGTAGGAAGCTAAAAATAAGAGGCCTTATTACTGTAGTACATTTTTGTAAACTATGTTCTTTGTTTTTCCCTCTCTGGCCAACACATGGAGATTCTGTGGACTTGAAACACGTGAGCAAGCCATGTATAATTGTCCGTGAGAAAAACAACTCTTTTCTAAATTAATGCCGGCTACTTTTAATGTTTGCCCCTAAGCTTTATTTATCGTCATGGCGAATGCGATTTTCAGCGGAAACTGTAATCTCTTAAACTGGAATGGCAAATCTGTCGGAATTATGGGTATACGGGGGATTAAAACGTTCTCTCCTTTTGCTATTCCAGTCATAATGATTGCTTTTACAATATTGCGACTAATGGCACACGGTTGCAAGTAACACACCTCGGTGTGTTACTTGCAACCGTGTGCCATTACACAGTCTTGGTGCATCTAAATTCCGCATCAAAAGGACAGGAACGCCTACTTTCAGCCTCAGTTTGTGTGAAGGTACTCCCGACAGTTCTAAAGAATTAAGAAATTCTACAGGGTATGATGTTACTTGTTCAGTATCCATTACAGTGTCTACAGAGAGAAACTCAACAATATCACCTTCCACGCGTGACATAATTTGCTCGTTTATCTGTCCCACCATTTCATTCGTTGGCGCTAAAATTGCTCTTTCACATAACCATTCTCTATTCCTCATATTAGTTAGCAGTTCGCTATAGACGAAGTTATTTAGATCATCTGGATTATGCACAACATTGCAGAATTCACGATCCAATGTAATCATGCCATTACCATCCTTTGCCATACAATCTTCTCCAATTTTAAGAAGAGCAGCAGCATATTGTCCAGATTGTACATCATTGTGTAGTTGCACTCTCATATTTGTAGACAGACTAAACGTTTTTACGTGCACCCATAACGTTGACGCTTTTAAACACGCATTTATTTCATCTGCAGGGGTGCCTTTAGTGATAACCGGCAAAGTCTGTCTAAAATCGCCCGCTAAAAGTACCACCATCTCCCCCATGATATTTGGATTACTCTTGATGTCTTTCAAAGTCCGATCTAGAGCTTCAATTGCTCTTTTATGGGACATAGTACACTAATCCCAAACTAATAATTTACATTGCTGCAACATACGTCTACGCTCGCTGTTTTTACTTATATTACAGACTGGCATTTCTTCATGGGCTTAGTTTAATGGCAGTTTAAGCACCGAATGTGCCGTTCGACCACCATTGAGCAGAGTGGCGGCTATTCCGGAAGAGGCAACTGCTACAGCAATTCCTTTATCTTTTCGGATTTGCGCTAAAAGCAAGTTTAAAAGAAAGGTTTTTCCCGTTCCTCCGGGAGCATCCAACAATGTATGTGGTGTAGGTAATTAGATTTTATCTGTATGTAATGTAACAGTCAGTTGAAAAAAAAATCGTATACAAATCAGATCAATAGTTTTGGCGTAATGTGATTCTAGACAGAGTTTTAATGTTGTAGATAGGTAGCTGTGTATAGGTTCCTGTGGGAATGAGATATTTTCCCGAAGTAAAAAGTAGTCTGAATTTTGGTACCTTCCTACCCTATAAGTTAAGTAGTGTGATGGAATGTCGCTAAGTTCCGATCCAAGTAAAACTGTTAAATAAAGACAGTTGCATCAAAATTTTATCATAAATTCCCTAAATTATGGCGCCTACCGACCCTCTAAGTTAGAAAAGTGATCAAATACTAACTTGAAGTCTTAGTAACACTCAGTTAAAAAAAAAAACATCAAAATCATTTCAGTAGCTATGGCGACATGCGCTTCTTGACACGATCACGCTAGATTTCCGCGGGAATGAGGTATTTTCCCGCCGTAAAAAGTAGCCTGTGTCCGTGCCTAGGATCCTATCTTTATATTAACCAAGTCTTATAAAAATCCGTTCAGACGTTAAGGCGTGAATGAGGTAAACTTTTAAAACAAACGATTAAAAATCACTAACTTAATTAGTTTTCTGCCTACTGCCTACGCCTTAAGTACGATGACGTGATCATTTTGATCTTATATCCTTTTCTAGGTTACTATCTATCACCTAACTAAATTTCATCAAAATCCGTTCAGCCGTTTAGGCATGATAGAGCAAAACTCCCAGCAAAAACCATAAAAAAATCACTAACTCAATTCAGTTTTCTGCCTACTGCCTACGCCTTAAGTACGATGACGTGATCATTTTGATCTTATATCCGTTTTTAGGTAACCATCTATTACCTTACTAAATTTCATCAAATTCTGTTCAGCCGTTTAGACGTGAAAGAGCAAAAGTCCCAACAAAAACGACTAAAAATCACTAACTCAATTTAGTTATCTGCCTACTGCCTACCCCCTAAGAACGATGGCGTGATTATTTATAGCCTATGACCATTTCTAGGTTATCATCTATCACCATACCAAATTTCATCAAAATCCGTTCAGCCGTTTAGGCGTGAAAGAGTAACAGACAGACAGACAGACAGACAGAGTTACTTTCGCATTTATAATATTAGTATGGATATATAACTAGGTATAACAATTACAGATTTGAAACCAGTTAAATAATTTAAAAAGTATATTAAAATATACCTAGTTTCATACTAAAAAAACGAAACCTACTTTTTATTTAGGTAAAAATATAGGCCTTATTATTGTAAAAGATATGATTGTGAAAGAGGGTAAAGCAGATAAGGTTTAACTTGTAAAAAATGTGTCTAAAGGTGAGGCTATCTATTGGCGTTTAATGGGCCGAAATCACGACTGGAACATTAGGTGGCTTTAGACAACTCTATAGGGTTGACTAATAATAAAATTAAATTCGTCAAGTATTTTTTATGTAAGCTTTTTAGACGTAAATTTCTACGTCAGTGATGATGAACTTGCATGATTGAATTTAAAAGAAATGTAAGCTATACACTTCTTATATGGAATTACTTAGGTATCGAATCAGAGTTTCTGCATTGGTAGGTGTAGGCACTAATATCACTACTACTACACCATAGAGGAATATAAATTATATTCATTTCTATGTCCTAAATAAATAAATAAAGTAATTGAAATTGTAATCCTCAAGTCAAAGTCAAACTCATTTATTCATTTAGATCAAATACATGGCACTTATGAACGTCATAAAAACAAATGCCAGCATACTTTTTTTCCTACGGCCAATTCGCTGACTATAGTTGGGCCTCGATAAGAATTAGCAAGAAACTCGGGCCACACAGTATTCACATGGTCAAAAATCGGATTCTAAATCTAAACCTATGTACATATATTAAAGGTTTTCAAGCGGCCTACAAATAAAATATATAATTATAACTTTAATATTAAGAAACTACATGTGAGCAGCGGCTCTACCCACGTGGATAAAAAAGTACTTTATTCTTCTCCAAAATAGGTACCATTTTACCTTGTCGAATTTCATTGCAATGCGTTGAGTCGTGAACAAGCAAGAAATAAAGTTACTTTTACAATGATAATATTATTAACGAAGGTTATACTTTACAGTATAACCTTCATTCATACATTGTACGCTGTCGTAAACTGTAGCTATCAGCTCGTAAATTGAAACTTGAACTTCAACTTATGTTTTACGAGCGTAAGTGAAACAGTCTAAATCAAACACTTTGTCTGCTAACCCACGCACTACATACTTATACTACTACTCGTAAAACATGGTTACTACATGCCTTATTGTAGTAAAAAATATATGATACTATAAGCGTGGTGTATATCGCAATGTATGCTCCCGTAAAGTGCTTTTTTATGCTTCTTGGTTGGCAAACAAGCATACGGCCCGCCTGATGTTAAGCAGTAACCGTAGCCTATGGACGCTTGCAATGCCAGAGGTATCACTTGCGTGTTGCCAACCCATTTTTTCACACCAGGGCTTTAAGTAACCCTGGAATAGGAATACCTACGTTTATTTTGAAACGCATCCCTAAATGAGCGCTGGAGACCTGTACTTACACACAGGAACACAACTATACCTCTGTGTGTAGTTATTTAGCTGTAGTCTTCTGTAAGGTGGAGGTTCTTCCCCAGTCGGGCTTGCTCGCTAGTACATAGATAGCGATACTCAAATCAATATTTTAGTAAATAAATACTCAGTAAGAGGCTGATTGGGAAATGGCCTACGCTTTACAGAAAACTAAAGCCAAATAACAATACACAGCGGTGTAGTTGTGTGTGTGAGTACAGGTCTCCAGTGCTCATTTAGGCATGCGGTTTTAATGAAACGTTTTCCTATCCCAGGGATACGTCATCATAAAACCCTGTTGTTACCATTATTCAGTCGGCAACACTCAAATGATACCTTCAATGTTGCAAGCGTCCACAGGCTACGCTTACCATCAGGTATTCTTGTTTGCCACATCATTAGTAAAAATGAGAAAGTAATTTAAATCTAAATATCAAGTACTTACCTATTAGCTATTTCATTAGTGTTTTATATATTTCTCCTTCATTTTGAAAATTTACTTTAATATTGCCAAGGTTACAGCAAAAAAATTGCATTTCTGTAGTTTACTCTGTCTAATTGTTTCCAGGCGTACCAAATTTATAAACAATTTTTGAGAAATTTAATGAATTTTATCATTAATCATGAACCTATAGGATATGATTCGATAATCATCTATCATTTCAGCCAAATGACGTCCACGGCTTGAAAGTCCTCCCTTGACGATTTCTACAGTATTTCCTGGTTCTGATACTCACGAAAAAATCTTCAACAAATAACCATATTATAAAATCACAATTATTTAGGGGACAACCCTAAATACCACGACAGACGGGCAACAAGAACGTGTCGAAATTTTGTCCCTATTCCTTACAAATGATTTTTCAAGAAAGTATATAGTATGGTTTTTGTCCGCGTAAGTAGGGTCATGGTGGATAATTACGTCCTTATTCCGGGGAAGGTCAGCCTGCCAGCGATAAGCTGCACGAAATTAATAGAGCCATGAATTAGAAGGGGATCAATTTGTCTTGGAACACAATTTTTCGGGGCATCGACTGTGATTTTAAAAATGAAAACGGTATGAGTAATGTAAATTTTACTGCTTTTATTTTATTTTGGTCCAGTAGACAGTGATGTTAAGGAATATTTTTTATGCGTAAACAGCAGTCTTTTTTGTGTGAAAAGTGTGCAGTTAATACGAAAATAGACAACGAATCTAACAAACGAATTAATACTTCTACATTTTTAAGTAAAAAGTTTGTAAAAAAATTACTATTAATAAACCATTCTATATATTATACACATATATAATATATAGAATGGTTTATTATATATATATATATAAAACAAGGTGGACCGACGACCTGGTAAATGTCGCGGGCAACTGATGGACAAGGTCAGCTCAGGACCGAACGATGTGGAAAACCTTGGGGGAGGCCTATGTCCAGCAGTGGACGTCTTATGGCTAAGATGGAAAAAAAATAGTTTATTGTTTTAAAACGTTTTCCCGTGAGTAATTTCTGATGGGTAAGTACATGACAAACATCTCGTTTGGTATCAATCTCACATGCTTATGGCGGAATACTCATTTCAATAACAATCCCGCGCTTCTGAACCAAAATTAAATGAACACAACTCACACAAACTCACCTTCCTTATTATGAGAACGTCATATTATTTTGTGTTCCTTACTAATCGCAAATAAAACCAGAACTACACAATAATATATTTTTGTGAATTTCTTTCGAAGCCCTATTTTTTTCGAAAAAAGTCGATATTGGGTTTTAAGAAATTCACAATAGATACCCGGATTTTGGAAATTGGCGGTGTTTACACCCCCGTGCCTCGGAAAGCACGTAAAGCCGTTGGTCCTACGCCTGATCTCTCTCCGGTCGTGTCGGATTTCCCGTCCCATCGGACTATGAGAGTGAGGGAATAAAGAGTGCACTTTTGTTTGCACACACACTTGTGCACTATAATATCTCCCGCGCAGATGGCAAGTCTCCGTTAAGATAAGTCGCCGTGACCGAAATTCGTATAGGAGGACATTATTATTATTGTACACCAAAATACATAAATTCTTACAAAACATTTTTAAAGGTAATGTAGGTATAATGGGCGGCCTTATCGCTAAAAGCAATTTCTTACAGGCAACCTTAGGATGGACAGTAAAGATGGAATAATTAATACGCCAATAGTTGGCAGATTGGTAAAGCTAGTCGCTTATTTATGGGTGCGTTTTTAAAGAAACTTTTTTCTATCCCAGGGATATTCCATCTTAATAGTGTCAAAAAGGGCTGGCAACACACAAGTGATACCTCTGGTATTTGATTAGTACCTACGTATAAACTTCACAAAGTGAAACTTAAATTGTTACTGCCACCCAGGATCAAACTCGCACCTCTTGCGTGCAAGTAGGTTACTGTTCCACTCGGGCACCACCGCTTTTTTTAACTTTCTATTTCTTTTGTCTTTGCCGCCGAAGTATTATAAAAAAATCTGGCCAGACATAACACGTCCACGTCAATATCTATTATATTTCTCCAAAAACAAAATCGCCATGTCCCATTGTTTTCTATTGTCATCTTGATAATGATGAGCAGCGCATTATTAAATTTCTATTTCTGGAATATAATAAGTCATAGAAATTGTAATGGCACCACTGTAGAAACATTATGCCGTGGTCCAGTGGCTGCAGTATGCGCCTGCTGTGCACAAGGTTGTGAGTTCGATTCCCACACAGGACAAACCTTTGTGTGACCCACACGAGTTGTTCTGAGTCTGGGTGTAATTTGTGTCCGTTAATTATATGTTTGTAAAGTCCCCCACGACACAGAGCTTGTTCTCTAGTGCGGGAGTTGTCTTTTTTGGAATAAAGAAAATTCTTTCATATTTATGTGTAATCGTAAAGGACTGTGGTAACTAAGAAAATAATAAAATAACGACGTGAAGTATGAGTTGGGTCCCGGCAGGGTATTCCGTAAGAGCAAAAACCGAGCCACCGCAAAAACCAAGCAAAATCTGGCTGTCAGATTGAAAATCGGTATTCCGTAAGAGCCCTTTTTGACGTTTACTCAATGGATTGTGCCGTCACCGAGCAATCACAACTGTCTATTTTGCGATCACAACTGTCAGTTTGCCATCGCTGTTTCTTAGAGAATCAGCCGGCGGGTAGCATAAAAAAACAATGTGAAGAAACCCTCATGATTTCAGATGGTCCGTCAATTGGGCTCATTTGAATCATTCAGATTCTGACCTGAACCGTAATAAATTAATTATGTTTCTGTACACTCTTATAAGCTAATCATGTGAAAATTGTTTCTCAGTATGGGAATTATTGTAAATTCATATGAGGAAATAAAGATCTTAAACCATGACCGTCATATATATATCTTAAGGAGAGGAGATCCATGTCTAGAAGTGGGAAATAATTTAGTTGGTGTTTTCGCGAGGATCAAAATGAAGACAAACCGTTTAGTCTGGGTAAAATACAATAGCGTTTGGTTTAGAAATACATAAGTATGTTTATCAGTTGTATGGTTGCACTAGTATAGGCTCTGCCTAGTTTAGGATTAGATGGCTATTGGCCATATAAGTAAAAAAATCGTTAAAAGAATTAATTTAATTAATGTGTTAAGATTGACATTGTACTACGTGTATTTTAGTGGAGACCTGAGGCTCTAGACAAGTGGCATAAGCGATAGTCGAATCGAAAAGTCAAAAATAAAATGTATGGGAATTGACGTAAGTCTACGATATAATGTCGTAAACTTACGTCAAATCCCATACATTTGGTTTTTTGACTTTTCGATTAGACTATCGCTTATGCCACTTGTCTAGAGGGGCTGATGACCTGTAACACAGTGTGATTTGTACCTACTTCAGGCACCAGCAATCCACAACCGAAATGTTGTGCCTATACCTTAGCTCTAAGTTGTTTGTACGTGTATTTCGATTTTGGATAGAAATAAACGAATTATTATTACTATTAATTTGTGCGTTGTGTTATTTCTACAGTCTTGTTTTGTTATTTCTATGTAATGAGCACAATACATTCTGAGAGCTATAAGACAAAGGCTTCTTTAGAAATTCGAATGGGGTGGGATATTGTATAGTCAATATGAATCCATCTATGTATATGTAAGACGTTGTTGAAATTAAGGTGAAAATAAGTTTGTTGTTCATTAATTTGCGATGTAAAACTACTCTTGTTTACACTATTTAATAATAATAATGTCCTCCTAACCGAATTTCGGTCACGTTGGCTAATCTCAACGGAGACTTGCGATCTGCACGGGAGATATTATAGTGCACAAGTGTGTGCGCAAACACAAGTGCACTCTTTATTCCCTCACTCTCATAGTCCGATGGGAAGGCAAATCAACGACTTTACATGCTTTCCGAGGCACGGGGATGTAAACACCGCTAAATTCCAAACTCCGGGCATCTATTGTGAATTTCTTAACGGAAAAACCCAATATCGATTTTTGGCCCGACCCTGGAATCGAACCCGCGACCTCGTGATCAGCAGTCTCACACATCGACCACTGAGCCACGGAGGCAGTTAAACACTATTTAGAAGGTAAACAAGCCTACGGCCCAGTACTATAGCAAGCAGCTTCTATAGCCTTCAGGCGTATGCAATACCAGCCCTTTTAGACAAATGGCATAAACGGTAGTCGCACCGAATAGAATATAAAGAAAATGTATGAGATTTGACGTAAGTATACAAAATTATATCGTAAATTTATGCCAAATCTCATACATTTGCTTCCTATTCTATTTTTGACTACCATTTATTCTACTTGTCTATATCTCGATATTATTCCTTGATATTACCCCTTGATGCCGCCCCTTCAAAAAACCTTTTTTTAATGACCCCATGCGAGAGACTCTCAGGCTCCTACCGATAGATTTGAAAGCTTTAGCAATATTGCAACGGTCAGTCTCCCAGTCAGAGATAAATTCAAATCCCTCTGTGTTTCGGAAAGAACCTTATGGCTAACGGCTTTACTTGTTTTCCGAAGCACGGGGGGCCTCACAATTTTGTTTTTAAATGTTAAATAATTTTATAGAAAATCATCACTTTGAGCACCTATTTTCTACATAAAATTTCGCACGATAAAATAATGAAAACAACACACAGTTTTCACCAAAATTAATTATTTACTAATGTCTACGACATCACTAAATTAAGTTTTAATAGTGATCGTAGATAATATTAAAACTTAATTTAACAAGACACGAAGTTTCCACATAGATACCTATCTGATGCTTATCGAATTTTATCACGAAATCGTAAATTGTTTCGGATAGCAATACCACAAACTAACCTACGATACTTATAACACGGAATAGCGCGTAAAAAATATATATTTACACTTTTTTATTTAACTACGTTCCCGTGGGTGCAGAGGTAGTCTACGACTGGCGTACTGAAGTTCCATATTCGATTCCTGGTATTCAGATTCGAGTAGAGTGATATTGGGGTTTTCTGTCGAGAAATATTTAGTATTTGTTTAATTGGTTCTGCTGCATACATTGGCTTCAGTTCGCTTCTAATAGGTCATTAGGTTGTCATTAATTAAAATTAAAATTAAGACCGAAAGAAAATGTCCATAAGGACGTTATGGTACGGTCCCTATTTTTTTTAAAAACTTAGTTCTAATGCAATTTTAGTAAATTAAAATAATCATCTGTAGTTAGTAAATGTGTCTAAATAATGTCCTTATCCCTCAATAACAATAGCAAATCTCTTTTAAATTCAGCATAAACAAATGGGGTATTCCTCGAAGCGTACTATTTTAAACTCGCACCATTACGGTGTGATATATTTTTAATTTCTTTCGTTACCGCACCTGAATGGTGCGTTTCGTTAGGAGCGTTTCAAAATAGTGCGCTTCGAGGAATACCCCAAACAATTCCTTTGAAGCGATATATGAGTCGATTGAGTAACTAAACGAAATCAATTGAATCCTGACAAGTGTGCAGCGAAGAGGTCAGACCGAAAGAATTTAAATGGGCCCGTCTCACGTCGTAAAGGGGAACTAACTGTACCTGTCCTTTTACAGCTGACATTTGTACACTTGTTAACAACAGTGTTACGTTAAAATACCTGTCCTGTCCATCACAAAACCAATTAACTTTTTTGGGTAGGCAACTCGCAAGTGATACTTCTACGGTAACTGCTTACCATCAGGCGGGCCGTATGCTTGTTTGCTATAAAAAAACAATGTTAAAAAATCGTTGGAAGCTAAGTGGGAAAGTTACCTACTTGTACGCACCAGATGTGAGTTTGATCCCGGGTGGCGGTACCAATGTAAATTTTACTTTGTGTCATATACATTCTACCCATATGATTTGCTGCTTACGGTAAAGGAATACATACTAAGAAAACCCACATGTTTCAGAAAGGTTGAAGGTCAGAATTATTGGGTATTAGAGTATACGAGCTATTGCCCGCGGATCTGCCCGCGTAGATGTCGGTTATCGTGGTTAAAAGTACTCTATGTCGTTTCCCGAGACACCATTTATCTCATTGCCAAATTTAATTAAGATCTCTTGAGCCATTTTATCGTGGAAAGGTAACAAACAAACTAATTTCGTAATTATAATATTAGTATGGATAATATACCATAAGCAACCCTTACCGGCTCCAAATGTAGTAATTTAATACTTTTAAACATCAAACACGGTTTCTGGCGAAAGTATTTAACCCTTTCAAAACATTTTTAACTCAATTATCTCATTAATAAGTTGTATGAGCTCGCTTACGTTTGGCACCGCAGAGTTCCAGAGTTGAATCACAGCTAATTAAGCCCTTTGATAAGTAAAAGATCAGGAATTAAGCTTTTCATTCGTAAATTAAGTGGTTTAGGTTTTTTTTTACAAACACATGCAGTATTGAAAAGTCGGAAATGTATTTTATTACCCTATCTAGTGCTCATTTAGATATGCATTTAATAAAACGTTTTTTCTATCCCAGGGTAACTCGTTCTAAAATTAAACTATGATGTTACAATTTTTTACGTTAATAACATAAGCGCCAGCGATATACCACTAGAATAACAGGCTAATCACTTTTATTGCTTTACTATTAACACGTAGATTGTGTCTTCGATTCGAATAAGCACGATTCTTTGTTTTCTGACTATAATTTATTTATAACATTAAAGTTTTTATAAAATAATAATAGCAACACCTATGATATCTCTCTCTTTTCTTCGATTAACACAGCTGATAGGGTCTAGGTCTTAATAAACATACGTTGGCCTATTACCTAAGGGTTAAACTTTCGTTGACCATAACGTTTTTCTTAATACATTTTGTCATCGACTGTACAACTTATGTAGATACATTTAATATTAAACTGGACAACAGCACTAAAGCTTTCCAATCTCTGTTGAATTTGAAGAAGGTAAAGCCTTGAACAAGTCGCTAGAGTAAGTGTCTATTCGAACAGTTTCTTCAAGTTTATGTTGTATATATTTTACTAGTAGTTATATATTTAATGTCATCCGTCGAGTTCTTCTCAGCGCGGTTATTCCATTCCGTTAGCATACCTGCAGGACAAGCAGTTGTTGTGTGGTTTTAAGGACGAGGAGCGCCTGGTTAAAATCTGCACATCATGTTTCGATGAAGATGATATCCATGAAGCCAAGACTCTGTTATATAAGTCAGCAAATATGGCAGACCAAATGCCGTCTCGAAGAAGGGATGTCAAAGGTGAGAAAAGTCTCCAAGACATCATGAAGTTCTTAAAGGAGACCGATACTGATTTGATACCGACTTTCGTGGCAAAGGATCTGCGCAGGCTTCCGCCTGCTGATGTGAATGATATCAACATCGCCAAGCTGCTGAACGATATCTCGACCATCAACTCAAGTCTAGAAGATATGAAGTTAAAGTTCGAAGGTTCCCAAATTACCATCAGTGACCTACGTGCCGAAGTAATGGACTTGCGTCACATTATCACAACAAGTAGGTCACACGAGGCATCGAACGTTAACCCGAGTTGCGATGCAGGCAATATGTCGCAGGCGAGTTTTGCATCAGCAAAATTTGACACGACGGTGGCCGCCGTCTCTGCGAGTGACGTAGTGCCCTGCCCCGCGCGCCCCGTATCTAATGACCCGATACCGAACAATGCAAGTACGTCATCGCCAAAGCGTACTTATGCTACAGCTGCCAGCCGACTTCACCAACAACCAGAGCGGCAAGCGAAAAATGCTCAACTGGTGCCGTCTACACCCAAGAGCAAGATTGACCAGGAAGGCTTTATCGTTGTAGAACGTAAACGTAAAAAGCCCAACTGCCGAAATCAATGCGGTACAGCATTGGCCGGACCTAACATGCTGCTGCGTCCTGCTATTCCAACGACGCAGTTGTATGTTTCAAGATTGATGTACAATACGACGACGGAAGACGTTGTGGAGTACATACGAGTGAAGACCGGTAACAGACTGAGGGTTACTAGGCTGGACTCGCGCCACAATGTTAACTTCGCTTCATTCGTAGTGCGAGTCCCAACTGAACAGCTGACAACCTACATGACGGAGGATTTCTGGCCGAGGAGTGTCGTGTTTCGGCGGTTCTGTGGAACGCTACATGACACCATACAACAGCGTAGTGCGTCGCAGACCCAACGTGCAAAACAATAGAAATAATATTAGTGTTTAGTTTATAATAAAATGTAATGTATGTTAGTATATAAGGTATATATTGTAACCTGAGCATCTTCAACGGCGTCCAAGACACAAGCTTGCGCTTAGTTTGGGGCCGAAGTAAAGCTCATTATTGTTATTTGTGTAATTTATGTTTTATTAAATATTATTATTATTATTATTCCCTTTATTTATTTTTTAACACATAATTTACATTTTTAAATATATAAAATACAATTATAAAAAACCTATACATTTAAAAATATAAAAAACAGTTCTCCACCGGTATCGGGAACAAAGTCCAAGCTACCGGCGGTTAGGGCTCCAGAGACAGGAACCTCCTCACAATACGTGCCGTATCGAGGAGCACTGCCTTCTGCATCAGGCCCTTGATCCATCCACCTAGCGCGAGCCTCTTGAGGTGTTGTTCGAGGCTCTTGGCTATTAAACCATTAACGGTTACGACTATCGGCACAATGACAGCGGAATCCACATCCCACATGTCGACAATCTCGTGGGCCAAGTCAAGATATTTTATCTGTTTATCTTTCTCAGCCTTCACGAGATTCTCGTCATGGGGGATGGTGACATCAACTATCATTGCAAAGCGCTTTGATCGGTCCACCACCACAATATCAGGCTTGTTGGCTATAACAGTCCTGTCAGTGATGATGGACCGATCCCAGTACAGTGTAACACAGTGATTTTCGAGAACTGGCTCAGGGACATACCTATAGTACGGCACCTCGACGTCCACTAGATGGTATCGCAAAGCAAGTTGCTGATGGATTATCCTGGCCACTTGGTTATGTCTGTGCAAGTACTCGCCGTTAGCAAGACGCGAACAACCGGAAATAATATGCCTAAGGGACTCACCTGGTCGGTGACATGTCCGGCATATGTCGACCGTGCCGTCCCTCAAGATATATTTCCGGTAGTTGTTCGTCTTAATAACTTCATCAGCAATTGCGCAGACAAACCCTTCGGTTTCTCCAAAAAGATCACCGAAGCGTAGCCAGGCCACAGACGCTACGAGATCTACATCAGGCCCATGTAGGGCCCGGTAGAACCGCCCGTGGAGCTCCTTGCTCTGCCATACCCCCCTACGATCGTCAGTACTAAGTACCACAGGCCTGCGCCAGTTCTCTTTAGCCAGCGCAAGCGGGGTAAGTCCGGTGTCCACTGCCACAACATCTCCATGCACACCCCCACTCATCTTGAGAAAATATTCTCTAAGATTGTACACCTCGCGATTGTGGAGGGTCTTGGCATTTAATAAGCCTCGACCCCCACACTTCCGCGGGATGTACAACCTCATGACAGATGAGCGTGGGTGGTGCATTCGGTATGCTGTCAGCAGTGTACGAACTCTTCTGTCCAGGGTATCCAATTCTGTCTGAGTCCACTTGAGTATGCCAAAGGAGTACATCAAAAGTGGCATGACCCAACCATTGCAGGCGCGCACCTTGTTGCCACCTGATAAAAGACTATTAAGGACTTTTTTCAGTCGGCCAAAGAAACGCTCCTGCACTGATTGTTTCATGTCCACCTCTTTGATCCCTAAAGCCTGAGACATACCCAAGTACTTATAGGTGTCAGTCACGAGAAGTGATCTGAGGTGAATGGAATCGGAGAGTTGTAATCCCTCAGATTCCATTAACCCGCCTCGCTTTACATGCATGACTGCACATTTGTCCACACCGAAATCCATTCTGATAGACTTACTAAACTTTTCAGTTAACTTTAGTAAATCTTTCAGATGGGAGTCAGTTGGCGCAAATAACTTCAGATCATCCATGTAAAGGAGGTGGGATATTACCTGACCACCTCTGCGCAACTTGTAGCCTAGCCCTGAACCCTCCAGCAGAGTGCTAAGAGGGTTCAGTGCTAAGCAAAACCATAGAGGGCTCAGACTGTCACCCTGGAAGATGCCCCGCTTAATCTCTATCGGTTCACCGATTCCCTGGGAACGCCGACACCCTGGATAGCCAAGAACCGTTCTCCATTGCCGCATACATGTCTCCAGGAAGGTGCATAAAGTTGTATCAACTTTATATAAATTCAGCACCCTCAGGAGCCATGAATGCGGCACAGAGTCGAATGCTTTCTTATAGTCTATCCAGCATGTCGACATATCCTTTCGGTTGCGGCGAACCTGCTGGCTAATGGCCATGTCAATGAGGAGAAGCTCCTTAGTGCCACGGGTTCCACTCCTACATCCATTCTGAGAGATTGATAAGATGGAATTACTTTCAATATGTTTATTGATTTTAACTCTCAGAATAGATGTAAGGAGTTTATAGACCGAAGGTAAACAGGTAATCGGTCTATAATTACTCGGTTCCGTGGCACTTCCTGTCTTATGGAGTAGGTGGGTTTTTCCTGTTGTAAGGAATTCTGGTAGCGACCCAGACTCCAAGACGGACTGGAATTGAGATGCTAAACGAGCATGCGAACCGCGAAGCCACCTCAACCAAAAATTGTGCAATCCGTCCGGTCCTGGGGATTTCCAATTCGCCATTGGACGGACAGCACAAGTAACATCTTCAGCTGTGATGACCACGCACTCCATCTCCTTGATTTGTTCACATGCTCGCTCAACATCTCTCATCCAGTCGCCTTCCGAATGACTAACGGGAACTGACCAGATGCTACTCCAAAACTCTTTTGTAGCAATGGCATCTGGCAGCTGCCCGTCAGTCATCTCTTGACTAGGTCGCTCCCAGTTCCTGTATACCCACCTTTGGTCCCTTTGGAACATCCGATTCACAGTGTATCGATCCACTCGTTTTCGATATCTACTAATTCGATTAGCCCATGCATAAACCTTCTGCTTTAAGAAGTCGATACGCTCTGTGACCCGCGACAAATATTCACAGGGACTGATACCAGTTCCTGAGAATGCCTGGTTCACAAAGCGCATCACTCTCGGGCGTGTATTTCCCGTCCTAAAGCAGAATAGCTTGCCAATAAGCACCCTTGCTCCAGTGATACGCCTCTCAATCCTGCGCTGCCAAGCCGGCACGGTAGATTTTTGTCTCACTGAAGGATCTATCGCTGGCAATCTGACCCGTGCCAAACAACATGCCGCAGCAGCTGCACAATACAGGATTGAGTGCGTATCACTAAGATTTTCACTATTGTCTAAATATTCAGACAATAACGAATCAAGGGTACTTACTAGCGCCAAGTTGTTTTTATGCATGGGTAACCGAGGCAGACACGGTCTAAACTCTTGGGGCATGAATCGATACTTACGGATCGCACATTCCAAAGCGCACCTCACCTCCTCATTGCATAGAGTGCCCATAGAAAAAGTCCTGTCATCCCTCTCCTCATTAGGGAGAGCATGCACTGGAGGCACGTCCACTATAGCATGCTCGTGAGTGTGGGGGATGGCAGGACTAATTCTTACATACTCTAAGCGTAGCCTATCAAGCACAGCGTCATCCAACATCCGACAACGTTGGATGGCCCGCACCTGATCCGATAATCGTTGCACTGAAACGTTGGTGGTTGGTTCGAGACCCTGAAACAAGGCATGCATACGACCACGATACGCAGTAAGGTTGATTCCCCCCTCTGTTGCCGCAAAATATGCGCGCATGACATTTTCATTAATCAATGACGACCATCTCATGCGCTGCACATTACCGCCGGCAGCGGGGACCCTGTTCGTAGCCGGTGGGCCACGGGGTCCCAAGCACGCCGGAGGCCGGCCTCTCCCCTGCCGACGCACAGGTGTTGGCGACGTCGGCGGGGAGAAATACTCGTCGCTAGATGTTGAGCTCAACGCCTCAGCAGAGGCCGGAGTTGCTGGCGCTGGGTCCGGCGGCTGCGAGGCGGAGCTGTGCGACGAGTCCGGGGATGTTAACTTACGTGCTTGACGTGTTTTGGATCTAGTTAGCATTCTTTATCATGATTCATTCTCATACCATATTTCCGATGTTTGTCTATCTTGACACTTGATGTCATAATTTATTAGTAGTTAGTTTTTTAATTTACTTCGTTCACAGAGTATTTGCTTATTGTTTATTATTTGAAATATATATTATAACCGGATTATTATGTATAACTATTGCACTTTTATGAAAAGGATATAAGAATATTTAAAATTTTGGTAAAATTGTTGCGGATGAAAAATGACATGTTGTTGGTAGTGTTGCTAGATCTTCATTATTATTATTATTATGTTTTTTGTTTATTTTCTCAGCTTCTTGGCTGGTATCGACTGCATTTACGGGTTGTTACCAAGTAAATGCAGTGTGTGGTGACTAGTGTTTATGTTGTAGGTATTGTTGTGTTCTGTGTAATCTCATTTTCGTCAATTTGCATAAACTTTCTGACTAATCTGCATGTGTTCAGTATGGCTGCTTTTTGGATGTTAATAAATGTGTTCGGAGGTAAATCTAGTATTTTAAGGCTATTGTGTAAATATTTTGGTATGACTCCTGTGGTGGATATAACTATTGGTACAATATATACTTTATTTGCTTTCCATATTCTTCCTATTTCTTCTTTCAGTTCGGTGTATTTACTGATTTTTTCCGTGATTGTTTTATTTATGTTGTGTGTATTCGGGACAGCGATATCAACTATGTATGCAATTTTTTCTGTTTTGTCGAGAATGGTGATGTCAGGTCTATTGAAGTGTATTGTCTTATCTGTGAGTATAGCACGGTCATAATATATCTTATAGTTGCTGTTTTCTAAAACTGAATTTGGTGTGTACTTGTAGTAAGGTGTATGTGTGTTTTCTATGAGTTTATGTTTAATAGCTAGTTTTTGGTGTATTATATTTACTATTTGGTTGTGTCGGTGGGTGTAATCAGTTTGTGTCAGTGTGATACAAGCACCTGTTATGTGTTGAATAGTCTCGGGTTGTCTGTGACATTTACGGCACCTGTCATCTAAGGCATTGGGATCTTTAATAATATGCTTTCTGTAATTTTTTGTATTAATTACTTGATCCTGAATAGCTATGATGAAGCCTTCAGTTTCAGGGAACAAGTAACCACTGGTGAGCCATCTATTTGAGGCTTGCGAATCTATATACGTTTGATCTAAGTCATGTGGATGGCGGCCGTGCAGTGTTTTTCTTTTCCATTGATCAATTTTTTGAATTTGTCTATTTATTTGCTGGTTAGGTATTTCTAAATTAGTGTGTGTTTCGGCTAAATTAAGAGGAGTGAATTTACAGTCATTATCAACAATAGCTCGGTGCAAATCGCTTGTAACTGCTTTAGTGTAAAAGAAAGATCTGAGACTTAGTAATTGGTTATTCCATAAAGCTTGGATATCTGTGAGTCCTCTACCACCATTTATTCTTTTTAGTGACATTCTTTCTATGGCTGATTTAGGATGTAGGTAATTATTTTTGGTGAGTATTGTGCGAGTTTTGATTTCTAGACTATTAATATCTGTAGTGGTCCACTTCACTATTCCAAATGAATAAGTAAGCACTGGAATTGCATTATTATTATTATTATTATTATTCCTGCCGTTCTGGAACCGAACAGCTTGGTTCGTAGTGACGGCAGGCGGCCTGATGGCATGACTCTCGTTTCTTGGAGGATGCTACTTGTGTTGATACTTTGGCGTCTTCCCATGTTCCACTGACTGGCATTAAAGTGGGTTCGGTCGCGACTTCTGCAGAGTGTGTTTGGGGTCGACACACTAGGACAATGGGGACCAAGTGCCCATAAACTGTATCGTAAAATATCCAAGCGTTTAGTCAAATCAACGTTTTTAAAGGGTCGGCAACGCGTGAGTGACACCCCTGGTGTTGCAAACGTCTATAGGCTACGGTAACTGCTTACCGTCAGGCGGGCCGTATGCTTGTTTGCCACCTTGGTAGTACAAAAAAATTATCTTTCTGTCCTAAGACTGGATTTACTTGCTCTACGCATTAGCCTTACGATCCAGCGTGGCAATGTGGCCAGTCTTTGGGGCATCTTGCCTCGGAACTGCGCCCTGAATCAGATATTTTATTTATAGGTAAATACCCTTAAATACAAAAAAAGATTGTTTATAAGTAGTTTAGATTGAGTTACTTTTAAAGATTTTAATAACTATTCTTGTGAAATAAAGTGTGTAATATCCAATAAAGACCAATAATTGTTAAGCGACTGATCGATGACTTAGAAGAAAGAAGAAAGTTGGAATTAGACAATAATTTGAGTACCCACGATGAGACCTCCTAGGAATTGCAAGCGTGTGTTGAAATGAGGAAAGTTGCCAAAAGAAACGTAGTCCAAATGTCAACCAATGTCCAGTATGTTATTTGTGTACATATCTAGCTCCTAACGAAAAATATGAAACGAGATACCTCCGACTGCAAAGGTATAAAAAATACATCCTTTGACAAAAAATCGGCAGCTATAGATTGTGACAGAAAGATGCAGCAACATCTAGGTGATTTCATCAGTATTTCTTTTTTACAATTTTTGTACAGAACTCAGAATATATCTGACAGCTGCGTGTATTTTATTACTTTCAAAGGAATCGTAACAAATATAGGATTCATAAAAATATACGGCGATGTAAAATACATAGTTGTAGAGAACAGGTTTCGAATAAACCGTGTTCAATAAAAGTAATCAGTCTAGTTTCCTTTAGTTTGAAGCATTCCAGCTAGCACGCCCAAACGAAGAACGCATAGACGAAGCATGCCTGAAGTATTCATCCTAGTTACAAAGGAAACTAGTACGGTTTTTGAGGTTAATATCATAAGCTACTTATCTTTTGTATTTAACTTTGGTTTGTTCATAATGTTCTTCTATACCTTATAAAGCGTTTATTCATTATCATCAGCCTATCGCACTCCACTGTTGGCACATAATGCCTTCCCAACCGTGATCTAGCGACTCCAACGATGTCCGAATGATCTTCGGCTTCTCGCATTCAGCTACTCCTAGCCACATTGCGAGGAAACGGTAACTGCGAGGCGTACTTCTGACTAGCTTGCCATATTGAAGGGTTTGTCCATTATCACCATGCTAGGCATGCGGCTTGGCGGTCGACGAACGTATCTCGTCGCACCGGTCATGCAGCTATCCGTCACTGAATTGTATCATGTAGGCTACATTAAATTGCGATCGATAATAACGCCAGCTGTTTTCGCCAGAGCCTCGACCGTTCACGACATTCTGGCAGAATGACCGCGAGCAGGTGTGGTTGGCTTGGTGCAGTATGATTTTAGTTTGCACCACTACATCCCATTAGTAGATGATAAATCATTCAATTAGTACGTATACTGACGGACACCTAAACTGCATTTAAGTTGGGATGGAGTTTCAAACTATCAGGCTTTGTATTAATTAATTATCCCGTGTCAGTCAATACAAAAGGGTGGGCAGAAACAGTTTTTCATTGCTAAATATGTTATCGATAAAGTTAGTGTCCGATAGTATTCTCAACTCAATCACAAAATATCTTACAACTAAAAATATTATCAGACACAAACTGCGTCTGAATAAAGTGTCCGTCACTTAATATAAATTCAACAAAGCCAGATCGGGAAATCAAGTAGGTGTAGGCATGTTACAAGTAACTAATTAATTTTTAATCTATACAATAGCTATAGGGTACGAATGTGGAACTGAAACGTAACAATGTAGGTAACTCACCTCCTGTCCTGCTCTTTGTACTACCTGCACTTTGAGCGACCTCTATCACTGATAACGCCATAGCGGAGGCAAAATTCTGGACTCTTGTACAATGTAAATACTCGACGTATCATCGACACGAAAAGAAGAAGTGGATTACTTTGCCATTCGGCTATATAAAAAAGAAAAAAAAAACAAATAAAAAATAACAGACTTTTGCAAGGACAGGTTTCAACAATCTAGGATATAAATTGATTAAGTTGGTCTGTCTGTCGCCTCCTCAAGTCGTACAATACGGATCGTAAATAATAATGTTAAAACCTAAACTTTTTACTTCTTTTCTTCAACTTTGTAACGATTGGGTGCCACAAAGTTCATTATTTTGAAGTTATAATATGCCTTTTTGAAGTTTTTGTGACATTTAACACTTTTTGTTGGTGGCAATAAATATATTTTGTCACGAAGTTGCTAAAACCTTTTGTTTTTAAGGCTCTGTTTTTTAAGGAAATCGAGTTTTGAGGGAGAACCTTGTTTTGTATTAAGATTATTATCATTCGATTTCGATGAAATTGCTGAGACTGGCTTATTGTTGTGACCCACATTGGTTAACCTAAACTCGTGGGTTCGATGTCCATTCAGGTCATTTTGTGTGATGATCTTGATTCTTTGTCGTACATAATAATATACATATACATATAAAAACGTATTATAAAAGTTGTTTACTAGATGTCTGGTTGCCAGGGAAAGCCTGTATTATTAATTATTAAGAATTATTATTAAATATAGGCTCTGCCTAGTTTAGGATCAGATTGCCGTGTAAGAGTAATCTGAAAATATTAAATACTAGCTGTTGCCCGCGGCTCTGCCCACGTGGACGTCGGTTATCGCTGCAAAAAGCCTATGTGTTATTCCAGACCATAATCTATCTCTGTGCCAAATTTCATCCAGATCCGTTCAGTAGCTTTAACGTGAAAGAGTCACAAACATCCATCCATCCATCCATTCTCACAAACTTATATTCAAATGAAACATTTCACCAGTAAAATGGTAACCCACAAAGCCTAGTTTAAAACTCCGTATGTCAACAATGGGATTTGTTTGACGTGCAGCCTTTTTGCGTCAAACTTTTAGGTTTTAACGCGTTCACAACAAAATCTGTCGACATTTTGCAAGCATTTTGTGAAATTTTTAATTCTGTTTAAAGAAGTTTTAGAAGGGTTTAGATGTAACATACAACAATTTTCAATGGACGGAAACACGTCTGGTGTTAAACATTATACCTACAAACCATGTCTATATAAATAAGGGGTTGCCCGTTGGTCGAAATTGGACCGACATTTTACCGATATTTTTTCCTTGCCAAATCTCACACTCCTCCGTGGTCGCAATATTCTTAAAAACAGTTCTTCAAGAAAGGAGTTATAATGTTTTTAAAAGGTCGGCAACGCGTGAGTGACACCCCTGGTGATGCAAACGTCCATAGGCTACGGTAACTGCTTACCATCAGGCGGGCCGTATGCTTGTTTGCCACCTTGGTAGTATAAAAAAGGAAAAAAGAAACTGTACCTACAAATTTATTATACTGATATTTATAAAAGTCGCACAGCGGGCTATGGAGCGAGCTATGCTTGGCGTCTCTTTGAAGGATAAAATTCGCAACGAGGTAATCCGACAAAGAACCAGAGTTACCGACATAGCTCGCAGACTTAGCAAGCTGAAGTGGCAATGGGCTGGTAACATCTGCAGAAGGACCGAAGGCCGATGGAGCAGACGTGTCCTAGAGTGGAGACCGCGACTCGGTAAGCGTAAGGTAGGGCGGCCCTCAGCTAGGTGGACCGACGACCTAAAAAAGGTCGCTGGGACGGACTGGATGCGGAAGGCGGAGGACCGTGTGCTGTGGCGCGTGTTAGGAGAGGCCTATGTCCAGCAGTGGACTGCGATAGGCTGATTGATTGATATAAAAATCCATAAGCTACGGTAGCTATAGAGATATAAAAAAAGTATATCGACTCCCTCAAGCAACGAGTTGGTAATTGGCTATAATGGACTTTTTGCTTTTAGTGAAAATTCGACACCTTAATATTTTTTTTCAGATTCTTCCCATCGATATTACCGGAGATGTCATTGTCCCTAATATCCGCACTGGTTGAAAAGTCATTCAACAAAATTCAGTTAAACAATTCTCTATTTAAATTTGGATTTTACTATTACTGTTACGTATACGTTTTCTGTCGCCATAACAATAAAGAAATTTCTACATTTATTCCCAGGCTACACCAAACATTTTTCTTTTGGTAGGTAGTTGTCTCAATTGTTTTTGCATAAGTAAAACAGTTTTACATTGGAATGTCAGCGAATGGACTGTGTAATTGTAGCTTCATGTTAATAGGGAAGACGTGACGCAGTTACTAACCTTCGAGACAAAGAACCGAGGACTATGGCAAGTCAGCGAGTAATATGCAGCTATTATTTCGCTATAGCTAGATAGTATCTTGAATTTTGTCGGATTGCACGTGCTGCCCTGAGAAATTAAACTTTTTAATATAATTATATACCTATAGCGTTGGATGCGTACATCTAAGGGAGGCACCATAAAAGCGATCAGGTTTCAGCGTTTAGCGCTCATTTAGGGACGCGTTTTGAAAGAAACGTTTCATTCCCAGAGATACTCCATCTTAAAGCTCTGATGTAAAAAAAGTGGGTCGACAACACGCAAGTGACACTTACCTCTGGCATTGCAAGCGTCCATATGCTACGGTAACTGCTTAACATCAGGTGGGCCGTATTCTTGTTTGTCACCTTAGTTGTATATTATAAAAAGCGAGCAAGTCTGACTGGGTAAGAACCTCCACCTTACAGAAGACCACAGCTAAATGACTGCACATAGCGATATATTTAGGTGTGGTCTTCTGTAAGGTTGAGATTTTTTGATTTAGAGATGCGTGTTGAAAGAAACGTTTTCCAATCCCAGGGATACTCCACCTAAAAGTTATGGTAATCCTTAAATTGGACTTGCTCGCTAGTATGGTGCCCTACCTTTCTTACAGGTACAGGTTGCCAGAGCTAAAGCAGGGGGAAATTCTATTATAAAACTCTGGTGTTTATTTTTGGGTTGGCAACACGCAAATTAGACGTCTGTTATTTTGCTAGCGTCTGTGGTAACCATTGGGCGGGCTGTATGCTTGTTTGCCACATAAGAAGTATTAAAAATAAAAAATGGGTACACCCTGAAATTAAATCTTATAAAATACGACGCAACAGCTACCTCAATCACATGCCAGTCAATAAAATAATATTCCCCGAGCAGACATTTTCGAATATATACTTGACAGACATTTTGATCGACGATCTTTTAATCTCTTTCAAGTTTGATTGATAGAAGCCATGATGTTAAACGAAATTATTATAGACTTATTAACTCGAGTTATTCCGCCATGTTTTCCGTATTGGTGTATTTTAGTGAGATTTTGGTCAGTAGGAAAGTTTAATTGGTTTGAGTTTCGGCAATCGCTATGATTGACAATCCAGCAAAGTTATGTTTGTTTTTAATTTTAATGAAAGTGTTTGGCAATTGATTCGATTGATGTAAATACAAAAGTTTGGTAGATATTATAATTAACTAGCTGTTGCCCGCGGCTCCGACCGCTGCCGATGTCCGATCTGACTGATCGTTACAAGCTTGCTTAATCTAGCAGATTTATCGAGCTACGCGGTTATTACTTACTCAAATTATAATCATAAACAGAAAGCTCATAATCACAGTTTCAGTCATTAAGTCGATCTACGTCGGTAATGTGCAATTAATTATGCAATAGCACTATCCTTACATTACGCAAATATTACATACATACATATTATTACGCCTATTTCCCATAAGTGTAGGCAGAGAAGTACGTCAATTGTTTGATCCAAATATACTTCTTTCGCTTTCTCTACATTCATCAACTCTTTATGCATGAACGTCGGTAATTTGGCCCATTATACACATATCATACAAAGTTTAATCAATTATACACATTTGTGTTACTACAGTATGAAAACTATGTCCTTTCCTAGGATACCATCTATCTCCTTGCCAAATTTCATTAAGATCTTGTCAGCCATTTATTAAGTACTAGTTGTTGCCCGCGGCTCCGCCCGCGTAGATGTCGGTTATCGCGATAAAAAGTAGCCTATATGCTAATCCAGACTATAATGTATCTCTATGCCAAATTTCATCCAGATCCGTTTAGTAGTTTTTGCGTGAAAGAGTAACAAACATCCATACATTAATACTCACAAACTTTCACATTTATAATATTAGTAAGTATTGATAGTATGAATACCTACCCATATTGTAACATTTACTATTCCCAAACCAATAAATTAAAAACAAAACAGCTCCACTTACCAGGACATGCGAATTCAGGACGCTCGACAAAACAATACCCGAAACAATCGTGGCCACAATAACATAAAACATTGAACAATAAAACACAAGAACATTAACATAAACGCGAATTTAGCGAATAGATGTACCATGTTGGCCCGCGGCGGTGATGGCGACATCTTGTGAAATACTTAGATAAACGTTTCAAACTCCTTTAGTGGAATTCCGACAAGATTGCGGAAAGGGTACGTATTAGAATCCTACAAATATTATAAACGTGAAAGTTTGAAAGAATGGATGGATGAATGTTTGTTACTCTTTCACGTAAAAACTACTGAACGGATTTGGATGAAATTTGGCACAGAGGTAGATTATGGTCTGGAATAACACATAGGCTACTTTTTGCAGCGATAACCGACATCCACGCGGGCGGAGCCGCGGGCAACAGCTAATGACAAATAAATCTTATTATTAAGTACTATTACTAAGGTATATTGTGTTTTTATTTTAGTTTTTAATAGTAATAATTGTTTAATTTCACTATAAAGATCATAGCTTTACTATGAAAATTAATTAAATTTTAAACATAATGAGATGAAAGATTTATAGGATTCCCCCCCTCCCCTCTGGATACCAAGTCGAACGGTCGTGTTTACAACAAACCGCTTTAAATTTTATTTTCTAAAATATTAACTAAATTAAAATCAAAAATACTTCGCAAAAACATTCACATTGGTAATGCCACCCGAGATAGAACTCGAACCTCTTGCGTACAAGTCGGTTACTTTCCCACTCTTTTGATAATAACCTTTATAATTTGAAACCGGAATTATTATTTATATTTTTGTCATTCTAATACGTGCCCTTGCCAAATTCATTATGTTGCAGACAAAACGAATCAACGTAGCTGTTAAGAGGAAATGCGGTGTGTCTATTCTCCATAGAAACGCTCTCGCCTGTTTTCTACCTGGTTTACGATCTTAAAGTAAACATTTTTTGCAATAAAATGAATATCAACTTCTTGTATGTTCCTATGTTTTCCTTTTTAATGATTCATTATATTTATAAGCACTAGAAACCCTTAAAAATGCTCAAAAATAACCATTTTAGACGGCTGTCAACATAGGCCTGGTATACAAATATAACAACTGTTATTGAAAAAAGGAAAACATAGGGGCACATTTTATATCCTAATCCTGCAGTTTACGAAATATCTTTTAAATTGGTCTAATAATGGAGGAGGAAATAGGCGAGAGCCAAACCTCGAATTACGACTTTTTACTTATGCTGTTTAGTCGGATATGCAGTTGTCCCTGTCGCACAAATCGCGCGGCCGAGTGCTCGCAGAGCGACAGCGATAGTTTATTCAAATACCTAATATTCAAAAGTCTCTCCGCCCGCATTTCCTCTTAACTACAGTAATATTTTATAGATTATTAAATTTAACGGTCCTCTGACGACATTGTTCTAGAAACATCTTAATGGAATTGTCAAATCATTGTTATTTGTCTTTAAATTTGTAAAGACGTTAATTCGGTAGCTGTGATTTCTGATTTTGTGATTAAGAGATTTACCTTTGTTTATGGTAGAGGTTTCAATTAAAGTATCAAAGCAATTTTGTTTGTTAGTTGTAATTTGTATGGATTTATTCTTCTTCTGGATTGTGTTTGACTGGTTGAAGTAGAAAATTGAGTAGTTATATTTTTGTATACTTCTTTGTGGCAAATGGTGGCCCACCTGATGGTAAGCAGTTACCGTAGGCTATGGACGCTCGCAATACATGAGACACGTCCAGTGTAATGCTAACAGAAAGTACGTTTACTGAGTCCTGGAGACATGTCATGTAGTCACATACGGAACACAACAGCACCGCTGTCTGTAGTTATTTGACTGCGGTCGTCTATATGGTGGAGGTCTTTCCCCAGATGGGCTTGATGATTTATATGGTGCCCAATCTCTTTTAAAATTTCAGTTGTTGTTTGACTGTTGACTTTATCATGTGGTTATAAATGCGACTGATAGTCCTGGTTTCTGATTTGAGGTACATGCAAGGTGGAATGGCTTGCCTCCTATTATACAACATACAACCCTGACTAAGCCTTCGGAAAAACGTCGTGACGGCATGTTACGTACTACTTTAGTTATCGGAGATAATATTTGTAATATTCCTGAGACAAACACATTTCAAGGTTATTTTTATATTCGTAAACTGCTACCCGAACCGTCTCAGGCAATACACAGAATTAACTACACAGCATTTTGATATTTAATCTTTAGCAAATAAGGTTCAAAATGCTTTGTTATAATTAGAGATGATGAGACACCAAGCCGGGTGCACTTAATAGGGTCTAAGGTTTTACTGTTCCTTTGATGTCAAAGGTCTAATAACAGAATTCTCTGAATAATTAACTGACATTTGTTAAGTTTGAATTAAGGTTATAAACTAAGACTGTTGTGGAAGTAACTGGAAAAATCAATCAACGTAGTCATTTCGAAATAAGTTTTACTTTTCTGTTTCTAATTAACATAAAATTGTATTCAGTTTTATTCTTACAAAGATCTGTTATTGGTATTTACTTTTACGGGACTAATTCCCTGCAGTTTATCCGTACATCGTAGAATAGAGTACTGTTTTGAACGTAATACCGAGTATATTTTGCGATCTGATAGACCCAAAATCTAAAACTTAATTTTTTTTTTCTGTGTGTTGGTGAGTTTGTAGCGGATAATCTCTGGATCTTGTGAACCGATTTTGATTTTTTTATACTAATAGAAAGCCACGTTATTTGTCAGTGTCATAGCTATATATTAACCCGAAAAATGCCTAATGAAATGGGCATGGGTCAGCTAGTTTAGGTTATGAAGTAACCCTTCTTTTTCTTCTTATCACTTGGTTAGTGGCCAACCTGGTGACAGAGATATATTATTTGGATCGCCTATATTTAGGCCTCTGTTGTGATCTAACGACTGCCAACACGCCCTTCGAAGCACGGAGACACTCAGATGAAATACAGTCACGGTCACCCATCGGTTACTGCGCCACTGGTAGCTTAACTCGCTGATTTTTTACCGAACATCGAGTGCACCTGGCTATGAGCGCCTAAGTAACATTTTTGAGGATCATAAATTATAAATATAGCGAGTAGAAAGCCAGAAAGAAAATTACAGACAATTTACCTGCCCGCCTAAAAGATTTTAACTCTAGAGTTTTAATGGGATATCTCTGGAAAAGGAAAATGATTTTATTTAAAAACGCATCCCAAACTTTTTACTGTTTTTCCCACTATGCTATCATCTTTTTTTTCCTATTCGGTTACTTTCCCAATCGGCTTACATAAACACATAATAAACTGAAGTACATTAACCCGCCTGATATTCTATCACACTTCCTAAATATAAAATGGTGCAATATTTTCTCTTCACGACATATTCTCGATATAAATTCTCATTAAAAAGACCGGTGGAGGCCCTCTGTGTAGTCTCAATACTTTCAATATAGGCACGGGGGCGACGCATGAATTATGTATCCACTGAAAGCGATACGTGAGCCTGAAAATAATCAAACAAGTAGAATAAAAATACTTGAAATAAAATAACAGCTACATGTCTTTTGCTTGAAGATGTGGGGCATAGGCAGGACTGTAGCATGTGGTCGTTTAGTGTGACGGCTGATTTCGAGGTTTCGGATTCGATTGCCAGTTTGTTCCAAAATTTGATATTCAGTTTCCCTGTCAAGAAATACACGATTAATGGCCAAAGTTTGGAAGGTGTATAAACTATCACGCCTAGGAAAGCACGTAAAGGCACGTCCAGCGACTGGTCCTCCACACGAGAGTAAGAGAGTTAAGAGTGTGTGTTCTCTATAATATATCTTCCGCACAGATAGCTAGCCTACGTCGAGATAAACCGCCTTGACTGAAAGATAAGAGGACATTATTATTTTTAACCGACTTCAAAAAAGGAGGAAGTTTGTTACGTGATCATTTCACCAATTAAGAATCGATTTTAATGAATCTTTCTTTGTTTAGTAAGTCATTCTTCAGAGGTGATCCCATATAAATTTTATCCAAAATGTATTTTTTTTGTTTTGATGAAACCAAAACAAAAAATCTTTCTAACAACTCCCACTGAAAAATATAAAATAAAAAATGTTTAAAAAGCGAAAAATAACTGAATACCGATTGCAGTCGGTGCTTAAGCTACTCCTGTCAGAGTTAAATCTGTAATCAGTTATTTTTTATAGTATGTATGTATAAGAAAACATATCAGACAAGAGTGGTACGTGATTGGTAATGTTTGTTCTGTGTCTGGGTGTAATTTATCTATAATATGTATGTATTTAGAAATATATCATATTTATCAGTTGTCTGGTTGCCATAGTACAGGCTCTGCCTAGTTTGGGATCAGGTGGCGGTGTGTGAGTTGTCCCGAAAAAAAAAAAAATTATAGCAGACAAAAGTGGTACCTACGTAATTGGTGAAATACTCTTTCTAATCGACAATCTTACTTCTTGTGCATTTCTATTACTTATACCTAGAAGTATTCGTTTGTTTCTATTCCCTATACGATTTGTAGGAGTGGTTCATAATATTGAAATTCAAATACAAGTTGGTACAACTACGGGGTTATACCCCGTACCTACGTATCGTTGTCAAAAGTTGGCGTGACTCACGAAGTTTACAAATTAATGTAAGTGCTCACCATTATACTAATAACATTATAAGTACATTGAACTAATTACCTGGTTTGGCTTTGTGATAATTAATTTATATTTTTTAGTAGAAATTTAGTCCTTCGGTTCGATCCTGGGTGGCTGTACCAATGTGAATTTCACTTTGTGGAATTTACTAACTAATCAAATGATTTGCCATCTGCTAACGGTGAAAGAAACCATCGTGAGGAAACACACATGTCTTAGAAGTAATTCTAAAGACATGCCTGATTCACCAACCCATTTGGCCAGCGTGTGTGAATTAAGACCTAAACCCTCTCTCTCTCTTAATAGAGGAGAGAAGACCCGTGCCCAGCAGTGAAACATATATGGGTTGCTATTATTATTATTAGTCCTCTAGACTGATTTAAGACAGAAGACAGATATTAAAAATGCGCGCGAAGTTTGTAAAAATGTATGGGTGTATGTTTGTTATTCTTTCACGCAAAAACTACTAAACGAATCTGGATTAAATTTGGCTTCGAGATAGATTATAGTCTGGAATAATACATAGGCTATTTTTTATCCCGGAAAAACCTTTGTTTTCGAGGGATTGTACGCGCGGGCGAAGTCGCCGCGGGCGAAAGACTCGTGCATTCAAATAATAAAATTGTGTACCTAATAAAGAACTCAGTAAATAAATAAAAATATACATAAAAAAGCACTTAAGCTTGATAACATACGAGTATATCTCAAGACGATTTACTTATCGTAATTTATCATTCAAACTAGCTTTTAGCGGGAAACAAATGGACAGATATATACTTCTTCTACTGAATAAAATTCTCATTTTGCTGGTAAATATCGCATAGCTTTAGCCATTGGGTCTAGGAGCATAATTTTTTGTACAAAAGTTCCTTATAACATTGGTAAACATTAAGAAAAGATTTTTGGATATATTGTTGGTAGGCCGTGGATGCAAATTCCAATGGCGACCAGTCTCAGTGTGATGAACTCGATTCTTTGTACTGAATCTGATGAGCACTATCATTTTCAAACTAGCGCTTTATTCCATTGTCAGCAATTATAAGAATACTAGGGGTCGCCGGCGACTTCGTCCGCGTGGTAATTTGGAATATTTTCCCCGATTTTGCAACATATTTCACTACTGCTCCGCTCCTATTGATCATAGCGTGATGTTATATAGCCTATAGCCTTCCTGGATAAATGCACTATTCAACAAAAAAAGATTTTTTTTTCATATCGAACCAGTACTTTCTGAGATTAGCGCGTTCAACCAAACAAACAAACAAACTCTTAAGCTTTATAATATTAGTATAGATTTAAAGAAAGATAAGTTACTTACATACTGGCCGGCGTTTAGTTTTGTTACCATGTTTTGGTGCGCACTTGCTTAAAGATTTCAAATATGAATGCAATAGATAATACGGAACGTAATGATAGATGAAATGAAGCTACTTAGGTACTGTCACAACATGGGAAGTAAATAATATAGTTTTGTTAAATGTAGTATATTTTTAATTTACTCGACTTGTATCTCTAATTATGTGGACCAGCCATTGAAAACCAGCTTAATGCATTATGCCATGCTTAATGTATTGTGGTAGCAAACAGCTTAATGGGAGGTCATACTTATTAAAATTAAACGCTCGTGAAGTTTGAAATAATGTATGGATGTATGTTTGTTATTCTTTCACGCAAAAAGTACTAAACGAATCTGGATTAAATTTGGCTTCGAGATAGATTATAGTCTAGAATAACACATAGGCTATTTTTTATCCCGGAAAAACCTCAGTTTTCGAGGGATTGTATGCGCGGGCGAATTCGCCGCGGGCGAAAGCTAGCATTAAATATGTATACGTCATTTTTTGTCTGTATACTATAAGATTGTACCTCAGACTAATATTAGTCTGAGAATTGTACCTATTGTAAGTATATTGCAAACAAAAAAATAAAAAAAAATCTCTCTCTCTACTTTTGTCGTTAAGAGCGATTGCCACTGCCCAATTTTCTATACAATCGTATTCTTGATTTAAAGATAAACAGGTTTTTATAGAAGTTATGTCCAAACAAATAAAAAAAATGGTCGCAAATAAACGTATAATAAACAAATAAGATGGCCTAAAACTAAAAAGAACAAATCATAGCGCTGGTTCTTTCCCGAATGATGTATGAAAAACCCTGTTTTTTTACGTTTTTGTTGGCGGAAATCAGACTGCCTTTTTGCCTAGTTACTTTTGAGGGGTGGGGGGTAGAAATGATATTAATACAATAAACTATGGTTGTGTTAGTTATGAAAGAATTTTCAAAACACCAGTGACTCCGCGCGCTAGTGCGCGTATATATACGTCCTTCTTACTATATTACCATTGACTGTAAGTGTAATATAGCCAATATACGTAGAGCGAATACTTAAAACATAAAAGTGGTAACTACCCCCTTTCTAAAGTTACAAGGCAATTTTAGTGTTGTGATTGCCTTGTAGAGGGTGTAACTGCAACAAAAGGAACATTCGGATACGACCAAATAACGATTGGTTACAAAGGAATAAAAATAAAGAGTTTTACGTTTTTAAGAGGAACACAAGTCCAGACTCAGGACAACTCTATGTGGAACACACAAAGTTTTATCCTGCGTGGGGATCGAACCCTCAACCTCGTCAACACCAGGCGCATACTGCGGCCACTGGACCACCGAGGCAGTCGCACCTCTCTCATAACCGTATGCTTATTTGCCACCTAGTATATAAAAAACTATTCTTGTAAATACCTTATGCAATGTACTAAATATCAAATAATAGATTAAATAATGAGGTGTAAGACTTGTCACGGGAGGGAGGGATTGTTCTCAGTGCCGAGCGATCATTAATTCATACTGTCTACTAGTGGAGGCTCTATTTGTTGAGTGAGTGTGCGCTATGTGAAGTTGAAGGTAAACCCTACGTTGTGTTTAGTTTTGAGTTTGTTCGGGACAGGTTTAGGATTTTGTGTGATTTATTTGAGGAATTTCTTACCACGTACGATAAGGTTGTGGAATGAGCTCCCTGCCGAGGTTTTCCCAAGAGACTATAGCATGGGGTTCTTCAAGAAAGGAGTTATAAGGTTTTTAAAGGGTCCGCAACGCGTGAGTGACACCCCTGGTGTTACAAACGTCCATAGGCTACGGTAACTGCTTACCATCAGGCGGGCCGTATACTTGCTTGCCACGTTGATAGTATAAAAAAAATTATTTAAAAGTTTTGAAAGTTAAAAGTATTTGTATTATATTATTATTATTTATATACTAGCGATTCTATTCAGCTTTACACTTGTTTTACTGAGATATTTATACAATAATCCTACTAATATTATAAACGCGACAGTTTGTAAGTATGGATAGATATTTGTTACTCTTTCACGTAAAAACTATTGAACGGATCTGGATGAAATTTGGCACAGATATAGATTATGGTCTGGAATAACACGTAGACTTTACAGCGATAACCGACATCCACGCGGGCGGAGCCGCGGGCAACAGCTAGTTATATATAAATTTCAGCCAAATAACACCCTGGTGTAAAAAAAAAACTATGGTTCTGCAACCGTTCATAGGATACAGTAACTGCTTAACATCAGTGGGAAAAAAAAGACTCTGTTCGTTATTCTTTGCCAAAGAATATGTCATACAGATCTTGTGCTGGGCAATTACGTAGGTACTATATAACTTTTCTTCTCAAATGATGCTTCATCGTACGTACACTTGATAACGAATTTTATACATATCTGATTCTAGGTATGCATTAATATTAATATTAAGTAGGTACGTAAGTATATGAAAACTGTAAGTCGAATTCTAAGTATTAAGATTTAACTAGATTCAGATCTAGATTAGTTTTGATAAAACTATGTTTGTGAATAATTAAATATATATTTTTTATCTATAAGATTTGTTTAATCTTCAATCAACAAACTTTAGTATTCTTCTTCTTCTTCTTATCGTTTCATTGGCAAACATCGTTAATTTATATTATAGCGGCCCAAAATTTAGCTACGTTGACTGCATTGTCAGAGGCAGCCATCAAGTCCTCTTGCGTGCAGGTGTTAGGGCATGCAGGACATGATGTGAGGTGGGCCATTGTATGGGCTACACTGCATGAGCATTCCAGATCTGTACCATCTGTAAACCCCCACCTGAACAAGTTTTCTTTGCTCCGGCCAACCTGAGTTCGGAGTCTATTTAAAGTCTTCCAGACCTGCCACGGCAATGTATGTCCGGGTGGAAGATCTTCAGCAGGTGGCACAAAGGGGTTAGGTAGAGATACACCTTTCCTCCAAAGGCTGCACCTCGCTTTTGAAGGCTCCAAAGTCAACGGATCGACACACTTTGTGAAGCTCTTCCGGCTCTTTAGCCTCTGCTCTACTGGCATGTGGCCATTCATCGGGTGTCGTGCGTCGTTGTCCATTTTGAGTCTTTCTGCAGAACTCGCCACAGCTCTACGGACATTTGGAGGCGCTATGCCAGCCAGTGGATACAGCAGTCTAACTGGAGTCGGTTTAAGACAACCCGTGATGATCCGGCACGTTTCGTTTAGCGCTGTATCCACTAATCGTGCATGGGCGGAACGACTCCATACAGGGCACGCGTATTCGCCAGCAGAAAATGCTAGCGCCAGCCCAGATGTCCGCATTACCCGCGGTGAGGCTCCCCATTTGGTGGTAGTGAGTCGTTGGAGCAAGTTATTGCGGGAGTGAACTTTTTTCTTAATATTTTCGCAGTTCTTCGGGTATGTTAGGGACCTGTCCAGTACGATACCTAGGTATCTAGGATGGTGATTGTGGGCTATGGGCACACCTTGCCATAGAATATTGAGTCTACGACCCGCTTGGTGGTTGCGAAGGTGGAACGCACAAGACTCTGTTTTGCTTGGCTTGGGTTTAAGTGAGTTCGCTTCATAATACCGGCTCAAGGCGTTAAGAGCAGTAGAGAGGTTGGTCTCTACTTCTTCGAACTTGGTGCCTTGGGAAGTAAGCGCAATATCATCAGCGTACATAAAGCGGGACGTGTTTGGGCTGGGCGGTTGGTCGTTAGTATAGATGTTAAATAGCAGCGGGGCCAAAACACTGCCCTGCGGCAAACCGTTTTTTTGCAATCTCCAACGACTCTGGTCTGAGAGAAGGTGAACCCGAAAGCGACGGTTGTTAAGAAGCTCTCGGAGTATCATGACGAATTTATGATCACCGGTCATGGTTTCCACTTTCCATAACAGCCGCCTGAGGTTCACTGTGTCATAGGCCGCAGAGAGGTCAACGAACACAGCGCCAGTTATTTTGCCCAACTCGAAACCATCTTCTATGTGCTGCGTGAGCTTTAGAGTCTGGTTGCAGCACGACTTCACTGGTCTGAAACCCGCTTGCTCCGGAATCAAAACCGGGTCAATAAAATTTGTAAGCCTGGTCAGCAGCATTCGCTCGAACAATTTAAATGAATGGCACAAAAGTGAAATAGGCCGAAAGTTTTTGGGATTGTCGGCTTGTTTGCCCGGCTTCAACCAGCACAAGTAACCAGATAAGCAAGCCATTCAACCGGTCTGATATTACCACATCCCTTAATCACTTAAAAAGTGGCAAAGCCTCGGGGGTGGACAATATATCTGTGGAGCAATTAAAGCATCTCGGCCCAGCTGCTGTGACATGGTTGCTGCTTCTATTCAACATTTATCTACCAATTCATATATAGGTATACAAGTAATCTAACTAATTGTAACTATTATAAATTATGAATATACCTATTATAGTTTTTTAAGTCGTAATAAGAATATTACGACTTAAAAGACTACAGGACCGATTTTAAAAATTCTTTCACCTACAGAAAGACATTATTAGCGAAAAATATAGGCCAATGTTAAACTTTTTGGGTTAACAAAAATCATGGAACTCTTCTCTCATGGAAAACATGGAAAAATATGTATACTGTGTATATAATTATGTGTAAGTACTTTTTGGGTGAACAAAAAGCGTGAAACATGCGTCACCTAAGTAACTTGTGAATTGTATCGTCACCGCGCGCGCTCGACGATACAATTCACAAGTTACTTAGTTTTCACTTCTATCGGCAGTCTCCAAAGACTGTCCCGCATGATTTTATTTAAAAATAACTCAGGGTCCCTGATGAAATCTAAATAAATGTCCACTCGTGCGAGGCCGGGACGGGCCGCTAGGTTTTTTTTTTTAAAAGACAGCTCTTGCACTAGAGAACAAGCTCTGTGTCGCAGGGGACTCTACAAACATACATTTATCGGACACAAATTTCAACCAGACTCAGAACAACTCTTTGTAGGTCACACAAAGTTTTGTCCTATGTGGGAATCGAACCCACAACCTCGTGCACAGCAGGTGCATACTGCGACCACTGGATCACCAAGGCAGTCAGGTATATTAGTCGCGACTACTCTTTATTACTACATTGCCTGTATTTCTCTCTATAAAGATACAAACCTACTACCCTCATTACGCTCACACAAGTCCACAACTTGTACTACCTAAGAAGCACTCTTTACCTCTTAGGTTTCGAGCAGACGTGCTACTTTTATATCAACATGACAAGTACCACCCGGACGCACAAAGACTTAACGTACTAATATAGTTATTTAACTCTTATACTAACTCAAGTTACATGTTTATATGTATGCTTGTCTATAAGGTAGGTATTTATCTGCTAATGGGACACAAAATAAATGATTTATTAATATTATTATATATAATCGATCGGCACAAACCACTAGACCAACAGGCTAGTCGCAGATCACCAATGCTAAAAAAGCATGTCTGCTTTAGCCCTTATTCTAAGCCCATATTTCCTTCTTACACTAAGGAAATGAAACCGTAGACGAGGAGTACCCTAAATATACGAGTTTCATTACATGTTCGTCGTAAAAAAAACTTAAACATCCTATAACTGAACAATAGGAAAGCAGAAGTGACACTTGTGTACGCTGCGACAACGTTAGAAGTAACAAGTGCAAGTGAGAGGTCCGAGTGTTGGTAAGGAGTAAGAAAGAGACAGCATGTATTGTACCTCGTTATTCAAGAGTGTCGTAAATGAAAATAGAGGTGTATAACAGGATATGATCACCATAACCTCACTTACGTTTATAGTTGTGAATACCGTTTTTTATCCAGCTAAAGAGATGTAAGTATCTTCATTTAGTAGTTCACTTAGTCGACAAACGACTTCGAAATCGAAGTAGTCAGATGACTGGGTCGATGGACGACTTCGTAGACTAAACGACTAATGTTGACAAAGATAGGCATCAAGTGACTTGGTTCACGGTTGCTTGAGACCGACATGCCTCCAGTCCAGTCAATGTAGAAGACTAAAGCAGTCTTCGGCATCATCATCAGCCTATTGCAGTCCACTGTTGGACATAGACCTCTCAAAGAGTACGCCACTTGACACAATAAAAGCCACCTTGCGAAGATCGTTGCTTCACCTAGCCTGAGGTCGTCCTACACTACGTTTGCCGTGGCTCCACTCAAGAATCCGTCTACTCCGGCCTGCTTTCGGCATACCGAATATTAATACCGTTTCCACACATACCTAAACTCACGCACAGGAAGACAACTACATTGTACAATTATTTAACTGTCAGCTTCTATGTATATGGTAAAAATATGGTGACCGTGTGGTGATGGATTAAGAATACAAATGTCATCACCCCTTTCTATCCCGAGGATGTCGTAAGAGTCGACTAAGGGAGTAAGTCAAGCAGACAATATCCACCGCAAGAAAGGGAAAACTCAAAACAAAACCCAATACCAACCCGTCTGGCCAGCGTGGTATAGTAGGCTAATATCCCTCCATATTTTTGATGGAGACCCGTGCCCAGCAGTGGGACGTTAATGGGTTGAGATGATGTATATAGTAAAAGCCCCCTTTCGAGTACGGTTTGCTCATTTATATGGTAAGAATAATAAATATAAATTGATAAATTGGCCTTACTTTCTGAAAAAAAGTTATTGATACCATGGTTCTGCTATATATAGTACAGTAGCTAATATACTATAGGTACCTAATTATTAGTGAAAATGAAAAGATATGATAAACGTAGATGTCGTTTTTCTAGCCTACGTGACAACGCAAAATGCCCTCGCCTAAAAAATTTATCGAAATAAATAATTTAAAGAAAAGGCTTCTTCTTTTATTCAATATTAATAGAAAAAACTATTCTAGACTACATTTTGGGACACGTTCGAAAATAATCGGTGTTATTTACATAGCAAAATGCGACCCCTATTTGATCCAAGAAAAAATAATTCTTGAACGTAATTCATCTACATAAAGAAAAATATCTTGAAAAATAAATAGCGAGATGAATGTAACTTTACATATCTAGAAAATATATGGCTATTGAAAAGATATTAGAATGTAGGTCGATTATCTAGTTAATTTAGTTGCGCATTCAATTTTCAGGCGCCCCGTACATGTATGACATTCTTATAGCAATTTATTTTCGATCTTAATTAGAAAGTTGTAAAGAAAGAAAGAAAGAAAAAACATTTATTTTGTCTTTTCATCTTGCTACAATAATCTAAAAAATATATATAATGGTTACACGACAAAACAGGACCTAGCTCAGTGATTAATTGCAACATCGCAGACGCTGCAGCGCTGATATTCTGCTAGGACCCCTTAGGGAAGGTATTCGACACCTTGACATCTTGTAAGATGTTTTATTTTTGTATTTTTTATTAATTGACGTTAAGAGTATTTTTTCATACACGTCACAATAAAATTATCGTCATTCTTATCTCCCATTTTCCTTGTTTGCCACCTAAGTAGTATAAAAAAGAGCTGAGAAGGGTTTAACCTTAATTCGCACAATCTGGTTTCCTCGCGATGTTTTCCTCTCCCTCCTTTTCAATATCTTTCATTTACCTTGCTATACGGCTGCACGGTAACAAATCAACTTGTGTGGAAATGCATCACATAAATGATTTTTAGTCCAGGCTAGGTTTAAAATGCCGGGGAAATGAGATTGCGACCAGCGCGCTCAGGGACGTACCGTCGACAAAACAACTCAATATAACCACGCTAGATTAAAATGGAACGTAAAAATAAAAAGAAATGGAAGATTAAAAAAATGTAGAGTATTTTTAGTGAGATAGTTGTTTTATAAAAAAATATTTAAAATACACGTAGAATGCCACGCCAGCAAGGAAAATCTTATTTTTGGTGTTCACCAATTACCAATGATGGTCGTGGCATCCAAAGATTTCATTAACTATACTTAATATTATAAAGATAGATATCGGCTATCGATGTAAAAGCCTATGTGTTATTTCAGACCATAATCTATCTCTGTACCAAATTGCATCCAGATCCGTTTAGTAGTTTTTACGTGAAAGAGTAACAAACATCCATCCATCCATTCTCACAAACTTTCACATTTATAATATTAGTAAGGATGTTTGTGTTTTTTATTTTGTATTAGAAATAAATTGTTTAGTTTTAGTTTTAATTTTCTATAATTATTTTGTTCTATTATTATAATTTCTAATGTTTATTTGTAATTAAGTTGTAAAAATCGTTTGAACATAAATACATCAATAAATAAATGACTACTACTGATTTCCACTAGCTATGATTAACATTCATAGTTTTTAAGCTTTATATGTCATACATTTTGTAACTCTATGAAAAATGAATGCCGTTATATCACCTCTTTTCAGCGATCTTTTGATTTGTTTGAAAGTAAATCATAGACCATATTATGACTTTTTTAACCGACTTAAAAAAGGAGAAGGTTCTCAATTCATCAAATCTTTCTTTTTATACATTGATTACTCGAAGACGATGATTTGAAAAATATATTTTTGTTTCAAAGGGTATACTTTCCAGGTCCTTTTCAATTTTACCGAAATCGGTCAAGCGGTTTCTGAAAAAAAAAAAAAAGTATAAGTACTATGATATTTTATTGAAGTCGGAATAAATAAAACATTTTTAAACTTCTATACAAAACTAGGGATCCCTAGGTAAACTTTAAAAAAAATTGCCACCTGTTCAAAGCCGTGAGTAAAGTTTCTCTACATATATTTTTTCCATAAAATAGTTCGATAATTTATAAAAAAATTACCTTGTCGAGTACCGTAGGTAGTCCCTCAAGTAAATCATACCATGAAATAGAGAGAAATGTCACTGACATACCCCATAGAAGAATGATATGCAGTCATTGCCGCCATCTTAGGGCCTATGGCGACCCTTTTTATGCAAATAGATAAAAAAGAAAATCAGAAAAAAATTTACTGCCTTAATGGTTTCAGCGATTGAACAGATTTATTTGAGTATATAGAATACTAGCTTTTACCCGCGACTTCGTCCGCATAAGTTTTTTTGTTTTCTCCCGGCTGTAAGTCCCCCTGCAACAATGTCCCACTCTCGTGTTCCAGTCCTCAACTTCACATCAAAATTTGTTCAAAAGCAACCTAAGCTACATAATGGATAGCTCCGAATGTTTCCTTAGTAAATATAAAAAGTAAATAATGTAAATCGATTTAAAATACTACTAACTACCTACCTGCCAACCCCCGATGTTAGACAAGAATATTTTACGCTTTCTTTTGTGTTATAATAATATGCCTTTTCCTAAAAGGAGAAGGTGTATAATCCTTGTTTTGCGAACAATATTGAAGGAGCAGCATCCAAGTGAGCAATGCTGACTAGGGAAAGACCTTTACGTAACATAAGACCACAGTCAACTACATACAGTAATGTAGTTGTGTTCCTGTGAGTGAGTTCAACACAATTTTTCATAAGTCCTTAGGGGTCGACTGTCCAAAAATCCTTAAAATTTTACTAGAAAAGGAAGGTGAAAGATAATCCTTTGTTGGTGCACCTTACAGTGTAATAGGAAACGGCAACTTTGACGGCCCTAGGCCTTCTAGTTTTGGCTTTGCGCTAATACGTTAGTCAGTCAGGTTTTTCTCTTATATCATCATCATCTCAAACCATTAACGTCCTACTGCTGGGCACGGGTCTCCTCCGAATACTTGGAAGGATATTAGCCTACTATACCACGCTGGCCAGGCGGGTTGGTATAGGGTTTTGTTTCGAGTTTTCCCTCTCTTGCGGTGGACATTGTGTGCCAGACTTACTCCCTTAGTCGACTCTTACGACACTCTCGGGATGGAACGGGGTGGTGACATTTGTATTCTTAATCCGTCACCCCACGAATGATTCTCTTATATACTTATATGGATATTGTAAAAGATATGAACGTTAAAGTCAGTGCTATTGCTCTGTTTACAAAAAATATGTCTAGATTGATTAATAAACCCTTCAATTTTACTGTAACATATATCGACCCCTCCAAACAATAACTCGGTAATCGAAAAATCAAAATTTTACAGGAGAAATTATTTACTGATTTTATGGAATATCTTTTTAATGAGTGAGTCTATTGCAGTCATTGATGTATCATAAGAAAACTATTTTTTTGTGAAATATGACTGTGTAATCAATATTAAATTCTTTTTAATCAAAACCTAGAAATTTGGGGAAATAAATAATACCTAAAATTCTATACATAAAATATTACAGAAATAGTACTTACGGGGTTATTGTAGTAAATTTATTTAACAATATATTTCGTAACATTATGTTATGGACTTTTACAGCGTTATTTTCTATCGTCGGGATGATACGTGACGTTATATTACGAAGTTATTGTGGTAATATCAAATAATTTTAGAAACTGTATTGTTATGTAACATTATTATTACAAGGAAATTTTAAATAACAGTTTTATTGTTACCATTCAATATCGTTAATTTTAAAGACAAATGCAATTTTAGAGGGTAAGTATAAATGAAAGAAATAGTACAATTATTCGATTATTAAAGTTATATTTATTAAACCTCAGAAATCTACAGAACAGAGGAAGTCAAATAAAGTGGATGGATAGTGTAAAGCATGATAATATGTATGTGAAAGGAGTGAGCAAAGAGTTGACGGCTAATGGGAACGAACGGATGAGGAACTGATGGGATGGATTTTTGTAGTTTCAAGACAGCTTACAGGATGTATAGTTTTCTAACAGAAAGCAGTTCTCTAATGGAGTACAGTTCAAAGGTGGGAAATCTGTGCGGTTTAAAGTACATGACCTTAATTAGGGATCTTTGCGCTCGCTCCAATTCCAACGATTTAATTTTGTTGCTCCATCCTATACAGGAATGCAATAAGTTAGGATCGACTGTGCCAACGAGATGTATATTTTGTTTAACAAGGTTTTTGAAGTAACAAGTCTGAGAGTTTTAAAGGACTGTTAGACACTTTTTGTTTGAGTGTACTTCTTTGACAATAAGAGACGTGAGTGCACTAACAGCATCTACTGTAGACCTTTTACGTATAAAACCAAATTGCGAGTCAGAGAGTATGCCAAATTTGTCTAGATAATTTAGTAATCGATTATTTATAAGTTTCTCTAGGATTTTAGAATTTGCAGGTAATACAGAGATAGGTCTTTAGTTACAGGATTTATCTCTGCTACCACCCTTGTACACAGGCGTGACAATAGTTTGCTTGAGAGATGAAGGGAATTTGCCTTGCTTGAAGCATAGGTTAGCCAAATGAGTTATTGCAGGGATAACTGGTTCAGAAGCAAGCTTCAGAAATTTAGTGGGGATGTTGTCGTATCCTGGGGCACTATCTGTCTTTAGCTGATTTAGTACAGAGAAAACTTCTCGATTATCAGCATCCATTAGCGGGAAAGATGACAATTGCTTTTTTTGTGTTGTAGTATGGGTTTGTTGTGTCGAGCTATTTAAAACCATCGCTTTAGTCAAAGTTTTTCCCATATTAACAAATAGTTGCCAAGAGTTTTCAATATTTATTAATTCTATACATTGCGTTTTATTTGTTTTTCGCTGCGTTATGTTTCTGTGTGTTATATTTATCGTAGTCTATAATTTTTTAGGGTTTTTACAAGCATTATTTAATTGTTCTCTATCATATTTACGTTTATGTTTTTATAATAAGGCTGTTGCAGAAGTTACGGTATCTCTTATATGATATTTTTAATATTTGATTGACATTTCTATTTTTACACAGCGTAGAATGCCTAACGTTATCCAAGGCTAACTTGCGCGTTGGCTCCTTGGAACTAGTGATGTAATGGTATTTTGCAGCAAACTGCAGATTCTAAGTGAGAGTTCAGGGAATTTATAAAGCTTGTAGCATAATTGTTTGATGGAGAGCAATAGATTGTATATACCTAAGATAATTAGGTTAGGTTGTACATAGAGACTTGTAGACTTGATTGACTTGTCTTAGTTGACTTGACTTAGTTTTATTTCTTGTACATTAACTTTATAGGATAAATCCTATAACGTTTTTTTATAAGTTAATGCGATGGAGTCGTCTTCTATATAAATAAATTTATATAGAAGACGACTCCATCGCATTGATTAATATGATTCGTTGTAAGATATGTAGTTATGGATTTGGGGAATAGGCTTATCACAGTTTAGTCTACATTCAGTTAGAACCATTAGATCGATTTCAGAGTAAAGGCTTGTCAGCATAATTTGTAGATCGGAAATGTAGCTATACACTTCTGATGTTCTGCAAAATGATTGTTAAGTCGGTATTGTTTATGTTAGTGGTTTTGGAGAAGTTTTCTAACGAATATTCCAGAGATTTTGCTATTTCTATTTTGTCTATTTCTTGCAAAGTGGAGAGAGTGTTATCCATTAAACTTTACGCACCGGCACGATGGGCAAGAGCACGTGCGGGTGGCTTGGCATATATATATATATATATTAAATGCGCTTGCAAACATGCTAGGTGAATTAAAATTTGGAATAAATTGACCGTATTGAAATGTTGCGTAAATTAATGAGCCAACACTAAACTTAAATAACATTGTTAGTGTATATTACGGAATGTTTATATTTAAATTATTTGTAAAAAAAACCCGTGATGACGTTTACCAAAAACTTTATAAAAAATATTTAGGCCAATAACCCGGTAAATGAAACTTACCAAAATAAAAAACTTTATTTTTTTTTGCACAGACCTATAACAGGTTTTTTGCCGAAATATTTTTGTTTCTAAATTCCCAGCAATAAAAGGGTGTGTCATGATATCTTTGTAAATACCAATAGAAAAAATCTGAAAAAAATTGGTAAGGTGTATTCCAGTCCCCGGATTCCGAATTTGACATAACAGCATAAACCCCATAATAGCACATTACCGAGTTTTTGCTTGGAGGGGTCGATATATACGTACTAAACTTCACCCACTTTTCCCTTTAGGGACCTGCTAATGTAATTTACTTTGCTAATACAAATGTTCATTACACCAATCATAGAATCATACTCTTATATTTATCTTCAATTGAAGATACGATTGAACTCGATTTTCTTGGAAATTACAGAAATAATATGAAACAAATTTGGAATTTGGTCTCAATTCGACATTCAATATGTCATGTAGTTATTTATTTATTCTATGGAAGACTTACTGCTAAAATAACAGATTAACTACAGAATAACGTTATTATATAGCTCTGATGAATTACCACAGAGACTTATTCGGAAATACTTCATTACCACGGCCTTATTTGTCTATTCCTGACAAGTTCCTTGCTTGTTCTTCCTGAGACTACACTTGTCACCTAACTAGCCGTTGGTAAATTGGCTGATGTCATCTTTCAGGATTACTTTCTACATTCATAATAATGAACTTCAGTAGTTTTACTTTGTAACCCAAGTAAATTTTGAGTTTAAGTTTGATTTATCGAAACATCGCTTTTCGTACCATTAGGTAACTTTGTCTGCTGTCGTAATTGTAACTAAGAAAAAAAAATGAATTTTAGCCAAATTATATTTTTTCATCATCATCATCAACTCAACCCATAAACGTCCCACTGCTGGGCATGGGTCTCCTTCATACATTTGGAGAGATATTATAATGGCCATCTATTTATTTATCCATCTTAGCCAAAAGACGTCCACTGCTGGACATTTTTTTCTCCAAGGTTTTCCACATCATTCGGTCCTGAGCTGACCTTGTCCATCGGTTGCCCGCGACCTTTACCAGGTCGTCGGTCCACCTTGTTGGAGGCCTGGCCACGCTGCGTCTTCCAGTTCGTGATTTTCTAATCTAATCGAACTGGATTCGTTCATATACTAGGTACTAATTAAGGCAAACAAACATACGGCCCGCTTAATTCTAAGCAAGTACAAGACATTTGTCACCTTCCATCCATTGCGAACTCAGGTCACATCGTACCAACAATCTTTATTCTATAAACTACTAGCGATCTGCCCCGGTTTCATACGGTTTGATTCAATTGCTACCCAACTTTACATGTTCATCTGCTGAATCTAACGATTTCCTAAAAATTTCATCAACATCTGCCCACACATTGATTTATATATACTTCTAAAACAAACTAATAACAGGATTGTAGTAGGTTAAGTTTACTACGGCCCCTGCAAGAGAGAAATTTGAGTATTCACATTTTCTGATTTTAGCAGCAGGTACATTGTCCAGTTTTGTAGCTTAATGAAAGCCTCAGTTGCAACAATCTCGTTTAATATCTCACGAAATAACCACTCTAACCCATTCCGTATTTACTAATGAATTCATTATAAATGTTTGCATTTTCAATTTGAAGTTGTCTAATGTCGATGACGTTTCGAGGTAAATATTATGTTGTATTAGCTTCTGTAATGGAAATTTTGTGGCTAAGAAGCATATAGCATGCTTTACGGTAATCAGTTACAGTACATTAATTATAGTAATGCTTGCTAGGGCCATCACTCGCGTGTTACCTACTTGATGACGTTTCTGGGTTGTCGGTTACCCTGGAATTAAAATTTTAAAAATCTCTACCAATCGATTTGGGTGATGCAGAGATTTAAATTATTTTTTATTACTGTCCGTTGCTGGCCACGGGAATCTTATCCTCTATCGAGAGAGAAAGAGAGAGGGAAAGAGAGAGGGTTTTGGGCATTAATTCACACACGCTGGCCTAATGCGGTTAGTGAATCAGACATGTCCTTTGAATTTCTTCTAAGACATGTGGGTTTCCTCACGATGTTTTCCTTCACCGTTAGCAGACGGCGAACCATTTGATTAGTACGTACAAACTCCACAAAGTGAAATTCACGTTGATACTGCTACCCGGGATCGAACCACCACCGGTTCTTGGTTGCTCCAGAATATTATTCGATTGCCTATTTGTAAAGAAACTAACCTCAGAAAGAATCAATACAATTTATATGCCACCCTTGGTAATTTTTTCAGTAGAAATACGCCAATAGCAATGCCAGTACTTATTAGAAGCACGTACTGTCTAGTTTATCGTAGATTGAATTTAACAAATTACTTAAGTGCTTCCGATTGAAGTCTCCGCTGCGATTTCCGAGTTGACAAAAAGTGCTAAAGAATTGCCGTCTTCCTATAAACATTTGCGCTTAGTTTGGGGCCAAAGTAAAGCTCACTATTGTTATTTGTGTATTTTATGTTTTTATCAAATAGATTATATTATTATTATAACTATCCTTACTAATATTATAAATGTGAAAGTTTGTGAGAATGGATGGATGGATGGATGGATAGATGGATTTTTGTTACTCTTTCACATAAAAACTACTGAATAGATCTGGATGAAATTTGGCACAGAGATAGATTATGGTCTCGAATATCACATAGGCTTTTTGCAGCGATAACCGACATCCACGCGGGCGGAGCCGCGGGCAACAGCAAGTAGTTATATAAGTTTTAATATAAAATGCTTCATTATATTTATATCGACAGCTGGTAGCTGCGCGTATCGATAGTTCTACAAGGTAAAGCAATTTTTTTTAGATGGGTGACCGTTTTCACAACACTCCTTGTCTCGAAAAGCACGTGAACGCTCTTTCCGGTCGTGTTGGATTGCTAACTATGAGAGCCAAAAAATCGAGGGTGCACTTATATTCGTGCATATACCATTGAGATCTGTTTGTCTGGAGGACATTATTTTAACTTGTAAATTAAGCGGATTAATAAATCTTTAAACATCCAGTTCATAATTGTAATACGATGACATTTAAGCAAGCAAAATATGACTGGCCTGATCATTATCTGACTAAATATTATTAAGAGGAAAGACTTAATTTTTTGTTTGCCTGTTACGATTGAACTCAAAAACAACTGAACCGATTTTAAAAATTCTTTTACCATTAGAAAGCTATATTATCAGCGGGTAACATAGGCTATATTTTATTTAAAAAAAAAATACGGGATTTCTACGAAAACTGAATAAATGACCCGTGTTTTTTACAAGAATGTATGTACTTTCTGTTCTCGGTCGAGATGACGAATGAATAAATTCACAAAACTAAGCTATATTGACTCGACTGAGTAGGATATACATTCGGTCTAGATACGTATAACATAGTAGGTAGAAATAAATCATCCCAACTCGACCACGTGGACGAGATTTTCGTGGTCGAGTTGACGCATAAGTCAAAATCATAAATGAAAATGTCATGAAGTGTGAACAAAGTGTTTTTTTCCGGGTGCACACCCTTCATGTATAAAAAATATGCTTTCCGCTAAAAATACCCTTCAGAATCTATAGCAGATTTGACAGCGTATAAATGTAGACGAGGATTGGCGACCCATCCGCCGCCATTTTTATCTCTGTCGTATATCACTGGACCGCATAATGTCAGGTCAATTTATATTATTGAAATCAGATCAGAAGGAACTAACTTCGTGACGCTACATGTATTTTTAAACGCTATCTATCTCATTCACTCTTTATGAGAGTGAAGAGCAAAAAATTTATTGTTGTAAAATCTTTATGTAATTAATAATACTAGAGCGTTTATAATAATACTAGTTACCACACGTGGTTTTGCCCGCGCGTTTAATCCCACGGAGCAGTGTTTTCATCCTGGATAAATTAGCCTATCTGCTATTCCCGACTATAATCTATTAGTGACAAATTTCATCCAGATCTGTTCAGCCAATTTGGCATGATTGAGTGATAAATATTCATACATCCATCCAAATATTCACATTTGTAAATCGTTGACAAACGTACACGGTGCGCAAGTACGAGTAGGTAGCTAAGTTACCATAGCCCATGGATGCTTGCAACGCCAGGAACGATAGGATTGAGATACGAGTACGTAGCTTCTTGGTATCTTTTTAAACACAATTCTGTCCGGATTCCTGGTATTTCGAGGATAAACATTGCTAACGTGTTGTCATGTCAATCTTACTTAAGTAATAGATAATTCTAACTGCCTCGGTGGTCCGGTGGCCGCAGTATGTGCCTGCCGTTCACGAGGTTGTGGGTTCGATTCCCACACAGGACAAAACTTTGTGTGACCTACAAAGAATTGTTCTGAGTCTGCGTGTAATTTGTGTCCGTTAATTGTATGTTTGTAAAGTCCCCCGCGACACAGAGCTTGTTCTCTAGTGCGGGCGTTGTAAAACACACAAAAAAAGATAGTATAAAAATAACTTAGTTTATCAAGAATATTTTCTGAATCTATAAGGGACCAAGATCAAAATTGACGGATCGCGTGTCAAAACCGTGGTCCCGATTATATTTATATCCGATATTATTATAGGAAATTATTATTACTGTAGTATATTTCATGGTCTATTTATTTAAGTTATTATAGCAATTATACTAGCGACCCTCCCTGACTTTGCTCGGGTTAAAAAAAAAATATTTTTTGGTTTAAATTGCCAAAAATCCCTCTTAGTATCACTTTCTTACGTCATTTACGAAACCCTTAACAAAGTAGTTTAGGTTTTAAGTTGCTGAATCAGTCCGTGAACAAGTATTAATGTCTGACTATACGGTGGGTATGTATGGTATGTCCATGTGGTGACGGATTAAGAATACAAGTGTCGTCACCCCGTTCCATCGAGGGTGTCGTAAGAGTCGACTAAGGAAATAAGTCAGGCAGACAATAACCACTGCAAAAGAGGGAAAACTCGAAACAAAACCAATACCAACCCGTCTGGCCAGCGTGGTGTAGTAGGCTAATATCCCTTCAAATGTATGGAGGAGACTCGTGCCCAGCAGGGGGACGTTTATGGGTTGAGATGGATGGATACGGTGGGTTCAGTGGCTTAAGGTTTTTCGCCAGTTGCGCGTTCAATCCCCAAACAGGATAATGGGTAGGAATCCCTAGTGTGGGAGTTGTCTTAAAAAGAAATGTCACCGCACGATAAAGGGATTTTTGTACAGGCATCTGGAAGGGATTGGACTATATACGAACTGTTTTATTTTTACATAGGCAGGTAGAGAGATAGATAGAATATTCTTTATTGTACACCAAGCAAAAATACAACAGTAAAATAACAGTTGGATATAGTTAGCTGTACAATGGGCGGTCTTATCACTAAAAGCGATCTCTTCCATACAACTTTTAGGTAGGTAGGTATACAACCTTTATTTAGGTAGTATGTTTGGATTAATGTATATCATGAAATTTATAATAATTTAAACAATAAAAAGCCCGACTTCAATGTATTCAATTTTCAAAATTCTATAACATACCGATGTTATAGAATTTTGCAGAACCCTAAAATTCCAAGTCTACTAGTCTACTCTTTCATACATACTCTTATCTCACTTTTCCTCCCTTAAAGACGTTAATTTTTAAATTTGATCATTTACAGCTAAAGTGCATCTGATGACTATTCAAATAAGCCCAAACACGGCTAGATTGCAATGTATAATTATGGAGTTCCGTTGCCTACCTTCTGGCTTCTGATGGGTGATCTGAACTGATGATCAGTTCAGATCACCCATCAATGAACTAACCGCGGCAAGCTTGCTTAACCTTGCATATCTATCCATCTATCATGTCATTGTACTCAAACCGCTGTTTGTTAATATAGCTGATCTTTGTTAAGCTGTGATATTATTGAGTGAAAATATCGTATATCATCAGTGTCTCGATATACTCACGCCAGTTTCCCAGAGGGGTAGGCATAGGGGGGTCTTTGATGTATGTAGATTAAAGAGAAGGGGACATAAATGTGTGGGTAAGCCGATATAGTATACTGTTTTTATTTATTATTTTGTGATATGAAGGATTTTATGTTTTTTATTACAGGATGTTGGGGGAATTAGCGTCAATGTTTTTGAAAGATATCAATGTGGTAAGCGTATGTTTTTTATACTCTATATTTTATTTTACTCTGTTTATTTCTATAATCGACAATGGCTAAATTGTATGATATTTTATAGTCACGGATGGATGGATGGATGGATGACGTGTTAGTGTTTTAAATGTGTCGGGTAAAAGTAAACAAATAATAGAAACTTTATAGTAAGTATAAAATAAAAACGTATCGTGATCACTTTGCACTCTTAATACAAATGCAAACAGTGTTATTATAATAATGTTTTTCTAATCGAATCAGTACTTTCTGAGATTAGCGCGTTCAACCAAACAAACAAACAAACTCTTCAGCTTTGTAATAATAATAATAATATGTCGGGACGTCTATTAAAATATCGTGTATTTAGAGCTAATTATGTCCACTCTGACGAGATCAAGGAGATGGTTACAAACTCCTTAGACGTAATACAGAACACTGGTGCTCTATGGGTGGTTGTCATTTGATTCGTTGACTGCTTTGACGGGTGCGTGGAATGTCACATTCTGCGGGACTGGTGGCGGATCTTTTATGGTGCTGGTGGCGATCATTATTATCGGTGGGCATCACGCTTGGGGCCCGAGTGCCACGTGTTCTGTAGAACGTCCGTAGTTTGCAGTTACTGACCATTGAAAGGAACAATTGATTGTGATTGAAATATGATCCAGTTGTTTTACCTCCTCGCCCGAATACCCACGTGCTAGTGCATAATAAAGAAACAATGAAAGAAATAAGCTAAAAGATAACTCCCGTGCTTCTACAAATATATATAAAAATAAATCCTAACAAGTCAGGTCCATTAATTTAAATCTCAATTCCCGTTTCAAATATAAACTTGATGACCATTTAATACTGTTATGAAAACCATTGGAAATTTATTTCCTAACAAATTTACGGATTATCCGGCTTTAGGCTATTTTCAAATGAATTATTAATAGTTATAACACCTATATATAAAGTAGACTCTCGTTAAACTTTTGACAAATTTGTATTTTGTACACAAATACACCTTTTATAGAAGGTCGTAGGAAAAAATATTGCTTTTTAATTGTAAACCTTAGAGCTATGATTACAAGGTAAAAGTTTCCAAAGAGACGTATACATTGAAGAGACATGTTTTAAAAATAAAGCATCTACACACAGCCGTAATATTTGTCGTGTTGAATTCGCTTCTCATCGGATTATGGGAGTGTTAAGAGTGCATCTGTGTTTTCACACACATATTACACACATACAGCACTATTATATCTATTACACAGATGGCTATTCTTAGTAAGTTTTATTCGAAGCGCTCATGGTCAGGCACACAGGGGGTGTGCCTGACCATGAGCCATGAACCATGAGCAATTTTTACACAATGTAAAAAATATATATTGTGTAAAAATTGTTATTGTATAAATTAAATTGAATTGAATTGATCTAGAAGAACCCACTCGCTATGTCATGTCATCGGGAAAATCTCGGGAGGGAACTCATTTCATAACTTAATCGTATGTGGAAGAAAATTCTCCTGGAACCATACATTAGGTAAGGGATGAGTTTAGATTCTAGAGTTCTAATATCTGAGGATAAACTTACTGCCGCTGGCGGGAGGTACGTTGATAAAATGTGCCCAAGTGCATCATACTGAATAATTCCTAAATTATAAATTACTAGCTATTGCTCAATGCTGCGCCCTCGTGCATGTCGGTTATCGCAGTGAAAATTATCTACCCTACTTTGTTCTTCTCCAGGATACCAACTATCGCTTTACCACATTTCATTATGACTCGTTTAGCATTTTTTGAGTTTTTAAAGCGTACACCATGTAGCTTGATATCGTGTGCTATAGTATATCTATACAATAATATTATAAAGCTGAAGAGTTTGTTTGTTTGTTTGGTTGAACGCGCTAATCTCAGAAAGTACTGGTTCGATTAGAAAAAAAATTTTTTTTTTGAATAGTGCATTTTGTCCAGGAAGGCTATAGGCTATATAACATCACGCTATGATCAATGGGAGATGAGCAGTCACTACTGCACTATCTCACTAGATATGTTGCAAAATTGTCATTGTCATGTACAGAGGCATCGAACCGTGTGGGCACGTTGACCCCTAAGCGTGCCTATGCTGCTATTGCCGCCACCAACAAGTCCTCGGTGGTAGTACGACAAAAGGAACAGGCTATGAAAGAGCAGGTTCCAAAAACTAACACGGACAAGGATGGCTTCATCAAGGTCGAGAAAAGGAAAAGGAAGCCACTTTGTAGGAACCAGTGCGGTACCGCACCGACAGGACCAAATAAGCTGCTGCGTCCCGCAACACCAACGACGCAGCTATATGTGTCCCGCTTGCATCACTCCACGAAGGCCGAGGATATTGTGGAGTATATCCAGAAACAAGTCAACTGGACCTTGAGAGTAGAGAAATTGGTACCGCGTCATAGCACGAATTTCCATTCGTTTGTGGTGCGGGTGCCGACGCATGGTCTCGACACATTCCTCAAGGAAGAGTTTTGGCCGAAGGGTGTTGTGTATCGACGTTTTCGCGGACGATTGCACAACACAGCGAGTTGTAACACGACACCGGTAAAATGTGTTTAGTTATAAGTTTTATAATAATATATATGTTAGTTTGTAAGGTATTTATCTATGGGATTATGTAAGCTACTTGTATTTTGTGTATTAAGTATGTAAACTATATCCTGAAAATAAATGATTATTATTATTATTATTATTAAAATTAGGGAAAATATTCCAAATTACCATGCGGACGAAGTCGCGGGCCCCTAGTAGCTAAATAATCCCGACCGTGTGACCGGCTTTAAACCATTAGACCGTAAAGTTGAACCACCTAATCCTTAAGTCCCGCCTGTCAGTAGCACCTATACCAATCAATATGGGATGTTAATTCCTTCTAATACTTTGACAGTTGGTCTAAACATTAAACTATCAAACAACTTAGAGGTTTTCGAGTAGTTTTATAAACTCTGACGCAAAGTATCCTTGCACCTCAAACATGCCGTACCGTAAGATTCCAGTGGAATTTCTTACCAAATACGATTAGGCTGTGGAATGAGCTCGCTGCCGAAGTTTTCCCAAGAGACTATAAGAATGGGGTTCTTCAAGAAAGGAGTTATAAGGTTTTAAAAGAGTCGGCAATGCGTGAGTGACACTCCTGGTGTTGCAAATGTCCATAGGCTACGGTAACTGCTTACCATCAGGCGGGCAGTATGCTTGTTTGCCAACTTGGTAGTATAAAAAAAAGTACGGTATAACCTAATTATTATTATTTTGTGGACTCTTGCACTGGAGTATAGATTAATACTGTATTTTTGGCAGTCGTTTACTGCCAAAAAATACAATATTAATATTCAAGATGTGTTTCATAATCTGGTGTTAAAGTCATAAAGTGTTACATGTCAATAATTTGGTGCTGATTCGATGTTTTTTTTTACAAACTACTTAGAATTACTATATAATTTTTGACAAAACCATATTATAAAACACATCTTGTAGATTAATACTGTATTTTTTGGCAGTCATTTGTCTATAAATGCCAACAAAACATGGTTTGATTTACATCTCTTTTTCATCATTTTTTGAGACAGCCTCTCTCAAAAAATTATGAAAAGGAGGTTAACAGAATATGAGATACAGTTATTTAGGTAATTAGTAATTTTCTTTCATAATTAGATATAAGTATATATAGGCTATTTTGTGTGGCATAGATTATAAGTTACAATGGGGTGACGTATCCAAATGGAACTAAACCCTGTACAAATAAAGAAGAAGAAAAAACAGTCGGGCTTGCTCACTAGTATAGTGCCCTACCTCACTTAAAATTAGCATTATTAGATAGATTACAATAAGAAATTGAGCTATTAAAAAGCTATGTCAACCTATCACTAACTAAAGAGACAGTTATAATCGGCTTTCGAACTAGTACTACCACTTTGTATTATTCTTTCATCAAAGTCAACACGAAAGCGATTATAAGTTAAATAACTTTAACAGAATAAACTTAATCTGTTGAGGGATTTAATTCACTTTGATGTTTAATTGTTTATTTAGATATTAATATGTGTCTTATTAGAAACAAGTACCGTATGTGGTAGTTAGGTGTAGGTGCGTCAATAACTGTGTTACTTAATATTAATGTTGTTTATTATAACATTGGAAATGATTTGAAATGTTGAATTATTTGACATTTAAGAGAGGTAGGACACCATACTAGTGAGCAAGTCCGACTGGGGATGGACCTCCACCTTATAGAAGACCACAGCCAAATAAAATAAATAAAACACTAATCATACATAGCGGTGTAGTTGTGTTTCTGTGTGCGAGTAAGGTCACCAGCACTCATTTAGGGGTGCGTTTTGAAAGAAACGTTGTCCTACCCCAGGGCTACTGCATCTTAAAGCTCTAGTGTAAAAATAGGTCGGCAACACGCAAGTGATGCCTCTGGTATAATATAAGCGTCCATAGGCTACGGTAACTGCATAACATCAGGCGGGCTGAAAAACATGCGGGGCAGTCTTTGGGGACAGCAGATTGAACTGAAAAGTAGGTAACTTGTGAATTGTATCATCGAGCTATTAGATTATTATTTTTAAATATAGAAAGCGTTCGGTGATGATGACGTGAGTTCCATGATTTTTAGGTAACCCACAACGTGCTCAACGCGCCTAAAAAAGTTTTTACTTCAAAAATGTGAATTTGCTTTCATATCTATACTCTTTCTACATCATAGAATAACTCTTAATTTTGTCAACATTTGAATATGTGCTTCAATAACAAATATACACAGTTTAAGTGCAAACAACGTAGGTAAGTATCACTTATTTACATACATTGTTTACTTTCAATACGAGGTATAAACGTAGGTCGTCAATATCTTTGTGATGTGCTTTGATATTCGGATTGAGAATATTATTTTGGATTATTATTAATAAATGTATTATATATGTTTATGGTTGACAAGATTTAGATATTAATCGTTTAGACTGAGGTTAGACGTGAAAGAAGGGTAATGAACTGGGGTGTATATGTTACTGTAAAAGCCCGAACTACGGTAAATCTTAGGTTTTATCAGTAATGGATTTACCAACACGAGTCGGTAAATGTAAGAATATGTAAAAAAGAAACGATTTTATCGGGCTTTTACCATTAGAATTTAGCACATGCTAGGTTTTACCAGTGACGGTTGGTAAATGTTGGTTTTGGAAATAAAACAATGCATAGTACTTAATCATTTATTTCAATTAATAATTATTGAAATCCTTACATACCTATGAGTAATTATTAATCATTTGTACTACTAATCAGTCAAATCGTTCCCTATATTTTTTGGTATTTTTATTGATTAAGTTTTAATAACTCGTATTGTATTGACATGTTTATTTCAACATTTACCGTGTCTTTGAGGTAAATCCTAAGATTTACCAAATGAATGGTAGTAAAAGCCCAAAATAAACGATGATTATAGAACGGTTCGGACTTTTACCATTAATAGTTGGTAAATCTTAGGATTTACTGGAAAATCTTAGGATTTACCGTAGTTCGGGCTTTTACAGTAACATATATGTATACAAAAGGATATGGATACTTCTTTGTATATTAAAATTTTTCTGATAACCATCAGCATACCTAGATTCAGAACAAATATCTGAGAGCCACGCAAATATTTCTACTCATCTGGAATAGAAAACCCAGAAGTTCTAGTGCGGTCTCAGTGGCAAGGTAACCAAGTAGGTAGGTTTAAGAGAGGTAGGGCACCATACTAGCGAGCAAGCCGGATTGGGGAAGGACCTCCACCTTACAGAAGACCACAGCCAAATAACTACACATAGCGGTGTAGTTGTGTTCCTGTGTGTGAGTACAGGTCTCCAGCGCTTATTTAGGAATGCGTTTTGAAAGAAACGTATACCAATCCCAGGTTTACTTCCATCTTAAATACCTGGTGTAAAAAATGGGTTGGCAACACGCAAGTGATACCTCTGGCATTGCAAGCGTCCATAGGCTACGATTACTGCTTAACATCAGGCAGGCCGTATGCTTGTTTGCCAACCAAGAAGTATAAAAAAAACCATCTGTTACACTAATCAATATTTCAGAAGAGTAAAGCTAAGCGATAAATCAGAATATTATCCCGCACTGGGAGACGTTTACAAATACGTGAATTGAATCTAATTACCTCCGATAATTCTCTGTTTCCCTGCAAAAACAAAGCCAAACCCACGCTATAGTGCGAGCGGTCAAACATGAGCTAAGTATAAAAAAATATAATCTGCGTAAATGTTTTAAATATATTAATTCTGCACTATGAGCCCCTGTGTTGAACGTCATATCCTTACTAATATTATAAATGTGAAAGTTTGTAAGAATGGATGGATGGATGGATGGATGTTTGTTACTCTTTCACGTAAAAACTACTGAACGGATCTGGATGAAATTTGGCACACAGATAGATTATGGTCTGGAATAACACATAGGCTACTTTTTGCAGCGATAACCGACATCCACGCGGGCGGAGCCACGGGCAACAGCTAGTATAAATATATTATCGTAGACAGAGACGCCAAATGCTTAGATCCAGACATACTTCTTTCGTTTTCTCTTTTCATGCATGAACTTCGGTTTTGGCTACTTTTAATGTTGCCCTTTTTTTCTTTTACTTGGTAGATGCGCTTAAGGCAGTCCATATTGACGTTATTCTTCTTTCACCTATACTAATATTATAAAGCTGAAGAGTTTGTTTGTTTGTTTGGTTGAACGCGCTAATCTCAGAAAGTACTGGTTCGATTAGAAAAAATCTTTTTTTGTTAAACAGTGCATTTATCCAGAAAAGCTATAGGCTATATAACATCACGCTATGATCAGTAGGAGCGGAGCAGTAGTGAGATATGTTGCAAAATCGGGGAAAATATTCCAAATTACCACGCGGACGAAGTCACGGGCGACCCCAAATGACTTTATAAAGCACAATAGTGTGTACCAATCCTAAAAGTTACATTAATAAACTTCCACCGTACACTGGTGGTCACAGATTTTCCACTTTTCCTTATTAATTACTTTCTTGCGACCTCAATCTTTGTTCATCGAGTTTTTATCTCATTGCCAACATGTTATAAGAGCGTTTCTTTAGCTAAGTTAATATTTAAACTTGCCGAGGATTTCTAAGTTCGGTAAAAGGGAGGGCGGTAAAGTATATGGAAATATTAAGCGGTTATATTATAAAGTTTGTTTAAATTAAGAACTGTTTAACTTTAAGTTTGTTGATTTTCTTATTTATGTCGATGGTATGATCAGACAAGTTGTTACTTGACTAATATTATTTTTTTTCAAACAACTCTCGCACAAGAGAACAATCTCTATGTCGCGGGGGACTTTAACTTTATCTATTAACATACAATTAACGGAAAAAAATTACACCCAGACTCAGAACAACTCTTTGTGGTTCACACGAAGTTTTGTTCTGTGTGGAAATCGAACCCACAACCTTGTGCACAGCAGGCGCATACTGCGGCTACTGGACCACCAAGGCAGTCAAATAGAAATAGAATGTTTATAATAGCAACCCATATATGTCCCACTGCTGGGCACGGGTCTCCTCTCCTCTATCAAGAGGAAGAGGGTCCAGGCCTTAATTCACACACGCTGGCCTAATGCGGGTTGGTGAATCAGACATGTCTTTAGAATTTCTTCTAAGACATGTGGGTTTCCTCACGATGTTTTCCTTCACCGTTTAGCAGATGGCGAATCATTTGATTCGTACATATGACCTCCACAAAGTGAAATTCACATTGGTACTGCCCGGGATCGAACTCGCACCTTTCGCGTGCAAGTCGGTTACTTTCCCACTCGGCCACCACCGCTTTTTAATAATTTTACAGTGAAATAGTAGTTAAAACTTAAATAAAATAGAATGTTTATTTAAGTTTTAACTACTATTTCACTGTAAAATATTACTATGAAAGTAATAACCGTCTCATTAGTAGTTTCTTTGATATAATTAAAGTTGAAGAAGGAATAAAATACGAGGACATATAACTCAAGAAGCAGCGCAAAGGAACACATTACTCATAATACAATATTACTGAAACAAGTTAAAGGTACGGTTCCTAAAATAAGACCAATAGTTTTACTTCGTCCGTGTGGTGACGGATAAAGAATACAAATGTCATCACCCCTTTCCAACCCGAGGGTGTCGTAAGAGTCGGCTAAGGGAGTAAGTCAGGCAGACAATATCCACTGCAAGAGAGGGAAAACTCGAAACAAAACCCTATACCAACCCGTCTGGCCAGCGTAGTATAGTAGGCTAATATCCCTCCAATTGTATGGAGGAGACCCGTGCCCAGCAGTGGGACGTTTATGGGTTGAGATGATGATGATGATGATGATGAATTTTACTTAGTCTGAAGAAATCACTATCAGCGATAATATTTGATTGTCTACTATACTGCTTATAATATGTATATAATATTACGAGTATAAATGCGAGGGATGGATGTATGGTTTCTTACTTAACCATGCCATGCTTATTCCCGTGGGATTGTAATCACGTGTAAAGCCGCGGAAATCGAGTAAATATATTTTTTTCTACCAAAAATTTCACAATATAGGCCCAAAAATTTGATTTTTTTGTTGGTTATACCCCCCGTCCTATGTCTACCATTTGCTTTCGCCATGTTGCAATGGTTTGACCGCCATTATTTGGTTGACTGATTGCACAAGTGCAGGTACCCGCAGTTAAATAACTGCGTATACTTGCACTAGTGGGCAGTGGGTTCCTCACTTCCCGACGCTCCCGTGCCTCGGAAAGCACAATATGAAGCCGTTTGTCCTGACTCCTAAACTCTCCGTCCCATCGTTTATTATTATACAAAAATATTAATCGCAAGATTATTTGTTCTGTATCTAAATGTAATTTATCTAAAATATGTATGTATTTAGAAATTTTTAACTATGTTTATCAGTTGTTTGGTACAGGCTTTGCCTTGTTTGAGACCAGATGGCGGTGTGTGAGTTGTACCCCAAAAATATTTTTATTATTATTGCAACTGTTATGGAAACCAGACCTTAACACCCGACAGATAACGAGCGAGCTGCAACTAAAGACACATTCAAAGTCTTCGTCGTAATTGTCGCTTAAGATTTAATTAAAACATACGTCTTGCACACGAACACGTTGACATGCTACCGCGCTTTCTGTTTATGTTTGGAGATGTCTATAATATAAATGATATTGGTATGTACATCGGCTGTCTCAGATCAAAACCCAGTAAGGGTCTTTTTTTTGCATACTTATTTGGATTTTTCAAAGTATGTTCCACCAAATTGTGAAGACACCAGCTTTAATATCTTATAAATAAGATATATTTTAATATCACAAAACCAAGTAAGTGTTCTATATACCGTTCATAAACCATTTCAAAAACCAAGTAGTAAAGTTAGTAAGGGGCATAAAACATGCATTTTACATTATTTTCTGAAAAATTCTTGTAATATGTATTCAATAGTTAGTATTTCTTTCAGTTTAACACATATACTTTTGTAAGGCTACTCTGATTTATGTTTTTGCGTTCTCCTGTAAAATTTGTTAAAAAGCACTTAATGGGTTTTGATCTCGGACAGCCGACTTATGTCTCACGTTTGTGCATCTGCTGATCACGAGGTCCCGAGTTTGATTCCTAGGTCGTGTCAAAAATTGATATTTAGGTTTTATTTTTTTCGAATAATATTAACAAAAGATGTCGAATATTTACAATAGATTAAGATATAAACCATCTTTAACACAGATAGTCTCTGTCAAGATTAGCCACTGTGATCTTAATTTACCTAGGAGGACATTATTATCATGTTCCAAAGTCAAAGTAAAACTCATTTATACGTTTACATCAAATACATGATACTTATGAACGTCATAAAAACAAATGCCAGCATACTTTTTTCCTACAGCCAATTCGCTGACTATGGTCCCTACCATAGTCAGCGAATTATAATAAATAGTAGTCCTCGAGAAGAATTGGCAAGAAACTCGGGTCACTCTTTTTAATCATCAGAATATAACATTTACAATTTGGTATAAGTTACAATATTAGTAGTAACGAAAAAAAACGGAAACCAATATACCATACAGAATGATATTTAGATAAGTATTTAATCGTTACAAGGACTGACATAGACACACACATAGCTTATTTTGCGAAAACTTCCATTTACTCCATTTACACCTAAATACCCGATAGCAAAATAAACTTTCACACTTGGACACGATAAACGAAAAATATATGAAACCTTTTAACATAAAACCTTTTATGGTGCACTTTGGGATAAAATACTCGTACATACAAGTATTCGGATTCTTCACCTTGACTGCTGGTACTATCTGATTTAACGATATACTTTAAAAGACAGGCTCTTTTTAACGTGTTCACAGTTACGAAAGGTAAAAACCGATTATCTATATTTAATATTATGAACCTGAAGAGTTTGTTTGTTTGGTGGAACGCGCTAATCTCAGAAAGTACTGGTTCGATTAGAAAAAATGTTTTTTTGTTGAATAGTGCATTTATCCAGAAAGCCTATAGGCCATATGACATCAGGCTGTGATCAATAGGAGCGGAGCAGTATTAAGATATGTTGCAAAATCGGGGAAAATATTCCAAATTACCACGCGGACGAAGTCGCGGGCGACCCCTGGTAGTGTCACTAAAAATATCGTACACCTTGACTCTTGACCGTGTTAAAACTTTATGACTATTTGTCTTAATTTGGACATTGAACTTAGTAGGCTTTCATCTACTGCTTATGTAGTGTGCAAATACAGGTGTACTATCTCTCCTTCATTCTTTTAGAGAGATGGACTGACATAACAGGAGAAACGTAACACGGAATGTAATTCAAATTTAACATGGTTGAGTAGCTGGTTACGAAAGTTCAGTTACGTTTAATGTGGATAAAATGGAAATCACGGGAAGCATGAACGTGTCACTGCTGGGCACGGGTCTCCTCCATAAATTTGGATGGATATTAGCCTACTATACCACGCTGGCCAGACGGGTTGGTATAGGGTTTTGTTTAGAGTTTTCCCTCTCTCAGTGGATATTGCCTGCCAGACTTACTCTTTTAGTCGACTCTTACGACACCCACGGGATGGAGCGGGATGGGGTGGTGACATTTGTATTCTTAATCCGTCATCACACGTACAAGCATTTAGTTATGTTATAATTGATTTAATTTAAATTTATTTGAAAATAGCTTATATATTATTATTAACAAAATAATTGTCTAATTTCCATTTTGAATGTGTCACTAAGTAATACATTTATGCGTAGAATTGTTGAGTTACCAAAGAGAATTCCTTTGAGACTCCGCCGTCAATTGGATTTTGTTATTGAATTGATTGGGTCAACGTATTGGGTTCATATCTAAAGTTTCATTAATAATACTTACGTATATTTTGTTTAGCAGTGAACGTCTTTTTGTGAAGTATTCCATATTGGGCACCCGTTTTAATGGCACCTGAGTAAATGGCACCTAAGGTATTCCACATTGAGCACCTACCGATATTTTTATATCGATATGTTCCACTAATGGCACCTGCGAAAAATATCGGTAGGTGCCCAATGTGGATTACCTTAGGTGCCATTCACTCAGGTGCCATTAAACGGGTGCCCAATATGGAATACTTCCTTTTTGCTAAAGTTATTTATTTATTACGTTAAAAAAACATACAGTACCTACTATATTTACAATAGAAAATAAACAATAATCTTAGCAATGCACTCTTGAGACGGTAAGTTGTAGTTAAACCATTCAATCAAGTTGAAAATAAAAACAAACTAAATTATGTAACTGAAATAAAAGTTAACTTTTCTAATAATAAGCTAGTAAACAATTTAGTTAGCTACATTAAATTGTAACAAATTTTTTAAAAATAATTAAAAACATTAATCATTATCCTATTTAGTCCATATTGTGTAATACGATTAAAATAACTTTTAAATTGTATTATTGTACATTCTAGTAGTTTTTCTGCGAATTTCTAAGGGATTGAAGTATACAAATTTGACTGGGATGTTGGTCTAGTAGTGAGTGACCCCTCCAGCCGATCTTGTCGGAGAGGGCAGGGCGGCACTACGGGACTCTTTCCTTCCGACTGGTGCAGGTTTTGTCCGGGCATGGTTGCTTCGGGCAGTACCTGCACAAGGTCGCTTGGAGGGAACCGAGTCCCGTCTTTGAGTATAATATGGTGATAAATATTTATTCAAGTTTATAATATCTTGTTTATTTATATTATTACTTAACTGACATAGAGTAAGGCAGATTACATTAGTTATTTCTACTTATTTTTAGAACAAAGCTGGCTTAAACATTAATGTACTTAAATTTCCCAAATGACCTTTTCAAATAGGTTTTATATAAAAACCGTTTTGCTGACGTCATCTTCATTACGAAGCGACTATCGAAAAGCTTTGTAACATATGATCTTGTTCATATTCATGAAGGAAGTAGTTTGATTCATTTTATTTACGCGATTTTGCGAGAATCTTTTTTTTTATACTACTTGGATGGCAAATAAGCATACGGCCCACCTGATGTTAAGCAGTAACCGTAGCCTATGGACGCTTGCAATACCAAAGGAATCACTCGCGTGTTGCTAACCCATTTATTGACACTAGGGCTGTAAGATGGAAGTAACCCTGGGAAAGGAATACGTTTCTTCCAAAACGCATCCCTAAATGTGCGCTGGAGACCTGTACTCACACACAGGAACACAACTACACCGCTGTGTGTAGTTACTTGGCTGTGGTCTTCTGTATGGTGGAGGTCCCTCCCCAGTCGGGCCTGCTCGCTAGTATGGTGCCCTACCTCTCTTATTATTTATTATTATTATTTTGTGAATTTCCCGATTTCGCTCGTGTTACACAGATTTTTTACCAGTTTTGGGATTGATTTTCCTAAAATTCCTTTTAGTGCTCGCTTACTACATTTAGGAACCTTCGTGCAATATTTCGAATTTGTATTTTCTTTTGCCACTGTGGTTTACGCTCTAACCCTGGTTGACCATAATAATAATGACAGCATTTCCCCAACACAAAACAAAATAAGCTTTTATTCTGCGTACTCAGCTAACGACAATACATTGTTGGCCTACCATATGATATGTTAGTGTTGGATAAATAGTTTGAATGACGGCCATTGGACTATTAAACAAATAAAATACAACCATTTGGCGGGAAATGGTTAAACAGCCACGATAAATAGATTGCAAATTGAGGCAAATTTACGTAATGTTACCTAGTTGATATCCTACTAATATTATAAATACTACTAGCTGTTGAATAAAGTTTGTAAGAATGGATGGATGGATGGATGTTTGTTACTCTTTCACGTAAAAACTACTGAACGGATCTGGATGAAATTTGGCACAGAGATAGAGTATAGTCTGGAATAACCATCCAAAGGTTGCCTGGTAGAAATCGCTCTTAGCGATAAGGCCGCCCATTGTACAATCTTATTTATTTTAAGTTACTGTGTAATGTATTATAATGGTGTATAATAAAGAATAACTAAATAAATAAATAGGCTACTTTTTACAGTGATAACCGACATCCACGCGGGCGGAGCCGCGGGCAACAGCTAGTAGTAAATCATTGCGCTTTTTGCTCGAAAGGTTAAGTAGTGATAAAGTATCCCAAGGATAGAAAAACGTTTTGTTAAAAACGCATGACTAAATGAGTGCTCGAAACCTGTACGCACACACACGAAGCTACACCACTGCGTGTAGTCATGTTGGGCTCTCCAGCTGAGAGATGGTAAGTGGCCGTCAAATCGACGGAAACGACCCTGTGCACGTATTGGACATAGGCCTCCCCCATGGTCTTCCACAGCACTTGGTCTTAAGCTGACCGTATCCATCGGTTGCCTGTAACCTTCCAGGTCGTCAATCCACCTTCTTGGAGGCCTGCCCTCGCTGCGTCTTACATTTCGTAGTAGTAGTCCCCTTGTGTATATATGGTGTATATATAAAAACCCTTTGTTTTCTCCACACCATCTATCTCTTTACCTAATTACATTAAGATCCGTTGAGTGGTTTAGTCAAGAAAGGTAATAAACAAACATAGTTACTTTTACATTTATTATAAGAGTATGGATTAAACATTTTACGTGCAGTTCTGTCCAACATTTCAAAGAGCTTTCTGTGTGAAGTATTTGACGTACAAATAATGTTACTAAGCTCGGATTATATAGAATTTTATTTTAGTCAGGCGAAGGAAATAATAAACTAACTTAGAACTACCTTTTATACTAATACTAGCTGTTGCCCGCGGCTCCGCCCGCGTGGATGTCGGTTATCGCTGTAAAAAGTATGCCTATGTGTTATTACAGACCATAATCTATCTCTGTGCCAAATTTCGTCCAGATCCGTTCAGTAGTTTTTACGTGAAAGAGTAACAAACATGCATCCATCCATACTTACAAACTTTCGCATTTTTAATATTTTTTCCCTAGGGGTGGTAGTCATTTTTTTTGCTGCACTAGAGAAAAAGTTCTATGTCGCGGGAGACAAAAGGCATCCAGACTCGTGACAACCATTTATGAATGTCATTAATTTTTATTCCATATGGGGATCGAACCCACAACACGTCGCGCAATAGTATGGCGACGTGACCACGAACCAACCGTGCAGTAAATTTAAAATGTTCAAGGCTAATCGGTTAAATTATTGTTTATTCAATCATAAATTAATATTTATTAATTACTCGTCACATACAAGGTATAATTAATAAACAATAGTAAGTCAAACACTCAAACAAACCAAGGCTCAAGGACTATTCATTAAGTCGCAAATTACTGCTAATTTTTAAAATTTTAAACGACAAGATTTAAGAGAGGTAGGCCACCATACTAGAAAGCAAGCCTTATTGGGGAGGGACTGCCACCTTACAGAAGACCACAGTTATATAACTACACACAGCGGTGTAGTTGTATTCCTGAAACGAAAATATATGAAACAATATTGTCTGTATAACAACGTGCAACCATCATTATTCGGTATAACATTTCGAACTTCGCTTCATATATAAAATACTACTAATCCTACTAATATTATAAACGCGAAAGTTTGTAAGTATGGATGGATGGATGGATGTTTGTCACTCTTTCACGTAAAAACGACTGAACGGATCTGGATGAAATTTGGCACAGAGATAGATTATGGTCTAGAATAACACATAGGCTATTTTTTTACAGCGATAACCGACATCCATGCGGGCGGAGCCGTGGGCAACAGCTAGTATAAAATATTTCTCATATACATACATTTTTGACTTTTCATCTCGGACTGATATTTCAATATTGCTCCTACGACCGTCTGCCAATAACAGAACATTGCCATTTTTATTGCCAATCAAACTCTAGACTAACTTCTGATATTAGTACGTACATTTCAATATGAATAACTAAAGAATGTTTCATTAATAATAATAGCAACCCATTTAAGTATGTCCCAATGCTGGGCACAGGTCTACTTTCCTCTATCAAAATAACAGAAAGAATTGACAGCTTAGTCCACAAACGCTAGCCTAATGCGGGTTAATGAATCAGACATACATTTAGAACTTATTCTAAGACATGTGGGTTTACTCGCGATGTTTTCCTTCACCGTTAGCAGATGGTAAATTACTTGATTAGTACTTATAAATTTCACAAAGTAAAATTTACACACATCTCGTGTCTATAAGTCGGTTACTTTCTTACTCATCTACCACCGCTTTATTTTAGCCGACCCAAAGCACACCCAGACTCGGGCCACCCATTTATGGATCACACAATTTTTGTCTCATGTGTGTATCTAACCCAGAACACGCCGCGCAGTAGTAAATGGCGAGGTAAAAACCAAATTTAAGAGAGGTAGGGCACCATACTAGCGAGCAAGCCCGACAGGGGAAGGACCTCCACCTTACAGAAGACCACAGCCAAATAACTACACACAGCGGTGTAGTTGTGTTCCTGTGTGTGAGTACAGGGTCTTCAGCGCTCATTTAGGTATGCGTTTTGAAGAAGATGTATTCCTATCCCAGGGATGCTACCATATTTAAGTCCTGGTGTGAAAAAATGGGTTGGCAACACGCAAGTGATACCTCTGGTATTACTGGCGTCCATAGGCTACAGTAACTGCTTAACATCAGGCGGGCCGTATGCTTGTTTGCCACCCATGTAGTATAAAAAAAAACCAGCCTTGCTTGTTTGTTGTTTCTTGTTTCATAATACATGGATAGAAATAAAGTTTCTTGTTATGAGTAGTGTAGATATAGCGAAGTTTCGGAGAGCTGGCGTGATTCCAGTGTCGAGGGATAGTAACATACTCACACGTATCGGATTCAAAAACAATACGGCACGGTGCCGGCAGCTGAACAAGTCCGGTGGTACGTAGAGGGAAAAACTTTAACGGGAATTGAAAATATTGCGTAGTTTTCATTAAAAAGAGATTCGCATTCGAGTAGAATGCGAATCTCTTTTTAAAACTACTAATCCTTACTAATATTATAAATGTGAAAGTTTGTGAGAATATATGGATGGATGTTTGTTACTCTTTCACGTAAAAACTATTGAACGGATTTGCATGAAATTTGGGACACAGATAGATTATGGTCTGGAATAACACATAGGCAGCATTTTTGCAGCGATAACTGACATCGACGCGGGCGGAGCCGCGGGCAACAGCAAGTCTTCTATATTTTCATACCTCTTCCTCTAATAGAATCGGTATGTTAGAAAAAAGAAAGGTATATAATGTTCGTGTTTATATGTTATGACAGACCACTGAACATTACTTACAATAAACTTGACTTGACTGCACGGTTAGTTCAGTGGCTTCTAAATGGTTTCTTTGCCATTTACAACTGCGCGGCGTGTTGTGGATTCAATCCCTGACGGGACAAAAAATTGTATGATACAAAATGGTTTTCCCGAGTCTGGATGTGCTTTGTGTCTGTTAATTGTATCTTTGTAAAGACCCCCGCGACACAGTTATTTACTAGTGGGAAAGTTGTCTTTAAAAAACCTCAATAAATTCTTCTACATTCTTCCTTTTCAATTACATGAGTTGAACATACTAAATGCGTTATCGTTCAAGCTTTTCATTAACTGTAATAGCTAGGTATATTAAAATTTACGACAGAGTATAACAGAAGGATTCCCGGCGGCAGGGCTAGCCGTAAACCAGATAAGTATGGTTTTCATTGGTACGTTACAAATAAATGGGTGAAAGGTATTGCCAACGTAGGCCACTCGTAAAATGGAAGGAAATTCTATTATTAAATACGGATTGTCGTCCATTCTTATAGGTATGTTACCGCTAAAAACATCTATTTAATGTATATTTTCTAAAGCTATAGATATCAATAACAACCAGAGACTAATTAATTGAATGAGCGAGCGAAGTTTAAGAGCGTATTAAGTAATAGGTTGGATTGTCCCATTAGAAACCACTGGATGGGTGTACATGTACGGCGTGATAAAGTTTTACCATGACAAATATGTCACTGTACATAGTATCTCTGTGTGTGTGTATGTTAGTAAATGTTATTGTGTTGTACCTAAATGTTATTGTGTTGTACTTAAATGTTATTGTGTTGTACCTAAATTTTATTGTGTTGTAAATGCTGTTGTGTTGTAAATGTATTAGATATTTATATAATTATTGCTATTTTTCACTAACATAGTTCATAAGAAGAATTGTTACTAACATAATGGATTTAATTGTCCGAATAAAAACTATTATTATTATTAAGAGAAGTAGGGCACCATACTAGCGAGCAACCCCGACTGGGGAAGGAAGAAGACCACAGCCAAATAACTACTCACAGCGGTGCAGTTGTGTTCCTGTGTGTGAATACAGGTCTCCAGTGCCCATTTAGGGATGCGTTTTGAAGTACTCGTATATATCCCAGGGATATTCCCATCTTAAAGCCTTGGTATAAAAAAATGGGTTGGCAACACGCAAGTGATACCTCTGGGATTGCCAGCTTCCATAGGCTACGATAACTGCTTAACATCAGGCGGACCGTATGCTCGTTTGCCACCCAGGTAGTATATAAAAAAATAGTTCTGTAAGATTATTGGAATAATCTATCGTTTGTTTGTATGCATAAATATTTGTTCGCCGATAACTCGAATACCTATCGTTGCTAGAACGCCTTAAAATTTGTTAAATTTGAAAAATTAATACGCACTTGAGCCAAATCCAGATACAGGGTGGGATGGGGCGGGTCGTGAGTTTACATTTTGGGCCTCAGTATTAGTAAATTGTTGTTTCTTATGCACTTCATTATCATTATTTTAGCTGAAAGATGTCCACTGCTAGACATAGGACTTCCCCAAAGATTTTCCATGACATTTGCTCCTGAGCTGACCTTACCCTCTAGACAAGTGGCATTAATGGTAGTCGAATCGAAAAGTCAAATTAACAAATGTATGGGATTTGGCATAAGTTTACGATATAATGTCGTAAACTTACGTCAAATCCCTTATATTAGCTTTTTTGACTTTTCGATTCGACTACCACTTTTGCCACTTATCTAGAGGGGCTTACCCTCTAGACAAGTGGCATAAATGGTAGTCGAATTGAAGTTAAAATAACAAATGTATGGGATTTAACGTAAGTTTACGAAATATTGTCATAAACGTACGTTTGCTTTTATTACTTTTCGATTCGACTACTTAACTGTTTATGCCACTTTTCTATAGGGGCTTGTCCATCAGCAACGTTTACTAGATCATCGGTCCCCCATGCTGAATGAAGGCCTGCTCACACTTAGTAGTACAAAAAATAATGTTCAAATTCAACATTCAAAATGTCGAACTAATAAAATATTTTCTACCTTAGTAGGTACGAGTATCGACATTCCCGGTAAATTAAGGTCTTTCCCGGCACGCTCTTGTCATAGTAGATACTCACGCTATGAATTCTTATTAAGAACATGAAGGTACCTTTATTAAATTACACAAAAACATTCATTTTATTAAACAAAGTCCTGTTGAATGTTAAGGGCAAGTGAAATTAAATTTTAGTTTGACAAATTTCTTAAGAATTACTTTTGCAATTAATTTGCTGGCAGAAACTTGGGATGAGTAACAGCTTTTCCTAATCACAGCAATTCTTAATGAATTGCCTTGTGGGTTTAGTGGTCATTGTATGCGACTGCTGATCACGATGACCCGGGTTCGTGTCCCGGGTAGAACAAAAAATTAAAGTTAAAATTGATGCCTGCAGTTTAGTAATTGGTGTTTACACCGACATGTCTTTACGTCGGTTTTGCGCACACACTTGTGCACTATAATATATCTCGCTCGCATTTAACAAACCTTCGTCGAGATTAGATACAGTAATCGATATTCTGTTAGGTGACCATTATTATTATTTAGTATCTACTAGCTGTTGCCCGCGGCTTCACCCGCGTGGATGTCGGTTATCGCTATAAAAAGTAGCCTATTTGCTATTAAAGACTATAATCTATGTCTGTGCCAAATTTCATCCCGATCCGTTCTGTGGTTTTTACGTGAAAGAGTAACAAATATCTATACCCACAAACTTTAATATTTACAATATTGGTAGGATTTATAATCCTTACTAATATTATAAACGCGAAAATTTGTGAGAATATATGTATGTATGGATGTTTGTTACTTTTTCACGCCAAAACTACTGAACGGATCTGAATGAAATTTGGCACAGAGATAGATTATAGTCTGGAATAGCGTATAGGCTCCTTTTTATCGCGATAACCAACATCTACGCATGCGGAGCCGCGGGCAACAACTAGTAGTAACATGTATATATAACAGCTTGTCTTTTCATCTGAGAAACCCTAAAACAGTAATTCATTTAGCAGCTGTTATAATAATAGAATATTTTCGCTTTATATTTCAAGAATAATTTAATTAAATATTTGCTTATTATATAGTCGACAAATACACCCACTTATTATGAGTTCAAATAAAAGTAGAGAGATAATAATCTTGCTGAGATTTCTAGTGTCTTGAAATAAAAGAATGGATGGTACCTACATCTGTTTATTGTTGGGGTAAAATATGATTGAAAATGTGGTACACTGTACAAGTGAGCAAGCCCGACTGTGGAGGGACCTTTCCTTACAGAAACAGCTAATCCTGTGCGTGAGTACAGGTCTTCAATGCTCCTTTAGGAATGCGGTTTTAAAAATGCCGTTTTCCTATCCCAGGGATAGGTACTCCAGCACTAGACTTATATCTTTGCGACGCTTGAGACGCTCTGTAGAACGCACTTTAATGTCAATCAATGGAAGATGGGAAGGTGCCAAAGTATCTACACAGGTAGCATCCTATACTAAAGGCTGTGGAATGAGCTCCCTGCCGAGGTTTTCCGAAGAGACTATAGCATGGGGTTCTTCAAGAAAGGAGTTATAAGGTTTATAAAGGGTCGGCAACGCGTGAGTGACACACCTGGTGTTGCAAACGTCCATAGGCTACGGTAACTGCTTACCATCAGGCGGGCCGCATGTTTTTTTGCCACCTTGGTAGTATAAAAAAGGCCTTCCAATCCTCCAAGGAACGAGAGTCATAAAATAAAAAATGTACACCTAGACACGCCTGTTTCATTCCGAAAAAGGCAGAGGACTAAAGTATTTTCACTTCCCTTTTATTCCTCGGCATTTTCATTTGCGCTCATAAAATATATTTATTAAAAAAATAAATTAATAAATAAATGCATGTAGATACGAATGAATAATTTTAATCGTTTCGTCAACCTTTCATCGCGATCGAAATACGTTATATAATTTTATTCATTCAAATGAATAATTGGATCAAAGTGAATGCATTTTTGGAAGCTATCGATATTATTAAGTTACCTACTTGGAGACTATAGTTTAAAAACATAATTATTTAACGAGTATTTCAGGATTGCTATAAATCTAACATAAGATAATTACAAAAATAGTTAAGCTACTTAATTAGCGATTGCCCAATACAAGCTCACTGGGTTGAGATCGTGACGGGGAGATTATAAAAACATTTTATTCAATATTATTACTAACATAGTTTTTAAGAACATTTTTACTAACACACTATGGAATAGGTTTTTTTATCCGAAATAAATGATTTATTATTATTAATTTTAAACTACTTACAAACAATCAGATATTGTATTTAAAGGAATTCAATAAAATCTGATTGAGGTCCCAAAAAACTGCCCACATTGCCACGCAAAATCACAAGGCTAATGCATTGACCCAAGTAAGTCAGTCTTCGGATCGTGAGATTCTTTATATTTATTATATTTTAATTATACTACCTACAATTTAATGAGCCTACAGGGCGCCCGCCTAGTAGCACAGTTACCTACCACAGACCGTATGTAACTGGACATATGTATGTATATTCCTGAGTCGGCATCGACAAGTAAAACCTCGGATATTGCAAGTGTCCAATTAATTTTTAATTAATTAATTAATTGATCTGTCGGGCTTGCCTGCTTGTGTGGTGCAGGTTAGTTACAACTGACCTGCACCACACAAGCAGGCAAGCATACAATTCACGGACCTTTATGAATGACACAAAGTTTTGTTCCATGTGGGAATAGAACCCTCAACCTCCGGCTAAACAATCAGGGTCATTAATCACTAGACCAACAGGCCAGTGGTATACAATCATTGTGGGGTTGTGGTCTTCTGTAAGGGGGGGTTCTTCCCTATTCGGGCTTGCTCGCTAGTATCGTGCCCTACCACTCTTTGTAATCCATTTTGTAATTCAGCATTCAGGTCTAAATTACTAATCTGTGTACTTTGTGTACAGTAATATTCTTAGAAGCGCCGCTCAAAGATACCACAATTAAAGCCTTAAAATTAATTAGCAAGTTTTGCGACCGCCTGCCGGTAGGTATTTAATAAAGTTTGTTTTATTTAATTGTTTAATAACTTGAAGATAATATTAGTTGAAATTCTGTTAACATTTTCGTCGTGGGAGATTTACCACTACGTATAATTCAAAGACTTTTACAAGCCTTTTGGAAAAGCAGACCTGTGTTCTTCCTACCTCTCGCAGGCGCCTATTCCTGTCAGTACGGTTTGCACTTTCATTTCGTCTGCGCTATTTGAGTATACATATCTTTCTTTGATATAATAAAAATGATTTTTATTCACATTACTGTGTGTACCTAATACCTATCAATCAAAATGATTTAAAGAATGGTAGCTTATGGCGTACTACTAATAATATATACTTACTACTAACGGACCTGGCAGACGTCATCCTACCCGGAAAAGCTGATATACAGCAGCGCCACTTACCGGATCCAATTGTGAATCGAAACCATCCGGGGTCCTACCCGAACACACACAAAATTTCATTAAAATCGGTCCAGCCGTTTAGGAGAAGTTCAGTGACATGAACACGTGCAGAAGAATCCATACTATAATATTATAAATGCGAAAGTAACTCTGTCTGTCTGTCTGTCTGTCTGTTACTCTTTCACACCTTAATGGCTGAACGGATTTTGATGAAATTTGGTATGGTGATAGATGATAACCTAGAAATGGTCATAGGCTATAAATAATCACGCCATCGTTCTTAGGGGGTAGGCAGTAAGCAGATAACTAAATTGAGTTAGTGATTTTTAGTCGTTTTTGTTGGGACTTTTGCTCTTTCACGTCTAAACGGCTGAACAGATTTTGATGAAATTTAGTAAGGTAATAGATGGTTACCTAAAAACGGATATAAGATCAAAATGATCACGTCATCGTACTTAAGGCGTAGGCAGTAGGCAGAAAACTGAATTGAGTTAGTGATTTTTTTATGGTTTTTGCTGGGAGTTTTGCTCTATCATGCCTAAACGGATGAACGGATATTGATGAAATTTAGTTAGGTGATAGATAGTAACTTAGAAAAGGATATAAGATCAAAATGATCACGTCATCGTACTTAAGGCGTAGGCAGTAGGCAGAAAACTAATTAAGTTAGTGATTTTTAATCGTTTGTTTTAAAAGTTTACCTCATTCACGCCTTATCGTCTGAACGGATTTTTATAAGACTTGGTTAATATAAAGATAGGATCCTAGGCACGGACACAGGCTACTTTTTACGGCGGGAAAATGCCTCATTCCCGCGGAAATCTAGCGTGATCGTGTCAAGAAGCGCATGTCGCCATAGCTACTGAAATGATTTTGATGTTTTTTTTTTAACTGAGTGTTACTAAGACTTCAAGTTAGTATTTGATCTTTCTTTTAAACTTGTTTTTAGCGCAAATCCGAAAAGATAAAGGAATTGCTGTAGCAGTTGCCTCTTCCGGAATAGCCGCCACTCTGCTCAATGGTGGTCGAACGGCACATTCGGTGCTTAAACTGCCATTATACTTAGCCCATGAAGAAATGCCAGTCTGTAATATAAGTAAAAACAGCGAGCGTAGACGTATGTTGCAGCAATGTAAATTATTAGTTTGGGATGAGTGTACTATGTCCCATAAAAGAGCAATTGAAGCTCTAGATCGGACTTTGAAAGACATCAAGAGTAATCCAAATATCATGGGGGGGATGGTGGTACTTTTAGCGGGCGATTTTAGACAGACTTTGCCGGTTATCACTAAAGGCACCCCTGCAGATGAAATAAATGCGTGTTTAAAAGCGTCAACGTTATGGGTGCACGTAAAAACGTTTAGTCTGTCTACAAATATGAGAGTGCAACTACACAATGATGTACAATCTGGACAATATGCTGCTGCTCTTCTTAAAATTGGAGAAGATCGTATGGCAAAGGATGGTAATGGCATGATTACATTGGATCGTGAATTCTGCAATGTTGTGCATAATCCAGATGATCTAAATAACTTCGTCTATAGCGAACTGCTAACTAATATGAGGAATAGAGAATGGTTATGTGAAAGAGCAATTTTAGCGCCGTCGAATGAAATGGTGGGACAGATAAACGAGCAAATTATGTCACGCGTGGAAGGTGATATTGTTGAGTTTCTCTCTGTAGACACTGTAATGGATACTGAACAAGTAACATCATACCCTGTAGAATTTCTTAATTCTTTAGAACTGTCGGGAGTACCTTCACACAAACTGAGGCTGAAAGTAGGCGTTCCTGTCCTTTTGATGCGGAATTTAGATGCACCAAGACTGTGTAATGGCACACGGTTGCAAGTAACACACCTCGGTCGCAATATTGTAAAAGCAATCATTATGACTGGAAGGCAAAAGGAGAGAACGTTTTAATCCCCCGTATACCCATAATTCCGACAGATTTGCCATTCCAGTTTAAGAGATTACAGTTTCCGCTGAAAATCTCATTCGCTTTGACGATAAATAAAGCTCAGGGGCAAACATTAAAAGTAGCCGGCATTAATTTAGAAAAGAGTTGTTTTTCTCACGGACAATTATACGTGGCTTGCTCACGTGTTTCAAGTCCACAGAATCTCCATGTGTTGGCCAGAGAGGGAAAAACAAAGAACATAGTTTACAAAAATGTACTACAGTAATAAGGCCTCTCATTTTTAGCTTCCTACATTATTATACTACTTACATTCAGTTAGTACTTCCTACGCAGACGATGTTGCGGATGTCACACTGTCTAACATCGGGGGTTGGCAGGTAGGTAGTTAGTAGTATTTTAAACCGATTTACATTATTTACTTTTTATATTTACTAAGGAAACATTCGGAGCTATCCATTATGTAGCTTAGGTTGCTTTTGAACAAATTTTGATGTAAAGTTGAGGACTGGAACACGATAGTGGGACATTGTTGCAGGGGGACTTACAGCCGGGAGAAAACAAAAAAACTTATGCGGACGAAGTCGCGGGTAAAAGCTAGTTTCATATAAAAAGATATACATGAATGTAGATAAATACTAAATAATACATATAATAAATATATACAATTCAGATATTTATTTATTGGGAAAACATACAGAACATAATATATGAACGTGATCTTTCAAGACTTCAGATTCAGAAGGTGAAAGACTAATGCAGCATGTCTAAAATTGAAGCAAATTTAACGTAGATAAGTAGAATTGTTGTATAGATTCACCTTTCTCGAGTAAAATATAATAAAATCTGTGAACGAGTAATAAATATGGACGGGCCTGCTAAACTTTTCGTAGACAAGAAAGTAGCTTACTTTGTTTCTAGACAATAAAAGCTAAATGTACATTATGTAACTTTCAGAAATGTCTACTGAACTGCTAAATCGCGATTCTTTTCTTTGTTTTTCTTTTTTAAAAAGACAACTCCCGCACTAGAGAACAAACTCTGTGTCACGGGGGACTTTACAAACATACAATTAACGGACACAAATTACACCCAGACTCAGAACAATTCTTTGTGGATCACACAAAGTTTTGTCCTGTGTGGGAATCGAACTCAGAACCTCGTGCACAGCAGGCACTATAAAAATAGACTGATTTTCAAGAAATGGCTATAAAAGTCCGGTCTTTAATAATAATGGCCTTCTAAGCAAATTTCTATGACGGCTGCTAAACTCACACACGGGGACTAGCCAGCTGTGCTGCAAATATTGTAGTGCACAAGTGTGTGTATAAACACAGGTGCATTCTTTATTTCTTTACTCCCATTGTCCAATGAAACGGCTATCCGATACGACCAGAGAGTCATTAAGCGTAGGATTTACGTGCTTTACGTGCTCCCGAGGCAAAACACCAAAAATATCCAAACTTTGGGCATTATTTATGAATTTCTAGTTAGAAAACCGAACATCTTGGTAAAATAATTTTTGTTCTGACCCTGAATCGATCCTCATGTCAGTCGCACTTATAAACAATAAAACATCTCTTGTGTCTACATTACTGTCCGCCAAAGGGTTAATAGGTTCCGTCTATAATTATTAAGGACCCTCTCTCAAAAAATTATGAAAAAGAGGTATAAATGAAACCATTTTTTATTGGCATTTATAGATAAATGACTGTCAAAAAATACAGTATTAATCTACAAGATGTGTTACATAATAAGGTCTTGTAATAAATTATATATTAACTCTAAATAGTTTGTAAATAAATCTTCGAATCAGCACCAAATTATTGAGATGTAACCTTGTGCCTTATGACTTTAATTTTTATCAAATATTACAAAAAAAAAAATACCAATATTGGAAGAAAACATACACCTATAATTTGGTAATGTTATATTTAAAATAAGTTTTAATTTTAATTTATTAAAAATTAATAAGACGTCCATTCAAAGAGTACATCTGTTTGTATACCCGCGCTCGCCTAGAGAATAGAGTCGTGTTTGCTTCGCCCAAATGCTCAAGGTCGTTGGCGATATCCCAAGCCAAGTACTTGGTGTAAGCAGCACTACAAATTATTTACCTGTAAAACTGAACAATACTAAATTTACAAAGTAAATACCTAAAACAGCAACGTGTCATTACTACTGTCTGCCACATGCCACACAGGTTCATTTACCTTACCAACTAAATAGAATGTCTCATATAAACTAGACAACATTGAATTTCACTCAACGAAAATGTGCAAAAGAAACTTATTTTAGAACAGACGGCAAAAACGTAAACGACTTATCTTTAAAGCTGATTGCACGTTTGGTCTAGGAGTTAACCTCGCCACTAACATAATTCTATTACGGGACATAAAAATACCTAAAAAATTTTTTGAAAGAGAAAAAAAAGGAAAACAGTTTGACTGCCTTGGTGGTCCAGTGGCCGCAGTATGCGCCTGCTGTGCACGAGGTTGTGGGTTCGATTCCCACACAGGAAAAAACTTTGTGTGACCCATAAAGAGTTGTTCTGAGTCTGGGTGTAATTTGTGTCCGTTAATTGTATGTCTGTAAAGTCTCCCGCAACACAGACCTTGTTCTCTAGTGCGGGTGTTGTCTTTTTAAAAACAAAACAAACAAGAAAACAAGTTTATTTTCACAAACAATAAATATTTTGTTTCAAGTGTTACTTTATTCGAATACAAAATTTATTTTGCTTGTTTTACTACTAAATAAAAAGTATGCTATCCCAGATTATTAATCTAACTACATATATGCCAAATTTGATCCATATCCGATCAGCAATTCAAATCAAAATTATTTGTTTGTCGTTTTATAGTCGTTTTGGCGTGATTGAGTAATAAACATAAATACATCCATACATCTAAACTGATGCATTTATAATATTAGTGTACTTAGTTAGGTAGAATATATTAGAAGTCAAAATCATTTTTTTTTAAAGATAACTCCCGCACTAGAGAACAAGCTCTGTATCGCGGGGGACTTTATAAACATACAAATAACGGACACAAATTACACCCAAACTCAGAACAACTCTTTGTGTGTCACACAAAGTTTTGTCCTGTGTGGGAATCGAACCCACAACCTCGTGCACAGCAGGCGCATACTGCGGCCACTGAACCACCAAGGCAGTCAATGAGCAATTTAATGAGCGTTTATTCATTGATATGTATAATATTAGTAAAATGATTTTGACTTCTTCTTCTTATCGTTGGGTTAGTGGCCAACCTGGTGACAGAGTTATTTATTTCGCCCATATTTAGGCCTCTGTCGTCATCTAACGACTGATAACAGTCGGGATATTGACTTTATTTGGCACTTCGATCACTCTGACTCCATATTTTGTATAATACCTATAACAATTTTCGAGGAAAAAATCACTTAAATAAGTTACTTAAAGTAAAATAACAAAGTAGACATCGTTCCGGCATACCACAAACATTTTGAAAACACTTCGCTAAACTCGAGTTTTAGGAAAAGAATTTAGTTCGAATGAAAGGAAACATACGGCGGTATATTGGTCTCACAACCGCAATAGTAGATAAATTTGCTAAAATGATAGAATATTATTTATACTACTTCGTTACAATATCTGGGATATCTCTTGCGTGTTGCAGAAAATCCTTTTAAGGGAGGTAGAGCACCACCCCAATTAGCAAAGCCGACTGGGGAAGGACCTTCACCAATACCAGGGTTTTATGATGGAATTGCCCTGGCATAGGCAAATATTTCATTAAAAATGCATCCTTATGAGCTCTGGAAACCTGTACTCACACACAGGAACACAATTACACCGCTGTGTGAAGTCATTTGGCTGCAGCTTTGTACAATTGGAGGTCCTTCTCCAGTCAGGCTTACTCGCTTTTCCAATAGAATATATTTCGAAGACCCCGTTTTTAATATTTTTATTCGCAAAATAGCGTGCTGTGTGCGCAGCAGTACGGGTTCCAGCCGAATAAAAGTACCACATTATTGTTGTCGCGGTTTACTGACGATATTGACGGATACCTTAATGAAAAATGCATGTTCTGTTGCTATTTATCGACTATAGCAAAGCTTTTGACACCCTCAGGCATGATCTACTAATAGAACGTCTTAATAACAGTGGTGTTCGTGGTAAGCTTCTAGAATGGTGCCGAGACTACCTCAGCGACCGCAGCTACACAGTAAAAGTTGGTGAGGCATACAGTGACAAGGTTACAGTTACAGAAGGCACTGCACAGGGCTCGGTACTTGGGCCTCTCCATTACTTAACTTATGTCAATGATTTAAACAACGCCATTAAGTATTGCACTGTATTCCAATATGCTGACGACACATGCCTGGTAGCTGCAAACAAAGATCTAAGGGTTGCCATGAATCTTATACAAAAAGATTTTACTATACTATGTAAATGGTCACACGACGCAGGTTTGGTACTTAATGCAGACAAAACTAAATTTATTCATGTACACTCCAGTCATATCCCTAATCCACACACAAATGACCTTATCATAAAAGCCCACAGTCATGACTGTTTACATAATAGTAGCACAGACTGTACTAGTAGTTGCCGTAACATAGAACGAGTAAACGAAATTACATATTTAGGCTTAGTCATAGATAATAGGTTCAATTGGTCGAAGCATGTCGATAAAGTTTGCTCGAAATTACGTGCTGTGATGGCTAAATTTCATATAATAAAGTCCAGAGTTCCATTTGACGTATTAATTATGATGTATAAAGCCCTGGTCGAAAGTATTATTTCTTATGGATTGAGTAGCTATGGACGCACTTACAAAACATATTTAGATCGTATTTATAATTTACAGTATAGGTTATTAAAATTAATTGTATCCAAAAAAATTAAAGATAAATTTAAAGATAATAGTTTAGGACTTTTTAATTACTGCGGCATAATACCTGTCCATAAAAAAGTTGAATACACCTTATTGCTAGAACAATACTTTCGAAGTGAAATTCAAATTCCGAAATGTGGTACGATAACAACGAGAAGTATTACTAATAAAATGCTTACTATACCTAGTTTCAACAACATATATGGTAAAAGAACATCTCAATACATTCTTCCTAGTATGATAAATAAATTGCCAAGTGATCTAAAACAAAAAATAACAACGTTGAACCTAAAACGCGTACTAAAACGATACTTCTTAAATAATAATGAACGGCTTAATAAGGAGCATCCTATATCGAGAGCGGTGCGCGCGCGCAGGTAAGTCCGTCCCCGCAACCGGTTTGCTAATCCATCTAACATAATTATACCTACATATTAGGATATTATGCACGAAACGGACGGTGGCGGACGCGCTGAGCGAGCGGGCCGTGCCTCATTAATAATAATATGTATCATCATTATCTATTAACATTGTGTATTTAAGAATGTGTTACTAAAAGTTATGTTAAAAATGTATAAGTATACTTTCTAAAAGCGAGAACTGTTTATTCTAGACAAACCTCGGCGAGGTTTTAAGGATAAATTTAACATAATATTGTAAAATTAAGTTGAAAATAAATACATTTCATTTCATTTCATTTCATTTTTCAATAGGACCATATCATGGAGTACCTACCAGATAAACAAAAGAATAAAAAGAATTCTTTAGCGAATAACAGCGCACGCATAATGATTGCGTTATTGTTTTAACAATAATAAAATGTAACCATTAAACAAGCCATTAACTGTCTATAAACAGTTACGCAGACTATTAACACCAGGAGTTTGGTTAACCATAAGTGCGTAATAGACTAGTGTGCGTATATCTGCCAATTATGATCCGATTTTGATGATATATATTTTCTTATACTACCAAAGCGGCAAACAAGCATACGGCCTGCTCTGTGGTAAGCAGTTACTGTAGCCTATGGACGCTTGCAATACTTATGCAACGCTTGAAATATTTTTAAACTTCAAAAAAGGAAAAGGTTCTCAATTCGTTTGTAGCTATAGACTTTTTTTTAGTACATCCGAGAATAACTTCTTTGTTTATAATAATTTCTCTGGTATTGAGCCTTGATGGCCGTTGGGGCAGAAAGGTTCTAGAGAGGCGACCACGAACTGGAAGACGAAGGGTGGGCAGGCCTGCGTAACAAGGTGGACCGACGACCTGGTAAAGGTTGCGGGCAACCGATGGGCGAGGTCGGCTCAGGATCGAGAGTTGTGGAAAACCTTGGGGGAGGCCTATGTCCAGCAGTGGACGTCTTTTGGCTGAGATGATGATGAGCCTTGAACTGGGAACACCAGGAAACGCCTCAGAATCAAATAGAAAATGTATTGTAATAAAAGTATTGCTTTTTATTTAATTAATTAGTTTTTCATATTTAGGTTTAGTTAGTCTAAATAAGTTTTTTCATATTATTCTTGTATGTATATATATAGCATTAATTGTAATTAAATGTCATTTAAAATAAATAAATAATATTACATTTAATTATATATTTCGTGAATGACGGTGTTAGTGTACATTTGGTTATATTAAATTATTCCATACTATTAAGTCTATGTACAATGTGTCATTGTTTGTTTGCCTAATAAAAGTATTAGTAGGTTTAGCATTATCAAAAGTTTTTTATATCTTTACATAGTTTAAAACAAAGTCACTGCAGCTGTCTGTACGCTTAGATTTTTTAAATTACGCAACTGATTTTAATACAGTTCTCAGCAAAAGATAAAGTGATTTAAAAGGAAGGTTTATATGTATGATATATGCATGTTATATTTACATAAAATATAAAAAAACTATGTGAAGCGAGGATGAATCGCTAGTATTTAAGTAATAAGTTATTAAGCGGGCACGTACACAATATTAATCCGTACATTTCAAAGTGAGTAGCAACTGGCATAATTATCTTTTGACTCGGCCACAAGATCAGAATGGTAAATGTTACGAAAAAAGTAAAGTGGCTCTCATTCATTTTCTTTATAAATATCTATATACTACAGTGAAAAATGATTTTGTTCAAGTACAAGTAATTAAGGTCTTGAAAATGCGGCCCTAATGACCTGAATGTTTTTACAAAAGATTGGTTTGACTTAGAGAGTTCTTTGTTCATTAAGTATGAAATGTAAATAACACAGAACAGGAAAAAATAACTCAATGTTATCTATATTTACCTACCGAGGTTTCAGTTTGTTAACCGACTTCAAAAAGAGCAGGTTATCAATTTGTGTGTATTTTTTTTTTAATGTTTGTTACCGCATAACTCCGTCATTTATGGACCGATTTGAAAAAATCTTTTTTTGTCTGACTGGACATACTTCCAGTTTGGTCCCATTATCATCAAAAGATGATGGGATCCATGAGGAATTGAGGGAACTCCTCAAAAGTTATAGGCACACATATAGCAATTTCAATATTTTTAACAACTAATCAATCATTTGCAGTCAGAAAGTGTAATTTGGTGAAGTAAAACTGATGAAAAAGACCACAGATGGCCATCTGAACTTTTCAATAATGAGTATTTTACTGATGGCGATTAGATAAGTTTCGGTTATTGTTGTTAAGCAACTATTAATAAGAAATAATGACGTGAATGAATTTAGCGCGGATTGCACAGATTAAATATTGCTTTTAATACCTACTTGACCAGTGTTCAGCCCGACGCTCAGTCGATTTTATTCGATTGTAACAAACAAATATTTGAAAATTTTACAACTTGCCGTACTGAAGTCGGTTTTTTTTTTGTTTAAATTATTTTTTACATGCATTACACGTGCGTTGTCTCCTCTACATCTTGTTTTGTGTTATGTTATGGGTTCTTCTTCTTACTGTCTGATTAGTGGCCAACCTGGTGACAGAGTTATTTAGATCGCCTATATTTAGGCCTCTGTAATGATTTAACGACTGTTAACAGTCGGGACCGACTTATAATTTACCCTCCGAAGCACGGAGACACGCTCAGATAAGATATCACTATCTATAGGGTTACCTTTGGTTGCTTAACCCGCTGATCGTTTACCAATCAGCGAGTGCATCTGGCTATGTTATGGGTAACACTACGTATGGGAAAATTAAAAAATATTTTTCCTAAATAAGACCTAGAGACTTAATCTAGTCTATATAAGACTTTTAACAGATCGGCAGGGGTATTCCGTAAGAGCAAAAACCGAGCCACCGTAAAAACCGAGCAAAATCTGGCTATCAGATTGAAAATCGATATTCCGTAAGAGCCCTTTTTGACGTTTAGTCAATAGATTGTGCCGTCACCAAGCAATCACAACTGTCAGTTTGCGATCACAACTGTCAGTTTGCCATCGCTGTTTCTTAGAGAATAAGCCGGCTGATAAAAAAATACGCTAATGTTAATATAGTTTAAAAAATTTATAAACTATATTATAAGATGACCATATAGAAAACCGATTAAAAACGCATTCCTAAATGAGCTCTGGAAACCCTTCGATCAAATATTTGATAAAATTGAATATTTGATCAAAGCCTAACCCTATTTCTATTCATTAGGTTAGGTTAGTATAGTAGTATATAATAGTGTTATACAGATACAAAACTCGACATCGATCTTGCGTTTAAAACGAAACACAAACGTATTGAGGTCAGTACTCAACTACCAATAATATGAGCAATTGTTTCTCTCAACACTTTAAGCTCATAATCACGGTCGTCTGATTGAATGAATTGTGAGGACCAGTAGGGATGAGGCCCTCGGTCAGTGAACTTATTTGTACTGTGAACTGTATACCTTATTTTTTTCATGGCTCGTAGTGGCCGTTGAGTCGGACAACTGATCATGGAGCTATTCAATTCCCGGCTCGGACCAAAAATACTTTCAACAGTCGGGACGGAATGGCCTGTTGGTCTATTGGTTAGTGACCCTGGCTGCTTAGCCGGAGGTCGTAGGTTAAATTCCCACACAGAACAAAACTTTGTGTGATTTGTAAATGTTTTGTTGGCCATGACTTGTATATTGTACAGTCCCCCGCGACACAGGGCCTGTGCCCTCGTGCGGAAGTTGCCTTATTAAAGAAAAAAAAAAAAAAACTTTTAAGATGCCTTCCGAAGCACGGAGACGCATAGATGCAATATCATATCACACCACCCATCTTAAGGGTAATCAAGCCCTTCGTAGCTTAACCCATTGATCATTAACCAAAGCAAGTATGCCAGGCCAGCACCGCGAGAAATAAAACGAAATCGGTATGATTTGTTTTGTTTTTAGCTGAAGAAAACTCAATCATGAGTTAAGCTCGCCTTTGTACATGTTATATTCATGTGTATTTGTTTTCTATGTTATTGTGTACAATAAAGAATTTAAGAAAAACATAACGCTCACATATCCTTTCTTCGAACTATGAGGATACTCATATACTTAATCTGTATTTATTGAGGAGTGTCAACAGTCGAATTCTCAAGAGATCTCTCAATATTTGTTTTATTTTATCATAATATGGAGCCCCATTGTGACTATATTGTGGTAGCCATGTTGAGTGCTTACTTTTGTAGCAAAATTTATTTGATATAATTCAATACGTAAATGGGATTATATAGAAAAAACATATTAAATTATAGACATTAAAGGTTTTGCAAAGTGAAGTTTGTATAGCTTATGACTCGAAAAAATCTTATTAAGGTTAGAAAGTTTAAGCCCATTAGCACACTGCACTGTACTACGCTGTGCAGGAACAAAACGCGTAAATGCGTTTTCAGTGTGTAGTACTACGCATGTTTTCAATACAAAGAGAGATACTTTCAAGCAACGTAAGAAAGAACACGCACTTCCGCTCGACGCCGAGTAGTGCGGTACAGTGTGCCAATCGTCGTACTCTTCGCTCTTCTCGCTCGTCTTTCGACTACATCGTTTGTACCAGGTACCGGTTTGGAAGCTACAGACATTTGAAATTCATCAACATATTGCACGGTTGATTCAAAAGCTTCAGTAGTTACCTTGCCATTTACCACTGCGCAGCGTGTTGTGGAAGACGAAGGGTGGGCAGGCCTGCGTAACAAGGTGGACCGACGACCTGGTAAAGGTTGCGGGCAACCGATGGGCGAGGTCGGCTCAGGATCGAGAGTTGTGGAAAACCTTGGGGGAGGCCTATGTCCAGCAGTGGACGTCTTTTGGCTGAGATGATGATGAGCCTTGAACTGGGAACACCAGGAAACGCCTCAGAATCAAATAGAAAATGTATTGTAATAAAAGTATTGCTTTTTATTTAATTAATTAGTTTTTCATATTTAGGTTTAGTTAGTCTAAATAAGTTTTTTCATATTATTCTTGTATGTATATATATAGCATTAATTGTAATTAAATGTCATTTAAAATAAATAAATAATATTACATTTAATTATATATTTCGTGAATGACGGTGTTAGTGTACATTTGGTTATATTAAATTATTCCATACTATTAAGTCTATGTACAATGTGTCATTGTTTGTTTGCCTAATAAAAGTATTAGTAGGTTTAGCATTATCAAAAGTTTTTTATATCTTTACATAGTTTAAAACAAAGTCACTGCAGCTGTCTGTACGCTTAGATTTTTTAAATTACGCAACTGATTTTAATACAGTTCTCAGCAAAAGATAAAGTGATTTAAAAGGAAGGTTTATATGTATGATATATGCATGTTATATTTACATAAAATATAAAAAAACTATGTGAAGCGAGGATGAATCGCTAGTATTTAAGTAATAAGTTATTAAGCGGGCACGTACACAATATTAATCCGTACATTTCAAAGTGAGTAGCAACTGGCATAATTATCTTTTGACTCGGCCACAAGATCAGAATGGTAAATGTTACGAAAAAAGTAAAGTGGCTCTCATTCATTTTCTTTATAAATATCTATATACTACAGTGAAAAATGATTTTGTTCAAGTACAAGTAATTAAGGTCTTGAAAATGCGGCCCTAATGACCTGAATGTTTTTACAAAAGATTGGTTTGACTTAGAGAGTTCTTTGTTCATTAAGTATGAAATGTAAATAACACAGAACAGGAAAAAATAACTCAATGTTATCTATATTTACCTACCGAGGTTTCAGTTTGTTAACCGACTTCAAAAAGAGCAGGTTATCAATTTGTGTGTATTTTTTTTTTTAATGTTTGTTACCGCATAACTCCGTCATTTATGGACCGATTTGAAAAAATCTTTTTTTGTCTGACTGGACATACTTCCAGTTTGGTCCCATTATCATCAAAAGATGATGGGATCCATGAGGAATTGAGGGAACTCCTCAAAAGTTATAGGCACACATATAGCAATTTCAATATTTTTAACAACTAATCAATCATTTGCAGTCAGAAAGTGTAATTTGGTGAAGTAAAACTGATGAAAAAGACCACAGATGGCCATCTGAACTTTTCAATAATGAGTATTTTACTGATGGCGATTAGATAAGTTTCGGTTATTGTTGTTAAGCAACTATTAATAAGAAATAATGACGTGAATGAATTTAGCGCGGATTGCACAGATTAAATATTGCTTTTAATACCTACTTGACCAGTGTTCAGCCCGACGCTCAGTCGATTTTATTCGATTGTAACAAACAAATATTTGAAAATTTTACAACTTGCCGTACTGAAGTCGGTTTTTTTTTTGTTTAAATTATTTTTTACATGCATTACACGTGCGTTGTCTCCTCTACATCTTGTTTTGTGTTATGTTATGGGTTCTTCTTCTTACTGTCTGATTAGTGGCCAACCTGGTGACAGAGTTATTTAGATCGCCTATATTTAGGCCTCTGTAATGATTTAACGACTGTTAACAGTCGGGACCGACTTATAATTTACCCTCCGAAGCACGGAGACACGCTCAGATAAGATATCACTATCTATAGGGTTACCTTTGGTTGCTTAACCCGCTGATCGTTTACCAATCAGCGAGTGCATCTGGCTATGTTATGGGTAACACTACGTATGGGAAAATTAAAAAATATTTTTCCTAAATAAGACCTAGAGACTTAATCTAGTCTATATAAGACTTTTAACAGATCGGCAGGGGTATTCCGTAAGAGCAAAAACCGAGCCACCGTAAAAACCGAGCAAAATCTGGCTATCAGATTGAAAATCGATATTCCGTAAGAGCCCTTTTTGACGTTTAGTCAATAGATTGTGCCGTCACCAAGCAATCACAACTGTCAGTTTGCGATCACAACTGTCAGTTTGCCATCGCTGTTTCTTAGAGAATAAGCCGGCTGATAAAAAAATACGCTAATGTTAATATAGTTTAAAAAATTTATAAACTATATTATAAGATGACCATATAGAAAACCGATTAAAAACGCATTCCTAAATGAGCTCTGGAAACCCTTCGATCAAATATTTGATAAAATTGAATATTTGATCAAAGCCTAACCCTATTTCTATTCATTAGGTTAGGTTAGTATAGTAGTATATAATAGTGTTATACAGATACAAAACTCGACATCGATCTTGCGTTTAAAACGAAACACAAACGTATTGAGGTCAGTACTCAACTACCAATAATATGAGCAATTGTTTCTCTCAACACTTTAAGCTCATAATCACGGTCGTCTGATTGAATGAATTGTGAGGACCAGTAGGGATGAGGCCCTCGGTCAGTGAACTTATTTGTACTGTGAACTGTATACCTTATTTTTTTCATGGCTCGTAGTGGCCGTTGAGTCGGACAACTGATCATGGAGCTATTCAATTCCCGGCTCGGACCAAAAATACTTTCAACAGTCGGGACGGAATGGCCTGTTGGTCTATTGGTTAGTGACCCTGGCTGCTTAGCCGGAGGTCGTAGGTTAAATTCCCACACAGAACAAAACTTTGTGTGATTTGTAAATGTTTTGTTGGCCATGACTTGTATATTGTACAGTCCCCCGCGACACAGGGCCTGTGCCCTCGTGCGGAAGTTGCCTTATTAAAGAAAAAAAAAAAAAAACTTTTAAGATGCCTTCCGAAGCACGGAGACGCATAGATGCAATATCATATCACACCACCCATCTTAAGGGTAATCAAGCCCTTCGTAGCTTAACCCATTGATCATTAACCAAAGCAAGTATGCCAGGCCAGCACCGCGAGAAATAAAACGAAATCGGTATGATTTGTTTTGTTTTTAGCTGAAGAAAACTCAATCATGAGTTAAGCTCGCCTTTGTACATGTTATATTCATGTGTATTTGTTTTCTATGTTATTGTGTACAATAAAGAATTTAAGAAAAACATAACGCTCACATATCCTTTCTTCGAACTATGAGGATACTCATATACTTAATCTGTATTTATTGAGGAGTGTCAACAGTCGAATTCTCAAGAGATCTCTCAATATTTGTTTTATTTTATCATAATATGGAGCCCCATTGTGACTATATTGTGGTAGCCATGTTGAGTGCTTACTTTTGTAGCAAAATTTATTTGATATAATTCAATACGTAAATGGGATTATATAGAAAAAACATATTAAATTATAGACATTAAAGGTTTTGCAAAGTGAAGTTTGTATAGCTTATGACTCGAAAAAATCTTATTAAGGTTAGAAAGTTTAAGCCCATTAGCACACTGCACTGTACTACGCTGTGCAGGAACAAAACGCGTAAATGCGTTTTCAGTGTGTAGTACTACGCATGTTTTCAATACAAAGAGAGATACTTTCAAGCAACGTAAGAAAGAACACGCACTTCCGCTCGACGCCGAGTAGTGCGGTACAGTGTGCCAATCGTCGTACTCTTCGCTCTTCTCGCTCGTCTTTCGACTACATCGTTTGTACCAGGTACCGGTTTGGAAGCTACAGACATTTGAAATTCATCAACATATTGCACGGTTGATTCAAAAGCTTCAGTAGTTACCTTGCCATTTACCACTGCGCAGCGTGTTGTGAGTTCGGATCCCCACACGGGACAAAAAATTGTATGATCGACTAATGGCTGTCCCGAGTCTGGGTGTACGTTGCGTCCCCTGCGACACCGGGCTTGGTCCCTAGTACGGAAGTATTTTATAAAAAATAATTATTATAGAATAATATAACGATAATTTACTGCAAATACCTACTCCAATTACGTCATGAACTTTTGAAGAAGTATTTGAAAAAATTAGATTTTTTCCTATTCCCGTTAAGTTCTTTCCACACATTGCTAGAAAAAGAGTATTAAAACTGTTGTACTTTTTATATTAACCTTAGGTTATTTTTTCTTGAGACAGACGGTATTTTTTGATGATGAATTTCACTTATTTTACTGACGGACTAAATGGTGAGGGAGTTGTGATGAAGTTGGTGTTTTGATGGATGGGTGTGTACTAACAATCGTTTACATTAAACGCTAGTAAAATATGTATACGAAGTATATTAAAATATTGCATATAATATTTTATTACTTTGGGGATTTCTGATCTATGGATATAAGTACACTAGCTAAACCAGGCTTTGATATGGCTCAGTTTATAATAAAAATATCTAAGTAACTCCCGTTAAAATCAGCTATCTGCCCATGAAAGTCTCGTTAAAATTGGCTCAGCCGTTGTGGAGATTACCCGGAACAGACAGACAAAAAATAAATTATATTTTTGGTAAATATCGTGTAAGCATTGTATGCATTTAGTGGAAAGCTATTATTTTGTTTTTACAAAAATACACCACAGTATTAATTATTGTGTTGATGTTTTTATTGGTTACATTCAAAAGTATGAAGTGCAATAAAAGGTATTTAAGATATTCACAATGTACATGCCAAACTTAATCAGTGGATGCCCCTGAATGGCAAGTGACATCATGGTAGACACACTGTTCAGTGGCTCTAGACAGAGAGAAGTGGAAGGAGATATACCTCTACTCTCCTTCCACTTATCTCTGTCTTTGCCCTGCAGTGAGATAATACGGGCCGTAAATTATAATATAATTATAGTATTATTAATAGGCGAAGCGAATAGGTATCTAGTTATTGTTTTTGAGCACTAGTTATCGACTTGTGTACAAAAACAATCCCTCGATAACGTCTCACAAAATGTATAGAATATTAATGATACCTACTTTAATAATATCACCTAACGGATGATAGGTTCGGATAAGTGATGCTGAATCAATTTTGGTCGCACGTGCCACGTGAAGCGCGTCGTCGAATACAGATAGAGAAGGTTCTTTAATTCTTTAATGTACACAAAAGAAATACAGATAGTGTTACAAAGGTATTAATAATATTATGTACAAAGGCGAGCTTAACCCAAAATTGAGTTCTCTTACAGCAAACCTCTGAGAAGTGGAAAGTTTAGAGGAAACCAAGGGTAAACAAAGTGTAGTGTAGAAGGTCTTTTATTTACAACGATATTTTCAGCAAATGTAGTTTTATTTTTCTTACTAAACAAACAAGCATACGTCCCGCCTAATATTAAGCAGTTACCGTAGCTTAAGAAGCTTGCAATATCAGAAAAATTACTGTGGTACCGACCCATTTTTATATACCAGGGCTTTCAGATGAAGATATCTCTGGGATAGGAAAACATTTCTTTTAAGACGCATCCCTAAACGAGGGCTGGAGACCTGTTAGGTTAAAATGTAGTTGATAATTGGACTGCTTCAAGAAATTTTTCGAAGGCTTACTGACATACTAAAGACGAGATATCTGAAGAATGTGACCGCGGCATTTTTCTTTTCTTTTAAATTTTACTTTAAAGAGAGGTAGGACCCAATAGAAGCGTGCAAGCCCAACTGGAAAAGAACCTCTTCCTAACAGATGATCACAGTCAAATTAGTACACACAGTGGTGCAGTTGTGTTCGTTTATATAAGTATAGTATTCTAGTGCGCATTTAAGGGATAGTTTTTTAATCTTTGGGCTACCTACAGAATGCTGGTGTCCAACTAGGTTATTATGCAATCTGTCAACCAACCTTTAAAAGAGTGGCCTGAGTTTCTTTTCATGGCCTTGCACCTGTCAGCAAAATAGCCATAGGTAACATGGCTGACATCAACTTTCTGGCTTACATACACATTTAAAATTTAAGACCTTAATAAGAGTTACTTTGTAACCTAAATAAATTTTGTGTTTGAGTTTGTACCACACAATTTTATACAACAACAAGAAATAAAAAGCAGCATCCATCAAATTTCACCAACAATTAAACTTTAATAATAAACATTCAACTAATAGTCTAACACAAACCAAAACCTAAACAGCTTTTGATGAAAAACTGTTAACTTAGTTAACAATTAGCAAGTTAAAAAAAACTTTGTTTCGCAATAAAGGCTCATAATACAAATTATGTGCAAACATAATATCATAATCTCTTTACCACAAAACCTCTGGGAACTTGATGAAACTTCTGATTAAAAGCATATTAAGAAAATTTTGAAGGAAACTTTTAAGATGATGTTTATAATGTAGGTAGCACACTATCTTAAGTAATATTACTTTACTAACTTTATTTTTAACGCTGACTTTGTTATACGTATCCTGCTTCGTTGGTCTGAGTGCCTAGTGCGAGTTTGTTTTACGTCAACGCGATCGACGCGTTCAAGACGGTCCCGCGACAAGTTCTTAACCAATCAGAGAGCTAAACGCGATAACCATTTCGATCGCGTTGACTGGTGTTGACGTAAATATAACTCGCATTAGGCACTCTGGTGGTCTGCTAATCACTTGGTCTCAGGTTCGATTTCCAGGTCCAATCAAAAATAGAAAATTTTTCGGTCAAAAAATCACAATAGATGTCTGGAGTTTGAATAATGGCGATGTATACCCCGGTACCCTGAGTCTCGGAAAACACGTAAAGCCGTTGGTAATATGCCTGTTCTCTCTCCGATAATGTTGGATTGTCAGACTATGAGGGAGAATGTTATGATAAAGAGTGCAACTGTGTTTGCGCAAATGCGTTCGAACTATAATATCTCCTGCGCAGATGGCTTACTATCACGCGAGCCGTTTGATTCTTGTTTTCCATAATAGTCAATGATATTTAATAAATACTAGCTTTTATAATGTATATTTGTAATTTTTGGGTGTTTCTGCATTAACAAGCAGCAATGTTCGCTGAGGGGCGGACTGATGACTTCTATGCTATTATCCGAAAGAGGAGCGCGTCACTCCTGCGTCGTAGTCGTGGCAGCCCGAATGAGATTCTGGGAGTATTGTCCGAGCGGTGGGACTCACCTTTCTTTAAGCGGTGGATGCAGCTTCATGCAAGTGCATGCCCGTTTTTTGTTTTGTGATATGTGTTTAATTTCTATGTAATTTATAATTGATGTATTATCTATGGTTTTACTTTAAATGCTGAAATAAATTATTATTATTATTAAATATTATTAAGAACCCAGAGTATTATCTACCGAATTTATATTCGCTCAGTGTGAACGTAGCTTATGCTAGCTAAATAAGTAATACAAAAAACAGTATGTAGGTCTAACTTGTATAATAATATACAAACATACAGTTTACAAGTTTCTGCTAAATTAGCAGTTGATTACAACCCACAAAACCTAAAAGTTACCACAATTGATTCGCACATTCCGTCCAGTTAGTTTAGTTTTAGAACTCCATTAAGGTGATACGCCCCGAAATTTTCAATTTACACTAAGTGCAACAAACAAATGTTAGTAATGAGTTTCCATTAGTATTTAATTGTTTTGTAACTCGTGTATTGGCTGCAACGGTATATTACTTTGTTTAGTTATGACGTATAAAGTTTGTGACTGTGTCTACCCTAAAACTTGATACCTACATCAATTTTGTGTTAAAAAGTAATATGGATAACAAATGGTGCTCCTACACTGCTCTTAAACAATGTTTTCAAACATTAGTAAACATGGGTTCGATTCCCACCCAGGACAAATCTTTGTGTGATGAGCACGAATGTTTGTTCTGTGTCTGGGTGTAATTTATCTATAATATGTATGTATTTAGAAATATATAATTATGTTTATCAGTTGTCTGGTTACCATAGTACAGGCTCTGCCTAGTTTGGGATTAGATAGCGATGTGTGAGTTGTCCCGAAAATATTGTTATTAAACAATTATTATTATTTTTCTAAAACATTTAATCGCAATTTGAAAAAATGGTTTTATGGTAACGTTTACTACACATTTCTAAAAAAAATTGTAGGAGCACTCAAAATAAATAACAATTCCTAACATAATGTAACAACTTCTAACATTTGTTTAAATGTTTAGTGTTAGATAATGTTTGTAAACATTTTTTAACTGCAGTGTGGGGGGCACCAAAATGTTATCTAAAGGAAACATTTTACTTCGTGGTCGTGGGTTCGATTCCCACCCAGGACAAATCTTTGTGTGATGAGCATAAATGTTTGTCCTGTGTCTATTTATTAGTTATTTATCTAGAATTGTATATATAGAAATATATATGTATGTTTATCTGTTGTCTGGTTACCATAGTACAGGCTTATCCTAGTTTGGGATCAGATGGCGATGTGTGTGAGTTGTCCCAAAAATATTAAAAAAAAAACTGCTGCCTGGGTGGTCCAGTGGTCGCAGTATGCGCCTGCTGTGCACGAGGTTGTGGGTTCGATTCCCACACAGGACAAGACTTTGTGTGACCCACAAAGAGTTGTTCTGAGTCTAGGTGTAATTTGTTTGTAAGGTCTCCCACGCGACGCAGAGCTTGTTCTCTAGTGCGGGAGTTGTCTTTAAAAAAAAAAAGAAAAAAAACATACTTAGAAATATTTAATCATTTGCTAAAGCAAACTTTGAACAAGAACACTACAAATTGTATTTTGAAGCTCTATTGTTCAAGCAAATTGTATCTCACACATAAATATTTCAACTACCCTTTCAAACTTTAAATATTCAAATATCAGGTGACTTGTGCATTGCAATGTAACACTCTTTTGAGTATGTCATTAAAAATTGAACTAAGATGTCTAGACATTATCAAATGGTATTTTATTGTAAAAGATAGAAACGTTAAATGTAAATTTACTCTACATTTAAATTATTGTATTGTTTGAATACATTTTTAAATAATAAGGATCAGCGGGAGTTACAACCTAAGGCTACATACGTACATATTTTTTTTAGATAATATAAAAAAATAACTAGGTACTTTTTGTTAGTGCTTTTTCATTTAATTTTTGTAATTAAAAAGTATTATAATTTTACAGAAGACAAAATCTTTTTTTATCATACTGTTTGAGTGACAATCAAGCATACTACCCGCCCGATGTTAAGCAGTTACCGTAGTCTATGGACGCTTGCAATACCAGAGGTATCCCTTGTATGTTGCAGACCCTTTTCTTTACACCAAGGGCTTAAGATGCTTAGTTATTTGGCTGTGGTCTTCTGTAAGGTGAAAGTCGTTTCCTAGTCAGGCTTGCTCGCTAGTATGGTGCCCTATATCTCTTTCGCTAAGTTGAATCGCTGATGTTGAAGTTTTCGGATCGGCACACACTATTTAACATCAGCTGATGGTGAGTACCTCTATCATATTCTTTATCTAAGCTCTAGCTGGTCTGCTGCTACCATAGACTAAAAATAAATCTAGACGGAACTTCACGCTATATATAAGTAAGTAACGAACAAGGTCGTTACTCGAGAAGTTTTTATATTAGTACCAACGGCCTGTATAAGTAAGGCTAGGGTATTCCGCGCCATATGGCTTTGTTACATCGACGTACTTCTAAATTGAAATAAGAAATAATAATATGGAAAGTTTAGGTGTTATTACATTCATTTATTGTTACTTTGTGACATTGGTAAAATTTGTTTTGTTTCTTTTGTCTTTTCTTGCTGTTATGTTATTATTAAGGTGGCACAATCGTAATAATAGTGTATGAGCTCTTCGAGTACCTACTCAAGGAGCTCATAGCTAGGTAACCTCAATGATTGATAATCATCAACGAGTTAAGCCACCGAGGGTACGGTTACACTGACGATAAATATTATAATAATAATAGCAACACATATATGTCTCACTGCTGGGCACGGGTCTCTTTTCCTCTATCAGAGAGAGAGAGAGAAAAAAGGGTTAATTTACACACGCTGGCCTAATGCGGATTGGTGAATCAGACATGTCTTTAGAATTTCTTCTAAGACATGTGGGTTTCCTCACAATATTTCCTTCACCGTTAGCAGGTGACGAATCATTTGATTAGTACATATAAACTACATTAAGTGAAATTCACATTGGTACTGCCCAGGATCGAACTCGCACCTCTTGCGTCCGTTACTCACTCGGCCACCTTCTTTTTTTTTGGAGATTAATGCATAATGGTATTTTATCTGAGAGTCTCCATGCTTTGGAGGGCATGTCTCAGACTCTCCTGTACTTGCTGCCTTGTATTTTCTTGCACAGGACATACAGAAAATAAAATACTGTGTTTCCGTTCTGTTCACTCGAATTAAAGAACAGAACATAAGACTTCTCTCTTCTGTTCTTTTTCTTCCTATTTTCTCTCACAGGAACACAAATCAATCAGAACGAGAAGTTATCTTCTGTAGTGCTAAGTTTCTTCCTTCTCCTTAAGCTTGTAGCCTCGTTAGTATAGTGTTTTTTTATACTACCTGGGTGGCAAAAAAGCTTACGGCTCGCCCGATGTTAAGCAGTTATCGTAGCCTATGGACGCTTGCAATACCAGATACATATATTACTTGCGTGTTGCTGACCCATTTTTTTTACACCAGGGCCTTAAGATGGAGTATCCCTGCGATATAAAAACGTTTCTTTCAAAACGCATCTCTAAATAAGCTTTGGAGTCCTGTACTCACACACAGGAACACAACTACATCACTGTGTGTAATTATTTGGCTGTGGTCTTCTATAAGGTAGAGGTATTTCGGGCTTGTTCGACACTATAACTTACTAGCTGTTGCCCGCGGCTCTGCCCGCGTGGATGTCGGTTATCGCTGTAAAAAGTAACCTATGTCATACGATTTAGAGGGTACATCTCTTGATCGGGTTGATACTATACGCGATTTAGGAGTGACTTTTGACTATAAATTAAATTTTCATCAGCACATAGTCACAATAAGCAAGGATGCCAATAAATTACTAGGTTTCATAATAAGAACCTCTTTCCAATTAAAAAAAATACAAACAATAAAACTACTCTATAATCCGTATGTCAGAAGCAAATTAGAATATAATGCAATAATTTGGAATCCTCATGAACAATTATACATTTTGATGGTCGAAAAAGTACAGCGAAAGTTTGCGAGATTTTTGTATAAGAAGGAACTTGGCTACTACCCGTTTCTATACCCTTCAACATTTGTATCTGGTATGATAGGACTAGACACCTTACAGCTTAGACGAAATTCCACCTTAGTTATACATTATTGTTTACTACTTACTAACAAAATTGATAACCCAGAAGTAAGGGAGTGTATATAACTTTTATGTACCGGACCAGTACATGCGTGGTTCAGGGAGACGGCGTCACTTACTCTTCGCCTGTCCACCCACGTGGAGGTTGCCTCTTAATAGTCCAACAGCCAGAGCTATTATTTTAATAAATAAATTTCTACAAGCCAATGCAGACATAGACATATTTTTTGATCATATTGCAATGTTGGCTAAAAACACTCGTATTTATTTTAGTTTTATGTAATATTTTGTGTGCAATACTCGTAGTTGTTAAAAAGTAAAATAATAAATAAAACCCTGTAATATTAATAAATATAATAATACTAGCTTTTACCCGCGACTTCGTCCGCATAAGTTTTTTTGTTTTCTCCCGGCTGTAACAATGTCCCACTATCGTGTTCCAGTCCTCAACTTCACATCAAAATTTGTTCAAAAGCAACCTAAGCTACATAATGGATAGCTCCGAATGTTTCCTTAGTAAATATAAAAAGTAAATAATGTAAATCGGTTTAAAATACTACTAACTACCTACCTGCCAACCCCCGATGTTAGACAGTGTGACATCCGCAACATCGTCTGCGTAGGAAGTACTAACTTAATGTAAGTAGTATAATAATGTAGGAAGCTAAAAATAAGAGGCCTTATTACTGTAGTACATTTTTGTAAACTATGTTCTTTGTTTTTCCCTCTCTGGCCAACACATGGAGATTCTGTGGACTTGAAACACGTGAGCAAGCCACGTATAATTGTCCGTGAGAAAAACAACTCTTTTCTAAATTAATGCCGGCTACTATTCATGTTTGCCCCTGAGCTTTATTTATCGTCATAGCGAATGCGATTTTCAGTGGAAACTGTTATCTCTTAAACTGGAATGGCAAATCTGTCGGAATTATGGGTATACGGGGGATTAAAACGTTCTCTCCTTTTGCCATTCCAGTCATAATGATTGCTTTTACAATATTGCGACCGAGGTGTATTACTTGCAACCGTGTGCCATTACACAGTCTTGGTGCATCTAAATTCCGCATCAAAAGGACAGGAACGCCTACTTTCAGCCTCAGTTTGTGTGAAGGTACTCCCGACTGTTCTAAAGAATTAAGAAATTCTACAGGGTATAATGTTACTTGTCCAGTATCCATTACAGTGTCTACAGAGAGAAACTCAACAATATCACCTTCCACGCGTGACATAATTTGCTCGTTTATCTGTCCCACCATTTCATTCGTCGGCGCTAAAATTGCTCTTTCACATAACCATTCTCTATTCCTCATATTAGTTAGCAGTTCGCTATAGACGAAGTTTCATTATGCACAACATTGCAGAATTCACGATCCAATGCAATCATGCCATTACCATCCTTTGCCATACGATCTTCTCCAATTTCAAGAAGAGCAGCAGCATATTGTCCAGATTGTACATCATTGTGTAGTTGTACTTTCATATTTGTAGACAGACTAAACGTTTTTACGTGCACCCATAACGTTGACGCTTTTAAACACGCATATATTCTGTGCTGTAGGTAATTAGATTTTATCTGTATGTAATGTAACAGTCAGTTGAATAAAAAATCGTATACAAATCAGATCAATAGTTTTGGCGTAATGTGATTCTAGACAGAGTTTTAATGTTGTAGATAGGTAGCTGTGTATAGGTTCCTGTGGGAATGAGATATTTTCCCGAAGTAAAAAGTAGTCTGAATTTTGGTACCTTCCTACCCTATAAGTTAAGTAGTGTGATGGAATGTCGCTAAGTTCCGATCCAAGTAAAACTGTTAAATAAAGACAGTTGCATCAAAATTTTATCATAAATTCCCTAAATTATGGCGCCTACCGACCCTCTAAGTTAGAAAAGTGATCAAATACTAACTTGAAGTCTAAGTAACACTCAGTTTAAAAAAAAAACATCAAAATCATTTCAGTAGCTATGGCGACATGCGCTTCTTGACACGATCACGCTAGATTTCCGCGGGAATGAGGTATTTTCCCGCCGTATAAAGTAGCCTGTGTCCGTGCCTAGGATCCTATCTTTATATTAACCAAGTCTTATAAAAATCCGTTCAGACGTTAAGGCGTGAATGAGGTAAACTTTTAAAACAAACGATTAAAAATCACTAACTTAATTAGTTTTCTGCCTACTGCCTACGCCTTAAGTACGATGACGTGATCATTTTGATCTTATATCCTTTTCTAGGTTACTATCTATCACCTAACTAAATTTTAATCAAAATCCGTTCAGCCGTTTATGCATGATAGAGCAAAACTCCCAGCAAAAACCATAAAAAATCACTAACTCAATTCAGTTTTCTGCCTACTGCCTACGCCCTAAGTACGATAACGTGATCATTTTTATCTTATATCCGTTTTTAGGTAACCATCTATTACCTTACTAAATTTCATCAAAATCTGTTCAGCCGTTTAGACGTGAAAGAGCAAAAGTCCCAACAAAAACGACTAAAAATCCCTAACTCAATTTAGTTATCTGCCTACTGCCTACCCCCTAAGAACGATGGCGTGATTATTTATAGCCTATGACCATTTCTAGGTTATCATCTATCACCATACCAAATTTCATATAAATCCGTTCAGCCATTTAGGCGTGAAAGAGTAACAGACAGACAGACAGACAGACAGACAGACAGAGTTACTTTCGCATTTATAATATTAGTATGGATAATTTTAAGATCTCCTAATATAAATAAACTTAAAATTTAATAACTAAATTGTGATAACTTTGATCTCAATAATGTATGCTGCAATATAAGTGCTTAGATTATAATAAATAGGTATAGGTATAAATATGTATATATTGAATTGTATTGTAATATAAGAATGTAAGTCAGTTTATAAGAATTTTGTTAAGTAGTATAACATGTAAGCGATTTGGCTCATACTGTTAGCTTATAATGTTTTTAAATAAATAAATAAATGTGTTATTCCAGACCATAATCTATCTCTGTGCCAAATTTCATCCAAATCCGTTTAGTAGTTTTTACGTGAAAGAGTAACAAACATCCATCAAATCAAATCAAATCAAATCAAATCAAATGCATTTATTGTTTGTCACAGGTAGTTTACATTACAGATGGTAGGTATACATAATTTATAGTGGCGCTGTAACATGCCAGTTAGGGCGTACAATATTTTTATTTATCCATCTATCCATCCATACTTACAAACTTTCACGTTTATAATATTAGTAAAAAGTAGGATATTGTTGCCCTACCTCTCTAAATACTTAACATAGCTAACGAAACATGGATATCATACACTTCTACCTATCTCTTCGGGGTATAAGGCGTCATGGTAAATATACCATAACCATAATATACCGGTAATAACCGATATTATATAAACATATTTACCCTTGACTGATAAGTACCCTCTCAAAACTAATTACGTATTGACATTTAGTGTAACAAGGCCGATATGCTATCAACACTTAAAATTTTATTAAATTTAATCCAATATTAGTTTTATCTATTTTAAATTGAATAAATCCACTTAGTAGTATAATTACATTCAAGTGCTGAAATTATACTGTAACTAGCTGTTGCCCGCGGCTCCGCCCGCGTGGATGTCGGTTATCGCTGCAAAAAGTATTCGTAAAAGTAAGTTATTCCAGATCATAATTTATCTCTGTGCCAAATTTTATACAGATCCGTTCAGTAGTTTTTACGTAAAAGAGTAACAAACATCCATCCATCCATCCATCCATTCTTACAAACTTTCACGTTTATAATATTAGTAAGGATTTCTATACACACGTATACAATGCTATTCTTTATATAGTAAAATACCGAAACACCTCAAATTTGTTTTTATTAAAAGAGTAAAAAGTAAATAGAAAAATAATAGAAACTCACAAAGTTATAACCTGATTTCTTTGTGTAGTTTTGTCTGAAAACGGAAAGTGCCGCCGGGACCGTGAGTACAAGAGTACAAACTTTTCCTTTTTATGTTGTTTTATGTGTACTTATAAAATTAAAATATGGCCCGTTAAAATATGTGCGGTCAACTTTTATGTTGTCCAATTTTCACCTTACTGGGACAAAATATGTATCAATCAATCAATCTGCCGAGGTTTTCCCAAAATACTATAGCATGGGGTTCTTCAAGAAAGGAGTTATAAGGTTTTTAAAGGGTCGGCAACGCGTGAGTGACACCCCTGGTGTTGCAAACGTCCATAGGCTACGGTAACTGCTTACCATCAGGCGGGCCGTATGCTTGTTTGTCACCTTGGTAGTATAAAAAAAAAAAAAACAATCAGCCTATCGCAGTCCACTCACAGCACACGGTCTATAATATGTGTTTAAAAATTATTCGAATGTACCTATTACTGAAACAAACTAATTTCAGGTTTCGTCAATACTTGTACTATTAAGTGTCAATAACAAGAATAGTATTGTGTATAACACTAATTATAAAATACGAGAATGCGCTTGTACATGTAAACTTCCCATTCATTTTGGATTAAAAACTACTTTACAAATGTAGAATTTACTAAATAGTTTATCTCTATCGTCCGTGTGGTTACGAATTAAGAATACAAATTTCACCACCCCATTCTGTCCCGTGGGTGTCGTAAGAGTCGACTAAGGGAGTAAGTCAGGCAGACAATATCTACTGCAAGAGAGGGAAAACTCGAAACAAAACCCTATACCAACCCGTCTGGCCAGCGTGGTATAGTAGGCTAATATCCCTTCAAGTGTATGGAGGAGACCCGTGCCCAGCAGTGGGACGTTTATGGGTTGAGATGATTCTAGACTCGTAACAATCTGATGATCCCACAAATATTTCCCCCGTGTAGAAATCAAACCGCAGCCTAAACCACGATATACAATATAAATACGTGACTTGAAAATGCTAATAAAAAATTATAAAACTTTGCTCTACCCGGAAATTGAACCTAGGACCTAAAGATCGGCCGCAAACATTAACATACACACAGCATACAGCCACAGTCAGTACCAATGTGAATTTCACTTTGTGGAGTTTATGTGTACCTAATCAAATGATTCACCATCTGCTAACGTTGAAGGAGCACATCGTGAGGAAACCCACATGTCTTGAAAGAAATTCTAACGACATGTCTGATTCACCAACCCGCATTAGGCCAGGCTCTCTCTCTTTCTTGATAGATTAGAGGAGACCCGTGCCTAGCAGTGCGACATTATATGGGTTGCTATTATACCACATGACCAACGATACAGCTATAAATATTTGTAAAATCAAAACTCGCTATAATAAGGACAAGCTCAATTACTACTAGAAACAATTATGCACTTTTTCAACCTTTCAATTCAGAGCTCCAAGTTGGATAGGCCTATAATAATGTCAAGCAGCAGCTAGCCTTTTTATAATAACCAAAGTATCATTGTTGACATTGGCAGTATTGCCAGTACAAATAAACATTTATTTCATACTAGCTGTAGCCCGCGGCTCCGCCCGTGTGGATGTCGGTTATCGCTGTAAAAAGTAGCCTATGTGTTATTCCAGACCATAATCTATCTCTGTGCCAAATTTAATCCAGAACCGTTCAGTAGTTTTAACGTGAAAGAGTAACAAACATTTATCCATCCATCCATCTATACTTACAAACTTTCGCGTTTATAATAATAACTAGCTTTTACCCGCGACTTCGTCCGCATAAGTTTTTTTGTTTTCTCCCGGCTGTAAGTCCCCCTGCAACTATCGTGTTCCAGTCCTCAACTACACATCAAAATTTGTTCAAAAGCAACCTAAGCTACATAATGGATAGCTTCGAATGTTTCCTTAGTAAATATAAAAAGTAAATAATGTAAATCGGTTTAAAATACTACTAACTACCTACCTGCCAACCCCTGATGTTAGACAGTGTGACATCCGCAACATCGTCTGCGTAGGAAGTAGGTACTAACTTAATGTAAGTAGTATAATAATGTAGGAAGCTAAAAATAAGAGGCCTTATTACTGTAGTACATTTTTGTAAACTATGTTCTTTGTTTTTCTCTCTCTGGCCAACACATGGAGATTCTGTGGACTTGAAACACGTGAGCAAGCACGTGGCTTGCTCACGTGTTTCAAGTGTACATAATTGTCCGTGAGAAAAACAACTCTTTTCTAAATTAATACCGGCTACTTTTAATGTTTGCCCCTGAGCTTTATTTATCGTCATAGCGAATGCGATTTTCAGCGGAAACTGTAATCTCTTAAACTGGAATGGAAAATCTGTCGGAATTATGGATATACGGGGGATTAAAACGTTCTCTCCTTTTGCCATTCCAGTCATAATGATTGCTTTTACAATATTGCGACCGAGGTGTGTTACTTGCAACCGTGTGCCATTACACAGTCTTGGTGCATCTAAATTCCGCATCAAAAGGACATGAACGCCTACTTTCAGCCTCAGTTTGTGTGAAGGTACTCCCGACAGTTCTAAAGAATTAAGAAATTCTACAGGGTATGATGTTACTTGTTCTGTATCCATTACATTGTTATGTGTTTATATTATGTAATTGCCATTTTATTTTACATTCACTCACATACATATTGATAATAAAATCATCGTCTGTCACAGTTTTAGTCTGATTTTAGTAAATTTATTACATAATTGCACTCCCTTCGTAACACACTGTCACCTGTCACTCTGTGTACCTGTCAATTTGTCATACTGTCAATCTCTCGCGTTCAATTATTTTTAAATGTTATTGTTTGTTTCCTCTTTTTTATGGTTGTATAATTATTATTTTTTGTTGGGTTTATCGCAACCCAACAAAATAAAAATAGTTTGTGCATGCACCTGTTTTATATATATTTTTTTAATGTCTTTTATTATTGTTTGTTTCTTAATGTATTTAAGAATGTAGCTGTATTATTATTATTATTTTTTTTAATTAATTAATATCTAATTATTTTAAAAGATATGTAGGCGGCTTTCTGCCCGTGCGTCACTTTGGTTTTAGCAGAATACCAGCGCTGCTACGTCTCTCGTCGTAGCGGCTATATAGCTGAGCTAAGACCATTTTCGCCTCAACTAGGCTAGTTGTTTTAATAAGTACCTTTGTTATACTACTTCTTGTTTGAGTGCGAAATAAATGTTTTTTCTTTCTTTCTTTCTTTACAGTGTCTACAGAGAGAAACTCAACAATATCACCTTTCACGCGTGACATAATTTGCTCGTTTATCTGTCCCATCATTTCATTCGTCGGCGCTAAAATTGCTCTTTCACATAACCATTCTCTATTCCTCATATTAGTTAGCAGTTCGCTATAGACGAAGTTATTTAGATCATCTGGATTATGCACAACATTGCAGAATTCACGATCCAATGTAATCATGCCATTACCATCCTTTGCCATACGATCCATAACGTTGACGCTTTTAAACACGCATTTATTTCATCTGCAGGGGTGCCTTTAGTGATAACCGGCAAAGTCTGTCTAAAATCGCCCGCTAAAAGTACCACCATCCCCCCCATGATATTTGGATTACTCTTGATGTCTTTCAAAGTCCGATCTAGAGCTTCAATTGCTCTTTTATGGGACATAGTACACTCATCCCAAACTAATAATTTACATTGCTGCAACATACGTCTACGCTCGCTGTTTTTACTTATATTACAGACTGGCATTTCTTCATGGGCTAAGTTTAATGGCAGTTTAAGCACCGAATGTGCCGTTCGACCACCGGATTTGCGCTAAAAGCAAGTTTAAAAGAAAGGTTTTTCCCGTGCCTCCGGGAGCATCCAACAATTTCTGTGGTGTAGGTAATTAGATTTTATCTGTATGTAATGTAACAGTCAGTTGAATAAAAAATCGTATTCAAACCAGATCAATAGTTTTGGCGTAATGTGATTCTAGACAGAGTTTTAATGTTGTAGATAGGTAGCTGTGTATAGGTTCCTGTGGGAATGAGATATTTTCCCGAAGTAAAAAGTAGTCTGAATTTTGGTACCTTCCTACCCTATAAGTTAAGTAGTGTGATGGAATGTCGCTAAGTTCCGATCCAAGTAAAACTGTTAAATAAAGACAGTTGCATCAAAATTTTATCATAAATTCCCTAAATTATGGCGCCTACCGACCCTCTAAGTTAGAAAAGTGATCAAATACTAACTTGAAGTCTTAGTAACACTCAGTTTAAAAAAAAAAACATCAAAATCATTTCATTAGCTATGGCGACATGCGCTTCTTGACACGATCACGCTAGATTTCCGCGGGAATGAGGTATTTTCCCGCCGTAAAAAGTAACCTGTGTCCGTGCCTAGGATCCTATCTTTATATTAACCAAGTCTTATAAAAATCCGTTCAGACGTTAAGGCGTGAATGAGGTAAACTTTTAAAACAAACGATTAAAAATCACTAACTTAATTAGTTTTCTGCCTACTGCCTACGCCTTAAGTACGATGACGTGATCATTTTGATCTTATATCCTTTTCTAGGTTACTATCTATCACCTAACTAAATTTCATCAAAATCCGTTCAGCCGTTTAGGCATGATAGAGCAAAACTCCCAGCAAAAACCATAAAAAAATCACTAACTCAATTCAGTTTTCTGCCTACTGCCTACGCCTTAAGTACGATGACGTGATCATTTTGATCTTATATCCGTCTTTAGGTAACCATTTATTACCTTACTAAATTTCATCAAAATCTGTTAAGCCGTTTAGACGTGAAAGAGCAAAAGTCCCAACAAAAACGACTAAAAATCACTAACTCAATTTAGTTATCTGCCTACTGCCTACCTCCTAAGAACGATGGCGTAATTATTTATAGCCTATGACCATTTCTAGGTTATCATCTATCACCATACCAAATTTCATCAAAATCCGTTCAGCCGTTTAGGCGTGAAAGAGTAACAGACAGACAGACAGACAGACAGAGTTACTTTCGCATTTATAATATTAGTATGGAGTATGGATAGGAAGGAAGATATTTACATGAATAGCTATTAAAATTAAAGTAGCCTAACCTAAACTACTTACAAACAATCAGATATTATTTTTAAAGATATTAATTAACCTAAACATAAAATGTTTGGTATAGGTCGCAGTTCTGAGGAAAGGTGCCCAAAACACTGGCCAAAAATTATAATACACTATATCGACGATATGAAAATCAATAACATTAAATAAATTCTTTGTCAATCCTTATCCACCCACTGCTGGGTATATAGGTCTTATTACACATAATAGGATGGATGAAAAAAGAATAACAAAAGAGGTATATCGTGCGAAAATGAATGGAGATGTCGGTAGGGGCCGCCCTAGGAGAACATACAGCGACCAAGTAGGGGATTTGCTAAAAAAGGCCCAAATTAAAAGTACCCAGAATTGACGTTCATGCATGAAGAGGTTGATGAATGTAGAGGAGGCGAAGTAAGTATGTTTGGATCGAAGCAAGTGGCGTACCATAGTCTCTGCCTACCCCACTGGGACACAGGCGTGATGATATGTATGTATGTATGTATTACACATTAATTAAAATCATCACAAATTCAATATGAAATATTTTCTTTATTATTTTGCTCAATACGTAAATACACATCACGGCGGCACCAATAAAATTACCATAATTGAGTATTCCTCAATCCTCAGCAGACTTAACTTACCCGATATCGGCGGAAACATCCCTCGGTGAGCGCAACAGCTTGGCTTTATTAAGTTTGTATCTTATTTTAATCCCGAAAATCATGAAAAATGGGTTTTTGTGTTCATAAGGTAAGAAATATCAGTATATCATTATTCGACCAGTTAATTTTCATCTTATTACATATATTCTGAAGAAATTCTAAATCTGCACAGGCACGTGTGATCCACCAATCCTCATTGTAGAAGGGTGTGTGAATTAAAGACTAAACCCTCTGCTCTTTTGACAAAGGAGAGGGGACCCGTACCGAGCAGTAAGACACATTATATGGATTTCTATTATTGTAATAATATCAATTTAATTCTATTTTTAGGTTTCGGTGGTGGCCGAGTAGAAAAGTAACCAACTTGCACGCAAGAGGTGCGAAGTTCGATCCCGGGCAGTACCAATGTGAATTTCACTTTGTGGGTTTATAGTTTATACGTGTTAATCAAATGATTCGCCATCTGCTAACGGTGAAGGAAAACATCGTGAGGAAACTCGCTTTATGTCTTAGAAGAAATTCTAAAAACATAACTGATTCACCAACCCGCATGAATGGTTTAGGCCTTAATTCAATTTTTAAATCCATTCTATCAAGTCCTTACAGTTCTCAACTGTTTGTAGATAACGCTTTGATGTTTGCGCGAATCTACGTTCCAAACTCAAATTGCGATCGGAGCGCGAGAGCGGCGGGTCAGCAGTGTCATTCCGACTTTGCGCTCACGAACACGAGTCGAGCCGCGCGCTGGCTGAACGTACTATTATCGTAGCCTTAGAAAAAAAAGTTAAAAAATATATTAAAACTGTATTTAATCTGTGAACTAGTGGCGTGATTTTTTATTTTACGATTAAAATGTGAAAAGTATTTTGTGACTAAAGTTTTATAAGTTTATAAAGTGTTTAAAATTATTATTAGTGTTAGTTTAGTATCGTATTATTAATAATATACAGTATTTAATAATTAGTTAATGGTTGCATATAGTATATTAAAGAGTTACTTAATTATTTGTGTGGTAGATAAATGATAATTATTGTGTTAGTGCGTTGAGAAACGGAAAACAAATTTTCCACCGCCTTAACGGTAAGTTTCGTTACTGTTTATTTAAAATAACTCTTAGATTTAGATAAATATATACCTATGTAACTTATTAAATTTAACTTTAATGAGTTATCATTAAGTGACATTCACCTTATATTTTATTTCAGTTTTTAAGTTAAATAAATCGTAGGAGGTCTTTCGATCTTTTTTGTTCTTAGATTAACAAAAAAAACTAGGTGGTCCGTATAGTTAAAAATAATTTAATATTTCTTATGTTTATGATTAAATGTTAGTTAGTTATTTTGCATAATTAACAAATTAATTATGCTTATTTTTATATGCCGTCTGTATGCATTTACGCCACTCTTAATTAGTATAATAAATAGGGATTTTTATCGCTGTTAATTACCTACATTATTATATCCTTGTAGCCATATGTAGCCATATCTACACAGCAATACTCATAGAATGATCATAGCTAATACGACCAATATTTATTCGCTTATTTGATTTTGTTTCTTGTTCGTAACAAAATCAAATAATTATTGCAAATAAAATTCGTAGCTCAGGCCACAATCTGTAGCTCTTGGTAAAACAATTTATTCTTATTTCATTTGAAATAAAATCATTGTAAGTATTCTAGTTTTATGGTACTTTTACGATCCTTCCATTTAACACTTAGGTACAGTAGACATTCCGAATAATTTCTTTGAAATTGGAATTTCTTTTTAATTCTACTATAGAGGCAACAGCCTGGCTCATGGTAAGCAGTTATCTACGTCATCTCATCTAGTCTATAAAAATCTTGTAACTTATTTTTGAGTTCCAGAATGTTTTTAAATTTTTCGAGATTTTATTTTTTATAGTAACACGTCACTTATAAGGAGAATCGGAGGGTTAAAAAGTGAACGAATAAATGAAACGTAACGTTGAAATCAAAACATGAAAGGGTTAATTCCGCTTTTCACTCTCGTTCACTACAAAAGGGATGAGAACAAAGAAAGTGTGACAGTGTGAAGAAGATACTAGAATGTAAAGTCTGAGAAAAGCTGCATGATTATGAGTACCTAGTCTTTGAGGCATTTAGACCGTGAATGCTTTGAAAAAAAAAACACTAGCTTTTCTTTCTTAGGCTTAGTACTTACTGCCGTTTTTTTTTGTTTCGCTTATATTTTATGTAAGAAAAACTGCCTTGTTGGCCTCGTGGTCGTTGATTGCGACGGGTGAGGTTCGATTCCCGTGTAGGGCAAAAAATAAATTATGGATTATTCTGACACAATGGATGTCTGTAGATTGGAAATTGGCAGTGTTAACACTCTATTGGCAAGCACGTAAAGGGGTAATATTAAAAAATATTGTACAGTCACCAAAAAGAAACAAAAGTGAATTATGTAACAAAAAGGATAAGTGTTACAAAAAGTAAACAAAAAGGAACTATAAGGGCTATTTCACACTGAATAAACAAAACAACTTTTAAGATAAACAAAACATATTTTTATTATTAATCAAACAAATAATGTCCTCTAACTAACTTGGTTAGACTCATAAAATCTCTTCATAGTTATTCAAAATTCTTAATTATCGAAGTCTTAAGATGGCACAGAATATCTTTTTTTTAATCTAAAATAATTAAGGTTAATTAATCGGTCTTATAAATTATGCTACTAGCATATAATAACATTCGGGAAATATTTATTTCAATTACCAAAATAAATTCAACCTGCCACTAAAGTTAGTAAACTTGATAATTTCCTAATTTTGGTGGCAGATTGGGTTAGGTTAGTAACATATTCATTATGATCTGAAGCTGACAGTTCAGCCAGAACCCCCACTGCGTTACCTACTACCTAATATCACATATTAAATCAACATTAGCGCCGCCACCATGAATAATTAAAAATGCAGTGGTGGTGCTAGTGCGCGGATGCGAACTGTTGGCGCCCTCTTAACAGTATGATATAAACAACCAAAACATATGAATTTGCTTTTTTAAAATCATAAACGGTTTCACAAAACAAAAAATAAACGACTTCACAATAACTGATTAGGGCTCAAAAAAATGTAAATAACCTTAAAAAACATTATTGATGTCTGAATACGAGTACAATTATATTGTGCAATGGGAAAGAAATCTGTCTTTCACTAGATAGCCGGTCACAAGAAACTTTAACCACGGTGACATTAATATAAAAATAACTATTGGTTTTGGGAATTTAATAATCACAGCATGTTTAGGAACTAAACCCGATCCAACAAGATAGATGATTTTTATTTTTTATTAAGTTTTTTTTGTATTTTCTTTATTTTATTTTTAACAAATTGTAATCTGTATACGACATACATACGTAAGTATAAATTAACTATACTCAATATGAGTATAGTTACAAGCAACTACAAGTACATTAACAACAACTTAAGTATTGTGTCAAACAAACTTAATTTATACTTACGTATGTATGACGTATACAGATTACAATTTGTACTATACTCATATTGAGTATAGTTACAAGCAACTACAAGTACATCAACAACAACTTAAGTATTGTGTCAAACAAACTTAATTTATACTTACGTATGTATGACGTATACAGATTACAATTTGTACTATACTCATATTGAGTATAGTTACAAGCAACTACAAGTACATCAACAACAACTTAAGTATTGTGTCAAACAAACTTAATTTATACTTACGTATGTATGACGTATACAGATTACAATTTGTACTATACTCATATTGAGTATAGTTACAAGCAACTACAAGTACATCAACAACAACTTAAGTATTGTGTCAAACAAACTTAATTTGCTGTTATTGTAATTATAATAGGAAAATATAACTTGCTATATATTTTGAGATATCAATCACTATCGTTACTTAAACTATCTAACAAATTTATTTTTTTCTTTGTTAAAAAAGAAGTGTTTTCTTTTTCTGTAGCAGCAGAAGAAGAATTTCCTACTTTATTGGCAATTAGCTCCGGGAAATCATTTTGTATTGCCGTTGACGACATATTATAACGAGAGGAGTCTTTTAAAATATTTCTTAGCTTATCGCGTGACCAAGATACTTTAACGTCTGATAAAATCGTAACTGGTGTCTTCAAAGCTCCCCGTTTCGTAATAAAAATTTCTTCATCCGTATCTGAGCATGAATGTACTGTTTTTCTAGATGGAGTCAGATCACAGTCAAGCTCTTCGTTACCAGAAATGGTAGGCCGAGCTACAGAAAAGGTCATAACTTTCTGAGAACTTTGTGCACTGTTGGATACATTGAGAATATTGTCATCTGTATTTATTATTGTTGTCTTTGTTCGTTTGATAGAATTCAAATCGGAGCCATGCTCTACAGAAGTTGAAATAGCAAGTGCAGTTTTGGATTTCCATTGTGCATCAGTACACATAGGAATATTATGAACAATAAAAGTATCTTCATCTGTATCAGAGGAAGAAATTTGTCGCAGTCGTTTTTTTCGCAATTCTACGGTAGCTGAAATAGCATGTACACTTTTGGAATTCGATTGAGCATCTGCGCGAATGGGATTATTATGAAAAACAAAAGTATCTTCATCTGTGTCAGAGGAAGAAATTTGTAGCAGTCGTTTTTTTCGCGATTGTTTTATCAGACAATGTTTTTTCAAAGAAAAACATTCGCAAAACCCTCTCATCATTGAACTGTTGCAGAAACAACTCAAAATCCGGTAATAAATGTCATTCGTATCATCGTTGATAACCTGTACTTGGTGTATCTTTAGAGTGTTGGGAACAGCCAACAAAGATTTAAATGCTGTCTCGTTATTGGTTTCGATGTCGCTAATTTCATCTTCGTTAACGCAAAACAGTTTCACTTTGGTTTCACCTTCCAAAAGATTAAGTGCCCCTCCAGCGTTAAGAACATTTTTTCCGTGAGACACTTTCTCGTCCAATAGTCGTTTAATATTTGCACCAACGCCATCAGCAGGTCCTTTTCCGTGGTATGATTCGGAAAAGTTCCAGGTTCCCTTTTCGAATCCTAACTTGTCGATATAAATTTTAAACAACAAGAAGTTTTTCTTCTGTTTATACTGGGTGGTCGGCCCATCTGAATATACATGCAAAACTTTTACCTGTGGGTACATTTGTTTCAAATCAACCAAAACAGGTGTAAGATGTGCCCAAATACTTTCTGGTGAGTGTTTTGTGGAATCTGATAATGTGCAATAGCTTTTAGGTTTTTCATCTTTTTTATAGACAACACTAGTATGCAGAGAAATTTGATATTGTGAAGCGCCGAAATGGACAGCTTGTATCTCTTCATGCATTTTGCATGTATAATTCTCGGAGAAATCGCAATGAATCACAATTTCATCATCCGCAAGATTGTCTTTAACATATTTGTAAGTTTTGTATTGATGTCTAATATTAAAAATATGTTCTTTGAACTTTTTCAACTGCACTTCAGTTACAGATATGAGGTTCTCCAACTTACCTTCTTTGAGTACTGGTAAAAATCTTTTTGATTTCTTGATTTCATCTTTTTTCTTATATTCCACTTTCTCCGATGACCATTCTAGCCAAGACACGTGGCTTTCTAAGGTTATTTCCGTTAAATCATAGTGTAATGATATTTCTTTGCATATGTTGCATTCCGAGTACATGCATTCTTTTGAGCCTTCGTCACAAACAGTGGATTTTACTAGATCATCTAGTTTTCCTAAATAATTCAGAACGTGTAATTTTTTCAGTGCAATAAATTTAAATTCCATATTGGCATGAATTTTACAAATGCAAGTGTCTCTGTCAGCCAATCGAGGCTTTACAACATAGAAAGGTTTATTTTTAATGAAGGTGGAATAACATATTATAGAACCAGTATCACGTCTGAATTTCATATACAAGCTTTTCAAAGTATCAAGAAGGTACCGTTTCTGCTTTTTTTTTCGTTTTAGTGTCTTAGTTTCTTTTTTCCCTGCACTTGGACGGCTGACATCATCTTGAACGAAGAATTTTCGAATTTTCTTTGCTGTTCTACTTTGCTTGCTCACATAATGTTTCTGAGAGAATCTGATTCTGCCTTTTAATCCTGTAAAACGGCCTAATTGTGTACGAACTTTATAACGGTGAGCTAATATTGAAGTACAAAGCCTTTTAATTATGTTTCTTTCGGTCCTGCTTTTCGAATCTGCATACTGTTTTGTTAATGATTCAGTAAGAACATTGTGTTGCAGCAGAACTCTTTTCACTTTTTCTTTATCGTGTATAGAAATGCTACTCAATTCTTGTACAAACGAATTACATTTGGAATTTGGTGTGAGTTCTGTAACCCCATTGTTTTCATCTATTGTAACATTATTTTCTGTTTTTTGAAATTCAAACAGCATTTTCTGTCGGTAAAGCCTCTTTTTTAGAGCTGCAATTTTTTTGTTCTGATCTTCTATTTTCTTTTTCTGTTTTTCGATAGTTTGTCTTAATTTATAGTAATGACGTAAGTAAAGTTTTCTTGATCTAGCTTTCTTTTTATTTCCTTCGAGACTCTTTTTTTGATTACTTTTCTGTCTTCGCCAAACTCTTCTTCTTTTATTTTTTTGACTTTCCGATACTTCACATATTTTAATATATTTGCTCTTAATTCTTGCCAAGTTTTTTTTACGTATTTCTTCGTACTTTTCAGGATTATTTTCTTTCAATCTTTCTCTATATTTCCGTTGTCGTTCAGCAGGTGTCATTGGCATTTTTTTTCTAAAAAAAAAAGATTAATATGAAATAAAAAACTTAACACGTTTATTGATGTCGAGTCTTCGTTTAATATAGGAGAACATTCAGGGTGATGATTTGCTCACATACTTATTCACTCTTTCCAGAAACATAGTTCGAAATAAGAAAAAAATATAAAATAATAGCGATCAACTGACTGGCTCAGAATCAGATTTTTTTAAAAATCACAATCTTCCAGTGTCATAGGCATACGTAGGTATGGTAGGTGTACTCATAAAAATGTTATACACATTTTTTTTATTTCGTCTATTTATATTAAAAAAATAAATGAAATATTCTCTTGGTGGTGAATATTGTATTTCAATTTTTTATATTGCAGATTCTATATCTAGTTAGTAATATAAGTTACTTACTAATTATTTTATGCTGTACCTATAGTATAAAATCACCCTTACTTCCTTTTTGTTGCTTCATTTTTGTTACGTGACAAAAAAGTACAACAAATTGTAACAAAAAGGAAGGAATGCACAATGTTAATATAATCTTGAATGATCATGCAATTAAAATTATGTTTCCTACTTGAGATCGTTGATAATCTTTGATTAGAGCAAGAATAATACAAAAATTATACACACAAATATTTGAAAGACAACTTACCGTTTCACAAATAGATCAGCAACGAAAAGGAGTAATTTAATGTTGAAAAACTTCACCACACCAAGATACCGCTGCACTCAGAAAAACAAACGCCGCACAAGATGGCCGATTGTCACTATGCGCGCTGCCTATTGGCTGTTCACTACAAATGTAGTGTTGCCTGTTTTATATTTTAAAATATACCATTCTATTGGCGTTACAAAATTGAATAACAAAAATGAAAGAAATAATGGACGCAATATTTAACCGCGTTATTTATGTATTTCTTCATTAATTTTGAGTATAATGCGATATTTAAAAGCCTTAATAAAACCAAAGTAAATCTTTAGCCTGAATTGAAAAGATTACGTATTACGTAAAAAAATAAGGACACTTTTGTAACGCATCAGTCTTCCAGGACACTGTTATTTCTATAGTAAAAAATAAGCAAGCAAAACAAAAACGACTATTTAAAAAAAATACATGCTTAATTTTGATGTAAGGAATAATTTAGTTTATCCAAGGAAGTCATAACTTAAGAACAATAACATTTTTATAGTAAAAGATACGTATTATGCATGTGTTATTCGATAGTAATTAGCATGGACATTTCAACATGATAAAATGTACAACTTTTTTTGATATTACCCAAAGACGAAGAAGCACGAACACTTACCCTATAGTCTATTTCACATAGAATGGGTACAGTGACGTTTGATATTTGAAGATATTTTTTTTTTTTTTTTTTTTTTTTTTTATACTACTTGAGTGGCAAACAAGCATACGGCCCACCTGATGTTAAGCAGTATCCGTAGCCTATAGACGCTTGCATTACTTGAGGTATCACTTGCGTGTTGCCAACCCATTTTTTTACACCAGGGCTTTAAGATGGAAGTAACCCTGGGATAGGAATACGTATCTTTCAAAACGCATTCCTAAATGAGCGCTGGAGACCTGTACTCACACACAGGAACACAACTACACCGCTGTGTGTAGTCATTTGGCTGTGGTCTTCTGTAAGGTGGAGGTCCTTCCCCAGTCGGGCTTGCTCGCTAGTATGGTGCCCTACCTCGATAAAAATAAATACATATAAATCTTTACAGACTAAAAAAAACCAATACAACCTCAAAGTTAACTAGATATTGTAGCGTTATTCTCTAGAAACTCGCTTATATAGTTTTACGAAAAAGGTTTCATCAATGGCCTATTTATTTATTTATTAAACTTCATGCACATAGGCGTAAAATTTTCAGACGGTAAAAGGCACGAAGAATTCCAGTAACTCTCTGGCTCACTTTGGCAACCTGAGCCTGCCAATTGGCTACTTGACAGTTGTTATAATAAAATATGAAATGTATTGGGTAAGGCAGGTTACAGATTAACATAACTTATACATAATTTTTATTTACTATTTTATTTTTGCAATATAAGCTTATTATCTGTGGATTACAAGAACCGAAACAGGTTTGAGCATCTTATGACGCTACATTGCACAAAACATTTGGCACCTCTGTTTTATTAAATGAATATTTATTAGGAAAAAAACGTGGGTTATAATAACTATAACATTTTGATTGATGTGCAGAGTTTTTAAATGCAAAAACTTTGGAATAAGAACCTTAATAATTAGTTTGGTTTCCCATAATGACGTCACGTTTCAAACCTGACGTAAATTGACTTGATCGACTGTTTTCGCGCTACATTTCAAATAAGTGAACAAAATCATTTTAATTGTATTAAATAACGTTTTTTTTAAGGAAAATAAACTTTAAGGCAGCAGTAAACTTTAAAATATTTTTTCAAAAACTGTCAACTGAGAGTGGAATCTACAAACAAGCCAAGATCCTTAACGACAGGACTATGGCATTATAAGGTTATTATAGAGGAGAGTTGGCAGAGTTCTTATGTTCAATCTTGCCAGCATACGGTGACTACCTACTGTAATAGATTGACATTTAGCTGGATTCACCGATAAGCCAAACCTGTTAGACCAGTTCTTAATAATTTCAAGGTCACTATTTAACTTAGAAATGGCTAACGGCACATCCGCTGTGCTTGCTTGTGAGTACAACTGCAAGTCATCAGCATAAAGATTACACACGCACTGAAGATTTGGTGTTAAGAGATTAATTAAAACTGAAAAGAGTATCGGAGAAAGATTGCCGCCTTGAGGCACACCAGAGCGAAGTTCACACCAACTCGATGACGGCTTATACCTTGGTCCTCGCCTTAGTTTGGTATTTGGTAGAGCAATTAAAATTATAGAAATTTAATATCTGTGAATTGACATAGAAAAAACAAAATATGTAAGTGAGTGACGTGAAGTATATGACTGCATGTTTGGTTCAGTGGCATAAGTAGTTATCTCGCCATTTACTACTGCGCGGTGTATTGTAGGTTCAATCCCTAAATAAGACAAACATTTGTTAGGTTCATAATGGTTATTCCGAGTGGTGTACTTTATGTCCGTTAATTGTATGTTGGTAAAGTCCCCCGCGACACAGGGCTTGATGAGCTGAAACCTAGTGCAGAAGTTGTCTTAAAAAATACATATCGCATTTTAAGGTAGGTCTATGTATGTTGTTTTGTATTCCAATGAAAATGCTTTGAGAAACTACTGTGTTGAATGGAGTTGAGGGAATGTTGTTTCGTTATGTTCCGATATCAATATCATCATCGTTTTAGTTTCATACAACTGAATATACACTTCAATTATAGAAAAAAAATAACACAAGAAGGTTGAACAAGCCCAAAAGGAAAAACACCTCCACCTTACAGAAGACCACAACGAAATGTGTACATACAACAATGCAGTTGTGTGCCTGTGTGTGAGTACAGATTTCCAGCGCTCATTTAACGAAACGTTTTCCTATATCAGGGATACTCCATCATAAAACGCTGGTGATATTTTTGTATGTCAGCAACACTCAAGACCTCTGTCATTGCAACTATTGCGTTTTAACTTCATGCCAGCAAAGTTTATTTTTAAACTGCATACTTACATTCCAGTACGATTCTTTTTAGCTTTAACTTTTAATTGTGTAAAAAAGAATAAAAAAACTAAGAGAGGTAGGGCCCCATACTAGCAAGCAAGCCTGACCGGGGAAGGACCTTACAGAAGACCACAGCCAAATAACTACATACAGCGGTGTAGTTGTGTTCTTGTGTGTGAGTATAGTTCTCCAGCGCTCATTTAGGGATGGGTTTTGAAAGAAATGTATTCCTATCCCAGGTATAGTCCCATCTTAAAGCCCTGGTGTAAGAAAATGGCAAGTGATACCTCTGGTATTGCAAGCGTCCATAGGCTACGGTAACAGCTTAACATCAGGCGGGCCGTATGCTTGTTTGCCACCCAAGTAATATAAAAGAAAAACACTACTTTGATTAATCAAAACTCGTCAACATTAAATTAACAATAACATCAACAAATATACCTATTACAAACTTAATTAAAATCACACTACTTACCTAAACATATTTTAGTCCTATCGGTTACATCAGCTTTAGATATGATGACTATGTTGTACTCGGAGCTAAACCACAATACGGCCGAAGGGACATTCATCCGATACATGAACGTCGAGGATCGTAGTGCGTTGCCTAATAACGTTGCACGATCGATAGAAACTAAAACCACAAACTTTCCACGTACAAAACATTTAACTTGTACGGGAATTAAAGTGAAAACCGTGGTCCGTGGCTTTTTTTTATTCTACTTTGGTAGCAAACAACAATACGGCTCGCCTGATGTCAGGACATCACTTACCAGTTGCCGACGGATTTTTTTTACACAAGACCCTCTAGACAAGTGGCATAAGTGATAGTCGAATCGAAAAGTCAAAAAAACAAATGTATGGTATTTGACGTAAGTCTGCGATAAAATGACGTAAACTTATGTCGAATTCCATACATTTGCTTTTTTTACTTTTCGATTCGACTATCGCTTATGCCACTTGTCTAGAGGTGCAGAACTTTAAGATTGAGTGTCTCTGTGATAGGAAAACGTTTCTTTTAAAACTCATCCCTAAATGAGCGCTGGAGACCTATGTACTCATACCTAGGAATACAACTAGACCGCTGTGTAGCTATTTGTCTGTGATCTTCTGTAAGGTGGAGGTCTTTCCCCAGTCGGGCTTGCTCACTAGTATGGTGTCCTACCTCTCTTATTTAATTATTGCTCGTATTTATTTATTGGCCAACGTAGGCTGACAAGCTATCGGCCTAGTTGATGGCGAGTATTAATCGCCGTTCATAGACTTCGGCAGTGCCAGGGAAACAGCCAATCCTTTGCCAATTGTGAAGTTTAGTGCTCTTTTCCATCCTCGTTTGAAGGACACGTTGTAGCGCTCGGAAATCTATACAGCACTTCACATAATCCTGTTGTTAATATTCTTTGGTTGGCAACACGTAGTAATGCTTCAGATATTACAAGCGTATGCTTATCACCTAAGTAGATAATACTAGCTGTTGCCCGCGGCTCCGCCCGCGTGGATGTGGCTGTAAAAAGTAGTAGATGATCTATCTCTGTGCCAAATTTCATCCAGATCCGTTCAGTAGTTTTTACGTGAAATAGTAACAAACATCCATCCATCCATACTTACAAACTTTCGCGTTTATAATATTAGTAGGATAAAATAGTTATTCTTACCCATTAATATATAAAAAGCCTAAGATACGCAAGCAGCGGTTTAAAAACCTCCTGCATATAATTACGGGCACTATTTGAAATTGTTGCGTCTGTATCAAATAGGATCGCGTCGGTCGAATCACTACACTACGTAAGGATGAATTTTAAAAATATGTTTTATTATTATTTTTTTTTTTTTTTTTACTACTTGGGTGGCAAACAAGCGTACGGCCCACCTGATGTTAAGCAGTATCCGTAGCCTATAGACGCTTGCATTACCAGAGGTATCACTTGCGTGTTGCCAACCCATTTTTTTACACCAGGGCTTTAAGATGGAAGTAACCCTGGGATAGGAATACGTATCTTTCAAAACGCATTTCTAAATGAGCGCTGGAGACCTGTACTCACACACAGGAACACAACTACACCGCTGTGTAGTCATTTGGCTGTGGTCTTCTATAAGGTGGAGGTCCTTCCCCAGTCGGGCTTGCTCGCTAGTATGGTGCCCTACCTCTCTTAAAATTTTTAACTTTATTAGTATAAGTAACTACTTATATATCTAATCGACGACAGATTGGAGTGTGTCCTACATTCGAGAAAGTGTATCTTGGGTTTTTTGTATATCAGTGGGTAAGTATCCATTTATCCTACTGATATTATAAACGCGAAAGTTTGTAAGTATGGATGGATGGATGTTTGTTACTCTTTCACGTAAAAACTACTGAACGGATCTGGATCTGGCAATGTACATACCTGAGCGGCCAAGTGCGGAAAACACCCCCCAAAATCTAATTAACTAACCTGTATTTTTAATAGGTAACGGTAAAATATGACAGTGGATAACAGAATAAACGCATGGTAAGTAAAATGGCGGCTTGACATCTGCCAGTAAGTGTCACACCAGACACATTCACGCTCTACTGCCGTCAAAGAAGACAGTATTGCGCTCATAACTCACGGTATTATGCTCTTTGTTCACTCATAGCGTACGTTATTACATATCTTCTTCTATTTAATATGAATACATGAAGAAAATACGTTGTACCTCTTTTTAATCACATTGCGTGCCCGGAGGAGCGTGAGATTTGGCATAGTTTTAAGCTCATTTGGAGAAGAACTGCAGAAACCAATGACGCTTCAGTGACCGCAGTATGCGCCTGCTGTGCACAAGGTTGTGGGTTCGATTCCCACACAGGAAAAAACTTTGTGTGACCCACAAAGAATTGTTCTGAGTCTGGGTGTAATTTGTGTCCGTTAATTGTATGGTTGTAAAGTCCCCCACGACACAGAGCTTGTTCACTAGTGCGGGAGTTGTCTTTTTTAAAAAAGAGAAAAAAAAGAGTATTTCGAATACCGGTGGCGACCTCTAGCAGAAATATCTAGGCACATAAAATGGTTTATATAGTATGAAAACGTGGATAGATTTTATTGAAACCCTTTCAAATAATTCTTTGTTCTCACTGTATGATATAATAATGTTCTTCTATATGAATTTCATAGTCCCATAGGATGGCGATCCGATACGACTGAAGAAAGGCCAGAAGTAGGTCCGACAGCTTTAATTACGTTACGAGATACGAGGACAGGGGTGTGAACACTATCAATACTTAAATATTAATTTCTTTATAGAAAATCCCAATAACTATTTTTGGCGCGACCTACAAATCAAGCCCGGCAGGCTGATACTCTAAGAAACAGCGATGGCAAACTGACAGTTGTGATCGCAAAACTGACAGTTGTGATTGCTCGGTGATGGCACAATCTATTGACTAAACGTCAAAAAGGGCTCTTACGGAATACTGATTTTCAATCTGACAGCCAGATTTTGCTCGGTTTTTGCTCTTACGGAATACCCCTACGGGACGGCAGGATCAGCCAGCGCACTCAATAACGGCAGGTGGCTATCTAGTCTATTGATACAACTTAATAGCTTTTTTTCAATCGTCATTAATATTAAAAGGCACTAATACTGCCGATAAAAGAAAAAGCTTTCAAAAAAAGATATTCAAATTAACGTCTATTTTAAGAATGACAAAGACGTTGAAAGGTTAATGTACGCGTAAATTGATTTTCACTTTTACACCTTTTAGTACTTATATTTCAGTTCTTTTTGACAATTTTGTTCGTATTTTAGTACTTAATTAGTTTCTTATTTAATGTTTAACATTTTTTCTATTACGAATGTTTTTAAGCTATTGCATAGCTTCTATCGCGGGCCTTGGGCGTGGAGACCGAATCCAGAAATTCCGTAACGAAAATAATAAACCTAACACCCTCCACTGCGACCGGCACAGCGGTGATACTTTTTTTAATGACAAATTCTCTAAACGGCCAATAATAATATGTCAAATTTGTGTAAGGAGCTGATTTTGATCTAAGAGAATATTAACGTGAAAAAGATAACAGTATAAGGAGTCTTAAGGAATTATTACAAGTATTCCTTTTTATTATTATACATTTTTATGAATCATTGAGAATAAAATAAAATGATTTAGATAATTCTGTAAAGTAATTTTTTTATTTGTTTCGATAAAAAAATCATACTAAAAAATATGCAATAGCTTTACCGCGGCAGTCCCCGAGTGCCACATGTCTTTTTTTTTTCAATCAGTCTATTTCACTCCTCGTGTGTATGTAGGGTTCTTCTAATTTGCGACACATGACCCGTTTCTCCACTTTCCTCATCAACTTAATCCCGGAAAACTTCTTTGGGTCGTCGGTCTATTTGGCGAACAACAATAACAAAATGTTTAATTAATAGGTATAGAAGTTATAAGCTTTTAGTTTACGAATCAGGGTATTGCTGTCCCGTTTCAGCAAAACTCTTTTGAGTTATAGGTCGTTTCGCCCGCCATTTGTTCGCCCGGGCGGGCCAAACGACCAAATTAAAAATTCGCCCGATTGAAGTTTTATTACTTTTTGAAAAGTAATAATACCTCCATCGGGCGAATCGCCCAATCAAATATTATAAATTTTGTAATTTGGACGTTTGGCCCGCCCGGGCGAACAAATGGCGAGCGAAACGACCTATAACTTACTCTTTCTAGTAGTAAAACATTTTAGCAAGGTATAATGATAGAAAACATTAACGCAAATTTATGCAAAAGGACCAACGAGGTTGTTATCCTGAGTCCTAAAATACGATGAATAGAAAATAAAACATCCATAAAATCGCCTTCTGATAGTATAAGTTTATCTTTGCCTTTACTACTAAGAAAATAACATTTTAATATTCAAATGACTAGTCTATTACAACAATAAACTCTACAGGTGGTCTGTGAAAGCACTTTATAGTTATTTAATAGTCATATTAGGGATGATCTACATTGAGCGGCGCGTATCGAAGCGCATTTTACAATGCTTGCATATTTTCTTTCTTTTTAAAGACAACTCCCGCACTAGAGAATAAGCTGTGTTGCGGGGGACTTTACTAACATACAATTAATGGACACAAATTTCACCCAGACTCCGAACAACTCTTTGTGGGTCACACAAAGTTTAGTCCCTGGATGGGAATCGAACCCACAACCATGTGCAACATTTACCTCTCGGAATTCGATCCTTCCGGGTGACTTCCTGCGTATATCATAGTAGACGGACGGCTACATGCACACTCCAAGTTGTTAGATCGGCTCTGTGCACACATAGAGGCAATACCATAACTCAAGAGAGGTAGGCCACCATACTAGCCAGCAAGCCTGACTGTGGAAGGACCTTCACCTTAAAGAAGACCACAGCCAAATAACTACACACAGCGGTGTAGTTGTCAGGTCTGCAACGATGATTTAAAGATGCGTTTTATAATAAACGTATTCCTATCCCCGGAATACTCCATCTTAAAGCTCTGATGTAAAAAACAAATGGATTGATAAATAACCTCTATACCTCTGGTATTGCAAGCGTCCATAGGCTTCGATAACTGCTTAACATCAGGCGGCTTACGAATTTCAGATTAAGAACGAGAATTAATCACTATAAGGACGTTATGATTCAGCCCCAGGTCTAGTGGCTCAAATATCTTAAAATCACGCATCGTAATAACCGTTCCACTCGATGTGAATTATCCCTTAAAGGGATAAGCCTATACGTCTGGGACTTTAATCTGTTTATTTGTTCCTTCCTATCAGCGAAATAACGACATTTTAGTTTTATTACGAGTATTAACTAAGTTACTTAGGCACCAATAGCTGAGAGTCCTGTGAGACAGTAAAGTATGTCGCACGATATTTCTTTACCAGTAATTTAATCTAAAATAATATTGTCTGGGACGTTGACTTGAGAAAACAAAGACAATATGTTATATATGGTTGGTAATTTAATACCAGAGATAGGGTATTGTTTTTGCTGGTGGTTATCCAGACAGTTCTTGGGGAGCATTCAGAGAACATTCAGGGCTCTTTTTTACTTCTTGTGTGGCAAATAAGCATATGGTCCAAACGGACGCTAAAAAGCTGGGACATAATTACCAAAAATAAAATAAAACTTAAAAAATTTCAGGATTTTATGTTAGGGTACCGCTCGCCTGATGGTAAGCCGTTACTAAAGCCTATGGTCGCTTGCAACATCAGAGAATCAGATATATAAATCGCGCGTTGCTGACCTTTTAAAAACCTCACAAATCCTTTCTTGAAGAACCGCATGCTGGTCTCTCGACCTTTATTCTTTACTAGCTATTGCCCGCGGCTCCGCCCGTGTGGATGTCGGTTATCACTGCAAAAAGCCTAGCCTATGTGTTATTCCAGACCATAATCTATCTGTGTGCCAAATTTCATCCATATCCATAAAATGTAGTTAAAAACAGAAAATATTTTAGTTTTCACTTTGGATACGAATCAATTTGTTAGATAGCGCTCAATAGTTAAAGCTAAAACTGTCAAGTACAGGTGTGATAAGGGTGTGATATATAGGCGAGTTTCTGTTTGAAATCTGAAGCACTAAATATATTACCTATTGTTTGGTCACCCATGCTGAAAATGTTATGGATGTACTGTTGCGTAACCTCTGGGTTCATGTTTACGTGTTTAGCACACGGCACAAGATAGTTCCTTCAGATTTAAAAAAAAAATATAAATAACTAGAGGCACGTCCTGACTTCGCACGGGTTGGTATCCCGTAATTTTTCAATAAAATATAGCCTATGATACACGCTGATAATGTAACTTTCTAATTGTAAAATAATTATTAAAATCGGTTTTAGTTTTTGAGTAAAATCGTAACAAACAACAAATCAAATCATTCCTTATTATAATATTAGTATACCTAGATTATGTTTATAAAATGGCCCTTGACATAACGCTTGTTCCGTAACGCAAGAATAATAAAACAATATTTAAAACAAAACAGGCTCAGGCGGTATATATAATATATTCACCGTAGTAAATATGTTATATGTAACACGACATAGTGTCCAGAAGGCCGCAAGGGAAACCCACAAAACAATATATCACGCACAAAAACACCACCCGTATATTTTTTGTGAATTAAACTATGAATATTAAACATGTTGTCCTTTCAAATAAATTAATAAAATAAAACCTCTTTCGAAACAACGGCATGGTCAATTGTAGTAATATAGTAAAACTAGGGGTCGCCCGCGACTTCGTCCGCGTGGTAATTTGGAATATTTTCCCCGATTTTGCAACATATCTCACTACTGCTCCGCTCCTATTGATCATAGCGTGATGTTATATAGCCTATAATCTTCCTGGATAAATGCACTATTTAACAAAAAAAGCGCTAGGCATTGGTCTTCTTTATAAAGTTGGTGGAATATTAGCCTACTATAGGTATCACTATATCTCTACGCTGGCCAGACGGGTTGGTATAGGGTTTTGTTTTGAGTTTTCCCTCTTTTGCAGTGGATATTGTCGGCCTTGCTTACTTTATTTTGATGGTAAATAATCAGTTTTTTTTTTCATTTATTTTCCATCTTTAATATAACGGATAGCCATCTACCAAGGGCACGGTAATCCTATAGATGGGTGACCGCATCATGGTATTTCATCTGAGCGTCTCCGTGCCTAGAAAGGGACTGTTAACAATCGTTAGATCACGACAGAGCCCTAAATATGGGATAACCAGATCCTGTAGTAGATACTCGTATACTTGATTATTATTTAGTCAAAATAATAAATCTTTTTAGCTATGTTCGTCTACGACGAACGAAACGAACGAATATTATGGTATCGTATTTATACAAACAAGAAAAAAACCATTAGTTATCATATAATTTTATACCTACCAAATTTAAAAATTTCAACATTTGATATAAAAAACCGCCGGGTGGAGTGACTCCCCTTTCCCGCAACATATTTCAAGACTTTACCCAAATTGTTACCATTGTCCAATGTTTTGAAAAGTCATAAATGCTGAAACCATTTATTCTTAGTCCGCATTATTGGGAATGGCAATTTTGGAACCCTACATTGTGCGTGATCCGACATGCACTTGGCCGGTTTTTATACTACCAAGGTGGCAAACAAGCATACTGCCCGCCTGATGGTAAGCAGTTACCGCAGCCTACGGACGCTTGCAACACCAGAGCCCCTAGACAAGTGGCATAAACGGTAGTCGAATCGAAAAGTCAAAAATACAAATGTATGGGAATTGACGTAAGTCTACGATATAATGTCGTAAACTTATGTCAAATCCCATACATTTTCTTTCGTGACTTTTTGATTCGACTATCGCTTATATTTATGCCACTTGTCTAGAGGCTCAGGGGTGTTATTGGAGAAGATGAATCCGTAAATATAAATGCCTATTCCTGTATTACTAGCCAATAATAGGTACTAATAAGTACCTAAAACAATGGTGGTACTTTATATGCAGATAGTTATTTGTACTGTAATATTTGTTTTATCTTTACATCTACAACAAATGTTTGTCTGAATTATCATAAATTCCATATCGATGTTTGACTAATAAATTAATGTTATATGCTTTTGTAGGTAGGTTAAGATTGTAATGTGTATTGTCTATGTTTAGCAAATAATATGAGTTTTAGTTCAAATATTAAATACGCTACCATGTTGATACCATGACATAATCTTGCTCTGTGTGTGCTAAGCACTGGTTTACTGATCGTAAGGACTATGATTGATTTCAAAGGTGGAGCATATCTTTATATATTATGTGTGCGTGTGTATGTCACTGAACTCCGCCTAGACGGCTGGACCGATTTCGATGAAATTTTGTGTGTGTATTCGGATAGGGCCTTGGATGGTTTAGATTCACAATTGGACCCGGTAGGTGGTGCTGCTGTCGGTATTTCAGCTTTTTCAGGCAGGACGTCTTCTACCAAGTCCAGTAGTAAAATATGTACATTTTTAATTCTTACAGCAAGGAGTTTAGAATAGTGTCTAGTATAGACTTGCATCTACACTCGTGGGATTTGGCATAGTTGGCGAAAAGTGGTGGTACACCTTTATCAAGTTAGGTTTACAGATAAAAAAGGGAGCTTCTATCTCTGGTCATCCTAGCAAGCCGTGCCGAGTTATCTCTGTGCAAGACAATAGCCTCGATTCGTAGCTTTGTTCAGACAAGAAAGAAGGACAAACTAACAGTGTACTATTGCAATTTTCATTTGTATGACGATTACTGTGTTACGAATTGTCAAATGTATTCTTTTTCGCACCAATTAAGCGACCTGAGCCTCTAGACAAGTGGCATAAGCGATAGTCGAATCGAAAAGTCAAAAAAGAAAATGTATAGGATTTGACGTAAGTTTACGACATTATATCGTAGACTCAAGTCAAATTTCATACATTTTATTTACGCAAGAAAAAAATCCTCTAATCTCTCTAAATAGGACAGGACACGGGTCTCCTAACCCGTGCCCAGCAGTGGGACATTATATGAGTATCTGTTATAAATGGCAGCAATTTTACTCGAGTAGGTATAAAAAGAAAGAAAATATACCTATTTAATTTTGCTTCCAAACTAAGTAAATATAAAATATGCCTACTACAAAAAAGTTTTTTTATACAACATACTACACAAGTATACTGACAAGGTCTCAGAGCCGAATCCTATGGTAATACTTCGTAAAGGTCTATGCCCAGCTGTAGTTGTTTTTCGGATTTAACCGGCGGCCGGGTGATTCTCTAAGAAACAGCAGCGATGGCAAACTGACAGTTGTGATTGCAAACTGACAGTTGTGATTGCTCGGTGATGGCACAATCTATTGACTAAACGTCAAAAAGGGCTCTTACGGAATACCGAGCCAGATTTTGCTCGGTTTTTGCGGTGGCTCGGTTTTTGCTCTTACGGAATACCCCTGCGGTTCTAGATGATTTCTTTGTAGTCTAAAAATCATATAACTTTCATATTGTAAAATGTAACTTTGTGTTTATTTATGAAGTCACAAAAATTACAACCTGATGTCAGAGCACGTATGGTGTGTCTATAAAAAGTATTTTATGTGTTTTCAACTTTCATGGTATTGTGTCATTTTTTATTTAAATTGACATGTCTGTAAAATGAACAGGCAACAAGCAATCTTACTTTAACTTTTTTTTATATGCCCACCTGATGTTAAGCCGTTACGTAGCCCATGGACGCTTGTAATACCAAAAGTATTACTGGCGTGTTGCCGAATCATTTTATTACATCAGGGCTTTAAAATGTAGTATCCCTGGGGTAGGAAAACAAAACGCATCCATAAATGAGCTCTGGAGACCTGTACTCATACACAGGAACACAACTACACCACTGTGTGTAGTTATTTGGCTGTGGTCTTCTGTAAAGTGGAGTTCCTTTTTCAGTCGGTCCTGCTCGCTAGTATGATGCCCTATCTCTCTTAAATTCAAAGTGCTTTTTATTGTAAAGTCGAGATCTTACAGAAGACCATAGAAAACTATCTACACACAGTAGTGTAGACGTGTTCCTGTGAGTTAGTATTGGCCTTCAGTGCACATTTTAATGATACGTGTTTTTAGAATTCCGTTTTCTTATCCCAAGATTACCAATAACACACAATAGTATATAAAGAATCTACAACACGCAAGTAATGCTCCTGCCCCTCTAGACAAGTAGCATAAACTGTAGTCGAATCGAATAGAAAAGAAAGCATATGTATAGGATTTGACGTAAGCGCACAACATTATGTCGTAAACTTTCTATTCTTTTAAGTATTGGTATTGCAAACGTTCGTAAGCTACGGTAACTCCTTACTTTTACTACGTATGTTTGTTACCATAGTAGTTTAAAAATAGGATGTAAATAGACAATCAATTAAGTATCCAAAAAATACTGGAGATCTTTTCGCAATTGGACATTGCTATGGCTGCTTTTAGTGTCAATGACGTCGTCGGGTTTGTTTGTTTCATCATCTGAACTAAAATAAAATACATATTTGTTTTTAACTGCAAATAAAGTGTTATGGTTTTGTAAATTTTATTACCTTAATGGTAATTACTTGAAAATATCTAACTGAATATTTAAATTCTTTCAATTAAGGAAAGGTATTTATTTATTATATAGAGATTCCTACGAAAACTATTTGACCGTCTGTCGAACAAAGCCGGGACTGGCCCCGCTAGTACATTATTTTCTTATATTATTTTATGGCATGGCAGACGAGCTAGCAGGACACCTAATGGCAAGTGGTACGTAATGCACTTGAAAATCGGCATAGCCAGGGCAACGATCTTCTGAATTTCGATTAAAACAACTACTAAAATTGGTTGATGACAGAGTGTCCATATATAGGTGCACTTGATGTGTCCTAAACATATCTGCAGTGCCAGAACTAGAACTACTAGAACTCAAACTGCCAACAACACCCGATTCCAAAACTAAATAGATAAGTACTTCAACTTTCCAGCTCATTCAACTAGCACTATTCGAGTTTGCCAGACCTTCGCAATAAGTATTGTACCTAGACAACTGCATAATCTAGGCGGAGAGCCTCTATAATCTGTACAAAACGCTTATTGTTTGTCTTTGTCAAGATACACACGAAAACCTTTGTCATTGGTAACTTGAACGAAATTTATTTATTTATTCATCATAACTTACAACTATTTTAACAGGTGCACACCCAATGCAATAGTGAAGCCTTATTATCTATAACATATTACATATAATGCTGTTCTTGTGCATTCACTCAGTGTGCAGGCAAAAATGTCAGTCTCCTCTGCTACAAGGTTAAGAGTGAAAAAGGTCAAAGGAAAGAAATAAGTAAACTATGAATATATATAGGTTTATTGCTATTCTTGGTAATAAGTAAAATACCGAAACACCTCAAATTTGTTTTTATTAGAAGAGTAAGAATTAAAAAAAAGAAAAAGAAAACTTACGATGTTGTAAGTTTATTTAATTTTAAAGTTTTTCGTGCACAATTATGGACATTCAGCAGAAAGTGCCGCTAGCGCTGCGCGTACCAGAGATCAAGAAACCATTTATCAGAATACCACCGTTGCATCGTGCATTTGTGGCCTGGTAAAAATGACCCGTTAAAATATGGGAGTCCAACTTTCAATATAATTTTCATACATTTTTGGAACAAAATATAATATGGTTTAAAAATGATTGTACTCGAATCTATTACCGTATAGGGATCTAACCCACCACATGCCGCGCAGAGGTAAATGGCGAGGTAACTAATCAACCGTGGATTCTTTTTATATAAGGTTTATAATAGCAGGCTGCCGATTTACTTATTACATCTTAGCTGATTTTATTTAGATAAAGTTTTGCTTTTTTAATTAATTTATATGTCAATCAATCAATCAATCAGCCTATCGCAGTCCACTGCTGGACATAGGCCTCTCCTAACACGCGCCACAGCACAAGGTCCTCCGCCTTCCGCATCCAGTCCGTCCCAGCGACCTTTTTTTATTGCCAATTTTATCCTTCAAAGAAACGCCGAGCATAGCTCGCTTCATAGCCCGCTGTGCGAATTTCAGTTTGTGGATTAGTCCCACTGTGAGCGTCCACGTCTCGGCACCGTACGTCATAACAGGTAGGACGCATTAGTTGAAAACTTTCGTCTTCAGCCTTTCCTAAAAAATCGTGATTTTGCAAAAAATGAAAATCGACGAACATTGACAGCAGCGTCGTCGTCGCTCAGATACTACCAACTATTTAATAAATCGGCAGTGGCATTGAATTTGATCGTAACCTTATCTATGCACCTTCTTTGCAGCTACCGTTCGTTATCAATGTTTATTATTCTGCAATATGTAAACGATACCTATATTAGGTATATCTAGGACTGCTCGTATTGTGTGTCAAACTATAAATGTATGCTTGTGTGGGTTGATTAATGTACGTTGTAAATGCTACCGCTACTTTCCTTCAAGGGGAGTGGATGTCAATATAAAAATTGATACCTAAGTATTACATTTTACAAATTAGCTACCTTGCACTTTATACACAACAAGACTTATACATACTAATATTATAAAGAAAAATATTCGTATTGTCGGTTGTTATGAATAAATCAAAAACTAATAAACCAATTTTATAATTCTTTCGCATAAAGAAAGCTTAGGTTTAGGATCGGGTTGAGTGGAAAAAGGAAAGGGAGGCTTTTGCCCTGCAGTGGGACAGTACAGGCTGAAAATAATAATAATATATACTCCCTATAATGATTTTTCGCATAAAGAATAGCTTTCTTTATGCGAAAGAATTTTAAAATTGGTTCATTAGTTTTTGGTTTATTCATAACACACAACAATAGGAATCTTTTATTATAATACTCCAGTATACAAAAAAATATAAAATATATAAATCCAGTATACAAAAAAAAAAATAGCCTGAGGTAGGTGCCTCAGGCTATATTCTATTTGAAAAACGAATTACGAAAACTACTTAACCCGTGCAAAATCGGAACGTGTCGCTAGTTTTTACAATGAATTGTATATAAAACTGGATATATTAAAATTGTATGTTTGTACTCGAACGAAACACCTTTTGTCCAGTGGAAGAATCAAACACATTAACGCGGTGACCACCTTAATAATAATACCATACTTGCAACCAAGTTAAGTCTAAACGTTTAGTAGAGTCATCTCACGATCCTAACGCAGGCCTTTACTTGGGTCAACGTATTGCTATCCAGCGTGGAAATGTGACCAGTCTTTTGGGCAGCTTTCCTCAGAACTGCGATCTCAATCAGATATTTTATTTATAGGTTAATAGTTTAACACCTTTAAATACAATATCTCATTGTTTGTAAGTAGTTTAGGTTAAGTTACTTTTATTTTAATAATTATTCATCTTATGAAATATAGTTAAGTTTTTATTAGCTGAAATATTTTTAAGACAAAAATGGGACCATCTGACGTAAAGTCACATATCACACAAAAAAACATTTTTCAAATCGATAATTGAGTAATAATTATACACAAAAAAATATCGTGGTATAGTAGGCTAAGTCTGCAGTGGGACGTTTATGGGTTGATTGATGATGACACAAAAAAACTAACTTCCTTTTTTGAAGTTAAAAATGATAAAATGATTGTGAGGAAGTGTTTGTTTCACATCGTCGGCTGAGTACATACGATCGCGCGTTAACAAACATATGTACATCGCTCGGCCACGAGTCAGACGGTGTATCTTACAAAACAAATAAATGTAAGAAGATGTTTTGTTTGTTCAACAAAACGTACGCTAGACTTGTGAGCGGTTAGACCGCAGCCTATACACTAGCTATTTGATTTATATTTACATTACATTCTAGCTATTTGATTTAGATTTACATTTTATTTACAGCAAATAACATTTTGCTAAGATTGATTTATTTTTCGAAATGTTTTATGGTTTTTTTTTATTTTTAATAAAATTATTAATTTAGTCAACTCATCCCGCGGGATCAGTTTATAGCGGGATCAGTTTACTAAAGAGCCTGGAAGGGAGGTTGAAGGAGCTAAAAATGCTAGTAAATAGAAAAGGCTGCTCAAAAACTTCGACAATGCTAGGGACATAGCCAAGAAGCTAAATAGCCATTTGGCTGTGTCCAAGTTAATGCTTTGTTTGATACAATAACGTTGCCAATAGTATAATTAATAGCCTATCGCAATCCGCAGCTCCGTGGCACGCTCCCAGCGCCTTTGCAGAAATCGTCACTCCATCAAGCCTAAGAGCGTCTTACATACTTAGCGTAAGCCAAACTTGTAAATTGTAACTACGTTTCGTATCCGTTTCATAACCAGCCCCTTTAGACAAGTGGCATAAGCGGTAGTCGAATCGAAAAGTCAAAGAAGCAAATGTATAGGATTTGACGTAAGTTTACGACATTATATCGTAGACTTACGTCAAATCCCATACATTTGTTTTTTTTACTTTTCGATTCGACTACCGTTTATGCCCCTTGTCTAGAGGCTCTGCTAAGAAAGAAACAATCTTCTTTCGCAGCTGGTTACAAAATGTACTTACAAACTTAGTAACCAGTTAACGAAAACGAAAAAAAAACGTCTATCGTAGCTGGTAACGAAAAATAGATACGATGCTTGTTAAAATCTATACTATATAATAAAGTCGTAAAGTTTGTGTCGTTGTTCGGGGTTTTCTATGAATCTACTGAACTGATTTTGAAAATTCTTTTACCAATAGAAAGCCACGTTATTTGTAAGTGGTATAGGCTATATTTTAATTTTTAAATTAAATGTATTTCAGAGACAACTATATTATCGGTAATATTGTAAAGAACAAAATATATTATTTTTGTTAAGATAAATGAAACAGATTTTGCCAAAAAATCTTTTTAGTTAGGCTATTTTGCTGTAAACAGCGCCTTAAGTAGTTTCTACGTACATAGCTATAGATAGTTTTATAGTAGAATAATTTTGTATTCATGATACGTAACCCCTAGCGGTGTTAAGAACGTTTAAATTCCTATTCCCTTCCCGTCCCTTAGGAATTAAATGGCACAACGATCCGGCGCTTATTGTACTATATACCTACCTACATGTATATAAAATCTTTCCTAACAAACTAGTAAAGACATTGTGGTATGGTATCGTAGACTGGATTTCTGCAACTTTGAGTACCTTTTTGCGTTTGTGGAAACACATTTTGTTTTTTTTTGACATCCTTAATTTTTACATAAACTTCAGAAGCTTTCAGTTATTTAATAAAAATATGCCCCCTTCACAGAATTTCATTCATGGCGGCTAATCTTGACGGAGATTAGCCGCATCTGCTCGGGAGATATTATAGTGTACAAGTGGGTGCGTAAAAAACACAGGTTACTCTTTATTCCGTCAGTGTCGGTACGATGGGACAGCAATCCAACACGACCGGAAAAAGGTTAGGTGCAGCGAGTGTAAACACTACGAATTCCCAAACTTTGGCCATATATTGTGAACTTCTTGACATAAAAACATACACAGAGCGGCACTATAGGTACTAGCAAGAACAACTGAAGATATCAAACTAAAGTATCCGCCCGCGTGGATGTCGGTTATCGCGATAAAAAATATGTAAAAGTATACTCTATGTCCTTTCCTAGGATACCATTATTCTATTTCCTTGCCATTCATCAAAATGTAACAAAAAAACTAACAAACAAAAAGAGTTACTTTTGCATTTATAATATTAGTATGACTACTAATTGTCATTGTTGGATTTTTTATACTACTAAGAAGGCAAACAAGCATACGGCCTGCCTGATGATAAGCAGTCACCGTAGCTTATGGACGCTTGCAACACCAGGGGTATCTCTCGCACGTTGCCGACCTTTTAAAAAACCTAAATATTATTTAAATTCTGACTACCTTTAGAATTAAATAGCGAGACAAAAAGTGCGTCAACGGCTGACTTTTATTCCACAGACAGTGAACAGAGAAGGAAATGTATTAATAATGGCTCCAGATGGCGGATATCATGAACAATCATATGATATCATGTTAATAACAAACTCTCGCGGATGATATAAAGCACCTGTGAAATTATTACAGATCGAGAGAATAAATGAATTCAAGTAATATAAGAATGTCTGGTCAGTGTTAATTTTGTAATTACAATTTACGGGCTACAACACTAAGATAACAATAATTTGAATTGTAAAATTTCTTTAATTTAATTGACTAGATGACAGATAATAAAATAAAATTAATGCATAGTTTTTTATGCTATTTAGGTGATAGACAAGTATAAAATGAATGGTAAGCAGTTACCGTAGCCTATGGACGAATTGCGAGCTGCCGGCCCTTTTTTATGCACCAGGGATATAAGATGGAGTATCCCTTGGATAGGGAAACGTTTCTTTAAAAACACATCTAAAATGAGGTCTAGAGACGTGTACTCACACACAGGAGCACAGCTACACCGTTGTGTGTAGTTATTTGGCTGTGGTCTTCTGTAAGGTGGATGTCCTTTCCCAGTGGGGCTTATTCACTTGTTTAGTGCCCTGCCTCTCTTAAAATTCCATCTCAGCCACAAGACGTCCACTGCAGCTGGACATAGGTCTTCCACATCATTCGGTCCTGAGCTGACCTTGTCCATCGATATCTCTTAAAATATTTGTCCAAAAATAAGCCACTTAACTTTTGTTATTTATTATTGAAAATTCATCTCTGTTGACTTATTTTTTCTATCTATTTTCCCTTTATTTTCCAAAAAGGTTTATTTATTTATTATGGTTTGTCGACAGCAAAGGTATTACATATGTTTATTATTATAATCCTTATAGGTAATAGGCTGATACCTTTGCCAATTATGGACTAACCAGCATGGTTTTCAAAGGCGACAACAAAAGGTTTGCTTAGCTCTTATTTTAATGTAAAAAAAGAACATCACAACACAAAAAGCTCGTGTTACAAAATTAAAATAGACTTTTATAAGTCAAACTCACGTGAGAGGGAAAATGGAACACTGGATAAGTACAATTAGGCTGTCCCACTCAACGCGGAGGATTTTGGTGGATTAATCCTAGTAAATCTCAGGCTTAATTTAAATTTAGATTAACTACACTTAGGTACAAAAGTAAAGTAATGTTTAAAAGTGAGGATATATTAACGTATGTGGGTATAATAATATTATGTAGATTAGCACCTTTGTCTAAATTAGGTTAATTTGAAAATTTATTGGAATTAAACGTGGTAAAGAATAAATGTGTCGGTGGGCATGGAAAATGAGGTATTTGGACTTTGACTACACGGTTGATTTAGTGGCTTTATTGATGACCTCGCCATTGTACGTAATTAATTGTTATCTAGCGACAAATATAATTAGCCCGTTTAGTGATTGAATTTCCTGAAATTCTTTCTCAATTAAATACCATAATTTGTGCCAAATTTCAAGTTTATATCCCCAATAGTTTTTAGGCTCTGCGTTGATAAATCATTCAGTCACTCAGGACAAATTATAGAAGCAATAGTCGTCCAGATTGATTTGACTCACAGTGGCCAATCTCAACGGAGATTAGCCAACTGTACTGGATATAATAGAGGACAAGCGTGTGCGAAAACACAGGAGCACTCTATTCCTTCACTTTCATAATCTAATGAAACCCCATCCGACAAGACCGGAGAAAGATCAGGCGCTAGCGCCTGATCTTTCTCCGGTCTTGTCGTAAAGCCGTTGGTCTAGACCAACGGCTTTACGTGCTTTCCTAGGCACAGAAGGGTCTCGACGTGTTTTTAGAAAATGCTCACCCATCTATAAACTGACCGTGGCAAACTAACTTAACCTTGCAGATCTTTCGATACGCACCGCTATTAATTACGAGCAAGTAAAATTGATAGATCGTACATACATATAAACACAATTAATATCTATACTAATATTATAAAACTGAAGAGTTTGTTTGTTTGTTTGGTTAATCTCAGAAAGTACTGGTTCGATTAGAAAAAAATCTTTTATTGTTGAATAGTGCATTTATCCAGGAAGGCGATAGGCCATATAACATCACGCTATGATCAATAAGAGCGGAGCAGTAGTGAGATATGTTGCAAAATCGGGGAAAATATTCCAAATTACCACGCGGACTACCCCTATGTGAAATAAAATGTAACATTTCGAAAACATAAATTATTACGTGCACGTAATAACCAAATATGGATTTATGCTACGCTTAAGAGCTTATTGTAAAACGAATTAAATAAACCAATTGAGAAGAGAATTCTCTGTGTTACTCACAATATGCATAAAGAGATTCATATCTGCGTAAAATGAATTATTACTTGGCACGAATTTCGGATGCCCCGCTAACATATTTGGCTTTATAATCGTATAACATTGTTAGGAATTGTACTATTGAATAATGACAAAAGTTTGAACAGAGATACCTATGTGGGGAATATTTTATGATACCATTAAAAGGGACAAAAATATTGTTGAGTTATCACAGTTTTTGTAGTTCTTTGTTGAATACATATTTCTATATGTAGATACTAGGGGTCGCCCGCGACTTCGTTCGCGTGGAAATTTGGAATATTTTCCCCGATTTCGCAACATATCTCACTACTGCTAAGCTCCTTTTGATCATAGCCTATAGCCTTTCTGGATAAATGCACTATTCAACAAAAAGATTTTTCTAATCAAACCAGTACTTTCTGAGAAGAGCGCGTTCAACCAAACAAACAAACAAACTCTTTAGCTTTATAATATTAGTATAGATACGTAATAATGTGTGGACCTGGGTGGGTTCGATTCCCACCCAGGACAAATCTTTATGTGATGAGCATGAATGTTTGTTCTGTGTCTGGGTGCAATTTATCTAAATATATATGTGTTTAGAAATATTTAAGTAAGTTTATCAGTTGTCTGGTTACCATAGTACAGGCTCTGCCTAGTTTGAGATCAGATAGCGATGTGTGAGTAGTCCCGAAAATATTTTTATTATTATTTATGCTTAACTAGCGGTTTTCGCAATTTAACGGTGACATTTACGTATCTTACAACACAGTGTTTGGTAGACCAAGTTTGTGAAACGACGGCCATGACACTGCATTGAATACCGACCCCGAAATGCAAATATCCGAAGGCATAACTTGGAAACTTATAGTGTCAAGCCGCTGTCAATTTTACTAGAAGTTCAAAATATAGTTTATCGGTTTCTATATTTGGAATAATAAAAAGAACTTTTAATATTATCTTAGTTAGTTTTACGGGGTGTTTTCCAGCTTGGCCGCTTAGGTGGGCCTAAGTGGCCGCAGGCTTCCGGTAGAGAGCCTGGTTTTTTTAAGAGAATGTGCTCTATGGTCTTAGGTTAATATTATAATATTAGGTTGATAAAAAGAAAAAAATATTACATTGCTTTGCCCAAAATTAAGAAAGCTAAGGCGACACAGCAAAAGGCATACAAGCGAGCAGCCTGCCTGGAGCTGGACCTACAAAGGTCGTAGGTTCGATGAATATCTAGGACAATTTTTTGGGTAATAAGTATATGGGTGTCATCTATCTAAAAATATAAAAGTATCTATATTATATACTTATATTAATACATATACGTATAAGTTTACCAATCATATAATTGCCATTATATACATATACTCTGTTTCAGATAGTCGTTATTAAAATATGCCTAATATTTGGCCAGAATATTTTATAAGCAGGAACTTTCTACTTCAATATTTTAGGCTCCGAAATATAGAGTCTATTTCCGAGCCTAAAGTTCTTAACATAAAATGAGCCGAGAGGTGTGCCTAGAAACTCCATCAACTTAGCTTTTAGCTTAACTTACTTTGATAGAGATTTAATAATAATCTGAAGGATTTTTGTAATATGTTGTTTAGATCGCACCTACTTTAAAGTATCGTGTTTACACCCATTCTGTGTAAAAACGATCGTACATTATTCACTTTTTTTTTAAATCCTTTCTTTATTTTTACAGTACAAGCCCTGTGTCGCGAGGGACTTTCCAAACATACAATTCACGAAAACATACCCACTCTGGGTGCACTATGTTTTCGGAACAAACATTTTTGAATCATACAAAGTTTTACCGCGTGTGGGAATCGAACTCACGACCTCTGGCTTAGTAGTCAGGGTCTCTTACCCCTAGAACATCCGGCCAATCAAAACAGGTCAGTCTTTAGATCGCTTGACATGTCATGTTATCTTGTGACCATGGCTGGTGTAACATGAAACTTTAAGCGATTTAAAGGTAAATAAAGTATTTTGACATTGAATAACATGCAACGGAAATCAATTAATCAATCAGCCTATCTGCTGGACATAGGCCTCTCCCAACACATCCCATCCCATAGCACACGGTCCTCCGCCTTCCGCAACGCAAATAATAACGAATTTGTACACGTTTGTTTAATAAAATTTATTGATATATATATATTATTTACGAATAACTAGCGAGCTTTGAACAGTGCAATTTACTAATTGCAAAATATATTTATTCAATGCGGCATTTGTTTACAGCAGAGCTGTATCGTACGTGAACTTCGCATTTTTTACAGAGAAATTATAAAAAAAAACCTCGTCCTGAAAATAAGGAATTAGCACATGGGCCAATTGTTTTTTTAATTTACCTGGTAAGTATGTATATAGTTTGTTTGCAAGTGCAAATATTCTTAGAATAAATAGGTAGTCAAAGTCAAAGTCAAACTCATTTATTCATTTAGATCAAATATATGATACTTATGAACGTCATAAAAACAAATGCCAGCATACTTTTTTCCTACGGCCAATTCGTGGACTAGGGTAGGGCCTCGAGAAGAATTGGCAAGAAACTCGGGCCATAAGGAAACGATTAAGAAAATAATGAATGAATTTAGCTTTCCACTTTCCACAGTCCGTGTGGTGACGGATTAAGAATACAAATGTCACCACCCCGTTCCATCTCGAGGGGGTCGTAAGAGTTGACTAAGGGAATAAGTTAGGCAGACAACATCCACAGAGAGAAAAATCTCGAAACAAAACCCTATAGCATTCCGTCTGGCTAGCGTGGTATGGTGCATTGGTGGTAATATCCTTCCAAATGTAAGGTGAAGACCTGTGCCCAGCAGTGGAATATTTATGGGTTGAGATGATGATGAAATAGGTAGAACAATACAGAATTTAGTAACTCAAAGTACAATTCGTTTTTTTGTTAGTGTGGGGATCAAACACAAAACATTCATAAATGGCGATGTTTACCATTATTCATGTAGATTGGTCTATAGTTAAACATAATTATGGGCTGGTTCAATAAACTTTAGATATTACGTAGAAAACAACTTGTAGAAAACAGACAGACATCTATATCTATTTTAAACGTATCTAATACGTGTCGAAGTAATGGAAATCGAAGATCTTTTTAGAATCTTATTTCAACGTCAGATTACATGTTATTTCAATCTCATGGTCACTAACGAATACAAATTGTGTATCGAAGTTTAAAATATTTGTTACTATAGTCTTTTAAATTTACATTATGCTTGAGGCAGAAAATGCCTCAAGCATATCCGCCTATATACCTACGATATTTACCTAGGTATACGAAGATAAATATCGTAGGTATATAGGCGAATATGCTTGAGGAATTTTAATAAAAGCGAAGTTTAATAAATAAAATAAACCTTGGTACTATCGGCCAAGTTGACCTTCGACCACTCTTAAAATTTTAATCTTTTTTTTTAAAGACAACTCCCGCACTAGAGAACAAGCTCTGTGTCGCGGGGGATTTTACAAACATACAATTAACGGACACAAATTATACCCAGACTCAGAACAACACTTTGTGGGTCATACAAAGTTTTGTCCTGTGTGAGAATCGAACCTACGACCTCATGCACAGCAGGCGCATACTGCGGCTACTGGACCACTAAGGCAGTCAATCTAGCACTTGTCCTTGGGGCTTACCATGACGTGTTAAATGTGAGTCATTCGAGCGAAAAAAGGTATACATGCTATATAATAATAATAATAATATATTGATTAATTCTCTCAAAAAGTTTAGTACATAGGTATGTTCTTATATATAGCTCTGTCCCACTTACTAACGAACAAAATTGATAACTAAAATATTTTATAATATTACCGTCACTTCACTTATATGAAGACCATGTTAAATCTTACATAGGTTTTATATAAACAACATTCTAAAAGTGGTTAACCGCCACCTTGGTCGACTGTACAATAAAAAATATAACGAAAAACAAGTAACAATTCATAGAAATAATTTTATACGTACCTACCTACAGCGGATGAACATTACAGCGCGTCTGTATATATTGTAAAAACAGAGCAATGGAAGTAGGGCAGTTTAGTTTGTTTATTAAATAGGTAACTTTGAATATTGGGTGATAAATAGATCAATTGACTGGCCCATTGGTCTAGTGGTTAGTGACTCGGGGTTTGATTCCCACCCAGGACAAATCTTTGTGTGATGAGCACGAATGTTTGTTCTGTGTCTGGGTGTAATTTATCTATAATATGTATGTATTTAGAAATATATAAGTATGTTTATCAGTTGTCTGGTTACAACTGATAAACATACTTATATATTTCTAGTAGTAGTACAGGCTCTGCCTAGTTTGGGATCAGATAGCGATGTGTGAGTTTTCCCGAAAATTCTTACTAATATTATAAATGTGAAAGTTTGTGAGTATGGATGGATGGATGGATGTATGGATGGATGGATGGATGTTTGTTACTATTTCACGTAAAAACTACTGAACGGATCTGGATGAAATTTGGCACAAAGATAGATTATGGTCTGGAATAACACATAGGCTACTTTTTACAGTGATAACCGACATACACGCGGGCGGAGCTACAGGCCTCAGCTAGTATAAAATATAAATATAATGAATTACTGTTATTTGTATTGATAGTTGAAAAGTTAGGTTAATTTCAGTCCAATAATTTATATTGTTATGCATTTAAGTAATGCATAATCCTACCTAGGTACTGTTAGCAGCAAAAATTAGTGACATTATTATAAATTAAGTTGATGCAAGATAAAAAGAGAGGTAGGGCACTATACTAGCGAGCAAGCCCGATTGGGGAAAGTCCTCCACCATACAGAAGACCACAGCCAAATAACTTTACACAGAATAGTGTAATTCATGGGTAGAAGTCGAAAATGTTTATTTAGGGATGCATGATTTTGAAAGAAACATACACCCCATTACAAATTATTTTTATTACAAATATTTAGGTCGGCAACACGCCATTAATACCTCTTGAAAAGTACCTCTTGCAAGTGTCGACAGGCCAACTAAGTTGTATATAAAAACGTAGCTAATAATAACTCAGTCGTCGGGTAACTCCCGACATGAACGGTGGTTCTGAACGCTCTATCTCGTAATTACAAACTTTATTTTATTACGTTTAGTTAAAATTATAAGCTGCTAGCAATGAAGAACAATAAAATTATTGTCTCGAAAACCGCGTTCACTATAGTCCTTTCACATAGCATGGGTACTGTGACGTTTGACATTTGAAGATAAATATCAAGGAAAATGATAGATGATTAAATCAAAACCTATCGATTAAATACTCTAGGCTCTTGATCATTCAATAAGCAATTAAATTCCTATTGGTAAGAGATTGATTTAATCAATTCCTTTCACCTTCATCGTAAAATGTTAAACGTCACAGTATGTAGGTATGTAGTATCCATGCTATGTGAAAGGGTTGTTGTACATTCGTCATAAAGTAAATTTGCCACAGAAATAAGTATGTGTAAATTTAGTACATTCGTCACTGTTCTAGACAAATTTACACATGCTTTTTCTGTGTCAAATTTACTTTGTGACGAATGTACAATAATCCATGTGAAATACACTAAAGTTCGATGGCGAGTCAGTTTATTGTGACTAATTTAATTTTAAAAACAATATTTTTTTTTCAATTTACACTAGTGCTTATCCCTAGGATAGGAAAACGTCCTTTCGAAACGAATTCCTAAATCACCGTTAGAGACCTGTACTCACACACAGAAACACAACTATACCGCTATGTGTAGTTATTTGGCTGTGATCTTCTGTAAGGTGGAGGTCCTTCCCCAGTTGGGCTTGCTCGCTAGTATGGTGCCCTACCTCTCTAGAATACCAAACATTTTATGTATCGATATTTCACAACTAACGTAGATACTGTTTGTTATAAATAAACCTTCATTATGACGGACGCAAATTATGATATCAAACGAATCGTTTTAAACAAGATATTTTGTAACACCCACGATACTTACCGCCGACAATGTAAACAAACTATATAAAATGTTTGATACAACTATTATTATAAAGATGTTTCGTTTGTATGTTTTACGGATAGCTTGTATGTTTTAGGAGACAGGGCACAATATGAGCAAGCAAATCTGATTGGGAAACGATCTTCATCGTACAGAAGAAAAAACTCAAACTCAAATACATGACACTTATGAAAGTTATGAACTTCAAAATATACAAAAGTCAGCATATTTTAACCACGTTTTCCGTAGGCACATTCCACAACCTACACTTTTTAACCGAATTTAAAAAGAGGAGGAGGTTATAATGTTCAACTGTATATTTTATATGTATGTTCACCCATAGCTCCCCCATTTCTGGACCGATTATCAAAAGTCTTTTTTTTATTTGAAAGAGTATACTCTAGAGGTGGTCCCATTGGCACCAAGTCAGGATCTGATGATGGAATCCAAGGGAAATCGAGAATATCGAAATGTTATAGGTATTAACAATGTTTTTCATATATTTTTTACTTTTATTTTATCACTAAAACTGACCGAAAACCGACTTCAAAAACCTAAAAATAACTGAATAGAGATTGAAGTCGGTGCCTTAGCACGCAATATTAGAAGCTTAATATTAGGTGACAGGATGAACCTAGTACCGACTTCAATCTGTATTCAGTTATTTTTAGGTTTTTTTACGACATGCACATTCTGCTACCTGCACATTCTGTGACTTGCAGATGATGCTATGAATCCCTCTGTTGTAGTACTTTAAGTGCTTTTACACACACAGAGGTAGAAACACCTCTTCTTCTTCTCCTTTTTGTTTGTTTAGTGGCCAACCTGGTCACAGAGATACATATTTAGATCGCCCATATTTACGCCTCTATCGTGATCTAACGACTGTTAACAGTCGGGACTTACTTTTAACGTGTCGTCCGGAGCATGAAGACGCTTAAATGAAATACCACTATGCGGTCACCCATCTATAGCGTTACCGCGTCATTGGTTGTTAAAACCGCTGATCGTTTACCGTACAACGAGTGTACCTACCTAGCTATGAGCGCCTCTAAAACCTTCCAAGCTTTTATTCAGGTGTTTTTTTTTACAGAAAAAACCTAAATTATCAATACCAGACCCACAAGGTAATTTTCTAATATAGGTACCTATAATATATAAATACTAGCCTTTTCCCGCGGCTCGATGTCGGTTATGGCATTAAAAAGTAGTTTATTCGCTATTCCAGACTACAATCTATCTCTATGCAAAATTTCACCCAGATTCGTTCAGTAGTTTTTACGTGAAAGAGTAATAACATCCATACATCTTCACAAACTTTCACATTTATAATATTAGTAGGATTCTATAAAATAGTAATAGTATAATATTAGTTTACTATAAATCATGTTATGTTTCGATATCGCGGAAACTATTTTGCACGTAAATTCCTTGTAAATATTCGTCTGTAGTTTTACGTGCCAAACTAATATTTATGACGTAAACGTGTGGGTTTAGATAGGTAACGAAAGGAGATTTTTTAAGAATATAATATATCTGCGGCTAACAGAAATATAGCTTAGTAATGTAGTAGGTATTCATTTTTATAATTTACTAATGGCCCGCCCCAACTTTGCCCGGGTTAAACTTTTTTCAGCTCAACTTTCTTATTTTTTTTTACATAAGAACCTTCTCTTGTCAATAGCGAACATAGCAAGAAAAAGAATTAGCGAAATCGGTTCAGCTGTTCTTGAGATTTGCGCTTAGCAACACATTCAGCGATTCATTTTTATATTATAAACTAGCGGCTAGCCCTGATCGACGATTGAGCATTTGCCTGGGTATAAATATTTACTTTTGCCAAAATGTCAATTCCTAAGAATTGTCATTTCACTCGTAGGGTTAAAATTTTGAAAAACGCCGATATACGTGTACAATATTATTTCTAACCAGAAGCCATTATATAAATTTTCATGCTTGTTACTTTGATAATGATTGACCGTTTATATCTTTTTCTGTTTTCCCAAACGGGACAAGAAATATTTTCATCATCATCATCTCAACCCATAATCGTCCCACTGCGCTGGGCACCGTGTCGGTTACGTAGTAACTATTAAGTTATCTGTGCCGTCGGGTCGGGGATGGATATTAACCTACTTTATCGGGACAATCCCACCTACATGCCCACCGCTGTGACTTCTGTGAGCCAGGATTAACAGCCGAGTATATCTACATTAGCTTACTATTCCACACTGGCCAGATGGGACAGCAAAGGGTTTTATTTCGAGTTTTCCCTCCTCTCTTACAGTCAATATTGTCTGCCTAATTACTCCCTTAGTCGACTCTTACGACACCCTCGGAATGGAACGGGGTGGTAATATTTGTATTCTTGATCCGACACTACAAGTCATGATGAGGATATAATTTTTACGTACGAAATCATATTTTTACAGTTTTAAATTTTTCGCATTTTTCATAAATCTCGATCTAGCCTAATGCTAATTAATGCCTCACAACATGCTTGCGGTCTAATTAATTAACTCAGTCGAGCGCACGTACTACGTCGGAATTTTACAGGCTTCGAAGGCAATTTAATTCAGATTTTGTTTTGCAATACCTAAAAAACGTACTTAATTATATTATTGCTGATTTTAGAATAAACGCAATATCATGTTAAACAGTACTAGCTATTACCCGCCGCATCACCCACATGGATATCGCTTATTGGGGTAAAAAGGTCCCCACAAAAAACCCCATGTCTTACCCCAAGTTACTATCTATTTCCTTGCCAAATTTCATTAGGTTTCGTGCGATCGTTTATTTGTGAATTGGTATCAAACAAACAAACTAACACGCAGAGTTACTATAGCATAAATAAATAATCGTCCAGATCGATTTCGATCACGGCGACTAATTTTAACGGAGATCAGCCAACTGCGCAGGATATATTTTGACTGTCTTGGTGGTCCACTGGCCGCAGTATGCGCCTGCTGTGCACGAGGTTCAATTCCCACGCAGGATAAAACTTTGTGTGACCCACAAAGAATTTTTCTGTGTCTGGGTGATTGTATGTTTGTAAGGTCCCACGCGACACAGAGCTTGTTTTCCAGTGCGGGAGTTATCTTCTGGATCACACAATTTTTTGTCTCATGCGGGGAGCGAACCCAAAACATGCAGGAGAAAATGGTACCCACTTTACCACTTAAGCCACTGATCCAACCGTGCTCCACCACATGTAGATTAAGGCCTAAACCTAACCCCCTATCTTTCTCTTGATAGCGTTAAGTAGTGTCGAACAGTGGATCATTTAGGGGTTGCTATATTAATTGACAAGTTTATTACCTAGCTTTGAGTATACAATAAACGACGACTGACGTTGAAACTTGAACAATCTGCTTTATGTGAATAGTTCAGGATCTACTCTTGCATGAATCTCTTTGAGAACAATATAACAGAACTTCGTCAGTCGCTGATCAAAGACACGTGGAAACTGGCTATCAATTGATAGTAGGTTATATTCCAAGTTTAAAATATAATTATAACGTGCTTGCAATTGCCTGCAGCAAAGCCTGCGTGGATGTCGAATATCGGGGTAATAAGTTTCCCAGAATACTATCTATCTTTTTGCCAAATTTCATTGAGATCCGTCCAGCTGTGTTTGAGTTAGTTTTTGAATTGAACACAAATCAAATTAACATTTATTATATTAACCCACAACCTCGTGCACAGCAGGCGCATACTGCGACCACTGGACCACCAAGGCTTTTTTTTGTAAAGCCCTTCTCCAGTTTCAAGCTTTGTCACTTTTATAATGTCCCACCTCTTTTGATTCGTTTATATTATGTCGTAAAGTATTATTGGCATAATTTTGTTAATCTAACTTTTGTGTAAAACACATTCTATTACCTACTGATAATGAAATGAATTAGCTACCGTGACACAACAGTCTGTGGTATTGTGTAAAAGGTAGGCTGAATCAAAATGTTTATATTATGTTAACATGTATACAATTTTGTTAAAAGAGGTCGTCCGGGGGTCGAAATTCGACCGTAGTTACTTTCTACACTCCTTCTCCGAAGTATTCCTCTTTGACCTGACCATACCAATTTATCATATCTATTCCACTTACAGCACCAATAGGTATATGGGCTTGGTGCTGAATCCAAGCCGAAAGAGGAATACTTCCCTTCTCCGTATGGACTTTAATAATGCCAAATCTCACTCTCATCTTTGCGCAGTTACCAGGTCTTCTTCGCTCATTTAAGAAAACGTTTTCCTAACTTAAAGACATTCCACTTTAAACCCAAAAAAAAATTGCAATGCCAGAGGTATTGCACCTTTTTCGCGACCGAAGGAAACGTATTGGTTTTGACATAAGTTTATCATACACTATCGTACATTTACGTCAAATCCAGTACATTTGCTTTCTATTCAATTCGATTCAACTACTTTTTATGCCACTTGTCTGAAGGGGCGGATGTACGCAAGTACTTCTACTAAATAATACAAAAGTAAAACATCTCGAAACCAAAATAGCTGTAGGTACAATGGGCAGTTTTATTGCTCATAGCAATGCTAAAAGTGTTCTCTTCTAAATAAAAGTAGGTAGCTTAAGGGAACCATTAGTAGAATCAGACAGATTGCCTTAGATTTCTCTTATATATTAGCTTTTAAGTAATGTGGCTAACCTTGCGAAAAAAATATATAGGTAGGTAGCATTTTTTATACTACTTAGGTAGCAATTTAATTTTCTTTCTTCCTTTCAAACGAGCATACGGCCACCTTACCGTTGCCTTCGGTCGCGAAAAAGGTACAATACCTCTGGCATTGCAATTTTTTTTGGGTTTAAAGTCGAATGTCTTTGAGTTAGGAAAACGTTTTCCTAAATGAGCGAAGGAGACCTGGTAACTGCACAAAGATGAGAGTGAGATTTGGCACTGTTAAAGTCCATACGGAGAGGGAGTGTAGAAAGTAACTACGGTCGAATTTCGACCCGCGGACGACCTATTTTAACAAAATTGTATACATGTTAACATAATAGAGGGGAAGGTGTGTTTAATTCCGACCGGCAGTTAAGTACTAATGTGTATTTGACATTGTATTTTTTTACGTATGGTTCAAATGATTTACTATCCACTAACGTCTTAAAAAAATACTACGTATAGTTAGATAAATACTTAGATAGAAAACTCTTAATTGTAAACCAATTACATATACAATACAGATATTATTTCACACAATTATGAACAATGGGCGGCCTTATCGCTAAAACCAATCTAGTAACCCACATTAGTACAGCATTTGTGGATTTAGCAGTGTTAGTATTTCTTATATCACGTTCACTATACGTAAACGTGGTTTAAGAAATACTAACTGAAAGATTATCTAGTGTGATTAAACTCTTTCAGTTAATAGGATATAGAAACTATAGAAACGGTTCATTTCTTATAAGATCTGCTAGCTGCTTAAACAAACTTGTCGACTTTCCAGAATTGGACTTATTCAACACAAGTCCTTCTAGCTATAGTCGCATTATTTCTAACCAGTGGTTTGAATCGGTTCTCTTATAATTTTTGTATTTACTACTTTTTGTATTTTTTTTGTATTCCTACTGTTCACGTAAATAACATATTAATAAAACAGAACACAGCATAAATAATGTGAAAATCATCAAGCTCTTAAATACGTATACTGTTTGTTTTCCAAATAAAATAAAATAAATAAAATATATAGGGACCCGTGCCTAGCAGTTGGACATGAGTTGATGTATTAACAAAAGCTATTAGCCAAAATTTCTTGCGTTAGATAAGACCATAACGAGCCCTACATACTACGAAAATTCCCTCTACAGTTACCGCAATATTCAAACTATAATGATGTGTTGTTACTGCTTGTATCTTGAAAGATATACCGTTATATCGCCCCATACGATGTTATGACTCTGTGATGTCTATTACCAACATAAAGTAGTAAAGATAAACAGTAGGTAGCACTAATAGATAGGCACATTACGTCCGCACACGCCCTTATGGCTTCAGACTGACGAGATAAGAGAGATGAGATGAGAATATAAGTTTTGTTAACCGTTTTGGGTTACATTATAAGTATGTATCTAAGTATAGATAGGAATATGTATTACTAGGGGTCACCCGCGACTTCGTTCGCGTGGTAATTTGGAATGTTTTCCCTGATTTTGCAACATATCTCACTACTGCTCCGCTCCTATTGATTATAGCGTGATGTTATATAGCCTATAGCCTTTTTGGATAAATGCACTATTCAACAAAAAAAAAATTATTCTAATCGAACCAGTACTTTCTGAGATTAGCGCGTTCAACCAAACAAACAAACAAATTCTTCAGCTTTATAATATTAAGTATAGATAAGAGAGGTAGCCCGAATAGGAAAGGACCTCTACGTTGCAGAAGACTTACACAGAGTTTTGTGCCTGTATGTGAGTACAAGTCTCCAGAGCTTTTATAGGAATGTGATTTGAAAGAAACTTTCCTTTTCTGCTTGTCTTTCATTTATTTATTTTTATTTATTTATTTGGGTTTAACAAACAGTTACACACTATCAATACTAATATTATAAATGCGAAAGTAACTCTGTCTGTCTGTCTGTCTGTCTGTCTGTTACTCTTTCACGCCTAAATGGCTGAACGGATTTTTATGAAATTTGGTATGGTGATAGATGATAACCTAGAAATGGTCATAGGCTATAAATAATCACGCCATCGTTCTTAGGGGGTAGGCAGTAGGCAGATAACTAAATTGAGTTAGTGATTTTTAGTCGTTTTTGTTGGGACTTTTGCTCTTTCACGTCTAAACGGCTGAACAGATTTTGATGAAATTTAGTAAGGTAATAGATGGTTACCTAAAAACGGATATAAGATCAAAATGATCACGTCATCGTACTTAAGGCGTAGGCAGTAGGCAGAAAACTGAATTGAGTTAGTGTTTTTTTATGGTTTTTGCTGGGAGTTTTGCTCTATCATGCCTAAACGGCTGAACGGATTTTGATGAAATTTAGTTAGGTGATAGATAGTAACCTAGAAAAGGATATAAGATCAAAATGATCACGTCATCGTATTTAAGGCGTAGGCAGTAGGCAGGAGAGAATCGTTTGTTTTAAAAGTTTACCTCATTCACGCCTTAACGTCTGAACGGATTTTTATAAGACTTGGTTAATATAAAGATAGGATCCTAGGCACGGACACAGGCTACTTTTTACGGCGGGAAAATACCTCATTCCCGCGGAAATCTAGCGTGATCGTGTCAAGAAGCGCATGTCGCCATAGCTACTGAAATGATTTTGATGTTTTTTTTTTTTTTAACTGAGTGTTACTAAGACTTCAAGTTAGTATTTGATCACTTTTCTAACTTAGAGGGTCGGTAGGCGCCATAATTTAGGGAATTTATGATAAAATTTTGATGCAACTGTCTTTATTTAACAGTTTTACTTGGATCGGAACTTAACGACATTCCATCACACTACTTAACTTATAGGGTAGGAAGGTACCAAAATTCAGACTACTTTTTACTTCGGGAAAATATCTCATTCCCACAGGAACCTATACACAGCTACCTATCTACAACATTAAAACTCTGTCTAGAATCACATTACGCCAAAACTATTGATCTGATTTGTATACGATTTTTTATTCAACTGACTGTTACATTACATACAGATAAAATCTAATTACCTACACCACAGAAATTGTTGGATGCTCCCGGAGGCACGGGAAAACCTTTCTTTTAAACTTGCTTTTAGCGCAAATCCGAAAAGATAAAGGAATTGCTGTAGCAGTTGCCTCTTCCGGAATAGCCGCCACTCTGCTCAATGGTGGTCGAACGGCACATTCGGTGCTTAAACTGCCATTAAACTTAGCCCATGAAGAAATGCCAGTCTGTAATATAAGTAAAAACAGCGAGCGTAGACGTATGTTGCAGCAATGTAAATTATTAGTTTGGGATGAGTGTACTATGTCCCATAAAAGAGCAATTGAAGCTCTAGATCGGACTTTGAAAGACATCAAGAGTAATCCAAATATCATGGGGAGGATGGTGGTACTTTTAGCGGGCGATTTTAGACAGACTTTGCCGGTTATCACTAAAGGCACCCCTGCAGATGAAATAAATGCGTGTTTAAAAGCGTCAACGTTATGGGTGCACGTAAAAACGTTTAGTCTGTCTACAAATATGAGAGTGCAACTACACAATGATGTACAATCTGGACAATATGCTGCTGCTCTTCTTAAAATTGGAGAAGATCGTATGGCAAAGGATGGTAATGGCATGATTACATTGGATCGTGAATTCTGCAATGTTGTGCATAATCCAGATGATCTAAATAACTTCGTCTATAGCGAACTGCTAACTTATATGAGGAATAGAGAATGGTTATGTGAAAGAGCAATTTTAGCGCCGACGAATGAAATGGTGGGACAGATAAACGAGCAAATTATGTCACGCGTGGAAGGTGATATTGTTGAGTTTCTCTCTGTAGACACTGTAATGGATACTGAACAAGTAACATCATACCCTGTAGAATTTCTTAATTCTTTAGAACTGTCGGGAGTACCTTCACACAAACTGAGGCTGAAAGTAGGCGTTCCTGTCCTTTTGATGCGGAATTTAATTGCACCAAGACTGTGTAATGGCACACGGTTGCAAGTAACACACCTCGGTCGCAATATTGTAAAAGCAATCATTATGACTGGAATGGCAAAAGGAGAGAACGTTTTAATCCCCCGTATACCCATAATTCCGACAGATTTGCCATTCCAGTTTAAGAGATTACAGTTTCCGCTGAAAATCGCATTCGCTATGACGATAAATAAAGCTCAGGGGCAAACATTAAAAGTAGCCGGCATTAATTTAGAAAAGAGTTGTTTTTCTCACGGACAATTAATTATACGTGGCTTGCTCACGTGTTTCAAGTCCACAGAATCTCCATGTGTTGGCCAGAGAGGGAAAAACAAAGAACATAGTTTACAAAAATGTACTACAGTAATAAGGCCTCTTATTTTTAGCTTCCTACATTATTATACTACTTATATTAAGTTAGTACTTCCTACGCAGACGATGTTGCGGATGTCACACTGTCTAACATCGGGGGTTGGCAGGTAGGTAGTTAGTAGTATTTTAAACCGATTTGCATTATTTACTTTTTATATTTACTAAGGAAACATTCGGAGCTATCCATTATGTAGCTTAGGTTGCTTTTGAACAAATTTTGATGTGAAGTTGAGGACTGGAACACGATAGTGGGACATTGTTGCAGGGGGACTTACAGCCGGGAGAAAACAAAAAAATTTATGCGGACGAAGTCGCGGGTAAAAGCTAGTATCTTATAAACTAAATTACTTATAAATACATTATACTAATGTGTAACCCACATCGTTATCCACGGCATATAAAAAGAATATTTAGTTGTTATAAACTTGGTTGCTTAGAGCGAAACAATTAAAACAAATAGAAAAAAAAATGATATGTTCATAAACTCTTGATGGTACTTATAAGACTGTAACGAAAATTATTAGAGGACATAGCAAAGATGTCCAATTCTGTAATTCTGTCTTTCTTTCTGTTTGATACGGGTAATCTATGACTGGACGATTTTTTATGTACATAAAAAATCGCATAGGGACCTATGCAAAATATTGTTGAAGTTAAAAGTAGTACATTTTTAACTTTGATAATGTTTTGGATACAGAGGAAAAAATCTTTTAAAATTCGGCACGATATCCATGCTACTGAAGTCAAAGCTAGAAAAATAATATATTCCGTAGATTTTTTTTTCAATTGTTAATTTTAATTTTGCGTCAAAACGATAGGACGTGGCATGGCGTCAGCAGTTACGTCACGCTAACATAAACCCATGTCAACCTTTATGTAGTAAAGTAACTCGTTTTGCTGTATTTCGTATTTTATTATATTAACTAGATAAATTAAATTTTAAAAATCACGCTTATAATGTCACCAGGGTTCGCCCGCGACTTCGTCCGCGTGGTTATTTGGAATATTTTTCCCGATTTTCCAACATATCTCACTACTGCCCCGATCCTATTGATCATAGCGTGATGTAATATAGCCTATAGCCTTCCTGGATAAATGCACTATTCAACAAAAAAATATTTTTTTAATCAAACCAGTACTTGCTGGAGTAGCGCGTTCAACCAAACAAACAAACTCTTCAGCTTTATAATATTAATATAGTATAGATTTGACATATAAACCCATAATTCCATTATTTTAATAGCTTTCATCATACTTATTGTAATTTTTATCTAACCAAGTAGCCAAGTCCTGCATTCTGGACTATTTTTTTACGACGTAACCTTGAACTTAGCTAGGATCTATTTAATATTACCTAGATGAAATAAAATAGGTATATTTATTAGGATATCTACTTCCAATATGGTATAAAGTCATGTCAACGCAAATAGGTCCTCTGGGAAATATGTCTAAAAGCAATTCATGTTTTTTTAAGTTATATCTTATGCAACTAAGATAGAAAACATGTGGTACAGAGCTTGGTTTTTTTTTATACTACCAAGGTGGCAAACAAGCATACGGCCCGCCTATATGGTAAGCAGTTACCGTAGCCTATGGACGTTTGCAACACCAGGGGTGTCACTCACGCGTTGCCGACTATTTAAAAACCTTATAACTCCTTTCTTGAAGAACCCCATGCTATAGTCTCTTGGGAAATACTGTAGCCCTTAGACATTTATAAAACCCGAAGCATTTCCATCCAATAATTAACTTAGAGAAACGCTGCTGTACTAACTGCTTAGTACTATAACTTGTGGGCATCGAACCTACAACCTCAGGGTTAGCAGTCCGGGTTGTACCAACAAGCAAGCCAATTGTGGTGTCTCCTCTACGTTATATTCATATTCTATACATTCTCAATAATATATAAACTAATTACATTATAATAAAGACAGTGTATTCTCAACATTAGCTCGTTTTACTTGTCTCCTCAACTTACCCTACATGGCGATCCTGCCAGGATAGTTGATGATTAATTAATGATACAATTTACTTCGATTTCTAAGTCTTAGGGTGGCCGCACACGGGCCACAGGTGACAGCCAGAAAACACCGCCACAGACCTGCAATGCGATTCTGTAACATCTCACTATCGAACTCATTTCTGAAAATGAAGTGAAAACATAAAATGGTATTCTGTAACTTTGATGAAATCTACACTAGCGCCACCAAGTGAGATCGTTCCTAAAACGAACTAATCTTGAGTGAAATTTTCGGTATCTGACATAAAATCGGATTCTGTAGCGGGATTTCGAAAGTCACTTCAGAACTCATCTGTCACATATTTCTGTTTTTGGTGTCAAATAAAAAGTTAGTGCAGAGTGTATGAAAACTCAAGTGAGAACTGTAAAAATGATTTTAGATAAGGAAAGTAAAACTATTGAAGCATAACAACGAACCGTAAGTAAATCTTTTAATAATTCTCTTGCCTATTAGTTGTTTTCTTTCAAAATTTGTCTTACTGTTTACAAATTTTAACTATGTACATACAATATTATTTATTTTGTAGATGGCCGAGTCTTTTCTTTTAATCAATATATTAAAAGAAGCTTATGAATTAGAATTAGGTAGTAGTCGCCGTCAAGCCCAATCAATAAGAAATTTATCTCTCATAAGACGCAGTGATGAATTTGTAAGAATTTATCGGCTCACTGAAGATCTAATTAGAAGTTTAGAAATAGATATAAAAGATTTAATACTGACAACTAAGCGTAAGGGTAAAGGACTTACAACTAGATGTAAGGTATGAGCTTTCTTTTATTACAATGTTGATATATAGGTATGTAAGCTATTATGTATTCAACTCTATTATGTATAGGTACTGTGCTCTTCAAAAATATAGTAATTTAGTACTTCTGAATGATAGAAATGAAAATAAACATGTATGTACATAGGTAGGCCAAGTATCATATATAATACTTAATTATAAGTATTCTAACTATCTTTCTAATATATTTTTATTTTTGTAATTTTTAGATACTTTGCTCACTGTCATTTTTGGCAAGTGGTACTTACCAAAAGCAATTGGGAAGGAGTATTGATACATACTTGTCTCAAACCTCAGTATCCCGGTGTATTAAAAATTTCGTAGAGGCGTTAAACCACCCAGATATTTTAAAAAAGTACATACGGTTCCCACATACTTATTCAGAACGACAAATATTAAAACAACGGTAAGTTGGTATCTTTATTTTATGTACTTATAATACTTACATAATTATCGATTCTGAAATTGATTATTTTAAATTAAAGCTTCTATGAAAAATTTCATATTCCGGGAGTCATTGGATGTATAGATGGAACATTTGTTGCCATAATAAGACCACAGGAAAATGAGGAAAGATATTATTGCCGTAAAGGCTTTCATTCTAGAAATGTCATGTTGGTAAGTTCTTTAACTGTAGCTTTCAAGGTATAAATATAATTATTATACTGATTAATCTAGGAAGAAAAAAATTGTTCTTTTCTTTTTTAGTAAGGGACCTCTGGAACTACTGCATAGATTTTAAAAACTACCTACTTTTCAGGTAGTTGATGCTGATTTGAACATCTTACTTGCGGACGTATCATATGGCGGAGCATCACATGATAGTTACATTTTTAATAGCTCCGAGATAAAAACACATTTAGAAAACTTGACAAATTCTGGTGAAATAGTGTATTTATTGGGTAATTGAAAAGTATATTTCTAACATTTTAATAAAATTTTTGTAATACAGTCTCAGCTCTATTAAATATTATGTTTAATAGAGCCTAAGTACGTCGATTATTTTAAAATAATTATTTTTATTATTTTCAGGAGATTCTGGTTATCCACAGCGGTCATATTTAATGACACCTGTTAATGGTGCTGTGGACAATACCCCTGAAGGATACTATAATAAACTACATGCTACGGCCAGAAACACAGTGGAGCGTGCTATTGGTGTCCTGAAGGCCCGTTTTCGATGTCTTTTAGTGCACAGAGTTTTACATTACGATCCTGACACAGCTGGGAAGATAATAATGGCATGCTGTGTCCTTCACAATATTTGTAATCGTGCAGGATTGCCATGTCCTATCTTAGATGAGGAAGACATGGAGATGGAAAGATCTGTAGCACAATATAGGCGAAATAGACAAAACCTAGGTTCAGATCTTGTAGCAGGCCGCAACGCTAGGATTAATTTAATAAATAGTTTGTGGCGAAGTAGAGTCTAAGATATTTTATTAGTGAATAATAAATATAAGATTAAAATTCAATTAGAATGGAAAATAATTAAATAGAGAATAATAAGTATATAGTAGTAAGTAAAAGTTTTTTTAATTGCGTATTTCTATTTTGTATTTTGTTAAACAAATACTGCCTTTATTTTAGTCATGTATTTATTTCTAGATAAACTATGTTATTTAATTAAGATTTCACTATAATACACCTTATTGATAAAAAAAATGATGACTTTACAATTATTACAGATGTTGCATTAGGATTAAAACAATGATTCTGATTAATCTTTTTTTATTGCGTCTGATAAAGCTTTAAGCCCTTCTCCTAGGGCAATACTAGCCTGTGCTGTCAAACGGTTCACTTCAATATTCTGTTGCATCATTGATGCTACCTGCTCCATCACTGACACTACACGATGCTGAAGAGCACTCCGCTCCTGCTCTATATGTAAAAATTTATCAGCGATGCTGATAAATTGTGAGCGTCGTTGTGATGGTGGTGAACGCCTGACAGCACGAAGTCTGCGTCGCCTAGGAGCTGAAAAAGAATAAGTAATGTATTCTTACCGAAACTTTCTTTTAAATTGATTATAAATAAATAATAATATAATTACTTGAAGGTGCACTTCTGTTTGTTTGTACTCCAACTGTTTCTTCCATAATAATGGGACGTCTAGGCTCTGGAGGGCTCTGAAAGAACATTTGTTATCACTGATATTATACACTGATATTACAAAGCGATTTTTGGGTGAATAAATTTACAAACACACTAACTTGTACATATCTACTATTGGTATAATTTAGAGACACTTATGTAATAAAAATAATTTCAGTCTAATTTCATTTCAATTATGCAAATTAATATTACCTCTCTTTGAGGAGTCTGTACCACTATTACAGGTTCTAGTGGCGGCTGGTTTCTTGTCCGTTGATTAAAATGTGATGAGTCAACATTTCCAGTCTCTATTGGCAGTATATCCAGATCAGCATTTTCCTAAAATAAATAAAATCTTATATGTTATTCACATTCCTCCACATTTTCCTTTCCCGCTCTCCTTCTACACAGTACACAGCGGCTTAAATGTGTTACCTTGGTATCGTTTTTGCAATGTTAGGAGAACACAAATATGTGTTTAAGCACTTGCCTTCAGTTGGGCTGCCACTTATACTTAACTAACTATATACAGAGACTTGAAATGTAAAATATTTGTTTTGCTTACCACATGTATTTGAAATGGGCTGGCTGTACAAGCAGCACTAGTACTAGGCCCTGGCTGTAGAAATAAATGCTGTTCTGAGTGACCCACCATAATAGAGGGGCTGTCCGAGAGATCTGGAGTTGGCTCCTGCAAAATGTTTCCACAGTATAATTTATGTAAAGGAAATTGTGTTCTCACAACACTTTTATTACATTGTGTTTTAGTTCAATTTTATTTTCTCTATTGTAATCTTGCACCTACTTCATTTATCTCTGCATTACCCTAAGGTTGGCTGGTAGAGAATGCCTTTGGCATTAATTGTACATGATGTGCATACAGTTCAAATAAATAAAATAAATAAAACATCATTGATCATTATGCTATGATGAAATGAAATGAAGCCCAACTAACATCAAAAACCTGCATTCTCAGATGTACATCACCCGTTGCAAAGCCACCACCACCCATTAGTGCTACTATCCTTTCCTCTATTTCTGATAATTCAGGAGTCTCCTCTGTCCCACCACCGGTTCTGCGCATAGCGGTGGCTCTAGCACTTGCCTTTTTTTTTACCGCACTTTTTTTATCTGACCAATACTAGGAAAAGAAAAAAACACATTGAATACAAAGTAACTTAAACAAAAAATGAACCATACCATATGCATGAAATGTTAAGTGGTTACAAGACTTACAACTAAACAAAAAAACACTTTACAAGTACCTTAATCCACTTCTTGGCAGGTTTGATGGCGCCTCCACCGATGCTATTTAATTTTACTGATATTATGTCCCAATCCTTTAAGGCTTTAGCCTTGGCACTAGCATTTCTTAGGAATCCTTTTGCTAAGCCAGGTTTTTCCTCCAGGAATTGCACCAATGCCTCAACCTGGGCCGAAGAAGGGTGGGAAACACGTTCAATAAGACTGAAATAAGAACATTGTTTACTTTAAAACCACTTTTAAAAATGTGTTTGTAAATCCAATAACTTGTTACTATAATGTAGCTAACGATAACATAGATAATAACATAATACTTACTCCATATTAACACAATTTCTAAAAAAGGAAACAAAAATTAGAACAGCAGAACACAAACTTGCCGCGACAAACTTTGTTTAAATGTAGAGTCGAGTGCATAGACTAATATATATAATACTGGAGAGTCGAGTGTTTGTGTGTGTTTACAAACCGAAACCACAGAGTCAAAATGTTTTTTTTTTTAAATTCAAGTTCACTCAAAGACGTTCCGTATTCAGCCATGTTTCTTTTAATATTTTATCGAATTTTACGTTATAAAAATCATTAATTGCAAAAATATTATAATTTTATCTTAAAGTACATAAAATAAGAGAGTTTAAATATTTTTAGTTCTTTATTTAATAGATTTAGGCGAACATGCATGATTATCAAATTCAGATACCAAAAAGGAACGAACCTAATGTAATCTGAAACTCTCACTTATCAGATCTCACTTCACTCGAGAATAGGTCGCTTTACAGATTACCGAATAGTTTTCACTTTAGATGAGTTTCGAAATGAAATCGGAAATGAGATATGTATCGAAATCGATTATGGTTTTTTACGGAATCGCACAACTGTTTTCATACATTTTATTTATAGCGAGTGGCGGCCACCGGTCTCAACCATGTGAGACGACTCCAGCCTACTAATATCCTTATCCTTACTAATATTATAAATGTGAAAGTTTGTGAGTATGAATGGATGGATGGATGTTTGTTACTCTTTCACGTAAAAACTATTGAACGGATCTGGATGAAATTTGGCACAGAGATAGATTATGGTCTGAAACAACACATAGGCTACTTTTTATCCCGGACAAAACTCTGTTCCCGAGGATATGTACGCGCGGGCGAAGCCACGGGCGAAAGCTAATATAAAATATATGAAAACAAGAAAATGGTCCGTGTGCGGCCACACTAAATGTTAAACACTATATTTGAAATTCCAAAACCTTTTCACTACCTTCGTGGGTAGCATAAAACCTTTTTATTTTACATCATAGTGGCTTCAATTTACTCGCTGATAAAGCTCGTGTCTTTCAAAGAGTAATTGGACGTAAATAACGATGAATAGTATTGAATAGACTTTTATGAAAAAATAGATAAATTCTTGGTGTTGCAATCAAATGAATAATAGGACATCATTACCTTTAAAACTCCGTACATTAAGGCTCAAAAAATGATGAAAAAGAGGTGTGAATAAAACCATTATTTGTTGGCATTTATAGACAAATGGCTGCCAAAAAATACAGTATTAATTTACAAGATGTGTTTTATAATATGGTTTTGTCATAAATGATATAGTAATTCTAAATAGTTTGCAAAAAAAATCATCGAATCAGCACCAAAGTATTCAGATGTAACCACTTTATGACTTCAATTTTTATCAAATAATACGAAAATAAAAACAATATTTGAAGAAAACATACTCCTATAACGTGGTAATGTTATATTTAGAATAAGTTTAAATTTTAATTTATTAAAAATTAATAAGAAGTCCATTCAAAGAGTAGGTACATCTGTTTGTATCCCCGCGCTCGCCTAGAGAATTAAGTCGTGTTTGCTTCGTCCAAATGCTCAAGGTCGTTGGCGATATCCCAAGCCTTAAGCTGTTTTATAAACTTTTGCTCGTAAGGGTCTTTTTAGGTACCGTTTTAGGCACGTGTTTCGATTGTTTATTGTGGTAGGGCTATTTACTAGCAGGCAATTTGCCTGGAGACGGACCTCTACTTTTTTATACTACTTGGGTGGCAAACAAGCATACCACCTGCCTGATGTTAAGCAGTTACCATAGCCTATGAACGCTTGCAACACCTTGCGCTTATAGAAAAGTAGCATAAATAAATAGCAAATTTATGGTAAGCAAATGTGTTGCGGACCCTATTTTATTTATTTATTTAAACACTTTATGCACAATCGCACACAGGCGGACTTAATGCCATAGGCATTCACTACTAGTCGACCTTGGGTGATAGAGAGATGAACATAGTAGGTGCACTAAAATAAGCAAATATAATTATTAAGACACATACATACAAAACTAAAAATTTTATACGTACATATATAAACACCTGCACACTGTAATGTAAACAAACATTTAACTAATGTATTGTATGTCTTTACTAACATAGGTTAAGATATATGTATTACTAACAACAATGAGTACTGGTCACTTGAAATAAAAATTATTATTATTATGTTTCTTTCTATTTTTTCTCGACTAAGTCGGTAAATCTGATGGCACGGGCCTAAGCCAAGTGTACATCAGTACATCACTATGTGATTGTTTGTATAGAAATAGTGGGTGTATCGGTTGTGTCCTGTGTGCATTGTAAAAATTTTCTGACCAGTCTACATGTGTTCAGTATCACTGCTTTTTGTAAGAGGTGGTAAGTTTTAGGTGGTATGTTAAGCGTTTTAAGGGATTGGTGTAACTGATTCGGAGACGCCTGTTGTGGAGAGAACTATGGGAACTATAACTACTTTTTCTAGATGCCAAAGTCGGCTTATTTCGTCTTTTAGTTCAATGTATTTGGTTAATTTTTCTGCTATTGTTGTTTGTAGGTTATGCGTGTTTGGTACAGCAATATCTATGAGGTATCCTGTTTTATTTATTTTATTTATTAATGTTATGTCTGGTCTATTGTAATGAGTTGTTCGATCTGTAAGAATAGCTCGGTCAAAGTAAAGTTTGGTTGTTGCGTTCTCAAGAATAGTTTCGGGGCTATATTTATAATATGGTGTAGATGTGTCAATGAGCTTGTATTGATGTGCAAGTTTTTGATGTATGACTTTAGCAACTTGGTCATGTCTATGTTTGTAATCAGTTTGGGCTATTGATTTGCATGCGCCTGTTATGTGTTGAATTGTTTCTGGTGAGCTATTGCATTTTCTACAGGTATCTGTAGTCAAATTTTTTATAATATATTTTCTGTAGTTTTTGGTTTCGATGACTTGGTCTTGTATTGCGATCATGAAGCCTTCAGTCTCTGGGAAAAGTTCACCTCGGTTTAGCCACGCGTTCGACGCCTCTTTGTCGACATTCAGTTGGCATAAATCTTGGCGGTGTCTTCCATGTAGGGACTTTTGAGTCCATTCGGTAATCTTAGTTTTGTTATCTACGAGAGTTTCGTTCTTTTGTTGTGTGGTGTCTTTGAGGTTAAGTGGGGTGAGTTTATTATCGTGCTGTACTATTGATTTGTGAAGTGTAGATGACTCGGCTTTTGTATAGAAATATTGTCTAAGTGTTGTGATTTGTTTATTGTGTAGGTTTGCAATATCAATGAGTCCTCTACCTCCTTCTATTCTAGGTAGTGTCAATCTTTGCAGACATGATCTGGGGTGATTTTTGCGGAATTTTGTCATTGTTGTATTAATTTTCCTTTGTAGATTTTTGAGTTCTGTCTTAGTCCAATTAATTACTCCAAAAGAATAAGTGAGAAGTGGAATGACAAAAGTGTTGATTGCTTTTATAGTGTTTCGTGAATTGAGTTGTGTTTTTAAAATTGTGTTTAGTCGGTGTTGAAATTGTTGTGTCAGCTGCAGTTTAGTTTCTTTGTAGTGTATTTGTAGGGACTGGTTATATCCTAAGTATTTGTAAGCATCTTGTTCATCTAGTGATTTAATGTGTGCTCCTGTATCTAGTGTATATTCATTTTTGTAGTTCTGCCCGGCTTTAACTGAGTTTATTTTACATTTATCTATACCAAATTCCATTTTTATATCATTTGTAAATTGTTCCGTTAAATTAGCTAGATTATGCAGTTCATTCTCGGTTTTAGCGTATAGTTTAATGTCATCCATATAAAGTAAATGGTTTAGCAGATTATTTTGACCATTGATTTCTGTATTTTTTAAAGGATATCCTAATGAAGTTGAGTTAAGGATATTAGAAAGAGGATTTAAAGCAAGACAAAACCACAAAGGGCTAAGGGTGTCTCCTTGGAAGATACCTCTTTTTATTTTGATTTCACTTGTTTCTATTGTTAGCGTTGGAGTAGTGAGTGTGAGTATAGTAGACCATTTAGTCATAATAGTTTTCAGAAAATAAATTATTGACGGATGAATTTTGTAAATTTCGAGAACTTTAATTAACCAAGAATGTGGGACTGAGTCGTAAGCTTTTTTGTAATCAATATACATACTGAATAGGTCTGATCGATCTCGCTGAACTTGTCTAAGAACAACAGAGTCTATAATTAATTGTTCTTTACAGCCTTGGCTGAATTTTCTGCACCCTTTTTGTTGTTCTGCTAAGATATTATTGGTGTTAATATGTTCATAAATCAAAGATGAAATACAAGCTGTAATGATTTTGTAGAGAGTCTGTAAGCAAGTAATAGGTCTATATTTAGCTGGGTTTGATAAATCATTACTGTCTTTTGAAATCATGTATGTCCTGCCTATTGTTAAGTATGTGGGTATTTTAGTGGGGTCTTGAATAAATATATTTATAAAATTATGTAAGTGACTATGTACGGCTGTAAACTTTTTGTACCAGAAACTGTGAATATTGTCAGAGCCTGGTGATTTCCAATTGTGTAAATTTCGAAGTACATTCATAAAAATTTCTATAGGGATGTGTTCAAATGTCATTGTGTGAATGTGTGAGTCGGTGTGTGCAATTTGTGTATGAATCCAGTCAGCATTGTCGTTGTGTTTAACAGGGTCTGTCCATATCTCTGACCAGAAATTTTGTAATGTATCAGCGGTGGGGGCATCGTGAGCATCATTACCTACGATCGTAGTACTTCTAGGTGTGTTAGTGGTTGCTTGTTTGATATTACGGTAAAATAGTTTTTCGTTACGAATGAATTGAAAGTTTTGTTGTTTTCTCAATGAACATGCCTTATATCTTTGTAATCTAGCTGTTGTCACTGCAAGTTTTTGTTTGAGAGTGTCTAGTGTGTGTGAAGTTTGTGTGTTTGGTTCTTCGTGTATAGTATGACTTTTATATTGTTCCATAATCTTGTTCGCATGCCTAACTACATTCCTACTTCTGTTACCATTACTGAATTGTGTGAGTCTGCCTATTTTTGTTCTAAGGTCTTCCAATTTTTTCTCTAATCGCCGTTGCCAATTTGGTTTGTAATCGTTTGTTGATCGTTGTTGAGTTTCTCTATTTTGGAGTGTCAGCTTTGCTCCATTCACTTTAGCAGCTGTCCAAGCCGCACAGTAAATAACTGTTTGTAATGTATTGAAATCAGTATTTGTATTAGTATTTTCAGGAAGAATTATATTGTTTAGGTAGTTAATAATGTTTGCAAGTTTTTTTGATGGTTTTTGTCTAGGAATGTAAGCTCTATTTGTGGGTTCGGAATTATTATAAAATTGTAATGACTGTTGGAATATTTCATCTATCTGTGGTTGCCTTACCGGATTTGTATTAGGAATTAGAACTGATTCTTGACTCACGTCATTAATATCTAGGAAGAAGGACTCCAAGTTTTCATTATTAAATTCATGGCTATTTAGATCAGTGGTATCATCAGTGATGGTGGGATTGGTTAAAATGTTATTATTTATTCCTAGTTCTTCGGTCACTTCTTGTATGATTGCATTTAATCTGTCTTTACTAATGTATTTATTATTAATTATTGCTCTTCTCTGATCTGCTATTCGTTGTTGACTTAAATGACTTAAGGCAGGGAATCTGCTTATAAAATCTGCATGTAATATTGGTCGATATGCTGTTTCATTAGTGCCTAAGTTTGTTATGCGGTAGTATGACCGTATTATGGTTTCATTGTGTTCAGTCGTCCATCTCATTCGGGTTTGCGTTGTGTTTTGTGTGTTATTCTGAATGCGCTGTGAGGAGGAGTTTAATTGTAATTGAATTAGTTCTGCTTTAATTTCGTTATGTATCTGGTCTATTGCGTTCTGTGGTAGCAGTTTATTGCGTATGATTGCTCTACGTTGATCTCCTATTCTTTGTCTACTTACTTGCATATGGGGGAATTTTTCTATGAATTTAAGGTGCAGAGGTTCGAGGTAGTTTTTCGTGTCTGTATTGAGTGCTGTTAATTGAAGGTAAGTACGCGTTATGAACTTGTTCATTTCAGGTGTCCATCGCCTGCGTATTGAAGAAGAATTGCTGTCCGAAGTGGGTGCAAACTGTGAGTCTAGATTGACATCTTGCACAACACTGTTATTATTATTATTATTAAATACTTTTTGTCATGATAAATAATATCCACGCGGGCTGATCCGCGGGCAAAAGCTAGTTTTAATATAAATATCAATGAAAATTAAAGACGATTAAATTAAAACCTATCGATTAAATACTCTAGGCTCTTGATCATTCAATAAGCCAATTGGTTAGAGATTGATTCAATCATTTTGTTTCATCTCCATCGTAAAGTGTTAAACGTCACAGTACCTATGTTATGTGAAATAGACTATAAGAATAGGACTGCGCAAAGCTAAAATATACTGATACCTATGGAAGGCCTCTAGTTTGAAAGATGGCCTTTATAATATCAATAATAAACAGCTCTATATATGTAACATTACCATAAAAATGTCAACGGCAAAAATTAAAGAGGCGAAATGAAAGAGCCAAAATGAAAGAAATATTTTATACTACGTGACTACTACGTTGACTATGTGGTATAAGAAATACTAACTGAAAGAATATCTTCTCGTTTCTAGTAAGATTTATATGTTTAAATCTGTTACTTTTTTATATTATCAAGGAGGCAAACACAAACACAAAACTTGACTGTCTTGATGGTCCAGTGGCCGCAGTATGCGCCTGCTGTACACGAGGTTGTGGGTTCGATTTCCACACAGGGACAAAACTTTGTGTGACCCACAAAGAGTTGTTCTGAGTCTGGGTGTAATATGTGTCCGTTAATTGTATGTTTGTAAAGTCCTCCGCGACACAGAGCTTGTTCTCTAGTGCGGGAGTTGTCTTTTCAAAAAACAAAGAAAGAAAAAAACAGGCGTACGGCCCGCCTGATGGTAAGCAGTTACCATAGCATATACATAGACGCTTGTAATACTAGAGAGAATATCACTTGCTTGTCGCTGAAAATGTTAACTCTAGGATTTTGTGACGGAGTCCTCCTGGGATATGAAAACGTTTCGTTAAAAACGCATCCCTAAATAAACGCTGGAAACCTGTACTCACACACAGGAATACAACTAAACCGCTGTGTGTAGGTAATGGTTTTTTTTTTTCCCCGCACTAGAGAACAAGCTCTGTGTCACGGGGGACTTTACAAACATACAATTAATGGACACAAATTACATCCAGACTCTGAACAACTCTTTGTGGGCCACACAAAGTTTTGTCCTGTGTGGGAATCGAACTCAAAACCTCGTGCACAGCAGGCGCATACTGCGACCACTGGACCACCAAGGCTTTTTTTTGTAAGGCCCTTCTCCAGTTTCAAGCTTTGTCACTTTTATAAAGTCCCACCTCTTTTGATTCGTTTATATTATGTCGTAAAGTATTATTGGCATAATTTTGTTAATCTAACTTTTGTGTATAACACATTCTATTACCTACTGATAATGAAATGAATTAGCTACCGTGACATAACAGTCTGTCAGTGGTATTGTGTGAAAGGTAGGCTGAATCAAAATGTTTATATTATGTTAACATGTATACAATTTTGTTAAAAGTAGTCGTCCGGGGGTCGAAATTCGACCGTAGTTACTTTCTACACTCCTTCTCCGTATGGACTTTAATAATGCCAAATCTCGCTCTCAACTTTGCCTAGTTACCAGGTCTTCTTCGCTCATTTAAGAAAACGTTTTCCTAACTCAAAGACATCCTACTTTAAATCCAAAAAAAATTGCAATGCCAGAGGTATTGCACCTTTTACGCGACCGAAGGCAACGGTAAGGTGGCCGTATGCTTGTTTGCTACCTAAGTAGTAAAAAGCTACCTATATTTTTTTTTGCAATGTCAGTCACATTACTTAAAAGCTAATAAATAAGAGAAATCTTAGGCAACCTGTCTGATTCTACTAATGGTTCCCTTTAGCTACCTATTTTTATTTAGAAGAGATCAGTTTTAGCATTGCTATCCTTACTAACAAACATCCATCCATCCATACATCCATCCATCCATTCTTACAAACTTTCACCTTTATAATATTAGTATAGTTATTAATATTACAAAAGTGAAAGTTTGTAAGAATGGATGGATGGATGGATGGATGGATGGATGGATGGATGGATGGATGTTTGTTACTCTTTCACGTAAAAACTACTGAACGGACGTGGATGAAATTTGGCACAGAGATAGATTATGGTTTGGAATAACACATAGGCTACTTTTTATAGCGATAACCGACATCCACGCGGGCGGAGCCGCGGGCAACAACTAGTTAGCAATAAAACTGCCCATTGTACCTACAGCTATTTTGGTTTCAAGATGTTTTACTTTTGTATTATGTTGTAGACGTATTTACGTACATCAGCCCCTTTAGACAAGTGGCATGAAAGGTACTCGAATCGAATGGAATAGAAAGCAAATGTACTGGATTTGATGTAAATGTACGATAGTGTATGTAAAAATAATGTCTAAAGCAAACGATTTGACATAATAAAATTATGTCAAATCGTTTGCTTTTAAATTCCATTCAATTAATAATAGAAAGCAAACGATTTGACATAAATTATGTCAAATTATTATATTAATTATTAAGTCAAATCGTTTGCTTTCTATTATTATAGATATTATATAGAAAGTAAACGATTTGACATAATTTTATTATGTCAAATTGTTTGCTTTCTATTCCATTCAATTCGACTACCGTTTATGCCACTTGTCTAGAGGGGAAGGTGTGTTTAATTCCGACCGGCAGATAAGTACTAATGTGTATTTGACTTTGTATTTGTTTTTACGTATGGTTCAAATGATTTACTTACTATCCACTAACGGCTTAGATAAATACTTAGATAGAAAACTCTTAATTGTAAACCAATTACATATAAGATACAGATATTATTTCACACAATTATGAACAATGGGCGGCCTTATCGCTAAAACCAATCCAGCAACCCACATTAGTACAGCATTTGTGGATTTACCAGTGTTAGTATTTCTAATATCACGTTCACTCTTCGTAAACGTGGTTTAAGAAATACTAACTGAAAGATTATCTAGTGTGATTAAACTCTTTCAGTTAATAGGATATAGAAACTATAGAAACGGTTCATTTCTTATAAGATCTGCTAGCTGCTTAAACAAACTTGTCGACTTTCCAGAATTGGACTTATTCAACACAAGTCCTTCTAGCTATAGGCGCATTATTTCTAACCAGTGGTTTGAATCGGTTCTCTAATTAGCATTTTTGTATTTTCTACATTTTGTATTTTTTTTGTATTTCCACTGTTCACGTAAATAACATATTAATAAAACAGAACACAGCATAAATAATGTGAAAATCATCAAGCTCTTAAATACGTATATATGTGAAAACGTATTAATTATATTAATTTATAAGATACTGTTTGTTTTCCAAATAAAATAAAATAAATAAAATATATAGGGACCCGTGCCTAGCAGTTGGACATGAGTTGATGTATTAACAAAAGCTATTAGCCAAAATTTCTTGCGTTAGATAAGACCATAACGAGCCCTACATACTACGAAAATACCCACTACAGTTACCACAATATTCAAACTATAATGATGTGTTGTTACTGCTTGTATCTTGGAAGATATACCGTTATATCGCCCCATACGATGTTATGACTCTGTGATGTCTATTGCCTACATAAAGTAGTAAAGATAAACAGTAGGTAGCACTAATAGATAGGCACATTACGTCCGCACACGCCCTTATGGCTTCAGACCGGCGAGATAACAGAGATGAGATGAGAAAATAAGTTAAGCGTTTTGGGTTACATTAACGTATGTATATAGATAGCAACATATATGATACGAGAGAAAGGGCACCACAAGAGAGCAAGCCCGAAAGAGGAAGGACTTCTACGTTACAGAAGACTATACTTAGCGGTGTTATGTATGTGAATACCAAGTCTCCAGCGCTCATTCAGAGATGCGTTTTGAAATAATCTTTTTCCTTTCTCAGGAATAATCCATTTCAAAGTCCTGCCCTACTAGACAAGTGGCATAAACGGTAGTCGAATAGAATAGAATGCAAATCTATTACATTATGTCGTAAAGTTACATCAAATCCCATACATGTTTTCTATTCTATTCGATTTTACTACTGTTTATTGTTTTTCTGTCTGTTTGTTCTGGGTGATCGTTAGCTGGACGACTTTTAACGTCAATTTGTCCTACTTTTAACTTTGATAATATTTTGGTTATAGTGAAAAATGATATTAGAATTCGGCACGATATCCACGCGGCCTAAGTCAACAGCAAGGTTAAAGGCTAGTAAAATAATTATTCCGTAGATTTTTTTTTAATTTCAAATTTGAATTTTGCGTCAAAACGCTAGGACGCGGCATGGCGTCAGCACTTATGTCACGCTTACATAAACCCATGTCAACCTTTATGTAGAAAAGTAACTCGTTTTGCTGTATTTCGTATTATTTTATATTGACTAGATAAATTAAAATTTAAAAATCACGCGTGTTATTTGATGTCATTTGACATATAAACCCATAATTCCATTATTTTAATAGCTGTCATCGTACTACTATATACATACTAATTCTCATCTAGCAAGTAGTCAAGTCCCGCATTCTGGATTATTTCTTTACGACGTAACCTTGAACTTAGCTAGGATCTATTTTATATTACCTAGATGAAATAAAATAGGGTTATTTATTAGGATATCTACTTCCAATATGGTATAGAGTCATGTCAACGCAAATAGGTCCCCTGGGAAATATGTCTAAAAGCAATTCATGTTTTTTTAAGTTATATCTTATGCAACTAAGATAGAAAACATGTGGTACAGAGCTTGGTTTTTTTTTATACTACCAAGGTGGCAAACAAGCATACGGCCCGCCTATATGGTAAGCAGTTACCGTAGCCTATGGACGTTTGCAACACCAGGGGTGTCACTCACGCGTTGCCGACTATTTAAAAACCTTATAACTCCTTTCTTGAAGAACCCCATGCTATAGTCTCTTGGGAAATACTGTAGCCCTTAGACATTTATAAAACCCGAAGCATTTCCATCCAATAATTAACTTAGAACAACGCTGCTGTACTAACTGCTTAGTATTATAACTTGTGGGCATCGAACCTACAACTTCGGGGTTAGCAGTCAGGGTTATACCAACAAGCCAGCCAATGTTGATGATTAATTAATGATACAATTTACTTCTATATCTAAGTATTAGGGGCCACCCTAATGCACACGAGCCATCTGCAGGTGACAGTCAGAAAACATCGCCTCAGACCTGTTTTCATACATTTTGTTTGTAGCGAGTGGCGGCCACCGGTCTCAATCGTGTGTGGCGAGACCATCCTACTAATATTATAAACGCGAAAATTTGTAAGAATGTATGGATGTTTGTTACTATTTCACGCAAAAACTACTAAAGGGATCTGGATTAAATTTGGCATAAAGATAGATTATAGTCTGGAATAACAAATAGGCTACTTTTTATCCCGAAAAAACTCTGTTCCCGAGGGAATGTACGCGCAAGCGAAGCCGCGGGTGGAAGCTAGTAATATTATAAAAGCGAAAGTTTGTAAGAATGTATAGATGTTTGCTACTCTTTCACGCAAAAACTACTTAACGGATCTGGATTAAATTTGGCATAGAGATAGATTATAGTCTGGAATGATAAATAGGCTACTTTTTATCCCGAAAAAAACTCTGTTCCCGAGGGAATGTACGCGCAAGCGAAGCCGCGGGTGGAAGCTAGTAATATTATAAAAGCGAAAGTTTGTAAGAATGTATAGATGTTTGCTACTCTTTCACGCAAAAACTACTTAACGGATCTGGATTAAATTTGGCATAGAGATAGATTATAGTCTGGAATGATAAATAGGCTACTTTTTATCCCGAAAAAAACTCTGTTCCCGAGGGAATGTACGCGCAAGCGAAGCCGCGGGTGGAAGCTAGTAATATTATAAAAGCGAAAGTTTGTAAGAATGTATAGATGTTTGCTACTCTTTCACGCAAAAACTACTTAACGGATCTAGATTAAATTTGACATAGAGATAGATTATAGAAATAACAACTGGAATAACACATAGACTACTTTTTATCCCAATCCGAATGTACGCGCGGGCGAAGCCGCGGGCGGAAGCTGGTATAAAATATATGATAACAAGAAAATGGTCCGTGTGCGGCCACACTAAATGTAAAACACTATATCTGAAATTCCAAAACCTTTTCACTACCTTCGTGGGTAGCATAAAACCTTTTTATTTTACATCATAGTGGCTTCAATTCAATTCATTACTTGCTGATAAAGCTCGTGTCTTTCAAAGAGTAATTGGACGTAAATAATGATGAATAGTATTGAATAGACTTTGATGAAGAATTTATAGATAAATTCTTGGTGTTGTAATCAAATGAATAATAGTACATCATTACCTTTAAAACTCCGTACATTAAGGCTCAAAAAAATTATGAAAAAGAGGTGTGAATGAAACCGTTATTTGTTGGCATTTATAGACAAATGACTGCCAAAAAATACAGTATTAATTTACAAGACGTGTTTTATAATATGGTTTTGTCATAAATTATATATAGTAATTCTAAATAGTTTATAAAAAAATCATCGAATCAGCACCAAATTATTGAGGTGTAACTACTTTATGACTTCAATTTTTATTAAATAATACGAAAAAAAAACAATATTGGAAGAAAACAAACACCTATAATTTGGTAATGTTATATTTAGAATAAGTTTAAATTTTAATTTATTAAAAAATAGTAAGAAGTCCATTCAAAGAGTACATTTGTTTGTATCCCCGCGCTCGCCTAAAGAATTAGGTCGTGTTTGCTTCGCCCAAATGCTCAAGGTCATTGGCGATACCCCAAGCCTTAAGCTGTTTTATAAACTTTTGCTCGTAAAGGTCTTTTTTTAGGTACCGTTTTAGGCACGTGTTTCGATTGTTTATTGTGGTAGGGCTATTTACTAGCAGGCAATTTCGACTGGGGAAAGACCTCTACTTGGGTGGCAAACAAGCATACGATCTGCCTCATGTTAAGCAGTTACCGTAGCCTATAGAAAAGTGGCATAATTAAATATAAATCAAATTTATGGTAAGCAAATGTATTGCCGACACTATTTTACAAGCATCCCTGGGATAGAAAATCGTTTTGTCATAACGCATTGTGTAAAACTCATACAGAGGAACACAACTACATTGCTGTGGCTGTAGTCTTCTGTAAAGTGTGGTGTAATTGTGTTCTTGTGCGTGGTTATAAGTCTCTAGTGCTCATTTTGGGGAATCTGTGTTTCTTAACACATTTTTTTCTACCCCAAGGTTACTTGTAACACAGAGAGACTCGCCTATTGCCGATCATTTACTTGGTAAATGATCGGTAATGGGGGATTAATGCTCTTAGCATTGCCAGCATCTAAATTATTAAGCACTGATGTAATTTAAAATATATTTATTTGTACCTATATATAAATTTCGTATTTAGGTCTAGTTTGTTTAAATACGTTTTTAATATTATTCTTGTATAAATAGCATAGTTATTTACACAAGAATAATATTAAAAACTTATTTAAACTAATCCTTAATACGAAATGTATTAAATAAAATGTAATAGTATAACTACGGCTTCCAGTTATCAGACTGGAGTCTATTGTTATTGTGTTGTAAAATGTACACTTTACTCAATGCTACCGGACACGGAGATCGAACCCAGAGACCTCAACAAAGCAGTCGTACACACTACCACTACGCTAGATAAAAAGAGAGAAAAGACATACATATAAAGAAACTAAGGGTCGCCCGCGACTTCGTCCGCGTGGTTATTTTGAATATTTTCCCCGATTTTGCAACATATCTCACTACTGCTCAGCTCCTTTTGATCATAGCGTGATGTTATATAGCCTATAGCCTTCCTGGATAAATTTACTATTCAACAAAAAAAGATTTTTTATAATCAAACCAGTCCTTTCTGAGATTAACGCGTTCAACCAAACAAACAAACTCTCCAGCTTTATAATATTAGTATAGATTAGATTGCTAAAAATGCCGCCATGTTAATATAATACGCGCTTTATTAAATTCTTTTATATTAAAGTATGGATCAAATGTTTAAATAACATAGCAGGTGAGAATATTCTGACGACGAGAAACCTTTGGTATTTACTACACCTATTATAATTATAATACCAAGGGAACACATTCCTTCTTAGTTTATTGTCATTCCATTCTAGAAGCTCCATAGGTATGCAGATGTTATTTCAATTATTTATTTATTATTTAAACTTTTTACACATACATACAACAAACATATAGCGGCCGAGTGGGAAAGTAACCGACTTGCACGCAAGAGGTGCGAGTTTAATCCCGGGCAGTACCAATGTGAATTTCACTTTGTGGAGTTTATATGTACTAATCAAATGATTCGCCATCTGCTAACGGTGAAGGAAAACATCGTAAGAAAACATCTTAGAAGAAATTGTAAAGACATGTCTGATTCACCAACCCGCATTAGGCCAGCGTAAGGCCTAAAAACTCCTCTCTCTCTCTCTCTCTCTCTATTGATAGAGGGAGGAGGTTGTTATTATATTATAAAGTAAACTTAAATTGTATTTTAATTCTTCTTCTTACTTTTTTAATGCCTATCTAATTAATCACGTCTAACGCTTCGCTTAAATAAAATATGTTCGCCAATAAAACTTTCACAAAATTAAACTAGATATTTTTTATTTCACCAATTGCCCATTAACTAGATATAAACAAAACATTAAACCAGTGAATTATTGTATTATTTTAGTAAGCTTATCCAGATGAATGCTGTTAAATGTTTAATCGTAGTATATTTACTTTTTATTGATTTTCTATTGCATTGACTATTAGAGTTTAGAAGATATTTATAGTCTATTTTTATATTCTGTACTTTATGGTGGCAAGCTTATAGGCCTGACGATAAGCAGTTACCGTAGCCTATAAAGGCTGAAAATACCAGAAGTATCACTCGCCTGTTACGATCTTTTTATTTATTTTTTAAACAAAATTCCCTACGACGATGTAGCGCGAGTCTTAGACGTCAACGTCAATCGCTATTTATAAACTTTTGCATTAAATGTGTTTAAAAAATAAAAAATAAAACAAATTAAGTAAGTACTAACATTTCTTTGAAATTTTCCCGTGAGAGCTATTTGTCATTCTGCTATATTCGCAAGCCTCCGGCCAAGCAACCTGTCGTTACTTTTACATTGTTTCATTATACAAGCACATCAAAGCTCTGTATTTTCTTTAGAGAAAAAATGTCTTGAGAACTGTACTGTTATGAAAGAATACCTTTTAAAAATGTACATTTACGAGCATGTAGACTAAATAAGGTACGTAGTTACGTGTGAAATGTTATTTGAATGTATTTGTGAGTTAGTATTAAGACTGTGTTATGTAAGTTTTTTATTATATTACTAGCTGTTGCCCGCGCTTCACCCACGTGGGTGTCGGTTATCGCTGCAAAAAGTAGCCTATGTGTTATTCCAGACCATAATCTATCTCTGTGCCAAATTTCATTCAGATCCGTTCAGTAGTTTTTACGTGAAAGAGTAACAAACATCCATCCATCCATCCATTCTTACAAACTTTCACATTTACAATATTAGTAAGAAATTGCTTGCCTAATAATAAGCAGTTACCGTAGCCTATGGACAATACCTTATTTTTTTTACACCGATCTTAAAGATGGAGTATTCATAAGAAAGGAAAATTAAGTTTCTTTCAAAACGTATCCCTTAATGAGCGCTGGAGATCCGAACTCACATACAAAACAAAGTTACACCGTTGTGTGTAGATGTTTGGCTGTGGTCTTCTGTAAGGTGGAGGTCCTTTCCAGTCAACCAAAATAAACATGCACGCCTCATGTATGGCGGGAAATATTTAAATAATGTGAGGTTAAAATTCTTGATTTTGGGCTTGCTCGCTGGTATGGTGCCGTACCTCTCTTAAATAAGTTTGCGAAATAATTAAAAAGAACATACATAGATATCATCACGCCTGTCTTACATTTGAGTAGGCAGAGATTATGGTAGGTACGCTGATTGGTCCGGCGCCGATTAGCTCATTCACCTGCTAATGCATGAATGGTTTTGGGTGCTTTTTAAGAAAATTTATACTACCACAGTATCAACCAAACGTAAGGCCCGTCTGATGGTAAAAGTTACCGAAGCCTATGGATGCTTGCAATACCTGGGGAATCACTTGCGTATTTAATTATCGAAGCAAAAATTTCTAACACCAGAGTTTTGTGATGATATCTTTGGGATTGAAGAACTTTTCTTTATTAACGCATCCTTACATATTTAATAATCGTTTAAAAAAACTGTAACACCAGAGTTTCATGATGAGGTATTTGGGAAAGGAAAACTTTTCCTTATAAACGCATCCCTTAATGAGCACTGAAGACTAGCACTAGACCTGTACTCACACACAGGAACTCAACTACACTGTTTTATGTAGATATTTGGCTGTAGCCTTCTGTAAGGTCCTTCCCCAATTAAGCTTGCTCACTTGCATGATGCCTCAACTCTCTTGCAGAGGCGCGTTTACGGGTGTACGTACACAAACGATTATCGAATTTGCGAGGCCGCTCACCTGGTGTTTGCATTGAACAGGCAGTCGGTCAGTCAACGTTTAAATTGGCTCGCGAGGCAAACGCGTCTCCACATCCCCAAGCATTCTTCGCGACGCAATCTCGTGATATCGATACCCATCTTTACAATTACGGTCAGGGAAATCTTTCTCGCAAATAGAATTTAATTATTTAAAATAAATACTATTTCTTACATTTATCTTAGATCGTAATTGTTGGAATTTTGATATTTATTTGTACTTTTTTGGTTATTTGGTAATTCCCCGAGGCTTTCGTTAAACACAACACAAAAGAGGCATAACAAGATTTTTCTTTAAAATTGGGCCAGCTCGACAGAAATCATATACAGATAATAAAATATACATTTAAAATACACTTTCTCTACATTTTTTTTAATGTGGTATGGTAACTGCTACATCCATAAATGAGCAGTGGAGACCTATAGCTGAGCGACATCTTTTTTTGACAAATTCGATGACATACATTGCACTAAGTTAGTATTTAATTGTTAGTTATCTTTTTTGTTCCTAATTTTTAATTGTTTAATTAAAACTAAAACTAAAAATATTACTGTGTTATTGAAATTCGTTCGAAATAAATGATTTTTCTTTCTTTCTTTCTATATAATATGTACCCAAATATAATAATCAAAAAACAATTGTAATACGGTCACACTAAACAATTCAATATTAGCATCGCACGTTAAAAACCACTCGAAAAAAGTCTTAACATTATTAAACACCGTCTAGTCTGTAGATTAGAAATATCTAGAACTTTCATCATAACTAATGGTTTCCAGGTCACCAGGTGGCGCTGTGAAAGGCAAGATACATTCAAAAGATCGGGTCAGTTCGAAGAAATTCTATATTAGCTCGAGTAAAAAATATATATTAAAACATGGGATTGTTCGGAGAGATATCAAGCTAGGAATTTTATAGCTATACAAGATAGAAGATATCAAAACAAGAAACGTATTCATTCAATACGTTTATTGTGATTTTTTTAAATTTATGAATGATGAATGAATCCTTAGGGATGCGTTTTAAAAGAAAGGATTTCTTAACCGAGGGATTCTCCATCATAAAGCCCTGGTGTAACGAATGGACGTTTGCAATACCAAAGGCATCACTTACGTGTAGCCGACTCAATGATTTCAACACCAAACTTATGCCCAAACGAGCCCAAAAAACTTACAAATTCAAATTCGTTCATATAGATCACACTGTGCCACTTATGCAGGTTAATAAAAAATGCCAAATATGACGTCAGCTAATTTGCCTACTGGCGGATTTGCTGATTGAACAGGGGAATACATCTCGGTATTCACACAATGGAACTCAACTACACTGCTGTGCACAGTCATTTGGCTGGGTCTTCTGTAAGGTGGAGGTCTTTCCCCAGTCGGGCTTGCTCGCTTGTAAGGTTTCGTACCTCTCTTACTGCCTCATTGACGTCATCAAACCCACGCAAATTATATCATGTTTCTCCATCGCAAAAAAACTTTCTCGTATGTGTTTACGAGTATATTAATATCTAATGATAGTCGCATTCTACATTGATGTCAGTATAACAGACACCCGACCTTAATGTAAGTTCCGGCAAATGACGCGACATATACTTAATAACTACCGTGGTGACGGCGATAGGGATATGAAGGGTAAAATGGAGCAGAATACAAAAGATATTTATTTAATTTTTTCCGCTGTTCACCTCTTGACTCAAACCATTCATAAAGTGAAATCTTTTATGTAGGTAAAGTCAATAGATATAGACGCGTAATAATCGATGAAAAAAAAATACTTCTCGGGTGGCAAACAAGCATAGGGTCCGCCTGATGTTAAGCAGTTACCGTAGCCTATCATCATCTCAACCCATAAACGTCCCACTGCTGGGCACGGGTCTCCTTCAAACATTTGGAGGGATATTAGGCTGCTATACCACGCTGGCCAGACGGGTTGGAATAGGGTTTTATTTCGAGTTATCCTCCTCTCTTCTGGTGGATATTGTCTGCTAGACTTACTCCCTTAGTTGACTCTTACGACACCCTTGGGATAGAAGGGAGTCGTGACATTTGTATTCTTAATCCGTCACCACACGGATAACCGTAGCCTATGGGTGCTCGCAATACCAAAAGGTATCACTTGCGTGTTGTCAAGCCATTTTTTATAGCAAGGCTTTAAAATGGAGTATTATTTTTAGGATTAAAAGACGTTTAATTAAAAACGCATCCCTAAATGAGGGCTGGAGACCTGTACTCACACAGGATATTTGGCTGTGGTCTTTTTCAAGGTGGAGGTTCTTTCCCAGTCGGGCTTTCTCGCTAGTTTGGTGACCTACCTCTCTTAATACTACTACTACTGATACTAATAGCTCGATTGGACGGCAATCTGACACGGTCGGAAGAGAGATCAGTCGTACAATCAACGGCATTACGTGCTTTCAAAAGCTCGAGGATAAAAATAAAGTTAATTTCTAAACTTCAGCCATCTTTTGTGGATTTATTAACAGAAAAATTCTGTAACTTTGACCACGTGGGCTAATAATCCCGCGTTGTCTACCAAACCTTAATCTACTCATGTTAAAGTGGCGCCCAACGTGGGGTTACGTGGATCTGCCACGCGAGTCAACTAGCCCACATAGTCAGAAACCCTTTACATACTCAACATAACAGTGGCGCCCAACGTGGGGCAACGTGGTCAGAAACCCTTCACATACTCAACATAACAGTGGCGCCCAACGTGGGGCAACATGGTCAGAAAACCGGCCACGCGGGTCAGATGACCAACGTAGCCTTTTCTAACCACGTAGGCTAGATAGCCCACATCCTTCACATACTCAACATAATAACAACGGGTCAACGCTACAGGATTGTTCACACGGGAATCAAACAAGCATACGGTCCACCTTATGGTAAGCAGCTGTATAGGCAAGCGTCCATACGCTTGCAGTACTATATTATATGTTAGGTATACAATTAATTTCAACAAGATTTTTATTGTTAAACGCATCCTGCTAAACGAAAACAACAGTTTGATAATCCATACATTAATTTATTTCATTACATTAATATATTCAACTTTACAGTACGTAGAAATTATAAAAACATTTTACTGCTCAGTAAAGCAGCTTTACTGCTTAGCAACATTAACCAGGGTGACCATCTTAATGTATATTTTAAATCACAGAAACGTTTATTACGAGTTTAATTTTTACCGTTTACATAATAAATCCAGAGGCATTAGGAAGTAAAATAAAAAGTAAAGACCTATGAACATATTTATATACCGATAAAATTAATAAACATGCATCATTGTGGATAGTCTATGGGAGTAACTCTTTAGTAATCTGTGGTATGGGTACGAGGAAGATGAAAGAAAATGATTAAATCAATCTCTAACCAAGTGTACGATATAATGTCGTTATTATTATTATATGAATTATTGTTTACTCTTAGGTATGGTTAGGGCTCGATAGATATAACTGGGTATCAGTTATGAGTATTTGATGACTAAAAACCCATACACGATAAATAAATGACTATTATTTTAAAATTAAAAACTTATTCCTTTTTTTTTATTTACTTTATTCAGTTTTGATCTATTGATAAGTTCACACACACAAACGAACCTTAACGGCTTTATAAAAGACTTGTCCTTGAGCTACCACCTAAATTGATGCGTAATGGACAATTAAGGTTCACATATATGAGACCGTGACCACCAATTATTTCTAGCTAACATCTTTCCTTGTGGACAAGTTAATTGTCTAGAACCATTAAGTTTTCTATTGTCTAGACTAGACATATCTAAGAGATTTTTTGTACTACTAAAGGATGGTGGCATACCTAAGAGATTTTTTGTACTACTAAAGGATGGTTTTTTTTTATTTTATGCACAAAAGACGCCAAGGGTCGAAGTGCGCTGGCCGCAAGGACAGCCCCGTCATAAGATAAGATAAAAGGATGGTTTCCCCCAAAGCGCACACATTGCATCGGATTGAGAGATGACAAATAGTGAGCAGTTACCATAACCTATGAATACTAGCAATACTTTTTTTGTTCGAATGTTGCCGATTTAAAAATTGTCACACCAAAATTTAAGCATACAAAATGAACATTGAATACTCACGGACAGGAACACAACTACACTACTGAGTGTAGATAATTGGCTGTCGTCTTCTTTAAGGTTGAGGTTCTTCCCCAGTCCACCAACAAGATAGACAACGACCCAGTACAGCTTGCAGTTAATGGACAAGGTCAGCTCCAGATCGAATACTGAGGAAATCCTTAAGCGAATCCTTTATTCAGTTGTGGACGTCTTTCGTCTAAAATAAGTTAGGAAAATCAGTAGTTTTTGTTATTATTATATTTGACTGACCCGTTGGTCTAGTGATTAATGACCGTTACTGCTAAGCTTTAGATCGTAGGTTCGGTTCCCACACAGGACAAAACTTTGTGTGAGTCTGGGTGAAAATTTTGTCAGTTAATTATGTTTGTAAAGTCCCCCGCGACACAAGGTTATTTCCCTATTTCGAGAGTTGTCTTTTTAAAAAGATTAAAAATATGAAATTGATCCGGTCACCCTTGACATTTAATTTACGTCCAGTGAACTGCACTGGACGTAAAATAAATGACAATGACTGTGTTTTGGGACTTTTAAAGGACAAAGTTTAATAATAGTAGAAACTAATATTAATCTTCATATAACATGACCAGTTGGGATGACATTTTAGGGCCAACGCCTTATGCTTCAAGTAAGTATGATTGATCTCTTTTAGTAACAGAGTTGTCCGGAAAGGGCTGATAGTTCTCTAGGAAAGTTTTGATTGGTAAAAGTATTATACCATCCGTCTTTCAAAGCCACTATATTCGGAATCTTTCATTATTTATTTTCATGAAACTACAAGGATCATCAAGTTCGTACCATCAAGTTGATTTCACGTAATGTTGAAATCACAAAATGTAGGATTTCCCAGAACGTTGTTTGAATTCCCAACATGTTGAATTAATGTTGAATTTGTAGAATGTTGAATCCCATAAAGTTGAATTCCCAAAATGATACCTACTCGCTTTTGCTACATAAAATTATCCTACTAATATTATTAATGTGAAAGTTTGTGAGGATGGCTAGATGTATGTATGTTTGCATACAAAATGGCTCCACATCAGCGCACTAGCCGTAGCTAGTTCGCCGATGTGGAGCAGTGTACAGCTGACATCATCTTTCTGGCTTATTCATAATTTATCACCTTCATAAGTGATACTCTGTAACCTAAATTAATAAATGAATTTTGAGTTTTGTTACTATTTTACGTCAAGACTACTGTACGTATCTGGATGAAATTTGGCGTTGAGATAGATTATAATCTGGAATAGTGAATAGTCTACGGGACTGGATTTTTTTATTGCGATAACCGACATCCACGCGGGCGAAGCCGTGGGCAACAGCTAGTCAAATATAATATGTGTACTATCTCTTACAGAACACAACAATATTGTATACTTCACTTATAATAGCTATATAAGGAGAGGTAGGGCACCATACAAGTGAGCAAGCCCGACTGGGAAAGGACCTCTACCTTACAGAAGACCACAGCCAAAAACACACAGCGGTGTAGTTGTGTTCCTGTGTGTGAGTACAGGTCTCCGGCGCTCATTTAGAGATGCGTTTTGAACTATCCCAGGGCTACTCCCATCATATGCCTCTGCCTTGGTGTAAAAAAATGGTTGGCAACACGCTAGTGATACCTCTGGTATTGCAAGTATCCATAGGCTACGGTAAGTGCTTAACATCAGGCGGGCCATATGCTTGTTTACCACCCAAAAAAAAATCTGTATACACTGTAATCATTTTCTTTACTTTGCTATTGTGCTCTGTTTAATGTCAGATAACTCAACATAAATAAAGTTCATGAAGAACGATTTTGACTAAAGTTTTTTTACTGCTGGAAAATTTGAGTGAAGGAAGGGCCTGTGTCTGGATCCAGCCCCTCTAGACAAGTTGCATAAACGGTAGTCATTAACGACATTATATCTTAAACTTATATCAAACAGATCGTTAGATCACGTCAGAGGCCTAAATATGGGCGATCTAAATAACTATGTCACCAGGTTGACTACTAACCAAACGATAAGAAGAAGAAGATCAAACAGACATTTGCTTTCTATTCTATTCCATTACCGATTATGCCACTTGTCTAGGGGCGCAGTTCTGTTTGAACGGTTAAGCGAGTAGATAACTGAAATTATAGCGCACATTATCTCTGTAGATGAGAAATTGAGCGCAACCAATCAAATATATTTTGAGAAATTACAAGTTTGAAATTTGTAAACAGTCACATTAATATGCTAAGCTACTATCTACAGCTCGCTTCTTACAATCGCTTGCAGCTATCTTTAACCTTGCATTTTGGTTTCAGCTAAGAACAAAACACTCTAATTCATTAAGCTTCCTTTATGACAGCTAAGGAACCCCTCTGGGCCTCATAAAATTCGTCTAATCAATTATCCAAGGGGATGGGTGCTGTTTTTCAAGTAACTGTGATTGCAACTCAAGCATATTGATTAAAAAAACTTTTACGGGAAAAAATCTTTCTAATTTATGGTACTTTTAAATTTGTTTCACTGTTCACTTTCTTAAGAACAAAGTTCTATCATAATTATGTTTCATGACAGTTTTTTTAATAAAGATAAAATTAACTCAAAAAAAAATTTAAGTATTTCTGTCACTTTGTTTTCACCTCCTCTGTCTTGATAGATAGATGGATAGGAGACCCCTGCCCAGCTGTGGCACATATATGCTTTCAATACTATGTGTTTACGATCAAATAGAAAAGTACTAAATAGATATGCAAATAGGAACAATGCGTAAGATAAGAAGTACAGCGGGCGGTCTTATTGCTATTGAAAACAAAATACCCGATATATGTTATATTATAGCTGTTGGTCAATAAAACAATATTTTAAATCGGATAATAATCGGACAAGTAACTTTGCTTCTATAATGTTGTCGTAGTACAAGGCCATCTAAAGTTAAATAATTTCTCGTCAAAACTATTGTAAGTATATCTTATTTAACCTTTTATTAGCAAATGTTCCAATTTAAACCTATACTAGAATTCGCAATTTTTATTCTACCACGGTGCCAAACAAGCATACGGCCCGTCTGATGGTAAGTGGTTACCGTAGTCCATACGCTGGCAAATAAATAACAAAAAAACTCACAAAAATGCTTTCAAGGAAAATAGGTCACTTGTACTGTTAAACTTGTTATAAAATATTCATCTGAATTTGTCAGTTATGCAAATGACGACATTCAGATGGGTAAATTGTGTAAAGGACAGAAAAAAATACAAATTTTAGTCGTAAATATGAGAGTTTTTTACACGACAACACAGAAAACAACTTAGCATAGAATGTAAATTGCTTACATTTTAGGTTGTAAACCTATTTTAACTTCAAAAGAAACAAAAAATATTTAGACTGCTTTTATACTTATTAGATGGCAAACTTATTAGATCTGTAACACCTAGTACAAACTCCAGCTCTGACAAAGGTTTTTCGCAAATTAATGTATCCTATCGTAATATAAACACTGTATGTACATATCTTGTGAGAGAAAATAAAACAATATTATTATTATTATGTCTCTCTTTATCACGGGTATTTTCCTATCATTCAAGGAGAATACCCGGGCTTTTGAAAGGCTTACGCGGGGAAATAGGTCCAACACGCAGAGGCCCTTAGAGAATTTTAATAAGATTAGCAGCAAACAATATTTACTACTTATTTGATATAGAAATACGTATTGCCGAATTAAAAAGTATGAACCAAGGTTTTTTGATGAAGTATCCCTGGGATAGGAAAACATTTCGTGAATACTGCATCCCTGAATGACCTAATTAAGCATATATTTTTTTATTATTATTATCCTCTTTATTTATCTTTTTCACTTATTTAATACATTTTTAAATATATAAAAACAACATAAAAATCTATACATTTAAAAATATAAAAAATTGTTCCCCACCGGTATCGGGAACAAAGTCCAAGCTACCGGCGGTTAGGGCTCCAGAGACAGGAACCTCCTCACTATACGTGCCGTGTCGAGGAGCACTGCCTTCTGTATCAGACCCTTGATCCATCCACCTAACACGAGCCTCTTAAGGTGTTATTATTATTATTATTTCAAACATTCATATCAAAAATTTATAACCATCACACAGTGATTGCACGGTTGGTTCCGTGACTCATTTGATGTAGCTGTGTTTCTGTATTTGAGTACAAGTTTCTAGAGGTCATTCAGGGATGCGGTATTCACGAAATGTTTTTCTATCCCAGGGATACTCCATCACAAAACCTTGGTTCATAATTTTCAAGTCAGCAACATGTATCTCCATATCAAATATTGTTTGCTGCTAATATCTTTAAGGCAATTCCTGTAAAGATCTCCCCGATTCATGTGCATTTATCCAGGAAGGCTATATGCTATATAGCATCACGCTGTGATCAATAGGAGCGGAGCAGTAGTGTGATATGTTGCTCAATCGGGGAAAATATTGCAAATTACCACGCGGACGAAGTCGCGGGCGACCCCTAGTTATTATACAAACATGCAAAAGTTTAGATGGATGGATGGATATTTGTTACTCAATCACACCAAAACCGCTGAATGGATCTGAATGAAATTTAAAACAGGGATAGAATAAGTCTGGCATATAGGCATATTTTTATTTAGTAAACATGTACAAACATTCGAGCAAAGCCGAGGACGGCAGCTATATTATAAAATAAATAATCGATACATACACAACTATACCTAAACATTACTACTTGAACTTGTCTCCTTCGTCCATTAAACATTAAGGTGAAAGGGAATTTGACAGGTTAAAATCTAAGTGGAACGTAGAGAGGGTTGTTTTAAGGTACCAAGGTTCTTCCAGTGCATTAAGGCCAGTTTACATTAGCCGTGTACCTTATAAGTGCTTTATTTTTCAAAAGTTAGATATATACTTAGAAAAGAGAGGGAGGACACCATACGAGAAAGCTTGAATGACTGAAGACCTTAATTAAATAACTACACACATTGGTGTAGTTGTGGTAAAGTTCTTTTTTTGTATACCGCCAATTGGTAAATATTATTAATTTGTAATATAATATAATATTATAACTTTGTTATTTAAGGTTTACCATTTTGTTACATGCTGTTGTTTATGTTGTGTATCAGAATAAAATTTCTATTCTATTCTATTCTTATATCCCATGTATTATCTATGAGTATAGGTCTCTAGTATGAGGACTAACTACAAACGATTCTCTTTAGATGACTCTAAAATAACGTAGACCTAGACCTAGTAAAGTCAATTTTATTATGTGTTATTTACTTGTTAGTTTTACGTACAATTATATATTTAGATTAGTGGAATTTAGTGTGAGTAGTGCCAAAAACCTTGGAGTAATTACGCAGAGAAGTCAAATATTATTTAAAAGCTCTGCTTTGGCATTCATTATGTAATTTAGTAGAATATTGTAATTTTTTTATAGTCTATGTATCAATATATTTATATTTTAGCCAAGAAAGAGATAAAAGATAAACCTACCAATTTTAAATGTAGGTTAATATATAAATAGCGACAAAAGTGCAAGCCATACTGGGTTTCGTTTAGCCACAGGATGCTAAATGATTTAATTTAACTCTCTTCATACATCAATGCAAATGAGAAAGAGAGAGAGAAATTGAGATCGTGAGGAAAACATATCGTTACAAAAAAACCTCCCTTTCTAATACGATATTAAAGGAATTCAACTAAATATCCATTAGTTTACAAATTAGCTATTATATTATTATCCTACTAATATTATAAATGCGAAAGTTTGTAAGTATGGATGGATGGATGGATGTTTGTTACTATTTCACGTGAAAACAACGGATCTGGATGAAATTCGGCACAGAGATAGACGATGGTCAGGAATAACACATAGAATAAAAATAATCTTTAGATTGCTTGACAAATAAAATCTTTTAAACTTTGACAATTGGTACACATATCATCTAGGGTCTAAATCTAGTAATAATAGTTATATTTTAAAGGTTTAATTACACAACGTTTCAGTCATTATTTACAAAACGTAAGTATAAAAAAAAACCTTTAAATTTTAAATTAATAAATTGCTTTAGACCCGTTGTCTTGTATAGTAATAAATCGACTTGACAAATCTTTCATCACCAATTAAGTACTAATCTCACGGTACGACTATAAATCTAGAAGGTAATTTTCTCACATTCAACACTAAATCACTTAAGCTCTTACACATTTCAATTGAACACAGACAGGCTGATCAGCGTGCACCTGCAGGGTCCAACTATCTATCTACTAGATATTCAATCCCATTTTTTCTTGTTTATAATAAATATACATTTATAAGAGTGAAGAAACAAATAGCGAAATTTGTTTCTTCACTCTTATAAATGTATTTTTACTGTACTGGACAAATGCTTCAAAATATTACGCGATTAAGATCCGTTGTCCATTACAGTAATAATATGTACAGTGTACATATTATATAAGTATGGTAACAATTATCATTTAGGACAAATTGTTGTACACAAATCGCGAAAGTTTAAAAGAATACATTTATTTATTACTAGCTCTTGTCCGCGGCTCCGCCTGCGTGGATGTTGGTTATCGCTGCAAAAAGTAGCCTATGTGTTATTCTAGACCATAATTTATCTCTGTGTCAACTTTCATCCAGATCCGTTCTGTAATTTTTACGTGAAAGAGTAACAAACATCCATCCATCCATACTTACAAACTTTTACGTTTATAATATTAGTAGGATTATTTTATTCTCTTTTATTTTTTATATTCATATCTAAAGGTATTTATATAATTCAAAACACATACATATATTATTATAGACATAATTTACAAAAAATAATCGTGCTCATCATACAAAGATTTGTCCTAAATGATAATCGTTACTATGACCTCTGGTTTACCACTCAGAGTCACTAACTATTAGGCCAATTAATGTATAAGTCTTTCTACTATATACATTCTACTATACCTTAAAGGAAAAACCAATTATGATTTTTTACATTGCCAAGGAAAATTGGATCTAAAAATCCCATTTTAATATGGCGGAAATCAAACAAATTCTATATCCAAATGTGATGGGCGTCAATTGAATTTATGAAGAGAAGAAAGTCGTCTCATCGAGAAACGTTAGAACTTTCTTATCCGCTGTCACTCAATTTAATATATTTGAACGTCGTTTTCGTTGGAATTTTCTCCCACGAACAATTAAATTAAGGTTTTCCCGAGAGACTATAGTATGAAGTTCTTCAAGAAAGGAGTTAAACTTGTTTGCCACCCAAAATGTATAAAAAAAACTCTAAACATATAATATTTATCCATCCCCACGTACCGTTATATTTGGGTCATATATTATGAAAGATGATAAACTGTATATGTATGCGGTCGAATAGGACTGTCCTATATTGTCACGTGCACAGTCATAATTTTAATTTACTCCATCCTGTCCCTTAGTTTAAATTGTTGTCATTGTGTTTGACAGTTCGTTGCCTTTGTTTAGATAGTAGACGAATTTCTGAACTATGTTTTGTGACGTTAAGTAGATTGTCTGTTTTGTTATGTGGTATTAAAATAAAATTTAACAACATAGGAGGTGAGATTAGGAGAGGCCTACGCCACAGAGGCGACTACTACCAATATAAATTAACTAGGGGTCGCCCGCGACTTCGTCTGCGTGGTAATTTGGAATATTTTCTCCGATTTTGCAACATATCTCACTACTGCTCCGCTTCTATTGATCATAGCGTGATGTTATATAGCCTGTAGCCTTTCTGGATAAATGCACTATTCAACAAAAAACGTTTTTTCCTAATCGAACCAGTACCTACTTTCTGAGATTAACGCGTTCAACCAAACAAACAATCTCTTCAGCTTTATAATATTAGCATAGATTATAAAACACCTTCAAACTGTATGAATATAAACAAGTACATAAATATTATAACCTAGATTCAGTTTTAATGTAAAATTGTAATAGAAAATTAAGCCTATTTTTATTTATTTTATAACAACATAAAGATCAACATCATTGTGGTAGGCTGCTGATGATGAAAAATATAATCATGACGAAAATGATGAAAATCATTACGTAAATGTAACTGATTTAGACCAAACTGATAGCTGGTCTAAATTAGTCACCAGTCTAAACCAGCGAGGTTGTTGTGAGTTTTACAGATGATGTGACGAGCTTGATACGTACAGAAAAATGGGAACCTACCTTAAAATTAAAATGTACATAAGTTCTTCGCCCGAGAAAGATTTTGATCACGGCGATCAATCACAGTAAAATATATCATATAATACACAAGTGTGTGTGCAATCATAAGTGTACTCTCTATTACTTCACTCTCAAAGTTTGATGGGACAGCAATCTAACACGACTGGAGAGAGATTAAACTCAGGACCAACAGCTTTACGTACTTACGTCCTTCTTAAGCACGGGGAACCACGCTGCATTCATGTTTACTGTTACCTAGTATTATATTATCTGCCCCTCTAAACAAGTGGCATAAACCGCAGTCGAATCGAAAAGTCGCAAAAGCAAATGTATGGGATTTGACGTAAGTTTACGACATTATATCGTAGACTTATGTCAAATCCAATACATTTATTTTTTTAACTTTTCGATTCGACTACTGTTTATGCCACTTGTCTAGAAGCTCTGTGCTGTTACTGTCGCATAACAGAAATGTTGCTATTGCAATTGTTGCTGCAGGCTATTTTATTTTGACCTCACAGAAAACATTATCTGTGATGTCAAATAGCCTATAACATTTCTAAAGAATGGGGCTATAAAATACAAGAATAATTTTCCAAATCCGAAAGATAAGATTTAGCGAGTTCTAACAAAATACAAAATCTTATGCTTTTATATAAGTATTAAAAATATTATATAAGGTTCAAAATGCCATGTCACACAGGCCTTCGTGAGATAGAGTAAAAATCTTTTTCATTTTTAACACTGTGCTGACACAAAAGTCGAACACTTCGCCGGGATTTTACATTAAATAAAACTTTTAAAAGCCACGAGCGAATAACACTTCAATTTACGTCAGGAAATCCACCATAATTCTCCATTATAGAAACTGGGCCGTTGAAATCGTAAATCGGTACAGAGATGAAATTTCTCATGTAATATACAGATTTATTAAAAAATTCAAAAGGCAAATAACGCGGGATTATTCAACAAAGAACTGCGGAAGTTGAATTCAGGTGTTGTAATTAATTTGTCCGTGTGATGACGGATTAAGAATACAAATGTCACCACCCACTTCCATCCCGAGAGTGTCGTAAAAGTCGACTAAGGGAGTAAGTCTAGCAGACAATATCCACCGCAAGAGAATATTTGGCTAATAGGTCTCTAGTGCGGGAATTGTCTTTCTAAAAAACAATATATTACAAGCGTCCATAACTGCTTACCATCAGCCAGGCTATATGCTTGTCGACCAACTGAAATTACAAACAGACAATTGCAGAATTTCACATAACAAAAACATTATTTGCCCTATCCAGAAGGATATCCGGAGGGTACGCGGTGTATAAAATAGCCCTCACAAAGCAGGATGAGTCCCGGGAGCGTAACAACAATACGATTTAACATTAATATTTGACAACAGATTACATTACGTACTTTCATAAATATTCACAAAAAAAGCTTTTATCTCGTTTCATACATGCTTGAGGATCATCTTGACGGGACACCTTTAAATGCCTCTAGGGAGAGCAATACCAAAATCCTATATTTTGTGCTCTTTATCTTGGGTTCGGATTTTCTATAGGTAGCGAAAAGTTAAAGAAATGTTATGTCTTTGATATAATTTATATAGATTTATGAGATAGTACAAGCAAGGTAGCCGGACTAAGAAAGGCTGTTTTTTAGCTGCTGTCTTATGGAAGGCCTTCCAGAAGACCACAGCTAAATAACTACATACAGTAGTTGTGTTACTGTAGATCTCCAGTGCTTATTTAGGGAGGATTTTTCATAGAAACGTTTTTCTATCCCAGGGATATGTGATAACAAAAACTTGGTGTTACATTTTTTGTATTGCAAACGTAATACAAAAACTTAAACTTAAAACTGCTATTTCAATAATTCTTCTTTTAATAAATGCAGAGTATTAACCCATATTGTGTCCAATGAGGGCAATAGATTGTTTCCTATTTAAGATTTAATGTTGTGCATGTATTGAATAAATAAATAAAATAAATAAAAAAATACATGGGAACAATGGACACTTGGATAACTTACACCCCTACCTTTTGGAAAAAAGAAAAATCTTATTTAAAAGAAGTAGCACCATACAAGCGAGCAAGCTCGACTGAAGAAGGACCTTAATCTTACAGAAGACCACAGCTAAACACACACACACACACACACAGCGGGTTTCCTGTCTATATATACAGGTTACAAACGCATATTTAAAAATGAGCAATCACATTATCAGCGCAGCGATACTAACACATCCCTCGCTACACCACCTCGCACATCCCTGGGGGCTGAACTATGATATATTAAAACGTGACTCGTTCGAGTGAGAACGACTCAAGTTTAACACGTCATGGTACGAGCCCCGGTGGATTTCTTTGGGTCGGCAACACGCAAGTGATACTCAGTACCGGATCTACTGAATGTTTGCCGTCTCCTAGGCAAAGTTTTTCTTTTTTCTAAAAAAGACAACTCCCGCACTAGAGAACAAGCTCTGTGTCGCGGGGGACTTTACAAACATATAATTAATGGACACAAATTACACCCAGACTCAAAACAATTCTTTGTGGGTCACAGCAGGCGCATACTACGGCCACTGGACCACAGAGGCAGTCCAAAATTACCTAAAAAATAGTATATTTAAGTACATGGTTGATAATTTTCTTCAATTTTTTAGGTAATAAAAAAAACAGCTAGATAACCTGAGTCTAGTGACTGCCGCACCCAGTCTTTGCCACCCGGGGCGACTGCCCTCTCCCGCTCTCTCTAGATCTGAGACTGGTGATACCTCTTATATCGCAAGCGTCCATAGGCTACGGTAACTGCTTACCATCAAGCGAGCTATATGTTTGTTTGCTATCTATGTAGTATTAAAATATACATTTATAGAAGAACTGTGGAAATAAATGTTTAACTCGGTCGTTACGAATCACCGTGACTATTAAATTTCCATTTAGGATAGTAAACGAGTTGAAAGCTACAAATATAGAGCCTGGTTTTAAAGAGGTAAGTTACACGGTAATAGTCGAGTTAAGTGTTGTAACAATGTCGGTTATTTGAGATTGTAATATGAAGGTTCTTATAAATGTATGGTTAGGTTTAACTTTTCTATATCATGAACGGATATTGTTAGGTTTTACATTTCCTACTAATATTATAAACGTGAAAGTTTGTAAATGGATGGATGAATGGATGGATGTTTGTTACTCGTTCACGTGAAAACTACCGTACGGATCTGGATGAAATTTAGCACAGAGATAGATTATGGTCTGCAATATCAATTATAGGCTAGGCTAGGCTACTTTTTACATCCACGCGGGCGGAGCCGCGGGCAACAGCTAGTATATAAATATTTTAAATGAAGAAATTTCAAGATTTACCTATTAGAATTACTTAAATTACATTAATTAGATTTCTTTTTTACACTACTTGCGTGGCAAACAAACATACGGCCCGTGAAATGGTAACCAGATACCAAAGCCTGTGGATGCTTTCAATATCAGAAGTTTCACTTGCGTTTTGCTGACAATGGGTCAGTAATGTTTGTAGCGCCAGGACTTTAAAATGGGGTATCCCTGGGATAGGAAAACGCATCCCTAAATGAGCGCTGGAGACCTGTACTCATGCACAGGAATACAACAAACCGTTGTTAGTAGGTACTTATTTGGCTGTGGTCTTCTGTAAGGTGGGGCCCTACCTCAGTCGGACTTGCTCGCTAGTGTGATGCCCTACCTATCTTCATCTCACCTCATCTTAGCATATACTAATCATCAAAATACTTTACGTAAAAAGTTTTTTTTAAACATAGTGTAAGTTTTATACAGAAAGAAGCATTCATTTTGGCCATAGATATTTCAACACTCTATATTTAAAAGTTCAAACGCCAGAAGAAGACATAATGGTTATGGCGTTTGTTTCTACATATTAGTATATTTATATATAGTAATGTTGGAAATCGTAAAATGTTTGGTTATTTAACAGATTCTGTTTATATAATATACATTTTTTGCATTAAGTAGTTTGAATTAGTAACGAAACGTACTCTCAAATCATTTGGCGGGAGTTTCGTTTTCGTGTTTTTAGAAATTCCTGTGCGTTTCAAGGACGATAATGTGATATCCTCCTAACCGAATTTCGGTTACAGCGGGTAATCTCAACTGAGACTAAGTACACATGTGTGGGCAAACATTAGCACTTTTTGTTTCTTTACTCTCATAGTTCGATAAAACGGTAATTCGTCGGGACTGAAATCAGTATAAAATTAGGCATATAGCCAATGCAAGTATTAACACCGCCAATTTTTAAAGTCATAGGTCCTAGTCAATGGTCAATCTAGGTAAGTACTAACTAATCGATTTGTTCCAGATTCGTCATCTTCCAAGTTGATCAAATTCCAGATTCGTCATATTCCAAACTAGTCACTTTCCAATCCAATCATGGTCTCGTAATCGTAAGACCAAAATTATGCTCAAATTATTTTTTGGTTTGTTCCTAATTCGTCACCTTCCCAATTGGTCATATTCCAAACTGGTCATTTCTAATCTCGTCATATTCCAAACTCGTCATACCATGTACCATTGCCTGTATAATTATTATAGAAATTTTATAGAAATCATCTATGGTGAACTTATAATTAATTATCCCAATATTATTATAGCAATTTATGTGTCCAGTGGTTTAAATTGTGCTAGTTACCGCTTTGAAACCAAACATTTATTTAACAACGAAGAATTGCACTAACATTTTTTGTTCTTAATCCCTTTTTAAAGTTGTTTTACGCTATGTTTTAAGATTGCCCAATTATCGTTTGATTCTAGCTTTAAAACCAAAACCACTTCAGCATTTATTTGACGAGGAATAATCGCTGTACTTCTCTTTGTATTCCTTTGTATTTTAACAGCTTTGAAATAGTTTTATATAAACTTCAATGAATACAAATCAAATATATTCTTCTAGGCATAAACATGCCTGAACTGTAAGTATTGCTGTAATTTATTTGGCTTTATATTCGGCTCTTTGAGCATTCCTAAATCGTGAAAATTTACCGTTTGAAGTATAGAAGCTTATTTTGTTCGCATTTCAACAATCGACATTCCTATAATAGAAGCGTTGCCTCCGATGATATAAAAGTATTGATACATACCGTACCGTCAGTTATTTTGCAGCAATATGGTGAAAAACTTCCTTTTATAACCTTTTTTTCCAAGGCATGTTGTTAATGTGCCCTAGCATAACAAAATAATAATTATGATAATTTCACTGCATGTCCGTTTGTCAAGACTTATTTCTTGTAATACTTTTTTTAAAGAAGATCTGTGACTACACTTGTGGTCCAGCGGTTAAAGTGGTCACCTCGCTACCAATTCCAATCCGAGCCACCCGAGATAACATTGTATATAATACAAAATATGATACAAAATCGTTTTTGTTTCGAGACAGTGTGTACTCTGTGTCCGTAAAATTGCATAATTGAAAAGCCCGTTCTACAGTGCGTAAGTTGCCTTTAAAAAAACGTAGTTAACGAATAGTAAAATAGTACCTACCTAATACCATTCAAAAACAACTACCAATCAGAACAACACTCGTCTACGAGCCCATACGCCCCATATGATTTGCCCCAAATTTATTTCACGGTGCGAATGGGCTCGTAGCCTCTTTTTCGAATATTATTCTTCAACTGTTATACTAATGTAAGTGTAATGACATCACAAATTCCTAAATATATTTGTCCTCCAACATCATTGTCCTTAATAAACTAGTGTGGCTTATTTGCGACAATTCTCATTATACCAAATTAAGTGTACCTAACTCTCGTACCTAAATACACTATGTCGGAATAAAATTAGGGTTTTTACACCCAATTGCTTTTTCTCTAACTGGTCAGGTAATGGGAATGACATTTGGCCCTCATCATTTACCTTTAGGCCTCTCGCATTGCGACATGCCCCGTCGACGTAGACGAACGGATATTAGCTCTCTGCGTCTGCATTGCTATAAATACGCTATTTAGGCAGAATATGGTTTACTATCCGTCACGGACTTCTACGTGGGTTATCCGGGTCGAACTTGTAAAGAAGCAGAGCGAAGTGGCTTTTTTGCCAATGTAAGTAAACGAGTGAGGGCGAGGATGAATAGACAGACAAGACAGTCATCTTGTTTTTTTTTATCGTATGGTTAGTCAGGCCAACCTGGTGACAGAGTTATTTAGATTGCCCATATTTAGGCCTCTGTCGTGATCTAACGATTGATAACAGTCGGGACCGACTTTTAAAGTACCCTCCGAAGCACGGAGACGCTCAGATGAAATACCACTATGCGGTCACCCATCTATAGGGTTACCGCGCTCTTGGTAGCTTAACCCGCTGATCGTTTACCGAACAGGGAGTGCACCTAGCTATGAGCGCCTCACATCATCATCAGTCATCTTTTATTTAATAAAACCAGTTTTTTATCGAAATGGTTGTATAGAGCTTTTAGATGCGTCAATTGCCGCACTATAACGAACTGTAACATGTCTAATAGTATCTATCGGGCGTGCGAAAAGGTTAGTTTTAGTTTCTTGCCGGTTCTTTCGTTCGACTCTACCCTTGTATTACATGTATTCAATCAATCAATCAATCAGCCTATCGCAGTCCACTGCTGGACATAGGCCTCTCCTAACACGCGCCACAGCACACGGTCCTCCACCTTCCGCATCCAGTCCGTCCCAGCGACCTTTTTTAGGTCGTCGGTCCACCTGCTGGGGGCCGCCCTACCTTACGCTTACCGAGTCGCGGTCTCCACTCTAGGACACGTCTGTTCCATCGGCCGTCGGTCCTTCTGCAGATGTGACCAGCCCACTGCCACTTCAGCTTGCTAAGTCTGTGAGCTATGTCCGTAACTTTGGTTCTTTGTCGGATTACCTCATTGCGAATTTTATCCTTCAAAGATTTTATCTTATTTTATCCTTCAAAATTACATGTATTATCAGTCAGTCAATTTATAGGCAAAGTAGCTATCGTCTCAGCAAGGCCAATTATAAATTATTATTCTATTAAAACATGGATAATACAGCTCTACCTATATCTTTAAAGAAGAAACAAATAAACCACTGGCTCGTTGGTCCTGTAGCAAAAGATCTGGGTTCGATTGCAAATCCGAAAGGAAAGTGTTATTGAATTTTTCTGGTAGAAAATATTGAGTAGCAGTCAGGAATTGTGTTCGATATATTCCGAGGGATGCAATTATCTGGCAAAATGTAAGTGTCCTAAGCTTCTGCCTACCCCATCGGCTTGATCATGCTAAGGATTAAAAATAATTTGTTTATTTCAGAGATACGACTCTAAAAATAATTATAAAGCCATTCTTTAAACTTATGATAAGATTTTAAAAAAATACGCTACGTATTCCCCTATCTGATACCATGATTTTGCATAAAACTAAGATTGATGGTTTTCGTTACAGATCTTCCGATACCAGCATCGTTGCTCCAAGAAATCAAAAGGGTAAGAAACTTATTATATCTACGTAGCAGGCTGTCCCAACTTTGCAGGGGTGGTCATTAAAATTTATTTAGTTTTACGTACATATTTCCGTTAAAATGAAATAAAGCTATTCAGTGATAATTGTATAATGACTTTAATTGTACCTACACTAAATCTTTAAACACAAGAAATTTCAATTCACGACAGGTAGGCCACCAAACTAGCGAGCAAGCCCGACTGGGGAAGGACCTCCACCTTACAGAAGACCACAGCCAAATAACTATACACAGTGGTGTAGTTGTGTTCCTGTGTGTGAGAACAGGTCTCCAGCGCTCATTTAGGGATGCGTTTTGAAAGAAACGTAAACCTATCCCAGGGATACTTCCATTACAAAGCCCGTAAAAAAATGGGTTGGCAACACGCAAGTGATACTTCTGGTATTGCAAGCGTCCATAGGCTACAGCAACTGCTTAACATCAGGCGAGCCAGCAGCAGCTGGTATAAAAATAGAGTAGAATCGCACCCTATGTAAGTGCTTGAACTTTTTTTTTTTTATACTACTTGGATGGTTAACAAACAAGCCTGGTGATAAATAGTTACCGTAGTCTTTGGACTCTTATAACTACCGTTGACAAAGTCGTCTGACAAAGAACCAAGGTTACTGACATAGCTCGCAGACTTAGCAAGCTGAAGTGGCAATGGGCTGGTCATATCTGCAGAAGTACTGACGGCCGATGGAGCAGACGTGTCTTAGAGTGGAGACCGCGACTCGGTAAGCTAAAACAGATCGCTAGGACGGACTGGATGCGGAAGGCGGAGGACCGTGTGCTGTGACGCGTGTTGGGAGAGGCCTATGTCCAGCAGTGGACTGCGATAGGCTGATTGAACTACCGTTGACGAGTCCAAACTCGTCTACCATTTATGCCACTTGTCTAGTGGGGCAGATCCTTTTAGCCGTTATGGCGTATGAGTAACACACATTTATATTATACCATCCATCCATCCATCCAGACTTTCGTATTCATAATATTAGTATGTACATTACATTGACTGCCTCGGTGGGTCGTTGTGTGTAACGGGCACGGGAGAAAATTTTATATTGGGTTTTTCTGTCAAGAAATTCACAATAGATGCCCGGAGTTTGGAAATTGGTGGTGTTTACACTCCCGTGCCTCGGAAAGCACGTATTGCCGTTGGTCCTGCGCCTGATCTCTTAACGATCGTGTCCGATTGCCATCCCACCGAACGATGAGAGTAAAGGAATAGAGAGTGCACCTGTGTTTGCGCACACACTCGTGCACTATAATATGTACTGCGCAGTTGCCTAATCTCCGTTGAGATTGGCCGCCGTGACCGAAATTCGGTTAGGACGACATCATCATCATGTACATAAGTGAAGTAAAATTAAATAGCTCACAAGCGTTGGCTTAAAGGATCACCGAGTTGATAATCCCTTGTCATATCCTTGTCTGTGTGGCCAGTGACAATATGTATAGGTAGACATGTTGAATGTCTGTCAGAGCTTCGAAATTAATTATTCGTAGGGCACTAAGTGGTCTAGTGTTGATTCTAGTGTTAGTGTTTAACTTTAAGGGGCCTCGTTGATAAGTAATGGCCGAGCAGATCGATATTTACAAGGTTAAGCATGCTTGATGTAGTCAGACTATAGATGGGAGATAATTTCTATGCGGCAATTTAAATAAGCATATGGACCATCTAATTTAAAGTAGTCACCGAGGCTATGGACGCTTTTATTACCAGGGGTATCACATCTGAAGAAGGACCTTCACCTTACAGAAGACCATAGCCAAATAACTACACACAGCGGTGCAGTTGTGTCGCTCATTTGTAGATACGTTTTTCTATCCCGGGAATACTTCATCTTAATGCACTGGTATAAAAAAATGGGTCGGCAACACGCAAGTGATACCCCTGATAGGTATTACAAGCGTCCATAGGCTACGGTAACTGCTAAATAGAGCTCTATTACTAATGCAATTCGATATGTTTTCGACTGATATGAGGCCAGCCTACAATTTAATGGGCTTATGTCGACAAATAACCTAATTTAATGCTACACTACCTTTTCATCATGAAATTTGCAATGCAATTATGTGCTTTGCGCCTACAAAATACGCTTTAGTACTTGAATAAAGCTTTGACGGGTTTGTAGCTAAGTGTGAGCGGAACGGATCCATGGATCTGCAAGGTTAAGCTAGCTAGCCGCGGTCGGTTCGTAGATGGGTGACCATTTACGATAAACACAGAAAGAACCCCTCCCTCCTGCGCCTTATCTCTCTCCGGTCGGATTACTGTCCCTTCGGATTATGAGAGTGGAATAGCGCACCTATGTTTGCGCACACACTTGTGCACCATAATATGTCCTGTGCAGTTGACTAATCTCCGTTAAGACTGACCTAAATTCGTCTGGACGGCTATTATTAAAGCTTGACTCATGTATGAACTAACAAATTCTTTTTGTCTCCTTTATTCATCGGGGGCTTTAACACCACCAATTTAAAAACTTCAAGCACCTGAATTTCTTGATAAAAAAACCCAATATCTATTTTTGGCCTGACTTGGGAGTCGAATCTGGAAACTCGTGATCAGTAATCGCTTTAAACGATCACTTGACCAACGAGGCAGTCTGAAGATTGAATACCAATAATCTACCGTTAGCACTGAGCGCGATAAATTTCACGTTAAAAAGAATCTGGGATCAAAAAGAAACGAACATTTTATTCCCAATACGTAAGAACTCGAACAACAGCTAAAATTATTAGATGACGAAAATATTCGCGGATACCGCTTATAATTTCCCAACGGATAGCAAATTTTACGAATAGCAGTACTGATAACCGATACTTGTTATTTGATAAGTTTGCCTATCAAAATCGTATCGCGCAAGACATTTTATTTTATGGAGTAAGTCTTTATAGATATTGTTTTTACATTTAGTCTTAGCTAAAGAGGCTTTTAGATTATGTTAGATTCTTCGATTTCATTATGTGAACGATAACTAATAAAATAATATATTATATTAGACGGAAAACGCACTGTTTAAGAACGCGAAGTTCCGCGTTAGGGTCACACACTAAGACTCAGCGCTAATAAGCCACCAGTAGCGGCCCCTGGTGACTAGCGACAAACAGTTCACAAGATTTTTCATACAATTTGTATGTTTCGCTGCATATGCGTAGCGAGTGGCGGCCACTCGCGACTTTTGTCAACCACCCGAGACTGAGTGGCCACTTTACACCACCGGTCGCCACCGTTTCTATGTAGGGAGTGGTGGCGACCAAACCATAAAATAAATACATAAAAACGCACAGCTCTGAGTGTAACAAATTGTAGCGGCCACCGACCACCTTCGTTTGCGCGGTACTAAAGATCGTGGTGCGCGACAGCCACTGGTGGCTGTGGTCGGTGCGGTGGCCCGTTTGGGTGGAGCCTAAAACACACTGTTCTGATACAATTACCAAATTTACCAAACCAATTACCAAAATTATTAAAAATATACAGATCAATGCAAAGGGTGTTGACGAAGTGAGTCTGGACATGTTAACACTGACCCTGCCTATCACCCTTCAAGTAATCACTGATATTATTAATGCTTCCATAAAATCTAATACTTTCCCTCATGCTTGGCGGTGTGCAGTTGTGCGTCCCATCCCTAAAAGCAGTAATCCCCAAACCTACAAAGACCTGAGACCTATCAGCATCCTGCCCTGTTTGTCCAAGGTTCTTGAAAAAGCAGTATACCATCAGGTAATAGAATATTTGGAGGTCAACAACCTACTGCCGGATTTGCAATCTGGTTTCCGGAAGGGCCGTGGGACAGCAACAGCACTCTCTGATGTCATTGGCAATGTTCTCGAGGCTAGGGATGAAGGAGAGGCATCAATACTAGTGCTACTGGATTACTCACGCGCCTTTGAATGTATAGATATAACACTACTGCTATCCAAGCTGACTAGCTATGGATTCAGTACAGAGACAGTGCACTGGTTCCATAGCTACTTAACAAGTAGAACCCAGTATGTAGAAATCGGCATGGAAAGTGGCTCTAGAATTTGTTCCCCCCCCCCCCCTTCAAGTAAAAAGAGGGGTACCTCAGGGTTCAATTTTAGGACCTCTTCTCTACATAATTTACACAGCAGATATTAGAAACTGCTTCCAGAACTGTAGATATCATATGTATGCAGATGACACTCAAATCTACATATCTTTTAAGCCTTCTGACACGGCTATAGCTGTGCATAAGCTCAATGAAGACCTAGATAGAGTGATGTTATGGTCACAACAGAACTCCCTGGTACTTAACCCTAAAAAGTCACAATATATCATTTTGGGCAATAAACACCAAATCTCCTCGGTGTTATCACTTGGGCCTGTTGTGACTGTTGGTAAGGAGCCAATTCAGAGAGCGGAAACAGTTACAGGTTTGGGCTTGATAATGGATCCTAGTTTGCGATTTGAGAGTTACATTAGCAGGGTCACGAGTAACTGCTTTTACCGGCTAAAAGTACTGTATAACATCAGACCTTACCTAAGTATACAACCACGTAAGCAACTTATGGATAGTTTGATCTTGTCTAAGTTTAATTATTGTGACACAGTGTATGGTCCATGCCTATTAAAGAGAACAGAAGGTTTGATCCAGCGTGTTCAGAATGCCTGTGTAAGGTTCTGTGTCAATATACCAAAGAGAAGTCATGTGACCCCATACATAAACGAACTTAAGGTTCTAAAGATGACAGCTAGAAGGAAACTACACTTAGCAAATCTATTGTTTGGAGTCATTAATACCCAAAAGCCATCTTATCTTCACAATAGTCTGAATTGGAGGTCAGAAAAGCAGAAGTTCAGCAAACGGTCCATGGTAAATCCTTTGTCGGTGCCTAAGCATCGGTCCATGGCTTTCAGGGGTTGCTTCAAATTTGCAGCTACACACTGCTGGAACTCACTGCCTCCACCAATACGCAACCTTAAATCCAAACACACCTTTAAGCTACAATTAAAGAAGCTGTTCCTTAAAGAACAGCTACAAATCTGATGTTATAATTATTATTTTGTTCGTAACATGTGAAAGGCGTAAATAAATATAAAGGGAAAAAATTTATACACACTTACCTAATGTTGACAATAATATTGGACTATTGGTATTTGAAATCACTCCAATTTTTCAATGTTTCATTATATTAGTAAGTATATCATAGTATGAACAGTTTCTTATTCAATAATACCAATTTCATTTCTATTTTCAACACACACATATTATTAGGGACACTTATACTCTATTATTTATAAAACATACTTATTATCTAATGAAATTTATCTTATTATGCAATTGAATATTGACATGACACATTACATAACACATTGGCATTCAATATGGCGGCGGTGGTGGCGGCGCTTGCGTTGCGTCATCGGCGTCATGTATTGTTAATGTTGCCAAAATGAACACAACAAATAACTTTCTTTTTTGCTATTTTTATTTACTTTTTTAATTTTTTTTTTTTTTATAAATATATATATTATTATTTAAGATACCTTATTTAATTGTATTTTTTTATTTTTCTTTTTACTTTACATTTTTACTCACGCATCACATTGACACGTCGCTCGTCCTGTCCCTAGGGCTCTGCTGAAAATCAGCGCTGTTGTGTGACCCGCAACTATTAGTTGTTGGCGCCGCAGCATTATGCTGAGCAGAGTCCAAATTCCAGCAGATGTGACATACAGTGGGTACAAAAAAAAAAATGTATAATGTAATATAATGTAATCTATTTTTTTTTATTATTATTTTGTTTGTTTAGTTTTAAGTAAGTATTAAAATCTTTTTTTTTTTTTGTATTCCCCAGTGTATGTTTTGTTTTCGCTGGAATTAAATGCATTTTCTTTCTTTCTTTCTTCTTCTTTCTCACTGCAGAGCGTGTTCTTCGTGTGTTTTTTACCTTGCGTATTTTTGTACCAATTAAACTTCTTGCACACAAAGGTAGACTCTGTGTGCACACGCTGTGCCATCTTTCTTAGAGCAATGGGCTACCCGCATTACGGCCAGAACAAAAAATAAACGTGGTGTCAGATTATAACATATTTAGCCAAAGCTTATTTTTTTTTATACTACCAAGGAGGCAAACAAGCATACGGTCCGCCTGATGGTAAGCAGTTACCGTAGCCTATGGACACTTGCAACACCAGGTGTATCAATCGCGTGTTGCCGACCCTTTAGAAACCTTATAGGTACCTTTCGGGAGGTGCGTTGATAAAATGTGGCCGTGGGCATCATATCAAACAACTCCTCGGAACACAGCCCATTGTACTGGCGGTAGAACACACACAAGAAGGCAAAGTCTCTCCTTAAGCTAAGTGGATCGATACCGCCTGTGAATGTGGGATTGTCATGATGTTTATCTTCAACATTAAACAAAGGTAATTTTTTTTATACTACTCAGGTGGCAAACAAACATACGACCTGCCTGATGGTAAGCAGTTACGGTAGCCTATGGACGTTTGCAACATCAGGGGTGTCACTCACGCATTGCCGACCCTTTTAAAACCTTATAACTCCTTTCTTGAAGAACCCCATGCTATAGTCTCTTAGAAAAACCTCGGCAGGGAGTTCATTCCACAGCCTAATCATACGTGGTAAGAAGGAATCTTACGGTACGGCATGTTTGAGGTGCAAGGATGTGAGGATGAACTCCTGAATTAATTTGTTATATTTCACCTTTATTAAAAAATCGCGTTAATACCAATAGCAGGTATATAATATAACAACGTGGCAAAAATTCCGGTAGACATGAATTTTCCGGTAGTCATGAAATTCAGAAGCCATGTGCATAATTTTGGCTCCAGTATCGCGTCACGTGCCCAGCAGTGGGACGTTTATGGGTTGAGATGATGATGATGATGATGATGTCAATCGAGACTATTGCGACACAATAAAGTTAATTTAAAATCGGCACCGCGGATTTAAATGTTTGTTATTTTGTCTAAAAAGTATTTATTTTAAAGCGGAGATTGTTTAGGGTGAAAATATTATACCTATCTATACTTTTGTTATAAAAACTATTTTTTATGGGGGAAAATTACATTCGATAAATATAAATATGTCATCCTACCCATAAGGAAACTATTTACTGGGATATCTTAGTAAGTTTTTGTCACAAATGCATAATAACAGGAGGAAAACTTGCCGAACGCGCCATTTTCTCTTATTCGTTTGTATAACTTTTTTATCTCGAAAGCCATTCTCAGTAGTTTCTATTATAATAATGGCAAGTCCATTTATTTTCCCGCTGCTGGGTAAGGGTCTCCTATATTATATTTCCTATACTATGCCTTTATCATAAGAGCTTAGAAGGCAAAGGACAATCGGCACACTTGCGCTGTCTTGGCACAAGTTGATGGATGCATACTGCATGTCTGATTCTTCAATTTGCACTGGGGCAGGGAAATTAATCATGAAACTTTACAAACATATTTTTTCTTAAAAAGACTACACCCGCACTAGGGAATACGCCCTGTGTTGCGGAGGACTTTACAAACATACAACTAGCGGATTCAAAATACTCCCAGACTCGGGAAAAGCATTTATAAATCACACGATTTTTTGTCCTGTGTGGGCATCGAACCCACAACACGCCACGCAGTGGTAAATGGCGAGGTAACCACTGAACTAACCGTGCAGTCGATATTACACAGCACACAAGTAAAACTCATATAAATACTGCCATGCCAATCGATATCGTACTCACTCCAACTCGATTGATTTCCCAATCGGCTATCACTACTCTAGTTTCTAAAATATGAAAAGTTATTTCTAGAAAGGCACTTTATTTCTAATACATAAAAACAACTAAGTTTCTTAAATGTTTTATAAGAAAATACAAAAGGCAAATAAACCTATAAACACCAGCTTTTAAAGTTTACTTTTACGTTGGAACGTAAACATTCGATATGTTTATTGTAACAATTTTATAGCCTCATTACATACATGCAAGGTTAGATATTATGTTATTTTTTTATTTATAATCTTAATACTACGTAATAAAGTAAATATCGTTAAATTTATATTAGGGCTTATAAAAGTAAAATTTTGAAGTTTGCGTAATACCACGAGAGTATTTTTTTAAGTGAAAACTTTTTTAGGCGCATTGAGCACTTTTTGGGTGAATTAAAATCATGGAACTCGCGTCATTCGTCACCAAACGCGTTCCATATTAAAAATTAAAGTAAAATCTTGATGATACAATTCACAAATTACTTATTTTTACTTCTATCACATGTTTTTTTCACTTAAAAATGTAATTGGTGATTTTATCTCCGTCTATTATATTTTTTGTAGGTTTATTATATTAAAAAGAATTCCACTTCACTAGTGAACATGGCTACCAGCCCCACACGGAGCAAAAAATTATATGATCCATAAATAATTGTGTCTACATTGTGACTGTTACAGTATAATTATGTTTCTAAACGACGAAACGACTGCGGGAGTTATCTTGTAAAAACAGAGACTTTAATATTAGGTAGAACCAGTTTAAATTAGCTTAGTTAAAAAAAATTAGCTTCGTTAGCCTGCGGTGTTGCCTGCGCTTAAAAGCGTGTATAAATTTTGTTATGTTTATCCTATAAAGTTTGCTTGCTTCTATTTTAGGGCTACAGCACACATGCTATTTAGAGCATCGGCGATTTGCGATTTAATTGCGTTTTAAAAATTAAAACGCCTAATACGGCGATTGAGTCGCTTTCGAAAGCTCGACACAGCGCCGAATGCTACACTCCGCTCACATTCGGATGCCGATCGCATTAATTGACTGCCTTGGTGGTCCATTATCCGCAGTATGCGCCTGCTGTGCATCAGGTTGTGGGTTCGATTCCCACACAGGACAAAACTTTGTGTGATTCACAAAGAGTCTCAGTGTAATTTGTGTCCGTTAATTGTATGTTTGTAAAGTCCCCCATGACACAAAGCTTATTCTCTTCAGAGTTGTATTTATATAGACAGATAGATCCACAAATAGGCTACTACTACTACTAGGCTCTGCCTACTTTGGGATCAGATAGCGTTGTATGAGTTGTCCCGAAAATATTATTATTATAGACAAGTTTATAAGTAGATATATTGCTTAATAAATTTTAGTACAGTATAATTTCAGAGCCCATCAACAGGTAAGCCTCAATGCTTTCCAAACTATTAAACTACAAATTGCTCTGTAATACAGGGAAATTATCCAACGCCATATTTGCGCTATCTAATGAGCAAATAGTGTTTTCATGTTAAATATTGAACGTTTAATATCTAGGCGATGGGCCAATTAAGGTTGTTCACGTTTGCGCTAAGACAATTTGAAGAGCAGAACAATCATACAAACAAGTAATATTTCTTCATGAAGTTTATTAATTGCAGAATCTAAATGTTTAAACGAAAAACGTGACTGACTAATCAACAAACGCACAGTTTAAATGAACATTATTAACTAAAATACAGTATCAGTGATATTATATGCATGTATTATTCTAAGGTGGCCATGGGCGGGTCACATATTTCGCAGAACTGATGGACTTTGGGGCAGAAAAGTTCTGAAGTGGCGACGATGAACTGGAAGACTTATCTAGGTTCTAGGATAGTGAAGGTAACAGGCAGCCAATCGATGAGAGTGGGTAAAAACTGAACAGAATAATTTATATGACCAAATTTGACCGTGATGCAATTCCCAACATTTTTATTGGTAACTTTTAAATTAATCTTAATTTTTAATTAGTAAAAATTTATAGTAGAAATAGGCCTCCCCCAAAGATTTATTGGCTGCCTCAAGCCTTCACCAGCCGACTGTCCTACTCATTGGAAGCCTGTCCACGCAGCATCTTCCAGTTCGTGGTCTCCACTTCAGAATCTGTCTGCCCCAATGACAATCGGTTTTGCAAACTATGTGCATATTTACTTTTAATATTGAACCCTGCCTGTTTCGTTTCAGGTTTTTCATTAAAATCTGTTGCGAGGTTTCGAAGATCAAAGCAAACATAGGGACAGACAGCGGGAAATGACTTTGTTTTCCTATTATTTACAGAAGATTTTCTGTACTGTAAACAATCTATGGAATATTTATGTTTATAGCTTGTGCCCGTAAGATTGCTTTTCGATCGTTGTTGGTACAAAAAACTTGAGCGCAGTCCGTTAAAAGTGTTCACCTCAAACGGTAGCTTGGAATGGCCGATATAAAACTACAGGGATGCTATAGAAATGCTTATTAATAAAAGAGAGAACTTGTTCGACTTTCAAGGCTCCTGTAATACTGCTGGCTATTAAATAAAAAGAGTGAAGGTCAGGTTAACCTGACCTTAGTGAAATAAGTTGTACATATCTGCCCACCTTTTCTATACAAGTTATATAGAAAAGGTGGGCAGTTATCACTAATCGTGAAGACCTGTAATCACTAAACGTGAAGACCTGTAATTGGCTCTCTATTGCTATACTAATTATATTTTAATCTAGAATAAGCTGTTGGTTTTCCATAAAGAAATAAATATATGAAAAGAGAGCATATTATGAAATCAAATTTATTCTATAGATACCTACAAGTTATCAGTAAATTAGTCACTATATAGCAGTTCACTGCTGAACATATGTTTTGAAGTAGGCCCATAATATTTATTTTAGTTCAAGTTTAAGATAGAAAGGGTAACATAGGTAGAAGTGGGCAAGCCCGACTGGGAAATCCATATAACATACAACTATACCACTGTGTGTGTGTGTCTGAGCGTCTCCGTGCTTCGGAGGGTACGTTAAAAGTCGATCCCGACTATTAACAGTCGTTAGATCACGACAGAGGCCTAAATATGGGCGATCTAAATAACTGTCACCAGGTTGACCACTAACCAAACGATAAGAAAAAGAACTGTATGTTAATGTTCACTGCTCGTTTTGGGATACGTTATTAAAAGTAACGTTTTTCTATCCCAAGGCAGGCCTCGGTCACTCCATGTACTTACGCGCTATAATTACCTACCGCCCGGCCGAGCGGTCTCGGGCCGTTTGCGGACCAAATTCAGTGATGTGGGATCGCGCGGTGCGAAACAATCACAACCGCTTGAGCATTTAGCCACATTTTAGTATCCAGCGGTTGGTGACGCGACAGAGTAGGCTATTATAGCAGTAGGTATTGGTAATTTTCTACTAAGATACTTCATCTGTTACGTAGTAACTATTTAGTAGTCTGTGCCCAAGGACACTCCAAAAAACCCTGGTGTTAATCTTTTTTGGGTCGGAGACATGAATGAAACTTTGGTACTTCAAGCGTCCATAAACCTGGAGTATCGTAAGCTTGTTTATAACCTTAGTGGTTAAAAAGAAAAACATGCGCGATAGTCTTTGGGGACTGCCGATAGAAGTGAAAACTAAGTAACTTGTGAATTGTATCGTCGAGCTATTAGATTATTTTTGAATATTTAAAGGGTTTGGTGACAATGACGCGATTTCTATAATTTTTGTTCTCCCAAAACTTTTGAATATGGAAAGCGTTCGGTGACAATGACGCGATTTCTATAATTTTTGTTCTCCCAAAACGTTTGAATATGGAAAGCGTTCGGTGACTATGACGCGATTTCTATAATTTTTGTTCTTCCAAAAAGATTGAATATGGAACGGGGTTCGGTGACAATGACGCGAGTTCTATAATTTTTGTTCTCCCAAAACGTTTGAATATGGAAAGCGTTCGGTGACAATGACGCGATTTCTATAATTTTTGTTCTCCCAAAACGTTTGAATATGGAAAGCGTTCGGTGACAATGACGCGATTTCTATAATTTTTGTTCTCCCAAAACGTTTGAATATGGAAAGCGTTCGGTGACAATGACGCGATTTCTATAATTTTTGTTCTCCCAAAACGTTTGAATATGGAAAGCGTTCGGTGACAATGACGCGATTTCTATAATTTTTGTTCTCCCAAAACGTTTGAATATGGAAAGCGTTCGGTGACAATGACGCGAGTTCTATAATTTTTGTTCTTCCAAAAAGATTGAATATGGAACGGTTTCGGTGACAATGACACGAGTTCCAAAATTTTTGTTTTCCCAAAACGTTTGAATATGGAAAGGGTTCGGTGACGATGATGCGAGTTCCAAGATTTTTGTTCACCCTAAAAGTGCTCAAAGCCCCTAAAGAAGTTTTCACTTCAAAAATCCTATAACTTATTAAGGTAACTCGTAGTCAGAGTGGAGAGCTTATCCTTTTTTAATTAGATGAATCTAGTTGGATGGAATAATCCCTTTATACCAGAGGCCTTTACAGATATACAAACCACTGGAGCCAAATATACTGAAATCTTTGGTATTAGGACTATTTATCCGTCTCATGTAAAGAAAAGCTCATATATATAGAAATAAATGTAAAATATAGCCTATTTAATATTTATTTTATGATAAGACTAGCGCCCTTGCGTCGCTTCGGTTTTTAAGTGAAATCTTCTTTTAGCACGGTACGCATATTTTTAGATGAAATAAAATCTCTGGATTCGCGACACCGTTACGAGATGCAGCTTGACATATCCGATTTTTTTTTCGACTTTTACGTTATTAAAGAAAAGAGGCATGTACATATAGCAGACCGCGAACGCGTTTAGATAAATAAAAATAATATATTACTATAAAATTTATAACAACTGTTTTTCCTAGTGTTTTCACTTATGTCGGCACTCCCGGAGTGCAATTTTTTTACTTTACTTTTTTTTTTTTTTTCATCTTTAAAATACAACACCCGCACTAGAGAACAAGCTCTGTGTCGCGGGGGACTTTACAAACATACAATTAACGGACACAAATTACACCCAGACTCAGAACAACTCTTTGCGGGTCACACAAAGATTTGTCCTGTGTGGGAATCGAACCCACAACCTCGTGCACAGCAGGCGCATACTGCGGCCACTGGAGTAGTCCAGTGGCCGCAGTATGCGCAAGGCAGTACTTAGATAGTAAACAAGCATACGACCCGCCTGATGGTAAGCAGTTACCTTATAAACGCTCGCAATACTTCACTTGCGTGTTGCAGACCCAAAAATTAACACCAGGGTTTTGTGATGGAATTTCCCTGTGATAGGAAAACGTTCAGTAAAAACATATAAAGGAAGGCTATAGACTATATAACATCACGCTATGACCAATAGGAGCGGACATTAGTGAGATATGTTGCAAAATCGGGGAAAATATTCCAAATTACCACGCGGACGAGACGTCGCGGGCGACCCCTAGTTTTAAATAAGACTAAAACTTTTGCGCAAAGAAAAACATACAAAACTATTTCAACTTCAGAAACACTTTTACTTAACTTTGACAAGAAAAATATGGACAGTAACATAGGGGATAAGGGGTGTAAACGCTTGTTAATTCGTTATAGTGATTTCTTCTTTATTTCTTGCAGTTTGCTTGTATGCATTCGTAATATCTCTGACCTAGTTGTGCAAACAAGTAAATAATAACGTTTTGTTTACTTCGTTTTGTTTCTACAAAGGATTCTTGTGGACTTTGAGTTTCTATCTTGATAGAATTTTCCGTTAAGTTCAGAGAACGGTCGCTAATTTTATTTTTATACTACCTGTGTGACATGCATAGCATACGGCCCGCCTGATGTTAAATTTTCATAGCCTATGGACGCTTGCAGTATTAGACATATCACTTGCGTGTTGCCGACTCATTTTTTACCATCAGGGCTTAAAGATGGAGTATTCCTGGGATAGAAAAACGTTCCTTTAAAGATAGTATCGCGTTCCTTTAAAAACCCATACCTAAATGAGGAGTGCTGGAGACCTTTACTTACACACAGGAACACAACTACACTATGTGTAATTATTTGTTACATTTAAAGAGAAACAGACAAATATAGATAATAATAATAATAAATGTTTATTCAGTCTCAAAACATATACAATAATAAACAATTGAGACAGCCCCAGTAAGTAATCAAAAACACTTGTGTTGGGGTTCATAGATAAGGACGTTGTATTATCTACCTACTGTACAGTTTGTTAAATAAAAGTTCAGAGCCTCTAGACAAGTGGCATAAGCGATAGTCAAGTCGAAAAGTCAAAAAATAAAATGTATGGAATTTGACGTAAGTCTACGATTTAATGTCGTAAACTTACGTCAAATCCCATACATTTTCTTTTTCGACTTTTCGATTCGACTATCGCTAATGCCACTTGTCTAGAGGCTCTGGATAGATATTAAAGAAAGACTTCAAACAAAATATAAGTAACATCAAAGACCTAGCTCCTCAAATAACTAACAGATCAATATTAAAATAGGACTTTTGTTTGACATGTCGTAAATAGAAATTATATCAATAAATGCTTTTGTCAAATGCTTTGTGAAAGGCAACGTCGTTATATAAAATTGTTCCCCTTCCCAATTGGTTAAACGTAAATGTAATATCAGGATAACTAAATCAAGAAAGAAAGATTTACTTTTCTGTAAAAAATGTAAGATCTCAATCAAAGGGCATCTACTTTTAGCATTGGCGATCAGCAATTTTGATTCGCGTTGTGGCGAATCTGCGTTCGGTCGCGATATCGGAATCGAGTGATTCTGCGACTGCATCGATGCTGCATCGTGATTTGGCGACTCTCAGCGTTCGATCGCGGATCTCTTCGTAATAATGTACCAAATCGATGCGACCGGCATCCAAATGTGTGTGGAGTGTAGGGATCTTTGCTATGTAGAGCTTCCGAAAACCGACTCAATCGCCGTATTTGACGCTTTTAAGTGTGCGGTGTAGAATCTTTGGTCGAGCATTTAGCTTCTAAAAGCGATTAAATCGAAGATCGCTGATGTGAAAAGTAACATGTCTACTATTAAACAGCGCTTCGCGTGTTCAAAAAGCTGGTATGTTTTTGACAGAAATAATTAGAATTGCCATCTAACTTGACAATGCTGCCAATTGTTTTAATACGTTTCCAGTTGATGGATGTGTATTAAAGCGATTTTTGACTAATCAGAGGTCAATAAATAAAAGCATGGAAGTCTTGTGTGGCCTTAAATGTGGATAAAGCCTTTAATTTTCAGTGGCCAAGAGGACATAGTATAACTAGCTATATTTCCATATTACGTACTATTTACATCTATATACTTGCATAGTTTCGGTCTAAGGATCACCGAACGAACCACGAACCTGCCAACCAAAGCTTAGCAGTCATCCTTACTAATATTATAAATGTGAAAGTTTGTGAGTATGGATGGATGGATGTTTGTTACTCTTTCACGTAGAAACTACTAAACGGATCTGGATGAAATTTGGCACAGAGATAGATTATGGTTTGGAAAAACACATAGGCTACTTTTTACAGCGATAACCGACATCCACGCGGGCGGAGCCGCGGGCAACAGCTAGTTCTTCTTATTGTTAATAAATTAATTAAAATCCTAGCATACTTCAAATCCTTTGTTCCAAACTCGCACTGCTAAAATAAGACGAATATAAATTTCAATATGACATGGGTATTGAAAAATTGTAAAAAGTTTGGTTAACTGTCTGCTTCAGAGCCGCTATTTCACATCTTTTTCCGAAAGTATTCACTTTTATATGCAAACTATGATAAGTTTCACTGGTGGAAATTGAAAATTGATCTGTGAAAAAGCCGTTCATTTTTCAATTGCACCATTTTTCTCCTGAAAATGGTGTAACACAATTCTGGAATTCTTTGTTTGTTCACTTTTTTAATAAAGTTCATTCTATGACTGGCCCCTTAGGTACAGTAGACTTAATAGGTCATGAACTATAAAATTGCCGCTCGTGGCAGACGAACATATGTCTCACCTGATGGTAAGCAGTTACCGTAGCCTATGTATGCTTATAATATGTAGGGTACATTACACGTGAATACATTCTTGCTATCGATAAATTACACCTAAATATAGAACAAACAATTATGCTCATCAGATTTGTCCTAGTTGAAAATCAAACCTCTGCTAAGCAGTTTAGGTGAGGGAAAATAAAATGTGTATCCCTATTTAATCATAATAATATGTAGGTAGACCGTTACTTAAATAAATTGCTTGCAAATTTCACAGAGGCCCAAAAGCCACAATACTTTGTTTGTAGTCCAATGTCATATTTACTTCGGGTCTATATTTGTGCTGAGTCCTTCTAAACCCATGATGACCGCAGGCGATTGATTTAATATTACAACATGACGTGTTACCGCAATAAACTACGTGTTAAGTTTACAGAATATATACTAGCCCGTCTATTTTATTTCGTCTTTATTGTTTTCGTTTTATTTTAATTTAAACTTTAATGTTTGTAAATCCCCCACACTTAGGAACAAGCCCTGTATCGCGGTAAATTTACAAGCACACAATTCACATAGACACCTAAACTCGAAACAATAATAAAAGACTGTCTTGGTGGTCCAGTGGTTGCAGTATGCGCCTGCTGTGCACGAGGTTGTGGGTTCGATTCCCACATAGGACAAAACTTTGTGTGACCCAGAAAGAGTTGTTCTGAGTCTGGGTGTAATTTGTGTCCTTTAATTGTATGTTTGTAAAGTTCCCCGCGACACTGTCACACGTTGTCTTTTAAAATATATAATTCGTCACTGGAAAGGCAAAATTACTGAAGTGAAAATAGGTTGTTTCGAGATAAAGCCGATCAAAGTTTTTATTTTTAGAAAAAAAATCATATCTTTTTACACAATCATCCGATTTCAATGAAATAACTTTATAAATAATTCTATTTGTAGCATGCGTTTACTGGAAGTGGTTGAAATTCGTTTTTTTTACTACTTTCCAAGATAAGTGGCGCTTCAGTAATTTTGACCCAATAACTTAGTAAGCCAAATTTTCTTAAACGCCACCAATGTAAACAACGATTGTATTTTAAAAGTACTGAACACAATACTATTAGTAAATTTGAGTAGGATGAAATTTCTTTAGCATAAATTTTAGTGTCGTGTTGGTGTATCAAAATAACTTCAAGGGAAATATTTTATACTCCTCATGTCTAGGATTTTGACTCATGAGGCGATAGGATAACTAAGTAACTTCAACTAAAATTACTTAAAATGTTTTTTTTTCGTAATCAGTTAAAATTTCTTTAGCTGAATTTTTATTACATTCAAGGTAAGCACAAATTACTTAAAGGCCATTCTTTTTTAGGCTACACAAAGGCAATTTTATTCAAGCGCCAAACTTAATATTTAATATTCAGGAAATATTTCTTGAGCGACATGAATGAAAAATTGGCCAAAAAACGCGTTGCTTCAGTAATTAGGAAAAAAAAGCAGCACCTTTTTTTAGGTTACTTAAACGCCACAAAAATGCTCTGATTGCAATGGTTCCTAGGCAGATCGACGCAGAAAAAATCGCTGATTCCGAATATGTATATAACTCAATTATGCCCACTTTGTATGACAGAAGTAATTTTGCCTTTCCTTTATATATGTGTGAGTGTGTTTGTGTAAGTACAGATCTCCAGCACTTATGTAGGTATGCGTTTTGAAAGAAACGTTTGCCTGTCCCAGGAATACTTCATCTCAAAGCCCTGGCGTAAAAAAAACGTTAATTGAGAAAATGAATAACGTTTATTTACAGTTACACAGGACACCACCCGAGCGACGTTCACCCAAGTTCAATGCTTTGTTCCTCATCTGACAAGTGCCCAATGTTCATAAAGAATTTTTAACTTCAAAATTCCTTTACCATCGAAATATATGTATTAGTTTTGACACGTGGAAGTATCAGCGTTACGAGAATTACTCAGAATGTTTTGGCATTGAAAAAAATGAAGCAACTAATAGGTTTCATTCCTCTGTTTATTTTATTCTCTATGTATTTTTGTTTCCACGTAACGCATTTATATTTTTAATATAAACATACCATATCGTTAAAGCAAATTTTAAATGTACTGAAATTGAGACTTTGAAGAATCTGGTGGTCGTTTTAGGAATCTGGCGTCAATGTTATTGCCTCATTCATCGGTGTAGTGGTCGTTAAGTGCAACAGCTGATCACGAGGTCTCGGGTCTGGCGAACATAGATATTGGGTATTTGATTTATTTATTTTATTTTATAGAAGGCTTACAGTCTAATAAAACCACTTCAATATAAATGAAATTAGTATTAATAAATTGACATGCCTCCACATATAGGCTACAAAAAAACATAGTTAGATAGATACACAAAATAATTTAAACCATTTACATTACAGAAAAAAGCGGTGGTGGCCGAGTGGGAAAGTAACCGACTTGCACGCAAGAGATGCGAGTTCGATCCCGGGCAGTACCAATGTGAATTTCACTTTGTGGAGTTTATATGTACGAATCAATGATTCGCCATCAGCTAACGGTGAAGAAAAACATCGTGAGGAAACCCACAGGTCTTAGAAGAAATTCTAAAGACACGTCAGATTCACCAACCCGCAATAGGCCAGCGTGTGTGAATTAAGGCCTAAAACCCTCTCTCTCTCTTGATAGAGGAGAGGAGACCCGTGCCCAGCAGTGGGACATATATGGGTTGCCATTATACTTATATTATTATTATTATTATACATTACAGAAAAAAGTAAAGAGTTTTTTTTAGATGCCTGGAGTTTGAAAATTAACGGTGTTTACACACCCGTGCCCTGGAAGGCACATAAAGCCGCTGGTTCTATGCCTGATCCATCTCCGGTCATGTCAGATGTTCCCATCGGACTATCATTTCAACCCATAAACGTCCCACTGCTGGGCAAAGGTCTCCTCCATAAATTTGGAGGGATATTAGACTACTACACCACGCTGGCCAGACGGGTTGGTATAGGGTTTTGTTTCGAGGTTTTCTGATTGATAGATCTGCAAAGTTCAGCAAACTCCTTTAACCTTTAGGACAGTCTATAGATGGGTGACCATTTTATCATAGCAAGACCCCGGCTTAACGTGCTTTCCGAGGTACGGAGGGGCTGTTTCGGAAACTCGGAAAGGACGTTTAGCCGCTGGTCCTGCGCCTGATCTCTCTCCGGTTGTGTCGGATTGCCGTTCCATCGGACTATGAGAGTGAAGGAATTGTGACTGCACCTGTGTTTGCAAACACGCCGTTGGCTGATCTCTGTTGAGATTGGCCGGCGCCGTGACCAAAATTGGACTGGATGACTATACTATACTTGAAGATTATGCCGTGATAATATTGTCAAGGGATTTATGCGTCACGGTACCACGTCAGACTATAATATCTTACTAAAATTTGCTTATAAAATACTCGCTTAATTCATAATGTACTACAGGTATAAGTTGTAAGCGATGAGCGGTTTTAAACCAGAACCAGATGCCGCGTAGCTATAAATGATTAAATGACGACGATAATGCGTATTCTGTAACAGTTTTTACATTTTGAAACTTTCTATTTTAAAATAAATGAATAACCAGTCTAACGATAAAAACCTATTAAAACCTAACTCAAAACACAAACGAGCTTCTAATAACATGAATCTCCAAAACAAATTATAAATAAATAAAAAACCTGTCACAATAAAAATGATAAATTACTCTTCAATAAAAAATATACACTTATTGGATGCCATTCTTTTTCGTAAACACTTTCTAATATTATAAATGCCATTTTTGGCGACGGTTGAATATTTGTGACTCCATCACGCTAAAACTATCAGACGGATTTTGATAGAACTTTAAAATGCTATGCTGAGCTCATACATCAAAATAGCATGTATATATTATAATAACATCCACGTGGACGAATCTACGCGCATAAGCTAGAATCCATTTTATATTGTTGTTGTATTACTTTTAATATTAGTGTAACAATTAGAGTTTAAGTGTAACATACCTTTAACGATTCATCATCATCATCATCATCTCAACCCATAAACGTCCCACTGCTGGGCACGGGTCTCCTCCAAAAATTTGGAGGGATATTAGCCTACTATACCACGCTGGCCAGACTTAACGATTAAATGTAATTAAATATTAAATTTTATTTAAAAAATCTGTCTTTATTGCGTTCGCCAACAAATCTCACAACTTTTGAGCTAAGTTGATAATAGAATCTTTCAAATAAAAAAAACACATTCAAATCTTACCATTCGTTTGTCGTCTATTTTGCCACTTACATAGCCGTCACACTAATAATACCTCCTATTATTTAACATTTTACGGCAATACGAAAATAAAATAATTTTACTGCGGCCAATTCCTTAACAAAAATAGAGCCACAAGGAAAATTGGCAAGAAATTTTCCCTACTGAATTTATTCACCAAATAAATACAATTTTTGAAACAGTTCCAATTTGATGTAACATAGAATGGGATGGAACTATACAAAATAATATGTCACAAAACCAAGCATTTATTTTAAAATGTAAAGTGAAAATTCAAGATCTCGTACTGTTTTCTGCTGTGTACGTAATTGTATGAGAAATGAAGTTTAGTATTTATTGCAAAATAATCGAAATATTTACTAAACTGACTGACTTGTTATTTTGCGCATTGTATAATTAGCGAAAACAAAATACTCTCGTGTGTGAATCGAACCCACAACAAGCCGCGCAGTGGTAAATGTCGCGGTAATTGCTGAACGAACTGTGCTATCAGTTTGGTTTTGGTCTGCTGTTAGATTTTAATAAAACACCGACAGTAATTATTAATACAATATAATTTATTCAAATATTACTGCACTACATATGTATATTTCACTACATATACTCTATAATACTACTGCTTACACCACTTCAAACTCAAACCCCAAAAAGACCCGTTTCGTCTCTGATCCCTCCGTTTTATATCTTGACAGCGCGCGCAACTTACCGACGCGTTCACACTATGTTGCCAGTGTGTAGAAATAAGTAATCTACCGATATCTAGTAATCATTTTAATCGTAACACCTAACAAGATGTAGGTCCTTCCCCAAGTATGCTACTTATTCATATAGTGCATTACCGCTCTTAATCTACTATAGTACTAAATCTACTTATCGCTGTCTCCTATTACTTGAACCTCCTTAATTATTTCGCGTTCTACGTCAAACACCATTGTTGTTTCCAACGTCTTAATAAGGCACCATAACGACAATTCTGCTTATCTTTTCATCTGCATCTCAAAAACATACTTCGTAGTCGTGAAACGGTAGGTTAAGCTGACAGTAGCTTTAACCTTATTTGTATTTTCATACATACTTTTTGGAATAAAAAAATCCTTTTTAGTACAGGCGACTGAGAAGCGGTGGTGGCCGAGTGGGGAAAGTAACCGACTTGCACGCAAGAGGTTCGAGTTCAAACCCGGGTGCCAGTATGTGTGTGAATTTCGCTTTGTGGAGTTTATAAAAATATGTACTAATGAAATGATTCATCATCTGCTAACGGTGAAGGAAAACATCGTGAGGAAACCCACATGTCGTAGAAGAAATTCTAAAAACATGTCTGATTCACCAACCCGCATTAGGCCAGCGTGTGTGAATTAAGGCCTAAACCCTCTGTCTCACTTGATAGAGGAGATGAAACCCGTGCCCAGAAGCCCACTTCTGGGCCTGTATAATTTAATAATTCGCCTGTATAATAATAGCAACCATATATGTCCCAACATATATGGTTGCTATTATTATACAGGCGACTTACCAAAGGAGTAGGTAGAGAAAAGTGTAACCAATAATTATAATACTAAGAAAGACATACATCCATACTAATATTATAAATGCGAAAGTAACTCTGTCTGTCTGTCTGTCTGTCTGTCTGTCTGTTACTCTTTCACGCCTAAACGGCTGAACGGATTTTGATGAAATTTGGTATGGTGATAGATGATAACCTAGAAATGGTCATAGGCTATAAATAATCACGCCATCGTTCTTAGGGGGTAGGCAGTAGGCAGATAACTAAATTGAGTTAGTGATTTTTAGTCGTTTTTGTTGGGACTTTTGCTCTTTCACGTCTAAACGGCTGAACAGATTTTAATGAAATTTAGTAAGGTAATAGATGGTTACCTAAAAACGGATATAAGATCAAAATGATCACGTCATCGTACTTAAGGCGTAGGCAGTAGGCAGAAAACTGAATTGAGTTAGTGATTTTTTTATGGTTTTTGCTGGGAGTTTTGCTCTATCATGCCTAAACGGCTGAACGGATTTTGATGAAATTTAGTTAGGTGATAGATAGTAACCTAGAAAAGGATATAAGATCAAAATGATCACGTCATCGTACTTAAGGCGTAGGCAGTAGGCAGAAAACTAATTAAGTTAGTGATTTTTAATTATTTATAAGTACAACCAGATCATACATATTTATACCTTTTCAGTAACATTTCTATGGTCTTCATGCTGATATATATGACAATTAAGGTGTACATAACATTTACAAAAAGAAACCTTAAGTAACTTATTTAAATAGACTATATTAATTAATCACATAATATTTTGTAGTTTCTGTTTAAAACTACGAAACGAGTCATGGAAGATGTCAATGTTGTTTGACTGTGAGTGTCTTCTAGAAAGTGATGGTCTTTCCTCATGCAGGTAAAATCCATACTAATATTATAAATGCGAAAGTAACTCTGTCTGTCTGTCTGTCTGTCTGTTACTCTTTCACGCCTAAACGGCTGAACGGATTTTGATGAAATTTGGTATGGTAATAGATGATAACCTAGAAATGGTCATAGGCTATAAATAATCACGCCATCGTTCTTAGGGGGTAGGCAGTAGGCAGATAACTAAATTGATTTAGTGATTTTTAGTCGTTTTTGTTGGGACTTTTGCTCTTTCACGTCTAAACGGCTGAACAGATTTTGATGACATTTAGTAAGGTAATAGATGGTTACCTAAAAACGGATATAAGATCAAAATGATCACGTCATCGTACTTAAGGCGTAGGCAGTAGGCAGAAAACTGAATTAAGTTAGTGATTTTTTTATGGTTTTTGCTGGGAGTTTTGCTCTATCATGCCTAAACGGCTGAACGGATTTAGATGAAATTTAGTTAGGTGATAGATAGTAACCTAGAAAAGGATATAAGATCAAAATGATCACGTCATCGTACTTAAGGCGTAGGCAGTAGGCAGAAAACTAATTAAGTTAGTGATTTTTAATCGTTTGTTTTAAAAGTTTACTCCATTCACGCCTTAACGTCTGAACGGATTTTTAAAAGACTTGGTTAATATAAAGATAGGATCCTAGGCACGGACACAAGCTTCTTTTAACGGCGGGAAAATACCTCATTCCCGCGGAAATCTAGCGTGATCGTGTCAAGAAGCGCATGTCGCCATAGCTACTGAAATGATTTTGATGTTTTTTTTTTAACTGAGTGTTACTAAGACTTCAAGTTAGTATTTGATCACTTTTCTAACTTAGAGGGTCGGTAGGCGCCATAATTTAGGGAATTTATGATAAAATTTTGATGCAACTGTCTTTATTTAACAGTTTTACTTGGATCGGAACTTAGCGACATTCCATCACACTACTTAACTTATAGGGTAGGAAGGTACCAAAATTCAGACTACTTTTTACTTCGGGAAAATATCTCATTTCCACAGGAACCTATACACAGCTACCACATTACGCCAAAACTATTGATCTGATTTGTATACGATTTTTTATTCAACTGACTGTTACATTACATACTAATTACCTACACCACAGAAATTGTTGGATGCTCCCGGAGGCACGGGAAAAACCTTTCTTTTAAACTTGCTTTTAGCGCAAATCCGAAAAGATAAAGGAATTGCTGTAGCAATTGCCTCTTCCGGAATAGCCGCCACTCTGCTCAATGGTGGTCGAACGGCACATTCGGTGCTTAAACTGCCATTAAACTTAGCCCATGAAGAAATGCCAGTCTGTAATATAAGTAAAAACAGCGAGCGTAGACGTATGTTGCAGCAATGTAAATTATTAGTTTGGGATGAATGTACTATGTCCTATAAAAGAGCAATTGAAGCTCTAGATCGGACTTTGAAAGACATCAAGAGTAATCCAAATATCATGGGGGGGATGGTGGTACTTTTAGCGGGCGATTTTAGACAGACTTTGCCGGTTATCACTAAAGGCACCCCTGCAGATGAAATAAATGCGTATTTAAAAGCGTCAACGTTATGGGTGCACGTAAAAACGTTTAGTCTGTCTACAAATATGAGAGTGCAACTACACAATGATGTACAATCTGGACAATATGCTGCTGCTCTTCTTAAAATTGGAGAAGATCGTATGACAAAGGATGGTAATGGCATGATTACATTGGATCGTGAATTCTGCAATGTTGTGCATAATCCAGATGATCTAAATAACTTCGTCTATAGCGAACTGCTAACTAATATGAGGAATAGAGAATGGTTATGTGAAAGAGCAATTTTAGCGCCGACGAATGAAATGGTGGGACAGATAAACGAGCAAATTATGTCACGCGTGGAAGGTGATATTGTTGAGTTTCTCTCTGCAGACACTGTAATGGATACTGAACAAGTAACATCATACCCTGTGGAATTTCTTAATTCTTTAGAACTGTCGGGAGTACCTTCACACAAACTGAGGCTGAAAGTAGGCGTTCCTGTCCTTTTGATGCGGAATTTAGATGCACCAAGACTGTGTAATGGCACACGGTTGCAAGTAACACACCTCGGTCGCAATATTGTAAAAGCAATCATTATGACTGGAATGGCAAAAGGAGAGAACGTTTTAATCCCCCGTATACCCATAATTCCGACAGATTTGCCATTCCAGTTTAAGAGATTACAGTTTCCGCTGAAAATCGCATTCGCTATGACGATAAATAAAGCTCAGGGGCAAACATTAAAAGTAGCCGGCATTAATTTAGAAAAGAGTTGTTTTTCTCACGGACAATTATACGTGGCTTGCTCACGTGTTTCAAGTCCACAGAATCTCCATGTGTTGGCCAGAGAGGGAAAAACAAAGAACATAGTTTACAAAAATGTACTACAGTAATAAGGCCTCTTATTTTTAGCTTCCTACATTATTATACTACTTACATTAAGTTAGTACTTCCTACGCAGACGATGTTGCGGATGTTACACTGTCTAACATCGGGGGTTGGCAGGTAGGTAGTTAGTAGTATTTTAAACCGATTTACATTATTTACTTTTTATATTTACTAAGGAAACATTCGGAGCTATCCATTATGTAGCTTAGGTTGCTTTTGAACAAATTTTGATGTGAAGTTGAGGACTGGAACACGATAGTGGGACATTGTTGCAGGGGAACTTACAGCTGGGAGAAAACAAAAAAACTTATGCGGACGAAGTCGCGGGTAAAAGCTAGTATATACATATTTATATATCACACCAGCGCGCGAAAATTGTTGTCGTCAACTGTAGTTAAATAGCTTCATTTCATCTATCACTATCTCTTTCCGTATTATTACGTTCCGAATTATCTATCGCATTCATATTTGAAATCTATAATCTAGTACGCACTTAAACATGGTAACAAAACTGAACGCCGCCGCTCTGTATGAAGGTAGCGTACCTTTCTTTATAATATCATTCGGTGTAACCATATCCATGTAACCAATAATAGGTCTCCGGTGCTTATTTAAGTATGCATTTTTAAGAAAACGTTTTTCTATTCATAAGTTACCATATGACTAATCCTTGGTGTTATAATTTTTTATGTTGGCAACATGCGATTGATGTAAAAGTGTCTATAGGCTACGATAACTGCTTACCATCAAGCGGTTCTACGGTTGTTTGCCTTTGTGTAGTTTAAAAAACAGTAAGATAGAATTCGAATTTTATACCTACTTAAAATCTGTAAAGCGAAAAGCATGAATGTTAATGAGTCTGCCACTAGACCAATCTTTAATTAAATTATTTTAATCAAATAATAACAAAATCTCTCTTGAGCTTAAAGTTAATTAAATTAGTATTTTAGGTAAAAACACATTTTTATTACAACATAAAATATAACCCTATTTAAAAACAAGTTTATTATTGGGGGAGAAAATTAATGCGTGCCACAAACCAAGACTTGGTTTGTGGCACGCATTAATTTTCTCCATCTGCATTATGCCTATTCCAGAAAGTCTCAAGGTAGCCAGTCAGGAGCAGTATTAATAAAGTTTATAATACACAATTTTTTTGTCCCGTCTGGGGATCAAACCCACAACACGCCGCGCGGTGGTAAATGGCGAGGTAACCACTTAAGCCACTGAACCAACTGTGTAGTCAAATAAAAAATATGTGATATCAACGACGAGTCGTTAAGTCTAAGTGTAAATATTTTGTAACCGTATATTTATTTGTGCGTTTGTAAAGTTCTAAGCTTCTTGAATTATTTTCCGTTGGCCTTACAGACGTTCTAAAGCAGCGTTAATAACTCTGCACTAGGCCTGTTTCCATTTACAAACACACATTTCAAGAACACAAACTACTACCAGACTTGAAACAAACATTTATGGATCTACATGCAGTTAGAATCCTTGTTTACCAACCTTATTGGTACAAAAAACTCTGGGCCATGACCGCACAAACACCACACCTAATCCTACTAAATGATGTGGAACGATAATTAAGTAATGAAGGGATAACATTACAAATTAATTGTCGTACCACGAAAACCAATAAAATTGGCTATCAAAATTGGGGAAGATTTTATGTGTAATAACATTAATATTTTGATTTAATATTAAGCTTCTCTCGTCATTTCCTACACGTACTTGTGAGCTCTGAAATGAAATTCCTGCTGGGAATTTTACATGTCTTGTAAGTAGTTACTTAGCACTGCCTCGGTGGTCCAGTGGTCGCAGTATGCGCCTGCTGTGCACGAGGTTGTGGGTTCGATTCCCACACAGGACAAAACTTTGTGTGACCCACAAAGAATTGTTCTAAGTCTGGGTGTAATTTGTGTCCGTTAATTGTATGTTTGTAAAGTCCCCCGCGACACAGAGCTTGTTCTCTAGTGCGGGAGTTGTCTTTTTTAAAAGAATAAAAAAGAAAGAAAAGTTGCGTATATTCGGCAAAACCTTAATATAACCTAGACTATTTTTCATAAAGATAAAATATTTGAATATTGTGTGAGAATGAATGGAGATTTAAAGCAATGTGGAAAAACTCGAGCCTGGATCAGGAACCGGCCCAGTGCACTACTAGTTGTGCTATCCGAGCTCCTACCCCAGAGCTCGAATTTGTCCACCGCTTATTTACGTCTTGGAGTGATGTCAGCTTAACATCGCTTTAAATTTGTAAATATATAATATGATGTCAGTAAAGGCCGCCTTAGGCGATCATTCATCGACCACGTAAGTGATGTGGTAAAAGTGGCCAAATTAAAAATACCCAAAACCGGCGTTCATGCATAAAGAGGATAATAAATGTAGAGGAAGCGAAAGAAGTATGTCTGGATCGAAAGAAATGGCGCATCATAGTTATAGAGGTAGGGCACCATATTAGCGAGCAGCGAGAGAAGGATCTCCACCTTACACAAGACCACATCCAAACTACACATAGCGGTATAGTTATGTTCCTGTGTGACTTAAGTACAGGTCTCCAGCGCTCATTTAGGAATGCGATTTGAAAGAAACGTTTTCCTATCCCAAGGACACTACATCTAGCCCTGGTGTTTAAAAATGGGTTGGCATGCAAGTGAAACCTCTGGTATTGCAAGTATCCATAGGCATGGCAACTGCTTAACATCAGACGGACCGGATGCTTTTGTGCCACTCAAGTAGTATAAAAAAATTGTCTCTGCCTACCCCAATGGAAGACGGGCGTGATGATAATAATGTCCTCATAATCGAATTTCTGTCACCAGGTATAGCTAATATTGTAGAAAACTAGCCATTTGCGTAGTTATACTACATATTATACACACAGGTACACTCTTTATTCCCTCACTCTCAAAATCTGATTATGAGAGTGAGTAAATAATCTATACTAATATTATAAAGCCGAAGAGTTTGTTTTTTTGTTGAATAATGCATTTATCCAAAAAGACTATAGGCTATATAACATCACGCTATGATCAATAGGAGCGGAGCAGTAGTGAGATATGTTGCAAAATCGTGGAAAATATTCTAAATAAACACGCGGATGAAGTCGCGGGCGACCCCTAGTCGAATAATAATAATAAATAATCGAATATATAATAAGAAAAATCGGTAAGCCGAATTCGGCTTACCAGTAAGTAGTAGGCTGTAGTTTGTTTTTAACCGACGAAAAAAAAAAGAGAGTTCTCAAGTCGACCCGTATATTTGTTTTTTTTTTTTTTTTTTTTTTTTTATGTATGACCACAGTTAGGCAATCGCCTGATGCGCGTCATTGCTGACTGTGCATCGAACGATTAATCATACGATTATGTTAAGTGCACAGTTGCAGATTTAGCAATTAGTTTTAGTTTATAGAAATAATATTATTTGTAATTAGTCTTGTAGAATCTCTTATACAATAAACATTATATTTTTAATTAATAAATCTTTTTTTATTAATTATTCCGTTCGCCGTAACTTAACTGGCGCAGTCGGTAGGATCGCGACACTCGCCTATGAATAGAACTCTTCTGGCTTGAGTGAACGGTATCTATCGTTATCTTCGCGATCGTCTATTAACGAACCTACAAACGGCGACTATCTGTTCTACAAGGCCCGGCTGGAGATGCAGTGGATATTAGGGTGAGTGCTAGTTGTATTCCCAGTTCCCTGTGTTATTTCCTGTCGATATTTTATGTTTTGTGTGTATTGGTCTATAAGCTGAAATCGCTAGAGACTTAATATCGTTTATAATAATTTCGTATAAAACTATTAGGTAGTGTATTTTTATATCTGCTCAAATTGCGATATATCAAATCACGTTACACCGTAATTAGATATCCTATTGTTATAAAACATATTTTATAACAATCGTAACAAGTACTTATTCATAGTTAAAGACAATTAATATTATTTAGCTAAAGTTATATTACTATCTTCACGCTAACCGTTTACAGGGTAGGCAGATTTATTAGTATCTTTATCTATTAGTATTTTTTTTTGTGTGTGTTTTTTTATTGCATTAATTAGATAACAATGGCGATGGCAAGTCTTGAATTAGCGACATTTAAATTCATTTCGGATTTGTTGCCAAAGTACGATGGTAACCCAAAAACATTAAATTACTTTATTAAGGAAGTAGAAAATGTGATGCAATTGTTGGACACACCAGTCAGAGTGAATCCTGCTCTGATATGTTTGATAAAAAGTAAATTGAGTGGTACCGCTGTTAGTGCTATAGCCTCCGAAGGCACAGTAGATAGTTGGCAAGCCATCAAGACCGCGTTGACGCGTAGATTAGGGGAACCGCGTAACGAAATCCAACTAATGCAAGAATTGACCCGTTTGCGTCGAAATAAAAATGAGGACGCTGAGACATTTGGTAAACGATTACGGGAAGTATTAGATACGTTGAACGTGGTAGGTAAGCATACTGATAAGTCTTATTATGAAAGTATGGTGATAGATCAGTACATGAACCATCTAGATTTCCACGTGTCTATTGGTGTGCGGATCGCGAAACCTTCTACTCTTGAAGCAGCTATAGTAACGGCTAGACAAGAAGAGGCGCGATTAGCATTTAATAAATTCAATAATAGTTTTAATTCAATGTCTTTACAAAACAAATCAAAAGATATACATAAGCCCAACCAAATGACGTCCCAGGGTAGTCAACCCTTTAGATTTAATAACAATTTTCCCCCCCGAAATAACTGGTCACCAGATCAGAGGCAACAGAGGGCACAAGGCCCATGGAAAAGCGGACCTGCTTCAGGTAACGTAAGACCTAGTACTTCAGGGACTTTTAGGAACTCGGGTAACTTTCGGTCACAACCAAACGTGCCCCGCCAGCAAGTGAACCCCCCACAGAGAGTGTCTGACGTCACTATGAGGTCAGTTAATAAGTCTGAAAAACCACAGTTTGCTGCTGAACAGCTATTTTATACACAAAATAGTCGTGAACAATATTATCCGGATAACTACGATCCAGACTATAATAGTGAGTATTGTAGTAATAATTTTCAATATAGTGAACAAGACTACGGATTTGAGCCGGATATGCCTGTAGAAGAACCAATTTATCAGGATTTTCTCCAGGACGAGGACCAATTAGACCACAGTTGATAAATACCGTTAATCTTAATCATCAAGGTAAAAACCAACTTCCTTACATTGTACTGCCGGAATTTCAAGGTAAATTTTTATTAGATACTGGAGCCACACACTGCATGGTATCACCTGACGTTATAACTGCTAATGGTTTAGAAAATTGTGTTGTATACGAACCCTTCCAGGTTAAAACCGCGCACGCAAGTACACGTCATAAACACATTGCCGTTTTACCTTTACCGCCCCAGTTTAACGTAGAAAAATGTCATAAATTCTTAATATTTGATTTTGACCCAAAATATAAAGGCCTTATTGGTATGGATTTATTAAAGAAATGAGGTTGTAATATCGATTTTACAAATAAGATACTGCGAACATCTAATGGAAACATTCCTATTTACTTTGACTATCCTGTTAAAAACTTTAAAATAGAACCAAACTGCGAACAATTTATTGTTATGAAAACTAACTACACTGACGGATCATATATTTGCGATGACTTTTACTGGACAAAAGGACTTAAATCACCCGCCGCGGTTGTAATAGTTGAGAATGGTATTTTCAAAACTTCTATAATAAATTCCACAAATAAGCAACAAACAGTTAGCAATAACTGTGTCTTGCCCTTTGAACCGTTACCACCACAATTAGTAGATAGTAACGACAATAATGACATACGAGAATTTAACAAACTAGAGACTCAGACTGACATTGACCAAGAACTCCGTGAAAATTTAAAGAAAATTCGAACAGACCATATGAATGACGAGGAAAAACGGGAAATTACTAAAATTTGTTATCAGTATCGAGACTTGTTTTATACGGAGAAAATACCTTTGTCTTTTACACATACAGTAAAACATGAATTAAGACTAACCGATGACACTCCAATTTTTGTTAGAAGTTATAGACAAGCCCCACAACAACGATTAGAAATTAAAAAACAAGTTGACAATCTTTTGAAGCAAGGCATTATAAGAGAAAGCATCTCTCCTTGGTCTTGCCCCGTTCATATTGTACCGAAAAAACCAGATGCGTCAGGAAAAGTTAAATGGAGACTTGTGATTGACTATAGACGACTTAACGACAGAATTATAGAAGACAAGTACCCTTTACCAAACATTAATGACATACTTGACAGATTAGGACGCGCACAGTACTTCACAACCCTAGATTTAGCTAGTGGCTATCATCAATTAGAAATGCACCCTAGAGATGTAGAAAAAACCGCGTTCACAACTGAAAGAGGTCATTACGAGTTTCTAAGAATGCCCTTTGGATTAAAGAATGCTCCAAGTACTTTTCAGCGTCTCATGGATCATATACTTAGAGGCATAGATAACGTATTTACTTATCTTGACGACGTCATCATTGCAGCTACGTCACTACAACAGCATAACGAGAAACTGAAGTTAGTATTCGAAAGATTTAAATTACACAATCTTAAGGTTCAGTTAGATAAGTCAGAGTTCTTACAGAAACATGTTAACTTCTTAGGACATGAACTGACTGACCAGGGGCTTCACCCCAATAAAGATAAAATCAAAGCAGTTCTAAATTTCCCTATACCACAAACACAAAAAGATATAAAATCTTTTCTGGGTTTGGTAGGTTATTACAGAAAATTTATCAAAGATTTTGCAAAGCTAACAAAACCATTAACAGCATGCCTGAAAAAGAAAGCAAAAGTTATCCATACAGACGAATTCTTAGACGCAGTAGACAAATGTAAACAAATTCTGACAAATGCCCCAATACTCCAATACCCAGACTTTGACAAACCATTTATTGTTACAACAGACGCGTCTGACTTTGCCCTAGGCGCAGTTTTATCACAGGGTATTGTTGGTTCAGACAAACCTGTAGCATTTGCATCAAGAACATTATCAGAAACTGAGACTCGTTATTCCACTATAGAAAAGGAATTGTTAGCCATAGTCTGGGCAGTTAAATATTTTAGACCCTATTTGTACGGACGTAAATTCATAATTTATACAGACCATAGACCTTTGATGTGGTTAATGTCCTTAAAAGACCCAAATTCAAAATTAACCCGTTGGAAATTGAAATTAACTGAATATGACTTTAAAATAGTTTATAAAAAAGGTAGACAGAATACGAATGCTGATGCCTTATCCAGAGTAAAAATTTTTCATAAAAGCATAGATTCTTTAGTGGTAAATTTAGACGACAACGACGACGATGATATCATAAACAGGATTTTTGATAACGCGCGTAGAGAAGCTGAAACGACTAATAACCCGACAGACAATAACGAAAGACCTAATGACAACGATGACATCACTAACAGACGACCCAATAATAATGACGTTGAGATGAAAAGCACCACAACTTCTCAGAGTCAAATTGACAAAGATACGGACACAATGAGTATCGTTACATTGGACCCCGACCAACTAGTATCGACCAACCATACTCAACCCGACAATGAAAATAATGGAATACCAATACTCTCAGACGCAATAGACAGACAACTTAAACAATTTTATATTAGATCTACCCCAGGTTCTTCATATAGAGTAGAAAACAGGTCAACCAATTCTCGAACTGTTATTAAAGATGTTTTTATCCCTGTCAATAATACGGAGACCGAAATTATCAAATTTTTAAAAGAACACACGATAGCTGACCGTATCTTTCATTGTTATTTCTATGACGAAAATCTTTATTTAGCGTTTTCCAGAGTTTATACAACTATTTTTAATGATAGGGGCCCAAAATTAATAAGATGTACTTCCCGGGTGACTCTAGTTGAAAATAAAACTGAACAACAAGAGTTTATTAAACGGTATCATGAAGGTAAATCGTCACATAGAGGAATTCAGGAGACCTACAAACAGCTTCATAGAAATTATCATTGGTCTAATATGCTTCTGTCCATACAAAGGTTTATCAACCAGTGCGACGTTTGCTTAAGAGCCAAATACGATAGAAATCCATTAAAGCCCCCATTAGCTGTAACTGAGACACCTACAAAACCATTTCAACACCTATTCATGGATCTTTACTCCACAGGAGGTGCAACATTCTTAACTATAATAGATAACTTTTCAAAATTTGCCCAAGCTACGCCTCTGAGTGCTTCAAGTAGTGTTCATATAGCGGAAGCTTTGCTACAAGTTTTCTCCGTTTTAGGATTGCCTCTAAAAATTACCACGGATTCCGATACAAAATTTGACAATGATGTAATAAAAGAAATCTGTGCTTCACATGATATTAACATACATTTTACGACACCCTATAATCCAAATTCTAATTCACCCATAGAACGCTTTCATTCTACTATTGGTGAAATTATTAGAATCCAACGGATGACTAATAAAGATGATCCTATTCAATTAATTATGAAATATTCTATTATCGCGTACAATAATACAATCCATTCAACGACTGGCTATACGCCGCGGGAACTTTTGTTTGGACATACAGCATCTCGAAATCCTCTGGAGTTATATTATCCGAAGGAATTTTACCAAGATTACGTTATTAACCATCGCAAAAACGCAGAAGCAGTACAGGAGTGTATTGCAGCTCATGTTTCTAAAAATAAAGAACAGGTAATAGAGAAGCGAAATCAAGCAGCCGAAGCGATTATGTTTAAAGTCGGTGAAACAGTTTATAAACAGGTTGCCAAAACTACGAGGAGCGATAAAACAAAACCAGTATTTAAAGGCCCGTACAAAATCATTCACCTACATCCTAATAACGTTGCCGAAATTATAGGAAGTCACCCTAACTCTAAATCCATTAGAGTACATTTCAAGCTCTTACGTAGGCCACATCTTGTTCCAGAATCTTCGTCGCAGGAGCCTTCGTGCTCCAAGCAGCCGCCGACTTGACCCTTAATCCCGTCGACAATGTTAACGGTATTCTCTTATTAAAACAAGGACAGATATTAAAACAAGTGGATACTTTTAGTTTGGCTTGCGTATATAACGTAACATATCTGCACGAAACATCTTTTAAGCTTATGTCTTTATTTGCCAGTACTAAAGCTGCTGAAAACAATGAAGAGTTACATAGGACTTATAAAGATCATATAGAAAATAGCTTAAATTTAATAAGTAAGAAAATAGTGTTTCTTACACCAAATCATAGATTTAGGCGTGGTATTATTAACGGATTAGGCTCCATAGTTAAAACAATAACAGGTAATCTAGATTATGAAGACGCTATTAAATTCGAGAATGAAATATCTAACTTAAGAAACTCAGTAAATAAAAATAATATGTCCCAGAAACAAACACTATTTATAGCAAAACATGCAGCTGAAGAATATAGTAAACAGATTAGGATTTTAGACGATAATCAAAAAAAATTAACATCAATGTTAAGAAATACCACGATTAGTAATAATCTAGTAATAAATAGATTACACTTTTTAGATTTATACATTCAAATAGATTTTAGTTTACAATTATTATTAGATAAGTTAGTAATTTTAGAAGACGCTATGACGTTCGCTCAGTTAGAAGTAATGCATCCTAGTATAATTTCCCCACATAGTCTTATTAACGAAATGTTATCTATTCAAAAACAAAATCAACTGAGACCAGTAGATAGCATAACTATAAAAAATATTCATTCTATAGAAAAGTCTATTAGTGTAAAAGCTTATAGTACAGGCCACACGTTAACATTTATATTAGAAATACCATCCGTTGATGTAAACCTTTATGACCTTATCCATCTATACTCCATTCCTGATAAACAAAATCTCACGATTATCCCAAAAGCCAAATACCTAGCACTGGGAAGCAATGAGTACTCATACCTAGATGAAGACTGCAAGAAGATCACGCAAGATGTCCAGCTCTGCACGTCACTAAACACCCACTCCGTAGACAAATCTGAAGACTGCATAATATCTCTCATAAAACACCAAACTGGAAACTGCACACGAGCTAGAATGGATTTCAAACAAGGGAGAATTCAGAAATTACTAGATAACAAATGGCTGATCATCTCCAAGGAAGAACAAATCTTAAGAGCCAACTGCGGAAGCAAGACGGACTACAAAAGAATAGCGGGAATATACATCGCGACCATCACAAGCGACTGCCAACTGGAGATATTCAACCATACGTTAAAGACAAACAGCAACACGGTAGCAGTAGAACAAGTCATTCCTCTTCCCAGACAAGCTATTATCCCGGAGGAGAATGTTCATTTCAATCTAAGACTCGAGGACATACCATTGGACAGCATCCACGAGCTAATGGACCGCGTCGAGGACGTCGAGGAACCCGTCATCGATTGGCAAATTATGATGGCTACACCAAGTTGGTCAACAATAGCCCTGTATCTTATCCTTATAACAATAGTGATCTGGAAACTATGGCAGTGGAAACGGCGAGGAGCACAACAGGATGAGTCTTGCACCGAGGACGCTGCAGGAAGCTGCGAGACGCGCTTCCATCTTAAGGAGGGAGGAGTTAGGCAATCGCCTGATGCGCGTCATTGCTGACTGTGCATCGAACGATTAATCATACGATTATGTTAAGTGCACAGTTGCAGATTTAGCAATTAGTTTTAGTTTATAGAAATAATATTATTTGTAATTAGTCTTGTAGAATCTCTTATACAATAAACATTATATTTTTAATTAATAAATCTTTTTTTATTAATTATTCCGTTCGCCGTAACTTAACTCCACGCATAACTTTTTACAGGGGCGTCCGATTTCGATAATTCTTTTTTTATTCGATAGGATATACTTTGAAGTTGGTCCCATTTTAACGACATTCAGCTCTTATGATGGGCTCCATGAGGAATTGAGAGAACTCCTCAAATATTATAGGCAAACATATAACGATTTTGATATTTTCTACTATAAGTCAAGCATTTGCATTCAGAAAGTATCATTTGGTGAAGTAAAACAGATGAAGAAGACCAAAAATGACTGCCAGAAGTTCTCACTATTAAGCATTTTGTGAATGGCGATAGGATAATATAGATATTGAATAAGATAGTTACAGCGACTGTAATAAAGTAAATTCAATGTTTTTGATGAAAATGGTACCATTAAACTAATCTGATGATGAACTCGGAAGGCATAAGCATCGGAACTCCATAAATAAACAATGTATTCTAGCCGTGTTTGAGCTTATTAGAGTGGTCATAAGATGCACTCTGATTGTAAATTATTAGATTTTCGGAAACTCCGTATTTTCAACTAGAAATAATACCCCTCAGTTAAATAAAAAGGGAATAATTGATTGTTTACTCATAACATTTACATTTGTTTACCGTTTTTGTTAAAATTTGCTAAACATATACAGTTTTAATGACACTACATCATCAAGGAGACCTTAAATTGATCTACAACCGACACGGAAGACAGTTAAGGGCACTCTTCAATAGTTTATAGCAGCTACTTAACTACTAACAAACCATCTCACAAGCAAATTATTTATTACGTAAAATGAAATGGTAATAAATAAATGTTTAGCGCCGACTTAAAATAAATTAGTTATTTTCTATTAGTGCAGCAAAAATCTAAATCAAAATCTTTGTAATCATAGAACATGGTTTATGTTTTGCATTGAAGCGTACAAATTAAAATCTAAATCTAAGTACTCTAATTATAATTAAAACATTAATTGCCTATATTATTACAGATTAGAATAAACATATTTAATAAATTTTGTAATAAATATAAAAATAATAATAATAATGGTAATTAATTCAAAATGTCCGATTATAGATTCTAATAAAAAAAAACCTCGGCCTGTCTACTGAAAACGCGGCCAAGAGACTGGCAGCATTGCCACGCTGAATGGCAATGCTTATTCTTTAAGCCAAATATTAACCAGCGTTCTGGTCACGTGAAGCGTCGATAAAACGCTTCGACAGAGCTTTGAAAAGACCGCGAGCACTTGCACCCCACCCAAACGGCTCAAAAACATAATCTCCGATGAGAATGCTGTATTTGCGCCCCTTGAGAGTCTCTGCAGATGCAACAGCAGCACCACCTGCTGTGCTTGGGAGATGGGATGGCGTGATGGCGTAGACACATGCTGCATCCCACATGAAAGGCCTATCCATCTTCCAGGGCAGTAAAGACATACCATCAGGTCTCTTACCATTGTTGTGTACACAATATATATACACAATTGGATTCCCGTACAGCTGTAACGCCAGCGGTGACAAGAGCGCGTCGGAGTATGTCATTTAGGTTAGCGTGCCGAGATATATTTTAAGAGAGGTAGGGCGCTTTACTAATGAGCAAGCCCGACTGGGGTAGGACCTCCACCTTACAGAAAACCACAGCCAAATAACTACACACAGCGATGTAGTTGTGGTCCTAAATGAGCGCTGGCGACCAGTACCCATACAGGTCTCCAGCGCTCATTTAGGTATGCGTTTTAAAAGAAACGTTTTCCTGTCTCAGGGATACTCCATTTTAAAGCCCTAGTGTAAAAAGGTGGGTCGGCAACACACACAAGTTATACCCCTGGTAAGTATTGCAAAAGTCCATAGGGTACGGTAACTACTTAACATCAGGCGGGCCATATGCTTGTTTGCCATCCAAGTAGTATAAAAAATATATGAGGCCTGCACTCCTGCTGCATGACAGGTCGTGGTGTCCAAGGCTATCGACGGCTTCACCACAGCAACATCTATGCTGAGAAATAGAAGAAGCACCTAGACGAAGGATAAAAGTATTAAATATTAATGTCAGGATATTTTGAGCAGCTGCGTTAGCCTAAAAAAAGGTTGTTTTGTGGACTATAAGACGATATTTGGTTCAGTGGCATAAGTGGTTACCTCGCCGTTTACCACTACGCGGTGTGTTTTAGGTTCGATGTCCATACGGTAAAAAAAGTTGTGTGACCCATGGTGGTTCCAATGGTTGTCCCTAGTATGAGTGTACTTTGTATCCGTCAATTGTATATTTGTAAAGTCTCCCGCGACACAGGGCTTGTTACCTAGCGAGGGACTTGCCTTAAAAGAAAAGGAAAATAAAGATTTTGATTTTATTGTTTAATCAAAGGTACAAAAATAAGGGTAAGTAATAAAAAAAATTTAAGCTTCTAAAATACAAAGATATATTGACTTTTTAGAAAAAATCGCGTTTTCCATCTTTGATCACGAAATAGATGTTATATTCGTATTCAACACCCCCGAAAAGCTCGAAGAGGACACCATAACAGGTCACTTGTCAAAAGTAGGAACTCGTTAAAGGAGGTTACTCGCTAATCGGATTCGGCTGGGTAGTGTTTGAATGGCTTAGCCATATCTTCCTGTCCTAAATATCGCAGTATCTCAAGACAAAAATGTTTGACCCGTGTATGTTACCAGTGATGAACATTATACATTTGAGACGTGGTCGTATACTAACGCTGCGCTGTGTTAAACCTTAATAATAATAATATTTTCGAGACAACTCACACATCGCTAACTGATCCCAAACTAGGCAGCGCCTGAACTATGGTAACCAGACAACTGATAAACATACTATATTTCTAAATACATACATATTATAAATAAATTACACCCAGACACAGAACAAACATTCGTGCTCATCACACAAAGATTTGTCCTGGGTGGAAATCGAACCCACGACCTCCGGCGTAGCAGTCAGAGTCACTAACCACTAGACCAACAGGCCAGTTAATGCTTATGTATACATAAGCATAAGGATTTATTTGCGCTGTGTAAATCTTTATGTAAACGTAAGCAATGCTTATGTTTACATAGCATAAGGATTTACACAGCGCAGTGATGTCAGTCAAAAGACGTGCACTGGTAGACCAGTGCGCGTCTTTTGATTGAGATCATAAGGACTTTATAACCAATTTGTGATGTATAATTATTGATTTGTATATGTAAGTCACAAAAAATTAAAAAATAATATCTTTTTAACAAAAAATTGAACCGACGAAAAAAAAGGATTTGAAAAGTAAAAAATAATAAAGTTTTGAGTCGGCGCCAAACTAACGAATAAGCAATATAATCTACATATGTATATAATACTTGCCGTTACTGATTCACCAACGCAGAGCATATACATAAAGTGAGATGATGGCTTGTTTGTTTGGCACCGACTCAAAACTTTATTATTTTTTACTTTTCAAATCCTTTTTTTTCATCGGTTCAATTTTTTGTTAAAAAGATATTATTCAATCTGTTATAATGTTTTAATTAATTATGTTCTTTCGTGGTTTAAAATAGTTGGAAGTCGTAAATTATTAAAATAAAGTTCACATTAGTGAGTCACAGCAGATGTTGATTTGGAAACCGGATTTTCTTTTGTAAGCAAGAGATTCAAAGAATCAATTATCGCCAATGTTTACAGTGTAGATATTTTAATTTACTTTCAAAGAAATATTTTTTTAATATTGACTTTCGAAAACATTTAAAAATAGCTTGCCGTGGAGTAAATCTGTTTTTCAGTATCCATAGTCTCTTCAACCGGCGCAGCAAAGTCTGCATCCAGGTAACAATAGTTTTTTCTATTGTGTCAGGAATTCTAGTAACATGCATGAAAGTATACCATTTGCCACCATGTTGTGTGTTTGACATTATTTGTTGAGATTACGGAAAAAGTAAATTAAAAAATATCAATTCAATCAATTCAGTTGCTGCTGTTAAAAGAAAGAAAAAAGAAAGAAAGAAAATGTTCATTCGAACATACACAGGACATAAAGATAGAGAGGTAAAAAGTAATCAATAAATAAGCACGATAATTTACGCCAAAACGATTAATTTATACTGTGTGATGTCGGAACAAGTTCCAATCTCAGCTTAAATTAATTCGTAAGTATACTGTTAACAAAGACTATGATGACATTTAAAATCTTCGACATCGATCTTTGTAATCGTACAATGACAACTTATAGCCTGAAAACTGCTGAACCTATTAGCATGAAATATGATGAGTAAACGTTATTAGAATTAAACAAGCTTTTGTTTTTTAGCTACGATGACAAACCTACATAATTTTTATTTTATTTTTTGTTATCTATTTCAAACTTAAAAATAAAGTTTAACGTAGGAATATATTAACAATCTCCAGTAAGTAAGTAGGTACAATAAACTACCAACAAAACTTGGAAAAAAGAAAGGTATTTTCACAAGTTTGTAAGTAAAAAAATAGATATTGATCGTAACGAATTCGGTAATCCAATTGTAAGGTCAGTGAGGGGAAGATTTGAAAGGGCAACAGAATTCTCAGAGTTGCTTAACTATGTTAACCTTTTCTTGTCGAAGATTATAAGGAATGTCTGTCAAATACTTTCTTTTACTTTGATTTTACTTTTGCTAAAAATAAATCGTGAAAAAGCCAGCATCAATTTACGGTGCTTATTCTCTTTATTCTCCAAATCAACACTTGCGTGTTATTGACTTTTGATATCTTAATATAACTTTGAATATCAGGGTTTTGTATACCTAAGTATCTCAGAATTAGAGAAACAAAAAACGTATCCCTAAATATGCACAAAAGTTTTTGTCCTATGTGTGGCAATTTTAACGTTTTCTGACTGAATGCCTGCTCAATGCAAGCACCAGATGAACAGCCTGGCAAAATCGATACCCATCTTCTGAATGGTAGGGCTGCATACAAGTCAGCAAGCCCGACTGGGAAATGTTAAAGTCCACCTGAAAGAAACTCACAGCCAGATACGTTCCTGTGCGTAAATACAGTCTCCACTTAATATATAGGGATGCGTTTTTGTTGAAACGTTTTCCTCTTCTAGGAATACACCCAAGACCCTGTTGTAACAAAATTTGATTATTGCAAGCGCTCTAATACTATGGTAACAATATACCAAAATGCTATTCGTGTGAACATTATGAACCTACACATTACAGTATAACATTAACCTATTAAGTATTCTGTGGTACTAACATTAAATAGTAAGTGGATGATGATAACCACATTGAAATCGTTTTATAGGACATTATGAATACACAATGATAGTTAAATAGCACTGAAATACTGCTCATATTAGTAATGGTTACTGAATAGGTAATAGGCTTTTATTGAGAGTTTCAGGCTTCAAGCAGACATGTTACTTTTACAATTGTGTGTCAGCGATTTTATGACTGTATCGATGCTGCATCGCGTTTTGACAATTCTGCGTTCGGTCGTGGATCTCTTTGATAGGAAACAATGAACCAAATCGATGCGACTGGCATTCGAATGTGTGCGGAGTGTAGCGTTTGTCGCTGTGTCGAACTTCTGAAAAGTGACTCAATCGCCGTGTTTGTCGTTTTTAATTGTGCGGTGTAGAATGTTTGGTTGCAGCATTTTGCCAGTAAAAGGCGACGAAATCGCAGATCGCCGACGCTTTAACAGTAGCATGACTGTAGCCCTTACTTGATTTTATGACGCTTAATTTTAATTGGTATAGTTATGGGATTATAAGGCGAATACACAATTAAGCTGACGTGTTACGACAGGTCAGAAGGGTAGTAAGATAAATATAGCGGAGACATCAGTCATCACTCGTGTTATGGGCAACCATATGATAAAAAAAATCTTCGCCTTCAATAAGCACTATAGTCCACAATATCATTTATTCATACAGGTAACACATGATACTTATGCAGGTCTGTAAAAAAATCTAAATGAGACGCCAGATTCGCTGCCTAACTAGACACAGGTATAACCTAAGAAAAAACGGACAAGAAACTCAGATAGTTAACACACTAACTAGTATGTTGGTCTATTAGTTGGTGATTCTGACTGCTAAATCGGTAGTTGTGGGTTCGATTCCCACACGGGACAAAACTTTGTGTGAATAGGTGTGTAATTTGTGTCCGTGAATTCTAGTTTATAAAGTCCCCTTCGATCCAGGCCTAGTGCCCGAGCACGAGTTATCTTTTTAAATAAAAGTTACAAAATTACACTCGTTTCAAATTTGCATCGTGTAAATGATGCTTTTATATGAAACATTAATATTCGTCGCAATGAGAAGTGTCCGAATTAGATAAGTATAGAGATCATCACTCATTGTGACTGCCAACGGGCTTTTCTACAGCCTTTCTAAGAGACAGGAGGATCATCCACAACATAGACTCGTAACTATTCATACTAATATTATGAAGAGGTAAGGTTTGTAAATAATGTAAATTTGGATATAGGAGGCAATCTCTGAAACTACTGAACGGATTTGGAAACTGTTTTTACTTTTAGAAAGCTTTGAAGAAGACCACCTTTAAAGTCAAGCGCTTAGCAGTAATGTAGCGTCGTAATCTTATTCTTCTGTGTCGCATTTCCCATGTCGTTAGGTATATAGGTAATTTAGCCTTCTAACAAAGACAAATGATGAAACATCAACACGCCCGTTTTTTATTGGGGTAGGCAGAGACTATAATTGTCCAATATTATGAAATTCTAAATAAATATTATACTATTAAACCATATCTTATATAATAATTTCTCATTTTAAGAAATCGCACGCCTTTGAGGTGAATGTTAGTGCACAAAAGGACTACTTACTAAGACTTAATTTCTAATAAACGTAAAACAAAATTGAGCAAGTTTGATTGCAGATATTACTGCGATGAAAATGAACGAGATAGAAAAGGCAGTTGAGGTAGAGCGGGAATAAAATAAATTGAAACAATTGTAAAGAAGGATACCATACAAGCGAATGGGACGCCTAGAGATGACCTACATTTAGCAAAAGAATATAGCCATATAGTTATTTGGCATAAACGCGGTGGTGTGGTTAACTTCTGAATATAGGTGGCATGGATAATATATGAATATACTAGTTGTTGTCCGCGGCTCCGCCCGCATAGATGTCGATTATCGCAATAAAAAGTATGCTATTCTAGACTATAATCTATCTCTGTGCCAGATTTCACCCAGATCCGTTCAGTACTTTTTGCGTGAAAGAAAAGAAACATCCATATATCCATACTCACAAACTTTCACATTTATAATATTAGTAAGGATAACCATCCTTACTAACATTATAAATGTAAAAGCTCTAGTTCTAGTTTTCAATTTCAAATTCAAAATCATTTATTTATATAGATCACACTGTGATACTTATGCAGGTCAATGAAAAATGCCAAATGAGTTCAGCAAATTTTGCCTATTGCCGGGTTTGCTTAATGAACAGACAGGGGTAGAGCCTAAGAAAAGAGGTGTTTGGTTGTTGTTTTCTATAGGGAGGGGAGATTCTTTTCAGGATTGATTAAGATGTATGGTTTCTAGCACTCATTTAGGAATGCGTTTTTTAAGAATCGTTTTCCTATCCCAGAGATACTCGTTCACGAAACCTGGGTTTTAATTGTTTCTATCTCCAACACGTAAGCGATACCCTTGGTTTTGCAAGTATCCATAAGGTACGGTAACTGCTTACCATTGGATGGGCCGTACGCTTATATGCCACCTTAGTGTTAAAAAAGAATAAGCTACCTCTTTTAATCCAACCTTGTTTACAAAATATTGTTTCTTTTTTATAATACTTAGGTCGCAAACAAGCATACAGCCCACCTGATTGTTATGTGCTTTCTAAAATACACACACTTTCAAATCAAATAACAATCCTCCAAATGGATTTCTTTAAATATTGAAAAATAAATCAGTAAGTGCAATTAATAATAAACGCTTCTATCAAAAACAAATCGCTCCATTCGATCTCCTTTCAAGGCAGTACAACTTGCCGTGCGCAGTGACTAACTTAGTTCAATAGGCAGACGATAGAGTTTCTTTGGGGGCTCTGATGCAGACTAACTTTGACACAATTCCATTTATCGAGTAACCAACAACGTATCAGATGCAGGTGGCAGTGATATCGATTAAATTTTAGTTCGACAATCTATTCTATTATACATATACATATACATATTTAAATCGTTTTCGTGTGTCATTTTTTTTTGTTTATATCTGTTATCCTGTGTATGTTCGAATAAATGCTTTTCTTTATTTCTATCAAATGTAATCTGGCAAATGTAATCTGGCAAATGAAAACTGGTACATTTGAACTGAACTGACGATGAAGCCGGAAGCTAGGCAACGGAACTTAATAATTAAACAATTTAATCTAATAATAAAGTAATTGTTTGGGCTTATTTGAATGGTCATGAGATGCACTTTACCTATAAATTATCAGATTAAAAAGAACCTTCTTTAAGTGAGGAAAAGTGAGATAAGAGTTTACATGAAAGTCCATACTGTTTTAATATCTATGTTAGACTAGGGGTTTGAAGGTATTTGAATATTTTACAACTTGCCGTACTGAAGTCGGTTTTTCTTTGTTAAAATTATTATTATTGGAATGTATTTCTAGTTTCAGTAAATGTAGTTTTATTTGTAAACTAGCTTTTACCCGCGACTTCGTCCGCATAAGTTTTTTTGTTTTCTCCCGGCTGTAAGTCCCCCTGCAACAATGTCCCACTATCGTGTTCCAGTCCTCAACTTCACATCAAAATTTGTTCAAAAGCAACCTAAGCTACATAATGGATAGCTCCGAATGTTTCCTTAGTAAATATAAAAAGTAAATAATGTAAATCGGTTTAAAATACTACTAACTACCTACCTGCCAACCCCCGATGTTAGACAGTGTGACATCCGCAACATCGTCTGCGTAGGAAGTACTAAATTAATGTAAGTAGTATAATAATGTAGGAAGCTAAAAATAAGAGGCCTTATTACTGTAGTACATTTTTGTAAACTATGTTCTTTGTTTTTCCCTCTCTGGCCAACACATGGAGATTCTGTGGACTTGAAACACGTGAGCAAGCCACGTATAATTGTCCGTGAGAAAAACAACTCTTTTCTAAATTAATGCCGGCTACTTTTAATGTTTGCCCCTGAGCTTTATTTATCGTCATAGCGAATGCGATTTTCAGCGGAAACTGTAATCTCTTAAACTGGAATGGCAAATCTGTCGGAATTATGGATATACGGGGGATTAAAACGTTCTCTCCTTTTGCTATTCCAGTCATAATGCGACCGAGGTGTGTTACTTGCAACCGTGTGCCATTACACAGTCTTGGTTCATCTAAATTCCGCATCAAAAGGACAGGAACGCCTACTTTCAGCCTTAGTTTGTGTGAAGGTACTCCCGACAGTTCTAAAGAATTAAGAAATTCTACAGGGTATGATGTTACTTGTTCAGTATCCATTACAGTGTCTACAGAGAGAAACTCAACAATATCACCTTCCACGCGTGACATAATTTGCTCGTTTATCTGTCCCACCATTTCATTCGTCGGTGCTAAAATTGCTCTTTCACATAACCATTCTCTATTCCTCATATTAGTTAGCAGTTCGCTATAGACGAAGTTATTTAGATCATCTGGATTATGCACAACATTGCAGAATTCACGATCCAATGTAATCATGCCATTACCATCCTTTGCCATACGATCTTCTCCAATTTTAAGAAGAGCAGCAGCATATTGTCCAGATTGTACATCATTGTGTAGTTGCACTCTCATATTTGTAGACAGACTAAACGTTTTTACGTGCACCTATTACGTTGACGCTTTTAAACACGCATTTATTTCATCTGCAGGGGTGCCTTTAGTGATAACCGGCAAAGTGTGTCTAAAATCGCCCGCTAAAAGTACCACCATCCCCCCCATGATATTTGGATTACTCTTGATGTCTTTCAAAGTCCGATCTAGAGCTTCAATTGCTCTTTTATGGGACATGTACACTCATCCCAAACTAATAATTTACATTGCTGCAACATACGTCTACGCTCGCTGTTTTTACCTATATTACAGACTGGCATTTCTTCATGGGCTAAGTTTAATGGCAGTTTAAGCACCGAATGTGCCGTTCGACCACCATTGAGCAGAGTGGCGGCTATTCCGGAAGAGGCAACTGCTACAGCAATTCCTTTATCTTTTCGGATTTGCGCTAAAAGCAAGTTTAAAAGAAAGGTTTTTCCCGTGCCTCCGGGAGCATCCATCAATTTCTGTGGTGTAGGTAATTAGATTTTATCTGTATGTAATGTAACAGTCAGTTGAATAAAAAATCGTATACAAATCAGATCAATAGATTTGGCGTAATGTGATTCTAGACAGAGTTTTAATGTTGTAGATAGGTAGCTGTGTATAGTTTCCTGTGGGAATGAGATATTTTCCCGAAGTAAAAAGTAGTCTGAATTTTGGTACCTTCCTACCCTATAAGTTAAGTAGTGTGATGGAATGTCGCTAAGTTCCGATCCAAGTAAAACTGTTAAATAAAGACAGTTGCATCAAAATTTTATCATAAATTCCCTAAATTATGGCGCCTACCGACCCTCTAAGTTAGAAAAGTGATCAAATACTAACTTGAAGTCTTAGTAACACTCAGTTAAAAAAAAAAACATCAAAATCATTTCAGTAGCTATGGCGACATGCGCTTCTTGACACGATCACGCTAGATTTCCGCGGGAATGAGGTATTTTCCCACCGTAAAAAGTAGCCTGTGTCCGTGCCTAGGATCCTATCTTTATATTAACCAAGTCTTATAAAAATCCGTTCAGACGTTAAGGCGTGAATGAGGTAAACTTTTAAAACAAACGATTAAAAATCACTAACTTAATTAGTTTTCTGCCTACTGCCTACGCCTTAAGTACGATGACGTGATTATTTTGATCTTATATCCTTTTCTAGGTTACTATCTATCACCTAACTAAATTTCATCAAAATCCGTTCAGCCGTTTAGGCATGATAGAGCAAAACTCCCAGTAAAAACCATAAAAAAATCACTAACTCAATTCAGTTTTCTGCCTACTGCCTAAGCCTTAAGTACGATGACGTGATCATTTTGATCTTATATCCGTTTTTAGGTAACCATCTATTACCTTACTAAATTTCATTAAAATCTGTTCAGCCGTTTAGACGTGAAAGAGCAAAAGTCCCAACAAAAACGACTAAAAATCACTAACTCAATTTAGTTATCTGCCTACTGCCTACCCCCTAAGAACGATGGCGTGATTATTTATAGCCTATGACCATTTCTAGGTTATCATCTATCACCATACCAAATTTCATCAAAATCCGTTCAGCCGTTTAGGCGTGAAAGAGTAACAGACAGACAGACAGACAGACAGACAGACAGAGTTACTTTCGCATTTATAATATTAGTATGGATTACTTGTGTTACGCGTTACTACCTAAGGGAGATCGCCGACGCTGCACTTTATACTTATTGTTATAGATTGCATCAGACATCGCGCTACGGAAACGACGAGCTTTGTATGCATTTTATGAGACACCATTTAGATTTCCTAATTATTGTAATATTAAAATGAATCATTCCATATTCATACTTAGAATAGGAATTAGGCTAACTTAGATATAATTGTAAAAGTTTTCTATAAAATAAATTAAGTTAAAATCAATTTGGTTTTTTTTTCAATCTTCTGATTGCAGCTAACGTAATTCTTGTATAAACATTATACAAATGTAAATAAATAAACAAATGAAATATACAACAAATTATACAAGAGTAGTTGTTTGGCGCACTACAACCGTTATTCAACAACTAACACTACTCAGTGCAGCTGTCGGTATTGTTCGGTACATCGAGCCTTTCACCAGACAGGCTAAATGAATACCTAACTAATATTAATGTAAATTGTTGTATATTCACCATTTAGCACGTAAATCCGTTATTCTTACGCCTGATCTCTCTTCTTCTCTCCTGAACTCTCTTTGTTAGGAATTCTGACCTGGGAATTGAACCTGGAACCTCGTGATCAGCAATTGGCCCCTAGGCCAACGCAACACAGGTCTACATTAAACAGATCAGATACATTTAAGCTGTGCAATGAATGGATCAAAGGTATTCAATCAAGTAAATCGGCTTAGTTATACACACTGTTGAAGGTCGGGCTCTTTTCATCACACTATTCTCGCTACCCGGTACTTTAGTCAATTTGTTCTACTAAATAAAGGTATATCTGATCAAGAAAATCGTTTTCATTCTATATACTGTGGGGCGCAAACTATCCTACTTTGTATTAATATTATCACGAAAAAACTACTGAACGCAGCTGGATGAAATTTAGGATAGAAATCTAAACTTATATTATAAAGCTGAAGAGTTTATTTGTTTGTTTGTTTGGTTGAACGCTCTAATCTCAGAAAGTACTGGTTCGATTTGAAAAATTCTCCTTTTGTTGAATAGTCCATTTATCCAGGCAGGCTATAGGCTATATAACATCACGCTACGGTCAATAGGAGCGGAGCAGTAGTGATATATGTTGCAAAATCGGGGAAAATATTCCAAATTACCACGCGGACGAAGTCGCGGGCGACCCCTAGTAGATTATATTCTAGAACAGCTAATAGGCTACTTTTCATTGCGACGACAATCCACGAGGATGAAGCCGCGGGGAACGACTAGTTCTATATATGTATAGTAGCTACCAAACAAAAAACTCGTGTTTTTTAAAATAGTAGGCGACAGTAAAGACACTTATTTGAATGTAAAATGTGACGAGTGGGATGGCAATTGTTATTTAAAGTGAATTTGCGTACATTTGTTGAATTGCCAAGATGGAGATTACGGGTAGTTGCAGTAAAGCTATTTTTTAAAAGAACTTTTGTAGTTCACCTTGAGTTAGTGACGATATGTAAACTTGAGTGGTATAAAAAACTTTAGCAGGTTTATTTAATACTAGGGGTCGCCCGCGACTTCGTCCGCGTGGTAATTTGGAATATTTTCCCCGATTTTGCAACATATCTCACTACTGCTCTGCTCCTTCTGATCATAGCGTGGTGTTATATAGCCTATAGCCTGCCTGGATAAATGCACTATTCAACAAAAAAAAACTCTTCAGCTTTATAATATTATAAGATAGATATTATAGATAGACTATACTACTTGGGTCGCAAACAAGCATACGGCCTGCCGAAAGTTAAGCAGTTACCGTAGCCTATGGACGCTTGCAATAACAGAGGTATCACTTGCATGTTGCCGACCCATTATTTTACACTGGGGTTTTAAAATGGAGTATCCCTGATATAAGAACATTAAGAACATTGGTGTATTTTCGAAACGCATCCCTAAATGAACGCAGAAGACTGTACTCACAGGAACACAACTACACCGCTGTGTGTAGTAATTTGACTGTGGCCTTCTATAAGGTGGAGGTCCTTCCACAGTTGGGCTTGCTAGCTAGTATGTAGCCCTACCTCTCTTAAGAATTAAATATATTTATAAAGAAACGTTTGCCTATCCCAAGAATAGTCCATCATAAGCCACTGGTATTCTTTTTGTGACTGCCATTTAGCCACGCAAGTGATACCCCGGGTATTGCAAGTGTTTTTAAAACTGCATACCATTAGGCGGGCCATATGCCTGTAGGCCACCTAAGTTGTATAAAATAAATAAAATAAGTGATTACATTTTTTAATTTAACCATACTTTCAGTTAAACAATTAACAATCGTTGTTCATTATTTAGAAAATGGTGTTGTTGTAAGCTGAATAGTAATTACGTTACTTACATACATAATACAATAGTTATTTTATAGCAGTTCACGTTTATACAGAGTTTATATATTCATATTGGTTAGTGTTACGCGTTACAGCAAATAAATGTAATTAAAATAAATAATAGTTAAAAAAAACTAAAAAACACGCTTACCTTACGCTTTATAGAAAACCGAACTAAAAAATAGAAAATAAATTTTAATAAATTTAAATTAAGAATTAAAATAAAATATTTTATTTAAAAACACGCTTTTTCTATAAAAAGCGTGTTTTTTAGTTTTTTTTTAACTATTATTTATTTTTTACTTTTTAGTAATATTATTTATAATTTTATAAAATTAGTGTATTGTCATCGGTCCTCGATAAATCTACAAAGTTTGAACGAAATCTGGCCGTTTAAAGTGGGTCAAAATCACGCCCAAAGAAGTCGGTTACAAACATACAGGTGAAGCTAATAAAAACTTAGTTTGTACTAAAAGTAGTGAAGTAAACGTGTTCTGGTGCCAACAAACGATGGAAACATTCGGTGGTGGCCGAGTGGGAAAGTAACCAACTTGCACGCAAGACGTGCGAGTTCGATCACGGCTGGCAGTATGAAAGAAAGAGAAAGAAAGAAAGATTTTTTTTAAATTATTTTCTTACATTCAATTAAACATACAATTACTACATTTCATAAAACTTAATATAAAAAAGCAAATAAGGTCCCTGCGTCAGCTCTAATGATGTGGCCTGGACCACAACGCTGGTATTCTCGCAGGACCTTTTACCAGTATCAATATAAATTTTACTTTGAGGAGTTTATATATTATGTAAAAATCAAATGATTCGCCATCTCCAACGGTGAAGGAAAACATTATGAGAAAGCCAACGATTATACATAGATTGCTATTATATAGCATACGCCTGATGGTAGGCAGTTACAGTATTGGTTTTGTAATAGGGCATTCTTAAGATAGGAAAACGTTATTTTAAAAAACGCAAAATAAGCACTGCTGTACTGGTCTAGAGAGCTCATTTAGAGATGCGTTTTTCAATCTCTCACGCACAAGAACACAAATTTTAAAAGAGGTAGGGCACCATACTAACGGCCAGCGGCCTGACTGGGGAAGGACCTCCACCTTACAGAAGTCCCACTTTTAAATTTAACAATTCAATACAAGATACAAAACAACACAGAAAATTAACTTTCCCATTACTGGATTAGTATTAAATGTTGTTTCCAGAGCTCTCCTTTGTAAACCTCTTCTCGAAATTACAAATGTGTGGTCACAACTTGTACAGTTCACGACTGACTAAGTTTTCTCTTATATCTACTATTGTGTATCATGTCACACTCACTGGGGCATTTGTAACAGTTCTTCTTATCTAGAAAAAACAACTTTATCTAGCTTTTGTGCGGATATCTCTTGTTTTTGTCCTTTGATTAAGAGGAGGACATTATATTACAAACATAACAGATAGACTGATAGTCTAGAGGTTAGTAATCCTGGCTACTAAGCTGGGTTTGATTCCTACACGGGACAAAACTTCTTCTTCCTTCTTTTGGGTATAATTCTTGTCTGTGAATTGTATGTTGTAAAGTCCCCCGCCACATAGAGCTTGTACCCTGGGGTGGAAGTTGTCTTTAAAAAAAGTCGTCTCTGTGTATTTTAATGATAACTCCCGCTTTAGGGAACAAGCCCTGTGTCGCGAGGGGCTTTACAAACATACAATTTACGGGCACAAATTACACCCAGACTCAGAACAAACATAAATCACACAAAGTTTTATTCCGTATGGGAATCGAACTCACGACCAACAGTCAGTTTCGTAAAGAACATACTTCGTCTCAAAGATTTATCTCGATTATCGAATCGAACCCACGACCTCCAGCATAGCAGTCATGGTCACAAATTACTATCCCAACAGGCCTGTTTATTGAGTTACATATCTTATTATTTTATAACATACTTATACTTACCCACTAAAACTACTATATCACTATTATTTTTGATCTTTATTAAAATATTAATCCCCAAACATATCTTAGAAGTTCCTATCAAAAATAGTTCACCGAATGTATATTTTCTTTAATAGTATAAAAATAAATATACATCGAATTCCGCTTGTACTAATAAAGATTTACATAACATGTAACATTTATGTTTTGTTAATGATGAAGTCATATCGTTTATCCGCCGACTTTACGATCTTACGATTGTACAAAAAAGTTACTCAAAAACTGGTACCTATCATTTCCAAAACTACCTATGCCAACCTTGCTCACATTTTTTGTTTAATTATGAGACTTAATCACAATAAATGATTTGTCCGAAGCGTTTAACCGACGCGACGCTTCACGTGACCATAAAGCTGGTTTATATTTGACTCAAAGAATATGTATTGTCATTAATTGTGGCAATGCTGCCAGTTTCCTGGACACGTTTTTAGTAGACATCGGTAGCTGAGGAATTTTTCGACACCAATATAAGCATATTTTATCATTAAATGACAATCATAAAATATACCATTTGGATCGCATTTAACCTACTTCACTCGTTAACCTACTTTTCTATAGAAATAAATAAAAGTGAATGTTTGTCATGTCATAATAACAGCTTTTTATGAAATGTTTATGGATATACTTAAAACAAAAATGTCTCTAGCCTCGGTCTGTTCCGGCTGATCTCCAAAATGGCTAGACTGAATTTAACGAGACTTTCACTGGCAGATAGCTGATATTATAAGGAGTAATTTTTAAACTACTTTTATTTCTAAACAGATTAGAATTCCATACATACAATTATTTAAAACGCTGAAAATGAAATTGTGAAATCCAAAATGAATCAGCGGGGTTAAAGAAAATTCCATTCCGTGTGGTGACGGATTAAGAATACAAATGTCACCACCCCATTCCATCCCGTGGGTGTCGTAAGAGTCGACTAAGGGAGTAAGTCAGGCAGACAATATCCACTGAAGGAAAACTCGAAACAAAACCCTATACCAACCCGTCTGGCCAGCGTTGTATAGTAAGCTAATATTCCTCCAAATTAATGGAGGAGACCCGTGCCCAGTAGTGGGACGTTTATGGGTTGAGATGTATAATGTATGATGTAAAGAAAATTATATTTAACTCAGCATTCTTATTGATTGAAATCGTAAAACCACATGATATTGTATAACATCAAGGTGTTCCTTAATCCCCTCTCTATCATCATACGATTTCGCTTTTAACAAATGACTCACCCGATGACGTCAATGTACATTTTTTTCCGTATCAAACAGAGGTGGTGTTATTGAAACAAACATTACTAGCACGACGCCAATAACGTTAAGTCTGTCAATACTGTCTCGATTTCACAAAATATACCTACGAAAATATCCGTTGTAACACCCCCCTAGTTTATTTTTATAGGGTGTTTTGTTGGTACTGTCGACGAAATTAGCGGTCCAATCATTAAATATTTTTTTATTTACTAAACGCAATATGGTATGGCACAGAGAATTAAAATTGCCATTCAACGTGGCAATTCCGTTAGCCTATTGGGCGTGTCTCTATTCAATATACGTCTGTGTTTCTAGTAGATAGTGACGTTGAGGAGTATTTTGATGCTTAACATTTTTTTTATTCATTTTTTTTGTTTTTTATATTTACGCAAAATTTCTCATAGCCTATGTGTAAAAGAACTGCAGTGCTATAACTATATTTACTAACTACACGATTATTTACCATTACAGCCAAAATCACTGGGCTAAAATGTTATTAATAGTCGAGCGTCAAATTTGTCGATAGTACATGGTAAGTAAATAATACTAACTATAAGAGCCTAAGGCGTATATATTCTTTGAAGTAGGAATAGCGATTGCTACAATAAAAATCTGTAGCGTATTGTTATTGAATATAACGCTTCTACAAACCACACAAGCAAATGGTAAAATGACTGAAGATAAAATATATCTGTATTTCAATTTTTATCTTGTGCTTAACAGTTTAAGTACAAAATTGCTCAATGTCATTCCTCAACTTATACCTTTCTTAAACTAAGGGACGATATTTGCTTTCATATTTTCAAGTCTTATTCTCAAAATAAAACACAATGTTTGAAGCTTTTATAGCTTTTATTCGTAGCTTGGGGTGGTCTTAGCCAGGTGCACTATCAGCCCCTCTAGACAAGTGGCATAAACGGTAGTCGAATCGAAAAGTCAAAAAAGCAAATGTATGGAATTAGACGTAAGCGACATTATAACGTAAACTTACGTCAAAACCCATACATTTGCTTTTTTTTTTGACTTTTCGATTCGACTACAAAAGAAAGTCAAACACTGTGACAAAGTGAGGAATACCATCATACGCTCGCAGACCGGTATCAGGGATATCGGTCGGTAGCAAATCTGCCAAACTTAAGTGGGACTGGGCGGGACACATTTCTCGTATGTATCCTGAGAGATGAACTCGTGTCGACACACAGTGGATGCCTGAAGATGGGCATCACCGCCACTAGAAAACGCTGGCGTGACGACCTGGATGCATATGAGAAGGATTGGTGAAATGCAGGCAATGGACAGACGGGAATGGAAGTCAGTGGGGAAGGCCTTTGCTCAGCAGTGGGACAATACAGGCTAGAGGAAAAAAAAGAATCTACCTAGTTTAGGTAAAAAAATTACCACTATCCAGTTTGATGTCGTCACAAAATGTTCCGCGAGATATTAGGTCACTGTTGATACGCGGCGTCTGTACCGTCATATGATTAATGGCACATCGATCAGCCACGCCTTCCTCTACACACTTCATTTAACACGAGACCAAAAGTCACTGTTACGTATTATAAGTGTTTGTCATCGTGACTCTTTTCATTGTAATTTGATAGGGGTAGGCAGAGTTCTGCATGATTTGTTAGACTAATAATATTCTAACCTCGTAATCATCATAAGATTTTAGATTCACGCCATTTCGACAATGAGTTTGGCAGGGTAGATGTACAGATAGCACATCCATGTTTTAAATCAAAATACATAGCCTCTTCGTGTATTAAACGGATTTCTGGACCACCCCTGAGAGTGGATGTGTTTGCGAGTGATAGAAGAAAGATTTTGTTAGGGTGTTTGAGGTTCTGCGAGAGAGATGTATAGGTCCTTGGTTTGTATTATTATTGTACATTATATACCAAATATAAAGTTGTAAAATATTGTGAATACTGTAAGTGTACTTTGTACCGCTCTATTCAATAAATAAATAGATATTATTATTATCTTTATTAAACTTTCATCTGTAAATTACATTTTAAATACATACCTATTATAAAAAATATACTTTTTTTTTGGGGGGTAAGGGGTGAACGGTACTACCATCTAAACCGACCCAACTGTCAACCTTACCTGCACGCGCCTTTTGGTGGCGGCAGCTAATCTAGCTTCCGCGGTACCCCCTGCTAGACAACAGACAAGGCAATGGCGACCGAGCAATGGCGGTATAACCATACACCTAGTCGGGTAACTGACAAGATGAGGCTACAGCAAGCCTGGGGATTCAAATAATCCCTAAAATGGCTGCTGCTTAGGAGAAGAAGGAGGTGGCGATCCAATGCATAGCACCAAAAGTCTCCAACTGTCAGGTGGCCCCGTCAGTGCGACAACTAAACTGGCAATCAAGGCGTTTACAGCAAGGTACCTGTGAAATACCTATAGGGCGGATGTCTTGGATCCATTTAGAGGCATGCGGCTATTTCACTGCATCTTCCCGTTCTGACTGGTCGTATCGGTCACCCGATCCACCGGTCATATGAATTGGAGGACGAGAGAGTGGGCTTGTACCTGCGCAAATACTTGCCCACTATAATATATTCCCGCGCTGATGACTCCTGGCAATCCTCATGGCATCTGATTTTGCAAGACCTACGGCGATGGAGACTGGTGGTGGGGACTGAGCTGGTGGGCTCAGTCGTTAGCTGGCTCTCTGCACGTTAGGCGGTTGGACGGTGACGGTCGCTTTGGGACTCAAGTTTGAGATGGGAGGACCGATTCGGCAGCTCGACCAATGACAAAGCAGCCCTATTTAGGGATAGCACTGCTTTCCTCAATCCGAGGAGGGGCCTAGAAAAGGTGGCCTAAAAAAAGCCTGTCTCTATACCCCAGACGGTAAACCGCGACCGTCTGTCACCAACTCTTTGCGGTCGAAAAAACAAGAAAACTTACAAGAAATCTATTAGTATCGCTGCGTGGAATGTCAGAACTCTTTTGGACAATGACAATAACCAATGTCCAGAGCGCAAGACAGCGCTCATAGCCCGCGAACTCTCCCGTTACGACATCGATATCGCCGCGATTAGTGAGACTCACTTGGCCGATAGCGGAGAGCTTTGCGAGGCTCTTGGGGGGTATACGTACTTCTGGTCTGGCAGGCCTGCATCTGAACGCGCTGCTAGTGGCGTCGGCTTTGCGATTAAGAACAGCATTGCCCGCTCCCTGATAGAACCACCTAAAGGCCACAGTGACAGGATTATGACGTTGAGATTATGTACCACACGTAAAAAGTTTCTCCATCTAATAAGCGTATATGCACCCACTATGACTTGCACTGATGAGGATAAGCAGAGATTCTATGATCAACTCCGCGAAGTTCTCCATAACATTCCTAAATGTGAAAAGATCATCGTGCTAGGTGACTTCAATACCCGCGTTGGTACAGATTATATTGCCTGGAAAGATGTACTTGGAAGACATGGCACTGGAAAGTGCAATTCTAATGGCCATGCCCTACTCACTTTATGTGCTGAACTTGATCTAAGTATTACCAATACGTTTTTTCGGTTACCAGACAAATATAAAACCTCTTGGATGCATCCCCGCTCGAAGCACTGGCACCTTCTCGATTACATCATAGTTCGTAGGCGCGATCTCAAAGATGTACTGATTACCAGAGCAATGCGAGGTGCACAGGGCTGGACAGATCATCGTCTTATCAGATGCAAAATGAGGCTTGACATCAGGCCACCACGCAGGGCAGAACACAAAGTCCCAGCTAGACTAGCGGTCTCAAAGCTTGTCCTCAGCGAGGAATGCCGACAAAAACTTGATACGGATTTTGAGGCCGCTGTCTCTGGATTTGAAGACCTATCAGTGAATGCAAAATGGAACTGTATAGCTGATAACATGCAAAAAGTCTCTCAACGGGTAATTGGAAAACTGCGGAAGAAACACCAAGACTGGTTCGATGACTCTAATGCAGATTTACGGAAACTTGTTGAAGACTACAGATCTTCTCTCAGACACGTCAATGATAACCGGCAGCGAAAGGAACTAAATCAAGCTCTCAAATCTAAGGTGCGAGAATTGAAGAACAGCTGGTGGCTTAGTAAGGCTCAAGAATTACAAATGCTAGCAGATACCAACCAAACTGCCAAATTTTTCGAAAGCCTCAAAACAGTCTTTGGCCCTCGGCATAGAAAAACCGCTCCTATCTACTCGCGTGATAACACTTCCAAATTGACAGATCCATCAGAAGTCCTCCTTCGCTGGGCGGAGCACTTCAATGATGTGCTTAATCCTGGAAGTCAAGGAGTGGACTTGCCATACATTAACTCTCTTGAGAACCTGCCAATTGTGCATGAATTAGAAAATAAACCATCTTACGCGGAATTTGCTAGAGCTGTGAACCGCCTGAAGAATGGCAAATCTCCAGGCTCTGACAGTCTACCCTCAGAGGTCTTTAAGTATGGGGGACCTAACATCAAAACTAGGCTATTCGAACTTATGCTACATATATGGGACACAGAAGCAGTTGATACCTCTGGTAATGCAAGCGTCTATAGGCTACGGATACTGCTTAACATCAGGCGGGCCGTATGCTTGTTTGCCACCCAAGTAGTATAAAAAAAAAAAAAAAAGTTATACAAGGGGAAAGGTGACCTCTCAGACTGCAGCTCGTACAGAGGCATCGCCCTGTTATCTACGGCTGGAAAAATAATGGCGCATATCATCAACAGTCGCCTAGCCGTGTTTGCTGAGGCTTTTCTTCCTGAAAGCCAGTGTGGTTTCCGACCAAACAGAGGTACAACTGACGCGATTTTCGTTTTGAAACAGCTGCAAGAAAAAACACTTGAGCAGCATCGTGACCTTTGCATGTGCTTTGTGGACCTCGAGAAGGCTTTTGATCGTGTTCCTAGATCTGCTCTTTGGATTGTTCTAGGAAAGTGTGGTTGTCCGGAAAAACTTGTGAACTTAGTACGCCAATTCCATGAAGGCATGCTCGCCCGTGTGCAACACGAAGACAAGTTTACAGAACAATTCCCAGTTACAAGTGGCGTCAAACAAGGCTGTGTTATGGCACCGACACTTTTTGCCATATACTTCTCTGCGGTGATCAACGACGCTTTATCAAAATTTGGAAATAGAATTCAGCTCAGTGTGCGCATGGACAAAAGCGTTTTCGACCAGTCGCGCTTCAAAGCAAAACGTAAAGTGACAACTACAACCGTGTCCGAAATTCAATATGCTGACGATGTCTGCCTCGTGGCTGACAGTACTGAAGACTTACAGAAATATCTCGACAAACTAAATGACTCATGCCACAAATTCGGCTTGGTGATCAGCACATCAAAGACCCAGATTCTAAAACAACCTGCAAGGGGACAATCTGCGAATGATATCTCTGTTTACCTAAACGGCCAACCACTAAAAGAAGTGGGAACTTTCCGTTACCTGGGAAGTCTTATACGTAGTGACAACCGGCTTGAGTCTGAGCTATCGTCGAGAATTGCTAAGGCTGCAGCAACATTTGGTGGACTCAACAAGCGTGTCTGGGAATCTCACGAACTTAACTTGCGTACCAAGCTAGCTGTGTACAAAGCGATCATACTCCCATTGCTTCTGTACGCTTCGGAGACCTGGTGTCTTTATAAAGGTGATATCAAACGCCTTGACACCTTCCATCTGAAATGTCTCCGTTCCATATTACGTATTGGCTGGCAAGATCGAGTTCCCAACACAGAGATTCTGCGTCGTGCGAGTATGGTCGGCATGGAGAGTCTTTTAATGACGGGACAACTTCGTTGGTGCGGACACCTAGTACGTATGGAGCCATCCAGATTGCCGAAGATATTATTTTACTCTGAGATTAAAGAGGGAAAACGCAAATCTGGAGGACAGTATCTCCGGTATAAAGACGTACTTAAACGCCATCTAATAGCAACAGGCCTGCCCACGTCATCATGGGAAACAATAGCAACATGCAGACCGGACTGGCGGAGAGCTATCCATAAGGGCATAGACGAGTATGAGCGTAGGCGTCTTTGGGACCTTGACACCAAGCGTCAGATCAGAAAAATTAGACCCAAGACGCACTACAACTACACATATAACCAACAGGGAGAACTTCACTGCACACTGTGTGACCGAATATTTAAAACCAAATTCGGTTTCGCAAGTCACGTACGTGCACATGAGCGGAAACAGATTGCCCAGACTTAGGAGTGTCGGGGTGTCGCCGTCGACGGATACGTCTGGGAGGACATCATCATCATCATAAAAAATATACATTTAAAAATATAAATAAGGAGGCCCACCGGTATCGGGTACAGGGACCAAGCTACCGGTGGTTAGGGCTCCAGAGACAGGAACCTCCTCACAATGCGTGCCGTGTCCAAGAGAACCAACTTCTGCAGGCCCACAATCCAACCATCTAACGAGAGCCTCCTAAGGTGTTGATGAAGGCTCTTGGCGATCAGTCCATTGACTGATACAACTATCGGCACAATGATCGCTGAATCTATCTCCCACATGTCAACAATTATTATTATTATTAGCCTATATTGTCCCACTGCAGGGCAAATCCCCTTCCATTTTCCATGATAGCCTATCTCTTGCCAATTGAAGCCAATTACTTTAATAGGCGACAAGCTCATCCCGCCATCTCATTTTGGATCTACCACGTGGCCGCTGTCTCGTGTTAGGGACCCACTGCATAGTTATTTTTTAATAAATGGATAATTCGAATAATCGTAATTCTGCGATAAATCAGTTCGACCAAAAGTATGACCAATCCATAAAGAGCTACTGCCAAAAAGATTAATAGGTGCCCTTCATGGATTAGGCCAGTTGCCATTCGCGCAGGAGCCCTAGATGGACTACCTCGATTTATTTGATGACGATGATAAGTTTACTACAAAGCTTTAAGTTTTTCATCATTTCAAATTAAAATTAATATCGATAAATCGATGAAAAACGTGATGACCTTTGTCAGCAAACTGCTTATATTTAAATTATTGAGCAATGTTATTTCCTGTATATATTACGAGATCGTGATCGGTAAACTGACTGGACACGAATTTATACTTTAAAGAGGTATCCATTTCCTAAGTGGAAATATAACCTGGCCTTTATGAATACCCAATCGATATTCAGGTGCGGAATACGAGCTCGTATTTTATACATTTTATTCGTAAATTGTTTTGAAACACTACAGGCTAAGAGAATTAAATAGAGAGCTTGGAGAGCTTTCTAATAAACAGTTTTGTGACCAAAATGGCTACCTGGACGCTAAAGCGGAGTAACTGTTTTATTTTTAAATAAAACTTTCGTTTTGAAAATTAAATCCTGCTAAGTGCCGGTACTATTGTTTATTTGTGGAAAAGAGACAACAATATTCCAACACCAACAAAATTCATTTGGGACTACCTTAATGCTTAAACAAATCCATCGCATAAAAAAATATTTGAATTGGTTAATAAACAAAGGAGTTACGCATTCGTCGATCGAACCTCGTAGCATATCGTACCAACTATAACAGCGCTACCTAGGCAGGACTACCTTAGCATAAAAAAATATTTAATTTGGTTAATATATAAATAAGCCATTCATGGCTTGTTGGGTTAAATTTCCACCTAGGACTAGGAACTGTAGACCATGGCTGGATTGTTTACCTAGCTGATTAAATCCAATAATTTTCTTTACTCTCTTTACCTCAGCCATTGTATATTTTCTCTTACGTAACCTAAGGTAAAGTAATTAAATCCACATTTTTCTTACAGTGGATTCAAACTTAGGCCCACGAAGGTAATTAATCTTAGAAGTTTGTCAGATCCATTAATTTATTCTAAGCGACTTGTGATTCAAGCATTGGCTTGTTCTTGGATTAAAGTTACTTAAGTTATATTGCCGTAAAGTGTGCTGGTTTAAGTGAGGTCTAAACTCCAGCTGTGAATAATAATGATGCTGTAAATTGTGGATGCTGTGTGTTACATAATCGAATTAGTAATTTGACAACAAAGTAAAAACGTCGACATGAAAGAAGAATAACAAAAGAGGTGCATCGTGCGAGAATGAATGGAGATATCGGTCAAACAGACGTGTGCGTTCTGGGGTACGCGTAGTCTGTACGCGAAGCGATGCTTTGACTCATGTTTGCTCACGTTTGGCGTGCATTAAACTCATTGAACGTGTACCTTGAAACACGCAGTCCGTACTAGGCTTAAGGCCCCTCTCTCAAAAAATGATGAAAAAGAGGTGTAAATGAAACCATTTTTTGTTGGCATTTAAAGACAAATGACTGCCAAAAAATACAGTATAATTTTTTTAAGATGTGTTTCATAATATAGTTTTGTCATAAATTATGAAGTAATTCTAAATAGTTTGTAAAAAAATCATCGAATCAGCACCAAATTTTTGAGATGTAACCACTTTATGACTTATTTTTTTATGAAATGCTTAATACGAAAAAAAACAATATATGAAAAAAACATACACCTATAATTTGGTAATGTTATATTTAGAATAAGTTTAAATTTTAATTTATTACAAATTAATAAGACGTCCATTCAAAGAATACATCTGTTTGTATCCCCGCGCTCGCCTAAAGAATAAGGTCGTGTTTGCTTCGCCCAACTGCTCAAGGTCGTTGGCGATACCCCAAGCCTTAAGGCGAACAATATACGAACAACCAAGTGATTTGCTAAAAAAAGGCCGATACTAATGTTTGCTTGTGGAAAAGAGACAGCAATATTCCGACATCAATAAAATTCATCAAATCATCACCCTAATGCTTAAAAAACAACAAACCAAACGCATAAAAAAATATTTAAACTGGTTAATAAACAAAGGAGTTGCGCGTACGTCGATCGAACCTCGCAGCATATCATACCAACTATAACATTGCTACCTAGGCAGTCCAAACAATCTTAATTGAAGTTAGACGACCTAAATATCAAATACCGGATACATAACTGGATACTATCGTCTCTCATGCGATTTTGCGTGCATTTTCAAGCGATAGACGATCGAGATAGTAATCCCTAGCTTTGCAATGAAATACGAGGAATAATAAAACTGTGTCGGGGCGTGAATTTGTTCTGGAATAGATATTGAATCGTGTCACGTTATCCTTAGTACTTATGGTAGTGTAAACGATAGAATAATTGTGTTGCTAATTAATGGATAATGGATAGATAGATAATTCATTATTGTAGGTACAGAGAGAATCAAAACTAGATAGATAGGAACTCTTTGTTCTACACCAATAGGGGCAAGGGACGCCCTTTTCGCTAAATGCGATTTCGTCCAAGCAACCTTAGGATGGACAGGAATGACCTAAAAGTATGATGGTGTATTTTAATCATAATCGATAGTTGATTTTATTAGCACTGTAATTTGCCGGACGTAACTCGGTTTAGTGGTCTTTAAATGCTTATGTCGAAGTTCCGGGTTCAATTTTCGGGTCAGGCCAAAAATAGGTGTAAGTTCAAAATAAATGCCGGAAGTTTGGCAATGCATGCAAGGCTTTTCCTAAACCTAATCTCTCTCCAGTCGTGTCAGATTGCCGTAATAAAGAGCACACCTCTGTTTGCGCACATACTTGTTCTCTATAATATCTGCCACGCAGGACATTATTTAATAATAATTTCATGCACTAAATCATTCAACAACATAAACCCTTCATTTAGACAGATGGGGGAAGGTTAAAAATAAATCTGACCATTACATTCATTGCCATATGTAACCATGACTTGAATTTCAATCAGTCACAGAACACAGAACCGTCATTGATGAGATATTGACGTCATTGTTTTCGCTCACTTCAATTTATTGCCCTTTGAATCCTCTTTTGTACTTCACTGTGACTGAGTCAAAACAAATGGTAATTTTATTGCAAATGTACAAGGCTTTAGGCTGCCTGTTTTTCAGTTGTATTTTTACACTACCAAGTGCGAAATAGGCATACGGTAAGCAGTTGTGTAGCCTATTTAAGCTTGCAATACAAGAAGCATTGAGATGTCGATATTGTGACACCAGATTTTATGTTTGATGGATAGCTCTTGGATAATAAAAACGTGGTTTTCAAGTCTGTTTCCCTTAAATAAGCACTGGACTATTACAGACAAAGGATTAAAAATCTGAATAACTCTGTTGTCAAGTTGGCTATATACTCCTAAAGCAAATAAAATCGGCTAGATTTTAAAGCGATTGAAATTTAAATGCTCACAAAATGTAGGCCCTAATAGAATTCATTCATTTTTCAGGCTATCTAGTCTCAGATTCTTGCAACAGTTCGCAACCAATAAAATGAATTATTTATTTAAGTAAGCTACACTGCTTTCAAAGTTTATACAAAAAGTTAAACTAACCTTAATAGAGTAGTTTGAGAGACAAATCTTTGTGTGATGAGCATAAATGTTTGTTCTGTGTCTGGGTGTTATTTATCTATAACATGTATGTATCCTTACTAATATTTATAAATGTGAAAGTTTGTAAGAATGGATGGATGTTTGTTACTCTTTCACGTTAAAACTACTGAACGGATCTGGATGAAAATTGGCACAGAGATAGATTATGGTCTGGAATAACACATAAGCTACTTTTTGCAGCGATAACCTACATCCACGCGGGCGGAGCCGCGGGGAACAGCTAGTTTAGAAATATACAAGTATGTTAATCAGTTGTCTAGTTACTATAGTACGGGCTCTCCCTAGTTTGGGATCAGATGGCGGTATGTGACTGGTCCCAAAAAATAAATTATATTATTTACGGCCATGCCACGACGTCCTTATAAAGATTTGTTATCGATCTTGATTTGATTTTTTAATAATTACGTACCATATCAACACGTGTACAAATTTACTTTTATTATATAATTCAAATTTCAACATAACATACAACATTAATTAACTATAGCGTTTTCTTTGAATAATTTGGTAGGTATTTGATAACATATTATTAAGTAATTGCGGTAAGGAAACCGTAAAACAATTTCGTATTCATTAAGGTTTGGCTTACAGATTCCACATTACGCAAAATATAAGATTACGGTAACAATTTCAAAGACTTTTCGTATAATGTAATGAAATATCATAATAATTATATACTTTACTTTAGGAATCGGATGTGTTGTGTTTTTGATTTTTCTTTTATGAATATGAATGAATAGCAGCTTTGACATCACCAAACATCGGTCCCACGCCTGATCTAGCGCTGGTTGTGTCGGACTGGACTATGAGAGTAAAATATTATATTATTACAAAGCACATAACAATTATGTCAGCATAATATGTCTTGTGCATTATAATAATAACTAGGGGGACTTCGTCCGCGTAACGTGGTTATTTGGAATATTTTCCCCGATTTTGCAACATATCTCACTACTGCTCCGTTCCTATTGATCATAGCGTGATGTTATATAGCCTTAAGCCTTCCTGGATAAATGCACTATGCAACAAAAAAAGATTTTTTCTAATCGAACCAGTACTTTCTGAGATTAGCGCGGGCAACCAAACAAACAAACAAACTCTTCAGATTTATAATATTAGTACTAGTATAGATTACGCCGGTATTCATGCACCTCTACGTCAACACGCCGCGCCGCCGCCGCGCCGCACCGTATCGTCACATTGCCATTGTCATGAGTAGAATTATCGACGCTCTCTCCTGCGCATCATCGGCCAGTTAAGTGTTCCGCTTCTATACGGGCTCTCGACAAACTTTGTGCCTAGGACCTACGTCCCTGAGTGTTTAGTGTTTTCAAGAGAAAACACTAAACCCTTAGGAGGACCTGGCAGAATATCAGCGCTGCAGCGTCTGCGATGTTGCAATAAATCGCTGAGCTAGGTCCTGTTTTGTCTTGTAACCATTATATATATTTTTTAGATTACTGTAAGTAGTAAGATGTAAAGACAAAATAAATATATTTTTCTTTCTTTTTTTTCGTTTACTTTCTTTCTTCCTATCTGTGAAAGTCTATTGTTGTGTAAATATTTGTCTGTCCTATAAGTGTTTTCTTTGGTGTGATCCTATTATCTCCTTAAATAAATAATAAGTAACGTTATTATTTATTTAAGGAGATATTTTGGTAATGTCCGACCGCGTGGGCGATGGCGATGTTACGTTGCCATTAGGTATCGTCAATTTCCTATCAACGCATTTAATTTTTCAATTGTTTGTTGACTTGGGTCACTATGCCAGCGTTTATTTAGGGATGCGTTTTGAAAGAAACGTATTATCCCAGGAATACTCCACCTTAAAGCCCTGGTGTAAAAAAATGGGTTGACAAAGTGCAATTGATACCTCTGGCATTGCAAGCGTCCATATATAGCTACGGTAACTGCTATAAGGCAGTGGGCCATATGCTTGTTTGCCACAAAAGTAGTATTTAGAAAAATGTAGGCCATATTTGGACGTATTCTTCTTCGACCTTCAGCTTTTTTATTGCTTAAATTATTTTTCAACGTGATCATAAAAAAAGCATTTACTTTTCTAGAGATGATCAACATTTTTTGCTTTAATTAATCAAGTCTAATGAGAATTGGCTGGTTCGTATCAAGTATAACCCGAGGTAAAATTTATTTTTAATAAAGTCTATAATATTTCGCATATTGCGGGTATTTCATTAATTTATAAAATGTTAATATAATAAATAATATTAATATTTTTGGGACAACTCACACACCGCCATCTGATCCCAAACTAGACAGAGCCTGTACTATGGATTTGTTATAGTTGATTTTCTAGCAAGACATAAATATTAAATTCATATACTCGATCAACATAGCAAAAGAAGTACCTATGTCAAGATCGGAGCTAAGGGAAATCTGTAGCTTGCAGACTCTGTTTACCCTTCCGCTCTTGCCCAGCAATGGGATACAATGTCGGCTAACTAAAAAAAAATAATACCAAATAACAAACCAATAAAAAATCGGCCCACAACTATACCATCGTGTTTAGTTATTTGGTTGTGGTCTGCTGTAAGGTTTCTTTCCCCGTTTGGAGTTGCTCGATTATTTAAAAAGAAAGAAAGAAAAGTATTTATTTCGCTCTCAAACAAAAGGTATAACATAGTACTTAATCTAACAACTAGCCTAGTTGAGGCGGAAATGGTCTTAGCTCAGCTATGTAGCCGCTACGACGAAGGACGTAGTAACGCTGGTATTCTGCTAAAAACAAAGTGACGCACACGGGCAGTAAGCAGCCTACTTGAATTTTAAAATAATCATTAATTAATTAAAAACAATACAGCTATTAGTGGGGAAACTATTGGTTTGGAAGCGTCTTGGCCAGGTTATAGGGTCTTCAATTCGAAGTCAAGGCAGAATTTTTAAGAAATAGTCATATTGTTTCTTAATGTTTTATAGAATTTCTGCCTTGACTTCGAATTGGAGACCCTATAACCTGACCAAGACGCTTCCAAACCAATAGTTTCCCCACTCCATAAACGATGCCTTTATATTTGCAATCTTGCAATCCAATATATATAAAATGTGTACACGCATGTCGCTACACACGAGGCATCCCCAGGACAATATGGCCGCAAACAAAAAGAGTTTTCAATATTGCCAACCTTTTTAACCATGATGTCGGTTATATTTGTTCAGCCTCAGGGGTTAAAATAGAAATAAATTGCATATAAAGTAGACTACACGTGTAGTAGTATACTTACCGTGTTGTGGGTTTAATCATATGCGTTGGTGGTCCAGTGGCCACAGTATGCGCCTGCAGTGCACGAGGTTGTGGGTTCGATTCCCACACAGGACAAAACTTTGTGTGACCCGTAAAGAGTTGTTCTGAGTCTGGGTGTAATTTGTGTCCATTAGTTGTATGTTTGTAAAGTCCCCCGCGACACAGAGCTTGTTCTCTAGTGCGGTTTCTGGTGTCATATAATTTTTAAAAAATGGGGATAACAAGCGGTCCACCCTCACTTCACCCGGGTTAAATACTTTTTTACCCGTTTAAGAATTTACAGTTACAGCGGAGGTGGCCGAGAGCAAAGGTTGCTTGCACGCAAGAAATGCGAGTTCGATCCCGGGTGGCAGTACCGTATATGAATTTTTACTTTTTTGAAAGTGTGTTTACCATCTGCTAACGGTGAAGGAAAACATTGTGAGGAAACCCACGTGTTTTAGAAGAAATTCTAAAGACGTGTCTGATTCACCAACCCGCATTAGGCCAGCGTGTGGGAATTAACGCCTAAATCCTCTCTCTCTTGATAGAAAAGATGAGACCCGTGCCCAGCAGTGGTACATATATGGATCTTAGTGAACTTTGTGTCCGTAAATTGTATATTTGTAAAGTCGTATTATTATAAACTGTTAAGTAAAATTGTATTATTATAAACCGTTCTGTGGTAATCAAGCGCTGTGTCGCATGGGACGTAAAGTGAAGTTGTCAAACTATCCATACTAAAGTGCTAGACTATCCATACTAATATTATAAATGTGAAAGTCTGTTTAATTGTTAGTTTATACGTTAGCTTATTAGTTTGTTTTTTACCTTTTTACGACCAAATGGCTTCAATGATCTTAATAAAATTTGACAAAGAGATAGGTAGTATTCTTGGGAATTACATGAATTAATTTTTATCACGATTACCGATATCGACGCGGGCGGAGCCACATGCATCAGCTAGTAACGTTAGCCCAACCACAGGAAAAATTACACGCTCACATTTAAAGTATAAACAGACGACCGAACTTGGTTCGGCCCGAACCACGAACATGGTGCGCTCCGAACCATATTATTATTATAATGATATTAATAATAATAATGTCCGGCGGACCGTGCACCACACGAGCGAATATGGTTCGTAGCGCACCATGTTCGTGGTTGGGCCCGAACCAAGTTCGATCGTCTGTTTACACTTTTACACTTAACAAGGTCTTTAACCTTTCATCGTTTTATATATTTGACCTAAAACGACGCCATTCAAAATAATTTATATAGGTACCACCTAATTCCATTAACGAACGTCATTAAATGATTGTTTTCAATGACACGAGTGCCTATCCAATTACACAAACAGTTTTAATTCACATACACGCTCATTAACTTGTTTATTTACTGAAACTCCGTGAGCACATAATTTACCCCAAGGTTGGAATAATTTTGTCCCTTTTTTATGAATAAAATGAGTCAGAGTTATTCGTTGTAGCGGGAGTGATATTGAGTTTCGAATGACGTTATTGCGACGCACGCTATTTCGATTTTTTTTCACCTGGTATCGATTATCGAATCGATTTCGATTTCGATTTAACGTGCTTTCGAAAAAACGTACAAGTCGTAAAAAAAATCGAAATTGCGTGTGTCGCAATAACGTTATTCGAAACTTCATATCACTCCCCTTTTAAACACGTTATTTTTATCTAGATCGTAGTATCTACATATGTTCTATGTAATATTAGGATTTTAACTGTTTCTGGATTTTCTATAAGATATATTTCATTTTATAATTCCAGCACTAAGCTGCTGAGTCGTTGGTACCCGTGGTAGACAAAAATGAAAAATAAATTTGAATTCACAAAGAGCACCTGCCAAAATTATTAATAGTTGCCCTGCGTGGACTAAGTAGTTGCCATTCGTGCACCCCTCCAGAAGGCACCCTTCTGGTGGGGTGCTTCGAAAGTTAACCCGTTTATCTATTTATTTTAAGATAACTACAGCTTTTTGTAAACGATACATACTTTTGGTGCAGTAGCGGGTAATGCCTCCGTGATTATAATTAATTCGGCGGCTTTACTCACTTGTTTAAATACATACATATCCATAATTATTATAAATATCTCTCTCACAGCTGGAGTAAATAGGTGGCTAGATAAACGTTATTAAACATGTACCAATATTGATGATGATGATGTCCTCCTAATCGAATTTCGGTCACGGTGGCTAATCTCAACGGAGACTAGCCATTTTCGCGGAAAATATTATAGTGCACAAGTGAGTGTGCAAACACAAGTGTACTCTTTATCCCCTCACTCTCAAAGTCCGGTGAGATGGCAATCCGATACAACTGGAAAAAGATCAGGCGTAGGACTAACGGCTCTATGTGCTTTCCAAAGCAAAAATACCTATATTTCTATTAAAAAAAAAAACAAAAACTCCTACACTAGAGAACAAGCTCTGTGTCGCGGGGGACTTTACAAACATACAATTAACGGACACAAATTACACCCAGGCTCAGAACAATTCTTTGTGGGTCACACAAAATGTTATCCTGTGTGAGAATCGAACCCACAACCTCGTTCACAGCAGGTGCATACTGCGGCCACTGGACCACCGAGGCAGTCAAACCTATACTTATATAATACTAATACGAGTACAATTGAAACCTTTCAAATAAAACAAAAACAGCATAACTTCCTAGCATAACTTATACATAATAAATGAGACTCAAATGCTCAATGACAGCTACCACTCGGGCTTATGTCTACTTAATGCTTTACCATCAGCAGGTCACTCGTAGTTAATCCGAAATATTGTTGAGAAGATTTAACCTGAAACTGTTTATGTTAGCCAGGAGGTCGCATCTCGCAATGAATAAACATAAAGCTTAGTTTACGCGTCAGTTTCTCCATAATATTAAGGCTACTTGCAAACGGGCCAGCGACGATAAAATTCTGCACTTGTTTTTTGTTTATTTATTTAGTAGTAAATAAGTAAAAGGTCGCGGGCAAGCTTCACAAGGTCAGCTCAGGACCGAGTGATGTGGAAAACCTTGTGGGAGGCCTATGTCCAGCAGTGGACGTCTTCTGCCTAAGATGGAAAAATATTGTCACTATTGACATATTATTTTATTCTTTGAATAATAGCACTAATATGTAAATTGGAGCAAACTGTACACCATACTAATATTTTATATCTTGCACGACTACTTAGTAGGTATTAAGTACGATTAGTTTGTTATCAATAAATTAAGTATCGTGTTTTGACTGCATCAGTTTACATGCTATCATAATTGTATTTTACAAAAGATTGTAACTATCTGGCGATTAAAAAGAGTGGCCTAAGTTTCTTGCTAGTTTATCTCTTGATATAAGTCAGCGAACTAGCCATAGGAAAATTAGCAGACATCATCCTTCTGTCATATTCATATTTTATAACATTTATAACTGTTACTTTGTAACCTAAATTAATAAATGAATGAGGAGTTTAAGTTTGACCACAGTCACTAGTGGCTGTCGCACGCCACGTCCTACGGCAACGCGCAAACGGAGGTGGTTAATGGCCACCACTAGTGGTCGGTGGCCACCACAATTTGTTTAAGTCTCCTGCTGAAAGTAGCGAGTAGTCATCACCATTTGGTGCGTGGTAGCCACCGGTGGCGTGTCGCGAACACTCTGTCGCGTATGGTTGACACAGTCACGAGTGGCCGCCGCTCTTTACGCGTGTGCGGCGATTCCATACAAATTTTATGAAAAATCTTGTAAACCGTTTGTCGCTAGCCGGATGGCTAGATTGCGCGGAGCCTTAGATACACAACACTGATAAATAAGCAACAGTTACTTAGAAAGCCTTTAGAATAAATCCTTGTACATTCATATTTCATAACGTTTGAAGTAAATATTCTGTTTATTAATACAAAGCGTACCGTCTGATCAATTTTAAGTATACAAATTTTATTGTGATTTATGCCGTACATAAGTAAGACAATGGACGAAAAATTTACTAAAAAGACAATGTATTTTCGCAATATTTTCGATTACGATACAGAACAGAATTTAAAACCTCACGACTCTCTCACGACACGACAAAAATAAGCTTAAGTAAGCTTTTTAGCTAAAAAGCTTACTTAAGCAGCTTACTTAAAAAATAAAAAAACTCTATTACTAATACTCCACTGTCCCTCTGCCTGTATATCCGTCCGTCTATCTGTCACCAAGCTGTATCTCATGAACCGTGATAGGCTAGATAGTTGAAGTTTTCACAAATAATGAATTTCTGTTGCTCCTACAACAACAAATAGGTACGCTTTGCGCGCGTGTCCGACTCGCATTTGGCCGGTTTTTTCAGCTTGATCAACAAAAAATAGAACATAAGATTTAATTAGTCAAAATAAATATTTCTCTTAATAGACAACTTTTTATTATACACCAAGTAACATCTAGCTTATCAACTAATAAATCAATAACCAAGTAATAAATCTTTAAACACCAGCTTCTAAATAACTTTCCACAAAATAAAACAAACTTCAAACAATGCGTAAAAGAGAGATTGAATAACAAGAATGGCCGATTTAAATAACAAGTAAACGGGTATTTGCGTAAAATATTTTATGAACACCACAATGGCGGCCACAACGCCACAATATAAAAGTTTGAACATAATAAATTAAAGAATATTTCATCATAAACTGAAGGAACGACGTCAACGTTGTAAAATTCTTACTTGCTTATTACGGTCAATGGATTTTTTCCGGGAGAATAGTAAGCGATTGCTCACAAAGCAAATTAGTCGTAAGCAATAATGTTTAGTACTTTCCTCAGTTGTAAAAGTTCTTATTTAATATTAGCCTTGGCTCTGCAGACACTGTAAATGTTTATTTCATCTATGCGATTGTGTTTATTCAGTGTCATAGAGTATGTCCTTGGCTCGTAGCTAAGTTAATGATATTATAAAGAAAGATAAGAAGAGAGGTAGGGCACCATACTAGCGAGCAAGCCCGACCGGGGAAGGATCTCCACCTGACTGTAGACCACAGCCAAATAACTACACACACCTGTGTAGTTAGTTGTGTTCCTATGTGTAAGTAGGTACAGTTTTTCAGCGCTCATTTAGTTTAGTTTTGAAAGTAACGTTTTCCTATCTTAGGGATACTACATATTAAAGACCTGGAATTCATAGGCAAGCGTTCATAGGCTACGGTAACTGCTTAACATCAGGCGGGCCGAATGTTTGTTTTCCACTCAAGTAGAATAAAAAGAAAAGAATAATGGTTTACAACTGCTGCGTCTGTGGCCTTAAAACATATCCTTACTAATATTATAAATGTGAAAGTTTGTGAGAATGGATGGATGTTTGTTACTTTTTCACGTAAAAACTACTGAACGGATCTTGATGAAATTTGGCACACAGATAGATTATGGTCTGGAATAATACATAGGCTACCGACATCCACGCGGGCGGAGCCGCGGGCTACAGCTAGTTCTTATATAAAATCGTAACAAAAAGTGTAACCTACGCAAATAATCATCAAATCTTTCCACGAACACTCCTAATCCGTCTGCAACACATCATATTTACAGCAACGACTATTTAACGAGGCATTATACCATAAGTATAAACAATAACTACGGTAATACATATTTCTATCAAACAAGCCAAAAAACGATCAATAAAAAACCTATTATTCGTCGAAATCCTACGCCTAATACCAATCACTGTCATACCGTACATATTGATTGATAATCACGTTATATCACGCATGAGCGTTCGCGATCATCACATAACATTAATCACGTTACTAAATCATAATGTGATGATGTATTAATCATTGAATGTGAACACATCTGTTTAATTTCGTTTCATAAATAATTAATTTATCAAATAATTTTTGTTTGCGGTTTTACGCAAAGTTTCTGGTAATTGTAATTAATATCCTTGTGAAAATAAATAATGTTTAAATATAAAAAGTTGTTTATAAGTTTGTATATTCAGAGGCTATAATAATTTCTAAAATTACTGATTCAGACAGTAGGGAAGTAACAAATAGAAATACGCATTTTTTTAATAATTTGAGTGGCATGCAATGTTTTTGAAGACATCGTCACGGATAGAGCTACGAGTAAGTGGAAGAAGTACATGAAAATGGCAGACCCCACTATCATGTGGGATTAATAGTGAAGCAGAGAGAGAGCACCATGCAAGCAAGCATACCCGATTGAGGAAGGACCTCCACCTCACAGAAAACCACAGCCCAATTACTATACACCTTGTTGTAAATGTACTCTTTTCTGTGAGCATAGGTGTTCTGTAGCCATTTAGCAATGTTTTTTTTAATGTTTTAATATGCTCGCACCAAGATATACATATATCCATGGTTTTAAAGTTCTTTGAGGCGGCAACACACATAGGTATTGCAAGGAATGGTAACTGCTTACCACTAGGTAGGGCGCATGCTTGTTTACCACCTAAGTAGAATCAAAAGTATTGAACATAATTGATAAATAAATTTTCTCAAAATTTTCCCAAAATTTATTTCCTCAAGCCTATTATTATAATGTTGACTGTCAGAAAATTGTTTTCATTTTGCTCAGCAAATATTTGTTTTAATTTTCTTGAGATTTGTTTTATTTTATCGGACTTGACGACAAGGAAACTCCTTTAACAAAAACAATAGATTTCATATTTGAAACAACATTTTTAATTAATTTCTGAATCCAAAAACCAATAGGTATAGGATTTATAAAATTTTCTATTAATTTGAACTTTTTAATTAAATATTAAATCAGTATCTGTGCTACGGTAACTGCTTACCACCAAGCGTGTCGTATGACTGTTCGTTATCGTGGTAGTAGGTATAAAAATACCATCAATATTAAATCAACACGCTACCTAGTTGGTCCTGCGGTAAAAGCTTTTGCGCTTATTATTGTCCGATCGTGAGGTCCTAATTATCTGCCATTATGGCATCTAGTATAACTGTCGATACGTAGATGTATCTGATACCCCTTCCAAAAAGGTAAAACGTTGAAATATCCATACTAATACATATGAAAGTTTGTGGGGATTGGTGCATGTATGGATGTTTGTTACTCTTTCGCGTAAAAACTACAAAGTAAACGAATCTGGATAAAATTTGGCGTAGAGATAGATTATAGTCTGAAATAGCGAATCTTTATCGGTTATCGCTGTTGCACGCGTGGACATGCACGCGGGCGGAGCCGCGGGCAACATCTAGTAAATAACTAAAAATACATAGAAGAACAACATAATCAATCATAATATTTTTGGTAATCCAGTGTAGCATGTGTCTCAGTGCACAAAATATATATCCAGCTCAGCATTATGTCAGGCCACTCCTTTAATATGCCGTTGCCCAAAAGTTGCAGTATGCGATTGGTAAGGAGATAGGAAAAGACATACGGTTTTTTTTACTGCGATAATGGACGTCCACGGGCATTTGCTAGTTTTAACTGTATGTATGTAATATCAATACAAATAAATACGATCTTCTGAAAGATATACTACAATATTTTACGCATTTGAAATTTACGAGACGATAATTTTCCTTTGTCTATAATAAAATCAGTTCGCATAGAATTATTACACAGGTATAGCACGATTTGTTGTTAAATATTAGCATATATTTGTAAATGGATTTGAAATAGGTAAGTTTATTTCATACTTCTTGTCTGGCAAACAAGCATACGGCCCGTCTCATGTTACGCAGTTACAAGCCTATGGACACTTACAATACCAGAGGTATCGCTTGTGTGTCGTCGACCCAATGTTTTTGCACACAAAGATGGAGTACAATGAGCGCTGGAGACTTGTCCTCACACACAGAAATACAACTTCTTTTTTTTTAAAGACAACATCCGCACTAGAGAACATGCTCTGTGTCGCGGGGGACTTTACAAACATACAATTAACGGACACAAATGACACCCAGACTCAGAACAATACTTTGTGGGTCACATAAAGTTTTGTTCTGTGTGGGAATCGAACCCACAACCTCGTGCACAGCAGGCGCATACTACGGCCACTGGACCACCAAGGCAGTCAACTACACCTCTTTATGTAGGTAGTTATTTAGCTGTGGTCTTCTGTAAGGTGTAGGTCCATCCCCAGTCAGGCTTGTAAAATCCATACTAATATTATAAATGCGAAAGTAACTCTGTCTGTCTGTCTGTCTGTTACTCTTTCACGCCTAAACGGCTGAACGGATTTTGACAAAATTTGGTATGGTGATAGATGATAACCTAGAAATGGTCATAGGCTATAAATAATTACGCCATCGTTCTTAGGGGGTAGGCAGTAGGCAGATAACTAAATTGAGTTAGTGATTTTTAGTCGTTTTTGTTGGTACTTTTGCTCTTTCACGTCTAAACGGCTGAACAGATTTTGATGCAATTTAGTAAGGTAATAGATGGTTACCTAAAAACGGATATAAGATCATAATGATCACGTCATCGTACTTAAGGCGTAGACAGTAGGCAGAAAACTGAATTGAGTTAGTGATTTCTTTATGGTTTTTGCTGGGAGTTTTGCTCTATCATGCCTAAACGGCTGAACGGATTTTGATGAAATTTAGTTAGGTGATAGATAGTAACCTAGAAAAGGATATAAGATCAAAATGATCACGTCATCGTACTTAAGGCGTAGGCAGTAGGCAGAAAACTAATTAAGTTAGTGATTCTTAATCGTTTTGGTTTAAAAGTTTACCTCATTCACGCCTTAACGTCTGAACGGATTTTTATAAGACTTGGTTAATATAAAGATAGGATCCAGGCACGGACACAGGCTACTTTCTACGGCGGGAAAATACCTCATTCCCGCGGAAATCTAGCGTGATCGTGTCAAGAAGCGCATGTCGCCATAGCTACTGAAATGATTTTGATGTTTTTTTTTTAAACTGAGTGTTACTAAGACTTCAAGTTAGTATTTGATCACTTTTCTAACTTAGGGGGTCGGTAGGCGCCATAATTTAGGGAATTTATGATAAAATTTTGATGCAACTGTCTTTATTTAACAGTTTTACTTGGATCGGAACTAAGCGACATTCCATCACACTACTTAACTTATAGGGTAGGAAGGTACCAAAATTCAGACTACTTTTTACTTCGGGAAAATATCTCATTCCCACAGGAACCTATACACAGCTACCTATCTACAACATTAAAACTCTGTCTAGAATCACATTACGCCAAAACTATTGATCTGATTTGTATACGATTTTTTATTCAACTGACTGTTACATTACATACAGATAAAATCTAATTACCTACACCACAGAAATTGTTGGATGCTCCCGGAGGCACGGGAAAAACCTTTCTTTTAAACTTGGTTTTAGCGCAAATCCGAAAAGATAAAGGAATTGCTGTAGCAGTTGCCTCTTCCGGAATAGCCGCCACTCAGCTCAATGGTGGTCGAACGGCACATTCGGTGCTTAAACTGCCATTAAACTTGGCCCATGAAGAAATGCCAGTCTGTAATATAAGTAAAAACAGCGAGCGTAAGCGTATGTTGCAGCAATGTAAATTATTAGTTTGGGATGAGTGTACTATGTCCCATAAAAGAGCAACTGAAGCTCTAGATCGGACTTTGAAAGACATCAAGAGTAATCCAAATATCATGGGGGGGATGGTGGTACTTTTAGCGGGCGATTTTAGACACACTTTGCCGGTTATCACTAAAGGCACCCCTGCAGATGAAATAAATGCGTGTTTAAAAGCGTCAACGGTATGGGTGCACGTAAAAACGTTTAGTCTGTCTACAAATATGAGAGTGCAACTACACAATGATGTACAATCTGGACAATATGCTGCTGCTCTTCTTTAAATTGGAGAAGATCGTATGGCAAAGGATGGTAATGGCATGATTACATTGGATCGTGAATTCTGCAATGTTGTGCATAATCCAGATGATCTAAATAACTTCGTCTATAGCGAACTGCTAACTAATATGAGGAATAGAGAATGGTTATGTGAAAGAGCCATTTTAGCGCCGACGAATGAAATGGTGGGACAGATAAATGAGCAAATTATGTCACGCGTGGAAGGTGATATTGTTGAGTTTCTCTCTGTAGACACTGTAATGGATACTGAACAAGTAACATCATACCCTGTAGAATTTCTTAATTCTTTAGAACTGTCGGGAGTACCTTCACACAAACTGAGGCTGAAAGTAGGCGTTCCTGTCCTTTTGATGCGGAATTTAGATGCACCAAGACTGTGTAATGGCACACGGTTGCAAGTAACACACCTCGGTCGCAATATTGTAAAAGCAATCATTATGACTGGAATGGCAAAAGGAGAGAACGTTTTAATCCCCCGTATACCCATAATTCCGACAGATTTGCCATTCCAGTTTAAGAGATTACAGTTTCCGCTGAAAATCGCATTCGCTATGACGATGAATAAAGCTCAGGGGCAAACATTAAAAGTAGCCGGCATTAATTTAGAAAAGAGTTGTTTTTCTCACGGACAATTATACGTGGCTTGCTCACGTGTTTCAAGTCCACAGAATCTCCATGTGTTGGCCAGAGAGGGAAAAACAAAGAACATAGTTTACAAAAATGTACTACAGTAATAAGGCCTCTTATTTTTAGCTTCCTACATTATTATACTACTTACATTAAGTTAGTACTTCCTACGCAGACGATGTTGCGGATGTCACACTGTCTAACATCGGGTGTTGGCAGGTAGGCAGTTAGTAGTATTTTAAACCGATTTACATTATTTACTTTTTATATTTACTAAGGAAACATTCGAAGCTATCCATTATGTAGCTTAGGTTGCTTTTGAACAAATTTTGATGTGAAGTTGAGGACTGGAACACGATAGTGGGACATTGTTGCAGGGGGACTTACAGCCGGGAGAAAACAAAAAAACTTATGCGGACGAAGTCGCGGGTAAAAGCTAGTAAATAATATATTAGAGGTATTGGTTGCCGAGTGTATAAAGAATCCGCCCGCCATCGATGTGAATATTTCAGAGAATTCTATGTAATAGTGAAGGAAAACCTCGAGATGAAACCCACATATTATTTTTGTTTATGGGTGCTACTCAAGAACCTTTCTGCGGTAGTGGCCATCGATTCTGCAAGATATGTGCCCGTTGCCACTATGAGCTATGACGGTCTATTTGGTTTTCATACAGATACAGTAGAACTCCAGGCATAGCTAATGTTTTTTGACTGACCAAAATGATGTATGAATGTTACTATTGATTTTTTTATACTACTAAGAAGGCAAACAAGCATACGGCTCGCCTTATGGTAAGTAGTTACCGCAGCTTATAGAAAGCTTGCAACACCAGGGGTATCACTCGCGCGTTTTTCGCGGTATTCCGGCTCTTTAAGGACTCCTTTCTTGAAGGACTCCATGCTTAGTCTCTTAGAAAAACCTTCTCTGAAACCGTACTGTACGGCATGATAGAGGTTCTAAGATGTGAGGATGAACTCCCTGACGATGGCGGGAGGTGCGTTGTTAAAATGTGGATAACAAATAATAACATTGTGGTTTACTTATCAGTCTTAACTATCCTTGCTCTAATCTGGAGGCACGGGAGTGCACCGGCAAGACGATACAACGGTAGCGTAGGGCACTACCTATGAGTACCTTTTCTAGAAGCGTTTTGTCGTATATTTGTACCTTTATGTAGTCGGCCTGAGCCTCTAGACAAGTGGCATAAGCGATAGTCGAATCGAAAAGTCAAAATATAAAATGTATGGAATTTGACGTGAGTCTACGATTTAACGTCGTAAACTTACGTCAAATCCCATCCATTTTCTTTTTTGACTTTTCGATTCGACTATCGCTTATGCCATTTGTCTAGAGGCTCTGGATACAGTTAGAAAGTTAAAATTCTCAGGATATAATGTCAACGAAATACTTATTAAATATGCCAAGTTTCAAATATACATACTATCAATACTATCTATCTTCTACGTTCTATTATTACAGAAGCAGAGTTTGTTTGTTTAAACGCGCTTCGAATCTCTAAAAAAACTTTTTGCATATGCCCAATTCTTGAGAAAGGTTAAAAGAGCATGGCGATATCCAAATTATATACATAGGTACATACATAAATTATAACGCCCATTTCCTATTAGGGTAGGCAGAGACTATGGTATACCAAATGCTTTGATCCAGACATTATTTTTTCGCCAACTCTACATTCGAATTTATGATCATCATTCGTTTCATTAAGCCGCGGGGGATAGTGCAAATATAAACGGAATAATTCTACACTCACAATAACTAAAGTCAAACTTCCTATATTCCTGGCCACGATCCAAGTCCTGCAGCTATTTATTTACATACACTGCTGTTTACCTTCATTAAACGCAATCGTTCGTTGATAGAAGATGTGTGATGGACGTTGAGGCGGCCGAAGTTACGTCTTCCCTTCGCTTTCATCATTCATGAAATGTTTGTGACAAATGTAAACATATCGAAGTACATGTTCCAGTTTTGTTTACGGATAGGTTTTTAATTGAAATGTAAATAAACTTTTATATAATCAACTAGCTGTTGCCCGCGGCTCGGTTATCGCTGCAAAAAGTAGGTGTAGCCTATGTGCTATTCTAGACTATAATCTATCTCTGTGCCAAATTTCATCTAGATCCGTTCAGTAGTTTTTACCTGAAAGAGTAACAAACATCCATCCATCCATCCATTCTCACAAACTTTCACATTTATAATATTAGTAAGGATAATTGACTGGCCTGTTGGTCTAGTGGTTAGTGACTCAGTCGGCTAAGCCGGAGGTCGTAGATTCGATTACCACTCAGGACAAATTTTGTGTGATTCATAAATATTTGTTCCGAGTCAAAATGTAATTTGTGTCCATTAGTTGTATGTTTGTAAAGTCCCCCGCGACACGGGGCTTGTAGTGAACAAGTCTACAGTCGCGGGCGTGAGAGAGTTGTTTTGTTTTAACAATAAAACTACGGTAGGTATCGTTCAACGAATTTCTTGAAAATAAATGTTGCATTAACATAAATTAAGAGACTTGGTAACATGTCCGACTGAAGAAGGATCTCCTTCTACCTCAGAAGACCAGAGTTAAATAACTGTACATATTCGTGTAGTTCTGTGCGTATGCGCTAGTATAACATAACACATGGGTTTGAATTTTGGCAATTCGAACGAAATTTGTAATCGTACGAAAAACTTTTGATATATTACGCGATTTGAAAATATTATTTATTTAGAACAACCAACAAGGTATACACCATACAGTTCCTTAGGACTAGTACTTATATCTAGCGTTTGGTGCTACCTTACTTAAAGGTCACCACGGCATGCACTTAGTTAGAAGCTATAAATTATAACAGGGTAGGTAATCCATACTAATATTATAAATGCGAAAGTAACTCTGTCTGTCTGTCTGTCTGTCTGTTACTCTTTCACGCCTAAATGGCTGAACGGATTTTGATGAAATTTGGTATGGTGATAGATGATAACCTAGAAATGGTCATAGGCTATAAATAATCACGCTATCGTTCTTAGGGGGTAGGCAGTAGGCAGATAACTAAATTGAGTTAGTGATTTTTAGTCGTTTTTGTTGGGACTTTTGCTCTTTCACGTCTAAACGGCTGAACAGATTTTGATGAAATTTAGTAAAGTAATAGATGGTTACCTAAAAACGGATATAAGATCAAAATGATCACGTCATCGTACTTAGGGGATAGGAAGTAGGCAGAAAACTGAATTGAGTTAGTGATTTTTTTATAGTTTTTGCTGGGAGTTTTGCTCTATCATGCCTAAACGGCTGAACGGATTTTGATGAAATTTAGTTAGGTGATAGATAGTAACCTAGTAAAGGATATAAGATCAAAATGATCACGTCATCGTACTTAAGGCGTAGGCAGTAGGCAGAAAACTAATTAAGTAAGTGATTTTTAATCGTTTGTTTTAAAAGTTTACCTCATTCACGCCTTAACGTCTGAACGGATTTTTATAAGACTTGGTTAATATAAAGATAGGATCCTAGGCACGGACACAGGCTACACGATAATGGGACATTGTTGCAGGGGGACTTACAGCCGGGAGAAAACAAAAAAACTTATGCGGACGAAGTCGCGGGTAAAAGCTAGTACTATATAAATATTAAAGAATAACAATTTTTAATTTTTTTATCATTTACGTATGGAAGACAGATAAATTAGTATTTGTAGTGCAGCAGGTTATACATCAATTTATTAAGCTGCGTCAAAGAGTATTACTTTAAATTCAGTTTTGCTCTGTCCGAAAATATATTATAGTTGTGATAACAAAGTTTCTACGTTCAGAAACTTATGTCTAATGTGGTGAACGAACTCTAAACCTGTTGCGTAGTTAATGACGATTAATGACGATGCGACCACTCAACCAACAAGTTTTGATAGTCTACCCGACTAAGGCGAAGCCAAAAGGAGGGTTATGATTTTCCTGTATGTATGTTTTTTATAAACCACACCGCGACTAAACATATAATATTCTATTTTAAATTTTAACTCTTCCTACCTATTTATTTGTTTTATTTGAAAGCTAAATAGAACTTCGTTTTTTCTCGCTGTGCTCGAAATTTTGTAGCACCAAATAACAAAAACAGTCTCGCCTAAGCAATGAGAACGGACAAATAAAATAACGTTCTATTTTTGAACGAGGTACAATCGACAACGTTGGCGTTAAAAAGTTCTAAACTTTAGCCAAGCAATTTTATTAATACCAGTAAAAACTGTTGAAATCATTCAATTATTTATTTACCTGTAAACTAATGTGCAATGTAGGATCGGCCAAATTGGCGCGCAACCATTTATAGAATGTTTATTAATTAATTTAACACAATATGGTATGCCTACGAAAGATTTAACATGGTCTACGGGAAAATATGACTGCCTCGGTGGTCCAGTGGCCGCAGCATGCGCCTGCTGTGCACGAGGTTTTGGGTTCGATTCCCACACAGGACAAAACTTTGTGTGACCCACAAAGAGTTGTTCTGAGTCTGGATGTAATTTGTGTCCGTTAATTGTATGTTTGTAAAGTCCCCCGCGACACAGAGCTTGTTCTCTAGTGCGGGAGTTGTCTATTTAAAAAAAAAATAAGTTTCACAGTAAAATCATAAAATATTTTAGTTAGCAATTTTGACGGTTATATTGTGTTTTATAAACAAATAAATATTCTATGGCAGGTCAAGCGCCAACTTTGTCGATCGTACCTCAGTAATAGGGATTTGTTCGCAGTCTGGGTCAATTTGTTAAACGCCTATAGGCTAAATTGTCTCAGCGAGGTTCGGTTTACGCAACAAAATTGATTCCATCAAGTTGCGAGGGTACGGGAGAAAAGCAATATACCAACTCTTCCTTGTTGATCAAATTTATGCGTTTTAGAAATGCCGCCTAAGTGCTTCAAGTAAATTATGTTCATGAGTGACTCAATTTATTTCATAAGATATTTACATGAATAGTTATTAAAATAAAAGCAAATTAACCTAAACTACTTAAAATCAACCAAATATTGTATTTAAAGATCACCGCTCTGAGGAAAGGTGCCTAAAAGACTGGCCACATTGCCACGCTGTATCGTAAGGCTAATGCGTTGAGCCAAGTAAAGGCCAGCCTTAGGATCGTGGGATGACTTGACTAAACGCTTAGAAGAGTTGCTTTCCGCAATATTCATATTTAAATCGGATATATCCTTACCATAGTCGAAAAACGTCTTAATTTTTAAAGGTTGAAGGCTACTTTTTAATGAAAATAGAGCAGAAAAGCAAAAATAACCCAACAACTTAAAATTTTGTAAGGCCAATTTAACGAAAAAAGGAACAAAACGTCAGCCAATTTAGCTACGTCCATTTTGCTGACAAACCATAAAACTGACAACAAACTTACGCCTCTATTTAACCACCAGATCATTTATTATATTAAACCCGACTAAAATACTTAATTGTTTTTGATATGCTGTTGCTATTTTCTTTATTTTCGCAACATAAAGTAGGTAAGTAAAGCTTTATTAAAGGAGTTTGGATTTTTGCCCGGTATTGGTTAGCCTCCTCTTAAATAGAATGGGGTTCTTCAAGAAAGAATTTATAAAGTTTATCGGTCGGCAACGCACGAGTGATATCCTTTGTGTTACAAGCGTCCATAGGCTACGGTAACTGCTTACCATCAAGCAGGCCGTATGCTTGTTTGCCTTCTTTGAAGAATAAAAAAAATAAGACCTAACATAACTAGCAAGACTTCGGTATCATACACTTCTGCCTACCCGTTTAGAAAAAAGAAATAACTGGTATTTAACTTCTGTAATATCACCAACAAGTTGACAAAATTTCTAAAATGAAACACTCCATCACAATTATTTACTTTTAATCAGATCATATTTGCCAAGACAACCGACAAAACCATTTATATTTCGCCTATTGCAACATTATTTTAAATAAGGATTGCTTCACAGTTTGTGAACTTTATTATCTTAAAGATTATATGAATGATGGTCGGTGATTGGAGCGAATGTTGCTAATTCTCATTTGATATTCAAAAGAATGGGCGAACTTTGAAGGACGTAGAATTAACAGTTTTATTAAATAGATGAAGAAACTTAAAATTCAATCTTTGGCATCGTTCTTGACATCGTTATAGGAATTTATTTTCGAACTTAATTTAAAATTCGTAACATATCATCTTGATATTTTATATAGATTTTGATGCTGTCTGTACATAAACTAAAACTTCCATCGGGCGAAACGCCCAATCAAATATTTTAAATTTTGTAATTTGGTCGTTTGGCCCGTTCGGGCGAACAAATGGCGGGCGAAACGACCTATAACTCATCTTATCTAGATTGATGGTTGTCCATAATTAAAATTCAATTAAAAATTGAAAAAAATAATATTGCCCCAATCAAACCTTAAATATCAATCGACAGATACATCTGTCGATCCGTACTTGTACTTGTATGACTATCTTAAACCTCATAAATGAGGTTTTAGCACAGATATACATTCTATATATGTGGGTTTTAGATAGCCGATAGCTATACAAGTACAAGCACAGGTATTGCAAGCGTCTATAGCACAGAAAAATAGGTCAATAGTTATCAGTAACATTTTAAGTAAGAAAAACATTTTATTTGTCTTGATAAAAGGTACAAAAACACAAATTTATAAATAATAATTAATAAATATTATTATTATTTTTTTTTTAAAGAGACTATAATTTTAGCATGGGGTTTTAACAAAACATCACGACGATGAGACGGAGTTATGAGGTTTTTAAAGGGTCGGCAACGCGTGAGTGACACCCCTGGTGTTGCAAACGTCCATAGGCCATGGTAACTGCTTAACATCAGGCTGGCCGTTTTGTTGTTTGCCACCCAAGTAGCATGAAAAAAACTGCTTGCCATTAAGCAATACATATGCTTGTTTTCAACTTAAGTAGAATAAAAAGGGTTAAACAATCTAGCAATGTTACTAACTACACTACCTTAAATAGATGTCCGTTTTAATTAAACATATTAGAACCTCTTCGTGTCCCGGAAAGCACATAAAACGTGTGTTGGTTATCTCTTTCCCTCCGCGTCGGAATACCGTCCCATCAGATTACAAAAGTGAAGGAATAGAAAGTGCACCTGTTTTTATTTATTTTTTTGTTAAAGACAACACCCGCACTAGAGAACAAGCTCTGTGTCGCGGGGACTTTACAAACATACAATTAACGGACACAAATTACACCTAGACTTTTTTTTTTTTTATTCTACTTGGGTGGCAAACAAGCATACGGCCCGCCTGCAGATGTTAAGCAGTATCCGTAGCCTATAGACGCTTGCATTACCAGAGGTATCACTTGCGTGTTGCTAACTCATATTTTTACACCAGGGCTTTAAGATGGAAGTAACCCTGGGATAGGAATACGTATCTTTCAAAATGCATTCCTAAATGAGCGCTGGGGACCTGTACTCATACACAGGAACACAACTACACCGCTGTGTGGAGTCATTTGGCTGTGGTCTTCTGTAAGGTGGAGGTCCTTCGTTCGCTAGTATGGTACCCTACCTCTTTTTAAAGTTTTGTCCTGTGCGGGAATCGAACCCACCTCGTGCACAGCAGACGCGTACTGCGACCACTGGACCACCAAGGCAGTCAAGTCTGTGCTAGTACACACATTAAAATTTATGCCTGTGCAGTTGGTTAGTCGACATTGTACCTCGGAGCAGTATTATTTTTTAGTGCATTTATAGTTGAAGTAACAAAATAGTATAAGCTTTCTAGCTTCATTATATTAAGTACCTACCTGCCAAAGAGAAAAGATTCTATGAATATTGAACTTTGCGCACATAACAACATATCGTACTTTGGAGCTAGGTTTAATATTATGAGTATTTGCAGTTTTACATTCAGTAGTTTTTAAAGATCTGCAGCGCTTGTTTAGGGATGTATATTGAAATAAACGTTTTGCTTGCTATCCCTGGGATACTCCATCTTAAAGCTCTGGTGTAAAAAAAAGATTCGGCAACACGCAAGTAATACCTCTGGTATCGCAACCGTCCATAAGCTACGGCAACTAGTAATAGGCAGGCGATACGTAGGTATGCTTGTTTGCCAACCAAATAATATCCTACTAATATTATAAAAGCGAAAGTTTGTAAGTATGGATGGATGTATGGATGGGTGTTTGTTACTCTTTCACGTAAAAACTACTGAACGGATCTGGATGAAATTTGGCACAGATATAGATTATGGTCTGTAATAACACATAGGTTACATAGTGATAACCGACATCCACGCGGGCGGAGCCGTGGGCAACAGCTAGTGCAAAATATATTGATCCGCCAACCTTGAGGACCACAACCCATTCCTGGATCAAACTCACACCTAATGTATAAAACTCAGTTACTTATCCACTGGGCTACCACCGTACAAATGCATCTCCTTTGCTAGCAACAAAGCGTTAAAATGTTACATTTATAATTTTTTCGCAAATTTTAGATCACGTGTCAAAGCTTGACCCAATTATTTCCTAAAACATACCAATCAAACAAAACAAACTCGTTAATGTTATTAAATCAAAAACAAATTTGCACAGTTAGGTAGATATAGCTCAGTAGGTTGGTCATTTGGACCACCCTCGTTATAATATCATATTTGACCTTCAGTAATCAACACGGAAACGCGGGCGGAGGGCCGTTGTGGCAATTGTTTAATCTTATCTAGGGTTACATTAATGGGGAATAAGTATATATGTAAATTAGTGATGCAGTTGTATGATGCTGTTATGAAGTTTAAAACTCATGAACTAACCTTGGATTTGAGGACAAGGCGAGGAAATTAATGGCCTTAACAGGGAGATGCGGGCGATTTACATAATTATGTGTTGCAATAGCGCTAACTCGAATCTGCATTGAGCATGAGAGAGCTTGGACTGATCGCTTGGTACATGGTACCAGCTGGTTTTTTTTTTAAGTTGTTCGGAGAGTGTTCGGCGTACCCGGATTTTCTCTTTCATGCATTCATCTTGTAACTACTAACACGCGGCTATTTGATCCCAAACCTGGCAGACAACTGATAAACATACTTATTTATTTCTAAATACATACATATTTTAGATAAATTACACCCCGACACAGAACAAGCAATCATTCAAATATTTGTGTGATGAGCATGAATGTTTGTTCTGTGTCTGGGTGTTATTTATCTATCGTATGTATGTATTTAGAAATATATAAGTACTAGCTTTTACCCGCGACTTCGTCCGCATAAGTTTTTTTGTTTTCTCCCGGCTGTAAGTCCCCCTGCAACAATGTCCCACTATCGTGTTCCAGTCCTCAACTTCACATCAAAATTTGTTCAAAAGCAACCTAAGCTACATAATGGATAGCTCCGAATGTAAATATAAAAAGTAAATAATGTTAATCGGTTTATAATACTACTATAGTGTGGCCATTAGTGCTGTGCACTCCCTGAGGTATGCACGGCGAGGTGGGGGGCGAAGAAAAAAGTGCATGAGTTCACATGAGGTCGATACATGTCGGACAGATCTTACGATATCAGTTTGCATTTCTAAGGCAAGACTTGTGGCGGGACGTTGCGTTGGTCGGAGGCTATCTATCTGTAATATATACTTACTTTGTTGATTAAAATGTAACCCAAATATACTCATATTTTATTAAAAATATGCAGGTGATAAATAAGAATTGAAAGTTATAATTCACAACAGGACTTGTTTTATTAAACATTTTTTATATTTACAAACAATTATATATTCTAACGAAAGTTATTCTGACATAGATTCTGTTTCAACTTCATCTTCCATTTCGTCATCATCTTCATCTTCCTCTTCGCCACCGGAACTTGAATCAGAGTCTTGCAAATTTATTATGAATGAATCGATAACATTATCGAACCTACTATCGCGACTCCAGTAATCATTTTCATTTTTCTGGACATGATCGTCGCATTTCTGCCATTTTTCCGCCGTGAATTCCGAAAACAATTTATCCAATAAGATTATCTTTTCGTCTAGAGAAGAATTAATATAGTTTTGGGCTATGTTGTTTTTAATATCAGCCCAGACCAACTCGATTGGATGGTACGGAGGTAAACGCAGAACAGTGTGTCCACTGGCTTTCAGGAGTTCGTCAATTCTATACACGGGTTCTTTTTGTGTATTTTTGATAAGAAGTAGCAGTTGAGCCTTTGACATGGTTCCTGAAAATTCTACATTATGGCGTAGCAACCAGTTCTGCATTTCACTTTTGAGGCTTGATATAGTTGGTTTCTTCTCAATCTGAACGCTGTGGTAAGACGCGTTGTCCATTACAACCACAGAATTCGGCAGCAACTTATCTTTTAACTTTTCATCTACCCACTTATAAAAAGTAGGTCCGCTCATATCTCCATGATAGTCACCGGTTCTAGCATCGGATTTGAATATAGTCAATGTATCATCCACTAAGCCATTTCGACACCCAGCGTGGAGTATTACTAGTCGCCGTCCTTTCCCAATATCAGCATGAATACCGGGTTCTGACGATGATTGCCAACATTTGCTGGCATGGTGACTGGCGTTGATGTATGTTTCATCAAGAAAATATATGTTTCGGTTTTCCGTTCTGTAATATCTGATTTGTGTAAGATATTTTTTCCGCCACACTGTAATATTAGGCTGCTCTATAAGGAGATGTCTCTTTGATTTGCATTTTTTGTAACGGTAGCCCATTTTGTGTAAAAGCTGTCTTAAATATTCCCGTCCACAATTCAACCATGTCCATGTCCACAATTCAGCCATCCTGTCTCAAACTTGATAGTAACTTACGGACACTTGGTATTTTTTTTTCAACTTCGTAAAACTGATGAATTTTTCTTCTGATAACTCCAAGGTCAAAATCATCCACAACGTGTTTTTTCTTTAGAACTTTTGGTTTTTTTGGCGATTGAAATTTTAATTGGCTTGAATTTTCAATTGATAAATAACCCGCAGAAATCACATTATGTACGGTTCTTTTGCTGTATCCCGTAGCCTCCGCAACGATTTTAGCAATATTCACGTCATTTTTAAATTCAAAGCTTTCTTTGTCTGCTTTTCTTTTCTTAAAATATTCAGCCACCTTAAAAATGACAGTCTTCATATCACGAGATAACGCACGACCCATCTTTGAATATTTATCTCGTGTGCGTCTGACATAGACAGTCCGATACAAATAACACTACCTGCCGTCACAAGCGTTGACGGCGCACTGACAGCGCAGCAGCCGATTCTAACCCCCCCGTGTCACCGCGCGCATACCTCAGGGAGTGCACAGCACTAATGGTCATACTATAACTACCTACCTGCCAACCACCGATGTCAGACAGTGTGACATCCGCAACATCGTCTGCGTAGGAAGTACTAACTTAATGTAAGTAGTATAATAATGTAGGAAGCTAAAAATAAGAGGCCTTATTACTGTAGTACACTTTTGTAAACTATGTTCTTTGTTTTTCCCTCTCTGGCCAACACATGGAGATTCTGTGGACTTGAAACACGTGAGCAAGCCACGTATAATTGTCCGTGAGAAAAACAACTCTTTTCTAAATTAATGCCGGCTACTTTTAATGTTTGCCCCTGAGCTTTATTTATCGTCATAGCGAATGCGATTTTCAGCGGAAACTGTAATCTCTTAAACTGGAATGGCAAATCTGTCGGAATTATGGGTATACGGGGGATTAAAACGTTCTCTCCTTTCCAGTCATAATGATTGCTTTTACAATATTGCGACCGAGGTGTGTTACTTGCAACCGTGTGCCATTACACAGTCTTGGTGTATCTAAATTCCGCATCAAAAGGACAGGAACGCCTACTTTCAGCCTCAGTTTGTGTGAAGGTACTCCCGACAGTTCTAAAGAATTAAGAAATTCTACAGGGTATGATGTTACTTGTTCAGTATCCATTACAGTGTCTACAGAGAGAAATTCAACAATATCACCTTCCAGGCGTGACATAATTTGCTCGTTTATCTGTCCCACCATTTCATTCGTCGGCGCTAAAATTGCTCTTTCACATAACCATTCTCTATTCCTCATATTAGTTAGCAGTTCGCTATAGACAAAGTTATTTAGATCATCAGGATTATGCACAACATTGCAGAATTCACGATCCAATGTAATCATGCCATTACCATCCTTTGCCATACGATCTTCTCCAATTTTAAGAAGAGCAGCAGCATATTGTCCAGATTGTACATCATTGTGTAGTTGCACTCTCATATTTGTAGACAGACTAAACGTTTTTACGTGCATCCATAACGTTGACGCTTTTAAACACGCATTTATTTCATCTGCAGTGGTGCCTTTAGTGATAACCGGCAAAGTCTGTCTAAAATTGCCCGCTAAAAGTACCACCATCCCCCCCATGATATTTGGATTACTCTTGATGTATTTCAAAGTCCGATCTAGAGCTTCAATTGCTCTTTTATGGGACAAAGTACACTCATCCCAAACTAATAATTTACATTGCTGCAACATACGTCCACGCTCGCTGTTTTTACTTATATTACAGACTGGCATTTCTTCATGGGCTAAGTTTAATGGCAGTTTAAGCACCGAATGTGCCGTTCGACCACCATTGAGCAGAGTGGCGGCTATTCCGGCAGAGGCAACTGCTACAGCAATTCCTTTATCTTTTCGGATTTGCGCTAAAATCAAGTTTAAAAGAAAGGTTTTTCCCGTGCCTCCGGGAGCATCCAACAATTTCTGTGGTGTAGGTAATTAGATTTTATCTGTATGTAATGTAACAGTCAGTTGAATAAAAAATCGTATACAAATCAGATCAATAGTTTTGGCGTAATGTGATTCTAGACAAAGTTTTAATGTTGTAGATAGGTAGCTGTGTATAGGTTCCTGTGGGAATGAGATATTTTCCCGAAGTAAAAAGTAGTCTGAATTTTGGTACCTACCTACCCTATAAGTTAAGTAGTGTGATGGAATGTCGCTAAGTTCCGATCCAAGTAAAACTATTAAATAAAGACAGTTGCATCAAAATTTTATCATAAATTCCCTAAATTATGGCGCCTACCGACCCTCTAAGTTAGAAAAGTGATCAAATACTAACTTGAAGTCTTAGTAACACTCAGTTAAAAAAAAAAAAACATCAAAATCATTTCAGTTGCTATGGCGACATGCGCTTCTTGACACGATCACGCTAGATTTCCGCGGGAATGAGGTATTTTCCCGCCGTAAAAAGTAGCCTGTGTCCGTGCCTAGGATCCTATCTTTATATTAACCAAGTCTTATAAAAATCCGTTCAGACGTTAAGGCGTGAATGAGGTAAACTTTTAAAACAAACGATAAAAAATCACTAACTTAATTAGTTTTCTGCCTACTGCCTACGCCTTAAGTACGATGACGTGATCATTTTGATCTTATATCCTTTTCTAGGTTACTATCTATCACCTAACTAAATTTCATCAAAATCCGTTCAGCCGTTTAGGCATGATAGAGCAAAACTCCCAGCAAAAACCATAAAAAAATCACTAACTCAATTCAGTTTTCTGCCTACTGCCTACGCCTTAAGTACGATGACGTGATCATTTTGATCTTATATCTGTTTTTAAGTAACCATCTATTACCTTACTAAATTTCATCAAAATCTGTTCAGCCGTTTAGACGTGAAAGAGCAAAAGTCCCAACAAAAACGATTAAAAATCACTAACTCAATTTAGTTATCTGCCTACGGCCTACCCCCTAAGAACGATGGCGTGATTATTTATAGCCTATGACCATTTCTAGGTTATCATCTATCGCCATACCAAATTTCATCAAAATCCGTTCAGCCATTTAGGCGTGAAAGAGTAACAGACAGACAGACAGACAGACAGACAGACAGAGTTACTTTCGCATTTATAATATTAGTATGGATGTTTATCAGTTGTCTGGTTACCATAGTACAGGCTCTGCCTAGTTTGGGATCAGATGGTGATGTGTGAGTTGTCCCGAAAATATTATTATTATTCTCATTACACAAATATTTGTCCTGGGTGAGAATCTCCGTTATCGAGTCACTAACTACTTTTATTAAGCTTATTATCACTTCGTCATGTTGGCATGGCATGTTGAGGACTTTTTTCGATATAAAACGAAAATCTAATTGAATTCATTTATGAATGTAAAAGAAAAATCTAATAAAGTTTCCTTTGATTTGATAAAATATCTAGTGCCTCCATAAGAAAGACAAATTGTGAACATTTTTACTTATTTGTTTTAAGTAGAAACATGGAAATATGAAACCTATTTGTGAAACTAGGCAAGCGCATTATTCTAGCTTAGTCACTTTGAGAAATAGAACAATATAGCCTGTGTTTACTAATTCAAAAGGTTCTGTTAGTTATATCAGAGAGATCTAGAAAATAAGTTTTAGTAAAAATATTGTGTTACGTCTAATCGTCGTGATGTTTTGTTTTATGATTATGTAAGCAAAATGGGAATCCATGTAGGTCCAAAAGCTTATATAGAAAATATAAATAATAGAACCGAGTATTGTTATAATATGTGTTTGTGTACGGACAAAATAAATTTTAAAATATTGTTGTTACAGATCTACCTGTGAAGTCAAACCTCGTGGGTGAGTCATCTTTGCACATAACTAAGTACATAATTATACAATCAAAATAAATAATCTAAATCTTAATATATATATTTCTTGTGTGCGTGTGTATGTGACTGAACTCCTCCTAGACGGGTGGACCGATTTTGATGAAATTTTGTGTGTGTGTTCGGGTAGGGCCCTGGATGGTTTAGATTCACAATTGGACCCGGTAGGTGGCGCTGCTGTCGGTATTTCAGCTTTTTCCGGCAGGACGACGTCTGCCAGGTCCACTAGTATATGAAAAAACTAGTTAATATTTTTTTGTAATTCGTAATTTTTTTTTTGAAGAAAATCAAAATCTCCATCTTATAAAAATGGTCAAAACATACCAAAATATAGTTGTCAATGGTGGTGTTGCTAACCTTCTGTGGTATGGTTCTGTTACCAACACAAATGGTATCAGCTTTTCATTTATTATGCTTGTGTTTCTAGCTCCAAAGTTAACAACTTATTTTATCTTTTACATCAAAATATTGCTAACGCGTGACAGCGTAGCTACGATGAGTTCGGTGGTGGGGGTGCTCGCTTGGTAAAAATTTGATCGAGCCAATCCAGCGAGCTATACTTCCTTTTAATTATTATTAATATCTAATTTATTATTCTTATTAGATTATTATTATTAAAATGACAGATTTTTAACATCATATTTTGATATTATTTTTATTTTAATTATGTTAAATTTGTTATTGTTCATACTGACATTAGATAATGACTGAGAACTGTGTTACTAACAAGTTAAGCCCTGTTGTTATTAATAAATAATATGGAATTGAATTGAATTCCAATTTCCCTTGGTCATGCCATGACTTGAAATGTATGGACATCCATTCGACACCTTGGCTGTTTGTTCAGCAAGATGGAGCGTGTACATGATGCTTAACATCAACTAATTTCAAAAATTTGCACTTGTAGCGGAAATATGTTATACAGATAAACTTAACTAAACAAACTAAATAGTGACATTGTTCAAATATATTTTATCTGATAAAGTTTGTATCGCAGCAGAATACAAGCTAGTCGTCGACTAGTAATTTGATAACATCAATAATACCGACAACTGAGCCAACTGTGGACAGAGGGTAGGCAGAAATTCATCCAATTTAACCTCTTGTATTTGTGAAGATAAGTAATTGTTTCCGTATTAAGCTAATTGAAATAAAAAAGGGGTGACACTTTGTTTTTTGTTCTTTTTTAAAAGACAACTCCCGCACTAGAGAACAAGCTCTGTGTCGCGGGGGACTTTACAAACATACAATTAACGGACATAAATTACACCCAGACTCAGAACGACTCTTTATGGGTCACACAAAGTTTTGTCCTGTGTGGGAATCGAACCCTCAACCTCGTGCACAGCAGGCGCATACTGCGGCCACTGGACCACCAAGGCAGTCAACATGAAATTAATATTGCATGAATGGCGCAGTGGATAAAGTCAGTATAACTTATGTCGCGTTTTTTATGACAACTCCCGCACTCCACAAGCTCTGTATCGCGGGGGACTTTACAAATCTAAGAGAGGTAGGGCAGCATACTAGAGAGCAAGTCTTGCTGAGGAAGATCCTCCACCTTACAGAAGACACAGTCAAATTAATACACACAGTGGTGTAGTTGTGTTCCTGTGTGTGAATACTGGTCTCCAGCGCTTATTTAGGGATGCGTTTTGAAATAAGCGTATTCCTATCCCAGAGATACTCCCATCTTAAAGCCTTGGTGTAAAAAAATGCGTTAGCAACACGCAAGTGATACCTCTTGTATTGCAAGCGTCCATAGGCTATGGTAACTGCTTAGCATCAGGAGGGCTGTATGTTTGTTTGCCACCCAAGTAGTATTCAATTCACGGACACAAAATACACCCTATCTCGGGAAAACCATTTATTGATGACACATATTTTTATCGTGTGTAGGGATCGAATCAAACGCCAAAACACAAAATTTAATAGGTAAAGAAGCGAAGCGATATACCAATTTTCCATCATCTAACGTTTCTCTCGAATATTTAAAATTACTTGGCTGATATTTTATCAAAAATCTAGTCAACTCCAAACATTTTTCACGTAATTACATGTGAAAATGATTTTATCGTACGTCCCCGTACTTTAGGGATCACTTCTCATATTTGACGCGAGTACATTATTGATCCCCTGAGATCACATTATACAAAATGAGTTTGCGATAACATCCAATGTACCTGACATTTCATGCAGCGACAATTTCATTTACTTACTGTGAAATAAGTATGTATTTTAGCAAGTTGTATATAAAAATACAAAAATTGTCCGTGTGAATTAAGAATACAAATGTCACCTCCCCGTAAGAGTCGACTAAGGGAGTAAGTCAGGCAGACAATATCCACTGCAAAAGACGGAAAACTCCCATCTCGCCAGCTTGGTATAGTAGGCTAATATCCCTCCAAGTGTATGGAGGAGACCCGTGCCCAGCAGTGAGAGGTTTATGGGTTGAGATGTTAGATATAAAAAAAAAAACAAATTGTATATTTATAAAACACGCGATTCTTTTTAATTGCTCAATTCAAATTTATTATCCCCTCAGTCGTTGGTGAGTAACCATTCGCGGCTTTTTAGTCAGTTTATCCATACTAATATTATAAATGCGAAAGTAACTCTGTCTGTCTGTCTGTCTGTCTGTCTGTTACTCTTTCACGCCTAAACGGCTGAACGGATTTTGGTGAAATTTGGTATGGTGATAGATGATAACCTAGAAATGGTCATAGGCTATAAATAATCACGCCATCGTTCTTAGGGGGTAGGCAGTAGGCAGATAACTAAATTGAGTAAGTGATTTTTAGTCGTTTTTGTTGGGACTTTTGCTCTTTCACGTCTAAACGGCTGAACAGATTTTGATGAAATTTAGAAAGGTAATAGATGGTTACCTAAAAACGGATAAAATATCAAAATGATCACGTCATCGTACTTAAGGCGTAGGCAGTAGGCAGAAAACTGAATTGAGTTAGTGATTTTTTTATGGTTTTTGCTGGGAGTTTTGCTCTATCATGCCTAAACGTCTGAACGGATTTTGATGAAATTTAGTTAGGTGATAGATAGTAACCTAGAAAAGGATATAAGATCAAAATGATCACGTCATCGTACTTAAGGCGTAGGCAGTAGGCAGAAAACTGAATTGAGTTAGTGATTTTTTTATGGTTTTTGCTGGGAGTTTTGCTCTATCATGCCTAAACGGCTGAACGGATTTTGATGAAATTTAGTTAGGTGATAGATAGTAACCTAGAAAAGGATATAAGATCAAAATAATCACGTCATCGTACTTAAGGCGTAGGCAGTAGGCAGAAAACTAATTAAGTTAGTGATTTTTAATCGTTTGTTTTAAAAGTTTACCTCATTCACGCCTTAACGTCTGAACGGATTTTTATAAGACTTGGTTAATATAAAGATAGGCTCCTAGGCACGGACACAGGCTACTTTTTACGGCGGGAAAATACCTCATTCCCGCGGAAATCTAACGTGATCGTGTCAAGAAGCGCATGTCGCCATAGCTACTGAAATGATTTTGATGTTTTTTTTTAACTGAGTGTTACTAAGACTTCAAGTTAGTATTTGATCACTTTTCTAACTTAGATGGTCGGTAGGCGCCATAATTTAGGGAATTTATGATAAAATTTTGATGCAACTGTCTTTATTTAACAGTTTTACTTGGATCGGAACTTAGCGACATTCGATCACACTACTTAACTTATAGGGTAGGAAGGTACCAAAATTCAGACTACTTTTTACTTCGGGAAAATATACACAGCTACATATCTACAACATTAAAACTCTGTCTAGAATCACATTGCGCCAAAACTATTGATCTGATTTGTATACGATTTTTTATTCAACTGACTGTTACATTACATACAGATAAAATCTAAATACCTACACCACAGAAATTGTTGGATGCTCCCGGAGGCACGGGAAAAACCTTTCTTTTAAACTTGCTTTTAGCGCAAATCCAAAAAGATAAAGGAATTGCTGTAGCAGTTGCCTCTTCCGGAATAGCCGCCACTCTGCTCAATGGTGGTCGAACGGCACATTCGGTGCTTAAACTGCCATTAAACTTAGCCCATGAAGAAATGCCAGTCTGTAATATAAGTAAAAACAGCGAGCGTAGACGTATGTTGCAGCAATAATAATAATAATAATATTTTCCGGACAACTCACACATCGCTATCTGATCCCAAATTAGGCAGAGCCTGTACTATGGTAACCAGACAACTGATAAACATACTTATATATTTCTAAATACATACATATTATAGATAAATTACACCCAGACACAGAACAAACAATCGTACTCATCACACAAAGATTTGTCCTGGGTGGGAATCGAACCCACGACCTCCGGCGTAGCAGTCAGTGTCACTAACCACTAGACCAACAGGCCAGTCAGCAATGTAAATTATTAGTTTGGGATGAGTGTACTATGTCCCATAAAAGAGCAATTGAAGCTCTAGATCGGACTTTGAAAGACATCAAGAGTAATCCAAATATCATGGGGGGGATGGTGGTACTTTTAGCGGGCGATTTTAGACAGACTTTGCCGGTTATCACTAAAGGCACCCCTGCAGATGAAATAAATGCGTGTTTAAAAGCGTCAACGTTATGGGTGCACGTAAAAACGTTTAGTCTGTCTACAAATATGAGAGTGCAACTACACAATGATGTACAATCTGGACAATATGCTGCTGCTCTTCTTAAAATTGGAGAAGATCGTATGGCAAAGGATGGTAATGGCATGATTACATTGGATCGTGAATTCTGCAATGTTGTGCATAATCCAGATGATCTAAATAACTTCGTCTATAGCGAACTGCTAACTAATATAAGGAATACAGAATGGTTATGTGAAAGAGCAATTTTAGCGCCGACGAATGAAATGGTGGGACAGATAAACGAGCAAATTATGTCACGCGTGGAAGGTGATATTGTTGAGTTTCTCTCTGTAAACACTGTAATGGATACTGAACAAGTAACATCATACCCTGTAGAATTTCTTAATTCTTTAGAACTGTCGGGAGTACCTTCACACAAACTGAGGCTGAAAGTAGGCGTTCCTGTCCTTTTGATGCGGAATTTAGATGCACCAAGACTGTGTAATGGCACACGGTTGCAAGTAACACACCTCGGTCGCAATATTGTAAAAGCAATCATTATGACTGGAATGGCAAAAGGAGAGAACGTTTTAATCCCCCGTAACCCATAATTCCGACAGATTTGCCATTCCAGTTTAAGAGATTACAGTTTCCGCTGAAAATCGCATTCGCTATGACGATAAATAAAGCTCAGGGGCAAACATTAAAAGTAGCCGGAATTAATTTAGAAAAGAGTTGTTTTTCTCACGGACAATTATACGTGGCTTGCTCACGTGTTTCAAGTCCACAGAATCTCCATGTGTTGGCCAGAGAGGGAAAAACAAAGAACATAGTTTACAAAAATGTACTACAGTAATAAGGCCTCTTATTTTTAGCTTCCTACATTATTATACTACGAGTACTTACATTAAGTTAGTACTTCCTACGCAGACGATGTTGCGGATGTCACACTGTCTAACATCGGGGGTTGGCAGGTAGGTAGTTAGTAGTATTTTAAACCGATTTACATTATTTACTTTTTATATTTACTAAGGAAACATTCGGAGCTATCCATTATGTAGCTTAGGTTGCTTTTGAACAAATTTTGATGTGAAGTTGAGGACTGGAACACGATAGTGGGACATTGTTGCAGGGGGACTTATAGCCGGGAGAAAACAAAAAAACTTATGCGGACGAAGTCGCGGGTAAAAGCTAGTAATATTATATTTTGAGTTATTTATGACAAATAGATAGTCGCGTATGTCCTTAGATAATATTATTATACTTTATCTTAGCGTTTGTCTGTATACCTATAAAGTACCCTCTTAAAAAACATTTGTTATGTCTCTCTTTTTCTTTTACAACTCCTTTCTCTATTAGGGAGGGAGAGAGAGAGGGGCTCTCTCTCCCTCCCTTTCTCTATCCCTCTATCTTTCTCTCTCTGTTTCAATTTATTATTCAAGTGATGAGTCATAAAAAAGTAAAAGTGTCCTTAGATTTAAAAGTAAGAATGTCGCGACTTAACACAGATACAAAAATAACTTGATTGACTTACGATGATTTTCTCTTATACATCTAAAAGAGTAAAATCTTTTTACATCACACATGATATTTCTTTCTCATAATTTGATATTCATAATAAAGCATGATATAACCAAAATAAATTACTAATTTTATTTTACACGACATTTTCTTTGATAACGTCGTGTAATGTGTATTTGGTAGGTATATAATAAGGGTAGGTATATTAAGGTAAAGTAGGACAAAAAACAAGACAACATTAAGTTTTCCCAGGACAATAATTTCTCATTATTATATAAACACATGAGTGAAGAGGATTTTAAACGGTCGGCAATACGCGAGTGATACCCCTGGTGTTGCATGCATCGATAGGCTACCCTAACTGCTTATCATAAGGCGGGCCGTATGCTTGTTTGCCTACTTATTAATAATAAATATATTGAAATATAGCATACATATTTTGCTTCTAGCACAGAATACTTAATAGTACAGGTACAGAAGGTTCACTTCGCTAAATCATTTAAACAAATATCAACTTTGCTCGCACACAATAGAGCGCAATTCAGCTCCCCAGAACAAAACTTACCTACTCGTTTATTTACCTACAAATTGGCTCCCTTTGTATTGCGTATTTCTGGACATTATGGTTGTCACTTAGAGATCAATTTTGATCTGAAGTACCTGTTAGGTTTAGGTAGGTACTTACTATACTTTTGTAAACGAGTGACTTTTTAAATAAATCTGGACATGTGGGGACATTATTCAATGTAGGTACTTAGTAATTAAATTATAAGAACGAGCAGTGTGTGTCCACATCACAGGACTGGTCAAACCACTAAAGAACAAATTATAATAATGGGTACTAGCTGTTGCCCGCGGCTCCGCCCATGATTATGTTTTTGATTAAATTAAAAATAGGTATTAGAGTTTGTCATTGGTTTGTTTGGAGCCATTTGTCCAGTTGAAATTTAAAACTATTGAGTGATAGGCGGTTATAATAAATTTTTTCCCAATTAAATAAGTACCTACTTAATTGGTTGGACAAATAAATAATACGTCTCTACAAAAACTGTCCTGTACCTATAGTCTACATATCAAAATCTTGCTACAAATAGGTACCTACCTACCAATTATGTTTTTCTAAATGATAACGTGTTTCTTTACTTTGTAATATCCTTTGGAATATTGAAAAACGAGAGGTTAGGATCCTTATCACTATTTAAGCAGCCGAATACTGTGGAATATTTTTATGCCTTTATTTTCTTTAAAATATTTAAAAGCGAAAACGAATCGGTGACGAATTACGGCTTCGTGTGCGTTTCGTAGGTAAACTTACGTCGAACCGACGACGCGACCGGCGCGCGACACTCGACTAAATAATACCCCTGGAAATGTTGCGGCCGGGTACTTGTAGATTTATACCTAAACAGCGGAGTGAACCAGGCCTGCTTCTAGAAATAAAAATATTTTTTATACTACTTGGGTGGCAAACATGCAAACGGCCCACCTAAGCACCTAACCAAGTTGTTACCATAGCCTATGGACGCTTGCAATACAATAGGTATCACTTGCGTAGTGCCGACCCATTTTTTCACATCAAGATTAAAACGTTTCTTATAAAACGCATCCCTAAATGAGCGCTGGAGACTTGTTATACACACTGGAACACAACTACGTTATTTGGCTGTAGTTTTCTATGAGGCGAAGGTCCCTCCCTTGTCGGGCTTGCTCGGTAGTATAGTGCCCCTAAATTCCTTCTTTAAGTTGTAATTTTTACCATATATCAGTTCTTTAATAAAACTTTTATTCCTTCTTTCCAAATATCTTTAAAAAGAAGTTAAAACATATTTATGAACGGTAAAACCAACTTTTTAATGAAGTCGTAAACATTCACCAGATTTACGTTGCGACTTGTTTGTTTACTGTTCAAAATTTAACCATTAAACAAGTTTTGGATGCAGATAAGAATATTTTGAACCAAAACGTCTTTTAACTTGACTGCTAGTAATGAAAGACGTAATTTTTGGTAATTATGTTTCGTCACAATCATTTTACAAAACTTATGTATTTCGTTTTACGTTTTCTCTTCCGCATTTTATTGTTTAAGCTAGAGTTAAAACGTGGGCTTGGTAAAGTTGTAACGTGGCTAATTAGTTTTAACACAGTTTGACACCGCGTGGACTAGTTCACCCACTCGGTCGGTCAAGGTAGATAACAGAAAAAAACACCCACAGGTTGATAATCACAATGTAATAAAACCAGTAACAAAATTATTATAATCTACACTCAGGGAATTAGTTCCTTCGGCACAAGATTCTTTAAGAACCCGCTAAGGACGCCAGCTCGTAGGTCGGAAAAAAGAGGGGTCTGCGTTTTTTTATGTGTGACGTAGTTATTGGCTAAGTGGCCTTTACAACTTTACCCGGTCTGTAGTGAGGACTAAAAGGCCCTCGACCTAAGGAAACTTTCAAACTAAATACTACAAACTAGACAACGTTGGCCCAAGGGCACCCACTAAAGAGGTACGAACCTCGGCTTGAGGCGTTGTGACTACCTCCCTAATAGTGGGTCTAGAGTGACCGTGAACCGGCGCGTATTTCCTCGACGGCTCTGTCTGGATTGACCTCTATGAGGGCTCGGCGACGTCCATACTGGCCCGAGCGAGTGAACAAGTGGAGTTGGACGCCGTCACGTCACATAGTAATAATCTGTGTGACAAGTTCATATAGTTGTCCGAGAAAGCTACAGCTACGCACTCCTACGCTGAATACACGGAATGAATCACCATGTACTATGCAGAAGTCCACTGCAAATCATTGTTAGTTTTCATTAATCGACTGTCTCGGTGGTCTGGTGGTCGCAGTATGCGCCTGCTGTGCACGAGGTTGTGGGTTCGATTCCCACACAGGACAAAACTTTGTGTGACCCACAAAGAATTGTTCTGAGTCTGGGTGTAATTTGTGTTCGTTAATTGTATGTTTGTAAAGTCCCCCGCGACACAGAGCTTGTTCTCTAGTGAGGGAGTTGTCTTTTTAAAAAAATAAAAAATAAAAATATTTTTGTATACTATTTGGGTGGCAAATAAGCATACGGCCCGCCTGATGTTAAGCAGTTACCGTAGCCTATGGACGCCCGCAATACCATAGGTATAACTTGCGTGTTGCCAACCCATTTTCTTACACCAGGATTTTAAAATGGAAGTATCCGTTTCTTTCAAAACGCATCCCTAAATGAACGCTGGATACCTGTACTCACACACAGGAACACTACTACACCGCTGTATGTAGTTATTTAGCTGTGGTCTTCTGTAAGGTGGAGGTCCTTCCCCAGTCGGGCTTGGCAGTCGCTAGTATGTCTAATTCGTTTATTAATTAGTACTTTAGTAAGTTTTTTACTCATTAGATACCAATTTATAACATACTAGCTGTTGCCCGCGGATCTGCCCGCGTGAATGTTTGTTATCGCAATAAAAAGTACCCTATAGCTATTATAGACTATAATCTATCTCTGTGCCAAATTTCATCCCGATTCGTTCAGTCGTTTTTAGTAGGATATTTTCTGTGCAAACTATATTTTGCTTTTGACATATAATATACCCTTGCAGGTGAAGAACTATAACTGCCCTCCAACTTAGCCCAACGTGGCAACAACAAGCTTCTTTGGGGACAGAGCCTAACTATGTCGTACACTTTTTTATTACAGGAAAACCTTTGAAATCTTGTTCATAATCAAGTTGAAAAGACACAGATCTTTTTGACTAAGTTTCAAAGAAACAGATCGCATCTAAACTCACTACATCTAAATCTAAAAATATCTGTATAAAATAAAAAGTAAATTGAGTTTTATTTTCGCTTGCAGTTGCCACTTTGCTTTTATTGCAAGCGTACTGAAACTTATTTAAGTTTATCTATTTTTTAAAGTAGATTCTTTAGACTGTCTTGGTTACTTGCGTTTCCTTGCAACCCACAAGAAATTTTATTAAAAGCATTCTTGTTTTTAAAATAGAACAAAAATAAAACAAACAATAACGTTAGATTTTGTTGTGAAACCACGTATGAATTGCAACAGTACTTTATGTAGTAAACATTTTATAAAATCACTAGCTGTTGCCCGCGGCTCCGCCCGCATGGATGTCGGTTATCACTGAAAAAAGCAGCCTATGTGTTATTCCAGACCATAATCTATCTCTGTGTCAAATTTTATCTAGATCCGTTCAGTAGCTTTTACGTGAAAGAGTAACAAACATCCATCCATCCATCCATACATCCATCCGTCCATCCATACATCCATACATACATCCATCCATCCATCCATCCATCCATTCTCATAAACTTTCACATTTATAATATTAGTAAAGATTTTTCAAAGACAATTTCTGCACAAGCCATGTGTCGCGAAAGACTCTACAAACATACAATTACCGGGCACAAAGTCCACCCAGACTCGGGACAACCATTTATGGACCACACAAACCCACAACACGCCGCGCAGTAGTAAATGACGAGGTAATCACGGAATCAAGCGTGTAGTCAAATTTATTATATCTTCCGAATCCCACCATAACAGGTGTAAGATATGTCTAATAGTAAGTAGTTACCATAACCTAAGGACGATTGAAATATAACAGTATCTCGTTGTCGACTGTTACATTTATCAATCAATGTTTTTAGTAGCCCTGAGATAATAAAAAAGTATCACTTGCATTTTGCCGACTTATATTTACATCGGGGCTTTATGAGCATCCCTAGGATAGGAAAAAAAAATTAAAACACATTCCTGGAGCGCTGGAGATCTGTACTCACACACAGGAACACAACTACGTCACTGTGTGTAGTTATTGGGCTGTGGTGTTCGGTAAGGTAAGTCCTTCCCCAGTCGGGCTTGCTCGCTTGTGTGATACCCTACCTTTCAAACTAGATGCTCGACGCGATGAACTGAAAGCACGTCCATTTAACAAGTTTTAATTATATAATGTACAATAAAAGTTACAATACAAACAAATTATAAACCACTCTCGCAGAACTTCAAATATCATCTAACAAAATCTTCTATCACATCACTCTTAGCGTTGGTGTCCAGAAATCGGTTTAATCCATGAAGAGCAGGGCAATGGAGAATTTGTTCTAGCCACTGTTCTGCATGATGGTATAGGAAAACAACAGTGCTTCTGATTTCGAGAGTTGTACCAAAACGCAACTGAAGCAAAAATACAACAATGCCATGAAACAGAACGGAGTTGAAAAGGTCGCCATAGCCCAAATTGGTCGAGGAGTTCACATACCTTTAATATTTAATGAGCACAAACTGACAATCGAAACTGTTGCTGTAATTACGCTTGTCGTCATCATCACTATCTCAACCCACAAACGTCCCACTGCTGGGTACGGGTCTCCTTCATACACTTGGAGGAATATTAGCCAACTATACCACGCTGGCCAGACGGGTTGGTATAGGCTTTTGTTTCAAGTTTTCCTTCTTTTGCAGAGGATATTGTTTGCCTGACTTACTTCTTAATGGAACGGGGTGGTGACATTTGTATTCTTAATCCGTCACCGTAAGTGTCCGTTAGTCGCCATAAAATAGACGTAATTAAATTAATGGACGTCACAAACTGTTAAAATGATTTAAAATATAACTTAATTTCCATCTGTCTTTCAGATTGATTACCATAGTGAGTAACTGGACGCGAGCCTAACTGTGATTGGCGGGTGGTATTGAACAATTGGGCTTCAACACCACGCAGTCAATCTCAATATAAATCCCATTATAACAGTTTAAAACTTTTATTTAAATTTATTCGCTAAAGAAATTAATTTTGCATTTGATTGATATCGTTTTAAGTGGTTTAATTTGGGCTAGTTTGGACAACAAATTTGAATAACATATTGTTTCCTCATTAATTAAATTGTACGGCATGATAGAGTTTTACCATGACAATATATGTCACTGTACATAGTATCTCTGTGTGTGTGTATGTTAGTAAATGTTATTGTGTTGTAAATGCTGTTGTGTTGTAAATGCTATTGTGTTGTAAATGTATTAGATATTTGTATTATTATTGCTATTTTTTACTAACATAGTTCATAAGAAGAATTGTTACTAACATAATGGATTTTTAATTGTCCGAATAAAAACTATTATTATTATTATATATTAAACACTTCTTATTAACTTTAATTTCATTTTGTATGATATACCTATTGGTTTTGTATGGTTGTTGGTCACGGCGGCGGTTAATCTCGACAGAAACTTGCACAAGTGTGGGCTTAAACACAGCAGCTGCACTATTTATTTCCTTACTCTCATAGTCCGATTGGATGGCAAACCGACACGACCGGAGAGAGATGAGTAGCAGAACCAACGGCTCGACTTGCGTAAACACCGCTAATTGCTAAACTTCGAGCATCTATTGAATTTCTTGACAGAAAAATCCAATATATATTTTTAGCACGAACCCGTATCCAACAGTCGTCACTAGACCCAGGCAGCACATCTCGGTACAGTATATCATATAGGTTTTAAGAGAGGTAGGGCACCATACTAGCGAGCAGGCCTGACTGGGGAAGGACCTCCACCTTACAGAAGACACAGCCAAATAACTACACACAGCGGTGTAGTTGTGTTCCTGTGTATGAGTACAGGTCTCCAGCGCTCATTTAGGGATGCGTTTTGAAAGAAACGTATTCCTATCCCAGGGTAACTTCCATCTTCAAGCCCTGGTGTCAAAAAATGGGCTGGCAACACGCAAGTGATACCTCTGGTATTGCAGGCGTCCATAGGCTACGGTTACTGCTTAACATCAGGCGGGCCATATGCTTGTTTGCCACCCAACTAGTATAAAAAAAAGGTAATATCAAAGTAATAGTTTCTTTTGATTTAAATATGAAAGTAATCTTTGAACACAGAGAAGTAAATATCTTCATCTAGTTGACCTCAACAGGTGACCTGGAATCCCTTGCGACGTGTGCACTTTGTGAAGCTAACTTTTGCATTTCTCTAGTAGCCTCTCTTACTTTTAATGACATAAAATTTTAAGGGATAAATTTATTATTAACATGTTGTTATAAAAAATATGGTATTCATTTTTATAAACTCTTCTATTTTTATATTTCAGCTCATTGTTTTTGGGTTGTAAGTAAATCCATCCATTCAAACTACTTACAAACTCGAAAGTTTGTAAGTATGGATGGATGGATGGATGTTTGTAACTCTTTCACATAAAAAACTACTTAACGTATCTGGATGAAATGGCACAGAGATAGATTATGGTCATACACATAGGCGTTTTTTTACAGCGATAACCGACATGCACGCGGGCGCAGCCGTTGGCCACAGCTAGTAATTTATAATGTTAGCAGGGATTTGTGGAGATTATGCACTTTTTTTTATCGCTCCAACGAACATAATTGTTGGTTCAGCCTATTGCTCTTCTATAGCAATGAACAGTTCATATAGCGAACCCGGGTAGTACCCATGTGAATTTTACTTTATAGAGTTTATATGTACAATCAAATGATTCACCATCAGCTGACGGTGAATGAAAACATCGTGAATAAACCAACATTTCTTAGACGTAATTCTAAAAGATAATATCTCTCTCTTGATAGAGAAGAGGAGGCCCGTGCGGAGCCAGTATTATTTATTATATATTATATATATTATTATTATTTAAGCCAATTGTGGCTTTAGAGCTAGGGATATATCGGAACTGCTGTCGCGTTTAGATAAGCATAATCCTTAACCGATATCTGTAATTTGAATATCTAAAATTTAATGGATATGCTGGTACGGGACGCCCTAGGCGAACATATATCTACCAAGAACATGATGTGGTGTAAAAATGGCCAAATTAAAAGTATCCGAAACCAACGAGTCATGCATAAAGACGTTGATGAATGTAGAGGAAGCGAACAAAGTAGGCAAGTTTGAATCGAAGCAATTATATAGCGTATTATAGTCTCTGTCTACCCCAGTGGTGGTGGTGAAAACTAAAATGGTGTGATAAAGTATTATGTATTTTACTTATTCGTAAATTTAAAGATATTTTAAAGTAAAAAGTTTTATTTTAATAAAATCAAATCGTATTAATAAAATGCAAATGAACGGTTAAAATTATTATTATTATTTATTTTCAGCCTGTACTGTCCCACTGCAGGGCAAAGGCCTCCCTTTCCTTTTTACACTCAACCCGATCTTGTGCTAGAATAGACCAGTCTTTCCTGTACGCGTCAAGCTTGTCCCGCCATCTGAGTCTGGGCCTACCACGATGCCGTTGAACATATTTTGGTACCCATATAGTGCTAATTTTCGTCCACAACTTGTCTGACGGCATGCGGCGTCGTATGCGGCAGACATGCCAGGCCCAGTCCCACTTGAGCTTAACTGATTTTTGGGTAACGTCGGTGATTCGGGTCATGGAGCGCAGTGTCGTGTTCCGTATCCGGTCTATTAATCGAACTCCAAGGATACTGCGCTCCATCGCACGTTAAATTTAAATTATTGAAATTCAACAAAGCTTTAAAGTCAGTAGATACAATTAAAAATCAATCAATTCATAGTCTCAAAACACCTGGATCAATATTTATTAAGTAACTCATCATCTCAGCCAAAAGACGTTCACTGCTGGACATAGGCCTCCCCAAAGGATTTCCACAACTCTTGATCCTGAGCCGACCTTGTCCATCGGTTGCCCGTGATCTTTACCAGGTCGTCGTAATTTTAGATACACTTAGACCAATTTTGAATACCTTCTAAGGCTTTGCTTTTTTTTAATATTAAAGATGCAAACAAGCATGCGACCCATCTAATGGCAAGCCTAAGGACGCTTGCAATGCCAGGGGTACCACTCGCGTGTTGCCAACCCTTTAAAAACCAAATATTATACTTAAATCTCAAATATTACTCTATTCAAAAAATCTTGATAAACCTGCGTCTATATTCATAACACTTACGCAAACAGTTTCCGCACGATTAAGTCTTAAGTGTTAGATAAGTAAAGTAGATATTTTCATCCGGGCCTTAGGGATTATATTACAATAACTGCCTTTATTCGCGAAGGAAAACTCTCCTGAAAACAACCGTTTTGCGTCGAAGAGAATTCTCAAATTATCTGCGAGACACTTGGGATTTCAGTAAATGGTTAGGTTAGTAATTTTTTAGAAAGACTTCGATCCCACGAAGATTTTATATCAGATATTTTATCCCCTTATACTGCAGATGTTTAAATCAAGCGTAATTTCTTTGTAATTTAATTAAATTTGGCATATTTTAAATTTGCAGGCGAATTGTAACAGCTTGCAATAAATTAAGGCTTTTTTAACTCATCAGCCTGTCGCAATCTACTGCTGGATATAGGTCTTATTTTACCATTAGCTTATGATTAGTAATTAGTTGCTTTTATTTGGCTTATGAAATTATTCTGTTGAATATTTTCAAAAAGTTTTGTTCTGCGTGAGGATTGAACCTACATCTTACAGTAGTAAATAACGACATGACTAATTAGAACTGCACCATCCGTAAAGTTTGTTATTGGGTAAATCAAGATATGACAGTTACTGCGAGCATACAACCAAAATGGTTATATAATAACCAAAGTGGTTGCATAAAACCATAATTAATTTTAATTATTTATTTATTCATCTACAAACTCAAACATTCTAATGCAATAGTGTCGTAAAAAATAGTAGCTTAAATATAAATTGACATTTTAATTATACAATCTAACCATTTTGATTGTATACAACATTCTAACCTACTTAATATAGTTGTATACAATCAAAATGATTGTATACAACCAAAATGGTCTAACGGTCCCGTTACCGCAAACATTATTTTCCATTTCGTCGTGTAGATTGATAGTGTCGATTAACCATTAAAGGTACGAGTATTTTGTACTATTTTTACGACCAGATTTCATTAGAAGATAGTTTCTTACTAATTAATTAATCCACTAAGAAAATTAATCCCATATGCGACTACATAGAAAGTACGTGATCAATCTTTCGGTGTTAACGCCACTAGAATGTAAAGGTGAGTCCAGACCTGAAATAACTACGCCCACATAACTTATAGAGAGGAGGCCGTACCATGACTTAATTATAGCGATTCATTTTCGATCTTGTGGTCGATGCTTTAAAATTGTCATTGTTAGAATAATTTGCTGCAAAGGGCTGTTCCATGACGCCTTTACACACCGCCCTTACAATCCAGATAACAAAGTTGAAGTCCAACCAATTTCAAATTTAGGATCTAAAATAAATCGCAATGAGGACGTCATATTACGGCCCCTTTTTCCGTTTTAGAGTGACAGCCATGACAGCTTTCTAATACATTAAAACTTCCATAACTAACGAAACCAATTATGTTTCTTTTTATCCTAAATTCATTAAATGACCCACTCCATGTAATAATATTCCTATAACTATATATATCCTGAATACAACAGCCCTAATGGTACCCAATTATCGTTCGAAATGTCCAACAGCGAGGTAATTGTGGACGTCAACCACATTTAGTTGAATTATTGTTGCTATTGTTACTAATAAGTTATTAGACTGCATTTAAAATCGATGAAGAATGTCGATTAGTTCATTGATTTGTTCCACATTCGCCTCACGAAGTTATGCCCCACGTAAAAAAACTGTATTCGTCCTACATAAAATGTAAGACGAATACAGTTTTTTTTACGTCCCTTTTAGCTCCAAATGTAATATTAATTCTAAATTTAATATTTTATTCCCTTTTCGTTCCATTTTTAGTTTCTTATTCTTATTATTATTTAAACTTTCGGAACAACTTTAATAATTGGGTTTTTTATCCGTGGTCCTACTACCTGGTCCTACTGGTAGGACCACGGGCAATTGTGATATGTTCGTCTAAACATACATACTTTGAAACCATAAAAATATATAAAATTTTCAATTGACTGGCCTCTTGGTCTAGTGGTTAGTGACCCTGACTGCTTAACAGAAAATCTTGGCTTTGATTCTCATCCAGAACAATTTATTTGTGTTAAATAAAACTGATCTACCAGTCGAATTTAAATAAGGAACATCATGCTACGACCCAAGGCAAGCATGAGGTAGTCCACCTAAGGCACCCGTCCGGATGGGACCTACGCCAGTGGCCTAGTCCACTAAGGGCACCTATCAATATTTTTGGCAGGAGCTCTTCATGGATTCGAACTTATTTTTACATTATTCTCCACGAAGGACACCTATCATGGCAGTTACAATGAACACGACATGGGGTGACAGGTGGAACTGCAGGCAACAGATTTAAATATAAAATTGAAGTTCAATCAAGACAAACATTTTATTTTGTTACCTTTTAAATTTCCTTACAATAGAGTAGGAAATGAAGTAAGCATTCTATAGAGAAACAGAATAATGCTGTGACTACAGTGAACGTACTCGGACGAAACAACGTTATTTCCGTTATGATAACAGAATGCAAAAATACAAAAATAGTGGTGCTCAACATATATTGCTGGCCTTCCCTCGCGGTCTCTCCAGCGCGTACAATCTCACGGGAGTAATAATTTTTCCCGGGGAAAAAAAAGTTTATGTACTATTCCAAACTATGGTACCTATATCTCTGTGCCAAATTTCATCCAAATTCGTTAAGCCGTTTTGGCGTGATTAAGCACTTAAAAGTAAAGTTAACAAAAAAGCATTAGTAAGCTTATTATTATTACATACTAGTGGCTCGCCCTGACTTCACCCGGGTTAAACTATTTTCAGCTCAACTTTCTTATTTTTTTATTACATAAGAACTTTCTTCTGATAATAACGATCCATAGCAAAAAAAGATTTAGCGAAATCGGTTTAGCTGTTCTCGAGATTTGCGCTTAGCAACACATTCAGCGAATTATTTTTATATTAACCTACTAATATTATAAACGAGAAAGTTTGTAAGTATGGATGGATGGATGTTTGTTACTCTTTCACATAAAAACTACTTAACCGATCGCGATGAAATTTGGCACAGAGATAGATTATGGTCTGGAATATCACATAAGACTTAAGAATACTTTTTACAGCGATAACCGACATCCACGCGGACGGAGCCGCGGGCAACAGCTAGTAGATGTATAAATAGTATATGAGTATACCTGACCTAGTTAACTAGAAGTCAACACCCTTATAATAAAAATGCCTATTAATAGCAAATTCCTTTGTACAATACCCATGGCTGACAAATAGCAAGCTCATAATTATAACTCGATGTAGGTACTGAAACACGCGACATAGAAATAAACAAAACATTTGACTTAGCCTAAATAATTACAACATTCCAGTCAAACGCACGCAAAAAATTTAATTATATTGACACGAATTAGGTTATTTGGCTTTTACAAGCTTTTATTCAAACTTGCAATGTAATGTTAGGCGGTGTCCTACGTGAGCGACGCGCGACGCGACACTACGCGATGGTACACGCAATAAGTTAATTTAAAAAAAAACATTCTTAAAAATACTTGTTAAAAACACGGAAAGAAAACAAATATAATATGTTTATTTATTTATTTACAAAACTTCATGCACCCATGTACATAATGCCATAGACATTCTTTGCCAGTATACCACGGAAACACACACATTGGGCGAAAGAAAGAAACACACACATTACGAAGAAACACATTTGGCGCGTTCTATCATTTACATATTCAATTCAAATCGTGGTGTCGCGTCTGGGCGCCTACAAAACAAGTACCTACGCATAGGACGCAAGCAGGGCAGTCGTTGTTTTGATCGCGCTCGCAGTTCATCGCTCATTTTTTGAGAGTGTCCTGACTCTCAAAAAATGATAAAAAAAAGGTGTAAATGAAACCATTTTTTTTTTATAGACAAATAATTGCCAAAACTTACAGTATAAATCTACAAGATGTGTTTCATAATATAGTTTTGTAATAAATTATATAGTAATTCTAAATACATAGTTTGTAAAAAAAATATCGAATCAGCACCAAATTATTGAGATGTAACCACTTTATGACTTCAATTTTTATCAAATAATACGAAAAAAATACTATATTTGAAGAAAACATACACCTATAATTTGGTAATGCAAATATAAATATGGCCGATTTCGGTCAGATCAGTTCTACTGGAAACCCAAAATTGTTGTAAATTGGCGGACACATTAGAAAACATTTTAAACAGTGAAAGCTGTCTTTGCCCCTCTAGGTAACAAATGCATCTACATCCCAATCTGCAGGTATGTATGGACTCTATAGTCCATACATTTGCCTCACTTAATCAGCCTTTGTTGGTCTATAATAACAAAGGCTGATTAACTGAGGCAAAGGTTGACAGTTTAAAAGTCAATTCTTTACTTTGATACAGTTTGTGTGTCTTGTCTGCGAGTAACTATACTTTTAGAGACAACTCCCGCACAAGCCCTGTGTCGCAGGGGACTTTACAAACATACTATTAACGGACTCAAAGTACATTCAGACTCGAGACAACCATTTATGGATCACACAAATTTTGTCCCGTGTAAGGATCTAACACACAAGCACGCAAATGGCGAGGTAACCGCTAAGAATAATAACAATATATCCCACAGATTTTAAAACCGGTCCATTAAACAAAGCTAGATACCAAAATAGTGTTACAAAAGCTCTACACCTGCCTTAATCATATCATGGTTGTACTGCTATAGTGTGGCTATGATACAGCTACGGCAAGTGTCTCATCACATTTAAGATTTTTTTTTTTTTTAATTTATTTTAGAAATATACAGTCTTAAACTAACTTAGGTTACAATTAAAATTAACTAATAGACCAAAAGAGTTTCATATCTAATGAACTAATTTAAAAATAATTAGGAAGAATTAATGAGACTTTAATTTAGAATTAAATAATTGTTGTCAACAAATATAAAAACAAGATTAAAAGTCTTTAGACGCCTCTGCGTGTTTGACCAAGATTATTTTATTTATTATGGAGAGACCTTGAGCACAGGGTAACAATATGAAACCTTACGCAGTGCTCAATAAATGGATTATCCATTTTCCCAATTAACAAACCACCAACCGGAACCAACCGTGCAGTCAAAAGTCAACTTCGTATTCATTTTTAAGCTGAGCATTCAAACGTTTTTTTATGAGAAGAATGTATGAAACATTCTTCTCATAAAAAACGTTTCCAAATTGCCTTAGTATCAATACCAATGTATTTCTTCTCCTCTCCTCTGTCTTCATATCAAATTGTAAAAGACAATATGTATGAAATCTAATTTGTTTCTACTCTGTGGGTACTCGTATACAATTTACTTGCTTACGAAAAATATACGTAACTAAATAGGGTTACTCCATGTTTGATGGAAACAAAATCAGGTAAAATGGAGCAGTGAAATGGTTTCACGAAAACAGGTATATTATATTACAAGTCTTGTAGTGTATTTTACATGAAAATGAAATATTTTTAATGTATCTATTAGCAGAAATGGTTAATTAAACTATACTTTATAAGGAAAGAAAATAAATAAAGAAAAGAATGTATTTGAACATAAACAGGACAACTAATAAAAAACAATAACTAGACGCGTAATTAAATTATCCTGTGCGATGTCAGAAAGGGTCGAATGTTAAAATCTCAGCTCTAGTCTGTGCTGTGGCATGTTATGCTGTAGCGCTGATTTTCTGGGCTGCCCTTGCGGCTAAAGCACTTCTAACCTTTGGGATATTTTGTGCATTAAACATTGGCATTAGAAATTTACAAAAATATCAATTCGTCGCAAAAATGTTAATGTAAAATTTTCCATAACATACATATTCAATAAAACTCAACAAATCACAAGTTGTTTTGTGAACAAATAAAATAATAATTTTGTAAATATTTATTGAAAACAAATCTCTATAAAAATATTGTATCAATTTCTTTGCAGAACAACACAAAAAATTTTTTTTTGTAACAAATAATTTATATACCCAACGATACCACTAACAGGGTTGGATATTATCCGATGTGTAAATTAAAACCTGATGAGATCTGCAAGTCGTAGAGTGTGCTCTAACAAGGTGGAGTCTCTAACGACCTGGTGAACCTTGCAGGCAGCCGATGGACCACGAGACGTGAGAATCCAGGAAGCCTATAACGAGGAGTCCACGACTTACAGCGGTACCTATATTTTTTTATACTACGAAGATGACGAGCGTACGGTCCGGTGGTAAGCAGTTACATTTGATGCTTGTTATACCAGCCCCTCTAGACAAGTGGCATAAACGGTAGTCGAATTGAAAAGTCAAAAAAGCAAATGTATGGGATTTGACGTTAGTTTACGAGATAATGTCGTAAATATACGTCAAATCCTATACATTTGCTTTTTTAACATTTTGATTCGACTACCGTTTATGCCACTTGTCTAGAGGGGCTGGAGTATTAGATACGTTGCCGATGCTAAACCATACTTTTTTGCGTCCAAAACACCGCAAACTCTCAAAACGAGTCAGTCAGCCGGACTGACTTTAAAACCTTTTAAATTTATAATCGTCAAATTTTCTGTATATTACGTACTCGTATCATTTTCAATATTTCACCAACATTTATGATTGATGAATAGCTGCGGTTTACCGTGGTAATTAAGCTACTAACGCAACTGAAGCTTTCTATGGTATAATAACAATATCAGTAATAAAATGTGGTTTAGGCACACTGCATTATGATCACAAAAACTTTTATCCGTGTTTATTTAAGCGGGTGTTTCATTGCAGAGTTCCTATATGTATCTTTCGACAGCATCATAAGATCAGCTCCACGGTTCTATATTATTGCATTGTAAAATTTAAGAAAGGTAGGGCACAATACTAACGAGCAAGTCTGACTGGGGAAGGACCTCCACCTTACTAAAGACCACAGCTAAACAACTACACACAGTGGTGTAGTTGTGTTCCTGTGTGTGAGTACAGGTCTTCAGCGCTCATTTAGGCATGCGTTTTGAAAGAAGCGTATTCCTATCCCAGGGATACTGCCATCATAAAGCCCTGGTGTAAAAAAATGAGTTGGCAACACGCAAATGATACTTCTGGTTTTGCAAGCGTCCATATGGGTCTGTGTGTGTGTAGTTATTTGGCTGTGGTCTTCAGTAAGGTGGAGGTCCTTCCCCAGTCAGACTTGCTCGCTAGTATGGTGCCCTCTTAAAACAATTAGTGCAAGTTAATAAAAACTTGTAAAAATAGTTATTACTTTTATAACTACATGGAACAGAATCAATCGTTGACACGTTCCGAACATATCGGTCATCGGTATTGGCTTGTATTCCCTCTAGGATAAATCCTATCGGCACACAGCTCTATACCTATGTACCATAGTATCTGTGTATAACACGTTTTCATTGCCATCCGTCTCGTAAACTTGGCCACTTCGTTCTATTGAATCTACATTTTAAAACCCAGTACGATAGTAAATAAAAGTTCATTCCGATTTATCTGCTGATCCATAGTTACATTATCATGTTGGGCACTGAATATTTTATAGTATAACTAGCTTCTGCTCGCAGATTTGCTTGCGTAGTATGTATCACATACTCTGGGAGTGTAGTCGTTGGCATAATGATCGTACTATTATGTTGAACTGCTTACATGTATCATCTGGAGCGGCCTACTATGGGGATTTAGTCTTATCTGGAGAGAAATTTCCTGCATTTAAACGTTTCTGCCATACATATTATAGCAATCAAACTTAGCTCACATAGGTCCTGTAGTTTAAGGTCCTCCGTGGTGCTCCTTTTCATAGGTTACAAACCTATACAGATTTATTTTGTCTCCCGCTTTGCTATGGAGGGAAGTGGAAACTTTTCTTTCTAACTCCTCCTATTTACTTCTGATTAAATTCGTTGCGGGGTCCAAGACAGTAGGTTTAGTTGTCCACGGGACGCACGAGTGTCAAAACTCGGTGTATCAGTTGGTTACTCCGCTGTTAATCCTGGCTCACAGGAGTCACAGCGGTGGGCATGTGGGTGGCATTGTCCCGATTGTGTAGTATGTTCTATGACACTCGGGAATAAAGCAGCTTTCGATGAGTAAATTATATTTTTAAACTAGACTGTTCCTGAGATTATTTGCGTTCAAACAAGTAGGCACACATTATTTTTATACTTCCGAAAAGGCCAACAACCATACAGCACGCCTGATGGTAAGCAGTTACCGTAGCCTATGGACGCTTGCAACACCAGGGGTATCACTCGCGCGTTACCGACCCATCAAAACCCCTTAAACTCCTTTCTAGCTATATTCTCACGGGAAAACCTCGGCAGGTAGCTCATTCCACATTCTAATCATACGTGGTAGGAAATGCCTCCGAAACTAATATGCACTAACCATTTTAAATCCAAATTCCACACTTGGAAAGAAGCACTATGTAATAGGCATCTTTACAAATATATAATTCACGTACAGAAAGTGAGAGTGCTTTGTGTCCATGCAAAATTCGGTGCAACAGGAGCAATGTGTAAAAGTGCAAAGTGAAGCACTGTCGTGGCAAATACTGGTATTAAAATCAGGCCATCCTTTTTAATCGTCAGATTATTAAGAAAAATTTGATGTACGAGCTGCGTGTATTTACAAATGCTACAAAGGTATTATTTATATATTATGATATGATAAAAATATGTGATTATTTTTATTTCTAGATAAAAAGAGATCATATTTCTAAGTTCTAATGAAGTAGCCCACGCGTCTATACAAAGCTCGATAAGCAATTTATCCGTCGAGCTGTTTGCAATAAAATTTTCCGTGACAAGATGATTAAAAAAATTATATCGAATACTTTCCCAAACACTAATTATTAGTTTCGTTTCCTTATATCTACTGGGCCTATTCAGAATACAGCTACAGTTCGTACGCTTATCATCTTATTCTTATTTATTTATTTTAAAAAATTAGCACAAAATAATGTGTACAAGGTGGAGTTAATGCCAAAGGCATTCTCTAACCAGTCAACCTTTGGGTGATGCAGAGAGAAAAAATGGTAGGTGCATTTCAAAGAAACGTTGAAAGTATTTTCGTAGTATAAAAAACATAGGTACCGCTGTAAGTCGTGGACTCCCCGTTATAGGCCTCATGGATTCCCTCGTCTCGTGGTCCATCGGCTGCCTACAAGGCTCACCAGCTACAGTTTTATGGTTTGCAAAAGAATTTGTACTAAACATAAAACGCGCCAAACTAATATCAGATTACAAAGCGCCAAACTTTGTATATAAACTTTAATTATTTAGTTTATAAACAAGTAGAAACTAAGCTCCTAAACAAGACACTTTAATTCTGTCCAACTTCTCAACTATTTGTAATTCTAAACTTGTATAATTAACTATAAAATTCAAGAAGATTAGTAAGAAACTTAAAATCCTCCATCGGAATGACTCATAAGGCAGTGTTAGTGGGTACGACTGCTATGTCGCGGTCCCGGGTTCGATTTACTGCATTTTTCCAAGAGTTGTTAACTGTGTTCGCTGCATTACATAGCAATAGAATTAAAGATATGCTTGTCCCCTAATATTTGGAGCCTTATATACCTAGCTGACGAAACGGTAAAAAGTGAAAATTGGTGCTGCCACCGGGGATCGAACTCACACATCTTGCGTGCAAGTCGGTTACTTTTCCCTCTCGGCCACCACCGCGTTTTTTGGTAAGGTAGCTTATATTTCTTTAAATATTATTGTATGAAGAGGAGTTATCAGTATAGATTTAATAAAGATGGCGACTTGACCACCTAACAAAATCTGCATGCCAATAATTTAAAAAAATGGTTGAAAATTTAATTTCAAGTTTCATATCAAATTACAATATTAAAGCACTTATTAAAGATGGACTGATTGCTAATATTCTTAAAAACGGACCCAAACCCAAATAAGTCTCATTTCAATTTGAATATCGATGAATCGAAGGACAAATCGTAATCACGAAACCAGTGATTGGCAAAAACACTCGATCAGATTTATTTCATGCAAAAAATCGTCAAAAAACCTCGTATTTATATCTCTCCCCTCGTCGAATATTGTTCAATATGGCTTATTTAAGATTACCCACAACAATCAAACGGAACATTATTGCGTATATAGGAATTTTCCACGCTTACTGGAATGTTCAGATATTGAATTCTGTATAATAAGAAATGTCGTTCACCGTACTCGTATGTTGGAATGTCTTAACGATCAACAACCATGAGAAATAAGAATACTTTCGATTGTTTTTGGAACCCATTCTTGGATATATTCTAATGTTATTGGCACTGCTAATGGCCGAAAGCAGTGGTAACCATGTCGTCGATTGGTAATAATCAAAATATTTTTCCATTTTTAAAATAATAAGAGAGGCAGGGGAATATAATAGCGAGCAAGCTCGACTGCGGAAGGATAGATAGATACATAGAATATTATTCTTTATTGTACACACATAAGTGCTAAAACTAATTACAATAAGAATTAAACACACAAACAAGTAGGCACAATGGGCGGTCTTATCGCTAAGAGCGACCAGACCAGGCTCTTCCAGACCTCCACCTTCTCCACCTTACAGAAGACCACAGCCAAATAACTACATACAACGGTTTAGTTGTGTTCCTGTGTGTGAGTACAGGTCTCCAACGCTCATTTAGGGATGCGTTTTTAAAAGAAATGTATTCCTATCCAAGAAATACTCCATCTTAAAGCTATGGTCTAAAAAAAAACACGCAAGTAATACTTCTGGAATTGCAAGCGTCCATAGGCTACGGTAACTGCTTAACATCAGGCGGGCCGTATGCTTGTTTGCCACCCAAATAGTATAAGAAAAAAAAAGAGAAGTAGAGAATTATACGATCAGCAATGGAAAAATTGCATAGCATTTTTATTGAGTATAAAATATAAAGAACATGCAAGCGGACGCAATGGAAAATCTTTTCTTTGTTACTTTTTACGCAATGGAAAATGTTGTCTTTCTCTCACTCAGGCGCAAATCATTAAAACTATAATAATTTGACTTTTTTATGTTTTAGGTTATAATTACTTAACATTAATCGGTATTCAAATATTTCATGTTGGTGTATAAAATATACACAAGCATCTTCAATATTCATACAAAACCATGTTTTTATAATAGCAAAAGCTGATCCAGTAAAATAGCTGACCGCTTTACCGAGCGAATAAAAGTTAAAGGGAGGCAGGAAATTCTTCCAAACCCTAATATTTAATAACCCGAACCTTGATCCTCTCGTCTCAAGATTGTCAGCAAACAGGAAGACATTACAAACCGTATCGAGGAATATACAAAAGAATACTCGTACCCTTCAAACAAACTGTCACTGTTCAATATGCGTGTGGAATTAAGTGTATCATCAATGAGCGCTCGACCGAAGTATTGTCAGCGGTATCTACGAAAAAGATCTGTATGTAAACCTTTCTTTTGTTTTCAGAATGTTTTGTGGCGTTATTGACCTCTATAATCCGCATTATTATTATAATTTTCTTTATTTAATATACAGTCACTGACTTTTGTTATTATACTACGAGCGTATTATATTATACTTATAATATAATATATTATATTATAAAATACTCAGGATAGTTATTATAATTTTCTTTATTTAATATTATAGTCACTGACACGTAAAGTGCATCAAAATGCAAAATACCTTCAGATATTTCAGATTTTATGCAGCAGTAAAAGGTATCATAATATTCCATGCATTTTGAAATTTTGCAAAACGCCCATTAAACGTAGTAATAAAAAATAGATAATGTTACTTGCTGATAATTTAGCTTTGAAACGGTAAAAGAATTTTTAGAATTGGTCAAGTAGTTTTTGAGTTAAATCATAACAAACAAACAAAAAAACAAATCTTACCTCTTTATAATATTAGTCTAGTAAAGATTTAGAAAATTGAAAACATACAATTGCACAGTAAATATTGTAGACTGGTACAAATATGTACCAGTTTTCCAAGAGGTTTTTTGTAAAGTAGAGCACTTCATTTATCAAAGTCGGGTAAACACTGTTCATGCGGATTAGGTTTTGTGTTCACTAGAACATTTGTTATAAATAGAACGAGTTCATTTAGTTTTTCTTTTGTGAGATGGATTGCAAAAACGACAGTGACTTTCGTAAACGTACTTACCACTTTAGTTGGATTGTTATTAGAAGAAGTTAATTCAAAGCTATTTGTATTTTTTGTTATTGTAAAATGTTTTACTTGCAATTGGTTAGTAATATATGTAGTATCAGTACTATTATTAATAATAATAATTTGTTTAATGAGATAAAAACGAACGAAGTCAGTAACAATTATCTCACATACATAAATAATAAATGTCAAACAATAAGAATATCATTAAAGTACAATGTCAAAATGTCAATAATAATATAATTACAATGTCAAAATGTCAATAATAATATAATTACAATGTCAAAATGTCACTATTAGAATTTTTGTGTGTAAAATCTTCTTCTTTTTCTTATCGTGTGATTGGGTGTCATCCTATTGACAGTTATCTAGATCGCACATATTTTAAAGGCCTCTGTCGTAATTTAACGACTGTTAACAGTCGGGACCGATTTTTAACGTGTCCCCCGAAGCACGGAGACGCTCAGATGAAATACCACTATGCGGTCACCCATCTATAGGGTTACCGCGCCCTTAGTTGCTTAACCCGAAGATCGTTTACCGAACAGCGAAGGCGCCTGGTTATGGCTTTGTAAAATAATAACCTACTTATTCACACGCTATAAACATTACCCTTGATCTGAGAAGCTGAGTAAAAATAGCAACATATTGTAGAAAATGTCGCTCATAAGAGCTGCTAATAAATGTACTTATGTCATTCCACTTCAGGTTTATTTTCAAAACGCCAATCAAATGCATAATCTTTTATGTACAATAAATAAGAATTTTTATCTTTTTCTTTTCTAAGACTCACTAGGTTTTCCTTCACCGTTAGCCGATAGTAAATCATTTGATAAGTACCTCTCATCTCAACCCATAAACGTCCCACTGATGGGCACGGGTCGCCTCCTTACACTTGGAGGAATATTAGCCTACAATACCACGCTGGCCAGACGGGTTGGTATAGGATTTTGTTTCGAGTTTTCCTTCTCTTGCAGTGTGTATTATCTGCTTGACTTTCTCCCTTAGTCGACTATTACGACAACCATGGAATGAAAGGGGGTCGTGACATTTGTATTCTTAGCCTGTCACTACACGATAAGTACCTACTACGTTTAAATTCCACAAAGTGAAATTCACACTAATACTGAACAAGTCGGTTACATTCCCGCTCAGCTACCGCAATGCCACGTAAATTATATAATTTCCATTGCCAGTAATATTAATTACTCGCCTCGGTTCGGGAATTAACTTAAAATCCTTCATAAAACGTATTAAAATTCAACCCGAACCATCTCTTCGGAAGCCGTTTTGTAAGGATTAATACTACAGATTTTAATATTAAATTACTTAAGTACTGTGACAAATTAACTCAACTGTAAATGGATTTTACATTGAATTAATGAATTAAAACGTTTGCAAAATGTAACAACAATTTTTATTAAGTAATAAACTTTTTAATAGCGAATTAAGAATCCCTAGCGATAGTACTAATGTGATTTAACTTTGTGGAATCTATAAGTGTTAATTAAAGGATTTACCATCTGCTAACTGTGAAGAAAGAAAAAATTCTAAAGACATTTCTGATCCACCAACCCGGATTGGTCCTGCGTATATATTAAGGCCTTGTTCTCTTAGGAGAGTATACCGGTGAGTCTACTCTCCTAAGAGACCGAGTAATCTCCCATTACCGGGGCATGCCTAGTAATGGGACATTATTATTAAGAGATTACTACTGCCTTTCGGAAGACTTGGGTTTGATCTTCATATTGACTTACGAGTTTTTCTCATGACTGTATCCATTTACAGTCATGACATAAAATTCCAGATTACGGGCTGATAAAAAATAAACTTTATTAAGATTAAAATCACACAATAGTATGTGATTTTAATCTTGATAAAGTAGATTTTTTATTAGCCCGTAATCTGGAATTAAGGTATAATATGATAATTTCGGTTATCTCCGTTACATATGACATAGTCGGTGAATCCTGGGTACGTTTTTATTGGAGGGAAAAATAACAAAAATTGACAATGTCATCGAAGCTTTCAAACGGATCAATCGTTTCCCAATCGGTTGGTTTTTGTTTGAACGTTGGTTTTAACGGGACGGCTACCAGTCGTTTGATGGAAACTGGATTAAGTCTATTCAAGATCATTCGCTTTTTGTAGAAAGCTTTCCAATTGAATTACTTGTTTTTAGTTATTCATTAGGTTTTATGTATTTATACTACTAAGATGGCAAACAAGCATACGGCGCGCCTGATATTAATCAGTTACCGTATCCTATGGACTTTTGCAATACCACGGGTATCGCTTGTTTTTTATCACCAGCGCTTTAGGATGGAGTATCGGGATAGGAAAACGTTTCTTTCAAAACGCATTCCTAAATGATCGCTGGAAACCTGTACTCACACACATGAACATAACTACACCGATGTGTGTAGTTATTTGGCTGTGGTCTTCTGTAAGCTCCTTCCCCAGTCGCGCTTGCTTGCTAGTATGGTGCCCTACCTCTCTTAAATATATAATTCAACGACTGAATACGAGATAAGTACTATTATGACAACAAACTTACGGTTTACCTGAAGCCAAGCAATTGTCATGGCATATGGACGCTGCAAACGTCCATTATGCTACTTGGGGTGTCACTCGCTAGTTGCCTAGCTCTTGTAGCACCAGAGTTTTGAGTTAGGTAACTGTTTTTTTTAGCTAAAGATACGTTTATCTTATAAAGGCTTTATTATTTATTTTATATAATTATTTACAGATCTTCAATTCAATAGGTATCCAATCAAGCGAGTGCGTTAAAATCATTCATCTAAACACAAGTCACTCAATATAATTTTGATTTCCAAATGTCTGAATTTCAATCCTATTTATTTATTGATTACTTACACAATGAGAAGCTTGGCTGGAAAAAGACCTTTACCTTGCAGAATAAAAAAGAAAGAAAGAAATTTAAAAAAAGTTTATTTCGCTAAAAAAGATACCTAATTAATATAAGAAAAGTTTTGAACACAAAGTTATCAAATTTCATCAACAATAAAAATAAGTTTATTGCTGTGGTTTATTGCTGTTTATTGTTGTGTATAAGTTTATTGTGGGTCTTGAAACGAATTAAATGTATTTTCTTTCTTTCTTTCTTTTAAGAAAGAACATAATAATAACAATTTTATGACTCCAGTGCACTATGTGTCTCCGTGCGCAATAGGTATCCAGCTCAGCATTTTGTCAGACCACTGGTTAAGTTGACTGACGCTGGTATTCTGCTGGATCCCAATAACAGAATACACAGCTAAATAAATAACACAGTATTGTAGGTGTGTTCATATGTTAAAGAAACATATTACTATCCCAGAGATATTAAATATTTTAAGCCCGGGTGTAAAAAAAAATGGGTCGGCAACACGCAAGATACCTCTGGTATTGCAAGTATCCATAAGCTGCGGTAACTGCTTAACATATATCAGGCGGGCCCTATACTTGTTTGCCACAATCGTAAAAATCGAAGGTTCTGTACAAGCCTGTAGGCTATATATGTTTCCATCCAACCATCTCAGCCATAAGACGTCCACTGCTGGACATGAAAAAATTGCGGAATAAACGAGTTTGATTTTTTCACAGCTTTAAATTTCAGCTTGATACCTTCACGCGTTCCTTAGAAAAAAGGGGTCTTGACAGACAGACGTACGGACAACAAAGTGAATCTATAAGGGTCCGTTTTTTCCTTTCAAGGTACGGAACCCTAAAAACATATATCCAGTAGTTACTAGACTAAATAAAAAAAATGACGTAGGTAAATACACCACAATATAAGCTAAACTCAACCTTAAAATTAATCATCCGTTTAATACAAATGGAATAGCTGAAAATATCAGTGAAACGATGTGCAATAGGTTGAAAGACTACGATAACAAACTGTAAGTGTTTGGCCTTCTTTTGTTGAAGAGAACGACCGCCGACGCCGCCGCCGCCGCCATTGTGATAATGACACACTTCACTTAACTGGCTAATAAGAATACTTGTAGGTACTTATTGTAAGACCACGAATGAATGGGAATGGTAAACTAATACGGTTTTGACGGTGAGTCTTATCTATAATAATGATTTTGATCGCTTCCTATAGATTTCGAATACAGTTCAATTTAATGTGCATATAAACGAGATTGAGCTTAATATTGAACAGCTGCCTCGGTGGCTTACGGGTCGATTTGTTTGACTGATAATTTTAACAAAAAAAAACCGACTTCAGTACGGCAAGTTGTAAAATTTTCAAATATTTGTTTGTTACAATCGAATAAAATCGACTGAGCGTCGGGCTGAACACAGGTCAAGTAGGTATTAAAGGCAATATTTAATTTGTGCAATCCGCGCTCAATTCATTCATGTCATTATTTCTTATTAATAGTTGCTTGGCAACAATAACCGAAACTTATCTAATCGCCATCAGTAAAATACTTATGATTGAAAAGTTGGCCATCTGTGGTCTTCTTCATCAGTTTTACTTCACCAAATTACACTTTCTGAATGCAAATGATTGATTAGTTGTTAAAAATATTGAAATTGCTATATGTGTGCCTATAACTTTTGAGGAGTTCCCTCAATTCCTCATGGATCCCATCATCAGAACTTTCTTTTGATGATAATGGGACCAAACTGGAAGTATGTCCAGTCAGACAAAAAAATATTTTTTCAAATCGGTCCATAAATGACGGAGTTATGCGGTATCAAACATTAAAAAAAAAAAAAAAAAAAAAGAATACACACGAATTGATAACCCCCTATCACGAGGTCCCCGGTTCGATTCCCGGGACGGGCCAAATCGATATTAGGTTTTTTGTCAAGAAATTCACAATAGATGCCCGGAGTTTGGAAATTGGCGGTGTTTACACCTCCGTGCCTTGCAATATACATCCTTCGCCTGATCTCTCTCCGGTCGTGTGGGTTTGCCGTCCCATCGGATTATAAGAGTGAGGGAATAAAGAGTGCACTTGTGCCCAATAATTATCTCCCCCACAAATCGGCTAGCCTCAACGGAGACTAGCATTCTCCGTTGAGGTTACCCGCCGTGACCGAAATTCGGTTAGGAGGACATTATGTTACTCGCTGATAATATAAGTTTCTATGGATGTTGGTGTTTTTTTAATCTGTATTCTGTAGTTTTTCAGTTTAATCATTACAATCTAAAATCTATATAATGTTAGTGTAGATACGTGTACGTTTAGTATAAAAAGTATATCGAGAAAATCTTAGAAGAGAACTAGTCTATGCTATCTAACATTAATACTCGATAATCACCTATATGTCCAATACTAAGAAAACCACGAGGAATGATATTTTTCTAAAGTAAAAACATTAATAAAATGTTCTTCATTTCGTCAATGTTTTTACTTTACGTTCTATTTCAAAAATTAGCTATTATTTAGTTTTAAATCATAATATATATATATATATGAGGCGCTCATAGCCGGTGCGCTAGCTATTCGATAACGACCAGCGGATTAAGCTACCAAGAGCTCGGTAACCCTATAGATGGGTGGCCGCATAGTGGTATTTCATCTGAGCGTTTCCATGCTTCGGAAGGCACATTAAAAGTCAATCCCGACTGTTAACAGTCGTTAGAGAACGATAAAGGCCTAAATATGGGCGATCTAAATAACTCTATATATAAATAAGTCACCAGTTTGGCCACAAACTAAATGATAAGAAGAAGAAGAAGTCATAAAGTAATTTCGTAGGCAAATTCCTCGAAGCACCACCATGTCCCACTAGCGATACTCCAGAGGAATGCATCATCAATTAAAATAAACATACCAAATTTTTCATGTCTGTCCCATTACATCACTTAACCATAAATTTATTCACCCTTAAAAACAAAAATAGAGCCATTTATCAAAAATAACCGTAAAACACGATATGACCTACAAGCGTCATTCGCGATCATTTGTCAAAACAAACATGGCGGGTAGAGTGCACGTCACAAATAACAATCGTCGACATGATACACTTTAGTGGGCGGAGACCTTTAAGATAATTAATTGCTTAATTGCTGGAATTCCTGTGGCTTTTAGGTGAATATTAACAATATCATTGTTCACGTGAAAGCTATGTTACATTGAATTATATTAATATGAAACAAACAGAGATAATGTATCAATTACATATAAGCAACATTTTGATACTAGTTAGGTGGCAAACAGTTACCGTAAGGACCCTTGTAATACCAGAGGAATCACTTGCGTGTTGCCGACCCATTTTGAGGGTTCTGAAGTACTTATACCAGGGCTTTAAGATGGAGTAATTCTAAGATAGAAAAACGTTGCTTTCAAAGTGCATTCCTAAATGAGCGCTGGAGACCTGTACTCGTACACAGTAACTTGTGTTACTGTGTACGAGTACAGGTCTCCAGCGCTAATTGTTTACTGCCTTGGTGGTCCAGTGGCCGCAGTATGCGCCTACTGTGCACGAGGTTGTAGGTTCGATTCCCACACAGGACAAAACTTTGTGTGACCCACAAAGAGTTGTTGTGAGTCTGGGTGTAATTTGTGTTCGTTAATTGTAGTTTGGTAAAGTCTCCCGCAGAGCTTGTTCTCTAGTGCGGGAGTTGCCTTTAAAAAAACCAAAAATAAAACACCGTCGTGTGTAGTTATTTGGCTGTGGTCTTCTGTAAGGTGGTCCTTCCCCAATTACGCTTGTTAGCTAATATGATGCACTACCTCTTTTAAAATCGATATATCGGATTCTTCTTCCCCACAGGTCCTAATATACTGGTCTGTATGCCAGTCCCATTCTGTATAGGTGTTTATCCAAAACTAAATAGATAGACTTAGAGTCTTACTCAATACTCCTTCGTCACACCATTACGTATATCTTACCACTTACCTTATTGAGATATTCAATGAAGAAAACGACGAGTTTAAATTCCTGAGGGACGGCTGTGAAATGCGCAACGAAGTCTGTAATGGAAATAAGAGGAATAGGAATTAGATCTTTGTCTACATCCTACGATTAATTTATTATTTGTTAGGACTCAAGTTGCCGGAAGTAATAAATTTTAAGTAGTTTCTGATTCACCTAGACTTCTTGTATGCACCTACTTTGATTGTCTCTGCACCACCCTAAGGTTGACTGGTAGATAATGCCCTAGGCATTAAGCCCGCCTATTCATAAATTTTGTGTATGAAGTTTAATAAATAAATTCAAGGGGTTCTTTAAGAAAGGAGTTATAAGGTTTCTAAAGAGTCGGCAACGCGCGAGTGATACCCCTGGTGTTGCAAGCGTCCATAGGCTACGGTAACTGCTTACCATCAGGCGGGCCGTATGCTTGTTTGCCTACTTGGTAGTATAAAAAAAAAAAAAAAATAAGTACGGTGGGGCGAGCAAGCCCAATCTCTCAAAGGCAACTCCCACACTAGGGAACAAGCCCGATATCGTAGGGTACTTACGGACAAAAAGTGCAACAAAACTCGGGACAGCCATTTATGTATCACACAAAATTTTGTCCCGTGTGGGGATCGAACCCACAACATGCCGCGCAGTGGTTAATGGCGAGGTAACCACTTAAGCCACTGAACTAACCGTGTAGTCAAGTTTGGAAGGTTTGGAAAGGACTTCGTTACAAAAGACCACAGCCAGATAACTACAAACAGCGGTGTAGTTGTATTCTTCTGTATAAGTACAGGTCTCCAGCGCTCATTTAGGGACGCGATTTTAACTAAACGTTTTCCTATCCTACCGATACTCAACCATAAAACTCTGGTGTTACATTTTTAGGGTCGGCAACACGCAAGTTATACCTCTGGTATTGTATAGCTTTTTTTTTAATTTCTTTTAAAAAGACAACTCCCGCACTAGAAAACAAGCTCTGTGTCGCGGGGGACTTTACAAACATACAATTAAGGAACACAAATTACACCCAGACTCAGAACAATTCGTTGTGGGTCACACAAAGTTTTATCCTGTGTGGGAATCGAACCCACAACCTCGGGCACAGCAGGCGCATATTGCGACCACTGGACCACCGAAGCAGTCAGCTACGGTAACTGCTTACCATCAAACGGGTTGGCTTGTTTAAGTGCCTCGTTGTTTTGATGTTCTAGTCTAAAATTTAGTCATCATCATCACAACCCATAAACGTCCCACTGCTGGGCACAGGTCTCTTCCATACAATTGGAGGGATATTAGCCTACTATACCACGCTGGCCAGACGGATTGGTATAGGGTTTTGTTTACAGTTTTCCGTCTCTTGCAGTGGATATTGTCTGCCTGACTTTTTCCCTTAGTCGACTCTTACGACACCCTCAGGATTGATTGGGGTGGTGACATTTGTATTCTTAATCCGTCACCACACGGACAAATTTAGACAAATTTAGTCGCGTACATATAAATTCTAAGTACATTTCTAAAATACACCCCTAAGTAAAATGTAAACTATTTTAATTAAACATTTGCTATATTAATCTCTTCTAAATTAATTTTAAACGGTTATAAATTCGCTTTGAAGTTATATCAACAAGGGTAGTTGTTTGATGCGGTTGCCTTGACAACTACGGGTACTTATTAACATTGTTTCGTACCCGCATCACTTACAAATTATACAATATTTCATATACACAAGAGTAATTTGTTGCAGCTGATCCGTTAGGTTAGTAATAACTAGCGGTTTGCCGTGAACTGTAAACTCGCAAATCACACTTTAGCAATTTGTCTCATATTCGAACTTCAAAAATATTTTCAGCTTATTGATTGGCCTACCAAATTTCACGACGTTCCGATCAATATATAATAGCGACTTATATATGTCCCACTGCTGGGCACGGGTCTCCTCTCCTCTATCAAGAGAGAGAGGGTTTAGGAATCTGTGATGTGTACTGTGAATCTGACATGTCTTTAGAATTTCTTCTAAGACATGTGGGTTTCCTCATGATGTTTTCCTTACCGTAAGCAGATATCGAATCATTAGATTAGTAGATATAAACTCCACAAAGTGAAATTTACATTGGTATTGCCGTCCGGGATTGAACTCGCATCTCTTGCGTGCAAGCCGGTTACTGCCCCACTCGGCCACCACCGCTTCGCCGCTTTCCGATCAATAATACTCAACTTATACTTCATGCTTCGTCCTCGAGATTAGTATATATACACATGTAGTATCGCCCTCTAGTACTACCATTCCACACTAATTTGAGAGTATTTAAATAAATACTTTTTTGTACGTTAGTTTAATGACACCTGGCCAGTGCGCTCCATTCATTTCATTCTCTTTTTAGTGCCCGACCGTTTCCACACGCGCTCTTGACATAAGTTTTATAGGTTATTTTTATTTTTCCAAAAAGTGAATTTATTATAGGTAAATAATTATGCATAAACGCAAAAGCGGCAGTAGTGAAAAAATAAAAACATCATCAATTACGTGACCAGTATAATTCAAGTATATCGGAGTGTTCTACATCACTATGTTCATCGCGGCGCGGCGCTCGTCTATTACTTATCAAATAAGATTTTTTGCTAACCGAAAGTCTTGTTAGCTGATTACCCCAAACGAGTAAGTTTGTTTAAATATTTACTTATTTTATTATGAGTGAAGTTTTAAGATCGTTTTTATGATCATACAGTTTGCGGACAGTACGTGCTTGCACTGGGACTGTTTCTTACTGTTGATGTTTCAAATATCACTTTTGATTATATGATATTAATGGATGAAAACAAAACCTTTTAATAGGTATAACAATTAAATGTAGATATATAAATCTTACTGCGGCATATCGATCACTACCTACGATGGGACTGTTTTATGATGCCTGATGATACTGCTTGCGGACAGTACGTGTTTTTACAACTGGGGACTGTCTCTTGCTATTTAGTATTGAGTAGTTGCGCCGACCGATCAGTACATTGGGACTGTTTCATGATGCTTAAGAAAACGCTTGCGGATAGTACGTGTTTTTACAACTGGGGACTGTCTCTTGCTATTTAGTATTGAGTAGTTGCGCCGACCGATCAGTACATTGGGACTGTTTCATGATGCTTAAGAAAACGCTTGCGGATAGTACGTGTTTTTACAACTGGGGACTGTCTCTTGCTATTTAGTATTGAAATGCGCCGACCGATCAGTACATTGGGACTGTTTCATGGTGCTAAAATGAAACGCTTGCTGACAGTACGTGTTATTACAACTGGGGACTGTCTCTTGCTGTTTATTGTACTGGGTATGTGTTGACATATTTAGTGAATACATGAGACTTTGCATCTCTACTTCAGATGAAGCCTATATAGATTCTACTAACAACCAAGAAGGTGTATCAAATGTGGATTCATGTTCTTTCGAACTACGAGTAGAGGGAGTATCACATAACCAGATCTAATTCCCAGCTGCTCAAAAACAACGAGCAATAATCAAATTTCATATGCTGAGGTAGATGCACAGGATCTCGATGATCCTCCGCCGCCTTCTACGCCCCAGGGACTGGAGCTAATAACAGAACCGGTTGTAGTACGGATAAGTAAGTTTTTGGATATATTAGGCAGATCCTACTATAGAAGAACAATATGGTAAAGCCAATTTAGATTCCAACATTGGACCACGGCGGGTCTAACAAAAGAATCACGTAAAGAACTGCCAGAAAAATACTTAACGCCTGAAAATGCCAAATTTTCTTTTCTTTTTCTTTTAAAAAGACAACTTCCGCACTGGAGAACAGGCTCTGTGTTGCGGGGGACTTTACAAACATGCAAATGACGGACACAAATTACACCCAGACTCAGAACAACTCTTTGTGGGTCACATAAAGTTTTGTCCCTGTGTGGGAATCGAACCCACAACCTCGTGCACAGTAGGCGCATACTGCGCCCACTGGACCACCAAGGCAGTCAGAATTGATTCACCCTTTAGAATTAAACGCCGAGATTAAAGCTGCAGTTACATATATTATTGTTAAACGTGATAAGACAATTGAAAGTAAACAAAAATAACTTCACAAGCCTCTTTAGGCGAAGCCATTACTCACATATTGTTTTTACAAGATAAAAATACTATTTTACTCAAACTTCTGATGGATTCTGCTCGTATTATCTGATATCGCCAACACAACGATACTATGGCGCAAAGAAACTCCTTACTCAATTCCGTAAAGAAGGAAGTTCGTGAACAACGAACTACGAAATACGAAAATGTCTCAACTTCTTTTTGGCCAATACTCAGCCGATACCTTGAAATCTGCCAAGGCTATCAATATATAATTCGACATAGAACTCAAACATCCATACCGGCAAATAAGAAGTTCCAGAAAACACAAATAATTCTTTGAAGAATTTGAATTGGAAGAATCCAGGCGCGAATCGCAGGCCGCTCCTCCAAGGATGTAAAAGCCTGCGGCGGCGACCTCGATCAGTTAGCTCTTCGAAGCAGTCGCAGCGTCCGCATCAACGAGCCAGCAACAATCGGCGCTAAATGAGGTAAAATCTGCATGTCGACTATCTTTATTTCATAAAGTATGGTCAAAGATTACACAAAAATCAATTATTCTTTCCTACATAGGTACAAGATTATAAAGTTATGTTTTCTAGAAAACCAATTCAATCAGTACCTCCTAGCTGTAGGACATATTCTGATAAGGAAATAGAACATTTTATCATTGCTATTAATGATTTATTGTCATTAGGGGCGATCTCACAATCACCCTGAACAATATTTGTCAAGTATTTTTCTAACACCCAAACCAAATGGCAAAATTTGCTTCAATTTAAACTTAAAAACTTTAAATAAATATATTGTGAGTGACTTGATATTATTCACTTCAAATTGGAAGACTTAAAAACAGTATTAAAATTGATACTGAAAAATTACTAAATATTCTGTACCGGGGATTTAAAGGATGCATATTTTTCATTAAAAATACGATTCACGAAAATAACGCAGATTTTAATTAGAAAATTCTATTTTTGAATTTACCGTTTTGCTTTTTGTATAACACTGCTCCATTTGTATTCACAAAAGTATGTAGTATGTGTTCAAATTATAAGATTATGTGGATACTTATCCACTAAGTATATACTTAAATGATATATGCCTTATTGGTCATAATCATGAATCATGTAAACATAGAGAAAATTAATTTCATTTCCTCTCATACATACAAATTTTCAGGATATAAGTATCATAAATACAAAAAAAAAAAAAGAAACCTAATCACATTACATAAAAAAAAAAAAAAGAATTCAATCTAATATTACTAGATTTTGAAGTTTGAAAAGATGCAAAATTAGAGCTTTTGCTAGTTTTGTCATTTGAATGACATAAATACTAAAAAAAAAAAAAAAAAAAAACAAATAACTATGACAATACCATGAACATTTCTTTTTTACTAATAATTATGACCTCGAAATATTCTCTAATGCCTCAACAACGGGATGGGAAATAGCATGGGGAGCTAGTGAACAGTGGGGAACAGAAGAACACAGACAACATATAAAATATTTAGAAATTTTAGCAGCATTTATTTGTCTTAAAATATTTGCTAAAGATCTATCTGATTCACATATACTTTTGCGTATTGACAACGCCACTGCTATGTCTTACATAAATCGCATGGTATTTAGTTCCTCCATTTGATACATGTCACGAAACAACTGTGGCAATGACGTGAACATAAAAAATGTTATGTCTTTGCTTTGTATATTAGCTCTTCAGATAATTTTAATGCAAATCAAAAATCTAGGCGTACACATCCAGATATTGAATGGCAACTGGCAAAATATGTATACCGGCAAAATAAATAACTTTGGAATCCTAAACAGTTCTATTTGTTCATTGAATAAATTATAAATGCCCTTAATACGTTTCGTGGCACAAAGAACATACGCAGTGAATGCGTTTACCATTTCATGGCACAGGTTTTATTTTTATGCATTTCCTCAATTTTCTATGATAATAAAATCATTAAAAATATACATATATAAGAGAGGGAAATCTCGAAACAAAACCCTATACCAACCCGTCTGGCCAGCATGGTATAGTATAATATCCCTCCAATTGTTTGGTGGAGACCCGTGACTAGCAGTGTGACGTTTATGGGTTGAGATGATGATAATGGTTGTTCCGCATTGGCTAACTCAGCCTTGGTACCCACTATTTAAAAATATGCTTGTATCAGAAATTTTAACATTCAAAGCTAATGATAATTTAGTCATCAAATTGCAGCCGCCAATACATGCGTAACTCAATTAATCTGGTGGCAGGAGTTTTATCCCATAAGAAGAAGTATTCCTCTTTCTTCTCCGGATATTATACTTAACTCTCTTTCCGAGATCCCCTTTAAGTTATACGAGGGTCTCTATATATAAGTGCACTGTTTAACAATGGAGCTAAGTATGGTACATAAAATACTTACCGTTCGGCAATAGCTTTAATAGTCGAGAAAATATTTACAACAATCGAGATGTCAAAAGATTTTTTAAGGCTTTTTTCGTTTAAGACTCCGTAGGCCGGAGTATGACGAAACCTGAAACACATCACATCTTTTGTCTTAGATTAATTAGAAAACTGGTAGTTACCCAAATGGTAATCTAAACCTTAAAATATCTAAAAATTAATAACCCTTTTAGCGCTTGGTACCGCACATAGGGTGCTAACATTATCAGAAATAAAAATTAGCAACATTATTATATTATCGTCATCTGAAATTAAAATAAAATTCCTGACTTTATCAAAACATCTAGAATAGGAGCAACTCAACCATTATTAATTCTCCCATATTTTATAAAAAGCCAGAGATTTATCCCAGGAATGGTCTTTGCCTTCTTGCAAATACCTGCATCAATTCGTCCCAATAAAGCTACTTTATTTATTAATTGTTAAAGCCTCCAAAGTACCAACTTTAGATATAACAAACATAGACCTTAATCGGTATTGATACTTCCACGTTCACAGCGTTTAGCACACGCCACGCTGCCACCTCAGCAGCGTATAGGCGTATATTAGTGTAGATAAAATCAGGCAAACTACGGGCTGTAGCCCTAGTTCTCAAATATTTGCCAGATTTTGTAATAGACAGATTAATAAGGTGTAAATGAATGAGTGGTTTGAATGAAAAATAAGGTGTCCTTATAATCAATACATATGAATTTTGTATTCAATATTGTTAATTATTTTTCTTCTTCAACAGCTACTTTTTTCCAGTTAAATGTACCTACTCATATTTTACGAATGATTATCTCTAAAAGTCTACATGTGTATATATACTAATCTCGAGGACGAAGCATGAAGTATAATTATAGATTAAACGAACTTACCTGTAGTGAAGTTCTATCTTAATTATACGAAGGCTTCGTCCGAAGAGATTAGCAACCCTCCCCACCCATTACTATTATGCCCCTAAATATTCGTAAAACATGAAGTAGACAAGAAGCTAGACTCTAAACTAATGAAATGAATGGAGCGCACTGGCCAGGTGTCATTAAACTAACGTACAAAAAAGTATTTATTTAAATACTCTCAAATTAGTGTGGAATGGTAGTACTAGAGGGCGATACTACATGTGTATATATACTAATCTCTTCGGACGAAGCCTTCGTATAATTAAGATAGAACTTCACTACAGGTAAGTTCGTTTAATCTATAATTATTGTCCAACAAACATTTATACATACAAGCGTCAGATTCTTCCAGTACATTTCGAAAACTCCGCTCGATACGCTCGCTTGTTTAATATTGTTCTCCTTACTGAAATTCGGCTAATCTTAATTGTCAGAAGGCTAGTCTAGTCCTACGAAGATGGGAACCCTAGGGCTTGTGCAAACATAGGTGCACTTTTTATTTAGTATCAAAGCCACGATTTTCCTGACCCAGGAATTAAACCCGGGCCGGCGACGAGGCAGTTTAGTTGGTACTGAACTGTGGTAGTAAAAAAGGCCTTACCGAAATTAGATATTCTAGTCGTTATCGCTGTCAGCTTTAGCCAGATAGATAGACACTCTACATCATAAAAGTATTTTAGGCTTTTCTTACTTTTGAGCACAGTGGAACAAAATTATTATAATACTAGGAGTCGCCCGCGTGGTGATTTGAAATATTTTTCCCAATTTTGCAACATATCTCACTACTGCTCCGCTCCTATTGAACATAGCGTGATGTTATTATAGCCTATAATAGCCTTCCTGGATAAATGCACTATTCAACAAAAAAATATTTTTTCTAATCGAACCAGTACTTTCTGAGATTAGCGCGTTCAACTAAACAAACAAACAAACTCTTCAGCTTTATAATATTAGTATAGATAATTCATTTTGTTACACTTACTTACAACTAATCTCTTTGAGCCCTTTCCATTAACACGACTATATTCGTAACCTCATTTTCCCAATAGCAGGACAATCAGGACCTGAATCAACAGCGGAACACATTCATTCTCACATTGAATAGGGCGTCTAGAAATCTTATCTGAATCCCAACTGAATTTTATAAAAAGAAACGAATCCTACTGGATTACTCTTTAATTCTGTGTTATTCTAAAACCCGGTAATGTATAATGTATAATTTTATTTCTATTTATTTATTGTGTAGGTATAATTATATTTCTATTTATTTCAATAGTTGACAAATCTTGTCTATGTGTCTCTAAACATATACGTGATTTGTGTCGCAAATATACGTGACTAGCAGCTAGCAAGGTGGACATTAAAATATAGCCTATGTTACTCGCAGATAATGTAGCTTTCTAATGGTGAAAGAGTTTTAAAATCGGTCAAGTAGTTTTTGAGTTCATTCGTTACAGACAAGAATACAAATCTTTCCTATTTATAATATTAATAATGTAGATTTTCCGAAAATTACAAACCTGTAAAACCATGCATCGATATTGCGGGTATGCTTCGCGAGGCTGCTCATCTGGTGCTCACATTGAGAAGTTAGTCAGGCAACGTTCTAATTTTCTCGTAAGGCAAACACATCTCCACTTCACAAGGCTGCCTTACGAGGAATGCTGTGAGTCGATAATGTTGATAACCCGCCTTAAAATTCTCTTTATCTAAAATATTGTCCTGAAAGTTGTTCTTTATCAAAATGTTCCTGCAGATATGATTTAATTCAAATTCAATTTTTTTATTTGTCAGAATGTAGTACCTACATACAACAGATGATAATAATTACAATATAAGTTCAGTACATTCTACCATAACAATGGTGTGCAATAAGTAAAAGGAAAAGTGGTACCAAACAATTGAGCACGTCTGGGGAAGGACCTCCACCTTTCAGAAGTACACAGCCAAATAAATACACACAACGGTAAAGTTGTGTTCCTGTGTATATAATAGGTACAGGTTTTCAGCGCTCATTTAGGGATGCGTTTTTAACAAAACGTCGCACTCAGGGATCACAGTGATAGTCCATCATTGAACCATATGATGCTATGACTGGCCTGCTGGTCTAGTGGTTACTGACTCTGACTGCTACGCCGGAGGTCGAGGGTTCGATTCCCACCTAGGACAAATCTTTGTGTTATGAGCACGAATGATTGTTCTGTGTCTGGATGTAATTTATCTATAATATGTATGTTTTTAGAAATATATATAGCCTTTCTTGATGTTTATCAGTTGTCTGGTTACCATAGTACAGGCTCTGTCTAGTTTGGGATCAGATAGCGATGTGTGAGTTGTCCCGAAAATATTTAATTATTATTATTTTATTATTGTTATTTGTTTGGGCCGGCAATACGCAAGTGATACCTCTAGTATTGCAAGCGTTCATAGGCTACGGTAACTGCTTAAGATCAGGCGGGCGGTATACTTGTTTGCCAACAGTCAACATCACTAGCGCGTTGTCGACAAAAAAAGACATGCTTTTAAATGCTACACCAAGAGTTTGTTGACCTTTATTTGCCTGTATCAATCATGTAATGAACCTTATAAAATTGGAACAAGATGTAACAAGACTGTCCAGTCTATATGCAAAACATATAGCCGATCCTATCCCCCAGTTATATGAAACGAATCTCATAAAGAAGGCCTATGAAAGGTAAACATATAAGACCCGCGTGGAGACCCTGAGTTATTCCATCACTTGTGTAACCCACGCTTTATACCTACACGTACTTATTAAATGGAGACAACAAAACATTTGACTTCTAGTTTCACTTTTGGGTTATTATAACTACTTACTAGGTTATTGAACGAGCGAGCGAAGAGAGCGAAGTTCTTTAAGTGTACTGTAGCAATCCTGCGTTTATATGGAAATGTAATAGGCGAATTCATCATCTCAACCCATAAACGTCCCACTAAAGTGCTGGGCACGGGTCTCCTCTAAACTTTTGGAGGGATATTAGCCTACTATACCACGCTGACCAGATGGGTTGGTATAGTGATTCGAGTTTACCCTCTCTTGCGGTGGAGATTGTCTACTAGACTTACTGCCTTAGTCGACATTTACGACAGCCTCGGGATGGAAGGGGGTGGTGACATTTGTATTCTTAATCCGTCACCACACGGAAAGGCGAATTAATAAGACAAAAAGATTTTTTAAATTCGAAAATGAGCCACCAGTTTGGCTCGTCTTCGAACTCAAAAATTCTTTTATGATTAAATAATGGCCTATGAAGGGTAAATATATTATGTTTACATTTCATAGGTCTTCTTTATGGGATTCATACGTAGGCCCTGGCACCTAAAAGAATACGTTTCTTTAAAAAAGCATCTCTAAATGAGCACTGGATAAATTGCATACAAAAACAATCGTGCTAATCACACTAAGATTTCTCCTTGATAGCGACAACGACGACCTCCAACTTGCCACTTAACTACTACACCAATAGGCGAATCAATAAGAATATTATACTCAAACTGAGTCATTTATTCATTTAGATTAAATGCAAGATACTTACTATAAATCTAATTCAAATTCAACGCAATATAATTACATTCTCAACGAATACCTTTAACTTAATAACCTCAAGTTACTAACATTACTAAATCATTTCGTCTCTAAAATTAACTTATTTGAAACAATATAACGTTATTATCTTTCATAGCGTTCTATCGATGTGTGTTGGGTAACTAAAAGTCCCGTTAACCCTTTAGATGTTAATTAACTTGTTCTGCAATACAATAGTTTAGATTCGACGCACGAGGGTTTGGGACTTTTGGTTAAGAGCGATTAAAATCTGGTTGTACAAAAAAGTAAAGAAGAAAGAAAAGAAAGAAAAAAATATTTATTTTGTCTTTACATCTAAAGAATATACGTAATGGTTACAAGACAAAACAGGACCTAGCTCAGCGATTAATTGCAACATTGCAGACGCTGCAGCGTAATTAGATACTACAGCGTAAGTAGATATTGAATGAATGAATTAGACAATATTGCTTGGTTGATCGAAAGTATGACAATTGATTACGAGGTCCCAGGTTCAACCCGCGGATCAGGCCAAAAAGAGATATTGAGTTGTGACTGCACGGTTGGTTCAGTGGCTTAAGTGGTTACCTCACCATTTACCACTGCATGGCATGTTGTGGGTCCCGTGTGGGGACACAGGACGAATGTAATTTGAATGTTCGTAAAGTCAGCGCTTGTTCCTTAGTGAATGAGTTGTGTTTTTAAGAGAAAAAGAAAATATTTTTTTGCAAAAAAAATCCCGATAGATTTCCGAATTTCGGATATTGTTGGTGTTTGCACACATGTGTCTGGGAAAGCACGAAAAGCACGATTCTACGCTCTGATCTCGCTCCGCACGTGTCAGATTACGGTTCCATCGGACTATGGAGCGACGGAATAAAAAGTGCAAATGTGCACTTTAAAATCTCCCACGCAGAAGACTAGCTTGTGTCGAAATTAGCCGCCCTGACCGAAATTTTAATTCTCAACGCTATTGCCTTTTTGAGTTCGTGGCCTTAATTATTTGATGTTGTCTTGTCACTTCTAACATTTCAATTAAACCATAATAGGATAAGGACTCAAACTTAATATAACACGGACATTGTCGGACATGTTCTCTAAAACTTTACAGAACATGTCTGACGTTTGGGCAAAGGACTGAGGCCATATAAGTGGTTAATTACCAAAATAATTAAGGGCAGTCGGTTAAGAACTCATTTCAAAATGTACCTACATGTTGTTGTAAACGTCCAAAGGCGATGGTAACTGCTTACCATCTGGCTGTAAGTTTGCTTGCCTCCTTAGTAGTTTAAAAAAGATTTTATACTGAATAGTTCGAAGTCGGTGCCTTGGCTACTTACGTTACGTCGCCTCATATTTAGCTTGGCACCGATTTCAATCTGTATTCAGTAATTTTTTTTTGTCAGTAGGAATTGTTAGGTAGAATGATTTTTCCAAAAAGCGCTGAATCAATTTCGATAAAATTTATATGGTATCACTTTTGAAATATTACCTACCAATCAAAAAAGAATCATCAAAACCAATTCATAATAAAAGTGGCAGAATAATCGGGTAACAAACATACACATCCTCCTTTTTTGAGGTCGGTTATAAAGTAATAAGACGATAATAATTAAAATAAAATGAAGTGTATGTTTTGTGCAATTGTTGATGTGTAAACAATCAACGGGTTAAGTTACCAAAGGCGATACTATCCTATAGATTGGTAACCGCATAATGTTATTTAATCTGAGCGTATTAAAAGGCAAAACTACAATTGATTTGCTTTAAAACAGTCTTCAAAGTATATACATAGGTATATAAGTACATTAAAACGCAACATACCCCCGGATCACTTACCACTTAACCCACAGCTACCCGATGTCGGCGTTTATTAATTTACAAAAAAAAACCAGCTTCGTCTCACATCCTTATCACATTTTTTAATTAAAATCTATCGACGACGACGGTTCGTAAATTGGGTTTTGATAAGCAAATCCTATTATCCTTTTTTTCTCTCCTTCCGTGAACCAATCTGACTCATAGAGTAAACTGATTAATGGAGAATGAATATTTTGGTGAAAGATTGGACGTAGACTGATGGAATGAACTCCACTTTTGTGTGTAGAGTTCAGCATTATAAATTCTTTTCTGTAACTGCCGTTCGTATATAGAATGCACTACTTGTGGCAATAAGACAAGCTCAAACTATGTACATATGTTTTTAAAGTCATAGTGAAAGAACTTACTACTTATCATTGTAATTGTATTTCATCTATGGTATTATTATTATCATAATCCTTAAAATATTTTATTCATAATTATGTATTTATTTTCAGATATCTTTTATTTAATTGTTTCAATTTTTCTTATTTATTTAGTATGCCAACCACTACCGCTGTCTCTCACTAACACAATATCCATCCAAAGGTTGCCTGGTAGAAATCGCTCTTAGCGATAAGGCCGCCCACTGTACAATCTTATTTATTTTAAGTTACTGTGTAATGTATTATAATGGTGTACAATATAGAATAAATAAATAAATAAATTATGATCGCTACCTTATGCCTGCGACTTTGTGCGGATTTCTTTGTTGCCATGGTAATATAGGGAAATATCGCTTATATTAACAAAAAAAAAACAAAAAAGTAGGTCATTATTACGATAATCCTTTTATCCATAACATATTATACATTGAACCTATTGGCTCTCCAGAGCCTCTAGACAAGTGGCATAAAAGGTAGTCGAATCAAAAAGTCATAAAAACAAATGTATGGGATTTGACGTAAATTTACGACATAAAATCGTACACTTACGTCAAATCCCATATATTTGCTTTTTTGAGTTTTCGATTCGACTATGGCTTATGCCACTTGTCTAGAGGCTCAGCCTCTCTAGACAAGTCGCATAAACGGTAGTATATCGAATAGAATAGAAAGCAAATGTATGGGTTGTGACGTAAGTGTACGACAGCGGCATTATGTCGTAAACTAATGCAACACTAAACATTTGCATTATGCAAATGTTTAGGATTTGACATAATTTTAATCAATATTTTTTAATCAAGATTATCGTTTTTTAATAAGATTATATCAAATAAGTTTTATTAATATTAAGTCAAATCTATTTGCATTATATCCTATTCGATTAATGTTTTTGCCACTTGTCTAGGGAGGCTGGGCAGATGGCTAGTCTCCATTTAGATTAGCTACGGGGGCCGCAGACCGAGACCCATGTCACCCTGTTCTTGCATTTATTACTATGTAAAACCGCGTCGCTGATAGTTTGATTCCTGGAGAAGGGACATGGAATGGACTCCTGTCCATTCCATGTCCCTTCTCCAGGAATCAAACTAACAGTCACGCGGTGACTTTACCATCGCAATATTCATTCACGCGGGTGGAGCTCACAACTTTAAAAAAATAAACTTAACAGAAGACTATTGTCAACATTTAAATCTTAAAAATAGACAGTATTATTACATAAACTTCATAGATATACTTCATATATTATTATGTATACCTTTACTTCTTATAGATGTAAAAGTATATCTATACTAGCTTTTACCCGCGACTTCGTCCGCATAAGTTTTTTTGTTTTCTCCCGGCTGTAAGTCCCCCTGCAACAATGTCCCACAATCGTGTTCCAGTCCTCAACTTCACATTAAAATTTGTTCAAAAGCAACCTAAGCTACATAATGGATAGCTCCGAATGTTTCCTTAGTAAATATAAAAAGTAAATAATGTAAATCGGTTTAAAATACTACTAACTACCTACCTGCCAACCCCCGATGTTAGACAGTGTGACATCCGCAACATCGTCTGCGTAGGAAGTACTAACTTAATGTAAGTAGTATAATAATGTAGGAAGCTAAAAATAAGAGGCCTTATTACTGTAGTACATTTTTGTAAACTATGTTCTTTGTTTTTCCCTCTCTGGCCAACACATGTAGATTCTGTGGACTTGAAACACGTGAGCAAGCCACGTATAATTGTCCGTGAGAAAAACAACTCTTTTCTAAATTAATGCCGGCTACTTTTAATGTTTGCCCCTGAGCTTTATTTATCGTCATAGCGAATGCGATTTTCAGCGGAAACTGTAATCTCTTAAACTGGAATGGCAAATCTGTCGGAATTATGGGTATACGGGGGATTAAAACGTTCTCTCCTTTTGCCATAATGATTGCTTTTACAATATTGCGACCGAGGTGTGTTACTTGCAACCGTGTGCCATTACACAGTCTTGGTGCATCTAAATTCCGCATCAAAAGGACAGGAACGCCAACTTCCAGCCTCAGTTTGTGTGAAGGTACTCCCGACAGTTCTAAAGAATTAAGAAATTCTACAGGGTATGATGTTACTTGTTCAGTATCCATTACAGTGTCTACAGAGAGAAACTCAACAATATCACCTTCCACGCGTGACATAATTTGCTCGTTTATCTGTCCCACCATTTCATTCGTCGGCGCTAAAATTGCTCTTTCACATAACCATTCTCTATTCCTCATATTAGTTAGCAGTTCGCTATAGACGAAGTTATTTAGATCATCTGGATTATGCACAACATTGCAGAATTCACGATCCAATGTAATCATGCCATTACCATCCTTTGCCATACGATTTTAAGAAGAGCAGCAGCATATTGTCCAGATTGTACATCATTGTGTAGTTGCACTCTCATATTTGTAGACAGACTAAACGTTTTTACGTGCACCCATAACGTTGACGCTTTTAAACACGCATTTATTTCATCTGCAGGGGTGCCTTTAGTGATAACCGGCAAAGTCTGTCTAAAATCGCCCGCTAAAAGTACCACCATCCCCCCCATGATATTTGGATTACTCTTGATGTCTTCCAAAGTGCGATCTAGAGCTTCAATTGCTCTTTTATGGGACATAGTACACTCATCCCAAACTAATAATTTACATTGCTGCAACATACGTCTACGCTCGCTGTTTTTACATATATATTACAGACTGGCATTTCTTCATGGGCTAAGTTTAATGGCAGTTTAAGCACCGAATGTGCCGTTCGACCACCATTGAGCAGAGTGGCGGCTATTCCGGAAGAGGCAACTGCTACAGCAATTCCTTTATCTTTTCGGATTAGCGCTAAAAGCAAGTTTAAAAGAAAGGTTTTTCCCGTGCCTCCGGGAGCATCCAACAATTTCTGTGGTGTAGGTAATTAGATTTTATCTGTATGTAATGTAACAGTCAGTTGAATAAAAAATCGTATACAAATCAGATCAATAGTTTTGGCGTAATGTGATTCTAGACAGAGTTTTAATGTTGTAGATAGGTAGCTGTGTATAGGTTCCTGTGGGAATGAGATATTTTCCCGAAGTAAAAAGTAGTCTGAATTTTGGTACCTTCCTACCCTATAAGTTAAGTAGTGTGATGGAATGTCGCTAAGTTCCGATCCAAGTAAAACTGTTAAATAAAGACAGTTGCATCAAAATTTTATCATAAATTCCCTAAATTATGGCGCCTACCGACCCTCTAAGTTAGAAAAGTGATCAAATACTAACTTGAAGTCTTAGTAACAGTCAGTTAAAAAAAAAAACATCAAAATCATTTCAGTAGCTATGGCGACATGCGCTTCTTGACACGATCACGCTAGATTTCCGCGGGAATGAGGTATTTTCCCGCCGTAAAAAGTAGCCTGTGTCCGTGCCTAGGATCCTATCTTTATATTAACCAAGTCTTATAAAAATCCGTTCAGACGTTAAGGCGTGAATGAGGTAAACTTTTAAAACAAACGATTAAAAATCACTAACTTAATTAGTTTTCTGCCTACTGCCTACGCCTTAAGTACGATGACGTGATCATTTTGATCTTATATCCTTTTCTAGGTTACTATCTATTACTTAACTAAATTTCATCAAAATCTGTTCAGCCGTTTAGACGTGAAAGAGCAAAAGTCCCAACAAAAACGACTAAAAATCACTAACTCAATTTAGTTATCTGCCTACTGCCTACCCCCTAAGAACGATGGCGTGATTATTTATAGCCTATGACCATTTCTAGGTTATCATCTATCACCATACCAAATTTCATCAAAATCCGTTCAGCCATTTAGGCGTGAAAGAGTAACAGACAGACAGACAGACAGAGTTACTTTCGCATTTATAATATTAGTATGGATGAATCCTCCAGTATTAAAACTGTTCATAAAGTTCCTTTAAATATTTGTTGTTAAACCTAGTTACATTAATTATAGTTAGTAAGTAAGAGCGCCTCTTTCGCCAACAAACTGCGTGTGCAGTTTGGCGATTTTGTATAAAATGTATAAAAATTTATAAAAAATAAATAAATAAAAAAAAGTCCTCTATAATAACGCATGACAACGTGAATACTATCTAATCTAAGAAATTACCAACGTGACACAAGTCAATTGTATTACAGAGAACACCTTTCACAAAGATTCACATAACGATCTTACAAACAATTTTCTTCATAAATGCGTTCCTTCACGCGTTCATTTTCTTTCCTCATATTTCCATCTCATATATTTACATATACTTGACAGTTTATGAATTGAGCAACAAAATTTAGGATAATATCTTTTGAGTAAATTATTTGAGGCTTGAAAGAAAACAAAAGAAACTTTTTGAGCGAATTTTCACTTTCTCGAAGTAAGTGTATTTATAATAATAACTAGCTTTTACCCGTGACTTCGTCCGCATAAGTTTTTTTGTTTTCTCCCGGCTGTAAGTCCCCCTGCAACAATGTCCCACTATCATGTTCCAGTCCTCAACTTCACATCAAAATTTGTTCAAAAGCAACCTAAGCTACATAATGGATAGCTCCGAATGTTTCCTTAGTAAATATAAAAAGTAAATAATGTAAATCGGTTTAAAATACTACTAACTACCTACCTGCCAACCCCCGATGTTAGACAGTGTGACATCCACAACATCGTCTGCGTAGGAAGTACTAACTTAATGTAAGTAGTATAATAATGTAGGAAGCTAAAAATAAGAGGCCTTATTACTGTAGTACATTTTTGTAAACTATGTTCTTTGTTTTTCCCTCTCTGGCCAACACATGGAGATTCTGTGGACTTGAAACACGTGAGCAAGCCACGTATAATTGTCCGTGAGAAAAACAACTCTTTTCTAAATTAATGCCGGCTACTTTTAATGTTTGCCCCTGAGCTTTATTTATCGTCATAGCGAATGCGATTTTCAGCGGAAACTGTAATCTCTTAAACTGGAATGGCAAATCTGTCGGAATTATGGGTATACGGGGGATTAAAACGTTCTCTCCTTTTGCCATTCCAGTCATAATGATTGCTTTTACAATATTGCGACCGAGGTGTGTTACTTGCAACCGTGTGCCATTACACAGTCTTGGTGCATCTAAATTCCGCATCAAAAGGACAGGAACGCCTACTTTCAGCCTCAGTTTGTGTGAAGGTACTCCCGACAGTTCTAAAGAATTAAGAAATTCTACAGGGTATGATGTTACTTGTTCAGTATCCATTACAGTGTCTACAGAGAGAAACTCAACAATATCACCTTCCACGCGTAACATAATTTGCTCGTTTATCTGTCCCACCATTTCATTCGTCGGCGCTAAAATTGCTCTTTCACATAACCATTCTCTATTCCTCATATTAGTTAGCAGTTCGCTATAGACGAAGTTATTTAGATCATCTGGATTATGCACAACATTGCAGAATTCACGATCCAATGTAATCATGCCATTACCATCCTTTGCCGTACGATCTTCTCCAATTTTAAGAAGAGCAGCAGCATATTGTCCAGATTGTACATCATTGTGTAGTTGCACTCTCATATTTGTAGACAGACTAATCGTTTTTACGTGCACCCATAACGTTGACGCTTTTAAACACGCATTTATTTCATCTGCAGGGGTGCCTTTAGTGATAACCGGCAAAGTGTGTCTAAAATCGCCCGCTAAAAGTACCACCATCCCCCCCATGATATTTGGATTACTCTTGATGTTTTCAAAGTCAGATCTAGAGCTTCAATTGCTCTTTTATGGGACATTGTACACTCATCCCAAACTAATAATTTACATTGCTGCAACATACGTCCACGCTCGCTGTTTTTACTTATATTACAGACTGGCATTTCTTCATGGGCTAAGTTTAATGGCACTTTAAGCACCGAATGTGCCGTTCGACCACCATTGAGCAGAGTGGCGGCTATTCCGAAAGAGGCAACTGCTACAGCAATTCCTTTATCTTTTCGGATTTGCGCTAAAAGCAAGTTTAAAAGAAAGGTTTTTCCCGTGCCTCTGGGAGCATCGAACAATTTCTGTGGTGTAGGTAATTAGATTTTATCTGTATGTAATGTAACAGTCAGTTGAATAAAAAATCGTATACAAATCAGATCAATAGTTTTGGCGTAATGTGATTCTAGACAAAGTTTTAATGTTGTAGATAGGTAGCTGTGTATAGGTTCCTGTGGGAATGAGATATTTTCCCGAAGTAAAAAGTAGTCTGAATTTTGGTACCTTCCTACCCTATAAGTTAAGTAGTGTGATGGAATGTCGCTAAGTTCCGATCCAAGTAAAACTGTTAAATAAAGACAGTTGCATCAAAATTTTATCATAAATTCCCTAAATTATGCCGCCTACCGACCCTCTAAGTTAGAAAAGTGATCAAATACTAACTTGAAGTCTTAGTAACACTCAGTTTAAAAAAAAAAACATCAAAATCATTTCAGTAGCTATGGCGACATGCGCTTCTTGACACGATCACGCTAGATTTCCGCGGGAATGGGTTATTTTCCCGCCGTAAAAAGTAGCCTGTGTCCGTGCCTAGGATCCTATCTTTATATTAACCAAGTCTTATAAAAATCCGTTCAGACGTTAAGGCGTGAATGAGGTAAACTTTTAAAACAAACGATTAAAAATCACTAACTTAATTAGTTTTCTGCCTACTGCCTACTCCTTAAGTACGATGACGTGATCATTTTGATCTTATATCCTTTTCTAGGTTACCATCTATTACCTTACTAAATTTCATCAAAATCTGTTCAGCCGTTTAGACGTGAAAGAGCAAAAGTCCCAACAAAAACGACTAAAAATCACTAACTCAATTTAGTTATCTGCCTACTGCCTACCCCCTAAGAACGATGGCGTGATTATATATAGCCTATGACCATTTCTAGGTTATCATCTATCACCATACCAAATTTCATCAAAATCCGTTCAGCCGTTTAGGCGTGAAAGAGTAACAGACAGACAGACAGACAGAGTTACTTTCGCATTTATAATATTAGTATGGATAATAGCAACCTGTGAAAATGTCTCACTCTCTCTCTTGATAGTCAAAGTCAAACTCATTTATTCATTTAGATCAAATACATGATACTTATGAACGTCATAAAAACAAATGCCAGCATACTTTTTTCCTACGGCCAATTCGCTGACTAGGGTTGGGCCTCGAGAAGAATTGGCAAGAAACTCAAAGGAGAGGAGACCAGGTATCCTCTCCTTTATCAAGAGAGAGTGAGGGTTTAAGCTTTAATTAACACATGCTGGCCTAATGGGGGTTGGTGAATTAGTATCTTTCTTTAGAATTTCTTTTAAGAATCCAAACCACATGGTTTCCTCGGAATGTTTTTCTGCACTTGGTAAATCATTAGATTAGTACATATAAACTTCATAAAGCTAAATTTATTTATTCTCTATAAAGAAAATAAAAACTTACTTATGTATCTAACTTATGCAATAACAAACACTCTGACAGATGCGGTCATAAACTTGACACAAACTTTGAATATAGCGATCATTAAACTTGGCTTGCTACTCGTGAACTTTACTTGAACAATCTTTCTAGCTGTTTATTTGCTCTTATTTAACCCACCGTCTCTGCTGAGCCGTTTTACGGTCGTTTTGAAGAATTGTGCAATTCCTTTGAGAAATAGTTCAAGTCTAGATATTGCAGATGTGCTGTTTATTCTACACTATTCCAGAAGTATTTTTTATGCTACCTAGGAGGCAAACATGCATACAGCCTGCCTGATAGTAAGCAGTTACGATAGCCTATTGACGGATGCAATACCAGGTATCACTTGCGTGTTACCAACCCAAACGTCATTTGGTATCTATTAAGTCTGACATGCTATTATCATTGTGCGCCTTATCTTTTTTAGGGTTCCGAAGTAAACAAGGAACTTATAGTTTCGCTATGTCCATCCGTCCGTCTGTCCGCAGCTTAGCTCAGAGACCTTTAATCATAGAAAGTTATTATCTGGCATGAATATACATATTAGTCATGCCGACACAGTGATGAAATAAATTCTTAAAAAAAAAATTTTTTTTTAGAGTATTCTCTTCTTTTTTAGAGTACTTCTACTCCTTTCCATGTGAAGTGGGGATGTTTTCTGTAAATACCCCATGGCGTTGGATATCGTTGAATAGGTCTTTTGAAAATATTCTAGGTTTGTTAAGACAGTTTTTTGATTAAGTGATTCGTTTGTGAAATATTGGGCTTTTAAGTGCTAATTTTTGTTAGGGCCAAGTGGTCAATTTAATATATAAAATAAAAACTGATTCCATAGATACTTTATTCTTAGTCCGCATTATTGGAAATGGCAATTTCGGGACCCTACATTGTGCGTGACCCGACATGCACTTGGCCTTCTTTTTATACTATTTAGGTGGCAAACAAGTATACAACCCAAAAAGTTTATCACCAAGGTTTTATAATAAAATTTTCCGTAAAACGTCATGTTAAAACATGCCTTAGGACACAACTACACCGCTGTTTGTAGTCATTTGGCCGTGGTCTTCTGTAAGGTGAAAGTCCTTTCCCAGTCAGTTTTGCTAACTAGTATGGTACTTCTCTCTAAAGTCCCCATTTGCACAGGCCTGTAAGGCAATGAAAAGAAAATATAAAGCCAATATGATTCAAATATCTGAGGCTGCGGACTAACATTTACTGTACGTAATGTTTTTAAGGTATAAGGTATATTCACATATATTAGAGTTATTTTGACAAACTTCATTTAAATCTGAATAAATTGGGTCAATTTTGCTTTATTTTACAGAGAACAAAAGTAGGATATGTGATATATACGTAAGAATAAGAATGTTACGTGTAATATAAATTTTTAAAAAGAGTTGTAGAAAGATCCTGACAATAAACTACAACATATATGTAACTGTGTGTAAGTACACGTCACACTTCAATACTCATTTAGGAATGCGTTTTCAAAGGAAAGGATCCCTCATTTCCATACAGTGGAAAGCTAAATGCATTCAATTTATTTTTTTCTTTATTGTGTCCTTATTACTATATTCCTCATTTACTATATATTTTTCCATAACATTAGGTAGATATTTATTTATTTATTTACCCTTTGAAACAAAAGAAATATTATCAGTATGGCAATACAATACAAAATGAACAAATTTAAATGTGTAAGTATATTTCGACAAATTCAGCCGCCATTACGAAATTTCCAATTTCAAAAAAGACAACAAATAGATATTCAGTCAACCCAAAAAGTCGATTGCCTCGCCATTCTGATCGGAAATATTAACAAAAAGATAACCAAAATAAAAATTTTACGCTATGTTGAACCGATCATTTGTACCTATACTGTTTTTTTTTTAAGTAAGACATCTCCCGCACTAATGAACAAGCTCTGTGTCGCGGGGGACTTTACAAACATACAATTAACGGACACAAATCACACCCAGACTCAGAACAACACTTTGTGGGTCACACAAAGTTTTGTCCTGTGTGGGAATCGAACCCACAACCTTGTATACAGCAGGCGAATACTGCGGCCACTGGACCACCAAGGCAGTCGACTGTTAAAATGGTTTTTTTACACTACTTAGGTGGAAAGTATACGGTGGACTGTATGCCTTCTACCAGTGTGCAACGGTAACTGCGTACCATAAGATCCGCCTTATGGTAATCAGTTACCATAGCAGGCGTGTTGGGACCCAAAACCTTGTAGCACCAATATTTTGTAATGAAGCATTCCTAGGATAGGGAAACGTTTCTTAGAAAACGCATCCCTTAATTAGCATTGAAGACCTATCTATGTTTACTAATATTATAAAGCTGAAGAGTTTGTTTGTTTATTTGGTTAAACGCGCTAATCTCAGAAAGTACTGGTTCGATTAGAAAAAATAAATAATTTTGATGAATAGTGCATTTATCCAGAAAGGCTGTAGGCTATATAACATCACGCTATGATCAACAGGAGCGCAACAGTAGTGAGATATGTTGCAAAATCGGGGAAAATATTCCAAATTACCACGCGGACGAAGTCGCGGGCGCCGATTGTCCGTGAGAAAAACAACTCTTTTCAAAATTAATGCCGGCTACTTTTAATGTTTGCCCCTGAGCTTTATTTATCGTCATAGCGAATGCGATTTTCAGCGGAAACTGTAATCTCTTAAATTGGAATGGCAAATCTGTCGGAATTATGGGTATACGGGGGATAAAAACGTTCTCTCCTTTTGCCATTCCAGTCATAATGATTGCTTTTACAATATTGCGACCGAGGTGTGTTACTTGCAACCGTGTGCAACACAGTCTTGGTGCATCTAAATTCCGCATCAAAAGGACAGGAACGCCTACTTTCAGCCTCAGTTTGTGTGAAGGTACTCCCGACAGTTCTAAAGAATTAAGAAATTCTACAGGGTATGATGTTACTTGTTCAGTATCCATTACAGTGTCTACAGAGAGAAACTCAACAATATCACCTTCCACGCGTGACATAATTTGCTCGTTTATCTGTCCCACCATTTCATTCGTCGGCGCTAAATTGCTCTTTCACATAACCATTCTCTATTCCTTATATTATTATTAGTTAGCAGTTCGCTATAGACGAAGTTATTTAGATCATCTGGATTATGCACAACATTGCAGAATTCACGATCCAATGTAATCATGCCATTACCATCCTTTGCCATACCATACATATGTCCAGATTGTACATCATTGTGTAGTTGCACTCTCATATTTGTAGACAGACTAAACGTTTTTACGTGCACCCATAACGTTGACGCTTTTAAACACGCATTTATTTCATCTGCAGGGGTGCCTTTAGTGGTAACCGGCAAAGTCTGTCTAAAATCGCCCGCTAAAAGTACCACCATCCCCCCCATGATATTTGGATTACTCTTGATGTCTTTCAAAGTCCGATCTAGAGCTTCAATTGCTCTTTTATGGGACATAGTACACTAATCCCAAACTAATAATTTACATTGCTGCAACATACGTCTACGCTCGCTGTTTTTACTTATATTACAGACTGGCATTTCTTCATGGGCTAAATTTAATGGCAGTTTAAGCACCGAATGTGCCGTTCGACCACCATTGAGCAGAGTGGCGGCTATTCCGGAAGAGGCAACTGCTACAGCAATTCCTTTATCTTTTCGGATTTGCGCTAAAAGCAAGTTTAAAAGAAAGGTTTTTCCCGTGCCTCCGGGAGCATCCAACAATTTCTGTGGTGTAGGTAATTAAATTTTATCTGTATGTAATGTAACAGTCAGTTGAATAAAAAATCGTATACAAATCAGATCAATAGTTTTGGCGTAATGTGATTCTAGACAGAGTTTTAATGTTGTAGATAGCTGTGTATAGGTTCCTGTTGGAATGAGATATTTTCCCGAAGTAAAAAGTAGTCTGAATTTTGGTACCTTCCTACCCTATAAGTTAAGTAGTGTGATGGAATGTCGCTAAGTTCCGATCCAAGTAAAACTGTTAAATAAAGACAGTTGCATCAAAATTGTATCATAAATTCCCTAAATTATGGCGCCTACCGACCCTCTAAGTTAGAAAAGTGATCAAATACTAACTTGAAGTCTTAGTAACACTCAGTTTAAAAAAAAAAACATCAAAATCATTTCAGTAGCTATGGCGACATGCGCTTCTTGACACGATCACGCTAGATTTCCGCGGGAATGAGGTATTTTCCCGCCGTAAAAAGTAGCCTGTGTCCGTGCCTAGGATCCTATCTTTATATTAACCAAGTCTTATAAAAATCCGTTCAGACGTTAAGGCGTGAATGAGGTAAACTTTTAAAACAAACGATTAAAAATCACTAACTCAATTCAGTTTTCTGCCTACTGCCTACGCCTTAAGTACGATGACGTGATCATTTTGATCTTATATCCTTTTCTAGAGTTACTTTCGCATTTATAATATTAGTATGGATGTAGGTATAGTTGATTGCATAGCGATATTTCATCTTAGCATCTCTACGCTTCGGAGGATACGATAAATGACAATCGTGACTTTTTTTATGCTACCTTGCATGCATGCATACGGCCCGCCTGATGTTAAGCAGTTAACGTAGCCTATGGACGCTTGCAATACCAGAGGTACTTGAGTGTTGACGACCCGTTTTTTACACCAGGGTGCTGGGCTTTAAAATGAAGTATCACTAGGATACGAAAACGTATCTTCCAGACACATCTCTAAATGACCTGTACTCACAAGTTCATCGCTGAGTGTGGTTATTTTGCTGTGGTTTTCTGTAAGGTGAAGATCCTTCCCCAGTCGGGGTTGACTGTATACAGTTGTGAAAGTTGACCACCAACCACTGGATGAGATAAAAAGATGTTCATCAAGCTGCACCTAAAGAAAATACTCCAAAAGAATTGAAAAACGTATTACCATTGTCTAAAAGCATTGATATCATTCCAAATATATTCCCGAACGTATATTTAAGGAAAAAGAAATGTTTGTGTACAATACGAGAATTTTCCGATCAACTAAACCTTCAATACATCGCGTCAGTGCTAAGACTTACGATATTTCATTTGGTTTCCCTATTTCTGAACGAATAAAGCCGTGAACGCACTTGTAATCTTTGTTATTCAATTTGTTGTGATTGAAACTAAATATATTTGATTATTTTTTTCTTATCCAATAGTAATAATTACGAAATAAGTGAATAAGAGAGGAAGGGCATCTATAAGGCAGAAGGCCTGACTGGGAAAAGACCTCCACCAAACAAAAGTCTTAAGCCAAATAATTACACAGAATGATGTATTTTTTCCTGTGTGTGTGAGTACAGGTCTCCGTGACAACGTCTTATAATTCGATGGAACCGGCTGCACGCACGAAAAAAGATGACGTATGCGGCGTTACCTGACGTATGCGGCGTTTCCTCGCTCTAAGGCGTTCCATTGTGCAAGCGAGAGCGCGGAACGAGCGACAAAGAGGCACAATCGGCCTTTCTTATGACGTTGTTGTGACTGACGATAGTTGAACGTTGTCACGTTCAACTATCGTCAGTAAACCGACTTTACAGACAACCGTTTTTTTTTATAAATAATGGTTTTCTCATCCAGGGGTTACCTATAGTTTTCGTCACGGTGGCAAATCTCGACAGAGACTGACCATCTGCGCGGGAGATATTATGATGCAGAGTGTGTGCGCAAATACAGATCCTCTCTTTTTTTTTCACTTTCATCGTCCAATCGAACGGCAATCTGACACGACCGGAGGGAGACCACGGGATGTAAACACCGCCCATATTTAAACTCACACATATATTGAGAATTTCTTGACGGAAATCCCGAATATCTATTTTTGCCTCGACCCGGGCATCGAACATACGCTGGCTCTCAACGTACCAGTTAAAAGCTTTTTTTTTTTTTAAGACAACTCCCGCACGAGAGAACAAGCTCTGTGTCGCGGGGGACTTTACAAACAAACAAACATACAATTAACGGACACAAAGTACACACAGACCCAGGACAATTCTTTGTAGATCACACAAAGTTTTATCCTGCGTGGGAATCGAACCCACAACCTCATGCACAACAGGCGCATACTGCCACTGGCCCACCAAAGCAGTCAGGCAAATAAAACTTTCTCATCTCCCTAACCATATTATTATGTATACTAAGAAAAATCACCCATGGGTATAATGAAACAGTTATACGATATTAGTAACCTAAACAAATACCTTTACGTACGATTATAGTTTCATGTACCTGCTTGAGTTCTGTATAACATACTCAAATGTAACACACACCAAACTAAAACTACTGACTAAACAATACATACCCATGTATGTTTAAAAGTTTATACCATCGGCATATGTGTCGACATATACTAGTAGGATTATGCAAATGTTTGTCAGATTCAAACAGTAGGCTCCCACTAATTTTACTCAACTAATACCCAGGTTCATTAAGTATAAACCACAGTTTTGGATAACATAAATTGTGAGGCCTAACTATAAAGTATCAAAGGGTAAAGGTATATAAATGATTAAGGTAAGGTTACCTCTTTAATTAAAGCAGCTTGACTGAGGAAGAACCTCCATTCTACATATTTGCAGAGTTGAGAGTCTTGTTTCTGTACATAGTGTACAAGTGTGTGTGCAAACACAGGTGCAGGTTTTATTACCTCACTCTCATAGTCTAATAGGACGGCTATTAGGCACCCATTTTTTTACACTACTTAGGTGGCAAACAAGCATACGGCCCGCCTGATGTTTAGCAGTTACCGTAGCCTATGGACGGTTGTAATACCTATTAGTATTACTTGCGTGTTGCCAACCCATTTTTTTACACCAGGGCTTTATGATCGAACTATCCCTGAGTTAGTAATACGTTTCTTTCTTTTAGATTTTTTCTAATTAAACCAGTACTTTCTGAGATTACCGCGTTCAACCAAACAAACAAACTCTTCAGCTTTATATATATTAGTATAGATTTTATATATTAGTATAGATTACACCCAGACAACAATAGTGCGCATCACACAAATATTTGTTTTCAGAGCCCCTTACTAAATGACCAACAGGCTACTCCTTCTGGCAAATGTACCGACAACAAAAGCCTAAATTTCACGTGACGTCAGCTAGGCTTATCCCAAATTGCCAGATTAACATAATCGACTTACGATGACCAGCTTTCAGTAAGTTTTATATCTGTCGATCTCCAAAGCGTTCACTTGAATTAATCTCCATAGCCCTTGACACGTGTAGTCTAGAGGTTAATGTGGTTATTTAGCCACTAACACGGCCAATAACAATGCTGTGGGTTCAATTCCCATACAGAACAAATATTTACATTACAACAGTTCACTCGCTAATTTCCACGCATGTGAACGGTTGTAAGGTAAAATTAAGATCTCTAAATGATTTGAAAACGCTCGTCAAATTCGTCATCTGAACATAGCCCAGAAACATTAAATACAAATGTTTATCTAATAGAAAGAGGACAGACAGAAAAAAAAAAACATTTGTACGCGATGTATTAGGAGACTAATTGCAAACATACGAGTACAATTACCGGACTCAAAATACACCCAGACAGCCAACCGTGCAGTCCTAAACCAAATTTTACATATTTTTTTTTAGACAACTCCCGCACTAGAGAACAAGCCCTGTGTCGCGGGGGACTTTACAAAAATACAATTAACGGACACAAATTACATCCAGACTCAGAACAAATCTTTGTGGGTCACACAAAGTTTTGTCTCTGTGCGGGAATCGAACCCACAACCTCGTGCACTGCAGGCGCACACTGCACCCACTGGACCACCAAGGCAGTCATTGCATGTAAACAAAACATTACAATAGTATAACGTGCCTGAGCTACTTGACTTCGATACTATAAACAAGTCTGTTCGAAGTACAACGGCGACGCACGCGACCCAGATTTTATGATAAAACAAACTAATTATAAACAAAACTGTCCGTTTGTTAGAAAAACTACTAATATTATAAACGCGAAAGTTTGTAAGTATGGATGGATGGATGGATGGATAGATGTTACTCTTTCACGTTAAATCTACTGAACGGATCTGGATGAAATTTAGCACAAAGATAGATTATGATCTGAAATAACACATAGGTTACTTTTTACAGCGATAACCAACATCCACGCGGGCGGAGCCGTGGGCAACAGTTAGTATTTCATAGATATGTTCATAATTCTATAGGCGTCTCTACGTCACTCTTACGCAACGACCAGGACATACATTTTGACTAAGTTGTAGGGTTTGTAGAGAACTTCAGACTGGGATTCAAAGAGAATGCTAAACGCTATCATGTGAGTTAGAGTGTTAGTTTAAGGCGTGTAGTGTTAGAAACTTTGCTTTCATGAGATCTGATATTTTTTTTACAATGCAAGCAATATCTTGGCGTTATTTTACAAGAAAATGTTTTAGTGGGACGTGCATTTAAACCTACGTAAATTATATACTCCGTGTGTCCGTGTGGTGACGGATTAAGAATACAAATATCACCACCCGAGGGTGAAAACACCTGTTCCATCCTGAGGGTGTCGTAACGTAAGAGTCGACTAAGGGAGTAAGTCAGGCAGACAATATCCACTGCAAGAGAGGGAAAACTCGAAACATATCCCTATACCAACCCGACTGGCCAGCGTGGCATAGTAGGCTAATATCCCTCCAAATGTATGAAGGAGACCCATGCCCAGCAGTGGGACGTTTATGGGTTGAGATGGACATTAACTACTATTACGTACACACACATCTACATCACAAGGTCAACGACATCCAGCTATCTAAATCTTTAACAAACTCAGCTTTAAAACCTCAATGTTCTTTATGCCTCATAAACAACATTGAGGTCCAAACCCATGTATCCTTATATCCCATAGTAAGCATGCTCACAAGAACCCTGCTCGCATTACCATAAAGAAAATAGAACATTTAAGGCGAGGTAGTACCAAGACCGAGCGGCCGGCTGATTCTCTAAGAAACAGCGATGGCAAACTGACAGTTGTCATTGCTCGGTGACGGCACAATCTATTGACTAAACGTCAAAAAGGGCTCTAACGGAATACCGATTTTCAATCTGACAGCCAGATTTTGCTCGGTTTTTGCGGTGGCTCGGTATTTGCTCTTACGGAATACCCCTACGGTTCTGAGAGACACGATTGCGCGCGAGCTGTCATTTAGGAAATTGAGGAATGGGCTTTTCAAATTGTTTTTTTCGACGGTTACATTTTAAATTGGGTTACATTTTAAATGTCTTTTGTTACATTTTAAATTGAATTAAATATAGTTTTTTTCCTAAGTATTATGGGCAACGGAGTAAATACGTGTAATATGTTTAAGATTTTGAAACCTCTTTTGTTTTACCTTAAATATATTACACGATTTTGACCCGTTGTCGATTATAGTAATAATACTCGTATGTGTACAAAAGATTTTAGTGTAAATTTTATTGTATGAAATCTCAGGTAATATAAATAAAACTATTTTTAGACCACATTTTAACATTTTAACCCATTCTACCGAGCAAGCCTGACTGGGGAAGGACCTCCACCTTACAGAAGACCACAGCCAAATAACTACACACAACGTTGTAGTTGTGTTCCTGTGTGTGAGTACAGGTCTCCAGCGCTTATTTAGGGATGCGTTATGAAAGAAACGTATTCCTATCCCAGGGATACTACCATATTAAAGCCCTGGTCTAAAAAAGGGGTTGGCAACACGCAAGTGATACCTCTGGTATTGCAAGCGTCCATAGGCTATAGTGACTGCTTAACATCTTATGGCCGTATGCTCATTTGCCACCCAAGTAGTATAAAAAAACAATTCAAATTGGCAGGAATCCTGTATAGAATTACCAACATTTTTAGATAAAAGATCTTTTTTAAAACATAATTCCTTGTTATTTACAATTTAAAAAATCTGTTTTGCATACAGTGCCTTAACGTAGTTTAGAATACAAGCATAATTATTTCGCTGATCCCGCACAAGATAAGATATATTTCTTTTGAAAATTACATCCTATTCCAATAAGCATAAGGTCAAAAATCGTTGCTTTGCTTTTCTTTTCTTGAGTCTACTATATTACAAAAAGTGAACTATAAAATAAAATAAAATGTATTCAACACGCTTATCCTAATTCCTGAGAATAGCCTAAGTCGCCCTGATACCGATAATAGCGAGGGTTGATCGCTATAGGCTTAATATTATATTACTAGACACTATGCAAAATATAACAGTACTTCAAGTAGTAAACAATACATAAATCATTAATTCGTAAAACAGTCATAGATTAAATCTAAATGGGGAAGATGGACAAGCATACGGTCTAATCTAATGCCTAATTCATTTCTGGCCTAATCACTTTTAACAGCAAGGTGTATCCACTTAGGAAAACTTTTGTTTTTACTCTTCCTCAAATAAGCCCTGGAGACTGGCCTCTGACTCTGGCCTTCCCAGGAGAGTTTGAGAGTACTTATGCACAGGAATAGAACTACACGACTTTGTATATTTATTTGATCTTCTGTAAGGTGGAGGTCTAACAAGATTTAAAAAGATAAAGAGATTTTATTTCACGGTAGACAACGGCTTAGCCATGTCCCTGGCAATGCTGGAAGTCCATGAGCCGCCGCCGCTCCGGTCGGTTGGCTCGACAGCCACCTTTTGCAAAAAATAAAAAAGCTCGTTTCCCAAACAGGCTTGCTAACTATATAATGTCCTATCTCTTTCAAATTTAAAAGGACTGTTGTACGTGGAACTACTGTTTTACCTGCATAGTGTATTTGAGTATCACCAAGAGATATAGCCCACACGTATATAGATAATGGTGCCTTTGTCCGTTTATCTATTAAACGTCCGCGCCACCCGACGGATAGTGTCGCTTTATAAAATCAACTGTTACTGCTTTTATATACCTATTGACTGTCTTCATAAATGTAGCAATATGTCGATGTGTTATTTTTGTACTGCTAGGGCAAAGTCTGCAGAAGCTATCTAAACTAATATTATAAAGGAGATATTTGAATTTTTGTTTGTTTGTTACGATTTAACTCAAAAACTACTCGACTGATTTTAAAAATTAATTTACAATTAGAAAGCTACTTTATCTATCAGTAACATAGGCTATATTTTATTTCTTTTAAAAAGAGAGCCCTACGAAAACTACATAATATTATATATGAATACTAGCGGTAGCTATCCCGAGTCTGGTTGTACTTTGTATCCGTTAATTTTATGGCTGTAAAGTGCTCCCCATCACCGGGCTTATTCCCTAGTACGAGAGTTGTCTTTTTAAAAACTAAAAATACATCTGCTACGAACCGCGTAGCACTTGCTACAAGAATCGTAGCAATGACACTTTTAGTACCTGTATCCTTTAGTGTTTATTTATTTATTTGGGAAACAAACAGATTTAATATTCTAAGGTTCAGTGAATTAGAAGTTGCATTAGATCCCAAAGCGGGTTGAATTGTGGGATCATCATTTATACACACTAAGTTAAAATAAAAATTACAAAGATTACTAATCGCTTCACCCTCTGAGCTAGTAATGTCGTTTAAAAACATGCTGTCTGTGTTGTTCTATGGGCTACGGTAACTGCTTGACATCAGGTGGGCCGTATAATAACTAAGTATTAGAAAAATCTTTAATATACACCGTATAAGGGAAAAGCTCTCGGAAACGAAGACAGGTGATAGGATTAGTGATATCAAACAACTTACACATAAAAAAAACGCGAAAAAAAATTTTTTTTAGCATTTTTTTTCACGTTTCTTATTCACTTACACATTTGGACAGTTTAATCAAACGATAATTCAGCAGTGGAACCAATAAAATCAGTGTTTTCCAACGAAAGTAATGTAAATAAATAAAAAATCAGCCGCGGGCGGGGTCAACGTTCGCACTCAGCTGTCAGTGGTGCAGCAGCGAGCAGCGCCTATCGCGATATCTTAGTCTATCCATACTATAATATTATAAATGCGAAAGTAACTCTGTCTGTCTGTCTGTCTGTTACTCTTTCACGCCTAAACGGCTGAACGGATTTTGATGAAATTTGGTATGGTGATAGATGATAACCTAGAAATGGTCATAGGCTATTAATAATCACGCCATCGTTCTTAGGGGGTAGGCAGTAGGCAGATAACTAAATTGAGTTAGTGATTTTTAGTCGATTTGTTGGGACTTTTGCTCTTTCACGTCTAAACGGCTGAACAGATTTTGATGAAATTTAGTAAGGTAATAGATGGTTACCTAAAAACGGATATAAGATCAAAATGATCACGTCATCGTACTTAAGGCGTAGGCAGTAGTCAGAAAACTGAATTGAGTTAGTGATTTTTTTATGGTTTTTGCTGGGAGTTTTGCTCTATCATGCCTAAACGGCTGAACGGATTTTGATGAAATTTAGTTAGGTGATAGATGGTAACCTAGAAAAGGATATAAGATCAAAATGATCACGTCATCGTACTTAAGGCGTAGGCAGTAGGCAGAAAACTATTAAGTTAGTGATTTTTAATCGTTTGTTTTAAAAGTTTACCTCATTCACGCCTTAACGTCTGAACGGATTTTTATAAGACTTGGTTATTATAAAGATAGGATCCTAGGCACGGACACAGGCTACTTTTTACGGCGGGAAAATACCTCATTCCCGCGGAAATCTAGCGTGATCGTGTCAAGAAGCGCATGTCGCCATAGCTACTGAAATGATTTTGATGTTTTTTTTTTAACTGAGTGTTACTAAGACTTCAAGTTAGTATTTGATCACTTTTCTAACTTAGAGGGTCGGTAGGCGCCATAATTTAGGGAATTTATGATAAAATTTTGATGCAACTGTCTTTATTTAACAGTTTTACTTGGATCGGAACTTAGCGACATTCCATCACACTACTTAACTTATAGGGTAGGAAGGTACCAAAATTCAGACTACTTTTTACTTCGGGAAAATATCTCATTCCCACAGGAACCTATACACAGCTACCTATCTACAACATTAAAACTCTGTCTAGAATCACATTACGCCAAAACTATTGATCTGATTTGTATACGATTTTTTATTCAACTGACTGTTACATTACATACAGATAAAATCTAATTACCTACACCACAGAAATTGTTGGATGCTCCCGGAGGCACGGGAAAAACCTTTCTTTTAAACTTGCTTTTAGCGCAAATCCGAAAAGATAAAGGAATTGCTGTAGCAGTTGCCTCTTCCGGAATAGCCGCCACTCTGCTCAATGGTGGTCGAACGGCACATTCGGTGCTTAAACTGCCATTAAACTTAGCCCATGAAGAAATGCCAGTCTGTAATATAAGTAAAAACAGCGAGCGTAGACGTATGTTGCAGCAATGTAAATTATTAGTTTGGGATGAGTGTACTATGTCCCATAAAAGAGCAATTGAAGCTCTAGATCGGACTTTGAAAGACATCAAGAATAATCCAAATATCATGGGGGGGATGGTGGTACTTTTAGCGGGCGATTTTAGACAGACTTTGCCGGTTATCACTAAAGGCACCCCTGCAGATGAAATAAATGCGTGTTTAAAAGCGTCAACGTTATGGGTGCACGATAAAACGTTTAGTCTGTCTACAAATATGAGAGTGCAACTACACAATGATGTACAATCTGGACAATATGCTGCTGCTCTTCTTAAAATTGGAGAAGATCGTATGGCAAAGGATGGTAATGGCATGATTACATTGGATCGTGAATTCTGCAATGTTGTGCATAATCCAAATGATCTAATCTATAGCGAACTGCTAACTAATATGAGGAATAGAGAATGTTTATGTGAAAGAGCAATTTTAGCGCCGACGAATGAAATGGTGGGACAGATAAACGAGCAAATTATGTCACGCGTGGAAGGTGATATTGTTGAGTTTCTCTCTGTAGACACTGTAATGGATGCTGAACAAGTAACATCATACCCTGTAGAATTTCTTAATTCTTTAGAACTGTCGGGAGTACCTTCACACAAACTGAGGCTGAAAGTAGGCGTTTCTGTCCTTTTGATGCGGAATTTAGATGCACCAAGACTGTGTAATGGCACACGGTTGCAAGTAACACACCTCGGTCGCAATATTATAAAAGCAATCATTATGACTGGAATGGCAAAAGGAGAGAACGTTTTAATCCCCCGTATACCCATAATTCCGACAGATTTGCCATTCCAGTTTAAGAGATTACAGTTTCCGCTGAAAATCGCAATCGCTATGACGATAAATAAAGCTCAGGGGCAAACATTAAAAGTATCCGGCATTAATTTAGAAAAGAGTTGTTTTTCTCACGGACAATTATACGTGGCTTGCTCACGTGTTTCAAGTCCACAGAATCTCCATGTGTTGGCCAGAGAGGGAAAAACAAAGAACATAGTTTACAAAAATGTACTACAGTAATAAGGCCTCTTATTTTTAGCTTCCTACATTATTATACTACTTACATTAAGTTAGTACTTCCTACGCAGACGATGTTGCGGATGTCACACTGTCTAACATCGGGGGTTGGCAGGTAGGTAGTTAGTAGTATTTTAAACCGATTTACATTATTTACTTTTTATATTTACTAAAGAAACATTCGGAGCTATCCATTATGTAGCTTAGGTTGCTTTTGAACAAATTTTGATGTGAAGTTGAGGACTGGAACACGATAGTGGGACATTGTTGCAGGGGGACTTACAGCCGGGAGAAAACAAAAAAACTTATGCGGACGAAGTCGCGGGTAAAAGCTAGTCATCTATACATATAATAAAATCGTAACCAAGTCGCGTCTGTACATTGAATTTTTTTTCGAGAAAACAATTTATATACGTTGTATTTATGTTACTGAGTCCAAAAATGTGGTTTTTAGAATTTTTGTCTATTTGTCTGTGTGTCTGTTTGTCTGTGTGTCTGTTTGTCTGTTTGTGGCCGCGTTTGTGCGCGATAAACTCAGCAACCACGCAACCGATTTGAATGCGGTTTTCACTTATATATTGTGGCAACCTTCCCATAACATATAGGCTTTATTTTATTCCAATCGGTTCACAAATAAAAAAGTTATGGTCACTTTAATAACACAGGTGCTATACAAGAAACACGCTTCGATTTATTTAGCTGAAACTTTTTAAAATGTAGTTTGTAAAACCACATTTGAAGTTTATATGAAAATAAATTTAAAAAACAATGCGAGGTTTCGGAGATATAGCCATCACCAATTTAAGTTGAACTCTCATCAATATCGGCGACCATATTAAATAGAGATCAGCTGACTGGTACATCACGTGTTAACGGTACTAGGTTAAAAGTGACCATTTTACAACGAAATGTAATAGAAGCAGACATTTTAACAGGATGCGGTGCAGGTGATAATCTTTAATGTCCCGGGTTCTTTTGATTCCAAACAATTTTCCGTTTAGCATCTCCAGGAAACTCTATGTTTTAATCCCTGAAGTCCACGCAAACGAAGTCATTAACACATATCAGCTATACATCTATACACACATTAATAAAATTGAAGTGGCTGTTTGTAATATCAAAATAACAGCTTTCTATTAAATTCATGTGGCTGTTTACATAGCACTTACAACAGAAATACAATTTTAACAGTTTTATCTCTCTGTCTATCTGTTTGTTGCAGCTAAAATCGTCTTTGATAAAACTAAAACTATATAAATATACTATAAGTACGAATAAAATGCGTTAATCATGCCAAGACCTAAGACAATCACTGACTAAATTAAACGCCTAATAAAACTTAAACACAAACTATAAAATTTTACTATAAAATGAATGCTATTTCATTTTGTGTAGGCGCTAACATTTAACAATACCTTAATTTAGGTAATCAGGAAAGCAGCACAGAAAAGAAAACACTTCACCATCTGGCCACCAACTACCAAACAAAATTTCATACGATTTTCACCAGTAGACGGCGTGATTCTTTCATTATAGTTTTGCGAGCGTAAATTGGCTGAAATATTACGTTGATAATTGAGCGAGTCGGAAATATCCTGCCGTTGGAGGCAATGTTATTTGCAAATAGATCTAAAAAATCTCCGCGATACTATGTGTCTATCTTCGACCAAAAAATTCACTCACAGCGAAACGCATGATCGGCCTCTGTCTCATCGGCATACTTAACTGATATATATTTTTAACTGAATTTTTAAAGATGATGTTCCATTGCATTGCCGATTTGTAATATTTTCTTTTTAAGTGACCGACATAGCTCGAAAAATTGCCTCAATGAAGTGACAATGGGCATGCCATATAGCTCACAGAACCGATGACCGTTGGGGCAGAAAGGTTCTAGAGTGGCGACCAGGAACTGGAAGACGCAGCGTGGGCAGGCCTCCAACAAAGTGGACCGACGACCTGGTAAACGCGGGCAACCGATAGACAAGGTCAGCTCAGGACCGAATGATGTGGAAAACCTTGCAGGAGGCCTCTGTCGAGCAGTGGACATCTTATGGCTAAGATGGAACTACTTTTGTGGCAAACAAGCATATGGCCCACCATCAGGTGGGCCATATGCTGATGCCACTGCTTAACATCAGTTAAGCAGTTACCGTAGCCTATAGACGCTTGCAATACCAAAGGTATCACTTGCGTGTTACCAACTCATTTTTTACACCAGGGCTTAGATGGGAGTATCCCATAGATAGAAGGATAGAAATACGTTTCTTTCAAAACGAATGCCTAAGTGAGCGTTGGAGACCTATACTCACACACAGTCTTCTGTAAAGTGGAGGTCCTTCCCTCTCTTTAAAAATTCTCTTAAAAATCTTTTTGTAATTGGTTGGATAATATTGTTCTCAGTTTTTAAGAAATCCAGTTCTGGTGATGGGTTTCGTAGGGAAGTGAGTAACCTCCTCAAATACTATAGGCATACTGCAATGAATCAAACAAATGCATTCAGGAAGCATCAATTCGTTAGTGAAACTAATAAAGAATACTGCAGATGACCAACTTCTCAATGATAAATATTTTTCCGATGGAGATCAGACATAATGTATCTCAATTATGGTAATTAAATGACAGTAACTAATCACATTCAATGAGCAAATTAAAATGTTACAATTGAACTAATATTATGATACAGCCGGATATAGGCACCGAAACTTCGTAATTAAACAATGTACAAAGTAAAAAATGCATAGTTTCGGAGATAAAGATAATAATTAACAGATACCTATATACCGAATTTACGTTGAACTCTCACTAATATGGTCGACAATATTAAATAGGGTTCAACTTACTGGTTTTTCATTCAGTTTTGTTCCGAAAGCTTATATAAAGTACTATAACTGTATTAAAAGAACAAAGGATTAAAAGGGAAGTTCAATTTCTGAAATCCTTGAGCACTACGACGGACCATTATGCCCTTTAAGAATTTAATAAATTTTTAGCCCACATAAACTGTGTAACAGTACCTATCAGGTTAGAAGTGACCAATTTAAAACGAAATGTAATACATGTAGAGATTTCTACAGGGTATGGCACAGATAATACATAACAATACATAAATTCAAACTATTAGCTAGGCGATGGGCCAATTATGGTTATTCACGTTTGCGCTAAGACAATTTGAAGAGCAGAACAATAATACAAACAAAGAATATTTCTTCATGAAGTTTATTAATTTCAGAATCTAAATGTTTAAAAGAAAAACGTGACTGACTAATCAACAAACGCACAGTTTGAATCACTAGACACTCAGATAGCTATTGATATGATATAGGCATCCGCTAAAATAAGTATTTTAAAATGTAACCGCTAAATATAAAAATCAGCCGTTGAAAATTTGTAAGGGGATAACTATAGTTTTCAGATTTTCAGTAAAAGACTGAACACGCGAACGAAGTCGCGGGTACAGCTAGTACTTACTAAGTTACTTAATTATTAAAAAAAGGAGTAATCACCAAAAGACGTTTAGTATTAATTTGTGTTAAGATAGTATATTATTCTTGTTCAGGCTCCGAGAGCGTTCCCCTTCCACCTAGTATATTTATCTAGTATACATGTCATAGTGCCAAACGTATGTATCAAACAAATAATCTTTAGGTTTACGTCGTCCATTTATAGTCATCCCTAAATGAAGGTATACTCAAAAATTGTTGTGGCTCTGTCGTTACTTGCCAGTACTAAGCGTTAAGTTTTATGTATCGTTCGATTTTATTGGTGGACCTTTCGTTTTATGGCCACGTCTACTATTTATTTACCTTTTGCTGTATTTATTTAACTGGTTGTTGGTTTAGTGGTTAGAGGAATGCTAAGCTAGTGGTTGAGGGTTCGATGAGAACAGGATTTTTTTTTGTTTAAAAAGACAACTCCCGCACTAGAGAACAAGCTCTGTGTCGCGGGGGACTTTACAAACATACATTTAACTTACACAAATTACACCCAGACTCAGAACAACTCTTTGTGAGTCACACAAGGTTTTGTCCTGTGTGAAAATTGAACCTTGTGGGTTTGATTCCCAGACAGGTCAAACACAGTACCTCGTGCACAGCAGGCGCATACTGCGGCCACTGGACCACCAAGGCAGTCAAATCTTTATACATATGAGCACAATTGTTTGTTCTATGTTTGAGTACATACATCTCAACCCATAAACGTCCCACTGCTGGGCACGGGTCTCCTCCATAAATTTGGAGGGATATTAGCCTACTATACCACGCTGGCCAGACGGGTTGGTATAGGGTTTTGTTTCGAGATTTCCCTCTCTTGCAGTGGATATTTTCCGCCTGACTTACTCCCTTAGTCGACTTTTACGACACCCACGGGATGAAATGGGGTGGTGACACTTGTATTCTTAATCCGTCACCACACGGAGCTATGTTTGAGTAATGTTTTTAATTTATATAAATAATACCCTATTTACCTTGGTCACGCCGTAACTTATGAAGGATGTTACCGATTTTAATTTTCTTTATAAGAGTTCTCTAATACTTTATAGAAGATACTTGCTATAAAAAGGAAAATTGCGTAGAAAATAATTTAACTCAGGTGAAATCGGGGAAGACCGCTAGCCTTTAATATGTATGTATTTAGAAAAATATAATTAAGTATGCTTACTAGCTGTCTGGTTGCCATAGTACAGGCTCTGCCTAGTTTGGGATCAGATGGCGGTGTGTGAGTTAGTCAAGACTTAATATTCTTTTATTATTATTATCGCCACCAACACAGCTCTAAGTGTTGTTGGTTCGACTGCCACACATGACAAAACAAAATATATATATATAAATCAAAATACATCTTATAACAATTATTCATAGGAAAATTTAGCTGACATCATCTTTTTGACTGTGTTACTTTGTAACCTAAATGAATTTTGAGTTTCATTTTGAGCATACAAGACCATTCTGAATTTTAACTAATACTACTAAAACAAACAGACAAGTTAGTATGAATAAGCCAAAATGATGATGCCAGTTGATTTGCCTACAGCTATTCGCAGACGTGGAGTCATGACGAAAACTAGCAAGAAACTCAGGTCACTCTCTTTAATCGCCAGACATTTACAATCTTTTGTAAAATATTTTAGCAAGCATTTTATTAATACGTGTTTATGTATGTTTGTCGACAGGTTGTCTCTGATGCGAGGATGCTCGATGACCTGGTGCCAACGATAGCGGCGAACAGATCAACTGTACCGGGCTTCGAACACAACTTCTTCGTCACCTACTTCGATGAGTTGAACAACAAATATGTTAATACCACGCAAAATGACACTGAGGTTAGTATTTTCTAAGTTAAATATATATTTTTATGTCGTAATCTGTTTGTTTGTCACCTTTTCACGACTTAACGGCTAAACAGATTGTAATGAAATTCAACAAGGAGATAGGAAGTATCCTGAGGAAGGAGATAAAATACTTTTCGCTATGAATTTGAATGAAACAAAAGACATGAAAAATGCAGATTATTAGTTACAGGAATTTGTGGTCAGGTCTCAAATGATTTTATTCTTAAAGCTGTTTTTAATCAAGAAGAAGATATCAAATTCACTAAATCTATAGTTGTACATGTGAAGTTAGCGTGACACAATTGAGTGACTACCATAATAGTAGTATTCTGGGGCCATCCGAGAGTCACAGGTTCGAATCCTGTGCAACGACTTTAGACACATTGCTTAAAATATTAAAAACAAAAAAAAACTAGTGGTTTCAGAGCTTAGTGCGTTCGAACAAACGAACAAACTCTTCAGCTTTACATATCAGTCAAGATTACTAAGAGAATTATTATTTTTAAATTTATATGCAAATTTCACCCGGACCAATTAAAAAGACATCTGAAAATATTGACGAAATACAAAGCTGCTTTTCATTGATAAGTAATAGGATCAAAATTATACAGAAGTAACAAAATTTAAGTGCAACATCAAATGCTTTGACAAAGATAAGTGCTATACCAATAATGCCATATTGAATGTTTTCGATTGACAAAACATCATTTGTTTTTCCCTGACGCGATTACGGGGTAGCCAGTGCTGACGAAATGTGGGCGTTTCACGTTGACACGAACATTCCCCTAGATAAAATTGTATTACAAAAGAGGTAGGGCACCATACTAGCGAGCAAGCCCGACTGGGGAAGGACCGCCACATTACAGAAGACTACTTCTAAGTAACTACACACAGCGGTGTAATTGTGTGCCTGTGTGTGAGTACAGGTCTCCTGCACTCATTTAGGGATACGTTTTGAAATAAACGTATTCCTATCCCAGGGACACTCCTATATTAAAGCCTTGGTGTAAAAAAAATGGGTTGGCAACACGCAAGTGATACCTCTGGTATTGCGAGCCTCCATAGGCTACGGTAACTGCTTAACATCAGGCAGGCCGTATGCTTGTTTGCCACCCAAGTAGGATAAAAAAGCTATAATACAAATAAATAAGTTTGATTTTAGACTGATTAATTTCCCTGTACCAGGTGTACCAGTCGTTCATCCTACCATGGTGGCGGCAGGTGTTGTGGACGGTGCTGTTCGCAGGCATGGTGGTCGTGGCCACCGTCGGAAACCTCGTCGTCATATGGATAGTGCTCGCCAATAAACGGATGAGGAGCGTCACCAATTACTTCTTAGGTAAGTAAATTGTAACTGTACAATATATCTGTGGGCATCAGCAGGCAGGAGATAATTATGCTATGCATAACTCTGAATAATAGTGAGAGAGTGGGGTTTAGGCCTTAATTCACACATGCTGGCCTAATACGGTTTGGTGAATCAGACATGTCTTTAGAATTTCTTCCAATACATGTGGGTGGCCTCACGATGTTTTCCTTCACCGTTAGGAGATGGCGAATCATTTGATTAGTACATATAAACACCACAAAGTGAAATTCACATTGGTACTGCCACCCGGGATCGAACCCGCACCTCTTGCGTGCAAGTCTGTTACTTTCCCACTCGGCCACCATCGCTCTAACTCTGAATGGATATAAAAAATAAGTATGTCTGGATCGAAGCAATTGGCGTACCATAGTCTCTGTGTACCCCAATTTGAGACGAGCGTGAAGATATGTATGTATATATGTCAAACGCCTTTGCACTCACAGACAGCTTTTTTTATACTATTAACTAGGCAAACAAGCATACGGCCCGCCTGATGTTAAGCGGTTACCGTACCCTATGAACACTGCGTGTCGCCGACCCATTTACCTAATTTTACCCCTTTGTTACACAGTATCACATCACAACAAAATTAACTTTAACACATCTATACTAAATGCAACTTGCCATCTATATAGCTGGTTATAACTGTTATAACAAATGTTTTGTCAGACGTACCCCGTCTGTGTAAGTTAGCCCCTATGATGTTCAATGTTGGGAAAGTTAGATATGTTCCTCGAGTGTTGTTTACTTCAAAGCCACACTCAGAACCCTGCAAACTTCCAACTTTATCATTAGGACTGGTTTAATTTTTAAAAAGGATTTTGTTTGATGTTGGCGCACAATCTTTATTTATAAAATTCTCGAGTCTCTCATAATGTTTGTTCGGAAACAAAACTGCCAAAAGTTTTTATATCGATCTTCTTCTTCTTATCGTTTGGTTAGTGGTCAACCTGGTGACAGAGTTACGAGTATTTAGATCGCCAATATTTAGGCCTCTGTCGTGATCTAACGACTGTTAACAATCGGGACCAACTTTTAACGTGCCGAAGCATGGAAGCGCTCAGATGAAATACCACTATGCGGTCACCCATCTATAGGATTACCGCCTTATTTGCCTTTGGTAGCTTAACCCACTGATCGTTTACCGACAGAGCAACAACGAACAGCGAGTGCACCTAGCTATGAACATCTCGATTAGTAGTACTCATTTTTTTGTAAATAAAAATTTAGTGATGAGTATTATATCTTTATGTATTTTTTATTTATATTTTTCCTCATGTTTATATCGCAAACTTACACACACACAATTCACTGACACAAAGTACACCCAGACTGGGAGCAACCATTTGTGGGTGGCACAAATTTGTTATTTAAACTTTGAGGCAATAGCAACCCCTAGTTCTATTTACTTCTAACACACTGCCTATTAGATTAAGATTATATTAAGTATTATTATTAAGTATTGTTTAATTTTTAAATTATGTAAGAATAATTATCTCTTAAGCGTGTGGATGTAACTGCTAGTTTGAGTTGGTAAATAAATAAATAAATTTACTGTTCTAATACTCCCCGCAATGTTAAATGTTAAGGTAACTAATCAAACCACTGAACTATCGATGCAGATATACTTACTGGCGAGACATTTCTGAACATACTATCCCAGGTAGTTACTGTGTTTATTAGTTATATTCTCAAATTGCAGTACAAAGACCGCGCATCATGAAATTGCTGACGTTCATTCCTGTTTTAAACTAAAACGTAGAGACAATTTAATGCAACTTTAGTGGAAATTAATAACGGAAATTAATAATTCTTCATTTAATGTACCAAAACTTTTACTTTAATGATTCTGTTACGGAGGTATTACTTACTCTATATACTGTTCGTAGTTCTTGCATTTTGTAAAAAGGCTCTTGCATTTATTTCAGCTGCAAATTACTATTTTTAAAAGTATTTTTGTTTTAAAATATTATATTTACTGTTTAGTTGCGGACGTCTTTGTTTTTTTTTATAGTGTTTGTCATAAAATAAACTGTTGCCATCGACTGGATAAGTATAAGTAAATCTTCCATGAACGTTATTTATACCATGTAAACAGTTTTATAGCGTCGTGGTAAATTGCGAGTATAACACTGCTAAGGAAAAAGTATTTTGTAGAAGAGATTTTATTATTAACAATAACGGCATCGTGCTCTATGGTGAGGATTAACTGAAGAACTAAATAGGTAACCATTTAAGCGGCTAAATCAAACGTGCAGTCAAATTTTTAATCCTTCAACAGTAATTCTTATAAAAGCCTTTTATCTTAGTGCATAGGTATACCACAACAATCCTTGTAAAAATCTTATATATAAAATTCTCGTGTCATGGTGTTTGTGATTAAACTCCTCCGAAATGGCTCGACCGATTTTCGCGAAATTTTGTGTACATATCGGTTAGGTCTGCGAATCAGACAACATCTATTTTTCATCCCCCAAAATGTTAAGGGTGGTCCACCCCATTTTTTTATTTTTAGACTTTTTTTTTCACCCCTCTACGATCAACTCTTATTTTTTAATTGCGATATTACTATTTTAGTAGCAAAACAACATTTGCTGGGTCAGCTAGTAATAATATAATATTGTATTTTCTGTTCCTCAGTTAACCTGTCAGTGGCTGACGCAATGGTATCAACCCTCAACGTGACCTTCAACTTCACATACATGCTGAACTCCGACTGGCCCTTCGGTCACTTCTACTGCAAGTTCTGCCAGTTCATTGCTGTGCTCAGCATATCGGCGTCTGTCTTCACTTTGCTAGCCATCAGTGTGGATAGGTAAGTTATATTAGAGCTACAATGTTTATTTTTTAGCAATTAGCCACCGGCAATTCTTCCCGACAGTATCGCTCGCGTTTTGCTGCCTGAACACTTTTTTAAGATTTTCTATTATTAATTCAAAATATGCGCTGTAGACCTGTACTCACACACAGGGGCATAACAGCGTAGTTAATTGGCTGTGGTCTTATGTAAGATGGTAGTTTCTTAGTCGGGCTAACTCACTTGCGTGGTGACTTACCCCGTAAATAAAAAACATGAAAGTTCGTATACAATATTTAAAAAGTTATTTATATTTATGACTAGCTGTTGCCCGCGGCTCCGCCCGCGTGGATGTCGGTGATCGCTGCAAAAAGTATTCCAGACCATAACCTATCTCTGTGCCAAATTTTATTCAGATCCGTTCAGTAGTTTTTACGTGAAAGAGTAACAAACATCCATCCATTCTTACAAACTTTCGCATTTATAATATTAGTAGGATCATCATAATAAAAAAATATTATAAATTTTTGTTTATTTTTTTTCTGACAAATTGATATCGGAAACCCAATCCCTAAATTACGTGAACATGACATTCGCTTACCATTGTCCATCCGTTTATATCTAACAATAACACGGGAAACCCATTACCCGTTCTATTTAGCCTCATTGTTGTTTTACAAGTTAATGTCCTTGTGATATCGTCTTCTGTCGTAGTTTAATATTTTACTTGCTAGGCATAATGTTAGTGTTGGTGGACAATTTGCGGCTATAGCGGCTTTTTGTTAACTATGCGAGATAATATACTGCCTTGCTAAAAAAAACAAGGCATAAAAGCAAGCAAACTAGACTGTAGAATGACTTAAAGCAGAGCACAAACAAATAACTACTCACACTGGTGTATTCACTGTGCAAAAGTACATTTCTCATTTAGTATTTGTTTTATATTTTACTAATTGGATGGCAAACAAGCTCATGACCCGCCTTATGTTAAGCAATTACCGTAGCCTATTGACGCTTACAATACCAGAAATATCACTTGCGTGCTATTAACTCACTTTTTAAGATGGAATATCTCTGGGATTGCATAAAGTTTATTTCCTAAATAAGCGCTAGAGACCTGTACTTACATACAGGAGCAACTACACCGCTGTGTATAGTTGTTTGGTTGTGGTTTTCTGTAAGATCAAGGTCCATCCCTAGTCAGGGTTGCTCGCTAGTATGGTGCCCTCGTTTTCTTATTATATTGCACGATTAGTGTGCCCTCTATTCCTCTACTCCCATAGGCCAATCGGATAATAAGCCGTCAAGACCCAGGCGCAAGATTGATTGCCTTAAAGTGGTATCTCTTGTGCTGCCAATGAGGACTGTCCAACTTTAAAACGCCTTAAATACTCTGCTTTACTTGGAAATCGTAACCGAGACCTTGCAATTACCCGCAAACATAATAATACATGCGAAGGCTCAAAGTCACCCAAAGAGCAATGGAGAGAGCTATGCTCGGAGTTTCCCTGCGAGATCGAATCAGAAATGAGGAGATCCGTAGGAGAATCACAGTGACCGACATAGCTCGAAGAATTGCCTCAATTAAGTGGCAATGGGCAGGGCACATAGCTCGCAGAACCGATGGGCGTTGGGGCAGAAAGGTTCTAGAGTGGCGACCACGAAGTGTAAGACGCAGCGTGGGCAGGCCTCCAACAAGGTGGACCGACGACCTGGTTAAGGTCGCGGGGAACCGCTGGACAAGGTCAGCTCAGGACCGAATGATGTGGAAGACCTTGGGGGAGACCTATATCCAGCAGTGGACGTCTTGTGGCTGAGATGGATAATAATATGCTGCAGTATTAGCAAGAGCGAGCTAGCGTGACGATTATGTCGGTCTTTCAGGTCTAGAGATGATATGTGACTGGCATACTAACTAAGATCCTTTCTTGCACTTACACTTGGCTTTCACAAGCGAGCTGCTGGAACTATGAGACAGTCAAGACCTAAATCTGGGTATGGCGTAGATAAGATAAACCGTCAAATTCCTCCCAAGTAATACAATAATTTTAAGTTTTTGTAACTGTAATTTCTTTCTTTCCAAGAACATAATAAATCAATTTTACTTTCTCAAGCGAGTCGTTAAAATCAAATATTTAATATAATCGCCGTAAATACATCTGAGATTTGCCGGCCGTTTGAATCTCCATCTACAATTCTCTTCCCACGCAGAATACACAACAATATCCTTGTTTATTTAAACTTTATTACATATCAAGTTCTATAGCCATATGTCTCATTGTAATACCAGAGATTATATTAAGGGGGATAACAAAAGACAGACTGCCTTGGTGGTCCAGTGGCCGCAGTATGCGCCTGCTGTGCACGAGGTTGTGGGTTCGATTCCCACACAGGGACAAAACTTTGTGTGACCCACAAAGAGTTGTTCTGAGTCTGGGTGTAATTTGTGTCCATTAATTGTATGTTTGTAAAGTCCCCTGCGACACAGAGCTTGTTCTCTAGTGCGGGAGTTGTCTTTTAAAATAAAATAAAAAAAACATTAGTTTAAAACGTTTACCATAAATAAACAAATTGGAACACAAGTATAAAGTAATTTGGCTGTGGTCTTCGCAATTATGATATCAAAATATTTAATTATTTGGAGACGTGCCCAATGTACATACAAGATCAAGGAAGTTTGGATTATTGCATCTTTGCCATGAAACACGATCGTATTAGTAAAGTTTTGTTTCTTGCTAACACAAATCCTATGTAAGTATGTAATACATACGAGATGTTGTGATATTTTAAGAAATGTATTATAAAGAGTTTTCTATACTATATATTAATTTATATATAAAAGTAAAAACATGACTGCAGAAAGAGATTAACGGAAAAAACATATTTAGCGTATAAATCTGACTAAAGGTTTTAAAAATTTTAGTAAATAATATTACATACTTGCTAAATCAAAACAATTCAACGAACTTGATTACCACTACAAACAAATCTGCACTTTTTCAACCTTTCGTTGCGGAGCTTCAAGTTGGATAAGCCCGTAAAAATGCCAAGCGGGCCTTTTTATAGTGCCCAAAATTACAAACATTATCTGTGATGCCAGTACTAAATATAATACCTACATTCGATCGAATGAATATTAACTTGTAGAAAATAACTATAAATTAAAGAAAAATATTACAGACTTGATTAATATTTATAACACATACATAAAATATACGCGCGAAAAACATAACCCACCCTTTATAGTTCGGGTGAAAACGATTCTTTAAAGAAAGACTTTCCTATATCATACTCCATCACTACACCTAAACAAACCTTTTCCCTGTTTTCCTATCCCAAAGAAATTCCATCACTAGTGTTACGAATTGTCGGCTCGACAAGGCGCGAGTAATGCTCTAGATACAAGCATACATAGGCTACGTAGGCTACGGTAAATACTTACCATCGTGCAGGCCGTATAAATAGATAGAAAACTCTTTATTGCACATTAATAACATTATTTTATGATAAAGATATTATGCTTGTTTCTCAACAAAGTAATACAAAAGAAATATTAAACAACGCTTCATGTGACCAGAATGCGGCTAGCTTATACTTTGCTCAAAGAATATGCATTGCCGTTCAACGTGGCAATGCTGCCAGTCTTCTGGGCACGTTTCCAGTAGACAACGATGCAGAAGAATTTTATGATGCCAATGAAAACAGTACTTTTTGTGGCGATAGGTTTCCTTTTTTTCTGATAGAAATAATGAAAAATAATCCTACTAATATTATAAACGCGAAAGTTTGTAAGTATGGATGTATGGATGGATGGATGTTTGTATCTCTTTCACGTAAAAACTACTGAACGGATCTGGATGAAATTTGGCACAGAGATAAATTATGGTCTGGAATAACACATAGACTTTTTACAGCGATAACCGACATCCACGCGGGCCGAGCCACGGGCAACAGCTAGTAATATAATATCAATGTAATTACATATAATTTATTTTATACAGGTACGTAGCCATAATGAGCCCACTAAGGCCACGGCTGGGAAAGCGAGCTACCCTCGGCATCACAGCTGCCATCTGGGTGTGGAGCTCGATCCTAAGCAGTCCAAACCTAATATACTTCACCACTGATAGCGACTTCTTGCCTGATGGGACAATAAGGTATGTGAAATAAATATTGCAGCATATAAAGTTTTAGAGAGCTAAACACATATATACTAATTAATACTCATATTATGGGAAATACGAAAGTACCTGTATTTGTTTTTAGTGCGTTTGTTTGTTATCTTTTAACGACTAAAGTACTGAACGTATCTTAATGAAATTTGGCAATAAGATAGATGATATCAAGATATAAAATATTTTTTACCGTGAAAACAAACAACTCGGGCGAAGCCACAGGCAACAAATAGTTTGTACATATATCACGCCTGTCACCTAACACAAACTACTTACCATCGACTGGGCTGCTGACTCGTCTACTTTTGAAATTAAATAATAAAAAGTGTATGCATCGATGCAAGAACTGTCTATAATCTTAGTCGACAGACAACATACTCTTTTATTGCCAGCAAAACTTTAGTACTTACACAAATAACTCTCTGAAACAAAACTAGTTTTATGTTTAATGTTTTTATCTCCTAGCGGAAAATGAAGACAGTTATTTAAGTAAACATCGGATTTTTATACTGACGCTCATTTGACTAAGATTAATTTATTGTAAAGATAAATTATGTAGACATGCCTTTTTGAATACAATATCCTCAATTTGTTTTTACTAACATTTTAAGAGGCTGATATTATTATGCATAGAATCATCTACCTTCCTCGTATCTCTATCTCTGATGACCCTAAGGTTCGCTGGTAGAGAATCCCTTTATTGTACCTTTTGGGCATAACGTTTCAAATAAATATAGATAAATTACGCACATAATAAGACACAGCACAAATTCGAAATCCATAATTATTTTTCCGAGTCTGGGTGTAATTTGTGTCTGTAAATTTAATGTTTGTAAAGTCCCCAGCGATATAAAGCTTGTTCGATATTGCGGGCGCTGTCCTTAAATAAAAGACTCATGCTTACTACATCAAAAAAAATCCTATCCGAGAATAAAACCCACTAACTCAGCTTAGCAGTATCACTAACCACTAAACCAACATACCAGCCAGCCGTAGTCGTTATTAATCCAAAATCCCATAAATTTGCTATTAATGGCATTTGAGGTAAGTTTACGTCATTATGTTGTATCATCATCATCATCTCAGCCAAAAGACGTCCACTGCTGGACATAGGACTCACCCAAGGATTTCCACAACTCTCGATCCTGAGTCGACCTTGTCAATCGGTTGCCCGCAACCTTTACCAGGTCGTCGGTCCACCTTGCGTCGTACACTTGCGTGAAATCCTATTTTTTTATTCATTTAATCAACCAACAAGTATACATAAAATCATTTTTATACTTTTCGCCAAATATCCTGGATAAATGCACTATTCAACAAAAAAAGAAGTTTTCTTATCGAACCAGTAGGTACTTTCTGAGATTAGCGCGTTCAACCAAACAAACAAACAAACTCTTCAGCTTTATAATATTAGTATAGATATTATATCAAGTACATAATCAAATAATCCACTACAATAATTAGCGGTATTGGTATACCACAAATGATTACAGTCTGTGATTCACAATGTCTGATGTAACTTAATATCATTTTTAATCAACAATGGTTTTTCAAATGTTTTCAAATGTATTGCTTTCTATTCTATTCGATTCGACTACCGTTTATGCCACTTGTCTAGAGAGGTAGATCATATACGACTGGTGATGGTAAAAGTTGATTAAAAATACCGTGTTTAATGTTATTGCGTTTTGTAGGAGGGTGTGCTTCTCTGACTGGCCCGACGGCATGACCACACGCTCCAGTCTCGAATACTGGTGAGTTTATTATAATAATAAGTAAGTAGGTAATATTAAAAGAATGGAAAAGAGGTACGTATAATAATACTAGCTGACACAGCAAACGTTGTTTTTCTAAAAAAAAAATAGAGATTGATCGTAGAGGGTTGAAAATTTAGGGTTGTATGTATTTTTTTATGCTGTATCATAAAAAAAAAAATTGGCGTGGACTACCCTTAACATTTAGGGGGATGAAAAATAGATGTTGTCCGATTCTTAGACCTACCCAATATGCACACAAAATTTCATGAGAATAGGTCGAGCCGTTTCGGAGGAGTTTAACTACAAACACCGCGACACGAGAATTTTATATATAAGATAATTATGTATTTTGGTGTACAGTAAAGAGTTATCTATCTATCTACGTACAGCTACAAGTCTCCATAGCTCATTTATTTAAAAAATACGTGCTTCGGTCCGAATTTCGGTGACAGCACCAAATCTCGTCGGAGACTAGCACTATAAATCTATGCTACAGTATCTCCCGTAGTCGTAGTCCATAATAATTACAACTATGGTTAATCTCCGTGGAGATTAGCTGCCGTGACCGAAATCCAGAGGAGGACATTAATATTAGGTAGTGACTTTTTTACTACTTGGTGGCAAACGAGTATACGGCCCAGTTGGTAACTAGTTACCGTAGCCTATGGACGCTTGCAATACCAGAGGTATCGCTTACGTATTGCCGAACCATTTTTTTGCCGCCATCCCCGGGATAGAAAAACGTTACTTTCAAAACGCATCCCTAAATGATTATTCTATTTATCCAAACACACTCAACCTCTTTATATTTTACTATCATTAAGTATGGAATTAACAAGACTATATATTTTCAGGTACAACGTCTGTTTCATGGTGCTGACGTACTTCTTACCCATCATGTCGATGACGTACACATACTCCAGGGTCGGCATTGAGCTGTGGGGCTCCCAGTCCATCGGCGAGTGCACGCAGAGGCAGCTCGACAACGTCAAGAGTAAACGCAGGGTGAGGAATATTATTCATGATGACGACAAACGTTACCTTTGAAATAGAAATAATCATATAAAAAACTGAAACCGACTTCAAAAACCAAAAAATAACTGAATACAGATTGAAATCCTGGCACCTAATATTAAGCTTAGCAACGACTTCAATCTGTATTCAGTTATTTTTTGGGTTTTGAAGTCGGTTACAGTTTTTTTTTGAAAAAAAATTTTTTTTTCTATTTTTAGTGATAAAATAAAAGTAAAAAATATACGAAGAAAAAAAACATTGTTAATACCTACCTACAACATATGAGGATTGCCCTCGATTTCCCTGGCATTTCATTATTAGATCCTGACTTGGTGCCACCTGTAGAGTACCTATACTCTTTTAAATAAAAAAAGAATTTGATAAATCGGTTCATAAACAACGCGAATCCGCGAACAAGCATAAAAAAGCATATATACAGAGGAATTAAAAAACTTCCTCCTATTTTGAAGTCGGTTAAAAATTGGTATCATCTTATGAGCACTTAGTTCTCTGTCGTAGAAGCCTTCTATCATTACACATACTCCAGGGTGACAGAGTTAGTGACAGAGTTACTTTTCCATTTCAATTATTAGATAATAGTGATTCAAAAATCTACATTCTCTTCTCACATCATGCCTTCAACACAAAATAGTCCCACGATAAAGTTCGTTGCTATTGAAACAAAGGAATCACGCCTCCGCCATGGTTGTGACAGCTTGTCTCTTCTCTTCAACAGATTAAAGAGGTTTTCTGTTCGTACGCTAAAATATTACGCGTCACTGAAAACATTTTCAAGCCCCGTTTTGAAATATATGGGAATTCCCATTACCACAAAAGCAATTTCACTTTGCTATATATATATATATGGGTGTTATAATATCCTCTTGTTACCTCACATTATTAGCATACGTTTGAATTTTGGCAAAAGATCTTATTATTAAGAACGTTAAATTCATCCGCGTGGTTATTTGGAACGTACATTTCCCTGATTTTGCAACATACAACTCGTATCTCACTATTGATCATAGCCTTCCTGGATAAATGCACTATTCAACAAAAAAAAAATTAGTCGAACCAGTACTTTCTGAGATAAGCGCGTTCAACCAAACAATCAAACTCTTCAGCTTTATAATATGTATTAGCATAGATTGTATATTTCATATGAACAGTCCGAGTGAATCTCGGCTAAGAATAAACTCAATAATATTCGGTCAATGTCATTCAAGTCTCTGGGGTTCACAAGCCTTACATAAAAATGCGCAAATAGATTTGCAAATAGAACTCTAAATAAAATAATTTTCCAATACATCATGATCATTTCTCGCAAAGCCTTAAAAAGTTTTAGAGCTTATTAAAATTTCTTTGAAGAATACATTTCTTCTTTGTTTTATTAAAACACTCCTAAGCGTTGACGAAAACAGGGCGGTCGCATTTCAAGGGCCTATCTACTTAAACGCGTATTGAAATATTGTATTCAAAGTATATTAAACATTCAATTTGTATCTATTATTTTCCGTTCTTATATAATAAGAACTGGATTTAGATTTTTTCGTCCGCCTTCCTCATTTCTCTTTTAAAGAATTGATTTCCCGAGGGAAACCATATCCTTCATTGGGTATCTGGCAGCTGAACTTGGAGCACATTACGATGATTTGTTTATGTTCTTGTTAGGACAAACTTGGTAAGTATTGTGAGGTTACCCTCCATACATTATGACCTGAAACTTATACAAAACTTTCCCAAATTAAGTTTTGTAATGAGGCCAATACAATAATAATGCCTAAACCTTGGACAAAGGTAAAAGTTGGTTTTGGCAGGTTGCTGGAACTGGCAGGAACTAATAACGACTTATTGTGCCTTTCATACTATCATGTTTGACCCTCGTATATAACTTGCAGAACTTGCCAATGTAATAAAATATCCTGACAACCTTAGAACTTTATTCAATAACAGCAACGTCATAAGCATTAAACATTATATTATCACAATTAATATAACACATTTACGATATCCTGATGTGTGATGATGGCCTCGATTAAAGTAGTGCCCGGTATAGTATAACATAGTTGCGTTCTCTATTATATAGGACCTAACATAGCTTGCGTAACGTAAGTGTATTGCACCACTTGCTCCTTAGAATATCGCTTCTGAAAAAAAAGAAAGGCGTCGATGTAAATGCCTAATCAAAAATAACATAGCTTAAAGGATTGCCTCAGCAAAGTGGCAATGAGCAGAGCACATAGCTCGCAGAACTGGCATTAGTTCTGCGAGCTATGTATATATGTTGGGGCAGAAAGATTCTGAACCACAAACTGAAAGACGCAGAAGGCCTCCAAGAAGGTGGACTGACAACCAAGTTAAAGCTACAATGGACAAGGTCAACTCAAGACCGAATGGTGTGGATCTTTTTGAGAAGGCTTATGTTCAGTAATGATGATAAAATGCCTAATTGTACTTATAACTCACTATGTTCTCATGCTTGTCCACAGGTAGTGAAAATGATGATAGTCGTTGTAGTAATATTTGCGGTGTGCTGGCTGCCATTCCACGTGTACTTCCTGGTCACCTCGTACTACCCCGACGTGGTCAACTACTCCCATATCCAGGAGATATACCTGGCCATCTACTGGCTTGCCATGAGTAACTCCATGTACAACCCCATCATTTACTGTTGGATGAATTCCAAGTAAGTTTCCAAAGCCATAAAACTTTTATTGCCTATAATTATATTTCTCCAACCGTGAGTTTGTAAAGTTTAAGGTTTATTAATTCTCTCTTATCACATCTGTCCTTGGCCAAAAAGAAACTAAAATTAATTTTACCAACCGTCAGCAAAAATTAGTTAGTCTATAAATCAAGCGTTCGGCAAAGATTAGGTTCAGGTGACAAAGATAAATTACGAGTACCTAAGATCTAAAACTTTTGCTGAACTAACTTTCTAAGGTTGGCATTAAAGATACCTGGCAAATTATGGACATTTAAATAACGAGCCCGACTAAACACAGTTTACAAACATTAATTTAGGTTTCAAATCGGTGCTTGCAAAATGTTTAAATTACTTTGCCTGTCTGAGTAAGAATTATATGAGTGTTTATTTCAGTAATAATTGTTATTTATACAGATTTAGAAGAGGGTTCAAGCAGTTCTTCTGGTGCTGTGGGGCTTTCGGTCACGGTGGGCTGGATAGGCGCAGAGCCTTTGGCACCGATCGCTTGGATCGATCAGTCCGCTCAATATCACCTAGCCGGAAGAATGGTACCAGTAAGCTTATATTTTTAACGATCCTGATTTGGCTTACAGTAGAAGCTTATCGTAAAGGTTTTATGTCATGGATAGAGAATATCCAAAATACTAACAAAATAATAAAATAAATGTGCTACATCTGTCGTCATATTAATAACCAATTAACATAGTATTAATCATCCTGATGAGACAATCGTTTATCCCTTACAAAATAAAATCTTTATCTTTCTAATGGAATATGCAAATCCCTTTTTTCTTCTAATTATTACTTCTTTATTGAAAATGTTTCCTAATTTTAAACCTTTAGAGTTTGCTATCCTATTTCATAAGTCTGTTTTATAGTCACAATGCACCAATACAATTTATAGATAAATATTTCTTCTTCGTAGGTTTATTCAAGACGACAAAATTCATCAAAAATCCACCTGGCTCTCCCCACTTGCTTCATGCAAATAAAATACACAAGTAAGAGACAAAGAGCCGACTTCTATAATGTTAATCAATGTTAAACGATCAGTTATGACACACTCGTGATAGCTTGAACCTATCCGTAGTTAAGCTGCTTTCCGTTCATCGTATCCTTCTGTTTCGATTCTCCTTCCATTCGAACGCTTCACCCTAACTTTGCAGCGGCTTCTCCATCGTCTCTACAGACCAGACTACCCTCATTTTCGTTTTGAACCGTCACACTAATACCGTCGGCGGAGTGAAGTACAAATTGAAAATATGAGGTAATATTTGAAACTTTTCAACAGGCACCATTCGGATTTCGATGCATAGCACTTACAACCAGACGATGGTGAGTACAGCCTGACAGCGACGGGGCGCGGGCGCGGGTGCCGGCGGCGCCAGTGACGCGGCGAGCGCGACCGTCGAGCGCACGTGGATCTGACGCGAGCGCGCTCCCCGCACCGCCCTCACCCCCCGCACTCCTCACGACCTCTACGCCTGAACGCCATGCGCTTGACGCCAGGTGGCGCTGTTTAAAACTTTTTCTGTTCGTTTCGAACGCCTGCTAGTTTGTGAACTATGGAAAGTGATGTATCTACTAGTCAAGAGTATTACGGTATATGTTTTATACGTTAAAATAGATAAATAAATGTTTTAAGAGAATCTTATTAATGTTGTATAACTAAAGTATTAATGTTTGTGACTAATTTAATGCAATTTGTTTTATATTTTATTTGCATGTACATATTTTAATATTGTTTAAATAATTATATAATCATTAAAAAAAAAATCAATTATAATTAATTTAAACTTTAACATTAAATACAATATCTGATTATTTGTAAGTTGTTTACATTAGATAAGTTACTTTTATTTTCATAATTATTTTTTTAAATATTTATGAAATAAATATTTCATTATTTTACGTAAGTAATTTTATTTACACTGTTTTTAGGAATTATATTTAAAGATATTAATTAATTATTGTTTTATTTTTATGTTTACTTTTTTAATTATTGTAAAAAAATAGATTTAAAATAGATTTTAAGGCCATATTGTAAACATAATTAATGTAAATACAATAGTGCTAAACTTGATGTACAGAATTGTTATCCAAATAATAATAAATAAATTACTGGTACGATGTAACCCAACAAAGTTATTTAAAAAACCTTCTTTTTTTTCAAACACATAAAATTTAAAAATCTACTTAAATAAATAAAAAGTTAAAGCAATTACCGTAGCCAATAGACATTTGCAATACCAGAAGTAACGCCTGCGTGTTGCCAACCCATTTTTTTGCACCAGTTCGTGGCATGTAGTATCCCTAGGATAGAATAACGTAAATGCATCCCTAAATAAGCTCTGGAGACCTGTATTCACACACAGGAGCACCACTAAACCGTTGTATGTAGTTATTAGGTTGTGGTCTTCTGTAAGGTTCAGAACCTTCTCCAGTCGGGCTTGCTCACTTGTATGATACCATATCTCTCTTCCATGTCTTTCTGAGTTAAGAACCTCGTCCTTTTTGAAGTCGGTTTTTTTTTAATTTACTCTTGAATGAAAATGCATTAAAGTATACCACCATATTTTTTATTTAAACTCTGTGTAACCAATATTAAATTTCTGTCCGCAAGCAAAAATTCTTTCGATAACCCGGACAAAATAAAATAGCTTCATACGCGCATTGTTACCGCGGGTAATTTTGCTAGACTCGCACGAGAATTTTCAATAGTAAAAATGGCCTTGGCATGCATCCAGCATGTTAAGTAACCACCGCATTATACAACAACTTCGCCTGTCCAAGTCACAAACTTTGTCTTTATACAAAACTTTCTTTAAATCTACAAAATATATTTTCATTAACTGATGGAATTGTAGCCCAGTCCTTCCTCTCCTTACACGTGTGACATTAAAGATTTACAGCAAATTTAAAAGTGTATGTAGGTAGTTAGCTATACGTATGATTTATATCGAGCGCATACGTCACCCAGCGTGCTGAGTGGAGACAGTCTGTGTCCGACCACCGGCAGCGCAGCACGTGGTAGTGCGTAGGCGAGCCAAATATTTTATATTTATATACAACTTTTTAAGGAGACAAAGTGATTAGTCTCTATCCAAAGCCGCCTTATAATGACCAAGTAGATAATGTTTAAAAAAAAAATTAACCTTGCCAAGGAACTTTAGCATGGGGTTTCTTCAAAAAAGAAGTTATAAGGTTGGCAATACGCAAGTGATATAACGCAATACCGGCAGGGGTATTCCGTAAGAGCGAAAACCGAGCCACTGCAAAAACCGAGAAAAATCTGGCTGTCAGATTGAAAATCGGTATTCCGTAAGAGCAAATACTGAGCCTGTTTGACGTTTAGTCAATAGATTGTGCCGTCACCGAGCAATCACAACTGTCAGTTTGCGATCACAACTGTCAGTTTGCCATCCCTGTTTCTTAGAGAATCAGCTTGACGGTGTTGCAAACGTCCATAGGCTATGCTTGTTTGCCACCATGGCAGTAAAAAAAAATTAAATGTTAAAACATTGACATTAAATACATATAGGCATGAAGACGGCAATTAATATTGAAGAAGAGGAGTAAGTTTAAATCATTTTGCATACCATAGTTTCTGCTTACCTAAGTCGGAGACAGAGGTGGTGAAATATGCATTCGTTGGTTAATAGACTCACTAGCTGTTGCCCGAGGCCTTGCCCGCGTGGATGTTGGTTGTCGCGATTGAGAATAGCGAATAGGGTTTTTAGCCTATTCGCTATTCAAGTCTATAATCTTATCTCTGTGCCAAATTTCATCCAGATCCGTTCAGTAGTTTGTACGTGAAAGAGTAGCAAACATCCATCCATCCTCCCAAACTTTCACATTTATAATATTAGTAGGATGTTAGATAATACTGTAAGAAAATGCAAAGAATACGTAATAAGAACACTCTATAATGAAGATATTCTTTTATAAAATTTACAACTCAATAAAAGGCATTCTCATATTTTCTTGTCACGTAAAGGAAAATTTTATATGCATGCAATATGCATGTGAGATTCAACAAATAGAGCGACGCGCGACGGTTCAGAGTAGTATTTCAGTCAACTCCCAGTAAATGCATTTTGAGCCGCCGATATTGAATACTAGTATATTAGCAGCATCGAGACGTACCTGCTCGGAATCTATGCGTTTATTGTTTCATTCATTCTGCTATAAGAATAATAAAACTATTCAATAAATGCCGCCAGATTCAGAACAAATATTTATAGATCTCACAAAGTTTTATCCCGTGTGGAAATCGAACCGACAATACTCAGCGCGGTACCAGTATAGTTAAATAAAATATATAATGTAAAGTGAGGGTAGTTGACAAAACAACTTCACGACTATGTACATCAGTCAACCCGCGTCCTTGGTTGGTGCAACACGACCGCTACATTCGCCTCGGCAAATCAGTTATTTTACTTTCAGTTCAATTTTAATAGATCTTTATATACAGAGTGAGATAAAATTCTAGTTCTTTTTACAAAGTAATGTAGACAAGTTTAGTATGGAAGTGTGCCTTTACAAACTTATTTTATTGTATGAATTGGACAGCTTATATTATTGTCTAATAATATTAATTGTAATGTAGTCAAAACAAAGAGTCAAGTCACTAACTCTGAAAATGCAAAGTAACATGTTTATTGTCAGTTGTAACTGACGCATGAGTGGACGTCGCAACATTCTTTATAAACTTTAGTTACATACATTAAAGCAAGAAAACCAACAGAAAGTATTAACAGAATAACTTATATTCAAGTTATTTAATAAAATAAGTGAATTACAACAAAAACGAAAAGAGTGGTCAACGCGTCGCTGTTTACAAGCTTCTCAAAATGTACTGTAAAGTATTTTACTATTAAAATATCAGCAGCGCTTTTTAGTCAGCTCTTTATTGCATACACAAGACAACATTACAATTATAAAGATATATAGTTAATAAATAGATAACACAATAATTAAATAAGCTATCAGTCGAAATTTTCCCGAGGACTATAGCATGAGTGATGATATACCTGGTGTTGATGATAAGTAGGTTTGTTTGCCTTCTTGGTAATATAAAAATAATATATTGCCGCACTAGGGAACAAGCTATTTTTTGTTAAATACCATAAAGGTGATAATCGTAGGAATTCCGATGGTAATTAGTTACTAGGGGTTTAGTATGGCGTATTAAACATGAGTTGTTCGACTGAGAAAGAGGGACGGAGCTATACACGTTATAACTCCTTCCCTCTTTCTTGCTCAAACGACCGACCAGGAGCCTATGAACACTTAAAATACCGGGGGTTTTTTTTATAGAGTACTAGCTTTTACCCGCGACTTCGTCCGCATAAGTTTTTTTGTTTTCTCCCGGCTGTAAGTCCCCCTGCAACAATGTCCCACTATCGTGTTCCAGTCCTCAACTTCACATCAAAATTTGTTCAAAAGCAACCTAAGCTACATAATGGATAGCTCCGAATGTTTCCTTAGTAAATATAAAAAGTAAATAATGTAAATCGGTTTAAAATACTACTAACTACCTACCTGCCAACCCCCGATGTTAGACAGTGTGACATCCGCAACATCGTCTGCGTAGGAAGTACTAACTTAATGTAAGTAGTATATAATAATGTAGGAAGATAAAAATAAGAGGCCTTATTACTGTAGTACATTTTTGTAAACTATGTTCTTTGTTTTTCCCTCTCTGGCCAACACATGGAGATTCTGTGGACTTGAAACACGTGAGCAAGCCACGTATAATTGTCCGTGAGAAAAACAACTCTTTTCTAAATTAATGCCGGCTACTTTTAATGTTTGCCTCTGAGCTTTATTTATCATCATAGCGAATGCGATTTTCAGCGGAAACTGTAATCTCTTAAACTGGAATGGCAAATCTGTCGGAATTATGGGTATACGGGGGATTAAAACGTTCTCTCCTTTTGCCATTCCAGTCATAATGATTGCTTTTACAATATTGCGACCGAGGTGTGTTACTTGCAACCGTGTGCCATTACACAGTCTTGGTGCATCTAAATTCCGCATCAAAAGGACAGGAACGCCTACTTTCAGCCTCAGTTTGTGTGAAAGTACTCCCGACAGTTCTAAAGAATGAAGAAATTCTACAGGGTATGATGTTACTTGTTCAATATCCATTACAGTGTCTACAGAGAGAAACTCAACAATATCACCTTCCACGCGTGACATAATTTGCTCGTTTATCTGTCCCACCATTTCATTCGTCGGCGCTAAAATTGCTCTTTCTCATAACCATTCTCTATTCCTCATATTAGTTAGCAGTTCGCTATAGACGAAGTTATTTAGATCATCTGGATTATGCACAACATTGCAGAATTCACGATCCAATGTAATCATGCCATTACCATCCTTTGCCATACGATCTTCTCCAATTTTAAGAAGAGCAGCAGCATATTGTCCAGATTGTACATCATTGTGTAGTTGCACTCTCATATTTGTAGACAGACTAAACGTTTTTACGTGCTCCCATAACGTTGACGGTTTTAAACACGCATTTATTTCATCTGCAGGGGTGCCTTTAGTGATAACCGGCAAAGTCTGTCTAAAATCGCCCGCTAAAAGTACCACCACCCCCCCCCATGATATTTGGATTACTCTTGATGTCTTTCAAAGTCCGATCTAGAGCTTCAATTGCTCTTTTATGGGACATAGTACACTCATCCCTAACTAATAATTTACATTGCTGCAACATACGTTTACGCTCGCTGTTTTTATTATATTACAGACTGGCATTTCTTCATGGGCTAAGTTTAATGGCAGTTTAAGCACCGAATGTGCCGTTCGACCACCATTGAGCAGAGTGGCGGCTATTCCGGAAGAGGCAACTGCTACAGCAATTCCTTTATCTTTTCGGATTTGCGCTAAAAGCAAGTTTAAAAGAAAGGTTTTTCCCGTGCCTCCGGGAGCATCCAACAATTTCTGTGGTGTAGGTAATTAGATTTTATCTGTATGTAATGTAACAGTCAGTTGAATAAAAAATCGTATACAAATCAGATCAATAGTTTTGGCGTAATGTGATTCTAGACAGAGTTTTAATGTTGTAGGTAGGTAGCTGTGTATAGGTTCCTGTGGGAATGAGATATTTTTCCGAAGTGAAAAGTAGTCTGAATTTTGGTACCTTCCTACCCTATAAGTTAAGTAGTGTGATGGAATGTCGCTAAGTTCCGATCCAAGTAAAACTGTTAAATAAAGACAATTGCATCAACATTTTATCATAAATTCCCTAAATTATGGCGCCTACCGACCCTCTAAGTTAGAAAAGTGATCAAATACTAACTTGGAGTCTTAGTAACACTCAGTTAAAAAAAAAAAACATCAAAATCATTTCAGTAGCTATGGCGACATGCGCTTCTTGACACGATCACGCTAGATTTCCGCGGGAATGAGGTATTTTCCAGCCGTAAAAAGTAGCCTGTGTCCGTGCCTAGGATCCTATCTTTATATTAACCAAGTCTTATAAAAATCCGTTCAGACGTTAAGGCGTGAATGAGGTAAACTTTTAAAACAAACGATTAAAAATCACTAACTTAATTAGTTTTCTGCCTACTGCCTACGCCTTAAGTACGATGACGTGATCATTTTGATCTTATATCCTTTTCTAGGTTACTATCTATCACCTTACTAAATTTCATCAAAATCCGTTCAGCCGTTTAGGCATGATAGAGCAAAACTCCCAGCAAAAACCATAAAAAAATCACTAACTTAATTCAGTTTTCTGCCTACTGCCTACGCCTTAAGTACGATGACGTGATCATTTTGATCTTATATCCGTTTTTAGGTAACCATCTATTACCTTACTAAATTTCATCAAAATCTGTTCAGCCGTTTAGACGTGAAAGAGCAAAAGTCCCAACAAAAACGACTAAAAATCACAACTCAATTTAGTTATCTGCCTACTGCCTACCCCCTAAGAACGATGGCGTGATTATTTATAGCCTATGACCATTTCTAGGTTATCATCTATCACCATACCAAATTTCATCAAAATCCGTTCAGCCGTTTAGGCGTGAAAGAGTAACAGACAGACAGACAGACAGAGTTACTTTCGCATTTATAATATTAGTATGGATGTAGTATTTAGTGTTTTTCGTCTTCTTCTTTTTATCGTTTGGTTAATGGCCAACCTGGTGACAGAGTTATTAAGATCGCTCAGATTTTGGCCTCTGTCCTAATCTAACGACTGTTACCAGTCGGGACCGCTTTTTAACGTGCATTCTGAAGCACGGAGACGTTCAGATGAAATACCACTATGCAGTCACCAATCTATATATATGCCTCCGTGGCTCAGTAGTCGATGTGTGCGACTGCTGATCACGAGGTTTCAGGTTCGATTCCCGGGTGCGGCCAAAAAATCGATATTGTGTTTTTCTGTCAAGAAATTCACAATAGATGCCCGGAGTTTGGAAATTGGCGATGTTTACACCCCGGAAAGCACGTAAAGCCGTTGGTCCTTCGCCTGATCTCTCTCCGGTCGTGTCGGATTGCCGTCCAATCGGACTAGAGAGTAAATAAAGAGTACACTTGTGTATGCGCTCACACTTATGCACTATAATATCTCCCGTGCCAATGGCAAGTCTTCGTTGAGATTAGCCGCCGTGACCGAAATTCGGTTAGGAGGACATTATTTACGTTACGGTGTTACCGCGGGTCAATAAGTGAGTTTTACCGACTTGTTTTTAAATCCACTATATATCTATTATAAGAGCATCTTTCAAAAGCCCTCATACCTACGACAAGTTACAAACAATGCTGTTGAAGTGTTCTCCGATAGAACTGTAAACTATTGTTTCTGTATCTGCAGTTTCTAGTTTCTAACTTATTCACCTAAATCCTAGTACAGGTAGATAATACCTATTTAGTTTGTATGCAACGATGATAACTTAGAAACTATCGAACTATTTAATGAATTTCTGTTTAAGTCATATTTCTCTGACTTGATTCTGAGTCAGAGAATCAGTATTACCATTCAGGTAATGCTGGTAGTCTTTAGAGTACTGAGAAATATTATTATTGTCGTCATAACCACCCATAAATGTCCCACTCTGCTGGGCACGGGTCTCCTCCATATATTTGAAGGGATATAAGCCTACTATACCACTCTGGCCAGACGGGTTGGCATAGGGTTTGGTTTCGAGTTTTCCTCTCTTGCACTGGATATTGTCTGCCGTACTTATTCCGTTAGTCGACTCTTACGACACCCCTGGAAGGGAATGGGGTGGAGACATTTGTATTCTTAATCCGTCACCACACGGACTGTTATTTTTTATGGATTATTATTGTATTTTTTTTTTATACTACTTGGGTGGCAAACAAGCATACGGCCCGCCTGATGTTAAGCAGTATCCGTAGCCTATAGACGCTTGCATTACCAGAGGTATCACTTGCGTGTTGCCAACCCATTTTTTCACACCAGGGCTTTAAGATGGAAGTAACCCTGGGATAGGAATACGTTTCTTTCAAAACGCATTCCTAAATGAGCGCTGGAGACCTGTACTCACACACAGGAACACAACTACACCGCTGTGTGTAGTCATTTGGCTGTGGTCTTCTGTAAGGTGGAGGTCCTGTATATTGTATTTAACACTATAAAGAGAGGTAGGGCACTATACTACCAAGCAAACCCGACTGGAGAAGGATAACCTTACATAAGACCACAGCCACCTCTGTATGTTGTCATTTGACTATGGTTATTTCTTAATTAGAGGTCCTTCTTAAGTTGGACAGTCCAGCTTGTGTGGTGCCAAGCCTCGCATCACTGTAATAAATCTTTAAAAATCGCATATCCGAGTATAATGCTTGTCACAAACTTTAATACTAAGTCGGGTCGACAAACAGATTTATCCCGGGCAGTACCAATGTAGCCCTCAATGTGAATTTCACTTTGTGGAGTTTATATGTACTAATAATCAAATGATTCGCCATCTGTTTACGGTGAAGGAAAACATCGTAAGGAAACCCACATGTCTTAGAAGTAATTCTAAAGACATGTCTGTTTCACCAACCCGCATTACGCCAGCGTGAGTCAATTAAGGCCTAAATCCTGTCTCTCTCTTGATAGAGGAGAGGAGACCTGTACCCAGCAGTGGGACATATATGGGTGCTATTATTAACCCACATCCACGCGGGTAGAGCCACGGGCATCAGCTAGTATTTTTATATGCTTATCAAAATATGTGTACTAGCTGATGCCCGTGGCTCTACCCGCGTGGATGTGGGTTAATTATTAGAGGGTTTAAGCCTTAATTGATACACGCTGGCCTAATGCGGGTTGGTGAATCACCGCTGTAGCCTGTGTGTTATTCCAGACCATAATCTATCTCTGTGCCAAATTTCATCCAGATCCGTTCAGTAGTTTTTACGTGAAAGAGTAACAAACATCCATCCATACTCACAAACTTTCACATTTATAATATTAATATTACTAAGGATTTAGGTATTGCAAGCGTCTATAAGCTGCGGTGACTTCTTAACATAAGAATAGATGGGCTGCACGTTTGTTTATTATACACACATTTTTTTAAAAATCAGAAAAAACAAACAAACGAATAAGTCAAATTTGAAACTCACGTCAAAACTTCAACTACATCAAAAAAGTACGTAACTAAGGAAACCAATCAAAATTTCGTTTGGAAATACATTTTCATCTGCCAATACTTAACAAACTTTATGGCTCGCAAACTTTGGCCGACAACTTGTCTAAGGGTTGAAGGGAAATTAAATGGGTCTTATAGTTTGTAAAAGTGAGGTCAATGTTATTTTAAGAGTTATACGAGAATGTATTTAACAGAATTCGATAAAACAAAGAAAGGAATGGGGTTGAAAGGATTTTAGGGTCGGCAACACGCGAGTACAGTGGTACTCATCATCGTCATCATCATCTCAGCCAAAAGACGTCCACTGCTGGACATAGGCCTCTCCCAAGGATTTCCACAACTCTCGATCCTGAGCCGACCTTGTCCATCGATTGCCCGCAACCTTTACCAGGTCGTCGGTCCACCTTGTGGTACTCATGTAATTTTTTTTTTTTGTAGAACCGCCCGGCGAAGTTAGCAAGCAAGCGTCCATAACTATTGCCTGTGGTAACTGCTTGCCAACAAGCGGGTCATATCCTTGTTTGCCTCCTTAGTAGCAAAAAAAATACATATTATTAAGCCTCCAGCCTTATAAGCTATTACCGTGACCTATGAACGCTTGTATCCTGTGCCCATTTGTTATTTATTCCCATGTGCTATCCCGTTCGTTTTCTAAATTAAGTAATATATCAACGTAATGCCTTTTCCTGGGAAAAATATCCCATTGCACCGGCATAGGCAATGATATTGTAACATTGTGTATTTTATTCTTTGTAGCAAAAAGGGTACAAATATAAGAATAAGATTACATATGATAATAAAAGAAGAAAAGTCTTTAATTGGCACATCATCTATACTAATATTATAAAGCTGAAGAGTTTGTTTGTTTGTTTGGTTGAACGCGCTAATCTCAGAATGTACTGGTTCGATTAGAAAAAATCTTTTTTTGTTAAATAGTGCATTTATCCAAAAAGGCTATAGGCTATATAACATCACGCTAAGATCAATAGTAGCGGAGTAGTAGTGAGATATGTTGCAAAATCGGGGAAAACATTCCAAATTATCACGCGGACGAAGTCGCGGGCGACCTCTAGTACTATATATGTACGTATTATAAAAATGGTATATTTGGTTTACCCAGTTTATTTTTTATATATGTACGCCAACAACTACCAGTAACTTCTACCAACAATATCTCCATCCAAAGGTTGCCTGGTAGACATCGCTTTTAGCGATAAGGCCGCCCATTGTACTGTACTCTGTAGCATAAGTTAAATTTTGTGTAATATATAGTGGTGTACAATAAAGTGTAAAATAAATAAACTGAAACTGCAAAAATACAAAAACCAACAAAACGTCATAAGTACACAAAGTATTAGCATGATGTTTTAGAGCCTGTCTAAACCATACAATACGAGTACTATACAATTATATTTGCCAAAAACTAAAATATACTACATACATACATATCATCACGCTTGTGTCCCAGTGGGGTAGGCAGAGACTATGGTACGCCGCTTGCTTCGATCTAAACATATGTACTTCCTTCGCCTCCTCTACATTCATCAACCTCTTCATGCATGAACGTCGATTCTGGGTACTTTTAATATACCTACTACTGCATTTAAAATTAAGTAGGTAGGTACATAAAGTAAATAAGAACAAGAGTTTGGAACTTATTTTGTTTGGCAAAGCGCCAAAAGTGCACATTTTGAGCAACCATGTATCTCTTTTACAATGAAAAACAAGCATACGACCTTTTGTTTTAGACGGAAACCGCCCCGTCCGGGGAAGCGAGTTCTGTAAGGTGGAGGTCCTGCCCCAGTCGGGCTTGCTCGCTAGTATGATGCCCTACCTGCCTCAAATTTGTGTGTTTTTCAAAACGCTTAGTTAAAGTTATTAGGGACAAGGAATGCAGAAAACAGTTGCGGTCGAATTACGACTACCGGGCGACCTCTACCTTAGAAGGTAAAAATAAAAGCTTATAAAAATGGCATTGCTCTTTAGCGTCTATTATCTATACTAATATTATAAAGCTGAAGAGTTTGTTTGTTTGTTTGGTTGAACGCGCTAATCTCAGAAAGTACTGGTTCGGTTAGAAAAAAACTTGTTTTGTTGAATAGTGCATTTATCCAGGAAGGCTATGCGCTATATTACATCACGCTATGATCAATAGGAGCGGAGCAGTAGTGAGATATGTTGCAAAATCGGGCAAATGTACGTTCCAAATTACCACGCGGACGAAGTCGCGGGCGCCCCTAGTAAACTTATATATTCAAATTGCAAGAACTCAATGTGATTCTTTTACGTGTCTTGACATTCAAAAAGGTTTTATATCTATACTAGTATAGTAAACCTTATAAATGAAATCAAAATAAAGACGTAGAATGGTACGCCATCCAATTACGAGAGTAATAGAAATCATTGTACAGAAGAGAAAATAAAGGCAACAGATACAAAGTTCAACGACATAGATTGACGGTGAAAATTTGTTGGAAAATTATCATATAACTAGCTGTTGCCCGCGGCTCCGCCCACGTGCATGTCGGTTATCGCTGTAAAAAGTAGCCTATGTGTTATTCCAGACCATAATCTATCTCTGTGCCAAATTTCATCCAGATCCGTTCAGTAGTTTTTACGTGAAAGAGTAACAAACATCCATCCATCCATCTATCCATCCATTCTTACAAACTTTCACATTTATAATATTAGTAAGGATATTATTCGGCTATATTCGGTACTCGGCCTATACTTATACTAGCTGTTGCACGTGGCTCAGCCCGTGTGAATGACGGCTGTCGCGTTAAAAAATCATTGCTGTTTTCCATCACAATAAAATAGAGTAGAGAAATAGAGCAAGTGAAATAAATATGTCTGGATCGAGGCAATTGGCATACTATAGTCTTTGTCTACTCCAATGGAAGACGGGTGTGATGATATGTATGTATGTTTCCATCACAATTATCTCAATTTTTACCGCCAATCTGTATTTATTTAAAAAGAAAACTTTACATTTATGACTGCCTTGGTGGTCCAGTGGCCGCAGTATGCGCCTGCTGTGCACGAGGTACTTCGATTCCCACGCAGGACAAAACTTTGTGTGACCCACAAAGAGTTGTTCTGAGTCTGGGTGTAATTTGTGTCCGTTAATTGTATGTTTGTAAAGTCCCCTGCGACACAGAGCTTGTTCTCTAGTGCGGGAGTTGTGTTTAAAAAAAAAGAGAAAAAAAAATGTTTTTCGATTGCGTTTTCACGACTAAACGGCACAAGAGATCTTCATGAAATTAGTTAAGAAGATAGACGTTTAATTGGGCAGGGGCATAGGGTTGGTATAATGCAAAAATTGTTTTTATTGAAAAAATTCTCAGATTAAATATCCAGTTATTTAAATTTAAATAGATAAAGATAGCACAGTATATTTCACGTAGGTACTTACAGGTTGACAAGGGTACAACAAGCTGTAAATTGGAAACATGGCTGGTTTACATTATTCTCGGCCTGAAGATTTATGTTTGTTACATGACCTTGACCTTCACAAGGTCACTTGACAGCAGTGTCAAGGTCAACTTGTGTGGATAAGGCTCTTTAACAAAACGATGTTTTTTTTTTATAAAAAATGTACTACTAAGATGGCAAACAAGCTTACAGTCCGCCTGATGGTAAGCAGTTACCGAAGCCAATAAACACTTGCAATACCTGGTGCATCTGTTTTTATTTACACTACCTACTCAGATAGTAAACAAGTGTACAGCCCGCCCGTAAGCAGTTACCGTAGCCGTAGGCGTGTTGCCAACTTATAAAAATTGTAGCACCAGTCAAAAATGGAAATAAAAATCTTCTTTTTTTAAAAGCTTAATGCATTGTGGTAGCAAATATTTGAATGGGTGGTCATTTATTTCTTTGTTTGTATTCTAAAATTTTATCTCAGACTAATATTAGTCTGAGAATTGTACCTATTGTATATTTTAAGTACCTAAACAAGAAATAAATATTTCTCTCTCTCTCTCTCTCTTTCCTAGCTGGTTACGAAACTTGGTTACAAAAATGACAATTTAATTCTATGTTCGTAGCTGGTTATTAAAGAAAGAAAAAAAATCCACGTTCATACTCGTAGCTGGTTATGAAAGTTCGGTTACGAATGTGGATAAAGGGGTATTTTGTAGTGTAATCCCCGAAATAGTAAAACGCATCCCTAAATGACACACAGAGACTCAACAACACTACTTTGTCAACCTAAATCCCCGGGTATGCATATCACGCATTCAAAAAAAACGGTATTTAAATAATGTATGCACCCCTAGAAAGGATTTCCCGGCATTCCCGCGGGAAACTAAGAAAATTCGCGAGGAAAATAGATAGTTATCGAATTGACGGAGTCTCAACAACGGTATAATTTAAGAAGAACCTATATGTTATAGTAAGTTGAAGTATCTGTTTGTAATATCGAAATAACAGCTTTCGACTACCACTAACTTTTAGATATCGTAACCGTAGTGAAAGAAAGGCGTTTCTTGAGAATATACGTTTTTCAATTTTGAACCTTAAGCGATATAAGCATAAAATGAATATTGCAATACAGACGTAACTCATCTTGAACCCTTTTCTGTTCTGCGAGTTCGAATTTGAATGTTTACATGCACTTATACCAAAAAATATTTTTTTAAATTTCTATCTATCTTTCTGTTTGTTCCGGCTAATCTCCGCAACGGCTGGATCGATTTTTACAGGACTTTTACTGGCAGATAGCTGATGTTATAGGAAGTAACTAAGATTATGTTTATTTAAAAATAAGAATCAGGGTTCCGCATGTAGGCAAAAGAAAAGCTGTGAAATGATGACCAGCGTGGGCGGGCAACGAGGTGGAGCGACGACCTTGAATGCTAGCAGCCTATAGAACATGACAACTTGAGACTGAATGATGTCAAATTCTTTAAGGAATAGAACTGCTGAATATAGACCGTGCAGCAGTGAATATCTATCGTCTAAATAAATACGAGAGATATAAATAAATTTATGTTGTAAATAGAAAATTCTTATACTCAAATAAGATCTTAAACTATCGTTGTTGATGAAGAAGAACATTTTAAATTACAATCACCAAACTATATAAACATTACATCAGCAATAAACTCATTTAAGCTCTTGTAGAAAATACCTCAACACGGAAGCCTGGCTCAATGTTTAGTAACTGGTAGGTATGGACATGAATGCTACTTTTTAATTAATATCATTTGACGATTCTTGTCGTCACAGTGATTTAAGTTGTGAAATTTCACAGTCTAAATACTCTTTGGTTTAGTGGCTTTTGTAGCTCAATTCTAAGTTAGTAGATGAGGGTTCGACCTTCAACTGATGATCACGATGATTTGTTCTGTGTTTGGGTGTAAATTGCATACAATGTGTATGTATTTGGAAATAAATAACTATGTTTACCAGCTGACTGGTTGCCATAACATAAGCTTCACCTAGTTTGGAATTAGATAGCCATCTGTGAATTGGTCCACGATTTAGGTACAGCGGCCAACCCCGAATTCGCAGGGTTAAATTAATTTACCGTGGAATTCCTGCTAGTGCTTATATCAATTAAGTAACCGTTGAGTAAATTTTCTATTTTGTAGCCCCAGCGATTTAGGCTCTGCGTTGATGAATCACTGTCATACAAGTAGTTATACATTCAAAGATTAGGTATTTATCTATTATTTAACAGTGTGTGATTTTAAAATACTACTTCAAGGAAAGTAGCAGGTGTGACAAATAAGATCGTGATTTATCACTTGCTACTTGTAAAATGTGTCGCATGCCTAGTAACTGGATACTGTGGGGGCGGTCCACCGCTCCAATATTGACGTAGCCGACAATTTGCATTTGTATTATTGGACCAACCACTCGGCGCTGATCGCTGAATAGAGTATATCGGTTTACAAACGCTGTACAGATTATGCGATTATGTCAATTGAATATTGTTGTAATACTTTGTAGACTAAATGGATATTGAATAAAAACTTCAAACATATGTAATAAATATACTAGCGACCTACACTCGCATCGTTTTTTATTTTGTATTTCTCTATAATAATATGTTTGTGTTATACATACATATAAACCTTCCTCTTAAATCCCTCTATCTATTGCTGAAAATTGCATTTGAATCAGTTGTGTAATTCAAAAGATCTAAGCGTACCTACAGACAGCGGGAGCAACTTTGTTTTATACTACACTAGCTGTTGCCTGCGGCTCCGCCCGCGTGGATGTCGGTTATCGCTGTAAAAAGCTTATGTGTTATTCCAGACCATAATCTTTCTCTGTGATAAATTTCATCCAGATCCGTTCAGTAGTTTTTACGTAAAAGAGTAACAAACATCCATCCATCCATACTTACAAACTCTACTTACTTTACTACTTTATTAGTAGGATTAGGTATAAGATTCTAATGGAAATAACACTGACCAAAGTTAATAGATATACAATAATAGCAGCAGTGTGATGTACCTACATATCATACAAGTAGATAGGTGCAGCCTTGCGTCAAGAATATAATTAAAATTACTAGGCTCTTGTAACTTAGGTAGGTACTATCAAGCAGGCTGTGTGCTTAATGTCATCATAGTCGAATAAAAAACTTATTTAAAACCTACATTATTCTAGAAGCTTTCTGCCCCAACGGCCATCAGTTCTGCGAGCTATGTGAAAATTGCCTCCATTAAGTGGAGGCAATTTTTCGAGCTATGACGGTTACTTTGGTTCTTCTACGGATTTCCTCGTTTCGGATTCGATCTCGCAGGGAAACATCAAGCATAAGTCTCTAAATTGTTTTTAGGGTGACTTTGAACCATTATTATACATACGAGATACGCAGTCCAGCATCAACACTCTCTCTCTTTTTTTTGCTTCCTGGTAATATATCTACATGTTGGTATATTAGTACCATAGATCATTACTTCACTTTTTCTCATCACTTTTTACTATTTTAGTTAAGGAGTTTATTCCTTAAATCTATTTAAAGAAAGTTAAATTTAATCACTACGGCTCTGGTTTTATATTACAAGAAAGCTTTTAAGATAAACAAATCACATTTCTCCTGAATAATATAGGCTTTCATTACGCCCATTATTTTAAGTTTTTGTTTGAAATTTGTACGAAATCCTTTCGCTGAAACCGAATCCTTTACGCAACTTTCTTTTTCCTGTATTCTAAGTGGCTTCTCGATAGAAAATGGCCGACAGCTATCATATTATTGTTTGTTTTTCTTTACTTTGACTAAATTAGCATGAAATTAAAATAGAAAGTAGTTACTAGCTCTCGCCCGCAGCTCCGCTTGCGTACCTACTATGTCGAAAAACAAGCGGTGGTAATTAAGAACATTCATCACACAAGATACGCGCCTAAACCATAACCCTTTCTTTTCAGTTCGGGTAAAGATTGCCTAACGCACATTACGTATTTATAATAATTTATTTTGAAATTCATAAGATGTAAACTTTATTACGTACCTAAGGTTATATTTAAAAAAAAAAGATTTAGTAAGATCATTATTAAATCTTTAAAAATACATCCTAATATTATGGCTTCTGAGTTTTCTCAAAACAATTTTGTCCCTTTAAATAAGTGGCATAAACGATAGTCGAATCGAATTGGATAGAATTGAAAGCATTTTGTATGAGATTTAGGTAAGTGTGCGACATAATATCGTAAATTTATGTCAAATCTAATCGATTAGACTACCTTTTACGCCACTTATTGTCTAGAGGGGCGTGTAAGATTACGCAAACATTTTTAATTACGCACTACAGGACGTATACATACGCACGTACTTACGTCAGCTTCAATGGTAGGTAGATACATTGTTTACATTTGAATTTCTAATCTGGCAACACAACTTAATTGAAATTAACGGTCTACGTCTTCGTTGTAAACTGACAATATAAATTGTTGCATGGAAACATTATAACAACACATCTTAATCCATTTGTACACAACACACAAGAATCCTTGCATTCAAATTCTGTGGCTCTCTCATTTTGCCCAGAAATTAATTATAAAATTAAGTTACAAAACAAAATGTATCCTTGCATTTCGTTTGCAATGCAAGGATACATTTTCTACGTTTCGCTGCCAACGAAATATAATGATTTTATTAAATGCTACAAAATGTTAAAATTTGTCTTTTGTTACAAAAATAATATTTTGTTTAAATTTCTGTAAATTGAGGTTGAGTTTTGTAGATTTCTTGGAAATATTTTTTTTGTACAAATTGAATAAATATAACAGATTCCTAAGAATTAAAATATTATAGATATCGTGGATATAGAATAGGAAAAGAATAGGATATTAAAATCATTATTATATTTTTAAGCTATTGCATAGCTTCTATCGCGGGACTTGTGCGTGCGTGGAGACCGAATCCAGAAATTCCGAAACGAAAATAATAAACCTAACACCCTCTACTCCGACCGGCACAGACATGATACTTTCTTTAATGACGAATTCTCTAAACGACCAATAATAATATGTCAAATTTGTGTAAGGAGGTTTTGATCGAAGAGAATATTAATGTGAAAAAGATTATAGGTATATTATATTATATTTAAGGAGTCTTAAGGAATTATTACAAGTATTAATTTTTATTATTATATATTTTTATGAATCATTGAGAATAAAATAAAATGATTTAGATAATTCTGTAAAGTAATTTTTTATTTGTTTCGATAAAATAATCATACTAAAAAATATGCAATAGCTTTACCGCGGTAGTCCCCGAGTGCCACACGTCTTTTTTTATAAAAGCTGTCTCTTTCTTGGCAGGATTTTATTTTATATCTTTATGCCTCGAAAGATTATTTTTCTATGCTTTGCGTACACACATTATAGCAAATGACTTCTATGCCTAATTCCCTACATATCCACCTAGCTTGTTCTCTAACAAAATTATGCTGCAATCAATTCGCCCGCATCCGCCCGGACGTCAGTATGTTTACCAGCTGACTGGTCGGCAAACCAAATAGAAATGTAGATAATAAATGGAGTAGGTACTTACTCTATATTATCCTCTGTTAGTAGTTATTAAAGCTTAATTTTTAAAAAGGAAGTGCATCATCCCGATGGACAAGGCCTATGTCCAGCAGTAGACGTCTTTTGGCTGAGATGATAATGATGAGGGCACCATATGAGGGAGCAAGCCCGACTGGGGAAAGACCTCCACCTTACAGAAGACCACAGCCAAATAAGTACCGCGCCAGTGCCGATTTTTTTTTTTAAACAAAGTTTTCAAGTCAAAGTGCGAGTTTGTTTTTTTATACTACTTAAGTGGCAAACAAGCTTTCGGCCCGCCTGATGTTAAGCAGTTACCGTAGCCTTTAGGAGCTTGCAAAACCAGAGGTATCACTGGCGTGTTGCCGACCCATTTTTTGTACACCAGGGCTAGTATCCCTGGGATATGCAAACGTTTATTTGAAAACGCATTCCTGAATGAGCTCTGAAGACCTGTACTCACAGGAACACAACTACACCGCTGTGTGTATATATAATAATTATTTGGCTGTGGTCTTGTGTAAGGTGAAGGTCCTGCTCCAGTCGGGCTTGCTCGCCAGTTGGTGCCTTACCTCACTTAATCTAAAGAGTTGAGACGCTCACAGCTATTGCACATTCTGTTTGGTAAACGATCAGTAGGTATCAGTGGAAATTTTTATTTTATTTTTTTAGACAGCTTTTTATATGATACAGCATACAAAAATACATACAACCCTTAATTTTCACCCCTCTACGATCAACCCCTATTTTTAAGTAGCAAAACAACGTTTGCTGGGTCAGCTAGTTGAACTATAAGAAGAACGCGTAACGACGCGAGTAACGCTTCTGGTTTTACAAACTTCCATAGGCTCCAGTAACTGCTTTCCATGAAGCGTAGGCAGGTCGTATCTATACGCTTTTTCGTCACCATGGTAGTACATATAAATGCCATCGAAATAACAGTACCTAAACTAATTTAAATTAATTTGACATGTGTCAAAGTTGTGACAGTTAGGTAGTAAAATCCCTTCATCATACCTGATAGTCTTCAAATTCCTGAACAGATCTTCAAAAGTTATAGCTAAAAGGCATCTCGATCATGTCAACTCTCAAACAAAAAAACTGCATCAAAATACGTTTATTTGTTTGGGAGCTATGATGCCATCGACAGACACACAGATAGACACGTAAACCTTATGAAACCTCTCTCTTTAGTCGGGAGTTTAAAAAAAGAGAAAGACACACAGTCTTTGTACTAATAATAATATAATATTTATTATTTATCCTTTTTATATTGTACGAGACACGTAACTCTGTCAACAAAAACTATGTACCTACCTATTCTGCAAAAGTTTAAATAGAAAACTCTTCTTCCTCGCTGGAGTATCCTACGCTGATACCTAAGTTTTATGAAGTATTCGTAATGCATAATTATAAGACCTAACAGGATTTTACAAGTACATTTAGGTCAACGTAAAATGTAGCTTTCTATTACCTATTGAAAGTATTTCAGAATCGAATTGGTTGCTTCAGATTAATCTATCCAAACTGAACTGATTACCCAGTAAAAACGTATGCCTAAAGGAGCGCTGGAAAGCTGGAAACCAGTAAAATGAACATTACAGTCGAAACATTCTGAAGCTTTTCGATCTCGATAATTGTTGGTTCAGTGAACAATTAGGATGGACATTCAACTTGCTAATGCTCTTTGAGCTTTGATAACCAATGATTTTAGGCCTATGGTTTTATATAATGAAAGTCCGATCGTACATCGGATATTTTGCAGGGTTTTATTAAGCTTACCTACTATATGTAACTATGTTTGTTATTAGATCAAATATTGCAAGCAAGATATCATTACTATTTTAATTCTTTTAAGTATTTTTTGCACCGTGTAATGTAAAAGAATTCAACCCATTGTGTTACCATGAAAATACGAGTGAGTACCTTTATAACAATAACAAATCGACACACCCAGAAAACATTCTTTTTCTATAACTCGTGTAAATGCAGAAGATTTCCGAACAGATTGTGAATGAGACCCGACCGGGGCAGCTGATATGCCAATTTGTTTTATACTTATAAAACTAGCTGTTGCCCGCGGCTCCGCCCGCGTGGATGTCGGTTATCGCTGCAAAAAGTAGCCTATGTGTTATTTCAGACCATAATCTATCTGTGTGCCAAATTTTATCCAGATCCATTCAGTCGTTTTTACGTGAAAGAGTAACAAACATCCATCCATCCATCCATCCATTCTTACAAACTTTCACATTTATAATATTAGTAAGGATACCATACATAGTGATGGTCTAGAGTAGTTTGTTTAAAAACTATATCTATAAATGCCAAGATTGACCAGCCACCCCAAGTAGCACCTGTTTTTATACCTATATATAACACACCACACTTAGAATAACCGTCCATCAGCCGAACCATATACATTATGGTGCGGCTTATATTTCTACAGTATTGTTATTGCGATTACTAATATTATCATTTTCGCTTTTGGCTTCAATCGTCCATTTCTACATAGGTATGTAGGTAGGTACTACCAAGTAACATAGAATACTTATTTATTACATTACATTAGTATTGGGATTTACGATCTTAACTTAAGGTCGGAAAACCTCTTTTTAATTAGGTACGCACCAAATTCGGAAACTCTCATAAATTTTACAGAAGCCTGCGACGCTTTGTTTTACATTTAACAAAACAATCACAAAATAATGTTTATTACAAATGGGGTTGAACTCATTAGAGCAAACAAAAAATGATAAAGGGTTATCAAAATTCAATTATTAATTTAATTTAATTTTGATTCAGGCATTCAGACCGTAGCTTTGTTTATTAGGTACTCACTTAAATTAAGTTTACGATTAATCCTATAAAAACATACTTTATGTGTTTTATAGCGTGTGGCACACTTTAACATTAGGACTGGCAACACTACGGTTACCCGAAACTCCAGCCCGCATGCGAAAACACCGGACAGAAGTTCGCGGGAATTACCTTATAAGTTAATGTGTTCGACGGTCGACCGGCGAACGCTCCACGGCGCGTAGCCTTTTGTAAAGTTCGCAACTATTTTGTAAATTGTATGTGTAAAGCCCCCACGAACTCTATATTTTCTATTTTTAGGTTCTAGGAAATCACATCCTATTTAATATTTCCGATTTCCGAAATATGGTCAACTGCATCAGCTTTGGATGCTGTGCCAGTATGCAAATAATTAAGTCATTGAAAGCCAGAGTTTTTCTTTACATAGAGATGAATCTAAATTTCATGACATTCTGGTCTTGTTCAATCGCATGGACACCCTGTAGAAAGAGACAGAGGGCTCCCCAACAGTCGGATTGAAATTTGATAAGGCGTGCACATTCCACTTGGGTATAAGTTCCTTGGCCGCGGCACACACTTCACTGGTTTAACCAGTTACAACAATATTGACAATATTTTGGGCATTGATAATAATATTGCGTGTATGCGAAACACATTGTATCAATAATGTAAGACCGACTTAAAATATTACACTTGATGTGTGTGTGGTTAACGTTACAGCACACTATATAAAATGAATACTTGATTGATATTATTATATATCGATTATTTTCAAAATATTTTAAACTTATTCTGCGTACTTAGATTTATTTTGGTGCAGGCTCTGTCTTGTATGTTTTTTAGAGATCAGTAGCTGTATATAGTATATTTAGTTTTATTTAATGAGTAGCCAATATAATTTTGGTTTTCATTTATGAACTGATACCTCAAAAGTTTATTTAATAATTTGAATTGCTTACACTATAAATATCGTTCATAAATTTTATCAAACGTCAAAACCATAAACAAGAACAACTAGGATATCGTCGTTCCGAAATCCGACAAGATTGTGCGACGGACGGACGTCGATCATCAATCAAATAATCCAATATGGCTGACTGCTTCCAATGGGGCTGTTCGCGGTTAAATTTTACGGATTTGCAGTTGTAATTAAATAATTTCTGAAAGGATTGCATTGTCTTACATTATAATGTAAGTCAATGTACCTAATGAGGACTTTTACGTAAGTATGACAGTTGTAAAAGTGTAAAAAAATGGATATCCTTGACGTCCATGAGAAAGTTGCGAAGTGGCCTCCGTATTTTACGTATAATTGCTACATAACTTCTCAATTTTCAGGTATGCTGAAGATGCCAGTTAACTCTGTAACTGAAACGAAAAAAGGAGTCGATAAGTCTAGATTTTCCCTGTCATTAAATAGAAATAATGCAACATATTTGAGCAACGAAAATAAGAAACCGACAGATAATCCGAAAGAGAACTGTGACCCTCCTTACAAACAGTCTACAAGTAGTAATAAAGAGAACAAGCCATTGAAAAGACCACTGAAGAGTGTGTACTCGAATACTCTATCATTGGCGAAGAGATTGAAGCCCCTGAGTGAGACATCAAAGCCAGCAGGTATTGTGTTGTGTAACAAACCGATACTATACGCCGTCAGTGTACTATTTAGTGATTTATCGAGCTCTAAAGAATAATTACAGGATTATTCTTTAGAGTTTTATAATTATTATGGTATTTATGTGACGATTTCCTTCTCTAAAATCTTATCTATCTATGAAAAACACTAACCTACTAGTAGTGCAAGTGAGAAAAATTCATTATGATAATTTTATAGTGAAAGTCAATATAATAAAACCTGCAGTTTGTTTTTTTAATTAGAAATTGTGTATAGTTTAGTTTTAAGTATGGATTTACATATAGACTTCTCAGTTAATACTGCCACCCATGTCAAAAAAAAAATTTAATGTATAGGGGAACATTTTACTGTTATGTTTATATTATTATGATTTAATGTGTGAATTAAAAGACCACATTCTGTAAATGGGAGGTGCAGCGATAGCCGCTCCACATTAATGCCATCACCACTCTTAACAAACTCGGTCATAGTCTGGCGACCAGTCACAAATGGAAACAATATTTTTTTAAAAAGTGTGGATTAAGGCTTTATCCCTGCTCTCTTAATAGAGGAGAGAAACTTGTAATCAGTAATGGGACATCATTTATGATTTCATATTATTATGTTTTATTTATATTAACCTTCAGGCTAATCTCCCTGCAAGAGTATGGAGGAGACCCGTGGCCAGCAGTGGGACGTTTATTTGGCTATTTACTTCTAAAACATTCTTCTTATCCTGTTGATGGCAATCTAAATTGTGTCTGCCTAGAAGATAGCTACGAGTTTTGCATTTTCTCAATAGTATCTAATATTGTTTTTTTTTAATTTCAGACAGTATATTTGACACAGACTTGGTAGTGTTAGAGCCGCCATTGGCCAGCTCTGCCATGTTGAATGGCCACCACACGTCAGACACTCAGTATGCAGGGAGTACGCAGCGCAAGATTCCCATTGCCACCCTCTCCAACTTGGGGAATACATGCTTCCTCAACAGTGTGCTGTATACTTTACGGTGATTATTTATTTATATTAATTATGCCTATGCTAATGTGTAATAATTTAAGAAAGCATATATTAAGTGAAGCATTTTTACTATAACTTTTTCTATCCCAGAGTAACTAACACCTATGATACAAATGCTCAGATGCTGGGCAGGATTTAAGTACAACACTGCCCTTGGGCAGCAATTTATCTGTATGCCAAATTTCATGTTCAGTAGTTTTTACATGAAAGAGTAACAAACATCCATCCATCCTCACAAACTTTCACATCTATAATATTAGTTATAGTTTGAGTTTTAAAGATCAAGCTTTAAACTGCACTAACCATGAGCCATTCATAAAACAGGTGCATCTATATTTTATATATTTTTTGAAAAGGAAAAGCTTTGGAGAAGACTGATAAATATTTATTCAAACAATTACTTAATTGATGCAAATATAAACAAATAATTTACAATTGCATCAATAGGGAAAATAACATTCATATGAAATTCTTACGTAATTAATACGTTTTTAGTTATTTCAACAATATAATACTATTTCAGATATGCACCAAGATTCCTGCACAACTTACATCACCTAGTGTCAGATTTGGCCAGTGTGGAACAAAAGCTTGGCAGCATAAGGTTAAAGAGTTCATCCCTTGGCCGAAGTGCAGCCGGCCTAGCCTCTTCAGGGACCAGGTCATGGAGTAGTAAAGATCTGCTGTCTCTGGGACAGTCCGATAATAGTGCAGGGAAGAGTAAAATACAGGTATTTATTTGTTAAATTGTTTAGATTACATTGACATTATTTGTTCGTTAAACTTCTTCCTTGTCCATTGATAATAATAATATAATAAGATTTATTTTCTCTTGATGACGATTACCTGTGTCCAGCAGCAGACACCGTTAGATAATGATGATGAAACTCGTTCACTTGCTTATACAAAGAAGAGATTCTCTTCTAATAATTACTAATTGAAGAATATTTTTTTAACTACATATTTGTATCTTACGCACAAAGTTTCAGTTTTATTATATTTTTACATGAAATCCACAATCCTCATGTCATAATCCATCAGTAGTATGCCCTACCAACCTGCACTGCGAACCACGAGCGACCTGTGCTGCCACTAAAAACTTGATAAACATGGCAAAATTATAAGCTAAAACTATTTATTATTACAATCAACACATTTAAGAAGAAGTACAACCTTTCTGCCCCAACTGATGGCCGTTGGGGCAGATAGGTGCTAGAGTGGCGACCACGAACTGGAAGACGAAGCGTGGGCAGGCTTCCAACAAGGTGGACCGACGACCTGGTTAAGGTTGCGGGCAACCGATGGACAAGGTCGGCTCAGGAGCGAGAGTTGTGGGAAACCTTGGGGGAGGCCTATGTCCAGCAGTGGACGTCTTTTGACTGAAATGATAATGATGATGATGATGACAACCTATCAGAGTAATGTATTATGTATATGCTATTTTAGGGCTATATGCTATTTTAACATTTATACTAATCTCAGCATCATAATATATATAATTCAAGATTCATTTGAACTAAAAGTCACAGGTTGATTTAAAAATAGCATGTGATTGGGGCCCCTGTTGTGTATTATTATACACCTTATCTATATGAGTCAAGAGATAAAATATATAATTTTTTACGCGGGTATTTTCCTATTATTTAAGGCAAATAAAAAGACATGCAATAGCCAGTAGCAATTATTTTAAATTATAATAATAATGTCCTCCTAACCGTATTTCGGTCATGGTGGCTAATCTTGACGGAGACTAGCAATCTGCGCGTGAAATACTACATTAATTTTGTATGTTTATTACCAATTGCCATGATTACCCCATTATGAAAGTGAGCATTTTTTATATACTAATTGGTTGGCAAACAAGAATATGGCCCGCCTGATAGTAAGCAGCAAGCCTATGGATGCTTGCAATACGAGAGGTATCACTTGCGTATTACCAACCCATATTTTACGCCAGGGCTTTAAAGAAATTTCCCTGGGATAGTAAAATGTTTCTTTCAAAACTCATCCTAAATGAGCTCTGCACCGCTGTGTGTATTTATTTGACTGTGTTCTTCTGTAAGGTGGAGGTCCTACCCCAGTCAGGCTTGCTCAGTAGTATGGTGCCCTATGTCTCTTCCTCTCTGCTTCCTCTACATTTATCAACGTCTTCGTGCATGAACGTTGGTTCTGGGTACTTTTAATTTGGCCCTATTTTAGCACATTACCTACTATCCATATGTTTAATATATCGCCTTAAGAAAATGATTATTAGCCTATTATATATACATAGATATATGTAGATAGTGCTTATCAATATTACAATCATAAATAAGATGATGTGGACAAGTTTAGATAGTCTGTAACCAATATTTATATCAAAAGATAAATATTATCTATCTGATAAAAAGATTGTGAAAAAATTATCTATTGGTGTTTTACTTAGTTGTTTACTTAAAGTATTGGCTTTATTATCTATATTAGTTATTATTGAGGATAAAAGTACTACCGATTTATATCGGAATGAATTTTACATTAATTTTAATTAAAAATATTAAGCTTTGATAGCGGAGTAGGAAAGTAACTGACTGTATATGCATCATTACTTATATTATAAAGCTGAAGAGTTTGTTTGTTTGGTTGAATGCGCTAATCTCAGAAAGTTCTGGTTTGATTAGAAAAAATATTTTTTTGTTGAATAGTGCATTTATCCAGGAAGGCTATATAACATCACGCTATGATCAATAGGAGCGGAGCAGTAGTGAGATATGTTGCAAAATCGGGGAAATTATTCCAAATTATTGATGACTATTTGGATAGTCTCTTAATTGACCCTGAAATATTTTTAAAATTTTTCCTATATATTATTTTAAAACTTTTTGTCTGACTGTACTAAACTGATAATAATAATTTCTAGTGTCTGAATTGTCAGTGATTTCTTTTTTATTTAGCGGATATTGTGTCAGTATATTTTGTGTCCAAGTCAACAAGTCGATTTACCCATCTGCTAACGATAAAAGAAAACATTGTGAAGAAACCCGCATTAGGCTAGCATTTTTATTATTAAATTTATTCATTTTTTATGTAGGCTGATTTCCAACTTTTAACAGATTTTAGCCACTGTCACTGAAATCGGTCTAAAGGACTACTAATAGTATAACATACGTTCTGTAGGACACGTAGTGCACAAGTAAGTGTGTGCCACAAATACAGGTACACTCATTATTCCTTCACTTTCATAGTCTATTGGGATGGCAATTCGACCGAATTCACTGATAAGTCGAATTCTAATCGAAGTCACTCTCTCTGTCACTCGACCAGAAAGATTAGGCGCAGGACCAATTGATACTTGTCTTCCGAGACATAGGCGACTCGTCGTATACAATGATAGGACACAAAGTACACCCAAACTCGAAACTATTTATAGGTCACAAATATTTGTCCCTTGGAATCACCAGTCCACACACTGCAGTTAAAATTATGATATTACAACATACATTTTAATGGTTGTATCCTCAGATAGCAACAGAGAAACTCCACGAGACCTACTTGAACCTGCGTGCGGCGGAGACTAAGTGCCTCAACAGCAACTCCGCAGACGCGACACCTGAACCTTATGCTGCTGACGCCTTCTTGGCCGCCTTAAGAGATGTTAATTCTACTTTTGAAGGTAATTTCAAAACATTTAAATGACATTATGAAGTGTATATCACTTCAAAATTGGCAGTGGCATATTAGGCATATAGGATCGTAATTTTAGCTTAAGTAAGTAGTAACTTAAGGCTACTTTTCTACAAAAAAAGAATGATAGGTACTACCCCATAATTTTTTTTTGTCGCCGTAGCCTATGGACGCTTGCACTACCAGAGGTATCACTTGCGTGTTGCTAACCCAATTTTTTTACACCAGGACTTTAAAATGGGAGTATCCCTGGGATAGAAATACGCTTCTTTCAATACGCATCCCTAAATATTTACCTGTAAAATCTTGTAATTGGCCATATTCTAATTATATTATTCTAATTATATATTTTGTCATCAAAACTATTAGCTGTAAGTTGTCGTAATAAAATAAATAACATCAGCTATCTGCCAGTAAAAATCTCTTTAGAATCGGTCTCGTTTTGTACCATGTAAACATTCATATGCATTTTGTGGAAAGTTGTAATTTTTATATTTATTTAATATATGTATTTAAAGTATAAAAATAATCTCTAATAATCGATTAAATAAGCCATATTTATATTGTATATAGGTAACAGACAGCAAGATGCGCATGAGTTGCTGGTGTGCATATTGGACAACATCAGAGAAACGTGTCGAGCTCTCAGCACGAGAGCTAACAGGCTGCAGCTGCACGAGAACGGCGACAGGTAATATTTACTTACTCTACTCGATGTTGCCCGCGGCGCTGCCCGCGTGGATGTTGGCTATCACAATAAAAAAAGTACCCTATGTAGGGAAAGGACCCCATAGTACCCTCTATCTCCTCACCAAAATTTATTAAGACATGTTTTGTCGTGCAAAGACAACAGATAAACAAATTAATAATTATCATTATTAAATTTATAATTTTAGTAGAGATAAAACAAATGGTGTTTGTAATGACATTGGAGCTAGTTAAGGGTGCCCACCCTATAGATATATGCTTTGTCAGCCAAAGCAATGCATAGCAACAAGTCATATTGATCTGTGTGAGCACTTGTATAGAAAATTCCAGAATAAAATAAGCTGATGTATTAACCTGCCTTATGCACATTATGCAACATGATGATTCCCTTTGTTTAAACTTACTTTTAAAATGTATTTTTCCATAGATTCATTCTGTTCTTAGACTTCGCTCAATAATATTGTAATTCGGTTTTTATTAAATAAATTTATTTTTTGTTTGTTTGTTCATTCCTTGACTGGCTTGGGACAGTTGCTTGTTACCACCCAATATCAAAAAAATATTATAGCTGTACTGTCATAGTAAAGAGTTACATATAAAGCCTTTCCCACTGCCAACATCACGTTTCCAATGAGCTGTAGAGACTGTGCAGTTCTTCGTGAAGGCAGAGGATTCTTCCCCACCCAGACTGCTTAGTTTCGAGTTTCTCGTTATGCATTAACTTTCCTAATGGTTATTTTGTTTTCTTACAGCAATGGCATTGGTCGTCAGGCTAGCATAGAAACGGAGAGTGGCAAAACTACCTTGGGGCTGCGCAAGTCGTGGAAGAAACGTAAAGAAGTTAAGGCTTCTGATAAACGCGCCTCACCTATCGAAGAACGACCTCCCACACCACCCCCAGTTGATAAAGATGAACGGACCAGGCCGGGTTGGGACTTTGTAGCTGATGATTTTGAAGGTATGAAGATATTTATTTTTCTTCTGTATTCTGAAATAGCTCTCTATGTCTCAATGTTTCTTTCTGTTAGAAAAATCTAGAAATAAAAGCTTTTAGTCGTACGACTGCACATCATAAGTGATAATTTCTTAGTTTTACAAACTTATAAACACATCTATCTACATATATGGTATGTATCTGAGCGTGAAAGTCAGTGCTTTTTTCCCTATCCCAAAAGTACCCAACATCCCTAAAGAAGTTTTCATTTCAAAAACATTTGGGTTTTATGTGTCAGTATTTGGCATACGAGGACTTAGGCTTACATAGACTGACATAATATACTTTTTACACATAAAGTACACAAGCCAGAATAATGCTGTGGAAGACAGGCTATGTAGTAGTTTGTAGATTTGTGTGAACTCGCGCAGCTGACGCGTGTCCTTGACCTGCCAGGTGACGAAAGAAGTCTCTGTTTTCGTAAGTATTGTTTTATTCGATGATCATGAAAATCCTCGGGGCAGGGCATGTTCAGTAATCCGCTGGGTGGACTACTGATGTCATATCAGATTCCGGTGGTCCATTCGCGAAGGCGGGTGTAGGTGCACAGGTTTAGGGTTTAAGTCGGAATGCCGGCCGCCTACCATCTCTAGGCCGGAGAGCCAGAAATAACCGTCCCGCTACCCCAGGCGATATGCATAAGGAGTCTCCCTTAATAAAAGATGATGATTGAAAGCAAATATGTGATATATAGTTTGTGTACAGTAATATGTTTCTGTGTTAGGTACGATGGTGGTCCGCACGATGTGCCTGGAGTGCGAGGCGGTGACGGAGAAGGCGCAGGCCGTGTGCGAGCTGTGCGTGCCCGTCACCGACGACGACCAGGGGGACGAGCCCTTCCGCGCCGCGTGCCTCTCCACCGAGTACCTGCGCGATCAGAACAAGGTACACTACCCTCCGGTATAAAGTGTGAACAGTTCTGTCACATTTTAACAATAAACGTAAAAAAGTTGACACTATTTTTTATACAGGTACTAGCTGACCCAGCAAACGTTGTTTTGCTACTAAAATAGTAATATAGGGGTTGATCGTAGAGGGGTGAAAATTAAGGGTTGTATGTATTTTTTAATGCTGAATCACAAAAAAATTAAAACAAAAAATTTTGTCTAAATAGATGTTGGTCGATTCTCAGACCTACCCAATATGCACACAAAATTTCACGATAATCGGTCGAGCCGTTTCAGAGGAGTTCAAAGTTGAACACTATGACACGAGAATTTTATATATAAGAAGACATACTACAAGCGAGTAATCTGGGCAAAAGTCCATCTAGATAATAGATAACCATAGCCTTATACAGATGGTGGTGTATTTGTATTGACATGTATGAATTTAATATAATGACATTTCATGAACACAAAATCATGGTGTTAGAATTTCGTAGCTTGTAATTTTGGGCTTTAAGTATTGCAAGCGTTTACAGGCTATGGCTAACAGTTTACTACCATTATGCTTGTCGTCACCTTAAAAAATACAGTCATAATTTTTTAGTGCAGCAATGCAATGTCGTCAGTCTGTACTGTATACAGTATGTAAAAAAATATAAATGTGTCCGAGAGCGCGGCGCGATCATGATATTATAATAATATATTGCATTATTAAATATTTTTAGCATTTTTGCTATGCAATCAGCTCAAATATTCTATATAATATTAAAGCAATGTGGAAAAAGACGAGCCCGGAGCAGGACTCGAACCTGCGCCTCTCGGGTTCCGGCCCAGCGCACTACCAACTGTGCCATCCGAGCTCCTACTCTAGAGTTCAAATTTGTCTACCGCTTGTATTCGGACTATTTCGAACTCTAGAGCATGTTGGTCTGAGTCGCGCTATCGGATATAAGATGATAGCGAAGTGTGCGTGTGTGTCGGTTGCAGTACTGGTGCGAGCGGTGCCTGCGGTACAACGAGGCGCGGCGCAGCGTGACGTACTCGCGCCTGCCGCGCCTGCTCGTGCTGCAGCTCAAGCGGTTCAGCGGCGGCATGGAGAAGATCACGCGCCACGCGCCCACGCCGCTGCTCATGCCGTGCTTCTGCGAGGCGTGCGCGCGCCGCCCGCCGCCCGCGCCGCCCGCGCACTCGTACGCGCTGTGGGCCGTCATCATGCACCTGGGCCAGACGCTCACGGGCGGGCACTACGTGGCCTACGCGCGCGACGGCGCCGCGGCCGACGCGGCGTGCGCGCGCGAGCCGCCGGACGGCGCGGGCGCGGCCCCGCCCGGCGCCGGCGGCTCCTTCATGCGCTCGCTGTTCGGGCGCGGCCGCGGCGCGGGCGGGGCCAACGCGTGCTGCGCGCGGGACTGCTGCGTGGGCCGCGCGCGCGCCTCCGCCGCGTGGCTGGCGTGCGACGACGAGCTGGTCAAGCCCATCTCCAACGAGGAGTTCGAGGACCTGCTGTCGGCCGAGCCCAAGATGCGCTCGGCGGCGACCCCCTACCTGCTATTCTACGTCAAGAGCGAGGGCGGCTAGGTCCCGGGGGAGGCCGCGCCGGAACCTCTTCGTTTAGCGATCGTCCCGTGACTCGTCTCTTCCGTTCGTTTAGATGCTTAAAAAGACATATAGGTGTAGGCGCCGTACGCGTACCGTGTGTCGGCCCGACGTGATATTACGAGTGTAGCTAAAATATTATATTAGTATGTTATAGAGATCGATCAAAGTATATTGTAAAGTATATGAATGCGTTCCACGATATTTTCACTTGTTGCGATCTGACAATACCGGACTCGAGCGAGGATGATAGATAGTACCTTCCGATGTTTACATACTTGTTGTGTATAGACGTGTTGATTCAATATTATTGCCCTGTTACCTAAGAACGACATAACTACATGACACAAGCTTTGGATGAAGCCCTTCTTAACTTAAATGCGTTTTTCCCTTACCTTGTGTCGTGCAGTTCCGTCCTTTCGTTCAGGATAGATTCTGTATTTACATATTACGACTGCGCTAACAGCGAAATTATTTATTGGCCTAAAGTATAATTGTTCCAGAGATAAGATATCGCTATACTCCGTTTGTAGTTTCATACTGCCGTGCAGAACGATGCAAATGCATCACACGAAAATCACAATTTAGAGTTAGTCAACGAATAGTCACGACCGACATAATTATAATAAAATATCACTGCCCTGATAATGAAGAACAACTCTAACTACGCGAAATAAATACAGGAAAATATGTCTATATTTATGTACTTTAGAGGCGTTTTTCCCGTAGACTGTGTCATGTAGTTACGTCGTGCCTTCTTAGGAGGACAGATTAGTCGTCGCGAACAAAATACTGACACCAGGGCCGGGCAATGCCGCTAATTTACGGATGGCTCAATTTAATCTGAATTGAATCTCAGTATCATTTTTGGTATTCTGCTAAAGAATAAATAAAGAATACCTATAATGTAATACCAAAAATGCTAATAATTTAAGACCAATGGTTTTCTAACTATTAGTCTTAAATTTATTAGAAGAATACCAAAAATGATACTGAGATTCAATTGAGAATCAATTCAGATTCAATTGAGCCATCCGTAAATTAGCAGAATTGGGGCCCTGTTCGTTCATTGCCGTGACTATTCGATGACTTGCCTATCGTATACGTGCACGTATACGTACGCGTATATCTATTATTACTTGTCATGCATTTGCATCATTCTTGTTTAAGGCAGCATAGTATAACGATCTATGGTCCAAACTAACCGCGTGCCCGTCAATTATAGCGACATTTATTTATCAAACCATTTTATAAAAACTATTGTACTACTATTCTAAGAAAAATGTTCAAACTACGAGTTTTTTCTAATCATTGCTACCCTCTCAGGGCCATGGTCAGACCAATTGATTCTCAAATAAGTTTCTCATACAATAAGTTACAAATTCAACCCTGTTCATCACAATTAGTAGAAAAGTAAAATAAATATGGGGTGATATTGAAATCACGAGCAATATTTTAAGGGGTAAACGTATATAAAAAACTTTTTGGTCGGTTCGGACAGTTTTTGATGGGATTAATTCACGTATTCATAGTATAATGACTAGTCGTTTACGAGTACTTTTAACCCCCATAAATTATTGCCTATAATTCCAATTTTACCCCATATAAATATATTTTATGACACATTTTTGTTAGTAGTTCACAATAAAATACATTGTAAGATTGAGCAAATTATTTAACATGAATAGACTATACCTATTGTATATTCATGTAACAAGATTATAAGCGAAAATAGTCATTATTGAATAAATTTTAACGTCTATAATGGCGTAAAAATATTATAAGGTTAGGTGGGGGAACTGGAACACCGGGGCAAGTTGAACACTTTCATATATCGGCGGGTCCGTAAAACAGTGTGCTAGGAAGATACCAATTTGTTTTTTTTTTTCTTAGAGTTATTTTTTGTCTTCTATTAAACTGTGTATTCTCAAATGGCACAGCACCGTCATTCATTTTCTTGTGTCTGGTTTGCTGGTAGCTTAGCGGTCACAGCTCATTGCAGTTTTTTTAGATTTAGATTGGCTAAGTCGTAACATAATCCTTACTAATATTATAAAAGTGAAAGTTTGTGAGTATGGATGGATGGATGGATGTTTGTTACTCTTTCACGTTAAAACTACTATACAGATCTGGATGAAAATTGGCACAGAGATAGATCATGGTCTGGAATAACACATAGGCTACTTCATACAACGATAACCGACATCCACGTGGCCGGAGCCGCGGGCAACAGCTAGTATCAATATATTAGTACTTATTAATGCATTTAAAACTTATACTCCTCCTTAAAAGTTAATATTGTACAGGCCCATCAATATCTTCAATACTATAATTCAAGATATATGAAAGTGTTCAGGTTGCCCCGGTGTTACAGTTACCCCACCTCACTATATAGAAAATATTTATCATCGTCTGCATGTGTTCACTTATGTAAGACGCAGCGTAATATTATTCTTGTACTGTCGTTTAATACTTTGTAGAATTTGTGAAGGTAATGTTTCTGGCATATCTGTAAACCTTGGTACTGTTATATTTGTGTGATTTCCTATCAAAGTGCGTCACAATTACTAAGAAAAAGATAGAAAAGGAGTTGCCTGCTAAACTGTCATGTCAAATATTGAAGTTACCTTTTCTTCTCATATTATTCTGTAACGAAGTCCCAAGCAGAAAAACGCTTGCACGTACAGTTCTAATATGGTATTTCACAACAAAGAAAATATTTATTTGTTTAAATTAACATAACAAAAAAACACTAAGATGCATAATTTAATAAAGAAATTATAAGATTTAAAAGTTTGCGAATCATGATAATTACTCTCGCTTGCCACAAAACAAACAAGCGAGTCTGATACTTATGTTTTTTAACAAAAATAAAATAGTTAACATTATGTATCCTATTTAAAAAAAAAATATTATTTTATTGATAATTCATCTAATAAAAAAACTGTCAAACTTGAAAAATTTATCGTCTTTTGGATTTTCGGAATATGATCGATCGACATATTTTCATTCCCTTTTTTTTATTTTTTTTCATTATATTTTTCATTAACTAAAAACGACTCGATAGGCAGAATAGTAGACATACGTTTGCGAATAGCATAAGAAAAAAATGGCAGATTTTGGATTAGATTGATTAATAATTTCAGCGGTATGTACAAGATCAAGGTTCATAGATATAGCTTATAGTATCTTCCATCGACGACAAAACACTAGACGTATGACATTTAACTTCTCGCGCCAAATTAATTCTGCCTACGACCTGAGGTACGACAAAGCGGAATGCTTCATTCCGATTGGTCTCGGCCAATGCGCCAAAATACTAAATAGTATGAAAATAGCATGTGCGCGCATCTGACGCGACAATGCGCGCGAAAATTACTTATTGTATTTTTTAATGAACAATGATCGGAATTAGGTAAACTATTTTAATGTACTTTTCGAGACGTATAAATAATATGCTATTTTCGGGATTGAAAATATTTTTTTTAACGATTGACTCAATGTATTTTTTTATTAATTAACAAACATTAGCCCGATAACAATCGAATTCGGGACCTGCTGCACAGGAAGCAAGTATGCTTACTATTTGTTTCAAGCTCTGTGTCGCGGGAGACTTTACAAACATACAACTAACGGACACAAATTACACCCAGACTTAGAATAATTCTTTGTGGGTCACACAAAGTTTTGTACTGTGTTACAAACTATTGTTTGACCAATTTGAACAAATCCATCTTTATATAAATCTGTGAACAGTAACATTTGTACTTGAAAAATATATAATTTGAATGTCCTTACTAACATAAAAGATTCGAAATTGTCTTGAAATAGCTCATCTAATTCCGATAGTTGTTTATTTTAGTCAGACCATTGTCTGTTTGTATGTGTCTAGTGTTAACATCGTCGAAGACATCTAATCTTATAGTAACTACGCACACAATACTTACTTTTTTAAATGTAGAATAACAGTTACTTCGAGACTACAACGACAAAATGCTTGCTATATGCGACTGCTTTCTTTTGAAATATTTATAATGTATAAATAACTATAACTATAGGCACAGTAAAGTTAACCTGTTCAGTATAATCGGCCATTGTTACCTCTAGACGTAATAAAAATGGAGTGGCGTAACAAATACAATGAATCAAATCATATTATTTCATGTGAACAAAATACTAAAACATTGTTAAAGGACAATAAGTAATATAGCTAAATATATGCAGAAAGGCGATTTAATTAATTAAATATATTTATAATTAAAATGAGGTAATATTAATCTCATAAATATAGTCTCAGACTCGTAATATGCCCGACAAAAATCTTGACAAATTGGTCTCTATCCAAACGCTAGTAGAATCATATATCAGTGTCTAGGAAAATAAATATATTCTGATGAAAAATTAATGTGTATTTTTTATAGACTTAGGTAAAGTATTATTGAACGATTCAACGCCTTCAGGTATTCAACTAATTAAATCGCCTTGTATATAGAGTTTTCCAAAACATATTTATTATGTAAATAAATACTATTTTGCGCTTATATCCATATACTTACACTCGCAAACAATGGTTGTCAAGCGATTATCGAATTTACCTAACGTCAAATTGGTTGTTAGAAAGTTTCGTCCAGCAATCTAAACAGTGCTTCACAACGTCTATAACTTGGCAAATCTTACACAAAGATACAGGTAGTATATAATAGTTACTGTGCCTTCAGTTGTAGGGTTAATTTGTATAATGGCTAGCCTTAGCTACCATCAATAATTATGTATTTTTGTATGCCAGCTAAAAATGTATCTAGTTTAATTTCTATGTATATTCTAATATGTATTGAACTGTTCTCGATTCAAAGTGTACAGTCGTTTTTGCATTGTAAAGGGACAATAAATGATAATTTTATTTAGATGAATATTAAGTATATAATGAGTATATGAAAGCTAGTTTCCATCCATGTATTTAGATATTGTCAAAATGTCAGAACTTTATCAGAAAACTGACTTGAAATGCGAGCATCAGAATGTATAGGATTGTTTCGAACACAGGTTTTTTAACGAAAATTCTTTTTAGCCTTTTGAACGTCAATGTCAACGGCAAGGGACGACATTGTCGCCGAATTTGTCGTAAAATATTTCATTTTACGACAAATTCGGCGTTTGAAGAAGGCGTTGAAAGGGTTACAGTGCGCTTGATCGAATATTTTAATTAAGTTTTGTGAGAAATGTACATATTAAACAATATTTTCATAAGTAAATGGCATCTATGTAAGTGTTAACAATACACTGATAAGCTAGACTGTTTTCATTGTTATGAATAAGTTCCTAACAAGCATCACAAAATGAAATTGCTAAAACGACTGTAGAACTATATAATGTAATGTAATGCTACAAATGAATAAAAATGACATACTATTTTTAAAAACATAGTCTTTATTATGACTCGACAACTCTAGTCGTGATCCAATTTTATTTTTGAAATTAGAATTCAATTTTTGTCGTAAAAAAGATATATAATAGACAATTCGAAGGAGTTCCACTTTCAATTTTTTTATTTAAGTTTCAATCAAACTGATGCTCGACTTAATATACTCTACCGAAGCTAAATTACTTAATTTTATGTGTTAATGCGGATGCCATTCCAAAAACCTTTTAAAAAGGTAAAATTCTTGTCAGTAGCTGTACGACTTTGTTTTTATTATCGAACAAAATGTTATTATAATTATCGTTCATTTTCATTGTAAATTCAATTTGGATAATAAAAATAAGTTAATGATTTTTCGTATTATTTCTTTAGATTTTATAATCGATGTGTGTTGTACCCTATGGAATCCAAAAGGGCTAAACCGATTTTAATGAAGTTTATGGCAATCTTCGCAGGTGATCTTGCGAAGTTTGATAGCGATCGTATGTGTCGAATTTTTTAAGCTGAGGTGGGTCGCTACTTCATTATGATCATGTCATATTGCGGGTTCTATTTCAAGATTTTACTGCTGATGTGGTTTTTGTTTTGTAACTAGAATCCACTAATTCAACCTTAGAAGCTTGATAGACAACAGTGTTATGCAAGATAAGATATCATTCGACGTTCCAGGGATTAATTATGTATGACAGCAATGGATAAACGGCTTACAGGTGATTGCTTCTCATTTCTTGTCTTTTATTAAAATTCCATATCTGATAACAAAACTTCTATTGGTTACAAGAAATAAATACGAAGCATTGGACAAAACAAAAAAATCATGTGAAGGTTGGAATAATAACGAGCAAATTAAATATAAGTCAACCGGTCCAATGCATTGGCAGACATTTTAATACCTAAGCCTACGGCGCGGCACCCGTGTGTTATGGTTAAGATCTTATTTATCAGTATTTTACGAGATAGATAGGCATTGGTTAATTATATGATAAATACTAAGTACAGTTAATTTATTGACAGCTGATGAAGATAAGGCTGTAGGTGAATTATCAGTGCCAAGATAAACTAACGGGTCAACCAAAAGGGAACAGTTTAATGACAGATTTTGATGTGTTAACGTGTCTGTAAAATTAAATATCGTTCATCATGAAAGCTGTTGAGAAGAGGAATAAAACAAATGTAAGTGATTAGCTATTCTTTATTTAAAAAATATATTGTTTATGTTGAAAATACTTTGAGGAATGATTTTAAAATACTTGTAGACAGTTAGTGGGTAGTTAAAAAATTGAGGCAAGATGTATATTACATAAACTGCTATTTTCTGTTAGGAAGACAGGTATACATTATGATATTGTGAATATTTAATTCACAGGATTCACTTCATAAGGGTGATCGAAATCAGATTATAGGTGTACTTATTAGGATAGGAATATAGGATGGACCTCACAGAGTACGACATCGCGACATTCTGCTGGTCTTTGTGTGTTCTAAATTAAAGTATGTACCTATATTGTATCATTTTACCTTATTAATAATACCTAATTATATATATTCTATAATGATCTGTGCATAAAAACACTTTTTAATAATGTCAGAACACCAGCCGGTGTTGTGAACATGTGTGCGGTAACATTATTTTTATAGAAAACAGATAGAGAATAACATTTCAATTTTCATAAAAAACAATAAAAGTAACAATTGTTGTGTTGTGTATACTAAAAAAAATATTCTTGTTACTATGTTAAGTTTTGCAAAAAAAAAGTTTCTAAAGCCACCAATAAGTATTAAAATGGCCACCGTACCTTGTACGTGTCTATGACATTGGGTTGACCTCTAAAAGTCCTTGCATAGCCGCTGTCAAACTACAGAAAGAAGTTTTATTTAGTGATAGTGGTCGTTTATTGTTAATTTTGTAGTTCAATTAATTGAAATAAATAAAAAAATAACAATGGCATTTGTAAGTATACATTTACATATCTACTACTTAACCCTTAAATAACTTTTTAGTTGGAAAAAAGTTTTGAAAGTTGTAAAACTTTTAGTGATATAACTTGATATTTATGTAGGTGTCTAGACATGATTTAGTAGTAGGTATTTAATTATTTTCATTGTCTTATTGAGCTTTGCCACTTGTAGACACAATTAACGATCAATTGTCTGCCCGGCGTTTAACCAATTTGTTATAAACGGGCTAAGTGTGTTAAGTAATATCTTTTTCATGTGACCGGCATTTTAGCAATTGTGACAGTAATTAATTAATGTAATCTTATTCTATTACTATGTATTATTATAAGTACCTGCTGAGCTTATATCTGGATTTTTCCCCTGTTTAAGTTTATTACAATTCTAACCTATAAAATAGAATTGGTTTATGCAAATTTAGAGTTCAGTTTTCGAATGCTAACATAATAATACCTACTAAATCGTAGTTATAATGTTAATTAATAAATTAATAGTCACTTTTAATAATTTTGTACATTATATCGGACTAAAATATTTGTCAGATAACTTTTTATGTACTGTTATAGTTTTTTTCACTTATAGCGTAATATATAAGATAACTTGTCCCCGCTCGTCGTTAAAATAGCAATAACATCACACTAGTCATGCATGTAATGAGTAATCAAAATGTTAAAAGTGCGTAGGTATTTTAATTTTTGCTTGGCGACTGAGGGTTGACGTAGATACGTGGTGAAAGTAAAAGGGTAACAAGTGCCGGACTCGTAGTTTACAATGATTTCAAAACACATTACGGATATTAAGGAATATAAGCTGTGATAGGTAAGTAGGTACCTACATAATCTTCCTCTAGCTACTGTTATTAAGTAGGTACTTATTATTGTTGGTGCAAAATAAAAAAAACTTTAAATTGCTTTTTTATAATATTCATACAAATCTATTGAGAACAAAATTTTGTAAATAGTGTTTTATGTATAGGCATAGGCATATTATTATACCGTAAAAAATAAATAACAAAAGATATACATAAATAATCATAAGACTTAAATATTTATATGTATGAACTTACAAAATAGGACCTACTTATTTTTAATACATATTTAAAAACTGGTAGGTACTTATTTTAGGATTTTGTAGGGTTAATAACTTATACGACAGATTTGACTCACACTTTAGTCACATTGTGTTGTTGTATTCATCTACTGCCATATACACAATGACAATATATAGTCGCACCCTAACCCAGTGAAGATTAAACCCCCGATTCATACACAAAAACACGTTTCTTTTGTATAACCAACCCTAGGCAGAAAATATTTTATTATTTAAGATTTCACTGTTATTTAAAAGCTTCTTTATTAAAATAAATTGGAGTTAAAGTAAAACAACATTTTTATTATAAATTGTACTAAATAATATCGTATTGCATTTTAATACTTTCCATGGAAATCACGATCTAACTCTTCTACACTAAACTGTAAAAATGTTATTAACAGCTGCGGAAGTAAATAGAGTTATCACGGAAATAGATGTAGCTACTAACCGGAAATTCCGACCAAAAATTCTGGCAGCTCAGCTGAAAGCGGAAATGTCAAAAAAATTCGCGCTATAAAATAAAATCACTTGTCATAGTACGTTTGTGACGTTTGCCGCATTCGCATAATTATTTTAAAATAAGTAATTAATTGAGTTATCGAACACGTTAAGGTGATACATTGAAAATAATAAGGATATTATAATAAGTGTAATTCGCTAAGCATTTAAAATAGGAAGTTAAAACTTTAGCATACATTTTTTGATTCTATGATCTACCATATGGTAAGAGGAAAACGTGATTGGAAGAAATATCCTCGATAGAAAACAGCTGCGAAGTCCATTCTATTTTTTTCCCTTTTTCTGTATTATGTAATAAAACTTAAGATTTATTCAACGGGGTTTACTTTAAAACATAGAGGACAATCGTATCAAAGTTTTGCTAAGATTTTTTTTTTGATTTGATAATGTATTTTAGTAAAAAGTAGAAAATTCAATTTGGCACATACGTTATTTTATTCTGAGCGCATGCATCATTATAGCTCTCTCTTCTTTTGCCTTACAAAAGTATTTGCATCACTCTCACTCGCCACACTTTTAGTCGGCCGGTAGGCCTTACCAACGACGGACGTATGCTACTTTTTTGCAGATCGGTTCTCTCAGATTTTTGTAGTTTTAAATGTTATAATTTATTAAACAGGTCATTAACCAAATTAGTTATTCAATTCATCACAAATTCGTATTGAATGTACTACATTATAGTATATTTTTAAGACTTACTTTATAAAGTAAATGATAGCAAGAGATGCCCAATGTGTTTATGCCTGGCGGGCAAAATAATAAAACCCGATAATACCGACATTATATATTTTTGGTTCAGAATCAATTCCTAATTATCATCAGCTTTTGCATTCCTCTGCTGAACATAGAACTTCTCCAAGTTCACGCCACGATCACAGGGCAAAAATTAAATCGTGACTTTATGATTTGGGGAATCCTTCGTTTCATTTCCCTTCATTGCGTTATTCACAAAGAATAACTAACAATAAGTGTCGAATGCGTCTCAAAGTGCAACTGAGCACATGGTATAACATTTTACAACTTACATAGAATTTCTTCGGGCATTTATAGACATTCTGCCAAATTTGCCTAAAATGCTCAGGCATTTTCCCAACTCTAGTGGAACTATTACCGAAAGTGACAGACTAATAACAAAAAGAGGGATGGAGTAGCACTTCAACTTTTTGTATTTAAAAAAACTGTAAATTTTCGAGATTATTTTTAGTATTTTTTGATGATATACGTAAGGTTCTATTAGTATAGTAGGTAGTAAAATATGATTAAGTACTTATGTCCTAATAAGAAATATTTTTAAGATTGGATTATAAAAATCCAATCTTAAAAATATTTCTGATTAGTTTCCTTCAATGTAATAATAAATAAAATAATTTTAATAATAAGAAAAAATAAAAGTATTATAGATTTTCGTTTCACTTTTTTTTATCATATTGTCATTTCATAGAATATTCAATACACGGAATATTTACTCTAAACAAATTCAACTCAAAATTTTTGTTAAAAATTACTTTTTATTTTTCGATATTCTCATAGAAAATCAAATTAAATATTTTTTATCCTCATATTGTTTAGTTTATATAAAAGTTATTACCGAGAAAACGAGTTTACGATCTTTTTTTAAATACAAAGAGTATTTAAAAAAAGATAGAGAGATAAAGGGTTGCAAATTTCACTTCAGTCAAATATTTTACAGGTAAAGTATAATTTTGAATTAAAATAATAATGTTATATATAAATAATAATGTTAATTATATATTCTCAGGCTGCGGTAAGTTTTTTTTTATTTATGTAAAATTGTTTCTAGCAGGTCGCAGTTTTAACCTAACCTACTTGCTATTGTCATTTCTGGTATTAACAAAATTCTATGAATTTTCTGTCTGCGAATGATGGGAACGCCGTTTTTTTTATAATGAAGGGAACGCCCTTCATTCACAGACAGAAATTTCATCGAATTTTGTTTCGCAGAAAATGTTTCATATAATATTTAAGCTACAGGGCCCAAATATTATATGAAACATTTTCTGCGAAACAGTATTTATATTTCGAATATTATTGTTTCAATGAACTTTAAAATGTCCATATTTCGAATATAATGGTTTCAATGGACAATTGACTTCAATTAAACATATTCGACATTGCAGAAACTTAATGAATTTAAAAATATTTGTTTTTATTTAACAAAATAATCAAACAGTAGAATTTTTAACGCATGCTGTTTGATCGGTATATTTTTCCATGGTATTTTATTTCAATAAATATGTAGAAATAGATACATTACGTATATATACATACATAGATTTTATTAATTATTAACATTCTATGAAATTTCTGTCTTCAAATGAAGGAACACCATATTCAGTCAGATTAATAAGCAGTATAATTGGAAATATTAGATTAAAACACCTAAATTAATTTGCTAACTGTAAAATACGTTAGACTAAGTTAGAAATAGCTACTAGAAAATTAGGTTAGGTTGCAAACTGCGACTCCGTCAGATACGACTTGTTACCAGTAAAGAAAATAGTTGTTTAGGTTATAACTGCGGAGCCGTCAGAAACAACTTGTTACAAGAAAATTAAAAAGAAATCACCTCAGCCTGAGTAATTTTAAGAAAGATAGGGCACCATACTAGCGAGCAAGCCCGACTGGCGAAGGACCTCCACCTTATATAAGACCACAGCCAAATAACTACACACAGCGGTGTAGTAGTGTTCCTGTGTGTGAGTACAGGTATTCAGCGCTCATATTGTGTTTTAAATAAACGTATTCGTATCCTAGGGATACTCGCATCTTAAGCGCTGGTGTAAAAAAAATGGGTTGGCAACACGCAAGTGATACCTCTGGTATTGCAAGCGTCTATAGGCTACGGTACCTGCTTAACATCAGGCGAGCTGTATACCTGTTTGCCAACCAAGTATTATAAAATATATATATACTAGCTGTACCCGCGACTTCGTTCGCGTGTTCAGTCTTTTACTGTAAATCTGAAAACTACAAACATTCATCGGCTGATTGTCATCTTTAGCGGTTACATTTTAAAAAACCTTTCTTAGCGGATGCCTATATCGTAATAGCTATCTGAGTGTCTAGTGATTTAAACTGTGCGTTTGTTGATTTGTCAATTACGTTTTTCTTTTAAACATTAAGGTTCTGCAATTAATAAACTTCATAAAGAAATATTCCTTGTTTTTACGATTGTTCTGCTCTTCAAATTGTCTTAGCGCAAACGTGAACAATCTTATGGCCTATCGCATAGCTTATCTGTGCTTAGCTTATGCCCTGTAGAAATTTCTGCATCCATACATTTTGTTTTAAATTGGTCACTTCTAACCTGATAGGATTCCGTGTGGTGACGGATTAAGAATACAAAATATCTCCACCCCTATCTATCCCAAGAGTGACCTAAGAGTCGACTAAAGGAGTAATTCAGGCAGACAATATCCACTGCAAGAGAAGGAAAATTCAAAATAAAACCCTATACCAATCCGTCTGGCCAGCGTGGTGTAGTAGGCTAATATCCCTCCAAGTGTATAAGGGAAGCCCGTGCCCAGCAGTGGGACATTTATGGGTTGATATGATGAACCTGATAGGTACTGTTACACAGTTTGGGTGCGCTAAAAATTTATTAAATTCCTAAAGGGCATAATGGTCCACCGTAGTGCTCAAGGATTTCAGAAATTGAACTGCATACTTATTAGATTCTTTTTGATTCATCATTCTATTAATAGAGATATAGTACTCTACATAAGCTCCCGGAACAAAACTGAATAAAAAACCAGTAAACTGAACCCTATTTATTATAGTCGACCATATAGGTGAGAGTTCAACGTAAATTCGATATATAATATGTAGGTATCTATTATTATGTATATCTCTGAAACCATGCATTTTTTTTGTACATTGTTTAATTACGAAGTTTCGGTGCCTATATCCAGCTGTATAATAATATTAGTTTAATTGTACCATTTTAATTTGCTCATTGAATGGGATTAGTTACAGTCATTTAATTACACATTATGTCTGATCTCCATCGACTAATTATTTTTCATTGAGAAGTTGGCCATCTGCAGTATACTTTATTAGTTTCACTAACGAATTGATGCTTCCTGAATGCATTTGTTTGATTCATTGCAGTTGTGTGGTGTTTTTTTTAATGAGAACAATATGAAAAACTATCCATTCAATTGCAAAATGTTTTTTAAGAGAAATTTTTCAGATAGGGGAGGAATTCCATCTTACAGAGAACCAACACCTTAGAAGACGACAGCCAAATAACTATACACAGCGGTGTAGTTCTGTTCCTGTGTGTGAGTATAGGGCTCTAACGCTCACTTAGGGATCAATTTTGAAAGAAACCTATTCTTATCCCATGGATACTCTGCTCCCATCTTATGGCCCTGGTGTAAAAAATGGGTTGGTAACACGCAAGTGATACCTTTGGTACTGCAAGCGTCTATAGGCTACGGTAACTGCTTAACATCAGCTGGGCCGTATGCTTGTTTGCCACAAAAGTAGTTCTATCTCAGCCATAAGACATCCACTGCTCGACATAGGCTTCCCGCAAGGTTTTCCACATCAGTCGGTCCTGAGCTGACCTTGTCCATCGGTTGCCTGCGACCTTTACCAGGTCTTCGGTCCACCTCGTTGGAGGCCTGCCCACGCTGCGTCTTCCAGTTCGTGGTCGCCACTCTAGAACCTTTCTGCCCCAACGGCCATTGGTTCTGCGAGCTATATGCCCTACCCATTGCCACTTAATTGAGGCATTTTTTCGAGCTCTGTCGATCACTTGAATATTACAAATCGGCCCTTAAATGACGATGTTTAGGGATAAAAAAAAAACAATGCAATTATTTTAGGGAACCTCATCTTTTAAAAGTCAGTTAAAAATATATAACAGTTAAGTATTCCGATGAGACAGAGGCCGATCACGCGTTTCGCTGTCAGTAATTTTTGTGGTCGCAGATAGACACATAGTATCATGGACTTTTTTTAGATCTATTTAGGAATAACATTGCCTCCTAGGGCAAGATTTTGCCTAGTCGTTTAACTATCATCGTAATACTTTAGCCAATTCACACTCACAAAACTATAATGGAAGAATTACGCCATCACCTGGTGAAAATCGTATTAAATTTTATTGGGTAGTTATTGAGTTTATCTTGACCAGACAGATTCGGTGGAGTGTTTTCTTTTCTCTGCTGCTTTCCTGATTACCTAAATTAAAGTATTGTTAAATGTTAGCGCCTACAAAAAATGAAATAGCAATTATTCTATAGGCGTTTATTAGGCGTTACTAATTTAGTCAGTGATTGTCTGAGGTCTTGGCATTATTTACCCCTATTTTTTTTAAATAACATATAGCCTATGTTACTCGCAGATAATGTAGCTTTTTAATGGTGAAGGAATTTTTAAAATCGGTCCAGTCGTCTTTGAGTTTATCCATTACATACAAACAAACAAACAAACAAACAAAAAAACAAAAATACAAATCTTTCCTCTTTATAATATTATTAGTATAGATATATATATATTTACTAGCGGACCTACCCGGACATTTTCCGGGTAGGACGACGTCTGCCAGGTCCGATATACCGACAGCAGCGCCACCGGGTCCAATTGTGAATCTGAACCATCCGTGACCCTACAAAATTTCATTAAAATCGATCCTGCCGTTTTGGAGTTCAGCGACATACACACATACAGAAGAATTATAGATATTTATTTATTTACTTATAGTTGATTAAACACAATAACACAATCGTAGTTATATTATATAATAGTTAATACCAAGAAAAATATTTTATCGAGTGATATTTTCTGAACTTTTTAATTAAATATATATATTTATAAATATGTATCTATGTATTTTGCCAATGGTAAACATTTAATTTTATAATTAATTGTTCTATTTTTGTCTACTCCATGCCTCCTGTGCTAAAATTCCTAAAAACTCAATAAAATATTTCTAATCACTTATTTGACAACGTCACACGGACGAAGGCGACGCGTAGCGGCCAGCCGTGGAAGCTAAGCCACGCCCACAAAACCACAATTTATTTTCGAGGTATCGCCTTAACGTTAGGCCTTTGAATTGAATTAATATAACTACACCTAACTGTTGAAGCCAATGTATACTATTGGCAAGCTTTCAAATGTTTAAATTTAGAATAAAATTGTTTTGTTGCTTACTGAAGGGTGGGTTGAATAATGCAACGTAAAATGACTTTGAACAGCGTGATATGATGCGAATTGAGTAATAATAGGTGGTCTAGTTGGTTTCGGTGGGTTTACTTACCCCGCGGTTGTGACTACGCTGTTCTGCGCGCGCCGCTCGCGTCTCACCGAGTACGCAACTCCGATCGTACGGCGCTGCGGGAATCCGTTTTTCGTTCGGAAGGGCAGTTCAAGATCACGAAAGCCGGCAGTCCGACCTCCCGCGTTGTTCAGTGAAAGATTTCTTCATTTAAACACTAACAATATGGTTTTCACCACAATCTACGATGGCAAAGTCGAGGTAACGCCCCTTTACATTCTATTTTCGTCTTTTATAGAAATGATTACGTGAACGTGCTACTGTTTTGTTACGAGAAAGATTACCATGACGATATTTTTTCATGCCGGTTTTTTTCACTGTAATCGAATTTTGCATGAAGGTCAGCTAAATTGCAAGATTGAATATATGATATACATATATAGTAATTCGTTTTCTTTAGAGATAAAATTGTGATTACATTTTCTATTTAGATAGGTATATTATTGCTTAGTAGCTGTATCAGCTGAGAAAAGTTCCATTTACACATATTTATAATTATATATTTTTATGTTGTTATAGAAATAGATAAAGGTAATAGCACTCTACTAGATTAGATGTTATCTACTGTAATCACAATAGTAGCACCCAATCAACATATTAAGTTCCTTGCATATTTTTTGCTTGCAATTTTATGGCAACACACTTATCCTTTTGCATTATTTATTTATTTAAACTTTTTGCACATAAAATAATTGTACAACAGCGGACTTAATGCCTGAGGCATTATCTACCAGTCAACTTTTGGGGGTGCAGATATAATATAAAGTAGGTGCAATTCTAAAATTTATGATTTGAATTAATACAGCATACACAAATTATGACAAATTTATAAACACAAATAAGATTCCAATAAGAATTAGAAATAATTAAATACAAACATTTGCCGTTAGAACTTGTACTATAATCCATCACTCGCAACTTACTATAATAATCACAATTATAAATAAAAATATTTCTGAACTCATCACAGATTTTTAAAAAGAAAACTACTGACAATCTCACAGACTAAAAAAGGAAAACAAACTTCAGCTTCCTACTTTAAATTTAAAATGAAACAAGAAACTATTCTCACTCTGTCACAATATGTTTATGGCAGTCTTCAGTGTGGCTGTAAATAGAAACTTCCTTTGCTCATATAACACCATAAATATAGCATAAACAATGTCTGTGTTACACATGACTAACTATCATTAGGTACCTACTTACTTAGATATATAATATTATATTCTGTAGGTATAATAAAACCTTATGTAAATATCTGTAGTATGTAATGTTTCCTGTGTGTGTTGTCTCTTTAAGCTTGTCATAGCACTGATTTGAATTCATAACAAGATAACAAAATAAATCGAAAGAATGTATATTATTTCTCTTTGATTGTAATTTATTACCCTTTTTTACTTCTGTTACACACACATATGTCACATAGTATGGCAATGAAAATGATAGACTATTACCACTACCGGCCACAGTTGATGTAAAGTTGCGGCCTTCCAGTTCCTTACATCCATATACTGTTTACTATATATATATATATAGAAGCAAAGTGGCTCTGTTAAGACGAAATTTTATAAAATATAACTATTAGCTCTTCTGTCCCAAAAGGTTGCCAAGCAATGCACTAGGCTCTTGATCATCCAATAGCCAATTGGTTAGAGATTGATTCATCGTAAAACATCACCGTACCCGTGCTATGTAAAATACACTATAGTTGCAGAAATAATAGTTTATAGGTACTGACAGACATATCAAATCAAATCATTCAATTTATTTAAATAAAATACATGATTCAAAACTCTTCTCAAAACTTGTATGCATTATTATAATATCAACTAAATATAAAACGTACAAATAAAAACGTAAATTTATACATGTTTGACCGCAGTAACAGGAGTAATCGTATAAATTATTAAGGTATAAAATAGTCATTTTAAAAATTACTGACTAGCATTTCCTATATTTTTATACTACTGCAATTATTAAATACTAATATACTATTACCTATGCAGTTCATAATTACACAACAACTTACTAAAGTAAATATATCTAAGCGCACATTTACAATTACACATTGTTGTTAATACCTATAACATTTGAGAAAAATATGTTTATGTAGGCGCACGATGACATGTAGGTCAGTACAGTACTCTGCTTATAATCTAAAGTAATATATTAATATTATTTATAGCCAATAATAAACAAATAAGACAATTATATATTCTATCTACTAGTAATTACCAAAATTCACAGATTTAGCACTCATAATCAAAGTTGATGTACCTCCGTTCAGCAACGTATTTAGCAGGACACTCAGGGCTACCAGTCTTGTGATTGCTTGGCTTTTTAAAGCGCGAACATGTTGCACATTTCGGGGGTTCTAGTTTCTTTGTGCACTTTTATATCGAGTGCCCTGCTTCACCACAATGTAGACACATAGGTATCGTTTCTCTAAATGATTTTTCTGCAAACCGTATTGATGGCATTTGTAGCAGCTGGTAACTAGCGTAAAGTTCCTGACTGGACAGGACGTCCAATTTATAAAAAGCCTGGTTTGTGTTATTAAGGCCGTTCATATGTTGGTTGTGACTTCAAGTATGTAGTTACAGGTTGGAGTATCTTTCTTGCCAGACTTTTGTAACTATTTAGTTTTGCAAAAAAACGCATAATATGTACATATTTTGCATATCATCTTTGCAAAATGTTAGGTTCAAACTAGATATGTAAGTAATTAGAAATTAGTAACGCCATCATGGTCTCTAATGAAACAGTTCACTGTCATTACTAGTGTGATTGCACATCAATGCCAATACCATTAGCATCTATTACAGCATCACAGAAAGGTTCCATTAGTTATAAAACAGTGTAGGTTGATACTTGGTATTAAATAAAACATGTTTTTTTAATTATTTCATCTCTAGACAGGCATTTCTTTAGGACAACATTGTAAATAAGCTTCCAATTAATAACACTTGGCTTTATTTATAGTAATAAATGTTTGAACAATAATTATAATTAATGGAAATTTTAAACTGCACTAAAAGGCTGACTACTGGGTGTTTTACCCTATAGTAGTTTGGTACAACATGCCCTATAGTACCTACTTAGGTAATTAATATGGCGCGCATGTAGCCATGATAAAGAAGTAAGAAAGACGTAGATATCTACATGCGTTCGGAAATTGTTGCCGTCAACAGTGGCTAAGTAGCTGAATTTCATCTATCTTTCTCAATATCAACGTACCGCTTAGCATAATGTAGGTAGCTAAAATCCTTCTTTATGATAGAGGTCAGCGAATCACATAAGAAACCTTCAAAGGTCATCGACCGACCTACTTACTACTTCACGTTTTCAGCACGTGCCACGAAATACCCGCGAATGAATACTGCTGTAATTTGCTTGGTCTTGACGCAGAACGTCACTTTCGCAAAATGTCATCGTAAAAAATTTGGTCACTTTAGCACAATGTCACTTTCGCAAAAATGTCACTTTCTTAGAATGTCACTTTCGCAAAAATGTCACTCTCAAAAATGTCACTTTCTTAGAATGTCACTTTCGCAAAAATGTCATTCACGCGTTGATTTCGCAGTAAATTATGTGAGATACCCCTTACAAAATCGGGTAGGTATTTAATAAAAATAAAAAAATCATAAACATCTTTAATAATAGTAAAACTAATATAATATTATCATAACTTACTAAATACGTACTGTCTATTACTTAAATAATAATGTCTTGATGAACTTAGCTAATATGTGTTATTATTATAATATTAACATAATAAAAACAATGATTTATTTATGTATTCTCCAAATGATGAATTATGATTTAGTTTTTTTATGTATTTTATATGAAAGTAGCAAAATTAAAAATTAAACAATAATATTATTATTATTTTTCAAATCACATGAAATACATATTGATATTTGCATTACTTACGAATTCGCTTTAATTAATACCAACTCTTTAAGAAAAACTAATTAACTTAACTAATAATAATATATGTGTTATTATATTATTATAATATTAACATAATAAAAACCACGATTTATTTGTGATTATATTACGATGAATAATGATGATTTTAAAAGCCCTTTAATTAAAAAATAGCAAAAAAAATATTTTACGCATTAATTCAGGTAATGTCAATGATTCGCGGTCAAATTTCTTCAAAAGTTTTTTGTATTGCTTGTCAAAATGGATATCTTTCGGTCGATTATTTAAGTAATAGACAGTACGTATTTAATAAGTTAATATTATATTAGTTTTACGATTATTATAGATGTTTATGATTTTTATATATTTTTTTATTAATTACTTACCCGATTTTGCAAGGTGTATCTCACATAATTTGCTGCGAAATCAACGCATGAATGACATTTTTGCGAAAGTGACATTCTAAGAAAGTGTCATTTTTGAGAAAGTGACATTCTAAGAAAGTGACATTTTTGCGAAAGTGACATTCTAAGAAAGTGACATTTTTGCGAAAGTGACATTGTGCTAAAGTGACCAAATTTTTTACGATGACATTTTGCGAAAGTGACGTTCTGCGTCAAGACCATTTGCTTTAGCGCAAAGCGCAGTGTAAGTAGTTTTAAAATAAAAAAAATACATATTTATTAGGCATTTGTTTTATTCAGTTTGCGAGCTAAAATAAATTTCTATTCCCAGTAGCTAAAGTACAAATCGCCGTGTTTTGTTTTACTTAAGCGTACGAGTACCTACCCTTCTAGACAAGTGGCATAAACGGTAGTAGAAACGAAAAGTCAAAAAAGCAAATGTATAGGATTTGATGTTAATTTACGATATAATGTCGTAAACTTACGTCAAATCCCATACATTTGCTTTTTTGACTTTTCGATTCGACTACGGTTTATGCCACTTGTCTAGAGGGGCTATACAGCTTCTAGACGAAAGAGTATGTAAATGAGGAATTGCTTTTCATTTGCTTGTTTGTTATAAAGAGGAAAGTCCCAAGGCAGCTGCCCCGTCACTAAAATATGGCCGTTATTTAACTTGGATATTTTTAACGTGTTCCACGCGCAGGTGACGACTGTAGAAGGATGCTATTGTCTATTAATAGGTACCTATATATGAAGGAACTAAATGACTGACATAAATTTTAAACATAGCAAAGCCAGATACTTACCTACTTCCTGAAGATGGAACGTTTAAGATTTGAATGTATTTACACTAGGTATTCATTGACTGCGCGTGCAATCAAGGCGTTTAGGCGGTAACCTAACACCGCATCGAGTGTCGAAGTCGCCAATGGGCTCCATTAGCGACGCACTTGAATTGTCTTATAAAAATAAATAAATAAAAATATGTCATCTCAGATCTCACATGGTTCTCGTGATACATTGGTTAGTTTTGTCAATGTAAAATGTAAATACTGACTATTTACTCATATTGTAAGGTAGGAAATGGTGTTAAACCTGCGGCTTTTATATAGTTGTTTAGAAAAGATGAAGAAATTCAGATTGTTATCTTTGTGTAGACAGTTTTCTTCTTATTCAGTCGGAATAAGAACGGTGTGAGTCGTTTTAATTTTCTAAACAATAACCTATCACAGTCCTATTACATTATACGATTTCTTGCGCCCCGCTCGCTAGGACAACTAGCTAGCTAAGTAAGACAGAAGAGCAGGGTCCCTAAACAAGCAACCGTACTCTTAAGACCGATTCCTGCCTTAAGCAGCGCCCTGGTAGGCAGGGAACACAACAGACAGGGCCTGATAAAAGTAATGTATGAAAAGATAAATACGAAATGAAAGGGTACACACAAAATGAAAGAGGAAACACGGAATTATAGGGTAAACATGAAATGAAAGGTTGTGTATTACTGTGACTTAACTTTTTTTTGTTGCCTAGATGGGTTCCACGGACAAGCCCGCAAATCAGCAAGCCGCCATGAACGCGGGCTCGCACCTGGAACACATTTGCAGCCTTGACATCGACTCCAAGGCGTCTTATGTACGTCTATCAGGCATCATCTGTACCATTGGTAAGTTGTTCTATAACTTTTTGGTTTTTCTCTATCTATATCTAATGCAAAGAAATGTAATAGTAGGTACCTACCCTTGGCGGACGACTTTCTGAGTCCGTAGAAGTGTACACCGAATTGATAAAGATATTATAGGTACAAGCTTTAAGAAAGATTGTACAGGTTTGGCGGATTCTGAATACCCAAAATAGCTGTTGGATAAAACTCATTTCTACCTACCTCATTTTACAGCTGTGTTATTTCATTTTATCTCTGTAAAATTAAGTTTATATAATGAAATTATAGATAATCGAAAAGTAAACTTTACGGAGTGCATGACAGTGGAAACTCGTCGTAACTTAGATAATTACGTAAAAGCGGCCGCATTTGACCATAGGTATCGCATGGTGCATGCCACAGCGTTTTGTACGGACTTCAACGGCGTATAATTTTTTTTACAAATACGCGCTAAGACCCAATGAACTCAGATGGTACCTATAATTTTGTGATATTCGGGATACGGTCCAGTTACGGAACTATATAGTCGTCCAGACTGTTACGGTCACGGCGGCCATTTTTAATGGAGATTAGCCAATTGTGCAAGACATAATATAGTGCAGAAGTGTGTGCGCAAACACAGGTGCACTCACTATTCCTTTACTCTTATAGTCTGATGGGACGGTAATCCGACACGGCTGAAGAGAGATCAGGCGCAGAACTAATGGCTTTAAGTGCTTTCCGAAGCACGGAGGAGTCTTGCTGTTTTTTAGAAAATGGTTATCAGACCAACCGCGGCTAGCTTACTTACCGCCTGGCCACGAACACGCTGCGTCAGCGTCGAGCGTCGGCGGCGAGCAGTGAGAACAATTAATGTACTAAGGCTGAGTGCAGACGGAACGGAGCGCAGCGTAGAGGATTTTATTAACGCACTTTAAAATAAGCCTGACAAAAAATGCTCGCGCGTCCTCGAAGATATGCGGGAATCATACGCGATCCGTAAAGAAAATGCCCGAAGCCGCGCGGGGATTATTCCTCTTTGTCTGCGCTGACCCGCGCCGACTTAAACGTTCTATGACGCCATGAGCCGCCGCGCACAGCGTCAACGCGCGCGAATTTTACCGAGCGTCGTGCGAACGCCGCGGGTGGTGCAGCGAGCGGCGGAAACAAACGTAAGGTGTGTCCGTGGCATGGTCGTCGCGCCGCTCGCCGCAGACGCTCGACGCTGACGCTGACGCGCGAACTCGTGGCCGGGCCGTTAACCTGAACTATCCGAACCGCGTCGATAACACTTAGCTCGAGCTAGGGGCACGAGCCCCTCATATACCTATGGACGACATAATGGGGTGGGAAAATCCTTTCGTAGAGTTTCGAAGAGTTTTTCAAATCATAATTATTAAGTTTACTTCACACTTTGACAGATGATTGCAATTACTATTCAAGGGAAATGCTGAAGCCTAAGCTACAACATCCATGCTCCACGGGTAGTCCGTCGAATTTACTACGTTAGTTATATAATTATTGTTATGGTAAAAGTTGGAAATTCATTGTTTTATATTCGGTAATCTTATATGACTTACTGGATTTGAGCTTGATAAGGCGTAGGTACCATCATGTCCTTATAGCGATTTATAATTTATTTTAATTCGAAAAATATCAACTTTATTATTATAGGGTTTATAACTAATATATTACAAATTACGAAAATAAATCGTTAAATATATGGACGCCATAAAAGACCCAGGATGGGTAGAAAAATAAAGTATTTTTTAATATTTTATTTTTTTTGTCTTCAAATAAAAATATGTAGGTAGGTACCTACCTAATTATTTTTTTCTAAATGTTTTTGTACTCAAGAACCTTGTCCAGTTCAAACGTGAAATACAATATGACTCGAAGAGATTGTTTCTAGCTACCCATTGTTTATTTATTCATTACATCTTTTTTATTTTTGTCATAATTAAGTATATTGTGTATAACAAAAGAATAAAGAAAAAAAAAACGATCTACTCACCGTTTTTTTGTTTTTAAGAACATGCGTAATAAATAAATATACGACCACAGCCAAATAACGAAGCATAGTGCTGTAGTTTTGTGTTCCTGTGCGTGAGAACTCATCTCTAGTGCTCATTTAGGGATGAATTTTTAAAAGACTCCTATCTCAGGGATACTCAATCACTAAACACTTTAGTTTCAGTGGCTTAAGTGGTTACCTCGCCATTTACCAACGCGCGATGTGTTTTGGGTTCGATCCCCACACGGTGGATCACACATTGTGGATCACAAAAATTTATGTGATCCACAATGGTTGTCCCTAGTGTGAGTGTACTTTGTGTCCTTTAATTGTATACTTGTAAAGTCCCCCGCGACACAGGGCTTCTTCCCTAGTGCGGGAGTCGCCTTTAAAAAAACTTTCATTGTCAAATAGATGTGTAAGACTACAAAATATTAGTTCTGATATAATATCATCATCATCTCAGCTAAAAGACGTCCACTGCTGGTCATAGGCCTCCCTCAAAGATTTGCTTTCCTTGTCCATTAGTTGCTCGCAAACTTTACCAGGTCGTCGGTCCACCTTGTTGGAGGCCTGCCCACGCTTCTTCTTCCAGTTCGTGGTCGCCACTCTAGAACCTTATATATAATATAATATGCTAATTTAAAATTATTCTGTCAGGACCGGCTTCCCGCGATGTCGGTATGCTCGAACGCATGATGGAGACGGGCATGAACGTAGCTCGTATGAACTTCTCCCACGGATCTCATGAGTACCACGCCGAGACCATCCGCAACTGTCGCGAGGCTGAGAAGAATTACAGCTCTAAGCTTGGCAGCCCATTCTCTCTCGCCATCGCACTTGATACTAAGGGACCTGAAATCAGGACTGGATTACTTGAGGGTGTAAGTATTGCAGACGTCATGGTATTATGTTATGGTCTTGACGCTGGATTTCAGTTTCGCACAATGACATCGCCATTTTTTTTTTCAATTTCGCAGAAAGTTAATTTCGTAACCTAATGTTACTTGTTCAAATTGTCACTTTTGCCAGATGTGGTTATGACGCAAAACGTCACTTTCATAAAATGTCATCAAAAACAAAAAAATGTTACATTTTCGCAAAGTGTCACTTTCGCAGTGTAATTTTCACAAAATGGTATTTTTGCAAAATGTCACTTTCGCACAGTGTCATTTTCTCAAAACGACATTTTCGTGTAAAGTCACCTTCGCAGGATTTCCTTAATATTTTTCTGTTTCTATGCCTTTTGTGGGTGATAAATAAAGAAAAGTATTACTATGTATAGAAAACTGTTGCAAGCGTGTATAGGCTATAGTAACTACTAAACATCAGGTAGGCCGTATGCTTGTTTGCCACCTAAGTAGAATAAAAAAACTTTAAATATAAAATTCTAATGACATCTTTAACTACCAGGGTGGCTCAGCAGAAGTAGAGCTCAAGAAAGGTGACACAATCAAGCTGACCACCGATAATGCTTACTCCGAGCGTGGAAATGCTGACGTCATCTTCGTCGACTATAAGAACATCACCAACGTAGTCAAGCCTGGCAACAGGATCTTCATTGATGACGGTCTCATCTCTGTCATCTGCCAGACAGCATCTGCTGATGTACTTGTTTGCACTATTGAAAATGGAGGTAAGATATTTTAAGAGACCATACAAGTGAAGAACCCTGAATGGGGAAGGACCTTCGTCTTTCAGAAGACCACAGCAAAATAACTGGATATGTATATGTATAGAATAAAAACATTATTCTCGTGGCAGGTATGCTCGGCTCAAGGAAGGGTGTGAACCTTCCCGGTCTCCCCGTGGACTTGCCCGCTGTATCTGAGAAGGACAAGTCTGATTTACTCTTCGGTGTTGAACAGGGCGTAAGTACTTACTTAATATTTCTTGTGATTTAAAAATAAACTATTCTTATAGTTGAAAAATTAGTTCATAGCGCATTATGATTATTTCACATTGCAGTTTGTCATATTTATATCTTTATACATAATATATAACTTATTTACTATACTTTATTTTAAGACATCTCAGACATATCAGACTGCAATAGTAACTCTGTTGTATGTTGGTTTGTTACCTTATTATGACTAAATGGCTGAACGGACTTTTTACTGCGACCGATATACGAGCCGCGGACACCAGCTAGTTTTTTTAAATATTTTTTATTAAACTAGATAGGGCACCATACTACGAGTATAGTGTATTTTACATAGCATAGGTACTGTGACGTTTAACATTTTACAATGAAGATGAAAGAAAATTATTGAATAAATCTCTAACCAATTGGCTAATTGAATGATCAAGAGCGTAATAGTATTCAATCGATAGGTTTTAAATTTGACTGGCCTGTTGGTCTAGTGGTTAGTGACTCTGACTGCTACGCCAGAGTTAGTGGGTTCGATTCCCATCCAGGACAAATCTTTGTGTGATGAGCACGAATCTTTGTTCTGTGTCTAGGTGTAATTTATCTATAATATGTATTTAGAAATATATAAGTATGTTTATCAGTTGTCTAGTTACCATAGAACAGGCTCTGCCTAGTTTGGGATCAAATAGAGATGTGTGAATTGTCCCGAAAATATTATATTATTAATTTAATCGTCTATCAAATGTCAAATGTTACAGTACCCATACGATGTGAAAAATACTATAGCGAGCAACCCCGACTGGGGAAGGATCGCCATCTTACTTAAGCCCATAGCTAAATAACTACACATAGTGGTATGCCTGCTTTCCACTTAAATAGTATTAAAACATGTATGGAAACCATTAAGCGGTAGTGGCCGAGTGGGAAAGTACCAGACTTGCACTCAAGAGGTGCGAGTTCGATCCCGGGTGGCAGTACCAATGTAAAATTCACTTTGTGGAGTTTATATGTACCTACTAATCAAATGATTCACCATCTGCTAACGATGACGAAAAACATTGTGAGTAAACCCACATGTCTTAGAAGTAATTTTTAAGACATGTCTGATTCACCAACCCGCATTAGGCCAGCGTGTGTGAATTAATCCTCTCTCTATCTCTCTCTCGCTCTCTCTCTCTCTCGCTCTCTCTCTCTCTCTCTCTCTTGATACAGGAGAGGGGACCCGTGCCTAGCAGTAAACCATTAGTATCGACGCCGAGACAAATGATAGCTACGTGCACGATACTATCACGTAATATTTTTACAAACTTCATTCAATCACGAAACAAAGTAGTGTATAACGCGTGTTGCCACTTCATAAAAGATTATTTACTTACATCTGTCATATTTATCACTAAAGTTCAGAAACCTCGATCAAAATATCTATGGTTGTTAAAATGTGATAAATTTATACGTATGGATAAAAAATCTCATTGATAAATCTACGATTTATCTGATCACGAGTTGATTTTATGACTTCTTTATGTGGTATTTTGTAAGGTGGAGGTCCTTCCCCAGTTGGGCTTGCTCGCCAGTATGATGCCCCACTTCTCTTTTCGTTAATATAAATACCAAAAAAATAATCACACCTGAGGAAGTTCTCGTTAGACGGTTGGATTGTGGGCCTGATGCAGAAGGCGCAGTAGTACTGCCTTCTACAGGAATCTCTTCACGATGCGGGCCGTGTTTCAAGAGGACCTAGTTACCTAAAGACGGCGCGAATCGTGAGGAAGTTGTTGTCTCTGGACCACCGGTAGCTTGGTTCCTAAACCTGATAGCGGGCCTCCATATGTTTATATTAAAATGTAATGTAATTTATACTTTAAAATGTTATTGTATAAGAATGTTAATTAATAAAGGGAAATAAGGAAAAATGACTGCCTCGGAGGTCCAGTGGCCGCAGTATGCAGTTGTGGGTTCAATTCTCACACAGGACAAAACTTTGTGTGACCCACAAAGATTTGTTCTGAGTCTGGGTGTAATTTGTGTCCGTTAATTGTATGTTTTGAATTCCCCTGCGACACAGTTGTCTTTAAAAGAAAAAGAATCTAATCTCAAACTAAGCAGAGCCTTTACTATAGCAACCTACCAAGAGGCAAACATATATTTGCAAATACACACATACATTTTATACATAAATTACACCTATACACAAAACGTGGCACCTTGTCCATCACACAAAAAATATCCTGTGTAGGAATCGAACCCACGACCTCCGGCTTAGCAGGTCACTAACCAGTAGACCGATAGGCCGAGCCAATAATAAACAATACAATCATATCACGCGGCCGTCAGCTGACATTACGGTAAATAATATTCTTTAACAAATATTAGTCAGCAAATATTATAATATCTACTGATAAAAGAATCAACCTTGCTGATAAATTTGCAGTAAATCCAATTATTTAAAATCCCACATGATTTATTTGATAAAGAACAGTCAAAATACGGCGGGTATGACGTCACCCGACACTGATGATTAATGAGGGATTTTAAAAGTCCTTATTCATATAAACTACTAGCTACCGCCCACGGCTTTGCCCGTGCGTACAGTCCCACAGGCTATTATATACTATAATCTATCTCTGTGCCAAATTTCATCTAGATCCGTTATGCCTTTTTGACGTTTTGTTTGTGTCTTTATTGTGCCAAACACACACAAAAGTAAGATCAATTATTTTCAAATATGACATTTAACTCTGAATCCGGGGTATTACTTGCTCTTGTCCCTTTTAACTTCTATGTATTGATACCTATTATCCCATAGTAAAGAGAATAGTAGTTAAAAAAATTCTCGACTTGGAAAGATTACAAGCTCTGTGTCACGGGGGCTTCACAAACATTAAATCCACGGACACAGTACACCTAGACTTACAAAAAACATTTATAGATAATAATATATAATAATAATAATATGTTGGCATAACTCATAATACTACTAATGTACTAAGGCAACCAGACAACTGCTAAACATACTTATATATTTCCAAGTACATACATAGGATTATAAATAAATAACACCCAGACACAAAACAAACATTTAGGCTCATCACACAAATATTAGAGATTATTAGATCAGTAGCTGTTGTCCGCGGCTCCGCCCGATTGGATGTAATCGCGATAAAAAGTATCTATATCTGTGCCAAATTTCATCAAGATCTGTTCAGTAGTTTTTAATTGAAAGAGTAACAAACATACTCACAAACTTTCACATTTATAATATTAGTAGGATACATAGTTTTGTCTGAACTAAGAATCGTACCTATACTGAAGTAATGATGTAGTTACTATGGCTTAGAAACTGAACAATGTGACTGACTTTTGTTTTTAACTATACATTTATATACATACAAATATAAAACAGAAACAATTTGTTAGTTAGTTAGTACACAACTATTGTGAAGAACCTTGAGACGGAAAGATGATAATTATTATCTCTTAGCGTACGTACTAATGTTTTTACTATACAAGCAAATGCACAATGTATGCAGTTTTAACGAAGTATTATTGAAGTGAAAACTTGTTTAGGCGCGTTGAGCACTTTTCGGTCGAACAAAAATCATGGAACTCGCGTTATCGTCACCGAACCTTTTTCATATTCAAAAATAATCTAATAGCTCGATGATACAATTTACAAGTTACTTAGTTTTCACTACTGTCGGCAGTCCCCATAGACTGCTCCTTTTTTCTGCCATAAGTTTTGCCCATTGTCCAAGATATTCTCAAATTACCAATCTAAAGTGTGAGTTCCACCTCAGCTGGCAGTACCAATATGAATTTTACTTTGTGGAATTTATGCGTACTAATCATGATTGCTAATGGTAAAGGAATTTAAATTGCTACAAAGGGCATAACTACAAATCTCATTCTCTGAAAAAAAAAATCACGAAATGAAAAATATCGGAAAGGGTCTGTGTATTGTTACTTTCGCAGTCATCGCCAAAAATTCTGTCACTTTCGTACAATGTTATTTTAGGTCCCTTTCATTTTATATAGGTACTCATTCTTGTATACGACATTCATTGAATGCAATAAACAAGAATGTGGCCCAATAAATAAAATCAACAAACAGTAAAAATACTAATGTAATTTTGCGAAAATGTCGTTTTGCGAAAATGACATTGTGCGAATGTAACAAAATTTTTAAAGATGTCATTTTTTTAAAGCGACGTTTTTAGAATGTCGGCTTTCACTTAGCTACGAGCTCCTTATTATAATTACTATGTAAAGTGAAAAATGTACCTAATTTTTTTTTAAATTTCCAGGTTGACATGATCTTTGCCTCATTCATCCGTAACGGCGATGCTTTGGACGAGATCCGCGGTATCCTCGGCGAGAAAGGCAAGAACATTAAAATCATCTCCAAGATTGAAAACCACCAGGGCATGGTCAACCTCGACGAGATTATTGCTGTAAGTAGTTGTTTAATTTCAAATAACTTTCTCTAGTCTTGAAAATGTTAGGCTAAAAATTAAACCGACTTCAAAAAGCTAAAAATAACTGAATACAGATTGAAGTCGGTGCCAAGGTTAATATTAGGTGACAGGATGAACCTAGCACCGAATTCCAAATACGGTTTTTTTTCTATTTTTAAATATATTTTAAAAACATTGTTAAGTTTTTCTGTTTTCTGTAAGGTAGAGGTCCTTCCCCAGTCGGGCTTGCTCGCTAGTGTGGTGCTCTACCTCTCTAATATTAGTTTTACCTAGCAGATAGATACTACGTCTTACGAGTACCTCAAAATACTTATTACACTGTGATATTTAGTCTTAATGTCTGTGAAATGTGTGTTAAAGAGTGATTTTTCGTATCTTAATGAAATTAATATACTAATTTCGTAGTAGGTTTGAAATTTTTGTAGTTTTTCTAGTACTGACGTGGCTCCTCAATCCAAAAATTTATATTGAGCAGCCATCTTTATGTTATATAACTTTTGAAGTACTTCAAACATTACAAAATTGAGGACTAATTCTACAAAAAAAATAAACTTCCTACTAAATAACGAAAAGTGGCTCCTCAATCCATACGGTATAGTCTCAACGTATCGGCCGTTTCCAGATGAGATTTGCACAAAATTGGCGGATGATTACAATTTTCATGTCATTGTAACATGACCCCCACTATGTATGATAATATGTATAACGGATATACGTAATGGAATGCAGTTCTTACTGGATAACGACCGATGTTGTTTTATTGTATTGTATAACTCAATGCTCTTGACCTGTCAAGGTCATTTAGATCAGTGTTTTTATGCAGGAGGTAGAGTTCCTTCCCCAGTCGGGCTTGCTCGCTAGTATTTTTTTATCGTCGTTGCAATTTATATCACTGTCACTGTTATATCGAATTTATGTCATCGTGCTAACGAACTAGAGTAAACGAGATAGATATATATTTACTAACGAAATGTTTGGTGGTTTCAAAGCTACGTCGGGCATAATAGAACAGCGGGAAAAGCAGGCTTGACATGATATTGGTTTTGCTACTCTATATTCGGGACAATTTCACCCACATGCCCACCGCTGTGACTCCTGTGACCCAGGATTAACAAAAAAAAAATTTTTTGTTATTTAAAATAACCAATAACATGGATAACACAGAACACAAAATCCTGGCGCTGGTCTTACGGTCGGAAACGGTGACCTCTTCCAATAGGGTACGGTAAATGCTTACCATCACCGTTTGTCATCGAAAACGACCTAAAATTTTGAGATGTCCTAATTTTTCTTTTATTATGTTCTTTGCAGGCCTCAGACGGTATCATGGTAGCCCGTGGTGATCTTGGTATCGAGATTCCACCAGAGAAGGTATTCCTCGCACAGAAGACCATGATCTCTCGTTGCAACAGGGTAAGTCTTCATTATTATAGTTACCATTATTCAAGAACGGTCTTTCATGATCTTTTCATGATGTACTAATTAAATGATTCGCCATCGGTGAAGAAATTCATCGTGGGGAATCCCACATGTCTTAGAATAAATTCTATATACATGTCTGATTTAGTCAACAAACCCGCATTAAGCCAGCGTGTGTGTCTCTCTCTCCCTTGGTGGAGGAGAGGAGACCCGTGTCTAACAGTGGGCACGGGTCTATATGTATATGGGTTGCTATTATATACAATAGGTCGGTCGAAATGTTAACTAGTTACTAATTAAACTGTCAAGCTATTATAACGGTGTTGTCTATCGCCTAGTAATTGTAATTTAAAATATATAAGTGCTTTTAACTTCACTATTTGGTTTGAAGCCCAACGAAATGCAGTTAAATGCTATATTGTTTAAGTTTACTAGGTTTTGTTTTAGAAATTAGTACATAAACAAAAATGCATTATCATTATTATAGAGTCCTTTGTACTGGTGTACAAAAGACTCTAAAATGTTTATTTGTGAAATAAAAACATGGTGTGATGTGAAATTTAATTTATTATCAAATAAAATATATTTTTTTACATATTTCAGGTGGGCAAACCAGTAATTTGCGCTACACAGATGTTAGAATCCATGGTCAAGAAGCCCCGTGCTACCCGTGCTGAGATCTCAGACGTCGCCAACGCTATCCTGGATGGAGCTGACTGCGTCATGCTGTCAGGAGAAACTGCCAAGGGAGACTATCCTCTGGAGTGTGTGCTCACCATGGCTAACATCTGCAAGGAGGCTGAGGCTGCCATCTGGCACAGACAGCTGTTCAATGACCTGGCTTCTGAAGTAAGTAACTTTCTAAGAATGTAAATTTCCTGCATTGCTGGGTTGGGTAATTTACATCATTCCTTGGCTGAGCTTAAAGGCGTCCACTTCCACCAGGTCTTAGGTCCATCTTGGAGGTCTGTCTATGCTGCGTCTTCTAGTTCGTGGTCGTCATTTCAGAACCTTCTACCCTAACGTCTATCGATTCTGTGAGCTAAGTGCCCTGGTTGCTTTACTTAGCCACTCATGTCTCCATGTATGTACAGGTGAAGACCCCCATCGACCCGGTGCACTCGACCGCGATCGCGGCAGTGGAGGCGGCGACCAAGTCCATGGCGGCCGCCATCGTGGTGATCACGACGAGCGGCAAGTCCGCGCACCTGCTGAGCAAGTACCGGCCGCGCTGCCCCATCATCGCGGTGACGCGCCACGCGCAGACGGCGCGCCAGGCGCACCTGTACCGCGGCGTGCTGCCCATCGTGTACCAAGGTATGTGTTGTGTGTGTACCTTCCTCCTACTACAAGTACCGGCCGCGCTGCCCCATCATCGCGGTGACGCGCCACGCGCAGACGGCGCGCCAGGCGCACCTGTACCGCGGCGTGCTGCCCATCGTGTACCAAGGTATGTGTTGTGTGTGTACCTTCCTCCTACTACAAGTACCGGCCGCGCTGCCCCATCATCGCGGTGACGCGCCACGCGCAGACGGCGCGCCAGGCGCACCTGTACCGCGGCGTGCTGCCCATCGTGTACCAAGGTATGTGTTGTGTGTGTACCTTCCTCCTACTACAAGTACCGGCCGCGCTGCCCCATCATCGCGGTGACGCGCCACGCGCAGACGGCGCGCCAGGCGCACCTGTACCGCGGCGTGCTGCCCATCGTGTACCAAGGTATGTGTTGTGTGTGTACCTTCCTCCTACTACAAGTACCGGCCGCGCTGCCCCATCATCGCGGTGACGCGCCACGCGCAGACGGCGCGCCAGGCGCACCTGTACCGCGGCGTGCTGCCCATCGTGTACCAAGGTATGTGTTGTGTGTGTACCTTCCTCCTACTACAAGTACCGGCCGCGCTGCCCCATCATCGCGGTGACGCGCCACGCGCAGACGGCGCGCCAGGCGCACCTGTACCGCGGCGTGCTGCCCATCGTGTACCAAGGTATGTGTTGTGTGTGTACCTTCCTCCTACTACAAGTACCGGCCGCGCTGCCCCATCATCGCGGTGACGCGCCACGCGCAGACGGCGCGCCAGGCGCACCTGTACCGCGGCGTGCTGCCCATCGTGTACCAAGGTATGTGTTGTGTGTGTACCTTCCTCCTACTACAAGTACCGGCCGCGCTGCCCCATCATCGCGGTGACGCGCCACGCGCAGACGGCGCGCCAGGCGCACCTGTACCGCGGCGTGCTGCCCATCGTGTACCAAGGTATGTGTTGTGTGTGTACCTTCCTCCTACTACAAGTACCGGCCGCGCTGCCCCATCATCGCGGTGACGCGCCACGCGCAGACGGCGCGCCAGGCGCACCTGTACCGCGGCGTGCTGCCCATCGTGTACCAAGGTATGTGTTGTGTGTGTACCTTCCTCCTACTACAAGTACCGGCCGCGCTGCCCCATCATCGCGGTGACGCGCCAGGCGCACCTGTACCGCGGCGTGCTGCCCATCGTGTACCAAGGTATGTGTTGTGTGTGTACCTTCCTCCTACTACAAGTACCGGCCGCGCTGCCCCATCATCGCGGTGACGCGCCAGGCGCACCTGTACCGCGGCGTGCTGCCCATCGTGTACCAAGGTATGTGTTGTGTGTGTACCTTCCTCCTACTACAAGTACCGGCCGCGCTGCCCCATCATCGCGGTGACGCGCCACGCGCAGACGGCGCGCCAGGCGCACCTGTACCGCGGCGTGCTGCCCATCGTGTACCAAGGTATGTGTTGTGTGTGTACCTTCCTCCTACTACAAGTACCGGCCGCGCTGCCCCATCATCGCGGTGACGCGCCACGCGCAGACGGCGCGCCAGGCGCACCTGTACCGCGGCGTGCTGCCCATCGTGTACCAAGGTATGTGTTGTGTGTGTACCTTCCTCCTACTACAAGTACCGGCCGCGCTGCCCCATCATCGCGGTGACGCGCCACGCGCAGACGGCGCGCCAGGCGCACCTGTACCGCGGCGTGCTGCCCATCGTGTACCAAGGTATGTGTTGTGTGTGTACCTTCCTCCTACTACAAGTACCGGCCGCGCTGCCCCATCATCGCGGTGACGCGCCACGCGCAGACGGCGCGCCAGGCGCACCTGTACCGCGGCGTGCTGCCCATCGTGTACCAAGGTATGTGTTGTGTGTGTACCTTCCTCCTACTACAAGTACCGGCCGCGCTGCCCCATCATCGCGGTGACGCGCCACGCGCAGACGGCGCGCCAGGCGCACCTGTACCGCGGCGTGCTGCCCATCGTGTACCAAGGTATGTGTTGTGTGTGTACCTTCCTCCTACTACAAGTACCGGCCGCGCTGCCCCATCATCGCGGTGACGCGCCACGCGCAGACGGCGCGCCAGGCGCACCTGTACCGCGGCGTGCTGCCCATCGTGTACCAAGGTATGTGTTGTGTGTGTACCTTCCTCCTACTACAAGTACCGGCCGCGCTGCCCCATCATCGCGGTGACGCGCCACGCGCAGACGGCGCGCACCTGTACCGCGGCGTGCTGCCCATCGTGTACCAAGGTATGTATTATGTGTGTATACCTTCCTCCTTTCCACCTTTACTCACTACCCCACCTACTCCCAGTCCCGTCAAACCGTAATCCTATCGAACTCCTCCTTCTTACTCCCGTCAAAATCCTGAAAATCCCAATCTCCCCCGTTCCTGTTCATGTCCTACCCCTGTACCTATACTCTCACCCTCGTCCCTATCCTCTTACCCCCGTCCCTATCCTTTCACCCCCATCCGTATTCTCCACCCCCGCCCCTATCCTCTCACCCTCGTCCCTATCCTCTACCCCCGCCCCTATCCTCTCACCCTCGTCCCTATATCCTCTCACCCCCGTCCCTATCCTCTCACCCCCGTCCCTATCCTCTCATCCTCGTCCCTATCCTCTCACCCCCGCCCCTATCCTCTCACCCCCATCCGTATTCTCCACCCCCGCCCCTATCCTCTCACCCTTGTCCCTATCCTCTTACCCCCGCCCCTATCCTCTCACCCCCGTCCCTATCCTCTTACCCCCGTCCCTATCCTCTCACCCTCGTCCCTATCCTCTTACCCCCGTCCCTATCTTCTCACCCCATCCGTATTCTCCACCCCCGTCCCTATCCTCTTACCCCCGTCCCTATCCTCTCACCCCTATCCCTATCCTCTCACCCCTATCCCTATCCTCTCACCCCCATCCCTATCCTCTCACCCCCATCCGTATTCTCCACCCCCGTCCCTATCCTCTTACCCCCGTCCCTATCCTCTCACCCCTATCCCTATCCTCTCACCCCCATCCGTATTCTCCACCCCCGTCCCTATCCTCTCACCTCCTCCTCCACCTCCATCCCTATACTCCCGTCTCCCCGTCCCTATTCTCCACCCCCTCAGTCCTAATCCTAATCCACATACCTCATCCCTATTTAACTCCCCACTCCGTTTGGTTGGTTGAGTCCTCACCCAACCAACCAAATCCCCACCCTATCCTAGAGGAACCAAGGAGGAACTGGGTGGGAAGTATCAGTTCTTCCTTCTCATCTACCTCTCCTTATACCTTATACTCTGACTAATCCGCATCTCTACTTTTTCCATCATTGCCTCACCTCTCCAGTGTTACAATAGACTGCATGAAGGTGACATTTATGTCTCTAATCCAACAATTTTATCGTATACAGAAGCGACAGCGAGCGACTGGCTGAAGGACGTGGACAACCGCGTGCAGAACGGACTGAAGTTCGGTCAGGCACGCGGGTTCATCAAGACTGGTGACCACGTCATTGTTGTCACCGGCTGGAAGCAGGGCTCTGGGTTCACCAACACCGTGCGCGTCATGTAAGTACCCATACCCAGTCCATCGCCATTCTCTGAAAATTAAACAACATTCGTTGAGAAAAAAAAATATCTTTATTATATTTATTATCTCTAAATATCATCACTCACGTCACGTTATCTCTTAAACTTTATTTAACCTAAACATAAAGAGAGAGCCTGGAGATCCGTCACACAGGGCCTGAACCTACAACGGACTCCAGCTCTCAGAAGGTTCTAGTCTAACTAAGCTATAGCTATAAATTCGTACAAAATGTTTATGAGAACCCGCACTCGATTCGGTTTATTCTAAATTTCTTTATTAAATTCCGTTGCGTAGTTTAAAACTACACTAACTAGACTTTATTATAAAACAAGCTTTTATTAATCTTGCAATTTATGTTTGTTAGTTTGTTTAGGTCAAATCTTGCAAGCATGATTTGAACCACTTCCAGGTGTTTTGATTGAGCTGAAATTTGGTAAACTGACATAATATGAAACCATCCCAAATTTATATTACTACTAGATGTTGCCCGCGGCTCCACCCGCGTGGATATCGGTTATCGGTGTAAAAAGTAGCCTATGTGTTATTCCAGACCATAATCTATCTCTGTGCCAAATTTCATCCAGATCCATTCAGTAGTTTTTAACATCCATCCATCCATCCATACTTACAAACTTTCACATTTATAATATTAGTAAGGACTCTTAATATAATGTTTTTTCTTTACAGCCAAGTGGAATAAGCACCGAGCACGTACAAGGAGCAAAAAGTATATTTTTGTTAAGTATTAGCTGTTATAAAGTGACATTGTAGCGCGTTAATATGTTAAACCTCTATCAATTACCTAATCTATATCAATAAAAATCAACCACATATATGGCGACGCACCACTCAAAAACGGCTAGACCGATTTGGATAATTTTATTTCTTTGTTTTTTAATTGTTAGACATCATTTGTACGAACTTTTATTTTTGGAAAATCCATAGGAAATTTATACACCCGAGCAAAATCAGGTTGCTAGTAAATCATATTAAAAAAAACGGTTAGGTATGTCAAGATTCTCAGGGCAGAGCCCGAATAAACAAAAAATGAGGTAACATATAGCGCTAAGTGATATATATTGTATAAAAGGATTGTATCTCGAAATTATACAGTTAGTATTAGGCGTACATATTTATTATATAATTATAATAATTTATATGTTGCATGTTTGTGTAATGAATAAAAGTTCGAACGTAATTATTGCTATTTTATTTTACTACACCTTTTAGCCACAGACAATATACCTTTTTGACACATTTGACAATTAGCAAGGCACTGCAGTGAAAACTAAGTTTTATCGGCCGATTATATAGTCATTTGGAAAATTGCGTATATATAATAAAATCTATACATATAATAAAATCGTAACCAAGTCGAGTCTGTACATTGAATTTTTTTTCGAAAAAACAATTTATATACGTTGTATTTATGTTACTGAGGCCAAAAATGTGGTTTTTATAATTTTTGTCTGTTTGTCTGTGTGTCTGTTTGTCTGTGTGTCTGTTTGTCTGTTTGTGGCCGCGTTTGTGCGCGATAAACTCAGCAACCACGCAACCGATTTGAATGCGGTTTTCACTCATATATTGTGGCAACCTTCCCATAACATATAGGCTTTATTTTATTCCAATCGGTTCACAAATAAAAAAGTTGTGGTCACTTTAATAACACACGTGCTATACAAGAAACACGCTTCATTTATTTAGCTAAAACTTTTTAAAATGTTGTTTGTAAAACCACGTTTAAAGTTTATATGAAAATAAATTTAAAAAATAATGCAAGGTTTCGGAGATATAGCAATCACCAATTTAAGTTGAACTCTCATCAATATCGGCTACCATATTTAATAGAGATCAGCTGACTGGTACATTACGTGTTAACGGTACTAGGTTGAAAGTGACCATTTTACAACGAAATGTAATAGAAGCAGACATTTTAACAGGATTCTTTTGATTCCAAACAATTTTCCGTTTAGCATCTCCAGGAAACTCTATGTTTTAATCCCTGAAGTCCACGCAAACGAAGTCATAAACACATATCAGCTATACATCTATACACACATTAATAAAATTGAAGTGTCTGTTTGTAATATCCTCCGGGTGGGCTTAAAACCAGCTCTAGCTGTGCCCACACCGTTTCCACTTCTTCTTCCTAATTCTGTGTGTAATCTTATATATTCTGTTGTTTCTATCTTTCTGTGTTTATATATTATTTATTATTGTAATGTGGAATAAACCATTTTGAATTTGAATTTGAATTTGAATTGAATTTGAATATCAAAATAACAGCTTTCTATTAAATTCATGTGGCTGTTTACGTAGCACTTACAACAGAAATACAATTTTAACAGTTCTATCTATCTGTTTGTTGCAGCTAAAATCGTCTTTGATAAAACTAAAACTATATGAATATACTATAAGTACGAATAAAATGCGTTAATCATGCCAAGACCTAAGACAATCACTGACTAAATTAAACGCCTAATAAAACTTAAACACAAACTATAAAATATTACTATAAAATGAATGCTATTTCATTTTGTGTAGGCGCTAACATTTAACAATACCTTAATTTAGGTAATCAGGAAAGCAGCACAGAAAAGAAAACACTCCACCGAATCTGTCTATCTGGTCACGAAATACTCAATAACTAACAAACAAAATTTCATACGATTTTCACCAGTAGACGGCGTGATTCTTTCATTATAGTTTTGCGAGCGTGAATTGGCTGAAATATTACGATGATAGTTGAGCGAGTCGGAAAAATCCTGCCGTTGGAGGCAATGTTATTTGCTAATAGATCTAAAAACCTCCGCGATACTATGTGTCTATCTTCGACCAAAAAAATCACTCACAGCGAAACGCATGATCGGCCTCTGTCTCATCGGCATACTTAACTGATATATATTTTTAACTGAATTTTTAAAGATGAGGTTCCATTGCATTGTTTTTTTTATTCCTATTCATTTAAGAGCTGATTTGTAATATTTTCTTTTTAAGTGACCGACATAGCTCGAAAAATTGCCTCAATTAAGTGACAATGGGCAGGGCATATAGCTCACAGAACCGATGGCCGTTGGGGCAGAAAGGTTCTAGAGTGGCGACCACGAACTGGAAGACCCAGCGTGGGCAGGCCTCCAACAAGATGGACCGACGACCTGGTAAACGTGGGCAACCGATGGACAAGGTCAGCTCAGGACCGATTGATGTGGAAAACCTTGCGGGAGGCCTATGTCGAGCAGTGGACGTCTTATAGCTAAAATGGAACTACTTTTGTGGCAAACAAGCATATGGCCCACCTGATGTTACGCAGTTACCGTAGCCTATAGACGCTTGCAATACCAAAGGTATCACTTGCGTGTTACCAACCCATTTTTTTTTTGCTTAGATGGGAGTATCCCTGGGATAGAAATACGTTTCTTTCAAAACGAATCCCTAAGTGAGCGTTGGAGACCTATACTCACACACAGGAACACAACTACACCGCTGTGTGTAGGTATTTGGCTGTGGTCTTTTGTAAAGTGGAGGTCCTTCCCTCTCTTTAAAAATTATCTTAAAAATCTGTTTGTAATTGTATGGATAATCTTTCATATTATTCTCAGTTTTAAAAAAATCCAGTTCTGATGATGGGTTCCGTAGAGAAGTGAGTAACCTCCTCAAATACTATAGGCATACTGCAATGAATCAAACAAATGCATTCAGGAAGCATCAATTCGTTAGTGAAACTAATAAAGAATACTGCAGATGGCCAACTTCTCAATGATAAATATTTTTCCGATGGAGATCAGACATAATGTATCTCAATTATGGTAATTAAATGACAGTAACTAATCACATTCAATGAGCAAATTAAAATGTTACAATTGAACTAATATTATGATACAGCCGGATATAGGCACGGAAACTTCGTAATTAAACAATGTACAAAGTAAAAAATGCATAGTTTCAGAGATAAAGATAATAATTAACAGATATCTATATACCGAATTTACGTTGAACTCTCACTAATATGGTCGACAATATTAAATAGGGTTCAACTTACTGGTTTTTCATTCAGTTTTGTTCCGAAAGCTTATGTAAAGTAGTAGGTATAACTGTATTATAAGAACAATGGATTAAAAGGAAAGTTCAATTTCTGAAATCCTTAAACACTACGACGGACCATTATGCCCTCTAAGAATTTAATAAATTTTTAGCCCACATAAACTGTGTAACAGTACCTATCAGGTTAGAAGTGACCAATTTAAAACGAAATGTAATAGATGTAGAGATTTCTACAGGGTATAGCACAGATAATACATAACAAACCATAAATTCAAACTATTAGCTAGGCGGTGGGCCAATTAAGGTTATTCACGTTTGCGCTAAGACAATTTGAAGAGCAGAACAATCATACAAACAAGGAATATTTCTTCATGCAGTTTATTAATTGCAGAATCCAAATGTTTAAAAGAAAAACGTGACTGACTCATCAACAAACGCACAGTTTAAATCAGTAGACATTCAGATAGCTATTATGATATAGGTATCCGCAAAGAAAGGTTGTTTTAAATGTAACCACTAAAGATGAAAATCAGCCGATGAAAGTTTGTATAGGGATAACAGCTGTAGCTATGAGATTTTCATTAAAAGACTGAACACGCGAACGAAGTCGCGGGTACAGCTAGTTAATATATACGTACGTGCTTATATAAGTTAACAAATAAATAAGAACTATCATACCGACTCTTTTAATGCTACTTGAGTTACAAACAATCATACGGCCTGCGTGATTTAAGCATTTACTCTGGTGTAAAAAAATGGCCATTGCCGAACACTTTTTTTTTACCAGGGCTTTAAGAAACGTGTTCTATCCCAGGGATACATGGAATATCTCTCAGATCATTTCTTTCAAATCACATCCCTAAATGAGCGCTGGAGACCTGTACTCACAAAGCAACACAACTACACAGCTGTGTACTGCAACTGCTCAGCTGATTTCTAATAGTGACAAGCAAACATTTAGCAATGAGGCGATTCATAATTTACAAATCATAAAAACGTTAAATAAACGCATACACAGACAATACCTAAGTATATCAAAAGACTTGTACTGGGAAAGAGTCTTGTCTGTAAAATAAAATAAAAATCATACCTTGACTTTTTGAACTCTTATGCTAATCCCAGGGTCTGGTCACATTTTTCTTCTAAATCTTCATGATGGACTGGATGCGTGTATTCTGAAGAGACTGCGGTAAGTATGCTGATTCACTTCACTGACAATCGGTAAACTTCATACCCTGAAACAGTTAAATAATTTTGTTAAAAATGTAAATACGTGAATGATAAAGTGTTGTGACCACAAAAGAGCAGACTTTAGGACATACGAGACAATGAAAAAAATATCTGTAAGATTGCAGTACATAGGCCGTCATCCCGTTCAATTAAGGGTAATATCATAATAAATAATGTCTCCTTAGCCCAATTTCGGCCGCGGCTGCTTGGCAGTGATCGAAATTCGGCTAGATCTCGGCATCCAGACGGAATCTTGAGTCTATTTAATATCTCCCGAGCAGATGTCTAGTGCATCTCCTCGGGAGATTAAGGTACAAGTCCGAGACGGGCTGCAGACTAAAACCGCAGGTGACACTGCGGCTAGCAATTGCGGTTGACCGCAGTGATGCCTAAACACAGATTAAATCACATCGAAATTTGCTATTTCCAAATTATCAGGCGTAACAGATTGGCTGGCAGACTGACTAATCTGTATGTGTTCGTATTTGTCCGAGATTATAACTTACTTCGAAAATCTTTATTATGCAATAGCACATATTAGACAAAAGACCGCCCGGCAAATAGCAAGCAAAAGCAGACAAAGGCCATTGTCCGTCGTTTTGCCCTGCAGCCCTGTTATGGTAAAACGTCGCAACTACATCAAAACAGACAAAGAGTTATACGTCATCTTACCCGACCAAATCTCGCCCGATCGGGGGAGATGGCACAAAATAATTTAATTTATTTTTCTTATCGTCAACTATTCTGCACTGCAACTATTCTGTGTGAAATATATTTTTTATTTGACTGTACTTTACACCGACGTGCGAGTTGATGAATATAAGAATAGGTAAATTCAAAAATGTGCTGTCTCCCCCGATCGAGCGAGTTTATTCCTTCCTTTCCTTTCCTTTCCTTTAAAAAGACAACTCCCGCACTAGAAAACAAGTTCTGTGTTGCGGGGGACTTTACAAACATACAATTAACGGACACAAATTACACCCAGACTCAGAACAACACTTTGTGGGTCACACAAAGTTTTGTCTCTGTGTGGGAATCGAACCCACACCTTGTGCACAGCAGGCGCATACTGCGGCCACTGGACCACCAAGACAGTCAATATTGATACAGACAGTATTGAGGGGGAGTTGATGAATAACTCGACATAAATATGAATTTCTTTTTTGATGTTGATGTTTTATTATAATATGAAGATTTACTTAGTTCGGTATATACTGCCTGTATTAAGTAGGTACCTACTTACCTAGTCAGAAATTTCTAGGCAGATCAACTAAGCCTAGTATTCCTAGCGGTAGCGTACTATCCAAAGGGCTAAGCCTGTAATGTTTTTTGTTGATTTGCGTATAATGTTAATGTACTGCCTGAAGTAGGTCTGTAGGTGAACTATATGGCAACAGCCATAACTAATATTGTAAAACGTGTGAACGTGTAAATACATTAATATGGCAAAGTGCTGTCACTGCACATTACTCACGTTCATCGTTTAATCCCTTCCAACACATAATTGTATTTTCCTTTGTTATGTTTTAATATAAATAGATTAAGATTAAGAATAAAGACCAGTCGATTACAAGCAAAAATCATCGTCTTATTTTACTCCTCAAAACGAATATAGCAATACGCTATAATTGGTGACCCCGACTGGCTACCGCTTCTCTAGTGCTGATATAATACCGGGACGACCGGAACCCAAATTGGTTTTCAGCATCAAATCTAGAAAGTGATAGAAAACAAACAAGACACCATGGCTCCACCAGCGACTCCAGCGAAAGGCGACGCCAGCACTGATAGTATTGCAGCGATATCAGTTACCAAGAAACTGCCTCAATTTTGGACTGACTCACCAAGATTGTGGTTCGCGCAGTTCGAAGCAATCATGGCTCCCCAGAAACAAGGAGAGGAATATAAGTACAACATGGTAATTGCCAAATTGCCAAAGGAGGTGATCCATCAAGTAAGCGACATCCTGACACATCCTCCAGACGAGCAAAAATATACGGCTATTAAAGATCGCCTTATAAGCTGTTACGAGGAGAGCGAGCACAGAAAATTTCAAAAGCTATTATCAGAGATGGACCTCGGTGACCAGAAACCTTCCCAGCTATTACGAAAAATGCGGGAAGCAGGCAGCGGGAAGATGAACGACGATACGATACGTCTCCTGTGGTTCCGACAACTCCCAGCCACCATTACATCTATCATTGCAGTATCCGAAGACTTGACATTGGAAAAACTGAGCGAAATAGCCGACAAAATTCACGAGAATCTAACGTATACACGAACGAGCGCCATATCGTCGACAGCTGACATCAGTTTAATAACAAACCTGACGTCACAAATTGCAGCGATGCAAATTGAAATAAACGAGCTTCGCAACAATCGTCTGTCTCGAACGCGACAACGCAGCAGTTTCCGGTCACGTAATGATTCACGCTCACGGTCAATGTCGCACTATCGAAAGCCGCAGAATGGCATTTGTTATTATCATAACAAATTCAAGCAAAATGCAATAAAATGCCGGCAGCCGTGTACATGGAAGAAAAATACGAATGCGATGTCGGAAAACTACTAATAGCACAGAAAGCGACGGATCTCTGTGCTATGCACCCCGCTAACCGTCTAACTATAACCGACTTAAACAGTAGTTATAGATTTTTAGTCGACACCGGTGCAAACATTTCCGTTTTAAATCGCACGGAACATGATAGCGACGCATGCAAATACCAAGTATACGCCGCCAACGGAACCCCAATTAACACATATGGAGAACGCACGCTAACACTGAATTTCGGACTCCGTAGAGAATTCAAATGGTGTTTTACCATCGCCGACGTGAAAATGCCGATTCTAGGAGCCGATTTCCTCGAGCATTTCCAGCTGTTAGTGGATATACACGGACGAAAATTGATCGACAAAGAAACGGGATTAGAAACGCCTGCACGAATAATAGTAGCAAATATTTCATCAATACGAACAATTAACTCGAACTTACCAGATTCGATCAGGTGCTTGTTAGAAAAGTATGAAGATATTACAAAGCCTGGATCGATGAAGAACCCTCCGAAACACAATGTTAAGCATGAGATTATAACAAAAGGGTTCCCAGTTGCTACACGGGCACGTCCTCTTCCTCCAGACAAATACAAAATCGCAAAGCAAGAGTTCAAGGAGATGATGCATATGGGAATTTGCAGACCCTCAAGCAGTGAGTGGGCATCCCCACTTCATATGGTCAAGAAGAAAAATGGCGAATGGAGAGCATGCGGTGACTACCGCGCACTCAACAAAATTACCGTACCGGATAGATACCCATTGCCACGACTGTTAGATTTTACGTATATCGCAAGCGGAAAAACCATTTTCAGTAAAATCGATATAAAGAAAGCATTCTATTCGATTGCTGTCGCTGAACCAGAGAAAACAGCGATAATAACGCCGTTCGGACTTTTCGAATTTACAAGACTTCCGTTCGGTTTAAAGAACGCCGGACAGTCATTTCAAAAGTGGATGGACTCTATATTTAGAGATTTAGACTACGTATATGTTTTCGTTGATGACATTTTAATTGCTGACTCAGAAACCGACGTCCACTACAAACACTTAGAAGAAATATTCAAACGCCTGCAAGAAAACGGCATTACAATTAACACAAACAAGTGTGAATTTGCAAAATCGGAGATTGATTTTCTTGGTTATCATATAACGAGCCAAGGATTGACGCCTACAACGGAAAAAGCTCAATTCGAATCAAGAATATTCAGAAGTTTGGCAAAACTCATGGGAATAAATAAAATACGGACAACTCCGTATCACCCACAGTCAAACTCGAAAGTCGAACGATTACACAGAACTATGAAAGCAGCATTAATGGCAAGAGGGAACACTACAAACTGGACAAAGGAACTAGCCACAATATTACTCGGTATCCGTACCAGCTTACGGCAGGATACTGGATTTTCGGCAGCCGAACTAGTATATGGAACAACAATAACGTTACCTGGAGCATTTTTCGAGACAAGAAGCCTAACAACCTACACTGAAATGGTAGAAGAGTTGAAGAAAAACATCGAACGAATAACTTCCGTGCCACAGAGAGAGCGCACAAATGACAAAATATTTGTACATCCAAAATTAGCAGAATGCACGCACGTATTCTTACGATGCGATAGATTGCGGCCGAGCTTGACGCCGCCATACGACGGACCTTATCTCGTAATTAGACGGAGCGATAAATTATTCACGATATTGATAAACGGAAGACACAGTACCGTATCTATCGACAGGATAAAACCCGCCTTCGTAATAAACGATAAGGAGATAAGAAATCGCACATCAGTAGATAAGAAAATAGTTGTAGAAACGCAAGATAATCTAGCAAATAAAAAAACACGTGCAGGGCGAATCTCACGCCCAACGGTTCGATTCCAGCTATGATATATAAAGCTATACAAACGATCTACAATCACCACTCACGACAAAAAGTTTTCACACGCAACATGGGATCCAACACAAGTACTCATGAGAAAGAACAAGTCAACATGGTGCAAAACAACGCGCCAGCCATTCCGGAAGAGTTACTGCAGATACACTCTAGGCTCGCTGAGGACCTACAGAGCATACGAGGTTGGATCACAATAACGATTATCGCAGTGATAATAATAATATGCATCATCAGTGTCTACATGTTGTTCCGAGCGATCGGAACAAAAATCGAGAAGAGATTTATGCGTGTGATACGAGAAACCAACGTGGTGTAGGGTAATAAGTTTAATCGTAAATATTTTTTTTTAAGGAGGGAGTATCTATGGCAACAGCCATAACTAATATTGTAAAACGTGTGAACGTGTAAATACATTAATATGGCAAAGTGCTGTCACTGCACATTACTCACGTTCATCGTTTAATCCCTTCCAACACATAATTGTATTTTCCTTTGTTATGTTTTAATATAAATAGATTAAGATTAAGAATAAAGACCAGTCGATTACAAGCAAAAATCATCGTCTTATTTTACTCCTCAAAACGAATATAGCAATACGCTATAAACTACCTACATAAATGACGAATCCACCTAATGACTCAACACTGTTTTATTCCATTAGTATACGATACTCGATCTAAAAATATATACCGCATTAAAATCGTGTTTAGATATAAATTTAATAGTTTGTTTATTATTTCTTTATCGATGTTGAGTCAAACCATGACACAGATGCATGCGAGTGTGACACAAACTACTTGTTTATTTGACGTTGCAGTGCCATCTAGTGGCGCGACGATCAAACGCAAAATTTTGTCTAGATGTCGCTAGTAATGCCGTTGATAACATGCGCCAGTCAACCGTGTGGGTAGTTGAAGTAAATGATCTTCATGACTTTCATGAAAGAAGCTGAAAATAAACATATTACGAAGATCACCATCAGAATAATTGATTAAATCTTTCAGAGTTTGTAATGAGTTATGATTCATAAATGTAGACACTTATCTCATTCATTACAATGATCTTAAAAGCTTATAAAGGGAAACAGTAAAACAATAACATAATTTGTGAGAGCATTTCATGATGTTTGTGTACTGAGGCGGCTGAGGCGCAGTGAGGAGTAGAGCGTCATTCCAATTCTTTATCTGAACGTCTGTCGGCGTCACAATACAGATGTGCGGCGCGTTGTGTTAGTCAGGCGCCCCTAACCGCCACCGAGTCCCGAAGGCCGCCAGTATCGCTCAGCCCGCCATCGGCATCGCCACCCCGTTCCCGAGTGCTAGTTACACCACTGTGATCACTGTGAGGCGAGCGTATCACGCCGCTGACTAAAAATAACCGCGCGCCGTTCAGTACCGGCGCAACTACCGCGCGCGTCGCCCGCTGCGCCCGCGAATCGCAACCATGGCGGAGACTATCGAGGAGACATACGAGAGCACGGTCACCCGCAAGGTGGTCCGCACCAGCCTCAAGATAGAGGAGGTGAGGATCGATACACGACAGTTTTATGTAACGACGCCCGCGCGACACAAATATAGCCGGCGCGCGCGCACGCGCGACGCTAGCGCCAGACGCACCTGCTCACATAACAGATAACACGTTTGACAGTGAACACGAACGTAAACACCAGATCCTGACGCGACACCACACACCTCACCGCCTCGCTTACTATTCGGACCTCGCCTGTCATTCGCCAATCGCCAACTTCCATTTAGTTCAATCATAAAACCTTATGACACTCGCTTGTCCGATGTAACGTCCGGACGTTAAAAAGTATTCCGGGAACACATAACGCATTAGCACCGCAGGCCCTGCTGGCTAGTAAACCTCTGCTATAACGGTTCGGTGTCTGGCACGCGAAGGTTCGGTGTAACCTACGTCGTGACGTATGCTCAGTGTGAAGGAAGTGCGCGCGCAATGCGCCACTTACAATAAATTTGTGGCTATCGGAGATGTAAATAGAACAGGCGGTTGAATGAAAATTTCCGTGCCCACCTTGACGCGTGTGCATCGACCTGTCTAGTACAGACATTCCACGTGCGACCTTGCAAGACATACACAAACACGGGACACAGATACACAATGAACACTCACCATATACATATAGGTACATACACTTTCTATCACTCATACATACATACCACATCTCGCATTAAGTAAAACTTGGACAACAAAGCTGTGTGCAGCGTTCTCTTTTAGAAGAAAGTGTCGTCTCGAGATGTATTCTCGTACATGTAATGAATCTCGAGCGTGACTAATATATTATTCTGTGTACGTGCAGCATCCGACATGAATATAAGTGATACCAGTCGTGTAGTGTTATCACATTCCATCTGTGTACCGAACAATGATTGTCGGTTCTGTGGCGACTACTGTTCGTTTCCAAAGCGCAAAATCCAATGGAAAAACGCGCCGTGGCATATTTTCGTCTTGGCTCCCATCCTAGTTTATCTGCTACATTACGATGTTTATTCACAATACGAATGTGAACATGAATGTGTGCGTCCGAACAATTTGTGTTTAGGTCTTTACTGTTGGTATGGTACAGCTGATGTTGCTACATACACCCTACACCCATATACACGTCCTACAGTCCAATGTTAAGAAAGGAGCCACAAGGATAGTTTTAAAACTTAATTCTAATATATTTGAGTGTATTTAAACCAGAGTATCTGGCTTTATAGCGGCAGTGTTTATTTGACATCATTGTCCTTGCATACTTGACTCTTGAGATCGAAAATATTTGGACGAATATTTTTGGCAAATAGCGTTGTTTTTTCTTGAAGATCGATTCTGTGAAGCGCATCAAAGGGACGTGATAGATGTAATACAACTGTGTTTTATTATTCATAATTACATCTAAATAGACACAAAAGTTCATTATTAATTGCTAAAGAGATAAAAGTCGAATATGAAGTTCGTAAAATGTACACCAAATGCATTATGGCGGCCAATCTACTTATTTGTTTCGTTTCTTTGTCGATATTTTGGAAGAACGCAAACATTCGTTTACGTCACAGAATAGCCAACAACCGGTATCCATAACAATATAGGAATAACATTCACCAAGGCTAATTTACGGGGAACAGTTTGAAAATGCACATATCTATAAATTTTATACCCATTATTTCTTGAAAGCTTTAATTTGATTTGCAATGAGTGAAAAGTTTTCAGTGAACTTAATTAGGTGTATAGTCTTCATTAGACTTAATATCTACATGACTTTTTGCATCGGTTCAAACGCGATACAGTTGCATGTAAGCTTTAACCCTTACACAATTTTCAACTGCACGGTTAGTTTAGTAACTCCCTTGCCATTTACCATTGTAGGTTCGATACCACACGAAACAAAAATCTATAATTAATGGTTGTTTCTAGTCTGAGTGTATGTTGTTTCCGTCAATTGTATGTCTGTAAAGCACCCCGCGACACGGGGCTTGTTCCTTAGTGCGGGAGCTGTCTTTTTATATTAAAATGAAAAAATAAAGTTGCTGTCAACATTTGAAACACTAATTGCACTTTGCATCGATACAAAGACTATCGCAGAAGTATATTGATGCAGTAGTGCGTTTGATATACATTCGTATGCATCGATGCAAAAATACGTAGTTTTTAACCTTTCTAGCTACTATAAAGCAAGTACTTAGGTATCTAATACATCGATTTTTAGAATAACGTTTCTAGAATATTCTAATGAATCCACACGCGGGTTGTAAACAGCCACAAAATCTTTTTTGTGTTGCAAACAACATCTGTTTTAAAAACTTCTAGTTGAGTCATTTAATTCGTATTTGAATAATGACGATCTTCAACCAATCCTAATTAATGTTAACTGTGTACGCAGAAATAGACATATGAATGACTATGTCATTCTCATAATTTTGTGTGGCTTAACCATAATGTTTATTATACAGATTTGAATGTTTAATGGTTATCGCGTTTATCGATAGACAGAATAAAATAAAAGGTATTATTTTTTACTATTTTTGTGAGTTCGGTTTTCATAACTTTATTAAAGGAATGCGGTTTTTTTGAAACTTTAATTTGAAAACCGTCAGATAGTTTTACAATCTATTGTATTACACTAGTATTATATTATCTGTGGTATTACGGTATGGTAGAATGGCAACTAATGCAGAATGCATAAGAACACTATACTACATTAAAGCAATGTGGAAAAAGATGAGCCCGGAGCAGGACTCGAACCTACGCTTCTCGGGTTCCGGCTTAGCGCACTACCAACTGTGCCATCCGACCTCCTACTCCAGAGTTCGAATTTGTCCACCGTGGTTCGAGTCCTGCTCCGGGCTCGTCTTTTTCCACATTGCTTTAATATTTGAGCTGATTGCATAGCAAAAATGCTAAAAATATTTAACTATACTACATATATTATTATTATGAAGTATTCATAAAAATAGGTTTAATCTAATATACGTAGACCTTCAATATTTTCCACTCAGTATAAAAAAATACGCCATAATTTATTGTTTATTTCAAGATTGTATTACCAATCGATTAGCCACGTCACAATTTCCTTCGTAACCGTGTTATTGCGGGGAAAACGAATACATTTTGCACAATTTTCAGCTCATTACTGAAAAATTGTGCAACTTGCGACTGGCAAATTGAGAACGCACTTTAATTTGTTGCGTTTAATTAGTGCATGGACAGTTGCGTTTCGCAGAACACGGTGGGCGTTTTCTAACATGCGGGTAATTTGGTGTAGGTACGTCAATGTTTTGATATAGTAATAGGTATGTATTTCGCCCCAAACTATGAACTCGCGACTCTCATTTTCGTACTTATTATTTTTGTTGTCTCATTCATTATTAATTTCATGACGTTCTGATGAAGGATACTAGAGTTATCAGCAAACAAACATTTAAATGTAGGAACATACATACTAACGAAAAATACCTTCTCTCTCCTTTCTTGATAGAGAAGAGGAGACTCGTGCTCAGCAGTAGGACATTTCGGGATTGCTATTAATAAAAAATAATAATACAAACGCCGAATTGTTCAAGTAGACTCGGAGAATTTCACTCGCTTGATCAATAAGGTGAATTTTAAAACTATTGCTGCGAAAAAAATTGCATGGCATGTAAGACAATGGACAATGACTAGGACCAAATGGACAATAGACAACTCGTGCACTAAACAAAGCAAATTCATTTTTTTCCCTTCATTGATTCCCTATTAAAATATTTTTACTTAAATTTAATTTTGTATGGTGGTATATTGGGTTCCGTCCCTTTTTGTTAACACTAATATTACTCTGGCAATTAAAAAAAGAGGCCCGAGTTTCTTGCCAATTCTTCTCGAGGCCCAACCCTAGTCAGCGAATTGGCCGTAGGAAAAAAAGTATGCTGGCATTTGTTTTTATGACGTTCATAAGTATCATAGGTATTTGATCTGAATGAATAAATAGGATTGTCCACCAAGCTACGTACGTATAGATAAACTGCTCATGCAGCATCTCTTAGTCATATACATTGTTACATGATGTTTCTCTTCTTCTGTAGATATCTAAAAACAAATCTTTCGTTATGTTCTTATAATTTATAAAAGAGAATATAAGTAGTTATCCAAAGTAAGAGAACAAGGCTATATAAAATAGTCATTTTCTTATCCCTGATTATTCCCAGATCTTACCGATATAATATATGTTATACAAAAAAACCCTGGTTTTACGAGATGTAGAGTCTATACATAGTTACGGTAACTGCATCATAGTGTTCGAAATGCCTCAAAAAAATTCCCTCAACTGTTTAAAGCAATAATAGCAACTCATATATTATGTCCCACTGCTGGGCCAGGTCTCCTATCCTCTATCAAGAGAGAGAGGGTTTAGGCCTAATTCACACACGCTGGCCTAATGCGGGTTGGTGAATCAGACAGTCTTTCGAATTTCTTCTAAGAGATATGGGTTTCCTCACGATGTTTTCCTTCACCGTTAGCAGATGGCGAATCATTTGATTAGTACATAATAAACTCCACAAAGTGAAATTTATATTGGTACTGCCGCCCGGGATCGAACTCGCACCTTTTGCGTGCAAGTCGGTTACTTTCCCACTCGGCTACCACCGCTTCAAAGCCGCTTAAAGCAATAATGATTATAATTTATCAGGGAGTATATTTAAAGTGCACAAGACGTGACTATATCAAGTACTTTAAAAAATAAAAAGAATATTGCGTAAATTTTTCATGAAAAAAAATTATAAATTCTAAACACGAACCTGTCCAAGATGTTTATTTTTGATAAATATAGTCTGATAAAGCATCTATGGGCGCATGTTTTACAGTTTTTGTTTTTCAAAAGCGACCTTGATTTAATAGAGCATTAGCAGGCCTGGTTCACTCCGCTGTTTAGGTATGCATCTACAAGTACCCGGCCGCAACATTTCCAGGGGTATTATTTAGTCGAGTGTCGCGCGCGCGCATCGCGCCGGTCGCGTCGTCGGTTCGACGTAAGTTTACCTACGAAACGCACACGAAGCCGTAATTCGTCACCGATTCGTTTTCGCTTTTAAATATTTTAGACAAAAAAAATTTAAAGACATAAAAATATTCCACAGTATTCGGCTGCTTAAATAGTGATAAGGATCCTAACCTCTCGTTTTTCAATATTCCAAAGGATATTGCAAAGTAAAGAAACACGTTATCATTTAGAAAAACATCATTTGTTGGTACCTATTTGTAGCAAGATTTTGATATGTAGACTATAGGTACAGCACAGTTTTTGTAGAGACGTATTATTTATTTGTCCAACCAATTAAGTAGGTACTTATTTAATTGGGAAAATATATTATAACCGCCTATCACTCAATAGTTTTAAATTTCAACTGGACAAATGGTTCCAAACAAACCAATGACAAACTCTAATACCTACCTATTTTTAATTTAATCAAAAACATAATCATGGGCGGTGCCGCGGGCAACAGCTAGTACCCATTATTATAATTTGTTCTTCAGTGGTTTGACCAGTCCTGTGATGTGGACACACACTGCTCGTTCTTATAATTTAATTACTAAGTACCTACATTGAATATGTCCCCATATGTCCAAATTTATTTAAAAAGTCACTCGTTTACAAAAGTATAGTAAGTACCTACCTAAACCTAACAGGTACTTCAGATCAAAATTGATCTCTAAGTGACAACCATAATGTCCAGAAATACGCAATACAAAGGGAGCCAATTTGTAGGTAAATAAACGAGTAGGTAAGTTTTGTTCTGGGGAGCTGAATTGCGCTCTATTGTGTGCGAGCAAAGTTGATATTTGTTTAAATGATTTAGCGAAGTGAACCTTCTGTACCTGTACTATTAAGTATTCTGTGGCATTAGGCTTTTAATAAAAAAAGTAGATAGCTACTTATTTAAAATTAAATAAATTAAAGTTTGTCATGTTCTAAAATGCTTAATTTTTCTCCGTTTTCCGTGTAAATTTCGGTACATTTCTTTTTAGCGGGCGAAATTTCACACTTTTAGCTTCAGTATTTTTTTTATCTACCTACGTCTACCTAAGTACCAATACTCATATTATGTCAATCAGTCAGTTTTTTATCTTTTATATAATACACAGAAGTAATATTACACTTATAGAATGTATGCTACGTTAGTTATGTTGGTTTTTCCAACCAGGAACTTGTTTCTTTCGTCTAACAAAAACAAACACCGCTGTATATTACAGCATAGCACTATCTCGCTAAATATAATACCAGCCCCTCTAGACAAGTGGCATAAACGGTAGTCGTATCGAAAAGTCAAAAAAGCAAATGTATGGGATTTGACGTAAGTTTACGACATTATATCGTCAATTTACCTCAAATCCCATATATATTTTTATAACTTTTCGATTCGACTACCGTTTATGCCACTTGTCTGAAGGCTCAGTATACCTACTTAATATATCAGATGGAAGCTGTATAGTCTGTTGTTTACTATTGCACTGAATTTTGACAACTTAATAATACTTAATAATATTTTTCTGGACAACTCACACATCGCTATCTGATTCCAAACTAGGCAGAGCCTGTACTATGGCACAGATAATATAATACTAGTAACTATGGTAACCAGACAACTGATAAACATACTTATATATTTCTAAATACATACATATTATAGGTAAATTACACCCAGACACAGAACAAACATTCGTGCTCATCACACAAAGATTTGTCCTGGATGGGAATCGAACCCACGACCTCCGACGTAGCAGTTAGAGTCACTAACCACTAGACCAACAGGTCTGTCAATGAAAAGCTCTTAGATATATTTTAAAGGAAAATACGTCGTATGCTGTAAATTTTCCTATAAATACTATTTTCTATATCTACTATTGAGGTTAATAGTTTATAACTATCTTTCTGCTCTATAATAAATTGTAACAAATCAAATTGTAACTATCCAGCGACTGAAAAGAATAGCCTAAGTTTTTTGCCGGTTCTTTCTTTAGGCTTTATATTGTCTGTTCAGTCAGTAAATAAGGCAGTAGGCAAATCAGCTGATGCGTGACGTCATTTGGCATTTTCATTGACCTTTAAATCGTAGACCGTAAAAGATTTGAGCAAATGCATTTTTTATTCTTTACTAACTACGGCATATTTTCATCTACTAAGCTCTTAATTCACTAGTTTACGTTTAAGTATTTATTACATTAGATTGTCCAAACTAAACAAATAGCGGTGTAGTCCAGGTTTCCGGATTTTTGTTTGGAAATATTCTGTTCTCGTAAAGCTGTTATTGGACAATGTTATTTTGGATGAAATTATAGGAACAAAGCATTTTAAAGTACCCACATATACACTTTACATTCAAAGCTTCATAATACAGGCACATAGTGTCCCCTATCATCTATTATCGTAAGAATTAATTAACTACAAATAAATATTTCGTATATTAGTAATCAAAGTGTATCTCAACAGGACATACAGTTAAAGAAAAATAAGTCAAGTTTATAAACAAAATAATCTATTAGACGAGAGTTAGCAAATAAAGACGACGCGAGTTCTCAATCATCGCGTGCAATGTAAAGATTTTATTATGAAAAGCTGCCAATAATATTTCTTAACTATTTTTTGTATAAATACTTACTTTCTCAACCCATAAACGTCCCACTGCTGGGCACGGGTCTCCTCCATATATGGAGGGATATTAGCCTACTATACCACGCAGGCCAGACGGGTTGGTATAGGGTTTTGTTTCGAGTTTTCCCTCTCTTGCAGTGGATATTGTCTGCCTGACTCCTTTAGTCGACTCTTACGACACCCTCGGGATTGAAAGGGGTGGTGACATTTGTATTCTTAATCCGTCACCACACGGACAGTATGTATATATACAGTATAAATACTTACCTTTTGTAAAACACTACCTGTTAAGTGTTACATTTCTACTGATCAAAAGAGTTTTCAAAACCTTTTTAGGCTGTTGCTCAGAACGGAGTGTCCCTCGGCTACAAGCAAAAAGGGACAAGATAAAGGGGTGATTTTCCTAACATTTTAAGTGAACAATGTGTATATATTACAATAATTGCTTAGGTACCATCGGGTGGGCAATCATTTTAGTCTAAACTAAACAACAAACTGTTTGCTTGCATCATTTTACATTAGAAAACCGATGATCTAATTCACTTTCAATTTTCACCGATATCTGTACTCTACATGTGTACACGCCTGTCTAACGTCGATCATTATTATTGTTGGGTTGGAAACGTCGAAAACACGTGCCGCGTCATTATCGATTTCTCAAAAATAACAAAAAGTATACCATTCATTAAAACTATAATATTGGCAGTGTAATTTTCGTGAGAGCAACATTAAATTCCGCTCTGTTAGTTCTAATGATCTACAAAATTTATTTTCTTTTTTTTTTGTTCGGACTACTTACCAAAAAAGAGGTTTGTTGTGAACGATCCAAATTAATATTTACGCATTTTATGTAGGTTACGCTTACGCGACATAAATTCTTTGTGTTCAATTTTTGCGAGGCAGTTTTAGATCGAGAGGCGAAGGAACGCTGCAAGTTTGCAATATCACCATAAAAGGACATGGCCGCACCTCGTTCCGCGAATCAAACGCGCTAAAGTCTCAAGAGTGGAACAACTGTTCGGGAACACTGCCAAATGTGCGATTTTGCTTAATTGACGAGCACGGAACATCCCGTTCGTTTGATCGCGCTCCAGCGGCCGCTTGTCCGCCATTACAGCGTGAATAAAACATGCTTTAGTACGAAAGCGTACCTATTGAATTTATATCATGTCATTCTGTATATAGCGTATCTATATATATATTCTAGTTGCTCTTTTAAATTGTAAGTTAGGGTTGTTGAACGTAAATTGGCGTGATGAGTTTATAGTTTAATTTAGGCGATGCGTCCATCATGCATTCGACGGGCGTTCGTCGATCAGGTCAACGTCAAGTCACGGAAGCCGCAGCGCCACGGTTGGGTCGCGAAGCGCGAAAATGGAACGCAGCGGATATAATTAAAACTGTTCGGACAAATCGTTGGCGGGGGATAAACGCGCGAATTCGGTCAGCCATTGCTTCCCAGTCATGTTCTCAACGGTTCTTGTTCGAATGACACTAAGTAGTACCTACCTACAGACGATTTATACTGACATCACACCCAGAGTAGAAAAATAACTTAAGTTGAAGCGTGTTTGTTTTGAAATTTACATCTTATTCTTTACAGCTAAGGTTCAAAATTGCCCAGTGACATTTCTCTAGTTACGCCCGTTTTCTACTAAGGATGCGATATGCAAACAAGTGAATTTTACTAAAATTGCGTATAAAATAATCTTAAAACATGAAAATCACATTACCTTAGTACACGACGGTAAAGTCTGCAAAGATGGCCGCCAACATTAGGTTGATTTACTTATTTGTTCATGGGATTCAAACGGATACAATCCATAACAAAATTTATTGATACACTGTGAACGTTAACTGGTTACGAATAACAATGTTAAAGCTGCCAAAACTCAACTGAACAACTCAATACGTTACTATTACGTACGTAATCTACCCACATTTATTTACAAGTCAATATAACAACTACTTAATTAAATAAATACCCATGTTCCTCTCACTACTACACAAATTATGAAAAATATACTTTTTAAATTTGGGGCCATGACATCAATAAAGCCAATTATTCTCGATCTTAATTTAAATTTCGAATATGATAACCTTAAAACTAGGTTATATAGTTGACATCTAACGAATTTCAAATTATTAAGATCGAAAATGAATCGCTACAAGGAAGGAATGGTTTTTGCCCCATTCATTTTATTTTCATTCTCAAATATAGCAAAAAGAATCTCTTCCAATAGCGCTAAGGACAGTGTAACAGATAATTTTTATTATAATGTAAATGGGAAATTAACGGTAATAACTATGTTACCCAGTATAGAGCTTGTAAGGCGGATGTACTTAACAATTATTATCATATTCATAACACAGGAAGTCCGGTGAACGGAACAGTTGGTCTCCTGTGCTGTGGACTAAGTGTTACAACCACTTATAAAACGAATAAAAATATTTCTAAATACGTCTAAAAACTATTTGTAAATGCTTTATCGAATAGACGGCCAGTTAAGTTGTCATTTTCTTTTTCTTAAAACAACAACTAGGGAACATGCCTTGTGTCACGGGGGACTTAGAAATCCAATTCAATTCACGGACACAAATTAGGTACACCCAGACTCGGCATAAACATTTATGATTCATATTTTTTTTCCCATGTGGTCGGGGGTCATGGTCACCAACCAGTAGACCAAACAGGCTAGTCAAAATTCAAAATTTTTTAATATCATTATTATGGCGGGGAACCAACCATCTGATAGACAAAATCAGATATAAAACACATTCTAAAGAACTCTTTTTTACATTTCAATTAGGTACCTACCTATGTAATTAATTTTAAACAATGACGACCCTTATTCAAGGTACTTAATTAAATTATTTTCTAAGGTTGAAAAATATATGCTGTTTGCATATATTTTTCAACCTTAGAAAATAATTTCTGTCAACGTCAAAATATTGGCATGTTGGCTGCATTGGAACAAAATTTCAATGATAATTATAATCATTTTAATTTTAGTTATTGACAGTGATGTGATAAAACATTTTGTATTATATCAAAGAGGAATATAGATACCTACTCAAATAGCGCAGACGACACGAAAGTGCAGACCGTACCTACTGACAGAGACAGGCGCCTGCGGGGAGGTAGGAAGGGAAACGGGCGGGTGAATTCAATCATACCAACCTAACGATTTTGACAGCTCAGCTCCAACTGCATAGATAAAAAATTGGGTTATAATATACTATGGATGTCATGGCCCCTTGTTTTAATTCGAATACCTACTTAAATATTTTTGGATTTTATTGGTCGTTAATTTGTTTTTCTGCTATGTTTATGCAGGTAGGTACAATTACCTTGTGCTCTGTCGTTGTCTATGACCTAAATAAATAAAGTCGTTGGTATTTTCGCTAAAGTTAATAGGTTCTTTGACACCAATAAAGCTTAATTCAATGTCATCATTGTCGGGCATAGACAGGACTATTCTATTTCTAAATATCGCAAGTTCTATTTATAAACTATTGCGTTTGCTTTTCATCTGTTTTGTGATTACGAATAAAATTTATTTTCTATCATCTAAACTAATGTTAAAAAACGGTCTGGCGTTTATTTAGAGATGCGTTTTGAAAGAAACGTTTTCCGATCCCATGCCAGGGACATTCTATCATAAAGCCCAGCCTTGGTGTTACAAAATTGTTAGTCTAGTTTGTAATGGATGAATCAAAAACTACTGGACCGATCTAAAATAATCTTTTACTAGTGGAATACCATGTTATGCCAGAGCGGAGTGTCAGGCTATACCTAGTTATATTATTTTTAAAATAGGGACCCCTACGAAAACCAAATAAAATACATATATCCACCCATAAGAAACTGCTCTCCTCAAATTGGAACAGTCAATGGGAAAACATCTGATTTCCACCTTACAAAAGACAGCCGACCGAAGTTTCTTGGGGTAACACTGCCAGGCGGGACTTGTCTCAGGTTTTCAGCCTGAGACAAGTCCCGCCTGGCAGTGTTACGCTAAATGGGTTTGCTTTATAGGTTTCCGTACCAAAAGGATTATTCACAGGTCTCCAACGCTCATTTAGGAATGCGTTTTAAAAGAAACGTATTCCTAGCCCAGAGATAATCATAATCATAAAGCCCTAGTATAAAAAAATGGGTTGGCAACACGCATGTGATACTTCTGGTGTTGCAAGCGTCCGCAGGTTACGGTAACTGCTTAACATCAGGCGGGCCGTATGCTTCTTTGCCACCTAAGTAGTATAAAAAATAAAGATTATTTACAGTGCGCCTTTGTCCTTCTTTCTGTTTGTCACAGCTGCTTATTCTTACCATTATTATATTTTATTTTTTCATTCTTTTTCATTTTTTTCATCAATCAATCAATCCTTTAGAAAGAAATTAAATTCTCTAATTGATAACGAAAACCACATCAAAATCCGTTGCGTGCTTTAGGATTAGAGGAGTTAACGGATAAACAGACAGACAGACGCGAAAACCAACTTTGTTTTATACTCGTATTGTGTAAGAAAAGGGGCAGAAGCACGAAGATAACTTCATTTGCAGAAGAAATAGTGGGTTAGAAGTATCCATAGGTTATTCATTCTGTTTTAAAAAGTTGTAGTTGTTTGCGAAGTGAAAATCTATTTACATTGGTTTAAAGACTCGAGTGTGCCATAAAAATAAATAAAACAGTCGTCATATTAGAACAACTTCTTCTCAAATGTGGTCTCCTCAGTCTCAACAAACTTTGAGATTTGAGATTTCCCTTTCGAGTGCAAGAGAGCAGAGTCAAAAGAGAAAGGATTTTCTATAAGATCATTATCTACAAAGTCTAAAAACTAATTATTGTACTTACTATAGAAATGTATTCATCGACCTACATACATTTATCTAGCAAAATAATACTTTTTTTTATTCAAAATAATATCTCAGTACCCTTATCACGAACATTTTTGAAGTATCGTTATAGTAACGTATTCGAATAGTAATAGTAAACTTTTGTATGGAAACTTGATCAGCGCTCCGTGGGCGTATTTGGAACTAAAAAATGGTAGCACGAACACTAAAGTGATATTTCGTATAGTAATCGTATAGTTATCGAGTAGTAAAATTGAATGAAACTATGGAAAACGGTAGCACGAACATTTTTTTTGACGTATAGTATCGAATTTCTCGATAGCTGGCTATCGAGAAACTCGCAAGTGCTCTCACGGACATTTTTGAGGTGACAATGTTATCGAAAGGTAGTTAGCCGTGCGTTATATTAGTGAATTAAGTATAATATTGTTTTTATGACCAAACAAAAATCGTTCTGTGGCATAGATACTATTATTTATTACAATTACAAAATAAAATACTTGTTTAAAGTTATATTTTTAGCCTTACTTTGCTTTATGCAAAGCAAAGCAAAGTTAGGCTAAAAATATAACTTTAACTTTAAAAAGGTATTTTATTTTGTACACAACATACCTCTTAATAATTAAATAACACTAGTTAATTACAATAATAACATAATCCTTACTAATATTATAAATTTGTATTTGTAAGAATGGATGGATGGATGGGTGTTTGTTACTCTTTCACGTAAAAACTACTGAACGGATCTGGATGAAAATTGGCTCACAGATAGATTATGGTCTGGAATAACACATAGGCTACTTTTTGCAGCGATAACCGACATCCACGCGTGCGGAGCCGCGGGCAATAGCTAGGATAATTATATTTGATGTAAAGTATTGTAAAGACATCAAATATTATGTTATCATTGTACCTAGCTAGTGTTGTTATTTAAATATTAATAGGTATGTTGTGTTATAGTACTTATTTACCTCTTTTTACCATGTTTATACTAATATTATAAAAAGAAAAAATGAATTTATAGGTTTGTAATGAATTCCTTAATTTAATAACTATGCGACCGAATGTAATGTTTTTTTTCACTAATTAATGCTACATTATCACTGAGAAATTGTATTAGAAAAAAAATAGGAACCCCTTAGAGAACTAGGTAAATAATTGTTTACCGATGCAATGTTGGGACAGGCCACTAGTTATTAATATTTTTATTGCTTGTAGCCCACTGTTAATAGTGTAACTTAATATAGGCACCTACTTAATGAATATTGTAACAAAAATGTTAATCTCATATACCTACCAACATATAAAGTTTTCTACCTATCTAATTTTATTATTGTAAGGTAATAAATAAGTTCTACCTATCTAATTTTATTATTGTAAGGTAATAAATAAGTTGCAACCACATGACAATTAAAAAATATTTATTATAAAAGTATACATATAGGATAGGTACTAAATAACAATAATTAAAATTTCAACCAACAATAATGACATATAGTATTCCACCCCGTTTTTAACAACTCAGAGTAGTAATGTAAAGAACCATGGCCTTTCACAGCGGTAGTGACTCTTTGAAGCTTTTGTTAAGACAGCCTACTGTCTCAGTACTGATTTGGGCTTTGGTGGTATGATGGGACTCATCATTGGCAGTAGGAGTCCTTAATTCTTGCTGTAACCTGGAGTATCATGGGGTATTAATCGCCTGAAAGAACAAGAAAAAAAAAATTTGTTGCATAAATTATATTCTATAGTAATCTATAGGTAGGCCATTATATGCAAGAGTTGTCAAGGTTGGTATAACAACACACATATGAATGGGTATTATCTTAGTAACATATATTATTGTATCACTTAGTAGTGGTGAAAATATTGTGCATATTTTATGCAATTTCTGAATTTCTTGTGCATATACAATAAGGTCAGACGTGTGTGTCTCAGGACTATATTATACAGTGAGTAGGTAAAATATAATACATCAACTTACTAATCAATGTTGCATACTCCCTAAGATCCTCTTTTGCAGGTGGTATTACAAATAAAATATTGATTAGAGTCCCCTTTAGAGGTAGCGTGTCTGTTATAAGTTCTTGAACAATGTGAAAATAAACTATCATATTATTAGGTAATATTATTTCCAAAAAATTATGGCAATTTGTATACATAAGCAAAACAGCAAATAATATAAAATAGTTATATCTATATCCATTTTGCTGTTATAAAATTGCACAAAGCATGCTAAAACCAAATTCAGGCAAAGATATTCCAACTGTTTTATTTATTTAGAGTTTTAGTCTTTCCTCTATCATTATGTTGGGTTTTCACTATTACACGACACCTTGCAAAGCAAATGAAGTAATTATGCACACAACATTCGAACAAGTGAAAATAGACGTGCAGTGTAGTGTACCTTTTAGTGTGAATCAATTTATATAAAAATGTAACTTACTTCCCGCCACTTTTATTCACTCCAAGATTCTTCTTGGCTGTTGGTAAATTCCTTCCACTTTTTAGTAGCCCAGTGGTATCCATTTGTTAAATTCAGTTAAAGGTAAGATAAATTCTGCATTCCTTGATTGTTTCAGACAACGTTTTATTACTTTTATTCACTATTTAGTTGTTTTGTTAACAATTATAACAATATTTTAACATATTTGGAAATACGACGAATTCCGCGCGTAAAAAGTCACATTCAACAGTCAAACAAAACTTCAAATTTGAACAAAATGGCGACGTTTAGAAATTGATAAGCTTAAAGCTTTTTGAAAATTAATGTATTTAATTATAATATTGTAATTTAAAGTAAATAATAATTCAACTTTACATATACACAAGTTTGTAACATTATATTTACATTTTGTTACTTTTTAAGCACAGTTAATGTTTTGATGAATTTAATAATAGCAATTTTTAAACGTGTCATTCGTTTTCATTCGTTCAAATTGATATTGTATACTTGGCATTATTTTACTATAGTATCGAGTTCACGAGAGTAAAATTTAAGCGTTCGTGCTACGGATGATTAAAGTAATAGTATCGAATCCGTTTTCGTGTAGTAAACTCGATACGAATACTTTACGATAGTGTGGAATGTTCGTGATAAGGGTACAGTAAATTTTTAAAAATAAAAATATAATTCCCGCCGAAACGAGTCATAGACAATTTACTTTATTAAGCAACTTAATTTGTTTTTAGAACACAAAAATCTGTTTGTAAACATTGTTGTCGCATTGACGTTTTATTATAAGTAGGTTACAAAATTCACAACCTCCTTTATCCTTTATGCATAATTTCTTTGGCATATTATTTTAGCTACTTAAAACAGAATGTGCTCTGGATGTTTTTCTTTCAACTAGAGACATGATCTAAATTTTTGTAATAAATAAATAGGTCTCATATTATAACGTCTGGTGTAAATAGATCAAACAGTGTTGATTTGTTGAGCCAATTGCTTGTTAGCTGATTTCATTATTCATGTTTTAATTCATTCTGTTTTGTCAAAATATCGTCGGTTTCAGAACGGATTTGCCAACTTAGGAAAGCGCTGAATTTAAACAAATGGATTTTTACTGACTGCAAAAAGGAGGAGGTTGTAATTTTTTGGCGCTTTAAAAACGCAACGTTTCTTTTTAAAATGATGATGGTGATAAATTTAAATAAGTAATTCCATTTTTATTAAGTCACTTTAAAAGTAAATTAGCTATAGGTAGGTCCTATTATCAAATTTAATAAAACCCTATATATACCTACCTGTCTGGCTAGCGGGGTATAGTAGACCTGGTATAGTACCCCTCCAAATGTATCTATAGGGGAGACCCGTGCCCTGAGGCCGTCCCATGACGTGAGCAACTCAAACGAGGAAGAGTTCTCACGTTTCACAAGTTATGGTTCCAGTTAGGAAATTGGAGGTTACGGCTACAATAGTTAACAAGCTAGAATAAAAATATTACTTAAATATTAAAGCAATGTGGAAAAAGACTCACTCCACTCCAAGACGTAAAACAAGCGGTGGACAAATTCGAACTCCGGAGTAGGAGCTCGGATGGGATTTCTGTGGATGGGACAGTTGGTAGTGCGCTGGGCCGGAACCCGAGAGGCGCAGGTTCGAAGCCTGCTCCGGGATCTTTTTCCACATTGCTTTAATATGTAAGTATATTTGAGCTGATTGCATAGCAAAAATGCTAAAAATATTACTATTGTTAGATCATAACTACCTCAGATTATTATTATGTGATATTACACGACTTGACATGACGAGATGGCAAACACCCAATTTTTTCGTAGCATGATAGGGCATGGCACAAAAAAATATTTATTATTGACTTAGATTATATACATATAAGATTATTGATCAGCTTCAACGGCGTACATTTTTACATAGGCAATAAGCCTATCTGGTATTCCGATGTAAAAGCTTAAATTTCATCAAAATCTGTCCAGTAGTTTTTATGTGAAGAAGTTACAAACACACATAAGTCTTCACAAACTATCGTATTCAATAATAGTAGTAGGATACTGTGTACCACAGTAGTATAGCGAAGTCTTTTCCTTAAACTTTGGTATTACATTGTACTTAATTGAAAAGCTAAAAAATAGTTTTTTTTTAAGAGAAGCAAGCCCAACTTGCAGTTTTGTTTTCATATTTTAATTGGAAATTTTAAAGATGTCAACTTTATGATGATGTAGCAAGGTTGTTATAGTGTCAAATTTAAATAAAGATGGCAAATAAATCGCTATAAGGACGCTATGCAACGGCCCAATGTGTGTTGCGAAGCTTTAAGGTAACTTACAGTAGGTAACCAATCTAATGATCTTATATTCTTAGGGACTGGTCTTTCGAGTCTTTAGAATCTTTTGTGCATTTTTATAGTTAGGTACTTATCTAACTACCCTGTTAGATATTTACTTTATCCATTTATTTCTTTGTTCAAAATATATGATAAGTTTGTTTATCTATATCGTTGAATGCACGTTCACAATGTAAGAAAATGAAAAACGAGCTGTTGGGTATGTAACGAAAATAGATTGTCGCGCCGCCCGTCGCTTCTCCAATGTCGAGGTGATATGCATTGTGCCCAGCGTACAGCGTACCAATGAGTCTAACAAAAAATGTTTTTAAATATCGACCTTACTAAGTTCATTACGTCAAATTACCTTGAGAATTCGCAGTTCTAGGTTGGGTTTAGGTCATGGGATTTGTTTTGAGTCGTAGAGTTATAGCGATTGTATTATGGCTTCGTTTCGGAACGTTTTTAAAATTCGAATGTTACGTAATCGTTTTGTGTTACTGGCAATGGAATAATAAATACATCGTAAAATAGATTTAAAAAAAACAATAAATTATGGAAATATTTTTGTTCAATTACCGAATCGAGGCAGAGCCAACAATGTATAGTCTATTATGTCTATTTCAAATAGCATGGGTACGTACAGTCACGTTTGATGAGATCCATTTCACGCATTTTATTTTTCGAAAGAAATAAATATGGCAAATATAGAAAATGAACCCAAATTAATAAATGTACAAAAATTGGTTTAATTATTTATTTTAAAACATATTTTATATACATATAATAATTATTTTATAATAATTTTAAAATTCCAATGTGATGCAAAAACAAACCTCTCCAAATGTTAGTGACGGACAAACTCTAAAACTTCCCGTTCACCTATAGATAATAAAAGATAGAATATAAATTAATAGGTATGTATATATTTTTTAAATATTCTGATAAAAAATATTGTCCAACTGTGTAACATAGACAATATTTTAAAAAAAGTTCCGTACAAAAACTTAACAAATGTCTTCCCATGCGAAGCCGTGTCAGGCCGCTAGTTATTCACAAGAGGCAAAGAGAATTAAAATTAATGAAAGCAAGTTCGTGTATTAATTATAACGGCATCCTCAAGAAATCCTTAGTAAATACTTGGCTCGTTACTCATTAAATATTCATTGAAACATACATAGTAAGAAGCTTATCTACTTAACGTTTGTCTAAAGACACGGCTAATGCTTCACATTATTTATTATTAAGCATTTGTCCATAGGTCATTGGCACGTGAGTAATGAGGAAGCCCAAATGTGTGTCTTCACGCTCGGCGACATTAAAGGAATTAAAAATAATAACTTACTTCGATTTTTGCTTTTATAATTATTATTAAAAAAAAATCTAACTGTACAGCTGTCAATGTTGGCTGCATTGGAATCATTTTTTAATAAGACTTCGTCCATTCGATATTATTTTTTTGAATCATTTTAAACCATTCCGAATGGCTAAATTTATACATTTTACTTCAAACACAAAGAAATGGCACCCTAAGCGGAAAAGCCGTATCTATACACCTATCTATAGCCTATGATACGGGCGTGTCGCCATGCGAGTCGTCGCAGTCGTTTTAACGTAGTCGGCTAATTTATATAAAGTTAAGAAATGCCAAGGGTATTTCTCATTGTACGCCTTTTCTCCACTCAGGGCAATAAATAACATACCCAACCTAAACTAGCAAGGCATGGAGCGTTTATTTACTAATAAACAATTAGTCTGTACGAGTGTACGCCCTCAAAATTACAAAGCATGTTGAGGTCATTGGCATACGAGCATTCTGGTATCCAAACATTCTCCGCTTCCTTTACTGATCAAAATCGTTCACATGTTAAAAATAGAACACTTCCCGAACGAAAATAACCTAAAATGTTAGTCTTAGTAACAAATGCTATGTTTTTTTCTTTTGTTAAACTGGCACAGTGACTCTGTTTATTTTAAAAGTTCGATATTTGAATAATGACAGTGATGAGGTTTTATTTGTAGAGTTTTATTCTGGAATTCAAAAAGGTCAATTGATAAATATTGTTACTTTGGACGATATTATTTTTATCTGTAACCACCAAGGATCTTTATAAGTTTCTTGGTAACCACAGACATATGTAGATATCGATCTTTCGAAAGACATTTTCCTTTTACCTGATGATGACGACATAGTTAAGCAATATGAACTAACCAGAATTCATGCCACTGGAATAATTATTACTAAGGTTAAAGCTATTCTAGCTTTGTATTCAAGAGTAAATAAAAAGCAATGACATGGAATTAAGGAAAATTTGTTCAAGCAGAAGCTTACTCGTCCACATTAAATTTGGCAGCAGGAGCTTTGAGCTTTATTCAGAACCAGTTAGGCCAACCGGCCAACCTAATAAAATTACAATGTCTCACAATGAGTATTTATCTCGCGAACGAGGCAAGGGCAGGAAGTAGGCAGAAACCACAAACAACTTTTCTCAAAAGACACGCTTATTGTCTGTGGTTGTCGCTTTAATGGAACGAATTCGTTCATGGTAAGTAGGTGACAGACAGTTGTACGTTAAATAATATTTGTAGGTAGTTTGTGGACTTACCGTAATCAATCTTTCCACCGCTACGGGATCCGAAGGTTAGGCAAATAGGATTTTATCATCAAGCCATCTCCCACTGCTGGATATACCTCCTCTTTACCGCGCCAATGTTCCGGTCCTACAATATCGAAAACAGGATTTAAGCATTTGTTAATAAGACTTCGTCCATTAGATATTATTTTTTTAAATATTTTAAACCAGTGTTAGCCATTTTGAATTCATACATTTTAACGAAATAAAAAACAAAATACCTGTTTTTTGGTTAGAATTTAGAATCTTCTTTTAGGAACTAACAACTATCCAACTTAAACAATTAAGCACAAGTCGATGTAAGATAATTAAGTAATATGATGAACCAAGATTTACGATTTAGATAGGTAGGCACCCACGCTAAATGCTAAATGTTTGTCACTTAGGCAGGTGCCTACGCCTTTATTGACTAGGACCAGAGGCTTTACGAGCTATTGGCACGGCACTGAAATATAAAACACCGCCAATTTTACACTGCGGGCATGTATTATAAGTTTCCTTTCAGAAAAACCCAATATAAATTTTTGACTTGACCCGGGAATCGAACCAGGGACCTTGTTATCCGAAGTCGCACTTAACGACCACTATTCCAACAAGACAGTTTATTAGGCTGCTGAAAGCTTGTTTTCCATATCAGTTTTGTATGTGTATAAAATGATTAGGTACTAGCTGTTGCCCGTGGCTCCGCCCGCGTGGATGTCGGTTATCGCTGCAAAAAGTTACCTATGTGTTACTCCAGACCATAACCTATCTCTGTGCCAAGTTTCATCCAAATCCGTTCAGTAGTTTTTACGTGAAAGAGTAACAAACATCCATCCATTCTTACAAACTTTCACATTTATAATATTAAAAGGATTATTTATTTGATAGGTACTATAATAGAATTTTAAAAGTTGTTTTTTACTACAAATGTTAGAGGTGAACACATTAACCTATTTATATTATAAACGAGTATTATAAATAGGTTATTATATTTACCAACGTCTATTACAATTTTAAAATAGTTGCAATACTGTTATAATGTGTACGGCGATGCGGACGCCCGCCATTATTTATTTTCATTTAAACTGTAATATTTTAACAATAAATCGCACTAATATTAGAGAGAGAGAAAAATATTTATTTCTTGTTTAGGTACAATATACAATAGGTACAATTCTCAGACTAATATTAGTCTGAGGTACAATTTTAGAATACAAACAAAGAAATAAATGACCACCCATTCAGCTATTTGCTACCACAATGCATTATTATAAACGCAAAAGTTTGTGATGAAGACCTATCCATCCGAATAGAGGTTTGATACTCTTTTACGCAAAAACTTTAAGTTAATAAGTTAGTAGAGTTATAGGTACTCACTGAAAAAGAACCTAGGCTTTTTTTAAACATTCACGCGGGCAGAGCCATTGTCGGTAGCTATTTATTTGTCTATCTTCATAATTTCCTTTGTGAAGTACAATTTATGTCGATAAATAAACAGATTGCATTTTATATTTTCAAAAACATCACGCTTTTGGTTTCGTAGATACCCTCGTTTCGTTATTTAGGGTTGTTTTATACTACTTGGGAGGCAAACAAGCATACGGTCCGCCTGATGTTATCTTTTTTTAAACAAGACAACTCCCGCACTAGAGAACAAGCTCTGTGTCGCGGGGGACTTTATAAACATACAATTAACGGACACAAATTACACCCAAACTCAGAACAACTGTGGGAATCGTATCGTCGAACCTCGTGAACAGCAGGCGCATACTGCGACCACTGGCAGTCGATTGCAAAAATCCAGTGTGCACATAGTGTTATATTATTAGATAATAAACAAAGCACTGCACTATACATATGTAGATATCATTTCCAGATTAAATAATCTCATTCGAGTCGTTTATAACGACGTAGGTACCTGGGTTCCAATAATTCTGCTAATTTACAGTTGGCTTACTTGAATCTGAATTGATTCTCAATTGAATCTCAGTAGCATTTTTGGTATTCTGCTAATAAATTTAAGACCAATATTTGGAAAACTATTGGTCTTAAATTATTAGCATTTTTGGTATTACATTATTGGTATACCGCTAAATAATTTAAGACCAATGGTTTTCCAACTATTCATCTTAAATTTATTAGCAGAATACTAAAAATACTACTGAGATTTAATCAAGAATCCATTCAGATTCAATTGAGCCATCCGAATTGGGCCCCTGGATGTAATATGGTATCTACTTATTTACTTCTTTTCAATATTATGTTTCAGTTTGTAGAATACCTGCAGCTGCAGCCTTCCTTGGCATGTCAAATTTATAAACAAACGTCTTAGAAAGGCAACGCGCGGGCGTAATTGTTTACTATTATGAAAGGCTTTATTTAAACAAAGTTGGATTAACTTTGTTATATTAAATATTTTTAGCTTAAATGCTTAAATATACTTAACTATTAAAGCAATGTGGAAAAACACGAGCTCGGAGCAGGACTCGAACCTGCAGTTCCTGCCCAACTCTCGGGTTCCTGCCCAGCGCACTACCAACTGTGCCATCCGAGCTCCTACTCCAGAGTTCGAATTTGTTCACCGCTTGTTCACGTCTTGGAGTGACGTCAGTTTCACTCAAACGTTAGCCGTTACAGGTCTATACGTAAAACATCTTCCAATTGTGAGGAAATAATGTTATTAAAGAATCTTCTTATCGTTTGGTTAGTGGCCAACCTGGTGACAGAGTTATTAAGATCGCCCATACTTAGGCCTGTCGTGATCTAACGACTGATAACAGTCGGGACCGACATTTAACGTGCCCTCCGAAGCACGGAGATGAAATACCACTATGCGGTCACCCATCTATAGGGTAACCGCGCTCTTGGTTGCTTAACCCGCTGATCGTTTACCGAACAGTGAGTGCACCTGGCTATGAGAGCCTCATTCAAACCATTCAAAGAATGAAACCACTCAATATAATAAAATATCCAATAAATAATCCTTACGCCTAGTTCGAAGGTATATTCAGCTAGACACATAGGTACAGGTACCTATAGTCTATTTCACATAGCATGGGTACTGTGACTTTTGACATTTGAAGATAAAGATGAATGAAAATTATTGAATCAATCGCTACCAATCGGCTAATTGAATGATGAATGTCTATTACTTTCATTGATATTACGTCTGTGAAAACTTGTAATTGGCCGTCTGTTACTTATTGTTTAAGATTCTTAATTGTATTAGCTGTAAGTTTTCCAAATACAATAAAATAAAATAAAAAAAATAAAAAAGTACAACATGTCAAACGTATTCTTATTCATACATACATGTGACTGGCCTGTTGGTTTAGTGGTTAGTAATCCTGACTGCTACGCCGGAGGTCGTGGGTTCGATTTCCACACGGGACAAAAGTTTGTGTGATCCATAAATGTTTGTTTCGAGTGTTGGTGTAATTTGCGTCCGTGAATTATATTATATCTATATTTTAAAAGTCCCCCGCGACATAAGGCTTGTTCACTAGTGCGAAAGTTGTCTTCAAAAAAAATCGTTACAGCCTGATGATGTCCACTGTTGAATGCAGGCCTTAAAGCTAGTCAATCTATACTAATATCATAAAGCTGAAGAGTTTGTTTGGTTAAACGCGCAAATCTCAGAAAGTACTGGTTCGATTAGAAATATCGTTTTTTGTCGAATAGTGCATTTATCCAGAAAGGCTATAGGCTATATAACATCACGCTATGATCAATAGGAGCGGAGCAGTAGTGAGATATTCATTACAGCGTAATGATGTCCACTGTTGAATGCAGGCCTTGAAGCTAGTCAATGTATTATAAACTTACAATTTTCTATATCATATTACAAATTAGCAGAATTGTGGATCAGAACAGACAGTTATATCGACGATGACATACAACATTTAAGCACTAATTCGATTTAGCAACATATAATTACATTCCAGCTTCTTGGAATCCAAGTTTTACGTCCGACCTACATGTAGACTGTCCAGGAATGAGTCAGGAGGTCGTTGGACTGCTCGTAAATGTTGGGGAAAGTAAAACCCATTAATGATGGTTGCCGCAAAATGTGAGTCAAATGTGTTTTCGTTGGCAGAAGTACGTACTTGCGTTGAATGTTTTTTATTGGCAAATAATATTGTATTGAAGGTGACTGTAGTTAATCAGTCCATATTGAGGTTATGGGTACAGATAATTGATGACGCAGATGCTTCTTTACAATTTTCGTTGCTTATTAATTTTTATATCTTTACTTTTCACGGTCAAACTCAAACTCAATTTTTTTTTATGAAACTTATGAAGAAAATGTATGAATGAAAGTCATAAATTATGAATAAGCTAGAATGATGATGTCAGCAATTTTTTTCTACGGCTAGTTGGCTGACGAAAATGGATGATTCACGCTTAATTTAGCAACGAAAAAAAAAGCTAGAAATATATAAATTTAATTATTGTTCAGTAGTATTACTAAAGAGCCTACAAAAATGTAAAAAAAAGCAGACCTTACCAAATTATTTATTTTTATTTATTTTTTAAAAAGACAACTCCCGCACTAGAGAACAAGCTTTGTGTCGCGGGGGACTTTACAAACATACAATTAACGGACACAAATTACACCCAGACTCAGAACAATTCTTTGTGGGTCACACAAAGTTTTGTCCTGTGTGGGAATCGAACCCACAACCACGTGCACAGCAGGCGCATACTGCGGCCACTGGACCACCGAGGCAGTCAATTATGGGAAAATTATGGGACGGCACTTCTATTGTCTTTTATTGGAAAACTAATGCAAAAAAATATATAAAAGTTTATAGTTTAAAAAAGCAGAAGAAATTGAAAAAATATAGATTCATTTCTTATGCAAATTTACCAAAAAAATCCTGGGGTTATTGCCCGTTACAAAGCATAATCATGTATTGCATTAATATCAGCAGCTTTGCCCCACAGCAATATGCCGTAAGACAGGACGCTGTGAAAATAACTAAAATAAACTAATCTAGCCGTATCTACATCAGTAAGTTGTCTTACTTTACTAACTGCAAAAGCCGCAGAGCAAAATTTACCCGTGAGGGCTTCCCATTGAAGTTTACGATCTAAAGTTAAACCGACAAAAACTGTGTACTCTACAAGTGAAATCGTTTCATTATTTAGACTCAGATAAGTGGTAACACTTTTTACTTTAGGCATGGTAAATGGCATTTAAAAATATTTAATGTCAATTTTTATGTTTAAAATCTCCCCTTAGAGGCGCTGGGACATCCAATGAATTCATCAAAATTTTACTCGACTTATAAATTTACCTATTTTGTAACCTGTAATAGTTATCGTGTTTTATTCATAGCCAAGACCACAATTCGAGCATATAGGAGGCAGATATACAAGACTATAGATAACAGCTCGGTGTATTTTAAGCACGCCTGTCTAGATTGGGCGTAGGCACATTTCATAATGTGTATTAATCACGGTGGGGCCAGTAGACACTGGTTTCCAAATGAATCGGCGACAATGTTAGTTGATGTGTCTGACAATCATAGATTTTGATTGCATATTATACTAGCTGTTGCCCGCGGCTCCGCCCGCGTGGATGTCGGTTATCGCTGCAAAAAGTAAGTAGCCTATGTGTTATTCCAGACCAAAATCTATCTGTGTGCCTAATTTCATCCAGATCCGTTCAGTAGTTTTTACGTGAAAGAGTAACAAACATCCATCCATCCATCCATTCTCACAAACTTTCACATTTATAATATTACTAAGGACTAGCGACCCGCCCCAACTTCGCTCGGGGTAGTAGGTCTCCAGTGCCCATCTAAGGGAAAATAAAATGTCTTTTTGGGATAAGACGTCATTACCTATAACACGTTTATAATACGTTTACTGCTACTGAACGGATTTGGATGAAATTTGGCACACAGATAGATTATGGTCTGGAATAACACATAGGCTACTTTTTGCAGCGATAACCGACATCCACGCGGGCGGAGCCGCGGGCAACAGCTAGTCTTTTATAAAATGGAGGTCCTTACTAAGTAGGGCTTGCTAACCTGGTGCACTACCTCTCTTAATATAATAAAATGATCTATCTAAATTTAGACTGAACCTAGATAGAGCTATTAAATCGTAGGCGTCTCTAATTATACATATATCTCATGTCTATAATTACTATCTACATAAAATCTTACGGTAAATTTAAATGAGTTGCCGCCTTTGCCCCAAAATACAATAGAATTAATAGCTCAATTTATATACTGGCCTGTTGGTCTAGTGGTTAGTGACTCTGACTGCTACGCCGGAGGTCGTGGGTTCGATTCCCACCCAGGACAAATCTTTGTGTGATGAGCACGAATGTTTGTTATGTGTCTGGGTGTAATTTATCTATAATATGTATGTATTTAGAAATATATAAGTATGTTTATCAGTTGTCTGGTTGGTTACCATAGTACAGGCTCTGCCTAGTTTGGGATCAGATAGCGTTGTGTGAGTTGTCCCGAAAATATTATATTATTATTATTATTAAATACAAATTTGGTTTTGCTAACGTTAGATTAATGTGAATAATCTCGGTCACATATCACAAACTAACTATACAATATTATATACTAGCTTTCGCCCGCGGCTTGGCCCGCGCGTACATTCGTATGTGTTATTCCAGACTATAATCTATCTCTGTGCCAAATTTAATCCAGATCAGTTTAGTAGTTTTTGCGTGAATGAGTAACAAACATCTATACATTCTTGCAAACTTTCGCGTTTATAATATTAGTATAGATTAGACCTTTGATTATTAGACATGTTAATAATCAAAGAGATTAGACGTAGACCGCGGCATGTTGGTATATAAAAATTCTCCTTGTTTAACTCTGGCGAAGTCGGGGCCAACCGCTAATTTATTTTTTTATGGTGGCAAACAACCATATTCCTGTGTATTTAAGATGTAGTATCCCGAAGATAGGAAAACGTTTCTTTCAAAACGCATCCCTAAATGAGCTCTGAAGACCTGTACTCACACATAAGAACACATACATCTACACTGCTGTGTGTAGTTATTTGGCTGTGGTTGTCTGTAAGCTGGAGGTCCTTCCCCAGTCGGCCTTTCTCGCTAGTATAGTGCCCAACCTCTCTTAGAATTAACTCATATCACTCATATGACACATTTTTCTTCAACGATCGCCTCACATATTAAAAGCGTTATGGTCTATTTTCATCGGCAATCAGTTGCATAATCTCAGTAGACCAATTAACGATCAAATATGAGACACCGCCCACTCTGTCCGTCTGTTTGTCACAGATGCTCGTATTGCGAAACAGAGCCGGTTGCAATAGCTATATCAGATTTGATGAGACAACTTTTATCGATTTAGGCTATTTGTAGGTTGAAACGTTTTTGATTTGTAGCTTTTTTATTGCCAATTGTGGCGTGAGGCCCATCTGATGATGTAACTGCTCCTAATGAATAACGGTAGTGTCAAGGGCGCATTTAAGAACTATGAAGTTTGTGCTCTCTGATTACTTTTTTTTTAAAGACAACTCCTACACTAGAGGAGCAAGTCCTCTGCCGCGTGCCGCGGGAAACTTTGCAAAAATATATCTATTTTTTAACTAAACAAGCTCTGTGTCGCGGCCGGGGACTTTACAAACATACAATTAACGGACACAAATTACACCCAGACTCAGAACAATTCGTTATGGGTCATACAAAGTTTTGTCCTGTGTGGGAATCGAACCCACAACCTCGTGCACAGCAGGCAATTAACTGACACAAAGTACATGTAGGTACAAATATTCTTAGATTATTTCTTTCTTACAGTATGCAAAACAGATAAGGTACCAGGGTCGCTCTATACGGATAGTTTTTTTTAGAAAATTCTTAATATAATTTTATGATATTTTGTAAGGTTACACAATTCATCATCATCATCTCAACCCATAAACGTCCCACTGCTGGGCACGGGTCTCCTTCAAACATTTGGAGGGATATAAGCCTACTATACCACGCTGGCCAGACGGGTTGGCATAGGGTTTTGTTTCGAGTTTTCCCTCTCTTGCGGTGGATATTGTCTGCTAGATTTACTCCTTTAGTTGACTCTTACGACACCCTCGGGATGGAAGGGAGTGGTGACATTTGTATTCTTAATCCGTCACAATTACTATTACAATTACTCTCATTTAATAACCATAGCAAATGTCCTAAAAATATATTCAGTATTTTCTAAAACAAATCAATCCTTATAGACCCTGGTACCTACCTTAGGTATCTGCTCTGTATACCGTACAATCAGGTTCTGTTTTAGGATTGACCATCATAAAACGAAAACTGTGGGCATCCAAACAAGTAGATGTAGATTTTGGGATAGAGATAGATACTTATTTATTCTCTTTATGATAGCTGACTGGCCGAAAATCTTGCCGAAAATAGGGCATTAGATACAACAACAAAAACCAACATTAATATCTACAATGGGCCTGCCTTTTTTTTTGTAGAGGGGAAATGCTTTACGCATACCGCCCTGACTGGGGTAGCGAGACGGATATGTCGGACTCTCTGGCTCAAAGATGGTAGGCGGCCGGCATACCGACTAAAACCCTCCTGTGCACCAACACCCGCCTTCACGGGTGGACCACTGGAACCTGATATGACGCCAGTGGGCCACCCAGCGGCTGCCCGCTTCACGCGGGCTCCTTCCCCACTGACAGCGTCCGGGCGCACCGGGAACACTGTCCCTCCGCGGAAGGGTGCGGGTGAGACTCTGCTGCCCCAGTCTCTCCGCACCCTCACTATGGCGGCATCAGACGCTCGTAGGCGCGCCGACCGACGACGCCCAGTTCGTCGGCTGCCTATACCAAGTATGTCGTTGACAAGCGGCTAGTTATGCGGTCACAGATAAAAAATACGAAGAAAAAGGCGGCAAGATGAAATAGTTTTAATAATGAGAATATATGTCATTTACAAATTGTCTATTACAAGTGAACCAATTCTCTCACTTCAACGACTCGAGACAATCCTCAAAGAGGGGACACTTAGTAAGACTGGCTAAAAATGAGCATGACATGTGTTTTACTCGTGTGTATGTGTATGTATGTGACTCATTTATGACTCAACTAATATTGTATCGTTCTCTTTAATAATATTATAGTACTAGCTGTTGCCTGCGGCTCCGCCCGCGTGGATGTCGGTTATCGCTGTAAAAAGTAGCCTATGTGTTATTCCATACCATAATCTCTTTGCCTTAAAATTTCATCCAGATCCGTTTAGTAGTTTTTACGTGAAAGAGTAACAAACATACATCCATCCATACTTACAAACTTTCGCGCTTATAATATTAGTAGGAAGAAAAAAGATAGATATCGCGCACTAGCGCTCGAAAATTGTTGGCGACAAAATTGGCTAATTGGTGTCATTCGGCCTATATCTCTCTCATTCTGTATCATTACGTTCCGTATTATATATCGAACTTATTCATATAAGCAAGTTCATGAAAAAATTGTTCGTGACTCTTCTCACCCCTCCCCACGCGTAGAGGGGGAGGTAGGGAATAAGTCGCACTAATGGGCAGTGCGACTTATTTCAAAACTTACCTAGGTATTCTAAGTTCTAACATAAACATAAACAGAAATGAAATAATATAGTTGCTTGAGCATTCCAGTCCTTATCTTTAAATTTAACTTTTTGTCAACATTCTTTGCACGTCCGATTTTCCGACCACAAACCGATCGATCGAAAGTGAAACTTTACCACTGGAAAAAACTCACTTTGTGGTCTAGCGATGTGGTTTTATTTTAATTGTATGTTAGACAGTTTACCTATACTTACACCAGCTTTTTATAGCAATGAGTAGGACTTTCTCTTGATTTTCCAGTTGTACTGATTTTTGTGCATTTGATTAGATGTCTAAATAAATCGGTTCTGATGCGTGACTCACCGTTTATTGTGGTATGATTGCGTCTGGTGCAGACGATGATAATTTAGCAAGGCAATTTGGATTTAAATAGGATTTATTATAACCGACTTCAAAAAAGGAGGAGGTTCTGTATGTTTGTTACGCGATCATTTCGCACATTATAAATTGATTTTGAAGATTCTTTTGTTTGGTAGATAATTTAGAGCTGAGGTGGTCCCATTTATGCATGATTTAGAGGTTTTTGAGAAAATCAAAACAAAAAAACATTTACCTAACAACCCCCACTGAAAAATTATATTTATATATATTAATAAAAAAATTAAACAGACTTCAAACAGCGAAAAATAACTGAATACAGATTAAAGTCGGTGCCAAGCTGAATATTAGGTGACAGGAGTAGCCTTAGCACCGACTTCAGACTGTATTCAGTTATTTAAACTAAAACCTATTCAACTAGAACTTAGAACTCTTCCTAAAATAACAGTTATTTACACTGTGTGTGTGTGGTACCTAGTATAAAAACATGCGGGACAGTCTTTGAGGACTGCCGATAAAAGTGAAAACTAAGTAACTTTTGAATTGTATCGTCGAGCTATTACATTATTTTAAATATGGAAAGCATTCAGTGACGATGACGCGAGTTCCATGATTTTTGTTCACCCAAAAAGTTTGAATATGGAAAGCGCTCGATGATTATGACGCGAGTTCCATGATTTTTGATCACCCAAAAAGTTTAAATATGAAAAGCGCTCGGCGAGAATGACGCGAGTTCATGATTTTTGTTCACCCAAAAAGTTTGAATATGGAAAGCATTCGGTGACGATAACGCAAGTTCCATGATTTTTGTTCACCTAAAAAGTCTTCACACTTCACACTTCAGTTTTCACACTTCAAAAATCATAGGTATGCCAGTCAAAAGTAGTATTATGATGAGTTGACATAAAGGCGTAACTGATTCGTTACGACGGTCGTATGTCAATCACTTCATTGTCAGATCTATTTAAAGCTAAGATGTAGTATTAGATTATCTCTTGATTGATATCAATAAGATCATGATCATGGTCAATTTATTTCTGACCTAAGTGTAGGTCAAATGGTTCTAATTGGTCTAATTTATTGACAAGTTTATTTTGATTTGTTCCTTAATTAGTAAAGAGTATTTGTGGTAGCGTGTGTGAATTAAGGCCTAAACAATCTTAATAGAGGAGAGGTGACCCGTGCCCAGCAGTGGGACATTATATGGGTTGCTATTATTCGTAGGTAGAGGCATTTATATTGCTTTAAAAACAAATAACATCTAATTACTTTAAACTGTAATAAATAAGTTCCAGTTTTTGGGTCATACCAATTGCCATGACGTCTTTATAGCGATTTATTTTCGATGTTAATTTGAATTCTATACAATGACAACCTTTTCTAGGTATATAATAAATTTAACATCTTAGGAATTTCCAATTAAGGTCGAATATAATTTATTAACTATACTATGGATGTCATGGTAGCGGTATAGTCCTAAGTAGGCTGCATTTGTCCATTTCCTGAAATTTATATCTGTATGTTGCAGTGTTGTAAAAATGACAAATTTTATATATTTAAAAGATAAAAAATATACCTAGTTTCATTAAATTTTTAACTCAATATCAAAATTGACATCTTGAAAAAACATCATGAAACATAATAATGTAGGTAACTTACCTAGGCAAAACATTTAGACATGACGTGATGACGACTCAAAATTAAAAACAGATATCTATTAGCAACAAGCTTTAATATCTCAAAATCAGGTCATTGTATGAGAAAATAGAGTTAAATAAACTGTCTTTAATTTTTTATAAGCCGGACGAATCCCTACTAATACCTATCCTTACTAATATTATAAATGTGAAAGTTTGTAAGAATGGATGGATGGATGGATGTTTGTTACTCTTTCATGTAAAAACTACTGAACGGATCTTGATGAAATTTGGCACAGAGATAGATTATGGCCTGGAATAACACATAGGCTACTTTTTGTAGCGATAACCGACATGCACGCGGGCGGAGCCGCGGGCAATAGCTAGTTACTAATAAAATTGTGAAAGTAACTCTGTCTGTTGACTTTTTCCGATTCAACTGAACGGATTTTAATTCAATTCGGCAAGGAGATAGATAATACCCTGAATAATCCCACAGTGTAATAAGAAAGTGATAAAGGGTCTAATAACAAAAAAAAAACATGTTGGGCAGTCTATGGGGACTGCCGATAGAATAAATTGTGAATTGTATCGTCGAGCTATTAGATTATTATTTTTAAATATGGAAAGCTTTCATTTTGTTCACCCAAGAAGTTTGAATATGGAAAGCGTTCGATGACGACAACGCGAGTTCCATGATTTTTGTTCACCCAAAAAGTTTGAATATGGAAAGCGCTCGGTGAAGATGACGCGAGTTCCATGATTTTTGTTCACCCAACAAATAATAGCTGGACATAGGCCTCCCATAAGGTTTTCCACATCACTCGGTCCTGAGCTGACTTTGTTCATCGGTTGCCCACGACCGATGATAGGGTAAATAGTTGTTGTGTAAACTGATAATAAATAGGTACGAGGTGCAACAGAAACCTTAGAAAGTCAGCTTTTCATCCTGGGGAAGTCGTAAAAGTTAAATAAACGGGTCAATAACAGAGGGTGACATAGTCCTGCCTTTTGTTTTGTTTGTAGTACATTGTATGCTCTAATATTGTAGGTAGGTACCTACTCCTGTTTGGTATTTTTTATTGTCATGTCTCATGCTCGTTGCCTTCATATTTATTTTTGATTTATGTAGAGGAAGCGGAAAAAGTATGTGTGGATCGAAGCAACTGGCGTACCATAGTATCTGCCTACCCCATTGGAAGACGGGCGTGATTATATGGATGTCTAGGTACCATAGCGAAATAATAATCCTTACTAATATTATAAATGTGAAAGTTTGTGAGAATGGATGGATGGATGGATGTTTGTTACTCTATTACCTAAAAACTAATAAACGGATCTGGATGAAATTTGGCATAGAGATAGATTATGGTCTGGAATAACACATAGGCTACTTGTTACAGTGATAACCGACATCCACGCGGGCGGAGCCGCGGGCAACAGCTAGTAATAATATAATTGTAGTAATTGTCGCACGCACCACAAAGACCGTGTTTTCTTTAATTTTTCTGACCTTTCTTTCTTACGTTGAATCCCACGTTACGCCTTTGTGACGCAACATATTCGTCATTATTTTAGCAACAACTCAATTAACGACGTCGGCGTCGCCTACGTAGGTACTTTCGTCTTTGTCATAAACTCGACAAAAGCTTGCAACATGGCGGCATATTTTTAGATCTGCAGTTTTTTGTTTCACGGAAAAGTTAAACTTATAATTGTTTATTAGGCAAATATTATTTGAGAGTAAGTTTTTTTTTCTATAATAATGATTTTTAAATTGTACATTCTATAAATAAATTCAGAATGTTGTACGTACATTCATGGGAATCGCTAATAAATCTACAAGCTACCTACCTACCTGTTTAATTTAATACATTAGTAAATAAAATTAGCTACAATAATGTCACAAAAAAAAACTCCTTTTTCAAACGTATGCAAACAGCGCGCGCTTTTTTAACACAACGCGATTATTTTGAATAATGAACTTCTAGTTCCTAATACATAAGATAGATGTCGCTAGTTGCATTAACCTAGATCATTGCGTAGACTCGCTTCATTTGCTCGCAGCTGTTGGATTATAATTTATCTGTCATCAAAACACAGTAGGTCAGATATATAAAAAAAGTTTTGGAATTATTTTTACTTATCTCATTCTTGTTATAATGTCAACTGTATTAATGTATTAATTGAAAGTGTATTAGGTACTCTTGGGGAGTGCCTGGAGATCAATCATACAGGTCTCGAACCTACTACAGACTCCAGCTCTCCCATCCCAAGGATATCCTTAGATGTCAAAGATTTAGACATGTACACACGGAGATATGTATTTTATATAGGGCTATGAAGATTTTCTAAGAAAACCATTGTAATATATTTCTGTGAAATTTGGTAACAGTGTGCAATTAGACTAAACCTACAGATAAAATATATTTCACACAAATTCATACATTGCTTTTTTTAAAAAACTAATCTTCATATAGCGGCCCTGTGTACATATTATCTCCGTTGCCGTAAAAAAAAAATAGGTACCTCCAACCTATTTTTTTTAAAACTTGTTTATAGACCTTTTATAAATCTTATGAAGGACAAATTATGTGCTTAGTGCTCTGTCTGTTTGTTGCCTTTTCACAACTAAACGGCTGAACGGATTTTAATGCAATTTGGCAAAGCAATTTTTTTGATTTGACTGCCTTGGTGGTCCAGTGGTCGCAGTATGCGCCTGCTGTGCACGAGGTTGTGGGTTCGATTCCCACACACGACAAAACTTTGTGTGACCCACAAAGAGTTGTTCTGAGTCTGGGTGTAAAGTCCTCCGCGACACAGAGCTTGTTCTCTAGTGCGGGAGTTGTCTTTTTTAAAAAAGAAAAAAACTGATGGTATCCTGGGGAAATCCATAGTCTTTATCGCGATCTGATCTGATCTACGGGAACAGCCAGTATTATACAAATACAATATTATTGTATAGTTTTAGTTTCTTAATATAAACATGAAAGTGAGTGCGTCGGGAATGTTATAAAAAGTATTGACGTTTTAACGTTGTGTGTCGCGGTATGAGAATGTGTGGGTGTGCTAGAGCATTCCCCTTTGCAGTTGGTTGTTGTTGATTTTTGTAATGTCTGCTTTTAATTCTTCTTCTTCTTATCGTTTGGTTAGTGGCCAACCTGGTGACAGAGTTATTTAGATCGCCTATATTTAGGCCTCTGTCGTGATCTAACGACTGATAACAGTCAGGACCGACTTTTAACGTGCCCTCCGAAGCACGGAGACGCTCAGATGAAATACCACTATGCGGTCACCCATCTATAGGGTTACCGCGCCCTTGGTAGCTTAACCCGCTGATCGTTTACCGAACAGCGAGTGCACCTAGCGCCTGCTTTTAATTGATTTTAACATATATTATTAGCTTTTAAATAAATTTGTTCATTCATTTTTGTAATCATTTTTATAAATCTGAAATGACATGTGAATAATCTGATAATGACCTAAAACTGGGTTAAGGATTTGTTTATTGACTTTTTGTTTTAAATTTTTACGTTATAATGATCATTAGGCAATTGCAGCCTTTCCAAGGGTAATGATCTTCATATTCTCACATCCAGCTGCTTCCAGCTACTTTGCGAAGATAGATAGAAACTAGCCTGAAGGCTCATCAGCCCTGGCATAAACGGTAGTCGAATCGAATAGAATGCAAATATATAGGTAAATATTTGACATAATTTATGATATGTTAAAGTAAAGGGGGATTTTTAACCCTCCTTTAAACCCTCCTGTGAGTGTAAAACACTCGCCTTTCGTCTCTAGGCCAGGGAACCCGACGTAACGCTCGTCCCGCTTACCCGAAAACAAGGCTGAGTTAATTTGATATCAGACGATAGTGCATGATTTGTCCCACGCTATTATTCTTTCTAAAGGTCCCAAGTATTTGGTCACCTTGACAAGACAAATGACAAACTCAGTTCATAAACGACTTGTTTTTTTTAATTTTGTAATACAATGCGAGAAAAATAAAATAAAAGTGAAAATGGCTGCATTTACAGTTACACGTGACTTCTTAATGTCTTTTGCGACAAACACTAATTGCCAAAAATCCAGATTCCACAGTTTTAATGCACATGCATTCTAAGAAGTGCATGCGATATTTTTATTTACTTTACAAGATTAAGCTTAATGAACTCACGAATTTTTATCGAGTTCACGACCGCGAAAAGGCAAATAACCGATAGGTCTCTGGTGCTTATTTTAAGGAGACCTGATTATATTTTTTTTATACTGCCAAGGAGGCAAACAAGTATACGGCCAGCCTAATATTAAAGAGTTACTATAGCATTTAGCAATCAAGACGCTTGCAACACTGGGGCACTCGCGCAGTGGCTACCCTTTAAAAATCTTATAACTCTTCTCTTGAAGAACCCCAAGGTCTCTCGGGATCTTTATCCCAGGGTTAATATAGTACAAAACAACGGTGTTAAGAAGATCTAGGGTCGAAAAAGCGCGAATAATGCTCCTGGTATTACAAGCGCCCATGGACTATGGCACAACTACGGTTACTTACCATCAGGTGGGCCATACGCTTATTTGCTACCTATAATAAATTGTTGTTGTATAAGTGAAAACTACATTATTGATCGAATGAATCGCCATAGCTCGTAGAACTGATGGCCGTTGGGGCAGAAAGGTTCTAGAGTGGCGTGGGCAGTCCTCCAACAAGGTGGACCGACGACCTGGTAAAGGTTGCGGGCAACCGATGGACAAGGTCGGCTCAGGATCGAGAGCTGTGCAAATCCTTGGGGGAGGCCTATGTCCAGCAGTGGACGTCTTTTGGCTGAGATGCTGATGATGACATTGTTGAAATGAAACTTCATTAGGCACGTTGAGCACTTTTTGGGTGTACAAAAGTCATAGAACTCGCGTCATCATCACCACGCTTTCCATGGGACAAACCAAAAATAATTCAAGAACAATAATCTAATAGCTCGACGATACAATTCACACGTTACTTAGTCTTCACTCCTATCGGCAGTCCCCAAAGACTGCCCTGCATGTTTTTTTTTACACGTCCTAAGTATTAAAAATAAAAAGAAGTAGAAAGTTACATTTTGATGATGGTAATATTTTGAACTTTAAAATCGACGGTTCGCATTGAAATAATCAGAAATATAATGCATTTTATTGAGAGAAATAAGATGTAACGATGTGCCTTGAAGTGGCATATGAATTAACTTCAAATACACAAAGATTCAAAGAGGAAATTTGCCTCAATTTATTAATATTCGCGTCACGAAATTTATGTTTTTGTTTGTATACAAAAAGGTTTTAATAATCTGATGTCGGAAATATACATATAATAACAAAAAAATCGCATTTAAGTGTAATTAACCTGTAACTGTACATTTTTATATATATTATAGGCGGAAGTAAAACATTAACTTTTATTTTTGGCTAAATCGTCAAACGAATAAAATTTTATAGCTACTCTTTTAGCAACAACACAATACACTAATATTATAAAGAGATGTGTATATTTGTTTGTATTGAATTCAAAACAGGTGAGGCACCATACTATCGAGCAAGCCCGACTAAGAAAGGACCCACCTTACATGGTTCACCGTGTTGCCATTACCGTGGGTTCATTTCCCACCCAGGACAAATCTTTGTGTGATGAGCACGAATGTTTGTTTTGTGTCTGGTTCTGTGGTCTGGGTGTAATTTATCTATATTATGTATGTATTTAGAAATATATAAGTATGTTTATCAGTTGTCTGGTTACCATAGTACAGGCTCTGCCTAGTTTGGGATCAGACAGCGATGTGTGAGTTGTCTCGAGAATATTATTATCATTATTACCTTCTAATTAACATAGACAATTTAAATTTAAATGTGTTCTCTATTGGTCTTTGTTCTCTACGAATCCTAAATAAATGTCTCCCCATGCGGAACCGCGACGGCCTGCTAGTACCTTCCTAATTTAAAAGACATAAAACATATCACATTAAATATATTTTTGTCCACATCATGTATATGTTATTAGACCACTATGCTGTGCACAGTGATTCATTGACATCCACCATTGCCAAATGTTTCGGTGTTCGCTACAGTAAACACAATTAAGGGGTACAAGGAAACATTAATTATTTACATGATCATTCACTTCCTAAATGTCGTAAATATATTCGCTGTGAAGATTAGATTTGACCATTATAATCGACTAAAGAGCGAAGATTCCCACGTAGTAGGTAACAAATTGGGAAATCTTCAAACATTCATAAGTAGGTATCATCCTTACTAATATTATAAATGTGAAATTTTGTAAGAATGGATGGATGGATGGATGGATGTTTGTTACTCTTTCACGTAAAAACTACTAAACGGATCTGGATGAAATTTGGCACAGAGATAGATTATGGTCTGGAATAACACATAGGCTACTTTTTACAGCGATAACCGACATCCACGCGGGCGGAGCCGCGGGCAACAGTTAGTACTTAATGATTGTATGCTATATGTAGATTTCAAATATTTATATAATACTAGCTAGCACCGACTTTGCCCGGGTTAAATTGAAGGCCCTTTTCCAGATAAAAAATATATTTTAAGTTGGATAAAACTACACACAGTGTGCAAAATGTTATTATAATCGATTTAGTAGTTTAGGAGTCCATAGCAAACAACATGACACGTAATTTATACATATTAAGAAAAACTATAGGCACGCCCCGACTACCCGGCTTTAAAAAAATTACCCCTTTAAGAGTTAAAATTTTAAAAATCCTTTTAGAAGGCTTACCATGACATATTAAAAGTGAGTCATTTGAGCGATAAAGGGATGGAGCTATATAGGATGTATAGCTCCATCCCTCGTTCTTGCTCGAACGCATGGTAAGCCTCCTGGCGCCGTACCATGATGTGTTAAACGAGAGTCTTTCGAACGAGAAAGAGGGACGGAAAGGATGTCCTCTTTCAGCTTAAGACCGAATGCCAAGGAAATCATTGGGTGAAGCCTAGTACTTCATAGGGGACGTTACTCGATGGAAACTCAAATTATGGATTGAAGCTATTAACTTTGTTTACTTTACAGGTAGGATATAGGTACAGTTTTAACCACTAGACAACACTTATAATTATTGTAACTAACAAATCTGGTACTACTGACACTATTATATTTTGACGGAAGGTGGCGCTCGCACTGAGGGCGTAGGGATTGGTCAGAAGCGTACGCTATATACAATGTATTAATCATCATCTCAACCCATAAACGTCCCACTGATGGGCACGGGTCTCCTCCATACATTTTGAGGGATATTAGATTACTATACCACGCTGGCCAGACGGGTTGGTATAGGGTTCTTTCGAGTTTTCCAGTTCGAGTTTTCCTGCAGTGGATATTGTCTGCCCTTAGTCGACTCTTACGACACCCACGGGATGGAAGGGGGTGGTGACATTTGTATTCTAAATCCGTCACCACACGGACAGTGTGGTGACGGATTTAGAATACAAATGTATAATTGTATGTATAATATTATGCTTTAACTTTATATAAAATCTATGAACGAACGACTACACTTCGCAAGTCATAAAGTTTAGGTAATCGACTGTAAATTATATTGCAACGGATGGATAACGAGAAGTTTAAACAACTTCCCTATTACACAAGATAACGTAAACATAATTATCTTCGCTAAACGCGTAACGTTACTCAATATCTAGGCATACTATAATATTATAAAAATAAAGTTTGTACATTTGACTCTGAAACTATCTACTACCTTGATTTCTTTTGTATCGCCGGCATTGGACACAGAAAGCCGCTAGCCTGTAGTGGAACTGGGCCGGACATAGGTATCTACTGTATGTCCGATGATTTGCGACGAAAAAGTCCACAACGAGGTGGACGTCACAGAATATTAAAAGATGAAGCGACAGGCCTAGAAAAAGATAAAGGGATGAACTTGACTGCCGCACTGACTGGCAAGTGCGAGATCACGATTGTGACCTATGGAAGAAGGGAAGGGAGGTCTTCGCCCCGCAATGGGACAGTACTGGTTAATAATAATCCTACTAAATGTGAAAGTTTGTGAGGATGGATGTATGTATGGATGTTTGTTACTCCTTAACTAACGTAAAAATGGATCTGGATGAAATTTGGCATAGAAATTAGATTAGATTATAGTCTGGAATGGAATAACGAATAGGCTACTGATTATCACGATAACCGACATCCGCGCGGGCGGAGCAACAGCTAGTAGTAATACATTATCCAAAATAAATTGCTATATAAACAACATGGTATGGCACCGGTTTACTAGACCCACAAGCTCATCTCAGCAAGGTATAGATTTGCTCCTATTGCAGCTAAACAGCTTCTGCATGTAAAAATTACACAATATTACAGTTAGTGGTATAAAATAATCTATATTTTATTATCTACGTACATATGTAAAAAGACCGACGACCTGGTAAAGGTTGCGGGCAACCGATGGGCGAGGTCGGCTCAGGATCGAGAGTTGTGGAAAACCTTGGGGGAGGCCTATGTCCAGCAGTGGACGTCTTTTGGCTGAGATGATGATGATGATATGTAAAAAATGTCATCTAAAAAATCGTATGCCACTTAATGTCACAATTGGAAAGGGCTTAATAAAAATAACATTTTATTATATTTGCTAATTTCTTAAATATTTATAACAGCTGTAAATTCTTTCATTACTACTACAACAAGGTTGTAAAAATAATATAATAATGTCAAAATATATAAATCATTTTCAATGTGCCTACTGTTCAAGTTTCACAAGTTGTGATTTTGTTCGGCGGCCGGTGGCCTGAATTGGCTGGCATGTTTTGGTACTCACTTCCTAGTAACTAGTCTAAAAATATGCGAATATTTGCAGTTTTCTCTGAATGGAATAATTAGAAAAGTCTGGAATGTCGTGTAGGTATTTAATTCGGTAGCGCTTGCAATGTGCCATACCTTGATAGATAGTTTTTTTATTATATTTAGGCTTAGGCTGCTGTCTAAGGGACTTTTAGAAAGTCGTTATAATAGAGAACTTTTACAAGGATCATGGATTATTTCGTATTGCGGGAGTCTTATGACATAAGTTTTGTAGTCACACAGCGGGCTATGGAGCGAGCTATGCTTGGCGTCTCTTTGAAGGATAAAATTCGCAACGAGGTAATCCGACAAAGAACCAAAGTTACCGACATAGCTCGCAGACTTAGCAAGCTGAAGTGGCAATGGGCTGGCCGATGGAGCAGACGTGTCCTAGAGTGGAGACCGCGACTCGGTAAGCGTAAGGTAGGGCGGCCCCCAGCTAGGTGGACCGACGACCTAAAAAAGGTCGCTGGGACGGACTGGATGCGGAAGGCGGAGGACCGTGTGCTGTGGCGCGTGTTAGGAGAGGCCTATGTCCAGCAGTGGACTGCGATAGGCTGATTGATTGATTGTAAACTTTCATAGCAACGTAGTTTTCGTTTGCACGGTTGGCTCGCCATTCACCACTGCGCGGCGACGATTTTCACATTGACATTTCATTTTTCTTCTCAAGTTTTCAATAAAAACTCATCAGCTATTTAAATGAATAAATTCAAATATAAATAGACATTCATATTTATATTGCAGAATACATTATTTGATTTATCTATTGCATATGGAGCAGGGAGCATTCTAACGCAGGCAGCCACGCACGACGTAAAATGTTGATACATATTCATTGGGATATCGTTAGTGTAAACAGAGGCCATGCGATTGAGCCCTCGACTAAGTAGAATTATTTGTGAAGACAAATGGTAATGTTTTGTAACAATCTTCCCCATATACTAAGTCTAATCATACCTACTTAGATTTTTAAAACTAGGCAACGGATTTTGATGTGGTTTTAATCTTCTCTTATATATAAAAATGAATCTCTATTTCCCATTACGCCATCACGCGTGAATGGCCGCGGCTGGACCGATTTCAGTAATTCTTTTTTGTTGTGTTTGTTATTGTCAGGAGAAGGTTCTTATGTAAAAAAAAAGAAAGTTGCGCAGACAATGAGAAAATTTAAAGTTTGCCGGGTCAGCCAGTAAGAAAAAAAAGCAAAATAAGCTTTTGACAACGATACCTAGTGATATCAATTGACTCATATAGTGATTGGAAGGTCGCCAGCCTTACACAGATTCATTAAAAGAAAACGTAATTTTGTCTAATAAACAAACAGTTACTTATCTAAATAACAAATATGTAAATAGTGTGTTGTTCTTAAATGTGTGTCTCCATCTATTTCTGTGGTGTCTCCCCTATATAGGTAGGTTGCTATATCACTTACCGCCTCTGCAATCGTCATGCAAGTCATCCTTGTACGCCGAGGACGTAATACGACGTAGATATTTAGAGCAATTCATTTTTCAATCTTAATTTTAATTTCCTTCAAAGTCAACCTTAATTTTAGGTACGTAATAAAGTTGACATCTTGCAAATTTCAAACTAGGATCGAAAATAAACTGTATTTATACAAGAACCTACTTATGGCCTACCGTCTCGTGCGCGGTAAAGCGGTAAGCCCAACGCACATTCATTGTATATAGCACGCTGGTTAGTAACGGTATGTAGACCATTGTAACAATTGGATTTTAAGTATATTATCTTTAAATAAGATAAATAAAAATATTACGGATGAACGAAATAACGAAAACTTTTAAAGTTTTTAACGTCAAACTTCAAAGACGGTGACGTCACTCGACAAAAAGTTCAGAAAAAAATGCAAACAGCCTTGTGACGCAAAGCTCATCTAGTTACATAATTATTGCGAAACGGATGTGTGCAGGTATTAATAGTGCAGGTCACGGGCGCTACCAGGTGAAGCGCCATGTCCTCGTCCAATGACAGGGACGCAGAAAACGCGGTTGCTTCCCGCGCTTTTTATCACCTGTCACTGTCACCTGAGTTATATTTATGGAATGACAGTTCCGGTGAGATATAATTCTGCATTATTTTAATTCAATTGTATTTTTTTAAATTTACAGGCTGCGATACGTTAAAATATAATTATAGTCGCGATAATAAAAATTGTTTATTAAAAACCTAGCAATGTTAAAAGTACCTTTATTTAATACTAAAATAAATAAAGTACCTACAAAATCCTAAAATATATTCTGACCTCCAATACGAGATTATGCATTTTTCGAGTTAGGCAAATTAAATAAAGGAAAAAATTGGCAACGGTTGTCAAGGTGTGTAGGTGATGTATCTACCCACATACGTGTACCTAATTATAGAAAACTAAAACGGATTCACCTTAACCACTTCCGTTTACACATAAGAAACACAATTTTAGAATTAGTTGGCATAGCCACGCGGTTTAGTACTTACAAAACCGTTCTTCTTGCATTTTGATATTAACTTCGATAACTTAATAAGTTTTCCTATCCCAGAGTTTCATCCTCTCTCACTGTTGGCAGCGTTACACTTATAATAAAACCTTAGTGGTACAAATACTTGAGTCAGCAATGTATCTGATATTGGAAGCGTCCATAGGCTACGGTAACTACCATGTTTTAATTTAAATAAAGGGTATCTAAGTATCTATTCTTGTTTGCGTTGTTTGTCACCTTAATAAAAGAAGTTCAAGTTCTTCATAATCCATTATCACATTTGATAACACGTCACCACTCAATAAGACGTATATATAACATATAACATAACGTCCTAATAGCATTTAATTATATTATCGATCTTAATTTACATTTCGTGCAATGGCAATTTTAAACTAGGTAGTAAAATTAACATTTTACGAATAGAAATCGAAAATAAATTGCTATAAGCACGTCATGGTGTGACGGCCGAGATGACCTTTTTTGAGAGTGCGTGATGACTCTAATAACGAATACACGCTACCACGAAAATCTTAACACCGAAGCCATATTGACAATCATTACATTTAATTTGTACTATTTCATTTTACAGGTAAGTTACCTTGACATGAGCTATGGGATGCCAAAAGGAAGATGGAAGCGAAAATAAAAACTACACGTGAGTATTTCCTGTGAGAAATGAAACGCAAGTCGTTAAAAATTGTAAGTCATAAGTCGCATCTAATCCAAAAATCTCTATAGACATTAAAAAATCTACATACTTATTATATTTGTTGAATATTTTTTCTCCCTGTAAAACAAAACGAAGAAAACAAGAAAACTCCTCATTAAACAAAAGAAAGGTTGGCAATCCATTTTCCTTTTTTTTTGGTTAGTAGCTATTGACTAACTTTAGGAGCACCAAAGCTAGTCAAATAAAATAAATAAACCTGCTTATAAATACTTAGACTTCGTCCGCGTGGTAATTTGGAACGTACATTTCCCCGATTTGGCAACATATCTCACTACTGCTCCGCTCCTATTGGTCATAGCGTGATGTTATATAGCCTATAGCCTTTCTAGATAAATGCACTATTCAACAAAAAAAATATTTTTTCTATTCGAACCAGTACTTTCTGAGGTTAGCGCGTTCAACCAAACAAACAAACAAACTCTTCAGCTTTATAATATTAGCATAGATTAGTAATTAGTATAGATAGACAGAAAAGTCTTTATTTTACATCAATTACATTAAATAAATGTTTTTAAACAGTAAGATTTTGTCCAGATAATTAGTATTATGATCGAATTTTGACCACCGGGCGACCTCTTATTATTCTTAAATGATTTGAAATTAGACGAAAATTTAACTTCTGTCTTGAGGATTAGAATAAGGTATGTTAAGGCTTTGACTTGACGATGATATTGATGATTGAACTTCGAAATCACGAGTATGGTACTCATGCCTCAAGCGCTTTCTAGATTTGTTTCAATAGTTTTAGCGTAGCAAAAACTGTGTCGACAAAGAATTCAGACATGAGTTTTGCATTTCCAGTAGCGTCCTCTATCGTGCGAGTATCTCAGTGTCTTTTCGTTTTATTGCATATTTCATTGTTTTCCAAAAAGCTTGCCCACAAAGGCGTACCTACGTTATATTCCGTATTGGCATAATGTCAAAACGTAGTGAATGAGAAACAACAAACAACTGCATTCAACTGATACGCAGTAATTTAGCCCTTTGTCCCTTTGTGACGACTCAGCATTCAGCCAACAAAAGTGCTATAATGTAGGTGTAGGTAGAAAGGTACCTTTTGATCTAGGACAAGATTGTTATGGTTTGAATGTTTTTTATTAACCCTATTGTATAATCAACTGCTTTTACCAATCAGAACATAAATATTAAAACAGCTAGCTACCTACATTGTTACAATTTCAATACATGTCTTTCGGATATTTTGTAATCATGTATCCGTTCACAGTGAATGAAAAGGGAAAACCTATATAAAATGTGAGATAGAATACCTACGCCTGAGCTGCTTTAGTGAAACCTATAACATCTTGTTCATAATATAATATAGTCATAAATAAAAATGTCTCTATAAAAAAGAGTATCTAAAGAATTCGCAATAAAATATGTGAGGTAATAATTTACTTTATACATAGATCTATTTACTGGCGGAATATAAAAACAAAATTAATTCTTCAGTAGATTTTTCTTTCCTGTTCAAGAAGGTACAGGAAATGTAGCCATATAAAAGTCATAAAATTGCGACTCAACAATTTAATTTCGCACAAAGTCGATGTTTGTGGTAAACAAATGTTTCTAAAATCGATTTCTATTTGATAGTGATTCAGACGAATATTTTTGGCTCTTATTTAATCAAAACATGTCTCCTCTGTCCCTAGGCCTTGAGTTACCGAGTGATTTCTTAGATTCTCCCGCGTGACGAGCTGTTTCTTGGCACACAGCTTTACATTACGATTAATTCTTCACATTCTCTTCATTAACGTCTAAAGTTCCTAAACTGTTACCATCTTTTAAAGATTGTTTACAAAACATATAATGACCACTTCACATAAAAGAGTTTTGATTACATTACGAATTATTCATCCATGAAAAATTCAAATATTTATGGAATAACTCACAATTTGTCGTTGCACCCGATATTGGACTATATTTTGAATGATGTACGGTTTATATTGTTTTACGAGTGTTGTATCTTGTAAAGTTTAGTGATGTGCCTACATTCGATAGAAGACTCTATCGATAAGCTGCTAAAATAGCAACTCGGGCGTTAATCCCCGAAGCATGCTACAGATTTATCGCGGGCTGTTAGGAGAACCGCGTATTTATATTAAGTGGAGGAGCTGTCAGCGCCTACGCTGACGCCGCGTTGCGCTGGACGGCTACATGCAATAAAGTATTAGAAAAAGCTCTATTTCACAATTTTTCTGTTGATCAATAAATTCATTTTATTTTTTTAAACTGACACCTAGCATTTTATTCAGAGAGCCAATTTACAGATACAGAAAATTAAGATCAAAATTTAAACAAATAGTAAAAATGCTGCAAAATATTAGTTTAGAACTTAAAATATCCGTAGGGGTTTTAAATAAGCTGGATATAAAGAACTACAAACACTTGCTTTTATAAAAATACTTGTTTTAATTTAGATGTCATAAAAACTCTGATATTGAGCCAATTCTTTTAATGTGATGAAATCGCGGGTCGGAATTCCACCATAAAACACTTACATGCGACAAATAAGACAATATTTGCAACTCTGAAATTTGTTTTGAAATTAACCGATTACTGGGCTTAACAAAACATTTAAAGGTGACTTTAAGAGGCAGTTTATGTCAAATGAATTTCAAGAAGTTTAACACACAAGTTCACAAAGTTAGAATTTATGCTTTGTTTTACATTATTTGCGATAAATTTCGCATAAGTGATAAAAGCAGCAAATGCAATATCAATTTGCAATAATTCATCAAAAGTCCCCAGCGACACTTAACTCTTTCGACTAGATCGTCCAACTAATAATACCCCCGCACGTGAAATGTTTTGGCTGGTGCTTTTTGTTCGCGCCGGTTATTTCAGTTTTCCAGTAGGATTTTATACAAGATCAACTAAAGCCGTCTCGGTGGTGCAGCGCCAGAAAACGTTACTACTGACGCTTACGAAAATTGTTTCGTAATTTATATTTACTATAGGAATTAGTACAAGACCCAACTCTAAAATAGCATACAGCGAATTCAAAGTTTAAAAAGGTCCTGATACTTAAAACCAGTTTTACGACCAATGTCTAATATTGACCACTTGCTAGTGAGGTTTCTGTGAAGTGCAGTGAATGTGTGTCAAAGTTCTTTTGGAGTACAGTGCTGTGGGCGTAGTATATAAAGACAAACATGTCCGAGTACTTTGGACCATGGAGCAAGAAGGGGGACGACGAAGACGAGGAGATGGTGGAAGAAACAGTGGAGACTATCACCACGACGACAAGAACGAGGCAGATACCATCAGTAAGTTACCAGTCTTCAATTAATCGGCCTTGATCGTGAGTCGTGACACTGGTATATTTTTGCAGCGAAAACATATACAGCATCTGCATTTTAGAATCAGGTGTAATAAAAAATGTCATTGATGAGTTTCATCTTTTATATCCCAATATCACCTTGCTCACCAACGAAAGAGAAGGCAAATGACGACGAATATATTTTTATTGCGCCTCATCTGTATCATTGTTAGAGGTGTTTATTTTGGACAAGTCCAAAGCGCGGATGTCACGGGCGCTGTCAATGTAGACTCCTTGTGATATAAGCCAGCTTTCGTACCAAGGTGAAGGCGAAGTTTCACCGTCAACAGTCATGATTTTTATAAATCAACTGACGCACACTCTTTCTGAAGTCTAAAATTAAATTTTTGTTGCTACAAGATCTTGATAAGATCAAAGTTTATGCAGTAAATCTCCATTTCACAACATTAGTTGCAAATTATTACTGCGACAAAAATTAAAATTATAACGTTTTCTAGCGCAAGACGTATCAGTTGCACGGCCGTCAGTGCGATGTCAAACCAACAATTTAGGTAAAAATATAATTACTTTGATCTTCAGATTATGACAAGATTTGCTAGAAAATTTGAATTTTACTTGGCTAAATATCTTGAACATTCAACGGCATGTCTATCAATAAGAAACCAGAGTCCAGACTCGTTAATTTTGTTTGTTTTTTATCACGTTTCAAAAATAATATTTTATATAAATAATACTGTAAGTACCTGATTTTGGCGACAGTCTCAGAGCGAATTATTGCTGTTGTTTTAATGTTTTCTGTTTTATGGCTCATGTAGCTTAAATGTTTCGTGAAGAAATAATTAGGATTCCTCGTTTCGACCTTTTGTGCTGACACTAATTTATATATTATTCTACGCAAACGTCTTTTTATCTTAACTCTAACGACTAAGGATCCTGCTGTTATAATTTGCTATAAATTTAATGATTATTTTTATGAAGTATGCCTAGAAGACGAAAGACACCATGATAATTCAAATTACTTACAGTCCTTACATTTTGAAGGGAATATGAGAGCGTCATATAAAACTATTCTTTATGGTGTTGTTTATCCATTTTTGAAGAGCTGCGCTCAAAAATGTGTTTTTTAATGTTTTAACTCTGTCTTTAGCATAACAAAAACCTTAATTTTGTGGCGTAACACGAATCACGACAAACTTACGTTAATTCGAAGCGTGGAATAAAGTCGTGTGTATTGTGTGTACGGACCGAAGACAATTTGAATAGGTGCACGTTGACATTATGTGCAGGCGCAGTGAATGGTCTTTTGTTTCGAACAATGGAGCATTTTGTAATTGAAAATCTTCTCTTCCACAAAATTATGAAATTATGGCAAAAGTAGGTAATGTTCTTTGGATAACGGTGCAAATAAGGAAGAACCGTTGGGTTTTAATTAAATTAGTAGTTGTAGTTGTAACCAGTAAATTAAAATGATAATTAAAAACAAAAACTCTATTGTTTTAAATCCATCTTTGTAGGCAAAAAGTAGTAGGTAGATGTATAATGTGTTGTATAACAGAAAACTGATAATTTGTTGACCTAAAATTATTTTTTACTCGGGCTTAGGCGTTTAGTTTTGTTTTAGATTTTATTGAATACTTATTTAAGTAAACGTTTCTAATACTTATGGTTATTGGCAAACTCATTTGAATGTCTAAAGGTAAAATCGAAAAAAGGGCTTTGATTTCATTTTGAAACTTTTGAATCATATATCTTAACATTCTATATGTAACAGTGTTTAATTTAGAAAATACAGTGTATACAATGGCTATGATTCATTGCATCCATTGCTCCACATACTGAAATATTAGTTTCCTTGAGACAATGTTGGTTGCTTGCAAACTTAAATTAAACAGGTAGGTACAAGCTTTATGTTGCTTTACTAATTATTCGTAATGAGAAAACGTGACCTAGTTAGACATGAAGTAAGAGAAATGAATTAAAAGTTCTGCACGAGGTTTTAAATATGGACATGTTGTTTCTTCTACTCTGAAACTATCACTTATTCTACCAGGGAGCTTACCATTATGTGTTAAAAAGGGAGTTCGAGTGAGAAAGAGGGACGGGACGGAGCTATATAGCGTATATACCTACGTCCCTCTTTTTCTAACGATTTACGTTTAACACGTTATAGTACGGCCCCAGTAGTGACCACTACCTGTAAGTCCATCTAAATTTTGTCTGGAAAAGTAAACTCTCAAATTCTAGTTCAAGAACTTACATAAACAAAAACTGTGCACTTATGACAATTTCCTAATATCAAAAATTGACTTTGAAAATCTTACGCAAAACATGAAATGGTACAACTGACCCCGTTAGCTTTTTTCACGTCTACAGAATTAGCCGACGCAAATTGCCAATTTAATATATCAAACTAATCAAAACAGTGTAGAAAGCAGATTGTAATAAAAATCTGGAAAGTATCCACTGAAAGGTCATTGAACTATGCCCTGGCGGGATATGTTTATATTCGTAAGTAGGGTCGGTCAACGGAAGCAATGGAATCTTATAATAATACCATGATAGAATATGAATTCTTCTTTAGTAAGGAAACATTGCTATTTTATTTACTTTTTAACGGACTTCAAAAAAGAAGGAGGTTCTATGTTCGACAGTATGTATTTTTTTTAAATGTATGATATTCACCGATTTCTCCGCCATTTGTGGACGAATTTTCAAAAATCTTTTTTTTATTTGAAAGAGTATACTCTTAAGGTGGCACCAAGCACTCATGATGGAATCCCAGGGAAATAGAGGGCAACCCTCAAATGATATAGGTACCTATTGACAATGTTTTTATTTCATATATTTTTTTAATTTAATTTTTATCACAAAAAATAGAAAAATAAAAAAAATAAAATAAAAAAAAATTGAAAAAAAAACTGAATATTAGGTGAAAGGATAAACATAGCACCGACTTCAACCTGCATTCAGTTATTTTTACCTTTTTGAAGTCGGTTAAATTTTTTGTTACCTGACTATGAATCTAAAATGGTATACACGAAATTCTTTCTATTTATAAATATTTATTTTTACGATGATATGCAGGGCAACAATTATTGCAGAATTGCTTGCCCATAAAAACGTTTTATTGATAGTTTTTTACAACGTGCCGCGATTGATGTGGATATTTAGATATCGATAAAACTAGATGCTCATCCCTAATACTATAATATGAATATACCTTTTTGTATTTTATATTTACCTCATTGATCGGGAATATGCACTAGCCTGCAGCATTTTTATCGTAAAGGTGAAAATTGAATAAACATTTTAGTAAAAAGTTTGATAGTCTAAACAAATTTATTCAATTAACACAAACCACATTACACAAAACAAAGAAAACAGACAAGAAGCAATGAAATATTAAGCTGCTGTTGCGGATTAATGTTGTTCGTGAATTTCAGAGATAGGTATATGAAAAATTTAACAAATTTATTAACTTGCAATTTTATTGGAGGCAGATAATAGATATTTAATGAATAACTAAGTAATTGAATTAAACCTAGTAGGTATTAATATATAATTAATTAATTATCATGCAACGTGAAAGTATAAAAGTTAACACAGTGTAACGACTGCTGGGCCAATATTAAGCATGACGGTGACGCCATAAATGCACGATGTCACACTTTGTAAACAGTTTCATCACACAGTTCGATGACAGCCAAGGAAAAGTGCTAATTGCTCCCACGAACAATAAGACTTTGAGCCAAAATCGACGCCGCTTCAATCTATTAGGAATTACACGTTGTCGTCAGTATGCGACTTGTTGAATAGACAAAAAACGCTTTTAGCGTCTTTTTTCTCAGGGTGATTGGCATAACAGCAAGCTGAAAGGCAACGAAATCGATAAAACTTTTGCATTAAATTTGCTTGCTTCTGGACGATAAATTTATTAATGTATAAAACTATTTAATAGCTCATTTTTGTCACATAAATAAAAGTACCAAGAGCATCGAAATGCTTGATTAAAACTTTTTTTTTGTTTACATCTTACTGAATACAAACAAGAAAATACCTTGAGGTTAAAGAAATAGCGATGAAATTGGTTTGACGGAAACATTTTAAAATACGACGTTGTTGAATCTCGTGCAGCTGATTCTAAAATAGATTCAACTGCTCCGCCTCAGCGAGATACGTACATTTTTGGAAATCAAATAAAAGCATTGCGGTAAAAATAAAATTAAAGCAAGGTTGTGTGTAAATAGAAAGCGCGGATGCGAAACGTATAAAGGTCAACTTTACGTTTGTTCAGTGATAAAGCGCAAGGGTAATAATCTTATTTGACTCGGTCAAACAGTTAAAATAGAAATGCAAAAAGATTCTCGGCCACGGCTGTATAACTGTAGACTTTCAATATCATCCTATTATTCAAAAGTTTTGGTGAATCTGAAATTGTCAAAACATTGCAATGAACGAAAAGTCTGTACGCATACGTAATAATCTATTTGTAAAAATACATCAGTAAAATGTCATTGTTTTTTAAATAATTTTAACGTACCAAACGTAGGTTTAGTTGTCAGTTCAAGGGTACCATTTTGTTTGAATCAGTATTTTAGGTAGAAAAACGAAAAAAATCTTGAAATTGTGCGTAGGTACTTTGCCTCCGTGTATTGTACACGTCATGATTACTAATCCTGTGCTAATTTTGCATCCAACATCAACATTCATTGCAGAATGTAATCATAAAAAAATATTTTACTGATGTAACGACAGCTGTACAACTTCATTTTAATATGTCTGTGTATTATTATGATGTTTTTAAATTAGAATTGGTAGTCATAGAGACAGCCGCTATCGCCCGATTGTTTTATTATGATTTTCGTAGCTAGTAAAAGTTAAATATTGTTTTAGACTTGACAAAATGCTGTCTGATGAATATTAAATAAGCAAATTAATTTTACGATGCTATAACAGATATTTAAAGCATTTTTTTTTAGCTATTTATAGATAAATTCATTATTTAAAAATATGCAATAATTAGCGCTTCTAATATATTTGTACTTCTACGCAATTGTATTTTTTTGGTAAAAAAAATGGTTAAATTAATTGATAAAAAATAAAATTTATAATAGTTATTGTGTCGATAAATTTTAATAAAAATCTACTTAGGTAGGTACATCACTATTTAACCCAATCGAGAACTTAGCATAATATCGTGAACGTATAAACCGTATAAACATTTTATCCATACATAGGTAAAAAAAAGTTCACTATTTTCATAGGTACATGTTCTTTTTGTTTTTATTAAATAAATTGAATCTCCTTTTTTGTAAGGCTTTAGCAGACGCCCTGTATTTAGGCTGCAAGCATAATACAGTCCTAAGTAGGTTATAATACCAACCTATGTATTCCTTTACCTTTATGCTATTCTGATAATTTCTGATAGATACAAATGATGATTGATTCTGATATAAACAAACTATTTTTACAATGTTTTTTTTTGTTGCACAGGATAAAACTGCAAAATATTGTTGTTTCATCAAAATAAGACTGTTAGTTTTTGCGTGAATGAGAAAAAAACATTGATCCTCACTTACATTAGCGTTTATAATACCTACCTAATTAATACCTATTAGTAGTATTTATCAGTGTATAGCTAACACAGCTGAATGATAAGTAGAGATATCTACAATCCCCTAGGCAATTACAATAGTCACGTCTATAATACCGAATGCGACTAGTAACTCGGATCATTCGTGATTTCCAGCTCACGTCCAAGTTACATGACTGTATACAAATTGTAACGAGCTACTGGGAAATACTACGTGTCGCCGCTTCGTGTCACGAGCGTGAGACTCTCTATTGCTTCCCTTTATTAAAAACTAAAATAAAATAAATTATTTCAAAACCGTTTTCGGTTTGGTTACAGATTTCGGTAGATGGCGTTGTTTTTCATATAGACGACAATTTGGTACATTTAGCTTACGCTAGGTCAAGATTAAAGTTCTAAATTTATTTTGTTACAAATTTATTCATGTTTATTCTGTGCAATCTTTGCAAGGGAAATTAAATAGCTAAACTTGGTCAGTTTTTTCTGTAAAATTTTACGTGACATCAAAGTTTACGATCATCCACAAATATGACATTGTTGGCGGTATAATCAGGGCCTGTTTATTAGTTGGTAGTACCTATCTAAAACTAAAATCGTAAAATAAATCTTCTACTAGATAAATTAGATTATCTGTTCCAACTATGCCAGACCGGATGCTTGTTTGCATGCATCAAATTCTAATGAGGTGTTTAATTACTTATGAATTATTGTTGTACTTAGAAGTTTTGCCAAATTATCTTCTAGTAGTCCCTGTAAAGTGGAACTTGGAAGCTACTGTAAGAATGACAATGGTTAGGTATACATTTATCACATAACACTAAAATAAAAAATATAATTATAACTTTAATAAAAAAATACACACATCAAATACCTACTTCTGTAAGGCTGAGGTCCTTCCTTAGACCCAATGATACAACTTATCTTTGCTTAGACCGGCTTATTATTAGATAATAGGTTCCTTTGCACAAACTGCGCTTATAAATTGCATCATCCTACTAATATTATAAACGCGAAAGTTTGTAAGAATGGATGGATGGATGGTTGGATGGATGGATGTTTGTTACTCTTTCACGTAAAAACTACTAAACGGATCTGGATGAAATTTGGCACAGAGATAGATTGTGTTCTGGAATAACACATAGGCTACTTTTTACAGCGATAACCGACATCCACGCGGGCGGAGCCGCTGGCAACAGCTAGTATTTAATATTATTGTGCAAGCTTCTTAATTGTAATACAAAAATAATATACAATGCAGAAGTTTTATAGCTGAGATTTATTGAAATATAAATGTATGTGGCATCCAAAACATTGCCAACGGACATGATCTACGACAAAGTATTTACATATTAAATAAGTGACACATAGTTGTTTTAGTTATAGAATCTAAATAATATAAGAAAATAACACAATGAGCTATTTTTGGGTTTTTACTATGGCGTCTTTATAAGTAGAGATTTATTTTCAAACTTGATTTTAAATTCATAAGATGTTAACTTTATGACCTAGCTTTATGTCATTATTCGAAAATTTTATTAGGATCTAAAATAAATTGCTATAGGAATGTTTTGGTAGAAGGTTTCTGCATAACAAGCGGTGGTAGCAAGAGATCAGTACCTACCAATGTGAATTTCACTTCGTGGACTTTATGTGAACTAATTAAATGATTTACCAAAACATAGTGAGGACACCCATGTACCTAATCTAAAGATGCATCTTAGAGGAAATTCTAAAGACATATCTGATTCACTAAAACACCTGCATTAGGCCAGCGTGTGTGAATTAAGGGCCCCTCTCTCTCTCACCTGCTAGAGGATAGGTAGAAGTCCCATGACCAGCAGTGGGACATATAAGGGTTGTAGGCAGAGAGGTTTCACTACTGGAAATGTTTGCATATTGGATATTTAAATATCGTTCTGTACTTTGATCACAGATTAAATATTAGTTAATTTTTGATGCAGTATATGTGTCTGTATATGTATTCAGTTTCTAGTGTACCTTGTCTCTTCATCAAATTCAAATCACGAACAGAACTCTCGCGTTTATTAGGTAGATAGGTACTTTCAAACTTTCTTGACGTCGAGTTTTTCTCACAACTTTCCCCAAACATCTTTGACCAGTCAGTCGTAAAGTTAGTATAATATTGCAGCGATACGCAACTCAAGGGCAATGCGGCACGATTGCGTTAATTGGTATATATGGGCCAAAGTAACTATGAACACCGCCGGAAATCGAAGGCAATGAGTTGCGCTTGCGAGTTTGCGACTTGATTGGCAACTACTGCTATTAGTTTTAGCCAGCTACCCAATATATTAATCATATTATTATTGACTGGCCTGATAGTCTAGTGATTAGTGACTCTGACTGCTACGCCGGAGGTGGTGAATTCGAAAATAATTTTATTTATTTTTACTTATCTTAGTAAATAATACATTAAGTAGGTACCTGTGCTCTTTCTTCTCATACTCAATAGCACATGGGAAGTCAACATATTAATTTAATAATATAATAAAAACAGATTATTTTTGTTAACACTAGTTTATTTTATTGTTTCATTATAATAAAATAAAAAATATTTTTATGAAAACCTTCACAATATTTACGTACGCGGAATATTTCCACGTGATGATGTATTTATAATATATTTCCGAGATAAATAAACTTGATTATACCCACCTAGACCCAGTTAGTACTAGGAAATGAGTCAAAATATTGTTGTATCTGAGTGGGTGTATCATTTGACCTTCATAATAATGTCGCGACCAAGGCAAGGAATGTCCAGTCCATCCTATTTATTATATTGTCATTGCAGTCAGAAATATTCCGCTCAAAATAGACTGACTATTTAGAGACTGTTTAAAGTAAGATTTATTGTTTAAAAATGGTTTAAAATGTTAAATCTTTTATTGTCTGTGATAATAACACGTGATCTGCATTAAATAAACACTCTTATCCCGCGATCGAAACTTAAAAAAACGTACGTAACGTACGTATAATAGGTAAAGTTATTTTTTATATGAATTCGATTTTCAAATAAGCAGTTGAAAGATGCCGCAACATATTTTGTATCGTCATATGCAGTCATATAGGTCTCAAAATACATAAAATAATTGTTTCATTTATTTTTACGGCGCCTATTCAAAATAAAATAGAATTATTATTATGTAATACAGTTATTTTAAATTACTAGCATAAATATTTTAAATTTAAAAATGGAAGGAATGATAGATAACATTTTTTGTTTTATTTAATGATGCACAAAACATACTTGTCTTACGTCACATCACACCACGTGCTTTGATGTCTATAATCATTGTGCTACAGTAAAATTATATTTGTTTAGTATTTTCGGAGCAATACGTCTAGACTCTTGACGATGAAATACGTCTAAATGATTAGGTAGATACAAGTATTTGTGAGCCCTAATACGTCTAAGTATATTCGCGTACCTATATAATGGCAAAATGTTTTTTAGTATTACGACAAGATAGCTACAGATGAAATACCAAATTTGACATTCCAGAAATAGATACTTAAGCACTTGCCAGTTCGTACCTTCAGTAATTTACCCGCAAAGGTTTTAGTTAAGTGCCTATGAAGACTGTAGACTTTCTATCAGCCTTCGTCAGGTTCTTAATTAGTATCTATATACTAATTAAGAACCTGACGAAGGCAAAAACAATATGCTCCTTTATACTAATTTGGCCAGTTTGCGGTTGGTCCATAAGTGATAAACTTGGTGTTACTGATTCTGTCAAATAAAAAATATAATACTATTAGTCGGGCCATATACTAATATCTCCTATATACCTACTTGGGCAGTTAAAAATGGTTTGCTTGCAAATGTAAACTGCATCAGCTTTGTGTGCCAACAGCTAACCTACAGTTCAAACTAACTGTCTGTCTAAGGTGGAAACTATAACAAAGCGCAATGTGTAGATTTAGTTCAGATTGTATGGTCGTCAACAGACTTAACAAGCATTATTTAACCTACATCTCTTGTAGTTAGTGTGTATTTTATTACCTAAGCTATATCATCATGGTAGGTAATTAGGTATGTACCATGACGTACTTATAGCTACTGTTTTTTTGCCATTGTTAGTAAATTAAGTTAAGATCGAAAATAAATCGCTATAAGGACGTCGTGGTCTCAGCCTCAGACCTGACAAAGACTTTTTGAGTCCACAAAATTTACCGTGATCTTAAACCAAATGATGATGACTCTTAAAATAAAAACTGTGCGATATGATGCAGCTCCATAATATTGCATCCTCAGTGAAAGAAAATTATGCGTCTTATCATAACATACATAAGGCCTAAATTCCCAAGTGGCATTTCTCCTCTTACACCGTTCTTTTAACATAGATATATTTTATTGTTGAAACGCTGTTGTCTGTTTGTGATATTTACCATTCGTACAAAAAGTAGAACATTTATTAATCCAGCTAAATGTTTAATTAGAACGATACTGTAAGCCATGGGATTATAGGGTCAGTATTGACGTCAAAGAATTATAATAATACTCGTAACTTGTATATGAGAGAAGTGTTAGTAGCTATTATGATGAATTAGTGTTTATATCCAGTCCAGATACCTTCGGGTAGCTTAAGGAAGTCTGACTTGAGATTAGTTTTAAAGCTATGATAAAAAAATGATATTGTTTTCTACGGTTTCGTTTATGTTATGGGACAAAAATTTGTACGATCTATAATTGGTTGAACCGAGTCTGGCTGTATTTTTTGTACGTTAATAGTATGTTTGTTAATTCCCCGGCGATACAGGTCTTGTAGAGGAGTGGGAGTGTTGTCTTTAAAAAAAACACAAAGAAAATGTTTTTGAGGTACTAATCATAAACAATGTTATTATTAAATTGCCGTAACGACGTTTAACGAACCTTGCGACAGAGTTATTCAAATCTCTCATATAGGCCGCTGTCGTGATGTTAAGACTTTTGATGTGCCTTTCGAAGCACGAATGAAATATCATTATGTGGTCACCATACGGTTTACCTACTAAGGCTATTGATCAGCGAATGTACGTGATGTATAACATTTAACAGGTTCCCTGTCCCATGAATCATATCTGACACATAACAATAGATAAGTAGGTATTCTATTGTGTCTAACTTGGGACAGCGAAAGGGTTAAAAATATCTAACACAAATTTCTCAAAGACCGTATGCTAGCAAATAGTAGCTAGTAATAGTAGCAAATAATTATTACTGTTAGGGCACACATAATGCCCTAACAGTAATAATTATAAAAAATAAAACAATAAGGAAATAAAGTAAAGTTAATCTTTAATAGGCCAAGCCTTTCATTCACCTACTTCTAAATATAGGCGTCTTGCACGCAATAGTTTACGGCTCTATGCCACACTTTTCATTTCTACCGATAATGTTCACTTACTGTAAAATGAACCATGAGAGCGTATCGTGAAATATAACGAATTGATTCGATGTATTTGATCGGTTTACGATAGCCGTTGTTCTAATTAAAGCCATTGTTGTCGATCTTTCTGTACAATTTAGTTTAAGGTCGACTACGAGATTTAATTGAATTATTGATTATAAAAACTCTTTTCACCTTCTCCTGCTTACAACACCATAGTTGACAACTTTCTTTTGGTAGATACCTACGCAGTTATATGCGTAGATAATTGTCTAATCGATAATTAATACTTAAGTACCTATATTCAAATAACGACTTTATTATACCTGCTGACCTAACTGATGTTTTAATGACCTAAATCCTTTTGCATTTTACCTACTTATTTAGGTATAAATTTAATTAAAGCATTCTTAATTTTTACTAGTAAAATGTCTTAAACGTCACTTAAAATAAAATTATAATGCAAAAAAATTACAATAAAGTCTTTACGACCGTCAAGAGTTGAATGGCTTTTAAATTTATATATATTCCGCTGGCAAACGGAGGTTAGACGCCAAACTTTAGTATAATGTTGTTAAACGTTTATAAATAGAAAACTGGGAATGTATACTGTAAGGAAAAGCTTGTAAATCATATGATTTGTTCGATGGAGCCGTCTAGAAAACTGTTTATCCAACTAATATTATATATAAGTCTTAAATTATATATAACTCTGTCTGTCTGTAACCTTTGTACGACTCAACGGCTGAACATCTTGAATGAAATTTGGCAAGGAGATAGATGGTATACATAGGGTATTTTTTTATCGCGATATCCATCATTACAGCAGGCGAAGCTTTAATATATAAGGCTTTAATATATCTACAATCAGCCGTCTAGTCTAGACATGTCAACTTTATAACCTTGGTATGAAATTCAAAAATAGCTATATGGACGTCATGATACGGCTTTGCTTACATCTCAACCCATAAACGTCCCACTGCTGGGCACAGGTCTCCTCCAAACATTTAGGGGGATATTAGCCTACTACACCACGCTGGCCAGACGGGTTGGTATAGGGTTTTATTTCGAGTTTTCCCTCTCTTGCGGTGGATAACACTTACTCCCTTAGTCGACTCTTACGACACCCTCGGGATGGAAGGGGTGGTGACATTTGTATTCTTAATCCGTCACCACACGGACGGCTTTGCTTAGTTCATCTAAATCACATACAGTGTAGAAACTACAGAGTAAACTTCGACTGAAAATCTATACTGATTTTGTAATACTATAAACTATGAACACAGATGTGCTGTTCTATTTCATATCTCAACACTCGCAAGCTATAGATATTTAGGTACATACATACGCTATAGTGTAGTGGTTTAGAAATATAACTGTTTTATGCCAACTAGGTACATCATATTTACGATTTATCCAGTCCATGTTTGTTTGCTTAAGTAGGCATTATAAATTGAAATGTATTTTAACCTTAAGATGGGCAACATTTAGAAACTGCATCGAGTCTTTCTCGTTGCCTATACCACAATGCCTAAAGCCAAATTCTTTAACCAGTGCGTCATACCAGTGAAGACATACGCAGCCAAAACGTGGACTCATGGTACTGCTCGTCCAGAAATTTATTTATTTCAACGGAAACGTAAAGTGCTCAGTGTCTCTCTGAAGAATCGTATCCGGTACGAGGTGATCCGGCAGAGAACCAAAGTTATCGATATAGCTTAAAGAATAACTGACTGCCTTGGTGGTCCAGTGGCCGCAGTATGCGCCTGCTGTGCACGAGGTTGTGGGTTCGATTCCCACGCAGGATAAAACTTTGTGTGATCCACAAAGAGTTGTCCTGAGTCTGGGTGTACTTTGTGTCCGTTAATTGTATGTTTGTAAAGTCCCCCGCGACACAGAGCTTGTTCTCTAGTGCGGGAGTTGTCTTTTAAAAAAAAAAAAAAAGCCGAGGCAGGCTAGGTGGAGCGACTGTCTTCGCAAGGTGGCTCCGTAGCTAGATGTGAGAGGCCGAAGACCCGTGTGACCGAAACATGGTGCACTCTCGGCGAGGCCTATGTCCAACAGAGGACTACTGGGCTGATGATGATGATGACTACGTATTTATTCGGCCCAACTAAAGCAAAGATTGATCTCTATATTAGTCAATGCAAATACTAAAAGTACCGATAAAACTACATTTACACCTTTCTAAATCTTAATTAGGATGCCCAAAAAATAAAATAATAAATGTTGAAATTCAAAATTAAGATCGAAAATAAACAGCTATAATTATGTCCTTGGGTGGGTATTGAACCTACAAATGGTCAGAGTCACTAACCATTAGACCAACATTCCAATCGAAATTGGGTCTTCCGTCTTATTGGCTACACTATATGAATTGAACATAAAGTTAATTTTATTACAATAAACTGTAGCAGTCAGTGGCCTCGATATCCACTACAGCCATCGTATTGTATTATCCGATTCTAAAATCGTAAAATTGTGACTTTTGTTGCAAGTTTGTATCGTGAATTAGATCAATGTAAGATCGTAGAAGAGCGTATACTAAATGTGTTTCGTATTTTGTATGTTTCACGTTTGAATGCGGCCATTTTACTGGGTATTCAAGTTAACATATTTTAAATAAAGGTCAAAAATGTATCACTTTAGCGATGTCATGTAAAGTACGGCCTCTGGGGGCTTACCTATTTGTATTAAATCATTGAGGGATGATGTCAAATATTATATTTATTATATTCATAATCGGTTCAGTTGTTTCCATACATCCAAACTTGCAAACTTTACCTCCTTATAATTTATTTTTAATACGAAAAAATTTAATACTTTTTTTAAAAGGAAAATAAAGTAGGCATTTTTAAAATTATCACACATTAGATACCTACCTAACGATTGGAAACAAATTATATGTATTTAAATACTTTATTTTCGTGCAAATATATAAAAGACATTATGTACACTATATTATTATAATGAGGAAAGATTTGTATTTTTTGTATGTAACGAACAAACTCAAAAACTATGTACTCAACCGATTTTAAAAATTCTTTCACCATTAGAAAGCTACATTATCGGCGGGTAACATAGGCTATATTTTATTGAAAATAAATACGGGATAAAGCGGCAAATCGATTTGCCGCTAGTTTATAATAAAGTATGGTTGGCAATGGCAACCCTCCCTCCATATAATATTAGAATAGATTTTTGAACTGAGAAATTTAACATAAAGGAATTTTAATTCATGACGCTATGTTTTAAGCGGAACATAGCTCAGTTATAAACAAAGATAAACGGTACAAAATCCAAATTAAAACGACGGGGAGCAGTATTATTACCTACACCATAATATTATAGAACCAAACAAAAACCACGTTTATTAGGGCGACAATCAGTTAGGACTTGGCAAGACATTTCTGTTTTATAGAATGTAAGATAATAGAACTTTAATTTATTTGTTTTTATTTTACTTTATTCAATGTATTTTGAATTTAATGATGATTTGAAGTTAATGAAATAATATATACCTATATAAAGTAAAAATCTAAAACTGATCTCAATAATATTTTTATTTTGCACAAAAGGAGAAAGAAAGAAAATTCTTTTATTTGCTATAATGTGTTAGTAGGTATTGGGATAGTCTGGATAGTCTTTATATGGCTGTACGGATCAGAAGTTTTTTAGTGGGTAGGTACCTAAATTTTACATTTAATATTCTTCAAGAAAGTGTTTAGGTACCTATACTTTACTGTAGTTCTACTAATAATATAAACGCGAAAGTTTGTATTAAATATGGATGTATGTTTGTTACTCTTTTACGCAAAAACTACTGAACGGATCTGGATGAAATTTGGCACAGAGATAGATTATATTCTGGAATAGCAGCTTTTTATCGCGATAACCGACATCCACGCGGGCAACGGCTAGTTAAGTAATAAATGAAACTTAGATACGAAATGCATTCAATAACACGCTTTTAAACGTACAGAAAACCGTAAATAATAACGTATAGTGAACCAAAACCAGTTACTACGTAACGGAACACCAAGTCGGTCATGCAAAAAATTGCAGGTTTCTGAACGCAAACCGCGTTGTCAAGTTAATTGAATTTTATTCAGCTTGATGCGCCTAAAAGACTTCACGGTAAAATTAATCAGAAATTTCCATTTAATTGGTAAGTAATTACCGCATCAATTACAAAATTATTCATTAGAATACATAATCGAAGTGTGAAAATATTACCTAACTCAAACTCAAACTCAAACTCAAAATTCATTTATTCATTTAGGTTACAAGGTAACACTTATGAAGGTCATAAATTATGAATAAACCAGAAAGATGATGTCAGCAAAATTTTTCTACGGCTAGTTCGCTGACGTGGAGCCTTGAGAAGAACTAGCAAGAAACTCAGGCCACTCTTTTTAATCGCCAGATAGTTACAATCTTTTGTAAAATACAAGTATGTTAGCATGCAAGCTGATGCAGTCAAAACATTATACCTATATTGATAAAATAAGGTAATCGTACTTAGTACTGGTCGTGCGAGAAAAAAAAAATAAAGTATGGTGTTAAAGTCTGCTTCAATTTACATATTGCTATTAAAGAATAAGGCAATATGTGAATAGTGACAATTTATATTGTTAAATTTAACGTATTGCTACTAAAGAAATAAACAAAGAGAAAAAAAAAAAAAAGTACAGAATTATCACTAGAATTCACAATGTGCCTCACGTCACAAATAAGAACTTATGTACTACTTAAATTTCACCACATCACGCAATATAATACTACTAACATCTGCCGGCGGCTTTGCCCGCATTACCCTCCCACAGAAACAGTGATTTTGCCCGCGATAAAAGTAGTATAATTGTGTCAAATTTCATCCAGATAAGTTCAGCCGTTTTGGGGTGATTGAGTAACGATCATCTATTTATCCAAACTTTCGCATATATAACAGATATTTACTTGAATGCTTGTTTATTTTTATGTAGGTAAACATTTGTATTATAATAATAATAATTATTATTATATATTTTATTTGTTCTCTTTGATTTATTATATAAATAACAATTTCCATAATGAAGAACTCTATCGCAGAATTTATACCTACATAATTATTGACAACATGTATTATAATAAATATACCTACATACGTAGAATAAGTACCTAGTAGGTACCTATATAAAAAGTAAGTAATTTTTTATTTATTTATTAAAAATTAAGCAAAATATACTAAACAAAAATCTACCTACGACTACCTACATACCTATACAAAGTTTTCTAAAAGCAAAAAAAAAAGAAAAGCAAAAAAATAGAGCTCAACTGAAGGGACAGAAAAATAAAAAAAAGGAATAAAATTGTTAAGTATCTATGGTGTACCTACGGAATAAACAGAGAAAATATTTAGCTACTTCAGTATCAATTGTTGTGCAGGAATCAACAATTTACTTGGCATCATATATACCTGCCTACTTAGGTTGTTTATCTTTGGACTATGTTATTGCTGCACAAAATATTCCGCGAAGCAAATAACGTTGAACGCAACAAGCAAAGTAAATTGTAAGCTTAAAAATATTGGCAATTATATGACATAAAACCTCAAACGCTTTCATCTTCTAATCTAATATTTACGATACCTTCTTGCCTATTTAAAATTTAAATTCGGAATAATGAATAAATTTCCCGCGATAATAAAAAGAAAACGAGGTTCACCAACTTCACCAAACAGGTTGAACAAGTGCAGTTCACAAATATGGATCTGTTGGGTGAGCCCGAGCCGATGACGAGGTATTATAGGTGTAGGTATCCTGAACGGGATTTTTACATAACTGGAGCCATTACAGACATGCATACTGTTTGACTAGCTGATTGAGTCACGCAATATATTTATATGAAACTAGTTTTTCCCTAGACTCGTTCTGTGTGAAATTATTTATGAGTCTTTACTACCTTCTACATAAGGCGTCTTGCTTCTTTCTAAAACAGCAAAAACGTGTAATTTAATTTGTTTTTTTTGATAACCATATTCTTGGAAGCTTTTGTGCTATTAGAAGTCTTGTCCAGTTTGCTTTTGGACTTAGAGCAGTGAAGTTAACTTACATTTTTTTTTAAACAAATAAGAGGTCATCATCAATAAGGTCGAATTGAGAACCTTCTCCTCTTTTTTCGTTAGTTAATAAATAGTTTCTATATTAAAATAAAGTAGCATTTACATACATGTAACAAACCTTTACAAAGGTTCGCTCAATGACGTAAGTACCTACCTAAAAGAGGACTAAAAGCGAAGTTTTGAAAACTCAACCTCTCAAGGGACAATAACTTGTGCAAGCGACCCGCTAGATATTCTCATTATTAGAGATAACATTGATTAGTTTAAAGAAAATTGCAGAAGGGAATGACAGCACAATTGGTTCAGTGGCTACCTCAAGATTTACCACTGCCTAGCTTGTTGTGGGTCCGATTCCCACACGGTTTCGTTTCTTTCAAAACGCATTCCTAAATGAATAACGTTTCTTCCAAAACGCATCCCTAAATGAGCGCTGGAGACCTGTACCTTCTCACACACAGGAATACAACGACAACCACAGAAATAGGATCTATTTCTGTGACGACACCGCTGGGTGTTGTTATTTGGCTGGTCTTCTGTAAGATTTTTTATCTCCCTCACACAAATATAGGTAACACAGATAAATATCTATGTTAGACGAGTTAGACAACATGTCTACTGTATAATTTCTCTCATCAATAAATTATATTCTTACTTACGTGTTCGCTTATATTTGCCTAATTAATAGCTGATTTCATAATTTAAATTCATTTATTCATTTAGGTTACTAAGCAACACTAATGAAGGTCATAAGTTACGAACGTAACAAAAAAAATACAACTATGCAAACCAATAATAGCAACCCATATAATATATCCCACTGGGTACGGGTCTCCTCTCCTCTATCAAGATAGAGAAAGGGGTTTAGGTCTTAATTCACACACGCTGGCCTAATGCGGGTTGGTGAATCAGATCTTTCTGTCAGTCTTTAGAATTTCTTCTAAGACATGAGGGTTTCCTCACGAAGTTTTCCTTCATCGTTAGCAGATGGTGAATCATTTGATTAGTACATATAAACTCCACAAAGTGAAATTCACATTGGTACTGCCACCCGGGGCCAAACTCGCACCTCTTGCGTGCAAGTCTGTTACTTTCCTACTCGGCCACCAACCGCTTCTTATGCAAAACAATGAAGCGATGTAACGTTTTTCTTTCTTCTTTCAATGATGTCCATTAAATAGGTTTTAATTAATTTACTTAGTACATTTTAAACTAAACGAAATTTAATCCAATCGCAATATTTTGTCCTAATTATTAATACAGATACTATTATTTTACATTCGCACTAGATTTTGCCCGCGTCTTTGCGTATAATGATACGCTATTCTGGTATTTTATAAGCTACACGCTACACCATTTGCATCTATAGTTTGATCAAAATCCATCTAGCAATTTTTGAGTGAAAGTTGAAAAAAAAAACATTCTTACAATAACTTTTGCTGTTTTTAATATTAGTAGGATGTTTTCCAAGGCGTATCATATTGTGATCGTACTGATTATTGTATAATAAAGTTTCAAAACATCAAGTAGGTAAGTAGAACTGCTGCGAATTGCATTCTAAAGTGTAACTTATCTATCCTCAATTCACGTTGCAATTTTTTGGAGCAGCTCCATGACATCCATATATATAGCAAATTATTTTTGATCTTAATATAAAATTCGTATAATAAGGTTGTTATTGTTCAAATTTAAATATTCAAAAATTAATTTCCAAAAGGATCTCATGGTATGCCCTGGCCCTGCCCTCATGGCCTTAAGCATTGATAGACGTATTTAGTGTAATATATTATTGTTTTTAATCTATATACATATACTTATCCTAACTAACTAATTCATCAAGGCGGAGACTAAACCATTCACTTACGTCATAGAATTAGCCTTTGTGCAAAGTTTTAAGATCGTAGTCCCACGAATTCTGCACAAACTTAAGAAGGGATTTTTAGAAATTAAATCTCTAAATGGGTAAACAATTATTTAACCCAGGAGAAGTCAGGGTCGTTAGTTAAGTCAATTGATCCTTACCTGCAGCCTTCCGCGAAAGATAGCGGTCCCATTGCACCCTGATGCTGTCACTGGTGACGGAGACCGCGTAGTGCGGGAAGCCGCAGGGTGGTGTACAGGGGGGTTTTAGTCCACCATCTTTAGACCGAAGAGCCCGACATAGCCGTCCCGCTTCCCAAGGCGGGGCAGTATGCGTAAATAATTAAATTTTCCCCTTAAAAAAAGGTCCGTTAAGTATTATAGTATGCATTTTAAAATGCATGGAGCTATAAGGTATCGGTCTTGATGCAACTTATTTCTTGCTTTGTTTCCTGGTGTTCACCCAAGTATGAATAAGAGGGGAACGCTTTACGGTAGAATAATAATGTAATTCAAGCTCAAGTACTTAACGGACTACTTAGTTTAAAAAAAAACGTATTAAAAAGTATAACTTTGTAATTGTAACAGGTCAGTAGTCGTAGATTAAAAAAAAAACTATTTGGAACGCTTTGCCCACTTACTTGATTTTTTTTTAGTTGTATCTGTGGTCGTCGTGTAAATAACCTTATTCTGTAGGTATAATCTTTATTTAAGACTTATTCTAAACAATGTTTGGCATCCCTCATTGTATAAGTAACAGATACATATACCTCGACCTCGGCCTAAAAACAATTCGGCAGGAAATAGCTCAAAACAGCCTGAAATACCAGGAGAAACTGACCGTCTATGTTAACAAACTGGCATACGCTCTGAGTGGAGAAGGCGCTCTTCAGCATACCCGGCTAAAAAGAAGTGACATACCGAGACTATATAAAAGATTTACCACTTGACATCAGGAGAGTCGTGTGAAAAAATTTCATACAAGTATGGCTCTTGAGGATAACATAAACTGAGAAATCAGACAAAGAAGTGGCTTATTGTTGTAAAACAGATTGCCATAAAGCAGAAAAAACAAAAAAAAAAAAAAAAAAAATTAAGACTTATTCTAATATCAATAGTTGACAGTAATATTTCTTAATTGGAACCTTTCCATGTCCAGAAATTTTAATTTTAATCGTTATTTAAACCTTGAAGCCAGATAATAAAGATGAAAACAATAATCGTTGTCGCAAAATGGCTGGAATCAGCCGGATCGTCCCAAGTGGCGTACACTTAAAGAGGAATATATCCAGTGCAACAGTGGACTGGGATGATGACGGTAATAGGCTCGTCTGTATAATTATCAAAGTGATAAAGAAATTTAACAGCACGGTTGTCAGTGGGTTAAGTGGTTACCTCACCATTTACCACTGCGGTGTGTTGTGGGTTGAATCCCATTGAAATCACACGGGACAAAAAATGTGTGATCAGTATTACTTGCGTGTTGCCAACCCATTCTTTTACACAAAGGCTTTAAGATGGGAGTATCCCTGGGATAGGAATACGTTTATTTCAAAACGCATCCCTAAATGAGCGCTTGAAACCTGTACTCACACACAGGAACACAACTACACCGCTGTGAATAGTTATTTGGCTGTGGTCTTCTGTAAGGTCCTTCCCCAGTCGGGCTTGCTCACTAGTATGGTGCCATACCTCTCTTAAATGTTAAAATGTTTGTGAAGTCCCCCGCAACACAGGGCGTGTTCCCTGTAGTGCGCAAGTTGTTTAAAAAACATTAATAAAATGCGTTATCCCGATGACTTTTCAGCTTAAGCGATAATCATTTTCATAAACATCAGAAAAAAGCAAAGACAAAAACAGTTACAGCGTAAGATATTCGTGCGCGTGTGAAATCTAGTTAGGTAATAGGAAAATGCAATTGCGTGTCTATTTGAGAGTAGCCTACCCTATCAACATTGCAATACAACTAATGAGGTTGAATTTCTACCAGTCTTATAAAAATTCAACCTCATTAGTCTTGTCTCTGGTATTATTTCATAGGTACGATACAAGGCGTTTTTTTTTTCTTTAGAGCTTGGTTGCTGGATAAGGCATTACCTCTAAAATATTTGATTAAATATAAATGTCACCTATACCTACATAAATATATAGAATAGAATAGAAAACTCTTTATTGTACATCAATTACATTTTGATATAAACATTATTTATACTTAGTTATATACAATGGTCAAACCAACCCGCATTAGGCCAGCGTGTGTGAATTAAGGCCTAAACCCTCTCTCTCTCTTTATAGAGGAGAGGAGGAGGAGACCCGTGCCCAGCAGTGGGACATATATGGGTTGCTATTATTATATATATACAATGGGCGGCCTTATCGCTAAAAATCAATTTCTTACAGGCAACCTTTGAATTGACAGAAAAGTAAGTACGCTTATCCTCAGGACCTGTTTGATTTGGAAAACACTTTTTGCACTAGGTAGAGTGAATTGAAATGAATTGTCGCATGTCGCTAGTAATTCACGTCGCTATACCACAACAACCCCATTTGATTATACGTTCTTGCAATTACAAGTGGTGAATAACCCGTGGAGTGAAAGAGGATCGATATGGGAATGTCCCATTTAATATAGAGGGCATGGTGACATTAGTCATAGGCATCTGCAAAGATGGCGGAAAAATGGCGCCAATTTTTTTAAAATTATTTTAGCAATCTTTGCAATTAAAACTGATGATTTGACTGAATGGTTGGTTCCACAGAGTAGTTGGTTCAGTGGCTTAAGTGGTTACCTCGTCATTTACTACTGCGTGACACGTTGTGAAATCGACACGGGACAAAAATTTGTGTAATCCCATTACTACGTACGTAGTAGGTACAATAGCTGAATGGAAACTATAATTTATTTTAGACTTACCTATTCTTTATATTAGAAGGCTACAATGGCAACAATAAAGCTGCATTTTTTTTAAATATAAGGGCAACCTGGCGACAGCTTACTCTCATACAATGCTGTCACATTAAGTTTTTAAAGATTGAAGACTGTGGTTCACCGACCTCTAATATAATAGAGGTCAGTGTTTGAAGCTATTGTCATATAATGATTATGTTGGTAGACCACAGGTCAAAGGAAAGGAAACCAATGACGACTGCCTTAATAAAATTAATTTTCAAATGCATATCAGCTATAATATTTAATTTTATATGTCACAAGTACCTACTGAATCCTTTAGCTTCAATATACTTGCTTACCTACATCATTACTCTGCTGTACCTATAACATATACCAAATTTATAAAATAAATTTCACTTTGTGAATTTTATATGTACTACTCAAACGATTCACCATCTGATAACAGTAAAGGAAAACACCGTGAGGAAACCCACATGTTTTAGAAGAATTTCTCAAGACATGTCTGATTCACCAACCCGCATTAGGCCAGCGTGTGTGAATTAAGGCCTACACCTTCTGTCTCTCTTGATGGACCCGTGCCCAACAATGGGACATAGTATGGGTTGCTATTAAAAGATATATAATTATTCATGTAATTATTTAAATTCTCACTCCTTCCTGGATATACTTACGAGTATATAATAAAGTCAACCTGAATTTCTTTATAAGTTTCGGTTATTTGTTGACGGTCTTTGCCAATGTTCCAGTTCCAACCATGCGGTCATAATATTAATTTAATGCATTGACCAACATAAATTATATTGTTATTCTATTGGCTGTCGAGCATGTGGGTCGTTGCGGCATGCACACGCGTTATGTACGACATAAGCCGACAGTGGCCTTTTTTTTACGAAATGAGCTCGTTTAGTTCACCATACTGATCCGTAGTAGGTACCTAGTTTCTATTGCATATTTCACGATTAATTCCTATGAATTTGATTAATCTTACAGATTTAGTAATAAATCTACAACATGCACCAGTCTCTCACAAAGTTTTGAAATATTTTGTTTATTTTGTTCCTTATTACTTTGTCATAATGCCTATTTCTCTCACCCTGTACCTACTACATTATAAATGCAAATGTAAGAGCTTTGATTTGAGAAAATAAATGGTTATTATTATTATTATTATTTCGATGTGGTTGTGGTATGAGCTCCTGTCGAGATTTTCCCAAGACACTATAGCATGGGCTTTTTCACCATAAGATTTTACAGGGTCAGCAACACGCGAGTGATACCTCTAGTGTTGCAAGCGTCCATAGGCTACGGTAACTGCTTACCATTAGGCGCTAGGCGGGTCGTATTCTTGTTGGCCTTATTATTTAGTATTAAGAAATCTCGAAAAGAATTTATCTTAAGATATGTTAAAGTTAAAATAGATAAGCTGACTAATCGTAAGCTTATATTTGACAAGGAATTAAACTTGATATTTTTTTTTAAAACGTTACTATAACAGAAACCGGTATAGTGCCGAAACAACCGGTAAATAGGCAAACTCTATTTGCGCGCTGCACTAAAACCGGAAACAGAGTTAGCTTACACTCCGACACGTTGTTTCCAAAACAAAACAACATTGCCGTATGGGTTCTTATAATAGATGATGCCGGTTGGTGTATTTTGAGATGCCTCGTGGTATATGATATAAATATCACTTTTAATAAATATTTCTTCTGAAATCCCTTTTACTAAACTCTTATTTGACTAAATTACAGAAAATTCCCGAATTCTTGCCTGAATTGTCCTAATTTAAATGTATAAGTTTCTTCACGAGCTTATTTATAGAAATAAAATCATACATAGGTAAGTCCGTTTATTGTTTGTTGTGAATATTTAACTGCAAAGTGGTTTTAAACGATTTTCAAATGACTCTATAAATTATTGAGTTAGATTTAGCATTACATATTGGCATTGGTGGAAAGTATTGGCACATAAGATATTAACGGTAACAGCAGAGACGTGATATAATATGCACCTGTATGCACATAACGTGTTCTATTATGAACCAGTGAAAAGTAACAGCGTTTTTATACTTTCTAGGCGGGAAAGTTGTAAGAAAAACTTTTCTTACAACTTTCAACAAAGAACTCTTTGAATGCATTGTTTGGAATACGATCAGTCTTTTAGTATTGTTTCCCAGGCTGTATATCAAGATTAAGCCTGTGGTTTCCATTAAAAAGCTGAGTTCAACTAATAATTTACTAAGGTAAAGGCACCTTATTTCGAGGGGTTCTGAAATTGGCACATTATTCAGAGGTATTTAGTAAATCACCGTTTATAAGTGATTTACAAGCTTTTTTTAACCATAAAATCTCTCAATAGAAAATATAGATATATTTTGATAATATAACAACACAGATATGTGTAGTTATATTATAAAAAGCTGTGGTGTAAAGTGTAATATGCTTATAAATCGGTTAATTTCGCGACAACAGCTTTTACTATGTGCGTCATTCTTTGAATTTAATTAGTAAAAGAATTATATTTACAATCGTTAAATAATTTACCGAATGAATTAAAGTGAAAATACGTTTAGAAAATACCGCGGCATTAGGTGCCTTCACCTTATTAAAGTTCTGCAATACAATGACAAGAAAATATCAAAATATTGCTCGTTGTCACAACAGCTCTGTCCGCTTACCATGAAGACACGTAGAATACAGGCTAAGGGACCTTAAGGTCCGACTAAAAGCCAAACTTAAAAGGTAAGGTACCTACTTATTTCATTCAGTAAATCGAGATTTAGGAAACTTTGATATTTACTGTCTTCCAGCCTGGTTTAAGACATCTCTGATTAATATTAACCCTATGTGGGTACCTTGTATTAATTAAGGACCAGTTTTCAGTACGGTACTTTCCCAGTCGGGCAGTTAAATTTGAGCGACACATTTTGGTATACCCTAATTCTTTAATGGTCAAATCTCTAAAATCTTAAATAAATAAACTGTACTTTAACAAACGGTTTATAAATCAGGGGTGATTTTTATACGTAAATGTTTATTGCCTCGGTTGATGGAAGCTAAAACCTAGATCGGCAATCATATGCTAGAAAAGCTATGATTACCGTGCGTTCTAGGTTCATAACATTTTTACTAAATGAATAATTATGTTTACACTGCACATATATAAAAATCACAAAATTCTAACACCTACAATAGTTGATAAATATTTATCCATAGTCTGGCAAGTTTTACTTCCATCACATGTGACTTAACATGGCAAAGTATGGGTAAAATACACATCTACTAACCTTTATGGGAAATAGCGTGATGTTTGATTATTATGTTTGTTCTGCCTTTGACTATCTCGTGTTAATTAATAAAGCTTTTTATTATTTCAAATTTATTCACTTTTTACTTTCTAAATAAGTATAACTATTATCATTTAAAGTTCTGAAAGGTTCTGGAGTGGAGACCACGAACTGGAAGATGCAGCGTGGGCGGGGCTCGAATTAGGTGGACCTTCGGAGAGGCCTATGTCCAGCAGTGGATTCTGCGACTGAGATGAATGAATGATTTATAAAGTGTCAAATAATTTGCCCGATTCTAACAGTTTCACTGCTTCTCTTTCTTCTGCTGCGATCTTTTCTCTCAATTTGGCTGCTGCCGCATCACGGATAATTTTTCTCTTTGCCTCTTCAATACGCCAATTATGTTCCATGACTTCATATGTCTTCTGTTTACCTATACCGAAAATAAATCCAGCCAAGAAAAAAGCCCATCTCATACCCCTTATTAATGGGGACACAGCATAGGGTGGTCCCAATGGCATTTTAAATAATTATTTATATGAATTTGTGAAATTATTAAACAAGAAACATAATCATTAGATAGTGCTAAACGAGAGTTCTAAAAACATTTGTGACACTTGTCAAAATATATTTATAAATTCACCAAAAAGATTTGACTTTGGTTTATCTATGAAGTAATCAGAAACTAAACCAAGGCTAGGGACAAACTCTAACTGCCATTTAGCGTGCTGAATTATTATAAACACTTCAAAGGTTTATTTATAAATGCATGAGAAAGCCTCTGACATGCGTTCATCGGCTAGTGGCTGCTTGTCTTATTTAAAATAAAATAAAAAACAGTTTCCATTCAGGCATAAATATTTAGTTTCAAGAAATGGAAATATATTTTATAATAATAAATAAAATACGATTGTGACGCCATTTAAAGATTTTAATTTGTATAGTATTACCAAATAAAAAAATATATATTTGGCTATTTTATTACTGACTGTACCGTCTGTACCAAAAGATACTAGCTACATAGTTATATTGCACCTCTGTGGATAGAGGACCCAGTCAAACCGCTACCTACCATAAATTTATGGTGGCTGGAGGCTGAAAGTTTCAAGCTGTTTTTAGCTAATTAACATCATATAATAACTAATTTATTACTTAAGCAACGAAATTCATATATGTCCAAAAGTGATGAATGGAACAGGAAATCTATCGACAGCCATTACACCCATGGTCAGTTCGCTGACAAGGGTAGATGGGCCCTGATAAGAACTGGCAAGAAACTCAGACCACTCTTTTTAATCCTAAAATTTTGGCACGCGCAGTGACGCAATTAAAACAACTACATATCATAATTCGTAAACTAAGTAGGTATTAACAATCGGTATAAAGACTAATATATAACTGGTATTTGTAACACAGGAAGACAGACTATGTAGTGATTGATCTGAATCGATAAACGTTTGTTCCTGTTGACCACGCGACGTTGCCGACCGCTGGCGTATCGCCAGTCCGCTATAATTGGTGGTCGCCACACCAGAGACAAGCGGTATTCTTAGCTATCTACTCGGCCACTGGCCTTCCTACCGATACAAATGTTATTCCCACGAAAAATAAATAATAATTCGTTGCTATTCGCACTTGACCTAGTACAGATTAGGGATGTCTCTAATGCTGATCTAATAGGTATTCTTTTTGCCTTTGTTATACTTAATTCGAAAGTACTCAGAATCTCATTTTCAGCGAGTAGCTCATTTTCATTATACATAAAGTATATGCATATCTACCTAAACTTTATCTAGGCGCAAATATCAAAATAATTGCGAGCAGATTTACTTAGCAAGTAGAAAATTCTAATCTTCTTCTTCTTAGCGTGTCGATGGCAATCTAAAAGCCTCCCCGAGTAACGTATCTACTGTTCCAATATACGTTCGGCGCGTCTGGGCATTTAGTGACTTCCTCAAGCTAATTGGCAAATCCTTACACCACGATGGCAATCCAAATTCCACTCCTAAACCAGCTCTGTGCGTAGTCTCAATTAACATCGAAGGGTTCTCAAGAGATAAATCAGAAACTCTTTCCGATTTATGCCACAAAACTCACTGTGACATTCTTTGCGTCCAAGAGACCCACCGAGGCGAAACCCAGAGTCGGCCATACATTCCAGGAATGACGCTTATCGCTGAGAAAATTCTAATAATGCCTTAATTGAGTGAAATATCTGACCTACGCTACATTTCATTTGCTTGTGGGCTAAATTTTTTCATTGTAAGTATTAAAAATATGCACATTTAGAATATATTTATATCTCATACGAATGTCAGTTTATATTATCATATATATGAATAAATTATCATCGACCTATGTAAGCATGCATTTACGAATGACAAAGTCACGAATTGTTATTTGAAATGCAATCTCCTTGATATACCAATACCTACCTATAAACAAATTATTTTGATGAAATCTTTTATAGGGTCGAGGTCTGAAATCTCACGTTTAAAAATAGAAAGGTTATTGTTTTGTTATTGAAACATGCGTAGGAGCAACATGACGGAATCGTTGTCGACGTCACCTTGTTAAAATGCCATTAATGATTTTTATTCTGAGGTCTTTAATTCTTTATGAATCTGGTGGGTGACCCAGTAGACCTGCTAAAGTAAATAATTCTTCATAAGCAAAATACTGTAGAACATGATTTTAGCGGAGGAAGTTTACAAAGAACGGGAAATGTAGCGCCCAAAAGGGAAGGTGCTAGGGGTGATAGGTAGCTGAATTTAATACCTAACATATTGATTAATCTGTCCAGTAATACATACAATGATATTGCAGAACATTTATATATCTGGTGTATTTTTACAATCTAACGGAGTATTGTTATTGTCAGAGATCGTTCCGAAAACAATAAGTCTATTATAGTTTGTAACGTCGAGTAAGCGTACCTTGCAATTAGCACTACGTTTGTGGAAATCTATTGTGTGTGAATACCATAAAGTGGAAGAATTTAGTTACATAGCAAAGATTGTACATGTATATTGTTCATACGTACTTATGAAATGTTAAAAATAATCTTTTCTTAAGTCTTATTGCTGAAAAGCTAAAGAAAACCTCTCTCCCTAATCCCTACCTTTATATCTAATATACAAATAAATATTTATGTAGGTAGTAAAAGAATTATATAAGCAAGTAAGAGTAGCCTACATTTCTTGCCACTTCTCGTTTCTCTACTATCTAATATCTACTTATGATATTCAAAAGACTTTCTTGCTATAACATCATTGGCCCATCATTACCCCTATCATCAAATTGACTGTACGTAAATTTGCTGACTTTGTCTTTTACTTTGAAGCCTAAATGAATAGGCAGGTAGGTACCTACATTCATTTAAATTTTGACTTGTAATGCTCGACACACTACGATTTATTAAAATACATAGTAGGTACTTTAACACGTGAGAAAATAAACCTTTACGAAGAACAGCTGTTATTTATCTCTGAGTATGACAAATTTATTTTTAATAGTTAACACACGTGATCTATCTACCGTTCACTTTATATCGAAACTAGCTTTTGCTCGTAGCTTCGCTCGTGTCGTAGGTAGGTGTCATTATTGTTAAGCAGTAGCTGATATTATTCGGAAACAGACTTCCATCAGAAAGGGTTGTTTTTAATCTGTCTGGTTTGGGATTAACACGTTCTACGAGTACCTATTCTACAAGCACTTCAGCCTTAAAGTCGGGTACAGGTCTCCTTTAAACATTATCCTATTCCTTTTACATCATTAAACTGTGATATTTCAAGCGTCCATACGCTACGGTAACTGTTTACAATTAGGCGGGCCGTATGCTTGTTAGCCATTAAAAATACCTAGTATTAGTAGAGAGCCACTATGCCAACACTTCTGTCTTTTAAATGTTTATTAATGTTGGCCTTGACGGCCTTATTAATATCTAATTCAGTGTATTGCATAATGAGCTCAGTGAGCATACGATGTTCACAACTAGACCACCGCACACATAATAATGCAATTGCCACAGTACACTGCTATAATTACAAAGGTCGTGAGTTCAATAACTAGTGGGATAGGCTTGGTATGGCGAGTATATAAAATGACGTAATCCGTTCCATTATAGTTGAGAATATATTTAGCGCACTCGTCACGATACTCTACGCTTAAATTATGTTTGCATGACTATGTTGCTACACTAAGTAGGAAACGAGGTATAAGCGTTATAGGATATAATGAAGGACAGGGGTAAAAGGAGGGGGCTGCCCCCACTTTGAATCTAGCCAGGTACACGATTTTCAAATAAAATAATATCTATCGTATAACTAACTCCACAGCATCACAACTTTTACTTTAATAGGCAGATATGTCTAACGAAATCATCAACTCTAACTTTACAAAGAATCAAGTTGTCTTGCAATGAGAAAGTACAGGCAACAAAAAAATTCAGCTGCATAACACAAACTTAATCAGAAATATTGGTTATAATTACAAAGCGAAAAAGAACAATACGTTTTGTTCAGTTAGTAGATAGGTACCTACCTATCTACTTTGGCTAAGTGAACTTCTTACGTCATGCATGTTTATGTGGCGTAACTTAAATATATTTTTTATCCAGTGGTTTCCTATGTAGCTACTGTACGAGTAGTAGGTAGATATATCTAAATATATTATTGACATAATAACGCTAAGAACAGTGTCACAAATATATAACATAGGATTATAACTTTCGCAAACTTAAGTAAAATGCCGTAAACAGAAACGCATGAGTCATAACATAGCCTGTGTCAGACATAAAACACCCCTCGCTTTTTGACGGTCAGGGGTTAATAACACCCCTTATTTTCGACATCGGGGCTTCAAATGTGTTGAGCAAATAAAAATATTGATATTGGTGCAGTCCATACGTAGGGCGTAGATACCTATGATTTATTTAAAACTGAATCCAAAGATGTACCTACCTACTTAGGTACGATCATGAAGATACCAATAATATTTTATTTCTTTTATTGTTGTTTACATGCCGACCAACAAGTTTTATTTAATAACAAAGCAAGCAAAAGTTTTTATATAATGAACTATTATTTTATGCAGACGTGATGTTTTCTTTTTTATTTTTGTGTTTAGCGCCTTGATAAGAAACCGGTATCGGATAGTTTTCTCCTTCCATCATTCCGTTCCCTTCTTTGCAGTAGTAGTTGCTTACTTTGTCTCTGTCTAACTTGTTGAAATAGTGCATTACTTATTTATTTCTTTCTCGTTCTAACTTAAAACATCTTGTTAGTGTAAAATTGACATTGGAAGAGGGCGCTTGTGACGTTCGTCGCGTTTACATTGTCACAAAAAAGTTTTTATTATATTGATAAATGTAAGAAAATCATAGTATTTATTATTTTTTAGTGAAAATAATTGAAAACATCGATTATTTAGGTATTAAACGTCATAGTGTGTTAATGTCATCTTTCAATTAATTTGTGGGTGTGGTGAACGCCGAAAGTGTCTTGTCGAATAATGTTGTTTTATCATCCAAATGTTGTGTTTTATTGTGTTCTTACGTAACAATATCAATATTTCTCTTTGTGGACTCTCAATGATGTAGAAAAAGATGAAAAATAACCTCAAACCCAATTGAAACATCGTTTGGTAAAAAGTGGCATTTCGGTGTTTTTAGAAATCGTCATCGACGAAAACCACGACGATGACGACTCCTGCGAAGCTGTATGGACGGGAGCTGTCCACCTACGACGAGGTGGACGTCGACGAGCTGCTGGCCAAGCTGTCGCAGGAGGAGCTTACCATGTTGGCCAAGGAGGTTGATCCAGATGTGAGTAATCTCTTTTCTTTTAAGCACAGCCTTTGTCTAGTTATATTTTGTGACTAATATCCTTAATTTAAATAAAATCTTTTTAATAACACCTTTTCTTTACGTAACTATTCGTAGGTCAGGGTGTACCTCTTTACTATTGGCCACTAGGCAAAGGCCTAGGGCTCCCTAACTCTTCCTAAATTAAACAAATCCAAAATTTTGCTTATCTACTCTTTTTGCATGTTTCAATCAAATAAGTCTGCTCTCATAATTATATGGGCTCTACTATCTAAGTGCCAAGGAGTTCCAATCAGTTAAAGATAGCTCTGTATACAGTCAATAGGTACTTACCTATTTAATAACTTGACTATTTAGTGTCACACACACTATCAAAACCATCCTCATACACCTAGATACATGCATGCATTTTCAAATCAAATGTTAATATTTTATTGAATTTTTCCTCCTTTTAATAATTGAATATACTGGTATAAATATTATTATTGTTATTGAAATATAGAAGAGCAGGGTCTCCTTGCACAAGTATTTGATATTTTTAAAATAATAACAGCAACCCCTGTAATATGTCTCACTGGGAGGCAAGTCCTCTACTCCATATAAAAAATATATTTATGAACTGTAACATCTTGTACACAGCTTACCTATGTTATGTAAGAAACTTGTGCATTTTTTTATTATTTTTATCCTTTACAACCTACTGTTTTAAACTTTGTTTTATCTGTCATTTTTAAAGATAAGATTAAGTCTACTATTTCTTTATGGTCAATGTTATGTTATGCGCATATTATAATTTTTTTATTTATTAAAAAGTGAACTCCTACACTAGGGAACAGGCACTGTGTTGTGGAAGTCTTTTATAAACAGACACAAATTACACCCACACTAAGAACAACCTTTTCTGGATTACACAGTTTTTTGACTTATAACGGAATCAAATCCACTACATGCCGCACATAAGCCACTGAACCAACCATGCAGTATACTCAACTTTTGAAAAACTATTACCCTAAGCATGTTTTTTTTATTTGTTTACTTGCTGTTGCCTTCCCCTGCGTGGATGTCGGTTGTCGCTGTAAAAAGTAGCCTATATGTTATACCAGACCATAATCTATCTCTGTGCCAAATTTCATCCAGATCCGTTAAGTAGTTTTTACGTGAAAGAGTAACAAACATCCATCCATACTTACAAACTTTCGCGTTTATAATATTAGTAGGATATTTCATAAAATAATAGCAATACTGTATGACTCCTCTGTAATATGCTACCCACCTTTACATTCTGTAATAATCAGCCACTTGATTATGAAGGCCATATTAAGTATTATACTGGATAATACCTACTATGAACATTAACACAAATTACACGCCTCATTGTTAAAACCATAGAGTTCTCACTGCTCACCTTGAAGGTCTTATCACAACTGTACTGTTTGCCTTGAAAAGTTAAAAATATTTGTTTATGGCCAATTTTTGAAATGAGTGGGAAAAATATTCTTTTTTATTTGTGAATGGGTATCCTCTAGTTTGGCATAATGCCAATTTATCTGTCGAATTAAGTCCTAGTGATGGAGTTATAACTACACAAAAAACAATGTTACCCTGTAACAGTACTTGTTTTTAACAATATCTATATAAACATTACTTTGGATAGAGGAGGTGCAAGTGCACTCATCTGAACCCCTTCTTGGTGCCTGTGGCATTGTCTAGTCTTGGAAGAAAATATGGAGAGGGAAAAATTAATTAAACAATAAAGAAACTACAACTACTAAATAAGTAGGTAGAAATTTGGATGCACCTTCATGGAAATCCTGCCATTACCCATGAACAAAACTCTTTAGTTAAAAGCAGATACTTATATAATCCAAATTATTGTAGATATTTTCTGTGCATACACAAAAACTTTATAGTTTATTTACATAAGGAAGTTCTCACAAATGAATACTAATGAATTTCATAAATAGATGTGTGAAAAAATATGAGCTCAGTTATTATGAAGTTTATGTTGGTATTAGAGCTTCCTGTCCTGCCATTTTCTATGCAGCAAATTTTGAATTATGAAAATTAATTTGAATGCCGTGAAAGGTAAATTTCCTAGAATATTTCTAGAAATTCTAGAAAATTTCATAAAATCATGCTGAGCGAAACTAGGTAAATGAAACAATTCTATTGGTTCTTAATAAACACATGCCTTGCTACACATCCTCACACATCTCTGATGGACAGCCAAACTTCAAACCAAAATTTTTAGTCAACCCTGATTAAAGCACTGACTTCTTTAGTACTATTCTTGCCACTAACAATGCGGGTTTGATCCTAACATGGAACAAAATATTTATATACAAATGGTTGTTCTGAGTTTGGATGTATTTTGTGTTTGTAAAGTCCCACACAACACAAAGCTTTCTTCCTATAGTCGTCACAAAATATGCCCGTTTTGTAATTTCTTGGTAACCTTGAATGAAGCTATACTACCACGAAATTGAAAACTCGAATACTTGTAAACACTGAAATTTTGTTATTTGTAAACCGTACAAAACATCTCTTTAAATGACAAATGTCAAAACGGGCTTCTTATTTTGTGATGATTTTTGTAATAATATAGTGTGTGGAATTGTCTTTTTACATAAAAGGTCGAAAATATTTTATTACTATAAGGATGTCACATACAGCCACAGTGCAACATTTACTAGTAGTCTATTTCACATAGCATTACTGTTGTGACGTGTCACTTAAAAATAATATCAATGAAAATGATAGACAATTAAATCAAAACCTATCAATTAAATACTCTAGGCCCTTAATCATTCAATTAGCCAATTGGTTCAAGATTGATTCAATCACTGTCTTTTATTTTCATCGTAAAATTTTAAATGTCACAGTACCCATGCTATGTGTAATACACTATAGGGCTATTACGCTATAATATTAATAGGGATATTTCTATAACTGTATACTGGCTACATAATTTGTATCTATTTTGCATAACTACCAATTTGACTTGCTTCCTTGCACTCGTATAATGGCAACTTCTTAACATACTTTTGCATATGTAAATTTTATTGTCCACTGCTAATATATACATCATTTTGATAGCATCTGTGACTAATTGTATGTTGCTGTTGTTTCAAATCTAGAGTAGATAGCGATATATGCTATTTGGGTGTGCCTTAGTCTAAGTGTAGATTAATGTGTACTTATGATTAGATAATGTAGTATGTAGTATTTTTACTTTACTAATATAATGACGTACACACATATTTATCATGCCCATCTTCCTTTGGGGTAGGCAGAGACTGGTGCTTCAATCCAGATATACTTATTTTGCTGCCTCTACATTCATTAATCTCTTCATGTATGAATGTCAGTTCTCAGTACCTACTGATGCAATTCTTAATATATACCTGTTATATCAAAATAACACCCAGACACTAAACAAATAATCAGGAATATTACACATGATTTGTCCTGGGTGGGAATCAAAAATGATTTACTACTACTAAAAATATTTTGTTTAAACTCTAACTGCTTTTTTAATAAACATGGCATAGAATAGGAGTAATTTTGTTATATAATCTCTCATTCTGTCATCAGTAATTTGTCATTTGAATGAAGAGGACAAAGCATGGCGTAACTATTCACTTGCTACACAACATTTATTAATAAGACTGTAAAGGCTTATAACTTCTGTATCAATAACCTACTTTTTATATTTCTTGTTGCTGTTTTAATTCTTATTTAATTTAAGAACATGCATCCTACTAATATTAAAAATGTAAAAGTTTGGATGTATGTTTGATACTCATCACGCCAGTATGGTTGAACCGATCTGGATTTGGCATAGAGAGATAGACTATAGTCTGGAATAGCAGATAGACTTTTATGTCCTGGAAAAAATATCTGTTCCCATCGTAGTGTGCAGGCAAAGCTGCTAGGTGGAAGCTAGTATTTAATAAAATATTTTCCTTGTAGTCAAATACCCTATTATCAATCACCCTTCCATTAATAGTATCAGTTACTCTACCTTTATTAACTTTGTAATATTATTAAGAACAGATTATGATAAAAGTTATCAGTGCATACGTTGCAAGGTTATCATAAAATTGACAAATAATGCCATTAAATAACAATTTACCTCTTTGTTTAATATTAAATGAAGTCATATTAGTAACAATAGACTTGGCTTTATTTATTACTAGCTGTTGCCCGCGGCTACGCACGCGTGGATGTCGGTTATCGCTGGAAAAAGTAGCCTATGTGTTATTCCAGACCATAACCTATCTCTGTGCCAAATTTCATTCAGTTCTGTTCAGTAGTTTTTACGTGAAAGAGTAACAAACATCCATCCATCCATACTCTCAAATTTTCACATTTATAATATTAGAGAAGGATAACATAATGAAAAACAATTACCCTGTAGTATAAATAAGTATAGTAACTCTCAGTTTCCCTATCAAATATTATAATTAATATAATTACTAGTTTTCCTGTGATTCGAAAACATACCAAGGAATAATAACATGTTTCAATTACAAGAAATTTCTAGAATACCATCTATCTTCTTGCACAGTTTAATTAAGATCCATTCAGCTGTTTAGTCTTAAGATTTAACAAACAGACGGACAGAGTTACTATCCCCCATTCATAATATTAGAAGGGATTAATAACAGGCACATTTTGGCATGCCGAACTATCGAAGGCCTTTGGGACAATGTTTCTCACGTTTCTCGCTCTTCCAAATTGTTCAGCTGCTAAAATTCTAAATATACCCCGCAGCCATCGATTAGCTGAAACTTGCCCATCTTACCATTACCAATAGTAATCTCCTAATTATATGTATTAACATCCAGGCAAACCTGTAAGATTAATATAATATACTAGCTGCTGCCCGCTGCTCCGCCCGCGTGGATGTCGGTTATCGCTGTAAAAAGTAGCCTTTGTATTATTCCAGACCATAATCTATCTCTGTGCCAAATTTCATCCAGATCCGTTTAGTGGTTTTTACGTGAAAGAGTAACAAATATCCATCCATTCATACTTACAAACTTTCGCGTTTATAATATTAGTAGGATTAGGTTTAAGTACTTGCTTCGCTTCGTTTTTTTTTAATTTAAAATAATAAATCGAAGCAAAGCAAGTATAAAAGTATTTACGTGAAAGAGTAACAAACATCCATCCCTCCATCCATCCATACATACATACAAACATTCGCATTTATAATATTAGTAGGATTAGGTTTAAGTACTTGCTTCGCTTCGTTTTTTTTAAATTTAGAATAATAAATCGAAGCAAAGCAAGTATAAAAGTAAAAAAAATATCGGTTACAACGGCTAATTATTTAATCTCTCACGATATTAATAGATATTTTCTATACAATATTCCAGGACAACTTCCTGCCACCATCACAACGTAACAACTATGATTGCGAGAAGGACCCTACGGGGCCCCTTAATCGTAAGAAACTTATAGAACATATAAACAAACAAGCTTTGGAGACACCCGACCGGCCCGAAGTGAAGCCTTACGTAGCTGGTGTTGTACGTGGAAAGAAGGTATGGATATTTCAGTATTTAATCATGGTTTCACCTTAATTTAAGAGAAATAGGGAACCATACAAGCGATCAAACCCTTGTGGAAGTACCACACCCAAATAACTACAAGCAGTGGTATAGTTGTGTACCTGTGTGTGAGTACAGGTTCCAGCGTTCATTTATGTTTTTCAACAAAACGTATTTGTACGAGCCAAATAATGCTCAAACAGCAAATGCTTACTAATATATAATACTGTCATAATTTAATTACAAGTACGTACGTAAAACGTACCGTATAACTAATAAAGTATTGATATCTACATAACAAGTGGTTAGTGTTTATTAATTTCTACACCTACTACTCAACACAACGGGATAACGTCAACGACGTGAAAGCTCAAACAGTATTCCTATCTCAGTATTAGCCAGTATAGCATTTAGCTTTTTCGGACATATAATGCGTTCACCTAAGCATCGTCTGTAAAAGCTTTTGATTCTGGGCCGAGTGGAAGGTAAACGCGCTCAAGGCAGAGCGCCGCCCGGCAAGATGCGCCGCCAAGAAGGCGTTTGGAGGTAGCATGTACCGTGCGGTCCACACTTCAGAAGACCGCATAGCTTGGAGACGTGTCGTATGTGGTCGCGATCCTCAGCAGTGAGGAAACGACAAAGAAGAAGAATTCCTATCCCCAAGATACTCCATCACAATAACCCTGATGTTATTTTTTTTGCTAGCGTAATGCATACATGCTAAGTACAAACAGATTTATTGTGGACTAGCTGTTGCCCGCGTGGATGTCGGTTATCGCTGCAAAAAGTAGCCTATGTGTTATTCCAGACCATAATCTATCTGTGTGCCAAATTTCATCCAGATCCATTCAGTAGTTTTTACATGAAAGAGTAACAAACATCCATCCATCCATCCATTCTTACAAACTTTCACATTTCTAATATTAGTAAGGATGGATTCAAACCTATGGCTCTTGACGAGCAGTCAGGATAACAAACAGGTACAGAGCTGTTTTTGCTTTTGACTGATTATTTTGTTGTTATTTTCCAGTGGATCCCGCCCCCAACGCCAGAGAAAGTGCGTGATGCCGATGAACAAATCTCAATTGATCTCGGTGATGAGTACGAACAGGCACTCACTGATGCTTCTCAAGAGGAAATCATTGACTTGGCTGGTATGGACCTTATGATATCATTAGATTTAGAATATAATAACCGCAACTGGTGTAATTTGTGTCCGTTAATTGTACATACAGAGCTTGTTCTCTAGTGCGGGAGTTGTCTTTTTCAAGAAAAAGAAAAAAAATCTTGAGGAAAATACTCAGAGGCTTTCATAGCCAGCTGATTTTTCGACAGGTTAATCTATCAAGGGCGAGTGGTATTTCATTTGAGCCTTTTTGTGGCTAACTCATTAGGTTTAATATTATAATATTTTAAATCAACTCAAATACGACCATCTGATTCTAAACTAGGTAGAGGCTGTACTATGACCACGTAACATTTCCTTTAAAATTGCAATATGTATTTTGATTGCTGAGAACTTTGTCACCAGGTTGGCCATTAACTCGACAAAAAATACAGCTGTTTACCGCAGTAGTAGTCTGCCTTATTAAATATTGCCCGGAGCAGGACTCGAACCTGCGCCTCTCGGGTTCCGGCCCAGCGCACTACCAACTGTGCCATCCGAGCTCCTACTCCAGAGTTCGAATTTGTTTGAGTGGTTTCATTCTTTAATAACATTCTTTCCTCATAATTGGAAGATGTTGTACGTATAGACCTGTAACGGCTAACGTTTGAATGAAACTTACGTCACTCCAAGACGTAAACAAGCTGTGGACAAATTCGAACTCTGGAGTAGGAGCTCGGATGGCACAGTTGGTAGTGCGCTGGGCCGGAACCCGAGAGGCGCAGGTTCGAGTCCTGCTCCGGGCTCGTCTTTTTCCACATTGCTTTAATATTTAAGTAGTCTGCCTTGTTGAGATTCTGGTTTGAAGACCACGTCGCGATAAGTAAAGGGTATTTCTGTCAGAACATCTCAGTAACAACAATCCGATATTGTTCTCTTAATTGGTATGGGATGATTAAGGTTCTAAGATGTGTGGATGAACTCCCTGCCAGTGGTGGAAGGGGCATTAATAAAATGTAGCAGTGGATATTATATCCATACATACCATACAACCCACCATAACAATTGCTCGAAAGGCATCTGGCTATGAGGCGCTCATAGCCAGGTGCATTCGCTGTTCGGTAAACGACCTTATAGATGGGTGACTGAGCGTCTCCATGCTTCGGAGAGCACGTTAGAAGTCGTTCCCGACCGTTAACAGTCGTCAAATCACGACAGAGGCCTAAATATTGGCAATCTAAATAATTCTGTCACCAGGTTGGCCACTAACCAAACGATTAGCAGATTACTCGGAACACGAGCAATTTTAAAGTCTACATCTAAATAATCGGTCTTATTATAACCTCTTACAATGCATTTCAATAATACGAGGTTAATAGGCCAGTATAAAAAGCAAACGAAAAAAAAACAATAAAATAATAACTCATTCTTACATAAACGTCGCGTAATGATTACAGAATTTATTTCCTAGCAACCTAATAGCATACATAACGAAAGCTTAGAACTAAACATTCAAACTGACATGGTTTCTTTCAAAGCATTTCACGAAGTTACTACACTTATTATTTATTATGGCGGCTGTAGTTCAGGAAACAAGATAAGCTTTTGTAATGACAATGTCACATCACAACGTGTTGGCGTAAAGCCAGAGAATAATTTCTCGTCATTGCATCGAAAAGTCCACAAAAATAACGTAAAATTTACGAGTGATTTCATTTTTTTATTTATTACTCGCAATCTGAATATTGCAGGTCTAGAATTTTTAGATATAATGATAGATTTATATTTACTTCGCGTTGGTTTTGCAGCATAAGCTTGCGCTTATGTTTGCAGCTGATAATATATATTTTTTTATACCACTAAGGACCACAAGCATACGGCCTGCCAGATGGTAAGCTACAGCAGCCTATGGAAGCTTGCAACACCAGGTGTATCACTCGCGCGTTGCCGAACCTTTAAAAACTTTATAACTCCTTTCTTGATGAATCCTATAAGGCCTGTTTTCGAGACGTGTGGCCATAGACAGTTATATACTGCTGGAAATGTTACCATAGCATTTGCTACCACGTACGATTAGGTTGTGGAATGAGCTCCCTGCCGAGGTTTTCCCTAGAGACTATAGCATGGGGTTCTTCAAGAAAGGAGTTATAAGGTTTTTACAAGGTTGGCAACGCGCGACTGATACCCCAGCCCTACAAGTGGCATAAACGATAGTCGAATCGAATAGAATAGAAAACAAATTTATGGGATTGGAATTTGGCGCAAGTTTACGTCATTATGTTGTAAACTTATTTCAAATCCCAATCTCATACATTTGCTTTCTATTCTATTTGATTCGACTACCGTTTATGCCACTTGTATGGTACACACACAGATAAAATAATAGTAATAAAAAGAATACAGATTTATTTTGTCTCCCGCTTTGCTATGGAGGGAAGTGGAAACTTTTCTTTCTAACTCCTCCTATTTACTTCTGATTAAATTCGTTGCGGGGTCCAAGACAGTAGGTTTAGTTGTCCACGGCACGCACGAGTGTCAAAACTCGGTGTATCTGTTGGTTACTCCGCTGTTAATCCTGGCTCCCAGCGGTGGGCATGTGGGTGGGATTGTCCCGATACCGTTTATGCCACTTGTCTAAAGGGGCTGGTGTGGCAAGCTTCCATAGGCTACGGTAACTGCTTACCATCAGGCGAGCCGTTTGTTTGCCTTCTTGATAGTAAAATAATATATTTATATTAGATACCTATTAATTCTGTAGTTTAATTTAGATTATGTATTACTCAGTCAGTGTATATATATAAAAGCTTGGTACTTGAGATATAGGTATATATTTGATATGATGGTGTCAATGGCGTGTATCGGTATACCAACACTTATTAATGTATTATCATGTTAGAATTGGTTTCGTTATCTACGCGTCCTTAATTGCGTTAACTGTGCTAGTCTCCTAACTAGGCCTAGTACAAATAGATAAAGACAATAAATAGGTATAAAATTCTATAGAAACACTAGCGGCATGTATACATATATATATATTTTTTAAAGACAACTCCCACACTAGAGAACAAGCTCTGTGTCGCAGGGGACTTTACAAACATACAATTAACGGACACAAATTACACCCAGACTCATAACAACTCTTTGTGGGTCACACAAAGTATTGTTCTGTGTGGGAATCGAACCCACAACCTCATGCACAGCAGGCGCATACTGCGACCACTAGACCAACAAGGCAGTCGGAACATTTAAAAATGGCCTATATTACCCGCTGGTAATGTAGCTATCTATAGGTGAAAGTAATTTTAAAATCGGTTGATTAGTTTTTGAGTTCAATTGTAGCAAACAAACAAATTAAATCTTTCCTCTTTATATATTAGTTAAGATATACTACTACTGCGCCGCTCCTATTGATCAAAGTGTGATGTTATATAGCCTATAGCCTTCCTGGATAAATGCACTATTCAACATCAAAATATTTTTTCTAATTAAAAATAATATTTGGTATAGATTTCCAAATGTCAAATATCACAGCCTACAAATGACAAATACTATAGGTATACTCATGCTTTTGTAATCAGAAGAATATATTCGTATTATTCCAGCTATCCTTGGCTTCCATTCGATGATGAACCAGGACCAGTACCACGCATCTTTACTGAACAAGGGACAGCCTGTCGGCCTCGGTTGGGACGGCATCACTAAAGCTACCAAACCTAAGGTATATTATATTTTATTTATTTAAAAAGCTTTATAATTAATTTATACTTTTCCATGTTCAGGTAATGCAGAGGTTAAGTTTATTCATAAGAAAAGTTGAATATTTCAATGTAGAAGTCGTGATTGTAAAGAAAGATAAGCATTTATTGAGAACATACACTGGATAACAGATAATGTAGACGAAATCCTGCCTGATTGAAATAGATTAAGTATTTTATATTTATTTTTGTAATTTTTTCAAGACTACTTTTTTGTTATGTTCTCCAGATTACTTCTTAATAATATTTATAAAACTAGCTGTTGCCCGCGGCTCAGTCCGCGTGGATGTCTGTTATCGCGATAAAAAGTAGCCTATTCGCTATTCCAGACTAATCTATCATTACGCCAAATTTAATCCATATCTGTTTAGTAGTTTTTACGTGAAAGAGTAACAAACATCAAACTCTTAATTCATTTGTTCATAAAGTAGCACTTATGAAGGTCACAAACTATGATTAAGCAAGAAACATGATGTCAGATAAAAAGCTAGTATAAATGGCTAGTTCGCCATCCATCCATCCTCGCAATCCTTACACATTTATAATATTAGTATAATAATATAATATATTTGGGACAACTCACACACCGCTATCTGATCCCAAACTAAGCAGAGCCTGTACCATGGCAACCAGACAACTGATAAACATACTCATATATTTCTAAATACATACATATTATAGATAAATAACACCCAGACACAGAACAAACATTTATGCTCATCACACAAAGATTTGTCCTGGGTGGGAATCGAACCCACGACCTCCGGCGTAGCAGTCAGAGTCACTAACCACTAGACCAACAGGCCAGTCATGTAATGGTATGTATTGAAATATTACGTGATGATGTTCCAGGTGTACCCAATGGACCCCCCCAACGACACAGACCCTGACGACACCATCACACGAGTAAAGAACAATGACCAGAAGATGACTGATCTCAATTGGAATAATATTAAGGTAAGACTTATTTACTTCGACTACTTTTGTAGTTGTTTAATCTCTGTGGACAATGGCCGCCGTGACTAATATATTTCCAGAGACATAATAGCATGGGGTACTTCAAAAAAGGAGTTATAAGGGTTTTAAAGGGTCGGTAACAGATGAGTGATACCCCTTGGTAAGAGGTATAAGATAAACTTTTAAATACTCTTTCAAAAAACAGTCTAGTAGGTTTCGTTCTTTAACTCTCCATTCCAAAAAAAATAATATAAAATATAATATCATATTATCTCATTCCACTCCAAAATGTAAGCCTATAGCCTGGAGTCAAGTATTTTATGAATAAAGGAGAGAGCCTGGAGATCCGTCACACAGGTCCTGAACCTATTACGGACTCCAGCTCTCACAAGGTTCTTAGCTCTTATACTTACCTAAGCTATACTCTTTTTGTAAAATTCTAAATTGTAACCTTCGACCTTATTATTCTAACCCCCGTATCTATAGACGAGTAAAAGTAATTACTTGAGTAAAAGTAATTACTTCAGCCATGATTTCTATTCTATAGTTAAGAAACTGACCCGAGTAAGAACTGTCAATAGCTAGAATTCTTAGCGAAGTAATAGTCACCATTTCGTTTACTTAAGCATTGCTTCGGATGTATGTGAAAGTATAATTTGTGAGTTGAGTAAGGTTATTTTATAAAAATGGAAGAATTGAAAATGTATTTGCTATGGTAGACAATATTGATGTGATATTTCTGAATAATATTTAGAAATAAATTCTTCTAGTTAGATAAAAAGTTTCTTTGGCCTTTCGCCGGCACAGAATATCTAATTTTTTTTTTTTGAAAATCGGTCAGAGTCTCGTCGTCGGGTTGCTTTTATTGGCTGTCCAAAGTGGGGTCGCCAGAGCTATATGCTCGGGAGTAGAAGTGTCATTTTCAAGCGCATAACTACGGGGAAACCCGCTCTCGGGTCTCCGTCGAGGACCCTCGATGGGGAAACCGGCACCGTACCGCTCAATACCTCTAGCCGCGCACTATGGTGTTGCCCTGATGCAAAAGCAGGCGCCGTTCTATCCCATAGCTTTTTAAAGCCAGCTCATCAAATACCCAACCCCATCCCCACAATGTTAGATACCTAAATATTTTTACAATAGCTCTACGCCTACCCTATTCATATCATATTTGTACTATAATAGTACCGCTATGGTAGTGTTTCATCTCATTTTCATTCTCTAGGCCTCTGCGTGTTGGACCTATGTCCCCGCGTAAGCCTTCCAAAGGGCCGAGTATTCTTTTTATATAATGGAAAAATACCCGAGACAAGAAGAGACATAGGTAATAATAATAAACAAACTATTGACTGATGGACGGTTCTGTCAAAGTGTGTAGTATAATGCAACATATTTAATTTGCAGCTATCAACGTTTTAACAACCTAGTACAATAATACTTCTAAATATTGCAGGGTTATATTGTCTTTCAAAACGTTTAGTTTCACAGTAAAGCATTATTGAAAAATTGTTACTTATTTAATGATTATAAACATAGAACAAATTAAACGCTGTAAATATTATTACTTATTTTATAATTGTTTGAAGACTAGCTTTTTATGCAAAATTTTGTTATTTACTTGTAACTTTTCGCTTTTCCTCTTCAACGAACAAAACGTAAGTTGCAATATTGCCAGCTGAAAAGATTTTGAAGCACTGAGTAATACTTAGAACTTTACTCAAGTAAGCATTGATCATTACTTGTATATAGAATATCATTTACTTTAGAAATTACTTAAGAACAAGTAATGGCTTAGTCAAGAAATTACTTAAGAAGAAGTAATCACTTGTTTATAGATACGGGGGTAAAATTCTAAGAAGTATTTTTTTTTATATAAACAGAACATTAGCGACGAGAAGTTCGAGAAGTTATTCGAGGCGGTGAAGAGCAACACACACCTGGAGGTGCTGTCCCTCGTGAACGTGGGACTGAACGACCGGACGGCGCAGTTGCTCGCTGAAGCGCTGAGGAACAACTCCGCGCTCAGGGTCGTCAACGTGGAGACTAACTTCATCAGTCCGGGGGGAGTGCTGCAGCTCGTCAGGTCACTGCTCGACACCAACACTGTTGAGGAGTTCCGCGCCTCCAACCAGGTACATATACCCTTTCTCATACTAGAGTAGTTTCCACCCGCGGTTTCACTCACGTGTACAAGCCTACGGAAACAATTGGGTAACAAACCATTTAACACCATTCTAAATTTAATTGTGTATGGTATATTAGTTTCCGTCCCTTTTTGTTAACACTAATATTGTAACTCATACCAAATTGTTAACGTTATACTCTAGAGTTTCTAGCCAATTCTTCTCGAGGCCCTACCCTAGTCAGCGAATTGGCCGTAGGAAAAAAGTATGCTGGCATTTGTTTTTATGACGTTCATAAGTATCATTTATTTAATCTAAATGAATAAATGAGTTTGACTTTGACATAAAGGACTAACTTAACGGTAACCAGCGGCATTATTATAGGTGGGATGTAAGCATAGTGTAAGATAGAATCTCTCTATAGTGACAGGGACACTGCCGTAATTTGTCAAAATAAATATCTACTGCTCAAGACCTATTCAGTTAGCATATAAGTAGCGGACGAGGCGTTCGAAATTTGAAAAAAAATCGCGTCCGTGCGCAAGCGACCCCAGTCATGAGCTGTAGGTATTTATTTTGATATAACAGACTGTGTCCTATCTATATATAGAGAGATTCTTCCTTCATCATCATGAACATCTCCGCCTGATGACATCCACTGTTGAACGTAGGCCTCCCTCGTATGCCTCCACAATGGCCAATCCTGAGCTGCATGCATCCACTGCTTCCCTGCAGCTCTGATGATATCATCACATGATTCTATGATTGTATTCTTCCTAACACTATCCTTATTATAAAATTCTACTAAGAAAGAAACTGACTCTTGCAATGGAGTAGTTTGTAAAAACCTCGTGATACAGAATTTCTTCCCATGCGAAAAGTATCTTTTAGCCAAAATACATCCACAGCTAGACATAAGACTCAACAAAATAATTATTTCCAACAATATTTTCTCAGCGGTCGCAAGTCCTCGGCAACAAAATCGAGATGGAGATCACGTCACTGATCGAGCAGAACCCGACCCTCCTGCGACTGGGCCTGCACCTCGAGTACAGTGACGCGCGTCACAGGATCGCCAGCCATCTGCAGAGGAACATCGACAGAAGTGAGTCGTATTACCGTACTGTGTATACTGGTGTAAAGAAGATTTGGTTGAGAATAATTGATAGGAAAAGTAGTCTCCAGTGATTGTAGTATAGAATTTTTTATATCTCTGTGAACACGCTGCGTTGATATTGCAATCTCTAGCAACACGCTGCGTTGATATTGCAATCTCTAGCAACACGCTGCGTTGAAACAGTAATTTCTGCGAACACGCTGCGTTGTCGTAACAATGTCTGCAAAAACGCTGTATTGTCATAGCAATCGGTGACTATTCTACGTTCTCATAGCATAGCAATCTGTGAACACGCTGCATCGTCACATCAATCTCTGAGAACACGCTGCATTGATAATGCAAAATCTGAAAACACGCTGTGTTCTTATATTAATATCTGAGAACACCACGTTATTATTATTATTCTCTGAGAACACGCTACGTCCTATCCAACTACGGATACGCAACAAGGGCGTTGCAAACTTTATAGATACATTGAGTTATATATCTATGAAACTTTGCGTTGCCATATTGTTTAAAATGACATGTCATGAAAAAATTTACGTCTATCTTTAGTTTTATCTTTATCCACTATTAGAATAGTTAGGTGAATATTATCATACAAATAATAGTCAACAGTAATAATAGAGAAGAGTTTTTCAATTACAACTCTTAACTCTAGAACTTTTAATCGCATTTGATACAAATTCAAATGCAAAATTCTTTGCAATATTTCGAAATTTAAACTGAAAGCGGTTGAAACGGGAAATAGCCAGAAATTATATAAACCAATCTTCTCTACACCATGTTAAATCTATTTCGAACTACCACCTAATTGAAATCTCTATAGACATGGAAAATGTCTGAATATTATATCTTATTTATCGCTAAAACAGCTCTATATCAATATTCTATCTGAAAGCTACATTGAAGTGCATATTTAACCATTTTATTACAGGTATATGTTCAAATGATTCATAAAATAAAATTTTATAGCCATTCCTATGTACCATCTTACGTTTTACGATGCAATAAAGACGTATCTGCGTGTACGTGCATATAAATATCATACTTAACTCTATACATTAAGGTTCAAAATGAAATACAATTGATTATCATTTAACATGAATTTATTGAAAAAGCATTTAGTATAATACAGTTCGGTAGTAACATGTAGGATGCGTCATTTACAGGCGAGTTCAGATGCGTATGAGTTTAAATATAGTTCAAAAATAGTTTCATAGACAAAGGTTTAAGAACTTTTTTTAAAATGTCTAACAGGATAAGAGACAGACAGATGACCTCTCTAATAGACAAGGAGCACATCACTTAAAAAATAATTTGGAAATAGCCTATTTTATTTATTTATTTAAATCTTTATGCACATAATGTACAATGGAAGGCTTAATGCCAAAGGCATTCTCTACCAACCAACGTTAGGGTGATGCAGAGATAAACGAAGTAGGTGCAAAATTATATTAAAATAAATAGAATTTTATTTTATTTTATTCAGCGATAGTGCAGATTTCTATAGGTGAAACAATTTTTTAAATCGTTTAAGTAAATTTTGAGTTTATTAAGTTTAATCTTTCCTTTTTTATAACTTTATTACCTGTAATTTTCTTCAAGTATCTGAACTTGTCTGCAACAAGTTTTCGCACGATAACAGTACTCATTACAACACAGATGGCGGGCACCGCTTCGCCTCCCGACGTCGTTCGCCCGCTCTATAGTAAACATACATTGACATTATATCCCGGAGTATATTCCCGGTCGCGTACTGTGGTGTGTCGATTATTAACAGAAGTCAAACTTAAAAGGAAACGATGTATTTATATATAAGTAACTAGATGTAGCCGCGGCTCTGCCCATGTGGATGTCGGTTATCGCGATAAAATGTCCTTATGTCTTTCTTCAAGATACCATCTGTCTTCTTTTCAAATTTCATTGAGATCCGTTCAGGCGTTTAGTCGCCAAAACGCAACAAAATAGACCGATTTACTACTTTATTTAGCATTTACAGTATTATAAATAAATAAAATCCGGTTTTCGGTATTTTTATTTTAAATGAAATATTGAATAGTCAACACACCACAATGCTTAACAATCTTCCACATATGCACTTATAGCGCATTTTGACCGTAGATCATCCAAGCTTATATTAACTGTATGAATATTCACGGAAGCACATGGCATCACTGAAGAAAACACCCTGTACAAAATACGCTTATGTCTAATGCGTGTCAGCGATACACCTACTGCGATATCACAGCGAGCTTTGAAAGGATTACTGCTAATGGTTGGGTAAGCGCTCAAGCAGCTGAACAGTAAAAATTCTTCAATATGAATTCAGCATTTCATTAGATGAAGTAATTTAGTTTATATACTTATTACACTTTATTTAACTTTTAGTATGTTTAATTTTGTATTAGTAATTTGATCTCAAAATTATGAATTTATACCAAGCTTTGATTTAACAGAAAATTGGACTCGTGTAAAAAATAAATTGTAAATAACTACCACATCACTCACCTGCCCCACGGGCTATGATTACCCATTAGACACAAGCCAACATCGATATATCAAATCGATATTCATGATCAGATTGCCGAGTACAAAAGCGAGCTAGCGCATCGCTGAGCTTGCGGTTGCCCCGCGGACGACCGCCTGCTGTCGGCATCGACAATAGCATCTTCAACCTTACACCACCAAGCGTCGAAGCAGTCACCCCCACGAACGAAATCACACCAGTAGTCAACGAATCTGTGGAAACATCCGTCACAATAAAAGCTAAACCTACTACGAATGGCATTGCAAGTCCTACGGAAATTGTCGCCGTAGATAACGAAAAACCGGTAGCAATCGATATAGAAAAACCGGTATCTGCCGAAACAACCGACAATTTATCTGGTGAAAAAATAATACCCATAGAAGGAGAAAAGGTTGAAGAAGTAGATTCCAATAAGGAACAGACGGAAAGATTCGTGATGGCAGCACCACTGGACGTTAATCCCAACCCTCACTCGTGAGTAACCGCGTATTGCAACTCACACACTCACGCGTGTCCCCAACTGTATTTGTAGAGAGGTTTACACCAACACATATATGTGAATTCGAACAATATACACTAAATTACTAAGTATATATTTGTATGTGTGAGTGCAGAAGGGAGGAGCGAAGACTTAAATCCACCTAACATAAAATTGACTGGCGTAGAGGTCCACGAACGACTGTTTTTTTATGACAGCGTACCGAGTTTTATGTTACGGATGTAATCCTTTTTTCTGTACTATAGATTATAGTCAGGATCAACGATATTTAGAGCCCTTCAAAATTATATACCAGTTTCATGTTAAAAACTTTTTGTAAAATACGTAAAAACAGTATTTTATACATTACCAAAACAAAGTATTGTGTTCAATCGTATATTATTTCAATATTTATTTGTACTGTATAAATGTATATCAGTGGTACCTTATATTCATATAATTTGTATGGTAGATTTTGGACATATAATTTTTAACTTAACTTTCGAGTTACGGTTTTTTTAGTTACTGTTTAATTTTTAGTCACAGTTAACTTTTTAGTTACTGTTTACTTTTTAGTCACTGTTAACTTTTCAGTTACTGTTTACTTTTTAGTCACTGTTTACTTTTTACTCATAGTTAACTTTTTAGTTACTAATTATTTTTTAGTCACTGTTATAATTTTTTAAGTTGACTTTCGTAACTTTTTTCTTTTTGTTCACTTTCGTAACTTGTTTCATTTTATCTATTTTTGAACTTTTTGATTGGCTAAAATTGTTCAAATTCACATACTAGTCTAGTTACACTACACATGTGTGAACACTAGTTGAGAGTATATGTTTGTCATTACAGTACGGAAAGACCTTACGCTGCGACTTCAGTTCAGATTCTTTAACAACCTGCCGAAGGGGGCGCGTAGCCAATAAAGTACGGAGGTCAGGCCCAACGGTGCTTTGTTAGCACGCCACTATAACTACGCTTATTATGTTACAGCTTATTTACAATGCCGGCGGCTGAGAGTGACCATTCACACTTATACACACTTTGTGCAGTTTTATTTCACGAACTAAATGACTATAAAAAAAAAGAAATATAGGCTAAAATTATTGGATCATAATAAAATTGGATTTTGTGTTGTTTGAAGGAAATTAACGTTTTAATATTCAATTAAAAATCATTCTTTAAGTCCTTTATCGAATAGTGAATTACGTTTTTTATTTTGAAATTAAAAATTAAATCACAAGGGATTTTTTTAAGCGCATTTATTCGTAGTTTAATGTTTTCAAGAGTATATCCGTTTCATAAGACTGCACACCAAACTTAATATTGTCTCTCTAGTTGATTATGGCATTGATGTTGTTTCTAGGCGATGTTAGTGTCATATCTCTTATAGACTTAACTACTTTTTTTTACTTTTTAACTCTAAAATTCTACATTAATTCTCATAAAACCTTACATTTAATTAAATTATAAAATAAAACTAATATATTTTGATGTGTTTTCTACTATATATTTAATAAAATTAACAATTTAATTTCCAACAGTGAGGGGAACGTAGAACAGACAGATAATAAAAACAAAATGGCCGCATAAAATCGGTAAAATGTCATCTGTTTTGGCGCGAATGCTAATATGGCCGATCACGATAGTGCCGTGCTATTTTTTTTTCGGGTAATAACGATTTTTCACAGCGCAAAGGCTTCAGCTAATATCGATTTTTCGCTTCGAGAGCCTTCGACGATCAATGGGGTCCCAATTGTGACAGGATAGTCATTAAAGTTTTAGCATTTATTAACTTTGAACCATAAAATAGTATAGAAACGTTTTCCTGAACTCAATGACACGCATGGATGTGCCTACTAACTCGAATGTGGAATGTTCTGATACTAAAATAATGAGAATACGAATACGGCATGGATTTGAACTTCCATTTGTTGTAATGTTTGAAATGATTTATTATATATCCCTTGTTGTTTTTACATAGACCTACTGTTACCGATATTCGCTATACGATTAAGAATTATAAACAAATTATCGCCAATGTCTTGATTTAAAAATTACATTTAGATTTTGATTTCCATACTATTTAAACAGAATGTTTTTCCTTTTTTAGCTTTTTAGTCAAGTATAAAAATCTGACAAAAACTTCTGCTAGAAAAAAAAAATCCTTGTAATTTAGTTATTTTTCTTTCCAGAAAAGCTTAATAAAAAGCGATTTCTATGTTTTCCCAATTTTTTGTTTCTCAAGTATTAGCGAACATCGGTGACTCAAATATGTATGTGTATATAAATGTGTGACACGTGTCGGTGTGTATGTATTGCAGTACGCCAGCAGCGCCGGAGCCAGAACAACGCTTAGAGCCTTGAACTGTCGCACGTGGTAAGTTTTATCTTTAAACAATATACAGCTATATAAAAATAAAACACTTTTGCGAAAAAAGAAAAATATTGTACAGATCTCCAGTGCTCTTAGAGAAACGATTTTTAAAACATCTTTATTAATAAACGTGAAGTAGCGAGTAAATAGTTACGTCATGCTTTGTCCTCTTCTTTCGAATGTCAAATTACTGATGACAGAATGAGAGATTATATAATAAAGTTACACCAATTCTATTCCACGTTTATAAATAAGGCGGTGTGAATAGTCTAGGAGTTTCCGTAACTCCTCGCTTAAGCGCGTATTATGCATAATATCCCCCAGGGTTAAACCAGGACTAAAAGATAAAGTTTTGGTGTTACAGTTTGCAGGCTCTTAGTATTGCAAGCGTCCATAGGTTACGGTAATAGCCTACCATTAAGTCGGATGAATGCTTGTTTTGTCCCTAGTAGTATTAAAAAAAACATACAATATTTTCTTTTTCGCAATTGTAGCTGCATTGGTTAAATTATTTTAATTTCAAAGAACTTCGCTAAATTTATTTTTTTAGTAATTACTTATTATAACATTCTATTAAAATAAAATATATATGATCATCATCAATTATTTGTAAAATATATAATCAAAATTCTAATTGGACTAGAAAGATATTTAAATTATGAAAGTTTATTCAATATATGTATATATTATTGTGTATTTTGATCATGTAGACCCGTATTTATTTATTTAAACAAATTGAAGAGGTCGCTTTTGAGGATTTTAAATTATGAAAAAGAAAACTGTTTCCAAAAACAGTTTTAAATTCAAAAAACAGGTTTTAATTCCCACACTGGACAAGTATTTGAATTCCCCGGCCTTCTTTTTACTTCTTCTTAATGAAGATAGATAGATAGAAAACTATTTATTGTACACCAATCACATTTTGATAAATACATTATTTAATGTACTTAAATTATGAATAGGTACGGGTCGCCATGTTAAAAGTATTTAATAATTCCATGCGCATGATATAATGCATCAATTTCTTGCATATTTTATATTATTTGTGTCCATATTGCTGCATCTATCCACTCCATCCCATACTAATAAAATTCTAAGTATAATAGGAAGTTTTATAAGTAAAGTGAGGTACTATAAAGAATAGAGAGACCATACTAGCGAGCAAACCCGACTAAGGAAGGACCTCCACCTTACAGAAGACCATAGCCAAATAACTACACACAACAGTTTAGTTGTGTTCCTGTGTGTGAGCACAGGTCTCTAGCGCTCATTTAGGGATGCGTTTTGAATGAAACGTTTTCCTATCCCAGGGATACTTCATCTTGTAGCCCTGGTGTAAAAAATGGGTCGGAAACGCGGGTGATACCTTTGATATTGCAAGCGTCCAAAGGTAACTGCTTAACATCAGGCGGGCCGTATGCTTATTTATTTATTTAAACTTCATATACACAACATGGCAAATAGTATAAAAAACCTTAATAAAGAAAGAAGAAATATTATGACTTAATTCTTGCTTTATTTTGATACGGCCATTTGTAATTTTATTTATATTATTTTATGAATACACATTATTATTTCAATTTTTATAACGAGTTAACATTTTTTTATCTATTTTATATTATTATTTTTGTTTGGGTCAAGATTCTAAAAATCTTAATCTTATCTCTAAGAATCTTTTTAATTATAAGTAGTATTTTTTAATAATAGAAGACTAAATTCACATATGCCATATTCGCACATTACACTAAAGTTTACTAACACGTCATATTTTTTTAACATTAACTATGTACTTATTAAAAATTATATTTTTGTTTGGTATAATATATTTTTTAATTACAATATTTTGTTACATACTAGAGGACTAAATTGCCATTTAATTTAGTCTCCTAGTATTAAATTGTTCGCAAATTACACTTAATGTTTACCAACGTATTTTTATTTTATTTTTATATAACCACTTTCTAATAATATATTTATAATGATGTAAGTATTCATTTTTATAGTAAAATTTATAAAAAATCGTACTATTTCACCTAAAAGTTGATAGCAACTGCGCACAAATACATCGGCACAATAATGAATGCCGTTCAGTATGAAGATAGCATATCTTTCTTTATAATATTATTGATGTAGATTAAAAAAAATGGGTAAACGTCAGTAAAGTAATTTACTAATTAACTAACTTAGCAGATTTTAATAATAATTTTTTTAAATAGCTACTTTTGATTTAATTGCTGACAGCTCTTCAACTGCCCAGAGTGTTGCCACTGTTGTTTATTTTAAACCTACCATCTGCTATTGATGAAGGAAAACATCTTGAGAAAAACCACATGTCTTAGAAAAAAATGCTAAACGCGGATTGGTGGACCAATCCATGCGGATTGGTCCACCAATCCGCATCGGACCATCGTGTATGGATCTGTGCCCAGTTGTGGTACATACTGTATAGTATCAGCAGTTGAATAAGTTATTATTATTAATGTTCATCTTCATCAACATCAGCATCGAATATCGATTTCTAAATAATATATTTTATTAAACTTTTTGTTACGTGTATAATAGAAGTGTCGCTTTTAATTCCGAATAAACTATCTGCCGACTGTTCTACTCGATAAAAATTGTTATTTTTGGAGCAGAACAGTCGGCAGATTGTTGGATTGGTTAGTATCAAATTCACGCCGGTTTTTAACACCGGTGATTAAATCTCCGGTGTTAAAAACCGGCGTTTGGACTTTATCGGAATATCGACAAACTACCAGAATTCACCTAATTACGGTTCTATTCGATTTTTTAAAATCAGAATGGTCCGATGCTACCAATGTCTTCATATATTTTCTAACATGTAGTTTCTTCCAGGCGGTCGCATTCGTCGGCTGACCCAGTTCACTCGCAGCCGCAGTTATGTGGTGGGCTGGATCCCGTGAGCGCGGCCCCTAGCCAGCGCAAGCGAGCACCTACACACATCGTGATTGAGTATTTTTACATTATTTCGTTCGATTTTTTTCACTTAGATTCTGTAAAATAAATTTGTAATTGTCAAATTTCATTAGTTAGTGTTTTTGACAAATTGATTAAAAAGAAAGGTTTTTTCTTACAAAATACTAGAGTCATTATTTCTATTATATCTGTTAGTTTTATATAAATCTTGCAAGCCTAGCTTCACGCTTCGGCTAATGTTTAAAAATACTGCAATATAACTCGTCTTGTATAAGCAATTTTAACTGTATTCTAGATTATTGTTATTTGTAGTGAAATATGGTGCAAATATACAAAAAGAGTATATAAAAAGGTATATTGTTAAAAATACACAATCACAACGCCCTCGCATGGACAGAAAAAAAAACATTGTACACCAGATGATGAATGTTGTGTGCAAACAAGAATTGGTATTTTATCACCGTTTTTTATCATAACCGGTGTTAAAAACCGGCGTTCGGACTTTAACGGAATATCGACAAATTACCAGAAGATGGCAGGCCCATCACTAGTATAAAATGAAGTAAATATTTTTGATAAAATAACAATTCTTGTATAATGTGTGAATGACGTACGTTTTACTATTAATTCTTACTTTAGTGTGCTAATGAATTCGTATTAATTTTATTATGATATTAAATTGTAATATATTTTATAGATGTGCACATTCCATTAATGCGAAACATGCTTCTCTTATATTTGACGCTTTTAATATTTAAAATATAAATGCTTTTAAAAATTGTTTTGTAGTAAGGTTGACACAAAATATGAACTCAAACTCTAAATTCATTTAGGTTACAAGTAACATTTATGAAGGTAAGCCAGAAAGATGAGTCAGCCAATTTACTAACGGTTAATTCGCTGACAAGTGTAGAGCTATGAGAAGAACTGTAATGGCAAGAAATACGATGCAACGATGTTTGGAATTTGATTTTTCAGCTTAGTACTGTACAAATTGTACTCTGCATTCGTCTGAAAGTATTGTACTTAATGAAATTCTATAGCATTTGAATCACGTGACCATTTGATCCATACCTCTTTGGTCTTGCGATTTATAGGCAACCGCTTAACGATTTGGGTCGATTTTGCCGACTATGTCGAAAAAAATGCGACATTGCCTAAAATTGTGATGATTCAATAGCACAGTAGCTTTTTAATATCGTTGTGCATCTCATTCAGCCTGTATTTTTACTCGTATTGTAACTTTTAATAGTATCTACCTCGACAAATAGTTGCGAAAAATTAATATTGATAGTTTTAGTTCCTTAGACGTGTAGAATAAAATGACTTAACATTTTGACTAATAGATTGACACACGTTAAAATATATTAACTTTAAATGACTGAGATACAGCATAGCTTAGAGAAGACATGTTCTGCGTCAATGGAGGGTAGCTTTGAATATTTCAATAAAGCACTGGGTTTGTTCAATGTCTAGTAAATTTTCGATATTATGCCTTAAATTTTTGTATTTTTCGTAAATGACTGTAGCAATGCGACTAGCAATGTACTGAGGCTTTTGATATTAAAAAATAAATAGCTTTTATAACCTTTTGCTTTCTTGAAACAAAAAAAATGCTTAAAAATGTAACTTTATGTATATTTAGTGAATCTACTGGGGAACTAAGTGTCCATATAACAATGTGATACAGACATCATAATTTTCCATTAAAAATCAACTTTTGATTTTGTTTTCGTCTGTTAGTTTCAATAAGAGAGATTATTTGTATATGAATTTAGATTTTTTAAATGTAATATTCTTTTATTGTGACGATTTATGAAAAAAAAAATTAATATAAATCATAATTTTAATTGTAATGATAGTTTTATTTATGTTGATATTTTACGGTTCAGGAGCATTTTGATCCAACGAAAACCTTGACTAGAAGAGACTAGTCGCAGTTCTGTAGTTTGTGACAAATGTAAAAATATTAATAAAGTACATAAACATTATATGATGGACTTTTATTTAGCTTTGTTAAATAAAACGAAAAACTATATATACCATTCCTAAATATCTACACTTGGGAGCAGAAAAATGGATCCAGACAGAGTGTGAGTCGATTTTATTCATCATCATCATTTCAGCCAAAAGACGTCCACTGCTGGACATAGGCCCAAGGATTTCCACAACTCTCGATCCTGAGCCGACCTTGTCCATCGGTTGCCCGCAACCTTTACCAGGTCGTCGGTCCACCTTGTAAAAAAACCTTGAATATTGTAAGGTTGTTGGGGCAGAAAGGTTCTAGAGTGGCGACCACGAACTGGAAGACGAAGCGTGGGCAGGCCTCCAACAAGGTGGACCGATTTTATTACGCAAAAAAAAATTTTTAGTGACTATGATGATTTTATCATGGTACTACGGGGTGGTCATCTAGGTGAACTATGAGGAATGGATGATATGGGGAAGCGCTGGACACGCAGAAAGACAAAGTCAAAAAATAAGGCTGTTAGTACTTTGAGGAATGGCACACGATAGTTGTAACAACTTTTATTTTTATACTAGTTACTTAGGTGGCAAACAACTGCCGGCCTGATGTTATGCAGTTACCGAAGCCTATGGACGCTTGCAATACGTGAAGTATCACTTGCGTGTTGCCGACCAAAATGAGCAATGGCTATTCATTGCCAGTCGCCATTTACATCTATATAAATAAAAATGAATCCCACTAAATGTATGTACGCGCATAACCTCTGATTGACTGCACCAAATTATATAGGTTTTTTTTGTATGTTATTGTCAAAACAAGGTTTGTATAGAAGAAAATTAAAAGAAAAAAATATATATGGCGTTACGAAGTTCTCAGAGTTTTAAATATTTCCTAAACGGCGCCTCTTGCATAACTGCTGCGCATATACAACACGGAAGCAACAAATATGACAACACAGACAAACAACGCGGAATCTTCTCAAAATAATCGCGTTGTTTATATAAATACAGTTATAGAATATTCTTTCTACGCTGAACAATTGGCACATAGCCTAGGTTTCGTGTATAAATAAAACAAGTAGGTATTCGTTCACACAAAGCTTTTATTTTTGATTCGTTAGATATGTTTCGATGACAATTTTATTATATGGATCCGTATTATTCTAATAAGCAGAATATATAATTTAGGAGATCTTTATACTGGCCGTTGTGTCTGTTTTATAATTTGATAAAATACAATTTAAAAGTAAGAATTTTGTCTGTTTTGCGAATTTAACTGGGGATTACAACTCTCGCATTAGGGAACATGCTCTTACATATATCGTAGAGAACTTTAGAAATATACAACTAATGGATACAAAGTGCACCCAGACTCAAAATAACTATCTGTGGGCCATAAAAATAATTGCCCCGTGTAGGTATCGAACCCACAATACTTGGCACGCTAGCTAGCGTAAAGATCCAGTATTTGTGGTTCGATTTGGATCGTCACAACAATTTCTAATGTTTGCCGTCGAAATGCTGTAAAGAAACCTCTTCTATTATATATATATATCTTCCTTTTTATAGAAAAAAACCCAAGATACACATTCTTGAATTAAAGAAACACTCAAAACTGACGCCAGTAGTTATAGTTATAAATTATTCTCCAAATTAAACCTTACGTGCACAACATAAAGTTGAATTTGTAGTGAAGTGACTCGACCGACGCGAAACTAAATTGAAATAGACGCAACAAAACCAGGTTTTAAGACGCTGATTGTTTATCTTGTGTCTTTTGTAGGTATATCAATTGGTTTTCCTCATTAACACAAGCAAGTTGACTATAGGTAGGTATGTAAAACGTATATAACATTGAGGTACCTATTAGATACCTTTCTATCTAGACAAAAGCCCATTAGCGACCTAGGTTGTAGACCATTACAATCTTGTGCAGTATTTGAACAAATTAAACTAAAACTATTCAAATATTAAATGAATGAGCGGGGTAAATTGTATATCAAACCCATATACCAAATTATATTTTTCTCACAAATTAATGACATTATCTGTAAGCATCTACAGTAGATGTTGTTCTTGTGTCTTGTTTGTTTTGCAATTTACATCTTATTCTTAAAGCTAAGGTTCAAAATTGCCCAGTGACATTTCGCAAGTTACACTAGTTTTCTATTAAAGATGCGATATATGTAGGTATGATCCTAATCTTATAATTTATATTAAATCCTAAGCCAATTATTGTCATAATTTGGAAGACAATGCGTGTGTAATATTATGAATAAATTGAGAAAATCTTTGATTACTATCTAAAACTACTGATTAATTACTTTATTTGGGTGTCCTTTTGTCGCGACACGCAATCCGCCACCAATCGCCGAATTTAAAAGGAATTTAACAATAGTAAATACCTTACTCTTTGATATGACATTTTAATCGATCCCTATTCTGATATGTTACAATTTTTGACATCATTTGAACGTAACAATTGGTGCCAGCAGTAGCTCGTAACATAATTCTAAATTTTTATTCATTGATCAATTAGTTTTCTCAATAAAGTTAGGTTGGTAACACAACACTATTATTTCTATTACCTACTGCTAGCCTATTTCTACTAAAGTGTGATTTTTTTTAATGCACTTTGCACGATTATAGAACAAGCATTTTTTTCTTTATTTGGCTTTTCAGTGTTACCATATTATGCTGCACATATATACGAAATGTGCGTGCAAAATACTAGTGTGCCACAAAGATGGCGCTGTTGAAACTGGTGACGTACTGCCATGCCGCATGAAATTTGTATTATTGTAACCAGAGATGCGATTTATTTGAAATACTTCTATTTAAAATGCAAATACAAAATGCAAATACCCATTTTGTATTTTGCATTTAAATGCCTTTTAGTAAAAAACATTTTATATTTTATTTGAAATACCTTTCGAGATGTATTTTGCATTTTTAATATTCATTTCAAAATGCAAAATACTTTGTGATCAAGTTTAGCCAGCATTACCAGTCAAACAAAATGAACTGAACGAATGACGCTTGTATTCTAGAATTTGACCGATAGAGACAGAGACGTCTGCTAGCCATGCGCGCCCTTTTTTTCTTCTTTTGTATAAATAAGAATTGATATTTATTTTTTACTCTTTTTAACCGACTTCAAAAAGAGGAGGTTATCAATTCGTGTGTATTTTTTTATTATTTATTTTATTTTATGTTTGTTACCGCATAACTCCCGTCATTTATGGACCGATTTAAAAAAATATGTTTTTGTCTGAGAGGACATACTTCCAGTTTGGTCCCATTATCATCAAAAGAAAGTTCTGATGATGGGATCCATGAGGAATCGAGGGAACTCCTCAAAAATTATAGGCACACATATAGCAATTTCAATATTTTAACAACTAATCAATCATTTGCATTCAGAAAGTGTAATTTGGTGAAGTAAAACTGATGAAGAAGACCACAGATGGCCATCTGAACTTCTCAATAATAAGTATTTTACTGATGGCGTTTAGATATGTTTCGATTATTGTTGCTAAGCAACTATTAATAAGAAATAATGACGTGAATGAATTGAGTGCGGATTGCACAGATTAAATATTGCTTTTAATACCTACTTGACCTGTGTTCAGCCCGACGCTCTCGATTTTATTCGATTGTAACAAACAAAAAAATCTTTATTTCTTTATTTAAACATATTTATTCTCTTAATTTTTTCCTAATATTCTCAAACACGTATTTAAAGGTATATTAGGTATATTCTGTATCATAAATGTGTGGTGTACAATAAAGAGTTTTCTATCAAATCAATTACCTATATAACTGACCGTGACTTCACCAAGACCTGATCAGAATATCAGCGCTGCAGTTTTAAATGCTACAGCACAGAGCTGAGATTACGACCCTTGCTGACATCACACAGGATAATTTTGTTTTGTTATTGTGTGTCTATTGTTTTTGTTTATATCTGTTATCCTGTGTATGTTCGAATAAATTATTTTCTTTCTGTCTTTCAAATGTAATGCAGCAAATGAAAACTGGTACATTTGAACTGAACAAAGTTTAAAGGTATTTGAAAATTTTACAACTTGCCTTACTGAAGTCGGTTTTTTTTTTGTTAAAATTATTAACAATACCAGTCCAGTTGTTATTAATAGAATAAGAACTAGATGCACAATCAACTGAAATAAATGGCTACACAATTTTCACAAAATGGAGCCATGGCTATCTTTTCGTTAGTCTAGTTTTTTTTTACATTAAGTATTTTAAGTGTGTATTATTATTATTCATAACATAATAGAATTTATTGATACGCGTACTGATAAATATGACCAAAATGTCATGAATCAGGTGCCATGTTATTAGACGTTTTTGTTCGGTTCGGCATTGTGTCTCTATTTCTCATGATAAATACCTAAAATAAATAAAAATATCTTAGATTTGGTCAAACGGTATTTTATTTTAAAAAAGTATTTTAAAAATACCTATTTTGCATTTAGCATTTGAAATACATAACGCCAAACTATTTAGTATTTTGCATTTGAAATAGTAAATCTGAAAAGTATTTTGCATTTTGTATTTAAATGCTTTTTTAAAACCATTTTGTACATCTCTGATTGTAACATACCTTTATGCTACATGAATTTGCCATATATTTTTATCAAACTTCTCTAAAATGAAGAAAGAATTTATGTATCATTCTTAAGTATACGATTATTATTGTCGTTTATTGGCTAATTGGTGCCTGCTAAGTACATTTTAGGCCTAAACTTAATTCTAAAAACTACTAAAACGTTTTTAGTTTATCAGCAAAATTTCTAAAATTGATATAGGTACATATTAGTAGAGCAAACAATAAAGATTATCCTATGGTTAGTTGAATATAACATAAATGGGACATGCCTAAATCGGTCAGAGACTTAGCATTATGACCTAGAAATCATATTGTCTGCAAATTAAAAATCTTTTATGTAAAATGAGTAATTGGATGCAAAGACTACTAATGATTAACATATTTCCTTGAGACAGACACACTAATATATCCTGTGTCACCTTGCACTTATCTGTTGTAGGTATTGTGCTGTATTGTGTTAGAAGAAACCAATTTATTTCAGTTAAATTGTTTTTCTCAACAAATTACATTTTATACAGTGAAAATTTTAATTTGCAACGACTATATAAACATTGTTTAGCACTATTGTTGAAGCTGAGACACAAACACTTATTCTAAATACAATATTTAATAACTTGAATTTTAATAGAAACTTGCAACAATTGACTAGCATTTAAATTTGTAACTAAATTGTTAGCAAGTGTTACTTATGAAGTTATGAGTTATGACTGACGGATGCATAGATAGTATATATTTTAAACATCACTATATACAGTATATTCTGTATTTTATTGGTTGAATAAATACTGCCAAGTATCCTGTTGGACGCATTTTCTTTGGTCGATTCATGACATTTTTTATGATATCGTGTATTAAAAAGAGCCTAAATGTATGCATTTACATCTTCTGCATCCCTAACGCGTTCAAAATCATTGCATGCTTTTTAAATCTCCCGTTGTCCCTGAATACGTTTCATATCAGCCAATAATAATATGCCTCTAATTAGGTACCTGATTTATAGTTAGCCTTTATAAAACAACTAGGGGTCGCCCGCGTGGTAATTTGGAACGTACATTTCCCCGATTTTGCAACATATATCACTACTGCTTCGCGCCTATTGATCATAGCGTGATGTTATATAGCCTGTAGCCTTCCTGGATAAATGCACTATTCAACAGAAAAATATTTTTCTAATCGCACCAATACTTTCTAAGATTAGCGCGTTCAACCAAACAAACTCTTCAGCTTTATAATATTTCAACAGTTGCATCCGTCAGAGTCAGGGTACGATCCCACTAAACTAAACAACACACTACGAAGAGAAATTAATACGGTCAAGTACCTTAACTGGCATGCAGCTGATTGGGACCGCACCCTTATTTGTTTAGCAAACCCTAAACTACTAAAACGATTACTAAAAAACAGTCTAAGCTAGTCATTCTAATTTCTACAAACTACTTAATATGGCATACGTGTTGGTCGATTCTTAATAAGAGGTATATTTAAATAATTAAATACAGGATAGGTAAGAAACTTCCCAAAATAAATAACTCAATTTTGAAATACTAGTATTAAAAATGCAATAGAAAACATAGGTTACCTCAAATTATTTTTGCATCATCGTGCTTCGAGATTAAATTAAAATATAAAATCATTTTCTATATATATCATAGTATGGTGAATTGCTGTTCTTAGAATCAGAAGCATGGTCAGTAAAATAAATAAAAAAAACGAGATAATCCATAACAATAGTTTTATTCTTATAAAAAATAATTAAGTTGCCCTATTTAAGCATTTATTTGCGTATAAGTACAAAGCGATTTAAGTAAGGATTAGGAAAACGCTAATTTATTTTACAAAGCAAAACAGTTTTGTTCGTGTTCTCAAGTTACTATAGATGGCAGTGTAGCCGGACAGAATTTTATCAATTTGATTTGCATGTTTTAAAGCAGCGTTTACATGAAGCAAGAAGCTTGCATTGCAATAAGCAAGTTTGCATTTAAAAAAAAGAATTTTTAGGTGTGTATGACAATGTCCATGTATATTTTTTTTATTGTATATTAAGACTCGCATATCTTGCGTAATGGAGAGACATTAACTTGCATTATAACAGTGCTGCTTAAAGCTTTAATGCACACACATTATTCAAGTAAAATAGTCGTAGAGCGTGCTTCTACACTCGAAATGTGTGCTATTGCTAGTGTCCGACCGCAGGTCAAATTTGATGCAATACAAAAGCAGATTCTTCGGCTTGAGCCCTGATTTTCGGCCGATGGTTTTATATTATAAAAAAATATTTTGGTTTCAGTCAAAATTAACTTTGACTTTAGGCCGAAGCCGAATGTGTATAAGGCCGAATATTCACGTCACTAATTAGTGATGTTACTGATGTGCGTGCACGCACCTTTATACTGCAATTCTAATTATACTTATTTACATAATTATTTTCTCAATTCAGTATATTAATTTAGTAATTTGAGTCCACGAAATATTTGGTAACTTTAAATTCAACATTATATGTCAATATTAATCGATTGCAATGCAAATATTAATTATTCTAGACTAACAAAACGCCTATAACAATTTTATAAAAAAATAGTAATACCTATACAAAACAAAATGTTCAAATAATATCTAAAACAATTATTGACGTTAGTATTCAATAAATAAAACTGTCCCATCGTATTATGCATTATATTTAGAAGTAATAAGATTGAATATAGCTTGAAATTATAAATAATGTAATGTCTTTTTGGGTCAGAGAGTGAGTCTCTCTGCTCTCTTGATAGAGGAGAAAAGACAACAGTGGGACATATAATAAATTATGTCTTTATTCACCCTCTAAACTAATTGAATAACCCTTCCTATAATATGATTATGGAATGTAAAAAAATACATGCTGAAAAAATATCAAGTTTAAAGAAAAAAACATTCTATACACCTGTGCAAATTTAGCAAGGCCAGTATCATGCTGCCTTTGTCTTACTCGCCGGCACGAGACTGGACTTTGCAAAATTGAAGTATGTAAACGGGACTTTTAAAAAGGGTAATAGATAACAAAAAATCTATAAAATCTACTTTCTACATAAAAAAAGCTTTACAAAATAATTTAAATCACAAATTTGTTTTTACTGCGTATTATTCTACCACGACATTTTCTAATTTTGAATTCGGCTACAGTCAAACTTTCGGCTGACTTTAGACCGAAGCCGAATGTTCACGTGACTGATCAGTGACGTCACTGATATGCGTGCATCTTTTGACTAAACTTCATTGTTCACAACGTTGATATTATTCTTTCGTGATAGAATTTATCTAGCATGAATTTCATATGAGCTTAAATTTGTAGGCCAATCAATATTCTTTATGTATAGACAGCAAAACAATTAACTGGATAGGCTACAAGTAATACCATTGGTAAATTATTATAATTATACTTTGGGTACTAACGAAATCATGTATTATTTACCTTTAGAATGCTTAACCACGGTCGATGTGGCCACACCGGCGGTGGTCATAAGCTTACCAAGTCAGCTTTCCCTCTCTCTCGGTTTCTCTCTCTCTATCTCTCTTTATTTTGTTAAAACCCAAAGTAGGTATACAATACTGCATATTATGCATCATAATAATTTGTTAAGTACCATTAGTAAATGCCTTACCTAATTGGAAGATCATTAAAGAATAAGCTGTCGAGATAATTAATTTGCTGACTGTACATGTCACTACGTCAAAGAAAAATCAACTCTTTTCATATGACATAAGGTTGATTTCGCTTTGGCTCAACCAAAATAATTTTATTAATACTCTATAAAAATCGTGGTGTTTTGAAAGACCTACGTGACATATGTACTATCAGCCGAGGTGGCGTTCAACCACTCTGAACATTAGATTTTAGCGATTTTGAACTTAACGTACAAAATTACTTAAGTAGATAAGTAGGAGTTTAATAAATAAATAAATATTCTATAAGTGGTTGAGCGCCTACTTAGGCGATTGTACACGAGCCAATAAGGACGTTCCATTACTCGAATTTTGACATTTCATTACTCGAATTTTGACATTTCATCGCGACTTAATTATATTTTTGTCACGTAAGTCTACATGGCACTAAGTGTCAAATATTCGTATATATTTAGTGCTCAAAATTATAAGTAAAATGAAAGATTTGTTTCTTACAATAAACTAGAGAGTTTGCATACTTATATACGTAACAAGATTTTTGCAAGACTTACATTTATAATTCATTTATATTCAAATGAACAATTGAAAGTAAATAAAAAAAGAGAGAGAGAATTTATCATTATCACTGCGGGACATAGGCCTTATTATTTTTTATAAATAAATTAAATAACTATAATTGCACTTTTCCCAAGTGATGTTTAAAGGTGCTCCCTCATCTGGAGCACTCACGCGTAACATGCATGTAACGTTACAGAGTCGAGTATTACATTGGTAAGGGAAGCATTAGTGGTATGGTGGAATGACGAGGCAAATGCCTGTAATGTAACATATTTAAATATTAAAGCAATGTGAAAAAAGACGAGTTTCTACTCCAGAGTTCGAATTTTTCCACCGCTTGTTTACGTCTTGAAGTGACGTCAGTTTCATTTTGCTTTAATATTTAAGTATATTTGAGCTAATTGCATAGCAAAAATGCTAAAAATATTTAATGTAATGTAACATACCAGATGTTACAGCATTTGCCTGTAATGTAACATACCAGATGTTACAGCATTTGCCTGTAAAGTAACATACCAGATGTTACATTACAGGAAAATGCTCGTCAGTCAGGGAAGCAGTACTGTAATGTAATGATAAAAATCGAATCTGAAATGTTACATTATAGACGAGTGCTCTAAGTGAGGGAGCACCTTAAGGCCATTAGTTATAGTAATTTTACCATATTACCCAGAATGTTTAGGATTTAGACTTATTATTTTTATTATGAGCTCGTATTGTCCCACTGTAGGGCAAAATTCTCCCTACTCTCCACTTCTTTCTGTCTAGATGTTTTAGGCATATAATACTATATTAAACATAAAGTAAATAGATAGAATTTCAAGTAGAAAAATTTTTGCGACTAAAATGATCCCGACGGAGATTAGGTAATAACAGACAAATGCGCAAACATAGGTGGAACACCAGACTTTTGTGATGAGTTATCTGGGCACAAGGCAAGGACAATAGACAATGTAAAACTACACAAAGTCGTATAGTTATATTCCTACATAACTACACGACTTTGTGTAGTTATTTAGCTGTGGTCTTCTGCAAGGTGGAAGTCCTTCCCCAGTCGAGCTTGCTCGCTTCCAAAATATCATTGTATTAGGCCATATTATTGATTTTTAAATATCTTTAAGTCTTGTGTAAGCTTGTTACGTGTATAAGTACAATTTGATTGGAGAGATCACGTTTACGCGTTGGGAGACTCCCGCCGCCAGCTCAGTAGGTCGTCCAATAACGCTTCCAAGTGAGGGTTGCCGCCCAGACGCTCCACCTAGGGGATACAATAAATTTTATTAATTCTATTAATAACTAGTTGTTGCCCACGGCGCCGCCCGCGTAGATGTCAGTTATCGCGATAAAACGTTATCAGGCTCAAATCGACTGCGCGCGAAAACGAAAACGTATGACATTGTTTTTAGTATGACTTTTGGCGGCTTCACGCGCGAGTTCTACACGCTCCGTCTATCTTATTCTATTAGTCTGAGGTATAGATAGGCTACGTCATAGTGGTATATTATCTAGATAGTTATTTAAGTTTAAGTATATAACAAGATTACCTCTCGCCTAGCTTCTTCATTTAACGCTTGCAACGTTTCCCGGGTATACGCAAAACTGCCGATTTTCTCCAAAATAGTGATGCAATACTTCTTCACTTCCACATCGCGAGTCCGCTGACGGAGAATATCTAACAGTATACGTTAAGGAAATACAATCTAGAAAATGATATAATTTGTATGCAAATATGAATGTTGAAGAGGCTGGACATATTCCAGCAGTGGACTGCGTTAGGGTAATGAAAATAATGAACGTGGGGAAGAGCATTGTAATTGGGCAACTGTCATTTGTAACTAAAAACTAACTTTGTAATTAAAAAATCAACATTATTATTTCTAAAGATATAATTATCCCTTCTTTTCGCATAATGTTATTTTCGGAATAAACTTGGCATAGTTGTTTTTTGGCATACAGTTTATGTTAACATAATAATAATAATAATCTTTGAGACTAATTCGTTTTGGCAGTATTATAATTTGCATGTTAATAAAAACTATAACCAAAATTATTTGTTTAAATGCGGTGGAGGTGGCCCTTGGGCCACCCTTAAGCCGCCAATACGAAACTTTGTGTGACCCGCAAAGAGTTGTTCTGAGTCTTGGTGTAATGTGAGTTTCTCTAGTGCGGAAGTTGACTTTTTTAATTAAAAAAAAGTATGCTTTAGAATGCTTAAAAAATATGCATAAGTTTTTATGCGTCAGTAAAGTTATGCATAACTATTATAAGGATAAGCAAAAGTATACCATGTTATATTATGTCTTAAAATTTTATGCAAATGGATGGGGAAGCCTCAAGGAGTACACCACACCATTCTATAACACTCAATATCTAAACTTTAGATAAATATGCATCCGAATATCTGATCTCTGATTAACATAACCTTAATCGAATTAGTACAACATTCAAATCTGCTAAATGGCATTACTAAGATTATGACCCCTATTTCACCTGTGCGACCTTGTTTTCTATATATCTGTATTCTGTAGTGTCTACGTATGTAAACATATAGTACTAGCGGCACATCCCAGCTCTGGATGGGTGAACATTTATTAAGTTTTCGTAGGGGTTATTAATCCGTAATTTTTTTAAATAAAATATAGCCTATGTTACCCGCTATTTAAGTAGCTTTCTAATGGTAAAAGATTTTTTAAAATCTGTCAAGTAGTTTTTTATTTAAATCGTAACAAACAAAAAATCTAATCTTTCTTCTTTATAATATTAGTTTAGATTAGTCTCGCGTACGCACCACGTGCACACACGGACTGTCCCCTCTCAGCACGCACACTGTGACGTATGCGTCACAGACAAATCATTATGTATAGTTAACTACCTACATACACTACAATCTATAATATAAAAATAAATCGCTGAATGCTAAGCGCAAATCTCGAGAACAGTTAAACCGATTTCGTTAATTCTTGCTATGTTAGTTATTGTCAGGAGAAGGTTCTTATGTAAAAAAAAATTAAGAAAGTTGAGCTGAAAATAGTTTAACCGAGGCGAAGTAGGGGCAGGCCTCTAGTATCTAATACATTTTGACAACGCTCGCTAAATATCCCTAAGTTGAGGACTTACACACATACAATTCATGGCCACAATGTGAGTACAATCATTCAGATTCGGAATAATTCAGGCATCATTTTTTTTAAAGCTCAGTATCTATTTTTAGCCCGACTCGGGCATCAAACTGATCAGATTCACACTCAATGATCATTATACCAACAAAGCAGACTCAGGATAACTATCTGTGGGTCATAAAAATATTGTGAGAATCGAACACATCACCGTCCTTTCCTATCACTTTTCTTAATTTTTCACTATTTTCAGTCTTTTAGAAATAAGTCAAGCCATTTCTACCGTCTCAGCTTTCTTAATAAAGAGACTATTACCCAGGAGTAGGACATATGCTATTCCACTGTTTCTTTCTAGACCTGTCACACAATCATATAAAAAAGGATACGAAGCACTTGGTTATCTCCCTCAGGGTTTCTAATGGCGTGAATGATGGGAAAACTAAATTTTCCTTCGGTTAGGTCCTCGCAGTAACTCTTATTTTCTGTGTACTGAAATTGAGAATATAATATTAGTATTGTATTGTATTGTATGCCCCTTTGAAATTGTCCATGAATGTAAAAATGTAGGAAGGAATGGGGTGGGGCAGTCTCTCTTGGTAACACTATTATATATATATATATATATATATATAATACTCTTGCAAGCCTCCATAGGCTACGGTAACTGCCTACCATCAGGCCGGCTTTCTTTCTTGTTTGCCACCTACGTAATATAAAAAAGAAGCAAATATTTACCTCCTGTAACCTCAAATTACAGTAGTCATCTCTGATCTGGAAGTAGAGGCCCAGTATAGCTGATAGCTTGGTGAAGTCCGACTTGTTCTCGCTAAACAGCTGCATCAGACGGATCGCCAGCATGAACAGACCGCCCGTCTCTATAACACAAAATATAGATATGACGCAATTCAGAAGAAGAAGAAGAGCACAGAAGAAGAAGAGCACATCTTATTTTTACTACTAAGGACCTTTAAAAAAATTATGGTGGCCGAATGGGAAAGTAACCGACTTAAACAAAAAGTTTCCTTCTCTTACAGTGGATATTATCTGCTTTTTTTTTATACTACTTGGGTGGCAAACAAGCATACGGCCCGCCTGATGTTAAGCAGTAACCGTAGCCTATGGACGCCTGCAATACCAGAGGTATCTCTTGCGTGTTGCCAGCCCATTTTTTGACACCAGGACTTTAAGATGGCAGTAACCCTGGGATAGGAATACGTTTCTATCAAAACGCATTCCTAAATGAGCGCTGGAGACCTGTACTCACACACAGGAACACAACTACACCGCTGTGTGTAGTTATTTGGCTGTGGTCTTCTGTAAGGTGGAGGTCCTTCCCCAGTCGGGCCTGCTCGCTAGTATGGTGCCCTTCCTCTCTTGACTTGCTTGACTTATTCCCTTAGTCGACTCTTACGACACCCTCGGAATGGAAAGGGGTGTTGACATTTGTATTCTTAATCTGTCACCACGCGGATATTGCTTAATATACTCACTTTTGATGGTCATTTCTTTGTACTCCTCTTCAGAAGGACACTGGAAGTTATCTCTCCAGTATATCTCGATACCCTGTCCTCTGTGGAGTTCCAATAACTGTTCTGTATACACTTTTGTTGCCTGGAAGAAAAATTGTCGTCAATGCTCTATGTGATTGACTGATGATTCATGATGACGTTTTCACCTATCAGCGAAAACATTGCTAATAAAGGTTAATAATAGTACTATACTAAGTCATCATAACAAGACAAATAAAAACGTGCTTTGCAATTATAGGTTTTCACGCAAGGTTATACCAATGTGAATTCCACTTTGTGGAATTTATACGTAGGTACAAGTCTAGTGATTTACTATCGACTTAGGTAAAAGTATATCTGATCTCCAATTCACATTGGCTAAGCGTGAGTTGTGTGTATTGTCCATCAATGGAATGTGAGAGTGTGAAGAGTGCATTGTGTTGAATAGGGGTTCAACGTATTAATGTATAGATGAAGTCAAAAAAGTCAACAAGCAAGTGCGCTAAGGGTTGTTTGAACCTCTTCTAGGAAGGGCAGTTGCCCCCCTTACCCACCTTGGCGACGCCCTTGCTAGTAGATGCACATTAATCATAAATCATAAATATATTATAAATGCGAAAGTTTGTAAGAATAGATGGATGGATGGATGTTTGTTACTCTTTCACGTAAAAACTACTAAACGGATCTGGATGAAATTTGACACAGAGATAGGTTATGGTCTGGAATAACACATAGGCTAGGCATAGGCTTTTTTACAGCGATAACCGACATCCACGCGGGCGGAGCCGCGGGCAACAACTAGTCATAAATATAATAACTATTTGCACAATTCTCTTACCATGGGATGTCCCAGCTCCTGAGTTTTCTCCAGCGCGAAAATCATGGCGTAATTAGCAGCATTGATGGTACTCGCCACACCGTATATAGAATGAGCCACGGGAATACCGCGTCGGAGAATCGAATTGTCTTGGATGTCATCGATACTGAGTACAATAATTATATAAGGTTAGAAAAACATCATAATGGTAACATTAAGAGAGGTAGGGCACCATACAATTGAGCAAGCCCTACTGAAAAAAAGGGAAAGGGAAGGGCCCTACTGGGAAAGATCTTCACCTTACCAAAAGACTACAGCAGTGTATTTGTGTGCGAGTACAGGTACGCATTTATGAATGTTATTTTAATGGGTTGTTCCCAGACATCCACTACCCATTTTCTTTGAAAAATAAACTTTCATACATTAGTTCCCCCGACCTCCACGAAAATGAAGGTCGTTCATACATTAGTTCCCCGACCTCCACGTCAATGAACGTCGAGGGAACTAATGTATGAAAGTTTATTTTTCGAAGAAAATGGGTTGTGAATGTCAAACCCATTTTAATTAAACATTTTTCTATCTCAGGGAAATTCCATTATAAAACTCTTAAATTGTTTGGGTCGGGAACACGCAAATTGATGTCCCTGGTACAGCAAGTGTGCATTTAATTTAGTTTATTTTACTGTCGCGTCAGTAACTGCTTACCATCGGCCGAGTCGTGTACTTGTTCCTCACCTTAAGGCTTGCCTAGCCTCACTCTACTGTAAATGAAGGCTAGATTATTGGTTCTAACAAACACATTCCTCGTTACACATATCTGGTGGAAACGCAGCATTAAGGTGATTTTTATAATTAGGAGATTTTGTCGAAACAGACATAATAACTCCAATATGCCTCAGACAGACATAGGACTACTTATACACTACATAACAGTACCTACTAAACTAAATTAACAATTGACCTAAACAAACACATTGCAAGTTAAATAAAAGCTTTATACAATTCTATTTTTATACACACCATCACTTAAGTAATTTTCATCGTCGTTCCGATTAATTTAATTTAAAAACGCATCACGTAATTTGACCCCGTATTTCATTGAACTTTGTTTAAACGCATTAGGCGAGTCTTGAACTAATAAAAAAATCATAATTTATTGTTGTCTGTATAAGTATCTACTTACCGATATATTATGGCTAAAGACTACTAGCGGCCCGTCCCGGATTCGCTCGTATTTATACTAATATTATAAAGCTGAAGAGTTTGTTTGTTTGGTTGAACGCGCTAATCTCAGAAAGTGCTGGTTCGATTAGAAAAAATATTTTTTTGTTGAATAGTGCATTGATCCAGGAAGGTTATATAACATCACGTTATGATCAAAAGGAGCGGAGCAGTAGTGAGATATGTTGCAAAATCGGGGAAATGTACGTTCTAAATTACCTCGCTGACGAAGTCGCGGGCGACCCGTAGTGTCAATATATTAATTAAATACTAAATTAGAAAAAATCTTTTTTTGTTGAATAGTGCATTTATCCAGGAACGCTATAGGCTGTATAACGCTATGATCAATAGGAGCGGAGCAGTAGTGAGATATGTTGCAAAATCGGGGAAAATATTCCAAATAACCACGCGGACGAAGTCGCGGGCGACCTATTTTTCACCTAAGGGGTTGAGATTTTAAAAATCTCTTTTCACCTTCTGGGAGCTAAAATTATGAAAAATGCCCTATATATCTATATATGTACGTGTACTTTTTTTTCTAACCAGAAACAGGTATATGAAATTTCGTATTTTAGAAATGTCGGACTTATATACAACCGTTCATATCTTATAGTGTATTTCACATAGCATAGGTAGCGTGCTTAACGTGTGGCGTTTAACATTTTACGATGAAGATGAAGGAAAATGATTGTATAAACCTGTAACCAATTGGCTTATGAATGACTAAAAGCCTAAAGTATTTAATCGATAGGTTTTAATTTATTTTCTATGATATTTATCTTCAAATGTCAAACGACAACGCCCGCACTAGAGAACAAGCTCTGTGTCGCAGGGGACTTTACAAACATACAATTAACGGACACAAATTACACCCAGACTCAGAACAACTCTTTATGGGTCACACAAAGTTTTGTCCTGTGTGGGAATCGAACCCACAACCTCGTGCACAGCAGGCGCATACTGCGGTCACTATACCACCAAGGCAGTCGAATTTGCCATTAATTTACACTAACGTCATTCTTTTGTGGTTTTTTTTTTTTAAAGTTTGTGGCATCTAGCGGTACGTTAAATACCTACCGCTAGAAGCTACAAAATTTAAAAAAATTCAATTTCAAGGCTCTACGTTGATGAATCACTCAGTCAGTCAGTCGGGCAAATACATTATACATATACATATAGATGACGTAACATATGCTTATACTTATTAGTATTGAAATTCATATTTATATTATGCGGAGCTGAACTGCTTGAGTGAATATATTAGAATATTTTTGAGACAATTTACACACGGCCAACTGATACCAAACTAGGCAGAGTCTGTAATATAACAAACAGACAATTGACAAATATAGTTACATCTCAACCCATAAACGTCCCACAGCTGGGCACGGGTCTCCTCCATTAATTTGGAGGGATATTAGCCTACTATACCACGATGGCCAGACGGGTTGGTATAGGGTTTTGTTTCGAGTTTTCCCTCTCTTGCAGTGGATATTTTCCGCCTGACTTACTCCCTTAGTCGACTCTTACGACACCCACGGGATGAAATGGGGTGGTGACACTTGTATTCTTAATCCGTCACCACACGGAACATAGTTATATATTTCTAAATCTATACTAATATTATAAAGCCGAAGAGTTTCTACTGAACCGATTTCAAAATTCTTTTACCGATAGTAAGCCACGTTATTTGTGAGTATTATAGGCTATATTAATATATACCCGAAAAATCAGGAAATAAATCATAGCATAACAAATAAAAATGTTTACCGTACAACGACTGACCGTGCCGACTTGGATAACGATAACGCCCATTGTTACAATGGGTGGCATACTGGCATTACGGGCAAACGCCACGGGCCTCCGTCTGGCCTGAACCCGAGAGTGGCAAGAGCACAACCTGAAAATCAGCGCTACTGTATGAAAATGCTGCAGCCTTTGCTGAGATTGGGACTTATTCTGATATCGCTCAGGATAACAACGTCCGTGTGGTGACGGATTAAGAATACAAATGTCACCACCCCATTCCATCCCGTGGGTGTCGTAAGAGTCGACTAAGGGAGTAAGTCCGGCAGACAATATCCACTGCAAGAGAGGGAAAACTCGAAAAAAAAATCCCTATACCAACCCGCCTGGCCAGCGTGGTATAGTAGGCTAATATCCCTCCAAATTTATGGAGGAAACCCGTGCCCAGCAGTGGGACGTTAATGGGTTCAGATGATACAGTATAACAAAATTAAAAATCTATAGTTCTATTGTTAATTTAATACCTATTTTGTACCTTTTAATTTTTCCTGTGTAATGTCCTTTGTATGGTCAAATAAACGTTTTTCTTTCTTTCTTTCACAGAAGAATTCTAATATATAATAGTTATAATATAGTCTAAAGTTGCACATGGTTACTTTTTATTCCGGAAAAATAAACCTCTGTTTTCGTGGGACGCGGGCGAAGCCACGAGCAGAAACTAGTTTATTAATAACTCCGACGGTTGATTAAAATAGATTGACAGAAGGAACGTCCAGAGTGTTTCCCCTGAAGCAAGTGATTTTAATGGGAAGACATCAATTGACTGTTTAAGATCTTGTTGATATATTTTAATAGGGGTTTACTGATTATACAGATACGTCCCTCAACACATTTAATAGACTCACTTAAGATACACAGAGACTTGTATCTATAAATACATAATATGTATATAATTATTGTTTGAAAAATACTCTGGCGATTAAAAAGAGTGGCCCGAGTTTCTTACCAATTTTTCTCGAGGCCCTACCCTAGTCAGCGAATTGGTCGTATAAAAAAAGTATGCTAGCATTTGTTTTTATGACGTTCATAAGTATCATGTATTTGATCTAAATGAATAAATTAGTTTGACTTTGACCGAATAACATTTAATTCCTAGAGTAAAAAATATTTTAACACAAGCGAAGTTGGAACGGACCTACTCGTTGATATATTATAATTACTTATACAAAATAACTGATTCATCAGCGCAGAGCCTAAACCGCTAGGAATACAAGGTATCCTTCTTATTAAATCAGTTTTTGATGTTTTTTCGATTATACTTTATGTGATAGTGTAAATAAAGAAGAATGTGGATCAAAGCAATTGGCGTACCATAGTCTCTGATTACAATGGGAGACGGTCGTGATGATAATATGTAAGAGTGATAACTAAAACATCTTAGGTATTATTCTTGCTACAAAGTTGACATGTTAAGTTAGTTGACGAAAATTTACATAATGAGATATGCACAGTGAGGAAGCCCGAGAAATTCCCGATCTAGTAAGTCCTACTTTTACTCGACGGAAATGGTTTTACGAGTAAATTTTTTGTATCACCATGTAACGAAGTGGAACAATGAAGAAAGGCGTATGTTGAAAAATGCCATTTCATAATTTTGAACCTGTTAGGTAATTGGAAGCACAGCGTGGACAGGCCTCCAGCATGGTGAACCGACTTGTTGAAGCACGGAGACGCTCAGATGAAATACCACTATGCGGTCACCCGTATAGGGTTACCGTGCCCTTGGTTGCTTAACCCGGTGATCGTTTACCGAACAGCAAGTGCACCTGGCTATGAGCGAGGTATTTATTTTGACATAATGCGACAGTTTCCTCACTATATAGAGAAGGATTTTAGCTATGGTAATTGGAACAAGATGAAAATTCATCACAAGTTTAAATGTTTACGCCTACCGAAGTGGGAACAGGTCAGCTATCTATATTAATCATATAAATGCGAAAGTTTGGATGGATGTTTACTCAAACACGCCAAAACGGCTCACCGGTTCTGAATGTTGGCACCGAGATATAATTACACTTTGTTTACCCTTGGTTTCCTCTAAACTTTTCACTTCTCAGAGGTTTGCCTTTGTACATAACGTTATTAATACCTATGTAACTACTATCTGTATTTTTTAGGTTGTGTACATTCAAGAACTAGGGGTCGCCCGCGACTTCGTCCGTAATTTGGAATATTTTCCCCGATATTGCAACATATCTCACTACTGCTCCGCTCCTATTGATCATAGCGTGATGTTATATAGCGTATAGCCTGCCTGGTTAAATGCACTATTCAACAAAAATTTTTTTCTAATCGCACCAGTACTTTCTGAGATTAGCGCGTTCAACTAAACAAACAAACTCTTCAGCTTTATAATATTAAGTATAGTTTAAAATTGCAAAGCAGACGTAGGTATCTTATATAGTCTCTGGATGCGATATTAGCTACGCTAGTAAACGATTAACACTTAATTACATAAATTTGCCTCCCATTAGCGTTTAATTAAATTGGTATCTATTCTAGTTGCTTGCTTGTTTTAGTGGGTAGACGGGTGTGCGATCCATTTTATAACATTGTCTCATTTCAGAAGTATGCAGTCGTGAGTAGGGTTGCCACCTTTTTTTTGTAATTAAAGTACATTGGTTATATTACACAAGAAAATAAAAGTACACAGTATCAAAATAAAGTACGCTGGCTCTGTGTATTGTGCCAATCGATAAATTCCGTTTAACGAAAAAATATGTACAACAAAACTTTTCAAAAGCATGAAGAAATCACATCATGCGAAATAAAGTATTTTCGTGTACTTAATTGTTCTCATAAAGTATAGAGTACAATTACCTGAAATAACGTACAATACTTTTTTATAAAGTACAGGTGGCAACCCTAGTCGTGAGTAACAGGCGATTAAATGAGGCGTCTTACGCTCGAAGGACAAAAGTTAACCCCACTATGTAGCTACTCGTATCTTAAATGTTGTGTGCTAGGCAGTGATCAAATCGTTTCATCTACCAATAAGACACATATTATTATGTGCCGGCTCATCGCTCTTCAAGCAAACCGAGCAAGTGAGATATTCGTCACTTCGTCCGAAGATTTTCTATCTTTCTTTTTGACGTTTGCGATCCGCAGGGGTATTCCGTAAGAGCAAAAACCGAGCCACCGCAAAAACCGAGCAAAATCTGGCTGTCAGATTGAAAATCGGTATTCCGTAAGAACAAAAATCGAGCCTTTTTGACGTTTAGTCAATAGATTGTGCCGTCACCGAGCAATCACAACTGTCAGTTTGCGATTACAACTGCCATCGCTGTTTCTTAGAGAATCAGCCGGCCGGAGACTGCAAAGCTAGGCTTCTGCCTAGCCATGTAAATGCTCTTAAACCGTCAATAATACATTAAACCTACCGATTTATAATTATTGTTTTAAAAGATAACTTGCAGCTTGAAACTTTTGAAATACTTATCACTCCCCAAAAATAACAGGCTACACTAGCAATATTTAAGTTCATATAAAAACCACACCAATATGTAATAAAAAGTAACCGAAGTGCTACCTCCACCCCGCTAGGTAAGTGACCAATCACCGCAAGTAAAATAAATCAATATATCGACTCACGAATTAAAGAACTTTGTTTCTACAAAGTCCTCCTGCGGGGTGGGCGATTTCTGGTGTTTCCAACTGCAAAATTATTGCAAAAATTACTGCAGACCAATTTTAATCATCATCATCTCAGCCAAAAGACGTCCACTGCTGGTCATAGGCCTCCTCCAAGGTTTTCCACAACTCTCGATCCTGAGCCGACCTTGTCCATCGGTTGCCCGCAACTATTACCAGGTCGTCGGTCCACCTTGTTGGAGGCCTGCCCACGATTCCTATTTTAATACTAACATAAAATTTATTTAAGCATAAGCATAAGCGATAGTCGATTCGAAAAGTCAAAAAATAAAATGTATGGAATTTGACGTGAGTCTACGATTTGATGTCGTAAACTTACGTCAAATCCCATACATTTTATTTTTTGACTTTTCGATGCTCAGTACTAAGTACGATTAGCTTCTGGCAATTATAGGAAAATTTAGCTGACATCATCTTTCAGGCTTATTCAAATAACGTGGCTTTCTATTGGTAAAAGAATTTTCACAATCGGTTCCGTAGATACAGAGATTACCCTTTACAACCTCACAAACCTTACCTCTTTAAAATATTAGTAAATATGATTTCGTAGATTTTGACGTCCTTAAAACGCTTGTGAACAAGAACCCTTAGCTACGTTTTTTCAAACTACTTGGGTGGCAAACAAGCATACAGCCCGCCTGATGGTAAGCAGTTACCGTAGCCTGTAATTACTTGCGTGTTGCCGACTTTTGATACCAGGGCTTTAAGATGGAGTATCCCAGGGATAGAGAAAAAGTTTCTTTCAAAACGCATCCCTAAATGAGCTCTGACGACCTGTACTCACACACAGGAACACAACTACATCGCTGGAGGTCCCTTCTCAGACGGGCTAGCTCGCTAGTACCTCTTTTACATTACATGATACATTAGTTCTATTATTTCCAAGTCACGGCTTTACAATTTCAACATATGAATGTTTATTTATGCAATTCACGCAATAGATTATAATCTACGAACAAGGACAATTCTAAGTATAAGTAGGTACTTTGTTATTTCATCTATTGTCCTTGATACCATCAGTTCTTTGTAATGATAAATGAATAGCTGAATGGGATGAATGGATAAATGGTTGAACTATAGCCCGAGTTACCTACAGTTTCATTACCACAAATTGTAACAATGTGAAGAATGTCGCCTGAATTTCTTGCAGGTATTTTCCTTAAGGCGCAAAACCAGGCAGACTGCAACCGCAGGCGGTTACTTTTATTCCAAGGACGGCAGCATGCCTCGGCTGCATAATGCATGGAACCATGCCTCAGACACTCCAGTACCATCAAACGAGAATGACGGACAATGTTACTGATGTTTTTACTGATGTGTGCTTTATGTTTTTTGTGTTTATTGTCATTTTTGTACGTGTGAACTCTGTAGTTACGAAACCACTGGTGCTACAGTCTTCGGTCGCAGTGGTGTATCTCGGAAATGTACCTTTATATTCTTCCTCTGTCTATTTAGTTTGCGAATTCGGCAGTAGTAAAATTTGCTTACGTATCATTTAACCTGCATAAGTGTCATGGTTTTATAAATTAAATTTGCCACTTTCGATTATGAATTGCAGTTAATTCAACCACTGCTGCACTGGTCACCCAGTGGTTAAAATTCAACCTAGTATATAAAAAGGAGCAGACAAATTCTAAAATCTAGTTCAAAATAACTGAAAAAACATACAGAACTTACAGCAAGCTAGCATTGTGTAGAATTTGCACGATTTCCCCAACAGCCATTAGTTTGTCCTCAGAGATTTTGAGCCAGTAGTTGAATGCTGAGGCCAACTTCTGTCGAATCTGCTTCCCTGGTACTTGTTGGATGTAAGTGTACGGCATCATTATTTTCTGAAAATAACATAAATTTTATTATTACTATTATATAGACAGATAGACCCTCAACAATGCCAATATGCAATAACGGCAGATATCTACTGTGCCGAACTCCGAACAATGATAGGAAAACTAGCAGTGAAACAGCCCCGAATCGATCTTCGCATCATCTTCACCATTATTGCTCCATGATAACGCGTGACCTCATACAGCACGAGCTGAAACTGCAATTAGAAACCATTCGTCACTCTCCGTATTCGCCAGACCTTGCTCCAACGGACTATCATTATTTTCGTGATTTGGACAATTTTCTACGTGGTAAAAAGTTTTCTTCTCAGAGCCTCTAGACAAGTGGCATAAACAGTAGTCGAATCGAAAAGTCAAAAAAAACAAATGTATGGTATTTGACGTAAGTCTACGATATCATGTCGATAACTAACGTCAAATCCCAAACATTTGCTTTTTTGACTTTTCGATTCGACTATCGCTTATGCCACTTGTCTAGAGGCGCAGGAGGCGGTGCAAAATACTTTCACACAGTTTGACGAATCTAGATCACCAGAGTTCTGCTAATCTAGATCTTCAGAGACGGCAGCAATGTATAGATAATAATGGTAATTATTTTGATTAAATAAATATGATGAATTAAAAAAAACGAATTTCAACTTTTCAGTACAAATCGGCAAGTTTTCAGTACAAATCATACTTTAACCCCTAATATTAATATTATTAATTAAATTTAAGTAGTGAATAAGTTATCATAATAAAAAAACAATTAGGTAATAAATAGTATAAATATTTTTCTTTTATCATTTAAAAGAGAGGTAGGGCTCCACACTAGCGAGCAAGCCCGACTGGGGAAGGACCTCCACCTTACAGAAGACCACAGCCAAATGACTACACACAGCGGTGTAGTTGTGTTCCTGTGTGTGAGTACAGGTCTCCAGCGCTCATTTAGGAATGCGTTTTGAAAGATACGTATTCCTATCCCAGTGTTACTTCCATCTTAAAGCCCTGGTGTAAAAAAATGGGTTGGCAACACGCAAGTGATACCTCTGGTAATGCAAGCGTCTATAGGCTACGGATACTGCTTAACATCAGGTGGGCCGTATGCTTGTTTGCCACCCAAGTAGTATAAAAAAAAAATAAAAAAAAAAATAGAAAAATATTTACCTAATTGTTTATACAAAAAAATGTGGAAAGGTTAACTTCTTTAAATAATAATTGCTTAACAAAAACAACAATTTATTGATTCAAAAAAGAAAGGTTTATACTTATGATACTTACATGCATTGTTTAAATTTTGAATAATTTAGTTTTTTGACCAATACAATTTAATAAGCATTTTTATAATTTAATTTAAAAAAAAAACCAGTAATGTGGATTTAAAAATATATATATAGTGACAAATTGCATGGCTTGCTTGATGGTAAGCAGTGACTATAGTCACTAGTTAGCTTACCATACTAAGATGAATAACTGCATTATTTGTGCTTTGCTCCTACATTGTTTAACACTACGGTTTTGAGTTATGGGACCCTGAGATAGTTGTTCTTATCTATTTTTTCTGTTATATGAGTACTGGAAACTTTTGGAAAATCCTAAAAATAATTTGATTATACTGATTAATAATTGAATGACATTAGGTTGGCAAACAACTTGAAACAACTGCTACCTACTAATGAAATAGATGGCAAATTTATTTAAGTTTTCTGTGTTATTTACATCATAATGAAATGTAGTGGAAGGAAGCCATTGGTAGACACGAAATAGAAGTGATAAAAGTTTTGTATGATTAGATAATTATGTTATCCAGATTAATTTTGGCTAATCTCAAAGAAAACTTGATTTACTATATAGAGGATATTATGGTATACTAGCTGTTGCCCGCGGCTCCGCCCGCGTGGATGTCGGTTATCGCTGTAAAAAGTAGCCTATGTGTTATTCCAGACCATAATCTATCTCTGTGCCGAATTTCATTAAGATCCATTCAGTACCTAGTTTTTAAGTGAAAGAGTAACAAACATCCATCCATCCATCCTCACAAACTTTTTATAATATTAGTAAGGATTTCACATTCACATAGCATGGGAACTGTTTGACATTTATTCATTTTTTATTTATTTTATTTTTATTTAAACACTTTATGCATAAATTGGGTATTCGGCCGAATATAATAAAAGCAGCCGAATAGGCCGAATACCGAATAGTAACCGAATATTCGTTGCTAGCCTACTCTTGATCATTCAATTCATAGCTAATTGGAATCTTTTCATTCATCTTCATCCTCAAATGTCAAACCTCACAGTATCCTTAATATGTGAAATATATTATAGTGTATAAGTGTTTTCTCAAACACAGCAAAGCACTCTCTATTTTCTCACACAAATACTCTAGGAAGAGATGTTAGCCAATACAACCAATAAAAGATCATAAGCAAGACCAACAACCTAACAAACAGGTTTTCTTTTAACAACATGGAGATTACAATTTATTTTTTAGAAAACAAAGAAATTTCAATTTTGATTTTCACATAATTATTTTAATATTTATTTGTTACCACAATTAAAAAAAAACTAAAAAACATTGCAAAGCGGTGGTGACCGAGTGTGAAAGTAACCGACTTGCACGCAAGAGGTGCAAGTTCGATCCCAAGCAGCAGTACCAATGTTAATTTCACTTTGTGGAATTTATATGTATTAGTCAAATGATTTGCCATTTGCTAACGGTGAAGGAAAACATCGTGAGGAAACACACACATCTTAGAAGAAATTCTAAAGACATGTCTGATTCACCAACCCGCATTAGGCCAGCGTGTGTGAATTAAGGACTAAACCCTCTCTCTCTTGATAGAAGAGAGGAGATCCATGACCAGCTGTGGGACATATATGGGTTGCTATGAATAACCATTGACAAGGCGGTGACGTAGAATATTTTGATGCCTAAACAAGTCTTTTAGTTTTATGTATATAGTGACACACATGTATATAATAATTAGTTATTTCTGTCAATAAAATTAAATTTAATATCTTTAGAAAACGGTCATCCCACATCTATGTACAGACTGTGACAAGCTCGCTTAATCCCACAGATCTATCAGGCTGCACTTTAATTTGACTATAAATAAAATAAAATGTCTCTTTGAGTAATATTAAGAATAAATTTTTAATAATCTACTGTATACCCAACAGAGAAATTTGACATAGGTTGTAGATTATGTGGAGTAGAATAGACTATAGTGGAGATATTCAGGTCACAATGGTGGGCAGACAACGTAAAAAGGATGAGGGGCAAGCAAGAATGAATTTAGCACAGGCTCGGTAAAAATGTAGTGTACCTATAACCAGTACTGGGTGGATAAGGGTTGATGGCAGTGATTATAAAACAAACTTTCGAAGTAAGAATGTGTGCATTTTCACAAAATATAAAATATTTCGTCATTCAGTTTTTTTTTTCAGTGTCTCATAGGACAACTAAAAAGAAAACAAAAGTCATTGTAACATTTCTCATAAGGTAATTGTTTAAATATTGAACACCTTTTTTCTGGAATACGGACCCTAAGATCTGTTGGAGACAGAATAATTTTCACGTAAATTCAAAATTTTTCATTTGTCTCTTATCTGTGTAGAACGCATTGAAACATTTGTGTTCAAAATTTTTTAGCTCAGCTCATAACTGAATTTGAAGAACCCTAGGACCTTGCCACTTAGAACAGTTTTCACGAAATATCCATAAATTTAAATATTCATTTCTTTTTATTTCCTCAGTAGTGATAAAATAGACAAAGGCGGTAAACATATTTTAAATAAAATTCTGTAAGAAGTTGTACATGTTTTAAATGCTTACTTCATCCTGGTTGTTATCCTCAGATTTTGCGGCGAATTTGGACATTTTACTCTTTGTCTTTATATACAATTTTAATATTAATTTTACAATTTTATAGTCCACAAGGCAAAACGATCAATAATACTTTGCTTGCTTTGACTTGACACAATTGACATTGACAACGACTGACACACCGACCAGCTGACAGCGCGAGTTAGATACTAATGGGTGCGTTCAAACACGGTCTCGATTTTATATAAAAGAAGATTTTTGCGTCATCGTAATTATTAAGTTTGACATTAGTATGAATATGAAGTATGTATTGTGTAGTTAAATATACTATTATAGTAAACGTGTGCGTCACGCGTTATGGACTCGAGATCGTTCATTTGTATCATAATAACTTATATCTACTATAAGTTATCAGATAATTCCAAAATTCCATTTATTGTAATGCCGCATTTGGTTTTAGTGTCGCTGATACGTCAATATTTAACTTGTACAAGCTCAGAATTTTGCCATCTCTGTGGTGACTGGTGGTATCAGTTGCTTTGCGGTGCAGAGGTCATTCAAAGTGCAGGTGAAGGAAGGGTAAAAAGAGCAGGATAGGTCCAGGAGTTGAGAGATTATTTGCTCTAAATAAATCAAATTACGCTAGTAATAGATCTGTTTAAAAATATATGGGCCTTTTTTATTAGATTTTTACACGTGAGAATGTGCTATTTCTTTTTTCATATTTTACTTCTTAACGGGTACCTACACTTTAAGAACATTATTTTTATATCTTAAAACTTGATATCCTACTAATATTGCGAACGTTTGAACTAATGTATGGAGGAATGTTTGTACTGAATGGATCTGGATGAAACTTGGCACAGAGATAGATAGCACATATGCTACTTTTTATCGCGATATTACCGAAATCCAAGCGGGCGGAGCCGCGAGGAATAGCTAGTTGTGTATAAACCTAAATATCTATATTGCATTACCTCTTGGGGGTGAAATTAGGAAATGAAATTTATGTGAGTATTAGCACAGAATACTTAATAGTACAGGTACAGAAGGTTCACTTCGCAAAATCATTTAAACAAATATCAACTTTGCTCGCACACAATAGAGCGCAATTCAGCTCCCCAGCGCTAACTTACCTACTTTTGTTATTCACCTACAAATTGGCTCCCTTTGTATTGCGTATTTCTGGACATTATGGTTGTCACTTAGACATCAATTTTTTGATCTGAAGTACCTGTTAGGTTTAGGTAAGTACCTACTTACTATACTTTTGTAAACGAGTGACTTTTTATATTAATCTGGACATGTGAGGAATGTAGGTACTTAATATACTAAGTACAAGTACTCGGTTGACTCTGTTCTCGGTTAAATTAAAAATAATTTGAGTTTGTCATTGGTTTGTTTGGAGCCATTTGTCCAGTTGAAATTTAAAACTCTTGAGTGATAGGCGGCTATAATATATTTACCCAATTAAATAAGTACCTACCTACTTAATTGGACAAATAAATAATACGTCTCTACAAAAACTGCTGTATAGTATACATATAAATATCTTGCTACAACTAGGTAGGTACCTACAAATGATGTTTTTGTAAATGATAACGTGTTTCATTACTTTTCAATATCCTTTGGAATATTGAAAAACGAGAGGTTAGGATCCTTATCACTTTTTAAGCAGCCGAATACTATGCAATATTTTCTCTAAAATATTAAAAAGCGAACACGAACCGACGACGCGACCGGCGCGTTGCGCGCGCGCGACACTCGACTAAATAATACCCCTGGAAATGTTGCGGCCGGGTACTTGTAGATTTATACCTAAACAGCGGAGTGAACCAGGCCTGGTATTAGGAAAAAGTATGCCTTACAAAGGTGGATCATACTGAAACTTATAATATTTGTTGTAGCAAAATATTGATACAAAAATTCTAGTTCTAGTTCTGTTCAAGCAAGAGCTTTGGCTTGTTGGTCTAGTGGTTAGTGACCCTGACTGTTAAGCTGAAGGTTGTAGGTCCGATTCCCACACGGAGTAAACTTTGCGTGACTCATAAATTGTTTGATCCGAATCTGGATGTAATTTGTATTCATGAATTGTAGGTTTGTGAAGTCTCCCGCGACATATGGCTTATTCCCTAGTGCAGAAATTGTAATAAAAAAATTTATGCAGTATAATTTACTATACGAGAAAAATAACATTAGGAAAGAAGAACCTGCTTTTTTTTCTATGCACTCAACACTGTCGTGTCATGTTTGACAGATCAATCAAATCCATTTTTTTCTTCTGTTGTTTTGATGCTTTGATCTTCATAAATTAACTCTGTAAATGCATGTATGTTACAAATTATAGATTGCAATAAGTATTACAATAATTATGGGTTTCATACAGTTAAATAAGTTGTATCGGTTTTGATTATGTCTGCACGAAATTATTTATCGGCACGAGAGAAAAATATTAATAAACTAATCGATTGTTTGCCAAATATTAATCAGCAGAAGTTTGGCTACCGTTCTGGACAAGAGCTACCTCCTTTATCAGCGAACACTAGTAATTTCGTGAATCGAAATTTGAATTATTCATTTGAAGTCCAGCCTTATATGGTTAACAACAGCTTGGAGAGGGCCGGGACTCCGTTTTCAGATTTTTTCTCGGAAAGCGAAACAGGTAAGAATAAAAATCATTTTCATTGTTTGATTATGAATACCTACATAGTACCAGGGTTTGAGACACAAAGTTATATACAACTGTTTAAATATTCATAAATTAATGCAGTAATTATGAGAATTTATGCTTGTATGATATTTGTAGTAGGTATTTCAGTAGTAAGACAGTCTTATGCTCAACAAATATTAAAATGTTATTGTTGCATACTTATAATTTACATACAGGATTAAGATAAATACATTCATAAATATATCATATAACTTACACTTAAATAAAAGAAAACTGAATTATTTGTTAAAATTTAATAATAATAATAATCATTTATTTCGTGTCGAATAAACACAGAGATAAATACCTTATAGACTAGCATACAATTTGGGTTAGTATAAGAGTTTAACTATGTTAGTATTGCTTCACTTGCACTTTAAGTCTTTGTGTGAGTTCGGGTGGTACTTGTCCACGGAAGCGACGGAACACGACGCCCTGCGGCCAAAAGTCCTTTTCCATGACGAGGTGCAGGTAGCAAGTCGCTACTCGTACTACAAAAGCCTTGAAATTAACATCATGGTGCGACACCAGCAGCTGCACTCTCGGCATAATATTTCGTATTTTTGCGCACATAATGTGCTATATCTTCCACCTTTGTGGTGTAGTGCAGGCAAGAGATGTAGACGGGTGTATTTATTTACATGTTCCTATTATACTAACATAACTTACATGGAAATGAGTTGTTATTCTACCTTTATGCCAAAATACATATATTTACCTCTACACATATCACAACAGTTGCTCAAAGAACTCTTGCATGTTGGGTATAAATTAAATTATGATATGTACACTGAAAAAGCTACACAAACAGACCTTTTTACAAAACAATAACATATTTATCAGTCCTGAGAACAATCTTTTTCTTGTATAAACTCATAAACATCTAACATCAAAATATAAATGGCTTGATTATCAAACTACGACGAACGATTAGTGCTTTTAAATACGATTAGCAAAGTTGGTAATCAATGTCCAGTGGATATACTGTGCATAACGGAACACAATATGACGCTTGAAGATACAAAACTATAAAAACCCCAACTACGTTTTGGGTGCCAATTTTTCTCATAAAAATAGGAATGGGGGTTCATGTATTATTGTCAAATCAGGCTACAATTTCAAAACACTATCTGAACCAAAATGTTTTAGTATTAGTAATGTTTTTGAATGAACATAAAATAATAATTTTATGTATTTATTGACCACCAAACAACAGTAAAGAAAAAACTGATTTAATTTTTATACATTAATAATACTACTAGATAAATTGTGCTATTCAAATAAAAAGGTCATATATTGTGTGGCGGTTTTAATATAAATGGGTTAAACAGTAGTAAAATTTCACGTCAATTAGAATTATTATTAGCTCGTCTTAAATTAACAATAAATCAACCAACTAGACTAAACAGCAAGACGTGTATTGATAATATTGCCGGTAATGTCAGAGGAGCAAAAACTACAGCATTGGAATTATCACTATCTGACCATTGCGCTCAAATGTTAAGTTGTCCGGTTAAAAAAAAACCATCTAATCACATAGTTATAGTTTATACCAAAACTAAAAAGAGATTACTCAAATGAAAATACTTTAAAATTTATTAATTGCATAAGAAACTTAACTTTGACGGAATGTTACACAAACAAGTATGGTCGTTCACTATGGGCCTCATGCGAAGGCTCATAGTCACCCAACGAGCAATGGAAAGAGCTATGCTTGGAGTTTCCCTGCGAGATCAAATCAGAAATGAGGAAATCCGTAGGAGAACCAAAGTAACCTACATAGCTCGAAGAATTGCCTCCATTAAGTGGCAATGGGCCGGGCACATAGCTCGTAGAACTGATGGCCATTGGTGCAAAAAGGTTCTAGAGTGGTGACCACTAACTGGAAGACGAACCGTGGGCAGGCCACCAACAAGGTACACCGACGACCTGGTAAAGGTTGCGGGCAACCGATGGACAAGGTCGGCTTAGGATCGAGAGTTGTGGAAAACCTTGGAGGAGGCCTATGTCCAGCAGTGGAAGCCTTTTGGCTGAGATGACACAAACAAGCATCCTTATGATGCCTATAATGGTTTTTATGATATATTTAAGTTATATTATGACTTATCCTTTCCTATAATTAAACTGTGAATACCGTTCCACGAAAAAGCCAAATGGATAAGTAAAGGACTTAAACTATGTTCTAAACGTAAACGGCAACTGCTATGGAGGTATAGATAACCACAAAATCAAAAGATAAAATATCTTATATACCTGCACTACAGTAACCCCTAAAGAAGACATAAAGCAAATAAAAGTAAATAATAAAATAATATAATTATAATCCTATAGACATTGCCCAATCCTTCAACAATTATTTTATCGATAACATGGAATCTACAATTAATTATAATATAATTTGCTTACAAAACTCTGGCATACAACAAATTCAATTCGATATTTATGAAACCATCCACAATCAATTCACCAGATAATACAAATGTTGAAAAATACTATTATAAAGTCTCGATAAAAAGCAACGAGTAACTGCAGTTTTTATGGACATGTCTAAAGCTTTTTTTTCCAGGTGGATCATATTTTATTAATCAAGAAACTAGAGACATATGGAATACGGGGCAATACATTGAGACTTATAGAATCATATTTATCAAACAGGCTACAAATTACTGAAATATCAAGACTATCGTATACTAAAATTGAAAGAAATACATGTAAGACTCTAAAATTGTTAAATATGGGGTCCCACAGGGCAGCATTTTAGGGCCTCTACTCTTTCTCATTTACATAAATGACCTATCTAAAGCGTTAAAAGAAGACATCATATTATTTGCTGATGATAGCACAGTGATTTTCACAGGTGATAGTAAAAATACTCCTTAGCACGAGGCTGATATTAATAAGTCACTAGAAATCATGATTCTGGCTAAATTCGAATAATTTTAAAATAAACTTTGACAAAACTAACATAATGGTAATTAAAACGAAAAATACAAAATTTGAAAGTCTTAAATTACACTACAAAGGCCGACGAATAATTAAATAAGTAATAAAACATACATTAATGATTTTTTCTATCACATTGTAAATGCGCTTTAAACAATTTGACATATTTTAATTTAGCATTAAATTAATTATATTGACACTACGGGTCGCCCGCGACTTCTTCCGCGAGGTAATTTAGAACGTACATTTCCCCGATTTTGCAACATATCTCACTACTGCTCCGCTCCTATTGATCATAGCGTGATGTTATATAACCTTCCTGGATCAATACACTATTCAACAAAAAATATTTTTTATAATCGAACCAGTACTTTCTGAGATTAGCGCGTTCAACCAAACAAATAAACAAACTCTTCAGCTTTATATTATTAGTATACTATGTAAATTATTATGAATCTTACTGACATGCTTATAATAAACTAGGGGTCGCCCGCGTGGTAATTTGGAATATTTTCCCCGATTTTGCAACATAATTATCTCACTACTGCTCCGCTCCTATTGATCACAGCGTGATGTTATATAGCCTATAGCTTTCCTGGATAAATGCACTATTCAACAAAACTTTGTGTTACCCGCAAAGAGTTGTTCTGAGTCTGGGTGTAATTTGTGTCCGTTAATTGTATGTTTTTAAAGTCCCCCGCGACACAGAGCTTGTTCTCTAGTGCGGGAGTTGTCTTTAAAAAAAAACAATAATATAAAAATATTGTACGCCCTAACTGGCATGTTACAGCGCCACTATAAATTATGTATACCATCTGTAATGTAAACTACCCGTGACAAATAATAAATGCATTTGATTTGATAAATATTAATATGTACTTGTGGCCAGCCCCGATTTCGCCCGGGTTAAACTATATTCAGCTCAACTTTCCTTTTTTTTACATAATATCCTTCTGACAATTACAAACATAGCAAAAAAAAGAATTAGCGTAATCGATTCAGCTGTTCTCGAGATTTGCGCTTAGCGACACATTAAGCGATTCATTTTTTATATTTTACATGTATAAGTTTTTATTATTTATTAAAATTATTTTAATATTTATTATTTTAAATTTGATTATTTACTTATTAAAATTAGAAACTAGCAGCCCACCCTGACTTCGTCAGAGTTAAAACTATTTTCTGGGCACTTCTATTAAATACTTTTCCGTAACAACCTCCTACAAAGTATAAGAAAGAAAACTGTTTAACTATTTCCTGCGCAATTCCATTAATTATTTTTCTGTAAGAACTTTGAGTTATAGGTCGTTTCGCCCGCCATTTGTTCGCCCTAACGGGCCAAGCGACCAAATTACAAAATTTATAATATTTAATTGGGCGTTTCGCCCGATGAAGGTTTTATTACTTTTTATGTACAGACATATTTTGATGCTGTTTGTATATGAAAAGTAATAAAACCTCCATCGGGCGTAACGCCCAATCAAATATTATAAATTTTGTAATTTGGTCGTTTGGCCCGCTCGGGCGAACAAATGGCGGGCGAAACGACGACGGTGAAATGACGACTCTGAACTTTTTACAAAGTTTTAGTAAACTCGAAAGCTCTTAAAAAATGCTATTAAAGGTAAAGTCGTTCTCAAGTTATGGTGTGATATATAATAAGAATTCATTTATATATACATATATTACTACTACATTGTAGTAGGTGGCAGTATTAAGCAGAATATTCAAAATTTTACAAAAGTATGAAAGTAGAAATTATTACCACTTTGGCTGGCTTGTCACCCAGGTAGTGTCAAAATAAATTAAATCATCATCATCATCATATCAAACCATAATTAACCCACTGCTGGGCACTGGTCTCCTCCATACACTTGGAGGGATAATAAATAGCCAACTATACCACGCTAGCCAGACGGGTAAATTAAATATGTTCACTATATTTATTTTAAATGTTTTGGCACAATTTTTACAGATTAGTTACCTATTATAAAGAGTGTTGTAATATGAAATTGTTTAAGTATGTAAAATTATATTCATATGAAAATACATTAAGATTATAGCTAATATGCAAATGGTATTGTTTCCACGTGTGTGTGTGTATTGTAGGTATATAAAACATCGTGAAAACAATTTTAAGACAAGATTTATACATTTTTTATTTTAAATTAAATTGTGACAGTGGCAGGTTTTCCTTCCTTTATTTTTCTTACAAGCATACCTACTTTTTAACCGACTTCAATAAGAGGAGGTTATCAATTCGTGTGTATTTTTTTTTTTACAAATATTTGAAAATTTTACAACTTACCGTACTGAAGTCGGTTTTTTTTTGTTAAAATTATTTTACCTTCGGCTTACCTCGTCATATCGCTTTACTGTTTGGAATGCGCCATATATATTTTTTTTTTTGAAATATTTATTTACCTATCGCTGCATCATTATAACAGTAATTTACCACTTCAATGATACAGTATCTTTACATAAAAGTATCTTTACACTAAATTATTAATTTTGGTAACAAAGTATAAACAATGATATTTGTGTGAATTCACGCCGATTGATTGATTTGTTGGCCACGAAGTTATGTGTTCTGCCCCTCTAGACAAGTGACTTAAACGGTAGTCGAATCGAAAAGCCAAAACAGTAAATGTATGGGATTTGACGTAAGTTTACGACACTTTATCGTAAACTTGCGTCAAATTCCATACATTTGCTTTTTGACTTTTCGATTCGACTACCGTTTATGCCACTTGTCTAGAGGGGCTGTACGCGCGCGTCAGAGGCGCCTCATTGGTATTTGCACGCGGCACGCACAGCAGTTGCGGCTTCCGTCGCCGATACAAATACCTATTTGGAACGTTCAACGAGATTTTTCTCTAAAACGTCGGGATTTTTTGCCACCTCCCTTCTTACCTTTATTTATATACTAGCTGTACCCGCGACTTCGTTCGCGTGTTCAGTCTTTTACTGAAAATCTCAAAGCTACAGCTGTTATCCCTATACAAACTTTCATCGGCTGATTTTCATCTTTAGTGGTTACATTTAAAAAAACCTTTCTTTGCGGATGCCTATATCATAATAGCTATCTGAGTGTCTAATGATTTAAACTGTGCGTTTGTTGATTAGTCAGTCACGTTTTTCTTTTAAACATTTGGATTCTGCAATTAATAAACTGCATGAAGAAATATTCCTTGTTTGTATGATTGTTCTGCTCTTCAAATTGTCTTAGCGCAAACGTGAATAACCTTAATTGGCCCACCGCCTAGCTAATAGTTTGAATTTATGTATTGTTATGTATTATCTGTGCCATACCCTGTAGAAATCTCTACATCTATTACATTTCGTTTTAAATTGGTCACTTCTAACCTGATAGGTACTGTTACACAGTTTATGTGGGCTAAAAATTTATTAAATTCTTAAAGGGCATAATGGTCCGTCGTAGTGCTCAAGGATTTCAGAAATTGAACTTTCCTTTTAATCCATTGTTCTTATAATACAGTTATACGAGTTATACCTACTACTTTACATAAGCTTTCGGAACAAAACTGAATGAAAAACCAGTAAGTTGAACCCTATTTAATATTGTCGACCATATTAGTGAGAGTTCAACGTAAATTCGGTATATAGATATCTGTTAATTATTATCTTTATCTCTGAAACTATGCATTTTTTACTTTGTACATTGTTTAATTACGAAGTTTCCGTGCCTATATCCGGCTGTATCATAATATTAGTTCAATTGTAACATTTTAATTTGCTCATTGATTAGTTACTGTCATTTAATTACCATAATTGAGATACATTATGTCTGATCTCCATCGGAAAAATATTTATCATTGAGAAGTTGGCCATCTGCAGTATTCTTTATTAGTTTCACTAACGAATTGATGCTTCCTGAATGCATTTGTTTGATTCATTGCAGTATGCCTATAGTATTTGAGGAGGTTACTCACTTCTCTACGGAACCCATCATCAGAACTGGATTTTTTTAAAACTGAGAATAATATGAAAGATTATCCATCCAATTACAAAAAGATTTTTAAGATAATTTTTAAAGAGAGGGAAGGACCTCCACTTTACAGAAGACCACAGCCAAATAACTACACACAGCGGTGTAGTTGTGTTCCTGTGTGTGAGTATAGGTCTCCAACGCTCACTTAGGGATTCGTTTTGAAAGAAACGTATTTCTTGGGATAATGGGATACTCCCATCTAAGCCCTGGTGTAAAAAATGGGTTGGTAACACGCAAGTGATACCTTTGGTATTGCAAGCGTCTATAGGCTACGGTAACTGCTTAACATCAGATGGGCCATATGCTTGTTTGCCACAAAAGTAGTTCCATTTTAGCTATAAGACGTCCACTGCTCGACATAGGCCTCCCGCAAGGTTTTCCACATCAATCGGTCCTGAGCTGACCTTGTCCATCGGTTGCCCGCGTTTACCAGGTCGTCGGTCCATCTTGTTGGAGGCCTGCCCACGTTGCGTCTTCCAGTTCGTGGTCGCCACTCTAGAACCTTTCTGCCCCAACGGCCATCGGTTCTGTGAGCTATATGCCCTGCCCATTGTCACTTAATTGAGGCAATTTTTCGAGCTATGTCGGTCACTCAAAAAGAAAATATTACAAATCAGCTCTTAAATGACGATGTTCAGGAATAAAAAAAACAATGCAATGGAACCTCATCTTTAAAAATTCAGTTAAAAATATATATCAGTTAAGTATGCCGATGAGACAGAGGCCGATCATGCGTTTCGCTGTGAGTGATTTTTTTGGTCGAAGATAGACACATAGTATCGCGGAGGTTTTTAGATCTATTTGCAAATAACATTGCCTCCAACGGCAGGATTTTTCCGACTCGCTCAACTATCATCGTAATATTTCAGCCAATTCACGCTCGCAAAACTATAATGAAAGAATCACGCCGTCTACTGGTGAAAATCGAATGAAATTTTGTTTGGTAGTTATTGAGTATATCGTGACCAGATAGACAGATTCGGTGGAGTGTTTTCTTTTCTGTGCTGCTTTCCTGATTACCTAAATTAAGGTATTGTTAAATGTTAGCGCCTACACAAAATGAAATAGCATTCATTTTATAGTAATATTTTATAGTTTGTGTTTAAGTTTTATTAGGCGTTTAATTTAGTCAGTGATTGTCTTAGGTCTTGGCATGATTAACGCATTTTATTCGTACTTATAGTATATTTATATAGTTTTATCAAAGACGATTTTAGCTGCAACAAACAGATAGACAGAGAGATAAAACTGTTAAAATTGTATTTCTGTTGTAAGTGCTATGTAAACAGCCACATGAATTTAATAGAAAGCTGTTATTTTGATATTACAAACTGACAAATTGAAGTTTTTATTAATGTGTGTATAGCTAGATATGTGTTTATGACTTCGTTTGCGTGGACTTCAGGGATTAAAACATAAAGTTTCCACGAGATGCTAAACGGAAAATTGTTTGGAATCAAAAGAACCCGGGGCATAAAAGATTACCACCTGCACCGCATCCTGTTAAAATGTCTGCTTCTATTACATTTCGTTGTAAAATGGTCACTTTCAACCTAGTACCGTTAACACGTAATGTACCAGTCAGCTGATCTCTATTAAATATGGTCGCCGATATTGATGAGAGTTCAACTTAAATTGGTGATTGCTATATCTCCGAAACCTCGCATTATTTTTTAAATTTATTTTCATATAAACTTTAAACGTGGTTTTACAAACAACATTTTAAAAAGTTTTAGCTAAAACTACCCAAAAAATCTATTTAGCAATAATTTAGCTCTTTGATAGCCTGTATCCACCAACAGTTATGTAAAGGCACAAAATAAATAAAAAGTACAGAAGTATCACTCTGGAATAATACAGCTTATAACATTCTAGTCTACAAATTTTGACTCGTATGACTCGGGCAAAAAATTATGATACAAACATTATTATGGTTAGGCACCAATTTTGTGGAAAAAAAACTAAGTAAAAAGTGCATTATTTAAACAACCTTTAAACAATGCACTTTTAACTTAGTTTTTTTTTAATCTCATAAAAACCTAAAAAGTAAAGAATAAATAAGAATAATTATTATAACATTAACACTGAAACAAACAGCCGTGTCACTTTTAATTGATATTTAGCCTCATTAAAGGTTGCAATATTTCATATTCATTAAAAACAATAAACTCTGAATAAATTAAGTAAATTACTATTATGCATTTTGCTAAGTTAAAACATACATACAGAAGAACATACAACCTCCTTTTTTGGAAGTTGATAAAAAAAATACTACATTTATTTATCATTCATTTGTAGCTCTGCTTAAATGAATCCAGCTGTTTTAAATAATAGCAACCCATATAATGGGCCTTAATGCAGGTTGATAATTCGGACATGTCTTAAGATTTTTTTCTAAGAAATGTGGGTTTCCTCGCGATGTGTTCCTTTACCGTTAGCAAATGGTTAATCATTAGATTAGTACATATAAATTGCACAAAGTGTATTTTGAGAATCTAATCCACGACTTTTGGCTTAGCAGTCAGAGTCACTTACCACTGGTGACTAGACTAACAGACCTATACAATCCCTACTACAAATTATAAATGCGAAAGTAACTGTGTATTGCCTAAACGGCTAAACGGCTGAACGGATTGTAATCAATATTGGCAAAAGATAAATGGTATCCTGAGGAAGGACACGGGGTATTTTTTAATCCCGATATCTGACTTCATCTAATAATAATATTGATGGAATTTTAGGTACGCCAGATATCCATAGCGAGGAAAGCGATAGTAGCTCAGGATCAGCGTTGCGTAGAAATACAGCCGAAGCAACGAAAACTTTAGCTTCCGAGTGGGAGAGAATCGAAAGAACCTTGTACAATGAGGAAGGAGAGAAATGCCTTCGACCTAACATCATCGAGGAGTGTAAGCAGTGGACACAATTGCATCCGCAGCTTAGGTAAGTGAAAAAATTATGTATTTATTTAATAGCTCATAATACACGTTACAAGCAAGACAGAAATGTAACAATCTAACAATTACGAATATGAACTGGCTTAATCCTACTAATATTATAAACGTGAAAGTTTGTAAGTATGGATGTTTGTTACTTGTAACGGATCTGGATGAAATTTGGCACAGAGATAGATTATGGTCTGGAATAACACATAGGCTACTTTTTACAGCGATAACCGACATCTACGTGGGCGGAGCCGCGGGCAACAGCTAGTTAGTATATAAAGATAACACTGCACTTAATCAACCTTATTACTCATTACAGTCATTACTTACGTTCAAAATTGAAATTGAGATGTAGATACCTTTTAATTTAAAAAAAATGTCGATTGTTGATCGCAAGGCTAATGCGTTGACCCAAGTAAAGGCCAGCCTTATTTGTTAGAATGAAATTAATTTTATTCTAAGTAATTTTATTCTAATCGATATTTTATTCAAACCGGTCCAGCGTGGCATTGTGGCCAGTCTTTTGGGCACCTTTCCTCAGAACTGCGACCTCCATCAGATGCGACCTGACAGAGATCAGGCGTAGAACTAGAAGAAGAAAACTTTGTATGCTACCATAATTGTATTTTACAAAAGACTGTAATTATCTGGCGATTAAAAGAGTGGCTTGAATTTCTTGCTAGTTCTTCTCATGGCTCCACGTCAGCGAACTAGCCGTATGCAAATTTAGCTGATATCATCTTTCTGGCTTATTTATAATTTATGACGTATAAGTTTGCGAGGTGTAAACTTCGCTAAATTTTAAACTTCGGACATCTTTCGTGAATTTCTGGACAGAAAAACCCAATTCTATAATAATCTATTTTTGGCCAACGAGCCTCGCGATAGACCAACGAAGCAGTTAGTACTTATGGTATGTATTATCATGCCTTACAAATAAAATTGGGCCAAATACCTACTAAGTTTATCGTATATTTTGAATAAATATTTAATAAGTTATTTAGGTCTACATATTGTTTATTACTGTATTTACCATACGTTGAATATTTTACGTAGATGTAAATTTTCTGCTAGTAGGTACATAGAATGTTTTCACTACCTAACTGTTGACACGACATGGGGTCGTTACTCGCCCCTCATTAATGTCTCGAAAAGCTTTAAAAAATTAGGTCAAATATTCATTGTGTTAATTAATATCAGAACCTTCACCTAAATACACTTATAAGTATATATTTTCGTTTATTCTTGTTTGAACTGCATTATTAATTTTGGATTTGAGTAAGACGTTTGCCTGTACAGTGTAAGTACAGTTTCGTCATGGAAAACATCGAGTATCACCAAGTTTCAGTTCTATCACAAACAGTCAAGTAATTACTAATTTATTATTCATGTTCAAAAGAAATCTTTCCGACCATGACACCCACGTTAATAACTAGTTAGATGACCTTCAAGATAAACGTCTATTTAAAGGAAATTATTGATTTTCAGAATCGTCGGCAAAGCATTACAATTACCGGAGAAACGATTGTCATACAGACAAATTGAACATGATGAAATTATTGCGATGCACTACAGCGACTACGAAGAGTTTAGCGAGAGTGAGGAACGCTTATCTCAGAGCAGCACTGACGTCACACCACAGAACTCACCGAGACCATCTGTTGCCGAAGACTTGGGTGAGCACAAATTGTCCAGAGAAAAGGTATCTTTTTACCCAGTATACAACGATGAACAGGCGTTGCCAGACTCGTTTTGTTCTCTTCTACACATCACACCGATTCACATCCGCAGCCCGTCGCAGAGAAAGAGACAGAACCCACCCATTCTGAGATCTGAACTGGCATCCTCGCGATGGATGAGGAATCAGCGACCAGATTCGTCTTTAAATTGTGATAGAAATAGTGCTAAGTCTTTTGTTTCTTTGGATACTAGGAATTACGGGCATACAGCTTTGAGCGCGTCTGAACGAAAATCATTACTAAATAATAGGGTTGTCACTGCTAGGCACAGAGATTTGGCTAAGTTAGAACCACTTTCTACACCAGATATATCACAGAATGATTTTACGAGACTATCGAATGGTGTTTCACATTCTCATTATAATATTAGGAAGGTATCCTTGCCACCTTTGTTGTTGGAAGAAGAAAAAAAGAAAGTGAATATCAGCTCGGCTAAGAAACACTACGTGAGGCCTAGAAAGAGTGTTGCAAAGAGTTACTTACAGTACGATAGAGTGAAACATAATTAAGGAGGGATAGTAAATATTTTCTTATATAATATATTGACTTTGTGATCTCAACAATTTTGTCATTGAAATTATGCAAAACTATTAGACGTTCTGATTATTATATTTTAGGGTTGTCAAATAGATGATGGGATGATAATAGTTGTATACGGTTCATCAACAGCCTATCGCAGTCCACTTCTAGACATAGGTTTCTTGCAAGTTTTTTTTTGTTTGCCTATAGTATTGTTCCACTGTTGAGCAAAGGCCTTCCCCATTGACTTCCATTCCCGTCTGTTTATTGCCTTGTTCCACCAATCCTGCTCATATGCATCTAGGCCTGCCTCGGCGACTATGCCCATCTTCAGGTACCCACTGTGTCTCGACACGAGCCTATCTCTCCCACTCCCATTTAAGTTTGGCAGATTTCCCACCGACATCTATGTTACCGGTCTGCGAGCGTATGATGGTTTTCCGTACTTTGTCTTGCAAGTATATGGTTTATGAAATTATGTCTTCAATCCGTCGTCTTATATAAACTTTAAAAATCTATTAGACACACAAGCCCATTAGATATCTTTCTGAACGTATGTTCTAATCTTATCTTTTTTGGAGCGATATGGCCAGAGACGGATTTTTGGTTCATTCTTTATTTAATTTCATTAGGATCTCTCATGTGAGTTCTAATTAATTTATGATGAGGATGCACCTGCAGTGTATAGTAAATAATATTTGTTATACACTATTCGAAAATAATTTAATTTTTAATACAAAAATACATATACATTTAAAACGCACCTAAAACGTTCTCGTAGTTTTGCATTATTTCATTAACACTGTTTTATTGTTAATTGACACTTAATTCCATGAGTGAATTTAGAGCTGTTCATTGTACCTAATTATATTTTATATCGATACCGTCATCGACGTTAGGGAATCGTGGGGTCCTCTCAAAATATCTGGTCAATACGTTTACTGTAATACAAAGGTTTTGTGTTATTGGTAACCCTGGGATAATAATATGTTTCTTTGAAAGAACTTACGAGAATTAAAAACACAACTGCACTAGGTACTTTGTTGTTGCTTGGCTGCAGTCTTTTTTAAGGTGAAGGTCTATCTGCAATCTTGCTTGCTCGCTTTTATGGTACCCTCGCTTATTAATGTTGCAAACATTTGCATTTATGTAAAATATTCAGAGTGTTTATCATGTGCTGATAGAGTTTGGAATAATGCAGCCGAATTTAAGTGCATTCCAAAATTTATTTTTTTATAGTATCTTGGGACTGACACAGATACATTCAGCCTGTGCTATGGCAACCAGACAACTGGTTAAAAATCTTATAACATATCTATATAATAATACGTGAATAAAAAAACTTTGTAGCTACCCTCTTTTTGAGCACATTGCGTGCACGGAGAAGTATGATATTTGGCATGGTTAAAGTTCATACGGAGAAGAATTGCAGAAAGGTCGAATTTCGACCACCACGATACATAATTATAAAATCGCTTGTCCTAACTGACGATCGACGCACTGCTAGAAATTTGAAACAGGTTAGAATTATTTTTTCAAAATTTAATCCCTAAACGGGTGAAAATTGTTTAACCCGTTATAATAATATTCTGTTATAGATACATTACCCAACGTACCTATTATAAAATTTTGAGAAGTCTCTACTCCCTACATATTATTAGGTTAAATTAGACGAGCGTTACCACAAGCACTGCTGCAGTAAAGTGATTTGAAAAACTATTTGTGAGTGAAATTACATGTGAAAATGAATGAAATGAAATGTCATGTCGTATATTTGTTTAACAATGATTTTTGGTGTATTTCTGTGACACCATAATTTTTTTTTTGTAAATATCTCTGAAACGCGGTTTTGTATCTTTGGTGTTAATTTTAATTATTTTTTTTATAACCACACTGCTCAATGGGATACAAATCGGCAACTATCTGTATGACGCACAATTTTGTTGTGTGTGAGTATTGTAGTCAGAATGATCGGCGCGATACCAGTTGTGACTTTACCGTAAGCGATACGCCGTTCAATGCAATTTTTACGCTATTTTGAGTCAAAGTTTAGAGACGCGTTGATAATTCATAGGGACAAATTAATTGTCAACAAAAACATGACATAGCTAAGTGTTGTATATAGACGTATTTTTTCTGTGAAATATCTAGTGTCCGACCGAAGGTCAGATTTTAAAAGAAGCTGAGGCCAAATTCCTTAGTCCTACTCGTAACCTTTGGCCGAAGCCAAAACCGATTGTTTGGCCCTGACTATAACCTTTCGTTTAAGCCTTCCAATTTATCCGTCCTATCCGTAACAACCTATGGGCAAAGCCCATGCTCTTTTATGTAATATGTATCGACGACCGTGCCAATCTCCATTTGCTAGCCGAACTTTTATCTTAAAAATCCGAGTTGCGTACAGAGTGCAGTCCCTCAAAGAGCAAATTGTGTATGCTTTTACAAGTTTTTCTGTTTTCGGTGGCTAATAAAAAACTTCGGCTTTGGTAAACCCGTCGGCTGACTTAGGCCGAAGTGATTTATTTGCCCGAAGACGAAGCGAACTTTTCGGTTGGACATTAAAAAATTCATGAGGTAAGTTTGAGGCCCTACCTACTTAAATTATTCGATAATTTAGCATTAGAATAACTAATAGTATTATTTATTTTTGTGTTAAAAGCACTATTTGTCAAATGTACATGTAATATTTTGTAGCGTTTCCATTGTTTCTAATGCTGTCACATTATGAAATATATTTTCTTTACAAAGTATTCTAGTGTTTTATTGCCTAAGAAGACGAGCCAGCATTACGCATATAAAATAAATTAATAGCACACATGTAATAATAAACAAGGTAAACAAATAAAACCAATTATTCAAATACAAATACAGAATTTATTTTGATATTTACATTATTTGCATTTTATTAACAATCAACATCAACAATATTAAATAATTTGTTCTTGTGGTGTGATATATTTCGAACAGTCTGATAATATTACATGGTTCGTGATGGACGCCATTTTGATTTAAAGATAGGTTCACAAGATGGCGTCATTGTCGCGAACGATGTAACATTATATGGCATGGTGGTTCTTTTAATGGTTAACTAGAAGCGGTGAAATATGGGGTTATATGCTGAGAATTTGAGCAACTGCGGAGAAAGCTGTGAGCTTTAATTTTGGGTTGCCTTTACATTTTAACAAAACGAACAAATTATCTAAAGTATTTAAATCCTCTTAGGATACCTTTTGCTTATAATTGCTGTTTTATTGATTAGTTAAATAAGTTTGATTAGTTCCTTAACCATTTGCCTGGCCAGTCATTACATTCCCTAACGTCAGTATAATACAGCCTAGGTCACCATGAGTCACCCACTGTGTTTTCTTGTGAAGAATTTGAAAAAAGAAATCCATTTATTTAAATAGCGGTTATAAGCAAAAAGGTATTTGTTAATTTAAATTAGACATCAAGGTAGAACTTTAGACATCAAATTTAGAATTAAGATTTACGCATTTAATCGAAAGGGGTCTTTTGGTAATTTAGTGGCAACCCTTTGTAAAGAGACGTCTTTCGCGCCAAAATGATCGAAACGTCTGATTTTATTTTGGCACTGTGTATTCTTTGTATGTATTATTGTATATATAATTAGTTGTGACAGTATCGTGTTAATTTTTCAGTTCTAAATATAAAAAGCAATATGCTTACTATTAATATAACCAATAAAATAAAACTTGATTATGGTCCAAAATTGATATGATTTAGGTAATCTAACATACGTTGCATTTACTATAACATGCATGAACAACAGTGCCAAAATATATAACCCAATCGTCAGAAATTAATATAATTTTATTACAGCTAAGGCTAAGAACTCAGAACAATTCTACGGACCAATGAATCCAAAAAATCTTCGTGAGTTCATAACCTTATACTTCATCTAAATGTTGGCCAAATATATGACAATATTGGCCATAACATACCGAAACTATAATAACGAGTTGGTACCAATAATTACGATCTAGCTTTGGTATAGTGTAGCCAACATTGGCCCTTATTGACCCAACGTATAGAAAAAGCATTAGAAAAAACAAATAGTTTACTGTATCCAATGAATACTCATACTACTTATATGTCTAGGAATGCAAGCATGCATTGGAAGATGGATTGTTTTCTTATTTAGGTTACCCAAGGTGTTGCTAGCGTATAGGCTACGGTAAGTACTTCCCATGGTGGTAAGCAGTTACCTTAGACTATGGATGCTAAATTAAGAAAAAGTTTCTTTATAAACGCTCCCCTTTATAAACAACTGTGTGTATTTTTTTGTCTGTGCTTTGTAAGGAGGTCCCTAAGTCGGGCTTGCAATGTATGCTTGCATTAAGACAATATATATAGAGATATTTTGGACTAGAGTGAATTAAATGTTTCTTCCAAAATTGTATGTCGTACCAATATAATAGTAATAAAATTTGACAAAAGGACAAAAATTAACTATAGTTTGAGACCAGACTCATTGCGATAGAGCATTCAGTTAAGTTGCTATTTAATATTTTCATTTACACAATATAAATTTAAATTGTTACAATTATTTATCTCACAGCCATCATTATATATTGATACTACTTTAATAAGACAGGACTAGTGATACACTTTAGATGGCAGCTTACAAAAAGGGTCTAGCGAACATCCGTTATAGAGCTTAAGATTTATATATGTTACCCTAGAAGTCCGAATAATGGTAAATCCTAGGATTTATCAACTCAGCGATAAAAATCCGAAAAAAATTGAATACTATATGATTTCTATAATAATCGCTAATTTCGGTAGGATCGGTAGGTTAGATTTAAAAAATACGATCATTTATAGAATATTTCTTACTTTTACCACTCTGGTAAATGTTAGGCTTTGTCATTGTTCGGGCTTTTATAGTAACATGTATACGTATATATAATACATGAAAATTCACCTTGTCCGTTCTATAAACGATAACAACCTCAAGCTATTAGCAATAGTCAACAATGTTGTTAATACTAAGATTTTTATGCACACAGAACATGGATTCTCTAAATTTGCTTAATAGGCATTTTAGTTAGTGTTTTTTTTTCGTATAATAAGTCAATCTAAGTGATTTCGTAGGTGATGATAATATTGAGTTTTAGAGATAAATTTCAGGGGCGGAAATTATTTAAATTTAAGTTCGTCTTGCCTCGTGCCTGTGAGCACAATGAAGTGTAATATTTACAGGTTTTAACGTCTAACGATGTTTACATGCTGTTAACAGGTTGTTTACATTACGTTAAATTTATGTTTACATGCTGTTAACAGGTTAACATTACGTTAGTTAGATGTTTACATGCTATTAATAGGTTGGTTACATTACTTTACTTTAAATATATGTTTACATGCAGTTAACAGGTTAACATAACGGTGAATAAAAGTTTACATGCTGTTAACAGGTTCTTTACATAATGTTAAAAGATTTATATAATGTTAACGGGATATAATAATATATACGTGTGAAATTCACAGCGTTTCTGGGTTTGTACTTTCACTAAGGTGCTATATTTACTTTTGCTTTTAAATGAGAAAGAGGACACATCAAATTAAAAGATATCTATTATTTATAATTATGTTATCTACTTTCATTGTATGGTGTTGGATTCTTTCGAATTATAGGTGACACTAGTCAAATGTTCTTTTGCTATTTTGTTAAAGATTACACTTCAGTGCACAAACGCCTTATGCTTTAAGTATAATATAATAAATTTTGCCGTGCCGTTCGTAAAGATCCCATACATTATAATCCTAATCCGAAGAGCTAAGACGATTAGATCACCACCTCTAAATACTTGCCCACTTAAAACTGTTGTATAAATCTGATTTGAAATACAAATTTGTTTTCTTAATTCTAAAAAAATGCACAAAACAAACTATTCGTGTCGAATTGTGTGTAACAATATTTAACAGATGCAAATTAAAATATTCAAATTTCGAATTTCGATAATTTTTCATAAATACCCTTCACATTTATAACGTAATTTTTCATGGAATTTAAATATCTTAATTTACACCTGTGTGTGTAAAATATAATATGTTTTCAAATATAACTTTATGATACCTATGTGTGCACGCTTTCGCCGGCGGTCCTTATGATACTCTATGGCTACTAAGTTATCACCTAGCAACAATAAGTCGTGTGGCTTGTCATGTATACAGTACATACACATTGCATAAACAATATTTGGTAACAATAGACGTCAAGCAAACACACGCAGAAGGACACAGCTATATTCTCTCTCAATAAGGCGATTATACAATTTATTAAACACTATTTTTTATTTTTTTAAATTGCACACTGACCCACCTCTATAAACTTTTAATTGCGATAAATATATTGTAATGCTGTATAAAAATATTAAAGGAAAAATCGTCATTTTAATATTAATACTTATTTAACATTTATATTCTTTATTTCCAAATCAATAGCGTGTATTTTACATTTTTACAATGAGACGTACGAACTCTAACCTAACTAGCATACAGTGACATAGAAGCCTAATTCACAACAAACTACACACGATAGTATTTGAATATAAACTTTTTAATGTAACCGTAGCCTTCTATTTTAATGCAAAGGAGACGTATATTGAAAAATTTCTTATGTAACATACAAAATTACACTTGACTAGTTATTTACAACATTCTAGCTAAAAATTTTAAAAATTGAGTGTCGAATGCAGCTCGCGGCGGTACACTAAATATTAGGTACCTATTTTGGCTAGGGCTCCATGCATAGGTCACTACTTACCGATATATCAAGCTCAAATTACAACTAAACGAATAGTCGACTGTGTGAGGTGGTCAGCAAGTCGCCCTTCATGCCACTTCGTTGGCAAACCCTCCCGGCCGAATAAGCCAATTATGATCATTTTAATTTAATATTTTGGACAGACCGATTAGTTAATTACATAAATTAATATTCTATCGTGCACAACCATCTCATAACTTTACATATTTCATTACGCTCGTTGGTATTTTAATGTGTAATTATTTAGCCCTTTATTTAATTGCGGGTTATTGGTAGATATTACTCCCCATAGCACAATACTAGCTTGTACTATTGAATTATAGGACAATACTAGCTTGTATAGTACAATACTGGCCTGTACTATTGTGTTTATAGTACACTACTCGCTTGTACCATTGAGTTATAGGACTATGCTCGGTTGTACTATTAAGTTGTAGTACTTTACTCGCTTGTACTATTAAGTTATCATATACACTTTATACTAACTAATGTTTTAACATTTAGGTACGCAGGGATTTTAATTGAGGGTCTCATTGTTTGTACTATTATCTTTCGGGTACTTTTGCACTATGGATAATGTTGTGACTTTTACAAAAATATGGCAGTATGTTTGCATTCAATTCCTTTACGAACTAGGGTAGCTGTGCTTATACCATTGGACTGAAATGACCACAGGTTGATAACAGGACTTATAACACACGTGGCATATTCACGAAGACACAACTTTGAATATTCACAAGACCACATTCGAGAATATTCGTGGGAATTGTTACATTAAACCTATTTGTAATTAAGGCCGGTTTTGCCTATTCTATTTGAATGAAATGACTTCTATGTGATTGTAACAAAGATCTATTTACAGGATGTTTGATAAAACTTTTTAATACATTCAAATATATTACTTACTATCAGTATGAGGTATTTATTATTTTTTTATTTAAAATGTTGATGCTGTTGTGTGTGTACGTCACTTACCTAAGCATCTTATACACAGTCCACTTCGGCTGTACGTCCTGCTAAAGTCATGAACGATGCACGACGAAAAAAGGCAGTAAATAGTTTCAATGTACGTCGATTAATATTAATTATCGACGTACATCGAAACTATTCGTCGTTTCTCGTAGTGCATGGTTCGCGACCGACGACGCGCGCGGCAAGAGGTACACCCAAATGTACCGTGTATTAGTAGATTTGGTGGGATACTCGTTCTAATAAATTCATCAAACATCTTGTATTTTAGTAATAAATTATTGCATTATGTTTGTATACTACCCAATAGGTACTGTATGATTCTAATTGGTGAGGCGAATGTAAACTAATACCTAATAAATTCTAAAAAAGGACCTTTAACTGACTGCACGCGGTGGCTACGTTTGAACTGGTTGCGCGGGAACGCGATTATGTGCAGCCAGCTAAAGTATCTTATCTAATACAATCAACAGTAAACTATTAGAGTCCACAATCGTCAAAGCACCCGGAGTTAACACTAAATACATCGCAGGCTTCAGAAGCCCTAACTATTTTAACAACGATTCGAAAATAATATCACACATTTACAGCAAAATTACACTTCGCACTCAGTGTCCCTCGCAACCAAAAAACCATCTTCGAATGATTCCAACTAATCTCGCAATGGCATTTTTTCGTATATATTATTTTCAGTTCATAAGTACTTCATGTGCAGCGCCATTTGTCACGTCCACTTTGACAATCCCCCGCCAAAATCGGGAATAAGAAAAAAAATAAAAATAAAATATAGCATATAAATTTTATTAAAATAAAAAATAAAAACAAAATATGGTAACTATAAGGTGAGAATGAATATATCTATGTTCTAGAACAGTGAATATTTATATGCAAAGCCGTAGATGTTATCGCGTCGTAGTAAGATTGCATTTCCCTTTCAAGGTTTCTTTGTGAAAGGATGTTGTAAGATTCTGCATAGAAATATTCTACTATTGGACATTACATTATAAAAAAAAAAAAATAATAAAACAATAATGAGCAATGGAACTGTATGCCGACTACTACCATACGTGCAATTGTATTTTTGTAATATGGCAGAGTGTCTTAAAACTAAATAATGAATTCAATGTGAACCCATGAAAAAAGAAATTAAACATCTATAAAACTTAAAAATAATGACTACTAACATAACTTCGTACAATAACAAAAGTAACGATGATAATGATGTGCTTAACAATCAGTCAATGAGTAACAATTAATGCTTATAGTATGTCTATAAATGAGCTTTTGTCATAGCGCCTTAAATATGTGAAAAGTGATAGAAAAAAAACTACTGAATAAGGAATGGATATTCTAAGAAAAGCGATAGCCTATACCTAAAGTCCATTTACACATTTAACTGTCATGCAATTAAAAGTTTAAAAGGTTCCTTTCATTATTGAGCATTGCTTACAAATAATTGAAATAATCGTAAGATACCTTCAAGAAACAGATACAATAGATTTTTAAAAGACTGTAAAAAAGTTGTCATAGACGATTGACATAAGATTAGAATCTGTCAAAAATATTGGCGCGAAATATTTTATATTTATTACAACAGTGGTTCTTAAAACTTGTCTATAGGAACCTGTCAAAAATCTTAATTTGGTTACCTTACCTATTTTGATTCGTTCGCTTTTATTCACGTCATGTGCACGTAGTTTGCTACATCAAGAACTACTGTTGTAGAAAGAGAACAGGTGTGTAAGGACTCTGCCATTAAAGTGTGGTATGCAAGTGTGTATGTAGGTAATTCCCCAACACCATTTATTATAAAAGCTATAAACTATAACAACCACCACCGTTATATCAGTTCAAAATATGTAAATATTGAATATCGTTGTACTTTTAAATGTGTCAATAATTGAGTGTTCAACAAACGTGCATTGTCTATTATAATTCGCTGTCATCAGTATTTTTGAGGGTAGTCGCAAAATACTAAAGTGTTTTGTAAGCTGGTTATATTGTGACATTTGCAGTTGGTAACTGCTTACTGCTTGCGTTGCATATTTGTGACTACCGCACTAAAGTACTGATATAAGCGGTATAATATCATAGACAGATAAATACAGCTGATGCATGTGTTTTAACATTTTAACATCCGACTCTATTTTCTTCTTAAATTACGTTCAACTTTTAAAAATTTATATAAATTCAACAACAGCGTCTTACTGAAATCTGTCTAATTCAGTTATCCTAAACATCGAAAGCTTTACTATAATCTTAAAGCGCTTTCTAGAAATTCTGTATTTGTTACAGCTTGTATTATATCTATCTTTGCGTTCGGCTCCTATAGTTTGCTTTTCTCGGGACTTATATCCAGTAATAACTCTGGTATGGTAGGTACTATTGACCGCGAGATCAGTCACTATAGGAGTCTATCCATACATTTTAAATTTTAGTGTATTCGTAGATTATTGCTTTTAGTAGATACAGCAAAAACCAAACGGATGCTATTCTATCCAAGAGTGCGTTTGAGAAGTGTAGATTGCTGTGGAGGTGCATAGGAAGTGTTCAAATAAGACTAACTTATATAGTTGGCAAAATGAAAATAAAACAGGGCCGTGAACAGTTAGCAACACTCCCGTTGTGACTACGAAAACTGAACATAGTATGGGATAAAAATAGTCATCGTGGACGTTAACGTTTTAAGTAGGGAGTGATGCTGGTTAGGTTCTGCAAAACGGGAAGTGTGGAAGGATTGTCGGAGTGGTGTGCTTGGACGACGGGCCCTACAGCCTATATGTAGGAGTAGGGTCCGTCGGTGAGGGCGCTGCACAGCAATAGTCAGGAGGCGTCGTCCTTGCCGCCGCTGCCGGTCGCCGAACCCGCGCGCCGGCTTGACCGGTACTCCACGCCAGGGTCGAACTGCATTAGGACGAACACCTGGAAACACATATACATTTATTGAAACACTTGTTACCTATGATAGTTAAAACCGGAATGATAAAGTTTGGAAGATCCAAAATATAGTTACCTGATCGGTTGGCAGCAAAGAGAAGTCATCAGGAGGGTTCGTGATGACGTATCGCTTGCTGCTCGCGTCACACGAGGACGACGTGTCGCGAAACCGGTACAGGCCGATACACAGCATTCCGTACGTGCTGAGCGCGGCCACGAACAGGTCCCCGTACTTGCCGGCTTCGCCGAACTGTGCCAATGGACCGTCGTAGAGGGAGATTTGGCCTACTCTACATCGATCCCTAGAAGTAAAAGTTAACACTTGTACAGAAAGGTCAGCAATTGATACATATCTTAGGTACTGTAGTAAAAGAATTAGCTGGCAAAGTAAGACTAACAGAAGTTTACACAGCAAATGATGTGTATCTGTAGCACCAAGAGGTGAAAAATAAAGGATAATAAAAAATAAATTAATAGAAACTATGCAGCCATTGCCGGCACCTTTTTTAAGTGTATGCCACTTGGCACGGTCCTCAGCTTGCCGTATCCAGGATATTCTATACTTTGAAGACGGTTGTTAAATATTATAAAGTGAGAAAATACTATGGTACCTGTTGGCTAAACTCTCAGGGGTGGAGTATCCTCCTCGGAGTCCAGCTCCCTCGGCGAGGATCAGCTCCAGCTCTGGAGTGGCGCCGCCCGTGATCAGTGACCGAATTAACGTTAAGGCATTCTGGTTGAAATAAGTCTGAAATAAAATATTAGAGACATAAGTAAAATACAAAGAGAAACAATATTAGATAATATTATAAATAAATACTTTTGTGTCATGTCTGAAGCTTCAATCGTGTTCATTTTGTTCGGTTATCTACTTTCCAGAATGGTTCGAAGCTTTTATAATATTTGAGTGAAAATTGAATTTATTATCATTTTATAACAATGTGTAATGATTAATTATAGGACGTATTTGTTGTCACCTTCTGCATTGATGTTCTTTTCTATATTAGCTAGGTACTGGCTAAAAAAAAGGAAGACTTACTGTGGACATAAGAGAGTCGAGCACACTGACAGCGAAGGCAGTACCGCACGCGAACGGCTGCGTCAAGTACAGCTCCGTGTCAGGGTCGTCGTCGTCATCCTGGTCAAGGAACTGTACATTGCTGTCGTTTACCAGCTCTGCAAATTGAAGAAGTTTATTTGAAGTTTTCATTGCAACTCGACCTGACCTTACGTTACCAATGTTTGTCAAAACAGTTTATATTTGGATAGGATTTTGTCTCTAAGCGTAAAATACCTGACAGCTCCAATAATTTCTGCATTATACAATTCAAAGGTTGGTGCCTAACTTACCAGTAATCATAGGCACATTGGCACCATACACAGATCCTCTTCTCTGCAGCAACACCGGCGCGGGCGGCTGCCCTGGCGGTGGCGGCGCAGCGCTGCTCCCATTCGTTCCCACTCCTCCACTCAGCACTCCTATCGTGTCGTCGAACGTCATCGCTTTGATGTTCAACGAAGCCAAGATAGCTTCCTTGTCCGCCAGCGTTGGGTCATCGTTCGATGGCACCTTCGCTGATAGGATGCAGCACATGTCACACAAGTTCACATTCACTGCACGCAAGTCGGCCCGGCTTAGCGGTGAACCCTGGAAGTCGATATAAAAAGTTATTACCTGCTTAAACAATTCGCTGCATTTGTCAATTTACATCAATGGCCAGTGTTCCAATATGAGGTTGTTTGAATTAAACCGGTTTGATTTTGTACACAGTAAAAGGTTAAGTCATATTCGGAAAAGAATTAATTCCCAAATTCTTGATCTGTGTCTTGACAAGTGGGTATTATTTTCTTTATGGCATGTTATTATGCTATAAATAATATAATAATATCCCTCCAAATTAATGAAGGAGACCCGTGCCCAGCAGTGGGACGTTTATGGGTTGAGATGTATGTTATTATGCTAGTATGTTCTAGTGGTCTAGTCTATTTTTTTGGTAATAAATAGTGTCTTACATTCAATACAGAAATCTTTGGTAGATTTTGTAACATTTTCCATTCTCTTCTTATATAATCGACGCTACCCACGATGACCACGTGCTTCAGTTCGTGGTAATGGAAATTTGAAGCCCTGAGAGGCATCACCAAGTTTCTCAAGCCTATTAAAGGCGAGTCCGGGTCCGCAAATAAGCACACCACCACGTGACCGTTCAGGACTGTCATTGCCGCTTGATTTCTGTCCTGTAAGTTATTAATTAAAATAAAATTTCAATTGTTATACTATAAACTGTTTCATTAAAAATGCAATTTGTACGTACTAATATACAATCTTCCAAGTTCCTTGCCGGGCTCCAATGGAACATTCCAGTGGAGTCGTACTTCATTTCAGTCTTTTCGAAGTCGAAGTCTTTCGACTGGTCATCAGCCAAACCCGCAGGTAGGCTGACACCATTGCTGTTTTGATTACCACCACTGCTTCTACTCGTTGGCCTGCACGAAAGATGGATTTTAAAACGGGATACCATTAAGTTCCATTTTGAGTGTTCGTTTATGTGGATTATTTTATTGTTTTTGTTTAGATGTCTAAGTTGATATCTATAGAGTAGGTACAATGTTGAAAATAGTAGGCTTCAGGCAAAGTAACATGTTATCTATTTCTATAGGGTTTGCTAAACTGTTTAAGTTACTAAATGGAGTTTAAAGAAATAGAAAAAGTAATGGAATTGTAAGATTGATCGTATGCACAAGTTAATTAAAAGATGGTTATTCTATAGATGAATTAATGCAAATATAATCTACAATTCGTGATATATTATAGATTGGTTAAGGAAAATAGAATCTAAACTACTAAAAACATGAATGCATACTGTTAAATAAGTATAGGTAGGTATATAAGTGTACATAAAATGTAAAGTGATAAAATCATGCTGTTTTTATGTGCCGTGCTGTATTGAAATGCGATACATAATACAGTTAAAATAAACTCCTAACTTTGTAACTAAAATGTTTGTCTAGTGAGCAAGCACTACAGACTACAAAACGTAATCGAGAAAAGTCTGCATTGAAACAACTCATGAACTCAACGCTGACTTAACTCGTAAAATAAATGTCTCATTGCAAATCTCAAACTACTGATAATAAAATTATCTAAACTGAATAATTTTTCAATTACATGAGTTTTTTCACTTCGTAGGCAAGGTGATAGGCCTGGTAATTGGTATCTTGATCCTGGGGATTCCTGTAACACAGGTTCAATCGTCTCCGTTTCTTTATTTTTTTAAATAAATAAAAAGTGCGTACATAAATTTTACTTGAGTGCATTGTGCACATCGTGCTTATTAAAAATAATAAAATTATTCCTAAAACAAGCCGCCATAGATAGACATTTAAGAATAGAAGAATAGGCTTTTAGCATATATTATTTTATATTTTATTATATTTTTAGTTCGGCAGTTTTAATATTTTTTAACAAGTTATAAAGCCGAACTAAGATTAAATCAAAGTTTAATTAAATAAAATTAATACATAGATTGCTTGGCTTTAGATTAAGCTACAATTATAGCATTTAAATCAAAAGGTGATATGAAAAGAAATCTGGTTTTTTAATTAATATTGACCGCTGATTTAATACCATTGGAAATATTTTCTATACATCACATAGCATGGGTACTGTGCCGTTTGAAATTTGAAGATAAATATTAATGAAAATGTTAATCGATTAAATTAAAACATTAACAATCGATTGAATACTCTAGGCTCTTCAGTCAATAAGCCCATTGGTTAGAGATTGATTCAATCATTTTCTTTCTTCATTTTCACTTTCATCTACATCGTAAAATGTTAAACATCACAGTACCCATGCTATGTCAAATATACTATATTTCCCTTATTATATTGAATATCATTTGTTTCTTTAGCTCCTTTTATACCACCTCTGAAACATTTACGCGGGTAACATTATATTTAGAAGGTAATGTCTCAATGCTTACGTGTCTGGTGGAGCTCTGTTGACGTTCGGTTTCACCTTGTTGACCTGCCTCGTGGTAGTGGTATTCATTAGTTGGTTCGCCATTGGAGACAGCAGAGTTGTTGGTGCTGCACTCCGGTGGTTTCGGTTTATTACTGTGGTCAAATGTACTTTTAGTTAGAAGGTGGTTGGTATTAGCCTCTGTCTTGCAAAGGAAATCACTATTACGATTGGTTCCTGCTTTCACACATCGCAAATTAAATACACTATTATCTTATGTATTTCTGCTACAGAAAGAAGATGCATTTTAAATATTCTTCTATTCGAACGAATTTTGAATTTCGACTGAGGGACGGTTTAAGTACACACGGCAACGGAGATAGCTGTACAGGGCGGGTATATAAAGATTAGTTTTTTAAGAAAACTATTGTATATATTTCTGTGGAATTTGGTTACAGTGTACAATTAGTCTAAACCTACAGATAAAGAAACATTTCACACAAATTCATACATTGGTTTTCCTAAAAAACTAATCTTCATATAGCGGCCCTGTACAGCTAACTCCGTTGCCCACCGTACCTACCTACCTAAGAACAAATATATACTCACAACTAGTGTCTTCCCCCCTTTCTCTCGCAATTTCACCTGCAAAAGCAATTATAAACGATTTACGAATGAAAATATGTATGCAGCAGTAAAAACAAATAGCAGCAACGTTTGGGTTATTGTGTTAAATTTTGAATAATTAAATGCACTTAGAGTTAAACCAAATCTTACAATATGAATTTTAATTTAATTGCCTTTTAAATTTGAATTTTTGACAGTAACTTTTAAATAAGATATTTACTTAATAATTTATTCATAATCAAAATACTACGACAAAAGCAGAAATGTAAGGTACCCACATAGCATTCACTGAAGAGTTGCCAATTGTGGACAAAATTTAAAAAAATAGTCCATTGATATAAAATTAGACTGTTCTAGTTTAAATATATATCTTAATACACATCCAATAAAAAGAGGATATTACTTGTAGGAACATTGGTAATGTCATCCAAAAATTGGCAACTCTAATAACAAATATGGTAGGTAATATTCATCATTCGGAACAATGCAATGCCATGAGATATTTGCAATGCTTGGCAGAGGGGTACAAACCACAAATGATAATACATCCGCTTTAGAGTTTACCAAGAAGCACAGATCGATGGAAAAAATATCGTCGTCGTGACCTATTACTCATAAAATAGTGAATGCCAAAATAACATAAAAACAAAATGATTCAAATTCGTGTACAATAATTTTGTTAGTTGGATAATTTTGGTGGAATTTAGTGAGAGGCTTTTAGTTATAACAATCGCTCGCTCAAGCGATCAGGGTCGTGTAACTACGTCTTAGCCGGGTACATGCGAGAAAAGCGCATAATCCCAGAGGCATCCCTGCCAGTTGTCAGTGCTCGCTATGAAATAATGCGTGACAAAGCAACTAGGTGCACGGTACCTTCAGGTAACCTAGGACGAAGCACATTGCCGGTCAAATGGTTTAGTGGGCCGATGATTAAAAGAAAAACGAAAAAAAACACTCGGCCCTCTGAGCCTGAGATGTACCTCGAACATGGACCTTCTTGGGCAACTCTGGCGGCGTGAAGGTGGGGGGAGGATGGTGATCATCTGCAAAACATCAGCACAAGTTCGCATTCCACTCCACTCAGTAAATACAGTACCTACAGCACATCGCGTTATATAGTACAGCGTGTGGCCGGTCTGTCCAATATGACTGTTATCAATTCAAATATAGAGACATATATCGGTTTCATCTTTGTTTGCGTTAGTAAGCAGTTAGCGACGTGGCTTCAGAACATAGACCAGCACGGTCACTCAACATCCACCACCAACATTTAAGGTTAATGCAATTAAAATCAGCACACTCCCACAATACATTATGAAGAAAGCTTCTTTAGCTAAAGATGAAACCGATGTACAAATCAAATTACTTAATAAAAAGACAATTACTATATAATTAAAAAACAACTACAAATCTAATATAAGTAAACATACCTACACCACACATGCAGTAAAAACATAAGCTACACACGACACACAAAACCAAAATCTAAAATAACTATCGGACAAGCTCTACGTGCTAAAATATAATGTTTCACTTCTGGAATTTAATGGTTTGAAAGACCCTAGTTTAGTCATGGCTAATGTAAAGGATATGAAAGTATGAATTCATGAAGTGATTAATATGACGTCGAGCGTACTAAGAACTGATGGTTCAAATGAAATAATTCAAATATTACAGGGATGTGAATACAGTAAGGCGTATATACCAAATCGTTCGGCCGATACTGACGCAGCAGCCAACGACTGCGAAATCCTCACGGTTCTATCGAGGCGGGAGCATCTAATTAAAACGTTCCCTATGCAGGGTATCATTAAATAATCTTTTTCAACATTTTAAGCGTAATAAAAATTACAAATTAACTTCATTTAAAACACTATTACTTCACAACATCAATATCAGAGGGACTATGTCGATGCAGTAACTCAGGGATCAAAATACTCCTAGAAAAATATATATTTTGATATAATTATAATAACAACAACACCAAAATAAATAAACGACATCACAATATGTCTCTCGATGTTTTAAATATCTGCTAATAGAGAGGCAAACATCTAACTGCTGTATAAATGCACATATAGAAACATATGATAAGACAAGACAATGATAAACAGGACACAATATTGCTATTGGCGCGCTCGGTGGCCGGGAGTCTCCCCACCCCGAAACATTTTGCATATAAAACATCACATTGACATTTACACTGAATTTTATACACATTTAGGTTACGTACTTGCCCTGCCAACCATCTGGACGGCTCGTACGCCCTTCCTGAATGTAGCCACTGAACCGAGAAACAATACGTTTAAAGCTCATTTTAGTAACCATGTTATACATCCTGCTTTTAAAGTGGGTGTCACAGAAGAAACGCAAATAATATGTATTTATGCGGACAGAGATGCAAAGCTGATAGTTCTCTTTGAGTAGGATATAGTTGATGACAACGATTAATAAGTTACACTTCTGATTACTAACGCCTAAATATCAATTACTGAAAAAATATATAATGTAATGTAAATCAATAGTAGAATGGCGTAGAATTTTAAAGCGTTAGTAATCAAAATCGGTTTCCAATTGGGGTTGCAGACGTGAATAGTGTTTTACGTTTAACATAACTACCCTATTGTCCTCATATATTAAGCGAGCTGTAGTTAATATATAGTGTCTTAGCCTAGCTGCGCTATTCTAGCTGCGTGTGTCGTTTAATCGTGTATTAGCGTATATTGTAGCCCATATTCCTTCGCCCATAGCATGGTTAGTTGATGCAAACAAACTATATTGTGTGTAAGGTACGGTAATACGTAATATTTGGTCTTTCGTTTCCGTACCATCGAGACAAGCACGGTACGTATTAAGATTTTGTTTCACCATTCCAGTCTGCATCATCATCATTCCGACATCTGTAAAAATCCAAACACTGAAGAATACGAATGTACGCTCCTAGCTTCATGATATCAATTTGTTACATGAATTTGGTAGAATCAAATTCTGTGCGGTGGAACTACATGTAATATAGCGGTAGAATTTGATTCTGTCAAAAGCGTGGATGAACGTAATGAAGAGTGACTGTATTTTAGTTTCCTCCCTGCTGTTAGTCACTGTCGTTAGCACAGACAAGCCGGAACTGCTGTATAAAGTCTTTCTCCTCCAAAGCTCATTCTTGACGGGGTCATTTCTATCAGCGCATTGTGCTTTTCACTCCTCTTTTTCTGAGACATGCTTTCGTGGACTCACATTTAAGTATATATATTATATATATATTATTATCTAAGTGTATCGGGGCATAATGACGGTGCATTTGCTGTTTGCGATTTAGTTCTACTAAATTTTAATGTATACATGCAATGTACTGTCTGTGCTGAGCTCTGAAGTGCATCATAGCAATTGTTTTCAACTTTCGTTGAAGGCATCTAACCGCCTGTGATCCTATCAATTTTGACAAGTGACTGCTGTGGGATATATTATGTACAGTTCCTGATTCGGTATGTGAATATTTAGTGATATTGTATGATGCACTAAATCCTCTTAATCGATACAAATCAGAAACAGAGCAGAAATTCTCAAAAGGCATAGAAAAAATGGTGAAGTGTTGGAGTGCTTTATATCTTGTGGCGGTATTCAAGAGCGAGCGGACATACACAATGATCGCTAAATTATAGGGTGTGAACGAGCACGGGTCAAGATAATGCCTTGCAGCCGATCCAGTCTGTGAGGTACGGACGCAACACCACTAAAGCAACTCAAAAATTATAGACACGAAAAATAAATATCGGAAAACGTCAATTTGTGAGGTTAGGTGTAGTGCAAGTTACCTATGTCGGCTCCAACCTTCCGCTGGTGCGCGGTCACTAAAAGTTTAGCCGAACAAGATACATTAATGTCTCACAAATAGAAAGTATAAACAGTGTGAGGACGAGCGAGTCTGTGTCGACGTGGCCTGGGGGGCACAGGTACCTACAGTGTTATATATATATATATGTGAACAATATCTGTACTTGGACACGTGTACGTGTGACTCATATATACAGGACACAAATCGTTACAACATTTAAATAATTCCAGAAAGAATGTCACAGAATAGTATTATGTTTAGTAATTAATGCTTCAGTTATTATAACTTTATTGTAGGTATAGAATTTTAAAGAGATTGTCTCGCTAAATTTTATTAGGGGGGTTTATGGTAGTAATTCAATGATCTTACAGTTTTTGCATTTGCATTTCTTGATTAAGGTCTCGTCCTTGATGTCCTCGTGGCAGGCTTTGCAGTAATACCAAGCTCTGAAACATTAAACATATAAAATGTAATAACTAAAACATGATACAAGATCAAAAATTTCAATAGTGTTGAAACCTTTGAAGACAGATTCAAAATTTTGGATTACAATAATTTTACTTTTTACATTTCCACAGCTGAAGAATGAAGATAAGAGCTTAAAATAAAATTCAGATAGAAAGAAATACCAACCTTTTGACCTCATCAGCAGACTGTGCAATAAAGAATCCCTGTGTATTGGCATGTATCTTCGCACTCCTCGGGTTAATGGAGATCTTGCTATCAGCACCTTCCTCACCCTTGATTTCTATTGCCAGGAGTAGCAGCTTCAATTTTGTGAAACATAACCTGGGAGAAAATTGTGAACATGTATCAGGACCCTGGCCAACAATGGGCCAGAAAACATTTCCGATTTTAGGGTAAGTTGAAATAATTTCGCTTATGTTTTAATTTAATCTAAACTACAATATATAGGAATAGTAGCCTTGTCAGAATTGCGTTTAATGAATAAAATATTGATAAACAACAACATAATTCAAGCAAGTTTTCAAAAATAAAATTTGGGAAACGTCTTCTAGTTCTTTTCTTGTTTTTAAATAACTTACTATATCTTGTGTCCGTAGGTCGCTGAAGTATCTAAAATCCATAGGATAATAAAGCTAATGCTTATAATGTAAACTCGTTTTTCGGCTTTTATAAAATAGGCAATGAAAACGGTTTATTAACGTTTTCTATAGGAGTATGTTTGTAATGTTTTTTTTTTATTCTTACTGGGAATTGAACCCAACACCTTCGCCTTAGTAGTAAGGATAACTAACCACTAGACAATCAGGCCAGACAAACAAATAATGATTATGAAAAATAAACTGCATATTTTCGAAGTATAATAAAAATAATAATATGAGAATGTTTAATCTTGTACTGCTAAGACTGATCCTCATAGAGTCTATTTCTTTTTCACACGCTTTGTGACTTTATAAGCATTTAGTCCTCGTTCATTGTTGAGTTTGTTTTAGCCTTGTGCGTACTCTTAAGTTTACCTTTTCTAAAGAGTCTACCAACAATTTCTTACATTCTAATATTACTTATCTAGCTACGCTAAATTAAACATTAATCAATGTAATATTAAATATGCATGCATTTAACAGTGTAATTTGTACATTGTGTGTTGTGTCAAGCAATGCAGTGCCAGAGATAGATGAAGGACTGAGATGAAGCTTTTATACAATGCAGAAACAATGATTACATATACATCGTAAAGAGCGTCCTGAAATTCATCCAAATAATAGTCGCGATGAAAAAAATGTTAGTAAAGAAATTTTAATGTGCGTTAAAGCTATCAAACCAGTGCATGATAATGACAAAATTTAATGAGTTTTTACAAATTCCTCCTTTACTGCACTGAAAAATTATAACTTAAAATCATGACATTTAGGAACTAAAATAAAGAAATAAAATAAAATTGCTTCCATTCATCTTCTAGGCATACCTACATATGAAAAAAAAAAAAAAGAATTCTAAAACGTGTAGTCACTAGATGACTAATTAATATTTGAACAATCTAATAATGTAGTCTAAAATACATACCACTAATTTTCTAAGATTTTACCCATTCAACATGCACAATCTATTCTGAAAATTGGAAGATCACTTTAGTTCTAAACATTTCAACCTACTCGTGCCTAAAGTTATTTTATTATCAGTGCACACTCATTCAGCTAGGGTTAGCAGCTTGGCACACAGTGTCTACGGTGCGAGGGGGTGCAGGCGGGGCCCAAGGATCGAGGGGGTCTTACTCGCTCGCTTGTGGGAAGCTCATTCCCGTGAAGGATGTCGACAGTGTTTCGGTGTACATCTCGCAGCCAGTACCCTGCAGGTAATCGTTCTGCCAAGCTTGAGTGTCGGGAGACTGCAATCAACCAATAGGAGACGCTAAAGCTCGTGCTATGTTAGTCATAGCAACCTCATCAGAGGCTAACGTGCTTTCTCCTTGAACAGTCCTCTTCATACACCGCCTATATTAGATATCTATTCACAATTAGTATATTATATCCCTATATTAATAATTCTATTCTAATTTAGGTATTACCAGCTAGTAGTTATTCAGTGCAGTACCCATGATAATGAAATTGGAAAAACATTGATATTCAAGTTCACAGACTGTAAGCTCGCAAACCAAAATGAAGTAAAACACTAAAATGAAAAGCTATGCGGATCGTATTCTGTTAGTGACGATTGTCCTGTAATCACAGTATGAAATGCCCAAACACTTGTACAGTTTATAAAGTATCGTGTGTGACTTTGTCTCGTGTCACGTTATTGAAAGCTTCTCGTTCACTGCCCACTTACTCTGCGGCCTGATTGTACAGCATCCCGACAAAGGTTACACTTAGTGTCTCGGTGTACATCTCCATGCCGGTACCTCGCATGTAGTCATTAGTCCATATAGCCATCTCTTGGGACTGTGGAAACGCCGCATAGTAATGTTAGAAATTGAAGTACGTTCAGAGAGCGACAATGTCTGTTGTCCAGCCAATAGTCGAGGGAGTCGCTCTCTGAAAGTACTCCTACAATTTGTATAAAGGTAGAGTGAAATTTAAAGGAAAGCTGACCGTCTTAAAACTTCTCATGGCGAAGAGGTTGGCCATCATGGTGGAGAAACCGGGTGCGAGGCAGCTCTGTGCGATAAAGCCGAGCTTAAGTTCAGCCAAGCAGATCACGTCGTCACCTTGCTTCCAGTCCCATGATGGAATGTTTAAGAGGTAGGCCTGTATTCAAATAACAAAATATTTTGAAGGTGGCCCAGAAACCATATTACAGAAGGCTAATAATAATATATATGTTTAAAGGTCTGAAGAAGAAAATAAAAGTCACGGTACCTTATTATGGTACTGCATCAACTGGATGATGACCCTGATGTCATCAGAATAGTTCTTGATGGAAATAACTCTCATGATGTTGGCAGCATCTTCAGCATCAGGATCCTGACAGTACTTGTTGGCTAGCACCAGACACGCATCTGCTTCATGGACCTACATCAGTAATTTTTATTGATGATACTGAATTAAAGATTTAATTTTTTCGATCTTAAGCTTTGCTGCAGTACGAAACTGCTTTATCAAATTTTGGGAAAGAATTGATAAAAAATGCTGAATAAGTTGTTCGATTGCAGAAAATAAATATTGCATTAATTTTGCTTTTTCTTATATAAAAACAGCAGAATTTTGTAATTTTGATCTGCGTAAAGCAATATAGAAATAGAACTTTATTTCATAAACTTACCAACCAAAATGTGAACTTTAGGAGATTTTGAAATAGTTAATTTCTTACATCTATTGTTAGAAGAACACAGAGATTTTAACATACACATCAATTAGTATAGACATTTAGAAATTAAGTTAATATTACTTACAAGGGTAGTTACACAAGCGTGAAGATTGCGCATGCAATACTTTAGCAGAGTTATGAATATAAATACCACGTGTAATTCTGATAATTGAGTTATAATTGAAATTTTGAATAAAAGTATGTTTATTTATCGCCAATTTGATTTTCGCAGTATTCATTTCAAATAAGCAGGTGGGATATTGAAAGTGGAAGATACGTTGCATGCAGATAAGCACTACCATTCCGTAAAGCCATTCCAACTTACCCAAACATATCGAAAATCGATAACTGTACTCGATACTACGTATAAAATATTAATTTTGAAAATGGAAACCCTTTCTTCAGCAGCCATTAATGCCAATATTGCCATCGGAACGTACAGTAAGATCGATATCGAAGTAACACGCGGGCCAGCATTGCAACAACACCCAATTAGACACATGATGGCCGGTGGCGGGGGCCAGGGGAGGACACACAACGCGGCCGGCCGCCAGCGGGCCGGTACAAACACTCAGTAGCGACAGGCACAGACAGCGCTCAGTAACGACAGAAGGGTACCGAACACCGCACCGACAACTTCTGGCGATAGGTTAGTGAACGAGCATCGCTCTACTCTATAAAAAATAGTCTGTACAACTTTAAAATCGACACCACGCCCAATAGATATGACGTCACTTACTTTAACCCTTTGTAGGTCGATTGGATTCATAATGGTGCCTTGAAAGAATTCCACAGTGGTAAAGTGTCTCTTGAACAGCCCTTCGAGCTCCAGGTCGGGCGGTTTCCTGTTATCAACGCTCAGTTAACAATACTGGCCACGGTAACCTGACAGTTCCGCCGCCTGTCGAGGGCCTTACCATGCATCTCTATGTACCAAAATACGCAGTCGTGTGGTATCGCGGGGCCGCCTCGAGTTGCGAGAGACCGAAGCGACTCCGCGTCACCGTGAGAAGCAATGATTGCATCAAAATAACCACAAGATAAAGTTACCAAAGTGATAAATACCTACTGTGACTATGAAACAGCGTCTTTAAAGAAGAAAAAGATCTGTTTTATGCACATATAAATAAATAAAAAATACTGATTCACGTAGACGCGTCAATGATATTACGGCCGTGCTTTAATCTAATGCCTGCTCTATGGTTGTACTCTAACCTTGACTCGTTCAAGGTCGACGGCATTCATCATTGTACCCTGAAAAAACTCGACGGTGGTGTAGTGACGTTTGAGGAGACCCTCCAGCTCTAGATCGGGCTCTTTTCTGAAAGCGTCGTCGGATCACATAATGACACACCACGTCCAAGTGTCAACGATCCACGCAACTACTGCGTGGAGTTACTTGTTCGTACAAAACACGGTTAGTTTGCCTATTTCGGATTTCATCACCGTCGTTGGTGTTATTAACGACAGTATTTCATTTATTAACTTATATATTTGTGGTCTGATGGTAATCCGGGTTTATTTTAATGTCAATAATTTTCTCTTTCGAATAAATAGAATATTATGAAACAAGTGGTTCCAAATTTAAACTTGTTGCAATATTTTCATTTAGAATTTAAACGGTATTTTATGTTCCATAAGATTCTATTTTGTTTTTATTGTTCTCATTATAGGTACTTAAATGGGTAATTTAGTATTAAACTTATAACATAATTGCAAGATTAATTTGCTATATTTTAATTGCAAATAATAGATTTATAAAAAAAAGAAATGACACATTTCCACCGAAACTATTTAAAGTTGGTGTCAATTCTTTTGACATTATTCTTGTCTTAATCATTGGAGGTTTTAAGTATTCAAAGTATGTTTATTCTATATTCTTTCTTATATATGTAACTATATATATAAAATATAATGACATACAGACCTGTGTAAAAAAACAACTTCGACATCCACATCCTCACGGTCCTCGTGTAGGAAGTCTTTTAAAAAATGGCTCACTGATTCGTAAGTTATGTGTCCACATACAACTATATGCCTGAAAACGTTAACATTTATTATAATATCACGTCAAACAATCACAAAATAGGTGCATCTACAAAAATAAATTGCATTTTGAAAACAACGAAAGAAGCCTTAGAAGCGAATTTTCAGAAAGTCTCAAAGCTTTTGATTTAATTGGAAAAACTGTTAATTTATAATGCAAAACTTTAGTTTCTTTGCAAAGCTTCGTGGCGTTAAAATATATTGTCAAAAATTTACATTTGCTTGATATTTATTTTAAGAAGCAAATTTTCAAAAAGCTCGTCTTAAAAATAGAAGAAAAGACAGAAGAAACAGCAATTTGAAGTTTTATTTAACACCTGGGACCAAATGGAAGTAATTGGTATAAAAATATTTAAAAAAACAGGTCACGACAGGGTTAAACAAAACAGTAAGTGATAGAAGCGTGAAGAAAATGCTACATTTATGCCAACCACGCCATTGGTTCACAATCAAATCGAAAAATATAAAATAAACAAAACATCCCGATACTTTAAAAAAACAATGGCGTGATTTAAACAAAAAAAACCTCCATAATGCTACATTCATTGGTTTGTGGTCAAATATAGTTAAACAAAATTAAATTCCAATTTCAAAATGAAAGGTAGATAATGATAATATTAATTTGACACTCACAAACAAATGAACATTATTCTAGAAAGCTCAGTTTCGTTCAGGATTTGTGTAACTATCTACCACACTAAAAATAATAATAACCAAAAAATGATACGACGTCTATGGGGAGGGGTCTCTCACTTGCAGGATATTATAGTATCTTTTACGGGAGACGGGACATACAACATTTAATAGATAGCATACATTGCTTGGATTATACGTTTGTGTTGTGATGAAAGGGACACAAAATGTATAATTAATTTTTATCTACACACAGTAAAATAAATTAAAAAAACATATTCACTACTGTTAATATATAAATATAATTCATATTGATTGAGTTTTTGGCTAGTCTTATATCGTCATAGATATGTATCGGTACGTAGAGGTATACCTACTAAAATTGTTTTCTGAGTAGGTACTATGTGTAACTTTATGGTTGTATAAAAAAATGTATCAGTATTGCACTCTACCCCTGGAGTATCTATGATAATACCTCATGTTTACTGTGTATAGGTAAAAAGTCCTATATAACACGTAAAAGCTTGCGTCTCAGTACTGTTTATGTATTCGGGAAATATGTATTTAGTTGTACGATATATTACATAAGTATAGGTACGTATAATGTGTATTATGTCTTGGATCCAGAGTCGCAATTCTTAATAAGTTCATATCGACACTGTTAGGTGAACACTTCGTTTGTTGAAATGTGACAGTCGACAGTCCGTATAATGATGGAGGTTAATGTTGTTAAAACATAAAACAAGACAGGGGTTAACAATCAGAAAATAAAAATCATAACAGTTGAGAGAAAGTAGGAAAGTTAAACAAAAGTTGCAAACAGCTCATTCTACATAGGTCATGCAATAAACTATTATTCTCTAAGGTGTGGCAAAGAACTGATTTCATTTTTATTCATAAAAACAATTAAATCTTTCTACCTTTTTATCTTTAATACGATCCCATAAACATCGCAAACAATTTCCAAAATCAATCCAATTTTTTTATATAAAAATGATTCGTGTATCATTACTAGATGATGTCAATCATGTCAAATGATATGTCGATAAAAACTAAACTAATTTTGCGTTAAAAATGTCCTCAATGCACACAGCCTTGCCACGCTCTATGAATTATATTTACGTAAATACATTACACTAAAATAACCGAGGGGGTCGATTCAAAATAACATTACAGATCATAAAACATTAAGAGGGTCAACATTAAGAGTACAAGTACAGTAACAGTAAGTAGACGTGCAGGCAGAGGAGTACAGTCGGAGCGGAAGGGAGGGTTCAGGCGGGGGCGGCGGCGAGCGGACTGCGCTGGCACGCTACGTGAGTAGCGTAGTACGGGAGTCGCGGGGCTGGAGGGGCGGGAGCAGGTGAGGTGGGACGCTCGCATCAACAGCGCCCCCCGCGGGCCGGCCGGCCAGGCCGCGAGCCGCGCCCACAGAAAGGAGCTGTCGACGCCTCGCTTCGCATCGCACACCAGAACTCCAACAACGCAACTACGGTACGGTACCACTCAACATTTAACTCTCCGTAACTAAGCTTTACGTTTAACATTCCTTTACTTTACGTACGTATACTAACAGAACATAATCATGATACCTATAATGACGAGCGATAACACTAGCCACTATCTGCTGTTCACTATTCAACTGAACTCAAATCAATTCAAAGGTAATTTACAATCAATATATCGACTCATAAAAACAAAGACAACTCGCGGGACTTGCGTCCCGCCAAGATAAGTGAGAACACAGAAGCGTGCTAAGAGAGGAAAAGGAAGAATAGATGTCACAACACGGAACACATTCAACGGAACGGAGTGAAGACAGCGGCTCACCTGCGTCCCCGCTCATTCTTGAGGGTGCCGCCATACTTGGGTCTAGTGCCGATTAAGTCAATTATCTCTGGGATACAACTGGCAAATATCGCCTAAACGCCGACAGACAAAACAAGACATTCACATTCGTTCGACCGGTGAGCGTCGGAGCAGGCGGGAAGCGAGCCGCGGGCTCGCGGCGCGGGCCGGCGGCTCGCTTCGAGCACAGCTCCTCTCTGCGGGCGGCCGGCGGGCGGTTAGTGACATTAGTACGTTAGTGACTCGGCGTCGGGCGCGCGGCCTGCGGGCCGCGGGGCGCGGGCGGGGCGGCGCGGGCACTGGCTGTGTGTGATCGTCGGGACTCGTGGCGAGGTGCCGGAGCTAGCGCTACAGCGTGGCGACAGGCATCGTGTGCAAGCGAACAAACCAAACACTACTTCATCGACAGCATTACAAAACTTTACATCGGCTCTCTCCAGATCTAGTCTCGTTAGAAGGATTAAAAAGCTCAACGGTATCTCGAGTAAAATTTACGAAAAAAGGCATGTAGTAGTGCGTCGGTCGACCGCGCGCCTGTCTCTCTAGTTCGGGGAGAGGGGCGCGGCCGCCGGGAGCTAACTCTTCGAGCATGCGCCACGGCACCGAGAGACCGATTCTAGTGAAGGATTAATAAATTTCATTAGCAAACTCCGCATTCAATCAACCAAGATCGAAACCGTGAGAGGTAGGAAGGCAGGAAGCCGCGTGGAGCGGGGGCGTGAGAGCAGGGTACCTGCGGCGGACGTCCTTGTTGTACCGGCCGCCGTATTTGTTCCGCTGCGCCGCCAGTTCCGTGATCTCGGGGATCCAGCTGGCGAACACAGCCTACGATACACAGCAAACACCATGAGGTGAGTGGCCGAACCCGTGCCCCCCGCGCGCCCGCCCCGCCCCGCCCGGCCCGCGGCCGCGTACCCCCGCGCTCGCACAAGGCTGTGTGGCTTGAGTGTCGTCTGTCTGCGTGGTGGCTGTGGCTGTGGTGTGGGTGTGCGGGACTTGGGTGCCGTGCCGAGCTACGCTAGCGGCGGGAGCTGTGACCGGCGCAAGCCGTGACGGGACTCGTGACCGGGAGCATGCAAAGCCTAAGGATACATACGCTAACTAATCGATGAACAGAACTTAAAAAGAAATCGGTTCGACCGGTACCTAAACTAAAAACGGTGGGCATTCGATATAGACGCCTGGTAGAGCGCGAGCACGGGCCGGCCGAGTCGACGGGCGACTGGACAGCGCCTCGCCCCGGCGCTACGGGACCGAACGGGCGGAGGCGTAGTGCGCGGGCGAGCCGCTGCCCGCCGCCCGCCGACGGACCGGCGAGTGAACACGAGTAGATGACACAATACATCTGACGGCACTGAGCAAGCTTTCTTATAGGTGATGATCCATATCGTCTCGAGAGCTCGGGCGATTCATACCGAGGCGAGCGTGGCGTGCGGGTCGCCGCAGCGCCGCCGCGCCGCGATATGAATCGCCTTCACTTTCGACGATCAATTTATATTATCAAACTAATACCTTTTTCCATGTTCACGCTTCAGCTCGCCACTGTACTTGGACCTACTTCCTACCAGCTCTATAATTTCGGGAATGCTACTAGCGAACATTGCCTGCAACAGACCACGGTGTCGATCGAACATCGAGTCTGGGCGCACGCGGACACCATCGCGTGGTGCACGACAATGTCCACCTCGAGTCTCGGTATACATTCTATGGTGACGCTGAGTCATAAAGTGTAGCCGGTAGCGGAGCGAAAATAAAAATAAAAGGAACGAGTGTGTGTCTACCGGTGATGTGAGCAACTGAACACAGCCAGGCACAGGTGCGGCATGCAGAGATCGCGAGGTGGGAGGGGTGGGACGCGGCACCGGGCTCGCCGGGCTGGGCGCCGGGCGCCTCCGTGTGGACGCGCGCGCACCTACGTATCTCGTCTCGTACCACAGTCCCCAGTACACTCCGATATTCTAAGCACGGCAAGATAGATCCTCCGGCAGCACATTCGTGGTGAGTATCACGTAACAAAGCAAAAGAAAAACAAAATACACTCATGCAGCCGCTCGAAAAAGCTTAATAAGTGTTCGGCGATAGTCGAAAGAAGGCTCCTTCGAAGCTGCCGAGAAGTTAGAAGATTGCACACTGATGGCTCGAGGCACCGCAGCGGTCAGGGCGGCGGGCGGGGCGCCGCTCGGCGTCACCCGAGCCTCTCGGCACATTACGAACATGCTATCTATAGATGGTGCACTAGTCAGGCTTACAATCATTCACGAGCTGTGCGATATACCACTTGTCTAGCAAGTCCCACGTCAACTAGGCATATTGTAACCTTTAACGGCAAATGTTTGTTATATTTCCTTTTGCTTTGTTATTAATTTAGCTTTATGCAAGGAATTGCAAGCGTGACAGAACGACCTAGTAGTCGTAAGTAAGTAAACTATTTTAATAATACAGCCAAGTTAAATAACTCAGTGTGGTTTGAACGCCATTGGACAAATAAATATAAGTTTAGAAACGAACTTGCCTCTCCTTGCAAACATAAGTCCTTATATTTGTGACTTTAGATATAAATTCATTTATATTAATAGAGATATAAGTAGAAAGATTGAAAGTGAAACTTACCAAGCCGACGAGGAGAAAAAAAACCAAAAATGTTCTGCCAAGTATCGTATGACAGAACACATCACCGTAACCTACAGTGGACATGGTCACTATGAGAAAGTACACGCAAGTCCAATATGATAGCTTCTGGGAATTCTCAAAATCTAGTGGGTCACCAGAGTTTTCCAGCTGGAAAGCATACGATACAAAAGTTAATATAAAAAGTAATTACAGCATAGCATATCAGGACAGGTTCTGAGAGGTATTTTGATAGTGATATTTTAATGTGACCCGGTACGGCTAGACGACAGAAGAGATAAAAAGTTACTACCTTAAAATACTTCGTTAAATAACTTATTCTCGCTCAATCACGAATTTGTCTGTTTGGGTCCAATGCTTGACCTATGTCAAACGCTTTATTAGAAGACGTCAAACGTAGAAGACGTTTGACTTCAACATTTGTCTCTAGTATTTAAGATGTTTTTTTTTTATTTCTGACCGTTAAATTTTTTGTTTTTAATGTTAAAATTAAGTATTTTTACAAAGCTGTCGGTATGTGCAGTTGCATGTGACAGCAGTATATTGTAAGTGGTAATTTGAAAACGTTTAATGTTTAATTAATTAATTTGAAATACAAAATAAATTGCCATACGTTTGCAGAATATTGTGTATTTAATGCAATTATATTGCTCTGATACCTGCACGTTAAAGGAGCTTATTGGTGCCACTGGACTGGAAATCAACACGCGAAGAAGAATGCAATTGTCCTAACTTTTACTAATACCTGCTAGTTTTTGTTTATACATTGTATGTTCTACTTTTTCTTCTTCTATGTCTGTAGTTTCTTTTTATGTAGGTATCTCATGCATCGTTACCTTAATCATTTTCTTTCTACGTTTATGTTTCAGAAATGTCGTGTTGTGACGTCTACACATAACCAAAATCTTCCAAATCTCTTCATGATTCACATCAAAAGCATTAAATATATATTTAAAAACACTTACCAAATGAATAATGCCGGCAGCTGTCAACCATACTGATATAAATATAGAAACTAATTGCGCCAACCGAATTGAGCTCGATGTCTTTAGTACATTGAGGTATTGCAAAATATCAGGCACGGTCATTAAGCGTAGAGCTCTGAGAAATCTCAGCCCTGGAATTAAAAACAGAGCAAGTTATGATTGTGATACAAAATGATTTGAAAAAATACCTGCAATACAAGAGGTGCTGGCCCAAAAATGTTAACACCAGTATTTTATGATGGGATTAAAAATGCATCCCTAAATGAGCGCTAAACTTGTCGTTTATCCCATTGACTGAAGAGATTCTTTACTACTACGGTTGGTACTAATATCCCGAATATCTAATCTACGAGGTTACAGATTTCCTTATTGTGAGAAAGTAGACTACGAGAAACGATCAAAAGGAACATTTTGTTTTGTCGTTTGTCATCTTAAAAGTCAACTAACGCACTAGGGAACTAGCTCAGTGTCGCGGGGGACTTTACAAACATACAAATGATGGATACAGAACCTGAACAAACAGATATTCTTTGGATCACAAAATGTTTTGTCCACTGAACCACCCATGCAGTTGATATTAAATATTTTGAAAAGTTAAGATTAAAAACCAATTGTCTATATCAATAGATCTGATAAATATAAAATCGATGACCCAATGTCTATCACAAGTTGGTAAAAACCCGACGTAGGACGACTTTTTGCGTCAGAATTTAACGAATCTATTTATGTTGTTTTTAAATTCATTAATCGGAGTAAATATTTTAGAGATTCGCTGTTTGAATACTGTTTTAATTAACATCATACTGTCAAGTCATTCGCAGTATTATGAAAATTGAAATGTGTTATTGTATTACATCCGTAATTATGATTAATTCTTTGAAATGCTTGTTTCCTCAGTACCTTCATAATTGATTGATTCATTTCTGGCCTGTTGCTTTAATGGCTAGTGATCTAGGACCTTTGCGATGAGCACGAATAATTCTTCTGAATCTGGCTTTAAATTACTTATAATTTTTATTTATTCATCAATCTACAAACTTATAACTATCATCACAGGTTTAAACATCCAAATATAATAATGTTATTATAATTAGTAGCTTAAATATAAATTAACATTTTAATTATATAAGTATTTTTACCAGTTGTCTGTCTAGTTTGAGATTAGATATAGGTGAGTTGTCCCAAAATAATATAAGACAGATATTTCTTACAGGTAAGGTGTAATTTGTGTCCGTTAATTGTATGTTTGTAAAGTCCCCCACGACACAGAGCTTGTTCTCTTGTGCGGGAGTTGTCTTTTTAAAACATAAAGAAGACATAAAATAATAATAAAATCATTTATTTTCTCTCCACAATTTTCTTAGGGCTAGACTTAACATAGTTTAAACTATATTCCACCTTTTTCAAAGAAAACCTGTGTCACAGGTCACCAGAGCCCTCCTCACCTTTGGATAGAATTAGTGAGTAGCACTAACTGACTATAGAAAAAAAAACAACAAAAAAAGGGAAATAATAATAATAATGACTAGTTGCAAAAGTATGCAAAATAATTGATGTAGAAGTCAGGATAATAGGTCTGCAGAGTATAGGAGGTGGTACCTCCAATAGTGTGTGTGTGTGTTTAATATTCTATATAAAACTGTATTATATACTACCTTATTTAAATAAACTTTCATGTGAATGCAACTTCTGTTAATGTAATTTATTTCGTTAACGACTTGCCAACTCGCGTTTATCAAAAGCTATTTCATTCTGCAGTTAAAGTTTTAGTCATATATAATTAGGTTTTTAGAACATTTAAATGGCAAACAAGCAAATGAATGGTGGTAAGCAAGTTCTGTTGTTCAGCAATAATCAGAAACCACAAGTTTAGTCGAGACCTCTCACGATCCTAAGGCTGGCCTTTCCTTTGGTCAACGCATTAGCTTTGCCATCCAGCGTGGCATTGTGGCCAGTCTTTTGGGTACCTTTCTCAGAACTACGACCTTACCCGTTTTATATTTACAGATATTGAAAGCGTCCATTGACTATTATTGTAACTGCGTACCATCAGGCGTATCATATGCTTATCACTAAAGAAAGTAGTATAAAAACAAAAAAAACAACCATCTCTATCATGTCAGCTTTCAAACACAAAAACCGCATCAAAATCTGTTCATTCGTCTGGAAGCTATGATGCCACCGACAGATACACAGATGGACATGTTAAAGTTATAACACCCCCTCTTTTTAGATCAGGGGTTAAAAACAAAAAATAACTCACCTATCCATGTTCTATCCAGGTATATTGATACAAATGATGGGGGTATCGTGAAATAATCTACAAATGAATACATCTCGAGCATGAACCATAGTTTGTCACTAGCTGCTATAAACTGAAACAGACAAAAACATAACATGTTAATCCTTACTAATATTATAAATGCGAAAGTTTGTAAGAATGGATGGATGTTTGTTACTCTTTCACGTAAAAACTACAGAACGGATCTGGATGAAATTTGGCACAGAGATAGATTATGGTCTGGAATAACACATAGGCTACTTTTTGCAGCGATAACCGACATCCACGTGGGCGGAGCCGCGGGCAACAGCTAGTATATTATATGTAGATGTAATTAGATAATCAAATAAAGTTTAGTCCGTGTGGTGAATGTCACCACCCCTTTCCATCCTCAGGGTGTCGTAAGAGTCGACTAAGGGAGTAAGTCAGGCAGCAGTATCCACTGCAAGAGAGGGAAAACTCGAAAGAAAACCCTATACCAACCCGTCAGGCCAGCGTGGTATAGTAGGCTAATATCCCTCTAAGTGTATGGAGGAGACCCGTGCCCAGCAGTGGGAAGTTTAGGGGTTGAGATGATAAATCAAATAAAGTTTAAGTAACATCAATTGTAAACAAATACAACACCATCACATATATTAAATGTTCTGGTCATTCCTGTCCATCCTAAGTTGCCTGGAAGAAATTGCGCTTAGCGATAAGGCCGCCCATTGTACTTGTTTATTTTCTGTGTGTATTTAACATAAGTTTTGTTATCTTATGGTGTACAATAAAGAATTTCTATCTATCTATCTAATCAGACAAAAATTTTGTTCGATAGATACCGGCAGGGGTATTCCGTATGAGCGAAAACTGAGCGACCGCGAAAACGGAGCAAAATCTGGCTGTCAGATTGAAAATCGGAGCAAAATCTGGCTGTCAGATTGAAAATTGGTATTCCGTAAGAGCGAAAACCGAGCCTTTTTGACGTTTAGCAATCGTGTGTGCCGTCACCGAGCAATCACAACTGTCAGTTTGCGATCGCTGTTTCTTAGAGAATCAGCCGGCCGGTTTGGGTAAGTATGCGATATGTTAAAATTAAAATAACGGTTCCATTGTGTAATATCATCATTCATCATCCGTGCTTCGGAGTGCATGTTAAAAGTCGTCCCGACTGTTAACAGTGATTAGATCACTACAGAGGTCTAAATTTGGGCGATCAAATAATTCTATTGCGAGGTTGTGTACTAACCAAAGAATAAGAAGAAAAAGATGAACATTGAAACCGAAAGAACCACTGCTGGCCATAGCCTCCCACAGCGTCGCATCGTCGTGCTTCGAAAGGCACGTTAAAAGTCGGTTCCGACCGTAAATTGCGCAGACAGTGTTTTTTAGGTCTATTTGGTGGTATCTGCGGGGCGCGACGGGCGGGAAGCGGCAATGAACCAATCCCAGAATTGAAGGATTAGTGTCATTAAGAACTACTGAACTATGCACCTTGCAGCACCACTGTGATTGGTTGCATTACTGTACATGCGAGAACAAAGCTGAGATTACAGAAGAGGGCTATACGGGTGATCTGACAACTCAATCACCAGGTTGACCACTAAAACTTGTATCATGTTAATGAAGCAAAATTAAAAACAAAATATGTTTTTGAAAACTTACTCGTATAAAAAAGTAGACCATAAAAAATATGTTAAAGGCAAGGTCGATTTGCTGAGTAATATTGTCGCTCCATTTCTGGCATCTCTCAACCTCTTCACTGAAAACAAAGCTGTATGTGAATAATGGTTCAAATGTTAACATTAATAAACAATTAATAACAGTTTCACATGTAAGCCATTTATCTAAGTTATATTTCAGCCGACATAGAAACAAAAGCTAGACACATATTATACAGAATGAGGTCCACGATGCGATAATAAAATGTAGGGAATTTACACCATTGTATTTATTATCATTCAGTAGCACAAAAGCCAATTGAGCCAATAGTTTTAATAGAGTATTTTTAGCACTATATTTTTTTACATACTGTAGATATTGTCGCGCATGCGTATATAATGACATGAAATCCCGACGTTTATATCGTCACTAGAAAGATAATAAATGCAGCAAAATTGTACTTTTGGAAAATGAGCTTTAAATTAATATAATTAAATGTTACTTTTCAAATGTACCATGTTGCTGCTTAAGTAGGTAGGCCTTTCCAGTTACGATATAAAATCGTGAAAATGATTATAAAAGGTGTTCCAATTTTGAAAATAATTTTCAGACTTTTTAAATGGTTTTACTGTTTAAAGAGAAATATTTTAATGGTTTTAATGTTTAACCATTAAAAGCTGAATTTCATTTATTTTCGCAATGTGTTCCATCAGCTGTATTACTAGATATAATCAGCAAACAGTTTCGAACACATTTATTATGAGAGTTATTATTTGGACTCACATATTCCTTGAATTCAGCATTATCAAGATTAGTTATTAGTTAATATTGTAGCGATGCAATTTATTTTAATATTACATACATAACTTGGCAGGTATTTAGTGCTATTGGGTCCCTAGTGCATTTTAAATAATATTGCTAATAAATTTATGAGGTGAGCCAAGTTATATGTGTAGTTGGTGAATGTAGAATTTGTATTACCTGGACGCGTCAATGAAGTAAATGATGAGCGATGCTATACTCAGGATGAACACCAACACTACCTGGAATAGATAAAAATATCGGATTAGTTTACCAGTTTGACAAAATACGACAAAATAATTAACCCTAGAGGTGGACGAAATTCGACCGTAATTCATAATATTAATTTTTTGCCAAATATCACACTCTTCCGTGCTTGCAATAGCCTTACAGACGGATCTGAAGTTTTCGCTTCGATTTCGTCTTTCTACTACAACTCAAACTCAAAATCTCACACTTTTGGCAATGAGAAAAAAACGAAAAATTCGTTGTTCAAAAACACGGATAAGCTACATCGATAAGAAATGTGTATGAATATATTTTTTATATTAACTTTCTACTATCAAACAGTCTATAATAATAAATATTTATTTCAGAAACAAATTTCCATATATATAAATATGCGACGCTTTTAGTAAAATATATATTAGAAGACACTAGTACCTACCTAGGTATAATTACGGAAAATGAATACCAAATTAATATACCATTAGCTTTTATTCGTACAATAAAACTTTTACTTCCATTTTTATTATTATAACGATTAATAGACAGCTATAAAGAAGATAATAAATTTGATTAGTATTCTCAAGGTTCACAAAGGTTCCTAGACAAAATAAAGCGTATTAGAATGGTTACTTTTGTAAATACTCGTTTTTGTTTGTCTGCTTAGTAATAACAATAGTCTGACCAGTCTGAGGCAGCCAATCATAATCATAATTATATATTTCGTGATGTGTGTATGTAGATTGGCTCTACATGTCAATATAATATATATAGGTAATGCAATTATAATTGCATGACAATATAAATATTACATATCAATTTATTGAATTTGACATTTTCATTTTTATTGCCCTTTTATATATATTTTTTTTAAATTGAAAAACATAAAAATATATAACATGTCATAAAAATGTAAATGTTAAATTAAACAAAATGTCATATTAAATAAAAAATGCCACATAAATGATTCATCTTTCAAAGTCATGAATTCATTAAACGTATTAAAAGTTTGATCAATTCAATCTCGACGGAGATAGCCAACTGTGCAAGACATTGTTACAGTGCACAGAGTGCTCTCTCTCTTGCACTTTCATAGTCCAATGGCAAGCAATCCAATGGAGGGAGACAAAGCACAAGAGGCTCCTTCTCGCCTCAGAAAGCGTTAGGTCTTGCGCCTGGTCTCCCTGTGTTTTAGAAAATGTTCACCCATATTTTGACTGACTAGCAAGGTTACTATATAGAAGTCTTTTAACTACACAGTCATAGGTAGACTTTCTTACGGCCGGTCTCAATAACGTACAAATTTGAAAGATAGACATATTTATGACAGCTGATAAAGAAAGAAACCTACTGAAGTTTAATTGTCGAACAATATTGAAACTCATTTTTTTAGGTTTCTATGCGCCAACCTATCTTTGGTATGGGTCCTTCGCTGTTTGACACCACGACTTATTGACACCACGGTGTCAATCGCAGAAGAACGTTTTTTGACTTACCTGTTTGGCACCATTTTCATATTAATTATCGACTGTGGTGTCAAACGGCGAATATCTTATTTTGTTTTCGTCGATTGACACCACGGTGTGAAATTGCGAAAGGCGCTTTTGGCTTCGTTGATTTGGACCACTTTTGACAATTTAAATGTCAAGTGTGAGTTGTGTACTGATGAAAAGAAAACGGTTATTACAACAAACAATTACAATCAAATGTTTAACGGAATCTTGGTTGTTATGGAATACATATTTATTAGTACAAATCATATTTTAATAAACCGTAAATAAAAGGAATAACAAACAATTAAATAACGATTTTACTCTGTATCCGAATTTATAAAATAATGTTAATGTAATAATTAAAATGTTTAATAATGGGCTCGATCATAATAAAATATAATAATTGCCGTCTGATGGTCAATGTAACGATAATCTATGTGTATGAAATCTCAATGTGTTAACAATTGGAATTTTGATTATTATTTTTTCTTGATGCCTGTTTAATATAATGCATGTCCTCAAATATTTGTATGCCTTGAGGCAGAATGTATAAGGAAACTGATTTATATTGTTACCATGTCATTGTGATACCTGCATTCTGAACAAATAAATATTATTATTATTATCAATAAGTTAAAATTAAGAACTGAACGAATGCAGTTTGACATTTCAACAGACCAAAATAAAAGTCAAAAGTGTTCGTTTTGAGTTTCAAGGAATAGTCTTACAGTTTGTTTGGTTTTTTTTTTTGGATTCGCTCGTGTGGTGCACGGTCCGCCAGACATTATTATTATTAACATCATTATAATATGGTTCGGAGCGCACCATGTTCGTGGTTTGGCCCGAACCAGGTTCGATCGTCTGTTTATACTTTAAAGAGTGATTAGATCGTATAGGCTGGGGTCTGATCAGGAACAAATTAAAATTGGTACGAATAAATATCGATAGATGTAGTTACATTATATCGATTTGTTATTTACGTTTGTGTAAAATTCAAACCAGGAAGAAATATATTATAGCCCGAAACATATACGTACATATTTTAAGAAATCCTACTTAGCATAGGAAAATGAAATAAAGGGCTCATAAAACAAAACTATAGGTACTTAATTATATATTTTCAAAATTTAATAATGTCGTCGTAGTCCTGGCGGCAGTACTAGTAAGAAGGTGAAACTTGTAGGACTGTGAGTAATGGCGCTAGCGCTGTATGCATTTTCAGATTTTTATAAATTAAAATACCTACCTTGTTTTGAAGTTTACTGTTGGGTCATACTAGGTATAAAATATATTAAGCTAGGCGAAACATTGAGTTATGTTAAAAATAAATAATACAGGTATATATTTTTTTCTCTCAACAAAAAAAACTTTATAAATGTCTTACGTTATCAAAATGATCAACAAAAATGTTACATCCAAGATATATTATTGTAAATATTTTAAAAACTAAACAAAAACAAAATACAAAAAGTGTATCCGATGTTGGGATTTGAACCCGGTTCGGTCGGTGCTACCTCCGTATGGTACTGTGAGAAAATTATCTATTGGTGAATTTGAACTGATACTTAATATTACAGTTTTACTATATTTTTATTAATAAACCATCTACAAAAATCAACTTCCAAAAAGTGGACATGAATATGGGATTCGAACCCAGTGTCATCGAACCGTTTGCGTTGGACTAATACCACAGAATGCTAATACTCCATCCATTATTGACAGTCCAATGAAGTTTTCACTTCTGCCGTGTGGTCAGCACACATTCGTTTTTTTACCTGAGATTTTTGTTTGTTCGAACTCAGGTATTTCTACCCTTTCTTAAACGTTCTTGCCAATATAAAAATATAAGGGCATGTAATAATAATATTTTTTATTTAATTATTTTTTACCTGCTGATGTCTTGAATATTAAAATTTAAATTTTAAGAGATGTAGTAGTAAAACGTAGTAGTAGTTGCTATCGCAAAACTGTTGTGGGTAACTAAACAGTTTTGCCTTTCCAAGCACTCTCAGAAAAAAAAAAATTTAAATAAAAATCGTGTAAACACTTTTGTGCGTGATTGTTATGGTATAATAAAATACCAATGCGACCGTCCTTTGCTGTTTTACGTCATGGTGTCAATCAACGAAGACAAATAAGATATTCGTCGATTGACACCGTGGTCCCAAACAGGTAAGTCAAAAAACGTCTTTCTGCGATTGACACCATGGTGTCAATAATCCGTGGTGTCAAACAGCGAAGGACCCGTATGCGGCAATACGTCCGACAGTTAGATCAGTAACTATGGTAACTATTCTTATCTATCTTTGTTTATTGTAACGTAAAAACACGCTAGCAGCAACGATTAGTAGCTATTTTAACAGATTGTCAAAAGTAGATACATTATTGAGATTTACCGTTATAAACACATGTCTTTATTTCATTAAATTCGGAATTTAAACCTCGATTGTTGTGGGTAAGGATACTAATTACGTTCTACCGAAAGCCAGCCACAAATATGAGCATATTAATTAATTAGATCCACTTTAGGTACCAAGTATGAATAACACCGAGCGATGACATAATATCTGAGGTAAGCAGCTTATTTGGTTATTAAAAATGCATGATGTGCACTTCCATATCATTGCCTAGCATTCACGTGTGTGCCTGCTCGAAATGTGAAGATTAAAATTTAAACAGGCGAGTACAGTGATGGGGGCTGTGAGTAGATTTGAAGACCTACAAGCACACCACAAGCAAACCCGTACATCAAACTCAAGATTCATTTAGGTTACAAAGTAACACTTATGAAGGTCATAAATTATGAATAAACCAGAAAGATGATGTCAGCAAAATTTTCCTACGGCTAGTTCGCTGACGTGGAGCCTTGAGAAGAACTAGCAAGAAACTCAGGCCACTCTTTTTAATCGCCAGATAGTTACAATCTTTTCATCAGCTTGCATGCTATCATACTTGTATTTTACACAAGTATGATAGCATGCAAGCTGATGCAGTCAAAACACGATACTAACTTTATTGATAAAATAAGGTAATCGTACTTAGTACTGGTCGTGCGAGAAAAAAAAGTATGGTGTTAAAGTCTGCTTCAATTTACATATTGCTATTAAAGAATAAGGCAATATGTGAACAGTTCCGTATTACCGTAGTATAGATTACTAGGGGTCGCCCGCGACTTCGTCCGCGTGGTAATTTAGAACGTACATTTCCCCGATTTTGCATCATATCTCACTACTGCTCCGCTGCTATTGATCAAAGCGTGATGTTATATAGACTATAGCCTTCCTGGATAAATGCACTATACAACAAAAAAAGATTTTTTCTAATCGAACCAGTACTTTCTGAAATTAGCACGTTCAACCAAACCAACAAACTCTTCAGCTTTATTAGAGCGTAGCCATTTTGTTCCACTTTGGGACAAAAACCTACTTTCCTTCCACCTCTTTCCAGCTAAAGCCGCTAACGTGCATACAATAACCATATCCATATTTATGCAACAATGATTTTTTCTATTTTCATTGTGAAAATGGATAAAGGAAAAAAGATAAGTAAATAAAATAAGCATAATATTTGAGAAAGTTCTCTTTCGATTGCGTTTTAGCACACCTATTAAAGAATCTTACGTTTTAACTAAAGGTATTTTTAAAGTTATTCCCTATCCTATCTTAAGGTATCTTTTCCTTATCACTTATTCTTTTGAATATATAAAGGAAAAAAGTAAAACACACGACAAAACTGCTGGAACTAGAAGTACGAGAGAAGTCTAAAATATAACACATGTATGTGGCAAAAGTCTCAGAGGCGGCAATTGGAAAAATACACGCGAACGAATTACGAGAATATAAAAAACTACTGACTGTAGGCTCTAGTAGTGACGGTGGTCACTACCAAGTCTCGTCAGTCTCGCCACTAACACTGTGCCGAGTGTTGTGGGTTTGATTTCCAAATAAATCAATCAATTTCAAATAAATTTATTTAAATAAAATAAATGGTTCAAAACTGAGTTTTTCTTTGGCTCCAAACTAATGAGAAAACATAAATCCTACTAATATTATAAATGCGAAAGTTTGTAAGAATGGATGGATGTTTGTTACTCCTTCACGTAAAAACTACTGAACGGATCTGGATGAAATTTGGCACAGAGATAGATTTTTACATCGATAACCGACATCCACGCGGACGGAGCCGCGGGCAACAACTAGCTAATTCCATAAATGTTTGTTCAGAGTTAGAGTGTGGTGATTTGGAGCTACTGTGACACGCGGCTTGTTCCCTAATGTGGTAGTTAATAAAAAAATGACCTATCTAAAATATTTCGTGGCATCTCCAATGTAAATTAATATAATTATACTGAACGTATATAAATTTACGTTCACTCGTTGCAAACACAATTGATTATAAAAATAATATAAAAATTGTTCTATTAAAAGAAATGAAGACAACATTTCTGCATATCCATTTTATATTTTAGGATTCATTTTGGTTTATGATTAAAATGCTAGTGTATGTAAGTGAAAATTGAATTTTCTTTTTTATGTTTTCAATTTGAATTCAATTTAGTTTATATTATACTTGCATATGTTTTATATGCTTTATTTCTTTATGTTATACTTGAGTATATATAAATATGTATATAGTTTTTGGTTCTACAACTTTCTGCGCTATCATAATTTCTAACTATCTGGCGATTAAAAAGAGTTGCCCGAGTTTCTTGCCGGTTCTTTACTTACGCTCTTGTCCCTCTAGGCTAGACTCTAGGTCCCTATTTGATCAGTCAGCGAACTAGCAGTAAGCAAATTAGCTGACGTATCATTTGACCTGCATAAGTGTTACAGTATGATCAATATTAATAAATTGGGCTCAGATTTACCTATTCTGAGTATTAATAGATTTGGTTAAATTTTAAAAGAACGTATTCTATTATCATATAACATTTTGGAATTTTATCACTCAAGAGTTGGTAAATCTTAAGATTTACCGTTGTATGAGAACATTAACAAGAATGTACTATAACATCTCTATAGTATGTACACACGGCAACGGAGTAAGCTGTACAGCCCCTCTAGACAAGTGGCATAAACGGTAGTCGAATCGAAAAGTCACAAAAGCAAATGTATGGGATTTGACGTTAATTTACGATATAATGTCGTAAACTTACGTCAAATCCCATACATTGCCTTTTTTGACTTTTCGATTCGACTAGCGTTTATGCCACTTGTCTAGAGGGGCAGGGCCGCTATATGAAGATTAGTTTTTTAGGAAATTCAATATATGAATTTGTGGAAATATATTTTTATCTGTAGGTTTAGTCTAATTGTACACTGTTACCAAATTCCACAGAAATATATAGGTATAATGGTTTTCTTAAAAAACTAATCTTTATATAGCGGCCCTGTACAACTCCGTTGCTGTGTGTACATACTCGTATATATAGCTATATCTCTTCACAAGAAGCACGTTAGACATTCTATTTCGGGCAGTAGAGGTTGCTAAATATTTAAAAGACCTGTGGCTCCTACTGAGACCGATCGATAGGCAACGTTGCTCTAGCTTGAATGGGTAACTACAGCACCATGTTGGGTGTATAGCCCCTCTAGACAAGTGGAATAAGCGATAGTTAAATCGAAAGTAAAAAAAGCAAATGTATGGGATTTGACGTAAGTTTACGACATTGTATCGTAGACTTACGTCAAATACCATACTTTTGTTTTTGACTTTTCGGTTCGACTAGACAAGCCCCTCTAGATATCCCTCTAGACAAGTGGCATAAGCGATAGTCGAATCATAAGTCAAAAAAGCAAATGTATAAGATTTGACGTAAGTTTACGACATTATATCGTAGACTTACGTCAAATCACATACATTAGTTTTTTGACTTTTCGATTCGACTACAGTTTATGCCACTTGTCTAGAGGCTAGGTGTACATTTGTTAGTTGTGAAGCTTACTGCATTCCTTATTGTGTTATACGACAGTAATGCTGCAGCGCAAGTTACGTTACAGCCTTTGTTGTGTATGACATACAACATTTATAATGCAGACTGACTTACATATATTATTTATAGTCTAAGCTAAGTAAAAGGTGAGGTTGAGTTACGTTTGCCGCAGTGTATCAGCGGATAGAATACCGTTAAATACATTTGTCCTTGCCTTGGGTAGTATTTTGTCTTAATATAAATTTTAAAGGTATGTCGTATCCACCAACCCGTAATGGGCTAGCTAAGAATAACAAAAGAGGTATATAGTGCAAGAATGAATGGAGATGTCAGTAGGGGCCGTTCTAGGAGAACATACAGCGAGCAAGTAGGGGATTTGCAAAAAAAAGGGCCAAATTAAAGTACCCAGAATCGACGTTCATGCATGAAGAGGTTGATGAATGTAGAAGAGGCGAAGGAAGTGTGTTTGGATCGAAGCAATTGGCGTATCATAGTCTCTGCTTACCCCACTGAGACACGCATGATGATATGTATGTATGTATGTCGGATCCACTAACCCGTAATGGTCTAGTGCTGGTGGATTAAGCCCTAAACCATAGTGTAAGGAAGACTGAGTATAGTAAGGACAATGCGGCAAAAAAACATGCGGGGCAGTCTATGGGGACTGCCGATAGAAGCAAAAACTAAGTAACTTGTGAATTGTATCGTCGAGCTATTATTAGTTTTGAATAATTTTTGGTTTCCTTCGGTGACGATGACGCGAGTTCCGTGATTTTTGCCAAAAAAACGCACCTAAAGAACTTTTCACTTCAATATCTACCGCTCAGGACCTATCCAGTTAGCAAACAAGAACGAGCTGGCAACCTAGCGGCATCGACGGCATTCGAAGTTTGAACGCCTTTGACCCGCCGGCTGATTCTCTAAGAAACAGCGATGGAAAACTGACAGTTGTGATCGCAAACTGACAATTGTGATTGCTCGGTGACGGCACAATCTATTGACTAAACGTCAAAACGGGTCGGTTTTTGCTCTTACGGAATACCGATTTTCAATCTGACAGCTAGATTCTGCTCGGTTTTTGTGGTGGCTCAGTTTTTGCTCTTACGGAATACCCCGGCCGGTCTGGTCCTGAGCGGTATTTATATTGATGTAGGTAATGCGGTGTCCTCAAACCCTCTTCTCTCTTGATCGAGGAAAGGAGTCCTGTGCCTAGAATTAGAACATCATATGTAGGTGCTATTGTATTTGTTCTGGATAGCTTTTTTAAATTTATTAGTTCATAAATATGTTACACTTAAGTCTAATTGTAGCAATAAACATTTCTTTATTTCTATTATGGCAACGACTTCACAACAAAACGTCCACCACTAACTAAAAAAAAAGTCTGAACAAAGAAATGATGAAATATCAAGTTAAAAGATAAATATTTCATAAAGAGGTATGAGAACCTCATCCCTTAAGAGGAAAAAGTACGACTTGAACATAGTGGGACGTGACTTGACCGCAAATGAACTCATCTCCGTAGTACACACGGCAACGGAGATAGCTATACAGGGCCGCTATATGAAAATTAGATTTTTAAGAAAACCATTGTATATATTTCTGGGGAATTTGGCAACAGTGTACAATATGCCTAAACCTACAGATAAAAATATATTTTACACGAATTCATAATATTGATTTTCCTAAAAAACTAATCTTCATATAGCGCCCCTGAGCCTCTAGACAAGTGGCATAAGCAATAGTCGAAGCGAAAAGTCAAAAAATAAAATGTATGGATTTTGACGTGAGTCTACGATTTAATGTCGTAAACTTACGTCAAATCCCATACATTTGTTTTTTTGACATTTTGATTCGACTGCCGTTTATGCCACTTGTGTAGAGGAGCTGTACAGCTATCTCCGTTGCTTACCGTACATATACGTGCCTACCTACATATACAACGTTTGTATATTTATAGCTCATGGATATTATAATAGCTAAGCTTGGCTATAGTTTGGCACTGAAGTAAACATATACGAGTAGAGTACAAAACCACACAATATGATGTCCAAAGATTGAAGCCTGCTTTTTCCGCTACTATGCCAACGTAGCTTTAAAATCACCAAACATTTCGAAGTAAACATATATCTATCTCTTTCACTCTTGTTCGTTAGCACGATGACATAAATTCGATATGACAGAGACAGTAATATTACTTTAATAAAAAACAAAAGACGCTCGGGCATATGTACGACCGGCTGATTCTCTAAGAAACAGCGATGGCAAACAGATAGTTGTGATCGCAAAATTGACAGTTGTGATTGTTCGCTGACGGCACAATCTATTGACTAAACGTCAAAAAGGGCTCTTACGGAATACCGATTTTTAATCTGACAGCCAGATTTTGCTCGGTTTTTGCTCTTACGGAATACCCCTGCGGGGTCTTACATTGATTTGGTATCACGTTATTGCGGTTATAGCTCATCTAGTGGAACAGAGTAAGTATTATCCATCCAGTGTTTTGTTTCCCAAATACAAAAATATTTATACAACAAGGGTTGTACTTCGTATGGCAGTAAAAATGCTACATTATAGCTCAAGGCCGTGATTCCTCGTACACGCATGTTGAGGGTAGGGGTGGCAACAGAAAATAGTAATAAAACGGCTAACTAACTGCCACTATGTAGAGTAACTCGTCTATAGTTAATCATAATTTATATCCAGTTACGAGTATTTTATCTTGACTTTATTTCGGTTGGGATTTGCGTTTTGGAAATTGAATTTGAATTCACCATTTGAAACGCTAATTCTGAACTGTTTATTTAAAAATGGAAAATAAAAATCGTTTCCATTTTTAACACACGCTTGAATTTCTGTGTCTAATTTTCCATTTTCGAAAATATTTGGAATTAGCTTTCTCTCACCGCTTCACCGCGTGTTATGTCGATGAAAAGTAACCTAAAGCACCCGGGAATATGAAATATACCTTGCTTCGTAGTAACCAAAAATTTTTTAGAAACAGATAAGTAGTTACAGAGATTACCCCCTACATTTATCGATGTGGTCTCTACAGTCAAAAAACTTAAGTTCAGAGCTGTAATCATATAATTTTTTCTTGTAATTTGTTTTTTGTTTGAGATCCAATAAATAAATTTAATATTTAACACTCTCTTCTGTCGACCCACCGGACTATGAAAGCTATTATTATACTATGAAAAAATATAGACTGCACTTGTGTTAGGGCACCATAAAATTTCCCACGCAGATAGTAAGTCGTCGTCGAGATCAGTTGTTTGGTTAGAAGCACATTTTCTGTAAAGATCTTATTTAAAATAAAATAAAAAGTTTAAAGAATTCAACAGAACATCAAATCTGAAAACATCACAAGCTGCAGCAAACAAAATAAAAATAAATAAAATCAAACTTCCTTTCGCATCAAAGCTTAAAACTGTTCAATAAATGTTCTTTAAATAATTTCCGTAACTGCATCAAAGCTTTAAAGTCTTGGTATAAAAGGCCAAGTTTGAAATTGCATCGACTTGTCACTTAAGTGGTTCGACTTGGCGAGATGCCACGACGTGCCACAACTTGGCACTTGGCGAAACTCCCGCCAGTGGTACACAACCTCATTAAACGTTTTAAATTGATCTCTATCGGAAAACATTGGTTCGGTGAACTTAGTGAAGGTTAAGTGGTTTGAACATGAATGTACGCAATTCATTATACTTAAGTAGGGTTAATTATTAAGAAAATATTTGGAACTAGCTGTTGCCCGCGACTCCGCCCGCGTGGATGTCGGTTATCACTGTAAAAAGTAGCCTATGTGTTATTCCAGACCATAATCTATCTCTGTGCCAAATTTCATCTAGATCCGTTCAGTAGTTTTTATGTGAAAGAGTCACAAACATCCATCTATTCATCCATACTTACCAACTTTCGCGTTTATAATATTAGTAGGATTTAAGCGCGCAGTCACAGTAGCTTATTAGCAAAATGGCCAGTTATGTCCATTATTCGATTACAATGGTGCGAGTGCTGCACGCAGCGAGGCTAATCTGTTTAGTGGTCGATGATCCAATTACTGAGCCACACCAGCAAGGTTGCTGCCTTGACTGGCTCTGTTAAGATTTATTGTGTTTTGCATTTCATTTCTTGGTGTTAATAACAAGTCTTCGGCTTTATTCGATTTAATCCCCAATAAGTAAGTGTGCGTGGGCAGGCCTCCAACAAGGTGGACCGACGACCTGGTAAAGGCTGCGGGCAACCGATGGACAAAGTCTGCTCAGGATCGAGAGTTGTGGAAATCCTTGGGGGAGGCCTATGTCCAGCAGTGGACGTCTTTTGGCTGAGATGATGATGAAGTGACTTTTTAAACAGTTCAAATTTTCTTGACAGGTTTTTTAACTACTTACTTAACCGATTAGTATGTAACTTTACAAACATTGAGATAAAATACAATTTACGAAAGATTAACGAGGGTCTAGTAATGGAATCAGGAGATGAATACTGGAAGACTTTAAATAAAAATTAAATTAAAAATGTATTTTACATATTATGTTATTTTAGTTCTACATTTAAATAACAAGAATAAAAAAATCATTGAAGTATACGTTGCAAAAGGGGCACGGGTATAGGAGGAGCTATTTGCCCCATTTGCCCATTTGGATCTGCGCCTAATTACCAGTGTTTCTTCTTGTCAGACATTCTCCAGACATTTTTTTCTGTTAAAAATATAAGTATAGTAGGTAAATAAGTATATTGCTTTCTTAATGAATCCGACCAGTTTTCTTATTCCTAAATACAGTTGCTGGTGCAATTGTATCCATAAGAGGCCAGAATAGTCCAAAATTCCACTAACGACAGAATAAAATAGGGATGCGCTCTTGATTCACACCGACAATGATTATTCTTTTTGTCTGCAAGGGTTGTTAGGTTGCAGACGAGAGAACCTATATTTTGCATAAGTAATAACAAAAACATAACCAAACTAGCTGTTGCCTGCGGCTCCGCCCGCGTGGATGTCGGTTATAGCTGTAAAAATGCCTATGTGTTATTCCAGACCATAATCTTGTATCTCTGTGCCAGATTTCATCCAGATCCGTTCAGTAGTTTTTACGTGATAGAGTAACAAACATTCATCCATCCATACTCACAAACTTTCACATTTAAAATATTAGTAGGGATAACTGCACACCAAAGATGACTTAAGCTAGAAGTCAGAAATTTTGCATAAATGTAACTTTTGATAAAGTAAAAAAAGGGCTTTCCCAAAGTTTCAATCGAAAACAGAAAACAATGTAAACTAAATTGCGGATGAAAGCGATCCGGTACCTATTATTTATAGTAGGTACTTACAGAAAGGTCGATGGTTTTATATGTCGGTAGAGGGTTAAGGTTACTAAGATAATCTACTTCAAGGATTTAATGCAGCTGTAATGTCAATGCTGAAGACGAGCCTTCTCCTTGGATCATTGTAAGGCGGATCACACATTTCCAAGCGCTCTAATACGGGAAGTGGTAACGCGTTTTTACGATGTTGTGTTATAGTACCTACGTGTTTTTATTACAAATTTGAGGAAGGTAAGGAAGAAAACACACTGTTCTGCCAAATTATAGGTGTATGTTTTCTTCAAATATTGGGACTTTTTTCGTATTATTTGATAAAAATTTAAGTCTTAAATGTTTACATCTCAACAATTTAGTGCTGATTCGATGATTTTTTTACAAACTATTTAGAATTACTATATAATTGAATATAAGACCATATTAAAAACACATCTTGTAGATTTATACTGTATTTTTTGGCAGTCATTTGTCTATAAATGCCAACAAAAAATGGTTTCATTTACACCTCTTTTTCATCATTTTTTGAGAGAGGGGCCTTAAAGTACACGTGGTACACTCGCATTTCGCCATCATGCGTACGCTAACATATATTCGGCGCGGTAAATTCTAATTAGGTAGGTACTACCTTAAATAACCCTTATTTTAATAATAATTATAGTTTTCTAGTGGGGCAGAAAGGTGTTAGAGTGGCGACCACAAACTGAAAGATACAATGTCGGCAGTCCTCCAACAAGGTGGACCGATAACCTGGTAAAAGTCGCGACTTTTACCAGGTTATCGGTCGGCAAAGGACAAGTTCAGCGCAAAATGATGAAAATCCTTGGTGCGCTTAAGTCCAGCAGTGGACTTCTATTGTCTAAGAAACCACAACCAACTAATCAACAACGACAACATATCTTCATAAAATCTAATAACAACAATGGCGGGCTTTAACTTTTCTTTCTTTTGATGGAAATTTCATTGTATCATATTGTGATTAACAAAAAACGTAATAAAAACAGGCCGTTATTAAGCCGTTGAACCATTTCCATTTAAGTCTTTGTTGCAACTAAATTAGGTGCTTTCATAATTTTAACGCAGTTTTTATTGTTTCGTTGTGAAATGAGGCTTTTTGTACAGCTTGTTGGACTGCCTGTTGTGGGTTTTTCTTTGAGAACTTGTTATGTTGATGCAGGTAGACGCGGCAATCTTATTGGATATAATGTTTTGTTAATACCTATTCGTGTACAGCGTCAACTGGTGTTCTGTAACACAGGTTTTACCTACTTCAGACACCAGACTCTCACAAAGGAACGAACATTGTTGTATTTGTATTATAAATGTAATTTAATTATGTACTTACCTTTGTGAAAGAGTGAAATAAACTTATTATTATTATTTTTATTATTATTATTAACTTAGAAAGACAAAATGGGCAGAAACTCTGCTCTTGGCAAAATCTAAATCATTTATTTATATAGGTCACATCGTGGCGTTACGAGGTCGAGAAGAAAATGCTAAATGAGACGTTAGCTAATTTGCCTACTGACTAGAAAGAAAGAAAAAAAAACTGTTTATTTGGCACAATAAAGACACGTTACAAAAATAAAAATTAAAAGAAATATCAACGAAGCAGAAAAAAAATACATAGACGTAAGTGTCTCACAATGCCGAAATAGGATCTAGCTCAGCATATGCTATACAATATCTAGCGCTGGTTTTCAGCTAGACCCTTAAATAAATATATGTATTTTATAAACATATACGTATATATATAATAGTAGATAATGTAAGTATAAATAGGTATATATGCGTATGCGTGTTTATTTATAATATTACGCTACCTACTTTATAAAATAAGATTAAATTTTAACTAATTAATATGTTTGTAAGTATTTTGCAAATATTATTATTTAAAATAACATGTAAATATGTAATGACGGGCCATAAATATGAATTATTAAAAAATGGATTATTAAATTGAATTAAATTTGAAATATTATAGTAAGAAGCGATTTTTAGGAATTCAACCCTTAAGGGCTGAATTCTGAGAATTGCTTCTAAACACGCTTATTCGCGCTAAACGGGTAAAAAATTGTCGCAGCCAGGGCTCTGCAAACAAAGAAAGACTACTTTTGTATGAACTAAATGCCGCCCGCATTTCCTCTTAATACGAAACCACTGAAGCATGCGTTTTACAAGATACGGTTTTTTCAGGCCACTGAAGATATCCTCTTTATCTTACCGTCTAATGGAAATTTCAACCCGTGTGAAGCAAAGAGCTTAGAGAATACGAACCAGCGGTGTGGAAGATAAGGATGGTGACCGACTTGTTACTGAACGAAGTACAGGCTTGTTTCGGATCGTTACGTGATATAAAAAGCGAGCTTATATTATATGTTATGTATGTATACATTATGTACTTCTACATATATGTATAAGGGTGCTAATCATTTTTTTTAAAGATAACTCCCGCACTAAGGAAGCCCTGTGTCGCAGGAGACTTTACAAACATACAATTAGTAACGGACACAAAGTACACCCAGACTCGGGACAACCCTTTATGGATCTCACAAATTTTTGTCCCGTGTGAGGATTGAACCCACAAGACACCGCTCAGTTAATGGCGAGACCAACCGTGCAGTGTACGACTTCTGTTTCTGATTTGGCACAGAGATAGATTATGGTCTGGAATAACACATAGGCTACTTTTTCCAGCGATAACCGACATCCACGCGGGCGGAGCCGCGGGCAACAGCTAGTATGTAATATTTTATTTAATAAATGTTTTCCAACTCAAATATAGGTACCGTACCGTGGTTTAATTAAGGCCTGATCAGAAAATCATCGCCGCAGCATAAAAGCCGCAACACAGAGTTGAGATTAGGACTCTTTCTTACATCGCACAGTATAATTTTTGTGTTTTAATTATGTGTTTATTTATTGTTTTCTATTTGTTGTCCTGTGTATCTTCGAATAAATGCTTTATTTACTTTATTTCTAAATCAGTTAATTTTGCATTTTATTCAGTACAATATATAAAGTACATTTTAATCTACGCGGCAATTGGTATCAAGATAATTTATTAGGCATTTTGATTATTTATTTTGGATGGCTTTCAGGCTTTCATTTTCAGTATTATTCTGTATTTATTTACTATGTATTTTAGTAATATATGTATAGCTGTACCTAATACTGGAGACAACAAACGCTTTATTATTCTAATAATATTATCAGGCACAATTGTAGACTCCGTGCTAGTTCTGAGAATCTTTTCCACTGAAAAACGGTACCTACTCTCTTCTAAATCCGCAGTATCTCGAATGCCATGCAAAATTAGAGACGGAAAAGCCAGTAAAATTACCACAAACTTTGATAGTATACAGATATTTATGTGTAAAGTTGGTGCTGGCGCAATTAGTCCGCAAGTAAAAGTTTCTTATAGCAACCTGTCACGGAATAGAGATATATAAAGCCACAAAAAAATTCGTTATGACGAAAATTGTTCGACGACAGAATGTGTTATAAGCGATGCTTTTTGTGAGAGTTTTGTTTGATATAAATATATGTATTCTGGCTATTTCTTGCCGTTTTACGCGCATTTTCATCCCGTGCTATGTTTATTGTTACTGTCATTCTCTAGGGTTCTAGCGTGATGTTAAATAGCTTTTAACCTTCCTCAAGAATTAGGCTGTCGAATGCAGATATTATTTTTGAAATCTGACTGGTTGTTCTAATATATTCCTTTTCGATCACTCAAAAGTTTGCTGTAAGAAATAATATTGATATAATATGTATATTTGATATCTGCCCTGATATTTATTTGAAAACCAGCGTTGGCCCAGGCGTAGTGTAACCACTGCGCACTGCCAACATTTGCTGAGTCCGCTTCGGTTACCATAACACATTGTTTTTTTTTTCTCGTTTGATAAATTTTGTTTTATTAATTATATTTTTTGTGTTTTTGGTAATAAATATCTTTTTATCTTTATCTTTACTGCCCTGATATTTATTTTTATGTAAATTAAAATTAAATCTAACCATTTTCTTTCACGACACATGTTTTTATTATGTGTGAGATTAATATAACATCGTCATGTTACGTGAAACAAGCACTAAACATCAAATGAATCAATCAAAACCAGACCTAATTGACCACTGAACATTAACGAACCGATACTAATGAGGTAATAAAATGCAAACAAACGTTCTAACCTGAAAATATTTACATACGCTATTACTGTTTTCCTTCTTCTTCTTCTAAAGGCATGTATCGACATCATGAGGTGACGTTATTGCCTCGCGAGGCAGCCTCGTAGAGACGCATTTGCCTCGCGAGCCAAATTACCATTTTTTTACACTACCATAGTGGTAAACAATCATACGGCTGATGGTAAGCAGTTACCGTAGCCTATGGACGTTTACAACACCAGGGGTATCACTCTGTTGCCGACCCATTAGAAATATAACTCCTTTCTTGAAGAACCCCATTGTATAGTCTAGTTGTAAACAACACAAGGTTTACGTTTGTAATTTTTTTAATTTACATACTGCCTGCTCAATGCGAGCAGTAGCCTCGCGAGGCAGGCTCACATTGGCGATACCCGGCTTTATTGTTTCAAAGAAAAACAACGTTACATTTTTTTTAAATACTAGCATACCGCCCGGCTAGTGGTAAACTGTTACTACCTATGGACGGTTGCAATATTAGAGGTATCACTTGCGTGTAAGTCTACAAGTTTATGGTAAAACACCACAGTTTTAGACAATGGAGTATCCCTAAGATAGCAAAACATTTAGACACAAATGCATCACACACACGTTGGTAGGTATTTTGTAAGGTGGAGTTACTTCTCCTAATTTTTGCAACTACTTAAGGCAAACAAGCATACGGCCTGCCTGATGTTAAGTAGTTACCGTAGCCTATGGCTTGCAATACCAGAGGTATAGAAAAAAGAAAGAAAGAAAAAACATTTATTTCGCTCTCAAACAAGAAGTAGTATAACAAAGGTACTTATTAAAACAACTAGCCTAGTTGAGGCGAAAATGGTCTTAGCTCAGCTATATAGCCGCTACGACGAGAGACGTAGCAGCGCTGGTATTCTGCTAAATCCAAAGTGACGGTATCACTTGCGTGTTGCTAAACCATTTTTTTACACCAGGGCTTAAAGATGTGGGTATCCCTGGGATAGAAATACGTTACACCTACACCGCTGTGTGTAGTTATTTGGTTGTTCTCTTCTGTTAGGTGGAGGTTCTTCCCTAGTGAGGCTTGGTGCCCTACCTCTCTTAAAATATAATATTGTTGGGTCCCAAAACACAGCCACATTGTCTGTATTGACTGAGGCAGCCATTAAGTCCTCTAGGCATAATCAAAAAACCAATTTCGTCAAGTCCACATCTGGTTTTTTAAATTTAAATAAACGTGCTGATTCCAATCATGAATCAATTTTTCTATTCAGATCAAAGAATAACGTTCATTTGTTCATCAATCTTATGACAGCTGAGATGAGAAAAACTTATTTAATCTGTCGTTGTTCGGACAGATTAGGTTTTCATTAAGCTTCTCTTGATATCGATTATATTATTAGCTGACGCGGATTGGTCTTTACGCGATCTTTGTCCTAGCGGCCCGCTCCAGACGGGCCGTACGAGTCTCCCGCCGGCTGATTCTCTAAGATACAGCGATGCAAACTGAGAGTTGTGATCGCAAACTAACAGTTGTGATTGCTTGGTGTCGGCACAATTTATTGACTAAACGTCAAAAAGGCTCGGTTTTTGCTCTTACGGAATACCGATTTTCAATCTGACAGCCATATTTTGCTCGGTTTTTGCGGTGGCTCGGTTTTTGCTCTTACGGAATACCCCTGCCGGACAGCTGTGAAGCCAGCTAACCTAGCTAAGCTTAGTGAGTAGCAGTTAGTAAGTAGCAGCTTAGTAATAATTATTTATTACCTGCCATTAAAATCTCTGCATCACCCTATTTTAACTGGCAGAAAATGCCTAAGGCATTAAGTCCGCCTCTGTATAATTTTGTGCAGGAAGTTTAAATAAATAATACTTATTAAGCCTCGTATGCATGGTAAACATTTGTTTAGCAACAGTTGATCAACGTTGTTGATAAACGGCAAGAATGTTGCTGGAAACATTGTTTAAATCAATATGGGTTGTCCACACACCATGCTCGTGAACGGGTGCTACTTGTGCTGGCTGGTATATAACAGCCATGATTTATTTTTAAATAATAAAGATATAGTTTTTAGATTTTAATAAGATTGCAATGTGGTCTCGACACGTTGCTATCTTATTTTTACGAAAAGAAACGATCCCTCTTTACCATACTAAATTCTTTCTTGTTTTAGCCATTTTATTGTTTCTTAATTAATTAAATACTTATCTAAATTTCATTCTGTATGGTATATTGGTTTCCGTTCCTTTTCGTTACCACTAATATTGTAACTTATACCAAATTGTAAATGTTATATTTTGGCGATTAAAAAGAGTGAGTTTCTTGCCAATTCTTCTAGAGGCCCTACCATAGTCAGCGAATTGGCCGTAGGAAAAAAGTATGCTGGCATTTGTTTTTATGACGTTCATAAGCATCACGTATTAGATCTTAACGAATAAATGAGTTTGACTTTGATAAATAAACAAACAGTTGCAAACACGTCCACCCATGTCAACATTTGTTGATAAACTGATGTTTTCGCTCGCCGGGCGTCAACTCCGCAACACAAGTGTTGCCCGCAATATGTTGACAGCATCTCGGCAACATGTTGCTTAACAAATGTTTACCATGAATACGAGGCAAGGTCTCAAGTATTACTAATGAGAATAAGCTCTTGGCAAATATGCTCCAAAATGAAAACTACCGAGCACTAGTCTGATCTTGAAGATACTAATAATTAAAATTTATGTTCATAAATAATTCTGAAGAGCTTGATCATAACAAATTTGAATTAGTGGCAATCTCACACCTCCGCATGTTAGTAATGAAACTATTAATCTACCACTTGACCTATACTTCCGTGTTGTTTACTGCAATTAGGTATCAATTTATATGCTGTAGAAGATACATTAATGCGTTGTTATAAAGCGTACCATATAATATATATATTAAGTTAAACATTTGACCTTACCTCTTTATTTAATAAAAAGTTGCTTGAAATAAAAAGACCACTGTGAGTGCTTGTATTCTCTGGTTTTTAGCAATTTAAAATAAAAAAATAATGCACCGTCACTATTATATTAAATAACTAGGGGTCGCCCGCGACTTCGTCCGCGTGGTAATTTGGATTAATTTCCCTGATTTTGGATCTATTCCCAACCAGTACCACATTCTAATACCATTTAGTTTTTGTTTTAATTTAATTATTTTGTATTCCTAACCGGTACCAAATTCCAATACCATTGCAAACGGGAACCACTTTTCAAAACGGATCGCAAATTTACATTTAGTAAGTTATACGCCACCATTGGTATTGGTTGATATAAAGCATCCTACAAGAAACAAAAGGTTATAATATCTTGTATGCTGACTGTACTAAAAGTCATGTTTTAGGACTCGTTAGGAATACATCTCCATTTAATTTAATAGATTTAAAAAGTGGTTAGGAATACAAAATAATTAAATTAAAAAGAAATACCAAATGGTACTGGTTGGGAATAAATCTGATTTTGCAACATATCTCACTACTGCTCCGCTCCTATTGATCATAGCGTAATGTTATATAGCCTTCCTGGATACACTATTCAACAAAAAAAAATGTTCTAATCGAACCAGTACTTTCTGAGATTAGCGCGTTCAACCAAACAAACAAACAAACTCTTCAGCTTTATAATATTAGTATAGATAATATCGAATTCGAATTATTCACATTACTATATGCGAAAACAAGGAAAACAGTGTGCATTTAGTTTTAGTTTAGTTTTTAGGGGCGGCCCTGGGCAAGGTAACAATGCCGCATACATCATTTTGTTTTCTCATGATGCAGAAGCAGCATAATTCGGAGCGTTAGAAACAAAAACATTCACGTTATCCTAAATTGCCACCTTAGTAAGAAGTTTAGGCAAAATAATATATAAATAATTTGTTCTACAAAACATTGGCTGTCAGATCGGCGGTATAATTCTGATATTAATCATCAGATAGATAAGTAATAGGTATGTTTAAATTGATGTTTCTGAATCAAAATAATAATAATAGCAACCCATATATGTCCCACTGCTGGGCACGGGTCTCCTCTCTTCTATTAAGATAGAGAGAGGGTTTAGGCCTTAATTCACACACGCTGGCCTAATGCGGGTTGGTGAATCAGACATGTCTTTAGAATTTCTTTTAAGAAATTATGTATTTTGATTACTATTTTACTTTTTCCCTTATATTTAGTCATTACATGGATCCATTATTTTGTAACTTTTTTATAGCTTGCTTAATTTTTATGGCATCCACAAACAGCTTTTTAGCAAACGTTGCTCATTTCACAGGTTCGTAAAAAAACTCCCGCCCTAGAGAACAAACCCCGTGTCACGAGGAACTTTACAAACATACAATTCATCATATCAACCCATAAACGTCCCACTGCTGGGCACGGATCTACTCCATACGCTTGGATGGATATTAGCCTACTATACCACGCTGGCCAGACGGGTTGGTATAGGGTTTTGTTTCAAGTTTTCCCTCTCTTGCAGTGGATATTATCTGCCTGACTGAATATACAATTCACGTACACAAATTATACCTAGACTCGGGACAAACATTTATGAATCAAATGTGATTCATGAATGCTTGTTAATAACGTCAATGGCGAATAAATTCTGATGATTAATAAATCGTAAGAATTAATTTGTCATTCACGTTTTTTATTTGATGTAGAAGCATATTCTTTAGTTATAACTATATTATCCAAGCGTTCAATGACAGTTAAACATATTTTTTACTTGTTTGTTTACTCCGTGCCGACAAATTGACGGTCTGGCTTAGGACTTGGTATTTAAATCCACTGTCTCTTTATTTTTATTAACTTACACAATACCAGCGGCCTGAGGCAGTTCATTCACCGATTAACTAGACACGGTGTAGTTGTGTTGAGTACAGGCTGCATTTAAAGCAAACTAAAAATATGAGTTGGCAGCACGCAAGTGATACCTCTGGTATTGCAAGCGTCCATAGGCTATGGTAACTGTTTACCATCAGGCGGGCCGTACGCTGATATCACTGTGATATAAAAATACTAAGGTAAGAATAATTTCATCTTCGTCATCTCAACCCATAAACGTCCCACTGCTAGGCAAGGGTCTCCTCCATACATTTGGAGAGATTCTTACTAATATTATAAACTAGCTGTTGCCCGCGGCTCCGCCCGCGTGGATGTCGGTTATCGCTGCAAAAAGTAGCCTATGTGTTATTCCAGACCATAATCTATCTGTGTGCCAAATTTCATCCAAATCCCTTCAGTAGTTTTTACGTGAAAGAGTAACAAACATCCATCCATCCATCTATCCATCAATCCATTCTTACAACTTTCACATTTATAATATTAGTAAGGATGTTAAAGTTTGTGTGTATGGATGGATGTTTGTTACTCTTTGACGTAAAAACTACTGAACGGATCTGCATGAAATTTGGCACAGAGATAGATTATGGTCTGGAATAGCACATAGGCTACAGCGATAACCGGCATCCACGCAGCCGGAGCCACGGGCAACAGCTAATAAAAAAATAAAATAAAATTTATTAGCGATTAAAATAGACGGCACAGTGTTAACCCTACTATAGTGTTAAAGATATGTTATGCCTAAACAAGTCTATGCCACAGCTCGTTATAACCCCGTGGCCTAAATTATAGCATTCAGTTGCACTCGCTCGATTCATTCCCGTCCACGTTTCATTACCGGTCTCGTATTTCTGGGACGGCAACGTTCGAGTGGATTTTAATCGTTTGATTTCAATGGCATTTTTATAGCCAAGTGGTATCTCCGCGTCTTCGACGTTAATGGGGTATACATCAATCTTAAACTCGAACTCAAAATTCATTAATTCATTTAGATATATACAAAGTAACACTTGAAGGTAAATTATGAATAAGCCAGAAAGATAATGTCAGCTAAATTTTCCTACGGCTAATTCGCTGACGTGGAGCTATGATAAGGACTAGCAAGAAACTCAGGCCACTCTTTTTAATCGCCAGATAGTATGGTAGCATGCAAGCTGATGCAGTCAAAACACGTTACTTACTACCACTAAGTTATTGGCAGATTTAAGAAGAGATTCGATGTCACCAGTATCTTATCTCTCTATTATTAAAAGATGTCCTGACACCATTTTACTAGAATTTTAAAAGTGGATCATGAGCTAAGAGAATATTTCGGATTCCTTTTAAGCGTACTGCGAGCACAGATGCATGGATTTGGGACAGATAAATTTAATGTAGAGGAAGAGTGCGCAATACTAAAATTTAGATCGCTGTAGGGCCTCATGTAATAATTCTATTAAATCTGGGGGCAAGGGCGTGCCCCCGCCAAGACGCGACAACAGAAGCGCAGGGCGCTACGTACCTCTCGAAGCGTTTCGTCGGATTTAATTACATAATTATTTGTCCTGACTGACTGATTCATCAAGGCCAAGGCAGAAAAATAATGTAACTGAGGACTTAGAAGAGATTTTAGGAAATTAAATCTCTATACAAGTTTTTTTTAACCCGCCGGCTGATTCTCTAAGAAACAGCGATGGCAAACTGACAGTTGTGATTGCTCGGTGACGGCACAATCTATTGACTAAACGTCAAAAAGGCTCGGCTTTTGCTGTTACGGAATACCGATTTTCAATCTGACAGCCAGATTTTGCTCGGTTTTCGCTCTTACGGAATACCCCTGCCGGTCGAAGTCGGGAAGGCCGTTAGCAATCGTTGTTTTGTATTTTATTTTATTTTATGTAATTTTGTGATGTAACATAAACCATTTTTTATCTATCTAACTATTTAATTATCATAAATAATAATAATATTTTGCGACAACTCACACACCGCCATCTGATCCCAAACTAAGCAGAGTCTCTACTATGGCAACCAGGCAACTGATAAACATACTTATATATTTCTAAATACATACATATTATATACTAGCTTTTGCCCGCGGCTCCGCCGGCGTGGATGTCGGTTATCGCTGTAAAACTGTGCTATTCCAGACCATAATCTATCTCTGTGCCAAATTGCATCCAGATCCGTTCTGTAATTTTACGTGAAAGAGTAACAAACATCCATCCATCCATACTTACAAACTTTCGCGTTTATAATATTAGTAGGATAAAGTCAGACAAACAATAGTGCTCATCACACAAACATTTATCCTGGGTAGGAATAGAACCCACGACTAGACCAACAGGCCAGTCGAAATCAAAAATATATTAATAAGAATAATAATAATAATAATATATAAATAATAAATATAAGTAAACGACTCATGAAACCCCTATATCAGTTTTGTCTGTTTGTTTATCACAGGTATAAACCGATTAAATCCGACCGAGTACGAACAAAACAAAGCTTGCAAAAATGTGACCATTAATTATGAAACGGAACCCATTACACATATGTGGGGTTATATTTGTCCTGTCTTTTTGCTCATTCGGGGTCGGATTGCCGAGTGTAGAGTCATAAAATGAAAGTGTGCGTATTGTTTAATTGCTTGTGAAAATGTCATAAAATCTGGCCGGGTAATGTTCGTTCGTATGACTTAATAGTTAGCAGTTGGCTGTAAATCTATTTTTATATGATATTAGCCTAAATATACGGTGACGAATGTTTTTAGTATTTGAAAAATGGAATAACGTTGGTTATTTAAATATGGAAAGATTAATAGACAAACATAGATAAATATTAAAAACGCACATGTTTTCATGGTTAAAAAATAAAATGAATACTGGTTGGATTATTGGTATAAATATTATAACACTAGGGGTCGCCCGCGACTTCGTCATTGGTAATTTGGAACGAATTTGCAACATATCTCACTACTGCTCTGCTCCTATTGATCATAGCGTGATGTTATATATCCTATAGCCTTCCTGGATTGGCGTTCAACCAAACAAACATTGAAACTCTTTAGCTTTATAATATTATATATAGTATAGATAGTTTATAATAATAAAAACTAAATATTTTATTTAATTATTAAACTCGATGCTCACACATAGATGGACTTAGTGACATAAGCATTCTTTATCAGTCAACCTTGAGTTCTGAACAAATAATTGAAAATAAATATAATATTAGTTAAAATTAACTTGGGCAGGCCTCCAACAAGGTGGACCGACGACCTGGTAAAGGTTGCGGGCAACCGATAAACAGGGTCGGCTCAAGATCGAAAGTTGCGGAAACCTATGTCCAGCAGTGGATGTTTGTGGCTGAGATGATGATAATAATAAAAAATATTGAGTATTAGTCTTAACCAAAAACTCTACTGGGTCATATTTAGACTAAGGTCTAGGTAATGCTGATAACAATGTTCCGGGTTCGATTACTGGGTAAGGCTAACAGAGTCTAGACTCTGACGACATTAACCGCCGTAACCAAAATTCGGTCAAGAGGATATTATTATTATTTATTTTAGGAATTATATTATCACATATAATTTTCATTATAATTTCAGAAACTCGTCTTACAATTCAATCAATCTTCCATAATGTATGGACGTAGTACACAAATTGCTACAACAATTATTTAGTACAAAAAATATAACAAATGGCTCGGTTATAACCAAATAGATAAATCCATCATTCCATTCTTGGAACAACATTCAGAATAAAAACAAAGTAGCCATGTTATATTTATATCATGACATTTGTCATGCCGGTGGGGGAAACGGTTTTTGTGTCAGATTTAAAATAGACTTGTTACTCTATAAACTCAAGAAATGGTCTACTTAAATGATATTTTAATTTTGTTTGTAAATCTATACATATTGTTATTAAATATTTTATTAAATTTTTCCTATGCAATTAGCTCAAATATGTTTAAATATTTAACTAAATCAATGTGGAAAAAGACGAACACGGAGCAGGATTTGAACTTGCGACTCCGGCCCAGCGCACTATTAATTTGTGCGAAATCTGGAGTACGAGCTCGGATGTCACAATTGATAGTGCGCTGGGTCGGAACCCAAGAGTTCGAATCCTGCTCCGGGCTCGTCTTTTCCTAATTGCTTTAAATATTTAAACATATTATAATTACTGGTCCTAACTGTTGACTGATTTATCAAAAAAATTGTGCAAAGGTTCCTAAAATGACGCATTTTTGAATATTTCAATCAAAAGGAATATAAAAAGGGAATTTGTGGTTATCCGTCATTTGTGCTTTATGATGGGAGTATGCTTGGGATAGGAATACGTTTCTTTCAAAACGCATCCCTAAATTAGCGCTGGAGACCTGTACACAGGAACACAGCTACACTGCTGTGTGTATTAATTTGGCTGTGGTCTTCTGTAACGTGGAGGTTCATCGCCAGATGGGCTTGGTCGCTAGTATGGTGCCCTACCCCTAGATATTTTCCAAATGTTATATCTAAAGTGAAAAAAAGTTTCTAAAAATGACATTCCTAAAGTAAAAAAATATTTAACCCAGGCAAAGTCGGGGCGGGCCGCAAGTTACACATAAAAAACCCATAATTTAACCGTTCCATAATCCGTCTCTTTAATGTAGCTTGTATCACACCCAATCCATAAAATCAACTCCGGTAAAGAAAGGTTTTATACCTGCAGGTTGCCGATAAGAAAGTTTGCAAAAAATCTGTAGGTAATATTCCACTGTATTCTTACCTCCTTCCTCGTAACTCGGGCCCAACCTCCGAGCCGATAAAAAGAAAATAGCTGACGAAATTTGGGCAATTGCTTTGTCAGAGGAAAAATACGGATGGTAGTTTAGTGACAATGAAACGGCTGAAGTGGGTCAAGCTTGATCGTTTTTTTTAATACTTGGGTGGCAAGCAAGCATTCAGCCCGACTTATGGCAGTTACCGTAGCCTATGGCCGCTTGCAATACCAGAGGTATCACTTGCGTGTTGCCAACCCATTTTTTTACACCACTGCTTTAAGTTTTGTTTTTACGGCTTTTAGAATTGTTTTAAAACGCATCCCTGAATGAGAGCTGGAGACCTGTACTCACACACAGGCACACAACTAAACCGCTGTGTGTTATTTGGCTTAGGTCTTGTCTGTAAGGTGGAGGCTCTTCCCCAGTCTGTTATCAACCTGTTAGTTTTATCAAGAAATAAATCTACTGTAAGCCGAGAATAAAAATCTATTTACATTTTTATTTCATTATATCTAATTCGTATTCATTAGTGCAACTTCATTATGCATTTGCTTATCAGTTTATGCATCTTTCAATATTTAATGATGCATATTGACAAAGGATTTTACATTCAAAATGAACTCCTCACTTCATTGGCAAGCATATCTGCATTATCTACTATATAAATAATTATGCAACTAATAAACTGCGTTCTAAAAGGTATATAAATCCGTGACAAAAATACGAATAATTAATTCATTTTTATCACCATAAGATTAATACAGGTTGATGCATAATTCTAAAGGACATGTCACCGAACTTGCCTACTGCTGGATTTGCTGACAAACTGCTCATTACAAGGTAAGAATACAAGCAAATCAAAATAATTTATTCATTTTGATCACCATGAAATTAATGCAGGGTAATGATAAAATTCAAATGAAACTTCAGCTAATTTGCCTACTGCCAGATTCGCTGACTGAATAGACAGGGGTATAAATAACTTCAAATGTCATCATTCAATTGTTTATGGCTGTCAAAGTTCCCATAACAATTTCAGGGATTAAAGGGTTTAACCATAAATATATTTATGTCCATATTCCGTACTTTTATAAGTCTACTTCTATCGAATGGATGCTCAGCTTTATGATATATTACCGCTGCAGGTGGCTGTAAGCGGCGCGCCGTTGCTTTATTTGCTTTTTTACTTCTATGCAAAATATGTGAAAATAACGCGGGAAAATATTTCGTGCAAATATCGTTCGTTTCAATTTTAAAATAAAGGCAGTATAAAAATAATTTGTTTTAGCATTTTATGCGATTTTATAGTTTAAAAACTATTTAGAGTACTGAGTATAAAATATTAAGAGTACTGTACCTTTTTGTGGTTTGTTACCTTAAATTGTAAGTCATACCCACTTTCTAAATTGTAAATATTATACTCTGGCGATTGAAAAGAGTAGCCAGAGTTTTTTGCCAATTCTTCTCTAGGCCCTACCCATGTCAGCGAATTGGCTGTAGGAAAAAAATATGCTGACTTTTGTTTATTTTGACGTTCATAAGTATCATGCATTTGATCTAAATGAATAAATGACTTCGAGTTTGAGTTTACTGAATCAAAGAATATGCAATAAAACCCTATCCTTGGTATAAGGTAAAGGTAAAAAGAGCATTAAGGAGCAATGTTGCGACAAACAAATACACGACAAATGTTACGGACAGTACTATATGACGACCATCAGTAGTGCGACAGCACATTAACTCGACGAATGTTAGTGCGACAGAATGTTTTCTCGACAAACGATAGGGCGACACTGAACTTTTGATAGCGCGATCTACTTATTAGCTATAAGGCCGCCCATCGTGCATTATTATTTAAGAAAAACTATGTAAGCAATAGGTATGTATTTTGGTGTACAATAAAGAGTTATCTATCATCTACTTTTAGATTTTTTCTTAATTAAGCTTTGATTCTTTTGATTTCACATTTGTTTTTTTGTTCTTATTGAAGTTTCTGGATGTAGGTTTTTAACGACTATCAACTATAGTAGGTGTAACCATTTTCAATACCAAGCCAAATATCACAAGAAGAAAGCAAATGCTTTTAAATTTAATATGTAAAACATTAACCAAAAAATTTAAGAGCGTACCACCCGGAATTGCAATTTCAGACGTAACGTTCCAGCAGGAAGTTCGGTATGGGTCTCTTTTGTGTCCACGTATAATGCAACCTCGCATCTTTTGTTAGTAGCGTTATATGAATGTACTTTATATACAGTATTATGCTAAATAGCTCATTTAGGTGAAGCTTTATTGCTATTGTTGTTTTTAGTTTATTTCTACGGTGTTACGAGCTGTAGTTATGATATAGCCACCTTCTTACCGTATTGTTTTAAAACTATCCTAAGTATATTGCACCCACAGTGGAAAAATGACCTAAGTTAAAGCGTGTTTGTTTTGCAATTTACATCTTATTCTTAAGAGATAAGGTTCAAAATTGCCCAGTGACATTTCTCAAGTTACGCCAGTTTTCTACTAAGGATGCGAATATGTGTAAAAGAAATCGTTTAAGCGATACTTAAGTCTTTTGTTCTGCTACTAAGTTTCAAATTTTAACAAGTCTTTTATATTGATGACTGCCTTGGTGGTCCAGTGGCCGCAGTATGCGCCTGCTGTGCACGAGGTTGAGGGTTCGATTCCCACACAGGACAAAACTTTGTGTGACCCATAAAGAGTTGTTCTGAGTCTGGGTGTAATTTGTGTCCGTTAATTGTGTGTTTGTAAAGTCCCCCGCGACACAGAGCTTGTTCTCTAGTGCGGGAGTTGTATTTAAATAAAAAAAACAAAAAAAATCCTAATCCACCTAAAAAAGTTTTCTCAATCTATAGCTTATTTTTATGTTAGGGGTATTATTTGACAAATTCTTTCAAGATACAAGACTTTTAAATTATGCTTGATAGCCTTTCAAGTATGGCAAAATGCTCATCCTTATTAGATTGTGACCTACAGCTGTAAACACGAGGTTACGATATACCTTAGATCTCAACAAAAAACCATGGCCAACGGTCCAGAGTTAAGAAGGTATTTATTATATGTAGAACAAGATGTTAAAAAAGCAATAGAAAGAAGAAAGAAAGAAAAATGCATTTAATTCCAGAGAAAACAAAACATACACTGGGGAAAACAAAAAAAAAATTGATTTTTAATACTTACTTAAAACTAAACAAACAAAAAAATTATTAAAAAAAATAGAATACATATTTTTCTTTCCTTTTTTTTTGTACCCACTGTATGTCACATCTGCTGGAATTTGGACTCTATATATATATAGGTATATATTCTCGTTTCTATTGTATAAGTAAAGTTATTTTCTGGAATGCACTGAGACCTATTTACTTAGTAGATGGAGGTCTGTGGACTCGCTTCGATATTGAATTTCGATCCGATCTTCGAACCACTAACAGCTTCAATTGTATTGCTGCCAATGTTGTTACACAGAATGCAATGTAACAACTGACATTTCTATTTAAATTTTCGTTAGTATATACAATTTTCTGTAGTAGTATTACTGTGTAGTATTGTTTTATATCTTCTATATTATATCTGTTGTTGCCTGCGGCTCCGCCCGCGTAGATGTCGGTTATCACGATAAAAAGCCTATATGCTATTCTAGACTATAATCTATCTCTCTGCCAAATTTCATCCAGATCTGTTCAGTAGTTTTTGCGTGAAACAGTAACAAACATCCATACATTCATTCTTACAAACTTTCGCGTTTATAATGACTGACTGATTCATCAACTTAGAGCCAAGGTCTGCTTGTGTGCAAATATTTAGAACATCTACTGAGATATGATCATAATTATATAATATGCGACATGACAGGAAGAATTTAAACATAATTATCTGCTACGAAATTGCACTTTTTATATAAACTGGCTACAATATTTGTTTGGAGTTAAACTAAATTACGTCAATTTAGTTTAACTCCAATTAGAAAATATCTCTTAATGTTTAGCTACTAATATTAAAGAGAGAGGCTGAATTTTGTGAGTTTGTTTATATGTCAGGGGTAATCTTCGGAACTACTGCACTTATTTAACAAATGCTTTCACCATTTGAAAGATACACTATTCCAGATAAACATAATTATGGATATAAAATAAATTATATTTTCATAAGCTCAAACATCAAAGTTATCTCTCAGTCACCTCTGACCTAATTATTCCCAATAAAAAACTACTTAATATTTATAAATACGAAAATAACTTCGTCTGTCTGTTACCTTTACACGACTATTTTACTGAATGGATCATAATGTAATTTAGCAAACAGATAGATGGTATCCTGAGGATGGACAAAGGTTTATTTTTTGTTGTGATAACGAACATCCACGCATGGAGCTGCTGGCAACTTCTAAGGTTTTTTCTTTATTGTCAATGGTGGCAGACCAGTCAACGGCTATGTCATTGGCGTTGCTGATCGGTGGTTACCACCATCAAGTAGGTGGTAAGTGATAACTTCAGCAACACAGTAAAGGAAGGACATACATTGCCGTTGCGTGTCTGGAAGTTTTTAAATAGACTCCAGACTCAGGTCGCTCGGAGCAAGGATAACTTGTTCAGGTTGCGTTTCATAGACGATACAGATTATCTGGCCTGTTCTTGATGTGTTATCTAAACAATGTCTCACCTCACATCATGTCCTGCTTGCCCTAACACCTGCACGCAAGAGGACTTGATGGCTGCCTCTGACTGCAGTCAATGTAGCTGAATTTTGGTGCGCAATAATATAAATTTAACGATATTTGCCATCGAAACGCTAAAGGTAGTGAGTGTTCTTTTAAATCTTGTTTGAAGAAAGACGTTGTATTTATCATAAGTTCAAACAAGTCACCTTTGACGTAATTAAGGTAACGGCTCCTTGATCCGCGGTATTTTCACCAAAACTCGAAAGAGCATCGAAAATTAAGCATTTACTATACCTTTTTGGGGGTTTTGTTATTTTTATCAGAAGCTTTGTTTATTTGACTATCGAAATAGACTAAAGATTTGACTTTAAGACCTTGATTTGTATTAAATAATAAATAAAATATGAAAAATGTCCGTAGCCCCTAATTCCGTGGTAAAGATCCTAATTCCGATGTATTTGGTTCCTAATTCCGAGGTAACAAAATGTAGCGGGAGAAAAGTTATATATGGTGTTCAAAAAATATCTCTATCTACTTTATAAATATGTTATTGTTGTTTGAATCTTTATAACCATGGGGTGCATTATACTTCACAAAAGGAGGTTTTTAATTCGTGGTTTTTTAAATGTTTGTTATTTCAGTATTTTAAAGTTAGGAATTTGGGATATCAAGTTGATTCTTTCTTATTAAATTGAATAGTTTTATTTTATAATATATGTACTATTAGGTAGATATAACACAAAATTGCTTTTAGAATGTTAATGTTGTAAAATATTTTTACCAGATACATTTGTAAAGTATCATCACTGATTTTATTTATTGTAAATTAAGAGAGGACCAGGATTTACTTTAGGGCACCATACTAGCAAGCAAGTCCGACTGGGGAAAGCCTCCCCCTTACAGAACACGACAGCTAAATAACTACACACAACGGTGTAGTTGTGTTGCTATGTGTGAATACAGGTCTCCAGCGCTCATTTAGGGTTGGGTTATGAAAGAAACCTTTTCCTATCATAGGGATATTCCATCTTTGAGCCCTGGTGTAAAAAATGGATCGTCAATACACAAGTGATACTTCTAGTATTGCAAGTCTCTGCTATGCTACGGTAACTGCTTAACATCAGACGGGAACAAGTTTTTACGTGAGTTGTTACGAGAACACTATGAAAAGAATTTTACAAACAAAATAACTCAATTTAAGTTAATTTTATTATTGAACATTTTCCATTAGGGTGAAAAAATAATGAAATTTACAATATCAATAACCAAAATACAAACTTGCTAAATTACATTTTATTCAAGAAAAAAAACTATATGCTGCTGTGAATTGTGAACAGCCTATATTTTACTTGCCTATACCACGGAATTAGGTGCCCGTAGAACCTAATTCCGATGCACTATACATCGGAATTAGGTTTCGTACTAAAAAATCACGTTTCCTAATTCCGAGTGTTAAAAGTTAGAACATTTTGGCAAAGTTTATTTACAGATTAGTGCATAATAGTAATATCTTTCTAAATATGTATAGCACTTGCTAAAAATTACATTGAATTATTAATAAACTTAGATTTTTTGTCTTGAAATACTCATACGACGAATTAACAAAATACCTAAATACACCACCTTTGATATGCTATAATTAGTGAATGCGATGCAAAAGTGTACCTCGTAATTAGATCTTATATATATTGACTACTTAAGTTAGTAAATCTAAAGTGTGAAGTGCCTAATCCTAAAAACAATCCTGAAAACCAAAAATGAAACTAAGTCTATGAAATCCTTATTCCGTGGTATACATCGGAATAAGGAACCGCCTAATTTTTATGGCACCTAATTCCGTGGTATTTTCAAAACGTTTTTTCGCCTTTATTTATTTAGTAAAATACAAAAAAGTTAAGTAATACTTATAAAAATATAGTCCTTCTACTACTTAAACGCAACGAATTACACACACCGTACTAAAATAACAAGAAAAACGCTATTTAAAAAAACGTGGTATTTACGTGCACGGGGTGCCAAATGTATGAAAAGTGAGTTTGGACCGGCTATCGTGGCGAAACTTATCGATTATCTTAAACATCTTATACTTTACACCTTACCTTGGATAATATATCCACATGTAGATATATTATCTACTAAATAAGAGATATTCTGGTAAAAAATAGCTTGTTAATCGCGAGTAAATACTGTTTTTCTAAATACCTCGGAATTAGGTGCCAATTTCAGAACCCCTCGGAATTAGGTGCCGTTACCTTATTTCTAATAATTTTATCACACAATATTATCATTTAATAATAAGTTATCAAAGGCGCGGTAACCTTAGATACGTGACCGCAAAGTGACATTTCATCTAACCGTCTCCGTGCTTCGGATGGCCCGTTAAACGTTGGTCCCGACTGTTAACAGTCGATAGATCAACCCCTCTTAAAAGTGGCATAAACGGTTGTCAAATTGAATAGAAAGCATGGAAGAATGGGTTTTTTTTATACTACCAAGTAGGCAAACAAGCATACGGATTTGACATACGTTTACGATATTATGTCGTAAACTGACTTCAAATGCATACATTACATTTACTTTCTTTTCTATTCGATTAAACAATCGTTTATGCCATTTGTCTAGAGGGGCAGGACAGAGGCCTAAATATAGGCCATATGTTATAGTCTTTATTATTATTTTCATTTTTTGTTATCTTCCTTCTTAATGTATTCTCTTGTATCTTCTATATTTTGTCTCTATTTTCCTTATTATTATTATTATAGATAAGAAGAAGATCACCTAATGTTCTTTTATAGTTAGTAAAGTCTATACTTGTGTATTCAATTAATACGGCACGATGATGTCGCACGCGGTGACACGACCGTTTCAAATATAGCACGACAAATATAGAACGTACTGTGGTACTGCTCACGCGACGGCGACGTTTGGTTTTGATCATCCAGCGTTATATCTGTTATTGATTTATTAATGGAAGTGTTAATATCAAAATATTGAGTACTGGTTACCAGCCCCGAGTTCACTTGGGAGTTAACACTTTGAAGGACAGTGAACGCCTATCGTCATGACAATAAAACATCTATTCTGTCTACGTTACTGTCCGCGAAAGTGTTAAAATACATTTTTTTACCTGTTTAGGGATTTAATTTTCAAAGTCTTGTCTAGCGTACGTAATGCTCAATTACGTCATTTTATTTATTTATTTAAAATTCTGCACTTCTGTACAAAAGTGGACGTAATATTTCATGCATTTTCTACCTGTCAACCTAAAGGTGAGGCAGAGATTTTGAATTTTGATCATTTAAATTCATTTTCATGTAAAACCATTTAAAAATATTTTAAATCATAAATTTCTGTCATATTATGTAAAATCTTCTTCGTATCGTTTGGTTAGTGATGGGTTTGTTTATTGTAATCCAGAAATTTTATGAACAACTTCAGAGAGACGATACGGAAAGTAAACTTGAAATTTGTTCGTAATTATCAGAAACTTGTATTACATATAGAAGATAAACATATTCATTAATAAAATCGCGATAACAAAACGAGTCCAATTAAACCAAACGATATAAAATTATTTCACTGAACGTTTGTGGAAATATTGGAAACCGTATGCAAGTTCGTTATCCAATAATATTTAAAACACTGTTATTTTTCAAAATAAGAGCACTAGTATTTTTAACAATGTAACTTTCGGTAAGTACAGGTACTTGTACTATTAAATATTCTGTGCTTTAGGCGAAGGATAATTGAATATTTACGTTATAGAAAATTGTAAAGCAACGTAATGAATTTGCATGTTTATGTTTTCAAAGACAGTTCTCGCACTTGGGAAAAGTCCTATGTTGTGAGGAACTTTACCATACAATTATCGAACACAAAGTAGGAACAACAGTTTGTTGATAACACAATTTTTGTCCCGGATGGCAACCGAATCTACATGACGCTCTGCTCTTAATGGCGAGGTAACGAGTCTGGTTATTAACAACGCAGTCCAAAATCTGGCCTAATGAGGTTGATGGATCAGACATGTCTTCACATCTTCTAAAACATGTGGCTTTCCTCTAAATGTGTTTCTTCACCGTTACCAGATGGTAAATCATTTGATAAGTACTTATAAATTCCATAAAGTGAAATTTACATTGGTAGTAGGTATCTCAATCGAATTCACATTACTTTCAGTCTACATTACTTTCCTATTTAGCTACCAATACTTCATATATGTGATATACACCAAATATAAATGATTTCACTGACATAGACCAAATCCCATAATGATGAGTATCTATTTGAAGCCCAACATCATCGGCCTTGGCGATGACTTCAAAATAACCGTATAATTACTTTCCTAGCACATTCCTGACGTAATATCGTAATGGGCCTGTCAAAAACAAGTGTTCGTGAAACCGCTCGATATTTATTAGATCACCATCAAACGTTATATTGGATTTATAGAGATATTAGTGAATTTTGCGTCTCATGCAAAATACATAAATCGTATAAAATCTCTGTTTACACTTAGGTAAAATTAGTGGTAGCTAGCCGAAGAAATGTCGGATACTTTTTAGTTGAGGTAAACACAGTAATATGATAAATCTAGAAACTAAAAATTAAGGTTTCACTTCAATAGATTCATAAGAAGATGAAAATAATTTTAGAATATTTAAACTACTGATTAGCTTTTTACTACCATTAATTTCTTAAAAACCCAGGCATAAACAGCTCACATTGTATGAAACTCAAAAGTATCTATATTATAAATTGATGATGAAACCTTATTTAGATTATAAATGGGAGGGGTCCCATGAACAGCGCCCCTAGCGGAGAGTAGCTTAAATTCGCATTTCAACTTTTGCCGTCTTCATCAATTTACATTAAAAACATAAAATGGATTAAGTACAAGAGAAAATTGAACTTATTGAAAATCATTACATGAAATACCGATATTTATACATATCGGTAATCGAGAGAAAATTGAACTTATTGACAATCATTACATGAAATACAGATATTTACATATATCGGTAATCGAGAGAAAATTGAACTTATTGACAATCATTACATGAAATACCGATATTTACATGTATTTCATGTAATGATTTTCAATAAGTTCAATTTTCTCTTGTACCATTTTATATTTTTGAAATTGATGAAGACGGCAAAAGTTGAAATTGCGAATTAGAAAAAATTATCAGTGATTGAAAGAGACTATCCACCTTTTACTTGATCAATTAAGTTAGTTACCACAAAAATGAAGAAGTGGAGGCGTAATTACACGAGTATGTTCCAAAACCATCAGTATCTGCAATTTTAAATTTTATTTTAAATCCGGGATAAAAAGAATAAAAATCATCGCGTGCAAATAAAATATTAGAATCTCATCATCCACTTAGAAAACGGCGGGTGAGTGACACCAGATCAATAGTGGACTTTGCTGTGGGTGGGTGTGACTCAAAACGATGCCAATGGGAATGACCTTTGTGTTACGTCATCGCTAACAAAATTTGGACTGTCGAATAATCTGAAATTTAGCCAGACAGTGTAGACACTTTTTTCTAAATACAAATCTACACTACTTATACATATAATTAAGTACCTACTCGTCGTGATGGATTCATCAACAGTGAGCCAATACCAATGAAGCTACAAAAAATTTACAAAGGTTCCTTAAATTACTAAAATAAGAACTAGGAAGTGGTCCTAAAAAAAATCTAATCTAAGATAATGAAAAAGGTTTTAAAAAATTTATCCTCTAAACTAAAAAAAACTTTGACCCGGGGTGGGCCGTTAGGTATAGATACACAATTATGTATAAGTAGCGGGTCATAATAATGTGTATAGTAATAATTATAGCTATCACGTTATTTACATGATATAAAAACTAAAATATTTTAATTTATAATTTATAACTTCATTTCAAAACTTATTAAAACAAAATTGCTCATGTATCTGCTGTCCCAAAAATGTGTTCTCAAACTTTTTTTCATTAAGAATAGGTCAGACAAAAACTGACACGTACTCCAAATTGAAATGGCCCTGAAGTACTGAATATACTTTTATGAAAATAAAAATAGAAGAAAATTGGGACAAACGACGCAAAATGTTTTGCCTAAATCAAGTTAATACGTATTTATATCCGCGTTTTCATCAAGCTATTTCTAGCTGCTTATTTTGAGAAAACGACCAGAGAGAGAGCGCATTCTCGGAACGACAATAGCTTCCCTAATATTGCGGGGCTGACATATAACAAAATGAAAATAGCCACGGACAACGAAGATATTCGCTACGGCCTAGACGATAACATGACTCACATTGGGGGCCTAATTTGGATTTATTTCTATATGTGGATGGCAGTTCTATTGTATAGTTTCTCAAGTTTCAACGCCTAAAGAATTATACTTAAAATGAAAGCACATACGTCACATAGGTACAATCGATAGATTTTTCTATTATAAATTGCACATAAATTGGATTGAAATTGAACTATATTTCATTAGAAAAAAAACCTAACTCCTTTGAAATATGTATAAAATATACCTATTTATAAATATTTTATCTTTACGTAGTTATTTCATCCTCTTTAAGAATCACTTATTTAAAAATATATTTAATATGCATGTCGAATCTGGTGAAATGTTATGATACAAACTTTTTTGTAACACGCATTTCTGAATCATTTTTTTTGCTAAGAAATTATTATGATTCTGTTAGCAAGATCATGATTTTTACTACTAAACTAACCTAACTATCAATCATTATCGTGATTTCTTTAGAATGACTATTTTGTAACCAAAAATATTATTTTATTATTTGGAAAAATATCACTTACGGCACTAATTACAAATTTCTGCGCAATTTACTTATTTTTTCATAAAATAACCTATCACAAAGTATTCAAAAACTTTAAAAAAAAGAATGGACGAAATTGGTGCAGTCTTTCTAAAGATAATGGCGTGAGTGTGACCTAGGGAAATAGAGATTAATTTTTAACTGACTTCCAAGAAGGAGGAGGTTCTATGTTCGTCTGTATGTTTATTTTTACCTTTTTATTTAAATAGATTTAACATCCTAAATAATCATTATTCTATTGGCTATTTGAAAATCTATTCCTAGACTTATTAAGCAACATTTTAGTCACCTATTACATTACTACGTGACAAAGCATCATGCATTTTGGGCACTTTTACCTTCCATATAGGGGAAGAACGTGACAAATATTTGGCAAGTCCGGACGTATTGACAAACGCAGTCGAAATAATGAATTGCTAATGAATAATTAAGTTTATAGTTTACCCACGACTGCCTAATTAGGTTTGTATAAGTTATCTAATGGAGGGAAAGTGTCCCCTACAAATCGTTGGACTTAACAGGAGCACTATATTCCGGTATTATGAGCATAAAAATTGTGTGATCCCGCAATAGTTGTCCTGAGTTTGGGTGTACTTTGTGTCCGTTTAGTGAATGTTTGTAAAGTCCCCTGCGATACAGGGCTTGTTCCTCAGTCCGGGAGGTGTATTTAAAAAAGTAATACATACATCCTACTAATATTATAAACGTGAAAGTTTGTAAGTATGGATGGATGGATTGATGGAATTTTGTTACTCTTTCACGTAAAAACTACTGAACGGATCTGGCACAGAGATAGATTATGGTCTGAAATAATACATTGGCTACTTTTCACAGCGGTAACCGACATCCACGCGGGCGGAGCCGTGGGCAACAGCTAGTGTTTTATATAAATAGTACTATCATGTACAAACGCGAACTCAAAATTAATATCTTTTACACACATCAAACAAACAACATTGTTCAACATGGCTTAGTCGAAGATTAACATTTAACCCACAGAACGTAAGATTAATATATCAAATCTCAAAGTGTAACTGAGTATCAGAATAGATGGCAAACATTACTCATCACGGAAAATATGTAACCTCAAAATGTACGTCTTTAAAATCCACTAGAAGTTGTCCGCGTGGATGTCGGTTATCGCGATAATAAGTAAGTTTAAGAGATGGCGTAATGAGCTTCAATCAATCAATCAGCCTATCGCAGTCCACTGCTGGACATAGGCCTCTCCCAACACGCGCCATAGCACACGGTCCTCCGCCTTCCGCATCCAGTGCGCCCCAGCGACCTTTTTAGGTCGGTGGTCGTGAGATTGATGCCTATAAAAGGGATTGGCTTCAATTGGCAAGACATAACCTATCATGGAAAAAGGCACGGGGGGCAAAGGCCCCCCGTGCCTTATCCATGATAGGTTATAGGGTATCTATATGATAGCCTATACTGTCCCACTGCAGGGCAAAGGCCCTGCAGTGGGACAGTATAGGCTAATAATAATAAAGAGAAGGCACCTTACTAGCGAGCAAGCCCGACTCGGGAAGGAACTCCACTCTCCAGCTTTCATTTACGGATGTGTGTTGAAAAAACGATTTACTATCCCAAGGATAATCCATCCTAAAGCCCAAGGCGTAAAAAAAGGGTCTGCAACACGTAAATGATACCTTTGGTATCGCAAGCATCCATAGGCTACGGTAACTGATTAACATGAGGCGGGCCGTATACTTGTTTGCCACCCAAGTAGTATAAAAAATCTAGATAGATAGATAGGTTACTCTTTATTGTACACCATAAAACATATTTTTTACAAACATTTTAAAAAGGTAATGTACAATGGGCGGCCTTATCGCTAAAAGCAATCTCTTACAGGAGGAATAAATAAATCTAAGCAGCAAGGAATAAATCTACCACAGGATGTGATTTATTCCTTGCTAAATTTCATTATCGTTCGTTCAACCGTTTAGTCGCAAAAATGCCACAGACAGACGAGTTATTTTTGCATATATACATAAAATAGGGGTCGCCCGCGACTTCGTCCGCGTGGTAATTTGGAATATTTTCCCCGATTTTGTAACTTATCTCACTGCTGCTCCGCTCCTATTGATCATAGCGTGATGTTATATAGCCTATAGCCTTCTTGGATAAATGCACTATTCAACAAAAAATATTTTTTCAAATAGAACCAGTACTTTCTGAGATTAGCGCGTTCAACCAAACAAACAATCAAACTCTTCAGCTTTATCCTTACTAATATTATAAATGTGAAAGTTTGTAAGAATGGATGGACGGATGGATGGATGGATGGATGTTTGTTACTCTTTCACGTAAAAACTACTGAACGGATCTGGATGAAATTTGACACAGAGATAGATTATGGTCTGGAATAACACATAGGCTACTTTACTTTTGTAGCGATAACCGACATACGCGCGGGCGGAGCCGCGGACAACAGCTAGTAATATTAATATAGTATAGATTAGTAGGAATGGTAGTCAGGATTCATACACCATAATCTTCATTAACCATGAGTAGTCTCCACACAATTTCATATTAAACCTAGTATTAGTACTTATACGTTGAATATTTACGAACCTATGACGTCACACAATATCCCCGACGGCTATAAAAGATCTAATATGTAGTGGCGCCTGAAGACATGTTTATTAAGTTGAAGTGCTTTCAGAGCTATGCAAGGTCAACTATGGGAAGTTTCATGGCGCCTTGGTGGAATTACTATGTATAAGGAAAAATAAGTTGGAATAAGTAGAAAGCTGACTGCACGGTTGATTTAGTGGTTTAAGTGGTTACCTCGCCATTTTCTGCCACGCGCCGTATTGTGGGTTCGATCGATTGAAAATTGTGTGATCCATAAGTATTTGTCCAGAGTCTGTGTACTTTGTGTCCTTTAATTGTAAGTTTGTAAAGTCCTCCGCGACACAGGGCTGGTAGGGCGCTGGAGGGTATATGAAAAAAAAACCTATTGAAGCCAAGTGGCAAAGTGACCGACTTTTAACACCATGTGGTGTGACTTCGACCTCGATATTACCAATAATTATATATTTTTGTAGTTTTTTTTTTCTTTTTTATAAAATGTAATGCAACAATGACACCAAGCCCTGTGTTACTGGGGACACAAATTACATCCAGACTCGGAACAAACATTTATGAATCACACACTCATGACCAAAATCTGTCCCACTACTGGGTACCTCTTTATTTCTCTTTCTCTTGATAGGAGAGAAAGAGGGTTTAGGTCTTTAGTATTTTTTCTGGGTTTTCTAAAGATTTTTTCCTTCACCGTTAGCAGATTTCCTGCACCGTTACAAATGTGAATTCCACAAAGTGATATTTACATTAGTACTGCTACCTCAGTAGAACTCACACCTCTTACGTGCAAGTCGGTTAACTAACTTCTTAGGTTGGATTATAAATTGGACTAATTAATTACGTATACTAACTCTATGTTGTACACTCTAAAATAAATATCCTACTCTTAGATAGGGCGCATATAATGACAAAATTGCAGCATTTTGTGAACACATTAGCTATAAAATTTAATGTCCCCTTATGCGTGCATAATGTCACGCTCATGAACACAAACATGTTTCTTGGAATAATGTCAACGTCTCACAGATTTAATAACTCCTTTCGTTGTTGGTGAAAATTGGAACTCGGATTACATACGAGTACACTACGGTCCTCAAATATTCAGTTGTTGTGCAATCACTCGAAACTTTTCAATAACTTTTTCTGATTATTTTAAAACTATCCGTTGCCCGCGGCTCGCGTGGATTTCGGTTATCGCGATAAAAAATGGCTTATTTGCTATTCCAGACTATAATCTATCCCTATGCTAAATTTCATCCAGATCCATTTAGTAATTTTGACGTAAAAGAGTACCTAACAAACATCCATCCATACATCCTCACACTTTACAATTGTCAATATAGTTTGAAACTTAATGTCACACATTTGAAATTTAATTTTAGTTTAATTTTGATACGTAATTATAATCATGTGCAAACCGGGAATTCTTTGTAAATAAATAATGTATTTGTTAAAAAAATGTCTTAAGTTCTAGATTGCTAAGTATAGCATGACCACTTAGTCAAACTAGATAAACAGAAAGAAAGAAAGATAAAAATCTAATTTGTTTTGCTGAACATAATAAAACTACACTATTGACTAAATATGGGATATTTTAATGGTTTCTTCTATTTAAAACGTAGCCATTGCTTCATTTTATTGCCATGGTTTTGTACCTAGGTTTCAAGAGGACCTGAAAGATATTCTTTAAATACTTTTTATTTACAAATCATTCATTTTACACAAACCCACTGGAGGCACCTAGTATAGATTGCGCAAACTACATTCCGAGGATTATCGTTGCCAATTTCTTATCCGGCTTCAAAGCTAGAAGTGGAAACAAATAAGTGGGTAAACACATTAAATATGACGATGAGAAAAAAATAAGGAGTTGACGTTGAGTGATTGTAAATAATGAACCGTTCGATGAGTGGTTGTAAACAAGTTTGTGTTTTCGGATATTTTGTTCTCCAAGTCAAAGATTAGGAAGTTGATTCAAGACTATATATATTTTCTTACTAGCGGCTCGTGCCGCCGGCTGATTCTCTAAGAAACAGCGATGGCAAACTGACAGTTGTGATCGCAAACTGACAGTTGTGATTGCTCGGTGACGGCACAATCTATTGACTAAACGTCAAAAAGGCTCGGTTTTTGCTCTTACGGAATACCGATTTTCAATCTGACAGCCAGATTTTGCTCGGTTTTTGCGGTGGCTCGGTTTTTGCTCTTACGGAATACCACTGCCGGCTTCGCACACTTGGACATTTATCCCGTATTTCTTTTTGAATAAAATATAGCCTTTGTTACCCGCTGATAATGTAGCTTTCTAATGGTGAAAGAATTTTTAAAGTCGGTGTAGTAGTTTTTGAGTTAAGTCGCTACATACAAAAATACAAATCTTTCTTTTTTATAATAGTGGAGATTAATCTCTCAGTTATTATCCATAGGATAGAAAAACCGTTTCCCTAAACGAGCGCTGGAGATTTGTACTCACACACAGGAACACAACTATACCGCTATGTGTAGTTATTTGGCTGTGGTCTTCTGTGAGGTTAAAGTCCTTCCCCAGTCGGGCTTGCTCGCTAGTATGATTCCCTACCTCTCTGTTTCTGTGTCAGGAATTGCTTTAAATGATTTAAACTCAACATGTTTTTTATCATGGGCATTTTGCATTGAAGACAATAGCACAACTTATACAATTTTACCTAACTTCCAATCTACATGGTAAGTAAGCATTAATGACATATGGGACTTCAACAATGTTCCAATTCTGGCTTTAAGTATACTGTGGTCTTCATTGGCTTATGTTGGCCCAACGTGTAGACCTTTATAGAGAATAAATTATATTCCATTGGCCTTGAAAGATCTTTAACCTATGCTTAATGCTAATATCATATTAGTTTGCCTATGTACTTATGTTAATAACTAAATACATATACAGTCACGCACGACAATTCAATTAGTTTTAATATATATTCTATATTATATCTTAATATATATATCTTGTGTGCGTGTGTATGTGACTGAACTCCTCCTAGACGGGTGGACCGATTTTGATGAAATTTTGTGTGTGTGTTCGGGTAGGGCCCTGGATGGTTTAGATTCACAATTGGACCCGGTAGGTGGCGCTGCTGTCGGTATTTCAGCTTTTTCCGGCAGGACGACGTCTGCCAGGTCCACTAGTTATAAGGTATATTTAGCCTAGTGGTTAGTGACCTTGAATGTTTAGCTGAAGGTCGTGGGTTTGACTCCCAGTATTTTTTTTAGTGAAAAGTTTTTCTGGTTGCCGCTGAAAATCAGCGCTGTTGTGTTGCTACTCTTGCTGGTTGCAGTATAATTAGCAATATGCTGAGCGACACAATTTTTAGTTTTTCCTTAATTGTTATTAGTTCAATGTTTTTCTAGTTTTATTCGAAATGTATTTTTTTTGTTTTTGTAATCCTTGTTTTTTATTTTTAACTAGCGGCCCGCCCCGATCTTGCCTGGGTTAAACTTTTTTCAGTGCATCTTTTTTTAACATGAGAATCTTCTCCTGACTGACAACAAAAAATAATGACCGAAATCGGTCCAGCCGTGACAAAGGGAAATAGGGATTCATTTTTATGTATAAGATGTTGTGCGTCATCTGCGTGTTAAAATAATTGTTTTTTTTCTTTCTGTCTTTCTTTCTTTCTATGCTGCCTATGTGCTATTTAAACTATAATCTATCTCTGAGCAAAATTTCGTCCAAATCCGTTGAGCCATTTTGGCGTAATTGAATAACAAACATCCATCTATCCATCTAAACTTTCCTATTTATACTTAACTAGCTTATACCCGCGACTTCGTCCGCATAAGTTTTTTTGTTTTCTCCCGGCTGTAAGTCAATCCCTGCAACAATGTCCCACTATCGTGTTCCAGTCCTCAACTTCACATCAAAATTTGTTCAAAACCAACCTAAGCTACATAATGGATAGCTCCGAATGTTTCCTTAGTAAATATAAAAAGTAAATAATGTAAATCGGTTTAAAATACTACTAACTACCTACCTGCCAACCCCCGATGTTAGACAGTGTGACATCCGCAACATCGTCTGCGTAGGAAGTACTAACTCAATGTAAGTAGTATAATAATGTAGGAAGCTAAAAATAAGAGGCCTTATTACTGTAGTACATTTTTGTAAACTATGTTCTTTGTTTTTCCCTCTCTGGCCAACACATGGAGATTCTGTGGACTTGAAACACGTGAGCAAGCCACGTATAATTGTCCGTGAGAAAAACAACTCTTTTCTAAATTAATGCCGGCTACTTTTAATGTTTGCCCCTGAGCTTTATTTATCGTCATAGCGAATGTGATTTTCAGCGGAAACTGTAATCTCTTAAACTGGAATGGCAAATCTGTCGGAATTATGGGTATACGGGGGATTAAAACGTTCTCTCCTTTTGCCATTCCAGTCATAATGATTGCTTTTACAATATTGCGACCGAGGTGTGTTACTTGCAACCGTGTTACATTACACAGTCTTGGTGCATCTAAATTCCGCATCAAAAGGACAGGAACGCCTACTTTCAGCCTCAGTTTGTGTGAAGGTACTCCCGACAGTTCTAAAGAATTAAGAAATTCTACAGGGTATGATGTTACTTGTTCAGTATCCATTACAGTGTCTACAGAGAGAAACTCAACAATATCACCTTCCACGCGTGACATAATTTGCTCGTTTATCTGTCCCACCATTTCATTCGTCGGCGCTAAAATTGCTCTTTCACATAACCATTCTCTATTCCTCATATTAGTTAGCAGTTCGCTATAGACGAAGTTATTTAGATCATCTGGATTATGCACAACATTGCAGAATTCACGATCCAATGTAATCATGCCATTACCATCCTTTGCCATACGATCTTCTCCAATTTTAAGAAGAGCAGCAGCATATTGTCCAGATTGTACATCATTGTGTAGTTGTTACTCTCATATTTGTAGACAGACTAAACGTTTTTACGTGCACCCATAACGTTGACGCTTTTAAACACGCATTTATTTCATCTGCAGGGGTGCCTTTAGTGATAACCGGCAAAGTCTGTCTAAAATCGCCCCCATGATATTTGGATTACTCTTGATGTCTTTCAAAGTCCGATCTAGAGCTTCAATTGCTCTTTTATGGGACATAGTACACTCATCCCAAACTAATAATTCACATTGCTGCAACATACGTCTACGCTCGCTGTTTTTACTTATATTACAGACTGGCATTTCTTCATGGGCTAAGTTTAATGGCAGTTTAAGCACCGAATGTGCCGTTCGACCACCATTGAGCAGAGTGGCGGCTATTCCGGAAGAGGCAACTGCTACAGCAATTCCTTTATCTTTTCGGATTTGCGCTAAAAGCAAGTTTAAAAGAAAGGTTTTTCCCGTGCCTCCGGGAGCATCCAACAATTTCTGTGGTGTAGGTAATTAGATTTTATCTGTATGTAATGTAACAGTCAGTTGAATAAAAAATCGTATACAAATCAGATCAATAGTTTTGGCGTAATGTGATTCTAGACAGAGTTTTAATGTTGTAGATAGGTAGCTGTGTATAGGTTCCTGTGGGAATGAGATATTTTCCCGAAGTAAAAAGTAGTCTGAATTTTGGTACCTTCCTACCCTATAAGTTAAGTAGTGTGATGGAATGTCGCTAAGTTCCGATCCAAGTAAAACTGTTAAATAAAGACAGTTGCATCAAAATTGTATCATAAATTCCCTAAATTATGGCGCCTACCGACCCTCTAAGTTAGAAAAGTGATCAAATTCTAACTTGAAGTCTTAGTAACACTCAGTTAAAAAAAAAAACATCAATATCATTTCAGTAGCTATGGCGACATGCACTTCTTGACACGATCACGCTAGATTTCCGCGGGAATGAAGTATTTTCCCGCCGTAAAAAGTAGCCTGTGTCCGTGCCTAGGATCCTATCTTTATATTAACCAAGTCTTATAAAAATCCGTTCAGACGTTAGGGCATGAATGAGGTAAACTTTTAAAACAAACGATTAAAAATCACTAACTTAATTAGTTTTCTGCCTACTGCCTACGCCTTAACTACGATGACGTGATCATTTTGATCTTATATCCTTTTCTAGGTAACTATCTATCACCTAACTAAATTTCATCAAAATCCGTTCAGCCGTTTAGGCATGATAGAGCAAAACTCCCAGCAAAAACCATAAAAAAATCACTAACTCAATTCAGTTTTCTGCCTACTGCCTACGCCTTAAGTACGATGACGTGATCATTTTGATCTTATATCCGTTTTTAGGTAACCATCTATTACGTTACTAAATTTTATCAAAATCTGTTCAGCCGTTTAGACGTGAAAGAGCAAAAGTCCCAACAAAAACGACTAAAAATCACTAACTCAATTTAGTTATCTGCCTACTGCCTACCCCCTAAGAACGATGGCGTGATTATTTATAGCCTATGACCATTTCTAGGTTATCATCTATCACCATATCAAATTTCATCAAAATCCGTTCAGCCGTTTAGGCGTGAAAGAGTAACAGACAGACAGACAGACAGACAGACAGAGTTACTTTCGCATTTATAATATTAGTATGGACGCCTACCGACCCTCTAAGTTAGAAAAGTGATCAAATTCTAACTTGAAGTCTTAGTAACACTCAGTTAAAAAAAAAAACATCAAAATCATTTCAGTAGCTATGGCGACATGCGCTTCTTGACACGACCACGCTAGATTTCCGCGGGAATGAAGTATTTTCCCGCCGTAAAAAGTAGCCTGTGTCCGTGCCTAGGATCCTATTTTTATATTAACCAAGTCTTATAAAAATCCGTTCAGACGTTAGGGCGTGAATGAGGTAAACTTTTCAAACAAACGATTAAAAATCACTAACTTAATTAGTTTTCTGCCTACTGCCTACGCCTTAACTACGATGACGTGATCATTTTGATCTTATATCCTTTTCTAGGTAACTATCTATCACCTAACTAAATTTCATCAAAATCTGTTCAGCCGTTTAGGCATGATAGAGCAAAACTCTCAGCAAAAACCATAAAAAAATCACTAACTCAATTCAGTTTTCTGCCTACTGCCTACGCCTTAAGTACGATGACGTGATTATTTTGATCTTATATCCGTTTTTAGGTAACCATCTATTACGTTACTAAATTTTATCAAAATCTGTTCAGCCGTTTAGACGTGAAAGAGCAAAAGTCCCAACAAAAACGACTAAAAATCACTAACTCAATTTAGTTATCTGCCTACTGCCTACCCCCTAAGAACGATGGCGTGATTATTTATAGCCTATGACCATTTCGAGGTTATCATCTATCACCATACCAAATTTCATCAAAATCCGTTCAGCCGTTTAGGCGTGAAAGAGTAACAGACAGACAGACAGACAGACAGAGTTACTTTCGCATTTATAATATTAGTATGGATATTAGTAAGACTACAGATAAAGTGAGAAGCTGTGCCTATAAACTAGTTATTAATAAATAATAATGCATAAATATACATTTGGCAATTAATGGCGGTGTGTTTGCATAATTATTAATTGTTTTGTCAATAATTGAACGGATTTCATGTTTGCTTGAGGGTAATATACGACTTGAATACTTGCACGTATGTTTGTGTTATGGTGAGAATTCAATACCATGTTAAAAATTTAATTATTCACTAATGAATTAAGATGTATATTATACTAGTAATCCTTACTAATATTATAAATGTGAAAGTTTGTAAGAATGGACGGATGGATGGATGGATGTTTGTTACTCTTTCACGTGAAAACTACTAAACGGATCTGGATGAAATTTGGCACAGAGATAGATTATGGTCTGGAATAACACATAGGCTACACATAGGCTACTTTTTACAGCGATAACCGACATCCACGCGGAGCCACGGGCAACAGCTAGTAATGTAATAATGTAACGTGAGGCGCTCATAGCTAGGTGCACTCGCTGTTCGGTAAACGATCAGCGGATTAAGCTACCAAGGGCGCAGTAACCCTATAGATGGGTGACCGCATAGTGGTATTTCATCTGAGCATCTCCATGCTTCGGAGGGCACGTTAAAAGTCGATCCCGTCTGGTAACAGTCGTTAAATCACGACAGAGGCTTGAATATGGGCGATCTAAATAACTCTGTCACCAGGTTGGCCACTAACCAAACGATAAGAAGAAGAGTAATAATATTTAATAGCAACCCATATATGTCCCACTGCTGGGCACGGGTGTCTTCATCAAGAGAGAGAGGGTTCAGGCCTCAACGCATCTCAGGTATTGAGTACGCGCACTTGACACCCCTGTCTCTTTCTAACTAGGCGCCCGAGACCGTAGTTAGAAAGAGACGGTATTAAGTAAGTACGCGTACTCAATACCTGAGCTTCGTTTATAAATACGACCCCTAATTGGGACCTCATGTATAATTAGCAACATTAAATCATCACATAGAACTTAAGTCTTATTGTCGATTTATTCTTGATCAAAATTCACTAATGCGGGTTGGTAAATCTGACATGTCTTTAGAATTTCTTCTAAGACATGTGGGTTTCCTCATGATGTTTTCCTTCACCGTTAGCAGATGGTAAATCATTTGCTTAGTACATTATAAATTCCACAAGTGAAATTTACATTGGTACTGCCACTCGGGATTGAACTGGCACCTCTTGCGTGCAAGTCGGTCACTTTCCCACTCGGTCACCACCGCTTATATTTATAAATGCGATAGTTTGGATAGATGTTTATTGTTACTCAATCGGCTGAACGAATCTAAATGAAATTTGGCATTGAAATAGATTATCGATCGATGTCGATGATCCCAATGAAGTATGTCAGACCCTCTAGACAAGTGGCATAAACGGTAGTCAAATCAAAAAGTCAAAATAACAAATGTATGGGATTTGACATAAGTTTACGATATAATGTCATAAACGTACGTCAAATCTCATACATTTACTTTTTTGACTTTTCGATTCGACCACTGTTTATGGCACTCGTCTAGAGGGGCAGGATTGTTAGGCAGCAAGGAGAAGTCAATGGTCTCTGCCTATCAGCGCTGGTACTCGTAGCTTCGGTATGGAACCGTGAATTATGCCTGTATAATATACTAGCTTCCACCCGTGACTTCACCCGCGCGTACATAACCTTGGGAACAGTTGTTTTCCGGGATATAAAGTAGCCTATGTGTTATTCCAGACAATAATCTATCTCTATGCCAAATGTAAACTAGATCCGTTTAGTAATTTTTGCGTGCAAGAGTAACAAACATCCATACATTCTTAGAAACTTTCGCGTTTGTAACATTAGTAGGATTTCAGACCAAAGTAACTGCCTCGGTGGCACATTGGTCGATGTGTGTGACTGCTGATCACGAGGTCCCGGGTTTGATTCCTGGGTCGGTCCAAAAAATTATATTGGATTTTTCTGTCAAGAGATTCACAATAGATGCCCTGAGTTTAAATATTGGCAGTGTTTACAATCCCGTGCTTCTAAAAGCACGTAAAGCCGTTGGTCCTACGCCTGATCTCTCTCAGGTCGTGTCGAATTGCCATCCCACCGGACTATGGGAGTGAGGGAATGAAGAGTGCACTTGTGTTTGCGCATACACTTGTGCACAATAATATATCTCGCGCAGATGGTTAGTCTCCGTCGAGATTAGCCACCGTGACCGAAATTCGATAAGAATATTACATTATATTTCCAATAATAGGTACAGCGCCGATGTTTGCAAAATAGCTGAGAGGCGAGAGCAGCTGAATGAAATAAGTTGGAGAAGCCTATGTCATAGTATAAGGAAGATTATCTTTCTGTAAAGTGTGGACACTGCCGTAATCTGCCAAAATAAATGCCTACAGTTTTGAACCGATTCAGTTAGCATATACGTACGGGCTGGCAACGTAGTGGACGCCCGCGACCGGTGGCGTTCGAAGTCCAAAAACCGTGGGATTTGAAGTTTACGACTTTATATCGTTAATTCATGTCAAATCTCATTTGCTTTCTATTCTATCCGATTCGACTATCATTTATACAACTTGTCTAAAGGGGCTATCACTCACGCGTTGCCGACCCAGTAGAAATCTATTAACTCCTTTCTTGAAAAACTCCATGCTCCGTAGTCCCTTGGGAAAACCTCGACAGTGAGCTCATTCCACATACAATTATTTTTCCTACGATACATCTAAAACGACGCCCACATGATTTAGACAGAATCTGTCATAGTTAATCCAATACCCACACAATCTAGTTGACGACTAACACATCACGTGATGCCCGATTATGATTCAAAACAAATACAAATTTTATAAATAATACTGTTAATAACTAAGGGGACATTTTAAAGACAGCTGTGGTGGCATATTGCCAGGGAGTGTACTCGTACTATGCCATTTGCCAACGTACGCTAGTGACGTCATTACTATCTATATCTCTCTTTTTTACACGTCATATATTATTTGTCATTAAGGTGGGAGTGTCAATAATTTGAAAATCTTGTCTAAAATATTTTTGTTTCTTATTATTTAAGCTGAGTGTGTGATGAGAAATTTATCTTTTTAAATATTAAGTAAATGATTTTTAAATGGTTTCAGTATTTTTGTGTCGGCGATAGCTTAAGCTATTATTTTTAGCAGTAAAATATATAATTCTACCTCAAGTTCAAGATCACGCCTCATTCGTTTTAGATATAAATGTATTCATTTAAACTGTCTTCACTAAGTTACAGAAGCGGACGTTAAGATAACCAGTAAATTAATTCACCTATGTTATTACCCTTTCCTTTTAAAAATAAGGAAGAAGCACGAGACAGCAATAGGAATTGCATATCAAATCAGCGTAGCCTTGATTTCGATGACGTCTTACGAAAGAAGTACTCTTTCAATGCTGGTTTTAAGAGGAAACAGAGGCACCCTCTTCACAGTTTATAGGTTGGGGTTACTTAATGGTGTGCCCAGACAAAGAACTTGTCTCTCCCAATAAAACTCCTGAAACTGTTAATTAAGCTATAGAAATTTTATTTATTTATTTTTTATTTATTTATATTTGGAAAACCAACAGCTTATACAAAATAATTAATATTTAGGTTATGAAACATAAAGCCAATTACAGGTTTTCACGAATAGCATCAAAACAACACACAACACACTCAGCGATCAGAATATGTCACACCTTGAACAGAAGGTAATCTAGGTACTAACTATGATCAAAAAAGTTAAGGTTTAGTTGGCTGCGCACTACAGAGCTTTTGGTATTAAAAGGATCGAAAGAGTACTCTTTACACAATCTATTAAGGTCGCTGCTTGCTCGCACAATATATGAATTTTGTCTATAGTTAGAAGATGAAAACGGGACAGATATAGGAGGGTTGTACCTAACTGAGCGTTGCGGAACATTAAACTGCAGTTTTTGTAATAGGCTAGGGCAATCTATTTCATTGGATAGTATTTTAAACATGTAAGAACAGTCGGCTAACCGTCGTCGATTAACAAGAGGCTGAATGTGAAATTTTTTGCACAGATCAATGTAATTATTCGAACTATATGGTATCTTTAGACGAAAACACAGAAATCTTAGAAACCGTTTTTGAATGCTCTCGATTCGGTCAATGTAAATACTATAACGTGGATTCCATATTTGTGAGGCATATTCGAGGTGACTTCTGACAAATGTACAATAGAGTATCTTAAATGTTTTGGCTTTTTTGAAGCATCTAGAAATTCTCATCACAAAACCTAAGGCCTTCGAAGCTTTAGCGATTATTTGCTCGATATGTATATCAAACAATAGCTTTGAATCGTGGTAGACGCCGAGGTCCCGTACTCCATCACATCTTGGTAATACTTGCCCCTTCAGTTCATAAGATGCTAGTAGCGGCAAGCGTTTCCTACTGAACGAGACTACTGAGCATTTAGCGGGGTTAAGGTCTAGTTTATTTATTTGACAGTAAATATCAAGACGTGCTAGGTCAGACTGAAGAGTCTTCACATCCCTTCACATAGTAGAATAAATCTTCATATCATCGGCAAAGCATAGAAGATTAGACGTGTGGAAGCATGAGTCGATGTCGTTCACATACAGGATAAAAAGCAATGGGCCGATCAGTGATCCCTGGGGAACGCCGCTTGGGATGGAAACCCAGCTCGAGATATAATTACTGACTACGACAGCCTGAGACCTATTTTCCAAATAAGAGGAAAACCATCTGAGTAAATCTCCTCTTATGCCGCTATTAAATAACTTTATTTTTAGGATGCTGTGATCTATTCTATCAAATGCTTTACTGTAATCAGTGTAAACGACATCGACCTGTGCCCCACTGTCCATTCCTTCAGTCACATAGTCGTTCAATAATACTAAGTTTGAAGTTGTGGAACGGCCTCTCAAAAAACCATGTTGCAAAGGACTAAAGGAATTTTTTAACGCGGCATAAACTTGATCGTAGATGACTCTTTCGAAGACTTTTGCTAGAATACATAATTTAGATATTGGCCTATAATTAACAATGTCGTTTTTCGAGCCTTTCTTGTGAACGGGACTTATATATGCAGACTTCCATACCCCAGGAACAGTAAAAGTGGCGAGTGACTTCTTAAAAAGTAAACATATCGGCAAAACAATAGATTTAGCACAGCCTAAAATAAATTTGGGTGATAAGTGATCCGGGCCAGTAGATTTAAATGGATCAAGATTACTTAGCAATTTTTCAATATAGTCCACATTGATTTCTATTGAGCTAATGTCGTACAATACATTATTACTATTACTATCTACCATAGACGGAACAAGGCCATGATTGGAGTTACTTAATGATAATAATAATAAACTTATGTTCCGCAGTTAACTGTCCTGAGAGGATTTTTGCTGTAAGGGTATTTGATTAACCCAAGATATCTAAGACAATTACGTCAGGGCGTTTATAGAATCCAATATTTCTATAAATATGGAATAGTTGCTTTATTATATTTGGATGAGGTTGTCGGTTACTAGATATATGTATACATATATCGTCGCTCGTTATAGAGGAGCTCGTAGTTAAGTAATAGGCTCTTGGATTGATAGATTTGCGTAGTGAGGAAGGAAACCCACATATTTATTAAATTTTTATCACTTTTTTTATCTTTAATTTTTTTTTTGTTAAAGGCCAGTTAAAGCCAGCGTTGGACAAGGCGTAGTAACCAGTGCGCACTGCCATTATGTGCTGGTTCCGCTCCGAGTGCCTTATCACATTCTTTTTGGTTGTTCAATTTAGTTCTTCTTTCTTTATTACTCCGTTTGTATTATTGTGTTTGATGAACATAGCCTTTCTTCCTTTTAGTATAATTTAGAGATTCGTTTTGAAATAAACGTATTCCTATCCCAGGGATACTACCATCTTAAAGCCTTGGTGTAAAAAAAAAAACACGCAAGTGGTAATACCTCTGGTATTGCAAGCGTCCATAGGCTACGGTAACTACTTAACATCAGGCAGGCCGTATGCTTGTTTGCCACCCAAGTAGTATAAAAAAAATGGTCTAATGCGATTTTCACCAACGATTATAGGCACAACAAACCGCTGACATAGCATCGATTACGTACAGAGAATAATTAAGGTCACATTTCGAATAAAAGCTTTGCCGTCTAACGTTTAAGATCTGTTTTCTTTGATATAATCGATCATTTTACCAAGGTAACGAATGTTTCCTGTGTTACCTACTCGATTTACAGATATCGAGCTAAACCTTTTTGTGTAATGGATAACCGATTATACTTTTTTGTGATTGAAGTGCTTTATTTGTTTCCACTAAATTTTGTCTTCTTTTTAGTACTACTTTTTAGCAAACAAGCATACTGCCCGCCTGATGGTAAACTTGATATATGAGGTGCTCATAGCCAGGTGCACTCGCTGTTCGGTAAACGATCAGCGGGTTAAGCAACCAAAGGCACGGTAACCCTATAGATGGGTGACCGCATAGTTGTATTTCATCTGAACGTCTCCGTGCTTCGGAGGGCACGTTAAAAGTCGGTCCCGACTGTTAACAGTCGTTAGATCACGACAGAGGCCTAAATATGGGCGATCTAAATAACTCTGTCACCAGGTTGACCACTAACTAAACGATAAGAAAATGGTAAACTTGATGCATGTTATGATGTAGCCTATGATCGCTTGCAGGTAGATATTTGATTGTGGTCTTCTGTAAGATCCATCTCCAGTCGGGCTTGCTCTGTTGTTTGGTGTCCTCACAGATATATATCTGTGGGTGTCCTACTTAAGGTACTTCGAATGTAGGCTAATATACGTATGTATTGAGCATGTAAGCGGCTAGACTACCTATTGTCTGTTTTCGAGTTGGTCTGTTGATCTGTTTCCCTTGAGGCTAATGTCTCGAGGGTGGGGGGAGGGAAACTATGACGTCTGCCGTCTGCGGTATCAACCGAATATGTTTGGTAACAATTTAAGTACACACAGTAACGGAGTTAGCTGTACAGCCCCTCTAGACAAGTGGCATAAGCGATAGTCGAATCGAAAAGTCAAAAAAGTAAATGTATGGGATTTGACGTAAGTTTACGATATAATGTCGTAAATATACGTCAAAACCCATACATTTGCTTTTTTGACATTTTGATTCGGCTACCATTTATGCCACTTGTCTAGAGGGGCAGGGCCGCTATATGAAGATTCGTTTTTTAAGAAAACCATTGTATATATTTCTGTGGAATTTGGTGTACAGTTCCCGATAGACAGTGATGTTGAGGAATATTTTGACGCCTAAACGACAGTTTTTTTTTCTATTTTATTTATTTTTATTTTATGTATATTTCTTACCTTGTAAGTTTAAAATTTAGTTTTATGAAGTGTAAAAAAATGTGTATTGTTTCTGTAAATGAAAAAAAAATAAAAAAATAAATACATAACATTATTACAATAAAAACTCAAGTTACACAAAAAAAAATCTCATGTAGTGTTACAAGTCTGTTACTTTCTTAACCGATGACTAATGCTTTATACCTACTAGCTAATAATATAATAGCGACACGTATTCCTGCGAAGGCCAGCTGCAAACGATACGACAAAACGAATGTTCCTGCGAACACACAAGTGGTAGAAATCGATAGGGACCGCCCACTGACCTATTTAACGTAGATTAAGAAGAGGCTAACCGACCCCGAGATGTCTTGTTTTTGTCTCGTGACTAGCAAGCTTTATATCACAGATAACGAATAGTCCTGAATTAGGTAGAATACAATAAATTTATCAAATGTATCCACGGAGTAAGTTGGGACTTTCGATGTAAAAACTGTTATCGAGTTACCAATTTACAAGGCCTCAGAAACTGTGGTTTGCTACTCGTATCTATGTATATCGACTGTACTGTTTGATGGTCTAATGGTTAGTGCCTCTGACTGCTAAGCCTGAGGTAGTAAGTTCGATTCACACCTAGGACAAATCTTTGTGTGATGATGACGATTATTTGTAATGTGTCTGGTAAACTATCTGCAAAGAATATGGTCCGCTTGATGGTAAGCTGTTACCGTAGCCTATGGACGCTAGCAATACTGGAGGTATCACTTGTGTTGCTGGCCTGGGATAGGAAAACGTTTCTTTCAAAACCAGTCCATAAATAAGCGCTGGAGACCTGTACTCACACACAGGAACACAACCACACCGCTGTGTGTAGTTTTTTGGCTTTCGTCTTCTGTAAGGTGGCGGTTCTACCTCAGTTGGGTTTGCTCGCTAGTATAGTGCCATACCTCTTTTAAGTTACTAAAGATTAGTCCCAAAAATAGAAATTAAAATCCTTAATATTATATTTCAGAGATGGAATTTACTAATGAATGATTATAGAGATGAACAGAAATGTTCTCACCTAAGTAAAGCAACTGTGTTCAATTAAAAATGCCCTCCTGAGAGACCTTGAGGGGTGGTGTTCATTCACTCGAGTAATGAACTTGTCTAACGTGAGAGATAAGGGAATTAGAATAACGTGGAGTAACTTCAGTTGTTTAATTATACTAGAAACTTAAATATACAATAAATATTATAAAGCTGAAGCTAGTTTGTTTGGTTGAACGTGCTAATCTCAAAAAGTACTGGTTCGATTGGAAAAAAATCAGTGCTTTTAGAGATTAGCGCGTCCAACCAAAACAAACTCTTCAGCTTTATAATATTACTATATATATATAGATAGATATCATTGAGTCTAGATGTGTTACAGTATAATATGAACTACATATAGTGTACAGCCAGCTAACGATTTATTTTTAGAACATTGGTCAGACCTACTAGGCTGGAATGGTCAAACAGGTGACCCGTAAAGCTGTTCCATACAATTTTAATTACCCTTATTCTGAATAGGTATTGAAATTATATTACTAGCTGTTGCCCGTGGCTCCGTCCGCGTGGATGTCGGTTATCGCGGTAAAAAGCCTATGTGCTATTCCAGATTATAATCTATCTATGTGCCAAATTTCATCTAAATCCGTTTAGTAGTAGTTACGTGAATGAGTTTCAAATATACTTTTTTACAAACTTTGTCATTTATAAAATTATTAAGTAGTAGGATATCTTTATGGTTACTATAATAGACAACGGGTCTAGATCATGATATATTAATTTTAAGGTTTATATAAACCTTACAATTCCTTAAAAACCTTTAAATTTGACCGAAACATTGGTTTCGGTTGAATTACACCGACCGTGGTCACGGGTGGACCGTGATGGTGACTTTAGTTCCAAATAGTTACTGTCTGTAGAATACCTTAACACTCAACGCATCAAACTATTTTATTTCACCTAAATTAGACTCCCTCCGTATGGATGTTGGTTATCGCGATAAAATGAAGGTACCCCATCTTCCTTTCACCAGGATACCATCTGTCTCGTTGTCTATTTCATTAAAATCCGTTCAGCCGCTTAGTCCAGGAAGGGTAACAGACACTCAGCAATAGATCCACAGACACAGTTACTTCCATATTTATATTAAACAAGTAATTTTATATACCTTTGAAAATACGTCTTAAAAAAATAAGTAATTTCTTTTAAATTTATAAGCCAAAGAATTGCATCTATTCGGCTATTGTCGCGAAAAGGCACGAATTCACAAAAGTCAAGGCATTACCATAAACCTACTATCTCTCATTTTAAAATACATTTGACCTTTGCGCAGGAAATCTTGATAACGGGGAGCTCATTTGAATTTGTAATAATTTTATTTTGAATGAATGCTGGTATTAAGGAGAAATGGTTCTTATAATCTTCATGACCATGATTTCAGCAAATCTGTTACTTATTTACGAGGTTAAAATAATATAAATGAATAGGAATATTTATGTTGTAACCCCGTAAAGTTATTTCAGAATCAGATATCCAAAAAAATACTCGAACAAATATTATTGAGCACACAAAAAGGGGACATCACAAATATTGGCGCGCTCCGGTAACCGATATTGCAGATTCAGACTTTCGACAAACTTTGGTAAAATTTGCGAGAAAATAAAGGCTTTTATCGAGCATAGGAATGCGTAATAGCCCATTTGGGTGAAGCGCTCTCATACGAGCTATGTCGGGGTCTTTGTTTAAGGCCCAGTGAGCTCAGTGATTTCGGGTTTCTCTTGCGAAAGCGGTCGGTGATAGATGGCGGAATTTCAGATATTGATTGATCGCTGTAAGTTCTTTGTGGAGCGCCCACTTTAGGTATCTATACCTACAGATTATTGGATATCAGTAAAAAAACCGATTCCTATTTAGGAAAAATAAGACCGTCTGTATCGTCGTTATTTTCTGTTTGTCGTACGTCTGCTTGTAACTTGCGTATAAATAATACAAAGCCGTCTCCACGAAGCGTCAATGTTTAATTTGCGTAGTGGCATGCAACTGTCATGTTAGGGTTAAATACTTTTGTTTCTTTATAAAATTGCGGTTTAAAATTGAAGAATTAAAAACCTAATATTCAATATACGTCTAAAATCATTTTTAGGACACATGTAATCTAAGACTAGAGGACCTAAGAATTTGTAGATAATGTGCCTATATGGAATGTATTTTTAAACAACTCCCGTACTATAAATTATTTAGGTAGTCAAAGGAAAAAAGTAATAATATATGTACTTGTTTTAGAAGTAGTAGGTAAAAGGCGCTATGTGAAAATAAAAAATATCATTAGTTGATTTAATAATATACCTGTATTTAAACATCCCCTAAAACCATAATCTGCATCAAAAGCGAAGAAGACTATTGCTGATTTTAGATATCCACACAAGACATTTCTATTCTGTTCAGTCCAGGAAGCAGTAAAATCGATGTAATAATGCTCCATTTCACGACTTCCTATCTCGAACCCGCATCGATTCAATCAATAGATAGTGAAAAAGAAAATTAGCTTTTACTAAAGCAAAAGGCAAAGACCCTATCAACTCAACTCCCCTCAAAGACAAAGTCGTCTGCATCTGAAATGGTATTACAAATTCATATATTCCTATTTCTATCTGGATTCGACCTTTCAGTCTATCGAATCGATCGCGGTCCAGGAATATATAATACGAGTACGTGGCTGCAAAAGGTCAGACCTCAGACAGTTGGACTAATTTTGTGGATATTTTTAAAATACCAGCGACACATGGAGGGCAGGCCAGGCTAAGTTTTATTTGGAAGACCCAGTTTCCGCTGCATAAAGGTTGGAATTTTGGATATAAAGATATGGTTTCGATGTTATTGGAACTGCTATTAGAAATGCATAAGGCTTGGAATTGTTAAGGTTCATCTATATTGGTTAAAAGACAGTTTTAAATCCGTGTCATGGACTTGCCTGACGCGACACGTGAAAAAATAGCCATCTTTGCTAATGATAGATAGACTATATACTTACTGTGCTTATTTTCTAATTGCGTATGCAAAAGGACATTTTATTTAATTTTAACTTTGTTTTTTTTTTGCAATGATCATAGTCGGACTTTATGTCTGGCATTTTTTTACCATCCATCATTAGGGTGATAGAAAGAGGACAAATTAAATTTAACGTAAAATTAGCTACGTTTTAAGAAAACCCCCTGATGTAACTGTTCGAATAGTACTTAATTATAAATTTCGATCATTCAAGATTAATAACGCTCTTAAAGGTCCAGTTTAATTGAATGTATTTGTGGATTACACATAATTTTGTCTCGTATGGTGATCAAACCCACAATTCATCGTTCAATTGTTAATGGTGAAACCACTAAGTTATACGAGTAGTATATTGCATATCAAGCCTTATTTCCTCCACAAAAAACTAACGACCAACATTAAGTATATCTATCACAATATGGCGAGTCATACTAAACACGAAAAAAACAACAAGGAAGTCGAATTGATAACCAAAAAATAAAATCTCCATTTGTTCGTATCGCCTTCTCCATAATAAATAGAATATCTTAGGCGTATATGCTGTCTTATTTATTGTACGCATAATTTATGCGTAAATTATGTACCTATACTAGTTCTTTCTGCGCAGAAGGAATTTGGGTATTGGCCAGATTTTCCCAAGAGTTTGAATATAAACTTTTACCGGTGTACAATTTGCCAAGTTGGTGCTGCAGCCATCCAATACTTATAGAATGTTGCAAGTGTAAATAAAATGACACAGTAAAATTATAAAATAATTATGTTAGTTTATTAATTAATGATTGGCCAGTTGGTAAAGCATGGTTAGTGATCCTGACTTCTAAGGAGATCGTGGGTTCAATTACCACATAGGACAAAACATTACGTGATTTATAAATGTTTGTTCTGGAGACTAGGTGTAATTTTTGTCCGTGAATTATATGTTTGTTAAGTTCCCACCATAAAAGTGCTTATTTTCGAGGGCGGATTCCGAATTCTCTTTAAAAATAACTCAATTAAAATGTTAAGAGTAGTCGAACAACAACTTGGCCGATCTTACCTAAAACTCACAGTGGAGTACATTTTCTATGTAGTAGTATTTTATCAAAAATGTTCAAGAATATTCCGACCCATTTTATTTGAGCGTCCGACCTCGTACTTTAAAGTTTTATAGGTCAGAGTGTCGGATACAAAGGAATTGAATGCTACATTTCAGTGGCATTTTTGCAGTTGATATTATTTTTATAATACCTTTTGACGGTGTAAGAGTGTGATATCAAGTCGTTCACCACTAGCTGCAATTCTACAGCGCTCGCTCGAGGTGGCTTACCTATATAACGACTCTAGCCGGCTGATTCTCTAAGAAACAGCGATCGCAAACTGACAGTTGTGATTGCTTGGTGACAACACACACGATTTCTAAACGTCAAAAAGGCCCGGTTTTTGCTCCAATTTTCAATCTGACAGCCAGATTTTGCTCCGTTTTCGCGGTCGCTCGGTTTTCTCTCTTACGGAATACCCCTGCCGGGCGTGGCCGCGGCCCTCTTCTACTGCGCATTTACTTAGAGTGCCCACGAAGAATCTTGTGCCTAAAGACTTACAGCCTGAGTGTTCAATCTATCTATGTATATCTTAGTATATTTTGTAACTGTTATTTAAACTATACTATTATACTGTAAAAAGGTATTACAAACAGCAAATATACTGTCTATAATAATGACCTCATAGCCGAATTCACGGCGGCTTATCTCATCAGAGACTAGCTATCTGCGCAGGAGATAGTATAATGCTAGAGTGCGTGCGCAAATACAACTGCACTCTTTATTCTTTGACTCTTATTCCCTTATCCCCTTCCTAAACCCATGCCTCGGAAAGCAGATAAAGCCGTTGATCCAGCACCAAATCTCTCTACGGTCATTTTGGATTGCCGTTCCACCGGACTACGAAAGTGAAGTAATAGAGTGCACTTGTGTACTATAATTATTGTGCCCTACCCAGTTGGCTAATCTCTATCTAGATTGACGGCTCACGACCGGTCGGATAGGTCTTGGTTGGATCGGTCTTGGGGAGTACTATGATTTATTTACGCTGTTTAGCTACCTTAGGTGTATTTAAAATTGGCATTTACAGAATTTCATTATACTTGATGTATGGTAATAGAGAAATAATAGTTTATTTGATGCTACGTTGAAATGTCAGATTGGCGTAAAGTTCAATTTTCCTTATACCTAAATCATTTGTATTTGGAATGTAAAATGTCAGTTTTGATCTAAAATTCGCTGCATAAAAATGTAGTGTGCAGTTTTGATGAAATAACTAGTTTTACCTAAGTATGTTTTTCAGAGAGGTACCATATGAGCGCATCTCCACCTTACAGACGTCTTCTTCCGATTCTATCCTTTTAAAAAAATCTGTTAGCATCTAAGAAGAAGAGTACAGTCATCAGTCTTCACTCCTCTTTATATCAACAACGTAAAGCAACGGTAAGGGTGATAATGCATACAGCACCTCTAGACAAGTGGCATAAACGGTAGTCAAATCGAAGAGTCAAAATAGCAAATGAGATTTGAGGTTTACGATATATACTATCGTAAACTAACGTCTAATCCCATACATTTGCCTTTTGATTTTTCGAATCTGATTAGATGAGGACTCGGGATTAGTTTTTTAAGAAAACCATTGTATATTTTTGTGAAATTTGTGTGTATCAGTCTACAGTTAGACTAAACCTACAGATAAAAATATATTTAACACAAATTCATACATTGGTTTTCTTAAAAAACTATTCTTCATTTGACTGGCCTGTTGGTCTAGTGGTTAGCGACTCTGACTACTCTGCCGGAGGTCGTGGGTTCGATTCCCACCCAGGACAAATCTTTGTGTGATGAGCACGAATGTTTGTCCTGTGTCTGGGTGTAATTTATCTATAATGTATGTATTTAGAAATATATAAGTATGTTTATCAGTTGTCTGGTTACCATAGTACAGGCTCTGCCTAGTTTGGGATCAGATAGCGATGTGTGAATTGTCCCGAAAATATTATTATTATTTAGCACCTCTGTATATATATCACTGTTGCCGTGTATGCCTATTAAATAAATAAAAAGTCTGCAGTGGAATGTTTGTGATAAATAAATACGTGGCTCGTCTACAAGGACACGTGCCTTGGTCACGCGATTGTAACCTAAGGGCCTAACGGGGGTAGTTTTGGGTAGTATTGTTCAAGCTTAATTAAATTTTATACCATTCTTCAATTTATTAAGTAATAATATAGTCTGGTGTTGTAATTAAATACTAATAATGTTATCTATGTAATTAATTTCGCCCTAATACGTATATAATACGACTTTTTAGAAATACTAGATGTTAAACGCGGCTTCACCCACGGGGTATGTCAGTTACCGCGATTAAAAGTATCTTAAACAATGATATTATAAAGAAAGATAATAAGTTACCTTCATACTGAGCGGCAGTTTTGTTTCCATATTGTACGTACTTACTTGCTTATAGATTTTTAGTAAGTATGAATGCGATAGATAATACGCAACGTAACAGTAGAGAAAGAGATAGTAGGTAGTTACTGCTTGCGTCAACAATTTTCGACACGCTGCTCGTGCGATATCCACGTCTTTCTTACTATAATATAATTATTCCTATGGGATACTTTTAGTCATCATTTATCTAACTCAAGCGGTAAAAACCTAAGAAAAGTATACAAGAAACAAAATGGCGTGTTAAAATAATACATTTTAGTATATTTATAATATGGTACAGTTATAAATAGTTCCGATATAAAGACGCACTTCGTGTTCCCTCCACTTTGTTCAAATATTTACCGCACGCAATGTACCAAATTATAAGGAACATAAACTTTGTAAATACCTAATAAAAGTTAGGTAGGCAGTACCCACCTAATATTATTCTTAAAACATCATTTGTAAATACCATAATTTTTGTATTATTTATTTGATACTAAATATTGCCCGTGGCTCTGGACGGTCAGATTGCAAAACCAGACATCTGGCAAAAATATAAGTATGTTTACCAGATGTCTGGTTGTACAGGTATTTTAAAATACGTTCGTACATTATCACAATAAATATAACTATAGCTGTTGCCTGCGGCTCCACTTGCGTGGATGGCGGTTATAGCGATAAAACGTGTCTATCTAAGATACTATCTACGTCCATGCAAAATAAAATTGTTTAATTTAGATCCGTTGAGCCGTTTAGTCGTTAAAAGGAAACAGACAAACAGACTTTATTTTCCATTTACGCCTTATTATCCATTAAAGCCATGGTTTGTAATTAATGACGCGCATTGGGAGAGGTCGTCGGACCACCTTGTTGAAGGCCTGTCCATGCCGCGTTCTCAAATAGTCAATACTTTAAAACCTTTATGTTCTGATCTGAACCGATGGACGCTCTATCTGGAAAGTTCTGAAAACCACGAATTGGAAGACGAAGCGTGGGCAGGCTTCCAACAACGTAGGCCGAAGTATAGGTTGCGGGAAGTAAACAAGGTCTATGTCCAGCAGTGGACTTCTTTCAGCTAAGATAACGATGATAATGCTGACTTATTCGATGCAATACATATTTTTAATCACCATGATCATAATAACAAATTGAATCAAACTAAAAACATAACAAAAACAGTATTGTTATTTTAGCAAGTTGCCGATGTCACAAAAAAGGACAAAAACATGTTATACGCATGCGTTGATATTTTGCTCAAGGATAATAATAAAGTATCGTCTTTCGCTACTAGTAAATTAGCCTGACATTGAATATTTCTTTCATTATTGGGTTGTTTTTCCGCATGTTTTTTGTTAAATCGTCCTTAATAAAGAACTAGTATTCTTAAAATCATTTTTATTATATACTAGTGGCCCGCCCCGACTTCGCCCGGGTTAAACTATTTTCAGCTCAACTTTCTTATATTTTTTACATAAGAACCTTCTCCTGACATTAACAAACATAGCAAAAAAAATTAGCGATATCGGTTCAGCTGTTCTCGAGATTTGCGCTTAGCAACACATGCAGCGATTAATTTTTATAGTATAGACTAGCTGATGCTTCAAAAAGTACAACGAACGGCTGATACAATTAACGGACACCAAGTACACAAAGACAACCCATCGAATCGAACCCACAACACTCCGTGCAGTGGTAAATGGCGAGGTAACCACTTAAGCCACTGAATGAACCGTGCAGTCAATATACATATATCCATCCACAGGTTGCCTGGTAGAATTCGCTCTTAGCGATGAAGATTGAAAAAAACTTATTATGTAATATTAATTTTCTGGAGAAAGTATTGTAATTATAATAGCAAACCACATATGTCCCACTGCTGGGCACGGGTCTCCTCTCCTCATTAAGAGAGAGAGGGGGTTAATACACGCTGGCCTTCTAAAACATGTGGGTTTCCTCACGATGTTTTTTTCAGATGGTAAATCATTGATTAGTACATAATATATAAATTCTACAAAGTAAAATTCACATTGGTACTGCCACTGGGGATCAAACTCACACCTCTTGCGTGCAAGTCAGTTACTTTCCCACTAAGCCACCACCGCTTTTGTTTTTTGTAATTGAATGTACAATAAAGTAAAATAAAATAATAAATAAATATTAGATGACATTGAAATAAACTACGTTTACTAGGTAGGTATAATAAATTCTATCGATCGTAAAGAATACTAAGAATATAAGTACTTGGAAAAGCAGATGTGATGGTTCACACCGTTCAAATTATGCTATTTTACACGGTACGACTTAATAAATGGCTACGTGGCATGCTAAAATAGGGAAAGGTGAAAAGAAAACCCGGATAACTATAAAAATAAAGTTTCAAAGCTACTAGAGTCCAGTCTTACTTAAAGTAAGGTAAGAGGTCCAAAAAACATGTTTAAAAAGAATAGTCAAAGTAAAAAAAAAGATAAATAATAGATTGTTTAAGAACCTAGACTCTAAAAGATCAGCAAAAAAAGACAATATAAATTTTGGCCTATCTATCTTTTTAGCCAAAACATTTTTTTAATTCTATTCATCTTAAGGCAACCTTAGGATAAGTAAGATTTTGCTTTTGGCGATAAGGTAATTGTACATAACTATAAATTTATCATTAAGACAAAATTGCAACTTGGTTACAATAAAACCTCAATACGCAAACTCAGTATTTTTAATCGCAAAAACCGATATCCGCGCATTCGACCCGCGGGAAACATCCAGTAAATAATATCTAATTATAATGTTTAAAAAATAATTATATTGTATATAGAATATTCAAAAATATGTATCATTATCATAATCATGTCAACCCATAAACGTCCCACTGCTGGGCACCGTATATTTGGAGGGATATTAGCCTACTATACTATGTATATTTAAAATATGTATATTTGTTATAAGGGGAAGAGTTCTAAATAAATTATTATTTAATTATAAATATAAAAGCCTTACAAACCAGCTCATCTCTTGACAACAGATAATAAATTAGTATTTCTAGACAAGTTTTTATTCATTGTTTTTTTATACGGTAAGCGAATCAATGACGTTTATTGACCTTCTGTATTTTAAGGTCAATGTGTTACTAAGACGTGGACTTTTATTATGTAATACTAGATACCTTTTTTTTTAAATTACTATGTTGTGGAAGCTTGTTATTGGCATTTTTTTTATTTATTTATTATCATTTTGTTTTGAAGCTGTAAGCTCTCCAAATAAAATAAATACATCTCTTTTTTGGTATGGCGTGTTGGCTCCGTACCTTTTTGGTACCTACCTCAAATTGTAACTCATACCAAATTGTCAATATTATACTGTGGCAATGAAAAAGAGTGGCTAGAGTATTTTGCCAATTCTTTTCTAGGCCCAAGGAAAAAAATGTTAAAAAATCTTTTGTTTATTTGATCTTAATGAATAAATGACTTTGAGTTTGGGTTAGATTAACACCAGTTTAAGCTGATCGCCCAGTACTTAAAGCGTGATTGGTTATAAAGTCAGCCTATTCATATTTTAATGAAATGTCTTTCGAAACAAAATCTAATTTGATTCTCAACTAGTTTTGACAATAATTCATGCAAAAAATTATTAATTAATCCATAACTAACTTGACTGGCATGTTGGTGACCCTGACTGCTAAGCCAGACAGGTTCGGTTCCAACTTAGAAATAAACTTTTTGATGAGCACGATTTTTTCTGTCTCTAGGTGCAATTATATTGCCTGCCTTGGTGGTCCAGTGGGTGCAAAATGCGCCTGGTATGCACGAGGTTGTGGGTTCGATTCCCGCACAGGGACAAAACTTTGTGTGACTCACAAAGATTTGTTCTGAGTCTGGGTGTAATTTGTGTCCGTGAAATGTATGTTTGTAAAGTCCCCCCAATAATCTGTAATATGTATGTATTTAAAAATATTATATAAGAATGTTTACCAGATGTCTGGTTGCATTGCAGGTACAGACTGCGTAGTTTGGGAATAGGTCTTATGGGAGTTGTGTCGTTAATAATTTCAATAATTTGTTATGATGTTTCGTATAATTGTATTATTATTATGGTTTATATTTATTTAGTTCTTATTGAATTGTTATTTGGTTGACTTATTAATTTCTATTTTTAATTTAATTCAATTATAATTAAATTTTTTATATTTTACATTTTTGATTCTTTATTTTACTATGCTAATTTTGACATATTTTAATTGAATTTATTTTAATTTGTTGAAAATGTAATTGATGGAACATGCATTAATATATTAAATTTTATTAACTAATATTTTTTTTGTCCTAACAACACTAATAAACGTAATTTTGTGTCAGAGTAAATAAATTGAATTAATACGTGAAGAAAACTTTGTAGGTACCCATTGCGTGCACTGAGCAGTGCTAGATTTGGCACAATTACGGTTTATTCGTAAAAGGACTGCAGAAAGCAATTACGGTACAATTTCGACCACCAGGGGACATCTAGTTATTATTATTACCATAGGCCTTGTAGCGATCGAAATCCGGATTATTCCCAAAGTACTCCAAAAACAGTTCCCAAACTACTCCATGAAATGTGAAATACTAATATTAAAATGTTCTCAAAGTAACATAACATGACTGCCTCGGTGGTCCAGTGGGTACAGTATGTGCCTGCTGTGCACGAGGTTGTGGGTTCGATTCCCACACAGTGACAAAACTTTGTGTGACCCACAAAGAGTTGTTCTGAGTCTGGGTGTAATTTGTGTCCGTTAATTGTATGTTTGTAAAGTCCCCGGCAACATAGCTTGTTCTCTAGTGCGGGAGTTGTCTTTTTAAAACTAGAGAGAAAAAAAATCTAAATAATACATATTAAAAAAAATATATATTCTTTGGAGTAACTTGGGAATGTGTGGTTTTCTACTTATTTTAGCTTTGCGCAATCCTCCTTCTTATTGACTAATTTGTACAAAAGCTTACACTCCATGTGCGCAAGGTACAAAGTTGGGATTAGATTCTCTTCTGTCACTTTGTCTGTGTCCCAAGATTACTGCAAGAATGTTAATTCAATTTATTCATGAACTGGACTCCTAACAAACAAATAACCGCTGGTAGTTTTAACTCTAAGTATAATTGGATTGAAACCTCAGGACTGCGGGGAGGTTGTACCACTGTATTACTTGAGAGAAATACTTTTAATAATTACTGATTTATACATGGAAGCGGTGGTAGCCGAGTGGGAAAGTAACCGACTTGCAGCAACTCGCACCGAGTTCAATCCCGGGTGGGCAGTAACAATGTGAATTTTACTTTGGGGAGTTTATATGTACTAATCAAATAATTCGCCATCTGCTAACGGTGAGGAAACCCACATGTCTTAGAAGTAATTTTAAAGGCATGTCAGATTCATCAACCCGCTGGCCTAATGCCAGCGTGTATGAAATAACTCTCAAACTCTCTCTTTTGATAGAGAAGAGGAGATCCGTGCCCAGCAGTGGGTTTATATGGGTTGCTATTATAATTACTGATTTAAATTACACCGAGCATTGGGAGCTTTAATAAAACAAGGACTAATAGTTGCTTTAAGACCATTCTATATATTAGACTTGAAGCAGAAATTATAGTTTTAGAATCGGCGATCTAAAATTTTGCGACTGTATCGATGCTGCATCGCATTTTAGCGATTCTCTGCGTTCGGTCCTGGGATCCGAATCGTGAATTTTTGCAACTAACGATGGTGCATCGCCATCTAGCGACTATCTGCGTTGAGTCGCCGTATCGGAGAAGGTATAGTGTTTTGCCGCGGTTTCGTGCTTCTGAAAAGCGACTCTATTAGCTTCAAAATAGCGACTAAATAGCAGATCACCGAGGCTAATAGTAGCATATGTCTACTGCTGTAGCTCTTAACTAAAGCACTATTATATTTTTAACGGTAAAGGCTCGTCTGATGGTAAGCAGATACACTAGCCTATAGTCACTTGAAACTGCAATTTGTGGTATTGACATAAAAATATTTGAGATTTGAGTAACCCGAAATTATGAAATCGTTAAAATTGCAGCCCTAAATGCACAGGAAACCAGTTCTCATGCATAATCGATATCCGTCTAGTGGTTTTTGCCTGAACGAGTACTTAACTAACATTTATATAGGTACTTATGCGCACAAACTTTTACGTTTATAATTTTAGTAGTAACTATTCATGGCAACACGTTAACTAGTAAAGCTTGTGGCATTATACAAATAAGGCGACTATAAGTAATTATATTTGTTAGCATAAAAATCTTGTGTAATTGCTGTGAAAGCTTCTTTGGGCGAGTTGAGCACTTTTTGGTTGAACAAAAATCATGGAACTCGCGTCATCGTCACCGAACGCTTTTCATATTCAAACTTTTTGGATGAACAAAAATCATGGAACTCACGTCATCGGCACTGAACGCTTTCCATATTTAAAAATAATAAAGTTACTTAGTTTTTACTTTTATCGGCAGTCCCCCAAAGACTGCCTTACATTTTTTTTTCTGCAAAAAGTCTAGGTATAAGTTCATATAAAAGTAATGTGTAATATAATTATACTTTTCCACCCTTTGTTAATGTAAGCAAAGTCAGGACGCATCAATGATTCGAAAGGGAAAACGTTCTTGAACTAGAGGGCGGGCACATCGATAAAGTAAAGTGGGTCAGGGTTCTACGGCGTCCCGGTCCTATGGGCGTAGCTCCGAACAAACCAGGGTACGGCGAAATATTTAGAAATTTCTAAACAAATATACCCGTAGGTATATTTTTTGTTGGTTAAATAATTTTCTGTTTTGGTTATAAAAAAATGTAAATGATTTGTAGTTTAACATTAGAGTTCCTATGTCGAAATTATTAAAAATATGTAAGTAATCAATAATAATAGATATTTATCTAATCATTTTTATATTTTTCATTGCTTGATAATTTTTTGTTTTGGTTAAATAAGGCAAAACACGAGCATTAAACTTAAGTATACCAGCCCCTCTAGACAAGTGGCATAAACGTTAGTCGAATCGAATAGAATAGAAAGCGAATGTATGGAATTTTACATAAATTTACGATATAATGTCGTAAACTTACTTAAAATCCCATACATTTTTGCCACTTGTCTAGAGAGGCTGGTGTCGCCCCAGATTATAATAATTACGCGTAATAAGCTACTTTTTATGTTACCAATATTTTTTAATTTAGAATTTCTTAAGGCTAAGTTTGTCAAAGGGCAATAGAGCGCAGCATACTATATATCAGACTCTGTGACAAAGTGCGGAATACCATCATACGCTCGCTCGATGTTGGTAGTAAATCTGCCAAACTTAAGTGTGACTGGGCGGGACACATTTCTCGTATGCATCCTGAGAGATGGGCTCGTGTTGTCACACAGTGGATGCCTGAAGATGGGCATCGCCGCCGAGGCCGACCTAGAAAAAGCTGGCGTGACGACCTGGATGCATATGAAAAGGATTGGCGGAAAAAGGCAATGGACAGACGGGAATGGATGTCAATGGGAATGCCTTTGCTCAGCAGTAGGACAATACAGGCTAGCAAAAAAACTTAATGGCTCATTACACGTGTTGGGAAACTTAAGTGTAGTGAGCAGATGCATTAAATAAATAAGCTATGGTAACTGCTAGACATCAGGCAGGCCATATACCTGTGTATAAAACAGCCTTACAATCGTATGAATGATTAAAAATCACTAGTATGTATCAATTTAGCTTCCATAGCAACTACTTAACACTATTAATAGCCTACGTATAGTAATTCCATTATGTTGTTTGGTTTTTTACGAGTGTATTAGGTCACTGAGTGATTCATGATCACTTTAATTTGATAGATACTAGTATTGCATTTGCATTATGACTTGATATGAGGCATACTCAATCTCAGAATTAAATTAGGTTACAAACATTGATATATAAAAAACCCAAGATATGCATTGTTGATTAAAAGACGCAAATTATACATAGGTAGATATAGTATCTACTTAATAATAATAATAGCAACCCATATAATGTCCTACTGCTGGGCACAGGACGCCTTTCTCTAGCAAGAGAGAGAGAGGGAAAGAGAGAGAGGGAGAGAGAGAGAAGGTGTAGGCCTTAATTTACACACGCTGGCCTAATGCGGATTAACAAATCAAACATGTTTTTAGATGTTTTTCGAAGACATGTGGGTTTCCGCACTATGTTTTCCTTCACCGTTAGCAGATGGTGAATTTTACTAGTTTGTAAAGTAAAGTGATATTGTATTTATCTGTTTAATAAAATTCTTAGTAGCAGCAGCTTCTGTCCATGTGGAGACAGACGGCTTACGCAGCAAGGGCAGGCGTCCAACAAGGGTCCACCTTGTTGGTGGCGTGCCCTTGCTGCGACGACCTGGTAAAGGTCGCGGGCAACCGATGGACAAGGTCAGCTCAGGACCGAACGATGTGGAAATACTTAGGGGAGGCCTATGTCCAACAGTGGACGTCTTATGGCTGAGATGGAATAAGCTAAGATTCGCGTCTATTGCATATGGGTTTGCCTATCCCTCGGAGAAATAAAGCGTGATGTTATATTATGGTATGAAACTGGTAGGTAACTAGTCTTGATTGACCTCTAAGTTTTCTAGACTTGCTTGTAGTTGAAAGGTGAATCTTAAGTTGTTAAACAAGAACATAAACTAAAAATATATGTATTTGTATTATTAAAAAGCAGCTTATATAATACATATAATGATACTATTATCATACCTAATATTAATATATATAAATAATAGCTCCGCCCGCGTGGATGTCGGTTATCGCTGTAAAAATGTGTAGGTGTAGCCTATGTGTTATTCCAGACTATAATCTATATCTGTGCCAAATTTCATCCAAATCCGTTCAGTAGTTTTTACGTGAAAGAGTAACAAACATACATCCATCCATCCATACTTACAAACTTTCGCGTTTTTAATATTAGTAGGATTATCAGTTATGTAACAAACTTGAATTTGTAGTTGTTTATTAGTTAATAGCTCGACAATTTTTATTAAATTCCTATCTACCTAAAATTTTAGTCATTGGGGACATGATGTAGGTAAGAGAGAGATTCGAGTAAGTACAAAATTTCCCGAAAGACTATAACAGATTGTCTTGTCTTTGGGTACATTTGGCGCAGGTATCGAGAGGTGTGAAAGACTGGAGAGACTTTTGTCCAGCAGTGGAATATACTCGTGAAAAGAAGGCCGTTGCGTTACGAAACAGGGCTGCTCAATTAGATCGAGATATCTTGCAATGAACAACCAACGTGGCAAACAAGCATACGACCTCTCTCGCGTTGCCGACCCTTTAAAAACCTTATAACTATGCATCAAATATTATTTAGTAATAGCAAACCCTATGTGCCATTGCTGGGCACGGGCCTCCTCTCCTCTATCAAGAGAGAGAGGAGAATTCACACTCACACTCGCTGGCCTAATGCGGGTTGGTGAATCAGACATGTCTTTAGAATGTTTTCTAAGACACGTGGGTTTCCTCACGATGTTTTTCTTCACCATTAGCAGATGGCAAATCATTTGATTAGTAAATATAAACTCCACAAAGTGAAATTCACATTGGTACTACCGGGATCGTTTCTTTTCGCTTGTTATTTAACAGAATAAAATAATTGTTTCCATGTAGATAATATGATTACAACAACCCTGAGTAGACTCAATTACCTACTATAAACATCTGCTTGTTCACACATAACTTAGAACAAAATGTTTCTATCGATTATCGATATAACCTTGTTCTTGAATTGTACATATTACTTACTATATTGGAAGTCACGTGAGTTTCTATTGTAGCTGGATCAACCAATGCTATCCCTAATGTTCTTCTATTGTTTTTATTAGCCAGGTGCACGATCTGTGGGTGACCGCATAGTGGTATTTTATCTGAGCGTCTCCATGCTTCGGAGGGCACGTTAAAAGTCAGTCCCGACTGTTAACAGTCGTTAGATCACGACAGAGGCCTAAAACTCTGTCACCAGGTTGACCACTAATCAACCGATAAGAAGTAAAATTGTTCTCATTTTGTATTTATTTTTGTGGCATTTTTTTTATGCTGCCAAGGTGGCAAACAAGCATACGGCCCGCCTGATGGTAAATAGTCTCCGTAGCCAATGGACGCTTGCAACACCAGGAGTGTAACGCAATTGATTTTTAATAGTTAGGTTAGATGGTTGTGTTGCTTGAAAGGTTAAGTGTTGCAAGCATCCATAGGCTACGGTAACTGCTTACCATCAGGCGGGCCGTATTCTCGTTTGCCTCTTTGGTTATATAAAAAAATAGTTTGATATAATTTAAATCTGGTTTCCTACCTATATGACAAAGATATGAATGAAGATGAGGTATTCACCCTCGACGAATATTTTTTCTACGAAGCTAGGTGGACCGACGACCTAAAAAAGGTCGCTGGGACGGACTGGATGCGGAAGGCGGAGGACCGTGTGCTGTGGCGCGTGTTAGGAGAGGCCTATGTCCAGCAGTGGACTGCGATAGGCTGATTGATTGATTGATTGAATATTTGTTATGAATTTAATTTACTTCGTTAACAAAATAAGTATTAGCGTTTATTGATTAATAAACTGTATATAAAACCACTATTTATGGCATTATTATTATGATGTAAAATAAATTTACAATCGTAATTTTATCCTTCTTCACCAATGGATTTATATTCACATCATAAATTACAGCATTTTGCAGAATGTATACATGTGGGTAGGTCACCTATACGTCTCAGTCTTGAAGTATCGAGATTTTAAAAAAATAAATCCTGATAATATAACAGAATTACAGTTTAATTTCAATAGTTATGTCAATTGCTATTCACCCCATTCTATATTTTTCAGCATGTACAGTCGACAGAAAGTAACTTAAATCATCTAGAAAAAAATTAGGACAATGGTAATAGCAGAAATGTTCTCAATTCATGAAATATGAATTCACCCTGTTAGACAGTCTTTTTCAGCATTTATAGTCGTGGGAAGGTCACCTTAAGGTCTTTTTCTTGGAAACTTCAAGACAATAAAGAAATAAGTTATGGTAATAACAGGAATATAGTCAGATTACAATTGGCACGGCTTATCGCCCTCCTTGGCTTAACTTGGATTTGTTTCTTGACGCCATGACCGATACCATAACCTCCTTTGTCAGGTCTGAACATTGTTTGCTACTAGGAGATTTCAATGTTAATTTTCTTGATAACACAGACAGTAAAACAAAAAAGGTTAGGGACTTCTTAGATTGTCTGAGTCTTACTCAATTGGTAACAGCCCCTACTCATTTTACAGAGAAAAGCGAATCCCTAATTGATTTAGTTTGTACAAATCTCCGTGCACAAAGGATAACTGTTGAACCGTTTGCAAACATTCATGGTCATAGCATGATTGTCTGTGACTTTCTGATACGGCGAGAGAGGTTTAAACCATATACGGTGAAATTTAGGCCATTTAAGCATATAAATAGTGATGACCTGCGCAGTAGTCTATCTTTAATTGACTGGCCTATTTCTTTGTCTGGGAGCACAGTGGATGAGATGCTGAACACTTTTAACTCATATGTTTTGACGGTATTCGATTTTCACGCGCCACTCAAGACTTGCGTTATTAGAGAACCGTCACACCCGTGGGTAACGGACACTGTGAAGCTTATGATGAGGTTGAGGGACAGTGCGTTAGCCAAATACCGTGAACGTAAATCGGAAAGTAGTAGAGATTACTACAAACAGTTAAAATCCCTTGTTTCTTCCTCTCTGCATAGTGAAAAAGTAGCTTTTTTTAAATTCAACATAAATAATAAAATAAACGACCCTAAGGCTTTATGGAATAACCTAAAATCTACATTACTAGCATCTAATAAACACAATGATCTGCCTTCTCACTTTTCTGATCCTGATGGAATAAATCGGCACTTCTTGAATGTACCGGGTAATCCAATGGTTAGTATCTCTTCAATGACGTATTACGAATTCCACCGTTACGGTGAAGCCGTTTTTTCTTTATCAGATGTCAGTGAAGAAACTATCTTGAAATATATCTTAGGACTTAAATCTAGAGCAGAAGGTTGCGACGGCATAAACCTTGAGATGTTACTTTTATCCTTGCCTTACACTTTACCAGCCATTACACATATTGCTAACACCTCCATAAAGGTATCGACTTTCCCTGACATCTGGAAAATGGCTACTGTTAGGCCACTCCCTAAAAATGCAAATCCAGCAGATTTTAAAGATTTACGGCCTATCAGTATATTGCCATGTTTGTCGAAGGTCATGGAGAAGGTGGTATGCACGCAGTTGACTACTTTTTTAGAAAAACATGGCATATTGCCACCGCTCCAATCAGGTTTCCGAAAGCGGCGCAGTACTGCCACTGCTTTACTTGATGTGACAGACCATATTTTGGACGCTCAAGACAAAGGCATGTGTACGGTTCTTGTCCTACTAGATTTTTCCCGCGCCTTTGATTGCATTAATATTTCTTTACTGCTGTCAAAATTAACATTTTACGGATTCGACAGCGATACAGTGAAATGGTTCCATAGCTATTTGTCTAATCGTCGTCAGCATGTGGAGTTGCGCCTCGCTGGTGGAAACTCAGTTTTTTCTAATTGTACTCCTGTCACAAGAGGAGTTCCTCAGGGATCAATTCTAGGGCCTATTCTATTCCTTCTCTACTGTGCTGATATTACGAAAAGTATACAAAAGTCTAATTATCACATTTACGCGGATGACATACAGGTGTATATATCATTTAAGCCCTGTGAGCTTGATAGAGCTATATGTGAACTTAACGAGGACCTTAAACGAGTTGTAAAATGGTCAGAGAGCAATTGTTTGGTGTTAAATCCCGCAAAAACCAAGTACATGGTATTTGGCACTAAGTACCAACTAGCTCAAATACAACGTTTCACTGTTAGGCTCATGGGGGTGGCAATCGATAGAGTGGAGGAAGCTCGTAATCTGGGACTTAATATTGATACTAAGCTGAGATATGAAAAACATGTTGCTGGTTTGGCTCGAAACTGTTTCTATAGACTTAAGATTTTATACAAAATGCGACCATACTTGTCAGAGGACCTTCGCTTACGTTTGGTTGAATCATTGGTTCTATCTAAGTTAAATTACACGGATACGGTCTATGGTCCATGCTTGCTTTCACGCACCGATCGTTTAATTCAAAGGGTCCAGAACGCTTGCGCTCGGTTTTGTTTCCAAATTCCACCTAGAACTCATGTTACGCAATTTCTAAATAACAAAAGTATTTTGAAAATGAAATCGAGACGTAAGCTTCATTTAGCGTCACTTATGTTTGGTGTTGTGAGGTATAAGGAACCCATATATTTGTATGACAAACTTGGCTGGGTTGCTAGCGGACGGGACTGTGAAAGAAGACAGTGCTCAATGCAGCTTACTGTTCCACAGCACAAATCGACTGCATTTAGAGGCAGTTTCCGTTACGCTGCATCTAAGGTGTGGAATAATATACCACCACCCATCAGAGCACACAATACAATTGGTACGTTTAGAAAGCATCTGCGGCAGTACCTTATGGCTGAGCAACAGAAGCTTGATATGATAAATATAAATACATCTATAATATAAATGATAAATTATTACCTTATTATTATTACCTATGCAAATATAATATTTCAAATTTAATTCAATCTCATAATCTATTATTATTATTATTATTTTTTAATACTTAATTCACATTTATGACCCGACATTACATATTTACATGTTATTTTAATTAATAATATTGGCAAAATAATCACAAACATATTTTAAATTTAATCTTATTTTATAAAGTAGTAAGTCTATCGCATATTTTACATACGCACACTTACATTATCTACCTACTATTATATATATACGTATATGTATATATTTATATTTATTTAAGGGTCTAGCTGAAAACCAGCGCTAGATATTGTCTAGCATATGCTGAGCTAGATCCTATTTTGGCACTGTGAGACACATACTATGTATTCTTTTGTTTTTTTTTTTTTTTTTCTGTTTCTTTGATTTTTCTTGTAATTTTTATTTTGTAACGTGTCTTTATTGTGCCAAATAAACATTTTTTCTTTCTTTCTTTCTTTCTTTAGATTACTATTTCTAGGGTTGCTATTCACCCATTTTTTTTTGCACCAATAGATGGTGATAATAGCAGAAACAGTTTTTATTCACCCCATTCCCCGATTTTCTTACAATACAGTAAATTTTCTTCTCTGTTTGTCAATCGATTTATTTTTATTGTTTTGTTTAGTATTGATGAGCGTCATTTCAATTAAAAAACCAAATACATTTTTTTATAAAATACGGTCGAATTTCGACCACCAAGTGACCTCTAGTTATATTTAAGTTTTACAATGGTGTACAATAAGAGGCAAATATTTAAACCACGCCAATAGTAGATAATTTTAACAAAAAAAAAACCGACTTCAGTACGGCAAGTTGTAAAATTTTCAGATATTTGTTTGTTACAATCGAATAAAATCGACTGAGCGTCGGGCTGAACACAGGTCAAGTAGGTATTAAAAGCAATATTTAATCTGTGCAATCCGCGCTCAATTCATTCACGTCATTATTTCTTACTTCACCAAATTACACTTTCTGAATGCAAATGATTGATTAATTGTTAAAAATATTGAAATTGCTATATGTGTGCCTATAACTTTTGAGGAGTTCCCTCAATTCCTCGAAACTGGAAGTATGTCCAGTCAGACAAAAAAAGAATTTTTCAAATCGGTCCATAAATGACGGAGTTATGCGGTAACAAACATTAAAAAAAAAAAAAAAAAAAATACACACGAATTGATAACCTCCTCTTTTTGAAGTCGGTTAAAAAGATGTACAAATTTAACAGCAAAAGTATATAAGTACTTTATATATACGTAGATTCTTATGTAGTCCCATCGTGTGACGTCACTATGTAGGTATCTATCCACTGGGGTGTGGAACCAAATCGAACAGATTTGGGTTAATGATGCCCCGTTATTTTTATATCGCCCCATGGCAAGGGCGGGATTAGACATAGATACATGCCTTTATATAAAGCTTTTATTAAGACTTATTTGCTAAATAGATTAACTAAAAGTTATTTGAATAATTAATAAGATTATTGCGGTAAAATGTTCATTAATTTACTTTTTAGTTTTGTTTTAGGAATTCGTTTGATTATATTCCTACCCACGTTAGTGAAATGTGTATTTAATAATAAAAATATTTTGTTTTTTTTTAATTTTGTTGGTTATATTCTTGTAACTTTTAATTGATGTTTAGAACGTGGTTTCTTATAATGCTTAGAAATATTTAGGATATGTGTTTAGGTATGTACTAAGCGTGTTGAGTGCTATACGAGTGTTTTTATTTAGATCTAAGAGGGCTTCACTAGTAAATCAATGTGACCACGCTAGTTAGCCAAATAATTGAACTAATTTGTACTAAAATACCTACATTTAAATTATTTATCTACCCACAGAATTGTCTTTGGATTTGAATAGATTGACATGCGATTTAATAAGAAGATTTTCTTTTGACATATTAGGGCAACCCAGTTTAAGGGATCCTCGTATAGTTAGAAGAAGAGTACTTACCAGTATTCGTCCGGTGGTGGTCTGACCGGATATGAGTTCGCCGGCCCAGTCTTTCGCTTCGGTCATGAACGTGCCCTCGAACTCCTGCTTCCCCTGGCGCGCTGCCTTCTGCTCCTTCTGCTTGGGGTCGTTGGGCGCCAGCTCCGGCTCCTTGCGGCAGCACATGTACGCGCAAAAGCGCCATAATACCACCACCAGCAACCCGCAAATGAATGTGAAAATTGACGAGAGCAGAAAGCACCACCATTTTCGGACACTGAGGCAGTCATCGTCACTGAAGTCGTTGCCAGTCGACGCGGTAGTCGCCTCTTCCTCGGACGAAGCCATTCCCCGAGGGCGCGAGGCATTCAGTCAGGCGCGCCATGCACGTGTAGCGATGCGCGCGCCCGCACGCCGTGACCGCGCGCGACTGACGACGGCGCCCCGCCCCGCTCCCTGGGCCGCTGGTCGATGGCGCGCGATCGATCCGCGCCGGCGCGAGCCGCACTGCACTACCGACTGTACCGACCCGCTGCTGACTCCATCGCTCCCTACGTCACCACCTTCTCGCCACCGGTGTTCACCGCTGACTGCCTCCTCTCTCTCGCTGTTCACTCCGAGCGACCCCTCACCATCGTCAGCGTCGATACCGATACGACAACTTTTATGACTGCAGATGTTTCCGTAAAGATTTTTATTGATGCCATAACAGAACACGAGTTATGTGACGTGCGACGGCACGCGGGGTCGTCACTCGAGTACTTCGGTTCCTCGCCTCACTTGTAACACAATTGAAACTGAATTTTGGCGATTTTAACAAAGGTCAATGTATTCAGGCTGTAGAACGATAAGCGTAGTGCTACGCCGCCCTACTGCGTCAGCGTCCGCTACGAAACTCGTAGACGTCTACGGTCGCTACGATTGGTCGGGTGAACTGCGACCGAAGATGTGTTCGGTTTCGTTCCAAAAGTACCCATTTGTCTTTTCTTTGTTACACGTTGCCTATGTTTTATGTACGCTTCTAGTTAATATAAATGAGGCAATTAGAAGATAATGGTAGGTTTTTATGTAACAGTGTTATATTATAATGTCACGTAAGTGATCGGTACAGAAATTTTTGTATACTTAAATATGAAAATAATGTAAGTAACTATTATTTGTAGTAAATGGTTCCGAATAACATATAATAAGCAGCTGTCTGTAAACATAGCGCTGTATAAAGTAACATTTTAGTGTCTACATAAATCGTTAGTTAAACGAGATTGTCATGTGATCATTGTCCTTGTCACGTACATAGATATGTTTCCTTTATTAAAACCTATATTTTGAATTTAAAAGAAATATATAAACATTACATACTTGAACAATCATTATAATATTAAAAGGACCTAGCAAAAAATATCTTCCGTACAGAAAAAACCAATGTGTGTGACAAGTTCTAATTATTGTATGAAGTTGATGCGTTCCAAGATCCAGATCCAGAGCCTGAAAATGAAACTGAATCAAAAAACCGTATGCATGTGGCGGCTCTTAACGGCTGCATTTGAGGTCGATTTTTGTCATAAGTTATTTATTCTTAACAAAAATACATTTGTGTTGAATAGTAGTGGAGAATGCACTTATTAATTTATAATCTTATAACATATATATTATGTTATTTTATAATTAATTAGGAATAGAATACATGTCAGATTCAATAATAAAATAAAATCATGTAAATATAAGCAAAATAAAAGTCAAAGTAAATAAATGTCAAATTAGTAGTTAAAGTATTATCATGTCAATGAATTATAGTCGTAGGTACCTACCCTCCAAATTATGAAAACGCTTGGATAAAATACTACCATGCGGTCACCCCTATTTACATAGGATAACCGCGCCTTTGGTAGCTTAACCTGCTAATAGTTTACACATGTGGGGCAGTTAATAAACAAACAATTCATTTTTTCATTTGAATATTGTAGATGTCACAAAATAAAAAGCATTGTTTGACATTTGTTATTGCTACAGATCGGCTGTCCTAGATCAAAAACCCAGTAAGTGCTTTTTAACAAATTAAAAAAAAAAACATAAATCGGAGTAGCATTACAGTATGTGTTAAACTGAAAAAATGATATTTACTGAAAGGAATACTAACTATTGAATGCATATTACGAGATTTTTTTGGAAAATAATGTAAAATGCATGTTTTATGCCCCTTACTAACTTTACTAAGAGGGTAATAGAACACTTAGCTCTTATTTATAAGACATTAAAGCTGGTGTCTTCACAATATGGTGGAACATACTTTGAAAAATCTAAATATGCAAAAAAAAAAAATTTTTTTTAATGACCCTTACTGGGTTTTGATCTGGGACAGCCGAGATGTTATCGAACTAAAATGCAATGTTGTTTTCTTTTTGAAGTGAAAACTTCTTTTGGCGCACCGCACACAGATTTTTCCGTAGGTAGTAAGTTAGACTGATCCGTCACGCTCTGAGGTAAAGGCTCAATCGGGTAAACTCGAGACTGCCGAGTGTACCCGAGCGAGGAAGATACAGTCAGCTGCTCTTCGCTGTTGTGTCACTGTGTTTAGTATATTCAATTCTTACGTAATAATTGTCTTTATTAATTTATTTTATGAAGTTTTCACTTCTGCCGTGCGGTCTTAAGCACACACTCTTTTTTATATATACTATGTGGTTAGCAAACAAGCATACGGTAGTCTATGGACGCTTGCAACCACTTGTGTGACCCATTTTTTTTACACCTGTGCTTTTAAGATGGAGTAACCCTGGAATAATAAAACGTTTCTTTCAAAACGCATCCCTAAATGAACGATGGAGACCTGTACTTACACACAGGAACACTTGTGTGTAGTTATTTGGCTGTGGTCTTCTGTATGCTAGAGTTCCTTCGCCAGTCGGGCTTGCTCGCTTATTATACCTACATAAAAAGTTAAAGGCACAATTAGCGTTACAAACTTACGTACTAAGGGTTTGGTTTGCGGTGCAAATTGCGAAATAACAATTAAGATTTTCATCTATACTTACATTTGAATCACTTTATCTAAGTATTATAAATATAATAAAGTTTTAAAGATAATAAAAAACTTTAATTAGAATTCCAACTTAAAATAGTCGACCAAAATTGGCGCCAAAAGTCTGACATTCTAATTTCTATGTTGTGTATTATCAGAAGGAAGCAAGGGTATCTGGCATTCAGCCAAATAGGCATAAAGTTTGTAAGTATGGAATGTCATAGACCTTTGTATTGTTCCAAATAACACTATGGGAGGCTGTGTGTTGCTTGCCAAGTGAGTTGTACGAAATACGTAGGTACCTACGTACGTAACTGCATCTACTTAGACGTTTTAGTATTTTGCCAAATAGTAGGTAAATACCCACTTTTACTTATAAAATTACGTATTGAGTACCTATGGTTGGTCAAGAAAGCAGAGAAGGCTCTTTTTTGAAACTAATATTCTTTGCTGTTACATAGTAGGTAGGTCTTCTTTCCCACTGGTCTTGTATGTCGGAGTGTTTTTTTATACGATTAAGGTGACAAACGGCGCACCTGATGCTATGCAGTTACCATACCCGATAAACACTTGCTATAGGTACCAGAGGCATCACACGTGCGTGCCTATTGAACCTAAAAAAATTACATCAGTCTTTTATGTCTAAATTAATTAATTTCGACTGGCCTATTGGTCTAACGGTTAGTGACGGACACAAATTACACCCAGACTCGAAACAAAAACAAACATTTATGAATCACACCCACGACCTCCGGCTTAGCTGTCAAGCCCCTCTAGACAAGTGGCATAAACGATAGTCGAATCGAAAAGTCAAACAAAACAAATGTATTGGATTTGACGTAAGTCTACGATACAATGTCGTAAACTAACGTCAAATTATACATTTGCTTTTTGACTATTAAATTCGACTATCGCATAAGCCACTTGTCTAGAGGGGCTTGACAGCTAAGCCGGAGGTCGTGGGTGTGATTCATAAATGTTTGTTTTTGTTTCGAGTCTGGGTGTAATTTGTGTCCGTGAACTGTTTTTTTGCAAAATTTCCTGCGACTGATGCCTTGTTCCCTAGTGCGGAAGATGTATAAAAATATCTCTGAGGTAGCGTCTATAAATCTCGGTGTGCGCAGGAAAAAGCAATACGTGAAGTATTGCTTTTTCCTTTGGTGTGTAAATAATAATCGAATAACTACAATCGTTAGGCGTTTATATTCTGCACATATACATACAAGGGTGACCAGTTCGCTTCTACACACCTTTTGTGCCAAGCGAGACCCCAAGGAACACAATATGAGCAAGAGCTAGGGCCGTACACACGGAGCAAATACAAAGTTTGTATTTGCTCCGTGGCTCTACAGTACCTACTGCTGCCATCTTTGAGCGGGAGTAAGTACTTATTGTGCGGTCCTTCCACAGCTCACGTTGCTTCCGTCTGTCTCGACCGACTATCAAGATATTTCGCTTTTAACGGGTTCCCTGTCCCATGAATCATAATATCTGATACATAACAATAGATTTCTATTGTGTATAACTTGGCATAGCGAAAGGGTTAGGTAATACAGTTTAGGTGGGGAAAGACAACCATATCGATCTACTAAATCGAGTTTATGCGATTTATTGATGTAGGTAGAGTGATATGTGATGCAATTAAACGACTTTTTATTTTAGGAATCACCTATATTAATCATATTATTATTATCTAACATATGATCAAGAAAATAAGGATTTTGTCGTATAAGTTAATATGTTTTGGACTTAGGATTAATATGGCTACTAAAAAAGGTCTCATTTGTCTCGATGTCTAAATAATGTTCAACCCATCGAGATCAAGTATATTCTAAAACGCAGGCGGCGATCGACTTCTTTCATAATGTAGAAGAATAAAGGTACCTATTTTAGTTAATACAATTTTTTCTAAAGTTGACACTAGTAGCGACATCTGTTATTTTTGAGGTTAACTTATAATAATAATAATAATAATAATATTTTCGGGACAACTCACACAACGCTAAATCTAACTATATCTATAACTAAATCAGTGTTCACCTAAGTGGAGCTTTCACAACACAATAAGGTGTGGTAAAAGTTCTACTTGTGATTCTCTAAGGCATAGTAATCTACCTAGGTATACCTAATGAGTCTGTATAATTTATAGGTTTAATATAATCTACTATTACTATTTATATTACTAGATCATCATAATAGTTGACGCCTTTGGCAATTAGTCTAATAAATAATAGTGTCTAAAAATGTTTAGTTAAATTAGTTTTGTTAAACTGAATGCACCTACCTAGTTTTGTCTCTGCATCACCCAAAGGTTGACTGGTAGAGAATGCCTTTGGCATTAAGTCCGCCATTATACCATTATGTTGTGCAAGAAGTATAAATAAATAAACTTAGTCCGCCAATATACTTTTGTATATAGGTACAGTTTATTAAATAAATAAAACCACCAACATTAAATATTGACCATTTATTTTACTATAAACTAAATATTTTACTTAAAACTTAAATCACAGCTACGCTCAAACATCCAAACAATCAAATCTTTTCTCTCTATAATATTAGTTTATATGCCTATTACACACACACACACACACACACACACACACACACGCGCATCGACACCTTAGACGTCCTTGTTACTTTTCTGGTCACTGCTCCGCTCCTAAGCATCATAGCGTAAAGTAAGACAACCTATAATCTTCATCAATACATTTGCCTAAGTCATAAAGTGGAAAAAGGTTTTTTGAATTTTTGAGAATAGCACGTCGAAAATTCTTACACTAAACCTGTACGAATACTCCGCACCGATAATCGACAGATGGCGCTGTTATCCTTTCATCATTCTTTTGGTAAAACCTTAATTTTAAAGTGTTTGTCTTTGCGTGGTTTATTTTTTAATAAAAAAACAGCAAACATAAGCTTTAATAAAATGTTTAAATAAGATTATAGAGATATGCTTAAACAATATACAGAAGACAGAAATAAACTTAGGTTGATAGTTTTATGGCACCCATAAAACTATACAAGTAGTGTTGTGTGTGCTTCTGCTAAGTTCTTTAAGGGCTTTCCAAAGAGTGATACATAAATAAATTAAGTATTTATTTTAAAATAATTGTCTTACTTACTAAATTTATTCTTACCTATAATTTGACAGTTTTTTTTTATTTGTATTCTTTTAAACTCGCACCATCAGTGGAAAAGAGGCGTAAGTTGAGAAATTCCATTTGACTATTTTGAACCTTAACTGTTATAAACACACAATAAAAAATTGCATAACGGGCATATATCATCTTAAGTCATTATTCTTCTGCGGGTGCGAATTCTTTATTAGCTTTGCAAAGTCCTCTTGCATATGCCAAATGTCACACTCCTCTCATGTGTACACAAAGGCCATAAAGTTTTTTCTTAACTTAATTTTTTTAACATTTTTGTTTGTTAGTTCTTAGTATTGTTGCTAGGGACTTGTTCACCAATCCACTTCAAGTATGGAGGGTTCCCATTCTTTATAGGCACAGAGATGACTTCGCAAACTTCATACGGATGATGGCTACGTACATAATCTGTCAGTTCATCCACCGCTGTTGTTCGAGTTTTAATCATTAGAAGTAACTGAAATTGAAAATAAAGTTTTTATTATTTTACACTTTATTGTACATCGCTTAAAATTAAACTTATGATACAAAAAACACAACAATAAAAACAAACCTTCTCGTTAAAAGCAATTTCTATCCGAGCGATACTCTATGACAAAGCTTTGGTGGTACAAATGTTGGAGTCGGCAATACGCAAGTAATACTTTTCGTATGACAAGTACACTATAGACTGTAGTATAGTGCCTACCATCAGGTGGGCCATATGCTTAGTGCATCTGTGTGTCCTAGAGTTCGTTTTTCTTTAATTTTTATACAGATTAAAATAAAAGCCTAACTAAAACTAGGTCAAAAAATCTGCATTGGGATCTAACACATCATGCAGTCGAAAATGGTTAGATGACTAATCATAATCTTTATTTGTGAATCATAGGTTAGTAACAAGTCTTAGAACTATTCAAATCATTAAACATTTTAGAGTTTTTAATTTACCTCTTCATCTTCATTCATTTCACCTTTCCACTCATATATAGAAACCACCTGTGGTATAATATTGACACAGGCCGCAAGCTTATTTTGTACAAGGCCATGACCAATTGTCTTGCCCACCTCTATGGATGGAACTGTCACATAGGCTATAGAGTATCTGTCTGAAATAAAAAAAGAATATATTAAGAGACTAGCGTCAGCTAAATGGACTTGGATTTAGTTCCCTATTACTTTTATTTTTACTGCTATGCTGCTGCATGTTGCAACTGGAGAAGAGTTGCAAAGGATAGGAATCACTGGAAGTTGTTAGAGGCCTTGCCAAGAGGTGTGCCAAGGATTACATTATAATATATAAGAAAGGAGAAATACTATATGTAAATTAAGAGTTTTGGGATATTTCCCAAACTCCTTATTTACATATAGTATTTCTACTTTCTTATATATTATATGGACTAGTAGATGTGCTAGTCCGATTTGGAATGTAGTGGGAATTTTGGGAATGCAAACAAATAATACGCGTTAGATTAGACTACTCGGCCTGTGGCACGTACCTCCATTTCCACCAATGGAAACAAACATAGGATATAATCATCGTTTTTATATCTCATATTTAAGTTAGAGAATTTAGAATATAGTTTAAAATATTATATATAACTCAAAATCCACTAACTTACCAGCATCGCCGCTTCCAGTTGACATATTTGTTTGTGCTAGTAGGAATCCAGGTCTAGCAAATGTGAAAAATAATGATATTAGGGACTTTCTATTTAAAGATATCAGCATTTTATGCCGTGCCGGTGATACTTAATTATTTCCAGTGATAATAATAAAATATTCTTCACTGAAATGACTGAAAGTCAGTGACCATTGACACTGACATTTGACGTTGACAATTGACAGTGACAGTATTAGTGCTGCGTTTGCGTAGTTTACATACCTATGATTGAAAACTGAACACCCCGCTCAGTATAAAGGGAGCATATATTATCCGCTTATAGAATATCCTATAATATCATTGTAAATAATACCTTGTACTATTAAGTATTCTGTGATAAATAAAACCACAACATCTAAAGATTTCAAATTTGTTGTGAAAGTTTGTCAACCATTAAAATTTATTTTTAAATAAAATTATAATAAATGACACCGTTCGCACCCTTCCTTGTTACCTACGTTTCTATTTTTGCTGCTCTGGCTGCTTTCAAATGTCATAGTGTGAAGTAAATACCTGTAATCTTCGATTATATATAGGTATGCATACTGCGGTGTTCACCACTTTGAAGTTGGGTTTTTTGAATAAAACTTTAATAATTATAATCACTATGTACTTGCACCGCTCCAACCGTGACCTTTCCCGCCACCGATATATCTGACCACAGAGTATAATTATAATCGATAGCTTTATCCAAGGAGTTTATAGTGTAAGTACAAACTCCTTCCTGTTGGCGTACCACTCGACAGAGAGAGAAATGTCAGTGTTTAGTGCACTACATTTATTGATAATATATCACACATGTCATACTATATTCAATGATCATACATATATAAGATTGAGTGCCCCGTACTGACAAGCATCGTTTACGCGGCCCCGCCGTGATTTCGCTGTGTTCGTGTCTACACGCGGGCGGTCGCTTGCGTGCGCTCCAGTCAATCATCACCGCTTTAAAATGGTTTATATAATCTAAACCTGTAACCTAATAACAATAATCAATAAGCCATAAAGTGCAAAAAGGTTTTTTGAATTCTAGAGAATAGTGCCTCAAAAACATATTTTTGCTAGACTAAACCCGTGCAAATAATTTGCACTGATAGCACAGAGTACCTTCTAGTCCTCCTTATTAGTCTTTAGATGGCAATGTAAATTTTTAATAACTTTTGGTAAATCCAAAAATATAATATTCTTCAATCATTTTTTAATTTCATGAGGAATTTTGGAAGTGTGAAATTATATAATGGGTTTCTGTCAAAAAAAACACATTGGAATATATAGGTATTATTTATAGATAAACTTAAAAATATACGGAAATCAGAAACACACTAATTAGGTTGACAGTTTTTAAAGCAGTTTACTGTCTAAATGGGTTCTGTATCGGGCCATTGCCTCTCATGGCACTCATATAACTATGCAAGTACTTAGTACTATCAAAAAGTATCAGGTAAGTACTATCAAAAAAACACTGTCTCGATAGTAAGTATAATGTTTCTATAAACCAAAGTCCCGAAAAGAGAGAAATTAAATTTTAGGGGTCGCTCGAGGGTTGTAAATTCGACCGCAATTGCTTTCTGCACTCCTTCTCTGTATAAACTTCAAACATGCCAAATCTCAAACTGTTCCGTGCGCGTAATGTGCTTAAAATGGAGTAAAAAGACACATAGATAAAAAAAACACGTATTACTAGAAGTCGCCCGAGGGTTGAAATTTGACCTAAAATGCTTTCTGCAGTTTATCCCTTTATGAACTTTACTATGTCAAATCTTACACTCCTCCATGTGCGCAATGTGGTTTAAAAGGGGTACAACGGTTTTTTTCACATAATAATTTATAGATTCATATTATTAGTAGTTATTTTTTTAATAAATAGTTCCTATTTGAATGGACTTGTTCTCCGATCCACCTCAAGTACGAAAGGCTCCCACCGTTTATAGGCACCGCGGAGGCATCGCACACTTCATATGGATGATGGCTACGTACATATTCTGCCAGCTCCTCCACCGCTGTTATTCGTGTTTTAACCATTAACACCGTCTGAAATTGAGATTATAAGTAGAAGTTTTTATTTATTTTACACACGGCAACGGGGATAGCTGTACCTACAGAACCGCTATAATATGAAGATTAGTTTTTTAAGAATACCATTGGATATTGTATCTGTGGATCTTAGTATCAGTACTATTAGACTAAATCTACAGATAAAATTATATTTCACACAAATTCATACATTGGTTTTCCTAAAAAACTATGCTTTTATTGCGGCCATGTACCTACAGTATATCTGTTGTCCACCGTACATGCATGATAAGGCACATAGTACAATGGGCTTTAGCCTTATCATTGAAAGTGATGAACATTTTATTCTTTTTCAAGACAGTACGTTGCCAGCGCTTCATAAGGGATTTATTTTTGAATAAACATTTCCTTATCCCAGAGAAACTCCATTAGAAAACCCCAGTGTTACAAATGTTTTGGTTGGCAATTTTCAAGTGATACTTCTAGTGTTATACTTATGCCATAGGCCACAGTAACTGCTTACTATCAGGATGGCAATATGCTTGTTTGCCACTTTCATTAGTGTAAGCCTTTATTTTAGTATAAAAAATAGAATAAAGGCTTACACTAATGAAAGTTTTGTGATGCAGCAGTGGACTTTACAAACATCCAATTCATTGTCGTAGTTTGTGCCCATGAATTGTATGTTTGTGAAGTCTACTCGCACCTAGAACAATGATGTATCACAATTTTGTTAGTCATGTATAGAGAAAGAAACCACAACACACCATGCTGTAGAAAATGGCTAAATGACTATTAAAGCCATTAAAATCTTTAGTCTTTAAAGTTTGTTATGAACAAGAAAAAATTTACCTCATCTTCTATAGTGACTTCACCTTTCCACTTGAATATAGTAACCACCTGTGGTATAATACTGACAGTAGCTGCTAGCTTACATTGTACGAGACCACGTCCTATTGTCTGTCCGACATCCATAGATGGAACTGTCACAAAAGCTATAGCATATACGTCTAAAAATAAAGAAGAACAAAATATAAGAGATTATTAAGACCAATTTAAGAGGTCCTTTGATTAATGCATTTAAAAATATATATTGCCTAGCCTACCTTCTTTGCATGTCCCATAGCAAAAGACAATACTACCATAAAACTCGCCCTAGAGGCTCGCACAAATATAGCGCTAGTCTCAGTCCACATGCCCAACGACGGTGATTTGTCGCCACGAGAGATGGAAGAACTAGTGCTAGACTGTGAGGTGAACGGCTGGGAGATAATTCTCTCGGCCGACTGCAACGCGCATCTCCAACTAAGCAGCGCCACAAGAAAGAAAAGGGATGAGCTGTTAACCGAATACCTCTTTACGACTAAACTTAACATTCTAAACAAAGGTAATAAACCCACCTTCGTAAGTTCTATGTACCAAACCATAATAGATGTAACACTAGAGACAGAAGATGCGAGCGACCTGATGACAAACTGGCACGTGTAACCGGAACCCTCATTCGCAGAACACCGGCGCATAGTATATGACCTGCTTCTTAAGTTACCGGAGCCAACGCCACACCGTAACCCTCGTAAAACGGTAATGACCAGGTACGTTAGCTTACTAAACACAGTATTGGAAGAAATAACACTGCCGGAGATCATAACGTATACCACATCAATACAGTCATCCAAAGATTCTTCGAAACACTATCGTCAACCATCAAGATAAACTACGAGCAGACGTGTCCAGCCACGAGCACACAAGCAGCCAACAGAGGGAAATGGTGGGGGCTAGAGCTCAAACGGCTGCGTAAAAGGCTTAGGAGACTGTAAAACAGAGCTAAACACACCGAGAAAGACGTTGACTGGGAATACTACAAGTCAGCACAAAACCATTACAAGCGTCGCATGCGCTTCCACAGAAGTGAAGCATGGGGGCGTTTTTGCAGTGGCATAGACTTAAAAAAATCAAGCGGCCAGAGTGAAGTCCTAGCAAAGGGCAAGCCAATTGAGCTAGGGTCACTCAGGGAACAAGACGGCCGCTTCACAAACTCGGACCAGGAAACCAGCGAACTATTTGGCAACCTACTTCCCAGGATGTGCGTGCAACGGATGTCACTGTGCGTACTTTTACTTGCGGATCATCACTTTAAAACGGTGCCTTTTTATGATGCTGGTCTGCGTATCTAGCATGTATATAATTTAAGCCTGTAACCTAATAACAATAATCAATAAATTTAATGAGCCATAAAGTGCAAATCTAGATAATAGTGCGTCAAAAAAATCTTTTTGCTTAACTTAACCCATGCGAATAATTTACACTGATAGCACAGAGTACCTTATAGTTCTCCTTATTAGTCTTCAAATGGCCATGTAAATTTTTAATAACTTTTTGGTAAATCCAAAATGATAAAATTCGTCATTGTCCGGCAAGCGTATGTTTTAAAATGATGGTTGAATTATTTTTTAATTTGATGATTATGGAAGTGTGAAATGATGTAATGGGTTTCCGACAAAAAAACACATTTGAATATATTTTATTTTAATATATTATTTATAGATAAACTTAAACAATATACGGAAATCAGAAACACACTAGGTACTTAGGTTGACAGTTTTTATGGCACCTATATAACTATGCAAGTAGTTACTTAGTACTATCAAAAAGTATCAAGTAAGTACTATCAAAAACACACTGCCTAGATAGTAAACCAAAGCTCCGAAAAGCGAGAAATTAAATTTTAGGGGTCGGTCGGGATTTAAAAATTCGACCGCAATTGCTTTCTGCACTCCTTTTCTGTATAAACTTCAAATATGCCAAATCTCACACTGTTCCGTGCGCGCAATGTGCTTAAAATGTAGTAAAAATATTTTTCTTCACGTATTATTATTATACTAGAACTCGCCTGAGGGTCGAAATTCAACCGTAAAATGCTTTCTGCAATTCTATTTTCTTTTCATTCTGGTATAAACTTTTACTATGTCAAATATTACACTCTTCTATGCGCGCAATGTAGTTTAAAAGGGGTACAACGCTTTCTTTCACATATTAATTTATAGATTCATATTATTAGTAGTATATTTTATAATAAATATTTCTTATTTTAATGGACTTGTTCTCCGATCCATCTCAAGTACGAATGGCTCCCACCCATTATAGGCACCGCGATGACATCGCACACTTCATATGGATGATGACTACGTACAAATTCTGCCAACCCCTCCACCGCTGTTATTCGTGTTTTAACCATTAACACTGTCTGAAATTGAGAAGAAGTTTTTATTTATTTTACACACGGCAACGGGGATAGCTGTACAGAACCGCTATAATATGAAGATTCGTTTTTTAAGAATACCATTGGATATCATATCTGTGGATCTTAGTATCAGTACTATTAGACTAAATCTACAGATAAAAATATATTTCACACAAATTCATACATTGGTTTTCCTAAAAAACGATGCTTATATTGCGGCCGTGTACAATATATCTGTTGTCCACCGTACATGCATGATAAAGCATATAATACAATGGGCTTTAGCCTTATCATTGAAAGTGATGAACATTTTATTATTCTTAAAGACAACACGTTGCCAGCGCTTCTTTAGGGATTTATTTTTGAATAAACATTTCCCTATCCCAGAGAAACTCCATTACGGCCTGGCCACGAGTTCTCGCGTCAGCGTCAGCGTTGGCGTCTGCGGCTCGGGGCGCGTCAATCATGCCACGGACACACCTAGAGCATTGCGGCGGCCACCGAGGTTGACGTATTTAGGTACCATTATCTACCTATCGCTATCGCGCTATCCAAAATGGGTCGGAGTTGCCTTGAACGTACTATAACATATTTTAGAGAAGATCTTTTTAGTACCTAAATAAAGAGCGATGTAAGGAATTCAAAATTTTATACAAAGAATATAGGAAATATCCCGAAAAAATCTACCAGTACACGAGAGTGAACGTAGGTACTTTTGATTTTATTCTTTAACACATATCAAGTCTTTTACAATCAGCAGATTAAAAAGGGTTTGTCACCAATTCAGTTAAGTTGTTAAAAACAAACAATCATAACATTATTTATTTACTTCAAACTATAATATTAATCACAGATTAAATTTGAATAAAGTACTTAAGCATTTATCTACTAAATTTAAATCACCAGTCTCCACAAGTCTAATTTCTCACATTAAATGTTTTTTATTCATACTGCATAATTTCGTTTATAATAGGTGTTTTTTTTAACAAGTTTGTCACGGCCCAGAGCCTCTAGACAAGTGGCACAAAAGGTAGTCGAATCGATAAGTTAAAAAAACAAATGTATGGGATTTGACGTAAGTCTACGATATAATGTCGTAAACTTACGTCAAATCCCATTTTCTATTTTGACTTTTCGATTCGACTATCGCTTATGCCACTTGTCTAGAGGGGCAGTTCGTCCTTGCGCTAGCGCTGGCCGCAACGCTCTTGTTCGTGGTATGGCATTGGGTCGCGCGTACGTTTGTTCCCGCCGCACGATCGCTCGGTGAAATTCGCGCGCTCATGGCATCATAGAACGTTTTAGTACATTTGTTCTCACCTACTTGACGCTGACGCTCGACTCCACGCTGCAGCGCGTGTTCGTGGCCGGGCGGTTAGAAAACCCCGGTGTTACAAATGTTTTGGTTGGCAATTAGGCCACAGTAACTGCTTACTATCAGGATGGCAATATGCTTGTTTGCCACTTTCATTAGTGTAAGCTTTTATTTTAGTATAAAAAATAGAATAAAGGCTTACACTAATAAAAGTTTTGTGACGCAGTGGACTTTACAAACATTCAATTTATTGTCGTAGTTTGTGCCCATGAATTGTATGTTTGTGAAGTCCACTCGCACCTAGAACAACAATAAATCACAATTTTTTTAGTCCTGTATAGAGAAAGAAATCACAACACATCATGCTGTAGAAAATGGCTAAATGACTATTAAAACCATTAAAATCTTAGTCTTTAAAGTTTGTTATGAATAAGAAATAATTTACCTCATCTTCTATAGTGACTTCACCTTTCCACTTGAATATAGTAACCACCTGTGGTATAATATTGACAGTGGCTGCTAGCTTACATTGTACTAGACCACGTCCTATATTCTGTCCAACATCCATAGATGGAACTGTCACAAAAGCAATAGCATATAGGTCTAAAAAAAAGAAGAACAAAATATAAGAGATTATTAAGACCAATTTAATAGAGGACCTTTGATTAATGTATTTAAAATAATATATTTCCTATCCTACCTTTCTTGCATAACCCATAGCAAAAGACAATACTACCATAAAACTCGCCCTAGAGGCTCGCACAAATATAGCGCTAGTCTCAGTCCACATGCCCAACGACGGTGATCTGTCGCCACGAGAGATGGAAGAACTAGTGCTAGACTGTGAGGTGAACGGCTGGGAGATCATTCTCTCGGCCGACTGCAACGCGCATCACCAACTAAGCAGCGCCACAAGAAAGAAAAGGGGTGAGCTGTTAACTGAATACCTCTTTACGAATAAACTTAACATTCTAAACAAAGGTAATGAACCCACCTTCGTAAGTTCAAGGTACCAAACCATAATAGATGTAACACTAGAGACAGAAGATGCGAGCGACCTGGTGACAAACTGGCACGTGTAACCGGAACCCTCATTCGCAGATCACCGGCGCATAGTATATGACCTGCTTCTTAAGTTACCGGAGCCAACGCCACATCGTAACCCTCGTAAAACGGTAATGACCAGGTACGTTAGCTTACTAAACACAGTATTGGAAGAAATAACACTGCCGGAGATCATTACGTATACCACATCAATACAGACATCCAAAGATTCTTCAAAACACTATCGTCAACCATCAAGATAAACTACGAGCAGACGTGTCCAGCCACGAGCACACAAGCAACAGAGGGAAATGGTGGGGGCTAGAGCTCAAACGGCTGCGTAAAGGGCTTAGGAGACTGCACAACAGAGCTAAACACACCAAGAAAGACGTTGACTGGTAATACTACAAGTCAGCACAAAAACATTACAAGCGTCGCATTCGCCACAGAAGTGAAGCATGGAGGCGTTTTTGCAGTGGCATAGACTTTAAAAAAATCAAGCGGCCAGAGTGAAGTCTTGGCAAAGGGCAAGCCAATTGAGCTAGGGTCACTCAGGGAACAAGACGGCCGCTTTACAAACTCGGACCAGGAAACCAGCGAACTTTTTGGCAACCTACTTCCCATAATGTGCGTGCAGCGGATGTCACTGTGCGTACCTACACGCGGGCGGTCACTTGCGGATCATCACTTTAAAATGGTGCCATTTTATGATGCTGGTCTGCGTACCTAGCATGTATATAATTTAAGCCTGTAACCCTAATGCAAATAAAATAATTTGAATTAATAACAATAATCAATACATTTAATGAGCCATGAAGTGCAAAAAGATTTTTTGAAATCTAGAGAATAGTGCGTCAAAAAATCATTTTGCTAGACTAAACCCGTGCAAATAATTTGCACTGATAGCACAGAGTACCTTATAGTCTTCCTTAAGGTAACGGCACCTAATTCCGAGGGGTTCTGAAATTGGCACCTAATTCCGAGGTATTTAGAAAAACAGTATTTACTCGCGATAAACAAGCTATTTTTTACCAGAATATCTCTTATTTAGTAGATAATATATCTACATGTGGATATATTATCCAAGGTAAGGTGTAAAGTATAAGATGTTTAAGATAATCGATAAGTTTTGCCACGATAGCCGTTCCAATCTCACTTTTCATACATTTGCACCTCGTGCACGTAAATACCACGTTTTTTTAAATAGCGTTTTTCTTGTTATTTTAGTACGGTGTGTGTAATTCTTTGCGTTTAATTAGTAGAAGGACTATATTTTCATATGTATTACTTAACTTTTTTGTATTTTACTAAATAAATAAAGGCGAAAAAACGTTTTGAAAATACCGCGGAATTAGGTGCCATAAAAATTAGCCGGTTCCTTATTCCGATGTATACCACGGAATAAGGATTTCATAGACTTAGTTTCATTTTTGGTTTTCAGGATTGTTTTTAGGATTAGGCACTTCACACTTTAGATTTACTAACTTAAGTAGTCAATATATATAAGATCTAATTACGAGGTACACTTTTGCATCGCATTCACTAATTATAGCATATCAAAGTTGGTGTATTTAGGTATTTTGTTAATTCGTTGTATGAGTATTTCAAGACAAAAAATCTAACTTTATTAATAATTCATTGTAATTTTTAGCAAGTGCTATACATATTTAGAAAGATATTACAATTATGCACTAATCTGTAAATAAACTTTGCCAAAATGTTTTAACTTTTAACACTCGGAATTAGGAAACGTGATTTTTAGTACGAAACCTAATTCCGATGTATAGTGCATCGGAATTAGGTTCTATGGGCACCTAATTCCGTGGTATAGGCAAGTAAAATACAGGCTGTTCACAATTCACTGCAGCATATAATTTTTTTTTTTTGATGAAATGTAATTTAGCAAGTTTGTATTTTGGTTATTGATATTGTAAATTTCATTATTTTTTCACCCTAATGGAACGTTCAATAATAAAATTAATTAAAATTGAGTTATTTTGTTTGTAAAATTTTTTTCATAGTGTTCTCGTAACAACTCACGTAAAAACTCGTTCCCGCCTGATGTTAAGCAGTTACCGTAGCATAGCAGAGACTTTCAATACTAGAAGTATCACTTGTGTATTGACGAACCATTTTTTTACACCAGGGCTTAAAGATGGAATATCCCTATGATAGGAAAACGTTTCTTTCATAAACCAACCCTAAATGAGCGCTGGAGACCTGTATTCACATAAAGCAACACAACTACACCGTTGTGTGTAGTTATTTGGCTGTCGTGTTCTGTAAGGGGGAGGCTTTCCCCAGTCGGACTAGCTTGCTAGTATGGTGCCCTAAAGTAAATCCTGGTCCTCTCTTAATTTACAATAAATAATACTTAACAAATGTATCTGGTAAAAATATTTTTTTCAAATCTCGACAACATTAACATTCTAAAATTATCCAAGAGCAATTTTGTGTTATATTTACCTAATAGTACATATATTATAAAACAAAACTATTCAATTTATTAAGAAAGAATCAACTGTAAATACTGATAGTATGAGAATTTTCATAAATCTTGATATCCCAAATTCCTAATTTTAAAATACTGAAATAACAAACATGTAAAAAACCACGAATTAATAACCTCCTTTTGTGAAGTATAATGCACCCCATGGTTATAAAGATTCAAAGAACAATAACATATTTATAAAGTAGATAGAGATATTTTTTGAACACCATATATAACTTTTCTCCCGCTACATTTTGTTACCTCGGAATTAGGAACCAAATACATCGGAATTAGGATCTTTACCACGGAATTAGGGGCTACGGACATTTTTCATATTTTATTTATTATTTAATACAAATCAAGGTCTAAAAGTCAAATCTTTAGTCTATTTCGATAGTCAAATAAACAAAGCTTCTGATAAAAATAACAAAACCCCCAAAAAGGTATAGTAAATGCTTAATTTTCAATGCTCTTTCGAGTTTTGTTGAAAATACCGCGGATCAAGGAGCCGTTACCTTATTGGTCTTCAAATGGCCATGTAAGTTTTTAATAACTTTTTGGTAAATCCAAAATTATAAATATCGTAAATGGCGGCAAGCATATGTTTTAAAATGGTGTTTGAATATTTTTTTTATTTGACGGGGAATTATGGAAGTGTAAAATAATGTAATGGGTTTCCGACAAATAAAAAAACACGTTAGAATATATATAATTATATGTATTATTTATAGATAAACTTAAATAATATACGGCAATCAGAAAACTACTTAGGTTGACAGTTTTTATGGTACCCATATAACTATGCAAGTAGTTACTTAGTACTATCAAAAAGTATCAGGTAAGTACTATCAAAAAAACACTGCCTAGATAGTAAGTATAATGTTTCTATAAACCAAAGTCCCAAAAAGAAAGTAATTAAATTTTAGGGATCGCTCGGGGGTTGAAAATTCCACCGCAATTGCTTTCTGCACTCCTTCTCTGTATAAACTTCAAACATGCCAAATTTCACACTGTTCCGTGCGCGCAATGTGCTTAAAATGGAGTAAAAATATTTTTCTTTTCATATTATTATTATACTAGAAGTCGCCCGGGGGTCGAAATTCGACCGTAAAATGCTTTCTGCAGTTCTTCCCTTTACGAACTTTTACTATGTCAAATCTTACACTCTTCCATGCGCGCAATGTGCTTTAATAGAGGTACAATAGTTTTTTTTCACATATTAATTTATAGATTCATATTATTAGTAATATATTTATAATTGATCTCCAATCCACTTCAAGTACAAACGGCTTCCAGCCTTTATTGGCACCGCGGTGACATCGCACAATTCACTTGGATGATGGCTACGTACATATTCTACCAGCTCATTCACCGCTGATGTTCGTGTTTTAATCATTAACACTAACTGAAATTGAGATTATAGAAGTTTTTTATTTATTTTACCCACCGCAACGGGGATAGCTGTACAGTTAAGTTATTTTCAGAAAGCCATTGTATATTTCTGTGGATTTTAGTAACAGTAGGTACTATTAGAATAAACCTATTGATAAAAATATATTTCACACAAATTTATACATTGGTTTTCCTAAAAATCTATGCTTTATTATTATTATTTTATAGCGGCCCTGTACATAGTACAATGGGCTACAGCAAATAGTACAATGGGCTTTATCATTGAAAGTGACGAACATTTTATTCTTTTTAAAGACAGCTAACACGTTGCCAGCGCTTCTCTAGGGATATATTTTGATTTAAACATTTTCCTATCCCAGAGAAACTCCATTAGAATGCCCTGGTGTTACAAACTTACTATCAGGGTGGTAAGCATACGGCCCGCCTGATAGTAAGCAGTTACCGTAGCCTATGGACGCTTGCAACACCAAGGGTATCACTCGCGCGTTGCCGACCTTATAACTCCTTTTTTGAAGAACTGATGCTTGTTCGCCACAAGTACACTAGTGAACGTTTTGTGACGCAGTGGACTTTACAAACATCTTATTCATTGCCGTAGTTTGTGCCCATTAATTGTATGTTTGTGAAGTCCACTCGCATTCAAAACAATAATCTTTATTTTACGTAAACAAAATATACTTAAATTACTATTGATTGGGGTCTCCTATTAAGCATACAGATGCCTGTGCCAGGAGGCCCCGCTCTTTCATATCTTAAGTTTACATTTTGTTGAATATCTTACTTAGCTATAATATATATTTATAATATTTCACGATTTTGATAGTCTCGTATAGGCAACGAAACCACAATACACCATGTTGTAGAAAATGGTTAAATGACTATTAAAGCCATTAAAATCAAGTTTGTTATGAATAATAAATAATTTACCTCATCTTCTATATTGAGTTCATTTTTCCACTTGAATATAGTAACCATCTGTGGTATAATACTGACACTGGCTGCTAGCTTACGTTGTACGAGACCACGTCCTATTGTCTGTCCGACATCCATAGATGGAACTGTCACAAAAGCTATAGAATATAGGTCTAAAAATAAAGAAGAACAAAATATAAGAGATTATTAAGACCAATTTAAGAGAGGTCCTTTTATTATTGCATTAAAAATTCATTTCCCATCCTACCTTCCTTGCATAACCCATGGCTAGAGAAAATACTACCATAAAACTCGCCCTAGAGGCACGCACAACTATAGCGCTAGTCTCAGTCCACATGCCCAACGACGGTGATCTGTCGCCACGAGAGATGGAAGAACTAGTGCTAGACTGTGAGGTGAACGGCTGGGAGATAATTCTCTCGGCCGACTGCAACTTGCATCACCAACTAAGCAGCGCCACAAGAAAGAAAAAGGGTGAGCTGTTAACCGAATACCTCTTTACGACTAAACTTAACATTCTAAACAAAGGTAATGAACCCACCTTCGTAACTTCTAGGTACCAAACCATAATAGATGTAACACTAGAGACAGAAGATGCAACCGACCTGGTGACAAACTGGTACGTGTAACCGGAACCCTCATTAGCAAGATCACCGGCGCATAGTATATGACCTGCTTCTTAAGTTACCGGAGCCAACGCCACACCGTAACCCTCGTAAAACGGTAATGACCAGGTACGTTAGCTTACTAAACACAACACAGTATTGGAAGAAATACCACTGCCAGACGCCATAACGAATACCACAGACATCGAAAAGGTCTGCGAAACACTATCGTCAACCATCAAGATAAACTACGAGCAAACATATCCAGCCACGAGCACACAAGCAGCCAACAGAGGAAAATGGTGGGGACTAGAGCTCAAACGGCTGCGTAAATGGCTTAGAGGACTGCACAACAGAGCAACACCAGGAAAGACGTTGACCGGGACAATTATTATTATTATTCGCCAAGCGGCCAGTGTGAAGAAAGTCCTAGCAAAGGGTAAGCCAATTGGGCTAGGGTCACTCAGGAAACAAGACGGCCGCTTTACAAACTCGCACCAGGAAACCAGCAAACTATTATTGGGAACCCACTTCCCAGGATGTCAGATAGTTAAAGATATCAGCTGGAACGACAACAACCCACATACACCCGATCACATCTTAAAGCCTTGGAGTAAATAAACGCGTTGCGCAAACGCCCATAGGCTACGGGAACTGCTTAAAATCAGGCGGACAGTATGCTTGTTTGCCACTCAACCGTGACCGCACGGCAGAAGTGAAAACTTAATTGGCAATCGCCAATGAAGAGCCACTAACCACTACACGAACAGGCCAGTCAATGTCATTAATGGATGGAGTATTAGCATTCTGTGGTATTAGTCCAATAGTCCGATGATACTGGGCCATATTCATGTCCACTATTTGGAATTTGATTTTAGTAGATAGTTTTTATATCAGATAATATTTTTTGAATTATTAGTAAAAATATAGTAAAACTGTAATTTTTTAAAAGTATTAAAGTTTTTTTTGTTGAGAGATAAAAATATATACCTCTATTATTTATTTTTAACATAACTTTCTGTTTCACCTAGCATAATATTATAATATTTTTATACCTAGTATGACCCGACAGTAAAGTTCAAAACCAGGTAGGTACCTACTTTAATTTATAAAAATCTGTAAATGTATACAGCGCCAGCGCCATAACTCACAGTTCTACAAGTTTCAACTGCTTAGTAGTACAAAATACTGCCGCCAGGACTACGACGACATTATTGAATTTTGAAAATACATTATTATAGCTTTGTTATAAAAGCCCTTTATTTTATTTTCCTATGCTAGTAGGATATCTTAAAATATGTACTTACGTATATGTTTCAGACTATAATATATTTCTTCCTGGTTTGAATTTTACACAAACGTAAATAACAAATCGATATTTTGTAACTTCATCTATTGATATTTATTCGTACCAATTTTGATTTGTTCCTGATAAGACCCCAGCCTATACGATCGAATCACTCTTTATAATGAAAAAGACGGTATTCAAACATTCATTATCTCGTATTATTATTACTCATCAAAATAACTTGTGTCTCAAACATCAAACATATTTATTTTTGAACTTTGGAAAGTAAAAGTTAACAGAGAATAAAAGTAAAGTTTAATTTTTAATTATATAATATATACCTACATATATATATATATATGTGTATACATGTAAGTAAGTATATATATCATAAACATGAAGTATGTATAATAACAATAATTGTGTTTTTTATGTTTAATGTTTATAATGTTTTTCAATATATAATATAAGCACGATAAACCGCTAACTACACACACTAACCTCACAATGTAAAATAATTTAATTGTCAAAATATTTTTTATTACGTACCAATAATAACTATTAAAATTAATAAAGACAATTATTACGTATGAATTGCATATACCTACTAAACACAGCGACACAACAGCGAAGAGCTCGGGTACACTCGGCGGTCCCGAGTTCACCCGAGCGTGACGGATCAGCCTAACTTATTACTTACGGAAATCTGTGTGTGGAGCGCCAAAAGAAGTTATCACTTCAAAAGCCGCTGGACTGGGATATAACCATCAACATTATTACAAAAGACAAGATCCTTTGGGCCAAACAGAGCTTCCTCCCGTTTAAGTCACCGGGACCGGACGGCATCTTCCCTGCTCTACTGCAATGGGGCACATAGACTACCTGCAGACGCTTTTTAGAGCTTGCGTGGCGCAGAGGTATACACCGAAACCAATGAGAGAGGCCAGTCATCTTTCTCCCAAAACCCAATAAGGTAGACTACACGCAAGCAAAACTTTACCCATAAGCCTAACCTCCTTTCAACTAAAAACCCTGGAAAGGCTAGTAGACAGACACCTTAACGACGGCGGAGATGGCGCGCTAAAAAGTAAACAGTTACACCCGCAACAGCACACGGTTTTGAAGGATTATAAAGTAGCAACCGTCTAGACACACCTTCGATAACCTTTTAAAAAGTTTAACGGGCTATTGAATAATATCTGTATCATAAAATAGTGTACAATTTTCAAGAGTTTTCTATTTATCTATTGAAGAGGTATTTTTCAACAAAACCCTTTGAATGATTAACACCCTTGAATGGATATCTAACATATTTTGAGAAATTGCAAAGTGAGTATCCAAACAAATGGTCTCTAATTACAAGCATTTAATTACTAGTACCTACTCCTTGGATCGGTAATACACAGGTGATGCCCAGGTAGGCTGCAGGCTACAGTACTTGCTTAGAATCAGGCAGGCAGTATACTTATATACCACCTAAGTAGAACAAAAATAGGAATACCTTTACTCAGTCTGCAACTTTCCTGATACGTATACACTCATGGGCTTCAACAACGCCAGGGACAAAGCCAAGCTGACCTAGTTGGTACTAAGCGTGTATGTGTTACTGAAGACTCGCTACAGAGTAAGATAGGTAGGTAAGCTCAGTTCGTAGTGTTAGCCTGTTTAGTATGTCTACTTCTATCGAGTAAGATAGTAAAATTAACCAAGAATATTTGTATTCCTGATGCGGAAGGCGGCGGATCGGGTGATGTGGTGCGAATAAGGAAAGTCCAGCAGGGGACTGAAACGGGCTTATTGGTTTAAATTACGCTATTCTTTTAAATTCTCAGAGAAACAATTGTTCAGACAATAAAATATTAACTTACTCTCCTCGATACCTGTCAAGATTTTGGTCTGTGATATTAAGAAACAAGGTCTAGCAAATGTTAAAAATAGTGATATTATATACTTTATATATAAAGGTATCAGCATTTTATGCCGGTGAGATCTTTGATACCACACCGGTTGTTTTTATTTTGACACTGACTGAGTAACTAAGTACACATTGACAGACCTGACAGAACTGACACTTGTCTTGTTCGACTGACAGTGACATTAGTGTTTAGTGTTGTGTTGGTGTGAACTAGTTCCAGACTTAGTTCACTTCATTGACATATTAATACTAGTTCGAGTTAGTAAGGGATATAGATTGATTTATTGATTGGTATCTTATTTACTTATGTCATTCATTAAAAATCTTGAGAGAATCTTGTTTAAGTAGATTAGTGAATTTGAACTCATCAGCACAATCAATAGCAACCAACGCTATCTTGCTGTTCTATGCTTTATTCATTGAGCTCAGGAGCCGTGTAATTAAAATATATTTTATTTACAGTACATAATATATCTGCCTGGAGGAGAAAGGATATTAAATGTTAAGTTAAATATAAATCTAGTTTAGGCTTAATATTATATTGTTTAATCTCTTTTTATTATTAAAGAGCAAACGATAGTCCCGAGCTGGCTTTGTCCATCGGTTGCCCGCACCCTTTATTATATTGTCCACATTGGTTGACAGGTTCCATCTTGTAGAAATCTTTGATTGTCTTTCGACTGAGATGATAATACGATATTACTTACATACTTACATAAGACAGTAAAAGACAGTTTAATTATTTATTTATTTTTTATTACATCTAGGCTATGTTTAGAACTAAATACATAGAAATGACTAAGTTTAATACAATTCTAAGTATTAATCACGGACTTAATATCAATATTGTTATGAGGACTGCAGTAATGAGTCTGTAAAGTTATAGATAAAAAAGATTTCAAATTCAATAAGAATTTAGGTACGCTAAAATAATATAATGAATATACAAATTTCTTCATGGCTGTCTTGACATCAAAATGTGACTGGTAGGTTTATTATAATATTAATAAAAATATTTCTAATTATTCAATTATTAATCGGTAGTTTAATGAATAAGTGCGCCACTTCACATATTTATCGTCTATCACACAATGAGAACAGATTATAAAAATCCCGACATGTATCGTTACGTTTAAACTAAGAACGCATTGACGCCCAGTCTTTTCACTCAAAAGCTAATCGGTATTTATTATTATTGGCACAAAAATACAGCTGTTAAGATTTAAAATCAATAATTGACAATAAGGCGAAATCACATTGTTTAAAAGTCTTATTCTGCTATAAGGCTTGATTGTGGTGTGGTGTCATCAGTAGAAGGTCATTGTGTTTTTTCAAAGCCATCTAAGTTATTTGGCTTTAGAGAAAAAGACAATGGCTGGGTCTCAGCGACATAGGCAACAAAATTAAACTTTTATGTCGGAGTAGGAGGTTAAAAATTAAATAATTTTATAGGTACTGACGTACATAATATTTACAATATTCAGCAGGCTAGGTACTTACTTATTTGACTATTACATACATAAGTATTAAAATACATAAATCTATATAATTTATTATGACGTGTAAATTGGAACACACAATTAAGGTATTACATATTATTATTTTTTTGGAAATTGACGTAAAAAATCTTGACATTAAGAGGACCTACTAAATACCGATGTAATCCCACTGCTATTATAATGGGCTGTGTCGTGAGGTATCAAAAAGATTTAAAAAAAATAAAAAGATTTGAATCCATACGTTTAGTATGATGCTATATATACATGAATTCTGTCAAGTGTAGGTGAATACCATTCTGACGCATCACGACACATCTCTTTACGTACGTACTATGAATACATGCAGCGTTCAATTATTATCATTTAAATTCAGTGCCAAAAACGTATCTGTATTATGACAGGACCAATTAATTATTGAACTGTTAGTATCAAAATATCTTTACTATTTAGGCAACTAGTAATTATTCTAACTGACATAATATTACAAATTATAGCGTTAGATCGTCGTCGGTACAGAAAAGTTTATGGCGCTATACAGTCATAGTAAGCAAGTATCACGTTTATTATGTACAATATTATTCATTGGAATTAACTAGTAGGTACCTAACTTACCAAACCCAGGAAGGGTTATTAAGAGGAAACGCGGGCTGCAATGCTGTGCTAATTTTAAACCTCTCTGAATTAAGAGCGATAAAGACAACTGCAGTTTGGAGTTTCGGACTGATTATAATTATTGTTTAGTAGGTAATATAGATGAACTCCTAATATGAGTCTATGCGTACTTTTTTTTCAACCATCCTTACTAATATTATAAATGTGAAAGTTTGTAAGAATGGATGGATGGATGGATGGATGTTTGTTACTCTTTCACGTAAAAACTACTGAACGGATCTGGATGAAATTTGGCACACAGATAGATTATGGTCTGGAATAACACATAGGCTACTTTTTGCAGCAATAACCGACATCCACGCAGGCGAAACCGTGGGCAACAGCTAGTATAATATAATTTTGTACATATTTGTCTTCGATCAAATATACAAAAGATACAAGGTCTCATACAACTACGACAACACGAGTTCTCTGGAATAAAATAAAATTGCTCTTTATAATGTCACTATTCAGAGAGAAAAAAGAAATACAACTAAACGCCGCTTGCATTTTCTCCTAATATTAATGGAATGTAGCCTCTTATCTTATCTTAATAAAGTCCAAATTAGATCGACTAGGTACTATAGACTAATGTCAAACTATACCTTGTATTACCCTATACGTTTAACAGTGCATGGTATGATATAAATAATACCTGATAGTACGCTGGAGTTATGTATGGTAGATTTACAAATACTCAAATGAAAACGGTAGCTAATTTAGCAAAAAGAAAAGCCAATCTCGAATGTTTATTGCAAGGAAAGTAATTTGTGCTCTTTGTTAATCATTTGTTATTTAATTAAAATTCGGTAAGTACAGATCTATCTTTTCAGTAAGTTTAAAGCTGTAACGTATGCTCCTTGTCTATAATTGCTCATAAAAGAATATGAGGGGCAGCCTTTGGGAACTGCCGATAGAAGTGAAAAATAAGTAACTTGTGAACTGTATCGTCGAGCTATTAAATTAATATTTTTGGTTTGTCTCATGGAAAGCGTTTGGTCACGATGACGCGAATTCCATGATTTTTGTTTAGCCAAATAGTGCTCAACGCGCCTAAATAAGTTTTAGCGTATCTATCTGCAGTCAATGGCAAATAGAATTGTATAATAACCGCGTGTTGTTTAATACTGCAAGCCAAATACTAAACTCACACAGCAGAAGCTACCGGAGCACACAAACGAGTCCGAATGCCGTTTAATTTTTTGCAATTAAAATTATTTAGATAAGTATGCAAATTTTTTGAACTAGTTCCTTAGTTGGACTCACTATCGCGGTACTATTAATAACTCCGGTTCCACTTCTTTAGGTACATCACTTTAGAATACTGTATCTGGCAACACAGGAACAACAACTGGGTATTTTAACTTGCGTTTCATAGGGTTGTCCATTTTCCGGTTTGATAGCCGTAACTGTTCTTAGTACATGTTTCTGTTTGCAACGGGCTGTGTAATTATCTTGAAATGCTGCAATGATGTTTGAACAGTTGGAATCAGCATTCCTACAAATAAAAAATAAAAACTATTAGCAATACAATAAATATTTGTGTTATACAAGATATTTAATCTTCAGACAATTCACACACATACCGAAACGTATCTTTAAATAGGTACCTATTTATATATTTTTTTTAAAGACAACTCCAGCACTAGAGAACTAGCTATGTGTCGCGGGGGACTTTACAAACATACAATTAACGAACACAAATTACACCCAGACTCAGAACAACTCTTTGTGGGTCACACAAAGTTTTATCCTGTGCGGGAATCGAACCCACAACCTCGTGCACAGCAGGCGCATACTGCAGCCACTGAACCACCAAGGCAGGCAATCAATGGTTTAGCTATCAAAGAATAAAAATATTTAAAATGCAACTTACATGCACAGTTCCACCCTGAAACCCTGCACAGGGTTATCTTTATTATTTACTAAGGTGTACCATTTGCCGTCAATGCTCTTCACACTTTGCGGATACACCACCTGAAAGTGATACGGTTAAAATTATAAAATAGGAGAAAGAAGAAAAAACAGAAAACATTTGTATAAAACGTACACAGCACATCCCGAGAAATGAAATAAATAATGAGGTGGTCAGTAAGTCAGAGCTCCTTGACATGGCACGTATTGTGAGGAGGTTACTGTCTCTGGAACCCTAACCGCCGGCAGCTTGGACTTTATTCCCAATACCAGTGGGGCTTATTTATTAAAATGTATAGGTTTTTTTTTGTTTTGATATATTTATACGTAATTCAAAATAAATAAAGAAAATAAAAATATTATCACCGCGTGGTTTCAGAGATAAGATAGAGTTGATATGAAAAACTCTTTCGATAGACTAACCTTTTCTTTCAAGTCGCATAAATTCAAATTTTCTTCTGTTGGCCCCACTCTTTGAGTGATGTCTGGCGTGTCAGGTAAGTCCAATTGATCAACTTGAAGACTCAATCCTTTTCCTCTCTGCAAAAGTAAGACAAGAATAATCAATAATAGTAATTATGGTGTTCACAACTTAGAAGTTTCGGTTTTTAGAATAAAACTATAGTATGATTAGTAAGCAGTTGCACAACTCCAACCGTGACCTTTCCCGCCACCGATATATCGGATCACAGAGTATAATTGTAATCGGTAAGTATAGCCAAGGAGTTTATAATGTGAGCACAAACTCCTTGCTGTTAGCGTGCCACACATGTAGAGAGAAATGTCACAGTGTTTAGTGCCCTACATTTATTGATAACTAGCGACCCGCTCCGACTTCGTCCGGGTTAAACTATTTTCAGCGCAACTTTCTTTTTCATAAGAACCTTCTACTGACAATAACAAACACAACAAAAAAAGAATTACTGAAATCGGTCCAGCCGTTCACGCGTAATACCGCGCGAAATAGAGATTCATTTTTATATCCTTACTAATATGATAAATGTGAAAGTTTGTAAGAATGGATGGATGGATGGATGGATGTTTGTTACTCTTTCACGTAAAAACTACTGAAAGGATCTGGATGAAATTTTGCACAGAGATAGATTATGGTCTGGAATAACACATAGGCTTCTTTTTGCAGCGATAACCGACATCCACGCGGGCGGAGCCGCGGGCAACAGCTAGTATAAGATATATCACAGTAATAGCCGTCCAGACTAATTTCGGTCACGGCGGCCATTCTCGACGGAGATCAGCCAACTGCGCAGGACATATTATAGTGCACAAGTGTGTGTGCAAACACAGGTGCACTTACTATTCCTTCACTCTCATAGTCCGATTGGACAGCAATCCGACACGACCGGAGAGAGATCAGGCGCAGGACCAACGGCTTTACGTCAGGTCTTGCTGTGTTTTAGGAAAATGGTCACCCATCTACGGACTGGCCGCGGCAAGCATGCTTGACCTTGCAGATCTATCGATCCGCGACGCTAACACTTAGCTACGAGCCCCTCTAAATAATTAATAACCCTACGCTAGGACTTAGTGGCCTATGCCCAGCAGTGGACTAGCTGATGTTGATGACAATAGGATAGATGTATTTCTGTCATCTTCTAGTTAGCGATTTATTTATTTATTTTATTCATTATAAGTTATACCAATTACGCAAATAAGAGAAATAGTTAACAAAGAATATAAACAAAAAAATGTAAAATAGACTTAAAAATAATTAACACCCAGTCATGCGTTCATCTCACAATACTTCAGGCATTCAGACAAGATCACCTTCCAATCATTTACAAACACATCACATTCTGGTTTGGACTCAAGGAGACTGTTGAGAGTAGAAAGTGTTCGAGGTATAGGGAGCAGACTATGACCAATATCACGTCCTAGTCCTAGCACCTCAAACATGCCATACTGTAGGTTTAACAGGCATTTCCTTCCACGAAGATACGATAGATAAATGAGCTCGATGCCCGTTTTTCCGAGAAACTATAGCATGGGGTTCTTCAAGAAAGGAGTTATAAGGTTTTAAAAGGGTCGGCAATGCACGAGTGATACCCCTGGTACTGACCAGAGCCTGTAGACAAGTGATATAAGCGATAGTCGAATCGAAAAGTCAAAAAATAAAATGTATGGAATTTGACGTAAGTTTCCGACATTATATCGTAGACTTACGTCAAATCCCATACATTTTATTTTTTGACTTTTCGATTCGACCATCGCTTACGCGACTTGTCTAGAGGGGCAGGGGTATCACTCGCGCGTTGTCTTAAAAAAATAAGTAAGTATTTACATGCTTAAGAAGTCTATCGATTTCTTCTTGTGGGTAGTTAGGTATTTCTTCACAGAAGGTAGCATCCTTACAAGAGTCTGGAATCTGAGGTACATATATATTCTTGTTTGTCGGCATTGCAGTTGGTCCAGGGAAGGTAATCTGGTGATTGTCAACTGGATCTGAAAATAAAACCCAAATAAGAATTTTACTAATATTACAGAAGAAAACAGCCAAATAACTACACACAGCGGTTTAGTTGTGTTCCTGTGCGTGAAGACAGGTCTCCAGCGCTCATTGGTATGCGTTTTGAAAGAAACGTAATCCTATCGCTGAGATACGTCATTTTAAAGATCTGGTGTAAAAAATGGGATGACAACACGCAAGTGATATCTCTGGTATTGCAAGCGGCTTGAAATTTAAAAAGATTTTTAAAATTTATTCGCCATTAGAAAGCTACATTCAGTGGCTATTATAAGCTATATTTTATTGAAAAAAATTACACGATCTTTACGAAAATGACCCGTGCGTGCGAAGCCGGTAGTAATAAATATAATGATTGATGTAATCATATAATAAATACATTTTTAACCGACTTTCAAAAAAGGAGGAGGTTATAATATGTTCGACTGTAGGTATGTATTTTTTTATGTATGTTCACCGATATCTCCCATTTGTGGATCGATTCTCAAAATTCTTTTTTTATTTGAAAGAGTATACTCTACAAATGGTCCCATTGGCACAAGTCAGGATCTGATGATGGAATCCCAGAGAAATCCTGGGCAACCCTAAAATGATATGGGTATTAACAATGTTTTTCATATATTTTTTACTTACAAAAAATAGAAAAAAAAATTAAAAATTAGAAAAAAAATGAAACCGACTTCAAAAACCTAAAAAAAACTGAATATAGATTGAAATCGGTGCCAAGCTTAACATTAGGTGACAGGGTGAACGTAGAACCGACTTCAATCTGTTGTTCAGTTATTTTTAGGTTTTTGAAGTCGGTTTCATTTTATTTATATTATTAACCGACTTCAAAAAGAGGAGGTTATCAATTCGTGTGTATTTTTTATTTTATTTTTAAGTATGTAGCCGTTAAAATAATAAACTAAAATCTACTATCATATAAATAAAACTATTACAAATACGTACATCCGTGTTAGAGTATCCGTTTTTTGATATTTATCTCATCAGAATATAACCTTACCACTAGAAACAATGCTGCCATAAAGCAATTTAGTAACGTAATTACTTTTTTTAAAACAAGCTGATGAGTCTCAGTATCGTTTTTTTGGGGTAATATAGTTTGATGAGTAAGCTATGTATGTAAATACTGCTCGGTTGGTTCAGTGGCCTAAATGGTTGCCTCGCTATTTACCAATCCGTTATGGGTTCGATCCCATCGGGACAAAAATTTGTGTGATCCATAAATGGTTGTTCCGAGTCTAGATTTACTTATGTTTGTAAAGTTCCCAGACATAGGGCTTGTTTACTTGTGTGTTGTCTTTTTCAAAGAAAGAAAGAAAGACTATAATGACTGCCTCGGTGGTACAGTGGGCGAGGTATGCGCCTGCTGTGCACGAGGTTGTGGGTTCGATTCCGACACAGGACAAATCTTTGTGTGACCAACGAAGAATTGTTCTGAGTCTGGATGTAATTTGTGTCCGTTAATTGTATGTTTGTAAAGTCCCCCGCGACAGCAAACAAGCATAGGACTGATAGTAATTTACCGTTGCTTATGGACACTTGCAATACCAGGGTTATCACTCACGCGTTACTGTTTCTATAAAATACCTTTTATCTCCCCTTTTCAGAACCCTATGCTAAATTCTTTTTGGAAAAACTCTGCAATTCATTCCATAACCTAATCGGCCGTGAGTAAATTTTCAAAAATCATAGTGAGGGATGATTGAGGTTCTTAGATGTGAGGATGAACTCCCATTCGGTGGTTGAAGGTGCGTTGATAAAAGGTTGACCGTAGGCATTACTATGATCATTAGGTTGTAGAATGAGCACCCTGCTGAGGTTTTACTGATACTATAGCATCGGGTTCTTTAAGAAAGGAGTTATAAGATTTTTAAAGGGTCGGCAACGCGCGAGTGATGCAGTGTCCATAGACTGCGGTAACTGCTTACCATCAGACTGACCGTATGCTTGTTTGCCTTCTTAGTAGTATATATAAAAGGCATGATACCAAACAATTCTAGTACACAGTCCGTTAAACAGGCGAAGTCTCTCCTTATGTCATTGTGTGCACTTAGTGGATTGGATACCGTGTAGTTTAGTCAAGGTCTTTGACTAACAATCGATCGTTATACCTTCCATCAATATTTAATTTTTCACTTAAACAAAGCATCAAAGATTTAAATCATTAGACCATAAATACCGTGTAAACTATGGTCACTTTTCTGTTTGAAATCTGAAGTACCAAATATAGTATTGTCTCACTCAATCTCACTGAAAATTCTATAAGTATAAGAAGTACTACGCGATGTGTGATTACATTCATCTTCAATTTAATTCTATGTCAAGGATTATAATATCACATTGCCAAGTTAGATATGATCTTCATCTTCATCATAAGCTTATCGCAGTCGACTGCTGGACATATGTCTCTCATAGTTAATCATCTAAACTCATAAACGTCTCACTGCTGAGCACGGGTCACTTCCATACACTTGGAGGGGTAATAGCCTACTCATAGCCAGGTGCACTTGCTGTTCAGTAAACGATCAGCGGGTTAAGCAACCCAGGGTGCGGTAACCCTATAGATTGGTAACCGCATAGTGGTATTTTATCTGAGCGTCTCCGTGCTTCGGAGGGCACGTTAAAAGTGGGTCGCAACTGTCTTGCAAAATGAGTCATTAGATCACGACAGAGGCCTAAATATGGGCAATCTAAATGACTCTGTCACCAGGTTGGCCACTAACCAAACGATAAGAAGAAGACCACGCTGATCAGACGGGTTGGTATGGGGTTTTGTTTCGAGTTTTACTTCTCTTGCAGTGGATATTGTCTGCCTGACTTACTCCCTTAGTTGTCTCTTACGCAACCTTCGGGATGGAATGGGTTGGTGACATTTGTATTCTTAATCGGTCACCACACGGACTCCAATTTAATTAATATCAGCGTCCTTGCAGTAACCGTTTATCAGACAGTCATATGCTTGTTTCCTGATTTCTTTGATATAAAAACAAAAAACTACAAACAGTTAAAGCCCCTCCCTCTAAAAAATATGAAAAAAAGGTGAAAATGAAACCATTTCTTGTTGCCATTTATAGACAAATGACTGCCAAAAAATACAGTATTAATCTACAAGATGTGTTTCATAATATGGTCTTGTAATAAATTATATATTAATTCTAAATAGTTTGTAAAAAAAACATCGAATCAGCACCAAATTATTGAGATGCAACCACTTAATGACTTCAATTTTGATCAAATAATACGAGAAGACAATATTTGACGAAAACATACACCTATAATTTGGTAATGTTATATTTAGAATAAGTTTAAATTATAATTTATTAAAAATTAAAAAGACGTCCATTCAAAGAGTACATCTGTATGTATCTCCGCTCTCGCCTAGAGAATTAGGTCGTGTTTGCTTCGCACAAATGCTCAAGGTCGTGGCGATATCACAAGCCTTAAGAAATCCTCGGGATGGAATGGGGTGATGACATTTGTATCTCGGACTCCAACTTAATTTATGTCAGCGTCCTTGCAGTAACCGTTTACCAGACAGTCATATTATGTTTGTTTCCTGATTTCTTTTGTATAAAAACAAACATCTACAAATAGTTAACTTTTATATTTGACTGGCCTGTTGGTCTAGTGGTTAGGTACTCTGACTGCTACGCCGGAGGTCGTGGGTTGGATACCCACCCAGGACAAATCTTTGTGCGATGAGCACGAATGTTTGTTTTGTGTCTGGATGTTATTTATCTATAATATGTATGAATTTAGAAATATATAAGTATGTTTATCAGTTGTCTGGTTGCCATAGTACAGGCTCTGCCTAGTTCAAGATCAGATGGCAGTGTGTGAGTTGTCCCAAAAATATTATTAAAAAATATTATATTATTATATTTAGTGTTAACATAACGTCCGACAATACAATCTCTGTGTCGCGGGGGATTTTACAAACATACAATTAACGGACACAAATTACATCCAGACTCAAAACAACTCTTTGTGGGTCACACAAAGTTTTGTCCTGTGTGGGAATTGAACCCACAACCTAGTGCACAGCAGGCGCATACTGCGGCCACTGGACCACCAAGGCAGTCAATTCAATATTACTTGACTTCTTAATACAGTCGTTAAAATGTTCTATCATGTTCTAATATTGCAGCAAGAAACATTTGGATTCGTTTAATTAGCAACAGCAGCGTATGCGCAAATGTATTACATTTGCGTAAAATTGTATTGCAATATTGAACATAATATTATTGAGGAAAATCCCGTAAAGAATTAAAATACTACATTAACCAAAACGATTAAATGGAAGTTGAATAGGAAGCGCATTTTGAGACCTGAATTATCGCTGTTTAAGTCTTTGTCTGTTCATAATATGTAAAAGGAGGAAACGTGTTTTTATATCGATGACGTGAATTGGTCAACTTGTTTATAAATCATACATAAATATATACGTAGGTATATACAGTCGTATGATGGCGAACTAGGCAGAATCTTTCCTACGATAACCAGAATGCACGGTTGATTCAGTGGCTTAAATGGCTACCTCGCCATTTATCACTGCGCGGTGTGTTGTGGGTTCGATCTCCACACGGGAAAAAAAAAATATGATACATAAATGATTTTCCTGAGTCTAGGTGTACTTTGTGCCCGTCAATTGTGTGTTTGTAAACTTTAACCTATAATGTTTGACGCAAAATCTGCGCAATACGCAAATAAAAATCATCGTTTGCCTATTGCCCAATATTCTCCAGGGTCTCTAGCGCTCATTTAGCGATATTACATCTTAAAGCCCTGGTGTATAAGTTGTGGTGTACATGACTATATGCTATGGTAACTGCTTAACATCAAGCGAGCCGTACGCTTGTAGATATACCATCCAGATAGTATAACTATATATATTACTAGGGGTCGCCCGCGACTTCGTCCGCGTGGTAATTTGGAATATTTTGAAATATATCTCACTACTGCTCCGCTCCTATTGATCATAGCGTGATGGTATAGCCTATAGCCTTCCTGGATAAACGCACTATTCAACAAAAAAAGATTTTTTATAATCGAACTGGTACTTTCTGAGATGAGCGCGTTCAACCAAAAAACAAACTCTTCAGCTTTATAATATTAAGTACTAGCTATTGCCCGCGGCTCCGCCCGCTTGGATGTCGGTTATCGCTGTAAAAAGTAGCCTATGCGTTATTCCAGATCATAATCTATCTCTGTGCCAAATTTCATCCAGATCCGTTCAGAAGATTTTACGTGAAAGAGTAACAAACATCCATCCATCCATCCATTCTTACAAACTTTCACATTTATAATATTAGTAAGGATAAATATGGCCTTGAATAAAGGACCCTGGCTTTAAATCTTGTCACTCAAGCCCGAAAATTAAACAGCCATCTAACCGCTTTTAGACTACAATAACATGAACACGAATAATATACCTACATAAGTACCAGTCTTCTATATAATAATGCAAAAAATAAGTAATCGTGTATACGTCTATTAATGACGTAAAAGCTAAAATAATCTTTGCCGTCAATGTAAACAGTCGACCTTGCAAGCACAGTTAGAACGAGTTCAATTATATAAAGGTTAAACTAAATGAATATTATATTTAAGAGACGCAGGGCTTTAAACGTATATACCTGCGGGGGATGCGGATGAATGCGCAAGCGTACTCGTGTCCCCTGCAATAGGTCGTCTGAGGGAAAACCGTGGAATGTTTAGTCGGTAGGACGGTCTCCTGTAGGAGACCGGGGAGTCCGACATAACCACGGCTTTTTTTTTTTTTTTTTCCTACGTGGTTTAAACGCTTACCACCCACCGACGCCCAGGTGGGTGGTATAAATGCATTTAAACCACGTAGAAAAAAAAAAAAAGGCCTCTATACGTAATAAGTCCATCCTAAGGTTGTCTGGAAGAGATCGCTCTTAGCGATAAGACCGCCCATTGTACCTAATTATTTGTGATTAGTTAAATCTTCTTGTAATTAGTTTTAGTACTTGTGTGGTGTACAATAAAGAATATTCTATCTATCTATACCTAATAACGAGCAAGCCCGACTGGGGAAGGACCTCCAGCTTACAGAAGACCACAGCCAAATAACTACACACAGCGGTATAGTTGAGTTCCTGTGTGTGAGTGCGTGTCTCCAGCGCTCATTTAGAGATAAGTTTTGAAAGAAACGTATATTCCTAGCCCAGAGATACATACTCCATCTAAAAGCCCTGGTATAAAAAATGGGTAACACGCAAGTGATACCCCCTAATATTGCAAGCGTCCATAGGTAACGGTTACTGTTTAACATCAGGCAGGCTGTATGCTTGTTTGCCACCCAAGCAGTATAAATAAAAAAAAATGTTTGCCTGCGCTTGCGGTTATATTTGTAACCTAGCGATTTGCTGAGTTGCCTTTGGCATACAAATATTCTTTTTTATTGTTGTGTATGTGTGCATATTTTGTGTGTCAATAAAAGATTATTTCTTTCTTTCTTCTGCTTTCTTTCTTTATTTGCAGCCAATCGTGAGGTTCTAGGTAGGATTTCCAGATCGGGCAAAGTGTTATTGGCATTTTCTGTTGAAGTTCTCATAAGCAGGAATAGGTAAAACGTTTCTTTAACAAAATGATGTCGTAAAGATGTCTAAGAGAATATTGAAGAGCTGATTCCCACGACAAAATGTTAGTGTGTCAATTTTGTAGATCAGGGAATGACGCGGGTAATGTAGCAGGTAGCACAGTAACTGCTTACCATCAGATGGAGACAGATGAGACGAGTATAAATGTCAAAGTAACTATGTCCGCTTGATATCTTTAACGACTAAACGGCTGAACGGATTGTTATGAAATATGCCGAGGAGATAGATTATAATCCGAGGAAGTACATAGGGTACTTTTAATTGCAATAACCGTCATCCACGCGGGCGGAGCCAGGGATAACAATAAGTATAATATAAAATATGAAACATACCTCTCCGTCTTCCAGGATTCAATAAGTTGCTCAAGAACTTCAATGATCCATTTGCTGACCGCCTCTCTGTGACTTCATCAACTCTGGTTTGAAACAATCTTACTTCTTGAGACCTCACTGAACTACTAGGGGCTATCGATCTTTCATTCATTCTAGAATCGCGAGGAACTTCTGATGATCGTGGGTTCAATCTGGTGCAGTCTGGACCAGGTCTAAAGTTGTCTTGGTTTTCGGTGTCAAGTGGAAATGCTGCATGCGGCAGCTGTTGTGGATTCACTGGAAATTTGTATGCTGCTGCTGCGACCTGGAATTTTGAGAATAAATAACAAAATTGATTATGCATTTCATCAAAGTAGAGATGGAGTTTCAAACACCTCCTAATATTATAAATGCAAAAATAGCTGTTTGTTTTTATGTTTGTTACTATCAACTAAATAAGTCAATGGATCTTAATGAAATTTGGCAAAGAGATAGATGGTATTCTGGGAATGGCCGCGGGCAATAGCTATAAATATTTGAGATGATTGATGTATGGATGTTTGTTACTCTTTCGCGAAAATAATACTGAATGGATCTGGATGAAATTCAGCACAGAGATAAACCCAATTATAGTCCGTGATAGCACATAGGCTACTTTTTATCCCGGAAAAAAACGTATGGTTTCCGAGGGATAGATTTGTTGATGTTTTCGCGGGCGGGCAACAGCTACTTATATTTATTTTACTACTAGAAGTAAATTTCGCTCTACAATCACATCGATGTATAGCTGACCCTGAGCGATAATTGCTGTGGTCAGTATTTATGGATTCCACATACAGATAAAAATAATTACTACAAAAATAACACCGCTTTAGTAGCCGATCTATTTATAATCATTGGCATGATATTTTATTCAGTGCTCAAATTATATTTAAATATATATTCAAAGAGGTCCTCCACCTTGCAGAAGACCATAGACAGAAACTTAAGACGCTGATAACAGTCAACGACCTTGAGAATTAAAATATTGTGAAGCACATATGTACATAAATATATGTATTCATAAGATATTTTTGCGTGATCAGAGGGCTGGCCTATTTCTCGCACAGAGAATAAGTATTGCCATCCAACGTGGCAATGCTGCTAGCCTTCTGGGTACGTTCCCGATAGACAGCGATGTTGAGGAATATTTTGACGCCTAAACAACAGTTTTCTTTGCTTATTTTTATTTAATGTTTTTCTTACCTTGTAAGTTTAAAATTGTCAAGAATAGTTATTAAAATAAAGCCACTTAACCTAAATAATAAAACTATATATTTTATACAATATTTACACTTATTTAAAAAGAAAAAAAAATAATAGAAAATATTTATAAAAAGGGAGGACTGTCTAATAGGCGTCATAAAATTCCTTAATTTTTATTGTGATAAAATATTATGACTACTACACACAGCAGTGCATTTGTGTTCCTGTAAGCGAGACAGGTCTCTAGTGCTCATTTATGGATGCCTTTTTATATACACGTTTTCCTATCCCAGATATACTCCATAAATAAACCCTGGTGTTAATAGTTTTTTGGTTGGCAACACAAAAGTATTGTCCTTAGGTATTGCAAGCGTCCATATGCCATAGCAACTGCCAACCATCAGGCAGGAGGTATAGTTTTCTGCCAAAAAAAAAATACAAACCATCTTCTAATTTTTGATTTGATTTGATTTGATTTTTGTTTGTTTGTTTGTTTGTTTGTTACGATATAACTTAAAAACTACTCGACCGATTTTAAAAATTCTTTCACCATTAGAAAGCTACATTATCAACAGGAAACATACCTAGGCTATATGTTATTGAAAAAACGGGGACTTCTACGAATTCTAAATAAATGTCCACCGTGCGAAGGGACGTGCCGCTAGTCCTTACTAATATTATAAATGTGAAAGTTTGTAAGAATGGATGGATGGAGGGATGTTTGTTACTCTTTCACGTAAAAACTACTTAACGGATCTGGATGAAATTTGGCACACAGATAGATTATGGTCTGGAATAACACATAGGCTACTTTTTGCAGCGATAACCGAGATCCACACGGGCGGAGCCGCGGGCAACAGCTAGTAATATATAAAAATGAATCCTTATTTGCCTTGGTCACGTCATAACTTGAGAATGACTTTATTTCATTTATATTTTTTTAAATGTTTTCTAATATTTTGTTAAAGATTATGTGGGATAATAATAAAACCCGGAAAAGTCGGGGCAGGCCACTAGTATTTAATAAAATTCATCATCAAAACTAAGTAAGTCAATAACATTAACATTATCTACTCTGGCCATTTCCTACCGTTTCTAAGATTTGCGATATAGCCTTGAATGAAGACTTGTTCGGCTGCAGTTTACTTTGTAAACATTACAAAATATTATCTGTGCCGCGAATACATTGACATTTGCATAAATGTAAGCTGTTCTTAGAATTATCTAATTACACCTACAGCTGCTGCTATGTGTTCGTAAAACTAATTAGCTAAGATTTGTTATTTCTTTTCCTTTTTTTAAAGTCAATTCCCGTACTAGGAAACTAACCCTGTGTTGTATGGGAGTTTATAAAACATACAATTAACGGAAACAAAGTATACTCAGACTCATAACAACCATTTATGGATTACACAAAATTTTGTCCTGTGCGGGGATCGTATGAGTCGACAAAGGGAATAAGTCAGGCAGACAATATCCACCGCAAGAGAGGAAAAACTCGAAACAAAACCCAATACCAACCCGTCTAGCCAGCGTGGTATTTATTTATTTATATTTTTTATTTAAAAAGACAACTCCCGCACTAGAGAACAAGCTCTGTGTCACGGGGGACTTTACAAACATACAATTAACGGACACAAATTACACCCAGACTCAGAACAACTCTTTGTGGGTCACACAAAGTTTTGTCTTGTGTGGGAATCGAAACCACAACCTCGTGCACAGCAGGCGCATGCTGCGGCCACTGGACCACCGAGGCAGTCAAATATGTATACTAATTATACATAATTAAAAAATAGGTATAGTATGCTTATATCTATAGGCTACGTATACTGCTTAACATCAGGTGGGCCGTATGCTTGTTTGCCACCCAAGTAGTATAAAAAAAAAAAAAAATATCGCTAATTAATGTAATTAGTGTATAATATAGAGTTTTATGGTTTAATTAGAAGAGGCTTATGTCCAGCAGTGGGCTCAAATAGACTTATTGATTGAAAAAGTTTTCTATCTATCTATCTACGTCTGCCGCGTTGTAGTCGCAGACTCGAACCCCGGGCTAGACAAAGTGTTATAGAAGATATTGTTATAAAATTGTCAGTAGTAGCACGGAGGCTGGAATTGTGTCCAGTTTGCCACCATTCATGACACCTTACATTGCTGGCGACACGTGTCTTGCAAAGGCGTAATGCTATGTGAGAATTTGTATACCTATTAACCGATCAACAGTAACAGCAACGCCAGCATCCAGGTAACAATGGTTTGAAGTATTCCATATTGGGCGTCCGTTTTAATGGCACCTGAGTGAATGGCACCTAAGGTATTCCACATTGGGCACCTACCTATATTTTTCGCAGGTGCCATTAGTGGAACATATCGATATAAAAATATATAAATAGTTCAATGGTTTATCTATTATGTCTGGTTTGTCAAAAGCGCCAATCTCAAGGATTACTAGTCTGATTTAAAAAAAAAGTTTCTCCGCTCAAAATCAACTATTTCCGTATGTTATGGATTAGATAAGTTTAATTTAACATCCTACGCAAGCAATGCCTCAGGCAGCAATTAGTCACTATAAAAAAATCGGAAACAGCTACGCAGTAAAAGGTGGGTAGTTACACAAATTGTTATCACCATAAAACATTCGTCGTTAACCTTGCCTAACGCAATGATTATGTCAATTTTCTTCGCTAAACGGTAGGTAACAGTTACTGTCAGTCATTGTGAAAATATACGTAATAACTCACGTCCTCAATACCTAGGTACAATAGAAACGATAAAAATCGGAAATCTCTTTCTACCGTATAGAATATGAGAAGGATAAAAATATCCGCCACAATGTCAATTCAGTCCCTCTTGACGGCTTGTCATAAGTTTACGAATTACACGTCGTAGATATGTCAATCCCATACATTTTTGGTTTTATTCTATTCTATTCTACTGCCGTTTATGCCATTTGTCTATAAAGCAATAGCTAATTTAACTGCATTGCCGCCTTTGGTGTTTTGAGTGGGAGTTTGGCTATTCCAGCCAGGCTGCTTAGGTTGCCACAAAACTCTTGTTGAAACGGTATACAAATTATGCAGCTATCGTATCTATAGTCTATGGATATTTGGGGAGTGATATGAAGTTTTGAATGACGTTATTGCGATGCACGCTATTTTGACGACTGCTTACTCTCAGGCGGGCCGTATGCTTGTTGCCACATTGGTAGTAAAGGTCCTTCTTCAGTCAGGCTTGTTTCCATGTATGCCTGATCTGTCGTTATAGGTTAGTAGCGAATTAGTAATAAATTAGTAGCTAGTTAGGAGTAAATCCTATACTAATATGCATGTTAACTAACTTATCAAGTCATTTATCGATGACCTCGATAATACAACAATGAAATAATCTATAATGACCATTGTATTTACTTCATAATTAATGGTTGTATTGTTTGTTATTTCATCATTAATTTTATCAATACGCTGTAACTTTGTAGAGGAAATCTAACATTAAGTGCATTGGCCTTTACAATATCTATTTTTTATCTCTTTCAATGTTTATCTACTGAATTTAAAGCCGCATGTTCACTCCGTCCACTGTAGTCTAGTAAACTTGTTAATACCTTTTGCAAGCGGAACTTAATTTTTTTCAAAAATCATCTAGATGCCATTCCGAATCGAATGACACCTCAATCATAATTTTCGGAGACTGCTGAAAAAAGTTAACCAAAAAGGCACTTGTTGACTAGACTACTGTTCAGTTGGTCTAGTGATTAATGACCCTGACTGCTACGCCAGAGGTCGTGGGTTCGATTTCCACACGGGTCAAAAAACTTTGTGTGATCCATAAATCTATAAAACTTATCCTTCTTAACTGAATTGGTTAACTAAACCTTTTATTTCTAGCCGTAGTTTCCGTGCTCTCACTACACTCTATTCTATCCTTAAGTCACCTAATGCTTCTTCCTATTTAACACCTTACCTTCAATATCGCAGCTCTGTCGATGACAGAACGCTTCGCCCTTCCAATAAACTTCTCCTCAATTGTACCTCACATACATCTAGTTTTGTTCACTCTTCTTTGTCTATTCAATCCATCCTTCTTTGGAATCCCCTTCCTCTTGAAATCAGGAAGGCCACTAACCGTTATACATATAAAATATTTTTTCGGGCAAAAATATTAGGCCAGTGTGGGTGGATTAAGACCTCTCAGCTTTCTTGATTGCGGAGAGGAGATCCGTGCCCAGCAGTGGCATACGATGCTATTATTATAGCCTATATGCTATGCCAGACTATAATCTACCTCTGTGCCAAATTTCATCCAGATCCGTTTAGCAGTTTATGTGTAAAAGAGTAACAAACATACATCCATACATTCTAACAAACTTTCGCGTTTATAATACTGGTGGGATAGCTGAATCACTTACATAAGTTGAGCAATAAACGTCAAAGCTTTGCATTAATAATAATGAATATTAACTCATTAGTAATAACGTTTGTTTTAATTTAAATGAGGAATTCTATAACAGATAATTATAATTAACCAACATTGTTTTATTCTGTGACGGTATAGATATAAATATTAACGTGACTAATTGAATAAGAGTTTCTTTGAATATCTTCTACGAAGATGTATTGACAATGTTTTCTTAGAAAAATCAAACATTTGCCTTTGTTCTTTTATCTTTGCATTCTTTTCATATAGTACTTAGTATTTTACATATATTATTATCAGTTCATTACTAACTAGTCTAGTTATGCACCTTTAACTAAAGAGTATATACTGAAGAATGAAAAAATCCACAGGCAATTAAATAAGATTAAAATTTGTAAATATATTATTGTTATCATTAAGCCAGCGTGTGTGGAAACTTTTCTTTCTAACTCCTCCTATTTACTTCTGATTAAATTCGTTGCGGGGTCCAAGACAGTAGGTTTAGTTGTCCTCGGGACGCACGAGTGTCAAAACTCGGTGTATCAGTTGGTTACTCCGCTGTTAATCCTGGCTCACAGGAGTCACAGCGGTGGGCATGTGGGTGGGATTGTCCCGAAAAAGCCAGCGTGTGTGAATATATAAAAGTTGACGTTATGTACCTACGTCAATTTTATATATACATATATTTTTAAAAAAGACAACTCCCGCATTTGGGAACAAGCCTTGTGTCGCGAAGGACTTTACAAACATACAATTAATGGACACAAATTATACCTAGTCTCGGGACACAAAGTACACCCAGTCTCGGGACAACCATTTATGGATAACACAATTTTTGTCGCAGTGGTAAATGGCGAGGTAACCACTAAAGCCACTGAACCAACCATGCAATCAACTGACATAATATTCTCGCGTTTTTACATAACATTTTATAACGAAAGAAAGAGGGTATTCGCATGTAATCAAAGCTGTCTCCGCACTAGTTGACACGGATGAAGTTAGTCCGGGTCAGCGTTTACCTGCAATCCTGTTCTTTATTAGTTGTGTTCTAATTAATTACGTCACTTGATTTTATTTTAGTAATCACTAGGTTATGTTGAGGCTGTGGACGAGTTAAACTGAGGTCCGGGATTCGAGCATAATGTGAAGAAACAGAAAGTTAACGGATTGGAGCAATATTTATCCAGGGCATCAATATCTACCTACTTTTTTTGAAATCCACGTTCTACCCCTAGGGGTTCAACGCGGACAAAGTTTAGGGGTTTAACATGGCCGGCGGTAGAAACCTTGGGAGTTGAACATGGATTTAACTCCTCAATACACGCACACGACATTTTTTTTGGTGTGATTCATAAATTTTTGTTCCGAGTCTAGATATAATTTGTACCTGTGCATTGTATGTTTGTAAACTCCCCCGTGCAACATAAATTGTAGTACAAACGAGGTTTAACAGGGAGCAATAACTTGATGGTCTCATTACCGAAGTCTTAGAGCGGTGGTTACCACTTACCATTAAAGGCCACTGGTTATTTTACCACCATAGGCAATAAGACTAACCTACTTAAAATTCTAATACTATTAGTATCATCTCTAGTGAAATATCCAGTCGTCTAATAAATATATTGAGTGGTTATTACCGCGTATTTTACTAAAGATGTGACCTCTAAAGTATCGTGAGATTATCTATGAGGTTGTATATAAACAATTTATATCCTATTAACGATCATTTTATTGATAATAAAATAGTGATATATAAAATTTATTAATAAGAATATATTTCTAGAAGGGAACTCTAAACTTGAATTTGAGTCTCGCTTTGCGTGAATCTTTTGAAATTCTTCTCTAAAGTACTTGAAACTAGTAAAATTATCAAGCATTTTTATTAACATTTGAGAACATAATTGGAAGATAGATAGCTCCCTTGAATGGTGCCGTACCTACCTCTCTTAAATAAATTGGAAGGTTTTGACATTATACAACCCCTGGCTTGATGGTAAAGGTAGAACTCGTATGAAACTAAAAACAAAACTACCACTTGAGTTACCAATTCCTTGTACAATAATCCTACTAATATTACAAATGTGGATGTTTGTGAGGGTGGTTGGATGTATAAATGGATGTTTGTTACTCTTTTACGCAAAAAGTTCGGAACGGATCTGAATGAAATTTGGCACAGAGATAGAATATAATCTGGAATACCACATAGGCTACTTTTATCGCGATAACGACATCCACACGAGTGGAGCCGCGGGTAACAGCTAGTTAAAAATAAATGATGAAGTAAAATAACGGGGTATGTATATTACAAGGTTAAATCACCAGAACAATGCGTATCTAGTAATTCTTTAGTCAACAACAATTAATGACTGGTTGAAACCACATGCCGCTCGGCGCGCTGGCAATCCCAATGTTGCATAAATCATGAGAAGGTTGACTTTATTTCATACATTTATAAAAAATAATGAACAGAGTATTGTTACTACATTATTGGGTATCCCCATGGGCTTTTCCTGATGGCATTTCCTAATATAATCATGCAATACCGATATGAAGCTTATGTAAATCAAAAAAATATACATATGGCGCTGCCATGATAACTGCCAACGACCTTGACAATAAAATAGATTGAGTACAGAATAAGGAAAAAAATTACTAAATAATTAGTGACATAATTGAAAAATATAAAACAGCAATATTTTTAAACATGATATAATCAGCTAATATCCCTAATATTACCAATTAAATTCAATAAATAAATGACATATTTTCTATTAATATATTTTGACTTTGGCATTATTTCTATGTAACGAACACAAAAATAATGCCAAAGTCAATTTTTAAAATTAAATGTATTTCTGAGACAACTATATTATCGTAAATATTGTAAAGAACAACATAATATATAATTTTTATTGTGATAAAACAAAAAGATTTCTTCTAAGAACTCATTTAAGTTAGGCTAGTAGGTACCTCGTTTTATCCCCTATTCGTCGTTATATCCTAACGAAGCCTAATGACCAGTATTCATTAAAAAACGATTCTTTAACAAGCTCACATTGTTTTTACAAAGCCAATGTCTTGCTTTTTATACTACTTATGTAACAAACAAACATACGGCCTTTGTAATGGTAAACAGAAACCTCCCTATCCCTGGGATAGGAAAACAATTATTTAGAAATGCATCCTTAAATGAGCATTGGAGACATGGCAAAAAAAAAGAGCTAGCCCTTTTAGACGAGTGGCATAAACGGTTGTCGAATTGAAGAGTCAAAAAAGCAAATGTGATTGGGATTTGACGTAAGTTAGTAGTTACAATATGATGTCGTTAACTTACGTCAAATCTCATACATTTGCTTTTTTGATTTTTCGATTCGACTACCGTTTATGCCACTTGTTTGGAAGGGCTGTACCAATGATTATATGACCTCAGTTCTCTTTGGGCTGTACTCACACACAGGAACACAACTACTCTGCTGTGTAGTTATTTGGCTGTGGTATTCTGTCCTCCATACACTTCTCCAAATATTCCACTCGACAAAAAATTAGTATACATTAGTGATTGCTACATAGCACAAGTAATTATTAGCCAGTATTTATGTAATAACCTGTTAGTAAGTACACAAGGTCGTTACCATAGTTATATTTAATTAATTGTTCAGTTCAAGTTCTATAACTACTAGTTGTTAATATGAACAATAGTCGTTTTATTTGTTAGGTAGGTACTTCAGATTAATAGATATATTAATTGTTAGTATCTGGATGAGTGAGCTTCAAGAAGAGTACCTTGTTTGTACTCGTACATACAATTAACGGACACAAATTACACCCAGACTCAGAACAATTCTTTGTGGGTCACACAAATTTAATCCTGTGTGGAAATCGAACCCACAACCTCGTGCACAGCAGGCGCATACTGCGGCCACTGGACTACCGAGGCAGTCAAATTAATTTGTTACTACCGTGTTCGCCACTGCCACTGTCGTATGAAGTCTTGGCCGAGCCGTAATATGGCCATATGATCTTAAACTAGGCAGAGAACTTGTATATTTATAAATACATACATATCCTTACTAATATTATAAATGTGAAATTTTGTAAGTATGGATGGATGAATGGATGGATGTTTGTTACTCTTTCACGTAAAAACTACTGAACGGATCTGGATGAAATTTGGCACAGAGATAGATTATGGTCTGGAATAACACATAGGCTACTTTTTATAGCGATAACCGATATCCACTCGGGCGGAGCCGCGGGCAACAGCTAGTATAACATACATATATCCAGACAATACATGGAATCGTGCTAATCACACAAAGATTTCGTCCTCAGTCACTAACCACTAGACAAACAGACCAGCCAAATAATGTTTTTTTAATGTGTCTGGTTTTCTGTTACTTAAAGTTAACTGTAAGGTCAATAAGCAGTTTATAATGAACGCTAAGTAGTTTCAAATTAGCACCAATCAGGCATCGTGTAGCGTGACATTTTTATGTCACAAACCGTTAGTCTGTTGAGTATTTCAATAAAATGACATTAAGATATTTTTTAGCGGCATGAGGGATAATGACAAATGATTGACTTCTAAGCCATCAAACAGTGGCGGAGAAATAAGGTATTCCTCGAAGCGGAATAAAACTTTAATATTTTTAATTGCTATCGGGAGCGCTCCTAAAAGGTGCGCTCCGAGAAATAAAAAAGGAGCGCCTCATTAGCTGCACCTCAAAATGGTAGCGCTTCGAGGAATACCTCGGAAAAATATCATTCTCCGATAATGGGACACTTTGAGGAGAGGACTGTGAATGAGGTGGCTGCTGACTGACAGCTTTCGTCAAGTAGTGCCTACGCAATTTTTCTGAAGCGCATTAAGTTACTAACATTAGTCCCCTAATAAATTATAGTGTCAGTAAGAAATCGAAGTCTTTACGGAGAGCTGGTCAGAGGACTGTCAATAATAGGTGAATAAGTCAGCAGTCGCCTTATTGACAGTCCTCTCGACGAAGCACCTTATTATGGGAGATAATTATTATCATAATCAGCCTATTGCAGTCTACTGTTGGACATGGATCTTCCCAAGTACATGACTCTTGAAGAGGCGTTCTAATGTGGGATCTTTATTACTAGCTAATGTTTTTGTTAGAAAATAAAGAATTTATTATAATTATAATAAGAAAAAAATCAGTGAACATCCGTCTATACGTTTAAAGAAGTCACTATCGCAACATCGTTTCTCTTCATAACTGGAAATGCAAATCTATTAATTTTATTACGAAAATGTATAGTGTAACACTATCCAATTGGTTCAGCTGTTCCCGAGATTTGCGGTTAGCAACACATTCAGCGATTCATTTTTATTATAGATAATGCGAACGTGGCTTTTCTCTCGCGCTCTGAATTTTGCTGACCCTCCCGTGGTGAATAAAAAATATTATTTGTGTTATTAAGAGAACAAAATTATAAACATTGCAGTTTTCTCAAGCATGTAGTTATGTGTCTCAAGTTTAATGCACCTATTCTGCATCCCCAAAGGCCTATGTCCAGCAGTGGACGTATTTTTCCTGAGAGATGAGGATAACTGAAAGGATTTCTTAACGATGTTGCTCTTAACCTAGCTGTTCACAGTTTCACCGGTTTAGTCCATGTTCAACCCCCAAGCTTTCTAGCCCCGGCCATGTTGAACCCCTAAACGTTGTCCGTGTTGAACCCCTAGGGGTAGTACGTGGATTTCAATACGTACGTAAATTAGTAATTTTTTCTTTGTCCATATTCAACCCCAAGATGTTTAATACATAATAATAAAACTAAAGAAATGCTGAGAACAAAAGTGAATTTATTTTCTTTACGATTATTATTTTAAAGTTGTTTAAAGAGACATGTTTTTTGGTAAACAATGATGATGAAGGCGATTTGACTTGACACACCGTTGAATTTTAAACTTTATTTTTTGTCCCGAACCGAAATCGAACTCTCGACCTTCGGTTTTGCAATTAGGGTTACTAACCAACAGAGCAACAGGTTATATAATGGTTACATAATGGTAAATACACGGTGGATACAATATATTATTATAATATATTATACATTTTTATATTCACAATGAATCATTTTTTTAAGACGGCTTTTATTTAAATTTCCATTAATAACATATCATTGATCAGTGGGGTCAAAGGTTAACAACCTGCCCTAAATACTACAGCAGTCAGTGACTCCGCTTAATAACTAGCACTATCGCCAGTTTTTATTTTAGACAGCGTTTTCCTTACAGTCAGTATATACTAATAAATATTAATGTGATCTCGACGGAGACTAGCCGTCTGCAGGGGATAGGATATATCATAGTATGCAAACAATGATGCACTCTTTATTCTCTCATTCTCATACTCCGATAAGATGGCAATCTGACACAACTGGAAAGAGATCAGGCGTAAGGCTTTACGTTTTTCCTTAGCACGAGAGTGTAAACCGCCAATTTATAATCTTTGGGCGTCTATTGTGACTTGCTTCACATAAAAACCCAATCTAATCTGATCTATATTTTACCCCGATCTGGGAATCAAACCCGCTACCTTGTGATCAGCAGTCGTACTCAACGACCACTAAACCAACGAGGCAGTTCAAAATGTATGTAATACACTAATAACATTCTCGTCCAAGCTACCACGAATTTAAGTCATGTTGTACTTACCTTTCTAGTAACCGTGAGATAGATTACTACGCTTCGGATGGGGAATACCCTACCCAGTGACCTCATATTTTCATAGTTTATAAATAGAATCGTTACTATTTTGACGATCTAATTCTAAATGCAAATTTATTCATAAACCAAAATAAATTTTAACAAAGCAGTTTGTATTTCCCATTGAAGGTTTGTCATTTGTTTTCGTAATTTTGACGTCACTTTATTGGAAAAACTCATAAATTTCGATTAATAGGGATTTTTATATATTTAGCGTAGGTGTATTTATGTTGGTCAGTCATTTATAATTTTCATTAAAAAAAACCTAGATGCATGCTGGGTTTTTCCGTACATTGAGATAATACTCCTAAACGACTAAGTACTAGTTTTTAAAGTAAATATAAAAGAATAATAAAATTTACAAGTGTTAGAATTATTTGTATAAAATATGATTTGATTTATCACAGTTTAGTAGAATCTCAGACATTGTTAAGCTTATTATCTATTTCCAAATTAACCTAGGTTTATAATCGTGCTTTAAGTCTTGGATTCAATTTCGGGAATAAAATAGTTTTTCTGTTGATACCTAATAATTAATGAAAACTTACATAGCTGCCTATCCCTTAAGGGGAAAAGCGTAATGATATGACAATATTATTATGGTGTTTTGCTGCAAGAGGTAGGTAGGTATGGAATAAAAATATTCATGGAATAGCCACTGCCTTTCCAAAGAGGTCGAATCATCGTCATTAAGAACCTATATAGTTTATTATGATTCATTTGTTTTATTAACCGAACTGCTCTGACGCTGTGACGTTTATGAAAATTTATACTGTCAGAGCTCCTTTTAAGGTCAATTTTATTTGAGGAACTAATAAACAAATAAGGTTTTGATGTCTCCCAAGTGAGGTATAAGAAGTTGCCCCTGTATTTGAGAACTTATAAGTAATATCTTCCTTCCTAGATTGGGATTCATATTGGTGAAGACGCAAAGACAATAATATCGACTTTATATTATATTAGATTTTTTATACTGGCCGTTTTTTTAAAATCTTTTTTAAGTTTGAGTTTGTTCTTTTATTGTTCTTTACTTTTTTGTTATTCTTCTAAATTTTTCGATGTTGTCTACATCTCTAACAACATTATTATAAGGTCTACAGTTATAAAATATTCGAGTTCTTTTACCTGCCAACTGTTGTAAGTATCGTATTGCCTACTCCATCCCCAATTCGGATGCAATGGCAGATTTTGGGAGAGGCACATATTTAACTGTGGACAAAGGTTTTTATCATTATTATTGTTTAATAATGATTTACCCGCCACCAACCAATGAACGAGTATCTATTATGGAGGAGACCCGTGCCCAGCAGTGGGACGTTTATGGGTTGACATGATGATGATTAACCAATGAACGAAGCCTTAGACCAAAATGCATAGGGAGAGATTTAGTGAAGCAGGAATGCTGAAGCGAAGAAGAGAGACATAGAAGCGAAGAGTATTGGCAAGAAGTTTTAATTCCATCGATTATTGATGATTTAGAAGAGGAAGACAAGGTAACAGCTGGCACCGTATTTAGAATAGCGATGCCACTGCTATCAATTTAAAAAAAAATAGCTGGCACATAATAAATTTAAACAAGTTTAAAAAAATAACACATAAAAACTTTTTGTATACCTTCTTAGTCCTTACCCTCGACCAAAGACATACTACCTATGTCTATGACCTCTAAATTATTAATGACCGCTCTAGAATTATTTCTATTTTGACATACCTATAAAGAGTTAATTTAACTAAGTAGGTATAATGTACTTATGATAAAAAAAATTAATTCGTATGTATTTCATTTAAAAAAATGCGAACGATGTATTTACCTAATATGTAAAGAATTTGCGTAAAACTGATATTTTATGAATATTAAAAATAAATGCTTTGCATTCTTGTATAATTATTATCTATAATGGTGACGTCCAAAGCGTTGGAATGTTATATTTTATAGTTTCTGTAAAGTTTTGGCAAGGTAGTAAAAAGAAGTGACCTACACACTGACCAGGGGTCGTACCATGACGTCTTAAATAGCAGTTTATTTTCTAACTATAATACCTAAGTATATGTTACTAAAAGAAAATAAAAAACCGTTCTAATTAATTAAAATGAATTGTTTAGGACTAATAATATTTATAAGTATCATTATATAAAGGTAACAAAGCCTAAAAAAGTTCTTACGAATTTTAAATTTAAATCGATATAAGAACGTACACGATACGTTTAACACGCTCAGAGATATGTAGGTATTTATTATTAAAGAGAATTTGTAATTGACTTACCACTAATGTCACATTAAATGTCATTTATTAGGTTAAAAGCAAAAGAATTCTCATTAAAATGTAATTAATGCAGATTGCACTCGGTATCATGCCGGCAATAGCAGTCAGGTGCAAAGTAAAAGTGAGACCACTTTTACTTTCGTATCATGTCGTCAAACAACACCATTTAAAAAGTATTTATAAGTGAATAGGTAAGTGTCAATATTAATAACAGTTTGATAACAAACAGTGAAAGTATTAAATTTATTATATTTTGTTTTCGGTGGCTTCGCTCGCGTCGATGCCGGTTATAACGATAAAAAGTATCCTATTTCCATCCCCAGGATATCATTTCCTTGCCAAATTTAATTTCGTCGTTTAGTCGTGATAAAACAATTCACAGACAGACTTTTGTATTTATAATATTAGTAGGAATGATGTATAGTAAAAAGTTTTTATTTTCATTGGTAAATTCTTAAATATTACATACAAACTCTTTTATACAGATAAAACGAACATATTATTATATTACTGGCGCATAAGAATTGAACGTACTTAATTACAATTAATAAAAAGCGTGTAAAACGTAAAAAATAAAATATCCTTTTCAATTCAAGCGGGAAACTTTAAATTTCGAACGTCGTGAATGTCAAATGCATTTGCTATCTGCTAATTGGCTATTGTTATTGGCCTTTAAAGTGATGATAATGTCGTAGTAAAGTTGTTATTAAATATTGAAAACGAGTTTGAAAATTATTAAAGTCGGTTTTATTAGTACCTTAACCTGTCATAATTAATAACTGATTATGAATTATACTCACAATACATATCCATACGAATAAAAGCAGTGTCCTGGCCATAATAACTATGCACATTGGTAGCACTCAAAAACCATTATTTTTCACAAATCCGACCACTACGGGTAGTGAACACTCAATAATAACATATCGAACCGCGACACGTTATATGTGTTTATATGACGTAGGCATGCGGTTAAACTATAACACCGATATCGATGGCGATACGTACACCTGTTTTCGCGGACAGATGACAACTGACCTAAGCGCAAGGCGACTCGAGCCTTCTCTGCCTTGTAAACAAGAGACTAGTATTATAAGACCTATACAGTCACATATAAGAACCTCTCTGCAGTAGAAATTAGCAGAGACTGGAGGGGCAAAGAAGGTCTTAATTTATTGGTTGTTTGCACGCTTCTTGCTTCGATTTTTAAATTGAATGACCTATTCACTTTCTAAGTTCAAAGTTTGGAATTAATTTACCTATGTGTGTGTGTGTGTAATTATTTTAAATAATATATTAAAATGTCTACATATTACGTATTTGTGTGTATAAAGGGCTTCTCGGTTAATATACTCGTACTTATCATAGAAGGTGCTGATTTAAGTCAATATTTTTTTAATTTGTTTTGTGCCAGGCCTTCACTCAAATTATTAATCAAATATGCACCAATAGTGAACACAGTGTACAAATTCTAAAAACTATAAATTTACCTAAAATGCCAGTAGGTCATTACTGTATAATATAAGTCATACTACCTATAGCAAAGGAATACAGGTCAAAACAATCAATGCGAAGGTACCTACTTGTATTTGATCTCAGTCGGGAGGCTCAGAACCTTTTTATGAAATATGGCTATAATAGTATTATAGAATTGAAACAAAACAAAAATTAAAGTGCTTAACATATACTAATTATGATAGTGATGCTGCTGTTTTATGACGTCATACTCCCTTAACGCCATATTAGTTGAGAGTTTTGCCGTTTGTTTTAAAAAAAAAGGGTAGCATTATCCTGATTGCAAACTTTAAAAGCTTAAATCGTCTTATATTTATTAATTATTTTTTTTTACATCTATTGCTAATACGATCATTATTTTAATTTGCGTAGTAAATATAAAATATTTTGCTGTTAAGTACCTTTTAAGAAGACGTCTACGATCAGCGATGAATAGAAATATAATAAGGATTTTTTAATTTTTTTGGAGTTATTATTATTATAATATTATTATGTACTAGCTGTTGCCCGCGGCTTCGCCCGCGTGGATGTCGGTTATCACTGCAAAAGTAGTAGTAAGCAGCCTATGTGTTATTCCAGACCATAATCTATCTCTGTGCCAAATTTCATCCAGATCCGTTCAGTAGTTTTTACGTGAAAGAGTAACAAACATCCATCCATACTCACAAACTTTCAAATTTATAATATTAGTAAGGAAGTAAGGATAAGCTCGTATTGTCCCACAGCAGAGTAAAAGCCTTCCTTCGTTCCTCCACTTCTCTCTGTCTAGAGCTGCTAAGGACCAGTCTTCGTTAAATAATTAGACGCCATATCCGTCTAGGTCTTCCGCGATGTATTTAGAGTTTAACGTACGTAAATAAATTAAAACCTATCTAGCCAACGTGGTATATATGGCTAATACCCCTCCAAATATATGGAAAAGACCCGTGCCTAGCAGTGGGACGTTTATGGGTTGAGATGATTGAAACTATCTAAAACATATTATCGAGAAATGTATTATGACTGCCTTGGTGGTCCAGTGGCCGCAGTATGCGCCTGCTGTGCACGAGGTTGTGGGTTCGATTCCCACACAGGACAAAACTTTGTGTGACCCACAAAGATTTGTTCTGGGTCTGGGTGTAATTTGTGTCCGTTAATTGTATGTTTGTTAAGTCCCCCGCGACACAGAGCTTGTTCTCTAGTGCGGGAGTTGTCTTTTTACCCGCTTTTTATTAGCTTCACCTGTATGTTTGTATGTTTGTAACCGACTTCTTTGGGCGCGATTTTGACCCACTTTAAACGGCCAGATATCGTTCAAACTTTGTAGATTTATCGAGGACCGATGACAATGCACTAATTTGATAAAATTATAAATAATATTATTATTACTAAAAAGTAAAAAATTAATAATAGTTTAAAAAAACTAAAAAACACGCTTTTTATAGCAAAACGAACTAAAAAATAGAACATAAATTTTAATAAATTTAAATTAAGAATTTAAAAAAATATTTTATTTTAAAAAAAGCGTGGGGTGCTTTTAAGATATTATCAAAATGAAAATATTTATAACTATTGATACCATGCACCTCACGCTTTTTTTAAAATAAAATATTTTTTTAAATTCTTAATTTAAATTTATTAAACATAAAAAAGTAGGTTGAATTGGGAATTAAGACCCATTTTAAGTGTATAATCTATGATTAAGACTGCAGCTTGTCGTCATTATAAATACCTAATGCTTACAGCGAAGGTGAGGTTTAGTCTACCTTCTCAGTTGCCGTATGTAAATTACGGGCATCAAGTCATTAAGAGTTGAATAACTAGTTCTATTTTTAGATTATTAGCGACACAAATAGTTGCTAATGTAAATATTAACTGTCTGTTGTATAAGGTTAAAGCAACAAAAGCGAATATGTTGATTGTGTGAACGTTGTGAGAAATGTCATTCTTACATAATACTACCTTTGAGAGACCAGCCATCTATCTGCACGGGAGATATCATAGTGCACAAGTGTGCAAAAACAGGTGTGGTCTTTGTTTTTTCACTCCCATAATTTAGTAGGATGGCAATCTGACGCGGTCGAAGAGAGATCAGGCGTAGAAGCAACAGCTTGACGTGATTTTGGAGGCCAAAAGTAACGGCCCATCTGATAGTAAGCAGTTACCGTAGCCTATGGATGTTTACAATACCAGAGGTAAAATTTGCAAGTTAACGACACAACAATTTTAAGACCAGGGTTAATGATGGCGTATTCATGGGAAAAGAATAAACTAGCGGCGCCCCGACTTCGTCCGGGTTAACCTTTTTTCAGCGCAACTTTCTTTTTTTTACATAAGAACCTTCTTCTGACAATAACAAACACAACAAAAAAAGAATTACTTAAATCGGTCCGTCGGTCGGTCGGTGAACGGCTTCACGCGTGATGCCGTGACCAAGGCATCACCAAGGAAGCATAGAGTAATTTGGTTGGAAGACCGTGGGGAAGACCTTTGCTCAGCAGTGAGAATTTTTCTTGCGTCAAACTCTTGTCGGAGAATGGGCTGTTGGAGAAAAATGCTGACATAATTGATTTTTTGACGTTAATAAATATTGTGCCCGCCGGAGCATGGAGAGGCTCAGGTGCCCATTTACTAATATATATAGCGAGTGTACTTCGGCTTTAAAACTAAGTTTTGTTGGAAATCAATACGGCCCGCCTGGTGGTAAGCAGTTACCGTAGCCTATTGACGCATGATGCATGCGATTGCGTATTGCCAACAACCAGGGATTTGTGATGGAGTTCTTATATTACATACTAGCTGTTGCCCGCTGCTCCGCCCGCGTGCATGTCCGTTATCGCTGTAAAAAGTATTATGCGTTATTCCAGACCATAATCTATCTCTGTGCCAAATTTCATCCAGATCCAGTCAGTAGTTTTTTCGTGAAAGAGTAACAAACATCCATCCATCCATCCATACTCACAAACTTTCACATTTATAATAATTAGTAAGGATATTATCACATAATGTTTCATTAAAAACGCATCCCTAAATGAGCGCTGGAAACCTGTACTCACACACGGATACACAACTATACTGCGGTGTGTTGTTATTTGGCTGTGGTCTTCTACTGGACTGGAGAAAGACCTTCACCTTAGAAGGTCTTTCTCCAGACATTTTTTATGCTTGCTTTCTTATATGGTGTCCTACCTCACTTAAAGGTTAAAAAAAGTGTATTTTATCGATACATTTGCATGTAGCGTAGCTTCCTTATGCCATGATAGGTATTATCCTGTAAAACATAGTTCCATTAGCCGTACCTACACTGGTCTTATCTGTTACCATGCTCAATAATAAACATTACCGTACTAGCGTCATATATTATTTTAATTAGAACATTTATATTTACTATTATTTTTAATTAAAAAGTAAATTGATGTGTTACTAATGATGTTGGTTAGTAGAAGGTTAGCAATGACATAGAGTAGGTATTATTATTATATTTTTTTTAGGTTGTTTATTGAGCTTTATTTTGGCTTTACCCGAAAAAATCGTTTCCATGGTTACCGTACCGTTTTTACTAGAATCAAAAGCCTATATGTTATTATCTATTTCTGTACCAAAATTCATCGAAATCCTTTTAGTAGATTTTGCGTAAAGAGTTACTAACATCTACACTACACGATAGGTCCAGTAGGACTAAAAAGGAGGATATAAAAAAAACTCGCGCACTAAAAACAAGCCCTGTGTCGCAGGGGACTTTACAAACATACCTTCACCATACAGACTTTTCCAGACTCGAAAAAACAGTCCCTATATTTTTGTATCATCATCATCTCAGCCTAAAGACGTCCACTGCTGGACATAGGCCTCCCCCAAGGATTTCCACAACTCTCGATCCTGAGCCGACCTTGTTCATCGGTTGCCCGCAACCTTTACCAGGTCGTCGGTCCACCTTGTTGCAGGCCTGCCCACGCTTTTTTGTATATCTGTACTATATTGTAGAGTTAAAGTTTGCGACTTTGTAGGGGGTAATCCCAATTCCAATTATTCGCAAGCGCAGCGCATCCATCCTTCGCAGAACACGCGACAGTTGCCACAGCATGCTGAAGGTATTGAGTAACCGGTGGGACTGTCCAATGCTGGGTCGATGGCTAGGACTTCACATAGTGTGTGCACCCTAGTCCGCGACTGTGTATTTTATTTATTATTTGATGTTGTGTGTGTGTACCTATATTATATGTATATTGTTTGTTGTTTGTGTTAATTTACTAACATTAGGCTTTAAGTATATTATGTTACTCACATTTTGGATTTATGGTCTGCCAAAAAATATTATTATTATTAGACAATAGATAGACAAGAGATAATAAATATATTATATGATAAATATATCCCAATAAACATGCAAATATAAATAACATATACACTGACGGACTCATAAACTGCATCAAAGTTCAGGATTATTTTTAAAATGATTTTTTAATAAGTATGATAACTTTTTAGATTAAATTATATAAATATGGAAAGACTGGCTCTTAATCTCAAAAAAAAGGAAAATTTAAAAATAGAACTGCAGTAAAACAAATGAATATAGCCGGGAAAAGAAAATTTACTCGTAGTATCAGATTTGCGTGTTATTTATAGCAAAGTTTTAAATTGATTATCATTGATTTTTTATTCTTTTGTCAATTGAATTATTGTTACCAGCAGAATTGTTGGGTTAGTTTTTTAACTCATCGAGAGTTTTTGAACCATAATATGGATACTTCGTCCGAACAAGCGGCTCAAATTGTAGCATTGGTGCGGGAGGGCTTGGATCAACGAACGATTGGTAGAAATTTAAATTTAAACCAGTCTACGGTTTCTAGAATATACAGAAGGTTTGTGGAGACAGATTCTTACAGAAGGAGACGTGGTACAGGCAGGACTCGAGCAACCACCGGTCGTGATGACCGATTTATTGTTACAACTTCCCTGCGAAATCGTTTCCTCACGTCTGTTAACATCAAAACAGAGCTTAATGAAGTGCGTGGAGTAAACGTGAGTGCACGAACAATAATAAGAAGGTTAAAGGAAGCGGATATCACCCCTTTTAGACCAGCAAATGGTCCAAAGTTGTCTGTAGCTCACAGACAAGCTCGCTTAAGATTTGCGCGTGATCACCTGAATTGGACAGAAGAGCAATGGACCTCCGTATTGTTCACGGACGAGTGTAGGACATGTTTATATGGTGCAGATGGTCGCAGAAGAGTCTATCGTCGACGTGGGGAGCGATATGCTCAAAGTTGCATTGAGGAGCGTGTTCCTTTTGGAGGCGGTTCGTGTATGGTCTGGGGTGGCATATCGATGAACGGGCGAACAGAACTTGTGTTCATAGACATGGTCCGTCAAAACGGTAATAGAGGGGGTTTGACTGCACATCGCTACATAACAGAGATCTTAGAAGATCACGTGGTGCCTTACATGGGATTCATAGGCGAAAATTTTACTTTAATGCAGGATAATGCCCGGCCGCACGCTGCTGCACAAGTTCGACAATATTGCGAAGAGGTTGGGATACGTACAATGAATTGGCCAGCACGCAGCCCGGATCTTAATCCCATTGAGCATGTTTGGAACAATTTAAAAAGAGCTGTATATGCGAGAAACCCTTTGCCCACGACAGTGGCAGCACTAAGAACAGCACTTTCAGAAGAATGGGACAATATTCCGCAAGATCTTTTAATAACCCTAATAAAATCTATGCGGAACAGATTAGAATCCGTAATAAGGGCACGTGGAGGTAATACACCTTATTAAAACATAAATAAACCCTTGCATAAAGTTTGTGTCTATTGTTAAAACCAATTTTTTAATTAAACCAATTTTCCTTAAATTTCTGTTTTTCTTCAAAAAAAGTCTTAAGGTCCTTTCCAGTACACAAACTTAAACTTAAGGATATGACCCTACACTGTTTTAAAGTTCACGAACCAATCTAGAGGTTTCAATTTAAATCTGTATAGAAAGTTTGACTACTTGGTTAAAATATTTATTTCAAAGTCGTCTATTACTTTGATGCAGTTTATGAGTCCGTCAGTGTATTATGTATACATAAAATATAATATTACTATAAATATAAAAGAAGCAATAATATATGCTTTATATTCATTAAATTGTTAAACCAGTACTTATTCGTTTTTATTATTTGTTGAATAAGAAAAAGTTGGAGTACTAAGTGGTGGTTCTCGAAAGAAACCCACGTAACCTATTTAATATTGTGAAGAAGACTTCACTATTTTCAATGTAGGTAGCTATGACAACTCCTGCTACACCTTATTAAAACATAAATAAACCCTTGCATAAAGTTTGTGTCTATTGTTAAAACCAATTTTTTAATTAAACCAATTTTCCTTAAATTTCTGTTTTTCTTCAAAAAAAGTCTTAAGGTCCTTTCCAGTACACAAACTTAAACTTAAGGATATGACCCTACACTGTTTTAAAGTTCACGAACCAATCTAGAGGTTTCAATTTAAATCTGTATAGAAAGTTTGACTACTTGGTTAAAATATTTATTTCAAAGTCGTCTATTACTTTGATGCAGTTTATGAGTCCGTCAGTGTATTATGTATACATAAAATATAATATTACTATAAATATAAAAGAAGCAATAATATATGCTTTATATTCATTAAATTGTTAAACCAGTACTTATTCGTTTTTATTATTTGTTGAATAAGAAAAAGTTGGAGTACTAAGTGGTGGTTCTCGAAAGAAACCCACGTAACCTATTTAATATTGTGAAGAAGACTTCACTATTTTCAATGTAGGTAGCTATGACAACTCCTGCACTAGGGAGCAAGCCCTCTGTCGCAGGGACTTTAAAACATACAATTCACGGATCCAAATTGCACTTAGACAAACACTTTTGGATCTCACAAAGATTTGTCTCATGTGGGAATCGAATTCACAACCTCCGGCTTAGTAGTCAGGATAACTGAATACTAGACCAACAGGCCAGTTTAAATCTTCATCATCATCTCAGCCTGATGACGTCATCATAATCTTACTATTAAAGGTAGGCGTCTCTCATATGCGTTCTTAAATTTCAGTTCTTCAACTTTAAAGTTGGTTTTCTTCTAGCACAAAACAATATCAAACTTTAGTAACAATTTATTAACCAACTTCAAAAAAGGAGGAGGTTCTATGTTCGACTGTATGTATTTTTTTATGTATGTTCACCGATTTCTCCGCCATTTGTGAACCGATTCTCAAAATTATTTTTTTATTTGAAAGAGTATACTTTTAAAGTGGTCCCATTGGCACCAAGTAAGGATCTGATGATGGAATCCCAGGGAAATCGAGGGCAACCCTCAAATGACTATAGCATGGGGTTCTTCAAGAAAGGAGTTATAAGGTTTTTAAAGGGTCAGCAACGCGTGAGTGACACCCCTGGTGTTGCAAACGTCCATAGGCTACGGTAACTGCTTACCATCAGGCGGGCCGTATGCTTGTTTGCCACCTTGGTAGCATAAAAAAAATGTATTGATAATGTTTATATTTTATATACTTTTTTACTTTTTTTTTATCATTAAAAAATATTACAAAAAAGATTAAACCGACTTCTAAAAGCTAAAAATAACTGAATACAGATTGAAGTCGGTGCTAAATTCATCCTGTCACCTAATATTCAGCTTGGCACTGACTCTAATCTGTATTCAGTTATTATTACCTTTTTGAAGTCGGTTTTATACTTACTTAGTTATTTATAGTTATTAACCTATTAATGATTCTGCGCAATCATATTTAATTACGTATTGAGATGTCCATTGACAATTGAAGACCTGTAATTATAAATTTATAGGTGTAATTAATATTTTTATTGTATACTGATAATATTTTATTCATAACAGAAATTGTCTTTGTCAAAGCCCACGATCCATAAAGAAGAAGCCCTACTGGGGAAGGACCTCCAACTTACAGAAGACCACAGCCAAATAACTACAGTGCTTGTTTAGGGAAATGTTTAGAAATGGTTTTCGATGTTCATTAAGTTCTCTTTTCTGAATCGTGCTTGCTTGCTCTTAAAACTGCCAAAGCTTGTGATTTCCAATGCCATTCTAATACTTTTCTTTTTTATTTATTGGTTTTGACGTACGGTGGGCAACGAATATAGCTGTACAGTGCCGCTATATGAAGGAAAGTTTTTTAGGCAAAGCAATGTATGAATTTGTGTAAAATATATTTTTATCTGTAGCTTTTTTCTAATTGTACACTATTACCAACGTTTTTCCTAAAAAACTAATCTTCATATCGGATCTATACAGCTGAGATTTTTGAGGTTGGATTGTTTACATACTTACAGTAACTTTGCAGAAATTCCAAAGTAAAATTGCAAATGCGAAAGTGACTGTTCCTTAGTATGATTGGTATCTTATCACTACAAAACGGCTGAATTGATCTTACCAAAGCTACTTTTTACCGCAATAAACGTGATCTACACGGGTGGATCCACGGGCAACAGCTAGTTTACAATATTTTGAAATAAAAATTTCTTTAGGCGCGTTGAGCTCTTTTTGGGTGAATAAAAATCATGGAACTCGCGCCATCGATACCGCACGCGCTCGACGATACAATTTACAAGTTACTTAGTTTTCACTTGCAGTCCCCATAGACTGCCCCGCATATTTTTTAACCATAGGTAATCCTTTTTCGCTTCAAATTACGCTTGGATATTCAATAGTCAAAATTATTATATTACGGTCAATGTACCACTGAGCAGAAAGCATAACACATAGACAAGTGACAAACTTAAGCTTCTTCTTTGTCCAACCCATATTCCCAGTACACCTGGAGTCGGGTCTCTCTGTACATTTGCGCCAGAGAACTCTGTTCTGGGTTGTCTGAATTGTAAGGTTATCCTGGTCGATCTCTTTCTTCATATTGTACCACCAAGTGGCGGGTGGTCTGCCTCTACCTCTGGGCTGGTTTAATATGTCGAGAAACAAACTTTCGAGTGACAAACTTTAGCAAGCCGAGAAATTTACATTGCACAGATATAAAACTTTAACAGTAAGTAAGCATTAAGTTTAATAAGTCGTTCTGTATTCTCGGAGTTAGTGCAAGTTATTTTGCCCTCTATTCTAAACTTAGACTATAAACTTGTGATAAATTTGTACGTGCTTTTGATAATCACTTAGGTGCACCCATTTTCTGCATTCAAATGATTTGCAAAAAGCGTAACAAGAGACTTATTAGGTATTTTATTACAGCTATTTATGCAAGTTACTTTGCCTAGATTACATTTTATATTGACGGTATACTAGATACCATCTACCTCCCTGCCAAATTTAATTAAAAACCGGTCAGCTTTTTTTTGAGTTTATGAAGTGTACGCAAACCAACTTAATTTTTTTTTGTTTTAAAGGCCCTGCTAGAGACCTATTATCTCTATCTTATTATATTGCAGCTTTTTATATTTGCAAATTACTTAGTCTAGCTTACATTTACATTGACGGTATACTACTGGTAGTATCCGTAAAAAAGCTACTAAACATTACCTTTCTCAGTTGTTTTTATATCTTTTACCGACTTTTACGGTCACGCACAATGTAGGGTTCCGAAATAATTAACTTACTGTATTTCTATGTTTACAATTATTATATAATTTATATATTTATATACATATATAATATAATATATTGGTATATATAATCCATGTGGTGACGGGTTAAGAATACAAATGTCTCCACCCCGTTCCATCTCGAGGGTGTCGTAAGAGTCGACTAAGTGAGTAAGTCAGGCAGACAATTGCAGTATTACTGCAATAGAAGGAAAACTTGAAACAAAACCCTATTCTAACACGTCTGGCCAGCGTGGTATGGTTGGCTAATATCCCTCCAAGAGTATGAAGGATACCCGTGCCCAGCAGTGGGACGTCTATGAGTAGACCCATATTCACGGGTCTTGAGGTGCTCTAGACAAGTGGCATAAACGGTAGTCGAATTGAATAAAAAAGAAAGCAAATGTACCTATGGAATTTGACGTAAATTTACGACATTTTATCGTAAACTTACGTCAAGTCCCAGAGGTACATTTGCTTTCCTGTTGTATTAGGATTTAAACCTGTAATGATAGTTGTATTGCAATGTAAAAAGCAATTGCTGTTAGTTAGTCTCGCTAAAACTCGAGAACGTTTGGACTAATTTGGCTATGTTTTAAAATTATTTGTAGAAGTCCAGGGAAGGTTAAAAGGTGAGTAAATATGGTGTATGGTAATGGTTGGAATATACCTAGTAAAAACAAAAAAAATGCTTTCTCTTAGAAACTATTCCTACCTGTTAAATATTCAGCAATTATTCAGCTTTTTTTATTTATTGATTCTAAGGCGGTGCGAAGTTTGCCGGGTCAGCTAATAAATAAATAATTACACCCAGACACATAACAATTAATCGTACTCAATATACAAAGGTTCACCTCAGCATTCAGGGTCAGGAAATCAACAAGCCGATCATCATTTTGTATTTATTTTTGTTCTTATATGTTTACGTCTACTGTCTCGTTGGTCTAGTTGTCTATGGGTGTGACTGCTGATCACGAGGTCCCGGGTTCGATTGCCAGGTCGGACCAAAAAAATGATATTGAGTTTATCTGTAAAAAAAATCACAATAGATGTCCGGAGTTTGGACAGTAGCATTGTTCACACCCCCGTACTTCGGAAAGCATTAAAAGCCGTTGGTTCTACGCCTGATCTCTCTCGTGTCGGATTCCCATATGACTATGAGAATTTAGGTATAAAAAGTGTATCTGTGCTGGCGTAAACTTGTGCTCTATAATATATCTCCCGCGAGATTAGCCACCGTAACCGACATTCGGGTAGGAGGACATAATGCTTGCGTTCCGAGGCAAGGCAAGGTCTCAATATATTTTTAAAAACAGCCAGCATCAACTTTTTTTTTATACTACTGCGGTGGCAAACAAGCTGACGGACCGCCTGATGTTAAGCAGTTACCGTAGCTTGCAATACCAAAGGCCAATACCAAATCACTTGCATGTTGCCAACCCATTTTTTTACACCAGAGCTGGGAGTATCCCTGGGATAGATAATACGTTTTTTTTCCAAACCCATTTCTAAATGAGTGGCTGAGTGTTCCTGTGCTCACAAACAGGAACACAACTACACCGCTTTGTGTAGTTATTTGGCTGTGGTCTTAAGTAAGGTGGAGGTCCATCCCCAGTCTTGCTTGCTCGATAGTATGGTGCCGTAGGTACCTCTATTAATAATATAATAATTATTATTATTTCTATTTCCGTACTCATGTGTAGTTAGTATTGAAGGAAGGAAACAGTTTTTATATATTATGCAATAGTAGTAGGTATACAATAGGTGTTGGATTTTCCAAAACAAACAAACAAACATATTTATTTCTTTATACTACGGTTTTTCCATTACAAAAAATAACATTTAATAAGTTGATTTGTTTAATCATTTAGTATTTTAATAGGTAGGTGACGGTTATTTATTAGGTACTAGACGTGTCCTGCAGTTTCATGTCCCAAGTTTGTTGTATTGCGATTAAAGGTTCGTGTAGGTAAATTAAAATTTGACTGCCTTGATGGTCTAGTGGCCGGAGTATGCGCCTGCTGTGCACGAGGTTGTGGGTTCGATTCCCACACAGGACAAAACTTTGTGTGACCCGCAAAGAGTTGTTCCGAGTCTGGGTGTAATTTGTGTCCGTTAATTGTATGTTTGTAAAGTCCCCCGCGACACAGAGCTTGTTCTCTAGTGCGGGAGTTGTCTTAAAAAAAAAAATAAGTACTGGTCTCCAGCACTCAATTAGGGATGCGTTTTGAAAGGAATGTATTCCTATGACATCTTAAAGCTCTGGTGTAAATAAGTGGGCCGGCAACATGCAAGTAAAATCTCTGGTATTGCAAGCGTCCACAGGCTACGAAGTGTAGCTGAGCGTGTAAGATGTGCTATAAAGATGCGCTGCGCCAGAATGATTTGTAACTCCAGATGAACGATACATGGATAGTAGTCGAGTAGCAGGAGAGCACTCTAGACAAGTGGCATAAACGGTAGTCGAATCAAAAGCAAACGTATGGAATTTTACGACATTATATCGTAATTCGTAAACATGTCTAGAGGGGCTGTACACATAGTGTTTTTAAAGCAGGAGCTAAAAAGAGGGCTCTTGTAGGAAATTGACATGCGCCGAATATGTGGGTAAAATGTACTTGTGTTATCAACAAACAAATGAACAGCTTCTATGAACGTAATATAAGGAGTTGTCATCATTTTATTCAGTAGGTGGTCACAAATAACAACAATTTTAGTATAATTATATTTATTTAAATAACCTTAAATTGACTAGTAGTGGCGAAATTTATTTGATACAATTATTAAACAAACACACAGCTTACTTAATCTAAAAAGTCTTTATATTTTAGAGATTTCGTCAATACAGAAAAATACATCACAAAATTTAAATGTGCTTAAAAAAAATTGGACATTTAAGAGTCGAAACTATGAGACCATAAAGTATAGTTACCATAAAGAAAAGTTACAAAACAATCTGGTTAAGATTTGTATACCCTTTTTTGCCTCTTTAATTGCTCGAATTGCACAAAACAAGGAGAAAGATAAAAAAGAAAATAAGTCCTACCAAATAAGGCAAGTTAACATTATCTTACAGACGATTTAAGTAGCAAAGAATACAAGTAACTATGGGTAGATTAAAACCATGTAGGTCGTACAAAATGCTGTTAAACTACATTTAGAATGTTGTTAATAACTTAGCTTTTTTATATAAAATTATAAAACAAAGATTATAATAAGCTGCATTAAAGTACTTTGATATTATTATGTCTGGCAAAGATTTTGAATAGTCGTTGTAATTCACGCATGTACTTGGTCCAATAGCAAGGTGCATAATTCGACAGTATTAACCAATGACGTGAATCCGTCAATCCAGTGATTGGTTTATTATCGTGTTCTGCCCTCCGCGCCCCGTACATACCGCTAAAGAGGCCCGAAAACGCTTTCTGCGCAAATGTTCAAGATGTTTGCCGGACATTATACGTATCCATCGTATGGACTGCCACAGGCTGATGCAAAGGCTAAAACTTTGAAAGTCAGACAGTTATGTATCCACATATGTTTATTGTTTTATATAAGAATATAAAATGAATAGAAAGGTGTTAAATTCATATTCAATCTACCTACATAATTAAGATTAATGTTAAGCTCAAAATGTTTATTAATAAATTTGTTATCTGCCTAAAATTTCGTCTTAGATCTTTATTTAATAAAAAAATTATAACTTATGTTAAAATAAATAGAAAAGTATGATTATATCACAAGGAACGACACATCAATTTTGTGGTACAATAATGTCATCTAAAACTTCGCTATTATTGTATTAATTTAAGTTTAATTATATTCAAATAAATAAACTTTTAACAAAATTTTATCAAAAAATAGATTATGTATAGCATATAGCAATTAAGTAAAATTATTTTGGTAGATGCATGAATTATGGCCTTTTCGCCTATAGCAGATGATTTATTGTGCAAGGTCTAAGAGGCATCGCTTTTGGTGGCTGAACAGACCGATGCGAGAACGACTTGCTCTACCACAGGCTTGACAAGAGAAATTTACGGCAGCTGGTGATGCGCTGACTTGATGTCGCTTTTGTCTCTTATCAGCGAGTGTTACGAACCAAGCTTCATTGCAAAACTTTCGACCCTCCATAAAGTGTTTCCGCCATTCTGAACGTTTCTCAACGAAATTCTCCCAGTTTTGGTGATTAATTTTAAATGCTGCCATGTCCCTCTTGGCACAGTCTTTAAAGCGAAGCAAAGGTCTTCCGTCATTTCTTCTTGCGTTCGCTACGGCACTCAGAAGAACACAACGTGGTATACAGGTGGGTTCCATTCTGTGCACATGCCCTAGGTAGGAAGATGTACTAGTATAAGCATCTACGAAAATAATTTTACTTAAATGCTTCAATATCTGCTATACAATATGCAATATGTACCTATAGTACATAAAATATATATTTAATATAAGCTTATCATGAAATCTAATTAACATTTTTTTAACAACTTTATTCTAACTATTATGTCGTAATAATATATCGATCACAATAAATATTCTGAGCAGTACCTGAAATTCTGGGAAGTAATTTTCTTTTCGGTATAATGTTAATCGCTTAATAGTTTTTTGGGCTTAAAATGACAGGAGCAGCAGATCGGCAAGTCAACTGTGATTTTCTCGGTACCTTCTTTACCATCGTGGACAAGGAACTCCCATACACTGTACTTTTGCTTGCAGAATGGTTGCAGGTCGATCGGAGCTTGGAATGCCGTAAAGCATGGCTTATCGCGTGACCTGAAAGAAAAGTTATTTTAAAACCTTATATCAAATTATTATTATTTAATACCTATTGAATATCCTTTATATAGAATATAGCTGTTGCCCGCGGCTCCACCCGCGTGGATGTCGGTTATCGCTGTAAAAATGCTGTAGCCTATGTGTTATTCCAGACCATAATCTATCTCTGTGCCAAATTTTATCCAGATCCGTTCAGTAGTTTTTACGTAAAAGAGTAACAAACATCCATCCATCCATACTCACAAACTTTCACATTTATAATATTAGTAAGGATGTGATTATTTATAAGTAGTTTAGGTTAAGTTAATTTTAAACATTATTGAACATTGTCATATTTGCCAGAAAATTTATCAGCAATTTTACAGATTTAAAATTAATTTGTCTGTTTGTGTGTTCTAGAATTGTTATAGGTACTCATTCGGAAAACTTATTTATCCGATTGAGTTAAAACTATTGTTGGCACATACGACATAGTAAAAATCAAAATTGCAAAAGGCATTTTATAATGCATGTAGATTATTATACAATAGTATAAATTGTCCGTACAAAGAATATAAAAAATAAATTGAATTTGATAAAGAATACTATTATTTATTTATATTTGGAAAACCAACAGCTACTTAATATTTGAGTTATGAAACATAAAGCAAGATTTCACGAATAGCTATAGAATAGCTATAGAATAATTAGAAAGTTGAAATTGACGATGACAGGCCCTGACGCCGTATGTGCAGAAAAATGTAATAAAAATAAAAATAGATCACTTACACACAAGTCTCAAGTCGAACCATCTGAAGGTAGTTTTCTTCGGGTGCTTGCACTACTGTACGCCAATCACCTAACTGGGTACGCACCTTATATAGTGGCTCAAACTGAAATTGAGAGAAAGGTACGTAAATACAAATATCACTAAGCAGGAAGAACATAAAAGATAGAGAAAGATAGAACATAGAAGATAATTTTATATATCGTCACTGGAAAGGCAAAATTACTGAAGTGAAAATAGGTTGTTTCGAGATAAAGCCGATCAAAGTTTTTATTTTTAGAAAAAAAATCATATCTTTTTACACAATCATCCGATTTCAATGAAATAACTTTATAAATAATTCTATTTGTAGCATGCGTTTACTGGAAGTGGTTGAAATTCGTTTTTTTTACTACTTTCCAAGATAAGTGGCGCTTCAGTAATTTTGACCCAATAACTTAGTAAGCCAAATTTTCTTAAACGCCACCAATGTAAACAACGATTGTATTTTAAAAGTACTGAACACAATACTATTAGTAAATTTGAGTAGGATGAAATTTCTTTAGCATAAATTTTAGTGTCGTGTTGGTGTATCGAAATAACTTCAAGGGAAATATTTTATACTCCTCATGTCTAGGATTTTGACTCATGAGGCGATAGGATAACTAAGTAACTTCAACTAAAATTACTTAAAATGTTTTTTTTTCGTAATCAGTTAAAATTTCTTTAGCTGAATTTTTATTACATTCAAGGTAAGCACAAATTACTTAAAGGCCATTCTTTTTTAGGCTACACAAAGGCAATTTTACTCAAGCGCCAAACTTAATATTTAATATTCAGGAAATATTTCTTGAGCGACATGAGTGAAAAATTGGCCAAAAAACGCGTCGCTTCAGTAATTAGGAAAAAAAAGCAGCACCTTTTTTTAGGTTACTTAAACGCCACAAAAATGCTCTGATTGCAATGGTTCCTAGGCAGATCGACGCAGAAAAAATCGCTGATTCCGAATATGTATATAACTCAATTATGCCCACTTTGTATGACAGAAGTAATTTTGCCTTTCCAGTGACGATATGTACGTATATATTTATGTAAGTATATAATTTTTAGTTTTTTATGTATGTGTCTTAATTATTATATTTGTTATGTTTTGTATCGCCAAATACCTATTTGTTTATTTTAGTGCACCTACTATGTTCATCTCTGTATCACCCAAGGTCGACTGGTAGAGAATGCCTATGGCATTAAGTCCGCCTGTGTGCGATTGTGCATAAAGTGTTTAAATAAAAATAAATAAATAAAAGAGACTATAGCATGGGGTTCTTCAAGAAAGGAGTTATAAGATTTTTAAAGGGTCGGCAACGCGTGAGTGACACCCCTGGTGTTGCAAACGTCCATAGGCTACGGTATCTGCTTACCATCAGGCGGGCCGTATGCTTGTTTGCCACCTTGGTAGTATAAAAATAAAACATATCTCCGCTACTATCCGTCACCCAAACTATGTTGGGCTGGACTTGAAAGACATGTATCGCAGTCACGGGATACTTTACAAACATACAATTGACATCTTCTAAATGACTGCATGGTTGGTTCAGTGGCTTAAGTGGTTACCTCGCCATTTACTACTGCGCGGCGTGTTGTGGGTGCGATCCCCACACGGGACAAAAATTTGTGTGATCCACAGATGGTTGTCTCAAGTCTGGGTGTACTTTGTGTCCGTTAATTGTATGTTTGTAAAGTCTCCTGCGACACAGGGCTTGTTACCTAGTGCGGGAGTTGTCTTTGAAAAAAAAACAAATTACAGTTTTGTCCAGTTTCAAACTAACCCGCAACACACGCCCACCATCCGTTCGTATTTGTTGCTTTCCAGCCCTATAAGATATTTTTTTGTAATGATGTTAAAAAGTACTTGTCGGATAAAATAAATGTTTAAATCTGTAACATAAAACCCAAACTTTGTTAACCCTTGATCTTAATTCAGTAATAACATTTCTACATTATCACTTAGAACTAAGTACCTATGCATGTGGTGTTTGCTCATAATTGTACATTATTAAAATGTTTTAGTTACTTTTGTAACTTACAGCTAAATATTTGTACTTTTGTAAAGCTCTCAGCAAAACAAATAAATATATGGAACCAGGCAAAGAACCAAATTTATGCAAACGAAGACATATCACAAATGCTGTTAAAATATTGATTATATGCGTTAAAATTTATACAATTCTTAGTATTTCTACTTTATTTACAGTACCGATACTATAAGTTAGTGTAATGAATTGTTTGCTTCTCGAAACTTGATTTTTATTGGCTATAAAATCGGCTCCATTTACAACTTTACCTCCTAACGTCACTTACTATAATATAATTTGGCGCCAGTCTGTTGTTACAATATTGGTAGAGACAACATTTAAAACTCCGAAACTTCTAATAGTAAATTTTAATCACGATCCTTTTTTTCACGTCCGTCGCACGCGACTGTATTTTCCATATCTGCTAATTTGAATATTGCCTATTCTTCTTTTATTTACGTCAACTTCAATTTGTCTGCGAATGACGTAGGATGGTACCTGTCCCTAATGATAAACTACTAACATGGCTTGTGCCCACAATGATATTTGGTCCAATCTAGACGGTGGTGTAATTGTGGGGTTTTTCGCAAATTGCTTTCAAATTTTTAACTTGGTTTTCCCGAATATATTTAATTTGATCTTTTTTTTATCTTATTATTGGAAAATACGCTGCAATCTTTTCTATTTAGTTATTTTCTTTTTATGCTTAGATAATTTGATATGATATAACCAAAACAGGTTTTATACCAAATATACAATCATGTTGATTGTAATTGTAATTATGATTACTGGGTCGTATAAAATCAACGGGCTTAGTACTGTTAATAATCTGTTATTAGATAACAGATTACCTACAGAAATCAGCATGGTAACCCGTTTTATAATAATGCCATAAGAGGAAAACATGATGGTGACCTTGCTGATCGAGTTCCGTTTGTTCCGCATCTTATTTATTATTCATAACACGACAAAATGTGAATCAGGTGTTATTAAACACAGATGCCGGAAAAAAAACCTGATTATCTTCTCTTGTATTTTCTTGGAACTGTGCAATGATCAATATTTGATTTGCAAATACGTTAAGCGCATATTTTCAAGGATTTGTTTTTATTAAATTAGTTAGTGTTATTTTTATGTTCTATTTGCGTATTTATGTTTTCATATTAGTGTATCATGCTCATACATCATTTAAGCTCAATATTTTAATTGCTGTCTCTCTAATTTCATTGGCTAGTTGGACAATGGCAGAATGAGAATTAACATTTAAAACTTTATGGTATATATTCCTTTTGTGATATTTTTAATGATTCCATAAGTTGATATGCCAATGCAGACATGACAATCTGCCTAATTTAAATTACCTATTTGAACAGTATTTACTTAGGTTCGGATATGATTAGTACTTTTCAACATAAATATATGTTTAGTAGAGTACTAGCCAGCAAAATTGACATAAGCAGTTTCAGCGCTTTTTGTTATTAACAAGAATAGTGCTCTATAGTATTTAGATTTAGCAAAAATAGGCACTAGATTAATTTATCCAACCTTTGTTGGTAGGTTAAGATCAAATTTTGCAATTTCAATCCAAATTGCAAAATTTTATTTTGCGATATATCTTAATTTCATTGTTACCTTTGTTTCAAATAAAAAAGGTAATAAGACCAGAGGATTTCAATTGCTGTTATGTAAATTGATTAGTACACTATGTGTTGCTATGTGTCTTATTGGCATTTGATCTTAAGTTTCTAATGTAAGAACAAGTTCATTTTCAACCGAGTCTTGTTTGACAACATTTAGATGTAATTATTCTGATTTGTGAACTAATTAATTATTAAATACGGATGCAAATTTTTGTAAACCTGTTAGTTGAGTTAATTTAATTATTTGTTTTATATAATCTCAATAAATGACTCACTTTAATTTATTTTGCTAATTTTGATTGTTTTACTATCTTTACTGTCTTTTTAGAATAGGATTTTTTTTAAATAAATAAATAAATTTACCGTTACAGTGCTTTCACAATTGTCCACTTCATCAGGATCTCCTTGCCGATTATCGTTCATGACATATGTTGGCTGGAATATTGGCTCCTGGAATCACAGTGAAATAGAAATTAATAAACTTATAAAACGCCAGCAAGTTCCTATATAGGGAAAGAGATAACATTATAAAAAGGTTAATCTAGTCATTTTTATTGCCAAGCAACCTGCCCACCGGTGCGGTGGTGGAAAGTGGTAATCGCCATAATCAAGACACTGCCTACAGCGAAGTAAATTGCGGAAATGTGAGTGTGGCACTTAAGTGTGTTTGAGTATCATCATCCTCCACTGGCTGCATTGCAAATAAGTAGTCCACATAAGAAAGGAAGGGGAAACATAATGATTACTGGCTATTTCTACGAAACTAAGTTCGGACGGAACACAATTCTATACGATCAAAATAGGCAGAACTTTGGTACTCTTACTATACCACTCGGGCTTATTATACAACCATATTCTTAGTACACTGTACATTCTTAGTACAGATGAAAGAGAATCAGTAATAGTTTCGAGTACCTACCTACAATATTTTTTATACCATGTTATATTTCGTCCCAATAATATATTATGTGTCCGTGTGGTGACGGATTAAGAACAAATGTCGTAAGAGTCGACTAAGGGATTAAGTCAGACAGACAATATCCACTGCAAGAGAGGGAAAACTCGAAACAAAACCCTATACCAACCCGTCTGGCTAACGTGGTATAGTTGGCTAATATCCCTCCAAATGCATGGAGGAGACCCGTGCCCAACAGTGGGACGGTTATGGGTTGAGATGGTAATATTTGTTTTTAAAAAGACAACTCCCGCACTAGAGATCAAGCTCTGTGTCGCGTGGGACTTTACAAACATACAATTAACGGACACAAATTACACTCAGACTTAGAACAACACTTTGTGGGTCACACAAAGTTTTGTCCTGCGTGGGCATCGAACCCACAACCGCGTGCGCAGCAGGCGCATACTGCGGCCACTGGACCACCAAGGCAGTCGAAATATATTATGTTTAAAGGTGTAAGATATTTTAACAGACCATATTTTAATTCTAAAAATGCACAATACTCCAAAATGGTTATGTGGTAATGGTACGCGCGGCGCTAGCGACACTTTCCGCTAGGTGACAATTGTACAGGAAAAACTACACAATGAAATCAGCTTATAGCATCTTTTTTTTATTTTTTTATTAAAACTTCTTGCACAACATAATGGTACAATGGCGGACTTAGTGCCAAATGCATTCTCTACCAGTCAACCTTTGGGTGATGCAGAGACAAAACTAGGTAGGTGCATTCAGTGACAATTTATGAAAACTAATTTTACTAAATATTTTAGACAATAGATAGATATTTTGTGTGATAAAGATATCCTTATAAACATAGAAATATAAATAATGTATATTTATACACAAATATAATATAAACAATAGATAAGTAAATAATACCAAATTAATAAGAATTTTAAGATGATTCTGACAAGAATTTGCTATAAAGCTGGTGTACTTCGTGACTTTTCATCTTTTTATTCTTACTCTTAAGGCCCCTCTCGCCAAAAATGATGAAAAAGAGGTGTAAATGAAACCATTTTTTGTTGGCATTTATAGACAAATGACTGCCAAAAAATACAGTATTAATCTACAAGATGTGTTTTATAATATATTATGGTCTATCAATTATATATTAATTCTAAATAGTTTATAAAAAAATCATCGAATCAGCACCAAATTATTGAGATGTAACCACTTTATGACTTAAATTTGTATCAAATAATACGAAAAAAAATACCATTATTTGAAGAAAAGATACACCTATAATTTGGTAATGTTATATTTAAAATAAGTTTGAATTTTAATTCATTAAAAATAATAAGACGTCCAGTCAAAGAGTACATCAGTTTGTATCCCCGCGCTCGCCTAGAGAATAGAGTCGTGTTTGCTTCACCCAAATGCTCAAGGTAGTTGGCGATATCACAAGCCTTAATAAAAACAAATGTGGGGTGTTTCGGTATTTTACTATACGAAGAATATCATTTTATATGTTACAAGTTACAACATAATAGCTAGTAGAGATAGTACTTAATTGAAGTGAAATACTTACTTTGTATTTTCCTTTAAACAATTTATTGAACAGTGCTTGAGGATAATCTTTAGGCTTGATTGTGCAGAACGTTTGATCTTGACATGGGTCTGTGACATTGGTGAATTTACTTGAAGTCATTTGTGTGTCATTCTCTGTTCCGTATCGAGTGCTTAAATCTTGTATTGGTCCGGGATATACGATTTTTGAGTCATCGTCATCTGAAATTTGATAAATAGAGACGTAAATCATTTGGTATGATGTCCAGGCCACATTTTATTAACGCACTCCCACCAACGCCAGGGAATGTATCCTTACATATTATTAAAACCTTAAGTATTGTTGTATAGACTGACCAGCGTGGTATAGTAGGATAATATCCCTCCAAGTGTACGAAGGAGACCCATGCCCAGCAGTGGGACGTTTATGGGTTGAGATTCTTTAATTTTTTAATGTACACAAAATAAAATACAGCAGGAAATGCTCCTTGACGTTTCTCCTAAATACGTCAAGAGAAGGACTAGAGCGTATGGAATGCGGAAGAGAATTCCATAGATTTACGGCATGGACAGTGAAGGAATTATGATAGCAAGTAGAATAGTGAAGTGGAGTTCGTAGAAGAAGTGAAGAAACTTGTCGACAGGGGATACCCCTAGGAAAAAGGTAGCTAAACCGTTCACGAAGATACGTAGGAGAATTGGGATTATGGAGTATACTCTATAGAATAAAGAAGGGGAAGGATATGAGAGTCCCGGTGCTTCCGAATAGGCAGCCACTTCAATCTGGCTCGGAATTCCGACACGTGGTCGTAATTTCGGAGACCAAAAAATAAAGCAAATACCCAGTTCTGGAGACGCTCGAGTTTATTTAAAAGTTCCTCCTTTGCATCAAGATGATTTGATAAAGAGATGATGATGATGACATAACTTCTAGATATAACCTTGTAATACATAGATGAAGTCATAGTAATATAATCATGACATGCCGGCATGACTTAAGAATAACGATAACAATTATATAAAGTAGCTTAGCAGCTAATTAAATTGCACAGGTCATCGTTGGGTCAGATCAATATTATGCGCAGTAACTATTTGTTGTGTTATTGTTTAGGTATAGGTATTCTTACTACTTAGTTGGCAAACAAGCATACGGCCCGCCTGATGTTAAGCAGCTACCGTAGCCTATGGACGCTTGCAATGCCAGAGGTATCACTTGCGTTGGTAACACCACATTTTTTTACACCTGGAAATTTACTTGAGATGGAGTTTCCTTAGGATAGGAATACGTTTCCTTTAAACCTTTCCTAAATGAGCGCTGGAGACCTGTACTCACACACAGTTACACAACTACACCGCTATGTAGTTATTTATCTGTAAGGTGGTCTTCTGTAAGGTGGAGGTCCTTCCCCAGTCGGGCTTGCTCGATAGAATGCCTTACCTCCCTTAAACTTAATATATGGTAATGGCTTAACATCAGGCGAGCCATATGCTTTTTTGCTCCTCAAGTAGTATAAAAAAGTCCCTCCGTGACACAGGGCCTGTTCCTCAGTGAGGTAGATGTCCTTCCATAATTAAAAGCATAAGCTTACCTCTTTTAGGTACTCCCGCGTTTGTCAGCTGCAAACTGCAAGCCGCGATCTGTAACAAAAACTCCGATGTTAACTCCTGTAGTGATGTACCATGCCCGGGAACGCTGCCAAGGACTGGAAATATTGCCGGCAGCGTTGCCGGCAATGTTCCCAAACTGGAAATATTCTGGGAATTTTGGTTAATTTTTCGGATTTTTTACGACATATATATTGCATTCACTTTAGCTTATTATATATACTTATAATAAAAGCTGACAATAAAATATCATATTAACGAAAATTCCCAGTTCATTTCAATATTCCCAGCAATGTTTCCAGTTAGTTGCCGGCAATATAGGCTACGCAGAACGCTTCCATCAGCAGTTTGAAGTCGGTGAGTGCAGTTGCGTCACCGGCCGCCAATATTGCATGCGGTGCAAAATGTGACACCGCCGTCCCTGCCTCGACATGTGTTGAGGCGTCGAATCGTGTGGGCACGTTGACCCCTAAACGTGCCTACGCTGCCATTGTCGCCACCAAAAAGCCCTCGGTGATGACACGACAGGAAGAACAGGCGCGGAAACAGCGGGTTTCCAAAATCGACACGGACAAGGATGGCTTTGTCAAGGTCGAGAAGAAGAAAAGGAAGCCTCCTTGTCGGAACCAGTGCGGTACTGCGCTGACGGGGCCTAATATGCTGCTGCGTCCCGCAATACCTACGACGCAGCTATATGTGTCCCGTCTCCATCACACCACGAAGACCGAGGATATTGTGGAGTATATCCTCAAGAAAGTCAACTGGGCCTTGAGGGTCGAAAAGTTGGTACCGCGTTCTAGCACCAATTTCAATTCGTTTGTGGTGGGGGGGGGCCAACGCATGCTATCGATAGATTCCTCGAGGAAGAGTTTTGGCCGAAAGGTGTCGTGTATCGACGTTTTCGCGGTCGGTTACACAACACAGCGAGGTGTAACACGACACCGATTAAATGTGTTTAGTTATAAGTTTTATATATATATATCTTAGTTTGTAAGGTATTTATCTATGGAAATATATAGGCTATATTGTTTTGTACTATGTAATCTGTGTATTTCTGAAATAAATGATTATTATTATGTCTCTCTTTATCACGGGTATTTTCCCATAATTCAAGGAGAATACCCGGGCCTTTGGAAGGCTTACGCGGGGACATAGGTCCAACACGCAGAGGCCCTTAGAGAATTTTAATTTCAAATGGGATGAGACGCTTACCACAGTCACGCCACAGCTGCACTATTGCAGTACAGCCATGATCTGCCTATGGCAAGTGTAAAACTATTGGAACATGTGAAATCAAATAATTTTGGGCTATGAGATTGGGTGTTTGGTGGACTGGACAAAGATTATGGGATACAACGTCGCCTGCCGTCATTTAAAAGTTGGGATATACTGTTAAACGACAAATAGGCAGGCGGTGACTCGCCTATACACTAGATGGGCCCCATGAAACAACCGACATGGGCAACAGCCCACAAGTAACAGGGCAACACCATAGTACGCGGCTAGGGGTGTCGAGCGGTGCGGCGCCGGTTTCACCATCGGGGGTCTCTTACAGAGACCCAAGAGCGGGTTTCCCCGTAGTTATGCCCTTGAAAATGACACTTCCACCCCCGAGCATATAGGTCTGGCGACCCCTCTCTGATCAGCCAATTAAGGCAAGCCAGAGTTGAGAGTCCTGCGGGCGCTCTTGCCAGTCCACTCCGGACAGCCAATAAAGGCAATCCAGAGACGAGGCCCTGACCGACTCTCTGGGGCATTCGAGACCGCAGTGTCGCCACTCACATTCAGCCCACCACAAGCTGCTCTGCGGGTTTATTATTATTATTATTAATATTCCCAAGGTTGCTTGGGAATATTGCCGGCAACGAACTTCGGATAAGTATAAATAGCCAATCATTACAATTTTAAATAAGATTTTAGAATTTCTTGGCTGTCTTTATGAATTGTCGTAATATCCTATATAAATTTTAGAAAAGTAAGGGTTCAAAAAACCGTAAAAACTAGCTAACTAGCATTTTTCTTATTCAACAAAAAAAATGTTTCAATTGTTTTATAACGCAACCATAATTTTGAATAATATACTTATACTAATACTAATACTAATACTAATACTAATACTAATACTAATACTAATATAATATTATAAAGAGGAAAGATTTGTATTTTTGTTTGTTTATTTGTTTGTTTGTTTGTATGTAATGGATAAACTCAAAGACGACTGGACCGATTTTAAAAATTCTTTCACCATTAAAAAGCTACATTATCTGCGAGTAACATAGGCTTTATTTTATTTAAAAAAAATAGGGGTAAATAATGCCAAGACCTCAGACAATCACTGACTAAATTAGTAACGCCTAATAAACGCCTATAAAATAATTGCTATTTCATTTTTTGTAGGCGCTAACATTTAACAATACTTTAATTTAGGTAATCAGGAAAGCAGCAGAGAAAAGAAAACACTCCACCGAATCTGTCTGGTCAAGATAAACTCAATAACTACCCAATAAAATTTAATACGATTTTCACCAGGTGATGGCGTAATTCTTCCATTATAGTTTGTGAGTGTGAATTGGCTAAAGTATTACGATGATAGTTAAACGACTAGGCAAAATCTTGCCGTAGGAGGCAATGTTATTCCTAAATAGATCTGGTGATCGGATCCGTAGGGAAATGAGAAACCTCTCAAATACTGTCTAGGCATATTGCAATGAATCAAACAAATGCATTCAGGAAGCATCAAATCGTTAGTGAAACTAATAAAGTATACTGCAGATGGCCAACTTCTCAATGATAAATAATTAGTCGATGGAGATCAGACATAATGTGTAATTAAATGACTGTAACTAATCACATTCAATGAGCAAATTAAAATGGTACAATTAAACTAATATTATTATACAGCTGGATATAAGCACCGAAACTTCGTAATTAAACAATGTACAAAAAAATGCATGGTTTCAGAGATATACATAATAATAGATACCTACATAAATATCGAATTTACGTTGAACTCTCACCAATATGGTCGACTATAATAAATAGGGTTCAGTTTACTGGTTTTTTATTCAGTTTTGTTCCGGGAGCTTATGTAGAGTACTATATCTCTATTAATAGAATGATGAATCAAAGAGAATCTAATAACTATGCAGTTCAATTTCTGAAATCCTTGAGCACTACGGTGGACCATTATGCCCTTTAGGAATTTAATAAATTTTTAGCCCACCCAAACTGTGTAACAGTATCTATCAGGTTCATCATATCAACCCATAAATGTCCCACTGCTGGGCACGGGTCTCCCCCATACACTTGGAGGAAATTAGCCTACTACACCACGCTGGCTAGACGGATTGGTATATTATTTTGAATTTTCCTTCTCTTGCAGTGGATATTGTCTGCCTGAATTACTCCTTTAGTCGACTCTTAGGACACCCTTGGGATAGATAGGGGTGGTGATATTTTGTATTCTTAATCCGTCATCACACGGAATCCTATCAGGTTAAAAGTGACCAATTTAAAACGAAATGTATGGATGCAGAAATTTCTATAGGGCATAAGCTAAGCACAGATAAGCTGTGCAATAGGCGATAAAATTGTTCACGTTTGCGCTAAGACAATTTGAAGAGCAGAACAATCGTACAAACAAGGAATATTTCTTTATGAAGTTTATTAATTGCAGAACCTTAATGTTCAAAAGAAAAATGTAATTGACAAATCAACAAACGCACAGTTTAAATCACTAGACACTCAGATAGCTATTACGATATAGGCATCCGCTAAGAAAGGTTTTTTAAAATGTAACCGCTAAAGATGACAATCAGCCGATGAAAGTTTGTAGTTTTCAGATTTACAGTAAAAGACTGAACACGCGAACGAAGTCGCGGGTACAGCTAGTGTATTATATAAAAGGTATTTTTATACCCCGGTATGCAACAAATTAACTTTTATGTTCACAAACTATGTTATAAACAAAAACGCGAATTGTTTAAAAATACTATATAAAACAATAAATTTTTATTTAACTACGTTCGTAACTTGAATTATTGGCATAGAATATAATTTTAACAAAAAAACAGAATTCGGCAAGTTGTAAAACTTTCAAAAACCCTAAAATCCCAAGTCTAAAGTATTTAAACAGGATGAACTTTCATACAAACTCAAATCCCACTTTTTCTCCCATAAAGACGTTTTTTTTAATCTGATCAATTACAGCTAAAGTGCACGTCTTGACCATTCAAATAAGCCCAAACACGGCTAGATTGTATTGTTTAATTATGAAGTTCCGTTGCCTACCATCCGGCTTCATCATCAGTTCAGTTCCATTATACTATTTTTATTTACTACGTTACATTTGCATAGTAATTGTTTCTTAACAACCTTAATCAAGACTCATCTAATCGCAATCCGTAAAATACTTATCATTGTGAAGTTCAGGCGGCCATTTGTAGACCACAAATTATTATATTATTAATAATTATTTTCAGCCCTCATCAGTTTCACACTTTCTTAATACAAATGTCTGATTTGTTATAAAAAACATTGAAATTGCTATAAGTATGCCTATAATGTTTGAGGAGTTTACTCAATTCCTCATCAAGAATCAAACTGGAAATACGTCATCTCAGACAAAAAAAAATATTTCTGATCAGTCCAGAAATTAAACATTAACACGTTCCGGGTAATCCCGTCGACAGCCGTAATATTACGTTAGATTGATACGGCACTACGGCCACAGGCTTGACATCTTGTACTTGACGAATCTTGCAGCCCGTCTACAGCCGACCAGTTTATATGAATATAGAAAATGAAAAATCTTACTACCAATGCTGAAGTAGATGGTACTGTTAATCTTTTTATTGTAACAGGACCTATAGGTGTATTTGAGAAAAAGGTTGTCCACCATTCTTTTGGGCCGATAGAATTATCAGCCTGCCAAATTATATTTTTTGCGTCCATTTCGGCATTGACAGAGAGTTCTTTTATAACATTGGCAGCAGCATCATCATTGCTGAGTGCTGATTAGGCTCAAAATAGCATTACATTCTTCTAAATGGTCTTCTGCACGAAGACTAGAATCACGTTTTTTGGAACTTAATATCACTCACAACACAGCCTCGCCGTAATGAAAAAGTAGACCCGTGTGTAGACGTCATTAGTGTTGTGTGTCGACGTACTAACAGTTTCGAACATTATAAAAACTACGACCAAGTGAGGGTAGATACTAATCCTCTCGCTTCGCAACGAAGTCGGCGGCACCGCTCACCCGCACCAGTCAACCCGTGACCACGGTCGGTGCAATTCGACCGAAACGTCGGGAAACAAGAAGGTATGAAAACCTTTAAAATATTACGCGATTTAGACCCGTTGTCCATTATAGTTATAATATGTGTACAAATCGTGAAAGTTTAAAAGAATTTATTAATATCACTGCTGCGAAGTGGATATGTCAGTTTTCTTTCAAGAAACTTGCTTGGCTCGTAGTTGTGGTAACTGTTGTCCCTATATTATATAGACTGCGTTGTTGCGTTGCTGTTCAATGACAGTGTTTGCATGCATTAACAAGATGGCGCGCAAATTTTGTAGCGTTTTTTAAAGTAAAACTATGACCACAGAACGTGCATTTATAATTTTTACGTCCCGTATTATCCTTGTCGCCATTGAAATATTCTTTTACTTTTGATTTCTCACGTATTGTAACAAAATATTACGGTGCGTTGGGCCCACGCGCTAACAAGACACGTATTCTCTGCAACAAACACGTTGCTACTGCGCAAATCGCGGCGCGTGAGTGGCGGCAGTACGCGGGGAGCGCGCGGGAAGCGCCGAGAGTGGCGGGTACCGCGCGCGAGGGGCGAGGCACCGAGCATAAGCGTGCAGAATAGTGTATATAATCAAATTTTAGATTAAATATTAATTAGAGAATTTTGGGCAATATTCCCAATGTGCCCGGAAGTTTTCCGGGCACATTGGGAGTGGAAAGTTTCCGGGAGTGGCAATATTCCCAGACGTACATCACTACTCCTGATGCTTTACATATGGAGAGTAGAATCCAGCGGCGGTAAAATTATTATGCCCTGAATGTAGAGAAAGAGAGAGAGAGTGTAGTGGACCGAGTTTCTTTGTTAGCCCTTTATTTACGTACACCTCAAACTACAGAATATAATTTTTATTATTATTATAAGCCTGTATTGTCCCACTGCAGGGCAGAGGCTACTCTCCTTCCACTTCTCTCTGTCTAAAGCTGCTGCGGAAAGGTCTTCGTTAAATAAGTCCAACTCACCCCGCCTGAGGTCTACCGCGATGTCACTTGCCGTTTAGAGGCACCCATTATTCATCTGACATGCGGCAGATATGACCAGTCCAGATTACAATCCTACTTAATATTATAAACGCGAAAGTTTAAGTATCGATGGATGGATGGATGGATGTTTGTTACTCTTTCACGTAAAAACTACTGAACGGACACTTTGGCACAGAGATAGATTATGGTCTGGAATAACACAAAGGCTACCGACATCCATGTGGGCGGAGCCGCGAGCAACAGCTAGTAGAACATAATATTCTTTATTTGCTTAAAATGTAAGTACAAAAACAGGGCGAACAGTATTGAAAATAGATCCTATACAATTGGTTGTTTGGTGACATGCAAATACATAATACAATTATAAAATACTAGGGGTCGCCCGCGACTTCAACCGTGTGGTTATTTGGAATATTTTCACCGATTTTGCAACATAATCTCACTACTGTTCCGCTCCTATTGATCATAGCGTGATGTTATATAGCCTATAGCCTTCCTGGATAAATGCACTATTCAACAAAAAAGATTTTTTCTAATCGAACCAGTACTTTCTGAGATTAGCGCGTTCAACGAAACAAACAAACAAACTCCTCAGCTTTATAATATTAGAATAGACTATCATTGTTTATCATTATTTTTACAGACTTTAGTTGACCATTAGTTTAGTCGGTTGCCAAATTACTAGGATGACGAATCATTTGTTATTAAGTGCGTACCTACTTGTAACAAACTTTTTACCAGAGGTAGGGCAACTTACAATATTGAGCAAGCCCGACTGAGGAATGACCTTCACCTTACAGAAGACTAGTGCAGTAAGCGGTGTAGTTGCATTCCTGTGTGTGAGTACAGCGCCTCTAGACAAGTGGAATAAGCGGTAGTCGAATAGAATAGAAGGCTAACGTATTGAATTTGACGTACATGACATTATGTCGTTTTACGTCAATTCTCCAACGCTCGGGATGCGTTTTTAATGAATGATTTTTCTATCCCAGGGCTTAAAATCAGGCGGACTTTATGCTTGTTTGCCACCTAAGTAGTATATAAAATAATAGGTATGATTTTGCTCTAAAGTATAAACGCATATTGCTGTAATTAAACAAGAAAGGAACTGAATTATATTTTCTTTGTTCCACTCGTACACGTGCACTTTGTTGTATAAAATAAATGTGCATAACAAACCAGTTTGTGGGTATTATATTGTAAATTTACTATCTGAGTTACTTTAACGGTCGTCCTTATTTTTCTAAATTCGATTACCGCAAAATTTAAAGCTTTCGACGAACGATCGTTTGTTCCGGCAGGGGTATTACGTAAGAGCAAAAACCGAGCAAAATCTGGCTGTCAGATTAAAAATCGGTATTTCGTAAGAGCAAAAACCGAGCCTATTTGACGTTTAGTCAGTAGATTGTGCCGTCACCGAGCAATCACAACTGTCAGTTTGTTTGATAACAGGGGAGTTGTCAAAAAGGCAGTAGGTAGGAATAAAGACAAACAGCACTAATTATAACTGTAGTGTAAGATATAATCTCTCTCTATATAATGAGGATACTGCCTGTTATGTCAAAAATAACCAGAACGCTCGCGCACTGGCGATTTTTAAAATTCGAACGCCGCGCCCTGCAGGCATCCCGCCCGCTACGTTGCCAGCTCGTACTTATATGCCGACTGACCGGTCCTTAGGTATTTATTTTGACATATTGAAGTACTGTCTCCACTATACAGAGAGATATTCTTCCTAACACCACGATATAACACTTAAACAAATGATCGCACTCGTCATTCAAAATTATAACGTCCGTGTGTGGGAATCGAACGCCCACCTTAATTATCACTAACTAGACGAACCAGTACATGTTATTACTGCACCTTATACGTCGAACGCTTGAGTGCAATGAACGGCAATACTACAAGATATCTCTCGATTATTTCCTTTATTGACCGAGTGATGTCAGCATGTGTTCACCTTGTAGTAAACAAAGACATGTAGACTCGGTAGTCGGTACTTTTTTTTGTATTATTATTAACCTGGCAAATTGTAAACAGAGCTACCTAATTGGATTTATATCATCACGCTTCCAAGTAGAATTATATCAACCCACGTTTCACTAGCCACTTATGCGGCTTGTTGCCAAGTGAGGAAGTCATCTAAAAAAGGTACAGCTGGCCTTTAAAGAGTTAGTAGTCGCTTGTATGGTTCCCTACCTTCTCAAAGTATATAACTGTTTGCCGTTGTGTCGATTAATCCTGTAACCTGGTGGTCAAAATTCTAACACCGTAAATACCTTCTGCAGTTTTTCTCCGTATAAACTTTAAATATGCCAAATATGACACTCCTACGTACACGCAACCTACTTCAAAAAGAGTACACCGTTTTTTCTTCACGTATTCATCATCATCATCATTATCTCAGCTAAAAGACGTCCACTGCTGGACATAGGCCTCCCCCAAGGATTTCAACAACTCTGGATCTCTTCCTTCCTGGATATGTGCACTATTCAACAAAAAAAGTTTTTTTCTAATCGAACAAGTACTTTCTGAGATTAGCGCGTTCAACCAAACAAACAAACTCTTCAGCTTTATAATATTAGTATAGATGTGCAAAAAAATTAGTAACTATTTGTTGAGTTATTGCAGATGGGCAATTTTTTTTAAGGAAGTAGTCTCACTTTCTTTAACTCTAACTTTAATACGTTTAGGTAAATAGAGGATAAAATTGACAGTGAACGATGGCCAAGGTCGGCTCAGATAGATAGAGAGATAGATCAAGAGTGATATTTGGCATAAGTAAAGTTTAAACGTAGAAGAACCGCAGAAAGTATTTGCGGTCGAATTTTGACCACCGAGTGACCTCTACATTTATTACGTAGTAGACTACGTAATAAATAAGTACAATACCTACCTATCTATCTAATGAAGAGAGTTGACACAATAGCAAACGGTTATAATCGGCCCCATACAATAAAAAAAAACTAAGTGACAAAATGTGAGTTAGTAAATTTTGACTCTACGCCGGCGACATTAGAGCGAAAATTAACTTACAAACATCTGTCACTTAGTTATTTGTTATTTTTCCTTGACTACATTATGTCACAATGCAACCTAAATAAATAATGTATATCATTGTCAATGATGTAAATTAGTTTTCCTTCCTTGATGATGACTCGACAAACGACAATAGTGTCTGTACTTTATTTTACTTTTTTGGTTCCATGTTTATTCACAATCAGTAGTACTACTATAATCCGCCGGCTGATTCTCTAAGAAAAAGCGATGGCAAACTGACAGTTGTGATCGCAAACTGACAGTTGTGATTGCTCGGTGACGGCACAATCTATTGCGTAAACGTCAAAAAGGCTCGGTTTTTTGCTCTTACGGAATACCGATTTTCCATCTGACTTTTGCTTGGTTTTTGCGGTGGCTCGGTTTTTGCTCTTACGGAATACCCCTGCCGATGTAATGACGGTAGTTGGCTTGCGAGTTTGGTCTTCATTAAGACCACAACTTCTGGCAAAAAGAAATTATTTCTTCTTGTAGTGATTAGCTGGAGAATTTTTTGTCCAGCTCCAAGACATGTGCCCGTTTTAAACGTGTGGCTGTGTGACTTTGTAATAGCTTCTGGGCAAGTTCATTTGGATGGTTTTTGAGTCGCAACTTGTACTTTGTGCAGTATTTTGCAATCTCCTCTCTTACAGTGGGGAGATTTCAATATTCGAATATAATGTCTGTACTTAAACAATTTGTTTATCCAGACTCCCGGACTCCTCGGAGTTTCCCTTGTGATAATCAATCCCACAACAGACAGCAATGTTAGTGCTAATGGTGACAACAACCCGACTATACGTGAAGCTTCTTGAGTTTTGAACAATTTTATAAAGGTTTGTATTAAGTAAAATTTAAATTTGAAGCTCCAAACGGTACAATTTAAGGAAGTCCAAAGAAGAAATATTTGAAGATGTGGTCCAAATTTGGAGGTCCTGCGGGTACGTAGCCAAATTACCATTGAAATTATATTACATAATTTGTTATCTCTTATATTGTGTAAATGTTGCCCGCGGCTCCGCCCGCGTAGATGTCGGTTATCGCGATAAAAGTAGCCTATATGCTATTCCAGATTATAATCTATCTCTGTGCCAAATTTCATCCAGATCCGTTCAGTAGCTTTAGCGTGAATGAGTAACAAACATCCATACATTCATACTTACAAACTTTCATAATTAAATGTTGTATATATATTTTTTTTAAAGACAACTCCCGCACCAGAGAACAAGCTCTGTGTCGCGGGGGACTTTATAAACATACAATTAACGGACACAAATTACACTCAGACTCAGAACAATTCTTTGTGGGTCACACAAAGTTTTGTCCTGTGTAGGAATCGAACCCACAACCTCATGCACAGCAGACGCATACTGCGGCCACTGGACCACCGAGGCATTCGATTTATAATATTAGTAAGGATAGTGTTATCTAAATAAAAAATCGAACCTACGACACTAAGCGTTACTGAGCCTCTAGACAAGTGGCATAAACGGTAGACGAAACGAAAAGTCAAAAAAGCAAATGTATGGGATTTGACGTAAGTTTACGACATTAAATCGTAGACTCATGTCAAATTCCATACATTTTATTTTTTGACTTTTCGCTTCGACTATCGCTTATGCCACTTGTCTAGAGGCTCTGGTCAGGCAACCACTTAAACCATTGCACCGCACATGCAATAACTTACAGTAATACAAAGTTAGGTAGTAAGTAAGCCAAGATATTTGCAGGTGCACCGCTCTCACAACCAGTTTTGTAAAGCTTTAGTACAGAAAGCTAATAATCTCGAGAGAAATCAGAAAGCCAACATAGCTGATGGCTATACAGATTACAGATTAAGCCTGTCAAAGGTAAATTGTAGAAAGTCAGACAAGAAATCTTTATGAACAAACTTTTCAGCTTTACTAGTTGTCGCCCGCGGCTCCTCCCGCTTGGATGTTGGTTATAATAGCAAGCCATATATGTGTCCCACTGCTGGACACGGGTCTCCTCTCCTCTATCAAGAGAGAGAGGGTTTAGGCCTTAATTCACACACGCTGGCCTAATGCGAATTGGTGAATCAGACATGTCTTTAGAATGTCTTCTAAGACATGTGGGTTTCCTCACGATGTTTTACTTCACTGTTAGCAGATAGCGAATCATTTGATTAGTACATATAAACTCTACTCTAAAATTCACATTGGTACAGCCCTGGATCGATCTACTTTCTTACTCGGCAACCACCGCTTTTATAGTGATAAAAATGATCTCGGTCGTCGTGATAAAAATACCCAACTCTACAACTTTTATCTAGAACTCCATCATTATATTTCTCATCATTAGGGCAGCGTTTGGAAGAAACGTTTTCGTTTGACCGACTTATTTTGCAAATCCAACTACCACAAAAAAATCTTTGAATTTTTTGGATTAATGTATAATAGCCTATGATACTCACAATTAACGTAGCTTTCTATTGATTAAAGAATTTTCAAAATCGATACAGTAGATCCAGAAATACATCATCACAAACTCTTACCTATTTATAATATTAGTATAGATATTTTTTTATAGAACACGCTAATCTATATAACTAAAAGAACTAAAGAGAGATATGGCACCGTACTAGCGAGCAAGCCCGACTAAGATAGGACCTCCACCAATACAGGCAAAAATCAAAATTTAACCCGTTAAAAACTGCGAGAATAGCTTGTTAAATTTATTTATTTAGGTACACAAAACACATTACAAACAAAAATATATTAAAAATAGAAGATACGTGGTTTCGAACTGGACTGCAACGTAATAATATGTATACACAGAAAAACAATTTGTTGCAATAAAAAAGAAAATAGTACCAGTTACTGACTTCCAATATTCAACATTTAAACATAACGTATCCTATGGTAAAACCTGAATGACTCAAATTGTCACACCTGAAACTGAGTCAACCAAGCCCGTCGAAGAATGGAGAATGTCTTTGACTATTGAAGTGTATCTGCTAAAGGTATGATCAAAAATATCAAGAGATATATTATATTATTGATCCGAGCAAGGTCGTCATATTGATTGAAATTATGCAATTGTAAAATTATATATGTTTTCCTTCACCGTTAGCAAATGGAGAATCATTTAATAAGTACATATAAACTCCACAAAATGAAATTCACATTGGTACTGCCTCTGGAATTGAACTCGCACCTCTTACGTCCAAGTCATTTTCCCATTCAGCTACATTTTATTACATCCAGACACAGAACGAACACGATTATCATACAATATATGTCCAGCGTGGGAAAATAACCCACGACCTCCGGAATCATATAGTTACATACAACAAAACTATTAAAGAACGATATTACTGCAGTTGATTGTGTAGTACGATGCAAACATGAGCAAAAAACTACTTGCGGAAGAAGTTGCGATTTCTAAGAATTAGTACAAAAAGTAAAAAAAAAAAAAACAATAATGTTGTGCCTGTACTCATAATATTTACTTTATGTTTTTATTTCTGTGCCTTGGTATGCATGTAATGGCGCGTTTACATTTAATTTTAAAATAAAAGACAACTCCGGCACTAGAGAACACGTTCTGTGTCGCCCACAAAGACAAAACTTTGTGTGACCCACAAAGAGTTGTTCTGAGTCTGGATGTTATTTGTGTCCGTTAATTGTATGTTTGTAAAGTCCCCCGCGACACAGAGCTTGTTCTCTAGTGCGGGATTTGTCTTAAAAAAAAAACTTGATTGTTTGTTTGTTAACTACTCGGCGGATTTTAAAAATTCTTTCACCATTAGGAAGCTACTTCATCAGCGAGTAACATAGGCTATAAATTGATTTAAAATAAATACGAGATCCCTACGGAAACTTAATAAATGTCCACCTGCGCCGCTAGTGTCGTATAATTTGTAATTATAATGAATTCCTAGTACTTTAATGGGCAACAGAATATATACTCGGTAAATTAATGAAATGCAATGACAGGTGCGTATAACTTGGTACGGAGTCAGCCGTACAGGGCTGCTATATATGTACATATAAATAATATATGTAGATTAGATTTTTAGGAAAACCAATGTATGAATTTATGTGAAATATATTTTTATCTGTAGGTTTAGTCTAATTGTATACTGTTACTAAATTCTACAGAAATATATACAATGGTTTTCTTACAAAACGAATCTTCATATAGCGGCCCTGACCCTCTAGACAAGTGGCATACGTTAGTTTACGATTTAATGTCGTAAATTTCAATGTCTAATCCCATACATTTATTTGTTTTTTTTGACTTTTCGATTCGATTACCATTTATACGTATGCCACTTGACTAGAGAGGCTGTACAGCTACCTCCGTTGCCGTGTGTACTTCCCGTATTATACATACTAATAAATATACATTTATTTAATTCTTATACCTATATGTTATTTACACTTTAGTTTGGTATAAGAAGAAAAAAGAAGTGCTACTTATATACATACATTACTCAGCACTTTATAAAACAAGATGACCAAACCAGGCATCTGTCCTAGGAGCCCTGGTGACCTGTGCCACAGGTTTTTAACTAACCTACTTCAGGCACCAGTCTCTCACATAGGTAGGTCCTAGTTTTAATAATTGGTTATAATAAACTTTATTTTTTTGTACACACTAATAATAATAGCAACCCATATAATATGTCCTATTGCCGGGAACGGGTCTTCTCTCCTCTATGAAGAGAGAGTAAATAATATGATGAATATATAATGCGTGTTGGTGAATCTGACAAAATTATACACGCTACTTTGGCCTAAACAATTATTATTTAAAATCATTCTTTCAAAGATGCATCATCATCTCAACCCATAAACGTCCGACTAATGGGCAAGGGTCTCAATTCCATACAATTGAAGCGATATTAACCTACTATACCAGGCATACATAGATTTTTATGTGTGAAAACTATAGGTTCTATTTTTTTAGTTAAAACGGTTGATTTTCCTTAGGTAAATAAGAAAAATAGAAAATTGAATATAAAATACCTACTAGCAGGTAAACAAAGTAATAATATAATAACACTAGCTTTCACCCGCCTACAATCTCTCGGAAACAGATTTTTCCGAAATAAAAAGTAGCCTATGTATTATTCCAGACTATAAACTATCTCTATGCCAAATTTAATCCAGATCCGTTTAGTAGTTATTGCGAGAAGAGTAACAAACATACATACATTCTTAACTTTCGCGTTTATAATATTAGTAGAACAAAGAAGTAATGAAGACTGCATGTATAAGAAGTTCAGTAAAAATAAGTAGTACTTACAAGGACAAAGTAAAATCCCACGAACATTTTGTACACAAGAAACTAACTCGCGGTAATCACGTGTGTATTGGACTACGGCTTAGCACAGACAACGACTGTCCTCGTCAAGATACAAACTGCGAATGTCACTGTGTCGATACAAAGTACGTTTATAAAGTATGATGCGCTTATTAGACGCCTACACACTAGTACAACGAATCACGCACCGGTGCCTTGTGGAAACGTTTACCATACAGCAAAGTTCTCCGAGTCTACTGGCACTTATAAACTGGGGTTTGTATTTTTTTTGTACAGAGGTATCACTTGCATTTTGCCGACCTATTTTAATCAGGGTTTTATGATGGAATTTCTCTGGGATAGGAAAACGTTTCTTTCAAAACGCATTCTTAAATGAGCGCTGGAGACCCATACTTACTCACAGGAACACAAGTATACCGCTGTGTGTAGTTATTTGGCTGTGGTCTTCTGTAAGGTGGAGGTCCACAGTCGGGCTTGCTCATGCTATGGTGCCCTATATCTCTTAAAATATTTGTTATACAATATACAACCCAAATTTGAAAATAACAACAAAAAAAATTGGAAATAACCAACATTTGTTTTAAATTAGAAAAGTAAGATTAAAAAAATAATGAAAACTTTAATTCAATTGCTACTTAGCGGTAAGTGCCGCTAGCGCCGCGGGTACCTGACCATAATTGTAAAGTTAAAATACGGCCCGTCTAAATATGGGATTATTTAAATATAAATAATACAATCATGCATTATTGGAACAAAAAATGATCGAGTCATATACATATAATACATATTTTTAAGCTATTGCATAGCTTCTATCGCGAGCCTTGGGCGAATCCAGAAATTCCGTAACGAAAATAATAAACCTAACACCCCCCACTCCGACCGGCACATCGGTGATACTTTTTTTAATGACGAATTCTCTAAACGGCCAACAATAATTATGTAAAATTTGTGTAAGGAGGTTTTGATCTAAGAGAATATTAATGTGAAAAAGATTATAGTACCTATAAGGAGTCTTAAGGAATTATTACAAGTATTTTTATTTTTATTACATTTTTATTATTACATATTTTTATGAATCATTGAGAATTAAATAAAATGATTTAGATAATTCTGTAAAGTATTTTTTTATTTGTTTCGATAAAAAATCTTACTTAAAAATATGCAATAGCTTTACAGTGTTATGCAGTGACATTTGTCAAGTTGCGCTAGTTTTCTACTAAGAGTGCCATATATATTATTAAGATATAAAGTGAAGAATAAGGCCAGCTTAAGAACGAATACAGTAGAAATCCTTGGGGAGAGGCCTATGTCCATAGTGGATGTCGTTCAACTGACATGATGATGATGAAGCAGCTAATTATTTACGAGACGTATTGGCTTATACACACAGGAGCAACAAAATGGCAGCTTGACGGTGACTATTTCAGTACTGTTGTTTTCTGTGAGGACGAGGAATTCCCAGTCGTTATAGTCCTGCTTACAATATGACACCAGGTCTACTGGAGCACCAAATGGCTTGAAGCACGGGCTGTCATCACGTTTACTGAAAATATAAAAGTAATTTAATTCTCATTTAAAAGAAGAGAAAATAAATAGAAACATAGGGCTGTTTAAATTGAAATCGAAATTATAGTCTTTATATAATTATAAATTACTAGCTGTTGCCCGCGGCTACGCCCGCGTGGATGTCGGTTATCGCTGTAAAAAGTAGCTTATGTGTTATTCCAGACCATAATCTATCTCTGTGCTAAATTTCATAGAAAGTGAAAGAGTAACAAACATTCATCCACCCATCCATCCATCCTTACAAACTTTCACATTTATAATATTAGTAAGCAAAGTAATGATTATTCGGTAGGTACGTGCGTATGTGACTGAATCCTTCTTAATTGGCTGGACCAATTTTTACAATTAAAACCGCGACGTGACATTGCAATTGAATTTCGAATAAAACTTACCCACAAGTCTCAGTCCGGACCACCTGAACGAAGTTTTGTTCAGGAGCTTGGACTACTATTCGCCATTTGCTATAGCTGTCCTGTATTTGGTGTATAGGTTCTAACTGAAATTTTATAAAACCGCTTTAGAAAGTTGAGCAGACAATAAAATTCGAATAATATGTTGTGGTTTGCACATCTACTGCTGGCTCGCTCTCTCACACTTCTTAAATTGGGTGCAAAAGAGACAATTACGACTTAAAAAAGAAATGGTAATAAACAAATGAACACACATGTATTTTGTGGGCACATCTATGCATTATTGTATGTCACATGGAGACAACCTTACCTTAGTTCGTCGGTTCCATCATGTCAGAGAGGCCTGCTAGCGCATCTTCAAATTCGTGGCAATTGGCCGTTTGACTAGGCTGTTTGAATATTTAATAACTAAAATGCAAAGCTTGTATACAAATGTTCCTTACCGCAACAATGCTCTCACAATCGTCTCTTGCATCAGGTCCTGTTGATCGGCTTTCGCTTATGGGAACCGGCAGGGGCTGCATTAATGGCTTTTGATGTACCTAGTGTATAAAGTCATTAGATATATTAACACTTACTATTTTAAACATTGTAATATTTTGATTTGAATTGCATTACTATAAAGGAAACGTGTAATATTTTTAACGTCTTCATACCTTTTTCGTTACTTTTGGATTTTGAGTCCACTTTTAACCAAAGATGATAGGAGGCCGACATACAGACTAAAACCTTGGTACTGGAACCAGATACGAAGTGGTCCAACTAGGCTGGACATAGGCCTCCCGCAAGCATTTCCACAGCACTCGGTTCTGTGCCGACCTTTTCTATCGGTTGCCTGCAACCTTGTCGCAAACCCATTTGCCTGTAACCCCACGGGCTATATTTATTGTTAAACGTGAGTTTGAGTGAGTTGTTCGAGTGAGAAAGAGAGATGCAGCTATATAGTGCATTATACCTCCGTCCCTCAAAGAAGAACTCACATTTAACACGTCATGGTATGGCCCCAGGTCTTCAGTATACCCTGATATGGATCTCCTCACCTCTATCAAGAGAGAAAGAGGGTTTCGGCCTTAATTCACACGCTGGCCTAATTCAGGTTCATGTCTTTAGAATTTCTTCTAAGACATGTGGATTTCCTCACGATGTTTTCTTTCACCGTTAGCAGATGTCGAATCATTTGATAAGTACATAATATAAACTCCACAAAGTGAAATTTACATTGGTACTGCCGCCCGGATCGAACTCGCACCGCTTGCGTGCAAGTCGGTTTCTCACTCGGCCACCACCGCTCCAATACGTATAGTAACTTAATATTATAATATATTTCTTACGTTAAACTTTCTTCTAATTATATTATTCATCAGTTCTTGCGGGTAGTTAGCAGGCTTGATCGTGCAGTAATTGAGACCATAACAGGGATTTGTCATGTTTGCGAAGAATCCTGTTAAATTTTTGAACGAACATCAATACTTCTATCTAGTAATGGAATAACATAGGCTAAAATTGTAGATCTATATTTTATACTTCTTGGGTGGCAAACAAGCATACGGCCCGTCTGGTGTTAAGCAGTTACCGTAGCGTAGGAACGTTTGTAACACCAGAGGTACCTATTACTAGCGTGTATAGTATAGCTAGAGGTATTACCCTTTTATTACACTAGGGTTATAACATGGAGTATCTCTGAGTTTTTTTTTTTCTTAATAAGACAACTTCCGCACTAGAGAACAAGCTCTGTGTCGCGGGGGACTTTACAAACATATAATTAACGGACACAAATTACACCCAGACTCAGAACAATTCTTTATGGGTCACACAAAGTTTTGTCCTGTGTGGGAATCGAACCCACAACCTCGTGCACAGCAGGCGCATATTGCGGCCACTGGACCACTGAGGCAGTTAAATTGTGTAGGAAAACATTTCTTTCAAAACGCATTCCTAAATGAGGGCTGGAGACCTGTACTCACACACACACACAGGAACACAACTACACTGCTATGTGTAATTATTTGGCTGTGACTTTTCTGTTTAGCTGAAGCTGAGCTGAAGGTCCTTCCTCGGGCTCTACCTTGCCCTACCTCCCTTAAAAAAAACCTGAGTTTGTTTAAGACAAAGAATAGTTTCGAAGAATAGTTTTCCTATCCCAGGGTTACCATAGCCATAATCCAAATTCTGGTGTTACAAGATGTAGGGTCGGCAACGACCTGACAAACAACGACCAAAAAAGACTGCATCATTGGTTCAGTGTCTTAAGTGGTTTCTTCGCCATTTACCACTGCGCGGCACGTGATGTTGGTGCAATACCCACACGCTCACACAGGAAAAAAAATGTGTGATCCATAAATGGTGTCCGAGTCTAGGTATACTTTGTGTCTTATTCAGGGCTTGTTCAATGCTGCATGAGTTGTCTTTTAAAGAACAATAAAGAAGTGCAAGTAATGCTTTTGGCATTGCAAGCGTCAATAGGCTACGGTAACTGACCCTCTAGACAAGTAGCATAAGCGGTAGTCAAATCGAAAAGTCAAAGATACAAATGTATAGAATTCGACGTAAATTTACGACATTATATCGTATACTTACATTTGCTTTTTGACTTTTAGATTCGACTACGGCTTATGCCACTTGTCTAGAGGGGCAGCTTACCATTAGGACCATATGCTTGTTTGTCATCGTAGAAGTGTAAAAAATATCAAAGCCTCTATTATAATCAAATCTTATAAGAAAATAGTTTAAAAACTGACCGCTTGTGATCTGCAACGTGCACGCCACAACCTGCAAAATATGTTGATAAATTTAATATGAAGGTAAAATTCTCCATTTAGAAAAACAGGCCTCCGGCGCTCATTTAGGAATGCGTTTTGAAAGCCCTAGTGTAAAAAAATGGGTTGACAACACGCAAGTGATACTTCTGGGATTGCGGAAGTCCATAGGCTACGGTAACTGCTTAATATCAGGCGGGCTGTATGCTTGTTTGCCGTTGCTAAGTAGTATAGAAAAAAAAAGTATTTTTTTTTTATTGAGTACATAATAATTATTATTATAAGCCTGTATTGTCCCACTCCAGGGCAAAGGCTACTCTCCTTCCACTTCTCTCTGTTTAGAGCCGCTGAGGACCAGTCTTCGCTAAATGAGTCCAACTCATCCCATCTCCGTCTGGATCTACTGCGATGTCGCTTGCCATTCGGAGGCATCTACTGGGTAGTGAGTTTGGGCTATTGATCGTCTGCCATGCGGCAGACATGACCAGCCCAGTTTCATTTTAGCGTGGTAGTTTTCAGCGCGACTTCAGAGATTTTTGTGCTAAAAAAATTATAGTGTTTCTAACCCGCAGGGGTATTTCGTAAGAGCGAAAACCGAATGACCGCGAAAATCTGGCTGTCAGATTGAAAATCGGTGTACCGTAAGAGCGAAAACTGAGCCTTTTTGACGTTTAGCAATCGTGTGTGCCGTCACGGAGCAATTACAACTGTCAGTTTGCGATCGGTTTAATACCCAGAATCCTTACTAATATTATAATGCGAAAGTTTGTAGGAATGAAGTCTGGATGTATGGATCTTTGTTATTCTTTCACGCAAAAACTACTAAACGGATCTGGATGAAATTTGTCACAGAGATAGATTATAGTCTGAAATAGTATATATGCTACTATTTTTATCGCGATAACCGACATCTACACGGGCAGAGCCGCGGGCAACAACTAGTAAAGTCTATAAATGCGTAATAGTCGTGGCTATTGCAAGCATCTTTAGACCATGTACAGTAGTTTATTACCATTACCAGTAGCCCTGAGTAACAAAATACTTGAATTTACGTATTAATTGTACTTACAAAGACAAAGTATATTGCCGCAGACATTTTTTTAAATGAAGAAAACGTTTCAAATTACAAACAGCGACTGTATTTTAAACGCTACAGTTCAGAAATCAGATGACCAAGTCAATATTAATTTCTTAATTTGTATATTTATATTCTGCAAAAAGAATAACTGCCAGTGCAGGCGGTCGTATATATTCGTGATTAATTAATTTATGGTGATGGATATTTTTTAAGAGGTAAATGCTTTACGCATAGTTACCGTCCGCCGAGCCGCGCCCGGGGAAACCAAGGCGGTTATGTCGAATGATGGTGGACACCTACATATATTTTACAAGCTCATATTTAACTGAAAATTTAAGTATGTTAAATCCTACTTCCCGGTGGCCGATTGAGCTGAAAAGGGGTTTACCCATGTAACTTTCGTGATTGCAATAATAAGGTACCATGACGCTGCTTTTAGGATACATTCAGAAGGTTGCTATAAGAACTCTGCAACAAAACACGATAGCTCCGCCCTTTTGCTCGCTAGAAGCAGTAAGGTCTACTTAGAAGTAAGATTAAGACTATTGAAAAGATTTGATAAGTAAAAACGGTTCAATTAAAAAAATAAATGCATAAATAATGCTTGTGCATAAAAATATTATACAAATTAAACTTATTCTCATCTCAACCTATAAACGTCCCACTACTGGGCACAGGTCTCCTCCATACACTTGGGGAGATATTAGCCTACTATACCTCGCTGGCCAGACGAGTTGGTATAGGGTTTTGTTTCGAGTTTTTCCTCTCTTACGACACCCTCGGGATGGAACGGGGTGGTGACATTTGTATTCTTTATCCGTCACCACACTTCATAAACTTATTCATTCTTCGTTAAAATACCTACTTTTCTGTCTGCTGACCTAGTGCGTCATCACGTTAGCAATACAACTTGGTGGTTACAAGCTGTGACAATGAATCTAATAGGCCTTTCAAAACATAGTCTGTAAAAAAACATCCATTATTAAATACAAACGGAATATTTCATACATAGAATCTGTATGACGTTAAACAAATATATCCCAGGGAATCCCACCTGTTGACTCATAGTACTGTAATATTCGTAATGTATAACTCGTGAGCGCACGGCATAACAATAGATTAGTATTAATTATTTTTCTTACAATTTTTACGGACTAACTAAATTGGTCAAGGTTAACTAACGAATAGTCAAGCATATAATTAGCTTAAATTAACTCTAGCAAAATGAAATTTACAAATGCCGCGCTAATCATCATCATCATCATCTCAACCCATAAACGTCCCACATGGGCATGGGTCTTTACCGTACATTTGGAGAGATATTAGCCTACTATACCACGCTGGCCAGACAGGGTTGGTATAGGGATTTGTTTCGAGTTTTCCCTCTCTTGCAGTGGATATTGTCTGCCTTACTCCGTAAGTCGATTCTTACAACACTCGATAGAATGGTGACATTTTTATTCTTAATCCGTCACCACGCGGACATAGTTTTGAAAAGGTTTAAACGGAGGGAATTGTAGCAGCTTGCAATAAATTAAGGCTATTTTAACTCATCAGCCTGTCGCAATCTACTGCTGGATATAGGCCTCTTTTTAACATTGGCTCCGAGTGAAGCCGGGAGTATGATTAGAATCTGTGCCATTCGAATTCGAATCTGTGACATTTGTGCCATCTATCTCTGTGTAAAATTTCATCCAGATCTGTTAAGCCGTTTTGGCGTGATTGGGTAACAAACATCCATCTATCCATCCATCCAAACTTAAAAGATTAACCAAATTATACGGTCCGCTTGATGGTAAGCAGTTACCGTAGCCTTTGTACGCTTGTAATACCTGGGGCACTACTCACGAGTTATATAATAGCAACCCGTATATGTCCCACTGCTGGGCACGGGTCCACTCCTCTCCTCTATCTAGAAAGAGAGGTGTAGCTGGCCTAATGCGGGTTGGTGAATTAGACATATGTCTTTAGAAATTCTTCTAAGACAAAGGGGTTCAGAGTTTCCTCATAAAGTTTTCCTTGACCGTTACCATGTTGTGATGTTCAATTTAAATGTCCATTTAGGTATTTGTCTGCTGTTACAGTAATGACGATGCGTCTATCTGTCCGAGTAAGCAACGTCATGCAAAAGCCACAATATTGATAGGTACCTATCTACCTCTTTCGCGTCACTACATATCATGTAGGAGCTTGCTACCTAATAAGTGCAATAGATCGCTTGTAGCACTGAATGGGATTTTTCACATTTTTCGTCATCATGACGTCAAGGATTGCGGTGTTGACGTTGCTAAGGAAAACGTATAATTACGGGACATCAGGGAAGATTTTGCCGTTATGTTGAAGAATTTAAATTTAAAATTATTTATTCATATTATAGGTCACACTTATCATCATCATCATCATCAAACTATCGCTGGTGACCTGTAACACAGGTTTTCTTTGAAAACCTACAACAGGCACCAGTCTCTCTAACAAAGGTGGAATATAGTTTAAACTATGTCAAATCTAGCCCTAAGAATATTGTGGAGAGAAAATAAATGATTTTTATTATTATTATTATTATCGCAGTCCACTGTTGGACATAGGCCTTCCCAAGAGAACGCCACTTGACACGGTCTCTAGCCTCTCGCATCCAGCTACTCCCAACCACCTTGCGAAGATTGTCGCTCCAACTACCCTGAAGGCATCCTACACTACGCAGGTATGAAAAAAAAGGCCTAATGGGGCGTCAGCTAATTTACCTACTGCCGGGTTTGTTTACGAACAGACAGGGATTGAGCCTTATGAAAGAACGGGAAAGAAACTCAGACCATTCTTTTTAATCGCCAGATATATAGTTACAATTTGTGAGCGCAAAAAGTGATGCGACAAAAACTTTTGGGACAAGAAACACACCGCCATCTGATCCCAAATTAGACAGAGCCTGTACTATGGCAACCAGACAACTGATAAACATATCCACTTGTATATTTTTAAATACATATTTTATTATAGTAACTAAATTACTCTCAGACAAAAAACAAACAATCGAGCTCATCACACGAATTTTTATTTCGGATGGGAATCGAACCCTGAGTGTCTACAAAAGAAGAGATAAGAGAAGTACCATACACGTTAGCCCGACTGGGAAAGGACCACCACCTTACAGAAACCCACGGTTAAATGACGTCTCTAGTGCTCATTTAGGGATGCGATTTTTCTATCCCAGGGATACTTCATCACGAAATCCTGGCGTTGCCAACATGCAAGTGATAACCCTGATATAAAATAAATAAATAACAAGCGTACTTACCATCAGACGGGTTTATCAGCTGCCTAAGTACTTAGTATAAAAAAGAGCTCATTTTGCTGCCTATCTATCATGCAGATCTGTTGAAAGACGTGATTTGTTTAGCGAAGTTCCTAAATTTAAGTTGACGGGGAAATATTGTAATACATGTCACGCTCTTCTGTGTTATGGCAACTTCATCCATCCAGCTGTATAAATTTACAAGTCGTTAGAAAAATGATAAAGTAATTGAGATGACCCAAATAGTCTTTCGCGGTGATCTAACGACATAAGTTTAAGATCACTCAGCAATTAGATGTTTTTGCACAGAGCTGGGACTAGGACCATTTCTGACATCGCACAGGATTGATAGGACAATTTTTTGTTTTGTTATTGTATGTCTATTGTTTTTGATTATATCTGTTATCCTGTGCATATGTTCGAATAAATGCTTTTCTTTCTTTCTTCAATTCTTATTTTTTACACCATCATTATTTAAAATATTATAGATGAAGAGAGAGAGAGTGAAGCAGGACTTGTACAGAGTGGGTTGAGTAAACATTATACTTATCGAAGCCTGTGCTTTTTGCAAATTTATGGCGTAGCATCGTATAGTAGTCCGTGTGGTGACGGATTAAGAATACAAATGTCACCACCCCTTTCCTTCCTGAGGGTGTCGTATGAGATGACGACTAAGGGAGTAACCAGGCAGAGAATATCCACTGCAAGAGAGGGAAAACTCGAAACAAAACCCTATTCCAACCCGTCTGGCCAGCGTGGTATAGTAGGCTAATATCCCTGCAAATGTATGGAGGAGACCCGCGTCCAGCAGTGGGACGTTTATGGGTTGAGCTGATGATCGTATAGTAGATACATAACATTTTATGTATAGAGGCAGAATACAGGGTTTTGAAGCAAAGCCCTGAACACTAAAGTATTTAGTTGCAGTTATCTAAAGGTGATGGTATTTCCCCCAATTTTTTGCTACATCTTGACATCGTAATGTGTCCTACATCTGTAATTTAAGAATACAAAAGTCAGTGTCGCGTGCCTAACAAACGACTACCTGAGGAGGCGGGTGGAATTACCCACTAAGTATACCCCTACTGTCAAAAGATTGCACTCAAAACTAAGCTCAAGAGAACCAATGACACATACTAACAATTTGTCACCGAAAATTTTTGAAACGGTTTTTAAAAATAACGCTTTATTGTCATAAGGCAAAATTTTGTTACAATGGTTCAACATATAAATAGAAAATCGAATCATTCATAACATAATGATTCTTTGAGGATAAACGCGTTATTAATTTGTCTATTAGGTCAATAACTTTTTATTTATCGTATGTTAGATTATTCTAGAATAGTTTGAGGTTGTATATGCTTAAAATCTTGCAACAGCTTTTAACTACCTATTTGTACTAAGTAAACCGATTCTTATGAAACTTTGCACACATATTGCGGTCTCGTTACAATAGTATGTGAATGTGTATGTGAATAACGTGGAATTTGTATTAATTTTTTTTTGTATTCCCAAGTGTATGTCTTTTGCTGGAATTAAATACATGAAAGAAAATTCTTTCATTCTATTATACTAGACTAGACTAGCTGTTGCTTGCGGCTCCGCCCACGTGGATTTCAGCTATTGCGATAAAACGTAGCCTATTCGAATTCGCTATTTCAGACTATAATCTATCTCTATGCCACATTTCATACAGGTCCTTTCAGTAGTTTATTTTTAAGTAACAGACATACCTACCTTTAAGAGAGGTAGGGCACCATACTAGTGAGCAAGCCCGTCTGGAGAAGGACGTTCACCTTGCAGAAGACCAGATATAACTACACACAGCGGTGTAGTTGTGTTCCTGTAGTGTAGTTGTGTGCCCAGGTCTCCAGCGCTCATTTAGGGTTACGTTCTGAAATAAACGTATTCCTATCCCAGGGATACGTCCATCTTAAAGCCTTGCTGTAAAAAAATGGGTTGGCAACACAACACAGTAAATGATACCTCTGGTATTGCAAGCGTCCATAGGCTACGGTAACTGCGTCGTATGCTTGTTTGCCACCCAAGTAGTATAAAAAAAAAAAAAATATATTCATTCACTCATTTTCATTCGATTTTCTCCTCAAATGTCAAACGTCACAGCACCCATGCTATGTGAAATAGGCTATATTATGTATATCGCGCCATACAAACGGTGTCTGCGTGGACACACCAGTGACGTACACACGGCCGATTTCAGTGACCCACTTTTACAACCGCAAACTACGCAAAATTCATCTACCTTTATTTTGTACGAGTATATTCTTTACAGATACTCATGCCTGTTTTCCACGGGGTTTACAGAGACTACGGATTTTTACTAGCTTTAAGATTTTAATATACTTTGTAAGTACACACGGCAACGGATATATTCAGATAAGTTTTTTAAGAAAACCAATGTATATATTTCTGTGGAATTTGGTAACAGTGTACAATTACACTAAACCTACAGATAAATATATATTACTTACACACAAATTCATACATTGGTATTCCTAAAAAACTAATCTCCTTATAGCGATCCTGCCCCTCTAGACAAGTGGCAAAAGTGGTAGTCGAATCGAAAAATCAAAAAAGCAAATGTATGGTATTTGATATAAGTTTACGACATTACATCGTAGAGTTACGTCAAATCTCATACATTAGTTTTTTTGATGTATCAATTCGACTACCGCTCATGCCACTTGTCTAGAGGGGCTGGACTGCTAAAAATGCAGATAAAAATATATTGCACACAAATTCATACATTGGTTTTCCTAAAAAACTAATCTTTATATAGCGGTCCTGTACAGATAACTCCGTTGCCGTGTGTACATATAATTAAGTCAGTTTAAATTATTTTAATTCAAACAATAATGTAATAGGTTAAGTATCAAGTTTGTTTTACGATGATATTATAGTATGAAAGACGTAAGCATCGTACTTCGCGCGGAAACTAAGTATTGCCGTCAACAGTGGCAAAGTAGCGTAATTTCATTTATTACTTTTTTTCTGTATCATTTCATTCCGTATTATCTGTCACTTTCATACCAACGAACGCCGCCGCTCAGTACGAGGTTCTATATAATATAGTGGCATCCCAGCTTCGTACGCGCTTATAATGTAGCTTTCTAATGGTGAAAGAATTTTTAAAATCGGTCGAATACTTTTTGAGTTTATTCGTTACATACAAAGATAAAAATCTTTCCTCTTTATAATATTAGCGTAGATCAAGGACTGAGTGCTGATGCAACATTATTCTACTAAAGGAAAGAAATATTCAAAGCATAATATTCCTTTACATGTTTCCTTTTACCGAGTATCCTTACTAATATTATAAATGTGAAAGTTTGTGAGTATGGATGGATGGATGGATGTTTGTTATTCTTTCACGTAAAAACTACTAAACGGATCGGGATGAAATTTGGCACAGAGATAAATTATGGTCTGGAATAACGCATAGGCTACAGCTAGCTTTTTACAGCCATAACCTACATCCACGCGGGCAGAGCCGCGGGCAACAGCGAGTAATAATATACATACTATCAATAAGCTCTTCACAGTGAAGGTCGAAACTGTATCTATCTTATTATTATGTAAATGAGAGCGACTCTAAATTTCCACCGGGGATTCCCTAAGACTTAGCCAACTTAAATGACCTACATACGCATATGTAGGTTTTGCTTGATGACGTTATATTCAAGTAATCTTGTGAGTGAGTATTCACTCGTCATACACATACGGACTGACTGAAATAATTCCGTTAGGAAAAAAACGAATGTGTGACAAGCCCTAATTCTTCTTCTTCCTATCATTTGGTTAGTGGTCAACCTGGTGACAGAGTTATTTAGATCGCCCATATTCAGGCCTCTGTCGTGATCTAACGACTGTTAATAGTCGGGACCGACTTTTAACGTGTCCTCCGAAGCACGGGGACGCTCAGATGAAATACCACATCTTCCATAAATTAACGTTGGAGACCTGTACTTACGCACAGGAACATTACTACATCACAGTGGATAGTTATTGAGCTGGTGAAATACCACTATGCGGTCACCCATCCATAGGGTTTAGGTTTAAATCATTAATTCTCTTAAAAGGCAAAAAAGCCAAGAGAATATAAAATATACATTTTGTAATCTTATTTTAGGTAACCTAGGTCACCAAAGTATATATAAATATATAGTATAATATATTATAATAATCTCAGGTAGGTATCTGCAATGTTCATTCAGCTTCATTAATTTACACCGGGTAATTCTCAAGGATGTGTTTTGATAGTTGAGATTTAAAACTGCTGAGTGAACTTACATTTTTAATATATGTGGGTAGTTTATTGAATAGTTGTGCTCCTTCATGAGTAATACTCTTTTTAGCGTAATTAGTACGTATTTTTGGCAAAACAAGTAAACTTGGTCGACGAAGGCTGCGTTTGGAAATTTGAGATTTTGTTTGGGTTACCGCGCCTTTGGTAGCTTATCCTGCTGACCGTTTACCGAACAGCAAGTGCACCTAGCTATGAGCGCTTAATTATTGTATGGACTGCTACCATCAGACAAGACACTCATCTTTTCTATCCTACCAGTTTTTCACCCAATTCTGTTTGTATGGAGTGTAGTAGGTATATGCTGTATAAGCATTATATTGTACTTTATATTGTGTGTTTACGTAATAAACAGTTAGTTGTTAACCGAGAGTCACCGTGTTTAATTCAATATCCTATTACAACCTTTACATGGCGACCCTGCCAGTCGGGTGCAGTGGCGGCGCCGGCGTCACTTTGATGTGTGTGCATTCCAGACTTGTATTATAAGCGCATACGTGACTTTATACAGAAAAACAGTAAAATGTGCAATTCTAACACTCCGAGAAGAGAAGAAGTCATAATTAATCAAAATGGTATCGGGTCTTCTAATTCGGCTACTACAGAACAACTACAATTTCATGTATCGGCAATCAGCATAGTTTTGATGATCGTATTGGGTTTGCTGTTGATACTGGCTGCCTATCTTCTGTACAAAAGTTATAAAAATTGTCATCGTACATGGATAAATGACCAAATTTTACGTCAAACTTTGAGGAGGTCATTTGCTCGGCATGGGCATGGAAATACTGTGGACGTCAACAGAGGTTCAACGACGCATGGGGTAGGATGCTCAACGTGTGGACCTAGCGCCAGGCCTACAATGTCTACAGAGGAGTTCGTACTAAAACCAAATCAGTCATAAACTCTTCGTGAAAGTGCTCGCTAAAAGTGGTGTTGGTGTTGTGTGTGCGGCAAAATGAACTTGTGAAGAAATGCGCTCTATAATGGTAACCCGATTTATGTAACTTTATGATTTTTTTTTTATTATTATGCTCTACTCGTAGTTTTTGTATGTTACTTATAATTTTTATTGTGTTTTAAAATGGCATATTATGGCTCATGAGCTTATAGACATATGTGACAAATTGAAATTAATTAGAGAAAACTTAGTTAAATTGAGTTATGAGAAAAGAACGCCTGATCGTTTGACAGAGAAGTTAAATGAAGCAACTATTGTGTACACTAATTATACGATTTTGCTTTCGAGTATTCAAAATCAAATAGATAAGAAAATATTTACTGGAGAAAGTTTGTCATTAATTAAGTCTTGTAGTGATAGAATCAGCGAATTATATTTAGAAATAAAGGAGTTTTGTAGTAAGACGCATGTGCGTATAAGTAAGAATAATAGTGAACTATTTGGCTCAACATCGAATTTAACATCCAAAATGGAATTTAACCTAAAAACAGCTCTGAGTTTGTTACCAGTTATGAATAATCAGGAATCAATGACTAGACAATTGATAGATAGCATTGATTACTATAACTCTATTTTAAAAACTGAACAATGTAAATTAAGTTTAATAAACTTTGTTTTGAAGAGTCGCCTTTCTCAAACAGCGAAGCTTAAGCTTAAATCTAATTATACATCCGTAGATGGATTATTAACTGATATGCGTACCATTCTATTACCTAAAAAGAGTTCTGTTGCTTTGCAAAATAAACTTCAGTCTTTGAGGCAAGAACAGAAATCGATTGACGACTATGGCAAAGAGTTAACTGAAATATTTACAGATTTGTCTATCGCGCAAGCTGATGGCAAGGAAGAGAGTCTAAAAATTTTACAACCGTTAAATGAAAAACAGGCCATTAAACGTTTTGCGGACGGGCTTCGTAATAAACGTCTAAGTACTATTATAGCAGCTCAAAAATTTGACACGTTGCAGGACGCTATTCAGGCGGCGATTGATGAAGAGACGATCGCAATGCCGTCTCAGTCGGGAGACATTTTAACTTTTAATAAAAAACGAAATAATTTTATAGGTTCTTATAACAGGGGCAATTATAATTATTATACCACCCGCCAAAATCGAGGGGTTTCTACATATAATACACAGAACAGACCAAATGTCCATCGAGGTACTACGTTCTACCGAGGTCGTGGTCGTGCCTCCAGGGATCAAGGTCGAGGTCAGTCAACACTGCATAGAGGTATGTATTCAAATAATAATTACAGGTATAATGCATATAGAGGTCAACAAGGACCGCGTCGAGGCGCAAATATTAATTTATTGGAAAACGAATCCAATACCAATTCATCGAATACCAATACATCAAAATTTTTTCGTGAATAAAGGGTTTTTATGTGCAAGTGATAGTACATGTTGCATTGATTTAAATGTAAATAAACATAACTATTCGTTTCTCATCGACACGGGAGCTTCCATTTGTGCTATTAAATATAAACATGTCGTTGAATTACACATACCGGTCCATAAAGATATAATTACAATAAGCGGTATCGGCGGTACAATAGAAGCAATCGGATATGTTTATTTAACGCTTAGTAACACTTATGACTTCGAAGAAACTTTGATAAAGCATAAGTTTTATGTTTTTGATTCCTTACCATGTAAGGCGCAAGCTATTTTAGGTCAAGATTTTCTAACTAAATTTAATGCCGTTCTGGATTTTAATTGTTTAACTTTAACGTTAAATAAAACAATTAATAATAACTTAAATAAAAATATAATCCTTCCAATAAAACCAAGAAAACAAGTGAATTTGAATGGGTTTACCTTGCCTCCAAGATCAGAATCTTTACATTATATACAAACTAACTTCACGGAAGAATGTTTTGTTTCGACATCCGAATTACAAGACGGAATATTTCTCGCTAGTGTATTAGTTCAGCCCTTAAACGGTATGATACCTATTTTAATATTAAACACTACTGAGAGAGAGATATATCTTGATAGTATTCAACCAATTATACAGAATAGTAGCGATTATAATTTGTGTACTTTTAACCAATGTTCAAAAGTTAATGCCGATCGTGTCAAAAAATTATTTAGTTTATTAGATTTAACACATTTAAATGATGAGGAGCAAATAATTATAGAAAATATTTGTGCGAAATTTTCGGACATATTTTTGTTGCCAGGTGACAAGCTAACTACGACCAATATTTTTAAGCATCATATTAATTTGAAACCTAACACTCAACCAGTATTTAGTAAACCGTATCGTATTCCTTATACACAAAAAAGTGAAGTAAATGAACAGATTAGTAAGATGTTACAGGACGGTATAATTGAACCATGTCAATCGGAATGGTCTAGTCCATTGTTATTAGTTCCTAAAAAAAATGATAATTCTGGCAATAAAAATTGGCGAATGGTAATAGACTACAGAAAACTAAACAATTGTGTACAAGACGACAAATTTCCGCTTCCGAATATTACCGAAATCTTGGACTCCCTTTCAGGTTCCATGTATTTCTCTACTCTTGATCGTTCAAATAGTTATTATCAGTGTGAGCTTGACCCTGAAAGTCGTAAATATACAGCTTTTTGTTCGGGACACTATAAAATTTGTGATAAAATAGGTTCAGATAAAAAATGTACTGCTTCAGCCTCAGGCCAATATCAAATGACGAGAATGCCCATGGGTTTGAAAACGAGCCCCAATGCCTTTTCAAAATTAATGACTGTAGCAATGTCAGGTTTGACCACAGATATAGATATCTATATCTGTGGGTTTGACATACGAAAAATGTTTAGTTTATTTAGATGACCTTGTTGTTTTTGGGAATTCTTTACAAAATGCAACAAAGAATCTCATAGACGTTTTTAATAGACTACGTCAAGTAAATTTAAAATTAAATCCAAATAAGTGTAATTTCTTAAAAAAAGATATTTTATATTTAGGTCATATTATATCGGGTGATGGTGTCCTACCTGACCCTGATAAAATTCGAGCATTAAGTAGTTGGCCAGTTCCGAAAAATATAGAAGAATTAATTAGGTTTGTAGCGTTTGCCAATTATTACAGGAAATTTATTAAAAACTTCGCTAATATAGCGTATCCCTTAACTCATCTAACAAAGAAAAATGTACCATTTATTTGGGATCACAAATGTCAAAATGCATTCTCTACGTTAAAGGATATAATTTCGTCCCCTCCTGTACTCCAATATCCAGATTTTTCAATAGATAATAAATTTATATTACAAACGGACGCTTCGCAACATTCACTGGGCGCTGTTTTATGTAATTGTAATAAGAAACCAGTTGCATTCGCAAGTAGGAATTTGAACAAAGCTGAACTTAATTATCCCACGGTGGAAAAGGAACTGCTGGCGATAGTATGGGCCATCAAACATTTTCGTCCATATTTGTATGGTCGGACTTTTATAATTCAAAGCGATCATAAACCTCTTATATATTTATTTGGGATGCGAGATCCATCTAGTCGCCTCCTTAAATTTAGACTATTACTCGAGGAATATGATTTTATCGTTGAATATATAAAAGGTTCGGAAAATATTCCGGCCGATTCAATGTCACGATTGCCTATAACGTCAACGGGTTTAAAAAATATGCATGAAAGCATTATTACTATTATGATGCGATCACAATATAAAAGAAACTCTGAGTCTCAGATTACTCCGAGTGCTATGGATCCTACTGACAATTGGCCTGCGCAACCAAAAGTTGTAGAAATTCATAGTAAACCGAGTTTTTCTGTAGAACTTAAATTTATTGACAAAAATATGCTAAACAACTTACGTAAGTGGAATGAAATCGAATTAGAAAATAATATATTTTATTATTCACCATCGAGAATGGTATTGTATATAAATCCAGTCTCTCAATCACAACTGACGCAAGCCGTATTTGTGAGGGAACTGAAAAGATTTTGTGAAAAAATAAATGTGCACGAGATAATATTTGTACGAAGTAAAATTCATGATGATTTTATAAAAAGTCTTATCAAAGAAATAAAGACGTATAGAGATTGGTCCGGACCACGGTTATGTATATTAAATGACATAAAAATTATTGAGGATAAAGATGACCGAAAAGTAATATTAAACGATTTTCATCTTCTGCCAACTAGTGGCCACGCTGGCATAAGACGTATGTATAACAATATCAAAAAATATTACTTTTGGCCAGGTCTTGAAAGGGATGTGAAGGAATTTATTAGAAAATGTAACAAGTGCCAAAAGCAGAAACATAGTTCTCATTATATCCGAGAGCCATTGGTTGTTACAACCACCGCTAATTCGGCAATGGAAAAGGTTTTCCTAGACGTAGTAGGTCCATTGGATAGGGACGATTTCAATAATTCATATATTTTAACTATCCAATGTGAACTAAGTAAATATGTTGAAGCTTATCCTATGATATCTAAAAGTTCTAATGAGGTAGCAAAAAATTTCGTCAGTAACTTTATACTACGGTTTGGAATTCCAGATAGAGTCGCAACTGATAGGGGTACAGAGTTTTTATCATCTGTATTTAAAGAAACGTGTAGCCTGTTAAATATTACTACTTTAAACTCTACGGCATACCATCATGAAACAATAGGGTCCTTGGAAAACAGCCACAAACATTTGGGTAACTTTTTAAGAATTCAAACGAATAATCATTCTAATTCATGGAGTACATGGCTACCCTATTGGTGTTTCGCTTACAACTCGTCGGTGCACAGTGCTACTAAATTTACACCGTATGAACTAGTATTCGGAAAAAAATGCAATATTCCATCAAATTTAACTCAAAATAAAATAGATCCTCTATATAACTGTGATAATTATCCTTTAGAGCTAAAATACAGGTTACAAACATCGCAAAAAGAAGCCTATGACAATTTATTGCAAAGTAAACTACTTAGGAAACAGAAACATGACCTTAACTGTAATTCCATTACGTATAAACAAAACGACTTAGTATTAGTGAAAAACGAGACAGGTAACAAACTCCAAAGTGTCTACGACGGGCCGTACTTAGTAGTGAAAGATGTTTCGCCAAATGTTGAAATTTTAAAAGATAATGGAAAAACTGATTTAGTACATAAAAATAGAACGAAGTTATATTATTCGTAATTTTATATTATTTTTAGGTACCTAGTTATAGTTTATTACTTTCAATGTATTTTCATTACATGTTCTGCAACACGAACATATTTACTCTATATTATAATGTTTTCTTCATATTAATAGCTTTTATGTTTTTTTGTGTAATTAAAAATAATAAATAAACATTGTATACCTATCTATTTTACTAAACTATTGTTTTAATTATAAGACATGCATTATTATTTGCATTAACTAATTAAGATTTGTATACATTAAGTATGTTTTGATAATATTTTTTAGTTTAAATAAAACAAAACTATTGTATTATTTTATTTTTTTCCTTTCGGGGAAGGTGTAGTAGGTATATGCTGTATAAGCATTATATTGTACTTTATATTGTGTGTTTACGTAATAAACAGTTAGTTGTTAACCGAGAGTCACCGTGTTTAATTCAATATCCTATTACAACCTTTACAGGAGTTTTTGGTTGCATCACTTTCTGCGCTCACAAATTGTAACACAGATCGTAACTCCATATCTGCCGATTGACAAGAGTGGCCTGAGTTTCTTGCCGGTTCTTTCCTTAGGCTTTACCCCTGTCTGTTCAGTCAGCGAACTCGGCAGTGAGCTGACGTCTCGTTTGATATTTTTCATTAACCTGCATAAGTTTCACTGTGTAATTTATATAAATAAATGATTAAGAATTTTAAATTAATTGAATTTGCATTTGTATTTGATGCATTCGGAGAGCCAGATTCTGTAAACGGAACTAGATAACCTTATAACTGTTTGGTGGCAGTTCTTAGGTTGGGAAACAAACACAATGGTCAGTCGGATGGTAAGCAGTTACCAGTAAGTGTAAGCAGCCTTTAGACGCTACCAATACTAAAAAGGGCGTAATTACAGTTGGTCGTTAGCCAGTATCGAGTGCACGAAAGACGCTTTCTCGAATTCGGGCAACCGTTGTATTTATTACATTGTTTTACTCGAATTCGGTCACGCTCAAATAACTCTGCGCGCTCGGGGCACCTAACAACACAAGTAACAAGTGAAAGGAACACGATGTCGAGTATCCTGATTTATAATAATAATAATAATAGCAACCCCCATATGTCCCAGTGCTGGGCACGGGTCTCCTCTCCTCTATCAAGAGAGAGAGAAGGTTTAGGCCTTAATTCACACACGCTGGCCTAATGCGGGTTGGTGAATCAGACATGTCTTTAGAATTTCTTCTAAGACATGTGGGTTTCCTCACGATGTTTTCCTTCACCGTTAGCAGATGGCGAATCATTCGATTAGTACATATCCACAAAGTGAAATTTACATTGGTACTGCCCGGGATCGAACTCGCACCTCTTGCGTGCAAATCGGTTACTTTCCCACTCGGCCACCACCGCTTATTATCAAATGATGATTTGGGTAATCAAAACTAAAGTAGAGTATATTGTCTAGTCCAGACTACATTGTTTGTTGATATATGGACGTACTCGACTATGTTTATTTACACTTTCGTTCGTTACATTCGAGCAATCGCCTACGAACTAACGATCAAATGTAAATGCGCCATAAAAGCGTAGCAGCATAATGTAGTACCTATCCCTTTGTTAGGAATCCATAAATTAGCGTTGGCTACCTGTACTCTCGCACAGGCTACAGCCAAATATCTTTACTATCAGAAGATTGTAATACTGTAATCTGTAGAAGACTACAGTCTTCTGTAAGGAGGGTGCGCTCAATCGGGTTTGCTCGCTTACATCCAGAACAAAGAAGAATCACAAAATCATTTTCCTGGGTTGAAAAAGAATAAATGGCAGTAACGATGTCAAACTCAAGCTAAGACTGTGGGTACTTAGCTGACGTCACAATTGTTTGTTTCATAACTTTGTGACAGACTAATATTGTGAAATTCTACTGTAAAAGGATAAAACTAAATATATTATTATTACATGAAAACTTTCCTCATAACGCAGTATGTTATTTAGTGGAATTATTATGACTAGTTACAGCATAATTATTATATTATAATAATAGTGACGCATAGGTATATTGCTGGACATGGGTCTCCTCTCTTCTATCAAGGGGTTTAAGTCTTAATCTACACACACTGGTCTATTGCGGGTTGGTGGATCAGTCATGTCTTTATTTTTTTTGAGACATGTGGGTTTCCTCACGATATTTTCCTTTACCGTTAGCAGACAGTTATTCATTTGATTAATAGGTACACATGTAAATTTTATTGAAATTTAACATACTAACTTTTACTCACGTATCATAGTACAAGTCGGTTTCTTTCCACTCTGTTACCACCGCTTTTTACAATAAAGATATTATAGTAGTGCACCGAGTGCCGTGCAAAAGGTATCGGGGGTACGATTCCCGCGTTGAATGGTGTTGAGTTTTTCCGACAAAAAATATTACATCAGGTTGAAACTTAAAATTGTGCCCGGTACTTATATGGTAATCGACGCACCGTCTATTAGATATTCCAAAATGCTTCCTTGATTTCTACTCAAAGACGTCTACCGCACTAGGAAACCATTCACGAATAAAGATATAAAGTAGGTACCTCGTCCAGGCTCTGAACAAATTAAATTACGATTAGATTGTGGAATGAGCTCCTTGCCGAGGTCTTCCCAAGAGACTATGGCATGGGGTTCTTCAAGAAAGGAGTTATAAGGTTTTTAAAGGGTCGGCAACGCGTGAGTGACACCCCTGGTGTTGCAAACGTCCATAGGTAACAGCTTACCATCAGACGGGCCGTATGCTTGTTTGCCACCTTGGTAGTATAAAAAAAAATAAAAAATGAAAATATAATTTTTCTAACTGTGCAGTTAGAGCTGTCAAAATCGCAAGGTCGGGATGATTAAATTCACCCGCCCGCTTACCTTTCTACTTCCCCGTACATTACTTTATATATCTACCTATCGAACAAATAATTTTATTTGGGTAGGCAATACGCAAGTGATACTTCTGCTATTGTAAGCGTCAATAAGCTACCTATGGGAACTGCATACCATTAGGCGGGCTGTATGCTTGTTTGCCACCTTGTATGAAAAAGCCATGCCAAATCCTACTATCCTTTGTTACTCTTTCACGTAAAAACTACTGAACGGATCTTGGTGAAATTTGGCACAGAGATAGATTATGGTCTGGAATAACACATAGGCTTTTCACAGCGATAACCGACATCCACGCGGGCGAAGCCGCGGGCAACAGCTAGTTTAATCATATTACAGCGCTAACAAAACGCCTGCTAAAATGTTGTTAATACACCGTTCTGCCGTTGGTTGCTATTTGCATTTTACAGATACTGCACTCACTCTCAAAGGAAAAAATGCCTATGATTGAGTATTTGCATAGTATCCAATGCCTCGTAAGTAAAACTGCCACATTGACTTGTCATGGTCATGGGTCATGCATATAGGGCTATACGACCGGCCGATCAAAGAGAGGTAGGTCGCCATACAAGCGTACGAAACTGTCTGGAGAAGAACCTCTATCTTATAGAACACCACAGCCAAATAACTATACACAGCGCTGTAGTTTTATTTTTATTTTAGGTTTTCAGCGCTCATTTAGGGATACGTTCACGGGAAACGTTCTTCATTTTTAATTCTTTATTGTACACACAAATGATACAATAATACTTAAAAATATTATGTACAAAGGCGAGCTTAACTCATAATGAGTTTTCTACCAGCAAACCTAACAGTGGCAGAGGAAAACAACAGTGAGAGAGCATTTAAAATGTACACTGAATAAGAAAAGATGAAAGAGAACAGGAAATAAAAATCAACGTTATCCTATCCCAGGAATCCTCTCCATCATAAAACGCTGGTTACATTTTTGTGTCGGCAACACGCGAGTGACACTTCTGGTGTTGCAGATGTCCGTAGGCTACGGTAACCGTTTACCATCAGGCGGGCCGTATGCTCGTGAGCATAGTGAGTAAGGCATTATGTCTAAGAAGAAGTTTTATTGGCATATCTGATCCTCCAATCTAAAATAGGCGAGGATAACATAGGTGGATTAAGATCTTAACTTCATTCATTAGCTTTTTATTAGAGGAGAAGAGACTTGGTTTTTATTATTTACTATACTGACAGTACATTGTAGCCCCTGTTAAATGGACAAGAAATATCTGCAAGACCTAAGAACTTAATTTTCGACGAAGTAGGTAGGTATAATCGGTTGGCGATTACAAGAACATCACTCGACGAACCGACAACCGATAGGGAAGAAAGGTTCTCGAGTAGTGACCACGTGCAGGAAAATGCAGCGTGAGTCGACCTCCCACTAGGTGGACAGATTAATATCATCAGAGCTGTAGGAAAGCACTGGATGCAGGCGGCTCATGATCGGCCATTGTGGAGGCATATGAGGGAGGCCTAAGTTCAACAGAGGACGTCATGATGAGGATGATGATGATTAAGAGAATGCACAGTTTATCCTTGTTATGTGAGTCAAATATAAAAAATATTTTTATTGAATGAGAAAACAAGGTAAGGTAAGCGCAAAGTAATTTATTAAACATTATTTACATTGTTTTTTTTTTATTATTTAAAAAGACAACTCCCGCACTAGAGAACAAACTCTGTGTCGCAGGGGACTTTACAAACATACAATTAACGGACACAAATTACACCCAGGGTCAGAACAACTCTTTGTGGGTCACACAAAGTTTTGGCCTGTGTAGGAATCGAACCCACAACCTCGTGCACAGTAGGGGCATACTGCGGCCACTGGACCACCGAGGCAGTCAGAAACATTAAAAATTAATACGATAGTCGTCACATAATAAGAAGCCCGTTTTGACATTCCTGGTAGCTAATCTGCCCCCTAGACAAGTGGCATAAACAGGAGTCGAATCGAATAGAATAAAAAGCAAATGTATGAAATTTTACGAAAGCTTACCACATTATTAACCGACGAAAAAAAAAGAGAGGTTCTCAAGTCGACCCGTATATTTGTTTTTTTTTTTTTTTTTTTTTTAATGTATGACCACGCATAACTTTTTTTCAAATCCTATTTTTTTCGTCGGTTCAATTTTTTGTTAAAAATATATTATTTTTTAATTTTTTGTGACTTACATATACAAATCAATAATTAATTATACATCACAAATTAGTTATAAAGTCCTTATGATCTCAATCAAAAGACGCGCACTGGTCTACCAGTGCACGTCTTTTGACTGCGATCACTGCGCTGTGTAAATCCTTATGCTATGTAAACATAAGCATTAAGCTTACATTTACATAAAGATTTACACAGCGCAAATAAATCCTTATGCTTATGTATACATAAGCATTAACTGGCCTGTTGGTCTAGTGGTTAGTGACTCTGACTGCTACGCTGGAGGTCGTGGGTTCGATTCCCACCCAGGACAAATCTTTGTGTGATGAGCACGAATGTTTGTTCTGTCTGGGTGTAATTTATATATAATATGTATGTATTTAGAAATATATAAGTATGTTTATCAGTTGTCTGGTTACCATAGTTCAGGCTCTGCCTAGTTTGGGATCAGATAGCGATGTGTGAGTTGTCTCGAAAATATTATTATTATTAAGGTTTAACACAGCGCAGCGTTAGTATACGACCACGTCTCAGATGTATAATGTTCGTCACTGGTAACATACGCGGGTCAAACATTTTTGTCTTGAGATACTGCGATATTTAGGACAGGGAGATATGGCTAAGCCATTCAAACACTACCCAGCTGAATCCGATTGGCGAGGTTACTCGCTAATCGGATTCGGCTGGGTAGTGTTTGAAATGATTAAACAATAAAATCAAAATCTTTATTTTCCTTTTCTTTTAAGGCAAGTCCCTCGCTAGGTAACAAGCCCTGTGTCACGGGAGACTTTACAAATATACAATTGACGGATACAAAGTACACTCATACTAGGGACAACCATTGGCACCACCATGGGTCACACAACTTTTTTCCCGTATGGACATCGAACCTAAAACACGCCGCGTAGTGGTAAACAGCGAGGCAACCACTTATGCCAATGAACCAAATATCGTCTCATAGTCCACAAAACAATTTTTTTTAGGCTATCGAAGCTGCTTAAAATATCCTGACATTTATATTTAATACTTTTATCCTTAGTCTAGGTGCTTCTTCTATTTCTCAGCATAGATGTTGCTGTGGTGAAGCCGTCGATAGCCTTGGGCACAACGACCTGTCATGCAGCAGGAGTGCAGGCCGCATATATTTTTTATACTACTTGGATGGCAAACAAGCATATGGCCCGCCTGATGTTAAGTAGTTACCGTACCCTATGGACTTTTGCAATAGGTACTTACCAGGGGTATAACTTGTGTGTGTTGCCGACCCACCTTTTTACACTAGGGCTTTAAAATGGAGTATCCCTGAGACAGGAAAACGTTTCTTTCAAAACGCATACCTAAATGAGCGCTGGAGACCTGTATGGGTACAGGTCTCCAACGCTCATTTAGGAACACTACTACATCGCTGTGTGTAGTTGTTTGGCTGTGGTTTTCTGTAAGGTGGAGGTCCTACCCCAGTCGGGCTTGCTCGTTAGTATAGCGCCCTACATCTCTTAAAATATATCTCGGCACGCTAACCTTAATGACATACTCCGACGCGCTCTTGTCACCACTGGCGTTACAGCTGTACGGGAACCCAATTGTGTATATATATTGTGTACACAACGATGATAAGAGACCTGATGGTATGTCTTTACTGCCCTGGAAGATGGGTAGGCCTTTGATGTGGGATGCAGCATGTGTCTACGCCATCACGCCATCCCATCTCCCAAGCACAGCAGGTGGTGCTGCTGTTGCATCTGCAGAGACTCTCAAGGGGCGCAAATACAGCATTCTCATCGGAGATTATGTTTTTGAGCCGTTTGGGTGGGGTGCAAGTGCTCGCGGTCTTTTCAAAGCTCTGTCGAAGCGTTTAATTGACGCTTCACGTGATCAGAACGCTGGTTTATATTTGGCTTAAAGAATAAGCATTGCCATTCAGCGTGGCAATGCTGCCAGTCTCTTGGCCGCGTTTTCAGTAGACAGGCCGAGGTTTTTTTTTATTCGAATCTATAAACGAACATTTTAAAATAATTACCATTATTATTATTATTACAAAATTTATTAAATATGTTTATTCTAATCTGTAATAATATAGGCAATTAATGTTTTAATTATAATCAGAGTACTTAGATTTAAATTTAAATTTGTACGCTTCAATGCAAAACATAAACCATGTTCTATGATTACAAATAAAGATTTTGATTTTTGCTGCACTAATGGAAAATAACTAATTTATTTTAAGTTGGCGCTAAACATTTATTTATTACCATTTCACTTTACGTAATAAATAATTTGCTTGTAAGATGGTTTGTTAGTAGTTAAGTAGCTGCTATAAACTATTGAAGAGTGCCCTTAACTGTCTTCCGTGTCGGTTGTAGATCAATTTAAGGTCTCCTTGATGATGTAGTGTCATTAAAACTGCATATGTTTAGCAAATTTTAACAAAATCGGTAAACAAATGTAAATGTTATGAGTGAACAATCAATTATTCCCTATTAATTTAACTGAGGGGTATTATTTCTTGTTGAAAATACGGAGTTTCCGAAAATCTAATAATTTACAATCAGAGTGCATCTTATGACCTCTCCAATAAGCCCAAACACGGCTAGAATACATTGTTTATTTATGGAGTTCCGATGCTTATGCCTTCCAAGTTCATCATCAGATTAGTTTAATGGTACCATTTTCATCAAAAACATTGAATTTACTTTATTACAGTCGCTGTAACTATCTTATTCGATATCTATATTATCCTATCGCCATTCACAAAATGCTTATTATTGAGAACTTCTGGCAGTCATTTGTGGTCTTCTTCATCTGTTTTACTTCACCAAATGATACTTTCTGAATGCAAATGCTTGACTTATTGTAGAAAATATCAAAATCGTTATATGTTTGCCTATAATATTTGAGGAGTTCTCTCAATTCCTCATGGATCCCATCATAAGAGCTAAATGTCGTTAAAATGGGACCAACTTCAAAGTATATCCTATCAAATAAAAAAAGAATTATCGAAATCGGACGACGCTGTAAAAAGTTATGCGTGGTCATACATTAAAAAAAAAAAAAAAAAAAAAAAAAAAACAAATCGATCGATCGGGTCGACTTGAGAACCTCTCTTCAATTAAAAAATTGAACCTCGATTCACCAACGTAGAGCATATACATAAAGTGAGATGATGGCTTGTTTGTTTGGCGCCGACTCAAAACTTTATTATTTTTTACTTTTCAAATCCTATTTTTTTCGTCGGTTCAATTTTTTGTTAAAAATATATTATATCATAAACTTATGTTAAATCCCATACATTTGCAATTAATACTACTTATCTAGAGAAGCTGGAATGATTGTATTACCACAAAATCGAAAACTTAAATACTTATAAATAATCAAATGTATTTAAAAGCAATAAATGTAATCAGTAAATCACAAAAAAAAACATCTCTAGCTATAGCGCGATGGCAAATATCAAAACGGGCTTTAATTAAAACGGGAAATACACCAATTACAATAATTAAAGACATCAGTTACACAGATAATAATAATATAATAGAAATAGACATAGATAACAGAAATACATTAAAGAAAAAAAACATTACAAACATAATTAAACACAATGATGCATCTACCCGCAAACAAGTTACAATCAGGATTGGCGCACAGGAAAGCGTTGAATGCAGAAAGAGTGGTATTATTTTTGTAACTGTGCAGTTATAGCTGTCAAAATCGCTAGGTTACCATGATTGAATTCTCCCGCCCGCATCTCTTCCTACCTCCCCGCAGGCAGCTGTCCCTGTCAGTACGGTCTGACCCTCTAGACAAATGGCATAAACGATAATCGAAATGAAAAGTCAAAAAAGCAAATGTATGGGAGTTGACATAAGTTAACGACATTATATCGTATACTTACGTCAAATCCCATACATTTACTTTTTTGACTTTTTCATTCGACTACCGTTTATGCCACTTGTCTAGAGGCTCTGGACTTTCATGTCGTCTGCGCTACTTGAGTATTCTGATCGCTCTTTGTTATAATAAAAAATGACTTTTGTTCTCATTACTGTACTTACTATCAATCAAAATGATTTTGAATTTAATTCCAATGCAGCCAACATGTCAATATTTTGACAATGACAGCTGTATAGTTACAAAAATCTATTATATGGGTGATTTAGCATGGACCACAGTACCTACGACAAGATGGTACGGCAAACTGTAAGGTGGCGGGGCATACAGCTTGCGAAACAGATGTCTGCTGTGCAGGTGCTCGAGTGGAGACCATGAACTGGAAGACGCAGCGCAGGTAGGCCACCGACGACCTAGTATTGCAGGTTTCTAATAGTCAAACTCAGCTCAAGGAGAGAGAGCTTCTTGGAGAAGGTCTATGGGTCGAGGTGTACCAAAGGGGGCGCACAAAAAATAACAATTATTATTCTCAAAATAACGAAAAATATAGGATTCGAAAAAATACTAACAAAAAAATATTGTGAAAAAATTTTTTTTTTTGGGTCTTTATAAACTGCTTCAAAATTATTGTCGAAGCTCCATGTCCAAGCTCCAAGTCCCAAATTTATTTTTGACCATTTTTTTTTCACCTAAATTTCAAAATCTTTCCATAAAAAAACATACTATTCGTTATTTCGAGAAAAAAAAAAAGTTGGTGCTCCCCCTTTGCTGACCGGTCTATGTCCAGCAGTCGACAACTGAGATTGAGTTAAAAGTATAAAGGAATTGCATTTCATTTTTCATTTTTCAAACTAGGTGCTCTCGCTTTAGGAGATAGTAATTGAATAAAAAATGATTGACTAGCATCAATTAAATACATCAATATTATCATTTATAATGATATAATAGTATTACACGTTTTGTTTACAACCCTTTTTTTAAGATTATTGAGTTTTTATTCAATTTATTTTAGGTTCTTCTCGTATCTGCATGCACAGCAAACCGGGATGCCAGTCGGCGTCTTTGCTCTTTCCATCTTCCAATTGCCATCAAGACCGGGCTCCATACTCAAGACCAGAAAGTCGTAGTCCATGTACTTGTTTTGACAAGAGATTTTGTAATCTGTAATGGTGGAATCTAAGAAGTGGTGAGCTTTGCTTAACCTGCCCGCTTTGCTGTAAGAAAAGGAAAGGTTATTAGTATCTTATCTGTTTTTTTTTCCTTTTTTAAAAAGGTAACTTTCGTACTAGGGAACAGCCGTGTGTCGCAGGGGACTTTACAAATTTACCGACACACTCAGAATTGGGGCAATCATTTATGGATCACTCAATTTTATGTCCCGTGTGGGGATCGAACCCACAACACAAATGTACATGGCGAAGCCACTTATGCCACTATTGTATGTACAGACTTTCTATTGTACATTTTGTACGAGTTTCTCTAAATGAAAATGGAAACCATATCAAAATCCGTTGCGCGGTTTGGGAGATTGTAGCGTGCATGACAAAAAAAATAACTTGCCGTTGTCTGTCACAACGGCAAGTTACTTTTATACTATGTAGCGATATATTTAACGAATTCTAAATTAAGAACTAAAATAAATCGCTCTGAGGACGTCATGGTATTTTTAGTTATTTTTTTGGTGTAAAAATGTACAAAATAAGGCGATGAATCCTTATGTCAGGATGCATCCGAAGGCCATTCAATTCCTATACAAAAAAGGCTAAAACATATCTACTTACTCGCACTGCTTTACACTATAAATTTGCTCGAACCAATCCTTCTTTTGCACAACAACTCGGTCATTGCCTTTATCATCGACGATGTAATAAATGGGTTTATCCTGAAATCAATTAATAATACATCTTAGAAGAAAAGGCCATGTTGTATTTTTGGCTGATAGATCCATTCGTCTTTACAGCCCAATCTAATATACATACATTATAGAAAGCAAATGTATGGGATTTGACATAAGTGTATGACAATCTGTTGTAAATCTATGTCTAATCCCATACATTTGCTTTGTATTCTATTCAATTCGACTAACGTTTATGCCTAGAAGGACTGCCCCTCTAGAGAAGTGGCATACGCGGTTGTTGAATCGAAAAATTAAAAAAAGCAAATGTATGGGATTTGACGATATTATCTACATCGTAAACTTCAAATCCCATACATTTACCTTTTTGATTTTTCCATTACACTACCGTTCCCCTCATCGTTTGGTTGGTGGCCAACCTGGTGACAGAGTTATTTCTATCGCCCATATATTAGACTTCTGTGGTGATCTAATGACTGCTAACAGTCAGGACAGACTTTAAATGTGCACGGAGATGCTCTGATAAAATACCGATATGCGATCACCCATCTATAGGATTACCGTATAGTCCGGTAGCTTAACTTGTCACGTGGCTATGAGCGCCTCTTTACAGGTCAGTACCACACACACAACCATCACAGTTACTTAAGACGAAGTCGCGGGCGACCCCTAGTTGTTTTATACAGAAGAAGTTGACTTAATATAGCCAAAATAGTAATAGGAATAGGTACTCACATTAAATGTAGCCGGACAATCGTCTAAGTCAAATGACACTCTTTGCTCGGTGCTCAAAGTTTGAACGTCATCATTGGCAACCTCCTGGAAAAATATGAAAATATTATTTTTTTCTTCTTCTATAAATTTAAGTGGCAATCAGCCAACGTCAAGTTTCTTCGAGTACTTATATCATGTATCAAAAAAAAAGTGAATGAAATAAAATATCAACCGTTTTCCGAAAAAAAAAACAAAAGACGATTTCCATGTTGCGTAATAAAATACTGCCAGTAATTATAGTCTGTCTTTAATTCAACGAAATTGGCGAAACTGTGGTGATCTTGCAACAAAATCAAGAGTTAAAGTTATTTGCATACTGAAGGGGTATTTTGGCACAATACAATGCTATTTGTCCGTGTGGTGACGGATTAAGAATACAAATATCACCACCCTATTCCATCCCATGGGTGTCGTAAGAGTCGACTAAGGGAGTAAGTCCGGCAGACAATATCAACTGCAAGAGAGGGAAAACTCGAAACAAAACCCTATCATATATCAACCCCTTATATATATATATATCAACCCATCTGGCCAGCGTGGTATAGTAGGCTAATTTTATGGAGGAGACCCGTGCTCAGCAGTGGAAAGTTTAAGGGTTGAGATGATGATGAATGCTATTTTTGGTAAGTATAGTAAAATATCGAAACACCCAAATGTTTTTTGCAACAGGGTTTTAAGATGTAGTATCCCTGGGATAGGAAAACGTTTCATTCAAAACGCATGCCTAAATGCGCTGGAGACCTATACTCACACACAGGAACACAACTACACCGCTGTGTGTAGTTATTTGGCTGTGGTCTTCTGTGAAAGACAGCAGTATGTCCAGCAGTGGACGTCTATCGGCTGTGATAATGATGATGATGTTTGAATATCTGGATAAAATAATTATAGCATTACAGACGTAATGCTATAATTATTAAATGTCTGGTAAACTTACCAATCCCGTGATATTTTCTAATAGTTTGTCAATAATGTCTTTAGGGTAGCCAGCGTCACTAAAACAAAACTCCATTTTGTCATTTTTGCAGGATTCCGGCATTTTAACTGGTAAAAAAAATGAAAGTAAACATTATTTGAGATCCACTAGAGTTACACGATAAATAAAAGATATTTTGAGGTGGACAATTTTGTGACTTTAGTGGATACGAGTAATACAACTCCCGCACTAGGTAACAAGCCCTCTGTCGCGGGAAGATAACTTGTGTTTCTAGACCGGCCACGCGGGTCATATAGCCCATGTGTTCGAAAACCGAGCTATTCGAACTCAAGAGAAACTCTATTCCCACACGGAATAAAATTTTGTGTGAATTGTATTGTTTGTAAAGTCAATCAATACAATTCACACAAAATTTTATCCCGTTTGTAAAGTCAAACAATACAATTCACACAAAATTGTATCCCGTGTGGGAAAAGAGTTTCTCTTGAGTTCGATTTGCTCGGTTTTCGATCACATGGGCTATTTGACCCGCGTGGCCGGTCTAGAAACATAATGAAAGAAACAAATAGGTCTCTACCTATTTGTTTCTTTACCTTCCTATGTTTTCTACCTTCTGGTAGAAAACATAGGAAGGTAGAAGACTCAGGGTGTAGGTCTTTAAGCACAAGATTTGTTATGGACCCGCTAAGTATTCGATGTGCAGGGGAATACATAATTATTTTAAGATGAAACGCAATAAATTGAAGCACATTATCTACCTTTTGACTTCATTAACTAAGGGCGTAACAGGAAAATGCAGAAGCAATTAAAATCAAAATACGTATACTGAAATCCCGCTGTAAACGATGCACGACAAACCTATAACTAGCAACCCACTTATTCTTAATTCACTATTGGGAATATTCTCATATCTATCAAGAAAGCTGACAGGTTTTAGGCTTTAATCAGAGAATACACATACATAAAATCATACACACACGAAGGCCTAACGCAACTTGATGTATCAGACATGCATCAATTCCTCGTAGACATGTGGTTTCCTCATGATGCTATCTTTCACCATTATCAGATGATAAATCATTAAAGATTTTTTAAAGACCACTCCTGCTCCAAAAAATAAGCCCTGTGTCGCGGGGGACTTTACAAACATACGTTTAACGGATACAAAGTATCCGTTAAACATCCAGTCTCGGGACAAATCACACAATTTTTAATCCTGTGTGAGGATCGAACTCAGAACACGCCCCGCACAGTGGTAAATGGCGATTTAAGCCACTGAACCAACCATGCTATCGAAAAAGTCGAATTGGTGAAGTACTTAGGTACGTACTTAGATACCTATTATATCTCTTTATACAATTAATGCAATATCCGATTGTTTGTAAGAAGTTTAGGTTAAGTTACTTTTATTTTAATAACTATTCATGTTAATATTTTACAAAATAAATGGAAATTTCTTATGAATCTATACTAATATTATAAAGCTGAAGAGTTTGTTTGTTTGTTGAACGCGCTAATCTCAAAAAGTACTGCCCCTCAAGACAAGTGGCATAAACGGAAGTCGAATCGAAAAGTCAAAAAATCAAATGTATGGGATTTGACGTAAGTTTGACTTTTCGGTTTGACTACCGCTTATGCCACTTGTCTAGAGAGGCTGGTTCGATTTAAAAAAATCTATATATAGGAGCGGAGCAGTAGTCAGATATGTATGTTGCAAAATTGGGGCAATTTTTCCAAATAACCACGCAGACGAAATCGCGGGCGACCCCTAGTTAAGGTATATTTCTTACACAAAATAAAAAATAAGTTTTCTGGTCACGAGAAATACAACTAAACGCTTTCAATCTTTGTACAGGCAAGTACTTAGGTTATTATTTCCTTAAAACTATTTCTAGATCATGTACATAAGGATGTTTCGACACGATGACACAAAACGTGTGCAACAAAGAGTTTGCAATTAACAATTTGTTATTATTATGTATCTCTTTATCACGGGTATTTTCCCATAATTCTAGGAGAATACCGGCCGGCTGATTCTCTAAGAAACAGCGTTGGCAAACTTACAGTTGTGATCGCAAGTTGACAGTTGTGATTGCTCGGTGACGGCACAATTGACTAAACATCAAAAAGGCTCGGTTTTTGCTCTTACGGAATACCGATTTTCAATCTGACAGCCAGATTTTGCTCGGTTTTCGCGGTCGCTCGGTTTTTGCTCTTACGGAATACCCCTGCCGGGCGTTTAAAAGGCTTACGCGGGGACGCTGGGGACGTATGTATGTAGGTCCAACGCACTGAGGCCTTTAGAGAAATTTTAATTTTAAATGGGATTAGATGCTTACCATAGTCATGCCACAGCTGCACTATTGCAGTACAACCAGGATCTACCTATCGTACACTTGTGATAGGTAGATCATGGCTGTACTGCAATAGTGCAGCTGTGGTATGACTGAGCTATTGTAGCATGTGATTTTATTTTATACTACTTTGGTGGCAAACAAGCATACGGCCCATCTGATGTTAAGCTGTAACCGTAGCCTATGGACGCTTGCATTAATTATGGGCTAAACAAAAAAAATAGGCAGATTATAATATTATAAATATGTACTACATTCTAGCCCGCGGCTTTACCCACAGGTATAGTATTTTTCCAGGATATAAAGTATCTCCATGCCAAATTTCATCCACATGCGTTCAGCTGTTTTGGCGTGTTGAGTGCCTACTAAACATCCATATACCCATCCATCTAAACGTTTGCATTTACAGTATTAACATAGTTTTTACCCATGTTACATAATTTTCGTTGTTTTTAACCTCCAACCCAAAAAAGGGTGTTATCAGATTCTGTGTATCTGTGCGTATCTCCGTGACATCATAGCTCCCAAACGAATGAACATGGTTTTTACACTATTAATAAAATTGAATGATTCTGATGATGATTAAGATGTTTTTATAATATCGGCTAATTACTGACTTTTTACGTCACAAAAAAGTTATACTACCTCCTTTACTAATATTATAAAGAGGTAAAATTTGTGAGGATGATCTGGATCTACTGAACCGATTTCGAAAATTCTGTCTTTTTAAAAAAAAAAAAAGTAATGGTGGACTTTGTAGTAGTTACTTTAATTTCAGTAGAACCACCATGAAATAGAACAGCTTCTTAAAATCATTGCCTAATTCAATATGTACTCGTAGTTTGAAATAATCGGCCCATAAAGACACACACATACTTACACTCACACACGCATCACACAAACACATACATACATTTATAAATTAATAAGTAAGTACTTACATATTGATTTATTTTACAATGCTTCGGCTTGTAAAAGCATTGTACAATTAAAATGTGTATTTAAATTTTTATTGTTAATTGATAGCCACAATACAGGCACAGAATACTTAATAGTATACAGGCATTGCCTAGTGTGGCTGCCACTGATACTTGTTAAATTGTAACTGGACTGCTAATAAAGATTATTATTATTATTTTATTTCTAAAATTTTAAATATGTAAGTACCAGTCGAATACTTAGTCAATAGGTAACCTAGACACTAGGCATCTAAATAAAATACTCACATGTAATTTCTTCAAGTTCTAGGGGTTCGTTCATAACTTCGCCATCGTAATCCATAGCCTGAGCCACATGACTGGTGAATGTAGCCTGAAAATTTAAAAATCGATATTTTGTTTATGCAATTTTAATGCTAGTCATTTTCATTTCTCGTATACAATCCTTTCACCACGCAGAGCCCTTGTTGTCTTCGCAAATTCTGTCTGATATTTTTTAAATAAGAAGTAAAAAGTGGTAGAATCCAACCAAATGAGAGGCAGACACGTTTTTAGAATCTGCCTTTTTATAAATTCGAACTCATTTATGAATCTCAACTTTGAGTTAAGCTCGCCTTTGTACATAATAATGTTATATGTTTGTTATCTATCCTGTATTTTATTTTGTGTACATTAAAGAATTAAAGAAACTATTAAAAACCTGAGGGTTTTTAATAAATCTTTGCAACATCAGAATACCACATGGGCTATAATAAACATAAAAACTACGCAGACAAAGCTGCGGAAAAAAGCTAGTAACAAATAAAAAAGTTTACACTTACCAGACACACTAAAAACACCGTAAACGAATTCATTATGACTTAATTAAATCACACTTTAATTAATTAAAACTGTATGTGTAACTCGCAATTCTTCAATTAATCAAAAGGAATCACCTATTTAGCTAAAGCTTGATGAATAGTGACCACGACTTACACACTTGATGTTGAACTACACTATGAATCAGTTGTGTAATAATTAGTAACTTATATAGGTAGAAAATCACGCAATTTTCCTTAAATATGACGCATTTCTCAACACATAGACGACAGAGTATAAGCATAACAAGTCTGGAGGACATCCCATGGTGTAGCTATTTCATAAGAAAACAATATACTAGTATACTTAAATATAGTCCAGTCCGCGTTGTGCTGTCATCGCGAACGTACGATGTTACGTTCTCCCAACGACAACAATGTCGACGCGATGTGTAATAGTTGTAATGTGGTGGTTAGTGAATTGCTTGCCTTTGTGAGTAATAAGGTGGACACACTAGCAGAAACTGCCATCATCCAGATATGTACGAGTGCGTTCTCTGATTTGAATATTGAGAATGCTAGGCAACTTGCCATTAAATTGTTGGCTCCAAGCATGAAAATAATGAGAAGAAAGGAGGGAAGTCAACAAAAAAGTGTGCAAGATATAATAAAGATCATAAAGGAATCGGAACCAGACTCCTTGCCGAGTTTTGTAGCAAAGGATTTAAATAAACTGCCGCCGGTAACCTTCGACCACATAGATGTGACTACATTTCTTAAGGAAATGAGTGTCTTAAAGAGAGAAGTAGTTCAATGGTCATCAGCTTCTAGCGATATCGAGTCCTTAAAGGAAGAAATAAAGTTACTAAAAGAGTTAGTACAGAATATAAGCTTAGAGAAGCGGGCAAAAAAATGCAAATGAGAAGTGGGTAGAAATACATAGTTCGGTGAATATAAACGCGGCGAACGTTAACCATTTTGTTCATAGATCGTGTAAAAGAGGGAGACAGGGCGATATGAGTGAATCGGCGCAACCGGTGGAAGTAACAACTGCGTGCGACAGAGAGGAGTACTCAATACGTGAATTCGGCCGTCATGTCGGCAACAGCGCCAGCGCTGGAAGCCCAGCGTCCAGCGCGAACGCCGGCGCCAGAAGCGATGCATTCTCTGCGAGTTGGAGATATATTACAATAATATATTAAAAGACAAAAAATTCAAAATAGGCGAGGCGTGGCTCAACCACTCGAGCAGTTTAACTTCAAGGCGGCAGATCGAACTGTCCCCTTGTATATATCACGAGTACACACGGACACCACTGAGAGTGATATTACAGAATTTATAAAATATAAGACTGGTCTTGAGGTCAAGGTCAATAAGATAAACACCGTAAATAATGATTTTAATGCATTTAAAATAATTGTCCCGTTAAAAAGTTTAGATACTTTTTTAAGTGCTAGAGGTGATCAACTCTGGCCAACAGATATTGTATTTAGAAGGTACTGGGAACGTAATCAAAACAGAAGATAGCCAATCAGCAGGACACAGCCAATAAGTTCTAATTAATATTATTTTTAAATATGGATAGTACAAACACTAAAATTAAATTATTGTCTTATAACTGTAGATCACTAAAGAAATCCGTTCAAGAAATAAAACAACTTTGTGAGGGTCACCATATAATCGCTCTTCAGGAGACTTGGTTGTTCCCACATGACTTAGGATTATTAAGTACTATCAGTAAAAATTTCGCTAGCCACGGCATTTTGGCAATTGACACGGAACAAGGAATGGTACGAGGAAGGACATACGGCGGTGTGGCCTTATTATGGAATAGGAACGTATTCCAGTGTGCAGAAATTATACAGAGTAATAATAATCGTATGGTGGCAGTGAAGCTTACGAGTGGAGATCGTAGCTTGTTAGTATTCAGTGTGTACATGCCTACAGATTGTGAGGATAATTTTCCCGAGATGTCACTGTGTCTCGCTAACATTAGTGTAGTGATCGAAAGTGCGGATATTGAAACTGTTTTTGTGCTAGGGGACTTTAATGCACACCCAGGGACACGGTTTTGTAATGAGTTGTTGGATTTCTGTTCTGAGGAATCACTAAAGTGTATAGATATTTCGTGGCTTAATGTATTAACTAATACGCACACCTATATGAGTGAAGCTAACGGCTCGCGGCGATGGCTCGATCATTGTGTGGTGTCTGCGGCGGCTGAAGCAGCGGTGAGTGATGTTTATGTTTTGTATGACTCATACCTGTCGGACCACCTCCCGCTAGTAACTCAGGTAGTATTTAATGATATTATTTGTAAAAAGCGTACTGTTAACAATGCGTCAGATTGTAATATAAAACATAAATGGGGCTACCGCGATTGTGATCAAATAGATAAATATAGTAAATTGTGTGGTAAATCTTTTAAATTAATGTTTAATAATTATTATTTTAATCTATGTTGTAAGAATGAAACTTGTAAGGACAGTAATCATATTAAGTTGATTGATAACTTCTACTGTGATATAGTTAAAACGTTACAAACATCTGCAGCGCGTACTTTTCGCTATAAAGACCACAACAAGCGTACAGTAGTGGGTTGGAATTACCATGTACGACAATATCATTGCCTGGCCAGGCAAACTTACCTACAGTAGGTTAACTATAGTAGACCTTGTTCTGGGTATTATTATGATCAGATGTCTATAGCACGAAGGGATTTTAAATCTGCCCTTAAGTATGTACAAAATAATCAAAAAAAATAAGAATGGATATACTGGCTCGTCATGAAACTTCAGGAAATTTTGGAAAGAACTTAAAAAACTTAATTATTAGAGTAGTGCCCCAACAAGTGTTGAGGGGGAAACTGATGACGTAATTATAGCTAATAATTTCAGAAAACATTTTGATTCGATGCCGCCCAGTACAAAAACACAATCTAGGGTAACTCAGAGGCAAAATAAAAATGACGCGGAGGCTTTCCACGTTACAACTGATGAGGTTGCCTCAGTACTCAAAGGTATGAAGCGAGGCAAGTCGCCGGGTCATGATGGACTTAGTATAGAACATTTGTTTTATGCAAGCCAGTACATCTGTGGTATATTGGCACAGTTATATAATCTCTGTGCGCAGCATTGTTACTTGCCAGAAGATCTCATTCGTACCCTGGTTGTTCCTATAACCAAGAATAAGACGGGTGATATATCGAGCATGTCCAATTATAGACCCATCTCGTTAGCGACGATAGTGGCCAAGGTGCTTGAACGTCTTATACACAAACGACTTAATCCGTGTCTTAATATTGACGATGGTCAATTTGGCTTTCGTAGTGAGGTATCCACGGATATGGCTATTTTTTCACTCAAGCAGGTCGTACAAAGTTACGTGCATCAGGGAACAAGTGTCTATGCTTGTTTCCTTGACCTTAGTCGTGCTTTCGATACCATAAATCACGATCTTTTGTGGGTAAAATTAGAAGAAAGTAATGCACCGTCTGGTGTTGTTGGATTGATTAAATTTTGGTATTGTAATCAGTCAAACAGTGTCAAATGGGGCAGTGGTATGTCTGATGAATACAAGTTGTCATGTGGTGTTAGGCAAGGAGGGCTGACTTCTCCTGACCTATTTAATCTCTATGTTAACGATTTGATTGAGGAGCTCAGCAGAGTACCAGTGGGACTCAGGTTGGGTGATCGATACGTTAACAGCTTAAGTTATGCAGATGATATGGCTTTGCTCAGTCCATCGATCAAGGGCTTAAGAAAATTAACAGCTATTTGTGAACGGTATGCTAAAGAGCATATTGATCTAGTCTATAACTCGAAAAAAACTGAAATATTGATATTCAGGTCGGGAGGAGAGCCTCAGAATGTTTCTCCAGTGTGGATAGGAGGGCAAAGGGTTAAGGTGGTGGAGAGGTTCAAGTACCTTGGTCACATTCTGACATCGGACTTAAAGGATGACGCCGATATGGACCGACAACGTCGGGCACTCTCGGTGGTAGGAAATATGATAGCCAGGCGATTTTTTAAAGCTAGATTTGAGGCTAAGATACATCTGTTCAGAACATACTGCCAAAGTTTCTACACGTGCCAGCTCTGGACTGAGTATACAAAGACGTCCTGGAATGGCATCAGAGTGCAATATAATAACATATATAGACACCTCATGGGGTTAAAACATCATTGTAGCGCCTCTGGTATGTTTACAGAGGTTAGGGTGAATGCTTTTAATGCCATACAACGGATCCGAATTGCTTCATTCATGTCCAGGGTTGGTACGTGTAGAAATAAAATAGTGAAAGAACTTGCAGACCGTTTGCATACCACCCATATGTATAAAAGGTGGATGCAAATAGCTGCATGAAATGTTTTTTTTTTTTTTTTAATTTTTATTTGTTTTTTTCTGTATTGTTTTATTTATTGATTATTATTAATTGGATTTAATCATTATTATTTATAATTTAATTGTGTAAATATGGATCCATGTGTCTAGAAATAAAGAATTATTATTATTATTATACTAGCTTTTACCCGCGACTTCGTCCGCATAAGTTTTTTTGTTTTCTCCCGGCTGTAAGTCCCCCTGCAACAATGTCCCACTATCGTGTTCCAGTCCTCAACTTCACATCAAAATTTGTTCAAAAGCAACCTAAGCTACATAATGGATAGCTCCGAATGTTTCCTTAGTAAATATAAAAAGTAAATAATGTAAATCGGTTTAAAATACTACTAACTACCTACCTGCCAACCCCCGATGTTAGACAGTGTGACATCCGCAACATCGTCTGCGTAGGAAGTACTAACTTAATGTAAGTAGTATAATAATGTAGGAAGCTAAAAATAAGAGGCCTTATTACTGTAGTACATTTTTGTAAACTATGTTCTTTGTTTTCCCTCTCTGGCCAACACATGGAGATTCTGTGGACTTGAAACACGTGAGCAAGCCACGTATAATTGTCCGTGAGAAAAACAACTCTTTTCTAAATTAATGCCGGCTACTTTTAATGTTTGCCCCTGAGCTTTATTTATCGTCATAGCGAATGCGATTTTCAGCGGAAACTGTAATCTCTTAAACTGGAATGGCAAATCTGTCGGAATTATGGGTATACGGGGGATTAAAACGTTCTCTCCTTTTGCTATTCCAGTCATAATGATTGCTTTTACAATATTGCGACCGAGGTGTGTTACTTGCAACCGTGTGCCATTACACAGTCTTGGTGCATCTAAATTCCGCATCAAAAGGACAGGAACGCCTACTTTCAGCCTCAGTTTGTGTGAAGGTACTCCCGACAGTTCTAAAGAATTAAGAAATTCTACAGGGTATGATGTTACTTGTTTAGTATCCATTACAGTGTCTACAGAGAGAAACTCAACAATATCACCTTCCACGCGTGACATAATTTGCTCGTTTATCTGTCCCACCATTTCATTCGTCGGCGCTAAAATTGCTCTTTCACATAACCATTCTCTATTACTCATATTAGTTAGCAGTTCGCTATAGACGAATTTATTTAGATCATCTGGATTATGCACAACATTGCAGAATTCACGATCCAATGTAATCATGCCATTACCATCCTTTGCCATACGATCTTCTCCAATTTTAAGAAGAGCAGCAGCATATTGTCCAGATTGTACATCATTGTGTAGTTGCACTCTCATATTTGTAGACAGACTGTTTAGTCTGTCTAACGTTATGGGTGCACGTAAAAACGTTTGTTTTTACGTGCACCCATAACGTTGACGCTTTTAAACACGCATTTATTTCATCTGCAGGGGTGCCTTTAGTGATAACCGGCAAAGTCTGTCTAAAATCGCCCGCTAAAAGTACCACCATCCCCCCCATGATATTTGGATTACTCTTGATGTCTTTCAAAGTCCGATCTAGAGCTTCAATTGCTCTTTTATGGGACATAGTACACTCATCCCAAACTAATAATTTACATTGCTGCAACATACGTCTACGCTCGCTGTTTTTACTTATATTACAGACTGGCATTTCTTCATGGGCTAAGTTTAATGGCAGTTTAAGCACCGAGTGTGCCGTTCGACCACCATTGAGCAGAGTGGCGGCTATTCCGGAAGAGGCAACTGCTACAGCAATTCCTTTATCTTTTCGGATTTGCGCTAAAAGCAAGTTTAACAGAAAGGTTTTTCCCGTGCCTCCGGGAGCATCCAACAATTTCTGTGGTGTAGGTAATTAGATTTTATCTGTATGTAATGTAACAGTCAGTTGAATAAAAAATCGTATAAGTACAAATCAGATCAATAGTTTTGGCGTAATGTGATTCTAGACAGAGTTTTAATGTATAGGTTCCTGTGGGAATGAGATATTTTCCCGAAGTAAAAAGTAGTCTGAATTTTGGTACCTTCCTACCCTATAAGTTAAGTAGTGTGTTGGAATGTCGCTAAGTTCCGATCTAAGTAAAACTGTTAAATAAAGACAGTTGCATCAAAATTTTATCATAAATTCCCTAAATTATGGCGCCTACCGACCCTCTAAGTTAGAAAAGTGATCAAATACTAACTTGAAGTCTTAGTAACACTCAGTTAAAAAAAAAAACATCAAAATCATTTCAGTAGCTATGGCGACATGCGCTTCTTGACACGATCACGCTAGATTTCCGCGGGAATGAGGTATTTTCCCGCCGTAAAAAGTAGCCTGTGTCCGTGCCTAGGATCCTATCTTTATATTAACCAAGTCTTATAAAAATCCGTTCAGACGTTAAGGCGTGAATGAGGTAAACTTTTAAAACAAACGATTAAAAATCACTAACTTAATTAGTTTTCTGCCTACTGCCTACGCCTTAACACGTTGAACGCCAGACTAAAAACCATGTTTAGCCCAGTTGGCCGCGGCGGACACCATGTGACCGCTAATATGTTGGGTCCAAGGAGCCGCGTCGGACACCGTGTGTCCGCGTGCCCTCTATCACTTCAGAAGCGTCTTGACGGCCGACGGACTGCGTTTCATCTGTTTTTACTATTGCAAGGGACCCGCGCGGCCCCACAGAACAGCCTGACAACTTGGCACAGAGAAAATTCAAAGGACTTAGAAATTATAGGCTTCTCTACAAGTTGTTTTAAAAAAATATTGTAGCTGTACATAAAGCAAGTATTCCAAATCGTTCAATTGAGTGCTATTATAGTTAGATACTCATAATTTTTAACCTTTATAAAACACTAGAAACATGTTAGAATTATATTTGATTTTAGTCAAGTACGTATTAGGTAAGCAATGGGTTCAGTACGCAGCTACTTTTAGGAGTTGTAGAAGCGACATATTAATAAAAACTCATATTTCTTATTAAAAATCGATTTCTTAGAAAAAGGTAACAACCATACATGTTAAAAATAATAATAAACTTATAAGCTATGAGATCAGGTTCAGCTATCCATTGGTGCCTTATTCACAACACATGCACCGACACCGTGACCCGCGCGGCGCCCGCGCATGGAAACACGATTGGACATTTTCGCAGGCCGCGACGGACACTGGTGTCCGACATTTTATATATCAGAAAATAATAACAATATCACTTTTTCCGTAAGTCGCTAATTACTTTTGAGTTATTTCCTGACGATATTTACAAAAAAACACCCCAACGATTTTTGGACGACTCGTGTTAAAACAATGCGGCCTCATGGGATAGTATTCTGTCGGACACACGGTGTCCGTTATGGCGTTCAACGTGTTAAGTACGATGACGTGATCATTTTGATCTTATATCCTTTTCTAGGTTACTATGTATCACCTAACTAAATTTCATCAAAATCCGTTCAGCCGTTTAGGCGTGAAAGAGTAACAGACAGACAGACAGACAGAGTTACTTTCGCATTTATAATATTAGTATGGATTATTATATAGTATAAAAGAACGTCTCTCCCGCTGTCTGTTATGACGCTTAGACCTTTTAAACTACGCAATAGATTTTAATGCAGTTTTCAGCAACAGATAGAATGATTTATGAAGAAATTATTATAGTTGAGAAATTTAAAAAAAGTCGGAGCCACGCGAGAGCGGGTCGCTAGTAATTAATTATAATAATAAATACCTTTTACCTTCATATTTTTTAAAGAGATGTAGTGTGGCCCAGCCAGCCCAACTGGAGCCTTACCCAGTCGGTTTAGCTCGCTTATATGGTGCCCTATTTATCTTAAAAAAACTTTCAATCTATTTTAAAAAAACGCTACATCAATAATTGACAGGTCCTCTAAGTCTAATCAGCTATTTTTATGCCGTCATTGTCTTACTTAGATAATAAAACAGAGATGGCATCTTTCAATGGAAATTCAAGTGTAAATAAAAACTTGTCCTGAGCGGTTATGTAAAACTCGTAAGAATTGAGCGTTGCGTATAATAATGAGCTTCATTCAGTTTCCTGACAAATTATACAGATGTCGTTAGTTGTGAATTGTTTCGAAAGAAGTACACAATTAAGTACTCTTTTCCCTAACTTGGGAATCGAACCCAGAACCTCATGATTGACCATAAGTATAAGTGTAAGTTTTCGCTGTTTGGTCAAGGAGGCAGTTGCTTAATAATTAACTATCTATTGTGTTTATTATATAGAGTGAACTTTCTTCCAAACTATGTAGATGGCGTTACTTGTGATTTGTTTGTCAAATAAATTATATTATCACCATTTGAGTTTGAGTTTTGCTTTATTAGAAATACTACTTTTTACCCTCGGCTTCGTTCTACTAGTATAGATACTATATACCTAAACGATAAGACATCGACGATATTTTATTAAACTTTTTAAATGTATAGTTCAAAAAGAAAGCCCCATTTGCTATGGCTCCACGATTCCAAGACACAGCCCTTACAATATCCAAGAGCATTGGGATCCTCGGCGTCGACATCTCCAGTGACGTTCAGTTCCGTCATCACTTGGAAGACAAAGCTAAGCTGGCATCTAGAAAGCTAGGTGTGCTCAACAGGGCAAAGTGGTACTTCACCGCGGGCCAAAGACTGCTGCTCTACAAAGCGCAAGTCCGGCCCCACATGGAGTACTGCTGCCACCTTTGGGTGGGAGCACTTGGATACCAGCTTGGACCCTTTGAATCTATCCAAAGACGCGCTGTTAGGATTGTTGACGATCCCAAGCTCACAGGGGGTATTGAACCACTAAGTCTCAGGAGAGACTTCGCCTCCTTGTGTGTGTTCTGCCGCCTGTACAATGGGCTGTGGAATTGTTCGAGATGATGCCCACAGCCACATTTTATCAACGCACCTCTCGCCACCGACAGGGAGTTCATCCTCACATCCTTGCACCTCAAACATGCCGTACCGTAAGATTCCAGAGGAATTTCTTACCACGTACGATAAGGTTGTGGAATGAGCTCCCTGCCCAGGTTTTCCCAAGAGACTATAGCATGGGGTTTTTCAAGAAAGGAGTTATAAGGTTTTTAAAGGGTCGGCAACGCGTGAGTGACACCCCTGGTGTTGCAAACGTCCATAGGCTACGGTAACTGCTTACTATCAGGCGGGCCGTATGCTTGTTTGCTACCTTGGTAGTATAAAAAAAAAAAAAATAGGGTATGCTGTTATAGGGCTATCTTGTTTAGTTGAGAAGTTGTTACAAGAAAATATCGTTCATTCTAGCTCTGAATTTGATCTAGATTTGAATCTTTTATAAAAAATAATTACATGAGTAAAGTTCAAGTCTTCGATATATACACATCTTCTTCGTCATTTGATAAAGATCCCGATCTAAACAAAAAAATCACTTCAAAGAAACAATTAACCAGAACTAAAACAAAAGCCCAACAAAGGAGACACGAGATAAGTGCCACTGGATCTTTGAATGATGACGAGCCGTTAATTAACCTAATACAGGATAAAGAAAATATTTTCATACTTTTTTGCCTCCTCCAAACTACGCTAAGATATAGTCTATACGTCCACGGCAAAAAGCTATTAATTATAAAGGATAAAGAATAGTTAAAAAATATATTTCAAACTGAAGAAAGAATGGATGGGTAGTAAGAAAAAGGAAAGTCTACAATAAAGCGAGAACAAAAAACGAAAAAACATCAATAAAAATGATTCCATAAAACTGCTGAAAAGAAAAGCATAACAACAAAATTACAGCAAAAGGTTAAAAATAGAGATGAAGAAAAGTGCAGAAGGCGAAGAAAAGAAATGGTACTGTGGCGAGTATAGAATCGAAGACATGAGACAATCTATCGAATTTCAAATCGATTTTCGATTTTTTATTCTAAAACGCATTGTTATCGATGTATAAATTATTATTTCCATTAATATATTCTCAGTTATACAATGATATTATGTTAGATAGGTTCAAGGAAAGTTCTTGGAGTTTTTTAAAGAGGACTATAATATGTTAAGCATTTAATGTTTCGTTTAAATAGAAGAGTCTTTTTATGTAGTTTTAGTAAAAGCGGATATTTTGATTATTACAACTCTAGTTTTGAGTTGTACTACTGATTTATTATATTGACCTTGTATGGCGCCCTGTTCCTTGCAAGGCCGTTTGGAAGAGTTTATTATATGTTAAGTTTAATAAATAGTGATTTCATCTAGAATAAAAAATTGTAATTTATTTTTATATGAGGAGATCCGTAGGAGAACCAAAGTAACCGACATAGCTCGAAGAATTGCCTCCATTAAGTGGCAATGGGCCGGGCACATAGCTCGCAGAACTGATGGCCGTTGGGGCAGAAAGGTTCTAGAGTGGCGACCACGAACTGGAAGACGAAGCGTGGGCAGGCCTCCAACAAGGTGGACCGACGACCTGGTTAAGGTTGCGGGCAACCGATGGACAAGGTCGGCTCAGGATCGAGAGTTGTGGAAAACCTTGGGGGAGGCCTATGTCCAGCAGTGGACGTCTTTTGGCTGAAAAAAAAAAAAAAAAAAAAAATTATATGTTACACAATAAAAAAAAAATGATCCGTATCTGGGTGTACTTTGTGTCCGATAATTATATGCTTGTAAAGTCCACTGGGAGACAGGGCTAGTGCAGACAAACACTGAACAAGATTCAGAGAACTACTTGCATAGCTATGACAGGAGCGTTCAGGACCACGCCAACAGCTGAAACTCATGCAGGAAATATTCAGGGACCAAGACGTAGGGTGAGCGGTAAGGTAGGGGCATGCACAAAAGATCCCAAGGGGAGATCGGCGCCGGCCGAAAGGACAGCCCCGTCACAAGATAAGATAAGATAGTGCGGCAACACAGTTGTCTTTAAAAAAATACCTCTACCAAATATCACTCTAATCTAACACCGGGAAATGGTTCAAACATCAGAAACAAATTATCAAACATAGGTACATTAGAAGTTAAAGTTGCCAAAACATCTTACTAATATTATAAACGCGAAAGTTTGTAAGTATGGATAGATGGATGGATGTTTGTTACTCTTTCACGTAAAAACTACTGAACGGATCTCGATGAAATTTGCCACAGAGATAGATTATGGTCTGGAATAACACATAGGCATTTTACAGCGATAACCGACATACACGCGGGCGGAGCCGCGGGCAACAGCTAGTTAAAAAATAAAAAGGTTAAATAGAAAACTGTGTCATCAAAATGCTATTGCAATGTTGCATCACATTATTATTGCATATGATTGAATATATTGCGCAATAAAACAGAAAAATAAACAGTTTTGGGTCAGCATATGCGTCATTAGTAACGATTTGAATTGCCAAAAAACATTGCACAACTTTTACATATTTCGTAGAACAAATAGGAGAAAGTTTAAGTAGAATCTTATATTAAAAGGTCTAAAAGAGTTACAGTTAGACTGCCTGGGTGGTCCAGTGGCCGCAGTATGCGCCTGCTGTGCACGAGGTTGTGGGTTCGATTCCCACACAGGACAAAACTTTGTGTGACCCACAAAGAGTTGTTCTGAGTCTGGGTGTAATTTTTGTACGTAAATTGTATGTTTGTAAAGTCCCCCGCGACACCGAGCTTGTTCTCTAGTGCGGGAGTTGTTAAAAAAAAGAAAGAAAAAAAGAAAGAAAGAAGTTAGAATGCGGCGACAGTCTTTGTTCAAATATACAATTGAAATCCTTACTAATATTATAAATGTGAAAGTTTGTAAGTATGGATTTGGACGGATGGATGTTTGTTACTCTTTCACGTGAAAACTACTGAACGGATCTGGATGAAATTTGACACAGAGATAGATTATGGTCTGGCTGGAATAACACATAGGCTACTTATTGCAGCGATAACCGACATCCACGCGTGCGGAACCGCGGGCAACAGCTAGTATTATAATAATAGAAACCCATATATGTCCCACTACCGGGCACGGGTCTTCTCTCCTCTATCAAGAGAATAAGGAGGATTTGGCCTTAATTCACACACGCTGGCCTATTGCGGGGAATTTCTTTTAAGACATGTGGGTTTCCTCACGATGTTTTCCTTCACCGTTAGCAGATGGCGAAGCATTTGATTATTATATATTATTATTAACTCCACAAAGTGAAATTTACATTGGTACTGCCGCCCGGGATTGAACTCCGCACCTTTTGCGTGTAAGTCGGTTACTTTCCCACTCGGCCGCCACCGCATGATACTCATTTCAAGGATTCCTCAGTTATTTTATTTTCCGCAGTATCTATTTTCAAGCTAAATTTTATTACGATTCGTTCAGCCGTAGAGACTATAGCATGGGCATGGGGTTTTTTAAGAAAGGAGTTTTAAGGTTTTTAAAGGGTCGGCAACGCGTGAGTGACACCCCTGGTGTTGCAAACGTTCATAGGCTACGGTAACTGCTTACCATCAGGCGGGCCGTATGCTTGTTTGCCACCTTGGTAGTATAAAAAAAAGCCAAAGTCATTTTTACATTTATAATACTAGGTATTTGTTTTTGGTTTTCGGTATATAAGGTATTCAATATATTCCACACTAGCTTTTACCCGCGACTTCGTCCGCATAAGTTTTTTTGTTTTCTCCCGGCTGTAAGTCCCCCTGCAACAATGTCCCACTATCGTGTTCCAGTCCTCAACTTCACATCAAAATTTGTTCAAAAGCAACCTAAGCTACATAATGGATAGCTCCGAATGTTTCCTTAGTAAATATAAAAAGTAAATAATGTAAATCGGTTTAAAATACTACTAACTACCTACCTGCCAACCCCCGATGTTAGACAGTGTGACATCCGCAACATCGTCTGCGTAGGAAGTACTAACTTAATGTAAGTAGTATAATAATGTAGGAAGCTAAAAATAAGAGGCCTTATTACTGTAGTACATTTTTGTAAACTATGTTCTTTGTTTTTCCCTCTCTGGCCAACACATGGAGATCCTGTGGACTTGAAACACGTGAGCAAGCCACGTATAATTGTCCGTGAGAAAAAAAACTCTTGTCTAAATTAATGCCGGCTACTTTTAATGTTTGCCCCTGAGCTTTATTTATCGTCATAGCGAATGCGATTTTCAGCGGAAACTGTAATCTCTTAAACTGGAATGGCAAATCTGTCGGAATTATGGGTATACGGGGGATTAAAACGTTCTCTCCTTTTGCCATTCCAGTCATAATGATTGCTTTTACAATATTGCGACCGAGGTGTGTTACTTGCAACCGTGTGCCATTACACAGTCTTGGTGCATCTAAATTCCGCATCAAAAGGACAGGAACGCCTACTTTCAGCCTCAGTTTGTGTGAAGGTACTCCCGACAGTTCTAAAGAATTAAGAAATTCTACAGGGTATGATGTTACTTGTTCAGTATCCATTACAGTGTCTACAGAGAGAAACTCAACAATATCACCTTCCACGCGTGACATAATTTGCTCGTTTATCTGTCCCACCATTTCATTCGTCGGCGCTAAAATTGCTCTTTCACATAACCATTCTCTATTCCTCATATTAGTTAGCAGTTCGCTATAGACGAAGTTATTTAGATCATCTGGATTATGCACAACATTGCAGAATTCACGATCCAATGTAATCATGCCATTACCATCCTTTGCCATACGATCTTCTCCAATTTTAAGAAGAGCAGCAGCATATTGTCCAGATTGTACATCATTGTGTAGTTGCACTCTCATATTTGTAGACAGACTAAAAGTTTTTACGTGCACCCATAACGTTGACGCTTTTAAACACGCATTTATTTCATCTGCAGGGGTGCCTTTAGTGATAACCGGCAAAGTCTGTCTAAAATCGCCCGCTTAAAGTACCACCATCCCCTCCATGATATTTGGATTAATCTTGATGTCTTTCAAAGTCCGATCTAGAGCTTCAATTGCTCTTTTATGGGACATAGTACACTCATCCCAAACTAATAATTTACATTGCTGCAACATACGTCTACGCTCGCTGTTTTTACTTATATTACAGACTGGCATTTCTTCATGGGCTAAGTTTAATGGCAGTTTAAGCACCGAATGTGCCGTTCGACCACCATTGAGCAGTGTGGCGGCTATTCCGGAAGAGGCAACTGCTACAGCAATTCCTTTATCTTTTCGGATTTGCGCTAAAAGCAAGTTTAAAAGGTTTTTCCCGTGCCTTCGGGAGCATCCAACAATTTCTGTGGTGTAGGTAATTAGATTTTATCTGTATGTAATGTAACAGTCAGTTGAATAAAAAATCGTATACAAATCAGATCAATAGTTTTGGCGTAATGTGATTCTAGACAGAGTTTTAATGTTGTAGATAGGTAGCTGTGTATAGGTTCCTGTGGGAATGAGATATTTTCCCGAAGTAAAAAGTAGTCTGAATTTTGGTACCTTCCTACCCTATAAGTTAAGTAGTGTGATGGAATGTCGCTAAGTTCCGATCCAAGTAAAACTGTTAAATAAAGACAGCTGCATCAAAATTTTATCATAAATTCCCTAAATTATGGCGCCTACCGACCCTCTAAGTTAGAAAAGTGATCAAATACTAACTTGAAGTCTTAGTAACACTCAGTTAAAAAAAAAACATCAAAATCATTTCAGTAGCTATGGCGACATGCGCTTCTTGACACGATCACGCTAGATTTACGCGGGAATGAGGTATTTTCCCGCCGTAAAAAGTAGCCTGTGTCCGTGCCTAGGATCCTATCTTTATATTAACCAAGTCTAATAAACATCCGTTCAGATGTTAAGGCGTGAATGAGGTAAACTTTTAAAACAAACGATTAAAAATCACTAACTTAATTAGTTTTCTGCCTACTGCCTACGCCTTAAGTACGATGACGTGATCATTTTGATCTTATATCCTTTTCTAGGTTACTATCTATCACCTAACTAAATTTCATCAAAATCAGTTCAGCCGTTTAGGCATGATAGAGCAAAACTCCCAGCAAAAACCATAAAAAAATCACTAACTCAATTCAGTTTTCTGCCTACTGCCTACGCCTTAAGTACGATGACGTGATCATTTTGATCTTATATCCGTTTTTAGGTAACCATCTATTACCTTTCTAAATTTCATCAAAATCTGTTCAGCCGTTTAGACGTGAAAGAGCAAAAGTCCCAACAAAAACGACTAAAAATCACTAACTCAATTTAGTTATCTGCCTACTGCCTACCCCCTAAGAACGATGGCGTGATTATTTATAGCCTATGACCATTTTTAGGTTATCATCTATCACCATACCAAATTTCATCAAAATCCGTTCAGCCGTTTAGGCGTGAAAGAGTAACAGACAGACAGACAGACAGACAGAGTTACTTTCGCATTTATAATATTAGTATGGATAATATATTTAAACTTAGAGATGTTTCCTTATACTATGGTAAAAGTATCTATAAATGACTGAAATAGACGATGTTCGAAGGTACATAGTGACAAATTAATGAAGTCATCGAAATTGTTGCTAATTTCGATGACTTCATTGATTGTTACTATGCCTAGCATGAAAAGGGTAGCAAAATACTTGAATTTATTTGTTAAATTGAAATAGTTTGGTTTTTCCCACATTAATGATATAGGCTTCAGAAATCGGTGGCCACCATATATTATACATATACAGACAAACAGGAAAACAATATTCTATATAATACTCATTCTATTTTTTTTTTAATAATTTCCATAATTATTATTATAAATAATATATCCTTAGTTATACGATGATGTTTAAGGAAAGTTCTTGAAGTTTTTTTACCGACTTCAAATAGAGGGGGTAGTCAATTCGTGTTTTTTTTATGTTTGTTATCGTAGAACTCTGTCATTTATGACCCGATTTCAAAAATTCTTTTTTTATCTAAAAGGACATAATTCCAGTTTGGTCCCATTTTTATTCAAAAGTTCTGATGATGGGATCCATGAAGAATTGAGGGAACTCCTCAAAATTTTAGGCATACATATAGCAATTTCAATATTTTTAACAATAAATCAATGCAAATGTATGATTAGCGTGGCGAGGTGGAGCGACGATCTTTGCAAAGTGGCTGGGAGTAGCTGGATGCGGGAAGCCGAGGATCGTGCTAGGTGGCGTGCCCTTGGAGAGGCCTATGTCCAGCAGTGGACTACGATAGGCTGATGATGATGATGATGAAATGTATGATTTATTGTTAAAAATCCAGAAAGTGTAATTTGGTAAAGTGAAACTGATGAAGAAGACCACAGATGGACATCTGAACTTTTCAATAATAAGTATTTAACGGATGGTGATTTTTATAAGTTTTGATTATGGTTGTTCCGCAACTAATACTCAGCAAATGTAATGTAGCAAATAAAAATGGTACAATTGAACTGAACTGATGATGAACCAGGAAGGTAGGCAGCGGAACTTTATAATTAAACAATGTAATCTAGCCGTGTTTGGGCTTATTTGAATGGTCATGAGATGCACTTTTGCTTTAAATGATTAAATTAAAAAAAAAACGTCTTTGAGGGAGGAAAAGTGAGATAAGAGTTTGTATGAAAGTTCAACCTGTTTAAATACAATACACTTGGGATTTAAAAGTTTTTGGAAATTTTACAACTTGTAGTCTTTTTTTTAGTTCAAATTATTAAAGAAGATAATATGTGAAGTATTTAATATTTCATTTACTTACATAGAAGAGCTTTTTATGTTGTTTTAGTAAAAGCGGATATTTTGATTACATACCTACCATACGTGGATGGATTGTGAAGCGATTTGAAAAAAAAAATAGTCTAAGAGGAAATACTTCCAATTTGGTCCCATTTTTATCAAAAGAAAGTTCTAATGACGGGATCCATAAGGAATTGAGATAACTCTTAAAAAAATAAAGGCTTACACATAGCAATTTCAATATTTTTAATAACAAATCAAATATTTGCACTCAGTGCAATTTGGTTAAGTGAAACTGATGAAAGACCACAAATAACCATCTGAACTTCTCAATAATAAGTATTTCACGGATGGCCATTAAGTTTCGATTAAGGTTGTTTACTATATACTACTATATAATAATAATAATCATTTATTTTCATATTCATATAATACAATCCATAGATATATACCTTACAGACTATCATAAAATATAATTATAACTTTTGTTAGTTTATATTACTTAAAACTATGTTAGTAACACTTCACTAGCACTTCATTGTCGCAGTGGGTTCAGGTGGCACTTGTCCGCGGAAGCGACGGAACACCACACCTTTCGGCCAGAAGTCGTCTTTCATAACGAGATGCAGAAAACACGTTGGTACTCGACCACGTACGCCTTAAAGTTAACGTTGCGGTGCGACTCGAGTAACTGCACTCTCGCCGTGTATTTAGTCTTCTGACGGACGTACTCCACGATGTCCTCTGCCTTAGCGGTGTAATGCAGGCAAGAGATGTACACCGGAGTGTCCGGAGGCTTACGCCGGGTTCCACTGGAGCTGTGCCGCAACAGTTCTTTACAGCACGCTGTCGGCGCTTCCACCTTTGCACCGTCACGAAACCGTCGTTGTCAGCCCGAATTCGTTTCAGGCATAGGCTTGGCAATTTGAGTGGTCTACGTGACCGGCAGGTCAGCTGATCGCGCGGCGTATTATGTATCATTAATTTGTTCTAAATGAATTGATGAGTTATACGAGGAGGAAGAACCTACATATATAAGTAAATTGAATAATCTGACTAAACGACATAGCTCTAATTGACGCATTATAAGGAACATTGTAAATAGTAGCTCTGCTCTGAAGGAAATATGGCATATTGGAATTGTCTTATATTTATGGTAAGTACCCATACAGTTTTTATTTACTTTTTTATACTATAAAGGAGTTTAAAAAATAAAGTATGTAGTAGCCTAATAGTAAGCAGTTAAATTAAGTCTATCAACGTCTGCAATACCAGAGGTTATTACACGCACGTTCCCAAATTTTGAAATAAAGATACCGTAAAATATGTTTAATATTTAAACAGCAACCTTATATACCTACTTACTTAAAATATTTATTTTCATTTTTATATTATAACTAAACAAACCTTCTCATGTTTATATTTATTCATTCATATACTCGTAGGTGAAACCTGAAAATAGTTTGTACAAAATAAGTAATAGATTTTTAAAAAAAATTGTAAAAAAAAAATTGTAGTACACCCAAATTTTGACGGTCAATATTTTAATTTTACAAATACACAAACATTAATTATGTAGAATGTTTTATACTTGGTACCCACACGCAGCCCTAGCGGCACTTTTAATCTAATAAAAACAAATTTGTAGTGTTTCAGTATTTTACTACCTATAGTAAAATACCGAAACACTAAATTTGTTTAAAAATTGCATATATTCGAATTGTTTTATTCTAAGCTTGTATTCGAATTATACAATTAGATTATTACTATAAATTAAATTACTATACAATCTATATTAAATGTAAAGTTCAATAATAATTTCAATTATTATATTACTTAATTTTACTATTAATTTTTGAACTTTAAATTTTGTTCAGATTTTATGTTATCTTTATTAGTAATTAGTTTAGTTTTAGTTTACCGGTCACCGTTTTTTAGAAAGAAAGAAAGAAAATATAAATTATACTAGGCGGATGCAGTGCAGAACTTAAAATTAAACTAAATGTCAATTAAAGCAGGCATATCTATAAAAAATCGGTCGTTAAAATTCGCCCGAAAGTAAAAAAAGGAAGACATAAAATCCTTAAGAATATTACACAATTTAGACTCGCTGTTCTATAAACTAAAATAATATATCTCTAGGAAGGTTTTCCGCGAGAGGGGTATTCCTCGAAGCGCACCGATTTTGAAACGCACCTAACGAAGCGCACCTAAAGTATTCCTGGACACGCACCATTCAGGTGCGCTATAATTTCCTTAGCCCATCTGAATGGTGCGTTTCGAGGAATACTTTAGGTGCGCTTCGTTAGGTGCGTTTCAAAATGGGTGCGCTTCGAGGAATACCCCTTCCGAGAGACTATAGCATGGACTTCTTCAAGATAAAAGGTATAAGGTTTTTAAAGAGTAGGCTAGTAGTTTGAGTATAGTAGTGATTTGATTAATTGTTAGCCTTCTTAGTAAAATAAAAAAATAGATATATGTCATATTTTTAATGTTTTAAATTAAATATTTACGTGTAGTGGTGTATATAAATTTATAAACCACGTAATGAAATATAAATTTAGGTACCTCCTTATAAAAGGAATAATTTTCTTTTTCTTATTATACAGGTGTTCTTGGCAACAATCAGTGCTTGGCAACTGCGACGTTATGGTAAGACTCAATTATTTTTTTAGTAAGGGCGCGGTCTTATATTTTTGTCTAAATGAAGATGTATAAGCTATTATCATATTTATGAGTCTTGTAAAAGGATTCAAAATTGTAAATCATCTTTTTATAACTATGTACATACCTATGTTTTTCTAAAAAGAAAATATATTATATTATGTTACCGTTAAAATTACCTAGAATTTTGACTCATTAATCAATATTTTGAGTATTTTCGTATAAATCAATTTAAAAACTAAATGCTGATCCGTTTAAAAAAAATCTTTCACCATAAAGCTACATTATCAGCGAGTTACAAAGGCTATATTTTATTTAAAATCCAATAAGATCCTTTATTGGATTTTAAATAAAATCCATTATGGGATTACCCTACGAAAATAAAATAAACCTGCGCCGCTAGTAAGTTATAATTGATAATTATAATAAAATCGTCTATAGTTTATAATCTTTATAATGCTTATTACTGAATCACGGCAAAAATGCTGAACGCATCTGGATCTGTGATTGACCTTAAAAGTGTACCAATATAACATAGTTTCAAAGAATGAAATATATATAATAATACTAGCTGACTCAGCAAACGTTGTTTTGCTACTAAAATAGTAATATGGGTATTAAAATATAGGGGTTGGTGGTAGAAGAACGAAAATGTAGGGATGTATGTATTTTTTAATGCTAAATCATAAAAAGTTAAAATTGACATTTTTTTTAAATTGACATTTTTTTTAAACTGCCTATGCAGTTTCTAAGGAAAAGCAAAATTGATATTTTTAGTATATTCGAAGCATTTTTTTCATATTCACTCACCTGTTAAACGTTCCCTGGACTTCCACAAATAATTCAAAACCAAAATTATCCAAATCAGTCCAGCCGTTCTCGAGTTTTAGCGAGACTAACAAACAGCAATTGATTTTTATATTTGGAGATATAATAATATGTCAATGTACCAAAAGAATGTATAAAAAAAGTATATAAAAAAAATCGAAGAACGGTTGACCATATTCAAATTAAATTATAAACGTCGTTAACGAACGTTATTGTAATTATATTCAAATTTTAAAAACGTTTTTCAGACGAAGTTTTCTGGATTCCTGCCGAATGTAAAAATCTAGGATTCTGTTCAGTTAAACCCGTTGGATACCATAAGCTGGAGGAAAAAATGAATAATTTGCTTCCAAAATACCTTTTACAGGTATGTGTTTCAATTTCGATATTTTATACTACTTAGGTGGCAAACAAGCGTCAACCAACAACAACAACAAAAAATTGAATAAATATCCACCCTTACGAAGCTGGGACGAGCTGCTTTTAATTCTTCAATTTAATTTTTGTTTGGCGTGTTGGTTCCGCACCTTGTTACCACAAGTTGTAAATATTATACTCTGGCGATAAAAAGAGTGGCCATACTTTCTTACCAATTCTTTCCGAGGCCCTACCCCTGTCAGCAAATTAGCTGTACGCAAAATTAATGTTGACATTGGTTTATTTTTGAGGGTACATAAGTATCATGCGAAACAAACATGGACAAACGTGACACGGGATGACATCCAAATTTAACTCTGTTAAGTCTACGAAGAATAGCTAGTTGTTACATAAACTGACGTTTGCGTGGACTGATGCTTCAAGAGATGGACAAATTCTTTGGCAAAATAGATAGTGAAAATAAAATATTTTTTATTATACGTACAATAAGTAAATTGTAAAAGCAGCCGCTTGAATTTAAGCTTAATAAGTGTTCGCCGATAGTCGAAATCTTAATCAACACGCCTACAGCTCAGGTAAGTCCACTGAATCTGCTCTACATTAAGTGATAAACCGGATTGAGGAAGCCGTACAAAAAAAATACATGTCTAGGCACTTTTATAGATATACAAGGAGCCTTCAACAAAACCAACTTCTCCAGCATAAGAACCGTTACTATATTGAGACACGGAACAAAGCCGGTGCTTATGGATTGGATAACCAACAAGTTAATTCAACGCGTGGTTTACTTAGATAATACTACTCCGTGATCGGTAAGCGGTGATCACAAGAGGGTCCCGGGAAGGTGGAGTCCTATCGTTACTGGCAGAACTGGCGACTGAAAGCAGTAAGTGATCGAATTCCCAAAAAACTGTTTGAGGACCATCGCTGCGAGGGCCTAAGGTCCACGAAACTTAGGATCTTCACAGATGGATCAAAGACAGGTACAGGCAGTGGAGCCAGGATTTTTGCAGAAGACCTCAGCGTACACATAGCCCGCCATACCATACCATAGTATGAACGTTAAAAATTATAATTTTTAACTTAAGTAGTTGTACAATGGCTTTATAACAATGGCTCTCTCGCAAGCTTTTGTTGCTAAAAGCGAATTGGACGTTGGACAGCTTTTGACGCAAAATAAGTGGTATATAATTTGCTTATTTTACTTATTTCCTCTTTATTGTATACCTATACAATAAAGAGGAAATAAGTAAAATAAGCAAATTATATTTAGTACTAGGTATAATTTATGATTATTCCACCACAAATTATATAAATAAATGATAATAATAAATACCATCGCATATGGCATAATTCAGATAGACGCAACAAAACTATTTATACACCACAAAGAAAGAAATGAGAAGAGATAAAGTTAATGTCCAAGGAAAATTCTAGCCACAATCAGTTACGGAAACAAGGTAGATATGACAAGTAGGCTTGGTACCCGCGGCCGCATCTAGTCTAAAATACGCTTAATAACCTTTTTCTCCTTAAATGCTGCGTTGTTTAATGAAATATCATATATATTTCGCTAATCGCAAAGTAAAAATACAATTACTTGTGATCCATATTACTTAGTTGTTAGAACTTTTGTTGTAAGGTATAACTAATCCCTTTTATGTGTATAAGAAATGATTTGAAAACATAATTTTTTTATTGAATGAATTAAGGGACATTTTCAGATTTTTATTGTTCCACAGTACCTATCTGTTAGCATTTTCACTAATATATCCTTTAGATAGTACTTACAAAGAACCAGCATAGAGTTTTGATTTATTTATTCTAATATTGTTATAACACGAAATAATAGGAAATACCTGCTTATCTCCTATTGCATAACTCTAAACTGTTAGCATTTTTGTACATAGCAATGAATTCACTAAACCTATCCACTCCGCGAAAATAAAAAACTTTGGTATTATCGAAGGATTTGTGGAAAAAATATTGTATTCCTACTGGACTAATTTAGAAGGTTTTAAAACTATTTGACATATGTATAACAGGAAATTCCATTCACATTAATATACCTATTAATAATATTCTACAAATAAAGTACAAAACCCATTTTAGTAATGGATCGATTAATGAAGAAGCAATGAATATATTATGGGCAATGGAAATACATACTGTAAATGTATACGTTTTTTATTTTGTTTTTATATATTTCTTTTCTTTCTTTCTCTCGATTGCCACTGACAATTTTTCCTTACAAAAGTATTCCTGATTTTCCTTTCTGGATTTGGATCCGCTTAGAGCAATGAAAATTTAACCTGATATAAGATATTTATTAGGCTTGACAATGATGCAGGGATTCATTTGTTTTTAATAAATAGGTTTTTATAGAAGTTATTACCAAATAAGTATTTAATTAAATGCATATTTAAATAAGGTGGCATAAAACTAAAAAAAGCGAATCATAGCGTCATACTCTGGTTTTTTGCCGAATGATTAGTGAAAACATTTTAGAAATCGGTTAAATTTTGGAAGAGGAAAATCCGGAATACGAATCCTCGTTTTTTTAATTTTTATTGGCGGAAATTCTGGCCTGCGATTGGTCCTTTCGCACAGTTTGAGGGAGGGATAGGAATACGGGGGAATGGATTGATATTTATACAATAAACTATATATGTATATATGTGTGTGTTAGGAATGAATTTTCAAAACACTCGCAAGAGGCAGTCTCTCTTAAACCTCGAAAATGGTTTTCCATCCGCCGATTGATTTTAGCGCTACTGTTTCTATTTTACTGATTAAGATTTGAAAATTTATTTAAGTTTTTTGTAATTTCATCCCTAAGGGAATAAAATAAGGGATGAACGGTTGTATGGAAATCCGTCATTTTCAAAATAAAAGGCATGAGATTAGCTAGCGAAATGCTAGCTAATCTTCTGGTTAGAAGCAAAGGGTTTTATAAAAGCAACCCCTAAATTAAAATAAATGTTTTACCTGAGCTAAACCGGGGCGAGTCACTAGTTGTTAATATTTTTATGGAATTTTCTTTTACTATACAGGAAAACAGTAGAACTATGCAGTTTCACCCAACCCGAGTATTATCGTCGAGAGATGACTGGGATAACTGTCCATATTATACCAAGGTTGGTCTTTTATTATTTTCTAATAGGTGGATCATCACTATACTACTACCAATCACCAGAAAATTTTCTTAAATTAGAAAAAATATTTTCTGGTACTGCCATCAAATCTTCTTTCATTAGAAACATCTAATGATAGAAGATTTTGATGGCAAGATGGCCGAACAGATTTTCTGACATCTCCATTTATTCTCGCACGATATACCTCTTTTGTTATTCTTAATACTCATACCTATTCTTAATCTTGACTACCTTGGTGGTCCAGTGGCCGCAGTATGCGCCTGCTGTGCACGAGGTTGTGGGTTCGATTCCCACACAGGATATAACTTTGTGTGACCCGCAAAGAGTCGTTCTGAGTCTGATGTAATTTGTGTCCGTTAAATGTATGTTTGTAGAGTCCTCCGCGACACAGAGCTTGCTCTAGTGCTAGAATTGTCTTTTAAAATTGAATATAGTGCTCAAATTTCTATGACAGGAATTTGGAATTATATCACTATTTCACTGAAAGCCTTCAATTGTAAAATCTTTTTTTTTACCTCAGACGGAGTCAAGTTACCTGTACCTGTACAAAGAATCAGACAAAATTAAAGTGGATATTATTGTCCAGACCAACCTGTTCAGGCAAATAATTACGTCTGTAGAGTGCGCGTAAGTATTCTTTCAATACTAATATTTAATAAGAAATGAAATTTTGGTTTTAATGAATAAAATTCCTGTTTCATCTCGAGGGTGTCGTAGGAGTCGACTAAGGGAGTAAGTCAGGCCGACAATATCTACTACAAGAGAAGGAAAACTCGAAGCAAAACTGTATACCAACCCGTCTGGCCAGCGTGGTATAGTAGGCTAATATCCCTCCAAATGTATGGAGGTGACCTGTGCCCAGCAGTGGTACGTTTATGGGTTGTACATGATGATGATGAATAAAATCAAAAACTACTAAACTGATTTAAAAAAATATTTTCATCTTTAGAAAGCTACATTATCAGCGAGTAACATATTTTGTTAAAAAGTAAACAATGGACAGAGACAATGGATGGAGCGTGGGCAGGCCTCCAACAAGGTGCACCGATGGACAAGGACAGCTCAGGACCGAGCCATGTGGAAAACCTTGGGGGAGGCCTATGTCCAGCGATGGACGTCTTATGGCTGAGATGGGAACAATCGACCCTTACGAAAACTAAGTAAATGTACCCGTGCAAAGCCGTGACGTGCCATCATTGTCATCTCGGCCGAAAGCCGTTTAGTGACAACATTTGGAGCTGACCACGTCTATCAACAAACCCCAACATCAGCCCAACAAGTTTCAAAGCAATTTCACGCCATCTCAATTTTTAATATACAAGAAAATAAAATAAACTTGTATACTTAGTGTAAATCAGGCTTTATACATGTGTCAAAAATATTATAATTACTTAGTAATTTTATAAATACGAAAGAATTTATAAATACTTCTATCTCCTTGCCAAATTTCAGTCAGATCCATTCAATCTTTCTGTTGCTCTGTCTGTTGCCTTTTACGACTAAAAGATTGAATGGATTCGAATAAAATTTGGCAAGTCTCTGTCTGTTGCCTTTTACGACTAAAAGATTGAATGGATCTGAATGAAATTTGGCAAGGAGATAAATGGTATCCTAGAGAAGGACATTAAGCTACTTTTTATTGTGATAACATCCACGCTGGCGGAGCAATTTTAAAATTTATTATATGTATTATTGCAGGACTGATAAGATCCCGAAGGGCAACGCACAGTGTTTCCAAGATATACCCTGGGTTCAATCAGGAGAACTTAGGGCGACGTGTCATACTACTAAAGTTAATCGTTCACTCTACGTGCTTGATATGCATAACAATGAAATTGTCAAGAAATTGTTTGCAATACCCGTTTGCTGTTCATGCGCCACACAATTTCAATTTTTAACTCGAAATTAGAAGTATTCTAACATCGACGTTATCAAACAATACTTTTTTAGGTCGTGAGCCGATAGCTCGTGTTAAAAAAACCTAGTTGTGCTGTTCGATACACGCCTTAACTTTTATGAGCACATAAAAACATTGTTTATTTTTTTAAAAAGCAACTCCCGCACTAGAGAACAAGCTCTGTGTCACGTGGGACTTTACAAACATACAATTAAAGTACACAAATTATACCCAGACTCAGAACAATTCTTTGTGGGTCACACAAATTTTTGTCCTATGTGGGAGTCGAACCCACAACCTCTTACACAGCTGGCGCATACTGCGCCCACTGGACCACCGAGGCAGTCATTGGTTGCCGACTCTTTCAAGAAACTTTGTTTTGTAGTTCGCAACATGCGTGAGTTTGACAACCCTATCGCAATAAGGTTAATTTATATGGCACTAGCAAGACGTAAGTTAGAGTCAGCTTTTATCGTCTGGAACCCATACGAAAGTACATACTTACGCCTTACTTTTTGAGAAAGTTAAAAAAGCGTTCTTACGATTCTATTATAAAAATATATACAGTTACTATCCTTTCCTTTATCCTACAAAATTCTTACTTGGAATGTTGAACTTTAATTCACTCGAAGTAAGGCGTAATTACCATTTACTCATTTTTGTCAGCCAGGTCTTGCGCGGTAATTCTGATTGTCCAGAATTAGTAGCTCAGCTGGAGCAGCTCAGAGGCTTTTTGTCCCCAATATACCTAAAATCCAAACAAGACCACGGAACAATCAGCTGTTAGCTGTACCCTCTGCGCGGACAGTGAGTTATGCCAAGTTGGCATAACTCACTACTAGTTCGTGCATTGTCTATGCTCAATATGCTTCTGACATCAGAACCGGAGTGTGATCTGTTTGTGTGGAGATGGATGAAAGTATGTAGTGACTGTTTGAGATTTTGTGAGATGATGAATCCTTATGATGATGAATGATGTCCCATATTTGCAATATAAGGTTTCATAAAAATATGTATAGTAGGTATTATTATTTTCTCTTTGATTTGTTTTTCTTTTTTAATTATGTAATTTACTTTATTTTTACATAGTTAATTTTGTAAATAAATAATTTATATTGTGTAATATTAATTAGGTTTAAGATTTAACTGTTCAATGTTTTATGATTAAACTGTAATGTTGTGCATGTATTGAATAAAACAATAAAATAAAACTCCGTCTGGGCACTTATTGTAATAAAAGTATTGCTGATCATGTATAAAACATGTAAAAATTGGGTACGCCATTTTGTTATCGTAACATTTTATTTCTTTAAATTATCAATCATTAGATTTTAGTAAGTAATTGAGAATGTTAATGTACCTTAATTACGTTACTGATATTTAAAAACTAACGAATGTGTTTTATACTGAGCAACACATTAGAATGAGAACATTTAAATGATGTTCCAAACAGTAAACGCGTGGCGCACATTTCCGGGTGCCAATGGACAGAGTTGTCGGGAGGGAAATTTTCCTATAAAAAGCCATGCATTGCCCTAGATCGGCAGTCTCTCTTCGGACTGACTCTTAAGAGCTCCTGCTCCCGACAAAACTGTCGGTTTACTTGGTACAGCTTGGCTGTATATTTTGCATAGCTGTATTGCCGCGGATCCCGCCGATACGCTTTGCACTTAACTGAGTATAACTGTTGTGTACACGCGGTCATTCACGGATGGTCAATTGCCACCATTTTAAAATGGTGCCATTTTTTGATGCTGGACTGCGTTTCCAGCATGTTTACGAATTTTTGGATGGAAGAGATTAAAATGTTACAAAATAATATTATGATCTTACCAGACCTTTTTTATGTTTTTCTCAGAATTAATGTCATCTTCCGCACTGATGGCCTCTATCGTGAATAAAATTAGGAAGCATTATTATTAGATATACTTTAGGTATATACATGCTACAGTAATCAATATCTGTGAGTGTGTGTGTGTGTGTGGTGTATCAACCAGGAAAACACGTGCTGTAAGCGTCATCGGTTTTGCGCAATAGTTTCAGGCGATAAGAACTGCCGACGTCTGAATGTATACCTAACAAGCATGCAGTCTACGTAATTCAGTTACCGAAGCCTGATTAACAGGGTCTGCCTAGTTTGGAATCAGATGGTGTGTAAGTTTTCAGAAAATATGTTAATTATTATAGTATACATCGATTTTGAGAAGTAGGGCACCATACTAAAGAGCAAGCCCGACTGGGGAAGGATTTCCACTTTACAGAAGCCCACAGCCAAATAACTACTCACAGCGGAGAAGTTGTGTTCCTGTGTGTGAGTACAGTTCTCCAGCGCTAGTAGGGAAGCGTTTTGAAAGAAATATTTTCCTATCCCAGGGACACTACATCTTAAGATGTAGTGTCCCTGGGATAGGAAAAGTACAGCCTTGGTGTAAAAATGGGTCGGCAACCCGCAAGTCCAATCTCGTCAATACCTCTGGTATTGCAAGCGACCATAGGCTACGGTAACTGCTTAACATGAGGCGGGTCGTATACTTGTTTGCCACCCAAGTAGAAAAAAAAAGTTTGTTTCTGCTGGTATAGGCATAACTCTCCAAAACTCTTTGTAATTCTTCTGCTTCTCTAGCAGTTACTGCTTACTTAGTCTATTAGGTTTATTTTCTTCATCTTGTTTTTTACACATTATAGATTAGGAAACCAGCATTATGACCTAAAAGATTAACAAACATACAGTTAACATCAATCGGTGTGGTGGTTGTAGTTGCGAGGATGCCTCTGGGTCTCCTCTGTCGAGTAAGCTTTGAATGCAATGAATACATGCTGGACAAATGCGGGTTGATGGAGTATCAGATAAAAAAAGGCCTTCAATTTTTTTTTCTAAGACATGTGAGTTTCGTCACGATGTTTGCTATCACCGTTAGCAGAGGGTTAATCACTTGAATGGTACATATAAATTCCAAAAAGTGAACGGGAGCAGGGGTATTTCGTAAGAGCGAAAACGGAGTAAAATCAGGCTGTTAGATTGAAAATCGGTATTCCGTAAGTGCGAAAACCGAGCCTTTTTGACGTTTAGCAATTACCAAGCAATCACAACTGTCAGTTTGCAATCGCCGTTTCTTTGAGAATCAACCGGCCGGAATCGAACGCGCACCTCTTGCGTTCAAGTCGGTTACTTTCCCACTCAGCTATCACCGATCTTCTTCTTAAACATTGGGTTTACAGATGCGTTATAGATCCAGATGGGACCTTCCAAAAAAATTATCTGCTGGCCCCCATGAGTTACTATGGGATTGCATAATTTCCTAAGCAGTAATAACAGATTATTTTGACGTAATATTTATTAATTAGGTATTTGGTTAACTGATACTAGCAGGAAAAAGTTAAATTACTGGTTATAAAAGTCCTTTGTTGCATAAATTGATATCATTCTTACGGTGGTACAGGATAGAGAAGCATTGGAGGCAGTGCTCGTGCTGCTTCACGGGTACAGCAGTATAAATAAGTTTCTATCGTATTAGCACAGAATAAAAAATACTTAAGAGGAATAAGGAAAGAGTTATTTTTAGATTGTGACTAACTTGGTATTATCACCTGTTCCAGTTATGGAGCAGTGGAACTTTCTATTGTTTTTGGTAAATATACTTTTTTTTAACTAGCCTACGTTTGTTTATGTAGTATGTCAATAAATTACTGCCTTGTGGGTCTAGTGGTCGTTTGGCGGGACTGCTGATGATGACTGCACGAGGTCCCGCGTTCGATACTCGGGTCTAGTCAAAAAATGGATATTGGGTTTTTATGTCGAGAAATTCACAATAGCTGCCCGAAATTTGAAATTTGGTAATGTTTTCACCGCTAAAAAGCGTTTCGATTAGAAAGTATGTTAAGCTATTAGTCCTACGCCTGTTATCTCTCCGTTGCCATCCCATCGGACTATGAGAGTGGGGGAATACAGAGTGCACTTGTGTTTGCTCACACACTTGAGCACTATAATATCGCACGCGTAGACTTATCTCCGTCGAATAACCATTTATGGACCACACAATTTATTTGTCTCGTGTAGGGATCGAACCCTCAACACGCCGCGCTATGGTAAATGGCGAGGTAACCACTTAAGCTGCTCAATCAATAATATTTTTTCTTTGTCTGCAGGTAGCGGTGTTCTTCGCAACTACCAGTTTTAGGGAACTATCGGCTAATGGTAAGACATCTTTATTAATCTTAAATTTAGTTGACAGAGGTAGGGTACCATAAAAGCGGGCAAACCTAACTGGTGATGGTCCTCCACCTTTAAAGAAACGTTTAAAACACAGGATCCGCAATACGCAAGTGATACCTTTGGCATTACAAGGATATTTCGGCTGTGGTAACTGCTTAACATATATTTTACACCAGGGCTTTAAGATGGCGTATCCCTGGGATAGAAAAAAGTTTCATTCAATACACATCCCTAAATGAGGGCTGGAGTCCTGTACTACACAGGAACACAACTACACCGCTGTTTGTAGTTATTTGGCTGTGGTCGTCTGTAAGGTGGAGGGCCTTCCCCAGTCGGGCTTGCTCGCTAGTATGGTGCCCTACCTTTTTTCAATTGTATGCCTGAGAGTCCTCATTATTCTTGAAAACGTATAAAATCTGGATATTATTAATAGGAAAAGAATAGTAGACAATTTAAGTATTCATATTTTAAGTAAAAAAATCAAAATTTATCTTTTAAAATTTAAGAGCTTAAATAAACTTTTTTAAAGAGCGAAACGTCTTTTAAAAACGCTTCATTCGTTTAGGAGTTACAATAACACAAACAGAGTAAGGTTAATTTCTTACAGCTATCGAGATCCCTAATGAATGTAAAAGCAAAGGTTTCTGTTCCGTTAAACCAGTTGGATACGAAGAACTGGAGGAGAAAATGAACAATTTGCTTCCAAAACACCTGATACAGGTATGTGAATACAATTTTACAATTATTTTGATTCAGAATGGTTACTCTGAAACAGGAATGTTGGGATATAGGCGCAGGAGGTAGTAAAAGACGTGTGTACTGCTCGACAGTCTGATTTGTTGTGTCAGAGAATATTATATTTTAACATTAAGAATGAATGAGCGAATGTAGCAGTAATTTGACAGTTATACAAATGTTTCAACGGAACTATCAATTCCATCTCAGCCACAAGACGTCCACTGCTGGACATAGGCCTCCCCCAAGGTCTTCTACATCATTCGGTCCTGAGCTGACCTTGTCCATCGGTTGCCCGCGACCTTTACCAGGTCGTCGGTCCACCTTGTTGGAGGCCTGCCCAAGCTTCGTCTATCATATTATTATGATAGACGAATACTGGTAGACTATCAATTGATCAACTATTATTATTGTTATAAAGGCTTGTATTTTTGTAACATTTCAATAAGGAAAAAACTCTTATTTTGTTTGGTGGTAAAAAAGAGGTGGTGGCAAAGTGGGAAAATAACAGACTTGCACGCAAAACGTGCGAGTTCGATCCCGGGTGGCAGTACCAATGTGAATTTTTATTTATATGTACTTATCAAATGATTCACCATCTGCTAACGGAGAAGGAAAACATCGTAAAGAAACCCTGATTCACCAACTCGCATTAGGCTATATGCTATTCCAGACTATAATCTATATCTGTGCCAAATTTCGTCAAGATCCGTTCAGTAGATTTTTTGTGAGAGAGTAATAAGTCTACATTTTTTTTATACTACTAAGAAGGTAAGCAAGCATACGGCCCGCCTGATGGTAAGCAGTTACTGTAGCCTATGGACGCTTGCAACACCAGGGGTAGCACTCGCGCGTAGCTGACTCTTTAGAAACCTTATAACTCCTTTCTTGAAGAACCCCATGCTATAGTCTCTCGGGAAAACCTTGGCAGGAAGTGAGCTTGTAAGAATGTATGGTTGCTCACAACCATACATTCTTACAAGCTCTCACGTTTATAATATTAGTATGATAGACTGAATACTATTGCAAATACGAGAACTATCTAACTATAACTAATATAAGTTCTTTTATTATACAGGACTTCGAACAAAGAATTCTACAGAACAAGACGCCAAGACGGACATTAGTGAATGACCAAACTAACTGTCCATATTATGTCGAGGTAAGTCTTTTATTATCTTTACCCATTTTCGGAAAAAGAAAAGAAATTAGAAATAAAAAAAAATTGCCGACTTCAAAAATCCTACTAATATTATAAACGCGAAAGTTTGTAAGTATAGATGGATGGATGGATGTTTGTTACTCTTTCACGTAAAAACTACTGAACGGATCTGGATGAAATTTGGCACAGAGATAGATTATGGTCTGGAATAACACATAGGCTACTTTTTACAGCGATAACCAACATCCACGCGGGTGGCGCCGTGGGCAATAGCTAGTTGAAAAATAATTGAATGACAAATTGAAGTCAGGCTAGAATTAGCGTTCCAGTTTGCCACCCACTTCAGTCTGTAATTCGATTGACTGGCCGGTTGGTCCAGTTGTTAGTGACCCTGACTGCTTAACCGTTGTAGGTTTAAATCCTACACGGGAACAATACAAAATTTGTGTAATTCATAAATGTTAGTTCCAAATCTGGGTGTAATTTGTGTCCGTGAATTGTTTGTTTGTAAAGTTCCCTCTCGGACTCCGAACAAACATTTATGAATCAGGCAAAGTTTTGTTTCGTATAGGAATCGAACCTACAATCTCCTCCTTCAGCATTGTGTTAGAAAGAAAGAAAAAATATTTATTTCGCTCTGAAACAATAGGTATAACATAGGTAATTAACCTAACAAATAGCCTAGTTGAGGCGAAAATGGTCTTAACTCAGGTATGTAGCCGCTACGACGAAGGACGTAGAAGCGCTGGAATTCGCTAAAACCAAAGTGATGGGGTATTCCTCGAAGCGCACCCATTTTGAAACGCACCTAAAGTATTCCTCGAAACGCACCATTCAGGTGCGGTAACGAAAGAAATTAAAAATAAGGTGGTTAATACTTAAGGTGCGTTTCAAAATGGGTGCCCTTCAAAGAATACCCCAAAGTGACGCGCACGGGCAGAAAGCCACCTATTTAAATTTAAAATAACACACACAGTTTTACTGGAAGCGATGAATTTTAATTGTTTTCTTTTTTAGGAAATACAGGGGTACACGTACACGCCTAACGGTGAAAACAATACTAATGAATTAATAGTGCAGACCAATCTGTTAAAGCAAATAATAACGATTGCTGAGTGCGCGTAAGTACACACCTAAATACTCATATAATACTAGCCACCCGTCCGGCCGGCTGATTCTCTAAGAAACAGCGATCGCAAAATGTCAGTTGTGATTGCTCGGTGACGGCACACACGATTGCTAAACGTCAACAAGGTTCGATTTTCGCTCTTACGGAATACTGATCTTTAATCTGACAGCCAGATTTTGCTCCAATTTTCCATCTGACAGCCAGATTTTGCTCCGTTTTCGCGGTCGCTCGGTCTTAAGGAATACTCCTCCTCTCCAGCCGGCTTCGCACGGATGATATTTCCAATTCAACAATATAACAATATATCGCCTATTACACTCACAAATAACGTGGCTTTCTATTGGTAAAATATTTTTTTAAATCGGTTCAGTCCCAATCCAGAGATTACAGATTACAATGTATCAAACTCACAAACTTATCCTCTCTATAGTAAGTATAGTATAGACAAATAAAATACTTGAATGTTTTTTTTTAATTGATATAATTTAATCACTGCAGAATTTTGTACAGTTGTTGATGTTAAATATTAATTTTATATTTAATAATAATAATAATCGTGCGTGACCAGAGGGCTGGCACATATTTGGCTCAAAGAATAGATCCCAGTAGACAGTGACGTTGAGGAATATTTCGACGCTTAAACAAATATCAACGCACCTCTCGCCACCGACAAGGAGTTCATCCTCACATCCTTGCACCTCAAACATGCCGTACCGTAAGATTCCAGAGAAATTTCTTACCACGTACGATAAGGTTGTGGAATGAGCTCCCTGCCGAGGTTTTCCCAAGAGAGGAAGATAGCATGGGGTTCTTCAAGAAAGGAGTTATAAGGTTTTTAAAGGGTCGACAACGCGTGAGTGATACCCCTGGTGTTGCAAACGTCCATAGGCTACGGTAACTGCTTACCATCAGGCGGGCCGTATGCTTGTTTGCCACCTTGGTAGTATAAAAAAAAACTCTTAATTTGTATATTGTTTTTCCTTTTTTTGTATTTATGATTAAATTATTTTTATGTGATTCGATGAATAAATGTAATGTAGTGGAAAAAAAACTGATAAGTTCCGAACCACGCTGTGTATTAATGTTGCTGCAGATATATTTACTTTCTCATCACGTCAATTTTATTCCTTCCCTATAATTCATTTCATGTTGCCTAATTTAGTAATTTTTTGACCACTAGGTGCAGCTATGTACATTCGGCTGCTATGCTTTAAAAATGTATATATTATTAAAATTATTCTTTGTATTGTTGCAGAACTGATCACATCCAGAAGGGCAACGCGGAGTGTTTCCCCGACATTTTAACTCCAGCAGTTGAGAAAACTTGTGAAAATACATATGCATATCGTCCAATCTATGTGTATGATTTATAGAAGGAAAATCTTATAAAGAAATTGTTTCCAGTTTCCGTTTGTTGTTCATGCGTTATTCGTAATCGTTTTTTAAATATTGGTCGGCTTTAACAACTTTTATTAGCATGGTTGTCTTTTATTAGCTGTTGAGGCACAGATATGTATATCTATATCTGTGGTCGGAGGGCTCTTTTGTTGTACCTTAATTCCTGTGGAGAATTTGCTTAGTCATAATTTTTTCGGTATAAAATCCAGATGGATCCCTAGTCTTCAACAGCTTGAATCAATCCCAAGAGGATAACTTTACGACCCAGAACCGAAACATTTGGCGAAGAATGACGAAGAGAGCCGACCTCAAATGGACGGAGCTAAGACTAGGCGAAGAGAGAAAGGTTGTTCAAAGGGGCTCGTAGCTGCATAATAACTGTTAAGATTTTTAGATCTGAAGGAACATAGGGCCGACGTAATTCCGTTGTTTCTGCGTCTGATCTCTCATGAGTCGTATTGGATTACCAGTCAATCGGACTTCAAGAGTAAATTTTTGTTTAATAGACATGGCATGTTGGAACTACCTATTCTGTAACACCTCAAATGTACACATGTTCAGACAAATAAATTATCTTTATCTTTAAAAGTTTCACTCTCAATCCATCTTTTTACACCAGGGCTTATACAGGATACTTCATCTTTAAAGTATCCCCTAGTAGCTTGATAGATAGGAAAACGCATTCTTGCTATAATTAAAAATACAGATTATATAGGTGACTTATTTATTTTACTTTGAGGATTTACTACCCGAAGCAGGATGGGAACCTGCGCCTCTCGGGTTCCGGCCCAGGAATCCTGTTCCGGGCTTGACTTTTCCACAGTAAAAAAAATTTTTGAAAAAAAATTAAACCGACTTCATAAAGCTAAAAATAAATGAATACAGATTAAAATCGGTGCTAGACTCATCCTGTCTAACCTAATATTAAGTTTGGCACCGACTTCAATCTGTATTCAGTTATTTTCAGCTTCTTGAAGTCGGTTTAATTTTTTTTTTGACAATTTTTTTTATTTTTCTATTTTTAGTGATAAAATAAAAGTAAAATATATATGTAAAACAATGTTAATACATGTAACATTTGAGGGTTGCCCTCGATTTCATTGGAATTCCATCATCAGATCCTGACTTGCCAATGGGACCACCTCTAAAGTATAGGTACTCTTTCAATTAAAAAAAATATTTTAATAATCGGTCCTAATCGGTAAAGTCTTATAAATTTATATAAAAGTCAAAATTGAAGTATAAATGTCAGGATGTAAAAAAAGTAATAATTAATTAAAACTAAAATCACATTAAAACACTAATGATATCAAATTAAATAACAAATTATAATTAAAATGTACAGTTTATGTCATTATCATTTAAGAATGCATTGCATTTGGCAGCTAGTAAATTATTTAACCTTTTTTTTAATAGCCTTATACTTAAATCCTTGAAAGAGTTTGGAATTTTATTATAGATTTTAGGGGCCATACAAAATATACTCTTGGCAAGTAGAGCTGTCTTAGTAATTTCAAAAAAAAAATTAGCATTAGAATTATCAGCGGGTAACATAGGCTACCTATATTTTATTTTAAAAAAAATACAGGATGTATAAAGCAGATGTGGCAGCCCGAATGAGATTCTGGGAGTATTGTCCGAGCGGTGGGACTCACCTTTCTTTAAGCGGTGGCTGCAGCTTCATGCAAGTGCATGCCCGTTTTTTGTTTTGTGATATGTGTTTAATTTGTGTTTAATTTCTGTGTAATTTATAATTTAATGTCTTGTCTTAATTTATGTAATATTTTTGTGCTTAATTGATGTATTATCTATGGTTTTATTTTAAATGCTGAAATAAATTATTATTATTATAAATACTATGAAAACTTAATAAATGTCCAACCGTGCGAAACCGGGACGTGGCGCTAGTATTAAATATTTTAGTCTAGGTACTTAGTTTTATATTATTTAGGCTAGGTTGTGGTTATATCGTTATGCAGCTCGGTCTTATCTCGGCTGCAACACAGTCCCACGAACACATTTTGTTAATACTTTTCGGTGTTACTTTTTTCTAGTGTAGTATTTTGGTACTATGTCTTGTTTTCTGGAATAAAATATGTATAAATTGAGTAAAATTAGAATAAGATAGGCATGGTACCATATTAGTGAGCAAGCCCATCTGGTGAAGAACCTTCACCTAGAAGACCACATCCAAATGACTACACAGCGGTGTAATTGTTCCTGTGTGTGAGTTAGTCCAGTACGGTAGGAGGAGTTATTTGGCTGTGATCTTCTGTAAGGTGGAGGAAGACCCCAGGTGGCCTTACTCGTTAGTATGGTGCTCTTACTCTCTTCTTGAGTGAAGTTATCAAATCGAAATTTATTTGATTAGACTTACTTATTATCCCTACTATTATTATAAAACAAGCATACAGCCGCCTGATGGTAAGCAGTTACCGTAGCCTTTAGACGCTAGTAACACCAGGGGTATCACTCGCGCGTTGCCAACCCTTTAAAATCCTTATAACTCTTTTCTTGAAGTACTCCAAGCTATAGACTCTCGTGATAACCTCAACGAGGAGCTCATTCCACAACCTAATCGTACGTGGAAGGAAATTCCTGTGTGAATATTTTTTATCACGATAACCGGCGTTCATGAGGCTAGACTTGCAGACGACAACTATGTAGTATATTGAAGTCCGCGATTATAATAATAATATATAATTGATTTGCTAGCTTATCTTATCCAGCAATTCTAGTTATCTAGCCTCAGCTAATTTATTTTTAACCAACATCAAAAACGAGGAGGTAATCAATACGTTTGTTTTTTTATGTTTGTTACCGCAGAACTCCGTCATTTATGAACCGATTTGAAAAAATATTTTCTTATCCGAGAGGACATACTCCCAGTTTGGTCCCATTGTTATCAAATCAAAGTTCTGATGATGGGATCCATGAGGAATTGAGGAACATTCTCAAAAAATATAGGCATGCATATAACAATTTCAATATTTTTAATAAGAAATCAGACATTTGCAATCAGAAAATGTAATTTAGGAAAGTGAATCTGATGAAGTAGACCACAGATGGCCATCTGAACTTCTCAATAATAAGTATTTCACGGATGACGATTAGATAAATTTCGATTTCGAAGCAAATGTAATTTAGCAAATTAAAATGGTACAATTGAAATTAACTGATGATGTAGCCGGAAGGTAGGCAACAGAACTCCATAATTAAACAATGTAGCCGTGTTTGGGCTTTTTTGAATGGTCATGAGATGCACTTTCGCTGTAAATGATCAGATTAAAAAATGATGCATTTAAGGGAGGAAAAGTGAGATTAGAGTTTGTATGAAAATTCAATTCAATTAATTTATTGCGGATATGGGTACAAAGGGATGTTACAACTATTAACAAAAAAGTATCACCATACACAGCTTTGTAAGCATGTAAAATATTCTATCTGTCATCATACAAATAATTTATTAAAATTTAATATTAATTTACAATGTCACTAAAAACTACAATAAATACAATTTCAATAAGTACTTATAATGCTAATGGAAATCCAGTTATCATTGTCAAATAGTATATCAATGTCCCACACTTTTCAATTAAAAATGTATGTTATGTCAATGGATATTAAAATTACAATGTTCAACTTTCAATTCAAATAATAGGTTTATAATAATTTATCCGCTAAGTATTCTTTGACCGAGTAGTATGCTTTTTTTTACAGTGCCTTTTTTACATTATTCTTAAATTTATTAAAGTTAACAATTTGCAGCATTTCATTTGGTAAATGATTATAAAAGCCATACAAAATATGCTATTATTTAACAATGCGGTGCTATTTGCAGTAAAGCGAATTCTCATATTATGTCTACGACTGTTAAGTTTCTCAAATAGATTAATATTTTTTCTCACAAATAACACTACTTCAAGAATATAAAAATAGGGTAGAGTAAGTACATTTAACTCCAAAAAATGTTATTTTGAACAATCTGCTTTCATTTACAAATAGACCTTATGCATCTCTTTTGCGCCTTGCCACTTCCTTATCAGTGAAGTTACCCAAGAACATAACAAAATTGTATCTTAAGAGAGGTGTAACATGACCATGATATGCAGTTAACGCAGTTGGTGTATCAACAGTTTTTGACAGTGTATATAGAGCATATGCAAATTTGTGTATTTTTGAGGACAACTTTTCTATATGCGATACCCAATTCAAACTAGCGTCAATATTTAGTCCTAAAACCTTAGTTTCCTCTACTTGTTCAATTTCATGTCCTAGATAATTAATGTTAATGTTTGCCAATTTATTTACCCTATTTCTAAATGTCATAAAGTTAGTTTTGTCAAGATTTATTTTCAAATTATTTAATGTCAACCAATTAATAATGTTATTTAAAGTATTGTTTATGTACTGTTCTAAAAATACGTTATTATTGCCAGTAAATATAATAGTACTATTAGTCCGATCAAAGATTGCCTTAAAGGAGGGTATAGAGTGCGTGAGCGGGAACCTAAGCGATTTCTTAAAAACCTTATTCAGAATACTTAGAGAGATAACATACTAAAAGTGCTGACGCCTAGGAGGCGTGGCGGAGGCCCTCCCTCCGCCTCGCCTCCTAGGCGTCAGGACTTTTAGTATGTTTTCCCTCTAAGTATTCTGAATAGGTAGGATAGTAAGTTCCCGCTCACGCACTCTACAACTACTTTATTGATTGGACTATTTCATCTGCGAATAAAATAGATTTATGATTTGTCAACTTTGGTAGATCATTAATATAAATAATAAATAAGTGGTCCTAAAACACTACCCTGGGGTACAGACAACATTGTTTTTCTAGATTCTGATATACATATAATTGGTAAGTCTTTTAGTTTCAGAACATATTCTAACGATTTAAGTTTGTTGTATTCTATCACTAAAGTAAGATTTTATGAGATCTAGAATGTTCCCCCAAATGCCGTATGCATACAGTTTTTTCATTAATATGTCGTGATCCACATGATCAAATGCTTTTGTTAGATCCATAAAGAGTGCACACGACTGATCACCCTTATTCATACGACTAAAAATTGTACAAATAAAACTGTAAATTGCCATATTTATGCATTTATTTTTTCTAAACCCAACTTGTTCCTCGCAAAATAATTTGTTGGTTTAAAAAAAATGGTAAATACTGTCATGTATAACCTTTTCAAATATTTTGGAAAGAACAGGCACAAGTGCAATAGGTAGCAATTCATGTCATGTTTGTTAATTTTCTTAAACAAAGGTTTTATTACAGCTATTTTTAATTTATCCGGATAAACTCCACGCAGAATACATAAATTTCGCCGGATTGAAGTCGGTTTTTTTTTGTTAAAATTTTTATACTATTACAAATTTGTTTATTTACCTAAATTTCCAAATACTTTTTGTAACGCATTGTTCATTTCTGGTTCGAGCTGATCATAGCCCTCAGGTTTGATGTTGCAGAATCCCGGCCTTTTACATTCATCAGGAATCTTAATTACTTCATGTAAATCTAAAAATACAAACGATATATCGTATTAAACTTATATAAACTTGGTAGTAGGAATTATGGACCGTTACCATGACATTATTTTTTATACTACATACTTACTACTTATGTGGCAAATAAGCATACGGCCCGATGGTAAGCAGTTATCGCAGCCAATGGACGCCTGCAATACCAGAGGTATCACCACATTCTTTTTTAATTAGATATTATGTACCTATCCATTGATTCAACTCAGCTAAAAGACGTCCACTGCTGAACATAGGCCTTCCCCAAGGGTTTCCACAACGTCGCGGGTGACCCCTATGTATAATAAGATAATACATAAATGCAGTACTGTGACTAAATAAACTGGATTAAAAAGATTTACCTGCTGGGGCAGCATTGCTCACAGCCAAGAATGCCAAAATCTGAAAATAAAAAAAATCTTACTTAAAAAAATTAATTACGATTTTACAAAAATAACATTTAATCAAAAATCTAGTTGTGTTCCTGTGTGTGACTACAGGCCTCCAGGCTCATTTAGGGGTGTGTTTCGAAAGAAAAGTTTTCCTATCCCAGCCATGGTGTAAAAAAATGGGTCGGCAACACGCAAGTGATGCCTCTGGTATTGCAGGCATCCATAGGCTACGGTTACTGCTTAACATCAGGTATGCTTGTTTGCCAACCTGCCCCTCTAGAGAAGTGGCATAAACTGTAGTCAAATCGAAAAGTCAAAGAACAAAATGAAGGATTTGACGGAAGTTTGCGATATAATGTCGTACACTTACGTCAAATCCCATAAATTTGCGCTTTCACATTTTCGATTCGTCTATCGTTTAATATTATGTCACTTGTCTACAGTGGCCGATCCGTTTAGTAGTTTTTACGTGAAAGAGTAACAAACATCCATACATCCTTACAAATTTTCACATTTATAATATTACGAGGATTATTTAAATAATGATTACTATTATTTGTATTTACCGCTAATAATAAAATATTCCACGACTTCATTATAATAAATTAGTAAAATTTCCGTAAATACAGTAATCGTACGTCACTAAGTTAATTTTAGATGTTGTCCACCTCACAGTTATTATTCGACTGATGCTGGATCGCTGACACTCAGCTTTATATGTTATTAGCCATATATATACAGGGTGGCTTAAAAGTAATGTCTAAATTTCTTAATTTTTTTATACTACTTCGGTGGCAAACAAGTTTAAGGCCCGCCTGATGGTAAGCAGTAGAATATGTAATTTGAGAGATATAATCTACTTTTTTTTTAAATAAGAACAACTCCCACATTAGAGAACAAGCTCTGTGTCTGGGGACTTTACAAACATACAATTAACAGGCACAAATAAGACCCAGACTCAGAACAACTCTTTGTGGGTCACACAAAGTTTTGTCCTGTGTGGGAATCGAACCCACAACCTCGTGCACAGCAGGCGCATACTGCGGCCACTGGACCACCAAAGCAGTCAGTTATTGTTATTATGTTTACGTAATATGAATAAACCTTTAAACAAAGCAAATTTCAAATTCTTTTCTTTAGATTAACCAATTATGTATGATTAACTAGGTAGACCACTGATGTCATATCAGAGTCTCTAGACAAGTGGCATAAGCGATAGTCGAATCGAAAAGTCAAAAAATAAAATGTGTGGAATTTGACGTGAGTCTACGATTTAATGTCGTAAACTTCGACTAACGCTTATGCCACTTGTCTAGAGGCTCAGGTTACGGTGGTCCAACCAAGCGGGCGGGTGATGGTTGTTTTACATGGGAGTTTTAGTCGGTATGCCGGCGGCCTACCATCTCTAGGCCAGAGAGAATCTCTAGATATATTTAATTTATTTCATTTTATATATTATTAATATAATAAATACAATTAAACTCATACATTTTCTAACAATACACACATACACAATAATGCAATTACTTTTGCACAATCCTGTATATAATTCAGATATAAGATATCCTTACTAATATTATAAATGTGAAAGTTTGTAAGAATGGATGGATGAATGTGTGTTACTCTTTCACGTAAAAATTACTGAACGGATCTGGATGAAATTTGGCACACAGATAGATTATGGTCTGGAATAATACATAGGCTACTTTTTGCAGCGATAACCGACATCTACGCGGGCGAAGCCGCGGGCAACAGCTAGTAATATATAATAATAGCAGCCCATATACGTCTCACTGCTGGGCACAGGTCTCCTCTCCTCTATCAAGAGAGAAAGATGGTTTACGCCTTAATTCACACACGCTGGCCTAATGGAGATTGGTGAATCACATTTTACACTTTAGAATTTCTTCTAAGACATGTGGGTTTCCTCTCAACGTTTTCCTTCGCCGTTAGCAGATGGCTAATCATTTGATTAGTACCTACATAATATAAACTCCACAAAATTAAATTCACATTGGTATTGCCGACAGGGATCGAACTCGCTCTTGCGTGCAAGTCGGTTACTTTCCCACTCGGCCACCACCGCTCTCATTATATACTACTCAAAACAAAATAAGGGTCACTAGTTTATTTACATTTAGGTGCACTTTAGTAAACTGAAAGTAACTGATACGTAGAATTATATTGATATAACGAACTCTTTGATGTTTGATCTCTTTTATGCTGGTGTTATCTGTTCTGTGCTGGTGTTTGTGTTCCTAATTTGATAAGTATTGGCCATCATTTTAAGAAAAAAATATTTGGATTTTATTCTTATGTTTTTATTCGATTGTCTTCTTAACTTGTTTCGGTTATTTTAGGAAAAAAGTTTTACTTTTTCAATTTTAATTGATTTATTTATCATCTCGCGTTAATCATGCCACCAGTATGAAGGCACATGGATAAAATTACAGCAACCAGAGCTATAACTATGATTCAAGAAGAACGTTCTCAGCGTTACGTGGGTTTGCAGTTGGGTTTTTCTCGAAGAGCTGTCCAAAATGTATTGAATTGCTTCCTAGAGACCGGCAGTGTTGCCAGAAGACCCGGTTCAGGTAGAGTTCGTGTAACTACGGCGCACGAGGATCGGTACGTCCAACTAAGTGCTCGTCGTGAACGTACAGTAACGGCCCGTAAGTTACAACACCACCTACGGCTGACAACGGGTACCCATGTCAGTGATCAAACTATAAGTAATCGATTGCACGAAAACCAGCAAATGTCAAGACGACGAGTTGTTCGAATTCCTCTGACCAGGGTTTAACGTGCAAACTGTTTAAGACTCTCTCGTCAGTATTTGAAAGTTTTAAATGATGATCGGCGTGTTAGGGTGTGGAGACGACGCGGCGAGCGGTTTTCGGAGTCCTGCATCCACGAAGTTGACCGTTTCGGTGGTCCCAACGTAACTGTTTGGGGTGGGATAAGTTTACACGGTAAAACAGAGCTCACCATTTTAAATGCGAGTACCGTAACTGCAGAACGTTACATCGTGGATATCATTAGGCCTCAAGTGATCCCATTCGCACAGTGAGTGGGGCCTGGATTCATCCTGATGCAAGACAATGCCCGTGCACACACAGCTCGATCGACCCAAACTGTCCTAGAAGAGTCTCATATTGAGGTAGGTATACCATGGCCAGCTAACAGTCCGGATTTAAATCCAATCGAGCAATTGTGGGACCAATTAAAACGAAGGGTTAGAGAGAATGAGCGAGGGGTCTACAACAAACAGCAGCTGATTGACGCTTTAAAACGTGCCTGGGATCCAGATGAAAACGTGAGGAATTTGATCCAGAGAATGCATACGAGGCTTCATTAGTGTATTGCTAAGAGAGTAATACTCGTTACTAAAAAGAAGAAACAAAAGTGACAAAAACAGTATTTTGACTTTTTCCGGGGATTTCTTTTGTTCATGTTTTTCATTCAAAATGGCCAGTTTCGTTATGAACTTAAAAATAAGTTTATATTTAAAAATATATTTTTAAATACAAGCTTTTATAGTGTATTTATGTAATACATGAGTGTTTATGCATTAAATATTCTTTAAAGAGCCCAAACACGACACGGCTGTATTGTTTCGTTGAAAAGTTTCTATGACTACCTTTGAACATCATCATCACACACTGAACTCCACCTTAAAATATATTAGCCATGAGTCTATATCAACAAATCCAAAAACGACGCGGCTATCTTGTTTCATTAAAGAGTTCATCAGAGCCATCTTCTGACTTCTTTATCACGTCCTAAACATTCATCTAGGTATATAATACTCATCAAGATAAATCCAAAACACCCAAACACGACACCGCTATCTTGTTTTGTTGAAAAGTTGCCGTAGCCACCTTGCGACTTCATCATCACGTTCTGAACACCCACCTACGAATATAGTACTCGTCAAGATAAATCCAAAAGACCCAAACACGACACGGCTATATCGTTTCGTTGAAGAGTTACCATGACCACCTTTCGACTTTATCATCACTTCTTAAACACCCATCTAAGAAAATAGTACTTGTCAAGATAAATCAAAAAAATACTCAAACACGACACGGTAATCTTGTTTCATTAAAGATTTGCCATGGCCACCTTCCGACTTCATCATCACGTCCTCAACACTCACCTAGGAATATACTACTCGCCAAGATAAAGCCAAAAGACCCAAACACGACACGGATATCTTGTTTCGTTGAAGAGTTGCCATGACCACCTTCCGACTTCATCATCACGTCATCACGTCCTAAACACCCATCTAAAAAATAGTACTCGTCAATATAAATTCAAAACACCCAAACACGACACGGCTATCTTGTTTCGTTGAAGAGTTGCCATGGCCACCTTTCAGCTTCACCATCTTGTCTTGAACACCCATCTAAGAATGTAGTTCTCGTCAAGATTAATCCAAAACACCCAAACACGACATGGCTATCTTGTTTCCTTGAAGAGTTGCCATGGCTACCTTCCGGCTTCATCATCACGTTCTGAATACCCATCTAATAATATAGTTCTCGTCAAGATAAAACCAAAACACTCAAACCCGACGCGGCTATTTTGTTTCGTTGATTCCTATGGCCATCCTCCGACTGCATCATCAGACCAGCTCCATGGTACCATATTATTGCATTGTCACCGAAGTTACGTAGGTATACCAAATTTCAGCTCCATCAAACACCAGGAAGTACTTCAAATCTAGCTCACAAGATTTGCTAACATACAAACTAACTAACAAACTAACTAACATACGAGTACATTGCAAGCTAAATAAAAGCTTGTAAAAACAATTCATGATCATTATTTTAAAAAATTGTTAGCTTAATATTATAACCAATAACATTATTTTGTAGTTCCATAAGTTAAACAATATAATGTCTATTGTTTTCGCGGTACAGCAAAGAATCTTAGTGGCCGTTATTTTGTTTTGAGTATAATTAGTAATAATAACAAATTACGGGATCCCTACAAAATCTAACTAAATGTCCACCCGTGCGAAGTCGGGACGTGCTGCTATATATCCTACTAATATTCTGCCCTGCTAACAAAGAACGACACAATTACATGACACAAGTTAAGGGATAAATGCTTCTAAAGATAGATATTTAAGATACATTCTCCCATATCTTTCGACATGTGGGTATGCCTTGAATTCTTAGTAGGACAGTATTGTAAACGTGAAAGTTTGTAACAATATATGGAGGTATGTTTGTTACTTTTTCACGCAAAAACTGCTGAATGGATCTCGATGAAATTTGGCATAGAGATAGATTATAGTCTGTAATAGCACATTTCTCGTATGCATCCTGAGAGATGGGCTCGTATCGTCACACAGTGAAGATGGGCATCGCCGCCGAGGCCGACCTAGAAAACGCTGGCGTGACGACCTGAATGCATATGAGAAGGATTGGTGGAATAAGGCAATGGACAGGCGGGAATGGAAGTCAATGGGGGAGACCTTTGCTCAGCAGTGGGACAATACAGGCTAGTAAAAAAAAAAAATAGCACGCTAATTTTCATCGCGATAACTGACATCCACGCGGGCGGAGCCGCGAGCAACAGCTAGTGTAATATAATAATGAAATTACTTTTGCGCCATCCTGTATATACTCTAGATATAAGATATTAAGTTTATAAAGCTGCTACTCATACGTTAACTATGGAATTCCCTACGATACCTTGATATCAGTTTACAATAATATTATGATGTAAATTGTAATAATTAGTACTAATTTACAATATGTTATCTATAAATACAACAGTTAACCTTATGATACGTATTGACAAATTATTTATATATTATCTCGGTGACGCATGGTGCCTACGATGATTTCGGGGCTTAGTGCCGACTTTCGCAATTTGCCGATTATTGTGTCGTTTTTTTATACTACCAAGGAGGCATGCATACTGCCCGCCTGATAGTAAGCAGTTACCGTAGTGCCGTACCTATAAATTGAACGTTTAAGGTTTCCAAAGAGTTGGCAACGCGCGAGTGATACCCCTGGTATTTTTTAAATTATATTTATCGTTTTTACAAAATATACTTACACAAAATTACAATAGTTGCAACTATAAACCAGTTTTTTAGGCAAGTGCTCAGTTCTTTTTGACAGCTGATCTAATCTCGAACAAGGTGATCCGACAGGGAATCAACATTATCGACATAATGACATTTGAAGTGGCAGTGGGCGGTTTATATGCCGCGAAACCGATAACACAGAATACTTAATAGTACAATAGTGCCGATAACCATTGAAGTAGACGTGTTCTTAATTGAAGACCTTAACAAAGTGACTGAAAGCAGCTAGACATGATAAGCCATGCCAAGTAACGCACACTGAAAAGGCGTATAGCAGATGATGATGACCCTGGAGGTAGCTAAATAAAACAATAATAAAAAATAAATAAATGTTTTATTTACAGTTTTTTTATTTATTTATTGTTTTTTAAAAGACAATTCCCGCACTAGAGAATAAGCTCTGTGTCGCGGAGGACTTTACAAAAATTAACGGACGAAAATTATACCCAAACTCAGATCAACTCTTTGTGGGCCACACAAAGTTTTGTCCTGTGTGGGAATCAAACCCACCTCGTGCACAGCAGGCGCATACTGCGACCACTGGACCACCAAGGCAGTCAATAGTATACAAACCATAGATATATACCTTACAGACTAACATACAATTATAATTTTGTTTTTGTTCGTACTTATATATTACTTAGAAAATATGCTAGTAACGCTTAACTTGCACTGTAATGTCACTGTGCGTTCGGTGGCAATTGTCCGCGGAAGCGACGGAACACTACACCCTGCGACCAAAAGTCCTCCTTCATGAAGAGATGCAGAAAACATCAAATTCAACTGTCATCACCGAAAGTGATATATCTTGTACTATTTGAGAAGTACGTGACTAATGACGCGAGGTTTCAGGCGATAAATTGGTGATTGCATCCATTCACTAACAGGCGTTTAACTTGGGAATTCCAATTACTGATATTATTTATCGTTTTTTCCTGTTCGTCGATGTGTGCGTTAGATACGATTACTATACGAAAATATATCACAATTCTGCGTCACTATCGATCAATTAAAGGTCCAAGAAATGATCTATTGAATGATATCATGTAGAATATGCATCAATTGATACTAATGCTGATGAATCAGTTTCATTTTTCTTTACCACGTAGTATCTTGAATCAAATTATGCTTTAGGGTTTTCTAAGCATAAGTTAGAATTTCATATTTAGTTAGTAGGTTAACTACTGACTGTTAACTCAGTATATTTTTTAAGTCACAAGCACATCTGATTGACGTGGCCGGCCGGCTGATTCTCTAAGAAACAGCGATGGTAAACTGACAGTTGTGATCGCAAACTGACAGTTGTGATTGCTCGGTGACGGCACAATCTTTTGACTAAACATCAAAACAGGCTCGGTTTTTGCTCTTACGGAATACCGATTTTCAATCTGTCGGCCAGATTTTGCTCCGATTTTTAATCTGACAGCCAGATTTTGCTCGGTTTTTGCTCTTACGGAATAACCCTGCGGGATTAATTCCGTTATGGTGCAAAAAATGGTCGGTCCTTATACAAAACATAATTTCTATAACTCTAGCATATTTTTAAAGACAATCACCGCACTAGGTAACTAGCCCTGTGTCCCGGGGGACTTTACAAACATACAATTGACGGACACAAAGTATAGCCAGACTCGAAACAATAATTAATGGATCACACTAATTTTTGCCCCGTGTAGGTATCGTGTGGTGACGGATTAAGAACCAGTCACCACCCCGTTTCATCCTGAGGGTGTCGTACTAAGGGAGTAAGTCAAGCAGACAATATCTACTGCAAGAGAGGGAAAACTCGAAACAAAACCTTATACCAAACAGTCTGGCCAGCGTGATGTAGCAGATACTGGCAGTGGGACATTTATGGGTTGAGATGGTAGGAATCAAACCCACAACATGCCGCGTACTGTTTAATGGCGAGGCAACAACTTAAGCCACTGAATCAACCATGCAGTCAATAATGCGGTTTCAAGAATGAAATACAGCGTCAAGTTAAAATTACCGTATGAATTCCAAGAACTGATTATTGTTATTGAATAGTAGGTAATTAGTTCTCATCATTCATTGAACATCATTGTCCAACCTAAGGATTGTCTTGGTTAGGAAAATGGTTTGGGGATTTTTGTCGAGAAATGCCCAGTGTTATCCTGGTAAATTACACTCTTTTTTTTTCTTTTCGAAATTTCTTTATTGGGCAATAAGATTACATAATTGTTTGTACTTAACTAGTGTAGGTACGTTATATCCTAGATGTACAATAAGTAAGAATATTAAATGTGTTTTACAAGTATATAAACTTATTTAACACTTATAACATGAATATTTGTAAAAACATTATATGGTCAGTAATTAATAGAATATTGTTAAGTAAATACTTAATATGTAAGCTTTAGTGATAGCAATTACATTTTTTGCAATGATATTTTACTATGAGAAGATACACTAATGGCGGTAGATGATAAATAATAAGTAAATACCGGCCTGTGGCCGCATCGGACGATCCGCAGTAAGCAGCAAGGAAGATTACTACATACATGTAAACTACACCCACACAAGCGCGCGCCGGCCGCCGCTCATCGCGCGAGCCACCACCTCCTAATAATATCTACTGATAATACGGGCCGGGATGGCTCGCGCGCCGACCTAGCGGGCCGCGCGCGCTCGCATGAATGACACTACTAATCATCGCACTCTAGAAATAAGTGATGGGGTAACTTATACTTGTTATATTTATCGATAAACGGAAGATTTTTCTTGCGTGTTTTGCATAAATTTTTAATTAGTTTGTTTGTGTTTGCAGGATTTTTGTGTATATAGAATTTTTCTGATAATTTATAGATGTATACGTTAATTGCAGGTAGACCGATTTGTAGGTGTAGTTTTTTTAAGTTAGTTCGAAATGGTGTATTATAGGCGTATTTTAGGGCTTTATTTTGGAGAACTTGAAGTTTGCTTATGTTAGTTTGGCAAGTATTGCTCCACACGGGACATGCATAAGTAATACAAGGTCGAACCAGAGTGCAGTATATTCGCAGCTTAGTATGACTGCTGAGACATGACCGTCTGTTTAAGATGGGTGATAATGCATTCATAGCTTTGACACCCTTAAGGTGCAGGTTACAGATGTTGTCAGTCCAGTTAAGTTTGTTGTCGAGGACAGTTCCAAGGTACTTAACCGAGCGACTCCATGGAATGTTAAAGTTGCCAACCTTTAGCCTTCGTGTCGGCAGTGTCCGCTTTCTAGTGAACATAATGGCCTCCGTTTTGGATGCATTGATTTTAAGCTTCCACCTGTTGAAGTAATCCAGGAGTCTGTCAACAGAAAGTTGGAGGCGGCTTATCACTAAGTCGATGTCCGCAGAAGAAGTAAGACATGCTGTATCATCCGCGAAACAGGCTAAGTTTGTTCTCGTCTGTACCGGGATGTCATTAAGATACAGTAAGAATAAGTAGGGGCCTAAGATAGAGCCTTGGGGCACCCCGGCTGGAACGGGATTTGGTGGAGACGTATAGTTCTTAACGTGCACTCGGAAGCTGCGCTCGGATATGTAGGATTGGATCATTTTGATAAGAGGAATTGGTAGGTCGAATGCAATAAGCTTATGAATCAGTGCTTGATGCCATACCGTGTCAAAAGCTTTCTCAATATCAAGAAGAAACATTCCGGTGGATTGCTTCAAGTTGAGGTTGTGTGACACGATATCAGCAACTCTAGCTAGCTGGTGAATTGTTGAGTGCCCTTGACGGAAGCCAAACTGCTCATCAATTAAGGATTTATTTGATACACGTCGTAGCCGTGAGTACAGGATCTTTTCGAATAGTTTGCCGAGGCAGGGCAGAAGACTAATTGGGCGATACGAAACTGGATCAGACGGATCCTTACCAGGTTTGTGGATTGGGATAATTTTAGCGTCTTTCCATGGGGATGGGAAGTATTGCAATATTAGACAAACATTAAAGATTTTTGTTAAAAGGATGATACATTTTTGAGGCATATTTCTAACCAACATGTTTGAGATTTGATCTGAACCGGGCGCTTTACGGGGCTTAAGGGATGCTATAAGCTTTCTGACTTCAGTTGGTCGAGTTAGGACAGAGTGTTCAGTAGGTAGCTGGTCTTCCAATATTGACAATGAGCGACTAATTGCTGGGGTTTCCTCGCTGGGCCAGTCACTAGTGAGTAGCATGTTATTGAGGAAGCTTTCCGCCAGGGTATTGCACTGGTCTTGTTGGGATGTGGTAAAAGAGTCATTATTTGTTTTTAAAGCTGGGATGGATTCAGTGGCAGCACAGGAAGAGCGCAGACCCTTTACTAAGCGCCACAGGTCATTACTGGGGTTATCAACCCTTTTTAGTTTGCGATTCCACTCTCTGTCATTGTTATTTTTTATAGCAGTGTTAATTTCAAGCTTAAGTTGATTAATACGATTAATAATAATTTTACGTGCTAAGGAACCTGTTTCTAATAGAACGCATCTCCGTAGACGGTTTTTGTGCTGTATGAGTCTTTTTATGCGTCGCGGCAATGTACAAGTGGTCCACGGTTTGAAAGTAGAGTAAGGGACACATAAATCTCTAGCCTTAAGAATAGTTTGTTGAAAGTCAGTGATTAATTTATTTACTTCACCAGTGGACTCGCAAATTTTGGGAGACAAAGTTATATTTTCATTGAGGTAATTTCGAAATTTGTGCCAGTCCGCCTTGGCATAGTTGTGTTTTGCAATGGGGTTTCGTCGGAAGTTAGTAGTAAATTGCGCAAAGACTGGAAAATGATTTGAGGACAATGCTGGAATAGTTCGTATATCGTCAAGAAAATTTAGATTATTTACAAGTAGTATATCGGGAATGGATGGGCTAAAGTCCGCATTATAATGAACAAGAGTGCAGTCACGAGGAGCGTGTATTACGTAATCATTACTAATCATATGATTATACAATAAACGGCCGCGCGCATTACCCGTGCCAGGAGACCACAAGTAATGTTTGGAATTCATATCTCCCATGGCCAGTACTGACTCACCAGAAGACATGAGGCAGTCGATATCACCAGTAATTAGTGGGAGGTTTGGAGATTGGTATATGGAGTAGATAATTACATTGTTATTAAGTAATTTCAGGGAAATACCTATAGCTTCCAAGTTCTGTGTAGGTGGGGGAGGCATTAGAGTATGTGTCAGGTCAGATCGAACGAGTATGGCTACACCCTGGCCGACATCGTTGTCATGTTTATCCATGCGATAGCAGGCATAGCCGGGAATTTTTAGATTTAGGCGTTTGGTTAGTTTCGTTTCACAGAGTGCGATAACGTCAGCTTTTAGTTTACTTACCGCTAGATCTGTGAGTTCACGCTGCTTACTGTGAACGCCGTCAGCATTCCAATAAAAGATACTTAGCTGCTGATGTTTATGCATAGTGGCCGAGGTGGGTTAATATTAATATTACTTTGTCCATGAAAGTTTTACATTTTGTGAATTCTTGCTTGATTGACTGGATGGTGTTTAGGATTTCCAGCATTTCGGCAGTTTCAAAGTCTTGCGAGATCCCCTTAACACTAGCTCCTGAAGCTTGAATACGCTTTCCTTGGTTAACCATGGGGGGCATATCAGTGGTCTGTTGTGAGGAAGTAGGTATCCCGTCTATGGTCGATGGCTGCTTTCTTGTCTCAGTTTGTACAGGAGCGTCAGTTTGGTGTTTTGGTAGCTTGTCCTTACTGGAGTTGACGATTTGGGCCCAAGTGTTCTGGCTGATCAGGGTCTCACAAGTAGCCTTCGAGGGAATGATCTTGCGGGCTACTTCACGTTTCGATACGCTTCGCTTGATTCTCTCAAGGTATTTCAGGCGTTCATTGCACTGGGAGTAGTTTGCAGGGTGTTCTTCCTGACAGTTACAGCAGCGAGCGGGCTCCGTTCTGTCTTTTTTAGGGCAGTCCCGAGTTGGATGTGTGAGAGCGCACTTTACACATCGTGCTGGTCTGTTGCAATTCCTAGAGGCGTGTCCAAATCCCTGGCATCTAAAGCACTGTGTACCAGATTTCTTAGTCCGCTTGTATCGCTGAATATCAACGACACAGTTAAACAAGTACTTGATCTGTTTGAATTTGACCATGTTGGTTCCACTTGGTAGTTCAATTAGTAAAGGTGGACAGTCCGTCGGATATCGTGTTTTCAGTTCGGTAGCTGTTGCGCCTGCGAATCCAAGCGACTCAAGTTCTAAGGGAACACTGCCTTCAAGAAGCTTTGGCAGCCCTTTGATGACAACTTTTGGAGATTTCTCGTCCTTGCGCGTGAAAGTGTGGAAGGCTATGTTGTCCTTGAGCAGACCCTCTTTAAGCTGTTGATGGGTTTTCGTTGAATAGCACTGTACTCTCACAAGCTTTCGTCCTCTGTATTGCAAGTGAAAGTCTTTGCTGTACTTCATTATTTGATCCCGGATATTTTGATGAGACCACTCAGCTGGCACCTCTATAACAATTGGAGGAGTGTTGTTGATAACTTTCTTCATGCTGGCATTTTGAAAGGGTTCCAGGGGAATCTCGTTTGCGTCGATAGGTAAGCCTGTAAAGCTATTATCTGTAGGCGTTTGCTGGTCCTTTGTGTCTTCTATGGGGTTTATGACAAACTTCTTGGGTTTTCGCCATTGGTCTAGGGGTACTAGCTCCTCCCTTGGCCTCTTACTGACCAAGTTGGGGTTTGATGATGATCTTAATAAGAACTTCTCCATGACGGACTAAGGCGTAATCTATCGATAGATTTATCGATAGCACCTTAGCCCATCACTAGTGCGCGCGACCGGTCGACTAATGCAGAGTGGGATTTCTAAAGCGTGCGGCCGCGACGAGAACGGACCGCTAACTGAAAATTACAATAATGGTAAATTACACTAGGTTCATCCCCTAATACAGTGGATCAATATCAACAAATAGCAAATGAAGCAATGGGCACGCAGGCAAAGCATCACGTGAAAGTTAATACAATTTAGTATTATAAGACCCTTTTGTCTTTCTCTTTATACTACTTGGGTGGCCAACAAGGCCCGCCTGGTGTTAAGCTGCTACCGTAGCCTATGGACGCTTGCAATACCAGAGATATCATTTACGTGTTGCTAATCCATTGTTTTACACCAGGGCTTTGTGATGAGAGTATCCCTGGGATAGGAATACGTTTCTTTCGAAACGCATCCCTAAATGAGCGCTGGAGTACTCACACACAGGAACACAATTATACCGATGTGTGTAGTTATTTAGCTGTGGTCTTCTGTAAGGTGGAGGTCCTTCCCCAGTCGGGCTTGTTCGCTAGTATGGTGTCCTACCTCCCTTGTCTGTCTCACTGCATAACAAAGGCCTATCTACTTTCCATCCATTTCTTTCTATCTAGATCCGCTAAAGAGCAGTCTTCGTTAAAGAAGTCCAACTTTGGTTGGCACGGTTGGTTCGGTGGCTTAAATGGTTACCTCGCCATTTACCACTGCGCGGCGTGTTGTAGGTTCGATCCCCACACGGGACAAAAAATTGTGTGATCCTTAAAATGATTATCCCGAGTCTGGGTGTACTTTGTGTCCGTTAATTGTATATTTATAAAGTCCCCCGCGACACAGGGCTTGTTTCATAGTAGGTACGGTTTACTTAACTTATCACAAAATACGATTGCATTATTTTTTTTATTTAGACTTTCACTCGAGTCCATCTCATTATCTTGCGACCAGTTTATCTACTCTACTTATTACCGCTATTGAAGGTAGGTACATAGTTATTTGAACTTTTATCTTTTGGGATTTCCTCATATAATACTCATTATAATAATGGAATTATTATAAAGTTGTTATCAAATGTTGCCGCATACCGATATTCTCAACAATGGTAGCGAAATATTGCTTATTGAGTTCTTGTATTTTTTTTTGAGTTAAAGGACGATTCGCCCGCCATTTGTTCGCCCGAACGGGCCAAACGACCAAATTACAAAATTTATAATATTTTATTGGGCGTTTCATCCGATGGAGGTTTTATTACTTTTCATGTACAAGCAGATTTTAATGCTGTCTGAACAAATGGCGGGCGAAACGACCTATTACTCATTTTTTTGTTACAGTGCAATATGCTGTTTATTTTTAATATTTTCTATTTATGCTAAAATAGGTATGTAATTTACTATATTTAAAGTAACATGAAAGACTAATGAGATCCGTAGGAGAACCAAAGTGACCGACATAGCTCGAAGAATTGCGTCAATTAAGTGGCAATGGGCAGTGCACATAGCTCGCAGAACTGATGGCCGTTGGGGCAGAAAGGTTCTAGAGTGGCGACCACGAACTGGAAGACGCAGTGTGGGCAGGCCTCCAACAAGGTGGACCGACGACCTGGTAAAGGTTGCGGGCAACCGATGGACAAGGTCTGCTCAGGACCGAATGATGTGGAAGACCTTGGGGGAGGCCTATGTCCAGCAGTGGACGTCTTGTGGCTGAGATGGAAAGACTAAGACTGGCTCGACGAACACGATTAGCAAAATTTCAAGGCATTAAATAATAACTGAATGTCTCTGTGACTCTTTGGAGGTTCAATTAATTTTCTTTTATAAGTCATTTAAAAGAACTGACGATATTGTAATTTTGGCTATATAAGGTATACGCTTTACGAAAGACCTTTTAAAATGTTTCTGAGTCAACACACTTACACACAGCTTAAGATTGTTAGTACAATATTAGTAGATAAAATATTTAGTAACGTCTTTACGATCTTCGAAGAAACGAACTTTTTAATTCTTTTTTTTTATTTTAGTGACCAGTCGGTCTAGTAGTTATGAGTAAGGAGGCTGACTGTTAAATGAGGGTCGTGTGTAGGTTTTTTTACTCAGGACACATCTTTGTGTGGTGGGAAAGAACCTTTGTTTTGTGTCTGAATGTGATTTATGTATGTATTTTGAAATATCTTCTATTTCTTAATAGTTTGCCACAAAAATTATGTTTACCAGTGGTCTGTATGCCATAGTAAGTAGGTATACGCTCTGTCTGTTCGGCTTCTATATATTATTCATAATTATTTAATTATAATAAAATTATATAATGCGTTTTGATATTATTTCAAATAAATATAATTATGTCAAATAGTATCGATTATGACTAAAAGTTATAATTGATGGTTACTATTTGACATATTGTAATATGTCATGTAAAAATACAATTGTATTGATAAACATTCTAGATACTTGTTATTATTAAGTCAACATTATTATATTTATTAAAATCCAACAGGACCAAAATTACTTGTATATTTGTAGGTAAATAACAAGATCGAAAAGTAGTAGTAACCAGGCGTGCCACAGGGCGTCGTTATAGACCCTAACTATAACGACGCCTTGTGGCACGCCTAGTTTGGTTGAATTCGATAAGGCCTTTGATCACGTTAACACAAGAAGATGAAACGGCGTGAGATATTCATTTATGCTCGTTTATTAAAAGTGACTCACACAAATTCCGGGGGATGTCCACATACCTTGCATACAATTACCTTACTACACTAAGAACTGTGCTGTTACGCCATTACTCACATTAGATTAAAAACAAATGCGACATTTTTAGGTCATGAAATTTAGGAGAAAGATTCATTAAAAACCAAAGTAGTATATAGTTTTCCTTGTATTCTTTGATTTTATGTAGAAATGAATATGGGGTAAGTACATAATAAAAAATCTTGGTGTTACTAGCACTCAAAAACTTTTACAATTTGCGTTTCAATATTTGTGGTAACAAGGGACGGAAACCAACATACCATACAAAATGAAGTTTAGGTAAAAGTATTTAATTAATAAGCGAACAAAATACAATGAATTATAAGAAATTAATGAAAGTTTCCCATTATAATGAGGGATTGTCTCCTTTTGTAAGTATAAGAAACGTGTCACGATCACATTGCAATCTTAGTAAATATGTAAAACCTATATCTTTATTATTTAAAAATAAATCAGGCCATGGTGAATCATTTCCTAGTCGTAAATAAAATAATTTGAATTTGCTTTTTCCAAATCGTTAGAAGGTTGTATCAGATCGTGCAAAACGTGAGAGTCGATATGAATTAACATAAAGGGCATTCCAACTTACAATTTTTTATAAATATGACTTTCCTTAAATATGTGATTCAGATTTCATATTTGAGGAAATTCGTTTCTTTTAATTCAGCACTGGTTTTTTGCAAGGCTGTTTTGTTAATCGATAGCTCCAACACTTGCTGAATTGGTCTACCTTTTTTATACTATTTAGTTGGCAAACAAGCGAATTTCCCCGCCTGATGGTAAGCAGTTACTGCTTTAGCGTATGGACGCTTTCAATATTAGAGGTATCTCGTGAAATACTAAAACTAGGGTCTTGTGACAGAGTATCTCTGAGACAGAAAAACGTTTTGTTGAAAACGCATCCCTAAATAGTTGTAGGTGTAGTCAGAAACAGCTCTATGACTATAAGAGTGGGTATTTTATTAGCCCCAAAACCAAAAAAAACAATGCCTAAATGTCATTACAACTGTATTATGCCTATTCATATATATGTCACCGGAAAATAACAAGAATCGTAAGTTGATCACTTTCCTAGGTAGTTGATCAACTCTCGGAAAATAATAAACGGCAGTTGAAATGTATTATTTAACGTAGGTATGTATTTTAGTAAATTGATTAATTGACGGCGTCTTGCCGTTAAATCATCCGACGAAGGCGAGGTGTGCGTTGATTGGTTGAACGACTCACGTACTTTTACACCGCTTCAAGTGAAAAAAACAAAAATGTTATTCAAATGATAGAAGAATACAATCTTGCTAAAATTTTAGGTTAGGTTAGGTTTTTTTTTCTATCTCTAAAATATCTGTATTAAAATAAGACATCTAAGTGTTTGTTAACTTTATGAATAAACACTTGCCAAATGCTTGTAATTAATGCCGGCGACCAATCAGAGAACAGTGTATTAAATGACGGGTAATTGTGTACCATTGAATACTACACTGATCAACGACTGGCTCATTTGTGGATGATTTTACTTGTAGCAAAATAGTGAATTATAAAATTACTGCCAGGTACCGTAAGTTGATCAATTTACTAAAATTCAATGCGTTAAATAATACATTTCAACTACCGTTTGTTATATTCCGAAAGTTGATCAACTTCCTTGAAAATTGATCAACTTACGATTCTTGTTATTTTCCGGTAACATATATATTATACTAACGGCCTGCCTCGACTTCGTCCGGGTTAAACTATTTCCAGCGCAAATTTCTTTTTTTTTACATAAAAACCTTCGCCTGACAATAACAAACACAACAAAAAAAGAATTACTGATATTGGTACAGCCGTTCACGCGTGATGCCGTGACAAAGGTAAATAGGGATTCATTTCTATATAATTATAATGTATTCATAGGTTCGATCCGCACAGGTGTGGGGACAAAAAATTGTGTGATCCATAAATGTTTGTGCCGAGTCTGGGTATACTTTACTCCTTCCTCCTGAACTAAGGCACAAGCTCTGAGTCATGGGGGACTTTACTCTCTCACGACACAAAGTTTGTGCGGGAGTTCTTGTATAAGATAAACCGGCCAAGTGAATGTAGGGTCACGCACAATGTAGGGTACCGAAATTGCGATTTCCAATATTGCGGACTAAGAATAAGGTATCTATGGTTTCGGCATTCATGACTTTTCAAAACATAGGACAATGGTAACAATTTTGTTTAAGTCTTGAAATACTTAGCATTAAAAGGGTAGCGGGGAAGGAAAGTCACTCCACCGGCGGTTCTTTATATTAAATGTTTAAATTTAAAATTGGGTAGGTATAAAATGATATACCTCATGTTTTTTTTTCTTGTTCGTATGTACCTACCATAATATTCGCGGGGGTCGCAGTTCTAACCTAACCAAACCTACTGATTATTTTAATATGGTCAGGTATTTCTACTTCTACTTCTGACTACGAAAATTACAATTACAAAGATTTGACTCATTTCCACTATTCGTGTTTTTTTTTTATTTTCATAAAAATACGGGAAATTATAATTATATAGAAAGGCTTGAGACATAACCCCACAGTTACAGAAATCTTTAAATTCATGAAACTTAATTCAAGCCCCAATCTACATAATTTTAACTTAACCAATAACATTTTATAAGTTAATCGGCAATTACTCGTAAACTTGTGAAGTCTACTTAGCTGTCCTTAGCTTTCCTTTTAATTTCGTTATATATACAACCGTGATTTTTTAACATTTACCGGCCAAATGTTGGTATTTTATATAATATACCTACCAACATTTGGCCGGCAAAGGGACACTTGGCTCTAACAAAAAGTATTTCACAAACAAATCTCTCAATTAAAAAACTGCCTAAACAAACCTACAGTATTTTTAAAAGACCTATTCAACAATACCCAACACCATGGGGTAGTTGAGAAAAAAATAATCATTTTTATATATATTTCATTGTTACTTTACATGTACCGGATTTTTTTTTGATTTCTTTAGCACTTTGTTGGCATGACTAATATGACGTATATTCGTGCCAAATTACAGCTTTCTAGGACTAAGGGTCTCTGAGCTAAGCTGCGGACAGACGGATGGACATAGCGAAAATATAAGGGTTCCTTGTTTACTTCGGAACCCTAAAAATGAAAGGTTATATAAGTGGGAGGAGTATATAAATGACAAATCAATATAACTGTTATATAAATTTATCTGTATGTAATTCAAAAGACATATAAAATTTATTTACTTAATACAATTTACAGATGACCGATGGACAAGGTCAGCTCAGGACCGAATGATGTGTGAAGACCTTGGGGGAGGCCTATGTCCAGCAGTGGACGTCTTGTGGCTGAGATGGACAATTTACAGCGTGCCATTATATGGCAAAACATAGCGATCCAATCACTACTAAACTTCTTATCTTACGTTATATAATAGCCGGCAAACGTCATGACAAATGCGCAGAAAGAGTTTTTTAGGTCTCTTTGGTGGTATGTGCGGGCCACGGGAGGCGGGGCGCGATAATAAACCAATCACAGGATTAAAGGAATCGCGTCATTGGTTAATACTGTTGAACAATGCACCTTGCACTACGAGTGCATCTTAATACATGCCAATATTTGTTCAAAATGTTTGCATACTATTATAAAAATTATTTTCACATTCCTAAACTAATGATATTATTTTATAAGTACACTAAATATGTATATCTTTGCCAGCAAAGATATTTACAATTAAAATAAGTAAAAAACTAAACTAAATGCAAAAAGAAAAACTAGTATCTGCTAAGTACCACTGTCAGTATTAATTAAATAAACTTTTCGACAAAACAGTATTATACAAAAAAAAAACATCACTATGATATTTTAAAACTATCTGATGTGTTTGGACAGTGGTACAAAATGCTACATTTATAATAAATTATTTATAATTTAAAATAAATTATACATAAAAATAAAAACTGTCAAACCAGTGACACTAATAATTATGCACTATAAAATATCTATCTATCTATCAAAAGAGGTAGGTTATCATACGATTGCAGCTCGTCTAGAAAACCACAGCTAAATACTACACAGTGATGTAATTGTAAAAACAGATGAAACAATAATAAATTCTCTGCCTTATTCTAGTTAATTTAAATAACAATTTTAAATATCGAAACAATTACTTGTTTTATATAGGCTTTTAGTGAGTTATATCTAATCAAGTCTTTTAAATCATTATACAATGTTATGCGAACAAATATCGTATGTCATCTCTGTTTTTCTTGACTAGTATGACAAAGACAAAATGTGAGACAGAAATGATTTTATAAAGCTTTACGATTTGTTATCAAATGAAACTTTGCACCTGCAGCACGCTGGCACTTCATATTTCCTCTGAACTACTTTTTTTCTCTCAATATCGTACACATAAAGGGTACGCATAACAGTCGAAGTCACACATTCGGATTTCATGCGGAAGTTATTTACTGCCATCCCCTGGAAGCACTGCTCAGAACTTGTACTGTCAATGTATTTGTCCCTGATTAAACAAAATAAAAAACATTTAAAATACATTTCGTAAATTTAAAATACATTGCTTAACCTTAAAATACTTTTCATAAATTTGATAAAATGCGAAATATCTTTTGCCTGTTATGGTTACATTGTTTGATTTGATGACAATTGACAAGCAACAGTAAAGGTCTCCATCATTTAAGAATGTATTATTAAAGAAACGGTTTTCTATCCCTGTATCATGATGAAGATGAAGAATGATGAATCATCTCAATAGCCTAGTGTTCAAAACTTTTGCCTTACTTAGGTATTGCAAACATCTATAAGCTATAGTAACTGCTTACTATCAGGCCGACCATACGCTTGTTTTCAAACTAAAAAACAAAAAAAAATACTCACGCGCATGACACAATTTTGACGTGTTGTCTAAATAGTTTGGTTTGAATAATAATATCAGTTTTGGTGACGTTTTCGTCATGGATGTAAAGGTAGCTCGAAACAACCTGAAACAAAAAAAAATACATTAAATAAATGATGATGACAATGAATAAATAGGGTCTTCAAAAATACCAACAAGTAAACTAAATTAGACTAAAATATATAAACATTATATACCTATGACTATAAAGTAGCTAAATTATATAAAAAATGATGGTTGGCCTATGTGACTGGCCTGTTAGTGCTACGCCAGAAGTCGTAGGTTCGATTCCCACACGGGACAAAATTTCGTGTGATCTATTTAATGTTAGATCAGAGTCTGGGTGTAATTTGTGTCCGTGAGTTGTATGATTGTAAAGTTTCTCGCGACACAGGGCTTGTTCCCTAGTTTGTGGGTTTTCTTTTTTAAGAATAAAAATTATTGTGAACCTAAAATCTAAACTAAAATCTTTTAAACTTTTTCAATTTATACCTACACTTTAATGGACAATGGGTCTTAATTGTGTTGTATTTTTAAGAGATATTATTATATATACGATTTTGACCTAAGTAAGTGCTATGTTTATAAAGAGTAGGTACCTTAGTCTCATAAGGGCAATTATGCCAATCTTCTTTGGGTGATAGTACTGATGTTTCATATTCATCTCCCATCCGATCACCATAGTCCTGTAAAAAACAAAAAAAAAATTAAATACCTCCTACACTTGAAACATTGAATTTAATACACACTAATTATTATTATTAGACCTACTATATTATTATTATTATAGGCTAAGCTACGGCCTAAAAAGGCAAAGCTGTAACGAACGTGGCAGAGGATAAAACCCAAATATAATGAGTGTGAAACCGCGAGAAATAGCTATGTATTAATAATGTAATTTAATGTGTTGTTTATGTTTAGAGATATTACGTAACATAAATTTCATATTATTTTTCAGTATATTACTCAGAGTTTTCAAAATATTACGCAACATTATTTATTTATTTAAACTTTATATACACAGAATGTATAATGGCGGACTTAATGCCTGAGGCATTCTCTACCAGTCAACCAACAGGGTGATGCGGAGATTATTTATAGTAGGTGCACAAAGTCTCTCGTCTGAAAGGTTACATTTAAAATATATAACTTAAAAGGACAAATTATATCATAAAATATATAAACATAAATATACTAATCAACATATAAATATATATATATATATACATACATATTATAATAAAATATACTCATTACTGTTGTGATGAATCTGCCAGATTTTGAAGTAAGAGTTGCCGAACCCTTCCTTTAAACGCGTTACGGTTAGTGGACATTCTGATTTCAAGAGGGAGGGCATTCCAGAGCAAGATGGATTGTATAGGAAAAGAGGAGTGAAGAAAACCAGAGTTGTGGGAAGGACATGCTAGTAAGAGATTGTTCGAGGAGCGAAGATTTCTTTCATGTATCGTGCAACGATATTTAAATTGAGAGGTTAAATAAACGGGGGCATTAGGATGCATAAGAATGGAATAAAGGGTAGAGAGTGCGCGCAAACTACGGCGCTGACGAATGGGGAGCCAATTTAATTGTGAGCGGTAAGTAGACACATGGTCATACTTGCGAAGATTGAAAATGAATCGAATGCAGTTATTGAGAAGACGGTCGAGTTTATTGAGAAGATCTGCATTCAGGTCGAAATAACATACATCACCATAGTCGATCAGAGGGAAAACCAAAGTCTGCACAAGCATCGTTTTTGTTTTGCAAGGGAGAAAGTTCTTTAGTGGATATAGAGTACGCAGGGTACCGGTAACTCTCTGGCTAACGTGTGCAACTTGGGCTCTCCAGTTCAAGGTAGAATCAATATTCAAACCGAGGTCTTTAACGTATTGACATAGGTCTATGGTAGTCCCGTTGAAAATAATTGGGGGCAGAACACTAGTGTCTAGTCCGCTCATTAACCGTTGGCTGCCCACAACGATGGCTTGGCACTTAGCGGGGTTTACCGTTAAACCAAACCTGTTAGACCAGTTCCTAATGTGCTCTAAGTCTTTATTTATCATATCCACCGCAGATGAAACGCAGTCTACTCTAGACTGTGCGTAAATCTGCAAGTCATCGGCATACAGGTGATACGCACACTGAAGATTTTGTGTTATGAGATTAATAAATATTGAAAACAACATTGGAGATAAAATACCGCCTTGAGGAACGCCAGAGTCAATGTCACACAAATTTGATGATGAGTCATCATAGCGGACTGACTGCTGGCGACCTCGAAGATAACTTGAGAACCAATCCAGGGCATCGGACGAGACCATATATAGGGAGAGGATAGATAGAAGGATGTCGTGACTGACGGTATTAAAGGCGCTTGAAAAGTCAACTAGAGCCAGCACACTGACTTTAGTGTTTTCCATGCCCTCCCTAATATCGCCAGTCACTTTAAGGAGCGCGGAAGAAGTGCTGTGACCAGGTCTAAAACCAGACTGAAAAGGGCTTAATAGGTTGTTGTTAAAGATAAACCTGGAGAGCTGCTTATGGACACTGGCCTCGAGCACTTTGGATAGGAAAGGAAGAATGGATATTGGACGGAAGTGATTGGGCTGAGAAGGATTAGGAATCTTGGGTAGGGGAATAACGTACGCTTTGCGCCACAGGGATGGGTAAATTCCAGACATAAGGGAAAAATTTATAATGTGGGTTATTGGCAAGAGGAGATGATCGAGGATAGCTATGATCATGCGGCGGCTGACATTGTCGCAGCCCACAGCATTAGATTTGATGGAAAGGATCGTTTTTTTGATCTCATCCGCACCAACTGGAGAAAACTGAAAAGTATCAATATAGGGGCGAGGTTATCATGTTGAGCAACATTTTTTAACGAATTATTTTATTGAAAAATGGCATTAGATACAGTAGCGACATCTTGTTGTTAGCAGTGACATTACTTAAAAGGCAAATATTATTTTTCAGTATATTACTCAGAGTTTTCAAAATATTACGCAACATTATCATGTTGAGTAACATTTTTCAACGAAATATTTTATTGAATAATGGCATCAGATACAGTAGCGACATCTTGTTGTTAGCAGTGACATTACTTAAAAGGCAAATATTATTTTTTCAGTATATTACTCAGAGTTTTCAAAATATTACGCAACATTATCATGTTGTGCAACATTTTTCAACGAATTATTTTATTGAATAATGGCATCAGATACAGTAGCGACATCTTGTTGTTAGCAGTGACATTACTTAAAAGGCAACGTTATTTCAACGAGAGTAGGCTGGGTGCTCTGACACATGAGAATTCCCTTTTTGCGTCATGGGAACACCGTATTACGTTGTTTTTCATCATGTCGCTCAATATGATTCAACACAAATTTATACTACAATAATAATGAAGCTAAATAGTGTTTGTTTATTGTTAGAACGCACTAATCTCCTAAACTTCTTTCCTGATTTGAAAAGATATTTTTGTATTTAATAGACCAACTTTTGAAGAAGGTTGTAAGCTATTTATCATTACGCTATGGCCATTAGGAGCAGAGCTGTAGCCATAAACGTAATACGGGACGAAGTCAAAATTTATGATAGGGCCAGCTAATATATAATAAGGGGTAACAAACATTTTACGTACTTTAATAAGGAATTCCGGTAGCGCATTATTAATCTGGTCCTCTAGAAATTCATATCCCTCAGGTTTGACACTGCAGAAGGTTTGACCTTTACACGCTGTAGGGATTTTAATCTTGAATTCTTTATCTAAAAGAAACAAACATTGAAATTACATACACATACAATTGGAACGAAAAATGAAGCGAAGGCCTACACGTTGGGCCAACATTAGCCAATGTTAGCCACAGTATCTAATATTTAAGACTACGCAACATTATTTCATGTTTGGCCAACAGGTAGAGAAAGCTTATAGATAGAAAGAATATTCTTTATTGTACACCGAGCAAAAATACAACAGTATTTAAATAATAGTTTGATGAATAGATATAATCCTTTACCTGGCAATTTCGTTGCTTCAAATTATAACAAAGTATATTGAAGTAAATTATGTTTTTGCTCAAATAACCTACTAAATTTATAGTTGTATATATTTTAATTTAGCATCATTATTTTCATTATAAAACACAAAAACTGAGAATCTGCATTAAATTATTGAAAGTGAAAATTGTTAGTTACCTTCTGTTGGAGCAGCGTAGATGGTCGCCAAGAACAGGATAGCCTAAAAAAAAAATTGTTTTTAATTTCCATATAATAAATAAAACTGGTTTGAAAATAGTTCAGTCAAAAAGACCTACAGGACTTACGACCGAAATTACGACCTATAGCAATTTATTTTTGAATTTTAAACAATGACAACCTTAAGGCTAGGCAATAAAGTTGTTAATTAAATTTCAAATTAAAATCGATAATTCACTATAGTCTATTTAAAATAGTATTGGTACTGTGACGTTTGACATTTAAAAATAGATATCAATGAAAATGAAAGATGATTTAATTAAATACTCTAGGCTCTTGATCGTTTAATTAGCCAATTGGTTAGAGATGTGTTCAATCATTTTCTTCCATTTTCATCGTAAAATGTTAAATGTCATAGTACCCATGCTATGTGAAATAGACTTTAAAGATTTCAATCATAACTACAAATAAAACAATACTAAAATGAATATTTACCACACAAAAAACAAAATTATACGACGCCATTTTCTTTCAGTTATTTGACTTTAATCTCTAATATTAAATAGACTGCACTATGCAACAATTTTATTTGTCAATTTAATAATTGAATAATGTTAAATTCTTTAACACACTGTTGCTTCTGTTAAGTATAATCAGAGACTGTTGGCAAACTGTTGCGAAATACGAGTATATATACGTTTTGAATTTTCCTCATTGTGACGCAGCCCGCTGTCCATCTATACTGTCACTTGAATCCTGACTTTGACGTATTATTTTGGTATGCTTCTGACGATATATCAAGTATTCAATACGTCATATAACAAAACAATAAATGTTGCATCATATAAAACTGAAGTAAATATTTCAACAAAATAACAATATTTTCAATGTATTAACACACTTTCATAGATCATTATGAAAGTGGCTGTGGTATATTAGTGACTAAGTTCGAGCAGACAGAAAATGTTTTGGGACTTTCATCATCTCAATCCATAAACGTCCCACTACTGGGCACGAGACTCCTCCATACATTTGGAGGTATATTAGCCAGTAGGCTAACCCGTCTGACCAACGTGGTATACTAATACCACGTTGGTCAGACGGGATGGTATAGGGTTTTGTTTCGAGTTTTCCCTCTCTTGCAATGGATATTGTCTGCCTGACCTACTCCCTTAGTCGACTCTTACGACACCCTTGGGACGGAAAGGGGTGGTAACATTTGTGTTCTTAATCCGTCACCACACGGACATAGCATTTAATGAAACTAGCCATTGCTCGAGGCTTTGCCCACGTAACTATTAATTCTTCTTATCGTTTAGCGCCCGTGTGGTGACGGATTAAGAATACAAATGTCATCACCCCAATTCATCCCGTGGGTGTCGTAAGAGTCGACTAAGGGAGTAAGTCAGGCAGACAATATCCACTGTAAGAGAGGGAAAACTCGAAACAAAACCCTTTACCAACCCGTCTGGCCAGCGTGGTATAGGAGGCTAATATCCCTCCAAATTAATGGAGGAGACCCGTGCCCAGCAGTGGGACGTTTATGGGTTGAGATGTTATCGTTTAGTGGCCAACCTGGTGACAGAAGCATTTAGATCGCCCATATTTAGGCATCTGTCATGATCTTACTACTGTTACCAGTCGGGGCCGACTTTAAAAGTGCCCTCCGAAGCACGAGCGCTCAGATAAAATACCATTATGCGGTCACCCATCTATAGGGTTACGACGCCCTTGGTAGATTAACCCGCTGATCGTTTACCGAACAGCGAACACCTGGCTATGAGCACTTCACAGTTAATAAAGGGTGTTAATAAAACTATAAGTAGTGTATGTCAATATTTTTTATACTATCTGGGTGGCAAACAAGCATACGGCCTGCCTGATGTAAAGCAATTACCGTAGGACGCTTGCAATACCAGAGGTACTTATGTGTTGTCGACCCAGTTTTTTGCAACAGTTCTTTAAGATGGAGTATCCCTGGGATAGGAAAACGTTTCTTTTAAAACGCATCCCTAAATGAACGCTGGAGATTCTCTACTTACATACAGGAACTCAACTGCACCGCTATATGTATGTGGTCTTCTGTAAGGTGGAGGTCCTGCCTCAGTCGGGCTTGCTCGTTAGTATGGTGTAAGAAAGATGTAGATACTAGCGCGTGTTAAAATTCATTCAGACCCAAAAACAGCTTCATTAATTGCCTTCAAATCTTTCTGCATGCAAGTGTTATTGCATGCATTACCTCTTGACGATGCCGGTCGCTTAGCAACATATTATTATCATTATTTTTGCAATAGGCATATATAAAATACTTACTTAATCGTTATTTTGCGGTTTTCATTTAGATTTCTTAATATAAAGGTTGCTACACATCTAATAAGAAATAATAGGTTTGTTAAACGAAGTAAGCGTTTAATTTTAACGACATTATTTTGCGTTGACCACTAAACGTTAGTTAGTGTAGTGTATGTAATATTAGACCACAATATTTAAATCTAAGGTCTTTGGTATCTTTAAGGTCAAGTAACCTTGTTTATATATTAGCTGTCATTATAATGACAAATGATTTTTGTCCCAAATTTGCAAATAGTTTTAGTAACGCAAATGTTTTTTTTACGATCGTTATCGCGTCTGTGGTCGCGCACTGTTGGTCTAGTGGTTAGTAACTCTGACTGCTAAGCCAGAGGTCGTGGGTTCGATTACCACCCAGGACAAATATTTGTGTGATGAGCACGATTGTTTGTTCTGTGTTTGAGTGTTATATATCTATAATATGTATGTATTTAGAAATATATAAGTTTGTTTATCAGTTATCTGGTTGCCATAGTACAGGCTCTGCCTAGTTTGGAATTTGGGTGGTGTGTGAGTTGTCCCGAAATTATTGTTTCCTTATTAAATAAGTTTCCGTCCCTTTTTGTTAACACTAATATTGTAACTCATTCCAAATTGTAACTGTTATACTCTGGCGAATAAAAAGAGTAGCCCGAGTTTCTTGCCAATTCTTCTCGAGGCCCTACCCTAGTCAGCGAATTGGCCGTAGGAAAAAAGTATGTTGGCATTTGTTTTTATGACGTTCATTATTATCATGTATTTGATCTAAATGAATAAATGAGTTGAACTTTGACTTAAAATTCCGCTGAGTGAATTTTACACTGGTACTACCAGTCGAGACCAAACTTGTACCTTATGTGTACCAATACTGTTACTTTCCTCCTCTGTTATCACTGCTTTTTTAAACTACTTGGGTGGCAAACAAGCACACGGCCCGCCTGCTGTCAAGCAGTTACCGTAGCCTATGGACGTTTGTAGAGGTATCACTTGCGAGTTACCAACCCATTTTTTACACCAAGAATGAGCGCTGGAGACCTATTCTCACACACAGGAACACAACTACACCGCTGTGTGTATATAGTTATTTGGCTGTGGTCTTCTGTAAGGTGGAGGTCCTTCCCCATGAGATGGGAGGATTGCTCACTAGTATGGTGCCCTACCTCTCTTTTGTCATGTGCCAACACAATTCCAGACTCCGAGTTGATTCTAAGCATTTTTTCATATACAGTGAAGTGAGTGACGCAAGGTAGGCCGGATCCGAAAAAAACAACTTCCAACAAAGTTATAAAAAGTTACTCAATGTTGGAAAACGTTGCTCCACAAAAAGTCCCTTTAGTTGCCATGACTACATGATAACAGTCCGTCGTAATGTAACGGGATAAACGAATTGTTTTCTTGAACTGAATGACGTTATATATATAATATTAAATACCTATTATATTAATTTATTATGTTCATATAGTGTTTGGGGAATTTACGTTAAAGCTAATACGTAACTAGGGCATGAGTTGATAGTGAGAATACGTAGGTATATGTACTTAGTATACAAATATATTTAGTTTCTTTCTTTCTTTATAAAAGATAACTCCCGCACTAGAGAACATGCTCTGTGTTGCGGGGGACTTTACAAACATGCAATTAACGGACACAAATTACACCCAGACTCAGAACAACTTTTTGTGGGTCACACAAAGTTTTTGTCCCTGTGTGGGAATCGAACCCACAACCATATTTATTATATTATATTTATCATATTTATTATATACATATATTATAGTAATAGTTTACCTTCTCGTAAACACTCTCGAAAATTAAAACAATTGCAAGTCTTAAAATTATATACTTACCACAAGCTTTCGTCCGCGGTTTTGCTCGTGAAAACAAAAACAAATCTATACCACGAGAGCCATACATTTTCATGGATAAAAAGTAGCCTATTCTAGACTATAATAGATAATTTATCTGTGTAAAATGTTAAACAGATCCGTTCAACCGTTCTAGCATGATAAAGTAACAAACATTTCATCATAATCTCAGCCAAAAGACGTCCACAGCTGCACATAGGCCTGCACCAAAGATTTCCACGGTATTAGGTCTTGGGTTGACTTTATCCATCGGCAACGTTTATTTTTCTCTGAAACATAATTGAGTGTTTAGTGGTCAATCTAGGAACAGAGTTATTGAGATCACCAATCTGAATGCCTCTGTCGTAATCTAATGACTGTGTACAGCCAGGAGCGACTTTTAGCATGCCATTCGAGGCACGGCTCAGAAGAAATCAATCGATAGGGTCACCACGCCCTCGATACCCTCATCCACTGCCCTTCTAGACAAGTGGCATAAGCGATAGTCGAATCGAAAAGTCAAAAAAGCAAATGTATGGGATTTGCCGTAAGTTTACGACATTATATCGTAGACTTACATCAAATCCCATACATTTGTTTTTTTTTATATTTCGATTCGACTACCGTTTATGCCATCTGTCTAGAGATCTGATCGATATTCGATCAGCAATTGCATCTAGCGATAAACGTCTCTACCATACATGTTTACTTACGAAAATGTAAAAGCATATTTCAACAAATTACATTAAGGGTTCCCATTCTTAACAAAACTATTGTGCATAATAATATATCGCAACATAATGTCATAGCGTTGACATATAATTATGATGAAACAGTCACCAGTTTAATTAGGTCTAATCATACTTATTTCATGTAAACTTGTGTTATGTCATTAAAATGTAAAAATAGAAGGTGGACTAAAAATGCTTCTTGGCAAAACATTTTTGCAACAACCCTAGCTGAACATCAACGGAATTTTTACCTTATGTTAGTAACGTTAAGGTGTATTTTTGATTGTATTTATATAAGGAGATTTACCGCAGTTGTCTCGCCCTGTTTCCTGTCCAAATTGTCAACATAACAATTGGATATGTGGTGTTTTACACATTCTTTTTCCAGCAATAAGTGTATGCGACATTATAAGTTGTGAGTTACGCAACGTGAGGCAACGCGACGCTTTTCGAACAGTTAACTCTTAGTTAATCTTTTGTAATTTTTGGATACATTGTTTCAGTAGCCTGTTTATTTTATTGTGAAAGGATATTTATGAGAAATTTGTTTGTACACAGTTCCAGTACAAATCGTACAAAAAATGATTTCAAATCGCGTCCTTCATTTCTAGCTAGGTATGTATTATAGTAACATTTTAGTATTTAAGTTTACATAATATTTTTGTTTTCTTGACATTTTGATGAAATGTGCATTACATTATTATTATTATTATTTAAACACTGACATTATTCTTAATCTCGTTGACATTATTCTTAATTACATTGACAATTGTTGTTTCCTTAACTTATATAGCTATTGAATATTTTGCATGCTTTTTAGCTGAATATGATGAAACCAAATGTTGTGAATTTTCTTTTTCTTTAACTTCTTATGATTTGATTTAGCCAATATTGACCATGCATTATTTATCTATATATTTACCTTTATTTAGATTGTTTAATTTTTGACTGGGTCATACCGGCTGCGTTCACGCATGATTGCGGTTATACCCGAATCAGTAGTTTCAGATATAATTACTTACTCTAGAATTATAATCAAACTATGTCTTTTTATTCGGGTCGCTAAAAAAATGTTACAGCCTTATGCATATCTCTGAGGATTGGCAAAATCTTATTATAAAGAGATGTATGAAATATACAAAATGATATATTATTATGAAGAAAGATAAGCTACTTTCATACTGATCGGCTCAGCACGGGCGGCGACGGCGACGGCCGCCGCAGCGTTCATTTTTGTTGCCATGTTTTACTTGTTACTTGTTTATAGATTTCAAGTATGAATGTGATAGATAATACGAAATGTAATGATACAGAAAGAAACAGTCATATATAAAATTAATCTACTTAGCTACTGTTGATGGCATCAGTTTCCATGCGTTAGTGCGTTACTAAAACTACCCACTCGGGGTATTGAGCCCGATACGTCACGATCGATCAAACATAAGCGCCAACCATAGTATAGTGAAGAAGAGACTACATATTCTTCCCTATAGGTACTATACGCTAACTGTGTACGTTTTCCTTATTTAGATAAATTCCAACTGTTACTACGTATTGTCCTGGTGACATCACAAAGAGCCAGACGCGTAACGTCGGATTAATTCATGACGTAGAATGTCAAACATATACCTTTGCTGACGTAGTAACCTACATATATGATACTGTCCTCTCATGAAGTAATTTATTACACTCTAGCTGTTGCCAGCGGCTCTGCCCGCATGGATGTCGGGTATTGCGTTAAAAATATACTATGTCCTTCCCCGGGATACCACCTATCTCCTTGCCAAATTTTATTAAGACCCGTTCAGCCATTTAGTCGTGAAAATGTAACTTTCACATTTATAATATTAGGTAGTATATATAAAAATCTTTTTAACTTTTTTTATACTAAAAATATATATTCCAGACTATATAATAATCTATCTCAATCCGTTCAGTAGTTTTTGCGTGAAAGAGTAACAAACATCCTTACATCCATACTCACAAACTTTTACATTTTTAATATTAGTAGGGATAATACGCTCAACCACTCTGTTCTATTCTTCTGTTTGAATGTACAAATCTTATTGACTGGAAAATCCAATACTATTCCATTGGATATGGGTCTGCCCACCGCAAGCATCCGGTACTAAGTCTAGGTAAAACCTAGGAACAAATCAAGGAAAAATATATACCCGATAAGAAGTTAACACGGGGGAGACCTATGTCCAGCAGTGGACATCATTTAGCTCAAATTATGGAGTAATAGGTACTCCTGCGATTATTAGATTTCTGCACGTTTTCGTTTCCCGAGCGACTATAGCTTGGGGTTCTTTAAGACAAGAGTTATAAGGTTTTATTGTCAGCAACGCGCGAGTGATACCCCTGGTGATACAAGCGTCCATAGGCTACGGTAACTGCTTACCATCGGGCGGGTCGGGCCTTCTAAGTAGCACGTAAAAAAATACATTACGGTCATACAGAAATAAACGTAGTAGTTGCAGGATACGTAAATTAAAAAGCAGTATTAACCTAAAACAGAATATATTTACTTGAATAAAAATACAATTATATAAAGTATATGTAAAACTAAATACATATTATTAATAAATATACATAATAATAATACTAATATTATGTTGATTTTTCCGCACCTCCGTCTATGGGTCACGTCAGTGGGGTATCAAAATAGCGCTGGACATTATTTATTTATTTAAAACTTATTATAGGTACACAAAAAAAAAGACGTGGGGCACTCGGGGACTGCCGCGGTAAAGCTATGACTGCTTCGGTGGTCCAGTGGTCGTAGTATGCGCCTGCTGTGCACGAGGTTGTGGGTTCGATTCCCACACAGGACAAAACTTTGGGTGACCAACAAAGAATTGTTCTGAGTTTGGGTGTAATTTGTGTCCGTTAATTGTATGTTAGTAAAGTCCCCCGCGACACAGAGCTTGTTCTCTAGTGCGGGAGTTGTCTTTAAGAAAAAAAAAAAAAAGCTATTGCATATTTTTTAGTATGATTTTTTTTATCATCGATATTTTTGAATTCGATATTATCAATCATCTCTAGATATTTTAAATGCTAAATGTCACCGTACCCATGCTATGTGAAATTGAATATAGTAATCGCGCGTGGTCGAAATTCAACCATAATTCATTAAATTTTAAGCTACTATTTGACCTTTAATTTATTCTTTACTTATTTTTTATTCTCTTAGATCATAACCTCCTTACACAAATTTGACATATTATTATTGGACGTTTAGAGAATTCGTCATTAAAAAAAGTATCACCGCTGTGCCGGTCAGAGTGCGGGGTGTTAGGTTATTTTCGTTACGGAATTTCTGGATTCGGTCTCCACGCTCAAGGCCCGCGATGGAAGCTATGAAATAGCTTAATAAATGTATAAAGGCGGACTTATACATTTATTAAGGTTTGTCCCATTTTCATTTTTAAAGAAAGTTCTGATGATGCCATGATCCCATGAGGAATTGAGGGAACTCCTCAAAAGTTATAGGCACACATATAGCAATTTCAATATTTTTAACAACTAATCAGACATTTGCATTCAGAAAGTGGTAATTTGGTGAAATAAAACTGATGAAGAAGACCACAGATGGCCATCTGAACTTCTCAATAATAAGTATTTCACTGATGGCGAATTATATAAGTTTCGATTATGGTTGCAACTATTAATAAGCAATAATGACGTAAATGAATTGAGCGCGGATTGCACAGATTAAATATTTTTTTTAATGCCTACTTGACCTGTGTTCAGCGCGATGCCTAGTAGATAGACTTTATTCGACTCTAACAAACGAAACAGACTTAGAGTAGAGGTTTGAAGGTATTTAAAAATTGCCGTACTGAAGTCGGTTTTTTTTTGTTAAAATTATGTCAAATACATGATACTTCATCATCATCATCTCAACCCATAAACGTCCCACTGCTGGGCACGGGATACTTATGAACGTCATAAAAGAAAATGCCAGCATACTTTTTTCCTATGGCCAATTCGTTGACTAGGGCCTCGAGAAGAATTGGCAAGAAACTCGGATCACTCTTTTTAATCGCCAGAATATAACATTTACAATTTGGTATAAGTTACAATATTAGTGGTAACGAAAAGGAACGGATTCCAATATATTACCATACAGAATAAAATTTAGATAATTATTTAATTAATTAAGAAACAATATAATGACTGAAAAAAAATGAATTTATAAGATAGAAACGTGTCGAGATCACATTGCAATCTTAGTAAAATCTAAAATAAATATAAAACACTAGCTGTCGCCCGCGGCTCTGCCCGCGTGGATGTCGGTTATCGCTGCAAAAAGTAGCCTATATGTTATTCCAGACCATAATCTATCTCTGTGCCAAATTTCATCCAGATCCGTTTAGTAGTTTTTACGTGGAATAGTAACAAACATCCATCCATCCATCCATCCATCCATCCATACTTACAAACTTTCACGTTTATAATATTAGTAGGATTACTGATGAGATGATTCTGCCAATCTGTGCAACAGTTATAATATAGCTTTATCGTGCTCATGCTCAATGTGAGCACCAGGTGAGCAGCCTCGCGAGGCAACCGCGTGATGTCGACACATACCTTTATAGTTATTATTACTAGGTACCCGTTTTGATACTGTTTCAAAAGTAGGTACATTAAATTTAATGTTAAGGCATAGCGTGTTCTTAACATCCGTCTGGAAAAAAAATATTTTATATTTTTTTCTGTCTTTTATTTTTTTCAGAAAAGACACATACATATCTTTTCAAAAAAAAGATAGTACAGGACATCCTGTACTATATTTTTGTTTATTATACTTGGGTTGTAAACAAGCATACCTGCGGCCCTGAAGTAAGTTAGCCTTTGGACACTTGCAATACTAGAGGTACAATACAACCCTATTTTTGCCCTAGAGCATTAAGATAGAATATCCCTGAAATAGAAAAACATTTCTATCAAAACGCATCACTAAATGAGCGCTGGAGACTTGAACTGACACACAGGAACACAACTACACCGGTATGTGTAGTAATTTGGCTGTTGCCTTCTGTAAGGTGGAGGTCCGTCCCCAGACCGGTTTACTCGCTAGTATAGTGCCCTACCTCGCTTAAATCTTATCTAAAGGTAATTAATAGTGATTCATCCCGAACTATAAACTCGAGATGTAATCGTTTAACAACCCCATATATATCTCGGCTATCCCTTAACCGATTTAGCTCATACCAACTTCGAAGAACTTTAATAAAAGCTGTTCACCAAAGTTTACCACTTACATTAAACAACTTTTGTTTTCCTCATCGTAAAGTCCAATCCTCCGTTTACACATCGACACTCTTGCGCAGCCACGGATACAAACTAGGATGTTGTTAGATAACCGACGAAATGTGGGACGTTGCGCAATGAAGCACCCTGTAACATACGTATCCGATTCAATAGTGTATAATTTATTTTATATTAATTTATTTTTAATCGATTATGACTGGCATTTTTGAATTATTACGAGTTGGAGACGCGTTTTTCTGTTATATTAATATTATATGCTTTTTCGAGTGTTTTTTTATTCGATTGATGAAACTTATGTATCCGAAGAAGGGTACGACATTATAAGCGAACCAGCCAGTCTGGGTATGTGGCTCCAGTCTCCACCTAATAGAAAACTATCCTACTAATATTATAAACGCGAAAGTTTGTAAATATGGATGGATGTTTGTTCCTCTTTGACGTAAAAACTACTAAATGGATCTTGATGAAATTTGTCACAGAGATAGATTATGGTCTGGAATAACACATAGGGTACTTTTTACAGGAGCCGCGGGCAACAGCTAGTAGCCAAATAATTACACCAATTGGTACAGCTGTGTCCCTGTGCTTGAGAATTAAACGTTTCATAAAAAATGTATACCCTCATTTCACTTTCTTAGGGGTTGAATTTCGAAAAACCGTTTCTTCAGGACTTTGAATCCTTACTAATATTATAAATGTGAAAGTTTGTGAGTATGGATGTATGGATGTTTGTTACTCTTTCATAACTTTCTTTCAAAAACTACTGAACGGATCTGGATGTAATTTGGCACAGAGATAGATTATAGTCTGGTATAGCATATAGGCTACTTTTTATCCCGACATCTACGCAGGCGGAGCCGCGGGCAACAACTAGTTATATATATATATATATATATTGATTTAGTCTAAATAAAAAATGGGGATAAACGAACTTTTATAACTGCGGATGCGCGAATATCCTCAAAAGTTTACTCCAGGCGTACCAACTTAGAGTACATGAACTATATCAGCCACAGCAATGATTTATCGTCGTATCATCGTAACTGTTGGTTAGAGTAGTGCCTCTACGGTGAAAAGTTATCACAACACTTACCACAAATCGTTTCTTGCTAGTAGATGTGAATACATACATATATATCATCACGCCCATCTCCCATTGCGAGAGGTAGAGACATAATTTTTTCGCTTCCTCTACATTCATCAACCTCTTCATGTATGTACTTTAAATTTGGACCTTTTTCAGAACATCAACCCTACTTGGTAGATGTGAAACATACGATTAACGGACACAAATTACACCCAGACTCAGAACAACTCTTTATGGGTCACACAAATTTTTGTCCTGGTGGGAATCGAACCCTCAACCTCGTGCACAGCAGGCGCATACTGCGTCCACTGGGCCACCAAGGCAGTCCATTGTATTTCATCTGAGCGTCTTTAAAATATGGGTCTTGACCCTGGACGTGCGTCCAGGGTCAAGACCCATATTTTTAGACCAGGGTTTTAAGATAGAGTATCTCTGGGCTAGGAAAACGTTTCTTTTAACACGCATCCCTAAATGAGCGCTGGAGACCTGTACTCACATTCAGGAACAAAACTAGATCGCTGTGTAGCTATTTGTGGTCCTTCTCCAGTCGGGTTTGCTCGTTAAAGTGGTAAAATAAGGAAAAATCTACATAGAAAAGACTCGCTATACTAAACTAAACGGTGTATACATTTCTCTTTATACTTATTTTCAGTTGAAACGCAGAAGTAGTGCTGAGATGGTGGCCTATTCAAGCTCGCACATATTACATTTTATGTCTTACTTTTCTTTTGTATTATCATATTATTTTTTGTTTGTTCTAATGTATGAATATCTTTTTTACCTGTATGATTTTATTGTTTTTTCTTTATTGTGCGAGATGTGAATAAATGTTTCTTTCTTTCTTTCTTTCTTAAGTATAATAGGAAAATATTACAAAGTTTGTTTCTACTAAAAAATAAGAAGCTATTTTACTAGTCGGAAAACCACATTGCTAGACCAATACCGCAATCTATTAATATGTTAGAACTTAATCATAATATTCCTATTAAAACAGGAATATTATGATTCAAAATAATAATGGCGTCCTTACTTACTTACAGTCACGGCAGCGGCGCGCGGTGACTAAACTCAAAAGAGACTAGCTATCTGCGTTAGAGATATATTATAGTACACAAGTGTGCGTGCAAATACTTACTCTTATATTCCGGTATGGTCTGAAACCAGAAAGAGACCGGGAGAAGACCTAATAACTGTACCTAAGTAACGTGAGGTTCGAGGATGTAAACACTGCCAATTTCCAAATTCTTCAATAGTATTTTTTTACAATTTCCAAATTCTTCAATAGTATTTTTTTACAATTTCCAAATTCTTCAATAGTATTTATCTGTCCGTGTGGTGACGGATTAAGAATACAAATGTCACCACCCCATTCCAACCCGTGGGTGTCGTAAAAGACGACTAAGGGAGTAAGTCAGGCAGACAATATACACTACAAGAGAGGGAAAATTCGAAACAAAATCCTATACCAACCCATCTGGCCAGCGTGGTATAGTAGGCTAATATCCCTCCAATTGTATGGAGGAGACCCGTGCCCAGTAGTGGGACGTTTATGGGTTGAGATGATGATGATTATGATTCAAAATAATAATGGCGTCCTTACTTACTTACAGTCACGGCAGCGGCGCGCGGTGACTAAACTCAAAAGAGACTGGCCATCTGCGTTAGAGATATATTATAGTACACAAGTGTGCGTGCAAATACTTAATCTTATATTCCGGTATGGTCTGAAACCAGAAAGAGACCAGGAGAAGACCTAATAACTGTACCTAAGTAACGTGAGGTTCGAGAATGTAAACACTGCCAATTTCCAAATTCTTCAATAGTATTTTTTTACAATTTCCAAATTCTTCAATAGTATTTATCTGTCCGTGTGGTGACGGATTAAGAATACAAATGTCACCACCTCATTCCGACCCGTGGGTATAGTAAAAGACGACTAAGGGAGTAAGTCAGGCAGACAATATACATTGCAAGAGAGGGAAAATTCGAAACAAAATCCTATACCAACCCATCTGGCCAGCGTGGTATAGAAGGCTAATATACCTCCAAATTTATGGAGGAGACCCGTGCTCAGCAGTGGGACGTTTATGGCTTGAGATTATGATGTTTTTTTGTCAAAAATTCAAAAGTATGTAATTTGGCCCAACCGGGAATCAAACCCGGGACCTCGTGATCAGCTGAAAAAGGCAGATACTGAATGCGATGCGAAGAAATTTCATAATGCCTTGAAGCAGTCTTTTCGGTTTTTATTTCTCTAGTTTTTGATAAGTACCCCCCATCACCGCACCAATTACGGTAAAAATACAATTATGTCAAGGTTACCTCGGACTTATAACGCTAGCTTTTCTGATATTGATCTATTCCACCTTTCCAAAAAGAGTTATCGTAAGCAAATTGTACACACACTTGTTAACTGTTGACTATCAGTTTATATCCGTGCTGCAGACATCAACTAAACCAATATTGTTTCCGTATTTACTTATATACTGTATTATTTTTCATTCTCAATTGTATTTGACCTACACTTCTATATTATTCGAATGCCAGGAAGCTCAGTAATTGGCTTAAGACCTTTTTGTAATAGGTATTACCAGCTATTTATTCGCCTATAATGATTTATTATTGTTGGTAGCACCTAAACTGTGATCAATGTGCAATAAAACAAGCTGTCGAGTTTCTTAATATAAATAAATAAATAAATAGTTATGGGGCTCTCTCTTTTTTTAAATCGTATAGGTAAATATAGTTAAGTATTCTGAATAGTTTTTCATACGACTATTTCCAATTGACGCCGTGATATTTTTTTATTTCGCGAGTAGACTCGCAAGCAAGCATAATAATATAACTAACATAATATTAATCATATACCCTTTTTACGTAAATAAATATCTAATAATAAATATTTTTTACATTTGTACATACATAATATATTTACGGTAATGGAAATGAATTCAAATTTTCAGTACAACAGTACGGTGTTACATAAACATTCTATTAAGGCCAAATTCAAAACAGTTCCCAGCAATCAATTGACAAAAAAATGCTTCCAAAAAATGATGCTACTGTAAAAAATGTTACATAAATATATAATTTTATTACACGACCAGTGTTCGTAATATATGTATGATGTTGTTTAGATCCCTTCACTAAGTTTTGTAACTGACCGACTATTGCCAATCACATGGAATGATTAGCACAAACCTAATAATTGAGCTGAAGTGCATCAATCATTGCGCTTCCTACTTTTAGCTTGAGATATAATCGCCGTACCTACTGAAAGTAAATCTAAAAGTAAATAATCATCCTAATAAACTCGGGACAAATAACACACAGCCATCTGATTTCAAATTACGTCAGGCCTATCCTATACTGGCAACAGAAAACCCTAGAAATATAAGTTTTGTAAATGAAATATTTTGTATTTTTAATATACATCTTAATAACAATCTAAAATAAACATGATAATTATAAAAAATAACATACTAAGAGAGGTAAGGCACCATACTAGCGAGCAAGCCCGACTGGGGAAGGACCTCCACCTTACAGAAGACCACAGCCAAATAACTACACTACACTCCAGCGCTCATTTAGGGATGCGTTTTGAAAGAAACGTATTCCTATCCCAGGGACACTCCCATCTTTAAGCCCTGGTGTATAAATATGGGTTGGCAATACGCAAGTGATACCTCTGGTATTGCAAGCATCCATAGGCTACGGTAACTTCTTAACATCAGGCGGGCCGGTATGCTTGTTTGCCAAAGCATATTACGAGTAAAGATGAATTACACACAGGCACAGAACAAAGAATCGTATCGTGCTCATCACACAAAATATTACTTACTGATTTACTTATTATTCAAGAATTGCCAGAAATTATAACCGCTACGAACTTCAAATTTGGCAGGAAGAACCGTCATTATGCTTAGGTAAAAAGGATTTATGAAATTTATACCCCTAAGAATTTGACAGTAACAATAAACAGAAATTAAAATTACTATTATACTTACCTACTAAAAATAATATGTTTCTTAAAAGACCTCTGGAGAGCGGCACACAACTGACCACCACTAAATATGCGTGTAATTAGGCAGTTATTTTATAAGGGTTCTTCTAAGGCTTCCTTCCCAAGTGGACTGTTTGCTTTTACTTCTCTTAAATTGTATCGAAATCTATTCAATTTCTCAATAAAGACGGCTATGCTGTGTAATAATCCTTGTATATATATATATACTAGCATTAATCGTTTAAAGTTATAGATACATATAAAACTATTGACCTCTTTAGTAACGTTGCACTAAGAAACTATTTGACCTGACGTATGGCGTCAATCGCTCCTTTCTACCAGCAGTGAACCACTCTATTCCGCAACAAAGTTTTGCCTGTATCATCTGGATATTATTTCAGTCATATCTTTCACGTAGGTATAGGCTTTGGAATGTACTATAGGTATGTCGTTATGCGAAAAAAGAATGGTCTGAGTTTTTTACTAATTGTCTTCGTGGATCCTCTAGTCAGATTTGCCTGTAACGTAAATAAACAAATAGATGTTGAGTTTGTGTTTGATGTTTCCCGTGAGCACGTGAGTGTTATATCCCTTTTAAACGAAGGAGAGCTCTGACTCCCACGGTAGACGGTGACTTTGGTCTGTATCTGGCACTGCCTATGTTTATGAGTGTTAAACGGATTGATGTCCTATGCCTAATGAGCTAACTCTCAACATAAGGTAACAGGCCCACTGGCTTATTGGCCACCGCAAAAAAAACAATTCTCTTTAAATTTTTCTTTTGTAATTTATTTTTATGTCTTATCAATCTACTTTTTCTTGCAACAAAATAGTTTTTATATCCTTTTTTAATTATTTAATGATTATAACCGATGTAGGTCATCATTCTGCAAATTCATCTTTATAATCTGCTGTTACATTACTTTCATAAATTAAAAAACTCTATGTATATAAGTTCCAATATATGCTTTACTAATCACCTACTTATTAAGAGATGCATCTATACAGAATTACGAATTGATAACACAAGATATTATGCGATAATTCACAATCGTAAGAGGGGATTGCAAGTTTAAATAAAAAGAAAACACATCGGTGTGGCCAGTGAGAGTGAGCTGTCATAGCGAACGCGCGCGAAAGTTGCGTTCGAAATTTAAATTTTGCGCCAATATAAACGTCACTTTATCCCGAACGCCATCTTTTTTACCAGGACTGGGATAATAAATTGTGATTATAGATTTTAGCTGGATTATTTGATAAATTTTATTATTATTTAGTGTTTGGTGGTTGTGGGGTGACAGTGCAAGTGCTAAGTGACTTTCGCCGTCTGTTTGAATAGGATGATGAATATGCGGAACATAAAGGTACGTTAATTAAGACCTTCTTAGTAAATAAAACACTTAGTCAGATCGCCAGTACTAATATATCATTAAAAAAAAAACCCTTAATTTAAAATGTTAGTCTTTTGGTTTTTACTAGACAATAATATAATTATTATATTTAGACTGCAGGATTGGTTCATTAGCTTGAATTACCTTGCCATTTATCACTGCGCAGTGAGTTGTGGGTTCGATTTCCACACTGAGCAAAAAATTTGTGTGATCCATAAATTGTGGTATTGAGTCTGGGTGTACTTTGTGTGTTTAATGTATGTTTGTAAACCCAACGTAATAAGTTGCATTTTTCGAGAATTGTCTTTAAAAAGTTAGACTTAAATAAATACCTATATATATATTTCTTATTTTACTATAAGTAGTAGTTGAGTATTTATGGCATTGAGTTAAAAACAACAATAGAGTTACACAGTAAGAGACACGTGCAGTACGAGGTTTCACTTATCTCATAATAACGTTTAACAAAAACGGTGAGAATACAGTCATTAGTGTTGAGTGTGGAGAAAATATATTTTATAATCGAAGGTTTGATAATAATCTCATATCTTATTTATAAATATATAAGACTAGGGGTCGCCCGCGACTTCGTCTGCGTGGTAATTTGGAATGTTTTCCCCGATTTTGCAACCTATCTCACTACTGCTCCGCTCCTATTGATCATAGCGTGATGTTATATAGCCTATAGCCTGCCTACATAAATTAACAAAAAAACAAAGAAAAATTCTTTGTAATTGAACCAGTTCTTTCTGAGATTAGCGCGTTCGAAGAAAGAAAGAAAGAAACGTATTCCTATCCCAGAGATAGTGCCATCATAAGGCCCTGATATAAAAAAAATGAGTTGGCAAAAATGGGTTGCAAGTATAGGCTACAGTAATTGCTTAAAATCAGGTGGGCCGTATGCTTATTTGCCACCTAAGTAGTATAAAAAAAATCACATTCTATACTTCATAACTTAAGTTCTTTTGAAGAGTGGAAATTTTTAAGAATTTTTAAAAGAATAAGTCGTAAAATCACAACAAAACCCCAAATAGGCGATCTAAATAACTCGGTCACCAGATTGGCCACTACCCAAACGATAAAAAGATAAAGAGGAATGAATAAATGATTAAGATTAAATTAATTCAGTCCAAAATAAGAAAAGTAGCAACGGATCAAGTAGTAACAATACAGTAAAGTTAGCAAATAAAAATGTGTAAACAAATAAATAATTTAAAGTTCCTGTATAAAACTTAGTACCAGTGTTTCGAGGATAAATAAAATTATACGAATTTGCTATTTACTTTAAAAAATACTAGGTACATTATGACAGATATTTACAAAGAGGATACCTGGTTGAATGATTCCTTTAAATTATGCAGCATACACTGTTGTTAAAATGTGTTTTTAACAAACCGATTTAAAATTATAATGTCTAACTAACTAACTACGGATATTTTCTATTATATTGCAAGTGTTAGGGCTTTCTGACTTTTCGTTCAAACTTTGTAGATTTATCGAGGACCTATGACAATACATTAATTTGATAAAATTATAAATAATATTACTAAAAAGTAAAAAATAAATACTTAATAGTTTAAAAAAACTAAAAAACACGCTTTTTATAGAAAACCGAACTAAAAAATAGAAAATAAATTTTAATAATAAGATATAATAAGAATAAAAAAAAAACTCTACTCATATCTGTCAATTAAATATTTATAACTATTGACACCATGCACCTCACACTTTTTTTAAAATATATATATTTTTTTTTTTTTTTTTATTTTCTATTTTTTAGTTCGGTTTTCTATAAAAAGCGTGTTTTTTAGTTTTTTAAACTATTAAGTATTTATTTATATTCTACTAAGAAGGTAAAAAAGCATAAGCCCGCCTGGTGGTAAGCAGTTACCGTAGCATATAGACGGATCGTTATGGTAATCCATACAATAATAATGTTATGTTTTAAGAACACAGAAAAGCTAAGTCATGATGACGGTACGTTCTTGCGCTCCAGATAAAGTTATGTAAAAACTATATAATTTACCATTTCATACTTTTCCGTCGTGCTCGAATTCAAAAAGGCCGGCGGGAAACTAATGGATGAGCTTAATGGATGGATAACACAAATCTGGACCACTAATGTCAGAAAGGTTTTAGAGTGTCGACCACGAACTGGCAGACGCAGCGTGGGCAGGCTTCCAACAAGGTGGTCCGACCTGGTAAAGGTCGCGGGCAACCGATGGACAAGGTCAGCTCAGGACTGAACGATGTGGAAAACTTTGGAGGAGGCTTATGTCCAGCAGTGGACGTTTTATGGCTGAGATGGAATGTCATATCAGATTCCGATGATCCACTTGCGAATGCGGGTGTAGGTGTACAGGAGAGTTTTAGTCAGAAAGCCGGCCGACACGGACAAACAGCCCGTCATAACAACACTAGTTTCATGATGATTAAGAGTTAAGTTTAAATTCACAATGAAGGTATAACTGTCTCGTTAGTTGTTACCTATGTTCACTTACCGTTTGTGAGGTCACGAGTTCGGTTTCATTCATGAGTTCACATTATAAAAATGTCATAGAATAATACAGAGCTCTGTTATATAAGCACTGCGGTTCTTAACGTTCATATTAATATTTTTCGTAATCATAATAAATGCAAAAGTTTTCCCAAGATACTATAGCATGGGGCTCTTCAAGAAAGGAGATATAAGGTTTATAAAGGGTCGGCGATGCTTGATAGAAATATTCTCAAGCTTGTATCTCCTTTATATTGTTTGCTTGAGAACTGATAAAATATGCATATTAGTAAATGAACTTATGACATGAAAAAATAATGTTCCTATGTGAAAAAATACATGAAAAATATAGAATTATACGACAATTATAGACACGAAACTTTATTATAATTATTTGTGTCAAGACTGTAAGTTCAGATTACAGGTCATATTCACATCTTTACGTACTTCAAAATATAAGTTACAGGCTCTAATGAAATAGATACTGATCTTAAATGCCTGTAATCATACTGTAAGCCTGTGAAAATATGTGTTACGAGTAGCAAAATTGGCACGCAAAGTATTTCTTTGCACTCAATGAATTAATTATTTCACAAAAACTTACGAAAATTTATAAGATATTTTACTCCAAACATAATAGAATTCAAGAGAGTTAGGGCACCATACTAACGAGCAAGCCCGACTGGGGAAGGACCTTATACGCACACAAAATTGTGTAGCTGTGTTTCCGAGCGTGAGTACAGGTTTAAAGTTAAAAAATATATTTTGGGATGCGTTTTTAAGAAACCACCACATAACCCTGGAGTTACAATTTTTAGGCTTTACTGGACACTCACCTATGCTTCTGGGTGCGTAAAAATGCGTAAAAACATGGTATGGTTTTAAGCATATTTTTATACTACTTGGGTGGCAAACAAGCATACGGCCCGCCTAATGGCAAGCAGTTACCGTAACCTATAGACGCTTACAATACCAGAGGTGTCACATGCGTGTTGCTGATCCATCTATATGTATTCTTGTTTGCCACCTAAGCAGGTGGCAAACAAGAATATATAAGATACACCTTTTCAAGCATACTACCTACTAAGTATAAAAAAAAGAAAATAAATATGATGGAAAAGTTTAGTATAATTTATAGAGACTGACTAAATATTATTCAAAAACTATTCAATAATTTCTATGTCACGTTCTCAAATAATATAATAAGTTAGATAATTTATAGAAGCCGGTACAAAGAAATCAATTCGAACACTCGTTTTTTCCTGACCGGTCGAGTTTACGCAACGAAGTAGTGAATGTTACTTTTATCCATAACATAATTTCGTCATAGATGAGTTACGTTTACAGATGTGATACTTCATATAAGATGTGTGTGAACTAAATTGCTTATTGAGAAATATGTTTTGATTATTAAAATATATAAAGTGCACTTCTTCTTCGTCGCGCAATTTTATTTTCATATACTAGGTATCCGTGTGGTGACGGACTAAGAATACAAATGTCACCACCCCCTTCCATCCAAAGTCGACTAAGGGAGATAGTCAGGCAGATAATACCCACTGCAAGAAAAGGAAAACACGAAACAAAACCCTATACCAACCTGTCTGGCCAGCGTGGTATAGAAGGCATATCCCTCCAACTGTAAGGAGGACACCCGTGCCTAGCAGTGGGACGTTTATGGGTCGAGATGATACTAGGTACTTAGATGGCAAACAAGTATACGGCTCGCCTGTAGGTATAAAAGCTTGCAATACTAGAGGTATCACTAATTTTGTGATGTCGCCCTAAAAATTATAAGACCCCGGTTAAGGGAATTTCCCAGGGATAGGAAAACGTTTCCAGACAGACATAAAACTACAGTGTTGTGTGTAGAAATTTGGTTGTAGTCTTCTGTAAGGTAGAGCCTACCCAAGCCGGAATTGCTCACTAGTATAGTGCCCTATATCTAAAAAAATACTCCGATCCATCACTTTTCTACTAATCAGTAGAGAATTACATTACCCATGGAGCAACGATACAACGAGGTGTTCAAATAATATAATTTCTTTCTCTCTCTTCCTAGCTATATTTCACATCCCACGTTAACTTTTGGGATACCTCTCTTGTCCAAAACCAAACACTCCCTCATATTTAATCTCAGAAATAAACTTTTTTTTTTAATTAATCAAAGAAATTATATATCAAACTCTTCAGCCTAAGTATTATACCTATTATTTTTTATATCCAATATACTGGCCATAAAAAAAATTTTAAAATTTCTTTCATATAGTGTCATCGGGTCATCGGCGATAATTACAGCGTTCAAATTAAAAAAAAAAAACAAATAAATAAAAGAACATTTTTTATGTCCCGACAATATACTGGCCACAAATAAAATTCAAAAAATCTTTCATATGGGGTCATCGGGTCATCGGCAATAATTACAGTGTTCAAATTTCAAAAAACAAATAAATAAAAGAACATTTTTTATGTCCAGACAATATACTGGCCACAAATAAAATTTTAAAAACCTTTCATATAGGGTCATGGGTCATCGGCAATAATTACAGTGTTCAAATTTCAAAAAACAAATAAATAAAAGAACATTTCTTATGTCCAGACAATATACTGGCCACAAATAAAATTTTAAAAATCTTTCATATAGGGTTATCGGGTCATCGGCAATAATTACAGCGTTCAAATTTCAAAAAACAATAAAAAAATCAATGACTCCATAAAGTAGGTAACACACATACATGTGGCCACTTAACACTAAGCTTATCTTCGTCGGTACGCAACAGCACGACGCGTTACGCTTCGAACCACACATCATTACCGCTTATTAGGGAAAAGAGCGTATAATAACTCGGCTAAGTGATGACAGCTAAATGTGATAATTGCTTATCTACAGTGAAGAATAGACAATGCTGACATTTCACTTGTCCTTGTAAGTATGTCGTATAACTCATATTATGGTTTATTTATGAGTATTTTTATTTATTAGCATGTAAATGATGCGCTTGATAGTGAACCTATGAAAGCTTGCAATTCTGCAAGACTGCAAATGGTTGTCCCGAGTTTGGGTGTACTTTGTGTCCGTTAATTGTATGTTTGTAAAGTCCCACTTGACACATGGCTTGTTGCCTAATGCAAGAGTTGTCTTAAAAAAAACCTTGGGACCTGTTGCCGCTAAACATTGTAGTACTAAGAGTTATGTGATGGTCCTTTTCTGGGATAAGAAAAAGTTTTTTTAAAAACGCACCCTTCAATGAATATTGTAGACCAGACCTTACTTACGCACAGAAACATTATTTCTACACTTATAATACTATCTTCTAGAAGATTCCCCGTGCGTGCTGCCTGCTTGAATACCTTGATGTTATACGCACTTTTAACTATTTCAAACGTTCTAAAACTTTTAATTTTGCCTATATCGCCCCGTTACGTCTGATGTGCTATACATTGGGTCTTCTCTCTAACATCACTAGAGAAGAAGAAGCAAGAGGGAAACTTATTTTGCTGCTTTCTTTGTCTACCTATTCTGAAATTTTCAAGGTCTGACGCTTTCAGACAGCGTCAGTTCACAATGTTATTATTCCACTTATATGTTGTTATACTTTCTAATATACGTTTAAAATAATACAATGAGCTACATTTTTTAACTCTTCCCAGACTAAAATGTTATGTAACAATACTAAGTATAAGACTGTGACTAAAGTTTTCCTAGTCCACGCATCTTTACTATGAAAAAAAAAACAATAGAACGTAATTAGGCGACATACTTTTAAAATGCTTGTTTTGTGTCTCTTATTCTGGCGTCTTATGAGTCAAAAATGTCTCTGATTATTATTTTTCATCACAATTCATTTCATTTCATTCATTCATCTATTATTAGGTTCTTTCGTTATTATTACGTTCTTCTGTGCTAAGCTCATTCATCGCTTGTCCTTTTTCTGTCGTCTGACCACCGAGCCGTGGGTTAGCCTGTTTCTCTCTCTCTTTTTCGACCAACATTCTGTGACTTCTTCATTTTAGACCTTTTTCGTCTTCCCACCTTGCTAGGAGTCCTAGCCGTCTCCTTTTTACGTCCACTTGCAAATAATAAATAATTTAATGTACACGATTGGTGGAGTAAGGCAATGGATAGACGGGATTGGCCTTTGCTCAGCTGTGTGGACGAAGTAATACAGTCTGAATAATTTGAAAAAAAAAGTGATAGATGGTATTGCGTAAGACTGTACCTATACATGTGTGGGTAGGTACAGGTTTGTTTTTGCTGATGACGGGACCGAAGACGTAACACTTTGCATATAGATATAATAGAAAGGCCAGGCTCTAGCTAGAGTATTATTCATCATCGAAATGGATATGAAAATATCAACTATGGTAATTGAGTGAAAAAGAAACTGATATCATGTAGGTACATATTTGAGGTGTGAGATCCATCCTAGATAGCAGTACGAACAGGAATTCATACGTTCTAGTCAAATGATTTACCAACTGCCAACAGTGATGAAAAAGATTATAAGTAAACCCCTAATGGCTTAGAAAACAATCTAACACAGTGTCTGATCAACCACATGCCAAAACCAGTGTGTTTGGCCTAAGGCGCAATCTCTTTTAGCAAATGTAGGACTCCATATGAGTTGCTATTATAGTTCATAATACAATGAAAAAAATTGCGCTGGAGACCTATACTCACCTACAGGAACACAACAACACTGCTATATATATAATTTATAATAATTCAATTTATCAGTCTGTTATAATTTAATTTTAATTTTATAAATGTAATAAGTATTAATATTGCATATCCGACATGGGTAGACTGTTGAAACTACACTGTATGTCTACAAAAACGCCTATTATGTACACAGTTAATACTACTTATACTGCAATAAATGAATCTTTATCTTTATGTGTAGTTATTTGGCTTTCGTCTTCTGTGAGGTCTTCTGTGAGCTAGCTAGCCCGACTAGGGAGGGACCTAGGAGGTCCCTCCCTAGTCGGGCTAGCTAGCTTTTGTGTGCAATAACACTCTATAACGTATCCTCTATTGGATATCAGAAACGGAAACAAATACAAACATCTATAACTACCTTTTACATTCGCCCCAATTACATCATCAAATCTTACACCAGTTTTAAACATTCAATTAACTATTATATCTTCACCAGATGTAATAAAATTACGAAATCTTTGATGATCCTATCTGAATCAATGTTATGTAACAATGTTCACATGTTTATCATTACGCTGCATCATTAGATCTTACTCTCAGTGTAACGAAGAGGAAAGGAGAAAGGTTTGACCTCTGGCTTTTGCCTATTGTATAGTTTTTGGAGTTGACTGTTTCGTAATGCTCCAAACATTTAGGTAAAGAAGTATTGTAATGTTAATTTCGTTTACAAGAATGTCACAGTCTTAAAAATCTTATTATTATTATTAAATGCGGATGTTGCCACGCATCTCCAACGAAAAGGGAAAGAAACGAAGACTCCTTCGATTAGGCTGGCTGATTGTCCCTGGCGGGCCATGAACCAACGTTTAATTTTGAATCTGAAGGTAGGCAACTGCGTGTTTCTGAAAATAGTGACACATTTGTCGTCTATGATGCAAATAAATTTGACTTGGATGTCCGTTTGGTGGAATCCATTTAATTTGAGACTAAAATTCGTTTAGGAGGATATGACATTATGTCGACAACTGATCTAAGCGTTTTGTTGAGTCATCTCACGATCCTAAGGCTGGCCTTTATTTGAGTCAACGCATTAGCCTTGTGATTTAGCGTGACAATGTGGCCAGTTTTTTGGGCACCTTTACTCAGAATTTTATTTATAGGTAAAATACCTTTAACAATATCTGATTGTTTTTAAGTAGTTTAGGTTTAGGTACTTTTGTTTTAAAAACTGTTCTTGTAAATATCTTATAAAATAACTGGTCTATTTAATTTGAATGGTTCTTCGTTTGTCCCGAAGTTCTGCCCCACATCCCAAAAAATTCTTATTCTTGTTATTGAAGTATTACTTGGTCCCAGTTGTCTCCTATCCCGCGCATGTTAAAGGGTCTAAACGCGCTACTAGAGACAAGTCCTGGACTGGATTTGTTTGCTGATGAATGGAAGATGATTTTGTCAGCATGCATGAGGTTTTGTGAGATGACGGAATGAAAGGTTTATAATTTTGTTATCTTGAATGTAATCAGTGTAATTGATGTTTTGTCGTTCTGATTATAAATATAAATAAATAAATAAATAAAATCAGTACCAACTTATTTGAATTTTTTTATTATCTATCTTTATCGATTTATGTTACCGGCAATGTGTATAATTTCAGGTATTTTATACTTCAATCCCAAACGATTACCCTATACTATAAGGTTGTCAACAAAGTCAGATACTATGACGTATTCAACCTATAATATTGATCACATCGGACATTGACATGTAACGTAATGGCGAACAATTGAAAGTGATGTCGTTTTGCTTTCTGAATACCGTCCGGTGTCGACCAAATTATAAACATTATATTTGTTGCTTTTATTGATAGAAAGTGTACCACCCTAGTCGTTATCATTTTTATTGTATGTGTTTTGTATAATATGGTGAGCTTGGTTTTAAAAGCCTGAAGTATAAGTGTTTCTTGTCGGTTCTTTCCTTATGCTCTTTCTCTGTCTATTTAGTCAGCCATTATGGCTGTAAACAAATTAGCTGACATATCATTTAGTATTTTACATGACATGTATCACATTGTGACTTATATATTATCAAATTTTTAATTCCATATTGCAGGCGCAGACTTGTCCGAACTTGATAAGTTTACCTTAAGTAAAATACTGAAATTAAGAAAATAAATACTATGACAGGCGGATATCGAGCTGATCACATAATTCTATTTGACATCTATGTCACTGAAAGTAGCATAAAAAGTTTTAAGTTCAATTCCCACACGAGGCAAAGAATGATTCACAATTATAATTATTGTTTCGAGTTTGGGTGTTCTTCGTGTTCAGTTTTTGTTTGACTGGCCTGTTGGTGTTGTGGTTAGTGACCCTGACTGCTACGCCGGAGGTCTTAGGTTCGATTTCCGCATGGGACAAAACTTTGTGATCCATAAATGTTTGTTCCGATTCTGGGTGTAATTTGTGTCCATGAATTGTCTATTTGTATTTTAGTCAAAACTCATGCAACGGATACAAATTTGGCAAGCAAGTACCAGGACATAAGATACGGCCAAGAGGTACATATTACGTGAGGACAATGTGACGTAGTGTCCATATAAAATGAGCTTATGCAATGGTATTGTTTCGCATACATTTACCTACTATGTAACACTAACAGCAGTGAAATGACCTAGATTATAATCAAAACAATTAAAGATAGTCTGTGTTAAAAAAAGAATCTCACTGGCTGGAAATAATGCTTTTAGATAAACAAAAAAAGTTTGTATGTTCTTACTAACTTTTTTAAATATCCAAAAACATTTATTTCCAGCCAGTGAGAATTCTTTTGTTTTACTATCAACTAAAAGTACTATCGTTTTATTCTTTTATTTTATTATATTTTCTTAATTAGTAAACAATTATAATTCTCAGGGAAATTATATAATATAAATACCTGCCTCATTATCATAATAAAACATTTTGTATATGTAGTTCAAAAGTGCACAAATTCAAGCTATTATATTTTTGCCTTTGTATTCTATATCATAGGCAAACGAACACGACACAATCCCTAACCACTTTTCGATCACAACTGCATCCAGTCTCGGAACAGCTTTCTGTTGTTTATGTGAACAAACATAAGTAATATTATACCGTATATGCAACTGGATGACATTAGCTTTTAGCAAGCAACGATATTTAAAGAAAGATAAGCTATCTTCATACTGGGCGGCGTTCAGTTTTGTTGCGTTATTATTACACTTACTTACTTATAGGTAAACGTATGATTCAATAAGAGATGTAAATTAGCTGACTTAATTTAAATGACTACAATTAATGCCTTTTGTCACCAACAATTTCCGCGGGCTTGTTTATGACACATCTACTCCTTTCTTAAATAATTGACTAGGGGTCGCCCGCGAATTCGTCCGCGAGGTAATTTGGAATATTTTCTCCCATTTTGCAACATATCTCACTACTGCTCCGCTCCTTTTGATCATAGCGCGATGTTATATAGCCTATAGCCTTCCTGAATAAATGCACTATTCAACAAAAAATATTTTTTCAAATCGAACCAGTACAAACAAACTCTTCAGCTTTATAATATTAGTAAAGATACTAACATTATATAGTACTAACCAAGCTGACTGAACTTCCCGCTTCAACAATTTTACTGGCCATATTAGCTGCGCTTACGCATATTATATCCATAAACAAACATACAAACTATAAGCACGTGGATGGCTGTTGCTTTATATGTACGCATCGAGTGTGTGTTTGCACTACACTCCAACTTTCACCGGCGCGGCGGCGCGGCGCAGGCGCAGGTTCAAATTCTGACACCGCCACCGACTCATGCGCATGCTAGGAAATACGTTGAGGAAGTAGGTACCTACATATTAATGTATGCATGTATGTTTTGCTTGTAATAATATCTCCAGAACGCTTACTTTATGTAGATTTTTTTTTAATGCTTTAGACGAGAAGCATACGGCCAGTCAGTTGGTAACCAGTTACATAGCTTATAGATGCACTAGCTGATTACCGCGGCTCCGCCCGCGTGGATGTCGGTTATCGCTGTAGCCAATGTGTTATTACAGACCATATTCTATCTCTGTGCCAAATTTCATTCAGATCTGTTCAGTAGTTTTTACGTGAAAGAGTAACAAACATCCATCCATACTTACAAACTTTCATGTTTATAATATTAGTAGGACTACTAACGCGTCGTCGACCCTGAAACTAGTAATTGCTTTTGTGTTACGGGTAAAGCCGGGATAAATAATAGGGTTATTTACAAAACGTTATCCTTTTTTATACTTCTTGAGTGGCAAACAATCGCCTGAAGTTAAGCAGTTACCGTAGCCTATGGACGCATGAAATGCATTTAAGATGGAGTATCCCTGGGATAGGAAAACTTATTTTCAAAACGAAAGCTGCTTTTGCTGTGAAAGTTTATGAAGATGTATGTATGGATGTTTGTTATTCATGTAAAAAGTACGGAACGAATCTGGATGAAATTTCATAGAGATAGATTTTGGTCTGGAATAGGCTACTTTTTATGCAATAACCGACATCCACGCGGGCGGAGCCGCGGGCAACAGCTAGTACTATATATACATGAATAATACTAAAACTTATTTAAACTAACTAAACTTAAATACGGAAAACTAATTAATTTAAGGTTTAGGCGTCACAATATTCCTCCGCATCACTGTCACACACGGTCAAATATAAATAATAAGCTGTCAAAATAACACTAAAGACTTAATAATTTTGACAGTTAATTATTATATTATACTTGACGTTGATCAGCCTCTTAGAAACTTGATACTACAGTCGACTGTTAAATCATAGCTATGGAAACATGTATCGATATAAAGTTTCTAGTCAATCACTTAAGACTTTCTGAATGGCTAGATACTGATGCATTTTCATTAGATGTGTTTATAAAGGTTTTTTGTTGAATGTTCTGTAGGGTAATTACATTTTAATATTGCTTCAGATCTATTGGATATATAAAAGCAACCCATATAATTGTGCTACTGCTCGGCACAAGTCTGCTCTCCTCTTTCAACAAACCTGAATGGAGCTAGGCCACACGCTGGCCTAATGCGGGTTGGTGGATCAGACATGCCTTTGGAATTCTTTCCTATACATAAAGAGTTTCCTTATGATATTATCCTTCACCGTTCGTAAGCAAATAGTTAATCACTTGATTATTAAATTTCACATAGAGAAATTCACATTGGTACAGCCAGTCGGGATTGAACTCACGCCTCATGCGTACAAGTAGGTTACGTTACCACTTAGCTACCATCGCTATCTCTTGTATATTTCTATAGCATATTCGTTGTAATGCTAGTATTGCATAAAGGTATACACGTCATAATAATCGTTGACTTTTTTGGAATATCTTTAGTCTTAGTAAAGTTTCTGTTGCTTTTATTTTGCCTTCTGTAATCTCAAATCAGGTGGCTCAGTGCTATTGCTTAAAATTTCGTTTCAAAAGTCCCGGGTTTGATCCCGAGTCTGGTTGTATTCGGTCTTTCTTTATTTATTTAGTTATTAAGTAGGATTTGCGCCTGATAAAATACTGATTTGTCAATACGGCAATATGCTCCAACTCAAGGATTGTCTATCCTTGCGGGGTAAAGGAGTGTTATGATATGTTATGTATTTTCTTTTACAGTGTGTCTTTACAAACCACATCATTACTTAACGATTATAATAAATATTTTGTTAGTAACAATAATGGCGTATAATTTAAAAACTGATCGACGCCAATTTATATTCCGATAATAAATATTTTTGGGTCAATACATTCTCCAATTAATTTAACTTTTAAATCCGTGAGCTGGTTTTTCGTATTTCAAGTGCATGTTACTTTCAAGTTCAAGAAATTTCTACAAATTGTATAATCGTTTGATATTTGTTTTAAAAACGACGTAGGGATAGGGGGCGGCTGGAAATCCTTATAGCTCCAGATTTAAAAATCACGGATATAAAGTAGGTACACCTAAACTTGGTAGCTTTTTATACTACTTCGGTGGAAACCCGACCCAACTAGGTGGACCAACTACCTAAAAAAGGTCGCTGGGACGGACTGGATGCGGAAGGTGGAGGACCGTGTGCTGTGGCGCATGTTAGAAGAGGCCTTTTGTCCAGCAGTGGACTGTGATAGGCTGATTGATTGATCGGTGGAAAAAAGCATACGTCGTCTGATGGTATGCTCTTGGACTTAGGGAATTACTTGTGTGTTGACCCAAATGTTAATACCAGGTTTTATGATGGAGTCTCTATTCCTAAGAAATATATTCGTGAATGGGTGCTACTTGGGGTGGCTGGTCAATCTTGGCATGATTTATTTTTAAATTATAAAAATATAGTTTTTAGATTTTACTAAGATTGCAATGTGATCTCGACACGTTTCAATCTTATTTTAACAAAAAGAAACGATCCTTCATTACCGTACTAAATTCATTTTTTTTTTTGAACTCATTATATTGTTTCTTAATTAATTAAATTAAATACTTATCTAAATTTCATTCTGTATGGTATATTGGTTTCCGTTCCTTTTCGTTACCACTAATATTGTAACCTATACCAAATTGTAAATGTTATATTCTGGCGATTAAAAAGAGTGACCCGAGTTTCTTGCCAATTCTTCTCGAGGCCCTACCATAGTCAGCGAATTGGCCGTAGGAAAAAAGTATGCTGGCATTTGTTTTATGACGTTTATAAGTATCATGTACTTGATCTAAATGAATAAATGAGTTTGACTTTGACTTTGAAGATAGGGAAAACGTTTTTATGACATACAAGTTATGACTACCTGGTAACTTAGAGTTACAAATTTGTGGTAACAGAAAGCGACGGAATCAACACACACCATACAAAAAAGTTATTTGATTTTAAATACGAATGGAGATCATAGGGGCCGCATCATGACGTCCTATTAACGATTTATATCTGATCTTAATTTGAAGTTTGTAATATGTCAACTGTACTACCTAACTTTAAGATTGCCATTATTCGAATTAGGAATGAAAATAAAACGCTAAGGTCGTATTGATACGGCCACAAGAGGGCTACCATGACATGTTAACATGAGTTGTTCGACCGAGAAAGCGGGACGGATCTATATAGCGCATATAGCTCTGTCTCTGTTTCTAGACTGAGCATAATTAAATAGTGGCATACAATATTAGAACTTGCAAATTCAAATACAGCACCTTCAATTATTTCGTTTTTTTTTCATTTGCTTTGCTTACTTGTTTGTGGTCTATGTTATAACATAATAACAAACAAGTTCGTCTATTTGTTCAGTTATGCAATTGCAAACGTGATTGGAGATGTGGGCCAATGAGTTAAAATTGTACCGATTGGTATATTAATAGTTTTGGTCAAATTCAGTCTAAACTAACTGATATTGGACTATCACTGGGCCATGGTTTGTACCTTTATTTTTTTTTGGTTTTTGTGAAAATTACGATAGAATTTTTTTATTAAGTATTTTGTAAAGGTTTTTTAGACATTGGATCAGTAACTGCACGGTTGGTTCAGTGGCATTTATACTGTGCGAGCGTGTTGTGGGTTCGATCCCCGAACGGGATAAAAAAAATGGGTGATCTATAAATGCTTGACCCGAATCTGGATGTACTTCGTGTCCGTTAATTTTAAAGGCCCCCGCGACACAGTGCTTGTTTTCTAGTGCAGAAGTTAAAAATAAAGGGAAAATAGATCCCAAGTTCAGATAGTATCGGGTATTTCCGACAAAAAATCTTTAAACGAGGATTAAGGAGACCATTACCTGACATTGGTGAAGTCCATGAGCGGCGGTTACCATCAGGCCATTGGCTTTTCTGCCACCATCAGCAATAAAAAAAAGAATTTGTTCGGTATCAGACTCATAAAGGCCACGGCCAGTTGCATTCGTTGATCGGTAAACGATCAGCGGGACAATTTTTTCATTCATCGGCAAAACATGGTAAAAAAACTAATCTACCCATCCCTTTTGGGTAATAACGTTTCAAAAATATTATATACCAGCTTTTGTTGTATTATAATCTGTACAATAATGAAAATATATGAAATAAAAATGAAAATTACACAATTACAACAAGCCTAATAGGCTTAACCCTGTAAAAATAGATGTAAGTGTTGGGTGAAATAAATAAATAGATGAAACGAACATTTGTAAAAACCAAAACAAACCATACATCATTTATAGAAGAAATTTAAATAATTCTCACTAAAATTCAACAACAAAACTAAAAGTGGATACAAAAATGTCTATGAATGAGTAAAAGTTATAAATATTAATGGTCCGACCGGACACGAGGTAAAGAAAGTAGTCTACCTACGGATATTCAGAGAACAATCCGGTTTGGGTACGTCTGTTAATGACTTCGGTTTCGCTACCATCGAAAATTTCCTCGAATATATCTGACTGCAGGCATTGTAATTATTTTATACTAACATAACAGCTTTAAATAACCCTTCCAAATCTCGATATAAAATAATATAAACAAGAAGGGTTACGTCCGTTTGATAACGTTCCCGTTTGGCAACGCTACATAAAATAATATAAACAAGAAGGGTTACGTCCGTTTGATAACGTTCCCGTTTGGCAACGCTACATAAAATAATATAAACAAGAAGGGTTACGTCCGTTTGATAACGTTCCCGTTTGGCAAAATACATTCAGATCCGTTCAATAGTTTTTACGTGAAAGAGTAACAAAAATCCATCATAATAGCTGGGGAGCCCATGAAGGGATTTCGGGATTTACTCAAGCGCGGCAGATTAATATACAGGGGGATACCTTGTACCCTGTTAAGTACCTCCACCAAATATGAGCACCATATATATGGCCGCTCGTCAAGGGTAAAGGATCAGATTAGTAAAAAAAAATTAATCATCAGATTTTCTCGAGCGCGTCAGATTAAGGTAGGGTGAGTTAATTACATGCTAAAAAGTGTATATTCCACTAATCTGACAATTTTCGAGTGACGTAAAAAAAAGGGAGGACTTCAAAGTTGTAAAAAAAAAACGTCATCTTGACATTCTCGAGCGTGGCTAATTTTTATTTATTTTGAAGGAAATAATTCAAGGATGACAAAAAATATATAATCTGACGATTTCCGCAAGCCGAAGTAACAAAAAATTGTCCATGAAGTTTAATACGTACAGCTGCGTGATGCCTCATTTTCATATTCCCCTCTCCGTGTTTCTATTCCTCTCTCACTTTTTCTCTATCTATTACTCTCTAACTCTGTTCCCACTCTGGTTTCTGTTGCCATTACATGACTGTAGATAGGATGTTCCAACATTTTGGAGCCCACTTTTTGTATGGCAGCCATCGGAACTTGCGCCTTGTGAACGGGTGCGTTGTCGTGTAAAAGCAGTACCCTTTTGGTCAATTTGCCCCGCCTCTTCTCCTTCACAGCATCTTGCAATCGTTCTAGCAGTGCTTTCCGGTTATATTGACACCCTTTACCTTATAATCTATCAGCAAAATTCATTCTGTATCCCAGAAAATCGTCGCCATGAGCTTTAACACCTTGAATTTCTTTGGAGGTGGTGTACCCTTTTTATGCCACTGCATGGACTCCTGCTTTGACTCAGGCTCATAATGGTAAACCCAAGTTTTATAGGCCGTTCAGTAGGCCGCCCTACACTGGGGTCGTCTTCTAGTGAATCTTTGCCGTGCATGAAGAGGTTGTGCCACTTTTAAATCATAGTTTTACCAGGGCAAGGCCCTGTAAATTTATAGAAGACATCTCTTCTAAAATGGTTTGAGGAGGTTTTTCTAGTTTTCTTCCGGATTGACGTGTTTGATCGATGATAGCTCAATGAATAATGACCCGATTTTTATGAAATTTGGTATTTATACTCATAAGTAGTTACACAGTTAGTGCAGGTAAAAAAAATTACTCCACCCCCCAACAACACCCCAATTCCGCAAACTTTTTGACCGATCCTTGTATATATTTTTTTTTTTAAATTATCAGATTAGGCGAATCCCTCCAGATAATCGTCAGATTATGAGACAGCACGTCTAGGATATAAAGATGAACCATATATATCTTAATCTGACGCGCTTGAGTATGTCAAAATGGTGATTTTTTTTGCCATTTTCTAATAATGGCCACGACTTTGCGTCACATCCAAATCGTCAGATTATTTGATGAGAGCTTTTTTTAGGTTCACTTAACATCCCCTTAGAAAATCTGACGAGCTCGATTAAATAATTTTTTTTCTCATTTTCAACCCTTACGTACGACCACCCCCATCATGCAAACGATCAGATTAACATACGTACATTATTAAAAATACGTAGGACATGGATGGCTATCAATATCTGACGCGCTCGCGTATGTCCATGCAACCGTTTTTTTTTTACATTTTGGAAAGTCTATAGCTGCTTTCCCCACTGATGAAAAGGATACATTATATAACATTTTTTTCTTTTTATCATCTAAGCTTCGCAACTCAATAGGTCTCTACGACGCTCGAGTAAATCCCCATTTAGCATCGTGGCCTCCCCTACTATAATATTAGTAGGATACACTTGAACGTATGTTACGGATCTAAAAATTAATAGTAGGGAGACAGACACATATGGGCAAAGCAATCCATACCCCATTCTGATAATGATATTCTATAAATATTTGTAGGTATATAAAATATAGTTTATTTATGAATGTCGTTATAAATTAGGATATCGAATGAATCTAAAGAAGGAAAATAATCAAAAACACATTACATAATATACCATCATTACATGTTATTATGTCAAATTATAGCTTTTAAATTGAGGTTATCTGCTTACGGATATAGCAAAAAGCAACAATTTCAATAAAAAATATGAACTTTGCGAAAGGGTAACACGAAAATTAAACATTACGTAAAGATCCACTTTGTACATAAACATGTCACTCACACTTAATTTATAAGTGGATCTTTAAGCCAAGTATTGCGTCAGTAAACTGGCATGAATTAAGCAAAATATGGGCTACCTCAATGATATTATAAAGAAAGATTATGTAAGCCTTTGTTACCTTCATACTCAAATAATAGTTTTTTTTTTCATAACTAGTAAAATAGGCTACACTGCACTAAATAAATAGGGGAGAATCACTGACGTCTGAGATACAGGAGTCATCCTAGTTTAGACGTCAGAGGTTTTCATTAAATGTAAACACATCAGCCTAAACTATACATTCATCATCATCATCATCATCTCAGCCAAAAGACGTCCACTGCTGGACATAGGCCTCCCCCAAGGTTTTCCACAACTCTCGATCCTGAGCCGACCTCGCCCATCGGTTGCCCGCAACTATACATTGTCAATACTTATGGCTTATGAAAATAAATAATAAGTCGATGCGGAGGAATTTTATGACGCCTACAAAGCAGTCCCTCCAGTTTTTCGTGTATTTTCTATGTATATAATTTTTTTTTTCCTTTTTGTTAAGAAGTGTAAATTATTAGGTATATTGAAAATAAATATTATTATTATTATACTGAGAAGCGCATTCAGTCTTGTTCCTATATTTTAGTGCATAGGTACATAATTGCAAATTTCCAGTTATTTCTTTATGTTTGATGATAGACAATAATGGTTCGATTTAACTAAAATATTAAGAGTAATCACGTAAATTGTTGTGTTCCTGTGTGTGAGTACAGGGTCTCCAGCACTCATTTAGGGATGCGTTTTGAAATAAACGTATTCCTATCCCAGAGATATTCCCTTCTTAAAGCCTTGGTGTAAAAAATTGGGTTGGTAACACGCAAGTGATACCTCTGGTAGTACAAGCGTCCAAAGGCTACGGTAACTGCTTAATATCAGGCGGGCCGTATGCTTGTTTGGCACCTAAGTAGTATAAAAAAAATCGTTGTTTTAAAAAACAGGTTGGTTTCGCGTGAAGAAACATCATCATACGACCGGCAAAACAGGATTTTGAACTTTTTTTGTTTTTCAGTGAAATGGCCCATCAATCAAATAACCTATCGGTTAAATAACTCTTCGGTGTTGTCTCGTAGTAGAAATGGACTTCGTTAAAATGCGAATCCCGAATGCGATAGATAATACGGAACGTAATGATACAGAAGGCTATAATAATGTCATCCTAACCGAATTTCATTCACGGCGGCCAGTCTCAACGGAGATTAGCCAACTGCACAGAACATATTATTATAGTGCACAAGTGTGTGCGCAAACACAGGTGCACTCTCTATTTCTTCACTCTCATAGTCCAGTGGGACGGCAATCCGATACGACCGCAGAGAGATCAGGCGTAGGACCAACGGTGCTTTCCGAGACACGGGGGTGTAAACACCACCAATTTCCAAACTCCGGGCAAAATCTATTGTGAATTTCTTGACAAAAAAGCCTAATATCGATTTTCGGCCCGACCCGGGAATCGAACCCGGGACCTCATGATCAGCAGTCATACACATCGACCACTGAGCTACCGAGGCAGTTACAGAAAGATATAGTGATAGATGAAATGAAGTTACTTAGCTACTGTTAACAGCAAAAGTTATCTTTCTTACTAATATCATTGAGCTATCTACTCAAAATAACGTATGCTAGTTTGCCACCTAAGTAGTATAAAAACATTATTGTGATATAGACATTGGTCAAATGTGGAGTATATAACGAGAAAAAACTTATTTAATTACTTCCCATCCTGTATTACCATATCGGTCGGTTATTTTTTACCATATCCTCTTACATACTGTTACAAGACAGCGGACTTTTTATGGAGTTTTTTATTCGAGTAATATTATAATAGATGTTTACAGTTGTCATTACATGAAAAAACACTTTTATTTAATATAAATATCTTATGCAGGATAGTGGAGTCGAGTTAATTTTACGGATGATACCTCTGGTATTGCATGGACAGGCTTCGGTAACTGCTAAACATAAGGAGGACCGATGCTTGTTTGCCACCCAAGCAGTACCTTTAAAAAAAAGATTCAGGCCTACCCAATATGCACACAAATTTTCACGAAAATCGGTCGAGCCGTTTTAGAGGAGTTCAATAACGTACACCGTGACACAAGAATTTTATATATTAGCTGACCCAGCAAACGTTGTTTTGCTACTAAAATAGTAATATCGCTATAAAAAAATTGGGGTTGATCGTAGAGGGGTGAAAATTAAGGGTTGTATGTATTTTTTAATGCTGAATCACAAAAAAATAAAAACAAAAAATGTTGTCTAAAAAAAAAAAAAATAGGGGACCACCCTTAACATTTAGAGGGATGAAAAATAGATGTTGTCCGATTCTCAGACCTACCCAATATGCACACAAAATTTCACGAAAATCGGTCGAGCCGTTTCAGAGGAGTTCAATAACGTACACCGTGACACGAGAATAAAATTTTATAATTATATTAGATAAAAGATTTCAATGTTGAACAATGTTTTGTGTATAATCCATAGGTAGCAAACTATTTATTCAAAAAACTAAACAATACAATTATATAAAGGTACGTAATAGCTAATTACTGTAACCGATCTCATATACATTACGAGAAAAAAACAATCAACAAACCTAATCTCTACATTAACAAAAACTATTCCCACACTAAACTTTCTACTTGAACATAACATTAATGATAACAAGCAAAATATTGTTACGGTTACCGAACACAACCTTCTTCGACAACCTAAAAAGTAAACGTCTTACGTAAATCTTACAAAATGTCTACCGCCCAATGTTTCAAATAAAAAACAAGCCAAAGGAAACTGCTCTAGTGATGTTATTATGCTGCTTCACTGCCCACAAATTGCAGTATGACACTTTTATGAGCAGCTTGTAAGGTATAATTGTAGCGTTTCCTTCAAACTGTAAATATGTACGGGTAATTAACCCGATTTACAAAGTTTGTTTTTATAATTATTCATCCTGTGTTTTGCACTCATTGTTTTGTAGTTGAGTTTATACTTTAGGTAGGTACTACAATGATAATTGTTTTTATGTTTTAGCGGTGTTTTTTCCCAATGCTCTTATAATAAATCTAGATGATTGTGACCATCTTAACTAGTCTAAAGAGGAAAGACTTAATTTTTTTTGTGATGACTTGAATCGAAAACTACATAGCGGCTTTAAATAATTCTTTCACTTTATCCGTGGATAATATTAATATATATATGTTTATATATATATTTGATATATAATATATTATTAATAATATAATATTTTTTTAAATGTCTACTAGTGTATAAATTATGAATGCCAGTTTATCTTTATCGCATTAGATATGTTTGCTCATATACAATTTACTTTATCGTTTGTTTGCATTTTAAGGAAATAAAGAAATTAAGAAGACTATTTCCCTATCCACCTTCATCATCACTATCGTTCAAGTTGTTTCCAAATATACTGGGAGAGAAACCAATTTTACAGTAATCTCTTTTGGAATTTGTATATTAGTCTCAAGGGCTATATCTAGGCGTTCAACAACAAATAAATAAATCCGACTTTCTTAACTATGTTCTACTAACCTACATACTAAGATTTCTCTAAAAGTTAACAAAAGGCAAGTTATTAATTGTAGCAATTATAACTGTCTTCAAGAATTATTTACTCATATCATAAAAATGCTTGAAAAGATAATCTTTTTAATTCAGCTATCATACGACGTAGCAAAACTAATATCATCTTTTATAGCATACGTAAGATATGCAAGAAGGTCCATTGGGGGCAAATTATAATCAATATTTTTATGTCGGAAAGGTAGAAATTATGCTTGTAAGGCGCCGTAACCCTATAACTGACTGTTAACAGTCGTTGGATCACGACAGAGGTATAACAGCCTGGCCACGACCTTGCCGCTGTCAACGGCAGAAGCGATCAGCGGCGGCGAGCGGTAAAAACACTTACAGCAAGTCACCATAGGAGGAAGAAGAATACACTATTTGGTCGAGACTTTTAACGTGTCCTCCTAAGCACAGACAAGCTCAGGTGGCTAAGAGAGCCTTCAATAAATAATATGGTATTGACAGTGATCAATGCGAAATTTTAAAAGTAGGTGAAGAAACAAATGACTAATAAGCAATAATGTATTACGTAAATGGTGAAACTATTAGACCGCCATTTTAAATATGTGCAGTCCTACTTAACCCAAGGTGTATCTTTGATTTTAGAGAAGTATTGCCAGCTATGTAATACAAGCAAAATTTCTTCGTGTTGCTACTAAAAATTTTCTAGCAGAAAATCCAAAAAACAGTTTGTCCCACCTGCTCTTCTAGACAAATGGCATAAACGGTAGTCGAATCGAAAGTCGAATAGAAAGCAAATGTATGGGATTTGACGTAGGTTTACCATATGATGTACCTATATCGTAAATTTACGTCATATCCCATACAAATCGAGTACCTACCTAGAACCTCACGATCAAGTCAAAGTCAAACTCAATTATTCATTTAGATCAAATGCTTGATAATTATTTATAAACGTCATAAAAAATAAATATCGGCATTTTTTTTTCCTACGACCAATTTGCTGATTAGCGGCTTCGAGAACAATTATTGGCCAGAAACTCGGGACACTCTTTTTTTTCGATTGGTTGCAAAAAAACAAAGCAATTTTATCCCGTGGGACTAACAAGATAACGAATGAAAACAGTGTGTAAAGTAAAGTAGCTATATACCTAAAGCCGTTGGTCCTACACTTGGTTTCTCTCCAATCGCGTCGGATTGCTGTTCTGTTGGACTATGAGTGTGAAGTAACAATAGGCGCTCTTGTTTTGTGCATAGTGCCTCCCGCTACAGTCTACGTCAAATTACCCGATATGATCAAAGTTTATTTAGAAGGAGAATATCTATAGGTACTAATATTATAAATGCAAAAGATTTGATAAATGGATGTCTACCTATGGATGTCTGTGACTCAATCACGCCAAAACAGCTGAACAGATCTAGATGAAATTTCGCACAGAGATAGGATATAGTCTAGAATAGCACATAAGCAGCTGTCCTGGCAGAAACTAGTAAAACCCAAGTTAAAGTTACTTAAATAAAATGATCAATGTTAAAGTGGGAATTACTTATAAGACTGGGATAGGATAGTAGGTACCTACTATACGCTCTGGGATTCCTAAATGCGTGCGATAACAATTTTCCTTATGACATAGGTTACATACTGAAAATTTAAACCGCTTGTTTGTTATATTAATGTGGTTGTAGGCGTTAACATGCGTTTTTCGAACAAAATTTTGTTATATTTTTGGCCCATGTGGAACGATGAACCCGATGCGGAAAAATTGAATAACATTTTGCCTGATTCAAGAATCTCGCCACAATAATGACATAGAAATCTAATCATGTGTAAACTAGAACTTGTTGCATTATGCAACTCAACTTATGGCATATGACTCATAATGAGCCAGAAAAAACAAAACACCCGATTCCTTATTCCGTATAGTATTAAGCAGAACTAAGACTCTTTCATAGAAGTCTAGTTCCTCCACTACCTTTGCAATTTGCACGGACTTGAGGTTTTATATAATTGGATTTGCAAGAACGACAGCGGATGTAACAATTTTCTTTGTAATGTTTCACCGACAAACAATTTACGTGTTTTCCTTACAAATGCCCTTTAAAGTTTAGATTTTCTTTTTTACTTACTAGTGGTTTACCCTGACTCCCTGGTTAAAGTATTTTCTGCGCAATTTTCTTAATTTTACCGCTTAAAAACCTTCTTAAAAGTATTATAATTTTTTTTTAAAGGAATGAAGTCGGTAAAGTGGTACTCAAGTGATGGCGTGAGCATGGAAAATAGGGGTTCATTTATATATATACATAGATTTAAAAGAAGATTTTTAAAAAATACAACAGTCGGAAAAAGATTTGTATTGCAAGAAAGTTTAAACATGCCAATCAAGAAATACAAAATACACTCAGACAGGGAATAAAATAATATTAAGCGTAAGGTAGGGCGGCCCCCAGCTAGGTGGACCGACGACCTAAAGAGGTCGCTGGGACGGACTGGATGCGGAAAGCGGAGGACCGTGTGCTGTGGCGCGTGTTAGGAGAGGCCTATGTCCATCAGTGGACTGCGATAGGCTGATTGATTGATTGATTGTGGGCCAATAAGAACGAATTTCAATATCACGAAATTCCGTCTAAAGATATGTAGGAGTGGTAATCCGTCGTCTCTGCCTACTCTACATGCTAATATTGTGTAATATAATATGCAAGTCCGGTTTGCATGCATGTTGTTAGATTTATACAAGTTAATAATAATTTGCGTAATGTCAGGATGCGGCACATCATCGCGTCATAGCAAGTGACTGTGGTGAGGGAATATCCGCATTCATGACCAACCTACCATTCTAACAATGTAAAAGTAATAAACAAATACATACATACACATCATTACGCCCGTCTCCTAATGGGGTAGACAGAGACTATGGAACGCCAATTGCTTTGATTGCTTTCGTGAATAGTACCTGTACTATTAATTAAATTGAGGTAGTCCACCTAACGCAACAAATGGCAAATGGCCTAGTCCACGAAGAGCATGCTTTATTCACATCCTTTTTAAATTTTTTCGTTCTTAGTCCGAAGTCAGGATTTTGTTTAAAACCTTTATACTGTACATGTCCACAAAATTGTTTATTTACAAATGTTATAATACCCTCAAAGTTTTATTCGGCTACAGCGATCGCTTCTGAACTTCCTTCAAATTGTAGATCTAGGACGTTCAGCTCATTGGCTTGCTCACTAGTGGCTTGCATAGCTTACTTTTGATGTGAATGTGCGTTGACACAGAAGGCAGTCAGGACACCGATAATATAATTAGCGTGACGGCCTATGAAGAAGCTTGGTGGAATAAGGCAATAGATAGACAGGGTTAGGAAATTAATGGTCTCCCAGCCTTTCCTCAGCAATGAGACGATACAGGCTACATACCAATAAAATGATGAATCCTTATATTTATCTTCTATCCCTATTATTGATGTAAAAGGATATTTATAATTAAACTAGATACTTTTTCCTTTTTTTAAAGTTTCCTTATAGCACTTAAAATAAGTGACGCAACTTTCTTATTTCTTTGATTGTTCAAATCACAATCTTAATTACTTACCAACTATTAACGTTGAAGGAAAACATCTTGAGGAAACCTAAATGAAAAACTAAAAGGAATTTTAACACAAGTCTGATCCACCAGCCTGCATTCTCAAGTCTCTGTACCCAGCAGTTGGACATTATGAGTTGAAATTATTGAATAAAAAACAAAAATTTATTATCTTGAGATAAGTTACACATATCTGATTCCACAGCAGAACCTATATAATATGTATATACTATGACAACCGGGCAACTAGTAAACATACCTATATATTTCTAAATCAATCAGCCTGTTTCAGCCCACTGCTAGACATTTATTTATTTTATTTTATTTTATTGTATTTGGAAAACTTACAGCTAATACAATTAAGAATCTTAAACAATAAGTAATATACGGCCAATTACAAGTTTTCACAGACGTTTTGATCGATAATTTCGAACTTTAAAAGTAAACAGCGTTAAAGAAAAAACAAAAAATTACTATAAAAAAAAACAATTAATTAAGCATTAGGTACTACAAATCATGTTGAGAAAAAAATTTTTGCAATATTCTTTTTTAATTTATTTGCACTAGTATTGAACAAATCGAGTTCAACTTCCCGACACCCTGCATTGAACGAGCGACTGGCTCTTACCAGATAAGCATTTTGTCTATATGTGGTTTTAGCTAAAGGTACATCAATAACTTGTGGTCTACGAAGAAACGCAGTCGGCACACGAAGTCCGATCTTGCCAATGAGGTCAGGCACATCGGTCAACCCATTCACAATACTAAACAGAAATGAGAGATCTGCTATTTTTCTACGTTCGTATAGAGGCAACATATGATATTTCTTACATCGACTAATGTAGTTAGGCAGATAATTTTTGGCACGGTATTGCGTGTACCTTAGAAAGCGCCTTTGAATGATTTCAATGCGATCATAGGCCTCTTCTAATTCACACCACCCGGTCCTCCATCTTTCGTATCCAGTTTACCCCAGCAACATTCTTAGGTTTTCAGGAATCTTCGATCTATCTGGCCGCGGGCGTCAAATATTTCAAAATACATAATATTATAGATAAATTACATCCAGACACAGATCAAACAATCATGTTCATTACTCAAAGGTTTGTTCTGAAGTGGGCTTCAAACCCATGACCTCTGGTTTAGTAGTCAGGGTCACTAACCACTAAACCAGTATGCCAGTCGATTATTAATTCAGTGTAACTATTAATAGAACTACTTTAGAGAGTGAAATTTTACCTATAAATAATCAAACAACGAAAATATTTAAAATATTCTATAAATTTTCGCCTCGCCTTGACTTACCAGTTTAACGACATTTATGTTCTGTCAATAGCATTGAGGCTTTTAAACCAGCGTTTTAATAAAGATATGTACAGAAATTTGAAGTATAACTATCATCATCATCATCACCATCTTAGGTTCCTGTTAATGGAACATTATTCAATAGAATTACAATTAGAATTGTTATTGGGTATACGTCCTACCTATCGTGTTTGCTAGCGGTGACGCAACGTTACATCATAATTATGTAAACTGTTAGTGTCCTGATGTATCATACAGTCTAAAACCACGTATTATGGTATTAATGAAACTTGCCTATGTAAATAATAGCTAGTGGCTACTTCTTCATCTTCTTATCGTTTTTTAGTGGTCAACCTGGTGACAGAGTTATTTAAATCACCCAATATTTAGGCCTCTCGTGATCTAACGACTGTTAATAGTGGCTACTTATTTTCCGTTATTCTATTATTTATTTTAAAATTTTAGAAGCCGCTCAAATTTAGATATTTTGGAAACATTTTTTATCGCTCAAAATATAACGGCGTGGCCACAACAAGCGGAACCATGTACAATGACGTCAGAGCAGCGCGCGCGCATAAAAACTTTCGCTTTTCACTGCCAAGGCTTGGGCCGCGGCCGCGTCGCGTCGCACCAGCACCGCGCACCGTCGCTTCGTCAACATAATCATATTATTATCTTCGTAACAACAGCGACATTCCTTTTGTATTAGACAAATTGTAGGAAATGTAGCAATGCTGTAATCTATTATAAAGTAATGCTATTTCCTACATAATTTAATCATCATTATTGTTTGGTGAAATATATATCTTCTAGATAATGCACGCCGCTGCGTCCGCGTGGATGTCAGTTAAATAATACCTTGCGTTTTTCTTCTTTCTATCTTAATATTTTTATGTTAATCCTTATGGGGTGAAATTCCCATCAAAATCCAAATTTCCATTCTTAGTGCTAACCTAACGTAACTTTACAATAAGTTACGTTAGTTAGCACTAAGAATGGAAATTTGTTTTTTATATTATAAGAAGGTTCTTTAAATGTAAGAAACCTATGTGCAAAATTTCGAGTTTGTAGCCCCAGCGGTTTCGGATTTGCATTGATGAATCAATCAGTCAATCGAGACAATCAATTAAGTATGTATAGATCTACTAAAACATACTGTTATAGGCTAGATACATAACAAAAAAATTGTCAATACACAAACACCTATCCTGGGTGGTAATCATTCGACAAGCAAGCCAGTATTTATTTTTAACCATTATCTTTTCTCTTCCACAGTTATGGATATGCGTGGCGTGTTTAGCGTCTTCGCTGGCAGCTCCAGCGCCATCACAAGGTCCCCAGCTATACCTAGATATTATAGACATGGCAGCTATTAGCAGAATGTCTCCACAACAATTAGAAGCACTGGCTGAGGGACTAGCGGCTGAGGAGATTATGAGGTAAATTTAATGTTGATTGTTTTGTCATTTTCAGTCAGAAGATGGATGACCATCCTCTTTGCAGGCACGGTTAGGTCTCGATGACCACTTCGTGCCTGCAAAATGTGGATAATGGGTATCATCTACCTCTCTCCATAGCTTTGGAGAAAAATTGCATGATGCTATGTAATATTTATTGAACCTTGCATAGTCTGGACAAATTAGCATAAAATATAGTGTAAGCTATCATTAATTTTGATAAGGCTGAAAATTGTTACGTATATAGGGAACAATAAATGAAATGCGAAAAGTTCCCATCAATCAATCAAATACAAAAAAATCAAGCAGAGGTCGCAAATAGGGGATTTTTTATTTAGTCAAACAAAGTGTTAATCGTAAGTTAACAATATTTTCTCTGTAACAGGACAAAACGATCGTCAGCTCAAGCGTTAACGTCAGTAGTATCTAAAGCTTCATCAGGCCTTCAAAGTAAGGTCGGTCTCCTCGGTCAAGCATCTGCCTTCATAGCATCAGCTTCAGGCAAATCAAGTGGACACGATGAACATCAGGGATATTCCTATGAACCGGCGGTATGTTTTGTCTTTTTCAGATATTTTTAGTAGCATATAGCCCACCTGATGGTAAGCAGTTACTGTAGCTGATGGACGCTTGTTACACTTGAGGTATACTTAGGGAACATATCAGAATAAGCTTGATATCTAACAGAATTTATTTTAGATTTTAGTAAAGCTTTTGACAGACTTCCACATAGTATATTATGATATATATGGCATTATAAAAGCAAGCCATTTAAACTTCATGAAATAGATATGAAAAATCATGTCCTTTAAAAAAAAATGTGTATTTTTTTATTTTTTAGCATCGCCAATAATGTTTTCATCGTACTATAATTTCTATTACATATTTTTCTTATACAGCATGATGAAAAATACGACTACTGGGGCCTAAAGAAGTCGATTCTCTTCACTCTGTTCCAAGCCGTAAAAGCCATTACAGGAGGAGTAACGATTCTCAAAGGCCAGCTCATTAAGGGAGGTGGCGCCCTAGCTGCAACCTTAGGAAAGGTCATCTCAGGCAAGGGTGACGCTGTCAGCAATCTTGGAAAGAAGATTGTTAGTTCCGCTGCCCTCAGTAATAAAAAACCTCATTGTAAGTAACAAATTCATTTAATATATTTGGTTAGTAAATAAGTACGAAGTTACATATTGAATCAAGTATGTTTATTTTTATTTAATAAGAAATCATAAATGTCCATCACCAACAATATTCTCACCATTATCAATAGTATTATGTAGTTTAACATAAGGAAACAACTATATTAATGAACTAATCAAATTATCTTCAACTACGTAATAATTACCGCATATTTTAATAAAATTGAGCTTATGTAACTAATGGCATGCCTTATCCTACTTTTAGGGTAATCAAAAGCATCTTTATTATATATTATTATTTGTCTGTGCTAGTAAATATTTTCGATTTAAACTATTAGTGTAAACAGTTACTGCTAAATATCAACGTCGAAGAAGTCGAGTCAAAGAAGAAAAATATCTTAAGTTCCTACCTATTCTTTTTCTTTGTATCATATCCTTTTCTACCTTTGCCAATCAATCTTTACCTTTGCCTATACCAGCAGGGGATCCTTCTTGTCTACTGTGCAATATTTCAACTGCTTCTGCGACACCCACTCTTGGACTTGGCGGCAATATTTTTAATCTTCAACATCCAAAGCCTAGTACAAATACTTTTATTGGTTATCACTATCCTGCAGTAAATGAAATTAGTATTGATGTTAGAGGCGGAGCAGATAAAAAAGTTAATAATAATAATAGACCAAAACCTGATCACATGGTTTTTGTGACACCACCATCATCTGAAGATAGAAGTGATGAAGAAAATGAAGTTAATATCCTTGAAAATAGATTTGGAGCTGTTCCAAATAATGATGTTACTACGACAGCTGCAGCTTCCGTTTCTACAATGTCTTTTTTTGTTGATGATGATGATAAGGATGAATCTAATACTGGGATAACAAAGCGGCCCACAGTAATTTATGTATCTAGAGAGGGAAGAAGTAGAGACATAAGCAGCGATATTCCAACTACGACTACAATGCCATCCAGCAATAACGAAGAAATGGATTTTAGCGAACCAGAATTTATTTTTATGGCGGAATCCACAACGGATGATTTCGAAAGTACAACCACAATGTCATCTACCGACAATGATGAAGAAATTACAACTGAAATTACTACTATAAAGCCACCTGAAATCTTAGTCATATCAGGTTCTTCGAAGAGCAGACTGCAAGTAAGAAGGAATGCTAAGAGTAAAACTGTAAAGGCAGTAGATAATAGTAATATATTTGTGAATTTCATATGTGCTATAACACCTCCTATTTTCAGAAGTGGTCCTTGTTCGACAGTAATGTTTTCTTGAATATGCATGTTAAATAAAGTTATATTGTAAATAGATGTAAATATTTGAACTCGCTATTAATTAAGTACAAATTTTCTTGATTTGATAAGTTAAATATTGTGTATTATTAATATAGTTCCTACTTTATCTTATTACTTATACAGTAAATAAAATGTTATTTTTTAAGAAATTTATTGTTTTATTTTCATTGCGTTGTACATGCTCAGTGTTACCTTTATTAATACAATTAAAATCATACTTTAGATATTTAAGAGCACTAGTGATTAAAATTACTTAATCTCACACACACACCTGCACTATTTTTTCATCATTTAATAGATAATACACTATTATTACGAGCACTGCTAAATGCACAGATAAGAGCACATTATCTGGGGGATAATTGTTGTACAATATTGTTTGATCTACCATTATAGGATCTAACATACTTATTCTACCATCATAGGATGATAGTACTGATATCACTTATAATAAACTTTGGAAATTGGAGATTTGGCCAATTTAGCATATACATATATACCTAAGCACATAGTAGGGGATAGAAAATATCACCCATTCCTTAACGCACTGGATTACGGCAAGGCAGGAGAATCAATTAAGTGATAGACATCCAGACTAGTGAAGTACATAACGTTATTCGAAATTAAACCGTTTTGTCCTTTCATTAATTGGTGTATCTTGGACAGAAGCAGCCTTAAGTCCTTCCTTAGGATTTAAACTATCACTAATTCTACTACTAAGTCATTCTCTAAGATTCAAGCTATAACCATACCAGATTTCTGTTATTACTTACATACAGCTAGACACATAAAGATGGCATCATTAAACATTTTCCTAAGAAGGATGACCGCAATTGTATAAGCTAATTAACTGGAACCAAATAGGACGTAATTATGCTGTCATAAGATGCATACTTTTCGTCATCTTATTATTACGTAGGAGGCAATACGTCAAATTATTTCATTGAAATATAAATAGTTATTTTCAATATTCTATAAGGATGTAGCAATCAGCGCCATCAATCATCATACTTGGTACTGTTTAAACTTCGGTAACAAAAAAAGATTTTGCAAAAAAATAAATAGAATATTTAGAAAATAATGATTAAAGATTTCAAAAAAAATCCGTGTGGTAACGGATTAAGAATACAAATGTCACCACCTCGTTCCATCCTGAGGGTGTCGTAAGAGTCGACTAAGGGAGTAAGTCAGGCAGACAATAGTGGATATTGTCTGTCTACAAGAGAGGGAAACACTCATTCATCAAAATCACTTTTCCCCAAAAACACTAACTTACACAGACAGTCAAAATCACTTCTCTGGATGTTTTTTAAGAATTATTAAAGAATGTAGCGGAAAGCACTATATAATGATCAATAGAATATCAGTACTGAGTGCTTACGTCCGTCGCCGTCGTTTCTTTAGGTAAAAACCTAGGACAAATTCCTTCCAAGCTATCTAATCTAGACCTTTTACGTAGTTTCCTGACGCACATTAATTAATACGTATGTATTGTTATTTCCTCGTTGTAATCATCTGAAAATACTGAAGGAATGTGTGATTTTATCCTCATATACTCTTAATGGATTGTTTGAGTCACTCACCCATAAACGATCAGAGGGCGTTTGTGAGTGTAAGTGATTCAGAAGGCCCCGAGTAGTCCTGACTGTTTACCGTGATTAGAACATGGTAGAGGTCTTGTTGAGCAACACTGTTATTCAATGGACCACTTACTACTTGATAATATAATTGAGAATTGTTCTGGTGGCCACTAGTAGTCTTCTTCATCAGTTTTACTTTACCAAATAATACTTTCTGAATGCAAATGTTTGATTTTTGCAAAAAAATACCAAAACTGCTATGTATGACTATAATATTTGGGGAGTTCCCTCAATATCTCATAGGTCCTATTTATCAGAATTGACTTTTTATAAAAATGGTATCAAACTGAAGTAATAATAATATGTTCTTTGAAATTGTTTCATACATGACGGAGTTATGCGGTAACAAATATAAAAAAATACACACGAATTGATAACCCCCTCTTTTGGAGTCGGTTAAAAAGCTTTAATATGTGTACTTTTTCAGATTATATCGGACATCGATTCATGCATCGGTTAAGGGGTCGTTTCTTGGGGTAACCTCTGACAAAAGAGGCGCATATCTACCCTTCACTTTAACTAGCTACTAACATTTAATACTATCCATTAAATGCTATAACAAATCCTTATTATAACAAACCTTACGATAACAAGAAACTACAACACGCTTTCATCTGGCATATAAATATTGGTCATTGATTTTGTACCTTATGTGCTTAAATTTAAGGTTGTTAATCGATTATCAAGTATTTATAAATAATGTACTTATAAGTCTACTTCACATTTGAAGTAATTTAACCAGTTAGTCTTATTAGCTTCATGGCTGAACTTAATTTGAGTAACTGCGTTGACAATAAGCACTCGCATTCTTATACACGGCTTGATTTATTCTTACACTCAGAATTAAGATGTAATGACAACCTGCTTTCATCTGAAAAAAGAAAGTTATTGGCTTTATATCATACTTTATAGTCATTTTTAACTTTGTTTGATTCTCTGAACCTACCAGTCCGATTAAAATAACCTTTTTATATATCACGTTACGACCCAATGGGAGCAAAGCACTTATAACAAACTTGAACATTAAAACGGGACAAAAATGTTGTGCTTTGCAAATACTCGTAGTTATATTTTTTGTCCCTGAATTATGTTTTGTAAAATTCCCCGCAACACAGGGCGTGTTGCAAAGCCTTGTTAAAAACATAAAAAATATCTTTATACTTAATATCTATTCAAAATTGTGAACATGTGTGAATTAAGGCCTAGACACTCAGTTCTCTTGTAAGAAAAGAGGCAAACCCGTGCCCAGCAGTGGGACAAATATGAGTTGCTATTTCTACACTGACAAAGATTAATTCCCACAACAAAACTCAGCACCATACAAAACATCACTCCTCAATTCCAACTACACTTTCCAGCGACACCAGTATACGGACCACCCCCCTCACACTTGGAATACGGACCACCTACAGCATACGGGCCACCAACTGCTCCGGCCCACTTCTCTGCACCCTCCGTACCCACTGGATACGCCGCGCATAAGTACCCATCTCAATTAGATGGTAAGTTTTGACTTCATGTACCTATAATATATTAAATAATACCTATTAAACAAGCCTGTACAACGGGCTGTGTTCCTAAGAATTGTTTGATATGATGCCCACGGCCACATTTTACCAACGCACCTCCCGCCACCGACAGGGAGTTCATTCACACATTTTAGAACCTTTATCGTGCCGCACTGTGCGGTTTCAGAGGAATTTCCTCCCACGTACGATTAAGTTGTGGAATGAGCTTTCTGCCGAGGTTTTCCCGAGAGACTATAGCATGGGGTTCTTCAAGCAAGGAGTTATAAGGTTTCTAAAGGGTCGGCAACGAGCGAGTGATACCCCTGGTGTTGCAAGCGTCCATAGGCTACGGTAACTGCTTACCATCAGGCGGGCCGTATGCTTGTTTGTCTCCTTAGTAGTAAAAAAAAAAAAAAAAAAATCTCTTGGGTTCGATTCTCGCATCGGGCAGTTTTATTGGGTTTATCTTAGATTGTTTTAGAGGCAGCACGCAGTCTGAATGGGATCTAACATAACCTGGCGAAATATGGGTTTTATACACCCCTTTTGCTCACCTTTAGCACACACCTTTTTCAAAAGAAGTAGCCTTCTGAAAAGAGGAGCGTGCTATGTGTTGTTTTACGTTATATAAAATGTATTAGTACTGCTGTTAGGAACTATTTTGTGTACAATTAAAACAAGAACAAACAATGTAAAAATACTTTTTGGTTATTGAACTTATTATATTATAAGGAATATAAAAACAAATTGCTATACACCCTATAATAATTATAATAAATGCTATTCGTATTAACATCTAGAATATTATAAAAATATTAAAGTAATAAACACTTGAAGGCGAAAGATTACTAATCTTTGTACTTATAATAAGTACAAAGATTAGTAATCTTTCGCCTTCAAGTGTTATTACAGAACTGACGTTCGTAGAATAAATTATTTTATAGTAAGAACGTATAAAAGTACTTCGAATTAAATCGTAAAAAGAGACACTTACAAAAAAATCAAAATATAACACAAAAAATAAAAATCTAAAGAAGTAAGCTCGGTCAAAAGCCTACTTAAAAACTAGATATAAAGTGGCACATATAAAACGATCCACTTTATTACATACGTATGTGTATTTAACATTATATAAGAAAGAGTAGGACCTCGGTACGCAACGCAAAAGTTGTTATATAAACATATTTTATTATGTACAAAAAAGTAAAAAAGTTTATTGGTAGAGATTGTGAGGAAGTAATATATAAGACATAAAATGACTGTATTAATTGGGAATGATAGAAAATTGACAATCTTTTTATCGCTAGCTGGTTTGTGTAATCGTTCGATAATATACTGTCATTTTTATACTTGACTAATCGTTAAGATTAGTGCCTTGGTACTTCGTATGAAAACCAAGCTGATATGCCAGGTACAACCAGGTAGGTTTTGGACTACCTACTCTAAAAATAGATAAACGTTTATACTACGTTTATTCCTACTAGTTTTGAAAAATGGCCAGTGAGATTGATGAGACAAGGAGAGGCACAAGGTAAGAGAGTAAATTAATTACCGGCCAAATACGATAAGTACTGGAAGTTTCTCAAATAAAATAAATGGTTTATATTTATGTATATGTCTAAAAACTTTTCATGTGTGCAAGTGTCAAGAAAATTCAATAAGCAACACACAAATTGCAAGCAAAACATGTTTTTTTCTACGTACTTTAATTATTTAAATTCTATTTAGTTATTTCAAATGGTAATTAAATATTCTGATGAAATCGTACCTACTCGTTGTAAGTACGTAATAAGTTACATAAATTACGTATACATTAATGACTATTGTTATTAAAGGAAAATAACAATTAAATTGCTTCACATCAATCCCACCCATTATTTGCACTATTTATGTGTCCTGTAAACAAAAATAAACTGCAGTCTTAAATCTCAAATCTAAAGACCAACTTCAATATTGGAAGAAAAACAGATGTTAACTTACCGATCGCCATGAGAGATTGGTCCCAAATCTCTCACTTTAACTATCGTACGTTCTTATATAAAATTCAACTGCGGATGTACTAATAGAGATTATTAAAAAAAGAAACAAAATAATAATACTGCAATCGTATGCCACATTACAACAGTAGACCACAAATCATAAAAGTACATTCTAATAGTCCAAATTGGGATATATTATCTAATAAATTTAATATTACAAAACTGATACATCATGTTTATATGAAATAGTGACTTAAGTCGGACAGATGCGTTTTGTTCGACTTATTGCGTAATATGAGGTCACAAGTTCGCGGCACCGGAACTGAACCGGTTATGTAACAGTTAGTGCATCTTCCTACTTACACAACACATAGTATTGATTGTGGGAGTGTAATTTTATTATTGTGTTTTTAAAAGCCATTGCTTTTTTATAAAACAAGGAAATTTATACTTAACTTATTTCTTAAAATCAGTTAGTATTAAGTCATTTAGGGATTTATTTAGAACGAAACGTTTTCCTATCCCAGGGATACTTCTTCATCTTAAAACCCTGGTTTAAAAAAAGGGTTGGCAACACGCAAGTAATACCTCTAGCATCGCAAGAGTTTGCTTAACATTAGGAAGGAATTCAGAAATTAGATCACGGCAGAAGCCTATAGATGCGAACAACTCTATCACCAGGATTGGCCAACCAAAATAACCACTTGATGATGAAAAAATCTAGAAGTAGATAATCCATATTTTGAACTATATTGTAAGAAATTTAAACATGCCATGATGACGAATTAGGAACAAATCCATAATATAACTGTTCTACATATAATCTATCATGAACATCAAATTAAATAAACACAACAAGATATCTATGATACCTACGTACAATAAAAGTCTAAGAACTAAAAGGTTGATTAAATTATTCAAATATAAACCCAAAAACCTACCATAAACTAAAACGGTCAAGGTTGCCATATTAAATCATATAAACATAATAGACGAACATTCAAAATTACACAGGCATTGTCTAGGCTTGCCATATTAAAATATTTAGGATCCATTATTACTATCGTAAAGCGGACAATAGGCACTAATATTGTTTCAATGATGGCTTATTTTCCGTCACGTATCGTTGTTTGATAATTTTTATTACTTTTTATGTTATATTTTGAGTTGCCTAGGTATGTAATAGACAATGGCAGAATTACGAACGCACTACTGTCTACAGAGCCTCTAGACAAGTGGCATAAACGGTAGCCGAATCGAAAAATAGAAAAAAATCAAAATATATATAAAACACATATTAAAAGGTGTATTATATATATTTTGTGTCATACATGTGTGGTTTTCATAAATTTATTACATTTATAGCTGACCGTGACTTCACTAAGGCCTGATCAGAATATCAGCGCTGCAGTTTAAATGCCGCAGCACAGAGCTGAGATTAGGACCTTTTCTGACATCACACAGGATGATTTTCTGTTTTTGTTTTTGTATGTCTATTGTTTTTGTCTGTATCTGTTATCCTGTGTATGTTTCGAATAAATGCTTTCTTTCTTTCTTTCTTTCTTAAAAGTCAAATAAACAAATGTATGGGATTTGACGTTAGTTATCGACATGGTATCGTAAACTAACGTCGAATCCCATACATTTACTTTTTTGACTTTTCGATTCGACTACCGTTTATGCCACTTGTCTAGAGGGGCTGTAGTTAGTTCGTCAATTCTGCCATTGTCTATTACATGCCTAGGCAACTCAAAATATACCAATTTAATAGAAACCAAAATAGAGTTTCTTTAATTCTTTAATTCTTTAATGTACACAAAATAAAATACAAGATAGATAACAAACATATAACATTATTATGTACAAAGGCGAGAGTTTGTCAATATGTTAACCACTTATCATTTAATGAAAAACAAAATCTTAAAAAAATTGACAACGTATTCCACATTGGGCATCTACCGATATTTTTATATCGATAAGTTCCACTAATGGCACCTGCGAAAAATATCGGTAGGTGCCCAATGTGGAATACCTTAGGTGCCATTAAAACGGGAACCCAATATGCAATACATCAATTTTATGAGCCTACAAAATATCCCTCATTTTTTTTATGATAAAAGTTTAATTAAATATATTTAGCTTTTTAGCTTTCGTTTTATTAATTGCAATAAGCTAAGTATTTGTCACAGAGAAAGAGACGGTGGTTAAAAACAAGACTTAATGAAGACGATTGCTTTATTGACAGATAATATAATACAGTAAATTATATTGAAAATTAGTGTACATTACAACAATTAACATCGTTCACTTCTTTTTATTGTAATCAAAGACATAGGTACCAACTAATATCTAACGAAGTCTTGATTAATTTTAACACACTTTTCATGTTTAAAGAACAACGTTTTGAGTTATGTTATTATCATGTTAAGACTTTTATCACTTATTAAATCAATTCCTAGTTCCAAATTCAGGTCATTACATAAAACCTAAAGTTTATTTCCTAGATTATTTCTTGCGCAACTTTGACATTTAGGTAAACAACTAGGTCGCTAAAACAATCTGCATTATACTCGAAATTCGGGGCCTAATAGACACTCATAAATGAATATTGATTCATTATATTTTTGCATTATAATTTACAAACCAAGTAAGAATAGTTAACTTTTAACAAAATATAGCTAATAAGGAAATAAACAGGACACATATAAATTTAATCCGTTCCGATAAAGTGAAGTTGAATTCTTTTTTGAAAAAAAAATGATTTGAAAACTTCGTCTACTTATCAAATTACGCCAATAACCATTATAAATTTGATTATTAAGTATCATTAATTGAATTTAAAGAAGCTCAGACGATTTCTGATTCAGTTGTGACAAGCTTCATTACATCTAAAATTGCAGTTCTAATCGATCAAATTATATAGAAGTCCGGTTGAGATTAAATAATTTCTAAAATTTTTCAAGTATTTAAAACTAACTTAACAGAATTATAAATATTTAATGAGCATATTATCATAATATGAACAATATTGACAAAAAACCTACTTATATACTAAGTAATAAGTAACGAATAGGAGGCGAATATATCAAATAAGTTATTTTTCACGTCACTGTATTAGTCACGAAATGACTAATAAAGTCGTGCCCGAAATGTAAAAAAGTAATACATGACCATATCACTTTTACTTTTGGCAGCGATACTTGTAAGGATTTATACACAATAGAATTTACGATTTTGTATTCTATAAGAGAATCGCGATGTAGGTTAGGTTAAGGACTACATGTGTGTTGCATATTATTAAATTCATGCAATGACAGCAATAAAATTAGAGAATGAGGTAATAAAATTGAATGATGTTAGAAACTAATATAATGTACATGAAAATAACTTAGAAGTTGGCAATGGTGACAATTTACATTTGTTTAAGCACGTATCAGTAATAAAAAAGATAATCATGACATAATAGTACAGAGGACAAGATAGGTATTTAAATTCTAATTACTGATACAGGGAATAATAATGCTTTTATATTACAGAATAAGGACTTGACATAAAATAGTATGCATAATGGGAAAAATGATGACAAAAGTCTTAGTCGTAAAAATGATCACAAGACTGTATACTAATTGCGATGTTTCTTTCCACGATGGTGGTATTGATAGTAAAAGTTTTGTAGTGCGTACAATCTATTGTGTTCCTTTTTTATTCTCTCTTTGATTGTTAATGATTACAACTTGCTTTGCAAAGAAAATTGCAGAAATATGTTGTTGAACTCTATATTGTTCATAATAATTTATATTTAAACCAAAATCCTGGAATATACCTATTTCAATTGATTAATTAAACTAGGTATAATATGTTTTACGTTTTTGATTTGTTTTCACAATTATACTTATCAATGGTTTTGTATTTTTATTCTTGGATTGACATGCTCTATTAAGTGTCATTTAAAAAAATGAATTTTATGTTTTCAGAAATGATAGCAATAACTTCAGTAGTAGACGAAGTTCATGAGGAGCCGATGCCTTTACCATCAGGAGAGCTATTGTATCGCTATTATGACCTAGTCAGTGAATTGTGATGGTAAGATTTTATGCTGCTGTCTTCTCGCCTTATGGCCCTTTTATTCTTTCGACAGCTTCATTCCGCTTACCATTTTGACCCAATTTTAATCTTTGGATTGTAATATCTAGCTTGGTATTGTCTTCTTTTATAAAGCAGCACACATTTTGTTATTTTTTGATGAGCAGATGCTTCTTTAAATGATGGTTACGTGAATGTTGATTCTTATTTTGATATTATGAGCTGTGTTATATAGCCTCACTTTTCTTTTTTGCATTGTCTCCTCGCACACATTTTCTCTATTAGCACTTTTCTTATGCAGGACAGATTTCCCACTTACAAAGTGTTCTGCGTTGTAAAACTGTTTTATAAAATTGTATTTTACTTGTAAAACAGAGGCTAAACAGGCCGCGATAAATATTTTGTTAGATGTGTGTCACAAATTATTTTGGCCTATTACCAAATTTTACCTCTGTCCGTTTTCACGCCTAAAAACTGCCGCGCAGTCCTCACTTCATTTACATAAAACTTTCCCTTTTTAACGGAAATAGACGTTTGACATGTCGAAATAACTCAAAACAATTGACAGACAAATAACTGGTATGTCATTTTGTAATGCCTGTGATAATTTTCAGTTTGCAACGGATGTCTATGAACTGCAATATAATTTTAGTTTAAAGACAATATAAAAATGTTACTTATATACTATGCAACAGTATTAGAATGTTCTTTTCTCATACTTAAGTGTAATAATCTAGGTATTATTTCGCTATCTAGACTTTACATCATCTATCAATCTTGGCAAACTCATGAGATACTCGTACTATTTGGAAATCCATATCTTGGTGGCTCGGTGCACGACTTTTGCTCTCATTTCTTGATAAAAGATATTTTATTAGGTACCTATTATTTAAATTCCTATAACAATAATAACTCAAAAAACATTTACGACATTTTCAAAACGTGATCACTTTCATAGCTCCACTATGCAACTGCACCTATCATCCGTATCTAATGACCTGGATATGTTTTCACTGAATCTAAACTAAATGTTCACAATAGACCTATTCCAAAATATCTTCAGTGATCAGGGAAGTACAAGATGCAATTATGTGCGATATTTCGTAACATTTAAGGAAGGTGTATCTACAATTACGCGAACAGTTGTTGAGATTTAGTTAACCGCGCCTTTGAGCCTTCAAGTGAAAGTATATTATGTCACGGATCCAGCCATTCCGGTTGTGAATGGAGTGTTGTCATATGATACACATGTTCTCATTGAAGTTATTAGATCCTTTATACGTATGTAGGTTGTCGCAATTCAGGGAAATGATGTGGCTAACAATTATTGCGCATGTAGTATAATAATTATCATGTCGTCATGTTTATTCACCAGCAACAGTCACATAAGAGGAATTTATATAGATTTTGTTTCATCAAGTAATATTTAAAATGTCTTACTTTTTAGGATTACTTTTTGTGTTTTTTCTTAATGAAGTGTTTTTGAGAATTGTCTTAATACTAGATTGAACCTCTTTTTTCATTTTATTCATATACATATAACTATCACCATAACATTTTGATTTTAATATTACTTCTTACCTTACTTAACTCCTTTTAATCTTACGTAATTTCACTTTGATAATAATAATTACTTATTAAATTAACTCTTATGTATTTGATTATAATATAACTTCAAAGAAAATAAAACTGAGTAATCAAATCATCATCATAGCTATTCTATTACATAACTCCTTTCAAACTGCATCAATTTGAAATGTCTTAAAAACTTAAGTTGTACTCATTACAGAGTCCGTTTAGCGCCTTTATAAGGCTTATGTAACAGTTACAAAGAAAGAAACATGTTTAAACTTAAACTACCTACTTAATCATTCTGGTCGACTATACACCGTATACCGACACCGTACACCGACTATATACCTATTTTTGGCGTTTTGTCAAATTTTCAAAGAAGACGCAACAACGTGCATATACTAAATATATAATTGAAAAGTTTGGTCTCGACAGTTGTGAAATGACTTAACTAATATCGGTAACGAAACATATGGTCTTGCTTCACTAGATTAATAGTTCAACTGCAGTATTCATTTGTATAAAAGAAGTTTAACCCACTTATTGAAGTAAATAGGTATGTTGAAGTAGTTACTTGTTTACTTGCAGACTTGGACTAAGCACTTGAATATTGTAAAACATTACTTCAAACTGTTTTTTAGATGAACCGTCCGCTACTTTGCAAGGGTTATTTTTTTTCTTACCTGTTTAGTCAAGTAAATTCCATTCTTGGTGTTCATATACGTAATTGAAGGCTCTGCGTTTAATAATTATAATCAGTTGGTATTCAGGCAAGTGAAATTATATAATATATTTGGATGTCCTGTCATATTATAAATAAACTTATTTTATTATTATAAATAAGCTTTATTTTTCTTAAAGATACATTCAATAAACATAATCTTCAACTAACATTATCTCACAAATGCTGCTATATAAATTCGTCTCACACTACGGTGCACGACAGCATTTAGCCAAGCTTCCTCAGGTCACCGACCCTCTATTGTCATGGGCACTTGATTTCAAGACCGAGACCGCAAGGTAGATCTTCGACATTCTGCGGCGTGCTTTCAATCTTGTCATGTATAGGGCTTGACATTTAACAATAATTACGGAAACAGATCCGTCATCACTTTCTCAGGTGAACCAAGAAAGCTGAGAGCTATGACACATGAAGTAAGGAGGACGTTTTTAATTGATTTTCTGGCATTTAAGTGATTCAGAAGTATTTTTTAGTATAACTATAGATGCAGTTTTGTAAAGATTGTAGTATGTAGTAATTCTGACTACACGGTTGGTTCAGTGGTTACCTCACCATTTTCCACTGCGCGGCGTGTTGTGGGATTGATCCCCACAAGGGTCAAAATTTTGTGTGATCCATAAATGGTTATCCCGAGTCTGGTTGCACTTTGTGTCCGTTAATTGTATGTTTCTAAAGTCCCCGGCGATACATGGCTTATTCCCTAGTGCGGGAGTTGTCTTTCAGCTCAGGATAGGCCTTTGTGGAGGCCTACGTTCAACAGTGGACGTCATTATAATAACACTAGCTGTTGCCCGCGGCTCCGCCCGCGTGGATGTCGGTTATCGCTGCAAAAAGTAGCCTATGTGTTATTCCAAACCATAATCTATCTCTGTGCCAAATTTTATCCAGATCTGTTTAGTAGCTTTTACGTGAAAGAGTAACAAACATCCATCCATCCATCCATCCATTCTTACAAACTTTCACATTTATAATGTTAGTAAGGATTCTACTTTTATATTTTGAAAGATCATCATCTTCTACTTTTTAGAATACAGTATTTATTATATTATTTATCCTGTTTGATACCGGTTTAAAAGATTCCTTCTGTTGCTGTTAAATTTTATATTGGATTTGTATTTCATGTTCTATTTTTTTTTTTGTAACAAGAAAAATTTAATAATCTCATAAAACTAGAGTCACCCGGTGGTCATCTGCGCGCAATGTGCTTAAAATGGATAAATGAATACAAAGACTAGCCTGTCGGTCTAGTCGTTAGTTAACTTAGTGCTAAACTGGATGTTTAAAAATGGATGTTGCAAGTCTGACTGTAATTTGTGTGCGTGTATGTCACCGAGACACGGGGCTGAATCTTCAGTCAAAAAAATAGCATTATAGCAAAGTTTCTTTACTTAAATATAGATTTTCTGTTTTTCATTAAATTATATTTGCTATTTGTACCAAAACAACTGTAATGCTGTTCAATAATGACATTGTTTTCTTTAAATTAATGGTCTTTGAAATGAACAGTAATAGTAATGGCTTGTGCGGTAATATGCGGTTTATTCTGCTCATGTTTATTCATAATATTCACGTGTTTATGTACTGCTAGTGAAAACGGATTCAAATTCTTCTAATTTACGTCTTTGTAAAAGAACAATTAAAACATTTTTGGATATTTACTCATTGTAATGTTAAATTACTCATAACGTTTTTTGTGAGAGTTAATTTGCAAGTCAGGTACTTTTTCAAAGGATTTTAAGTTCATGTTGAAATCATACATCCTAGCGTGACCACACAAAAATATTAACTTAGAAATTATGTAATACTAGTTGATACCTGCGGCTCTGCTGGCTTGGACGTCCGTTATCCCAGGATACCATATATCTACTTACTAAATTTTAATTAGATTCGTAATCGTTCAACAGCCGTGAAACGGTAACAAACAAACTCGAGGCCTCCCCTTACTTTTTCCATGATAGCATAGTATTTGATATATAAGGCGTCAAGCTCATCTCGCCATCTCATTTTTGATCTACCTCGTGCCCGCTGCCTGCTATTCGGGACCCACTTCGTTGATAATTTCGCCTACAACTCCTTCGGCATTCGACTGACATAAATATCTGATCATTATATAGGTACCATACTGTCATAACCATTATTACTAAATATTTCATGTTATCGCGGCTATCTTAATAGTCTGCAAAAAGGCTAATGCTTCGGCATGTACTATTACGGACTATTACTCTATGATCGATTGATCGTAAGATCATGTCATCAAGCAATATTTCACCAGTTGACAACCTCTTTTGTAACGATAACTACTTAAATCAATCGCAAATGATGCATATTACATTAATCGTCAATAAAGTTGAGGTTTCACATTCTAATGTAACAGCAAGCTAGAATAGAATAGAAAGAGCTTTAAACAAACTAAAGTTTGATCATAAAGATCAATTCAAAGTATTCGGGAGTCACACAGGTGGTGGTCAGTATGGTCTTATTTTGATGCAGAAAAATATTAAAATCACGATGCTAAATTAGAAAAAGATCACGGAACACCATAGAAGCAAGCAAGTCCGTCTGGTGAATGACTCACAGAACTGACCGCAGCGAAATGATTTTCAATCCCAGAGTTACCCATAACGCAAAACTGCAGAACCCTGACTTTGTTTCGACAATACGCGAGTGATGTCCCGGGTATTGACAACTGACGACAAGCTGCTTACTATTAGGCAGTCGATATACTTATTTGTCACCCAGTTAGTATAAAAAATAGACTTCTAAAACATTTTAGAAATTCTTATTTGAAACTTGGTTACATTATCTAATGACATTTTAACTAGGTTCTTCTGTATCTTTAAAGAAAAGATAACAACGTTGCAAGATTAAATCTTTATTACGGACGAATGCATTGCATCTCTAATTTGACAAAGAACATCGTCGTCTCAACTACATTCTTTAAATTTGATGTTTTCACAGATAAATTTACGGGCCACTCGGCAAATACAAAGACGAATTCTGATGTCGTATTATGATCTGTTTTTGAGGAAGACTTTTCATTGCATAACATACTTAGTGTGTTAAAAATAACGACGTTATTAGTCTTGATGATATGTTTTGATACTGCTTCATCATTGGATATTGAAGTTGCGTCATATTTTGTTGCACTTTTATATTATTAGTTATTATTTTGAACTCATCTATATCTATAATTATTCTGCCAGGAAACATGTCGGAAGTTACGTGTGTGTTAGTAAAGCTAATTATAGTTTAAATGTTAGATTTCTAGACTGCAACAGTATAATAATTATTGTAAGAAGTTGTCTCTTGGAACCGAATAGCCAGTACTTTGGTGTAAGGAAGAATCTAATTTTTCTCTTCCCTATACTATCATCATGATCTTAATCCATAATCGTCCCACTGCTGGCCACGGGTCTCCTTGATACACTAGGAGAGGTACTATACCACGCTGGCCAGACGGGATAGCATAGGATTTCGATTCGAGTTTTCCCTCTCTTGCAGTGCACATTGTCTGCCTATCTTACTCCCTTAGTCTACTTTTACGATAGAACAGACTGACTTTACATAGAATGGGATGGTGACATTTGTATTTTTTACCCGTCACCACACGGAACCCTGTGCCAGTACACAATGCTGAAAATAATTATCAAAAGTGACAAAGCGAAATCAGTAAGGCGCATTTTAATCTCTTCTTCTTTAAATTCTGTTACGCAAATAAGTATATTATGCCTATGAATTATTGCACAATTAATTTCTATTCATGAGAAATCGTTTTAGAAATTTAATAATATAGTTCAAATTATAAAAAATGCCTTTTTAATACCTACTTAGGTTAATTTTAAATGCTAATATTGATTTATAAAGTGTATAAGAAAGTACTGGTGTTAATTTTTGGGTAGGCAAAACGCAAGTGATATGTTTGGGATTGTAAGCGTACATAGGCTACGGTTACTGCTTACCATCAGGCGGGTCGCTTACTTGTTTGCCACTTTTTGGTATAAAAAAAAATCGTTGTTCTATCTAGCCGGCTCGCCGTCATCACTCAAAAACATCGTCAAGCCAATCTGCATTGCGTATACAATTACTCAGTGCCAAACGGCATTTAATTTTTAAAACCGACGCCCTGTACCGTAACGTATTGTCCTACTAAATTGTAGGTATAGAATGTACTCAAGTTTGTTCTGTTTTTTTTAAATTCAAGTATGTCTTCTTTAACAGCCTTTAGTTTTTAAAAACATAAATGACCCAACGATGTTTTTTCTAATTTGTTTTTTTATTTTTTTTAATTATACGATAAAATCATTAGGGTGGTTTATTTCGCTAGTCATATTTCCAGAAATTGTATTAGAAAAAAAAACTGTTAGACCAAATAGGGCCTCGAAATGTCAAAAAAAAAAAAAAAAAAAAATTCGATTTGATAAGTATAAACAGTTTTGTGTATTAAATATATTATTAAAACATGAAAAGTTATCTAAATAAATTACTTGATGAACTTATCTATCATCTCAGCCTGATAACGTCCACTGATGAAACGCCTACCCTCATATGTTTTCACAATGGAAAATTTTGAGCTGCTTGCATCCGTAGTCCCCGCAGCTTTGATAAGGTCATCTGTCCAGTTAATGGAAGGTCTTCCCAGGTTGCGTTTTTCTGTCTGTGAGCCACATGAGCACCTTTTTTATCCATTGGTTATTGGATCATCGAGTGATGTGGCCTGACCGTTGCTACTTCAACTTATAATCAAGCAATTAAAATTAAAAAAATATCAAAATAAAGACAATAATAAAAGTCTATATCGTCGCGGTATTAAAATTACAAGAACCACCATCTTTATTGACATACCTACCGTTTAAGATAATGTCAATATTTTAGCACACGACAGTTAGATCTCCCACGCTACCGTAGAGAATTGTAATAGACTATGTAATTGAAATTATCACGCCATCATGCGTGTAGATACGCTTAGAGATAGAGAGATAAAACGCATCTGACATAATTTAATGTTAGCAAAAGGCTCGATTCAGATCTTCAATTCACAACTAGATAGTAGACCAAAGTTTAATAACAACGCAAATATTTGTTTTTCAAAAAGATAACTCCCGCACCAGAGAACAAGCTCTGCGTCTCGGAGGACTTTACAAACATACAATTAACGGACACAAATTACACCCAGACTCAGAACAATTCTTTGTGGGTCAAAGTTTTGTTCTGTGTGGGAATCGAACCCACAACCTCGTGCACAGCAGTCACATACTGCGGCCACTGGACCACCGAGGCAGTCAAGTATTAAAAGACAGAAAATAGAAAAAAACTTTCATGGTCGTTTTATCTTCATTTACTTATTTATACTAAAAGAAATTGTATTGCCCGGTGGTCGGAATTTGACTACAATTAAATCATTAAAACTTAAGCTCGGCAATTGCTATCTATTGCAAAAAAAAATGGAAGGACTACTATTTGGGTGTAGCATACATAGTTTTATGTCTCATTTGTCAACTTAACTGCTAGAAAGATAAATATTATAATTCTATAGGTATTTATTCTTCTTCCTCTCAGCCTGTTGATGAATTTCTCTACACGATCTATACTATTTTATTTCTTTTGTTTTCTATCATTCCCAATTTATAGGTTTTTAAAACTAAAGGAACTCTTATGTGATTTATTTCAGATTTACTGTGTTACAGGACGAAAATAACGCAATTTTCTAAAGTTGTTCATTTTGACTTCCATACGAGCAAATTTCGTAACCAATAATTTGAAAACATTTATTTTAGGACACTACGGGTTCAAACCATCGCCAGCAGATCCACATTTTTACACCCGTTTAGGTATAATGACGTATTTTTGAATGCCATGACGTAACGTTCATGTAGTGACGTAATAATAGAGTAGCGTAGCATAAGTATGATCGTAAACATAGATAATGTAGCTATAAGTAGATTGTACACAATGTAGACTATTAATGCTGTGTTTTTATCATTTAAATCTTAGATATGAATGTCTTTTGATAGTAATGGTGAAACGGTATGTCGTGAATTCAAAGGGCTAAGCGAAAGCAAATACCTTTAAACAAAATTATACCTAAGTAAAATATGACATTCATTATTAAGGTCTAAATGACAAAACACAACTAGTAACTGTATGAATTATTTAACATATAATAATTTAGAATAAACAGCACATTATAACAAAACCACATCACAGCTAACATTGACTCCACCTAAGACTACGACAATTTTTGGGACAGGACGGGGTAAACTGAACGGGGTACACGCCGGCCTTGTCATACTGACGCCTGTGGGTGAACAGGCGGAGACTCTGGACACCGCACACTCAGGTCACACACCTCTTGAACCTCCACCTTCCATCCTGCATACTGTCTACAGCGCAATCAAGAACGCGTTTTCTACTACAGCCGCTTCGCTTACGGCTCCTGCCCCTTCGTATAACGTTCCTGCCCCTTCATACAATGCAGCGTCATACAATACTCCTCCTCCTTCATATAGTGCCCCTGCACCTGCATATGCTCCACCTGCCACATCATATGGTTCTCCTGTTGCATCATACGGCGCTCCGGAGCAACAAGTTGTGTATCAACCGCCTCCACGGCCACAACCGGTCCCTAACTTCAAACCCATGTCCTGGGGAGCAGTAGACTCTTATGGCCAGCCAGCTGCAGTAGACACCTATCCAGAATATGATCCACGAAATCCATCTGCTCCAATGTCACCGTATGACTATGCTTCCGCAAAACGCGGCGTTGCACCCACACCCAATCATGTCCATAAAGTCCACAAGCAAGGTTTAACGCCTGATAAAATCCAGAAAATCCAAGCCAATATAAAAAAAGTAACTGCTCAATTAGGTCAGCAACAAAGATCCTCTGAAAACTTCAAGTTGACTGACTTAGACACTTATAGAAAAATGATGGAGAACGGCCAAATTCCCTTCCTACCCACTCCTGTAGTTACCGATAATGAAATCGGTGTTCTCCCTGCCGAAGTCCTTGATTACTTGACCACAACCACAAGCACGACTACTTCCACGACCACAACGACTACAACTACCACAGAAAAGCCAAAGACAACCACAGAAAGCGAACAGACAAGGAGAAAAGACATCAAATACTATCTTCGTGGCAACAGAATCGTTCAAGTCTGAAATAAGACATGACTGACTAAAGGTATGTGACTATGACTGACGACTATGTCACTAATTCTTCTGTGACCATTCTATAGGATATTTTACACACTGTTCTCGAGTTGAGAAGTATCCTATTGAACGCTAACACGACTGTAAAGACTACAAGACTAAATACTTATATAAACCTACTCACACCACTTCATTATATTTATGCATGTATGTAATTATATTTACACAATTATGTTGCTTACTTATATCAATATCTGTTAAAAAGAAATCATATTAACTCATCAAAATTTGCAACATCAACTAAAGTATCATAAAAATAATATTGATCATACAGTCTAGTCTACTCATTCTAGAAAGCCAGACTAATATGCAGCACAGGTGGTAAAAATTAGTAATATATTATTATAAACTTACCTTTTGACAGATATTGATCAACATCTAGAAAGTAGATAATAGACACAAATATATTCAAAAACGAATATTTACTATTTGTTATTGTATTATAATTATAATGGAAAATCCCTATATTGCTAAGAACTCATCTCATCATACTCATGATTTCATTTTTCGATTAGACAAAACAAGTAACTTCTAACGTAGAGTGAAGTTTAATTTAACGAAAAATTTAAAAGATAGACTTTGCCTAATAATATAATTAAGTCAAACTCATTTAATTTATTTACTTATGAACGTCATTATAACAAATGCCAGCATACTATTTTTCTAAGGATATAAGTGATATGGCCATTCAAAGACGAGAAGACAAGATTTATGAACATAAAAATTACAATCTGGTTTGTAAATTTTGGGTTCTTCCTCGTTCTATAGTTTTAATATAACTCTCTAAATAATCATTCCACCTACAATAATTACCAAATCTTGTCCTTATGTATAATTTTTGAATCAATCACGTTTATTTTTATTTTAATCGATTTATTCAAGTTTCACATTATAGACGCTATTAAATTGGACTTAAAACTTTCCTGTAAATCCGTTATCCTTACAAACGTATTTCTTTAACATAGCTATGTTAAAAAAATACGTTTGAGACACAATTTTTTTTTGGTTTTTTGTTTAGACACAAAGTTTGAAATACAAATCAAATTGAGAATGTGACCTAGGTCACATTCTCAATTTGATTTGTTACAAAAAACAATCTAATCAAATCGAAAAAGAAAATCCGTGGTATACAAATCCATTTTAAGTAATATTGATTTTCGTTTCTTTTTCCAGAGGTTCCAGTTGAGCACCCATTGCTCCACGCGGAGGAGTTGCAGCATTACTACCACAATTAATTTATTTTATTTATTAATCGGTGATTATTCCTTACTTACACTTTTGTCACATTTTACTTTTAACTTATACTTTTTAGACCAAAATTTAAGAAAAGAATGTTGCAACATTCGTCTCAGTAGCTGTTTAATTTTAATTTGAATAAAGAACATTAAAAATAAATTTCAAAATGTCACTTATAAAAATAATATTGTTAAGAAATAAGGTTTTAATCAAAGGATACCAAATAAAGACAATGTAAAGAAAAGCGTAGCTGTAGATACAATTTGTAAAAAAAGTAATTTCCAGACGGTTCTATTTTTTTATTGACACTACTAACGTACATAATTATGTTACATTTATTAATGGACTATTACACAGATAATTACACAGATAATGTTTGCATTGATATTGATAATTGGTAATTGCCAGTTAAATTATTAAAAAATCTAATTATGTTATTATCCTGGGACCGAAAGCAAGGCGGTATTTCACAGCAAAATCGAGCCCGGGTCGAATATTATTTGGTTTTTTCTATTAAAAAAAATACTTAGTACGAGCTCGGAGTTTGAAATTGTGCCCGGTATAACCATTACATGGAACCTAACATAGCCTATTTCTTCCGCAGGGAAGCAATCCCTCAGCCTGTTTATTGTTTATCACACTAGCCTGTCCCTGGACTCTAGAAATCGCGCAATGTTATAGACCTTTTCAAGTAAAAGGGCAAGATAATCGATCTATAGATGTTGAAACTCAACAGTCTTTGTTTTAAACACAATATTTCAAACAAACACTCATCTATTTCGCTTATCGGAAAAAAAATCTTCTTTCAAAATTATAATGTATTGATCAATTTCAATGCAAATATTTCGTTTATTGAGCGATATATTCACAGTATTAAATGTAGAGAAATTGATAAAAAGGAATAATATTGTAAATTTTATTTTCCTACTATTTATTAGGATTATATAGAATTGGTGTTAAATAAATACGTAGTTTTGTAGAAATATCGTGTAAATAATGCTCAAATAAGTAATTTTATTTATATTTTTTATGTAAAATAATAATTATATTTTGTAAATAAATGATGAGGGATGTGTAAAAATGTTCTTTTGTTTATTCATTTCATATTTTTAAGTCGATTCAGTTTACCTTCCAATCCTATATTATCTTATATTCCAATCCTATAGCCACAGATAATATAATACTTACTATAGCTAACACCACCTTAATAAAGTAGGTAGGTACTTATTAAGATAACTTTGAGTAGGTAAATGAATCCTTCCTCACTAATTCATGAAGACATAAAAGTAAGCTTACTTTGTTTTCAGTTAGTAGGAACGAGACGAATGTAAGTTCAAATTTCTACAAAATGCACCTGGCTTTCTCTCCGTATCTCCTTTTGACTTTAACCACTGCTGGGTCCTGTGCTATGTGGGCTATGTGAGACCCAAGCCCAGCAGTGTTCATAATGAAACAAAACTCATTTATTCATTTAGGTCAAATGCTACTACAGCAAATGATACTTATGGACGTTATAAAAACAAATGCTAGTATATTTTTTTCTCTACGGCCAATTCGCTGACTAATGTACGGCCTTGAAAAGAATTGGCAAGAAACTCGGACCACTCTTTTAATCGCCAAGGTAGGTATAACATTTAATTTGGTATGAGTTACAATATTTGTGGTAACAATAGGAGCAGGAAACCAATAAACCTACCATACAAAATGAAATTTAGGTAAATAAAAATATTTATTTATTAAGACAACAAACAATATACTTACAATGAATAAAAAATAATAATTTACCTTCCCACTGTATGGTAATGAGGGATCGTTTCTTTTTGTATGTATAAGACATAATTATCGTGATCACATGACACTCTTAGTACGTTAGGCTTTTCTTTTTCTAAGACATTGTAACTAGTTTTTAATACATTTATAATTTAAATATTTTTATAAGCAAAATAAACATACCTACATTAACAAATATTTATCTGTGTTAATCTGTTAAAAGCCATTTCGTTTATTTTAGCTACCTATGTGGCGCGGCGCTCCAAATGCTTTGCCAAGTATGCAAGTACCTGCGTAACTATTGTAAGAAGCGCCTGCACGTATTCTACGAGCAACACGTCGATTTGATGATAAGTCGCTTATGACATTATTGTACTAAAGGTTTATTTTAGTCTTAGACAACGCATGCTGCCTCCAGTATTAGAAGTAAGATCTGTATGAATCTCTACCACCTGGCAACAGTTTTCTATGTATAAACTAGCTTGCATCCGCGGCTTCGCCTGCGTATACAATCCCACGTGTAGTGTTTTTAGTGGATAAAAAGTACCACAGCCAAATGACTACACACAGCGGTGTAGTTGTGTTCCTGTGTGTGAGTACAGGTCTCCAGCGCTCATTTAGGAATGCGTTTTGAAAGATACGTATTCCTATCCCAGGGTTACTTCCATCTTAAAGCCCTGGTGTAAAAAAATGGGTTGGCAACACGCAAGTGATACCTCTGGTAATGCAAGCGTCTATAGGCTACGGATACTGCTTAACATCAGGTGGGCCGTATGCTTGTATGCCACCCAAGTAGTATAAAAAAAAAAAAAAAAGCTAAATTGACTGAGCTAAATTTATATTATGTTTGTGCTAAACTTCCTCCAGATACTTTCAGCCGTTCTAGCGTGACTGAGTAACAATCATCCACCCATCAATCTTTAGTATTTGTATTACTTTTTCACCGACTTCAAAAAATTAGGAGGTTCTATATTCGTCTGTATCTGTATCTCAACACGGAAAACTACCGAGTTTTCCGTGTTAACCTTTAAATCGGTTCACAATTGACCGCAATTGTGAACCAATTTAGAATATTTTTAGTTTTTTTTTTACTCTCGTGTTGGACCCATATAAATTGGATTACGGAGATACACTAAGAAAATTTTCAGAATCAAATAGAAATTCAATAATTGTTGCTTACGCCTGACTTGTTGCTATTAGAAATATTCTAGGCGTTACAATCCGTTTTTCTTGTACTTACATTTTCTGTCATTCTCTTACTTCATTATAATTCAATCCTACTGAAGTATGCAATACAAGAAATTAGACATATAAAAAAATTAAACCGACTTTTATAAGACTAAATTCTGAAAGAGAAAAAGATTGAAGTCGGTGCTAAGCACAGATATAGATCAGAATCCTAATCTGCCCCTCTAGACAAGTGGCGTAAGCGATAGTCGAATCGACAAGTCAAAAAAACAAGTGTATGGGATTTGACGTAAGTCTACGATATTATGTCGTAAACTTACGTCAAATCCCATACATTTAGTATTCGTCTATCGCTTATGCCACTTGACTAGAGGCTCTGTTCGGTTGTGTCGAATTGCCGTTCCATCGAACTATGAGAGTGACGAAACAAAGAGTGCACCTGCTTGCGCACACACTTGTGCACTATAATATCTTCCGCGGATGGCTAGTCTTCGGCGATGTTAGCTGCCATGACCGAAATTCGGTTAGGAGGACATTATTACTATTATTTTTTGACTGCTTTTGTGGTCCGGTGGCCGCAGTATTGCGCCTGCTGAGCACGAGGTTGTGGGTTCGATTCCCACACAGGGCAAAACTTTATGGGACCTACAAAGAGTTGTTCTAAGTCTGGGTGTAATTTGCGTCCGTTAATTAGGCGCTCATAGCTAGGTGCACTCGCTGTTCAGTAAACGATCAGCGGGTTAAGCTACCAAGGGCGTGGTAACCCCTATAGATGGTCATCCATCTCGAGGGATGCGGTCATCCGCATAGTGGTATTTCATCTGAGCGTCTTTGTGCTTCGGAGGGCACGTTAACAGTCGGTCCCGACTGTTATCAGTCGTTAGATCACGACAAAGGCCTTAATATAGGCGATCTAAATAACTCTGTTACCTGGTTGGTCACTAACCAAACGATAAGAAGAAGTGCCGGAGTTGTATATAAAAAAAGAGAATTATGCTTGAACGAATGTTTTCTTTCTTTCTTCCACCTCTTTTCTACAGTATGGTTATGTGACGTAATGTATAAAATCCAGGTAGACTTTAATCTCCCGGAACAGTCCACGAGCAACAAATTTAATAATATATTATTATAGTAAATACTTTTACCTATTCACTTCACTGTCATTACCTAATGCCACCAAATAGGAAGTTAGATCATTTATCTGTAACCATACCGAGATAGGAGAAATTTCCTTTTGAACACCAGTAAAACACTGACTTAGTGCTATCTGAATAATCTCGCGTTTTTATATCGAAGATACTTATTAGCAGCCTTCCTCGTCAGATATAAACGGTAGCCCAATCGAATAGAGTTGGAAGCATTAATGTATGGTATTTAACATAAGTTTACGATATGTTTAACTTACGTCAAACCATGCTGGCCAGACGGGTTGGTACAGGGTTTTGTTTGCGGTGTATATTGTCTGCCAGACTTACATCCTTTGTCGACTCTTGCGACACTCTCGGGATGAAACGGGGTGGTGACATTTGTATTCTTAATCCATTACCACATGGACTAATTATTACTACTTAAATACAGATTTATTGTCTTCTTCAAAAATTACGTTACTTATATTTCTTTCTGAAATATATTAACTATCGGTTCCTAAGAAATTTTCAATTATTTCTGACAGCTGTTCCTCACAGTTCGTCTTGCGTGAAATTTAGATTTTGTTCTATGCCCCTTTTGATCTTAGCGAAATGTTAAATAGTCTATAACCTTCTTCAAGAGCTATCAAATGCATATTTCTTTTTTATAGTTGTGTTGCTATATCACTGAACTCTTCCTAAACGGAAAACGGCTGTATGCATTTTGACCATTTATTTTGTGTGGATCTGTGGTTAGTTTGAATTTACAATTGGAGCCGTTTGGTGGCGCTGCGATCGGGTTATATGATTTATTTTATTTGACTGGACAAAGTCTGTTGGGTCCACTTCTATGAGTACTATCCGCCCGCCCCGCGTAGTATTGCCCGGGATCCGTAATGTTTTTGGTAATATAATATTTAATAACCCATAACACTTAAAAATAACGTGGCTTTCTATTGGTAAAAGAATTTTCAAAATCGGTTCTGTAGATCCAGAGATTACTTCCTACAACGTAACAAATAAAGTAAAGACATAGATAAAAATATACTTAAATATTAAAGCTATGTGGAAAAAATCGAGCCCGCAGGATTTGAACCTGTTCCTCTCGGGTTCCGGCCCAGGCGCTACCAATTGTGCCACCCGAGCTCCTACTCCGAAATTCGACTTTGTCCACCGCTACGTCTTTTTTACGTCTTGGAGTGACGTCAGCTTTAATATTTAAGAATGTTTGAGCTAAATACAAAATATTTAATAAGACATAGAAGACTTATCTCCTTTAGCGACGGTTTGATGACCCACCTGATGTTAAGCAGTTACCGTGGCCTATGGACGCTTGCAATACCAAAAGTATCACTTGCATGTTGCCAACCCATTTTTTTACACCAGAGCTTTATGGTGAGATCCCTGGGATAGGAATACGTTTCTTTCAAAACGCATCTCTAAATGAGCGCTGGAGACCTGTAAGGTACTCACACACAGGAACACAACTACACCATTGTCTTGTATTTGGCTGTGGTCTTTTGTGAGGTGGAGGTCCTTCCCCAGTCGGGCTTGCTCGCTAGTACGGCGCCTTACCTCTCTTAAAATTTCACGAATCCTTCATCAGTTGATGAGACGTATTGTATTTACGTAACTGACAAAACTTGTGTTAAGTTCACCGTACTTTAATTACAGTAGAACCTATCAATCAAACTGAAAGTGACCGTTGAAGCTCGACGCACTAGGAAGTCTTATATAAAACTAAGGCTTTACTTACCGCTCATGTTCCGCTTCCGGACGATTTTGTGTTGGATCTATTTTTTATAGATACTACTAGCTGTTGCCCGCGGCACCGCCCGCGTGGATGTCGGTTATCGCTGCAAAAAGTAGCCTATGTGTTATTCCAGACCATAATCTATCTCTGTGCCAAATTTCATCCAGATCCGTTCAGTAGTTTTTACGTGAAAGAGTAACAAACATCCATCCATTCTTACAAACTTTCACATCTATATCTATACTAATATTATAAAGAGGAAAGATTTGTATTTTTGTTTGTTTGTTTGTTTGTTTGTTTGTTTGTATGTAATGGATAAACTCAAAGACGACTGGACCGATTTTAAAAATTCTTTCACCATTAAAAAGCTACATTATCTGCGAGTAACATAGGCTATATTTTATTTTAAAAAAATAGGGGTAAATAATGCCAAGACCTCAGACAATCACTGACTAAATTAGTAACGCCTAATAAACGCCTATAAAATAATTGCTATTTCATTTTTTGTAGGCGCTAACATTTAACAATACTTTAATTTAGGTAATCAGGAAAGCAGCAGAGAAAAGAAAACACTCCACCGAATCTGTCTGGTCAAGATAAACTCAATAACTACCCAATAAAATTTAATACGATTTTCACAGGTGATGGCGTAATTCTTCCATTATAGTTTTGTGAGTGTGAATTGGCTGAAGTATTACGATGATAGTTAAACGACTAGGCAAAATCTTGCCGTAGGAGGCAATGTTATTCCTAAATAGATCTAAAAAAAAGTCCATGATACTATGTGTCTATCTGCGACCACAAAAATTACTCACAGCGAAACGCGTGCTCGGCCTCTGTCTCATCGAAATACGTAACTGATATATATTTTTAACTGACTTTTAAAAGATGAGGTTCCCTAAAATAATTGCATTGTTTTTTTTTTAATCCCTAAACATCGTCATTTAAGGGCCAATTTGTAATATTCTTTTTTAAGTGATCGACAAAGCTCGAAAAATTGCCTTAATTAAGTGGCAATGGGTAAGGCATATAGCAATAGGGTAATATAGCTCGCAGAACCAATGGCCGTTGGGGCAGAAAGGTTCTAGAGTGGCGACCACGAACTGGAAGACGCAGCGTGGGCAGGCCTCCAACAAGGTGGACCAAAGACCTGGTAAAGGTCGCAGGCAACCGATGGACAAGGTCAGCTCAGGACCGACTGATGTGGAAAACCTTGCGGGAAGCCTATGTCGAGCAGTGGATGTCTTATGGCTGAGATAGAACTACTTTTGTGGCAAACCAGCATACGGCCCAGCTGATGTTAAGCAGTTACCGTAGCCTATGGACGCTTGCAATACCAGAGGTATCACTTGCGTGTCACCAAACCTTTTATTTATGCCAGGTCTTTATGATGAAGTACCCCTGGATAGGAAAACGTTCCTTTTAAAACGCATCCCTAAGTGAGCGTTGGAGTCCTATACTCACACACAGGAACAGAACTACACCGCTGTGTATAGTTATTTGGCTGTCGTCTTCTAAGGTGTTGGTTCTCTGTGAGGTGAAATTCCTCCCCTATCTGAGAAATTTCTCTTAAAAAACATTTTGCAATTGAATGGATAGTTTTTTATATTGTTCTCATTAAAAAAAAACACCACACAACTGCAATGAATCAAACAAATGCATTCAGGAAGCATCAATTCGTTAGTGAAACTAATAAAGTATACTGCAGATGGCCAACTTCTCAATGATAAATAATTAGTCGATGGAGATCAGACATAAAGTGTAATTAAATGACTGTAACTAATCACATTCAATGAGCAAATTAAAATGGTACAATTAAACTAATATGATTATACAGCTGGATATAGGCACCGAAACTTCGTAATTAAACAATGTACAAAAAAAATGCATGGTTTCAGAGATATACATAATAATAGATACCTACATATATATCGAATTTACGTTGAACTCTCACCAATATGGTCGACTATAATAAATAGGGTTCAATTTACTGGTTTTTTATTCAGTTTTGTTCCGGGAGCTTATGTAGAGTACTATATCTCTATTAATAGAATAATGAATCAAAAAGAATCTAATAACTATGCAGTTCAATTTCTGAAATTCTTGAGCACTACGGTGGACCATTATGCCCTTTAGGAATTTAATAAATTTTTAGCTCACCCAAACTGTGTAACAGTATCTATCAGGTTCATCATATCAACCCATAAATGTCCCACTGCTGGGCACGGGTCTCCCCCATACACTTGGAGGGTTTTATTTTGAATTTTCCTTCTCTTGCAGTGGATATTGTCTGCCTGAATTACTCCTTTAGTCGACTCTTAGGACACCCTTGGGATAGATAGGGGTGGTGATATTTTGTATTCTTAATCCGTTACCACACGGAATCCTATCAGGTTAGAAGTGACCAATTTAAAACGAAATGTATGGGTGCAGAAATTTCTACAGGGCATAAGCTAAGCACAGATAAGCTATGCGATAGGCCATAAGATTGTTCACGTTTGCGCTAAGACAAATTGAAGAGCAGAACAATCGTACAAACAAGGAATATTTCTTTATGAAGTTTATTAATTGCAGAACCTTAATGTTCAAAAGAAAAACGTAATTGACAAATCAACAAACGCACAGTTTTAATCACTAGACACTCAGATAGCTATTACGATATAGGCATCCGCTAAGAAAGGTTTTTTGAAATGTAACCGCTAAAGATGACAATCAGCCGATGAAAGTTTTTAGTTTTCAGATTTACAGTAAAAGACTGAACACGCGAACGAAGTCGCGGGTACAGCTAGTTTATAATATTTTTATAGATACTACGTCGGTGGCTAAGGAGCATACGGCTCGCCTGATTGTTAGCAGTTACTGTAGCCTATGGAAGTTTATTTTTTGTTTTTTAATTGGATGCACCCGTCATCACAGGGTGTTGTGCCATTTGTTCCTAATTATAAAAGACAGAGACATTTTTATAACTTACGCGTTAGCGACCCAGGGCTTTATGATGAAGTATCTCTGGGTTAGGAAAACGTTTTTTTCAGAACGCATAAGCGCTGAAGACCGGTACTCACACACAGGAACATCTGTGTGTAGTTATTTAGCTGTGGTTTTCTGTAAGGTGGAGGTCCGTACCCAGACGGACTTCCTCGCTAGTATAGTACCCTACCTCTCTTAAAATAATTTTATTTATTTAGGTACCACTTGCTGCATCATTCTAACAGTGATTTACCAATTTAATGATGCAGCCTATCTTTACATAAGTAATAAGTCTTAACCAAATTATACATTTTGGTAACAAAGTAAAAACACTGATATTTGTGTGAATTCACGCCGATTGCAATACATAATGTTTCGAAATAATCATTCAAAATGTAAAATTTTGAATTTCATCAATTGTTTAAATGTATTTCAAATTAATCCATTTTTAGTCTGGCCTATGGGTCTAGTAGTTAGTAGATACATGTAGTTGGTGTACACTAAATCAAATCTAATCTATTAGATTAATAAACTAAATGTCGTTAATGTAACTAATGCTCAATAAATCAAGCAAGTAAGGTAAGAAGAAAATGGCCGCCGTCGTCGCGTCGTCAACGGTCATCGACGACGTTTTCCACTGCGTGCGCACGAGTCGGTGACTCTTTGGAAAAACTCGCTCTCTAATACAAGTCTGATATAATTTGTTAATGCCGAGCTAATGAACTGCACTATGTTGTTGTTAATTTACTTTAGCAAATGGGTAGAGAAACACATCACATAACCTACTATGTGATGTGTTTTAAATGTTAATCAAGTTTTCCTTCATTCATTCATTCCATTAAGGTAACCTACCTTCTTGAAAATAAATTGATTATATTGTTTACAACGGGTTTATAAAGAGTACATTTTTCGTTTGTTCTTTTGTATTGGATAAACTCAAAAAATATTTTTCCTAGTTTACCTTTTATAAGCTACATTATTAGAGAGTAACATGGGTTGTATTTATTTGGAATCCTTTTGTGTATTTGATCGAAGGGATCTTTACGAAAATTACACTAATGTAATAAAAATACCTATAGAAGTTATTGTAATCGGGTGGTCACAAAAACAAGAATGAATGATGTTAGCCAATTTGCCATGAGAAAAGCTAGATGCCAATGGTGCTATTCATGAATGGCAAGAAACTCAGGCTAACCACGTAGTTGGTGTAGTCCACGTGCGGCGTAGTGGATAATTAAGTTGGGCAGCGTTTTATTGACTTCTGCCTCGTAGACATACATACCATATCTACCAAGCTAAAAACTTCATGATAATGCACCCAGAGTTGTACGAAGAAAACAATATAATTATCATTTTAATTTATATAATACCTACCTATATACATAAATACTTATTGCATGAATATGCAATATCAGGGATGGGGTTTGTTTGTTGGAATGTTGTAGTAACTAAAACGCCATTCAAGTTCCAAAGTAAATTATTTCAAATTTTTAAGAGATCTCAGCACACCAAACAAACTAGCAAGCCCAACTGTCTTCCACCTTGGACGTCCTTTCCTAGTCTTCTTCTTCATATCGTTTGGTTAGTGGCCAACTTGGTGCCAGACTTATTTAGATCACCCATATTTAGGCCTCTGTCATGATCTAACGACTGTTAACAGCTGGAACCGACTTTTATGAAAGATGAGATGAAATACCACTATAACGTCACTTATCTTAGGGTTAAGGGTTACCGCGCCCTTGGTAGCATGATCCGTTGATCGTTTACTGAACAGCAAGTTTACCTGGCTATGAGTGCATCCTTATTTTTAAATTTAAATATTTTTCCCAGTTGGGCTTGGGCTTGGAACAGCAGAACAGCAGACCACAGCCAAATAACTTTACACAGTAGTGAAACTACTTGAGTTTCTGAGCGTAAGTTTAGGTCTTCAGAATTTATTTAGGGACGCGGTTTTAGAGTAGCGCTTTCTCATCTCAGGATACTTCATCAAGAAAGCTTTACCTTTTAATTTTTGTATCGGCAACACTAATAAAACGGGTATTACCCTTTTTATTGTAAGCATCCATTGATTACGGTAACTGCTTACCATCATGCGTACCGCACGCTTCATTGCCACATAAATAGTTAAAAAAAAACATACGGGGCAGTCTTTGGTGACTGCCAATAGAAGTAAAAACTAAGTAACTTGTGAATTCGACTGCCTTGGTGGTCTAGTGGCCGCAGTATGCGCCTGCTGTGCACGAGGGGTTCGATTCCCACACAGGACCAAATTTTGTGTGACCCACAATTATGTTCTGAGTCTGGGTATAATTTGTGTCCGTTAATTGTACGTTTGTAAAGTCCCCCGCGACACAGAGCTTGTTCTCTAGTGCGGGAGTTATCTTTAAAAAAAATTGTATTGTCGAGCTATTAGATTACTATTTTTGAAAATTATTTTTGGTATGTCTCATGAAAAGTGTTCGTTGACGATGACGCAAGTTCCATGATTTTGATCCACCCAAAAAGTGCTCAACGCGCCTAAAGTACGAGTAGTTTTCACTTCAAAAATGCATTTTTTTTTTCTAATTGTAGACAAGAGCCTCTAGACAAATGGCCTTAGCGACTATCGCTTAGGCCATTTGTCTAGAGGCTCGAATCTTCTCGATCGAAAAGTCAAAAAATAAAATGTATGGGATTTGACGTAAGTCTTCGATATAAAGTCGTAAACTTACATCAAATCCCATACATTTTCTTTTTTGACTTTTCGATTCGACTATCGCTTATGCCATTTATTGTCTAGAGGCTAAGGAATAGTTACGTAATACAAATCCCGTACGCAAAGTCTTGTCGCTATAATCTTCAGCAATATCTTCAATTATGTGGCTCTAATATAAACGATCCAACTATATCTTAGTGGGGGTTGATATAAAGGTAAATGATGACCTATTTCGTCCCCCACAAGACGCTGGCCGCTGTCCGTCGCTGTCGTGTTCGCTAAGTGCTTGGAAAACTCTGTGACATAAAGTGGAAAACTGTTGTGATCGTACCGATACTGTGTATTATTTGATTGTGCTGGAATTGTGACCAACTTCAACATGATGATGGTGAGTGCTGTGTATATTTTAATTGGTTTTGTTTTGCATTCAATTTGTTAAAAAACAGACTCATTTTTTGTATTAAGTACTAGTTTCCGCAGTTTCACAGTGAACAGTGTTTTTTTTGGGATATAATGTAGTCTATGTGCTATTCCAGACTATATTCTATCTCTGTGTCCAATTTCATGCAAATCCGTTCAGTCGTTTTGGCGTAAGTCACCACCGCTTTCATATCCATCCAATCATCCAACCATCAGTATAGATTTAACAAAAATAATTATTAAAGTAAACGCAACTAAATCTAAACCATTTACAAACAAATATATACTCGTATTGTATTTAAAGGCAATTCACCTAGAAATAAAATATCTTATTGAGGTTGCAGTTCTGAAGCAATATTATATCTAAAAGAATTCCACATTTTTGGATTAGTTAAAATCAGGAACATTTCAGTTAAGTATTTTGATGAGTACCTAAGTGGAATGTTTTTTTGTGACATGTGTTATTTTTATATTTGAAATAATTTACCCACATGTATGTATCACCTACACTGCGGCGAGTTGTATTGCGGGTTCGATTCTCAAAAGGGACAATATAATAATAATGTCCATACTAGTGCGGTCATTTGACTTTAAAAAATACCAACTAAAAATTATGAGATGAATATGAATTATTTTGTTATTAATACCAATTTATTACCATTTAAAATATTATTATTATTTAAAGTATATAGATACATTTTGAAAGGGTTAGCCAAAGTCAAATTCATTTATTCATTTAGATCAAATACATGATACTTATGAACGTCATAAAAAAAACCAATGCCAGCATACTTTTTTCCTACGGCCAATTTGCTGACTAGGGTTGGGCCTTGAGAAGAATTGGCGAGAAGAATTGGTTTCTCTCTTTACCTATTTATATTCTCATGCATGTATGCGCATAACATTGCAGCATTTTTCAATCATTCTATCACGACAGCTTTGTTAGGTAGATCCCATTTAATGGCGATGAATACCGCTTTGTCCGATCAGGGAGTTCTATCTGGAGACAGTGGTCATACTCATTTTGAATTATAATACTTATTAAAATAATAGTAAAATAACCTAAACTACTTACAAGCAATCAGACATTGTATTTAAAACTGTTCACCTATAAATAATTGTCTGATTGAGGTCGTAGTTCTGAGGAAAGGTGCCTAAAAGACTGGCCACCTTGCCACGCTGGATCACAAGGCTAATGCGTTGACCTAAGTAAAGGCCAGCCTTCATCAGGATCATGAGATGACTCAACTAAACGCTTAGATATATCAGGATACAGTTTGTAGCACTTGGTCCCCATAGTCCTAGAGTTTCGACTCAAGTCATCTTCTTCATCTTTATTAGTCAATCTATAATTAATACGTGAAGAAAAACTTTTGCAACCCTTTTTAAGCACATTGCCCGCATGGAGGAATGTGAGTGATCTCGCATGGTTATAGTTCATACGGAGAAGGACTGCAGAAATTAATTTAGGTCGAATTTAGACTACTGGGCGACCTCTAGTATACATAAATTACAAACTCAAAAACGCCAAAATGTGACAATCACGTCATCAAATAGAACCTTAACATTATTGGCTATTACCATCTTCATCATCATCATTCTACCGTGGTCCACTGATGGGCCTCTGCAAGTGCATGCCATTTAGCACGATCCTTGGCTTCTCTCTATTGTCTGTATATTTTATACTTCTTATATTATAAATGCTATAGTGCTCTATCACGCCAGCCCCTCTAGACAAGTGGCATAAACAGTAGTCGTACATAGAAAACAAATGTATGGGATTTGACGTAAAATTACGATATTATGTCGTAAACTTATGTCATTCGATTCGTCTACCATTTATGCCACTTATCTATAGGGGCAAAACAGCTTAATCTGGATGATATTTGGCACAGATATAGATTATAGTCTGGAATAACACTTGCTATTTTCGTCGGGATTGTACATACCGGCAAAGCCGTGGATGGAAACCTACTCAATTATAAATTATACCACAAAATCTAGTAACAGCACTTATACTACTTATTACAGAATACATAATATAAACATTCAATGTCTACTGAACAGGAGAAATTATATTAGCATAGAGCTGTTAACTAGGCTTGCAAGTTCATTACGAAGGCCGGACTGTGGCCTTGTGTACCGTTCGTTGTAGAAATATAGTAAAAACATTCAGCTTTCCATAAGCGGGCTGCATATACACCCTAAGAATAAAAAGGTCGTAAGATAAACAATATGTCTGTTCGGAATTTTTTATCTTGTTGTTGTGAACATAAGTTTAAAAATAGCTTAATAATATTTCTCATCTAGGTGCAATATATTAACGACAAGCGGATCGTCCGGGTTCCCACGGTTGGACAGTATTTAATCTTTTGAGCTCATTTTTTTAAATCCTTACTAATATTATAAATGTGAAAGTTTGTAAGAATGGATGGATGGATGGATGTTTGTTACTCTTTCACGTAGAAACTACTGAACGGATCTGGATGAAATTTGGCACACAGATACATAGGCTTTTTGCAGCGATAACCGGCATCCACGCGGGTGGAGCCGCGGGCAACAGCTAGTATAAAATATAGCCATATGTTACTTAGTGATACCTAATGATGTACCTTTCTATTAGTGATAGGTTTTGAAATCGGTCCAGTATTTTTTGGGTTCATTCATTATGAACAATGATACAAATCTGTTCAATTCTCTTTATAATATTAGTACCTGCCTAGACAATGTTGTTTTAGACCGCATGTCGAAATACAAGGGATTCTTTCTGTTTTATGGTAACCAATGGCATGCGGGGGACTTTACAAACATACAATTACCGGACACATAGTATACCCAGACTCAGGACAACTATTTGGAGATTAGAAGAGACACACAAACTTTCGTCCCGTGTGGGGATCGGATCCACAATACGCCGCGCAGTAGTAAATGGCGAGGTAACCACTTAAAACACTTGTGCAGTCAAGGATTAGCTATGGATATGATTAGCAAGGGATTGATGTCCTCATAGACGTATCCGTCGACGGCGACCCCTACTAACTCACGGCCATCCGTCTCCGCTCATGTGCCCGGACGTGGCTCGCGAAGCTGAATTTGACATGTCCATAGGCAACGGTAACTGCTTTTTTTTTTTATACTTATAATTCCTTTCTTGAAGAACCCCATGCTATAGTCTTTTGGGAAAACCCCGGCAGGAAGCCCATTCCACAACTTAATCGTACGTGGGAGGAAATTCCTCTGAAACCGCTTACCATCAGGCAGGTCGTATATTTAAGAAACCGTGTGTAAAAAAAAACATACATACATATCACGCCCGTCTCCCACTGGGGTATGCAGAGACTATGGTACTGGCTTCATTCGATATTATGATCGATTCGTCTGGGACTGCGGTCCCAGTTTCACAATGATCCCAGTAACTGGTTCACTTATTGATAATCGTACCGCTTCTACTGAATACATTATATTACATACTAGCTGTACCCGCGACTTCGTTCGCGTGTTCAGTCTTTTACTGTAAATCTGAAAACTAAAAACTTTCATCGGCTGATTGTCATCTTTAGCGGTTACATTTCAAAAAACCTTTCTTAGCGGATGCCTATATCGTAATAGCTATCTGAGTGTCTAGTGATTAAAACTGTGCGTTTGTTGATTTGTCAATTACGTTTTTCTTTTGAACATTAAGGTTCTGCAATTAATAAACTTCATAAAGAAATATTCCTTGTTTGTACGATTGTTCTGCTCTTCAATTTGTCTTAGCGCAAACGTGAACAATCTTATGGCCTATCGCATAGCTTATCTGTGCTTAGCTTATGCCCTGTAGAAATTTCTGCACCCATACATTTCGTTTTAAATTGGTCACTTCTAACCTGATAGGATTCCGTGTGGTAACGGATTAAGAATACAAAATATCACCACCCCTATCTATCCCAAGGGTGTCCTAAGAGTCGACTAAAGGAGTAATTCAGGCAGACAATATCCACTGCAAGAGAAGGAAAATTCAAAATAAAACCCTCCAAGTGTATGGGGGAGACCCGTGCCCAGCAGTGGGACATTTATGGGTTGATATGATGAACCTGATAGATACTGTTACACAGTTTGGGTGAGCTAAAAATTTATTAAATTCCTAAAGGGCATAATGGTCCACCGTAGTGCTCAAGAATTTCAGAAATTGAACTGCATAGTTATTAGATTCTTTTTGATTCATTATTCTATTAATAGAGATATAGTACTCTACATAAGCTCCCGGAACAAAACTGAATAAAAAACCAGTAAATTGAACCCTATTTATTATAGTCGACCATATTGGTGAGAGTTCAACGTAAATTCGATATATATGTAGGTATCTATTATTATGTATATCTCTGAAACCATGCATTTTTTTTGTACATTGTTTAATTACGAAGTTTCGGTGCCTATATCCAGCTGTATAATCATATTAGTTTAATTGTACCATTTTAATTTGCTCATTGAATGTGATTAGTTACAGTCATTTAATTACACTTTATGTCTGATCTCCATCGACTAATTATTTATCATTGAGAAGTTGGCCATCTGCAGTATACTTTATTAGTTTCACTAACGAATTGATGCTTCCTGAATGCATTTGTTTGATTCATTGCAGTTGTGTGGTGTTTTTTTTTAATGAGAACAATATAAAAAACTATCCATTCAATTGCAAAATGTTTTTTAAGAGAAATTTCTCAGATAGGGGAGGAATTTCACCTCACAGAGAACCAACACCTTAGAAGACGACAGCCAAATAACTATACACAGCGGTGTAGTTCTGTTCCTGTGTGTGAGTATAGGACTCCAACGCTCACTTAGGGATGCGTTTTAAAAGGAACGTTTTCCTATCCAGGGGTACTTCATCATAAAGACCTGGCATAAATAAAAGGTTTGGTGACACGCAAGTGATACCTCTGGTATTGCAAGCGTCCATAGGCTACGGTAACTGCTTAACATCAGCTGGGCCGTATGCTGGTTTGCCACAAAAGTAGTTCTATCTCAGCCATAAGACATCCACTGCTCGACATAGGCTTCCCGCAAGGTTTTCCACATCAGTCGGTCCTGAGCTGACCTTGTCCATCGGTTGCCTGCGACCTTTACCAGGTCTTTGGTCCACCTTGTTGGAGGCCTGCCCACGCTGCGTCTTCCAGTTCGTGGTCGCCACTCTAGAACCTTTCTGCCCCAACGGCCATTGGTTCTGCGAGCTATATTACCCTATTGCTATATGCCTTACCCATTGCCACTTAATTAAGGCAATTTTTCGAGCTTTGTCGATCACTTAAAAAAGAATATTACAAATTGGCCCTTAAATGACGATGTTTAGGGATTAAAAAAAAAACAATGCAATTATTTTAGGGAACCTCATCTTTTAAAAGTCAGTTAAAAATATATATCAGTTACGTATTTCGATGAGACAGAGGCCGAGCACGCGTTTCGCTGTGAGTAATTTTTGTGGTCGCAGATAGACACATAGTATCATGGACTTTTTTTTAGATCTATTTAGGAATAACATTGCCTCCTACGGCAAGATTTTGCCTAGTCGTTTAACTATCATCGTAATACTTCAGCCAATTCACACTCACAAAACTATAATGGAAGAATTACGCCATCACCTGTGAAAATCGTATTAAATTTTATTGGGTAGTTATTGAGTTTATCTTGACCAGACAGATTCGGTGGAGTGTTTTCTTTTCTCTGCTGCTTTCCTGATTACCTAAATTAAAGTATTGTTAAATGTTAGCGCCTACAAAAAATGAAATAGCAATTATTTTATAGGCGTTTATTAGGCGTTACTAATTTAGTCAGTGATTGTCTGAGGTCTTGGCATTATTTACCCCTATTTTTTTAAAATAAAATATAGCCTATGTTACTCGCAGATTACTCGCAGATAATGTAGCTTTTTAATGGTGAAAGAATTTTTAAAATCGGTCCAGTCGTCTTTGAGTTTATCCATTACATACAAACAAACAAACAAACAAACAAACAAACAAAAATACAAATCTTTCCTCTTTATAATATTAGTAAGTATAGATTATTATCTGCACTTTCAAATTCAAATTCAAATATTTTATTCTCAAGTTACAAAACTCATTACAAAAATATTGCTCACATAAAATTAAATAAAATATTAAAACATAATAAATACAACATAATAAATTATAGAAATACATTATAAAATAATAATAAAATAAAATAAAATTAAATCACATAATAGAATTAAAATTAAATGTCATACCTAATATATTTACAATTTTCTTATCGGCATTGGAACGGCAACATGTCTGCCACAGCAATGTCGAATATAAGGACAGTCAAGCCTGTCAGCGATCATTGCTAAAACAGCATTGGGGCTGGCCCGCACCCGGCGCACCAGGGATGCACACCGCTTTCGCATAGAAGCATGAAAGCAGTCCGTGTACGCATCCGCAAACATCCCTGATGCGCTACAGAAGCGGGGCAGCCCCACCACTGTCCGGAACGCGTTGTTGAATTGGACGCGAAGGGCACTGTAGGCCTTTTTAGTATAGTCAGCCCACAGGCTGCACGTGTACAGGGATGTGCAGTACGCTCTAAAGAGCGTAATCTTCACACCGCCCGAACAACGCGCAAACCTGCGGGCTATCATATTGGCTCGTACTGACAGTGCCCGCCGCTCCCTCTCCATGTCAGCGTGGTCCTTGAGGTCCTCGGTGAGTATATGCCCTAAATATTTGAATTGATGCACTCGGTCTAGAGCAACACCATTAACATAGATAGCTGGTATATTTTTAGGGCCCGACACACCGTTGGCCTGAAAGACCATGTATTGACTTTTTTTATCATTATATTTTAAACCATGACTGCGAGCGTAATCCGTACATGTTTTAAGTAGCCTTCTCAAACCACAGATCGACGCGCTCAGCAACCCCATGTCATCCGCGTAACTCAAATTGTTGACACAAACTCCGTCTACATAGCATCCATCATGCTGACTGCTAAGCGCGGCGATCAGATCATTCATGTAGAGGTTGAACAATGTGGGCGACGTCAGGCCGCCCTGCCTTACTCCACATTCGAGATTATAAGACTCCGACATTGCCCCCGCCCATCGAACACTGTTGTCTTGGTTCCCATACCAATACCGAAGTATGCTGATGAGCTCTCGCGGTAAGTCTGTACTCTCCAGCTTTCCCCATAGTATATCGTACGAGACGAGGTCAAAGGCTCTGGATAAATCGAGGAAACATGCGTATACTGGTGTCTTTCTCGTAGTGTAATATTTAACAGTATGCTTTAAACACAGTATAGCACTCTCAGTGGACAGTTTGGGTCGAAACCCAAACTGGTTATCGTACTTTTAACTTTAACTTTTTTTTAACGGTTAACTTTACCTTAACATTTAACACTACGAAATTCAATTTTTACCCGCGGCCTCGATCGCGTGGTATAATACGCAGATTCTTTAGAGTCGTCACATAGGCGTTAGAAAGAACTAGACAGCTCTAGACTTGTCCAACCAGTCTAGATTTCACATCGCAGGACGCTAATGACTGTAGTCAACTATGCACTTAATGTCGATATTATAAAGATTTTCTTTTGATTTGTGATACCAAGAAAGTAAAACTGTTAATATAAAATTAATTGAAAAAATAACGACTGACGTAGCCCTAGATATGTGTATTTCCCATTTGACAAAAAAATACTGCCACTAAACTCTTTGTCTTTCTCTAACCCATATTCCGAGTTCACCTGGGGTCGGCTCTCCCTGTACATTTACGACAGAGAACTTTGTTTTGCGTTGTCTGAATTGTAAGGTTATCCTGGTCCATCTCTTTCTCATTCTCTTTCAGACTTATGTCAAATCCCATACATTTGTTTTTTTTTACTTTTCGATTCAACTACTGTTTATACCACTTGTCTAGAGGCTCTGTACAGCTAACTCCATTGCCCACCGTACATACAAATGACTGTATATACACATAGTAATGTAAACATACACATTGGCAGTTAATTTTCTAACGGATCCGTCGCAATTAGACTGCAGCATACCGTTAGTGTTCTGCTTTATTTACTCCATGTTACTAGTCAGAATACATGCGCACTATAATAATTTTAAATGGATAAAACGTCAAGGTAAATAGTAGTATTATTATTATAAGATAATAGCTGTTGCCCGCGGCTCCGCCCGCGTGTATGTCGGTTATCGCTGCAAAAAGTAGCCTTTGTGTTATTCCAGACCATAATCTATCTCTGTGCCAAATTTCATCCAGATCCGTACAGTAGTTTTTTTTGTGAAAGAGTAACAAACATTCATCCATCCATCCATCTATTCTCACAAACTTTCACATTTATAATATTACTAGCTGTTGCCCGCGGCTCCGCCCGCGTGGATGTCGGTTATCGCTGCAAAAAGTAGCCTATGTGTTATTCCAGACCATAATCTATCTCTGTGCCAAATTTCATCCAGTTCCGTTCCGTAGTTTTTTGTGAAAGAGTTACAAACATCCATCCATCCATCCATCCATTCTTACAAACTTTCGCATTTATAATATTAGTAGGACTAGCTGTTGCCCGCGGCTCCGCCCGCGTGGATGTCGGTTATCGCTGCAAAAAGTAGCCTATGTGTTATTCCAGACCATAATCGATCTCTGTGCCAAATTTCATCCAGAACCGTTCAGTAGTTTTTTTTGTGAAAGAGCAACAAACATCCATCCATCCATTCTCACAAACTTTCACATTTATAGTATTAGTAAGGAAGTAAGGATTTTATAAGATTTTCTTAAAATGTTTCTATTATAGGTAGTAGTAGGCATGATGCCGAATCCAATGAACAAGTTCGTAGATTTATTATCGCACTAGGGCGCGAAAATTGTTCTAAACCGTAGCCAAGTGTCTTCATTCCAACTATCAATATCTTTTTCTGTAGCAATACCTTCCGTATTATATATTGCATTCATACTTGAAATCTATATGCAAGTACGCAATAAAACCTGCTGTGCAGGAGGCTGTGGGCTCGATTTCCACACACGACAAAACTTTGAGTGACCCGCAAAGAGACGTTCTGAGTCTGGGTGTAATTTGTATCCGTTAATTGTATGTTTGTAAAGTCACCCGCGTCACAGAGCTTGTTCTCTAGTGCGGGAGTTGTCTTTTTCAAGAAGAAAAAAAGAAGAAAGAAGAAGCTAGACTAGCTGGGTCTAGTGACTGCCGCTCTACAGTCAAGTAAGCTTTAATTTCTAGTAGGATTTAATTTCAACTCACCCACTCATTGCAAATTCCGCAAAGAAAGTGAGTTACGAAACAGAACAAGTTCAATTATGTCACTCCGCATTTGAGTCAATAAATATTTCAGCCCCTCTAGACAAGTGGTATAAACGGTAGTCGAAACGAAAAGTCAAAATAGCAAATGTATGGGATTTGACGTTAATTTGCGATATAATGTCGTAAACTTACGTCAAATTCCATACATTTGCTCTTTTGACTTTTCGATTCGACTACCGTTTATGCCACTTGTCTAGAGGGGCAGGAAGGAAACACCAGATTTCTAACCATATATTAGAGGCTTAGTCTCTTTCATTTATTCATCAATTCATTATTATCGAGAAAGCAAGAAACTTGATATTTGTCTAAATAAACGATTGCTTGTCTAAGGCTTGTATTACGAGTATGTACAGTAATGATAGGAACAAGTCAACTCTTAGCGTCGTTTGTTCAGACCTGAGCTTGTGATAGATAGGTTGGTAACCGTCGCTTTGGGAATGTAGTGTTTAACGAATTAGTCTCAGACTTCAGTACAGCTTCGGGCAAACTTTGATGTAGTAGGTACGGGTCAATATTATACACCGTAGAGTTTTAATATTGAGTAGATTTTGTACATAGTTTGTGAGGATCAGATCAAGTTTTCTTTAAAAATTTATGACCGATTTAACAACGAATCCTAGCTATAAGAAGTTTAGGTATTTGTACTCGATATTACAATTGCTTAAGTTCAAAGTCTATTTAAAGACTTCGAGCCAATCTAGACAAGTGGCATAAAAGATAGTAGAATTAAATAGAATTAAAAACAATGTATGGGATTTAACATGCGTTTTCAACATATTGTCTTAAACTTACCTCGAATCCCATACATTGCTTGTTTATTCTATTCTATTCTACAATAGTTTATGCCACTTGAATGCCTCCAAAAATGGTTTATTGTCTTAAACATCCTGGTGAAGCAATAGTGTAGGAGTTCCCTCAATTTCTCATGGATCCCATCATCAGAACTTTCTTTTGATAAAAATGGGACCAAACTGAAAGTATGTCCTTTCAGACAAAAAAAAGAATTTTCAAAATCGGTTCATAAATGACGGAGTTCTTCGGTAACAAACATATAAAGAAAAAATACACACGAATTGATAACCTCCTCATTTTAGCCTAAATGAGCACAGGAGATAATAATACTCTATAGATTCACGCATATAAATACTACTACATCACTGTGTTTACTTATTTGTTTGTGGTCTTGTTGTTGTAAGATGGAGGTCATGCATATGCATACAGTCATGCATGCATACATATGAATTGCTATTATTATTTCAAGACTGCGTAAAACTTCAGCTTATAATTGTTATCGTTGCCTAGTGCATTGCTACCTTATAAGTAGAATGCTAATCTTTTTTATGTAACAACCAATTAATTGATCATCTCCATGAGGCGATCACCTATTGCGTGTAGTTACGCATGAGAGCGTCTCCACACGAATATTACTATCTCAATTATTTGCAACGCACTTTTTTTATAAGCTTTGGACATTTGCCGGATTCCTGATGTCATCATAATTGAATTTGTGATGAGGATTGTTAATTATGATTAGTATTTGTTGATTTTTTGTGTTGTTTTTTGTTTGTGATAAGTTTGTAGCGACACGACAAATGTACTTGTCGGGGACAGACTGCTGACGCATTAGTATTGTATACAAGCGCACGATGGATAGCGTGGCGCAGCAGTCGTCTCCCCGCAATCATGTAGTTAGGTCGAAATATATATATATATATATATATATATTTATACTACTTGGGTGGCAAACAAGCATACGGCCCGCCTGATGTTAAGCAGTATCCGTAGCCTATAGACGATTGCATTACCATCAACCATCCAACCCATTTTTTTACACCAGGGCCTTAAGATGGAAGTAACCCTGGGATAGGAATACGTTTCTTTCAAAACGCATTCCTAAATGAGTGCTGGAGATAATGAAGACCTGTACTCACACACAGGAACACAACTACACCGCTGTGTGTAGTCATTTGGCTATGGTTTTCTGTAAGGTGGAGGTCCTTCCCCAGTCGGGTTTGCTCGCTAGTATGGTGCCCTACCTCTCTTTGTTTTTTTTCTCAAATCTGGTACCAGTCAAAGTTATATATATTTAAATATGTGCATCATTGAATAAAACCACAACATCATATTACCCCCAACAAGTTTATGAAAATAATGTTTGCAAACGTCTTTGGAAGAACTGAAAAGTAAGATTTAGATTACCAGCATGCAAAAGCAAAACATTGCCCGGGCCATTCGTGTATCGGGTCCGTCATAATATAGAAATACGTGCTTTTACGGTATGGTGGATGTGTGGAATACATAGTAAGTTGTATAATAATACATTTAAACACAATTTAAAAATAATAATAAAATTCCATATAAAATGTCCCAGTGATTGGTCTCAATCAAGATCCTGGAGCGCGTTTAACTTCTATTAATAAAAAATATAACATAAAATACCTTTATTTACGTAAACAAAATACACTTAAATTTCTATTGATTGGGGTCTCCTTTTAAGCATTAGATGCCTGTGTGAGGAGGTCCCTTAATGAAGTTATGTGTGTGTGGTCTGAGGCTGCTAGGTTATAAGTACTTAGATACTTAGCGAAATATCGCGGATATCGAAATAATAGTCAATTGTACCCGGGTTTGCCTAACTCACGATGTAAAATAAGTAAAATTTCATAACAGTGTTTAAATTTTATGTTAAAACCTACAATAACCCAATAATGTGTTGCTCGATTACGTTCGCATCCATCCGTAACACTGGTTCACTCGTAATATGTAGTTAATATAATATAAGACATAAGGAAAGTCAATACATCGCCCTCTAGACCGATGTCGGTAACGGCGGCCATTTTCTTTTTGCCACATAGATTTTAAAAAGCTGCTGGCTACTTTTCTATCATCTATACATATGAATAAAATTGAAGTCTCTGTTTGTTTTATCGAAATTACAGCATTCTAGTAAATGCATAATTATATATGAATTTTCACACGTTATAAATAACAAAAATGTAATATTAAATATTTTTGTCCGTCTTTTTGTTTCCGCTTATCTCCGCAACAGCTGTGTGTAGCGCTTTTACTGACAAATAGCTTATGTTATGGGGCATAATATAGGCTATAATTATTTTAGGAAAAGAATTAGTGTTCCGCGGAAAAAATAACACCTCATAAAGTTGTGAACAAAAAAAGTTGTATACATATCTCCGTTGCTGTGTGTACCTACTACAAAATACAATATAAGTTAGACTTAAAAAGAAGACTACAAATCTAAAAAAACTTTTATCAGCGTCAGATACAAATACAGCCAAATATCTAGGAATGACAATAGATGCAAAGCTTCGCTGGAAGGCCCATGTCAAAAAGAAACGCAACGAGCTAGAACTGCGCTACAAAAAGATGTACTGGCTACTTGGAAAACATTCTTCGTTATCAGTGCACAATAAGCTTCTATTATACAAGCAAGTCCTCATGCCAGTATGGACTTACGGTATACAGCTATGGGGCTGTACCAAACACAGCAATATTGAAATTATACAACGTTTTCAAAGTAAAGTACTCAGAGGTATCGTTAATGCGCCCTGGTACATTAGAAATGACGACCTCCATATCCTTATGGAGGTCGTCATTTTCCTTAAAATGGATTTCGTAATTAACGTTGTTCAAAAACATACCGAAGCCCATCATCGCAGGCTTCATCATCATGTGAACGTCGAAGCTATCTGGAACTAGTGAGAAGACTGAAAAGAACTAAACCCTTCGAATTAGTCTCATAAAGTGCTAGTCTAATGTAGTGAGTAATGTGAGTGCTACCTGTAAAGAACACATGAACAAAGTGACTTCGCCTTAATAGAGACAATAGGAACAGTGTTAATGGATACATTCTTATAATTTATATTTTACTCTACTTAGCAGTTTATTAGGTTATATTTAAATTACTCATTAGCCTTGTGGCTTGATTGTAATTCTAATTATGTACTTTTAGTAAATCATTATAAAAAAAAGAAACAGCGTCAGATATAAATGCCTCTCTTGTTTCTTTCGCCGTTCTAAAACCTCATCAGTTGACAACATTTCACCTTATACGATGCAAAGAAAGAGAAAATAATAAGTTCAGTGTACATTACAAGTGTTAATACATTGGTATCAAAGCATTAAACGTTTACCAAGAATGATTTTCCCGCGTTAGAATTAACCGGACCGGTTGACGGCCATCTTTCCCCGGTACCTTACAAATACGGAATGTCGACTTGTAACTGAGTAATTACGGATGTTTATACTCTATGTGTGTGTGTTTTAGGTCTGTGTATCTTCATAGCACAGGTAATAAATATTTACTATCTGTGAAGTATGTTGTTTAAGTATACAAGAATGGAAACTCATTGCTATTATGTAATCTAGACCGATTTTGGCCACGGCGACCAATGTCTACTATAAAGTATTCTGTGGCTAATCTAACGCGAGCGTAGAAATCAGATGCAGGAATAACGGCTGTAGGTTAATTTTTTCCACACCATCAATTATAATATAATGATAATATAATATAATGTTAGTAAAATTAATTTCTATGCAATTATAATGGCTTACTAATAATCAATTTAAACAAATGTAACTGTAATAAACATAATCTCGTGTTTAAACATTAATTTTGCACACCAAATGTTTGGTAAGAACCTTTTATTTTTAACCGACTTCAAAATGAGGAGGTTATCAATTCGTGTGTATTTTTTTTTTTATGTTTGTTACATCTTCCAGTTTGGTCCCATTATCATCAAAAGAAAGTTCTGATGATGGGATCTATGAGGAATTGAGGGAACTCCTCAAAAGTTATAGGCACACATATAGCAATTTTAATATTTTTAACAACTAATCAATCATTTGCATTCAGAAAGTGTAATTTGGTGAAGTAAAACTGATGAAGAAGACCACAGATGGCCATCTGAACTTTTCAATAATAAGTATTTTACTGATGGCGATTAGATAAGTTTCGGTTATTGTTGCTAAGCAACTATTAATAAGAAATAATGACATGAATGAATTGAGCGCGGATTGCACAGATTAAATATTGCTTTTAATACCTACCTACCTGTTCAGCCCGACGCTCAGTCGATTTTATTCGACTGTAACAAACAAATATTTGAAAATTTTACAACTTGCTGTACTGAAGTCGGTTTTTTTTTGTTAAAATTATATATATTTGATCATCTTTTTACTACTTCTACCATACTACACTACCTAGTAGTATAAAAGTTTTTATTATTATACATTGATTGTTCCCTAGTGCGGGACTCATGCTCTAGACTCACTATTGCCCGCGGCTTCACCCACGTGGCTTATCGAGAGGTTATCGCAATAAAAAGTATGTCGTTGCCTAGGACCATCTATCTCCTTGCCAAATTTCATTACGATCCATTCAGCCGTTCAGTCGTTAAATAATAAAAAACAAACATACATACACACACAAACAAACAGTGTTAATTTTATATGGATTTCAAGTCTTCTGCTTTTACAATCGCTATCTACAATCTAGGACTAGCTAATCAAGCTATACTAGTACTTAGATCAAAACCAGTTATTATAGTGAGACCACTCTTCAAAAACGAGAAAGTGACGAGAGTGGCATATTTACGTAAATTAGCTCATAAGCATAGTACCCAGTCATTAGCTAGGATAAGATATAAGATACTAGCTGTTGCCCGCGGCTCCGCCCGCTTGGATGTCGGTTATCGCTGCAAAAAGTAGCCTATGTGTTATTCCAGACCATAATCTATCTGTGTGCCAAATTTCATCCAGATCTGTTTAGTAGTTTTTACGTGAAAGAGTAACAAACATCCATCCATTCTTACAAACTTTCACATTTATAATATTAGTAAGGATATAATCAAAGCGTTGGCAAATAATTGCTTTGTGGCAAAATTGCAGCGGCATTACGTAGAAGGAAGGTATAGACTTGGTACTAGGAAGAGCATACAGCCCGCCTGATGGTAAACAGTTATCGTAGCCTCACCTTATCTTATAAGAGTAGGTATCACAAACGCGTTGCCTACCCTACAGGAAAAGTAATGTTTTTGATGACTGCCAACGACCTTAAAAATTAAATAGTCATTTGGTCACCGTCGATCTGCATAGGAATGAAAGAGAATCAATTATTGTTAAGTACAACATCATCATCCTCATCATCATCAGTCTATCGCAGTCCACTGCTGGACATAGACCTCTCCAAGTGCACGCCAACACGACAACATATATAATTTTTATTATGATTAATGAAATAATAAATTTTACTAAAAATCTTTAAGGTTGGGTTAAAAAACAAAAAAATTAGGTTAGGTTAATTTTTTGCGCCTTAAAATTTCCCATCCCTACAGGAAAAGTAGGGAAACGCGGATTAACCTAAAGGCAAACTAGACACGTGCATCATGACACATGTCTATTTTGCTTAGGATCACAGGATGATCGCTTGTTTGATGTCCAGCTCTCTTACAAAATGCTTACTTACCGTATTTTTCACCATTAAAAAAGATGCGCTCATAGCCAGGTGCACTCGCTGGTCGGTAAACGATCAGCAGGTTAAGCTACCAAAGGCGCGGTAACCCTATAGATGGGTGACCGCATAGTGGTATTTCATCTGAGCGTCTCCGTGCTTCGGAGGGCACGTTAAAAGTCGGTCCCGACTGTTTTCAGTCGTTAGATCACGACAGAGGCCTAAATATGGGCGATCTAAATAACTCTGTCACCAGGTTGGCCACTAACCAAACGATATGGAGACCATTAAAATTCTCCTTGTATCTATTTTACAGGTCTTCATAATCTACTTGACTCTCTGCTCGCTAACCCAAGCGGTGTACATCGGCCGCATGGCTCCAGTCCACCGCATGTCTCCAATCAACCGAATGTCAACACTAAACCGGGTGCGAGCTGCCAGCGTGTTCAGACCTGGAGCCAGTCTTCAGATGCCAAGCTTACAGAGCATGCAGAGGCCCTGGAACTACGGGTCCATGCGGCTCTCTCAAGCTGCATCACAGCGTTCGCCGTATGTATTGTATAGAAGTCAGCCGCAACGGTAAGATAAATCTATACTAATACACTTAATAATAGTCTTGTTTTGCATTTGATAGCCCAATTCGCAAGGGCAGACGCCCAAGGCAAGGTGAAGCGACGATCTTAGCAAAGCGGTTATGAGTAGCTGAATTCGAGAAGCCGAGGCAGCTACCGCTTCAAGTACACTCCGCACTTGAAGCGGTCTATGTCCTGCAGTGAACTGTATTAGGCTGATGATGATCACTCAATTCTTAAAATAGGGAGCAAGATATCCTTACCTATAATTTAGGTATCATCGCGCTACAATCAAAAAGAGTATGGTAGTCTATACTTTAATATTATAAAGCTAAAGAGTTTTTTGTTTGTTAGGTTGAACGCGCTAATCTCATAAAGTACTGGTTCGATTAGAAAAAAATATTTTTTTGTAAAAAATATTTATGTGCATTTATCCAGGAAGGCTTCAGGCATATTATAACATCACAGTAGTGAGATATGTTGCAAAATCGGGGAAAATATTTCAAATTACCACGCGGACGAAGTCGCGGGCGACTCCTAGTAATAAATAACCGTGACACGAGACGAAATTCAAGTTTAACAGCAAATACTTACAATATAAAACACATTACGTAACATGACAGTATTACGCCTTAATCATTAAAGAGGTAGGCAGCATTGCATGATATTCACGTCTCGCCAGCAATGTTGACTGTCTTGGTGGTCCAGTGGCCGCAGTATGCGCCTGCTGTGCACGAGGTTGTGGGTTCGATTCCCACACAGGACAAAACTTTGTGTGACCCACAAAGTGTTGTTCTGGGTCTGGTTGTAATTTGTGCCCGTTAATTGTATGTTTGTAAAGTCCCCCGTGACACAGAGCTTGTTCTTTAGTGCTGGAGTTGTCTAAAAAAAAAGCGAGCTTAGTGACAAAGCAGATACTGAAAATTTTTAAACACCAAAGGTCGAGTGTAAGGTGGAGGTCCTTCCCAAAAGGCCGAGTGTACGGTGAGGTGGACGCCCTTAACATTCGGATTTATTCGCCTGTATTTTGCCCTACATCTCTAAGATAGATTTTCATGCCTATAATATGTCTTTCTCACATTCCAGCTATGCAATGAAACACTACGCGCCATCATCAACCCGCAACATGTTCTCTCATAGTCCGTGGAAGACCACAGGGCGGCTGCAGTCAATGTCACCCATCACGTCGGAGTACGAGTTTGTGAAGGCGGCGTCTGCGCAGTCTGTGGTGCACAATGACGGTGGTACAGGTTGACTGGCTAAGTGCACACCACGTATCTATACTTTATCTGTTGATTGCCGTTTCATTGAATCAGAAACACATAAAGCCGAATCAATAATATACAATATGCTATTCAAGGTACCTTTAGTCGAAATCTAAAAGTAGTTTCTTCATAATCAATAATAGATTTGAGTCCAATAGTTTTTAAACTTTGATATACTAGCTGTTGCCCGCGGCTCCGCCCGCGTGGATGTCGGTTATCGCGATAAAAATATGCTATTCCAGACTATAATCTATCTCTGTGCCAATTCATCCAGATCCGTTTAGTAGTTTATTCGTGAAAGAGTAACAAATAGGTATACATCCATTCATTCTTACAAACTTTCGAGTTTGTAATATTAGTAGGATTTTGTCCCAATTATGTATAAAAATTGTTTAAAGTTGGACGCCCATATTTTAATTTTACAAATGCACGATACATCGAAATGATTTGTACTCTGGTACAAACGGCATTTTCCGCAAGGTGACCTGATACTTAATTGTATAGGAAAAACATGAGTTTTCATTTTTATATTTTTTTCTTTTTTTATTTTTACTCTTCTAATAAAATCAAATGTGTTTCTATATTATACTATAAGTACCAAGAATAGCATTTTATACCTAGTGGAAGGTTTAGTTACGTACCTTTACAAATTAAAATGTATCCAAATAAAAACTTCAAAGCCCTGTGTGACTGTGTGTTACTGGTTTTATTCTATTGTTTGTTAGAAATGCATGCAAGGAACAACATCGTTGGAATGGTGGAGGGTCTTAACAGTAGGATTGAAAACTAATAGCACTTCTAAGAATTATGTACCCATTTTAATATTTTTTATTTGACTCTATAAAGCCCTTGGTGTCTCAAAAACCTCCCGTACCTATACGTAGAATATGTTCTTGCTATATAATTAGTTTGCATTACACACAGTCATGTTGAAGTTAGCTGGCTGGGTGGCTTAATCTATCTTCTATGTTCCGTGCACAACTTGCACAAATATATTTAAGCGTCCACAGCAAAACTTTGTGTCATTTGCAAATAGACACACTAAAGATTGACACCCGTACCTATTCTATATTTTTACGCAAATAATCACCGGGACCGCCTGTAGAAAACAAATATAATGGACGCGTTTTTATATCCCAATCTATCATAAAATTGTAATTGGCAAGAAATAGTGATGACCCAGATATTGAAGTTATAGGTTTCTTCTTATCGTTTGGTTAGTGGCCAACCTGGTGACAGAGTTATTTAGTTCGCCCATATTTAGGCCTCTGTCGTGATCTAACGACTGTTAACAGTCGGGACCGACTTTTAACGTGCCCTCCGAAGCACGGAGACGCTCAGATGAAATACCACTATGCGGTCACCCATCTATAGGGTTACCGCGCCCTTGGTAGCTTTACCGAACAGCGAGTGCACCTGGCTATGAGCGCCTCATACGGTAACTGCTTCCCATCAGACGGCCGGCTCGTTAACCACCTTAATAACAAAATGAAGAGTGGTTTTATGTTCTCATTCATGCTTCTATTTTTCAATTTCAAGATAAATACTCGTGAAATCGGGTGTGAATCTGTAGGGTGTATGACATAAGGTAGTTGCTGTGGCCGAAACACTCGGTTCAGTCTTGTATGACCATCAGGTGCGATCCACACGATACCAGCACCCAACCTCAGTCTGTCAGAGAAGCCCATCGTAGTCATCGAAACGTCGGAGAGTCCTGTTTCAGAACAGGTCAGTGACACTACTAAATAATATTATCTATATCAATCAATCAGTATGGTTTGGTCCAGTGCTGAAAGAAAGAAATGTTTATTTGACACGTTAGTCACATTACAAACAATGAAGAAATAAAAAAGTCAACACAAACATATTCATCATTAATGAGTGGTGCTAAAGTAGTATTTATTTATTTAAAATTCTGCACTTAATGTACAAAGGTGGACATACCTAATGCCTTAGGCATTTTCTACCAGTCAACCTTAAGGTGATGCAGAGAGCTCCGCATGTGCCAGACCATGTCTGACGCTGGTATTCAGTCAGGCCCTTAAAAAAATATGCTGCATATTGGCCTCTTTTTCAATTTGTGCCACGACACTCGGTTTACCACCTTCCGCGTCCAGTCCTATCCCAACGAAGGTGGTTATTAAGTTCAACGGTCCATCTGTATCTGTAAATTCTTCGTAATACTCATTGATTCATGATATCCATGTGTGCCTCATCTCATGGAAATCATGTAAAGTCGTTGAACCTGCACCTGATCTTTTTCCAGTCGGTTCGGATTGTGTCGCCCAGTTAAAGATATTACGAGTATAGAGTGAGATGCATTTTCATGTTTTTTATCTTCTCCCCGTCGAGATTGGCCACCGTGACGAAGGTCACAACGTGACGGTTAGCAGCACATTATTTAGGTACATGGGCAATAGACATGACACAGTAAACGAATGCTTTGTTTCAGCCTAAGCCATCATACGAGGTGACTGAGAAGTATCCGGAATCCGAGTACAGCGTAGCCAAAATAGAGCCACCCGCAGGATTTTCAAAAGCAACAGTACGAACCTTTGCAGCACTTTTTTTTATTATACTTAAAAAATTACAAAAGTGATTAAAACGACGTTAAGCTTAAAATAAACCGAACTGAAATGAGTTATAACTCGTGTGTGCACATTTGGCTATCCACAGGTGCAAAGTTTCCCCTTATCGGTTTGACTGCAGGAAAAAGGCGCTCCGAATGAGTGCGCGGCGGCTATAAAAGACACGCGATTGCCACCACTACTCGCTATCCCTCAAAACCTTGACGTCACTTCAGAGCCTCTAGACAAATGGCATACCTAAGCGATAGTCGAATCGAAAAGTCAAAAAATAAAATGTATGAAGTTTGACGTGAGTCTACGATTTAATGAAACTTACGTCAAATCCCATACATTTCCTTTTTTGACTTTTCCATTCGACTATCGCTTATGCCACTTGTCTAGAGGCTCAGGACTATTATTTAGTACTACCTACTGCGCGCTGCTCTACCTGCAAAAACATATCTATCCCACGAATAAAATGTAGCCTATATTATTCCAGACTATAAATCTATCTCTGTGCCATTTTTTTCTAGATCCGTTCAGCCTATCTGGCGTGATTGAGTGACAAACACCCATTCATCCTTCCAAAATTTCGCATTAGTAAGATGACTTATGGTGGTGGTTCAGAAACACGTGTTCAGTGATCTGAAATTTAATATTTTCCAGACTTTAACAACACCCGAGTTTCAAACACTATTAAGAAATGGAGCAGCTTTGCAACTAGCCGCTGAATATTCACTACCAGCTTTAAGTACGAACCATCATCAAATCGTGCCACAGCAATTCCAAATGCAAGTAAGTAATTAATCATCAGATTCAGTCAACTTGCAAAATAAGAGTAAAAACGCAGTTTAGTATATACTGGCTCTAGAGAAAACCTTTATAACATTATTAATAAAATTATAAAAGTTCTTAGTTTGTTTTCTGTTGGCATTATAAATAAATAAATAGCCAGTGATATTATTTATTTTGTTATGGCAGTATAAATAAGTCTGGAAGTACAACCAAGGATTGGTTGCGAAGTAACTTTGCATAGGTACAATAACTATATGTACTTATATAACACGTCTCTCAATATGTTACAGAGTTTCAACAGTCTTCCATCACCCCAGGATCTAGTAAACACTGGAGCAGAAGGCATCTTTATTCCACCGAACGCACTGTATCAATCAGATCCAATGTTTCTGCAAAAACTACAAAGCCAACTGATGCAGCGTTTCCCAGCATTAGAATTCATACCTTACGCTGCAGACATACCAAACCAGGTCCACATACAACCACAACCGCAAGCTTCACAACATCATCCTCAAATAGTTCTGCTTGAAAATGAGCAGTTCAATAAACCAATAACCGTACACATCCCAGAACAAACCGCACAGAAGAACGTAGTCCAAAGAGAAACTCAAGAAGCTTCTGTTGTGACATTAATTCCGCAGTCATTCGTCGCTCCTAACACGACAGAAAAACAAATAGAAGTAACCACACCCCAACAACCACAAAACATTGCAGTAGAATTAGTATCAGCTGAATCACAACCGGTTACGACCACAATTAAATATGTAATTGAAACAAACACAGAACAACATAAACAGAACACAACCCCTATTTACTACGCACAAGTCGGTCAAAGCATTGGTTCTGTTATAGCGGATGGTTTTTATTCAGCGATTAATGATGTTAGAGCTGCAGCAGCCATTGCTCAAACAGATAATACATCAGAGAAACCGCCTGAGAAACCAGTTGAAAATATAACCACGAGTACAACGACAACATTGATTCCAGATTTGAAAGCTTATTTCGTGAAAAGCGAAGATAAATCTGAGAATACAACGACAAATGAATTGAAGTCGTTACTAGGTGTTCCGTTTACAAAAGCAACAGATTCTGTCAATGTAGCTTACACTTTGGTAAGAGCAGATGATAAGCAACCCAAGGTAACACAAGAAGGGGCAGTGTATGCTGGACAAATTGTCGAAGCAACTGTAAGCGAAGACCAAGATTATAACAAAGAAAAAGCAACTCTAATATCTAGGAGAGCACCGATTAGACTGTTAGCTGTATCGGACTCGAAGAATATAGCCAATGCAGCAAACACAATATCAATGCCAAATGTTATGGTCAAAGCAAAAATTCCGGCTAAGAGTAAGCTAACATTTGATGACAAAACTGGAGAGCCAATTTTGAGGATATACGCTAGTTACGTCGATAGTCCCTCACAGGTAATTACTTCTTGGACAACCATAATTACTAAATCATAGCTGAATCTTAGCTGTACTCTGCAGATCTGTATTTTTAAAGAAGATAGCGCGCACCCTAGTGGTGGTAGACTAGTCTAATGGTAGGTACTAAAAGATGATAGAGGTGGTCATCTTTTAGTACCATCACTAGGAGGCGCGTTATCTTCTTTAAAGATACAGATCTGCAGGGTGCAGCTAAGATGCAGCTAGGATTTACGTAATTTAAAGCGACTCGGCTCAGGATCGAGAGTTGTGGAAAACCTTGGGGGAGGCCTATGTCCAGCAGTGGACGTCTTTTGGCTGAGATGATGATGATGATGATGAAAGGGACTCCGAAGCGTAATACTGCATAATTATGCATTAGTACGCGCATAATAAACTAGGCTTTACACTTTTTATAGGTAGCACAAAATTTCTTAGTTGCAAAAGAAGCAAAACCATTCATCATGTATTAAACAAATTTTCTTTTTTACTTCCCAGAAAGACGCAGTAGTTTCAAAATTGACAAGTATGAAACCAAAAGAGTCTATAATCAAGAGAGACCTAATGGAAACATGGAAAGGATCGACAGTGAGGTCAGTCGCTAAAAAGCAAGGTTTCGACACGAACCAAGTGACACAATTTGGACTTAAACTAAGAGAAAGGAGTGATGACTACATACCTCTGTTTGAGGAGTATGACGACTGAGAGTATCTACCTTGTTTTATTTAGATTTTATTGTTTAACTAGCTGTTGCCCGCGGCTCCGCCCGCGTTGATGTCGGTTATTGGCTCCCCGTTCAGTAGTTTTTACGTGAAAGAGAAACAAACATCCATCCATACATTCTTACAAACTTTGACATCCTACTAATATTATAAATGCGAAAGTTTGTAAGAATGGATGGATGGATGGATGTTTGTTACTCTTTCGCGTAAAAACTACTGAACGGATCTGGATGAAATTTGGCACAGAGATATATTATAGTCTGGAATAACACATAGGCTACTTTTTACAGCGATAACCGACATCCACGCGGGCGGAGCCGCGGGCAACGACTAATTTATAATATTGGTAAGGATTTATGCCTCATGGTGCTAAAATAGTTGTGATTGTCTTGTTAGTAATACGAGTAATGCAAGGCATCGGTCATAATCTGACGGAAACAAACTGCATAAAACGTTATGACATTCAAAAAAAGAAATTCATCCAATAGACAAACATTTCCAGCAGCGAAAATTGTCTCTGCCCACCCCTTTGGGAAATAGGCGTGAGTTTATGCAGGTATGTATAGCACAGGCTCTGACATATAATAGTTTCTGTCACTCAGTAGGTATATTTAACCAAATGGATTTAAAATAAGCCCTAAGTCTAATATTTGACTACCAAAAGCAATTATTTCAGATAATAACTTTCACTATTTGTATGTAGCTAGGTAGGTAGTACATATGTCTATTATTATATATTTATTTATATTGGTCAAGCGTTGACAATACGGCAAGCCGCAAACTACAGATAAAACGGCCTATAGTATATAGTCAGATGCTTGATTGGTATGCATCTTAGCAAAAGAACCGGCAGAGGTATTCCGTAAGAGCAAAAACCGAGCCACAGCAAAAATCTAGCTGTCAGATTGAAAATCGGTATTCCGTAAGAGCCCTTTTGACGTTTAGGCAATAGATTGTGCCGTCACCGAGCAATCACAATTGTCAGTTCTGCGATCACAACTGTCAGTTTGCCATCGCTGTTTCTTAGAGAATCAGCCGGCCGGTTAAACTATAAGCCGATAGTAAGTAGTCTGCGGGAACTCTACAGTTACATTTTTATGTAAAATTCAATTTTAAAAATATGCATAAAATGCCTTAAAAATGGCTTTCTTGATCGAAAAAAGCTATTAACTTTAAAATTGCTGAACCCAGTTTGCAATGAAGGATACAAAAAGACAGATCAGAGTATAAAGCCATTGAGATGATGAAGATTTAGCAAGGCAATTTTCATGCCATCCCTAATTTTATTTTTGGAAAATTATACACATCAAAAACTTGTATCGTCTAAATAAGCCTTTAACAATCAATATATTTGCCCCAGAGCATTGGTCTTCTCTATTAAGAGAGCTTAGGCCTAAATGAGGCCTTCGTAATAATTCCATTCATTAAAATGTAAATAACATAATATATAATTCCTCAGGTTAGTCTTAAGTTATTTTGATTGGGATTCTTTCACCACTTTTTAATTTTCAAAATAAAGTGGTGAAATAATTCCAAGCTTTATTTAAGTGCATTTAGTATAGTTGTTATTTATTGATATAAATGCCAAATTGTTATTCAAATAAAAAAATGATATCATTTTACATAATGTTTATTTAATTTTTTATCACTATTACAATTTACAAAACTTTCAACTTTACTTCACATTAATTCTACAATTTGGTTTTACACGTTAATTGTCATAGAATAACCTTAACCTTCCAAAAACTTATTGTTTAAGAAAATTATGCAGACATTGCACAAAGTAAGAATTACATAGCGGTATTTACTGCACGATTTCCAGCATGACAATACTATCTCTTTCACACCTACCGTCTTTGGGTATTGTTAGAGAGAGCAGACAAGTAATGTCGTATTGACATCGTTGTTAAAGGTTCAGAATCTCCACTGAAACTAGTTTTTACTGCTTTTAACTTATTTGGATTTGTTTACTTTGATGATTAATTTGTCTTATAAACATTTAATTGAGGACACAGCACACCAAGACATAACATTAATCGAATCACACATTTTGTCCCGTATTGAATCGAACCCGTAAATATACCCGAAAAACCACAATAATGGGTTTTTGAAAGCAAGCGAATGCTAAAAGCGAAGTTGAAATTTGATCAGGTGTTGTGTTGGAACAAACTATAAACAGTAAAAGGGAGTAAACTCACAGTATCAGTGGCAATACAGACCTTATCAGTTAGACAGTAAAAGCATTAATTGCATAATGCTATCATTACACTTGGATCTCTATATTTCTAATAAAAAATGTATAGAAGCCGATTATAAACTTCCTGTTGTGATCAGTTCATCTGCTGGCAACATCGAAGTAAAAATTAAAGTTGCCAATGCAAAAAAAATAAAGCGTCGTATTGGCAACAGAAAGTTCAAATTAGTTGCCAATACAAAAAAAAAGTGTGAAATCATGTTTTTATACGAATAGTGTTATTGATAAATAATTTAAATAGAAATTTCTATGAAAACAGTCTGTTAAACAAAGTAAAATGATTTTATAGCAAACAAAGCTAAATGTAAGTTCCTTAAGTAAAAACGAAGTTTATACTGTACAGAAAACTTATAAAAAATGTTAAAATATAACCATATTATAGTGAAAAACTGCATAATAATGTTTTTATATTAAAATCTGAGACATTATCATGAGATTAGACCTTTGTAGGACTTTTTAAACATTATTTTATACTTCCTCCACAATATTATAACTAGGTCTTATACTCCTTTAGTATAAATGTCTCAAATACTAAATCTAGCTCGTGAAAAACAATAAAATAGCCTAACATACTAATTCATAATATTTATCGCAATTCTTTATCTATTATACACCCACTGAGGTGAAATACCTCATATTAATCGGTGCACATACTTATTCCTGTGCAAAATAATGGCAGTTTAAAAAAATATTTTTCAGTCTATTTTACCTTCATTTCTATTGAGATTTGTGACATAAGTCTGACAGCCATAGACTATTTAATTATATCTTTGAAAAAGCGGTTGAATATCGCGTTCTTAATATGCCAGTAACTTTTCGTTGTCAAATCGTATCATTCTAATTTCAAAATTCATAATTCTTAATATTTAATTAGAATAAGGTGACAGGTGGTATTGACAAATTGGCTCAAGCTTCATTGTATAATATTATATTTAAAATCAAATTTATTTATGTGCCTAAACATCAATTCTTAGTAACAATTATGTACTTGTATCTTAAAGCATTTAATGTACTATTGTTCTTATTTAAACATTATTATTATTAAATATTACTGTCAAAATAATAGGGGATGTAAAAATAATTTCAAAATAATTTGACGACGAATGGAATGTTTTATTTGATATAATATAAAGTCAATGGTGCTTGTGTCACTTTACCTAGAAAATACGATTGACAATCTTTGGATTGAATAATAATTTCGGGTAGAATAGTGCAAGTTGACAACATAGTAGGTAATTCATTGGTAAGTTAATGGCATATCCCAATCCTGGTAGCAATATGTCCCGCCGATGGGCATGGGTCTCCTGTAGTATGTGAAGACAGCAGAGAGGTTTATTTAACCTCATTCCTACTACTTCTCTATTTCAATATCTCTCTTTCTCACTCTCTTAGGGGGGTGCAGTTATTGAATATGATAGTGCTTGAAGCGATTAAAGCAGTTCACCTCAGTGGGTTCATCAGTAAGTTATGGTGTACACTAGGATTGTGCATTAAGTTTCTCAAGTTGGTCCATGAACCAGGGCCGGCCTGTTCCACGCTTCGTGAGAATATCGCACCCAGTCTCTGTTACCAGCAGGGTTTGTTCAAACTGAAATAGAAAAGAACAAAAAAGAAATGAACAAACATTTTTTTCGTTTCATATTTAATTATAGTGCATATAATATTGTATATATTATATAATAATAATAACAACCAATATGTCCCACTGCTTGGCACAAATCTCCTCTCCTTTAACCGGCTAGAGAAAGAGGTTTAAGTCTTAATTCACACACGCTGGCCAAATGCGGGTTGGTGAATCTGACTGTCTTTAGAATTACTTCAAGACATGTGGGTTTCCTCACGGTGTTTTCATTCACCGTTAGCAGATGGCGAATCATTTTATAAACTTCACAAAGTGAAATTCACATTACTACTGCCACCCAAGATCGAAATTTCACCTCTTGCATCATCTTCACCTCTTATTAATTATAGTACTGGATGTTTCTTATAACGCAATGAATAATACTTTTGGACATCAAAATAAACATACATCAGCATATTTTTTTCCTACAGCAAATCAGCTAACAAGGGTAATATTTTGTAAAAGACAACCCCCACACTAGGGATCAAAACCCTGTGTCGCAGGGGACTTAACAATCATACAATAAACAAAACTACAATCAGACTCGGGACAACCTCCCAAAAGTCCTGTGTGGGTGTAACGAACTCGCAACACGCCGCACTGTAGTAAACCACTTAAGTTACTGAACCAACCATATGCAATCATAAATATAACATTTCTGTGCAAGCAATAGATACCTGTGCAGAGCGTGACCCATCAGCAGTGACAGCGGTCCAGTGATCCGGCCACTGCTCGTCACGCCAGCCTCCCTCATTGATCATTGGCTCGATAGTGAAGCAGTGGCCCGGCTTCATCACACCTACTGCCTTGTTTTCTGAAATATTACATCATAATAATATAGATGGGGGATAAAATATAGATTATGTCCTCTAAATATATGTCTTAACAAACTATTGATGCATATAACTTATTATTGAGCATCATGCTTAATTTAAAAGTACTTAATCATAATCATCCATCATCTTAACCCATAAATGTACCACTGTTGGGCACGGGTCTCCTCCATACAATTGCGGGGATTTTGACCTACTACACCACACTTGCCAAACGGGATATTTCATGTTTACTCTGTCTTACAGTGGAAATTGTCTGCCTGACTCCCTTAGTGAACTGTTACGACAATCTCGGGATGGAATGACATTTGTACTCGTATTCTCAATCCATTACCACACAGACAATAAAAGTAATAAAAAAACTAATTTATTTTAAGAATAATATTATTTTAACAACTGGCTGTAAATAGCAGGATATAGCATTTATAATAATCATTTCAGTGCCTGTCTGATGATTAATTTTAAAAAATATATATATATCTCTATAGATCTGGATTAATATAAGACAATAATTTAAAAAAATCTGGTTTAAAATCTGATCAATACATAACATAATTAGCTATCAAAACTTTCTAAACCATTGTCTGAAAACCATAGTCTTAACAAAGACAACAACAACAAAGAGTCGGGAATGTACTGGCATGGAATCTAACCACATCTGCTTACCCCTTCAGAAAAAAAACGTGTTTAAATAATTAAAATATTGTTCACAATACTTACTAGCATAATGTGGTACATTTGGTGTAGTGTGGAACAGCCTATGTATTCCATGTCCGCAATATGACCGTACCACACCAAACCCGTTAGCCTGAGCATGCTTCTGAATAACATTGCCAATCTCTCTATACTTCTCGCCTGGCTTGACAATCTCGATGGCCTTTGATAAGCATTCGTACGTCACTTGGACCAGTTTGCGAGTAGACTCGGGTACATTGCCAACAAAGAATGATTCATTCAAGTCACCGTGGAACCCTCGGTGGTACACTGTCACGTCAACATTGCAGACGTCACCATCCTGGAGAATGGAAAATACTTTATTAAACCAGAAGTTGGAGGCCTGCCCACGCTGTGTCTGCCCTGCCCATTGCCACTTAATTGATGCAATTCTTCGAGCTATATCTGTCACTTTAGTTTAGATCTGGTAAAGGTCGCGGGCAACCGATGGAAGAGGTCAGCTCAGGACCGAAAAATGTGGAAAACCTTGGGGGAGGCCTATGTCCAGCAGTGGACGTCTTATGGCTGAGATGGAAACCAGAAGTATAAATCTCCAATTTCCTTCAACAAATCTGATCATAGTCTAGGGACTGTTAGCAGATAACAGAAAAGAAAAAAATAACCAGAAGTATATTGAAAAGAGGCAGCCATACAAGCAGACGAGTGTGGGGAAGGATATTTTTTTTTGCAATATGAGAGGTATCACTTTGTTACTGATGTTTTTTTACACCAGGGCTTTAAGATGTTGATGTGAACCCTAGAAGACATTTCTTTCAAAACACTAACTTAGAGACTATTTCACATAGCATGGGTACTGTGACGTTTGACATTTGAAGATAAATATCAATGAAAATGAAAGACGATTCAATTAAAATCTATTTATTGAATACTCTAGGTTCTTGATCATTTAATTTACTAATTGGTTAGAAAATGATTCCATTATTTTATTTCATTTTCATTGTTAAATGTTAAACATTACAGTACCCGTGCTATGTGAAATAGACTATAAATGAGCACTGGAGAGACCTGTACTCACACACAGGAACACAAACACACCGCTGTGTATAGTTATTTGGCTGTGATATTCTGTAAGGTGGAGGTCCTTCCCCAGTTGGGCTTACTTTATTGATCTCTGCCTACAACTCCTACTACACATCATGGCCTAGTTGTTTTCCTATGGTGACTAAAGGTCTGTTTAAGTACTGGCCTAAAGGTCAGCCCATTATTTTTTATTTTAAAAAAATATACAAAATTCTTAAGTAGTGATTGGTTATTATCTACTTTTGATACATTGTCTTTAACACGTTGAACGCCATAACGGACACCGTGTGTCCGACAGAATACTATCCCATGAGGCCGCACTGTTTTAACACGAGTCGTCCAAAAATCGTTGGGGTGTTTTTTTGTAAATATCGTCAGGAAATAACTCAAAAGTAATTAGCGACTTACGGAAAAAGTGATATTGTTATTATTTTCTGATATATAAAATGTCGGACACCAGTGTCCGTCGCGGCCTGCGAAAATGTCCAATCGTGTTTCCATGCGCGGGCGCCGCGCGGGTCACGGTGTCGGTGCATGTGTTGTGAATAAGGCACCAATGGATAGCTGAACCTGATCTCATAGCTTATAAGTTTATTATTATTTTTAACATGTATGGTTGTTACCTTTTTCTAAGAAATCGATTTTTAATAAGAAATATGAGTTTTTATTAATATGTCGCTTCTACAACTCCTAAAAGTAGCTGCGTACTGAACCCATTGCTTACCTAATACGTACTTGACTAAAATCTAATATAATTCTAACATGTTTCTAGTGTTTTATAAAGGTTAAAAATTATGAGTATCTAACTATAATAGCACTCAATTGAACGATTTGGAATACTTGCTTTATGTACAGCTACAATATTTTTTTAAAACAACTTGTAGAGAAGCCTATAATTTCTAAGTCCTTTGAATTTTCTCTGTGCCAAGTTGTCAGGCTGTTCTGTGGGGCCGCGCGGGTCCCTTGCAATAGTAAAAACAGATGAAACGCAGTCCGTCGGCCGTCAAGACGCTTCTGAAGTGATAGAGGGCACGCGGACACACGGTGTCCGACGCGGCTCCTTGGACCCAACATATTAGCGGTCACATGGTGTCCGCCGCGGCCAACTGGGCTAAACATGGTTTTTAGTCTGGCGTTCAACGTGTTAAGAAAAAAGATATTATCAACTGTTATCTCATAAATTTCATCATCACTTAAAATGAATCGGCAAAAACTCAAAACAACATTGTATGTACTTAACAACCATTTACAAAAAATTGCCTTCATCATAATTAAACAAGCCTGACTGGGGAAGGACCTTCATCTTACAGAAGACTACAGCTAAATAAGTAGACACAGCAGTGTAGTTGTGTGCCTGTGTCTAAGTACCTTTTCCTATCCCAGCAATACTTCATCATAAAACCAAGGTAGGTAAGTAACCAAGGTAGGTAGGTAACAAAGTGCAAATTTTTGGGTTGGCAGCAAGCTAGTGATACATCTGGTATTGCAAGCATCCATAGGCTTTAATAATGCTTACCATTACACAAGTTGTATCCTTGTTTGCCACCTAGTGTAAAAAAGCGTAATAACATAAATAACAAACCTGCAAAGGACGCAAGTCAGGTATCCCGTGACAGATAACCTCATTGACCGAAGTACAGCAGCTGTTGGGGAAGTTGTGATAGTTGAGAGGACTCGGGTAACATTCACGCTCAATACATGCTTCATGTACTACACGGTCTATTTCATCTGTAGTCACTCCAACATCACAGGCTCTGGAAATATAGAAAGGTTCCTTTGTAACTTCACAAAAGGCGAAAATTCGAAAAATTACAACATCTTTGCATTGTTGCTTCAAAAATAAACATTTCTGGAACATAGTTCATTTCATTTCATGATTTCAGGCAGGACTGTAGTCAATACACAATGTACAATGAACTGACAATAATAAAATATAGATATTATAGAATACATTTAATAATTTTCGCTGGATGCAAGGTAAGGATAGTGCTAGGTGATGTGAACTTGAAGAGGCCTATGGCTAGCTGTGATGATGATGATGATTAAATTTTATAAAACAAATAGTCTTTCTTTCTTCTAAATAGTATTTCTGTTCGAATAAATAATAAACACTACTGTGTAAAAAAAATCCTATATAACAATAAAAAAAATAACTTACTTGGCAGCCTCATCCAAAACTTCACGTCCAAGTCGGCAGGCAACCCGCATCCCTTCTATTTCTTCATCATCTAGGATTTTGATCTGCCCGGAGCCCTTAGCGGCATTCTCAGACGCAGGAAATCCAGTCGGATGATCAGCATAGTCAGGACGACCAATATGAGGTGGCACCGTACGCTTACGTCCCGCCGGGAATGGCCTCAACTTCCCAGTGAAATTGTAAGAAGGCCAAGGATTATAGTCCACGTTAGATCCATCTGTACTTTCACCCTCTACAACAAAAATTATATTATCACAAACCAAGTCTTGTAACCTAACACCGCAACATAACCTACAACGCACTTACTCGCCAATGAGTGAATAATTTTATGAGTCTTCCAAGATTTTTTGAAACAGTCTTGATTACAGAAGAACGAGCCCTGTATACCAAGCTTTATACATGTCGGGCATTGTAACTGTGCAATAGATTTGCAGCCGGGTGTTTCACACATTCCAATCGCCGCCATTTTATTAGCTTCTGTCATCGTCAAATGACAGTCGAAAATGTTACCATAAAACATTCCAAATTTAAAAGTTTTGATCGTAAACCATTGACCTAAACCACTGACCTCAATTATATTGGGCTGACTGCCTACGCTGTAAGCTGTAGTGACGTACAAAATGTTTACGACTTATTTGGTCTCTATAAAGAAGTATATATTTTTTTATTAATAAATTATTCATTTTTTCAGCTTTAACAAATCAATAATTATGAATATTTTAAAGGTATGGCTTGTCTTTTGCAAAATAATCAACTATTGTCTTGCCAAAACTTACAGTCCTCATATGTTTTATGGACGCATTGGTATGGTCCTGGCTTAATATCCTGGCCCTGTTATTTTTCTAACTGGAAAGACAGTCTACTTGAATATAATATTTTAGGACAGAGGACATTCCAGAGCAAGATTGTTTAAGAAAAGAGGAGTAGGTAAATGAATGCAGCGAGAGAAAAACAAATAAGGCGGTGAAATTGTTTGAGGAAGAACGCAGGTTTTTTTTTAGTAGGAAGGTAAGTACATAAGTATGGAAAACTAAAGTCCATATAGGTACGATAACTTAAGTTCTGCAATTTAGGTGCAGCCATGTTTAACATTTAAGTAGGTACTTAGGTCTTTTTATGAAACTACTCCGTATAAGATTATGACCGTTAGTATCTATCCCTCTCATGAAACATTGGCAGCCGACGAACACGGCTTGACACTTAGGTTTACTGTCGACTAGTTCTAATTAAGTTCTACGTTCCTATTTGCATGTAATACCTATACCTAACTACCTTTTAATATTAATATTGTTCAGAATTATATTTTTATGTTCACCAGTTGTAGGCTGGTTACCATAGTACAGGCTAGTTTTGGATCTGATGGCCAAGATCTTATTCTTATCTCAAGATAATTATTATTACTATAATGTCTATGTTTTGTTTTAGACCTGCGTGGAAGCAGATTTTATTAGGATTTGCACTATTTATTATCACTTTCATAATATTTCGATGGGATAACAATACGACACGGTCAAAGAGAGATTATATTTAAAACTTGGGGCAAAACCCACTATTTATTTTAAAGCTACCGGAACCCAATAATTGAACACGAATCCTCGTGACCAGCAGTCTTAGTTGATGACCACTAGACCAAGGAGTTAGTGCAATCTCTATTTACCATCACCGCAAAAAAAAACAATCGACTCTTGACTGTTGGTAAATCTGCAAGTCATCGGCATTCAGGTGATACGCATTAAGAGATTAATAAGTATCTATTTTTGGTTCAGTGTGTACTCAATGCACCGTAAAGAGAAATAAATAGCAGCATCGGAGTAAAGCAGCTGCTAAAGATATAAAGATATCTTTGAGAGCTGCTGTAGTCGTTTGCGTTGCTTTTTAAGTAGGTACTTGATTCTGTCACAAAAGTTTATAATGTCTACTAAGCACATTACGTATTATGGATTTTAACACAGGTTTTCAGTTTCCCGCAGTTTTATGGTTTTTGTTCATTTATTGTTATTGCCATTGTCTCTTTTGGTCGTAGCGTGATGTAAAATAGCCTACTATTTGTGTTCAAGCAAACAAACCATTCTCTTTTATATAGGTATCAGTATTGATTTAGCCATGATCAAAAACGCCTCATTTTCATTCTTTTACAGCCCGACCATGTACTTACCTATAATGGAGGTCAGTGACGTAAACTACTAGACTCATAAAACCTAATGAAACTTTTTTCCTTTACTTAAATATTTGTAAACGTCTTCCAAAGTCTACTTCAGTTAGTTAATGGAAGAAATAAAAATTACCGTGAGGGGCCCATTCATATAAAGATATTTTCACTGCATTAATTAATTCCAGGTCAACCATCACTGTGCTTTGCAAAATAATTACTTTTATTTTTTTAGTAAGTACTTAGGTACCTAAACTTTTGGAATTAAATTGTCGAGCTTATGATATTGTTGGATTTCTGAAAATAATAATCTGATTAAAATGTCTAGTTATCTACAAAAAAATGGTACCTAGTACTAATTAGATAACTTACTGAATGGTCTACGAAGACCGTACAACAAACCGCCTGGCAGGTCCCAAGAACGAATGAAAACGTTTCTTGTTTGTATGTACATAAAACTCAACGCTCCATATAATTCACTACTGTCCATTTCACAATTAAACACAAACTATTTAACTTACACAAAACAACACTATCTAATAAAAAAATACAATAATCTGGAGTGTTTCACATTTAAAAAACCAACTAGAATTTACACGATTTGATTAAATTATTGTTAATCAATTTGTAATGCGTGCCGGTCAATACGTATTGTAGATTGACGTTTATTTGGTTTAAAAAACTATGCGTTCTATTTTTAAACTCGTTTATTTTCTTCCAGCGTGTACTTGTATATTTGAGGTCAATGCTTCCAGCGTTTTCCAGTGATTTATTAGGTAGTTTTTTACGTTTGATTACAGTCATATAATTATAGAATTTGGTTGATGGAATTTCAGGCCTCCAATAAGGTGGATCGGCGATATAATAAAGGTGAAGGTCAGCTCAAGACCGAGTGCTCTGAAATCCTTGGGGGAGGCCTATGCCCTGCCGCCGTGAACGTCTTTCGGCTGAGATGTTGATAAAATTTCTTCTGTAAATGAAAAAAAATGGTCTTCTAATCTGCCGAGTGGAAGTCTTTTTTGGAGCTAGCCAAAGGACTCGAGGCGTGTAAACGTAACATAATATGAGTGTAATTAATGACCTAAGTACTCTTGCAGCCTTCGGTCGCCATAACTAGTGCAAGAGTCTTGTGATTGCGCAAGACGTAGTTAGGTATTCACGAGAGTGTATCTGGGAGCACGGGAGTGCCTACCTTTTCTCAAAGCTTTTCTTCGTATTTATACCCGTCCCGTATGAACTTTGTATGCGTGTTTTATCTTAAATAACCTGCTAATGCCTTGCCTCTAAAGAGGGTAAGGTTAGCTTCAAAATAAGGTCAATGTTTGCTGTAATGCTAAAACAAGGTCACCATTGTTTACTTAGAAAAAAAGAATGTTTTTCAACATTATATATCTACTTATAAACCTACTTGGTTTTTACTGTCCTTACAGTTTTATAGATAGCTAGAACCACAAAGCAAATAGGTAGGTACCTACTTACAAATTTATAATATATGTGAAAGAATAAATAGACAGTGCACCTCCTCATCATCATCTCAACCCATAAACGTCCCACTGCTGGGCACGGGTCTCCTTCCTTGAACATTTGAGCCTACTAAAACACGCTGGTCAGGGTTAGTGAGTGCACCTGTAGGTACCTACCTAATTGCGTACACACGTATACACTGTTGGTTAATTTCTGTTAGAGTTGGCCGTCATGTCATAACTGATATTGTTTTGAAGGACTTTGTCTGCACGTTCTATCCCACGGGAACTGTCTTTTTCCGGGATAAAAAGTAAGTAGGTAACTATATTATACCTACCAAAGTTTTCATTCCGATCCGTTCACCCGTTTTGGTGTGATTAAGAAACAAACATCCACACATCCAAATTTACGCATTTATATATGAGTAGGTATAGAAAGGTAATATAGATTACTTACCAAATGGATACCTACTTGTTTTGTATTCTGCCTCTGCTTCATAACATTAATTGATGTTAAAAGTAAATACGTAAGTATAGCCAAAAACCAAATATTTTTTATTAAATAAACACAAACTAATTTTAAAATTGAGCTGATTCTAAACATTCATTTACCACGGAAACACATAAAAACTGACATTCAAATACATACTTATGTACCTATAAACTAGAATAACTATAGTCTATTTCATTTAGCATGGGTACTGTGACGTTTGACATTTGGAGATAAATACCTATCTATCAATAAAAATGATAAACGATTAAATTAAAACCTATCCATTGAATACTCTAAGCTCTCTATCATTCAATTAGCCAATTAGTAGAAATTGATTCAATGATTTTCATTCATCTTTATCTTCAAATGTCAAAGTACCCATGCTATGTGAAAAAGACTATACAGTGACGAGTCCAATAGTTTTGTAAAATAATGATTTCTGACATTGAAATACATATTTGCATCATAATACGTTACTTAAGCGTTCATTTTACGGTTTGAAAAACCTTTTTGTTATGGAAATCAACTGGCAATGTATAGAAGCGGAGTTACATCGATTACACGCGTGATCTGGCGGTTGAGGTGACGAACACCGCACCAACTGACAATGGTTCGACTCCTACTTTCTACACGACAAAACGTTGTCTAATCCAAACAAGTGTGGAGGTTGATCTCGAACATTAATATGTTCTGCAGTTGCGTGATTCTAAGGATAGTGACATCTATGTTTTCTATGTGGAACTTCGTTGCTTAGTAGCGTTATTCTATTGGCCTGATAGATGACGCTACATACATACGGCCCGACTGATGTTAAGCAGTTACCGTAGTCTATGGACGCTTGCAATTACACAGGTATCACTTGCATGTTGCCAACCCATTTTTTACACCAGGGCTTTAAGATAGGGGTATGCAAAGTCTGGATGATCTGATGTTGAACGCGCTAATCTCAGAAAGTACTGGTTCGATTTAAATATTTTTTTATTGTATAGTGCATTTATCCAAGGCTATAGGCTATATAACATCACGCTATGATCAATAGGAGCGGAGCAGTAGTGAGATATGTTGCAAAATCGGGGAAAATATTCCAAATTACTACGCGGACGAAGTCGCGGGCGAACCCTAGTTATACGATAAAGATGAAAGAAAATGTTTTTTTATTTTTTTTTATACTACTTACTTGGGTGGCAAAAAGTATACGGCGCGCCTGATGTTATGCAGTTAACGTTGCTTATGGACGCTTGCAATACCAGAGGTATCACTTACGTGTTGCATTTTTTTACACCAAGGCAGTTAAGATGGGAGTATCCCTGGGATAGGAATTCGTTTATTTCAAAACGCATCCCCAATTGAGACCTGGAGACCTGTACTCACACACAGAAATACAACTACACCGCTGTGTGTAGTTATTTGGCTGTGGTCTTCTGTAAGGTGGAGGTCCTTCCCTAGCCGGGCTTGCTCACTAGTATCGTGCCCTACCTCTCTTGAATCAAACACTAACCAAATCGCTAATTGAGTGATGAAGAGCCTAGAGTATTCAATTAATAGGTTTTAATTTAATCGTCTATAATCTTCATAGATATTTATTTTCAACTAGCTGTTGCCCGTGGCTCCGCCCGCGTGGATGTCGGTTATCGCTGCAAAAAGTAGCCTATGTGATATTTCAGACCGCAATCTATCTGTGTGCCAAATTTCATCCAGATCCGTTCAGTAGTTTTTACGTGAAAGAGTAACAAACATCCATCCATCCATCCATTCACATTTATAATACATATTAGTAAGGATGTCTAACGTCATAGTACCCATACTTAAGTAAAACGAATTTACACTTGACTCATTTTTAATTATAATCAAAACCCTTACGATTTTAAACTTAGCTGTCATCGGCCAAGTTTCATTTATATCAAGAATTTCATTAAATTATGGCAATTAATAATTGTGAATGGTGAGGCAAATGAACCGAAAATAATTACATTTTCAAACAAAATGTCGATGCGATTGTTACAAAGAAATGGGTGAGGTAAATAATTTATTAAGTACAGCTTTTAAGCATTGTTTTTCAAATTACATTTATTTTAACTTTGATTTATTTTTGTGAAACTTTAATTTCAAACAAAATACTTATAAGTACAAACATATTTTATTTGTTTGAAATTAAAGTTCAACCAAATGAAAATTTAAGAGATTTGCTGTCTGAGTTCTTTTTGTACTGGCTACCCGCCGCGACTTCACCCGGGTTAAATTATTTTCTACGCCATTTTCTTTCTTTCCATAGGTAAGAACCTTCTTCAAAGTATAATAATAATAATAATGTATTTAGATAACAGAGATCCTTGGTGTTAGTTACAATTCTTATGAGCTATGTTAGTTTTATAGATTAAACAACATTTAAATGGCTTCATGCCCGTGGGTGAGCCACCCCGCGCAGTTCTATGATCAGACTATTATCTGATCATAGTCCGCACGAAATGCCTTACGCACGGTGCTTGTAAGTCCTCAGCAACTATTATGTTATAGTATGTATAGGGAACCTTTTAAAAAGAAGATGCATGAATGAAATCAGTTAAAAAGACATATTATTATATGGAATACCTGTAAAAATCATGTAAAAAATATAGATGGTAACAATGACTGCCTTGGTGGTCCAGTGGCCGCAGTATGCGCCTGCTATGCACAAGGTTGTGGGTTCGATTCCCACACAGGACAAAACTTTGTGTGACCCACAAAGAGTTGTTTTGAGTCTGGGAGTAATTTGTGTTTGTTAATTGTATGTTTGTAAAGTCCCCTGCGACACAGAAATTGTTCTCTAGAGCGGGGAGTTGACTTTAAAAAAGAAAAAAAAATGTAGGTACCTATTCTACATAAACAAATGTAAAGCAAACGAAATAAATAAACACTATCATCCATACAAATTACAAAGATTACAATACAAATGTACTCGGCAATAATCTAGGGATTAACAATATTTATTGTCCTTTTCTTTTGCTAATCCCCGGACATTTTCGGGGTATTTTGGGGATACTGAAGGGATTCGCAGTGCGTTGCCCGTTTGAGTTCGTTAATTGTAAGGATTAACTTAAATGCATCAAAAGGTCGGCCGTGGGGTTACAATGACAGCGATTAATATAATAAATATATCCTACAAACTATATTCCTTGAATTTTAAGAATATTTTTACAGAAACCACCACGAATATTTTCATTAAACAGATAGAGATAGAGACAGAAAAAATAATGTTAAGATTTCCTCTTTCTCTCTCTGTCTCTATACCTTGGAAGTACTAACGTACAGCTATCTGATATGTATGGGATTTGACATAAGTTTACGATATAATGTCGTAAACTTACATCAAATCCTATACATTTGCTTTTTATTCTATTGGATTCAACTACCTTTTATGCCACTGGCATAACGGGCTGTTAGAAGTGGGCATAGGGGCTGTCTAGCCTTGTGCAGTCAATGTATCATCATCATCATCATCAAAAGTCATCCACTCTTGGACATAGGCCTCCCCCAATGATTTCCGCAACTCTCGATCCTGAGCCAACCTTATCCATCGGTTGCCCGCAACCTTTACCAGGTCGTCGGTCCACCTTGTTGGAGGCCTGCCCACGCTTCATCTTCCAGTTCGTGGTCGCTACTCTAGAACCTTTCTGCCTCAACGGCCATCAGTTCTGCGAGCTATGTGCCCGGCCCATTCCCACTTAACGGAGGCATTTCTTCGAGCTGTCGGTTACTTTGGTTCTCCTACGGATCTTCTCATTTCTGATTTGATCTCGCAGGGAAACTTCAAGCATCATAGCTCTCTCCATTGTTCTTTGGATGACTTTAAGCCTTCGCACGACGCCCATAGTGAACGACCATGTCTCAGATCCATATGTAGTCAATGTCTACCACGACTATAAATAAATACAAAAATCCATACTAATATTATAAATGCGAAAGTAACTCTGTCTGTCTGTCTGTCTGTCTGTCTGTTACTCTTTCACGCCTAAACGGCTGAACGGATTTTGATGAAATTTGGTATGGTGATAGATGATAACCTAGAAATGGTCATAGGCTATAAATAATCACGCCATCGTTCTTAGGGGGTAGGCAGTAGGCAGATAACAAAATTGAGTTAGTGATTTTTAGTCGTTATTGTTGGGACTTTTGCTCTTTCACGTCCAAACGGCTGAACAGATTTTGATGAAATTTAGTAAGGTAATAGATGGTTACCTAAAAACGGATATAAGATCAAAATGATCACGTCATCGTACTTAAGGCGTAGGCAGTAGGCAGAAAACTGAATTGAGTTAGTGTTTTTTTTTATGGTTTTTGCTGGGAGTTTTGCTCTATCATGCCGGGTCGGAATTTAGCGACATTCCATCACACTACTTAACTTATAGGGTAGGAAGGTACCAAAATTCAGACTACTTTTTACTTCGGGAAAATATCTCATTCCCACAGGAACCTATACACAGCTACCTATCTACAACATTAAAACTCTGTCTAGAATCACATTACGCCAAAACTATTGATCTGATTATTATACGATTTTTTATTCAACTGACTGTTACATTACATACAGATAAAATCTAATTACCTACACCACAGAAATTGTTGGATGCTCCCGGTGGCACGGGAAAAACCTTTCTTTTAAACTTGCTTTTAGCGCAAATCCGAAAAGATAAAGGAATTGCTGTAGCAGTTGCCTCTTCCGGAATAGCCGCCACTCTGCTCAATGGTGGTCGAACGGCACATTCGGTGCTTAAACTGCCATTAAACTTAGCCCATGAAGAAATGCCAGTCTGTAATATAAGTAAAAACAGCGAGCGTAGACGTATGTTGCAGCAATGTAAATTATTAGTTTGGGATGAGTGTACTATGTCCCATAAAAGAGCAATTGAAGCTCTAGATCGGACTTTGAAAGACATCAAGAGTAATCCAAATATCATGGGGGGGATGGTGGTACTTTTAGCGGGCGATTTTAGACAGTCTTTGCCGGTTATCACTAAAGGCACCCCTGCAGATGAAATAAATGCGTGTTTAAAAGCGTCAACGTTATGGGTGCACGTAAAAACGTTTAGTCTGTCTACAAATATGAGAGTGCAACTACACAATGATGTACAATCTGGACAATATGCTGCTGCTCTTCTTAAAATTGGAGAAGATCGTATGGCAAAGGATGGTAATGGCATGATTACATTGGATCGTGAATTCTGCAATGTTGTGCATAATCCAGATGATCTAAATAACTTCGTCTATAGCGAACTGCTAACTAATATGAGGAATAGAGAATGGTTATGTGAAAGAGCAATTTAGCGCCGACGAATGAAATTTTATTTATTTATTTATAACTTCATACAATGGTTTGTATAGGCGGACTTAATGCTAAAAGCATTCTCTACCAGTCTACCATAGGGTGATGCAGAGATATAAGAAGTAGGTGCATAAATAAAAGTTAATTAAAGAGGTTACTAATAAATAATTATACAAACTGAATACGATATATAACACAAAATATAGGTAAACAAATAAATAGAATATATATTATCTTTACTATAAAATATATATAAATAATATATAAATAACTAGCTTTTACCCGCGACTTCGTCCGCATAAGTTTTTTTGTTTTCTCCCGGCTGTAAGTCCCCCTGCAACAATGTTCCAGTCCTCAACTTCACATCAAAATTTGTTCAAAAGCAACCTAAGCTACATAATGGATAGCTCCGAATGTTTCCTTAGTAAATATAAAAAGTAAATAATGTAAATCGGTTTAAAATACTACTAACTACCTACCTGCCAACCTCCGATGTTAGACAGTGTGACATCCGCAACATCGTCTGCGTAGGAAGTACTAACTTAATGTAAGTAGTATAATAATGTAGGAAGCTAAAAATAAGAGGCCTTATTACTGTAGTACATTTTTGTAAACTATGTTCTTTGTTTTCCCTCTCTGGCCAACACATGGAGATTCTGTGGACTTGAAACACGTGAGCAAGCTACGTATAATTGTCCGTGAGAAAAACAACTCTTTTCTAAATTAATGCCGGCTACTTTTAATGTTTGCCCCTGAGCTTTATTTATCGTCATAGCGAATGCGATTTTCAGCGGAAACTGTAATCTCTTAAACTGGAATGGCAAATCTGTCGGAATTATGGGTATACGGGGGATTAAAACGTTCTCTCCTTTTGCCATTCCAGTCATAATGATTGCTTTTACAATATTGCGACCGAGGTGTGTTACTTGCAACCGTGTGCCATTACACAGTCTTGGTGCATCTAAATTCCGCATCAAAAGGACAGGAACGCCTACTTTCAGCCTCAGTTTGTGTGAAGGTACTCCCGACAGTTCTGAAGAATTAAGAAATTCTACAGGGTATGATGTTACTTGTTCAGTATCCATTACAGTGTCTACAGAGAGAAACTCAACAATATCACCTTCCACGCGTGACATAATTTGCTCGTTTATCTGTCCCACCATTTCATTCGTCGGCGCTAAAATTGCTCTTTCACATAACCATTCTCTATTCCTCATATAAGTTAGCAGTTCGCTATAGACGAAGTTATTTAGATCATCTGGATTATGCACAACATTGCAGAATTCACGATCCAATGTAATCATGCCATTACCATCCTTTGCCATACGATCTTCTCCAATTTTAAGAAGAGCAGCAGCATATTGTCCAGATTGTACATCATTGTGTAGTTGCACTCTCATATTTGTAGACAGACTAAACGTTTTTACGTGCACCCATAACGTTGACGCTTTTAAACACGCATTTATTTCATCTGCAGGAGTGCCTTTAGTGATAACCGGCAAAGTCTGTCTAAAATCGCCCGCTAAAAGTACCACCATCCCCCCATGATATTTGGATTACTCTTGATGTCTTTCAAAGTCCGATCTAGAGCTTCAATTGCTCTTTTATGGGACATAGTACACTCATCCCAAACTAATAATTTACATTGCTGCAACATACGTCTACGCTCGCTGTTTTTACTTATATTACAGACTGGCATTTCTTCATGGGCTAAGTTTAATGGCAGTTTAAGCACCGAATGTGCCGTTCGACCACCATTGAGCAGAGTGGCGGCTATTCCGGAAGAGGCAACTGCTACAGCAATTCCTTTATCTTTTCGGATTTGCGCTAAAAGCAAGTTTAAAAGAAAGGTTTTTCCCCTGCCTCCGGGAGCTTCCAACAATTTCTGTGGTGTAGGTATTTATCTGTATGTAATGTAACAGTCATAACAGTAATGCCCAGCAGTGGGACGTTCATGGGTTGAGATGATGATGATGAATGTAACAGTCAGTTGAATAAAAAATCGTATACAAATCAGATCAATAGTTTTGGCGTAATGTGATTCTAGACAGAGTTTTAATGTTGTAGATAGGTAGCTGGTTATAGGTTCCTGTGGGAATGAGATATTTTCCCGAAGTAAAAAGTAGTCTGAATTTTGGTACCTTCCTACCCTATAAGTTAAGTAGTGTGATGGAATGTCGCTAAGTTCCAATCCAAGTAAAACTGTTAAATAAAGACAGTTGCATCAAAATTTTATCATAAATTCCCTAAATTATGGCGCCTACCGACCCTCTAAGTTAGAAAAGTGATCAAATACTAACTTGAAGTCTTAGTAACCCTCAGTTAAAAAAAAAAAAACATCAAAATCATTTCAGTAGCTATGGCGACATGCGCTTCTTGACACGATCACGCTAGATTTCCGCGGGAATGAGGTATTTTCCCGCCGTAAAAAGTAGCCTGTGTCCGTGCCTAGGATCCCATCTTTATATTAACCAAGTCTTATAAAAATCCGTTTAGACGTTAAGGCGTGAATGAGGTAAACTTTTAAAACAAACGATTAAAAATCACTAACTTAATTAGTTTTCTGCCTACTGCCTACGCCTTAAGTACGATGACGTGATCATTTTGATCTTATATCCTTTTCTAGGTTACTATCTATCACCTAACTAAATTTCATCAAAATCCGTTCAGCCGTTTAGGCATGATAGAGCAAAACTCCCAGCAAAAACCATAAAAAAATCACTAACTCAATTCAGTTTTCTGCCTACGCCTTAAGTACGATGACGTGATTATTTTGATCTTATATCCGTGTTTAGGTAACCATCTATTATCTTACTAAATTTCATCAAAATCTGTTCAGCCGTTTAGACGTGAAAGAGCAAAAGTCCCAACAAAAACGCCTAAAAATCACTAACTCAATTAAGTTATCTGCCTACTGCCTACCCCCTAAGAACGATGGCGTGATTATTAATAGCCTATGACCATTTCTAGGTTATCATCTATCACCATACCAAATTTCATAAAAATCCGTTCAGCCGTTTAGGCGTGAAAGAGTAACAGACAGACAGACAGACAGACAGAGTTACTTTCGCATTTATAATATTAGTATGGATATATATAATATGACAAAGGTGAGAGGAATCTGCCAAATTATTTAATTAGATAGATAGAGGTTCCGAACTTTTACCTTAAATGCGTAACGGTTAGTGGACTTCCTGATTTCAAGAGGGAGGGCATTCCAAAGAAGGATGGATTGAATAGGGAAAGAAGAATGAACAAATCCAGATGTATGAGAGGAACATGTGAGGAGGAGATTATTAGAAGATCGTAGCGTTCTGTCATGGACAGAGCTGCGATATTGAAAGTAAGGAGTTAAGTAAGAAGGGGGATTGGGTGATGTTAGGATAGAATAAAAAAGAATAAATGGTGGGACAGATAAACGAGCAAATTATGTCACGCGTGGAAGGTGATATTGTTGAGTTTCTCTCTGTAGACACTGTAATGGATACTGAACAAGTAACATCATACCCTGTAGAATTTCTTAATTCTTCAGAACTGTCGGGAGTACCTTCACACAAACTGAGGCTGAAAGTAGGCGTTCCTGTCCTTTTGATGCGGAATTTAGATGCACCAAGACTGTGTAATGGCACACGGTTGCAAGTAACACACCTCGGTCGCAATATTGTAAAAGCAATCATTATGACTGGAATGGCAAAAGGAGAGAACGTTTTAATCCCCCGTATACCCATAATTCCGACAGATTTGCCATTTCAGTTTAAGAGATTACAGTTTCCGCTGAAAATCGCATTCGCTATGACGATAAATAAAGCTCAGGGGCAAACAATAAAAGTAGCCGGCATTAATTTAGAAAAGAGTTGTTTTTCTCACGGACTGGCTTGCTCACGTGTTTCAAGTCCACAGAATCTCCATGTGTTGGCCAGAGAGGGAAAAACAAAGAACATAGTTTACAAAAATGTACTACAGTAATAAGGCCTCTTATTTTTAGCTTCCTACATTATTATACTACTTACATTAAGTTAGTACTTCCTACGCAGACGATGTCCATGTGTTGGCCAGAGAGGGAAAAACAAAGAACATAGTTTACAAAAATGTACTACAGTAATAAGGCCTCTTATTTTTAGCTTCCTACATTATTATACTACTTACATTAAGTTAGTACTTCCTACGCAGACGATGTTGCGGATGTCACACTTTCTTACAGGCAGGTAGGTAGTTAGTAGTATTTTAAACCGATTACACTATTTACTTTTTATATTTACTAAGAAAACATTCGGAGCTATCCATTATGTAGCTTAGGTTGCTTTTGAACAAATTTTGATGTGAAGTTGAGGACTGGAACACGATAGTGGGACATTGTTGCAGGGGGACTTACAGCCGGGAGAAAACAAAAAAACGTATGCGGACGAAGTCGCGGGTAAAAGCTAGTAAATTTATAAAATTGCACAAATTTTCTTTACAAAACGCTTTTGCTTACACTCATCCCTCACCCAAAGATTAAGACAGAACGCTCTGCACAAAAAATAAAACGTAGCCATTTTTTTTGGATTCTCGTTTTATTTCACTGTGTAATTGACAGACTGAGTAGGATTTAAGTTATATATATTATAGTATATGTATTTTAGAAAGATTATTGCTTACTACCCTTTCTTTATTAAATTTTATGGTTTTCGGCTAAACTACACTGCAATGACACTATGAATGGATGAACGATTCTATATACAAATAAACGTATACCCTATGTCAATTGAATATATAAATAAGGTAAACAAAACTTATCTGTTTAAAGTTATCACACATAATGTCACTAAATGGAACAAGTAACACATTTACATGAATTTCGAAAGTTTCAACTTGATGAACTAGCACTGTTTATACCAAAATTAGTTTTTAATCAATTAAATAAACTAATTTGAAAAATTTAAGTCGTAAAATTTGGATAACTGTCATTCGCAAAATGATGTATTGTCTATGGTCCCATTGTATAAAATAGTGATGTGCGAATAAATATAATCGACGCGCTCAATTTAAGTTTATAGTTATCGATTATGTCTGTAGTAAATCGAATTTCGCATTTCCGATCAATTAAAAGATATAAAAAAAACAAAGTAGATTTTTTTATTAACAATCAACTAATGTATATTACCAAAATTTAAGTCCGCCTTTATACATTAATGTTTTTGTGTATAATAAAGTTTTAAATAAATAAGAAATAAAAGTAATTTAAATTATTTTATTTTTATTATAATTATTTATATATATTTATTTTATTTATTTATTTAAAACATGAGGTCGTCTTATCCATACGTCAGACTTTTTCCCTATCTATCTGTATATTATTATAACTGACTTTAATAATTAAAAAATATATACATACATATTTATACTTGAAGAACAGTTTTATTTATTTATTCTACCTTTTCTGTCTTCGCAGCGGTCAATATGCAGAATTTAGTACGTACACAACCTATAAGTACACATTATTATTTCCTAATTCTATTGAAATATTACCACTGAGTATCGAAAAGTTTGTTTGTTAGTACCTATTGACTATAAACAACGAAATAAAAAAAACTGTTATTTCAAATAATTGAATTTATCGAATCGAATTATATTATAATTATATCATAATTATTTGTCAGTGCACGTGGACATCACTAAAATGTCTATGGTCGGGTTGTGTTTACCTTTTTTTATATTCAATTGACACAGAGTATAGTAGAGTCGATTATAGGAAGAGAAATATCATATCCGTCATGAGAGGTAGGGCACCATACTAGCGAGCAAGTATGACTGGGCGCTCATAGCTAGGTGCACTCGCTGTTCGGTTAACGATCAGCGGGTTAAGCTACAAAGGGCGCGGTAACCCTACAGATGGGTGACCGCATAGTGGTATTTCATCTGAGCGTCTCCGTGCTTCGGAGGGCACGTTAAAAGTCGGTCCCGACTGTTATCAGTCGTTAGATCACGACAGAGGCCTAAATATCGGCGATCTAAATAACTCTGTCACCAGGTTGGCCACTAACCAGACGATAAGATAAGAAGAAGAACTGGGGAAGGACCTCAGTTTACCACAAGGCGGGCCGAAAGATTGTTTGCTAACTAAAAAGTACTTTTCTAATAATAATTATATAGAAAGAAAGAAAAACAATTTATTTTTACAAACAAATGACGCACAACATACAAAAACACACATTTAAACAAAGGACATCAAAACAATAATAATATTTTGTGTGGCGTACGTCACACGCGTGCAAAAAATGGCCACCGCTCAGCATACTGTATTAAGCATAAAACAAAATAACGCTGGTTTTCAGCGACAGTCAGTTCTACTGAGAGTTAAATCAAGTCTATTATCAGACTATGTAATTGCTTTAATTTATTTATTCTTTCCTAGTATTAGGTATAATTTAGATCACAAATCAAACCTCAATTCCTACGGTCAGTGGGCATACCTACCATGACAGTGAGAGAAAGGGACGGAGCTATATGACGTGTCTTCTGTCCCTCTTTCTCGGTCGAACGACATGTCATGATAAGCCCCAAGAAGTCAAACTACATTGTGATATATATTATAATATTAGTAGGGTTCGCCTGCGACTTCCTAAATTATAAATTGTATTATGTATTTGCATGTCGCCAAGCGACAAAATGTATAGGACCTATTTTTAATACTTGTTATACCTGTTTTTGTACCTACATTTTTAGCAAATAAAGATTATTCTATTCTATTCGTCCGCGTGGTAATTTGGAATATTTTCCCCGTTTTTTTTAGGACTTATTTTTTATCTTATTTTTTTTGCAACATATCTCACTACTACTCCGCTCCTACTGATCGAAGCGTGATGTTACATATATAGCTTTACTGGATAAATGCACTATTTAACAAAAGAAGATTTTTTTCTAAGCGAACCAGTACTTTCTGAGATTAGCGCGTTCAACCAAACAAACAAAAAACAACAAACAAACAAACTCTTCAGCTTTATAATATTCTAGTATAGATTCGATTTCCTTACTTTAAACATCATAATTATTCTACAAAGTATGTACTACAAAATATTTCCCTCCTAAAAATTCGCATAGAGTTTCAATAGGGAGTGATAAAAATATTTTTTCTCACCTTCATAACGACGCTCGATGAATGCGGATCAAATAAAGGCCGTTTTCCAAGCATCATGAAACTGCTGTTTATTTACAGTAGAGCCTTAAATATTTTCCCTTGATTGCGATGATGAGTAAAAATGTCTCGAAGAATTGAAAAGAATTTTCGGCTCGGTATGAGAAATAATTTTGGGGTGCCATATGATTTCTTTTATAATTATTTACTTTAGAAATGTGATACTTAATATTTGCGTATGTCTCTGTTATTACAACATTTCGTTTTTAGAAATAAGTGTAGTACTACGTTAAAAGTGTATACATCGGCATGTTATATTCGATAACACTAACACGAGATGTTATCTTGAGCATAGACTCACACTTACACACAAACGCATTCATATTTACACACACACACACACACACACACACACACACACAAACCCCCCCCCCACAACACAGGGAATCCTAGTGTGAGGTCCAGTGTATTATATATCATGTATACTCCTTTTCTGTTCAATAAATATGTATTATTAATATATATTATATTATATTTAAATAACTTACTGTTACAAATCGATGTCATTCAGAAAACCACCACCATACAAAAATACCACAGCTAAATAACCAGCCACAGTGGTGTAGTCGTGTTCCTTGACGTGTATACAGGTCGCCCATAATTAATATATCTGTAATAAGGTATTCCTGGGATATAAAAGAAACATTTTATATCCCAGGAATACCTTATTACAGAACCCTGTTCCTTTTTTTGCATTAATAATAATAATATCTGTATCATAAAAATTTAATTGGTGTATAAAGAGTTTTTTATCTATCTATTAATATTTGCGTGGTGCCAACGTAAATAATGCCCCAAATATTATGTATGTATACGTCCATAGAAATTTGTTTGCCACCTTAGCAGTATAAGAAAAATTATGGATAAAAAACATTATTGTGTCAACCTTATGTAACACTTATAATATTGGATCAGGGTAGGCAAAACAACATTTAAAAAATATTAAATATAAATGAACTCACTGTATTGCCGATGTGCATAGTTTTGTCGTATTACCTACTGTAATTATATTTTACGAAGGCTTTATTAAGTATTATTACATACATAAATTGAATAATTTTATACCTATTGAATAACATGAAAGAAACAGCCACTAACAACGGTATACTTAAAATCTCACGCATTACTTAGAAATTGGAATAAATTGAGCCCCTATTTGTAATACCTTTGCCCTCGTCTGGAATTACCACAAGGGTGCACAAATATAATGATATGAATTGCTAATGGAGAACTAAATATAGCGGTACAAATTTATATAAGTATTTTTTTAGGGCGGTGGTAGCGGAATGGTAAAGTAACTGTTTATTTTTATATATTTTTTTATACATAAATTTTTCTACATCATACTTTTTGATACATATTTTTTTCTACATCATACTTTTTGATACATCAATTTTTCTACATCATACTTTTTGATACATCAATTTTTCTACGTCATACTTTTTGATACATCAATTTTTCTACATCATACTTTTTGATACATCAATTTTTCTACGTCATACTTTTTGATACATAAATTTTTCTACATCATACTTTTTGATACATCAATTTTCTACATCATACTTTTTGATACATATTTTTTTCTACATCATACTTTTTGATACATAATTTTTTCTACATCATACTTTTTGATACATATTTTTTTCTACATCATACTTTTTGATACATCTATAAGACGTATCGTATTCTCTTCATTACGACTTATATTGTTTATAACCCTTGTTTTAAGCAATACAGCGATTGCACAGTTGGTTCAGTGGCTTAAGTGGTTACCTCGCCATTTACCACTGCGCCGCGTGATGTTGGTTCGATACACGGGAAAAAAATGTGTGTCATCCATAAATTATTGTCCCTCGTCGAGCTAATAGACTATTATTTTTGAATATGGAAAGTGACGATGACGTGAGTTCTATGATTTTTTTTCACCTAAAAAGTTTGAATATGGAAAGCGTTCGAAAACGATTACGCGTGTTTCAAGATTTTTGTTCACCCAAAAAGTTTTTAACACTTTGAAGGCTAGTTAACGCCTATAGACGTCATGACAATAAAACATCTATTGTGTATATGTTACTGTCTGCGAAAGTATTAATATGGAAAGCGTTCGGAGACGATGACGCAAGTTCCATGATTTTTTTTCACCCAAAATGTGCCCAACGCGCCTAAAGTAGTTTTTACTTTTAAAAAAAGCTTATACCTTTACATTAACAGACCCTTGGTGTCCCCTTGTACTTTGTTTGCCAGTTGACAAACAATTCGGCGATCGAGGTAAGGCGTGAGGTTGCATTAATTAGCTCGGTGCATGTATAGAGGCAAAAGGAGGCTTAAGTGTTATTGGAAAACTTTGCATAAACAATTGTTAAAGAACAAATAACTGCACGAGTGGTTAAGGGTTTATTGAATATTAAATCCTTCTTTTAACTTATTTCAAACAGAATCAAGAGTATATACTTTTGTTTATCTGTGCATCACTCAAGGTCGACTGGTAGATAATGCCTCAGGCATTAAGTCCGCCTATACCATGTGTGTGTATAAAGTTTAAAATTAAATAAAAAGATTCAATAAAGGAGAAGGTTATTACTACTACTATTCAATTAGCTCAAATATACTAAAATATTTAAAGCAATGTGGAAAAGATGGCGGGATGAGCTTGACTCTTACCGTGCTGACTGGCAAGTGAGAGGTTCCTTTGCCCTGCAGTGGGACAGTAATGCCTTATAATAATAATAATGTGGAGACGTCACTCCAAGGCGACGGCGGTGGACAAAGAAATGTGCTAGGCCGGAACCTGGTGCAAGTTCAAATTCTGCTCCGGACTCGACTTTATCCACATTGCTTTAAATATTAAAATGGTTAATGGGTTATTTCACCATTTACCACTGCGCGTTGTAATGTGGGTGCAACCCCCCCTTCCCATGGGGCAAAAATATTCATGTTCTTTTTCTTTAATGAGAGAATTAAGAATTATTATTTAAAGAGTCCAAATGTACTTTATGTTTGTCGGGTATGTTGCGAAAAAAATAATGTTTCCTAGTGTGGGAATCATAAACCAAAAAACTGCAACTATGGAGGTCCCGGGTCAATTTAAACTAACATTAATATCTGTATGTATTTTCTAAAGGTGTATGTTCTGTGTGTCCTTTGTAAATAGAAAATCAAGTATTATTATTATTACCATGACATCATGATATTAATGACATAATGCCTTTCTCCCTGGACAGGATAGGCAGAGGTATTTCAAACTAATGTTTTGCCAGCTAGATCAGTTCTTATATAATAGAAGGTAAGCCTATTGCCATATATTCCTAGATACCTGGCTCAATTCCAAAATCTGGCCTACTACTGCGAACTTTCTAACAGGAAATCCCAATAACACTTTTTATTTATTTTGCATTAGATTTTGTTTAAAACCATTCTTCAATCAATCGATCAGCCTGTTTTAGTCCACAACTGGACATGAGTCTCTCCACCTGCGTTCTACTTACTCAGTAACCTTCTTAAGATCATCGGTGATACAATTCTTATTTCAAACTAATTCAATTAAAATTTATTCCTACCCTAAAGTCGTCAAATAACATCTAAAATAATACGTAGCAATTGAAGTGCTACGTCGTAGCTCGTAGCGGGGCGGGCGGTAGTCGTAGCGCGTTAACGGGCAAGAGCGCACGTGTTCGCCTCTCGAACGACTCGCGATCTAAGTTCGTAGACGAATTGTGTTTTGTATTCGGTAAGTTATTTTCTTATACTTGTTCTAACTTAATTAACTTATTTATTTTTATTCGAATGATTTTTTGTTGGTCAATAACAAGGATCTTTGTTTGATCAGTATGAGACTATGCTTTGTAAATTAGGGTGTAAAAATGCTAAGTTATTTTTAAATTGCATCTAAGTTAAACAAAACTAAAAGGCAAATAATATTGAAATATTTTAAAGTGACATTAAATGTTCCATAATTAATTTTCTTGCCTCTGATTGGTTGATATTTTAATAAGTTTTATTTTTTTATGTTTTTATACTACTTGGGTGGCAAACAAGCATACAGCCCGCCTGATGTTAAGCAGTTACCGTAGGCTATGGACGCTAGCAATACCAGAAGTGAGACTTGCGTGTTGCCGACCCTTTTTTAACACAAGAGCTTTAAGATGTAGTATCCCTGGGATAGTAAAGCGTTTCTTTCAAAACGCATCCCTAAATGAGCGCTGGGGACCTGTACTCATGCAGGAACTCAACTACACCGCTGTGGTCTTCTGTAAGGTGGTGGTGTAAGGTTCCTTAGTCGGGCTTGCTTACTCGTACGATCACGTTCCTTAACCTTACAGAAGACCATAGCTAAATAGTTTATGGCTGTGGTAACATTCGCGTCTTGCCTACTCAAAAAGTTTACTGATATCCCTAGGATAGGAACACATTTCTATAAAACTATATCACTAAATACGGTACTTACATACAAAGAATACAAATACACCGCTGACTGTAGTTATTTGGCTATGGTTATCTATGTGGCCGCCATCCTTTCCCCAGTTGAGCTTCATCATATCAACCCATAAACTTCCAACTGCTGGGCACGGGTCTCCTCCATACACATGGAGGGATATTAGCCTACTATACCACGCTGGCCAGACGTGTTGGTATAGGGTTTTCTTTTGAGTTTTCCTTCTCTTGCAGTGGATATTGACTGCCTGATTTACTCCTTTAGTCGACTCTTACGACACCCTCGAGATAGAACGGAGCGGTAACATTAGTATTCTTAATCCGTCACCACACGGATTCTATAAAACTATATCACTAAAAACGGTATTTACGTATAAAGAACACAAATACACCGCTGTGTGTAGTTTTTTGGCTGTGGTTTTCCAGTCAAGCTTGCTCGCTTGTATAGCACCTTAGCCTATCTTTTACTCTTAGATTTTTCTAATCCATCCTTTCCAAATGTGCCAACCACCTAACTAAAAAAGAAATCTAGTTATGTGATCCACTCTAAGCAAATCCACTCAAAGTTTAAACCCAGCTAAACTGTCACCCACAAAAACGAGCCTCACAAAAAATTAATACACCCTATTAAATTCTAATCTTTCTCGATCGAGATGAGTCCCCCACTTTGTAATGGAAAAAACTGATCCTATCTTTGCCAATTCAATTTCCAAGTCTTGTAGATTGTTCGCTGAAGAAATTAATATAGTCCGGTAATACTAAGCTCTTGAGGCAAATAGAGCCTTTGCTTTTGAGCCGCGTTTTCATATCTGTTCATACTAGGGAATATTTTATAGCTAGTATAATTATATTAATAGTAACTATAAGTATAATGGAAATTCTAATATCTACTGTTTTTACATACGATTTTGCCATTCAACGTGGCAATGCTGCCAGTCTTCGGCACGTTTCCAGTAGACGTCGATGCGGAGGAATTTTATCTTAAAATCTTCTCAAAAACCTCTTTTTTCGTGAGAATAATATTAAATTAAACATATTATGATCAGACAGTATTAATCTTATTTATTTATTTTATTTTATTAGGGGAGCTTAAGGCTAATTTCACAAATTATACTTATTTATAAGCTAGCATATTTTTATCTTTTTTTTAAAAAGACAACTCCCGCACTAGAGAACAAGCTCTGTGTTGCGGGGGACTTTACAAACATACAATTAACGGACACAAATTACACCCAGACTCAGAACAATTCTTTGTAGGTCACACAAAGCTTTGTCCCTGTGTGGGAATCGAACCAACAACCTCGTGCACAGCAGGCGCATACTGTACCCACTGGACGACCAAGGCAATCCATTACCCGTTCTTCTTTACCCCTATATAGGTAACAAAAGTTCCTTTACACTCCAAAATTAAGTTTGGTAGAATAAAAAAGTGCTTGATCTCAAATTGAGTGTTTTGTTCAGCCAACTGGTCGAATGGTCCTGGGAAATTCAATCTCGGTGAAGGCGGAAGCTGTACTTTAATGCGGCTTCACATTCTGGTACCGTTGCGTTTTAGATTTTATTGGCCCAGGATTGTATACGTAAGGGACGCACGGTGAATGCTAATTTCTAACAGGATTTTGAGCAAATACATCAAAGATTGCTGGTCGATTTTTGAAGTAAGTAACCGCGAGGAATGATGTTTCAAGATGCGTGTAAAAACGTATTTATTATTAATTCTGCTCATAATTTATTTTTGAATTAATGATACCGGCGATATAACGTAATATATTTTACGCTGATTTTAAGATGTAGTGCAGAGGGTGACAATCAATTTGCAAAGGCATTTAACTGCTAATAAAATGTTGTAAGATTATATTATTATTAACACGTCTTTTCCTAATATCCATTTCGAATCTGGGTGTAATTTTTGTCAATTAATTGTGTGTTTGTAAAGCCCCTTAAACATTAGGCTCCCTCAGTGTGGAAGTAAAAAAATGTTATGATTGAAGCAAATAATACTAAATTATAAACAATACTAGTGGCCCGCCGCAGCTTCGCATGGATAAGTTTGAAGTTGATCAGACAAAGAAAATACGTACGGAGTATTTGTGCGAAATTTCATTGTTCTAGACCTGGGTCTAGAACAATGAAATTTAAAACCGCTGGCGGTTTTAGCTGTGCTTTGATCGATCAGTCAGTCAGTTTTTGCTTTAATATATACATATCTGGCATACAGAAAGATACACCTGGGCAGCCCAGGATCGGTACGAGAAGCGGTCGTCAACGTCAGGCGGCTGCTGGACTATTTGGACGAGCTGGGGTGGATAGAGTGACCCCCCCAGCTAACCACCCGCACGCAAAATACGCGCATCAGCGTGGAATTGCGGATAATAGCCCGCCATACCATACCATACATATCTGGCGATTGAAAAGAGTGGCCTGAGTTTCTTGCCCGTTCTTTCCCCTGTCTATTCAGTCAGCAAACCCGGCAGTAGGCAAATTAGCTGACGTCTCATTTGGCATTTTTCATTGACCTGTATAAGTGTCACAGTGTGATCTATATGAATAAATGAATTTGCTATTCACGCAAATAAGTACCTATATTTTAAATCTTTTTTTATGTTTTGTGTAAATATCGCCATTTTGAATTATAACATTTTCAGGTATTTCAGATCTGTGGCACAGTTCACAGGTATAATGTTTCATATTATCCGGCCGCGGACCAAGTTTATTGTTTTATCTGTGTTATTATACTCATTGGGTTTTATATGCGTTATAAACAACTGGTTTAACACAAAAGTGTTGATTGTGTAACTTTTTTGTATGAAGATTTAAAATATTATATGGTACTTAATCTTAAATGAAATATCTTTAATTGTAATTGTTATGTTTTACGAGCATTTTACATTATCTCTTTTGTATTTGTTTTTTTTTCGTTTGTGACGTGATTGCTAAAATAGAATTTTCATTTTGGGTTTCATCTTCTTTGTTATGGCCTTTAGCAGAGCAGTACCTTTATTGGAGATAAATTAAGTGAAAGCAAATATTATGTTAAGTAAAAAAAGAGAGGTAGGGCCCTTTACTAGAGAGCAAGCACGCCTAGGGAATGACTTCCACCACACAGCGCCGTAGTTGTTTCTGTGTGTGAGTACAGGTCTCCAGCGCTCATTTAGGGATGCGTTTTGACAAAAATGTTTTCCTATCCCAGGGATATTCTATCTTAAAGACCTGGAATAAAAACTGGGTAGGCAACATGCAAGTGATACCTCTGGTATTGCAAGCGTCCATAGGCTGCGGTAACTGCTTAACATCAGGCCATCACCTAAGTAGTATAAAAGAAATGAAAATCAAGATAAAAAAATAAAATAAAATTTGAATCACTTCTCTTTATCGGTCAGTTATTTACTATTTTAAAAAGTTATTGAGGTCGATGTTAAAAAAGGTTATTTTTGGCAATGTTATAACTAAAAATGCACATTTTAAAATCGAATATCTAAAAATCTGATACCAAAATGTCATTCTTAATGAAACTATCGGGTTCACGTAATCAAACAGCTCCACATTGCAGTGTAAATTCGTTCAAAAGATCCTAACGTGCTCGACGAATTCGATTGAAATTCTTTGAGTATACCGGCTACAGATTTAGCTAGCTGTAGGTGTCAAAAATACAAACTTTTATATAGCTGTTACTGTTTTATACGTTTGTTTTCAAACACTCAAAATTTGTTGTGAATATATTGTTTGCTACTGTCCATAGCCGGTACATCAATAAAAAGGAGCCTCTGCTACTCACTATATAAAAATATAGTTTTAAGAATATATAGTCCATGTAATGAAATGGTATGGACTGCCTTGGTGGTCCAGTGGCCGCAGTATGCGCCTGCTGTGCACGCGTTCGATTCCCACACAGGACAAAGCTTTGTGTGACCCACAAAGAATTGTTCTGAGTCTGGGTGTAATTTGTGTCCGTTAATTATATGTTTGTAAAGTCCCCCGCGACACAGAGCTTGTTCTCCTGTGCGGGAGTTGTCTATATGTCTAGGAACGAAAAAATTACCCATTATGACACTCACCAGTTGCAGCAGACACATAATTTATAATTTAAAAAAATATGTTATTATTGTAATATTATAATATTAATAATAGCAACCGATATAATATGTCTCACTACTAAGCATGGGTCCCCTCTATTAAGAGGTAGAGAGGGACTTATTTAGCCTTATTTCACACACGCTGGCCTAATGCGGGTTGGTGAATCATACATTCTTTAGAATTTTTTCGAAGACATGTGTGGGTTTCCTCACAATGTTTTCCTTCACCGTTAGCAGATGGTAAATCATTTCATAAGTATGGTCATCATTTGGTAAAGATGCTGTTTCATCATTATTGTAGAAACTTTAGACAAATACCATACCAAAGCCCTATATTTTACATCTATATAAAAGCTACTCTTGGAATTTCAAATATGCCTAAGAAACTAATCTCAGTATCACCATTGCCAACTAAATAGAAAATAACAACCAACTAATGGCTTAACCAATACGAAACAAGTTGTTTTGGTCAACATTCCAAACTCAAGTTTAAAGTGCCGGAAGACGTGCCAACTGTAAATCTATTCGGTCAACATTAATTGCGAATCCAAAAGCCGGTAGGCGGCAGTTGCAGAAATTAATGGCATGTCAAAGACAACCAGATTTCTGAATGTAAAGGTCCTCTGTTTGATAGTCTGTGCTCTCTTTATACTTGGTTAATGATTCTAAGGTGTGAGAGGTAGCGGTGTGATTCACTTTGCATTTCATTAGCGTGTTATTTTCTACTAGGCCTAAGTAAAAATTTTGTCTATGAAGAGCAAGACCCCCTACCACAGGCTTTTTATAAGCTTACTAGGAGTGTCTCAGAAATATGTATAATTAGTAGCCTAAGGCTTTTGAAAATAAAGAATTTTGAATTTTTTTGAATTTTGAATTTCAGAATCATGTAAAAGATTTTAAATGTTCTTAAATTGGGTTTTTAAAAACTGCAGGGTGGAGTTCGGTCCTGAGCTGACCTTGTCCATTGGTTACCCGCAACCTTTACTAGGTCGCCGGTTCACTTTGTTGGATGCCTGTCCATACTGCGTTTTCCAGTTCCTGGTCGCCACTTTAGATCCTTGCTGCTCCAACGGTCATCGGTTCTACGAGCTATGTGCCCTGCCCATTATTCACTTAATTGAGGCAATTCTTCAAGCTATGTCGCTTACTTCAACAACATAATAAAGTAAGTAAAATACTAGCCGCCTTCTGGCTTCGCACGGGTGCTATTGCTTGGGGTCTCGTAATGTATTGGGCAATAAAATAAAGCCTATGACACTCACAAATAAAGTGACTTTCTATTGGTAAAAGAATTTCTAAAATCGGTTCAGTAGATCCAGAGATTACTGCAACGTCACAAACTTACAAACTTTACATTTTTATAATATAGTAAAGTTATAAAAATAAGGTCAATTGTAAGGTAACTTACAATTCTCCTTTCAATTTGCACCATACTTCACCCAAGCGGGGCATCTAGTGAAATATTATTGGAATTCCTATATCCAAGATAATCCAGGGCCGGTTGTCGTCAAATGCCACCCTTCGATCAGACACCACCCTGTAGTAATGGACGGGTGTTGTTTTATTTGTCAGTTTATCTAACACCCTTTATGTTGTGCATACGGGTAGGTATGTATGTTTATGTAAGAGTTAAATGTATAGAAGTGTGTTTGATTTAGTGATGGTTTGATTTAAATATTGATTGAGAGAGATTGATTTGTGGCGTTTTGGCTGCGTTTCTACAAGAGTTGTGTAGCGAGCAATGTGTTTGTTAGAACCAATAAAATCGCTTCATTTAACTTCAGCGGTGTGAGGCTAGGTAAATAAAGCGATTCTATTGGTTCTAAAAAAGACATTGCTCGCTACAAATCTCTGGTGGAACGCAGCCTTCGACTGTGATGTATTCTTGCTAGTTCATTGTGGGTTGGTGGATAAGATGTGTCTTTAGATTTAGTTAGGATAGTCTTTTAGTTTGCAGTAGACTGAAACAGTTCATTGTTTATAATTTTTTTTTATATTTATTAGGTGGCAAATAAGCATATGTTAAGTAGCCTACATACATACATACATTCATATGTACGTACTTATAAAGAATATTTGCGTGTTGTAGACCAAACATTTTTTGAGCACCAGGGTTTTATAAAGTAGCTAGGGAATATGTTTTATTAAAATACCTCCCTAAATAGGTACTGGAGAAGTGTACCCATTCACAAAAATTCAACTACCATTGTAAGTACATATTTATGCTTTTTTAGGAAAAAAAACTGTTATTTAGTTAGTTAGTTACAGCTTGGGCCGTAAAATAAATAAATATTTTATTCCAAAAATAGCATCATTAACATACAAAGCACGGGAAGATAAATAGTAGTCCTATTTGGTAACAGGCCAGTTGGCCTCGACCTTCATTCTGATTGGGTGGTTGTGTGCAATAGGCCCAATTTACATCGACTGCCAACTAGATTGTTTTAATTATTTTGTAATGAGAGTGAGGATACTAAATGTTTCGCTTTCTTGGCAAGTTTTGAATCAACTTTGTTTCAGAGAGGTAGGGCACTATACTAGCGAGCAAGCCCGTCTGGGGAAGGACCTCCACTTTACAGAAGACCACGCCAAATAACTACACACAGCGGTGTAGTTGTGTTCCTGTGTGTGAGTACAGGTCTCCAGCGCTCATTTAGGTAACAATTATATTCGCGATTCAGATTTTTCGAAGACACTTTAAACAAGATTGCCTTGGTAGTGCATTAGTATTATATACAACTGCCGTGGAGAGCTCCTGAATACAATCCCCGGGTCATGTGATATTTTTTATACTACATAGATGGCATAAAAAATTACGGCCCATCTGATGACAGTTACCAAAGCCGCTTGCAATGCCTGAGGCATCACTCACTTGTTAGGTAGGTAAGAAGTGGTAATTAGGTATCCCTGGGATAGGAAGACGTTAATTATTAAAGACATCCCTAATTGTTCACTGGAGACCTGTGCTGCCTACAGGAACACAACTACACCACAGTGTGAAGTTATTTGACTGTGGTCTTCTGTAAGTTGAAGTATGATGTCCTGATCTGTCTTCCCGGTTCCGAGAACAATACCAGGTCGGGTGGTATTAGGTATTTTTAATAAAAAACTTAGTCACCGCTTCCGAACTGGTCCAGAATTGCGCCTCGTTTAAAAGGAAAAAGACTCATCCCCTATTATATGGGATTTAATATAGCTGGCAAAAACGGTTTAAAATGAAACCAGTGAAGGACGTAACCTTTTATTAAGTAGCGTAACAAATGTAGTAGTAGTACACACGGCAACGGAGTTAGCTGTACAGGGCCGCTATATGAAGATTGTTTTTTTAGGAAAACCACTCTATATATTTCTGTGGAATTGGTGTAACAGTGTGCAATTACACTAAACCTACATATAAAAATACTAGTTGTTGCCCCGCGTGTATGTCGGTTATCGCTGTAAAAAGTAGCCTACGTGTTAATCCAGACCATAATCTATATATCTGTGCCAAATTTCATCCAGATCCGTTCAGTAGTTTTAACGTGAACGAGTAACAAACATCCATCCATTCATCCATCCATCTATTCTCACAAACTTTCACATTTATAATATTAGTAAGGATATTACACAAATTCATACATTGGTTTTCCTAAAAACTAATCTTTAAGCGGCCCTGTACAGCTAACTCCGTTGCCGTGTGTACATACGTGAAACATTCATGTTGCCTGTACATGATGACATTTGACACGCTCCAGGGGCTTTTAGTAGAATACAAAATGTCCGAAATGCGTAAAGATAAATTGAGAGTTCCGTATAAAACCACGCCCGTCTCCAATCGGGGTAGGCAAAGACTATGGTACGTCAATTGCTTCGAACCAGGCATATTTCATTCATAAAACTGAGACTGCCTTGGTGGTCCAGTGGCCGCAGTATGCGCCCCCTGTGCACGAGGTTGTGGGTTCGATTCCCACCCATGACAAAACTTTGTGTGACCCACAAAGAGTTGTTCTGAGTCTGGGTGTAATTTGTGTCCGTTAATTGTAAGTTTGTCATGTCCCCCGCGACACAGAGCTTGTTCTCTAGTGCAGGAGTTGTCTTTTTAAACAAAGAAAGAACAAAAAGTTGTGTGATCCATATAATATGATTCTCCCGAGTCTAGGCATACTTTGTATCCGTTAATTGTATATTTGTAAAGTCCCACGCGACACAGAGCTTATTCAATGCGGGAGTTGTCTTTTTAAAATAAGAAAAACATGGGATTTCACTCGCGTGATGCTGTCCTAAATATTTGTAACACCAGCCCCTCTAGACAAATGGTACAATCGGTAGTTGAATGGAATAGAATAGAAAGCAAATATGTGTGGGATTTGACATTAGTTTACGATATTATAATGCCGTAAACTTAAGTCAAATGAAATATTAAGCAAATAAAAAAAATAAAACCGGGACAACTCACACACCGCCATCTGATCCCAAACTAGGCAGAGCCATGTACTATGGCAACCAGACAACTGATAAACATACTTATATATTTCTAAATACATACATATTATAGATAAATAACACCCCGACACAGAACCAACATTCGTGCTCATCACACAAATATTTGTCCTGGGTGGGAATCGAACCCACGACCTTTGGCTTGGCTTTGGCAATGGCTTTTTATTCTATTCTATTCGACTACCGTTTATTCCACTCGTCTAGAGAGACAGGGTTCAGTGGTGAAGGTTCCCTGTATAATAAGGAACCCTAAATAAAACATTTGTTACACGTTTCTTTTGGGGTTAGATTGTGGTTTTTATAAAAACCTCTTTTACGTTTTTTATCACAAACATAACATAATGTTGGGTACACATTCTGACATGTTTAACATATTTATCCAAGAGCATTGGGATCCTCGGCGTCGACATCTCTAGTGACGTCCAGTTCCGACATCACTTGGAAGACAAGGCTAAGCTGGCATCTAGAAAGCTAGGTGTGCTCAACAGGGCAAAGTGGTACTTCACCGCGGGCCAAAGACTGCTGCTCTACAAAGCGCAAGTCCGGCCCCACATGGAGTACTGCTGCCACCTTTGGGCGGGAGCACCTGGATACCAGCTTGGACCCTTTGATTCTATCCAAAGACGCGCTGTGAGGATTGTTGACGATCCCAAGCTCACAGGCGGTATTGATCCACTAAGTCTAAGGAGAGACTTCGCCTCCTTGTGTGTGTTCTACCGCCTGTACAATGGGCTGTGTTCTGAGGAATTGTTCGAGATGATGCCCACGGCCACATTTTATCAACGCACCTCTCGCCACCGACAGGGAGTTCATCCTCACATCCTGGCACCTCAAACTTGCCGTACCGTAAGATTCCAGAGGAATTTCTTACCACGTACGATTAGGCTGTGGAATGAGCTCCCTGCCGAGGTTTTTCCAAAAGACTATAGCATGGGGTTCTTCAAGAAAGGAGTTATAAGGTTTTTAAAGGGTCGGCAACGCGTGAGTGACACCCCTGGTGTTGCAAACGTCCATAGGCTACGGTAACTGCTTACCATCAGGCGGGCCGTATGCTTGTTTGTCACCTAGGTAGTATAAAAAAAAAAAAAAAAAAAAATTTAGTAAAGGTACTAAAAAATAGCGGTGGGAAAGTAACCGACTGCTGGCGACGGGTCTTTCTCCTCTATCAAGAGAGAGAGAGAGTAATTCCTAATGCGGGTTGGTGAATCTGGCATGTTTTTAGAATTTCTTCTAAGACATGTGGGTTTCCTCACGATGTATTCCTTCACCGTTAGCAGATGGTAAATCATTTGATTAGTAGATACATATAAACTCCACAAAGTGAAATTCACATTGCTCTCTTGCGTGCAAGTCGGTTACTTTCCCACTCGGCCACCACCGCATAGGTAGGTAGGTTATATAATCTATACTTAAGTCAAATTTTATCCAGATCAATTCAGCCGTTTTAGTTTCAGCGTGATTGAGTAACAAATATCCATCCTTCTATCCGAAGTTCCGCATTTATAATATTAGTAAGATTTCGCCGAACGATAGATAGCCCTAATGATATTTCAACCTTTCTTTACCCATTAACACATTAGCCATCTATTAACTCTGTCTTCATTGACCGAAAGGCGAATATATCCCGACATCCTCTCGCTAATGTTCGCTAATAGTTTGACCATTACCTTTTATTAGTTTACTCTAGAAAAGGTCTCGCCTTTATGTCGACCGCACATATTTATGTTACAAGTCGTGTCTCTTTTTGGCGAAGACTTGTACAGGCTCAGATTTTTATATTTTTTTGTATTTAAAAAGACAATTCCCAAAAGGAACTAAGCTCAGTGTTGCAGGGGGCCTTACAAACGTACAATAAAATAAAATATAAATAAAGTAGAGGTCGCCCGCGACTTTGTCCGCGTGGTAATAATGGAATATTTATCCCGATTTCGCAACATATCTCACTGCTGCTCCGCTCATATTGATCATACCGTGATGTTATAGAGCCTATAGCCTTCCTGGATAAATGCACTAATTAACCAAAAGAAGATTTTTTCTAATCGAACCAGTACTTTTTGAGATTAGCGCGTTCAACCAAACAAACAAACTCTTCAGCTTTATAATATTAAGTATAGAAAGTATAGATTACGCTTCTGATATCGGAATCTATCCGGGCATGTCTATGTTATGTGAACAATTCAAAAGTACATGTAAAAACTCTACATATTCCAATCTATGGTTATGAGTAAACATGGGTTAAATAAAACGTTATTTTATACAGTTTCCTCTCTAACTACATCACTCTGTGTAGTTCTGTAAGAATTTTCTACATGAATGTCTTGAGTAGCTTATAATCAATAAGTGCGTAAAGTCTAGACTCTAGACCAATGGACTTGTTATTCAATGACGTCATAACTGAGTGAAAGGAAAGGAAGAAAGGGAAGTTATGGCACCGTATAATGCTCTCTCTATCCTTTGTACACACGGCAACAGAGATAGCTGTTCAGGGCCGCTATATGAAGATTCGCAAAAAAAAAACTCGAAAGCCATCCTATCTATACTAATATTATAAAACTGAAGAGTTTGTTTGTTTGGTTGAACGCGCTAATCTCAGAAAGTACTGGTTCGATTATAAAAAATCTTTTTTTGTTGAATAGTGCATTTCTCCAGGAAGGCTATAGGCTATATATCATCACGATATGTTCAATAGGAGTGGAGCAGTAGTGATATATGTTGCAAAATCGGAGAAAATATTTCAAATTACCACGCGGACGAAGCGGGTGACTCCTAGTTTTATAATATAAATGTAAAAGTTTGTGAGTATGGATGTTTGTTATTCTTTCATGTTAAAACTACTGAACGGATCTGGATGACATTTCGCACCAAGATAAATTATAGTCTGGAATAGCACTTAGCCTTTTTATTGCGATAATCGACATCCATGTGGATGTAGCCGCGAGCAACAGCTATCCTTACTAATATTATAAATGTGAAAGTTTGTGAGAATGGATGGATGGATGTTTGTTACTCTTTCACGTAAAAACTACTGATCGGATCTGGATGAATTTTGGCACAGAGATAGATTATGGTCTGGAATAACACATAGGCTATAGCTGTTGCCCGCGCCCCCGCCCGCGTGGTTGTCGGTTATCGCTGTAAAAAGAACCTATATATTATGTATAAGCATACTTACAAACTTTCGCGTTTATAATATTAGTAGGATTGCATAGTAATGTATTTTTCGTTTAATACCCAATCCACCTTAAAGTTCCATCAGCTTTCCAAATATGAAATAAACCTGTACCTTTTTTAAAATTCAATAAACGTCGCCGCGTTCAAAAATGCCATGATACGTCACTCTTGACTACATTATTTGATATTAGATTGCTTGAAATCTTGACAATAGAACATTTCAGAACGATTCATTGTTTGCCTTGACCTCGACCGGTTAAACTTCAACTTATGTAATAAGAATTGATTTAATAAACTTCTGCGAATGAAACAATTTGTGGAATACTTTAGGTACAGTTTAATATAAGAATGACGAAGGGTTTCTGAAATTGTTTTCGTAATATTACTGCTTGTAAAATGCTGTCAAAAGTACGGTAATACCATGGACATATTATGTTGTAGTTCTGAGCTGGGATCAACGTATCCTTTAACTGTAATAATCCATTGAAAAATGTGAGTCGTAGTCAATATTTTTGTAAGACATCAAAAGTTTGTGGGCAGTTACCCTTTTAACTTTATCTAGGATAAAATATAAACAAAATTACCATCAGTTAAAAAAAAACTTTTCAATAAGTCATATTATCTTACTGTAATTAAAATTTCTATCAATTAACCAATCAGCCTATCGCAGTCCACTGCTGGACATAGGCCTCGTCCAACACACAGTCACAGCACACGGTCCTCCGCCTTTCGCATCCAGTCCGTCTTAGCGACCTATTTTAGGTCGTCGGTCCACCTAGCTGGGGCCCGCCCTACCTTACACTTACCGAGTCGCGGTCTCCACTCTAGGACACAAATTCGTATAGTCGATAGGTATTCACCAAAAATCGTTGTCAGGACGCGCCACCAACCTTAGAAACATGCAAAGTATTTTTTTTCCTGTGACTTATATTTTTACTACAATAAAAGTAAGTTAAGTACCTATATTTTCATAAAAAAACAAACTTTACTATATCTTCATTTTAAATATATTATAAAGCTGATAATCAGCTTTACCGTTAACAAATTGCGATTAAAAAATGAACAACTTTTTTTATGTAATTTTGTATTTAACTATTTAAATAAGTGTAAATAATATAAACTACACCATCACTTGTTTTTAAGCGTTCTGGTCATTCCTGTCCATCCCAAGGTTGCCTGGAAGAAATCGCACTTAGCGATAAGGCCGCCCATTGTACTGCATTATTAACTGTTCGTTATTATAAGTAAACTTCTGTAATTTTATGGTGTACAATAAAGAATTATCTATCCATCTATCTAACTTCATCTCTTTATTAACATGTACCAGGAGACGGGCGTAGGTACATGAATTAGGTAACACAGAATCAGAATAAAATGGTATGTAGAATAATAATAGAATATATATAATAGATTAATGAATTAGAATAAAAATATAATTTAAAAATTTGAAAAATATTTTACTAACATAGCTTAAGTTTGTATTTTACTAACATAAAATTATATGGATTTTTTTCTGAAAATAAAAGTTATATGTATTAAAAATATAAGTAACGTATCTATATCAAAATAAACACTACCTAACACTATGAAGCTAAAGTTGTCTAAACAATTGAAATTTAATGTCATTCATGACAACACAAATCTGTGGATGGTTACAGATGGACGTCTGTGCGACTCAGACAGTGAGCCATTTCGTTCCTCAAGTCCATCCCAACTCCCAATTAATTGAATAATGTAGACGAAAAGCTTTCTCGACGAAACCTTTTTGAATTTATTATAGATGTTAAACGAACTATTAACTCAAAATATAATTGGGTCAGTTAAAGTTGGGGCGTTTATAAACGAAGAAGAAGAAGTTTGATTCATTAAGAGATTTTGGCTTTGTTTTGGAAGTATTATATGAAAATTAATTAAAATTATTAAAATGTGTTAAGAATACGCATACTATCCTGCTAATATTAGTAGTAGTAGTAGTAGTAGCATGGGGTTCTTCAAGAAAGGAGTTATAAGGTTTTTAAAGGGTCGGCAACGCGTGAGTGACACCCCTGGTGTTGCAAACGTCCATAGGCTACGGTAACTGCTTACCATCAGGCGGGCCGTATGCTTGTTTGCCACCTTGGTAGTATATAAAAAAAAAAAAAAGTAGATGGATGGATGTTTGTTACTCTTTCAGGCAAAAATCACGTAAGAACGAATTTTAACCCTTTCGCTGTCCCACGTTAGACACAATAGAAAATCTATTGTTATGTATCACATATGATTCATGGGACAGGGAACCTGTTAATGATATTAACAATGTTATAGCTTACTAGCTTCCGCCTACGGCTTCGCCCGCGCGTACAATCTCTCGGTAACAGAGATTTTTCCCGGGATAAAAAGTTGCCTATGTGTTATTCCAGACTATAATCTATCTCTATGCCAAATTTAATCCAGATCCGTTCAGTAGTGGGTGTAATTTGTGTCCGTTAATTGTATGTTTGTAAAGTATAAATGATTATTTGAACGATAAAAAGTCTTGGAATTAGTTGCATTATATAGTTGTTTGTTTAATTTACAATAAATCAGCTTAGTACATAAGTTCTTATTTGTGACGTGAGGCACATTGTGAATTCTAGTGATAATTCTGTACTTTTTCTTTTTCTCTTTGTTTATTTCTTTAGTAGCAATACGTTAAATTTAACAATATAAATTGTCACTATTCACATATTGCCTTATTCTTTAATAGCAATATGTAAATTGAAGCAGACTTTAACACCATACTTTATTTTATTTTTTTCTCGCACGACCAGTACTAAGTACGATTACCTTATTTTATCAATATAGTTAGTATCGTGTTTTGACTGCATCAGCTTGCATGCTAACATACTTGTATTTTACAAAAGATTGTAACTATCTGGCGATTAAAAAGAGTGGCCTGAGTTTCTTGCTAGTTCTTCTCAAGGCTCCACGTCAGCGAACTAGCCGTAGGAAAATTTTGCTGACATCATCTTTCTGGTTTATTCATAATTTATGACCTTCATAAGTGTTACCTTGTAACCTAAATGAATAAATGAATTTTGAGTTTGAGTTTGAGTTTGAGTCCCCCGCGACACAGAGCTTGTTCTCTAGTGTGGAAGTTGTCATTTATAAAAAAAAATAAAAAAAATGTAGTTTTTGCGTGAAAGAGTAACAAACATACAGTCTTAAAAACATTCGCGTTTTAAATATTGGTAGGATACATCAGATTAGCACATAGGCTATAATTTATTATAAAAAACTACTCAAACGAAGTCTTAAACAAAGTGAATTAATAATCATTCTTAATGAAAATATGATAACCTCTGACCCCGTAAGCAACTAAATCATTCCCTCACAACAAACTTCTAAAGAAGACCTACTTTTCCAAATTACACCAGTAAACGTTATTCAAAATATTAAATTAATTTATAACACAAGTTTTCAGTAACTAAGTAGATGTCATTGCCCCTGTAACCTGAGGTTAATTAAAAATTTCCACTCTGCTTGAACCATATGCCCGTGCGTAAAGGAATCTCTGCGTATATTCTCTAGCAAAAGCTTTCATGTACTTTTTAATGATATCAGTATGTTTGTGGCCTTCTGTTTAAAATATTTGACTTAAAAATAGATCAGTTAGCTTGTATAGTTTGCTTAAAAATCCAGCCAGGATTGTTTTCTTTGTTTTCATGTCTGTGATATTATCATTAAAGACCTAGTGTATAAAAATTGGGTCTTGCAAGCGTCCATAGGCTACAGTAACAGCTTAACATCAGGCGGGCCATATGTTTGATTGCCACAAAAGTAGTATTAAAAAAAAAGAAAAAAAAAGCTGTGTAACTCAGACTCTATTAAACAAGATTGTGTTCAAAACACAACTTTTGAACGCGACTAAAGACTTGTATCACTGAATGAATGAATTTAGTAAAAGAGTAAAACATGGAACGAATTCGTAAGTTGTTGAATGAAAAGTGGTTTTGCGAACCTTTTTTCTTGTAAAGACCAAAAGGATTTTAGTTGCAGTTTAGTTTTCTTTCACATTTCTTTCTTTAAAGTCATTTCTTTTACGTTTGTAAAGTGAAATTGGTTAAGTTTTTTGTCGGCAATTTTGTTTACTTCTTTTGATTAAATATGACGGTAATTAAAGTTAAGTAGTATAATTTGTAAATGTGATTAATTAAAAAAAATGTATTACCGGTATTAATACAGTACATTTATAATTGATTTTATTATTATTACTTTCAGCCTGTACTGTCCCACTGCAGGGCAAAGCTTTCCTTGTTCCACTCAACCCGATCTTGTGCTAGAATAGACCAGTCTTTCCTGTACGCATCAAGCTCGTACCGCCATCTGAGTCTGGGCCTACCACGATACCGTTGGACATTTTTTGGTACCCACATAGTGGTAATTTTCGCGCATGCAGCGCAGTGTCGTGTTCCGGTCTATTAATTGAACTCCGAGGATACTGCGTTCCATCGCACGTTGGCAAACCTCGAGTTTGGACCTCTTCTGAATTGATTTTATTGCACAAAAATGTCACAAATTATTTTTGCTTTTTGTACAAATGTAAGTAAATTATTTGCAAAGAAAACACGACTTAATATAGTATTTATATTATATACTAGCTTTTACCCGCGACTTCGTCCGCATAAGTTTTTTTGTTTTCTCCCGGCTGTAAGTCCCCCTGCAACAATGTCCCACTATCGTGTTCCAGTCCTCAACTTCACATCAAAATTTGTTCAAAAGCAACCAAAGCTACATAATGGATAGCTCCGAATGTTTCCTTAGTAAATATAAAAAGTAAATAATGTAAATCGGTTTAAAATACTACTAACTACCTACCTGCCAACCTCCGATGTTAGACAGTGTGACATCCGCAACATCGTCTGCGTAGGAAGTACTAACTTAATGTAAGTAGTATAATAATGTAGGAAGCTAAAAATAAGAGGCCTTATTACTGTAGTACATTTTTGTAAACTATGTTCTTTGTTTTTCCCTCTCTGGCCAACACATGGAGATTCTGTGGACTTGAAACACGTGAGCAAGCCACGTATAATTGTCCGTGAGAAAAACAACTCTTTTCTAAATTAATGCCGGCTACTTTTAATGTTTGCCCCTGAGCTTTATTTATCGTCAAAGCCAATGCGATTTTCAGCGGAAACTGTAATCTCTTAAACTGGAATGGCTAATCTGTCGGAATTATGGGTATACAGGGGATTAAAACGTTCTCTCCTTTTGCCATTACACAGTCTTGGTGCATCTAAATTCCGCATCAAAAGGACAGGAACGCCTACTTTCAGCCTCAGTTTGTGTGAAGGTACTCCCGACAGTTCTAAAGAATTAAGAAATTCTACAGGGTATGATGTTACTTGTTCAGTATTCATTACAGTGTCTACAGAGAGAAACTCAACAATATCACCTTCCACGCGTGACATAATTTGCTCGTTTATCTGTCCCACCATTTCATTCGTCGGCGCTAAAATTGCTCTTTCACATAACCATTCTCTATTCCTCATATTAGTTAGCAGTTCGCTATAGACGAAGTTATTTAGATCATCTGGATTATGCACAACATTGCAGAATTCACGATCCAATGTAATCATGCTATTACCATCCTTTGCCATACGATCTTCTCCAATTTTAATAAGAGCAGCAGCATATTGTCCAGATTGTACATCATTGTGTAGTTGCACTCTCATATTTGTAGACAGACTAAACGTTTTTACGTGCACCCATAACGTTGACGCTTTTAAACACGCATTTATTTCATCTGCAGGGGTGCCTTTAGTGATAACCGGCAAAGTCTGTCTAAAATCGCCCGCTAAAAGTACCACCATCCCACCCATGATATTTGGATTACTCTTGATGTCTTTCAAAGTCCGATCTAGAGCTTCAATTGCTCTTTTATGGGACATAGTACACTCATCCCAAACTAATAATTTACATTGCTGCAACATACGTCTACGCTCGCTGTTTTTACTTATATTACAGACTGGCATTTCTTCATGGGCTAAGTTTAATGGCAGTTTAAGCACCGAATGTGCCGTTCGACCACCATTGAGCAGAGTGGCGGCTATTCCGGAAGAGGCAACTGCTACAGCAATTCCTTTATCTTTTCGGATTTGCGCTAAAAGCAAGTTTAAAAGAAAGGTTTTTCCCGTGCCTCCGGGAGCATCCAACAATTTCTGTGGTGTAGGTAATTAGATTTTATCTGTATGTAATGTAACAGTCAGTTGAATAAAAAATCGTATACAAATCAGATCAATAGTTTTGGCGTAATGTGATTCTAGACAGAGTTTTAATGTTGTAGATAGGTAGCTGTGTATAGGTTCCTGTGGGAATGAGATATTTTCCCGAAGTAAAATGTAGTCTGAATTTTGGTACCTTCCTACCCTATACGTTAAGTAGTGTGATGGAATGTCGCTAAGTTCCGATTCAAGTAAAACTGTTAAATAAAGACAGTTGCATCAAAATTTTATCATAAATTCCCTAAATTATGGCGCCTACCGACCCTCTAAGTTAGAAAAGTGATCAAATACTAACTTGAAGTCTTAGTAACACTCAGTTTAAAAAAAAAACATCAAAATCATTTCAGTAGCTATGGCGACATGCGCTTCTTGACACGATCACGCTAGATTTCCGCGGGAATGAGGTATTTTCCCGCCGTAAAAAGTAGCCTGTGTCCGTGCCTAGGATCCTATCTTTATATTAACCAAGTCTTATAAAAATCCGTTCAGACGTTAAGGCGTGAATGAGGTAAACTTTTAAAACAAACGATTAAAAATCACTAACTTAATTAGTTTTCTGCCTACTGCCTACGCCTTAAGTACGATGACGTGATCATTTTGATCTTATATCCTTTTCTAGGTTACTATCTATCACCTAACTAAATTTCATCAAAATCCGTTCAGCCGTTTAGGCACGATAGAGCAAAACTCCCAACAAAAACCATAAAAAAATCACTAACTCAATTCAGTTTTCTGCCTACTGCCTACGCCTTAAGTACGATGACGTGATCATTTATAGCCTATGACCATTTCTAGGTTATCATCTATCACCATACCAAATTTCATCAAAATCCGTTCAGCCGTTTAGGCGTGAAAGAGTAACAGACAGACAGACAGACAGAGTTACTTTCGCATTTATAATATTAGTATGGATATATATAATTAGATATTCATATAATAAACTAACCATCTGAAGTTATTGATTTTATATCTACACTTATTTCTTTATAGGATTATTTCTTCACTTTTTTCATAACTAGTGGCACGTCCCGGCTTCGCACGGTTGGACATTTATTTAGAGTCCTGGGATCCTGTATTTTTTTAAAACAAAATATAGCCTATATTATCCGCTAATAATGTAGCTTTCTAATGGTGAAAGAACAGGCAGGCTACAGGCTATATAACATCACGCTATGATCAATAGGAGCGGAGCAGTAGTGAAATATGTTGCAAAATCGGGGAAAATATTCCAAATAACCACGCGGACGAAGTCGCGGGCGACCCCTAGTATGTATATAAAATTCTCGTGCCACGGTGTTTGTAATCAAACATCTCCGAAATGGCTCGACCGTTTAGATTAAAGCTGCATTGCGACACATAGGCTTATTCAAATACAGATCAAAATATATCTGAACGGCACGTAGGTAAGTCTTTAAAAGTAAGGGTCCGTTCACATCTGACAGAAAATACGTCGCGTATTATCGGTCGCGTAGCGCCAGAACAGGCAAATGTATAATAAAACATTCAACCTTTTACACTTAACCGACGATCTGTTAATGCATCGAGCATACAAATAGACGCAATCGATGATACGCGCGACGCATTTTCCATCAGATGTGAACTGACCCTAACTCTAAATAAAAACACATTATGTTTTAATCGCATAATATTGTTAAAAAGTAATCTTTTTATCTCATACTGGTATTATTATATTATTCCATTGCCTATTTAAATTCTCTCAATCATCCTTACACGGGTATTATAATCGGAGCTGTAAAAGGTCGTAATGTAACATTAGCCAGACAATATACGGTCTACCGTTGTGTACAACACAAAGCATGAAATATCGCATTTAACTCGATATAGACCTAAGCCGTCCGCCCTGCGGCTGACAGACCATTAATTTATATTGATTATGTACCGATGTTTCGATATTACGATATATCGATGTTATATCGATTTTTGAACGCTCAACCTGTTTTTGTTTGTGACAGCCAGATATTTTGTTGGTTTAAGTTTGCTTGGCTTGTTACTCAATTTGGCTTTTAGCCTAAAGTGTTCGATATAAATCTTTCCATTTTGAATGTAATGTTACGTATTTTTAAAAGAAAAAATATGATAAAGTAGCACAACGATATCTGAAAATTCGTTTACTATTCTGGACTATGATAGTTATTAGAAAGCAATCAGCAAGAAACATCTTTCTAATATGCTAGATGATTTTTATTCGCGAGATGCACATTAAGATGTGTGTAACTTTATTATTGCGTGTCAGGATGTTACTCAGTAGCGTACTATACCGTTAAGGGCAATGTTGTCTAAGCTAATATTATCAAGAGGTAAGATTACATTTTTTGTTTGTATGTTTATTACGATGTAACTCAAAAATTACTCAGTCGATTTTAAAAATTCTTTCACCATTAGAAAACTACATTATCAGCAGCTAACATCTTCATCCTACTGACATTATAATTGTGAATGTTTGTAAAAATGTATGTTTGTTACTCTTTCACGCAAAAACTACTGAACGTATCTGGATTAAATTTGGCACAGAGATAGATTATAGTCTGGAACAGCATTTAGGCTTTTATCGCGATAACCAACATCCACGCGGGTGGAGCCGCGGGCAACAGCTAGTAGGCTATATTTTATTAAATAAATCATTATCATCATCACCATAATGTGCATATCGCAGTCCACAGCTGGACATAACCCTTTCCAATACAATTCCCGGCTACATAAAACTTAAACTTCAATAAATTGTAGCTGATTGGTGTTGAAGAGTCGACAGTCAAAAGGGCGATAACGCCAACTCGTAAAGTTTCAAGATGTTCAATTTACAAACTTCGCTGTTCATTGTCTCGTCTTTTAATTATATTAAAGATGGTGCGAGGAATGTGCGTTCAATACGATCTTAATCTTGACTCAAACTGTTGTACTTTGCATGCTTTGAATATTGTAGCTTCTTTTAAGAGTAACATGTAGTAAGTTTTTTCAATATAATTTCGATGGCAAATAAGCAGATGGCCTGCCTGGTGGTAAGCAGTTACCGTAGCCTGTAGATGGTTGTAATACCATAGCTATTCCAGTCGTATTGTCGACCCAAAATTTTAATACCAGGGTGTTATGATGGAGTAGTCCTGGGATAAGAAAAACGTCTCGTTAAAAACGCATACCTAAATAAGCGCTGGAGACCTGTAGTCACTCACAGGAATACAACTACACCGCTCTGTGCAGTCATTTGCCTGTGGTCTTCTGTAAAGTGGAAGTTCTTTCCAGTCGGGCTAGCTCGCTAGTATGGTGCCCTACCTCTCTTAATATTCGCCGAAAAACAGACTGTCTACTTTAAATTAAAATTTAATTCATTTCTTGGCCATGTTTCCTTTCACCGTGGATTACAATTAAAGAGTCAAGTTACCGCGTCAGACTAATATAATTACCCTAATAAACTAAAATTAAGTTAAATAGAACCGAAATTAAGTAAGTAATAAATCAGTCATTTAGTGAAAACAAAACTGGGGAACACTTGGAATTTGTTTAGGCAGGCTTGATATTGGTCACTGTCCTATGAAGTGAACATGAGCTATTGCTAAATCGATTGCTTAATCGATTAGCGTACTGTTTTTGAATTCGTGATTAGAACCGAGTAATTGAATAAACCACTGTCTTTTCACTTAAATTTAAGTAACTGCCCAACTGTTGTCTTTTCATTAGTCAACGAATGGATCTGAATGAATTTTATCAAGGATACATTTTTTCTTTTTTTTACTACTTGACTGGCAAACAAAAATACGACACACCTGATGTTAAACAGTTACCTATGGTATACCTGGTATACCTGATATACTTGGTATAACTGATGGTATTTTGGGTAGGATAGGGTACTTTTTATCCCCATAACCAATATTCATGCGGGTAAAGCCGCGGGCTACATTTACATAAAAATATAATTTAAAAAATCACCATACATATAAGTTTGTATAGATACCAATTCAATACAAAACAGCGGGAATCAACTTCTTTCCCGGAACAAAATACATTGTGCAGTCAGCCTTAGCGAATATTATTTTATAATGTATATTGGAATTTTCAAAGCTGTTTCTTAGCAGTTTATTAAATATTTTAAAGACAATACAAATAGCTTATGGAATGTTAGAGTAAAAGAACATTTTATTTGGAATTGCTAATATCCATTATGAGAAAGGAAGGGTTTTGTAGTTTTTTATCAAACTGAATCTTTTTTTGCTACTAAGTGTAGATATACAAAATGTTATATTTAGGTACGAGTTCATTACTAGCCTCTCGCTTAGGCCTCTTTCAAGCATCGCAGAGATGAGAGTTCTTAATTATATAGTCAGTTTTGCATAAATAGCAATTACGTTTTATTACAATAAAGAAAGTAATTCAAATAAAATAAGTAAAAATATATGAACACTCAACATAATAATATATAAAAATACCAAGATACTTTTTGCAACAGTTTCGGCAACTCTAAAACATTTCAAAGAAACATCAATCCGACATTGAACAAGACAAACAATGAAAAAAGTTCCTTCTTTCAATAAAGTCCCCACTTTGAGAGTTAGCGTTTGCTCCTTTTTGACTAGCTATCGATCGACAAGCAATCAATTCGTACAACGTCAATAGTTGTGAAAGGTTTTTGAGCTCAAATATATCAAAACAATGCGAGATTGGCAATGGCACGAGCAGCATTGTCCATTTACCGTTTTAAAACGATTTCGGGTGATGGCGGTGCTTATGTTTCATTCAGAGCAGCAGCAGTTTTAAAATCATCATATATTATTATATATTTTTGTTAAGGATTAGGAAATAAGTCCTGTTTTGTGAGGAATGACTGCCTTCGTGATCCTGTGGCCGCAGTATGCGCCTGCTGTGCACGAGGTTGTGGGTTCGATTCCCACAACCTCGTTCTGAGTCTGGGTGTGTAATTTGTATGTTTGTAAAGTAACCTGCAAAACAGAGCTTATTCTCTAGTGCGGGAGTAGTCTTTTTTAAATAAAAAAACTACATATATACAACATTTTGCGACACAAAGTATACACTCGAAGCAATTATAGTTGTTTTCTAATACAATCTTATCGATATGAACACAACATAATATAAATCTGAACTACATCACTTAAATACAACTACAAACTTAAATGTAGTTTGTAAGCACTTAATCATCGCTGGCGGCTACACAAATAAGCTCAAACTTTTTCACTTACCTCTCTATCCTTTAACGTTCACCTAGGGTTGTCGCATCCATCAAATGCACCTGGTTGTTCGAAACATATTAATCACTGGCCAAAGTATAAAAGCCTCATGGATGCTAATCACGTCGTGATTTTGCACCTTATTAGCCGGAACAATCGGCAGGGGCAATTTTATTCGTCTGATTTTGCAATTGGAACTTATTCCGGATTCAAAAAGAAATGAAATAATAATATTTAATTTGGTACGACTCTTAACGGCTCTCTGATATCAAACTAGTCAGAGCACGTACTATTGCAAACAATAAATAACTAAAGTGAATGACCAACAATAAAAATCGAAGTCCAAAACATAGAGTGATGATAAAAGTTTAATCCTTATTTCGGTTTATTTCTGTCTCTGGCATTATTGGATGACAACAAGGCGGACTGACGACCTACTGTTAGTGAATGTTGATTTGACGTAAGCTTACGATATTATATCGTAGACTTATGTCAAATCAAGAGACTATAGCATGAAGTTCTTCAAGAAAAGAGTTATAAGATTTTTAAAGGGTCGGCAACGCCTAGTAACGCCCTGGTATTACAAACGTCCATAGGCTACGGTAACTGCTTACCATCAGGCGGGCCGTATGCTTGTTTGCCACCTTGGTAGTATAAAAAAAACCCATACATTTGCTTTTGACAAAGTTTATGACACTTGTCTCGAGAGGCTGGTCATCTCAGGACCGCAAACAGTAAACATTTTCAACAATTTCATTTTAATAAATTGTAATTTATTTCCAACCATCCTGGACTATTGAGCAAATGCCTTCTGGTTAGCGGAATAAAAACTTATACTGCCAAACTGAGCCAATCCTGACTGATCGGGTGCAAACGTTTTAAAATTGCCAATTTCACTTTAGACGAGGTGGGTAAGCATGCGGGTGACATTGACAAATTATTTAAAATATATGAGACTGTTCGATGTTCAATTATTTAAAATTTTGTTCTTAATTGAAATGCTGTCTTAATTAAAGTTTAATTATGAATATTTTAATTAAGTTTACAACCCTTAAAATTAGTAATAAGTTATAGAATCAATTATTTATATTTATTATTATTTTGTAATTCTTATAAGCAACGTGTACTTTATTAAAAGTACTTGCACTGTTTATTTTCCCTTTACATAATAACATAGTCAAAGGTCAAGATCAAGTCAGTTCTTTGACTAATAACCACTACGGGCATTACACCTTTTTCTCCGTAAGGCACTCGTGCAAAATGTTTTACTTTTTAACACCAAGACAGGGCCTATACACACAGCTATAAACAGTTATGCTATAATATAAATGAACAATAAGAAGAGAAATAGGACAGCATATAAGGAAGCAAGCCCGACTGAGAAAGGACCTCTATCTAACAGAAGAATACAGCCAAAAAACTATACACAGCGGTGTAATTGAGTTCCTGTGTGTGAGTTCAGGTCTATAGTGCTCATTATGAACACATGTAGGGATCAAAATGATATTATCAATAACATACTAGTAGGTAATGCTTTTGTTATAATATGAAAGAAAGAAAGAAAAAATATTTTTTAATGTCCTGCATTTACATACATTACATTTATAATACCTTGGTCTGCAGGCCGAAAAAATGGTTCCTACCTCATCATAATACTACGACTAATTATAAAAGCCACAGCGCTGGTGTTCAGGTAGGCCCAAGGACAACATAAACAAACAAAAAAAATAATAGATAAAAATATACAAACTCACATAAATTATACAAAAAATAAAATAGAATAAATAATTTCAATTTTCTTTTCACATGTATATGGCTTATAAAACCCTACTAACCAATTAGCAGAGTCAAGTAGTAATATGCGTCTATAGGCTACAGTAACTGCTTACCATCAAGCGGGTTACCATAGTAGTATAAAAAACCAAATCATCACAAGCTATTTAAAGACTATAAACACTGCTATCTTAAATCAAACTCCAATTAACGAACACCCTAATCGCGAGATAAAAGCTATGTGCGATGCGTATCTATGATCGACGGATAGGACACGTAACGTTCGTAGGCATACGTTCACGCTCTTTGATGACGCAACTTTTATAAACACGGTGGCAAATAAGCTTACAAACTTGAGCTACCGTCGTCAAGCAATCTTGATGAAGACAGCCACCAGGAAACAGCATTTTTTTATACTACTTGGGTGGCAAGCAACCATACGGCCCACATGATGCTAAGCAATAACCGTAGCCTATAAACGCTTGCAATACCAGAGGTATCACTTGCGTGTTGCCAACCCATTTTTTGACACTAGGGCTCTAAGATTGAAGTAACCCTGGGATAGGAATGCGTTTTTTTTCAAAACGCATCCCTAAATGAGCGCTGGAGATCTGTACTCACACACAGGGATGCAACTACACCGCTGTGAGTAGTTATTTGGCTGTGGTCTTTTGTAAGGTGGAAGTCCTTCCCCAGTCGGGCCTGCTCGCTAGTATGGTGCCCTACCTTTCTTAAAATATGTAAATGTATAATGTATCTTGAACAATAGTCGGTGAAGTTTGCGTTTGTAATTGTAAGGTTCAATCCTGTGATTGGTCACTGTCACGCCCCGCCCCCCGCGATCCGCTCATCCACCAAAGAGACCTAAAAATGCTTTCTGCGCGATTGTTCAAGATGTTTGCCGCGCATAATACTGTCAGGGCACCTTAGGCCAAAGACATGCAAAAGAGTTTCTAAGCAACGTGGAAAAGATCGGCTGGCTGATTCTCTAAGAAACAGCGATCGCAAACTGACAGTTGTGATTGCTCGGTGACGGCACACACGATTGCTAAACGTCAAATAGGCTCGGTTTTTGCTATTACGGAGTACCGATTTTCAATCTGACAGCCAGATTTTGCTCCGTGTTCGCGGTTGCTCGGTTTTCGCTCTTACGGTATACCCCAGCTGAACTACTCACTTACGTCTTACCTACATCTTTCTGGAGACAGTTTTATGAGCATCTTTTAACTAACGCTCTTTGCAAGCGACGGTATGGGTAAAAGCTAGTATCATCCGTACGTTAAAGTAGTCAAGATATTTATCAGCTGTACCAAAGATTTTCTTCTTCAAATAAACCAAATTACAAATCTCCGAAAATCACAGTTGACAAAAAGATAAAGTAAATATTATTTCCTCTTAAAATGCATCCCATCCTAAAGATTATTTTGGTAAACGGAGAAAAGAGTGAACAAACAAGAAATACTGGGGAGCTTTCTACAAATGAGGAAAGCGACGAATAAAACTGTAGGTAATTGTATATTTGAGTGTATTTCAAATTGTCGTAATGGAAAACTGTAATGGAAATTTGATTCCAGTTTCAATAATAATAATTATTATGAATTGATTGGGTGTGGTGGTGATGGAAAGGAATAGACATGCACGCAAGAGGTGTGAGTTCGATCCCTAGTGGCAGTACTAATGTGAATTTCACTTTGTGGAGTTTATATTTACTAATTAAATGATTCACCATATGCTAACAGTGAAGGAAAACATCGTGAGGTAAACTTCATGTTTTAGAATAAATTCTAAAGACATGTCTGATTCACCAACCTGCATTAGGGCAGCGTGTGTGAATTAAGGCCTCAACGCTCTCTCTCTCTCGGAGACCCGGGCCCAGCAGTGGGACATATATGGGTTGCTATTATTATATTTTTATGGGTTTACTACTCTATAATATAGAATAGCAAACCCATATATCAAAATGAATTTGACATGTAAATTGTAACATTCACAATTTTCACGTCTAATTATAACTTAACATAATTAAAATACAATCTGATAAAAATCTGTAGTCCACTGAAATCTTATCCTTTCTTTATTCAACACAATATAACCTAAAAAACCCTTTACTCAAACATTTTAACCTGAACATTGCAAGGATCGCAATAAAAATGTAAATGTAGTCGCGACAAAACATGCTTGGGCTTCTGCTCATCCCCAAATAATGACGTCATCCCCTGTCTTTTTTATTTCCGGACTATCTGCCAAGTGATTTCATTTCTTGTTAAAAAGTTTAATTTTGTTTTTGGGAAAGCGCTGAGTTATTTTTTTCGACTTTTAGACAATTATACTTTTGACAGGGCAACTAAAAATAGAATCGAGTTTTTGTTTGTATTTGTTATGTATATGATAGATGGAATAATATAAGATACAGGATAAATAGATTGATAATTCTTTAACGTTGAGAACAGTCAAAAAATAATAAATGCGAAAGTAACTTGTTTGTTAGTTTGTTTGTTACCTTTTCGTGACTAAACGGCTGAACGGATCTTAATGAAATTTGGTAAGGAAATAGATGGTATCCTGGAGAAGGACAAAGGCTTCTTTTTACCCTGATAAAGGACAATCACGCAGCAGAGCCGCGGGCATAAGTAAGTAGTTAATAAATTTAAGAGGGATTGCCACTCGCGAGTGTTTTGAAATTTAATACATTCAAAATGTGTGTGTTATGAATTATAGAATATTTTAGGATCTTTGCAAAAAATCTTTAGGTTTGCTTAGGAAGTTTGGAAACTTAAACAATAATGAAAATATTTTCGGGACAACTCGCACATCGATATCTGATCCCAAACTAGGCAGAGTCTGTATTATGGTAACCAGACAACTGATAAACACACTTATATATTTCTAAATACATAAATATTATAGATAAATTACACCCAGACACTGAACAAACATTCGTGCTCATTACACAAAGATTTGTCCTGGGTGGGAATCGACCCCACGACCTCCGGCGTAGCAGTCATAGTAACTAACCAGTAGATCAACAGGCCAGTCAATGTTTGGTAACAAATGACTAGAACAAATTATCGCATCCATCAGTAAGTCATTATCATTCGCCCAATCAGAACTCAAAAATGATGAAACGGGAGGAGCGTTTTTTCACGATTTACCTAAAATAAGTCGGATTTTTGTATCCTGAAAATACTACGTTACCCCATTATTCGGTATTTTGCAATTTTCCTAGGATTTTCGCAAAGATTCGCTTTATCCGGTTATCCTCCAACATAATATATATGTGTTTGTCAGTTGGTTGCCATAATTAAAAGCTGCTGGTTTGGCCACAGATGGTCATGTATAAGTTGTCCCAAAATACCATAATTATTCACACCAAAATAATCATAACATATTTTTTACCAATGCCTGATTGAAAAAAGTGATCGCGCAGAAACAAATGAGAGCCGTAAAATAAATTCGAATTTTAAATTCCATTTTAAAATCAGAGCCTGAATATCTTAATGACTTGTGCTATTTGGAAAATTGCGTAATCGCTTGCATTTAAGTGTGATTTACCAATCCTTATATTTAAATTTTAAATGGATGTCAGTAATAACAGGCTTGGTGTATACGATCAGGTTAAGCTTAATTTCTTGGAACAGTTTAATATCATCATCATGTCAGTCTGAAAACGTCTACTGTTGAATAAAAACCTTTTTCATACTACTAAAGTTGACTGCCTTGTAAAGTTTGACTGCCTTGGTGGTCCAGTGGCCGCAGTATGCGCCTGCTGTGCACGAGGTTGATGGTTCGATTCCCACACACTGGATAAAACTTTGTGTGACCCATACAGAGTTGTTCTGAGTCTGGGTGTAATTTGTGTCCGTTAATTGTATGTTTGTAAAGTCCCCCGCGACACAGAGCTTGTTCTCTAGTGCGGGAGTTGTCTTTTTAAAAAAGAGAAAAGAAAAAGTGGCAAAAAACTGGCCCGCCTGTTAGTAAAGACACTTGTCTCCATAAAAAACAGGGGTTGTCTATCTCCTTGTCTACTTTTTATACTACTTGGGTGGCAAACAAGCATATAGCCTGTCTGGTGGTCAGCATTTACTGTACGTACCGCCTATGGACGCCTGTAATACCACATCACTTGCGTGTTACCGACTTAAAATAGAAGCGGCTTATGATAGAGTATCCCTGAGATAGGAATACGTTTTGTTAAAAACACATCCCTAAATGAGCGTTGGAAACCTGTACTCACAAACAGAAACATAACTACACCGTTTTGTGACTTATTTGGATCTTCTGTGAGGTGGAGGTCCTTCCGCAGACGGGGTTGCTCGCTAGTATGGGGCCCTACCACTCTTTAACTATATATATTATTTACTACACTCAAACTTAAAATTAATTTATTCATTTAGGTTACAAAGTAACACTTATGAATCTCATTAATTATGAATAAGCCAGAAAGATGATGTCAGCAAAATTATCCTACGCCTAGTTTGCTGATGTGGAGCCTTGAGAAGAACTAGCAAGAAACTCAGGCTACTTTTTTTTTTTAAAAAAGACAACTTCCGGACTAGATAACAAGCTCTGTGTCGCGGGGGACTTTACAAACATACAATTAACGGACACAAATTACACCCAGACTCAGAACAATTCTTTGTAATATTTAATCGCCAGATACCTAGTTACAATCATTTGTAAAATATAAGCATGGTAGTACCTTGCATCTACTACGTTTATGCCTGTATCCTAAAGTTGGCTGGTAGAGAATGCCTTTTATTTGCATAAAGTTCTAAATATATAGTGACCTACTTTTCTAAGAGTTGTTTATTTTTATACAAAAAAGCGTTACTAAAAAATAATAATCATCATTATCTAACATCTACGTTAACTTTCTTACTAAACTTGTCTCATAACATCCTGTTTATATTCTTGATCGATGAGCAAACAATGTTGTCACTTGAATATTTGTTGTAAACTTTTCACATCGTTGACAATGTTTTTAATATATTTACGCCATACTTTAAACACCTAAAGTATGGCAAATTACTTAGCTAATATATTTTGTTTGATAATAATCAGTTACCATAGCCTAAAGGTGATTTTCCACCGGAGTGGCGAAACGAGACAAGGCGAGAAGAGAATTGAAATCGCACTGACCCTTTTCCACTAAAAATAGCTATCGCGAGCTTGCGCATGACCTGCAATATTAGAGGCATCACTTTTGTCACTTTTGTGTTTCGGGACAATCCCACCCACGTGCCCACCACTGTGACTTCTGTGAGCCAGGATTAACAGCAGAGTAACCAACTGATACACCGAGTTTTGACACTCGTGCGTCTCGTGGACAACTAAACCTACTGTCTTGGACCCCGCAACGAATTTAATGAGAAATAAATAGGAGGAGTTAGAAAGAAAAGTTTTCACTTCCCTCCATAGCAAATCGGGAGACAAAATAAATCTGTATAGGTTTGTCACTTTTGTTTTGCCGATCCATCTTTCTTCATCTTAAAATACTCTTTATTTATCTTAAATTACTCTTTTGCAATACTAGAGATATCAATTGCGTGTTGCCAACCTAGTTTTTTACACCAGGGCTTGGGAGTATCCCTGGGATAGGAATACGTTACTATTAAAATGCACCCCAAAATGATGGTGGCGCTGGAGACCTGTAAAAGTTTCCAAATGACTCCACATAGGTACAGGTACAACTTACAAACTTACAATTTCTGAGAGGTAGGGCACCATACTAGCAATCAAGCCCGACTGGGGAAGGATCTCCACCTTACAAAAGACCACAGCCAAATAACTACACACAGCGGTGTAGTTGTGATCCTGTGTATGAGTACAGATCTCCAGCGCCCATTTAGGGATGCGTTTTGAATGAAACGTATCCCAGGGATACTCTCATCGTAAAGCACTGATGTAAAAAAAATGTTGGCAACACGTAAGTGATACCTCTGGTATTGCCATAGGCTACGGTAACTGCTTAACATCTAACGGGCCGTATGCTTGCCAGCCAAGTTGTATAAAAAAACCTAAGATATACCAATAATATTATTTGCACAAAGAATAGCTCATCTCTTCCATGAACAGTTATTGAGTAACACAAAACCGTTATCTCACTTTATTCTCACTCCATTAAAGTCATCGATCCACTGTAAATACTGATATTTCTGTTTTATTTTATGGTTTTATCTGTTCCCGGTTTTACATTCGTCGTTAGTCGTTTGCTTTTACAGGGCTCTGGTTCACTATAACCATGTTACAAAAGAAGAAAGGATAACATTGTATACAAGCTTGCATTTTTATCTTCATCATTAGCCTATCAAAGAATGAAAAGAATTTAGTGTTCAGGACAACGGACAGAAAATAATAAATAGACACATAATGGCGTGTTGGTCTAGTGGTTGGTGATGCTGACTGCGACGCCGGAGGTTGTGGGTTCGATTCCCACACGGGACAAAACTTTGTGTCTTGCATTTGTTCCGAGTCTGGGTGTAATTTATGTCCGTGAATTATTTGTTTGCGATACAGAGCTTTCTCTCGGGAAATGTCTTTAAATTTTTTTTGAATAAAACTTAAGAATTATCCTGTGCGATGACAGAGGTCCTTATCTCAGCTCAGTGCTGCAACATTTTATGCTGCAGCGCAGATTGTTTGATCAGGCCTTAGTGAAACCATGCTCAGTTATATACTCACTGTCTACTGTTTGACATAGACATATCGCAGGCCAGGTGGATACAAGAAAGCCGGGACCAATAAGCGCGTGCTATTAATTTTTGTTTGAATATGTATACCTTATAGATTGTTATATAATACAAAACAAATGATTGTTTCTGAAAGACATACGTTTGTAAAAACAAATATATTTTTTTATGATTCATAAGGATAATGTTTTATTTTTAAAGGATGTCCAGGTTGAAGGGTTAGGGAAAATACGTAAATTGTGGTCTTATGACTTCATAATTTGTTTATGACTTAAAAATATGATGACGTTTTTATTCTTCTAACAAGAAAACATCATAGTGACATTGAATCTTTACCAACATTTTTTTTAAACCAAAACTCATACTGTCAACTTTTTTTGCCGAGTTAGAAAATAACAACAAAAAAATTTCCTTCCAAAACTTGTATGGCATATAGTCGGTGCTTTTAAATTGATTTACAGAAAGTTGTCAATGTATAATTCATCATCATCATCATTTCAGCCAAAAGACGTCCACTGCTGAACATAGGCCTCTCCCAAGGATTTCCACAACTCTCAATCCTGAGCCGACCTTTGTAGGTTATCAAAATCGAAAAGTAATTGTCCATCATTTGCCCGCAACCGATGGACAATTACTTGTCGATTAATAATCACTTGCATATAAGTAAAGAAAATTAAATATTGTTTTTTTAACTCAAACTTTTTTATTTTATTCATTGATCATGTATGATATCTACTTATTACCGTCAAAAATATCAAAAGATGGCAGTAAGTTTTTTGCAGCCAATTTGCTGTTAAAAGAAAAGGTAAGGAAATATTTACTATTTGGTTTGAGATAGAATTTGTGGTTACAGCAAAAGAACGAAAATTATACAGCAAACCTACCTACATGTTGCATCAAACAGAGTGATATTTTATGAACCATTTGTTTTTATGTTTAAACTGTACCGTATAAATGTAATAGGCTTAATTAAAAATAATAATAATAATAATAACTCCTTTGAATCTACATGACGCGTCAGTTTTACGACGATGCGTGGCGTTCCCGAAATGACGGCAAGGCGTAGGAGACGCTCCAAATACGACTCTCAATGGGTCATTATTTTGTTGATTAAACTTCAAATTTTTAAAGTACTCTCAAGACTGGGACTTGACGCTTTCTGTTACTTAATTGGACCTTAGAGCAGACGCACTGCATTGATAATTGAGTCAAATAAATTTTTGACATTAATGTAAGTAATGAAAACATGTAAATGAATCAGTACCGGCTTAAGGAGGGGGTACAGTAGAGCAACGGCCCTGGGGCGCAAGGCTTAAAGGGGCGCCGAAGACGCACCTGCCTGGAGTCTCTTTAAGTTTGGCCAAGACCAAGAACAAAAAACGATCAAGGCGAACTAAACAAGCCTACCAAATTCTATGCCGCGCGTACCCGACATTGATGTTTATATCACTGACAAAAGTGCTTTGATACATTAAATATTTTTAGCATTTTTGCTATGCAATCAGCTGAAATATACTTTAATATTAAAGCAATGTGGAAAAAGACAGTTGGAAGTGCGCTGGGCCGGAACCCGAGAGGCGCAGGTTCGAGTCCTGCTCCGGGCTCGTCTTTTTCCACATTGCTTTAATATTTAAGTATGTTTTGATACAGTTCCACCTCCATAGGCAGAACTGTATCAAAACACTTTCGTCTGCTATTACATAGGTCCTGCGTAATAGAAGGCGAGCCCATTGCAATGTATAATAGTATAGCAAAATTCCACAATACAAAGCACACCTTTTTACTTAGCATCAACACGGGTTGATACTAAGTAAAAACGCAGTAAAATCAATAATACGTAGAAACAGCCAAAACGAAGCTAAATTAGGTATACAGTGGTAATTTGAGATGCGTTTAAAAAACACTTCCTATACCAGAGATAGGTACATACCCATAACTTAAAACTCTAGTATTTAAGTTATAGGGTCAGCAAACCGCGAGTGATGCCCCAGGAATTGCAAGCAGTGCGTATGCTTATTTGCCACCTAGATAGTATAAGAAATAATTTTAACAAAAAAAAACCGACTTCAGTACGGCAAGTTGTAAAATTTTCAGATATTTGTTTGTTACAATCGAAAAAAATCGACTAAGCGTCGGGCTGAACACAGGTCAAGTAGGTATTAAAAGCAATATTTAATCTGTGCAATCCGCGCTCAATTCATTCACGTCAATATTTCTTAGTAATAGTTGCTTAGCAACAATAACCGAAACTTATCTAATCGCCATCAGTAAAATACTTATTATTGAAAAGTTCAGATGGCCATCTGTGGTCTTCTTCATCAGTTTTACTTCACCAAATTACATTTTCTGAATGCAAATGATTGATTAGTTGTTAAAAATATTGAAATTGATATATGTGTGCCTATAACTTTTGAGGAGTTCCCTCAATTCCTCATGGATCCCATCATCGGAACTTTCTTTTGATGATAATGGGACCAAACTGGAAGTATGTCCAGTCAGACAAAAAAAGATTTTTTCAAATCGGTCCATAAATGACGGAGTTATGCGGTAACAAACATAAAAAAAAATACACACGAATTGATAACCTCCTCTTTTTGAAGTCGGTTAAAAATGCTTAAAAATCCATTACAGTAAAAATAAAATATAGCTGCTTATCTACACAAAAATAAGTAAAATTGGGGTGTCGGTTTGTATACACTCAGCTACTACATCTACGTAGGCTACTTTTATTTCAGAAATTGTATTTATTTTCATTAATTTACGACATAAACGCGGGCGGAGCTTTGGGCAACAGCTAGTTATAAATAAATCAATTGAGTCTCCCACGCAAAGTTGAAATGATACAATTTGTAGAGGAAACTACCCGTCAATAACTATTCCTCTACATTTAACAATAATACGTCGAACCCTAATCGCCCTTCTCACAAAACTACAAAACTTGGAATAATATAAAGGGCACAAAATTCGCATTACTTCCGAATTTCGACTCGTCATGTCTACCATGACGAGGGTCGACTATTATTCAGTATTTGTATTGAAATAAATCTCCGTCGCTATCAAGAAATAACACATTTTAGATATCATTATGTATTAATGTTGTGTGTATGAAAAAAAAGCGGTGGTTCAGTAACCACCGCTTTTTTTTTTTTTTCACCCACTCAGTAGTGGGTAAGAAATCGACTTGGACTCAAGAGGTGCGAGTTTGACCCCGGCAGGGGCATTCTGTCAGAGCAAAAACCGAGCCACCGCAAAAACCGAACAAAATCTGGCTGTCAGATTGAAAATCGGTATTCCGTAAGAGCCCTTTTTGACGTTTAGTCAATAGATTTTGCCGTCACCGAGCAATCACAACTGTCAGTTTTGCGATCACAACTGTCAGTTTGCCATCGCTGTTTCTTAGAGAATCTGCCGGCCGGTGGCAGTGCCAATGAAAATTTCACTTTGTGGAGTTTATATGTACTAATGAAATGATTCGCCATCTGCTAACGGTGAAGGGAAACATTGTGAGGAAACCGACATGTCTTAGAAGAAATTCTAAACACATGTCTGATTCACCAACCTGCATTAGGCCAGCATGTGTGAATTAAGGCCTACACCTTCTCTCTCGATAGAGGAGAGGAGATCCATGCCCAGCAGTGGGACATAAATGGGTTGCTATTATTATAAAATAAATAAATAAAAAAATAATAATGTTACAGTATTTCACGGTGACCGTATTTTGTAACGCGATGAAATTTTTATATGGGGGAATGAGTTTATGTTTTAATTCATTTGCGAAAGAATTTTGATGGAGGTCATGTGTTAGATAGTATCTGTGTCTACATTACTCTATACGTTTACATTTATTCAGTAAATAGAGGTCAAAGCGTAATTAATTAATTAAATTTATAAATAGGTATATAAATAATGAATAATATTTATCAATTAAATAATGCGCGGCGGTGGCCGAGTGGGAAAGTAACCGACTTGCACGCAATAGGTGCGAGTTCGATCCCGGGTGGCAGTACCAATATGAATTTCACTTTGTGGAGCTTATAATTATGTACTAATCAAATTATTTGCCATCTGCTAACGGTGAAGAAAAACATCGTGAGGAAATCCACATGTCTTAGAAGTAATTCTAAAGACATGTCAGATTCAGTAATCCGCCTTAGGCCAGCGTGTGTGAATTAAGGCCTAAACCCTCTCTCTGATAAAGGAGAGGAGACCCGTGCCCAGCAATGGGACATATTTGTTGCTATTAATTAAATAAATATTAATGATGTGTTAACATTGAGGTACCCCATTTTTTTTAGAAAGATCCTGGTTTAAATTTTCTGGTTATAAGGCTTTTCTGTTAGGAAATAAATGCGAAAATAACTCCTCCACTGTTTGTTAGTTTGTTGTTTCCTTTTTACGACCAAACAGGTCTTAATGAAATTTGGCAAGAAGATAGATGGTATCCTGTGGAAGGTCGTAGGGTAATTTTTATCGCGACAACCAACATCAACGTCGTGTAGCCTGTGCCTAGATGATAATCTTTATAACATATTATATGGTGCCTAATATAACTAACGAAATATGAATTATATTCACCAGTGCCTACTTCTTATGCTATGATAGGTATGTGTTATCACAGTGTTGCATTTTTATAACATTTTGATTAGATAGTGTTAACGTAATAACGTTTTTCACGGTAGCAACATTGAGGCAGCAGTGAAATGAATGAAGTTTGAAATTAATTACTAACCTGAAGTTAATTTTTGACTCAGCTTACATGCTACCATACTTGTATTTTATAAAAGATTGTAACTATCTTGCGATTAAGAGTGGCCTGAGTTTCTTGCTGGTTCTTCTCAAGGCTTCACGTCAGTGAACTAGCTAACTATTTATAATTTATGACCTTCATAAGTATCACTTATAAAGGTCATAAATTATTATAAAGGCATTTGTAAAAATCAAACTCAAAATTGAATTTTGAGTTGGATTTTGAGTTTAAGTTTACCTTATGTGTTTTATGAACAATAAATACTCTTTTTAAATCCCTAAGCTTTTGGAAAAAACGGCTGAAAATAAAACATGAAAAAATACAAAATTAAAGGGAAAACAAGGCTTGCAATCGCGTTGTCTGTCAACCAGCATTTAGTCTGTCAGTGTAGAAGGCTTGAGTGGCATATTGAGAAATAAATACCGCGAAAATGTCGCTGTTGTATGTGAGAATATACTGCGATGAAAACTGTCTTTGATATTACTTAGTTGACATTAAATGAAGGGGAAAGTAAATAAAAAGTAACTAAGACTGGCAGGACAATATATAAGTAAGCTAGCCCGACTGGGAAATGAACTTTCGTCTTTAGTTAGTTAGACGGGGCGTTTTCCGAACCTAGCCACTCAAGCGGGCCTTTGTGCGTTAATTCCAAAAGACCAGCAGGCGTCCGAAGTCGCAGCAGGCCATCGGTAGAGTGCCCAGTTTCCTGAGAGTTCGTACCCTAAGGTCTTCTACGCAAAAGAAACACCCGCCCAAGTCCTTCTGGAATGAAGGATCATTCCAGAAGAACTTGGGCGGGTGTTTCTTTGGTTTCCATGCAGACCCTGCAGAGTATCTATTTATTTTATTAGAAGATTTATTTATCCAACTGTAGGGCTATGGTCGTAATCATGAGTTTAACTCATTAAAAAAACAAACAATAATTATATCAATTTAAATTTCAATATATATTATCTAAACCAATATCATAAAGAGAATAGATTTTTTTTTTGTTCGACCCATTTTAAAAAATTCTTTCACATACAGAAATCATACATTATTAGCAAGTAACATACACTACATTTTATTTAAAAAAAATGAAGGGTCCCTTACAAAAACTACATAACTACCCACCCGTGCTAAACCGGGACGTGCCGCTAATTAACAATAGTACGATAACAAGTAATTAGCAGTAATATACATTTTCAGTACATTATTAATGAATACGATGTTTATGTATTGCGATCATTTAACATGACCTTAACGCGAGATAAATCTCGTGTTGTGAGTAGTTTTGACAGATGGTTAAATTAAAGGCCTACTCCTACTTGTACAAGCGGTAACAAAAGTGTTTGACTCTTTTATTGTCTAGTATTAAAACTTAAATATAAAAAAACAACACAAATGAAAATATTAAAAAAGTAAAATTACTAGTAATAAACAAACAAATGTATACTTAAATACAAAATTAAAAAAAAAACGTTATTTTGCTTTAAAATTCGAATTCTGAATTTGAGATACCCATAACACAAATAACAATATTCCTTTTTTAAATTTATTAAAATTGCATAACAACTCTCGAATCGCCAGTACACGATTCATTCTGATTCACGTTTCTCCTATTCGTCCGTCCCGTTAGTAAATATAAAAAAACAACACAAATAAAAACATTAAAAATGTAAGTTTAAGTAGTTTAAGAGACGTAGGGAACCATACAAGTGAGCAAGCCTGACTGGGGAAGGACCTCCACCTTACAGAATACCACAGCCAAATAACTACATATCTATAGCGGTGTATTTGTGCTCCAGTGCGTAAGTACAGGTGCCCATGCGTTTTGCAAGAAACGTTTTTTATCCCAAAGATTCTCCATCTTAAAGCCCTGGTGCAAAACAATGGGTCGACAACAAGTTATAACTCTGGTACTGCAAGCGTCTATAGGCATACCTGCTTAAAGTTGGGTGCAAGCTAAATGCTATAATGCATCATCATAAAATTAAACGAAACTGTGAACGAATGATCATAAGTGAAAAATTTGCTACTTTTTATAGCAATCTCATTATTTTGAATATAACACTGGTACCTTTCATAAAACAATGTATTAAAATGTAATCTACTTGTGAAGTAATTACCTTCCTGTAACAATCCCATTAAATGCGGACCTCTACGTTTTCATAATAAGTTTACACAGACTAGATTATATTTCCGAGAGGATTTAAAATATGTATGAGAAAATTATGTTACGTTTTCTGTCTTTCTGTTTATGGTGTTTTTAATATTTTTTTTAATTAATAGGTCTAGTGCGGGAGTTATCTTTTATATAAAAAAAAAAAAAATTAAAAGGAAATTCTCCGGCGATGACGTGTCGCAATGCGTCCGAATATAAAAAAAACGAAGCTATGGAAAGCTGCGGCAACGGTACAGCACGATCTACAGTCATTTATTTATTTCATATTTCTTCAATTGTCCAAAAAAAAGTCAAAAATCAAAATTTCTGCATGACGTCATTGATAACTCGAGTTAAAAGCGCTTTCGGGTTACTGAGGCATGACTGGTATGAGCGACTTTTATCATAATTAATAGGTATTTAAAGTTACCATCATCTTAGCCGAAAGACGACCATTAATGGAGCTTTCAAAAGCTTTCCTCAACGATTGTCACATCATTCGGTCAAAGAAATTACTAGTAATAAACCAACAAATCTGTAAATTCAAATTTTAAATAACGATACTTTGCTTTAAAATTCGAATTCTGAATTTGAGATACCCATAACACAAATAACAATATTCCTTTTTTAAATTTATTAAAATTGCATAACAACTCTCGAATCGCCAGTACACGATTCATTCTGATTCACGTTTCTCCTGTTCGTCCGTCCCGTTAGTACAATATTGTTTGGTTGTTCAGTCGCCCTCGGGACCTCGCCGCGTTCGTGTGTCTGTGTGTAGTGTGATCGACAAGTGATAACGTTGCGAGTGCAAGTGGTAGTGCTCTGTGATTTTATTTTGGTGGGTACTTTATTTTGTTCTCTTTTTAAAATTTTATTTAATAGGTATTTATTGTTGTTGATATTGTCTTTTATATTATAAGTTGTTTCTCATACTTACGTATTTGTCGTTGTAATATTCTCTATACATATGTCTCAGGCGACTGACGTCCACTGCTGGACATAGGTCTCCCTCAAGGATTTCCACAGACCTTGTCCATTCGTTGTCCGTCGGCATAATGCATGTATCGTTGGGTTTAAAACACATTTAAATAATAGACACCAATTACACCTAGACTCGGCACATTCATTTGTGGATCATAATTTTTTTGTCCTGTCTCAATCGAACCCACAACACGGCGCTCTATACAAAAACCATTGGAGGTCACTTTACCCACTTACATTGTATGTAATAACTAGAGGTCGCCTAGTGGTCGAAATTCGACCGTAATTACTATTTGCAGTCCTTTTTTGTACGTGCTTCAAAACGGGTACAAAAGTTTTTTCTTCACGTTTATCACATTAAGTCAACTAATATGTAGCTAAGAATTTAATTACCTAAAACTAATTACAGCAAACAAGCCTGTCAAAAATACATGAATTACGTTTCGCATAATGTAATATCATACCAAACAATTAAACATAGACCCCATTTAAAAAGTACACAGACTTGATAGGGTTATGAATAAACTTAACATTAATGTAGGTTACAAAGTAACACTTATGAAGGTTATAAATTACGAATGTAGCAGGTAAGACAGAAAGATGATGTCAGCCAATTTAACTACGGCTAATGTGTAGAGCCATGAGAAGAACTAGTAAGAAACTAAGGCCACTCTTAGTAAGCGCCAGATAATTACAATCTTTTGTGAAATACAAAATGTGCATGATGCAGTTAAAACAACAGTTAAACTTATTAGTACATGTCTACTCAAAAAAAAACAATCTAAAATAAGATCCCACTTAATCATTCGAATTTCAAACCACACAGTGTCAGTTTAATAGATCCGAAAAAAGATGGCATTCAATAAATAAAAAAACATAATAACAAATAAACTCCCATTTTTATAATTCGAATTTCAAAACGATATACGAGTTTCTACTGGCAGTTTGATAAATTCGAAAAAGGAAGACACAACAAATGAATTTACGAATAAAACCTAAATCGCGAGTAGTAATTGTTCCATATTATGTGAAACATTAACATAGACAACAGGTGCTTAGTTCTCGCGCTAATTGTAACTGAACCGGTGGAAATAGGTTACTACAACGTACAACGAGTTACTAGCCACAACGACAGTTAATGAAAAAAAGAGCTGCGTCACGCTTCCACACTGCGCCGAAAATAATTTACATGCCATTTTCAATCCATTAATTTTTTAACTGTCACCAGTGATTTTCATAATTTGAATTTCAATACAATCTCTTGCAATTCAAATTATAAAAATCACAGGTGACAGTTTAAAATTCAAAAGAATTGGAAATGGAAGGCACAAAATAAAATTATATCTATACTTAATATTATAAAGCTGAAGAGTTTGTTTGTTTGGTTGGTTGAACGCGCTAATCTTAGAAAGTACTGGTTCGATTCGAAAAATTCTTTTTTTGATGAATAGTGCATTTATCCAGAAAGACTATAGGTTATATAACATCACGCTATGATCAATAGGAGTGGAGCAGTAGTGAGATATGTTGCAAAATCGGGGAAAAAAATATTTCAAATAACCACGCGGACGAAATCGCGGGCGACCCCTAGTCCATAAATAAAAACTAAATTGCGAATAGTAAATGTACGAGTATCACATTTTAAAAAATGCCGTAAATAGTAGTGTTTAGTTCTTGCGCTATTGGTTACTACAACGTACGAGTTACTACAACTGCAGCTTATGAAAGCTGTTTATGTAACTACTTCGTTGGCCTGGTCACAGTATACCTGCTGTTGGTCCTACTCCTGATCTCTATCCGGTCATCGAATTGCCGTCCCTTTGGAATATAAGAGATTGTGAGAATGCTCTACCTCTCCTAAAACTAATATAATATATCTAATCTTAACCTAGCTGCAATTTTCCTAAGCTAGGTCATTCAGCTCGTAGTAGTGTAATATTACACTCTGGCGTTCCCTTTAATTTAATCGACGAACATAAAACTTGTATAGTAGGAATGATATGACATGGCAAATTGCGACGTTAATAGGTAGATGTACTAATTTATGTAGATGACTGCATTAGTGGTGCAGTGGTTGAACGTATTGCTGTGTAGCGGTCTCAGGTTCGATTGCCGGGTTGGGTAGTATTAGAGCTGTCTTCTTCTTCTTATCGTTTAGTTATAGACCTGGTGACAGAATTGTTTTGATCACCAATATTTAGGCTTCTGTTGTTATCTAACGACTGTTAACAGTCCAAAAAGTTTGAAAACTTGCAGATTTTACGCCCCCCTATCTCCTAAAGCACATAAAGCCATTGTTTGTATTCCTGATCTCTCTTAGGTCATGTCGGATTATCTACCCATGGAACTACAAAAGTAAGGGAAATAAAGAGCACATCTGTTTGCGCAAACACTTAGTCTACTTAGTCTCCGTCGAAATTAGCCGCTAATTCAGTAAGGAGGACATTATTATCGCAACCTAAGTGTGATGATTTTGATCAAGTTTGTAATATTTTATTTTCCCCTTACTTGACTTTACCGATTTTATACTTAAATATTAAAGCAATGTGGAAAAAAAAATAATTAAATATTAAAGCAATGTGTGTGTGTGTCGGGTTCCGGCCCAGCGCACTACCAACTGTGCCATCCGAGCTCCTACTCCAGACTTCGAATAACTTACGTCACTCCAAGACGTAAACAAGCGGTGACTTTAAGAGGGCTCGGGAATATTAGCGGGCATGCTCTACTGGGAAAGGATCTCCACCTTACAGAAGACCACAGCCAAATACAGAATGAGTACAGATCTCCAGCGCTCATTTAGGGATGCTTAAAGCCCTAAATGAGGTCAGCTCAGGACCGAATGATGAGGGAGGAGGCCTTTGTAAGAAAGAAAGAAACATTTATTTGATACAACCAAAGAAGAACACAGCACAATTTGAGTCGATATGCACAAGCTTAGTAGGTACATACGAGCAGAAACAAAAACAGAAATTTTAACATATGAACATAACAAAATAATGTCCAGCAGTGGACGTCTTATGCCTGAGATGAAAAGCCTTAGTATAAAAAATGGGTCGGCAACACGCAAGTGATCCCTCTGCTGTTGCAGGCGTCCATTTGCTACGGTAACTGCTTAACATCAGGTGGCCCGTATGCTTGTTTACTGCCCTTTAATTTTACTGTAACCCGTTGACACACAGACGGATAGTAGCGGCTTAATAATAGCGTCCCGTTGTCACCGTATTAGTACAAAACCATAAAATACCTGAAAGGTAAGTTAAGTACAGTATAAATTCATGAAAAAATATAGCCCGGAGATGTCCGAGAGTGGCCTCATGCGAAACATTGCTCGGGCACCGTTCCAGTTTTGTGTTTTTTGGACTATTTGCCTGAATTTATTGCTATTGCCTTGGACTCATTTAAAGAATATAATCTGCAGAAACTTTAAATGTAACATAACGAGTTTATAACTGCAGATAATTTTAACAGTATGCAATTTTCGCTTCATTTTTTTTAGGTTATTCTTCTTCTTCTTCGTGTCAGTGGTACAAAGAATAATTAAATTGTACAAGCCCAGAATTTTGCCTCCTCTACGGCGTTATCAGTAGCTGCACATAGGTCACTCAGAGTGCAGGTAGTATAGGGCACAAAGAACAGGACAGGAGATGAGACATTGTTTGCAGGTGCGTACAGCATTCCCACCCTGTAGTTGTAACAGCAGTATTACAGCATTTTTTAGGTGTAAAACAAGCATGTGTAGTGCCTGATAGTAAGCAGTTATTTTAGCCTATAAAGTGTTGCGTACCAGAAGCCCTACAGCCACATTGGCAACTGAGTTTCATAACCAGTTGCCAAAGGAGAATAAATGTTCTTTAGCATCACACGCGTGAAAGTGTTGTGCTGGAATATCCCTGTGATAGAAGAACTATACTATCGCACTAGAGAACAAGCTCTGTGTCGCATGGGACTTTACAAACATACAATTAACGGACATAAATTACACCCAGACTCAGCACAACTCTTTGTGGGTCACACAAAGTTTTTTCCTGTGTGGGAATCGAACCCTCGAAACAACCTCGTACACATCACGCGCATACTGCAGCCACTGGACCACCAAGGCAGTTAAATATGATCTTCTGTAAAATCGAGGACCTTTCCTAACGTGTTTGCTCGCTTATGTCTTACCTCTCTTAAACAGCTAAATCCAATTCAACCAACATTTCGCCATGACATTCCTACCAACCATTAAAAAAAAACACCATCGCTTATTTAACCCTAACACAAACAACATGATTAATCGAACGGTTTCAAGATACCTTTGTTCTAATAATAACTACTACACTAACCCTATTATTGGCTAATCCTACCCAAAATGGCCAAAATTACTGGAAATTAATTAACAGTAACCGTCAAAACATATTATTATAGTTAGAGTTAATTATGTACATTTGAATAAATGCTTTGTGATAGACGTAAACAAACAGTTCTAAGGATATTTTGGGTCTGTTATTGTAGTTTTGGTGTGAGGATAAGGATTTTATCTTATTGTGTTGATTACATCGGTGGTATGTGTTCATTTATCGTGCTAATGTCCCATACCTTTCATCACATCAAGATTATTTTTGTCCGTAGGATATTCTACGAAGTATTAGGCTCAGAGCAGGCGGAACGGAGCGCAGGGGAGAGGATTTTTTTAATGCACTTGAAAATAAACTTGCACTAAACTTGCAATAAAGTGCATAAATGCTTGAACCTGACAAAAAATGCTCGCGCGTCCTCGAAGATATGCGGGAATCATACGCGTTTTGTAAAGAAAATGCCCGAGACCGCGCGGGGATTATTTCTCTCTGTCTTAGAAACCTTTAAAAACACAAATAAAATCGGTAAATATTTTTAGCATTTTTGCTATGCAATCAGCTCAAATATACTTTAATATTAAAGCAATGTGGAAAAAGACGAGCCCGGAGCAGGACTCGAACCTGCGCCTCTCGGGTTCCGGCCCAGCGCACTACCAACTGTGCCATCCGAGCTCCTACTCCAGACTTCGAATAACTTACGTCACTCCAAGACGTAAACAAGCGGTGGACAAATTCGAACTCTGGAGATCGATTTTATTTGTGTTTTTAAAGGTTTCTAAGACAGAGAGAAATAATCCCCGCACGGTCTCGGGCATTTTCTTTACAAAACGCGTATGATTCCCGCATATCTTCGAGGACGCGCGAGCATTTTTTGTCAGGTTCAAGCATTTATGCACTTTATTGCAAGTTTAGTGCAAGTTTATTTTCAAGTGCATTAAAAAAATCCTCTCCCCTGCGCTCCGTTCCGCCTGCTCTGAGCCTAATACTTCGTAGAATATCCTACGGACAAAAATAATCTTGATGTGATGAAAGGTATGGGACATTAGCACGATAAATGAACACATACCACCGATGTAATCAACACAATAAGATAAAATCCTTATCCTCACACCAAAACTACAATAACAGACCCAAAATATCCTTAGAACTGTTTGTTTACGTCTATCACAAAGCATTTATTCAAATGTACATAATTAACTCTAACTATAATAATATGTTTTGACGGTTACTGTTAATTAATTTCCAGTAATTTTGGCCATTTTGGGTAGGATTAGCCAATAATAGGGTTAGTGTAGTAGTTATTATTAGAACAAAGGTATCTTGAAACCGTTCGATTAATCATGTTGTTTGTGTTAGGGTTAAATAAGCGATGGTGTTTTTTTTTAATGGTTGGTAGGAATGTCATGGCGAAATGTTGGTTGAATTGGATTTAGCTGTTTAAGAGAGGTAAGACATAAGCGAGCAAACACGTTAGGAAAGGTCCTCGATTTTACAGAAGATCATATTTAACTGCCTTGGTGGTCCAGTGGCTGCAGTATGCGCGTGATGTGTACGAGGTTGTTTCGAGGGTTCGATTCCCACACAGGAAAAAACTTTGTGTGACCCACAAAGAGTTGTGCTGAGTCTGGGTGTAATTTATGTCCGTTAATTGTATGTTTGTAAAGTCCCATGCGACACAGAGCTTGTTCTCTAGTGCGATAGTATAGTTCTTCTATCACAGGGATATTCCAGCACAACACTTTCACGCGTGTGATGCTAAAGAACATTTATTCTCCTTTGGCAACTGGTTATGAAACTCAGTTGCCAATGTGGCTGTAGGGCTTCTGGTACGCAACACTTTATAGGCTAAAATAACTGCTTACTATCAGGCACTACACATGCTTGTTTTACACCTAAAAAATGCTGTAATACTGCTGTTACAACTACAGGGTGGGAATGCTGTACGCACCTGCAAACAATGTCTCATCTCCTGTCCTGTTCTTTGTGCCCTATACTACCTGCACTCTGAGTGACCTATGTGCAGCTACTGATAACGCCGTAGAGGAGGCAAAATTCTGGGCTTGTACAATTTAATTATTCTTTGTACCACTGACACGAAGAAGAAGAAGAATAACCTAAAAAAAATGAAGCGAAAATTGCATACTGTTAAAATTATCTGCAGTTATAAACTCGTTATGTTACATTTAAAGTTTCTGCAGATTATATTCTTTAAATGAGTCCAAGGCAATAGCAATAAATTCAGGCAAATAGTCCAAAAAACACAAAACTGGAACGGTGCCCGAGCAATGTTTCGCATGAGGCCACTCTCGGACATCTCCGGGCTATATTTTTTCATGAATTTATACTGTACTTAACTTACCTTTCAGGTATTTTATGGTTTTGTACTAATACGGTGACAACGGGACGCTATTATTGAGCCGCTACTATCTGTCTGTGTGTCAGCGGGTTACAGTAAAATTAAAGGGTGGCAAACAAGCATACGGCCCACCTGATGTTAAGCAGTTACCGTAGCAAATGGACGCCTGCAACACCAGAGGGATCACTTGCGTGTTGCCGACCCATTTTTTATACTAAGGCTTTTCATCTCAGCCATAAGACGTCCACTGCTGGACATAGGCCTCCCCCCACATCATTCGGTCCTGAGCTGACCTCATTTAGGGCTTTAAGCATCCCTAAATGAGCGCTGGAGATCTGTACTCATTCTGTATTTGGCTGTGGTCTTCTGTAAGGTGGAGATCCTTTCCCAGCAGAACATGCCCGCTAATATTCCCGAGCTCTCTTAAAGTCCTGAGGTAAAGACGACATAATTCTCTAAACCTCCTTTTCATGTTTGAGATTTCATATTCACATTCATATTGATAAAACCTTTTTTCTAAGGGTTCCACGTATAAGGCCAGCATTTAAAAAATAAAGAAAATAGGTTGGATTCAGCTATCAAAGCGTTCCGACTAGAGGCCGAGATTTTACCTTGCACTTTTAACTTAACCATTTTTGTTACAATTTAAACTTTATTGTAAGATAATAAGGTGTATTTTCGAGTGATTATAACTTTGAGGATACTCTGAAGGGTATAGTCGCGTACACAAATACTAACATTTCCTTGATTTAATTATAAGTAAACATAATACTTAGAAGCGGGGCAGACGGCATAAATTTCTTGTTATCATTATTTTCTAAGCGACAAGGATTATTTGTACAATTAATTATTTAGTATGAAGATACTAATTAGTATAATTGGGTTATAGTCTTGTTGTTATACGCAAACAAAGCTCAATGAAACTCAAAGGGTGGTCGTTATTTTGAATATGCGTATGTCGTATTTAGTAGAAGTCGACATTTTAACATCACAATGAGTAGGTATTTGTGTGAGTCATAGATTCATTTTCTATACTGCTTAGATGGCAAACAACCATACGGCATGACTAAAAATAAGCAGTTACAGTAGTCTATTACTATAGACGCTTTCAATGCTGGGCAGCATTCACGTGTTGCCGACCCGATTTTTTTTTTTTTTATTAGGAAAATAATCTCCGATACTTCTGGTATTGCAAGCGTCCATCGGCTATGGTAACTGCTTAAAATCAGGCGGGCCGCATGCTTGTTTGCCACCTAAGTAGTATAAAAAAAAACTGAACTCCCACAACTACACTACTGCATGTAGGCTATTATTATTTATACTGTGTGGCTGTAGTCTTCCCCAGTTGTTTTTTTTCGCTTGTATGGTGCCCTACCTCTACCCTCTACCCTAAGAAATTGTCATAGCCATGTATTCTATTTGTGAAATGTTTTGTTTAATGTGAAAAGCCTGGTACCTCATTAAGTTCCCAGGTTTTAAAAGAATGGAGTTAATAGATTTTTACAGTGCTTTTAGTATCGAACCAAATACAACATAGTCCACTGAGTTACGGTATAGCATAGTGGGATGACCACTTAAACCGTCAACCGAGCAGTCATTCGTTTAGTTGATCTATCATTGGTAAATATTCATTTGACAATGAGAGGTCATCTAAGATTGGTCAATGACCACTTCCACCATCTTTTATACTCAGGTACTTGAACTTCACTTTTACACAATGATAGGTTTGACTGCCTCGGTGGTCCCGTGGCCGCAGTATGCGCCTGCTGTGCACGAGGCTGTGGGTTCGATTCTCACACAGGAGAAAACTTTGTGTGACCCACAAAGAATTGTTCTGAGTCTGGGTGTAATTTGTGTCCGTTAATTGTATGTTTGTAAAGTCCCCCGCGACACAGAGCTTGTTCTCTAGTGCGAAAGTTGTCTTTTAAAAAAGAAAAATAAATAGTTTAAAGTTGAACACCCATATTATAACGGGCCATATTTTAATTTTACAAATGTATAATATACCGAAATGGTTTGTACTCTTGTTCGCACGACGCTAGCGGTACGCTCAGCTAGGTAACCATAATTGTGCAGGAAAAACTACACAATGAAATTAGCTTATAACATTTATTATATAACATCAGCTTCACATGGTGTTTGGGTTTCGTCTCTATTTGTTACCACAAATTTGTAACTCAAAAATTGCAGATAAATGTTAGGGACTTAAACTTTGGATTCGATTAATAATATAATAGTACAAATAAATAAAACATAAAAAAAATGGCTTTATTGCAAATGAGTTTCTTGCAAATTCTTTAGTAAATTTTTGGGGAACATGCTGTTATTTATTGGTTTTTATTACGATCTGAAGTATCATGCATATGATTTAAATACATAAATAATGGAAATAAAAACCATTTAACTAAAGTGAGTCCTCAAACAATATACTTATTCTAAGTGCCACTATCCTCCATTTTCTGCATCCGATGTTCTCTAATCCGCTTCCCCAGCTACCTTTTTCCGTTCCACGATCGGCTCTTGTACTCCACACTATATAAAATATATTATAATGCTCAATATAAGGGTGTGTATGCGTCGACTGGCTTGTTGATTTACCAGAGACACTGACTGCTATAGTAAAATAATGCTAGTAAATTTATGGGATTTTATAATAAAAATGTTATTAAAAAAAACTGATGTAAGTGTACGTAAATTTATGTCAAATCCCATACATTTGCTTTCTATATTATTCGATTTGATTATCATTTATGCTACTTGTCGGGCAAAATAGAATAAAAAAACAATTCATCCATCCATCCATACTTACAAACTTTCGCGTTTATAATATTAGTAGGATTGTTTCGGCCTACTACTCGCAACTTGCGTACTCACAATAGTAGTGTTACATCAAGTCATTGTTTCTTGTTTACATCAAGGTAACACCTGAGAATGCAAGTGTTATGCTGTTGTACTATAATATCTACGTTTAAAATATAAATTGGTGTCTAAGTACCTGAGCAAATATTATTCTAATATTTCCAAATCTGTTTAATGGGTGTAATTTGTGTCCGTTAATTGTATGTTTGTAAAGTCCCCCGCGACACAGAGCTTGTTCTCTAGTGCGGGAGTTGTCATTAAAAAAAAGATGAGGGTGAACATATTGTTAATTTTAAAGTTGCTAAGTATTACCTTGGTTAAAAAAAATGAAAACTTTAAATAAAACTCCGTTAAAACCTATTTCTAAACCTAGTCAAAAGATATTTAAACAAAAAATAAAAAAGGCTTAAAATATCCCAAATCATTATATTATATAATTTAAATCCTTGCAACGAAGAAATATAGTCCTATCCTTCTAATATTATAAACGCGAAAGATTGAAAGAATGTATGGATGAATGTTAATTACTCTTTCACGCAAATACTAAGTCACGGATCCATCCCCTCTAGACAAGTGACATAAACGGTAGTCGAATCGAAAAGTAAAAAAAACAAATGTATGGAATTTGACGTAAGTTACGTTAAGTTTTTACGTAAACTTACGTCAGAGGGGCTGGATTACTTTTGGCATAGAGATAGATTATATTCTGGATTAACAATAGACTTTTTTCCCGAAAAAACTCTGTTTCCAAAGGATTGTACGCGCGGGCGAAGCCCTGGGCGGAAGCTAGTAGAGAATAAGTATAGAAATCTATAGATTACTATTTTCAATTGAGAGGTACTTCGTATTGGAACTAAAATAGAATTTCAAAAGTTAAATAAATCAATAGTTAATTGTCTACTGGCCTATTGGTCTTAAGTGTTAATCTGACTTCTAAGCCGCAGATCATAGGCTCAATTCCTACACCAGACAAAACTTTTTGTCAAATCTATAAATGTTTGCCCCAAGTCTGCATGTAATTTGTGTCCGTGAATTGTCCATGTTTGTAAACTCGCCTAAAACACAGGACTTGTTCTCTAGGGAATTGTCTTTACAAAACTTTGTAATTTATCAGACATTTACTAATATAAATAATATTTGGTTTTTGGATAAGCCCGACTGATTCAGTTTGCAATTTCATGAATACCTATCACATATACGTTAATTTTATCTCTATAATATCTAATTTAAATTCGGTTATAGCATTTTGGTCCTTATGCGAGGCTATTATAGATCAAAATAGGAGTTAGCACATGTCAGTTTTAATCCGCTAGCTGAACTCTAGCGTCGTGCATTGTGCAAAGTTCAAAGGGAAAACAAAAGTTGATAATTCCGTTCTGCAGCTCGGCTTAGTTCACATTGAACATTACATTTGGTGCAGGTACCTACTTATCTATACCTATAAGGGATATCAAAAAGCTTTTCGAGGAAAGGATATATGCATATTATATTCGTACTTACATAACATGTACACACGGCAACGGAGTTATAGTCCGGCAACTTCGTGCGCGACCGTCCCGCGGGGTGACAGGCGTTGGCGGGAGCGAGGTACCCACGATGTTAGCGGGTAGCGGGTGGTGTAGCGGGGAAGGGAAACGCGTGCATCGTGTGTAGCCGTGTACTAAGAATGACGCGCTACCTCGCCCCCGCCACCGTCTGTACCCCGCGGGACGGTCGCGCACGACATTGCCGGACTATAGCTGTACAGAGCCGCTATATTATGAAGATTCGTTTTTTAAGAAAACTATTGTATATATTTCTATGGTATTTGGTAACAATGCACAATTAGACTAAACCTACAGATAAAAATATATTTCACACAAATTCTTACATTGGTTTTTCTAAAAAACTAATCTTCATATAGCGGCCCTGTACAGCTAATTCCGTTGCCCACCGTACGTTTCAATATTGAAAGTTAATAAGTTAGTATACAATGTCTAGACCGACTTACACTTATTATGAAGGTTTTGTCCCAAGCATCAATCAAACCACGATTTATGGTGGTACTAAGCAATGCATCAACAGGCCAGTCCGATACTAAGAACATTCAAGAATTGGATCTCATCTTCGCAAAGTAATCGTGTAATATTTTTTTTTATAAGAACGACAACATTTTAATCACACTAATATACCTCTTATATATTGTGAATTTCTTGATACAAAACCCAATATTCATTATTGCCTCGAAACGAAATCAAACCCGGGATCAGCAATCATATTTAAAGCCCGCCTCTCAACTTACGCACAGCCAAAATTTTAATAAGATAAACACAATATCGCACCCGCAGGAGAGCAATGACTTAAGATGAGACACACCTGATTTGCAATTTTCATCTTATGCCTCATTACAGTTAAGGTTCAAAATTGTCAAATGGTACTTCTCAACTTACGCCTCTGTTCTACTGAAGGTGCGATATGATTTAATTAGTGACAAAATTTTCCAAAACAAGCAACAGCCATCCCTAACACGTCATCCTTAAACAGTTAACTTAACGCTTAAACGTATTACGTCATCAAACATGGCGCTATTTGTATTAATTTTGACAAAACGTAAATTAAACTGTCAAGCCACAACGTTCAGACGTAATTTGTATCTGTACGCGAGTGTACTTAATTTATTAATGAAACTGTATTTTGATGGTGGATGATTCAGGAGTGGTTATTTGCGACATGTTTGTTATAATGTGTAATGTTTAGTAATGTATGTACGTCTGTATATAATTATAAAGAGTAGTAGTAAGAGAGGTAGGGCGCACTACTAGTGAGCAGGCCCGACTGGGGAAGGACCTCCACCTTACAGAAGACCACAGCCAAATTACTACACAGCGGTGTAGTTGTGTTCCTGTATGTGAGTACAGGTCTCCAGCGCTTATTCAGGCGTGCGTTTTGAAAGAAACGTATTCCTATCCCAGGGTTACTTCCATCTTAAAGCCCTGGTGTCAAAAAATGGATAGTGTATACGCAAGTGATACCTCTGGTATTGCAAGCGTCCATAGGCTACGGTTACTGCTTAACATCAGGTGGGCCGTATGCTTGTTTGCCAATCAAGTAGTATAAAAAAAAATAGTTTAATTACTTGCTTTCAATTCTATTCAATTCAACTACCATTTATGCCACTTGTCTAGAGGGGAAGACTTAATGCCGTACTTTGTGTCTACCAAATTATAAATATCATCATCATCTCAGACAAAAGACGTCCACTGCTGGACAGTATGTCTCCCCCAAGGATTTCCACAACTCTCGATCCTGAGCCGACCTTGTCCATCGGTTGCCCGCAACCTTTACCAGGTCGTCGGTCCACCTTGTTGGAGGCCTGCCCACGTTTCGTCTTCCAGTTCGTGGTTGCCACTCTAGAACCTTTCTGCCCCAACGGCCATCAGTGCTGCGAGCTATGTGCCCGGCCCATTGCCACTTAATGGAGGCAATTCTTTGAGCTATGTCGGTTACTTTGGTTCTCCTACGGATCTCCTCATTTCTGAATTTCTGATTAGATCTCGCAAGGAAACTCCAAGCATAGCTCTCTCCATTGCTCGTTGGGTGACTTTGAGCCTTCGCACGAGGCCCATAGTGAACGACCACGTCTCAGATCCGTATGAAATCACTGGCAACACACACTGGTCAAAGATTTTCGTCTTGAGACACTGTGGTATTAGGGACGAGAAGATATGACGTAGCTTCCCAAACGCTGCCCAGCCGAGTCGGATTCGACGAGTGACCTCTTTCTCGAAGTTGTACCTACCTAACTGGCCTGTATGTCCCAGGTAAACATACTCGTCAACAACTTCGAGTTTAGAGCCTTCGTGGGTGCGGTGGGTCAATGTATACCACGACTATAAATATAAATATACTTATTTCATAATAATGTTTCAACGATTAGTGCTTCTATCGTGCGTAAGAAGTGCGTATAAAATTAAGTCTCGCAGCTGTCTACTTACGATGACGCGATGAATGACAAATTAACTTCCTCTTTGTCTTGCATGTGATAATTTATTGTTTAATTAAGGACATTTTCTGACGACCGTGTTTAATGTATTATGTGTATCGGATATATATTTTTTCTTTACTCTTTTTAGTACCTAGGTATCTATAATATATTTCACATACATAGCATATTTTTTTTTTTTTTTTATACTACTTGGGTGGCAAACAAGCATACGGCCCACCTGATGTTAAGCAGTATCCGTAGCCTATAGACGCTTGCATTACCAGAGGTATCACTTGCGTGTTGCCAACCCATTTTTTTACACCAGGGTTTTAAGATGGTTACTTCCATCTTAAAACCCTGGTGTAAAAAAATACCCTGGGATAGGAATACGTATCTTTCAAAACGCATTCCTAAATGAGCGCTGGAGACCTGGGCCCCAATTCTGCTCATTTATGAATGGGTTAATTGAATCTGATTTGATTCTCAATTGAATCTCAGTAGCATTTTTGGTATTCTGCTAATCAATTTAAGACCAATAGTTGGAAAACCATTGGTCTTAAATTGTTTAGCAGAATACCAATAATGTAATACCAAAAATGCTAATAATTTAAGACCAATGGTTTTCCAACTATTGGTCTTAAATTTATTAGCAGAATACCAAAAATGCTACTGAGATTCAATTAATAATCAATTCAGATTTAATTGAGCCATCCGTAAATTAGCAGAATTAGGGCCCTGTACTCACACACAGGAACACAACTACACCGCTGTGTATATTACTGTGACGTTTAAGATTTTAAGAAGAAGATGAAACAAATTTAACCAACTGGCTTATGAAATGATCAAGAGTCTAGGGTATTCAATCGATAGGTTTTAATTTAATCGACAATCATTTTCAATAGAACACTGTGAATGCCAGACGTCAAATTTTGCTTTCTGAACAAATAAATTATTTAATTTTAATTTTAACTAATAATAAGTAATACTTTACACATTATTATATGTAATTGGAACTCTAGAAGTGACATAATACAGTTTTTACGTGTTTGCTGCTAAATCTACAGTACAAAAACCGTTTACCGGTCTGCGCAGTGACACGCAGATTTCAACGGACGGAATTTGAAGTCATCGTGTAAAACCTGGGGAGTATTTTACTTATTAACCACCTCAACACTCCACAATACATACATATAATGCTGGAAGCTAGTATTTAACAATCTATACTATATATATTTGTAATTTATATGTGTTAAAACCAGCATTTAACATAACAGTTTTTACACTTGTCATATTGTCATACTGTTTTTCAAAGACAAATTAAACGCTTAATCTAAGCATACATGACATACACACTGTACAATTTACCTACATTGTTAATATTTATAGCTAATATCAAGTAATTTCACATAATAAATCAACCATTCATCACTACACATTAGTAACACTAAACTTTAGCCTGATAATATCAGTTATTGTCACTTTCATTCACTGTTTTTTTCAATTTAATAGTTCAGAACTTACTTCTGCTCACCCTATTATTAAGTATTTCCCTTGTCAAATCATTTTAAAATTTTAACATTGATTCTGTAACTATTGTAATGGCCAATTAAAATATCATACTTACCTACCTATCTTAAATCTAAGTCATTTTTGTTCAAAATTCTAATCAAAACTTACTTAATTTCCCTAATAGTTTGTAAATCCTAACTTCTTATTGTTTGTTTTAATTTATTTTCACTCCTATAACATCTTTATTTGTCTTATTTCTTTCTCTCAGCTGTTTTTTTTTTTACTTCTAGGGACTTGGTGATATTGAAGGTCATTTCTACAATGAATTCTCATATAATGACCCGCAAAACAAAGGCCAAGGAAACAGAAACACAGCTTAAATTAACGCTGCTAGAATTGAAAAAATGCAAAGAGGACAACGGTCAGCTGTTGAAGGAACGCAGTGACTGTGAAGAAGAAATGAAATGTTTAAATAATAGGGTAGCTGAGTTGAAGGGACAATTATCTGCATTTCACACTCAATATATAGACATATCGGACCAACGGAATAAACTACAGGAAGAATTGGAGTCATTCAGTAGCTGTCATGATACATACACAACGTCTCTCAGTCGCATTACTGAGTTAGAATTAAATCTAAGTAAGGCCCATTTGCAAATCATTTCCCTTAAAGAAACAATACAGGCTATGAACCGTAATGGGACCCAGAACCTTTATTCTGAGCTTTTAGGTAATAAAATAGGTATTTTAAACGCTTTAAAATGTAAATGTAACTTTAAGTCATCATTTTCTACCACTAGTTTTAAGAAATCTAGAAAACATTTTAAATTGAGGAAATTAGTTAAAAAACTTGAATCCGACCTCAGGAGGTCAACAAACATGAAAAAGTTATCTCAAATTAATGGGGATTTAATCAATGAACGTGTAACTTTACTCTCTGATCTAGACAATTATAATGAACAATTGGTTAATAGTAAGTTATTATATGAACAACACACACATGAACTTGAGACACAAATTTCAGACTTACAATCACACCTGACAAGGACTATCCTTGAACATGAGACACAAACACACGAGTACATTCTTAGATATGATGAGATTGCAAGGGTTGGTAGGGATAATCTGAAACAGGTGATTTCTCTTACTGATAATAAGATTTGCTCAAACTGTACACAGATAACACCATGTAGTACAGATGTGTCACCTTTGTGTCAGACAGAGTTGTTAAACAGTTCACCGGAGCCTCTGTTCATTAATCAGAATAACTCAGATTGCTGTCTTACATCTAATCACCACAGTGAGTCTAAGACAAGTCATACAGTCAAGACCTCTGCTACAAATAATGTTATCATGCTTTCTGACCAGATAGGTAGAGATTTAGGTAATTTAATTAATTGTTATACCGAGTACTCAATAACAAATATTTGTTTACCTGGAGCTAAGTTTAGCAATGTTATTAATAATTTAAAGTCTGCTAGCTTTAATGAGCAATCTATAGGGATTATTTTATTTGGTGACAGCTTAAATGTCACTAAAAAAGATATTTTGCAGTTAACTGAGGTAATGACAACACTTCACAATAGCTTAGGTTGTAGATTTATTTCCTGTGCCTTGCCATATTCATATGCCTTAACTGAAAAACAAAATAGGCATATTGAAAAACTGAATTTATTAATTTATAATATTACATGTCGCCATAGCGACTTCATTTTATTTTTCGACACTAATATATTTATTAGTAATTATTTATTAACTGAAGATACTATGTATCTTTCCTTATTTGACAAACGACAGGTTGCTAAATTATTAGCATTTAGTTTATTTACTGACACAGGTACTTGTAAAGTATTAAAGGACTTAGTTAATCATAGTATTAGTAGTAGTATAGTATGTAGTACTATTAGCAATTTTGATACATCTTGTAGTTTAAACTACTAGATGCGACAAAGGGTAAGCAGTCATGTAGCCTAAACTTATTTCACCAAAATATTCAGGGCTTATCAGGCAAGATGTTAGAAGTAGAATTATTTTTGAAGGAACACAGCATTCACATTCTTTGTGTCACTGAGCATTGGCTAAAGAGTGACCTTAAGTTAATAAATAATGAGTATTATACTATAGGTAGTGCATTCGTAAGAAAGAAAGCTATTCATGGTGGCTCTCTAATATATGTTTGTAATAGTATTAAATGTAAGGAACGTAAAGATATAGCAAAACTTTCTATCGAGCGCACTATTGAAATATCCTGTGTTGAGCTTGAGCAACATATCGTAGTTTGTGTTTACCGACCACCGCAGGGTGACTTTAGTACATTTGAAACAGTAATGGAAGATTTATTAAAACGTCTTTGTGTTGGCAGTAAGTATGTAGTAGTTTGTGGTGACTTTAATGTCAACTTACTTGAAGAGTCAGCTATTTGCAGTAGATTAATTAGCTTGTTTAGGTCTTTTGATTTACATCATTTATTTTTTGAACCAACCAGGATCACCTCGCATTCAGCTACATGCTTAGATAATATTTTTTGTAATTGTCAGTATTTAGGAAAATCTATATTAAATGATTTGACATCTGATCACTGTGGCCAAAAGGTTATAATTCAAACAAACACAACACCTAAAGTTACTAAGATCACATGTAGGCCAATGACCTGTGGACGCCTAGAACACTTCAGTGATAGTATAGCCACCAAAGTCATCAATATAGACATTACTCTGGATGATCCAGATGTGCTTTACGAGTCTTTGTTTAATATAATTAAATTAGAATATGAAAATATTTTTAAGCCTAAAACTTTCTTTAAAAACATCAAAGTTAATTTCTGTGACTGGGCAACGAACGGCATCTATAAAAGTAGGGCTAGGCTATATGAGCTATATGGTATGAAGCAATACAATACTAATCCAGCATTCCTCCTTTATGTTAAAAATTATTCAAAAACTTTTAAAAGGGCTTGTTCTATAGCTAAGTCTCTATATTTAAGTAATAAGATTAAGCAGTCAGATAATAAAGTAAAAGCAACTTGGAATATTATCAATAATGAAACTGGTAGAATCAAATTGCGCGATGACAACTTTCAACTTAAGCATGATGATAAAGTGGTCTCAAATAATTTAGATGTAGCGCATATGTTTAATAATTTCTTTACAAACATACCAATCAACACAACTAGCTCCTTAGATTCTTGCCCAGTTAAAGCCGAGAACTTGGTAAAAGGAAGCGTGGGAGAGTGTAGCGTTTTATTTTGTTTTAAGTATATTGACCCTAATGATATATTAAAAGCGTTCAAGACATTGAATTCAAAAAGAACTGCTGACTTATGGGGTATTTCTGTAAAACTAGTTCACAATATAATTTTGAATATAGCTCCACATCTTGCAGCAATATTTAACAGATGTGTTGATACAGGCGTATTTCCTGATCTAATGAAACACAGTAAAGTAATACCTTTGTTTAAAAACGGATCTAAAAATGACCCGAATAACTTTAGACCAATATCCATATTGCCTGCTATTAGCAAAATTTTTGAGAAAATTATGTTATTGCAATTAGAGAGTCACTTTAATATAAATAATTTATTACATAATGAGCAATATGGTTTTAGAAAGGGTCGTTCTACAGTAGATGCAGGTGTTAAATTGTTAAAGCACATTTTTAGAGCCTGGGAAAATTCAATGGATGCTATTGGTGTTTTCTGTGACCTGTCAAAAGCCTTTGATTGTGTTGAACACAATACGCTCCTGAGAAAACTCAGGCATTATGGTATAAGAGATGCTGCACTCAACCTAGTTGCCACCTACCTTAGTGATAGAGTTCAATTCGTTGATATTAGCGGAAGTAGATCTTCAGGATTATCTGTAGGTATGGGTGTCCCACAGGGCTCAATTCTTGGTCCTTTTCTCTTTTTAGTTTATATTAATGATTTGCCTTTCCATGTACAGGATTTTTGCGACATTGTACTATTCGCAGATGACACGTCACTTATATTTCAGGTAGACCGTAAAGAATCAAATCTTGAGACTGTGAATGGTTCACTTGCGAAAGTTCTGGACTGGTTTAATGCAAACAATCTACTGTTAAACTCAAAAAAAACTAAGTGTGTTAAGTTTACCATGCCCAATACTAGAAATCTTACATTAAGTAATATAATTTTGAACGGTGAATCATTAAATTTCGTTGAATCTCCAGTGTTTTTGGGTTTGACTTTAGATCGCAAGCTTCAGTGGGGTGCTCATATATCGTGTCTTGCAGGGAAACTTAGTTCCGCAGCTTTCGCAGTAAGAAAAGTAAGGCAGTTTACAGACATAGAAACAGCTAGGCTTGTTTATTTTAGTTATTTTCATAGCGTTATGTCTTATGGAATACTACTATGGGGAAAAGCTGCTGATATTGAAACTATATTTATACTCCAGAAAAGAGCAGTACGCTCTATTTACAATTTAGGAGCACGAGTTTCACTTAGAGAAAGGTTTAAAGAAATAGGCATTCTGACAGTTGCATCTCAGTACATTTTAGCCAACATCATGTTCGTTAAACAAAATTTACACCTGTTTTGTAAAAACAGTGATATTCATTCAATAAACACAAGAAACAAACACAAACTTGTTGGTACATATCACCGCCTACATAAAGTCCACAATTCATTTGTGGGACTCGGGGTACGTTTTTATAACAAACTACCTCTTGAAGTTATGAACCTACCCTTACACAAATTTACACTAGCGGTAAAAAATCATCTTTTAAGCAAGGGTTATTACACTATTAATGACTTTCTAAATGATAAAAAGTCATGGGGTTAGTTGCTAATTTTGATACAGAATTATATAAGAATAATAACTACAAATTTGTAAGGAGACGTTTTGTGATCATTATTGACTTTCTATTTAGTTTTTTTTATTTTTTATTATTATGTCCTGGATTGTCATGCTCACTGAAATGGAAATGACCCGGCCAATACGACACCACAAGCAATGGCTTGTGGTGTCGTATTGGCCGGGTCATTTCCTTCCCTCTAATATGGCGAAGGAAATGATGGCTGGTCCGTGCGTCATGCTCGTGAACGGGTGCTACTTGGGGTGGCTGGTCAATCTTGGCATGATTTATTTTTTAAATAATAAAGATATAGTTTTTAGATTCTTATTAAGAACGCAATGTGATCTCGACACGTTTCTATCTTATACATACAAAAGGAAAGGATCCCTCATTGCCTTACAGTGGAAAGCTAAATTCATTGTCTCCTTATTAAAATTTTTTTTTTTTTTACTTAAATTTAATTTTGTATGGAATATTGGGTTCCGTCCCTTTTTGTTAACACTAATATTGTAACTCATACCAAATTGTAAATGTTATACTCTGGCAATTAAAAAGAGTGGCCCGAGTTTCTTGCCAATTCTTCTCGAGGCCCAACCCTAGTCAGCGAATTGGCCGTAGGAAAAAAAGTATGCTGGCATTTGTTTTTATGACGTTCATAAGTATCATGTATTTGATCTATATGAATAAATGAGTTTGACTTTGACTTTGACTTTGAATGATCTTCAAATTTGACTGCCTTGGTGGTCCAGTGGGTGCAGTATGCGCCCGCTGTGCACGAGGTTGTGGGTTCGATTCCCACACAGGGACAAAACTTTGTGTGACCCACAAAGAGTTGTTCTGAGTCTGGGTGTAATTTGTGTCCGTTAATTGTATGTTTGTAAAGTCCCCCGCAACACAGAGCTTGTTCTCTAGTGCGGGAGTTGTATTTTTAAAAAGAAAAGAAAGAAAAAAATGTCACAATTCCCATGCTATGTGAAATATATACTTACTACATATACATATGTTTGCCAATCTTAACCTACCATAGAGAGAGAAGATATCTATGGATATAATATGGGTATCAAACCTGTGTTATACCTAAGAAGCTCTAACAAAATGCGCCTAAAATATTTCGTTGAACAGTTTCTATGACTATTTTCTAGCTTACGAATTCAGTACCTATCTATCTGTCAAGATAAACCCAAATACGATGCGGTTACTTCTTTTGTTTTTTCAATACACCATTTAGCGCAGTCGGCTTTTATGATGAGGGATCCTAATAAATTAAATTAGTTAATATTCTATTGGTATATTATTATTTCGCCTGTATTGAAACCCCCTAAACGTACGTTCACGGCAACGGAGATAATACATATATGTATACAGGGCCGCTATATGAAGACTAGTTTTTTTAAGAAAATCATTGTATATATTTGTGTAGAATTAAGTACCAGTGTGCAATTAGACTAAACCTACAGATAAAAATATATTTAACACAAATTCATACATTAGTTTTCCTAAAAAATTCTTCATATAGTGGCCCTGTATCCATATGTCCGTTGCCGTGTGTACATAAACCCACTCTAAATCATCACCCTCAATTCCCTCAAAATAACTCCAGAAAATATTTCCAATCTCGCTAACCGCTAGAATACAAAGAAAGCATCCACTTTATTATTGGAATGTATCATTCTTATCATCCACTGATAACAGTGACCAATGCTCCGCAATATCATTTATGTCGTAACATCCTAAGCGACCTTGGTAGTTATATAAAAATCAACGGTAATTCTATTGCATAAGGTTGGTTTTTCAATGCAGTATTGAATGGATATGTATAAATGGGTACTCGTATAAGGGTCAAAGAACATTGGCTGATTAGGCCCGCCGATTGCCAGTACTTAGAACGAACGTGGTGTTTCAATGATAATGTATTTATGAGTGACTGTTTTACTTTGAGGGTAGTTTGTGTATTATGAGTAGTATGAGAATCACGTGCGAGAATGTCAAAGGATTTACGCACACTGATATTCTTAGTACAAAGCTATACAAAAAATATTATTAAAGATTTTTTTAGCACTAGATAACAAGCTCTGTGTCGAGGGGGACTTTACAAACACACTTGGCTGCCTTCGCGGTCCAATGGCCGCATTATGCGCCTGCTGTGCACGAGGTTGTAGGTTCGATTTCCATACAAGACAAACTTTGTGTGACCCACAAAGAGGTGTTCTGAGTTTGGGTGTATTTTGTGTCCGTTAATTGTATGATTGTAAATTCCCCCGTGACACAGAGCTTGTTCTCTAGTGCGGGAGTCGTCTTTTTTAAGAACACAAATTACAAACACAAAGTACATCTATTTCACCTCGATCAAACTCGATCACACATCGAACAAATATCACCTTCGCACAGAGATATAATTAGCGAAGTAATCACAAACCAACCGTAAGTTCAAACCGTCAAGTAAATTGATTAAGTGACGTCACATAAAGCGCAGTTGTTCAGGTCACCTTGCCATTTACTACTTATGTTATCTTTACCAACACACGATGCATTTAACCAGCATAACTTGTATCAAACTTCTAACACCTAATTCGCGGTGCGAAATTGCCATATGTTTTTCTGGAGTGTCTTAGTAGTTGGTGGATATTTCATTTTATTTTGTTTATAATATTGACAGGGTATAAAAGTGTCAGTTACCATAAAACATCTTTGTTTTTCATCCGTAGTAACATATAATTTTCAGACAAATATTTTAATGTGATGTCAAGTAACATAACAGTGGGTTTTTTATCCTTTAGTAAACAAAACAAATATCACAATTACATCAAAATGCGCATGATGAGTAGAGAACCTAGTATGTTTACGCACAAAACAGTTTAGTACCTTACTTGAAAACAGTTTTTTTGGCCAATCTAGATTTTCAACCACTGGGCAATCTTGAGTATTATTTTAATTTTTACAAACAAAATACAATTAGCTCCGAAAAGGGTTTAAAATATTTTCTTCTATTATAAAACAAAGTAAAGTTGATTTAGGCAAAGATTTTTACTTGGATTATACCACGAAAGGTTACAGAAACGTTTCCAGTTACCCTCGCCATTATCCCCGCGGTTAACCACGACTTTGTCTAACATTTATTTTGTCCCTCCCCGGTCCCGGCCAGAGTCGAAACGGGGCATATATAACTATAATATATGAAGATACATAAGGAGTAACAAAATGATTTTGTTGTAAAAATATAGAGCAAAATATTTAGCTTAAAAATGTGTGGCATTCTTTCATTTTTTTGATTGTTGATAGATTTGCGTAGAACCATGTTTACTTTTGGTGTTGAAAGTTTAAGTATTTTACATGATATCCTATACTCGTAGAAGTCTGTAGTCAAATACATAGTCGTAATATAGTTTTGTTTCTGAGCGTGAGTATGTCTCCATTAAAACAAAAAGATGATGTTTTTCTAATTCCAGGGTTATCTTATTTTTTAGGGCATTTGCCACCTTAAGAAGTAGAATTAAAATTAGTGGACAACTAAATCACAGCGAAATCAAATAAAAAATATCAAAGTTTATATTTTAAAATAAGAGACTTGTGTTGCATATTATTATATTGGTTGCTTCAATGTTATGTTACCCATAAATAAATAAAAAAGCATTTATTCATCGAACCGTATCTTCCGCCCCTGACCCTGCGTTATCAACAAAGTTCATAAAACTCTTTATCCTGTAACGTGACAGAATATTTTTTGTCCGCCAAACTTATCGATAAACACACTGTGTTCATCAATTTAGGGTGTTTGTTGCTACCGCGCACTGAGAGTGCCTCTACTGTCATGTTATACCTTACCGTTTTATGGAATCAAAACAGGAACACAAACTTTTTTATAGTTAGAAGATAAAAGCAATAAATTTTGAACACCTTAGCAGTACCCAATTATTTTTCAGCTGAGGTGATAATATTTTGTTTTGTTATTGTGTGTCTATTGTTTTTGTTTATATCTATTATCCTGTGTATGTTTGAATAAATGCTTTTCTTTCTTTCTTCTTTATATTTACTTTATTGATAAAACAACATTAAATTCACACCGTAAGACTAACAAGGCAGTCTCAAAACTAATCAATTGCACAGTAAAATACTTCTTGAAGATGCTTCACAAAAACTCGGCATTGCCGTTAATCTTAGGGTTTCCTTTATTAAAAACAAGAACGTTCTACTACAAAGCTGTTAACTATCTTAGACAAACTTAAAACAAACTTAGTTTACATCTTACTTGAGTAGTTTGTGGCATAATCATCGCTTCAAAGGACGATAACGTTAAGTATAGAATTTTGTTGAAGTAATGAGGGTATCTTGCGTCTGGCGTTGATGTCGATACCTATTATTGTTTGTTTGAGCAGCCGTGTATAAACTTCGTAACAACGGCTTTGTTTGGTAGGACGTTGTACATGAACATGTTAACATAGGTGGGTAGTAGGTAGAAGGCCGATCGCGTGTATTCCCTACACTCCTGATATTAGAATTTAGTATCTGTGTAAGGTCCACTCAAAACTTTTTTCTAATACCGCGGGGATGTAGAGGTGCTGCTGGCCGTCTGACCATAGATAAACCTCTCGCGTTAGAAAATAAATGTTTTTGAATATTTAAATAATATGATTGAGGTAATAATAAAAGTCTTGTGTGGATTCCGATAAGTATATATCGCGAGTATTTTTATACAATTGTGTTTGTGATGTTAGCTTCTTTTGAAGATTAATAAAAGGAATATATCGAAATATAAAAAGGTGTTTTCTTTCACTTAGTAAGAAGTCCAGCGTAAAACACTTCTCACTTTTGCAAAGCCAAACAAGACCACATACACATAAATTAGTAAACAAGCAAGAGCTGGGGCTCTACAGAACTACGTTCAAGCGATCTTAGACATTATCCTAAATTCCTTTAGGCATAATATCCAACATGAGCGACAAACGATATAACGCGACGCATTGCGATAAGTAACGAAGGTATTAAAACGTAGCTGCACTTACACTGAGCCTTCGCAAAAACTGAAAGCATCTAGCAGGCTACGGTAACCGCTTACCATAAGGAATACCGTAAGCTCTGCTGACTTCTTCAGTATAAAAAAAGATAAAAGGAAAACACAGAGGTACGGAAAAACCAAGGTCACATTCAAGCTAATATTTTTTTGTTGGTGAACATCCATCCTCCATTAAAACGTGAAGGTATACGGCTTTTGTTATACTGTGGTGTTCACAACATAGAAGTTTGGATTTTTCCAATAAAACTATAACTGCTTACTGGTCGTAAGCAGTTGCACGACTGCAACCGTCAGGGTACAGTAATAGCGAAAACCGAGCGACCGCGAAAACGGAGCAAAATCTGGCTGTTAGATTGAAAATCCACAAAAAGACGTCCACTGCTGGACATAAGCCTCCCCCAAGGATTTCCACAACTCTCGATCCTGAGCCGTCCTTGTCCATCGGTTGCACGCAACCTTTACCAGGTCGTCGGTCCACCTTGTTGGAGGCCTGCCCACGCTACGAGTATATAAATCTACAATAATTATTAAGACTTGAACTAAAATCTTTGTACCCCTTTTGCGCATATGAAGTGGTGTGAGATTTGGCAAATTAGATGAAGAAGGACTGGAAAAAGTACCACCGCTGTTTTATGACGTCACTCCTGTAACTTTTTATTTTTTTATAAAAGACATCTACTAGAGAAAAGGCTCTGTGTCCCCCGCGACACGGGTTTTTTTTAGTGAGGGAGTTGTCTCTCTCTTTTGAGAGAGAGAGCAAAGTGCACAGCAAGCGCGTACTGTGGCCACTGGACCACCGAGGCAGTCGTTATAAGTAGTATACCTAGTAGTTGACAATTAGGCAAGGTAGGGTCGGCAACGTGCGAGTGATACCCCTGGCGTTGCAAGCGTCCATAGGCTACGGTAACTGCTTACCATCAAGCGGGCTGTATGCTTGTTTGCCTCCTTGGTAGTATAAAAAATTAATAGGCAGTACTAATATCGTTTTGTGGCAACTAATATTCCGAACAAACTTTAAAAGCTAGAAGACTCGCAGTATTACCTCGTTAAATAGCACTGTTTATAAGAACTAAATATACCATTCTAACGAGATATATTTAGATACATAACATTAGCGTTTATTTAAAAGTACCTATCGCAGTTTAATTATCGTCAGCAACATTAGCCAGTACTCAAAGCCTCTTCTATATACGTGAAATGAATCTTAATTTGTTAAACTTCTAAATTTGGAAGGCAAATAGAAATAAATACGGGTTGGAAATTTCAAATCGCGCTGACGGGGATTAATCAATATTTGTATTTATTAGGTAGACATAGAAATTGTTACGGTAACACTGTAGACGTAGATATACCTAACTTCTTGCGAGGCGAGGCCTATCAGGAATATACTGACGGTCAAATGTGTTTCTGTAAAAAAAATAAAGATGGCCAGTATCGTGACAAAAACTCGTATACAATAATATTGCGCACAGATTCAATAAAAAATATATATATTTAAATATAGATAGAACAAATTGAAAATAGTAATAATAGAGTAAAATCTAATACGTAAACTGAAGACATAAGAAGATTTCATCATCATCTCAGCCAAGAAGAAGAAGATTTATACTGGCATTAAATGTATGTACTACATAAGCGGCAACATACGACCCTTGTGAGGGTAATCAGTTACCGTAGCCTATGGAGGCTTGCAATATCTGAGGAACCACACGCGTGTGCCCGATCCAGTCAATCCAGTGCACTTAATAAATTAACATACGCTAGTCCAATACTAAACATACCTATAGAATTTCTTCGATGACATCTGGATTTGTTTGTACGTCACTATTTTACGTAAAGAATTGTTCTTCATGCTTCATCATTATCATCATCTCAACCCATAAACGTCCCACTGCTGGGCACGCGTCTTCATGCTTATTCTACAATTATGTTATTATGATTTCTATGGATAACTTCCATTTATATAATGTTCAAATCTGTTTTGAATGAGCTAAGAGTAATTCATAGAATCGTGTTTGGTGAATGTTTATTGAAGCTATTTGATAAGGAATGCGTACTTTAAAAGGGCTATGTAGGTCACGTGGAAGAAGTCAAAAAGGAAACCCCCGGAGACGCAGTGGTAGTAGATATGATTGAAGTCTCAGGTTCTATCCCTAGGGTAACGTTATAGGAGGTATTAATGTTGTGGCCGTTTTTTGGTTAAAACGATTCTCGCTTAACGGAATAGTTTATGCATTGCATATTTTATAAAAAATGAAATTATAGATATACTAAGAACACATAGATCTACCCACTTAGAAACAATCATTTGCTTGGACATTTTGCGATAGGGACTTTTTGAAAAATAGTATAGGGGCTTTTTGCCCTATGAGGGGATCGATCGAATCTACGAAACCTACTTAGATACAAATTTTCAAAAAAAAAGTTTTTCCAGAAATTCCATCATAAAAGTTTTGGGTCGGCAACGCCCAAGTAATACCTCTGATATTGCAATCGTCTGTAGGCTACGTTAACTGCTTACCATCAGGTGAGCCGCATGCTAGCTTGCTGACATTATCGGCTAGCTTTTAGCCATTTTTGAGAATTCTAAATTTCGAAAAAAAATTGCTATAAGAACGTCATAATACAGTGCCTGGCAAGCTTTGCTCGACGGTTTTTGTTTAGGTCTATGTAATCCTTTCCAAGTGAACGCAAACTAGAAAAAAACAAACATTTGTTTTGCTGTATTTGCGGCTATCCCACTAATGGTGGAAGCTCTCTTGTGAAACGATCGCAACCACACTGTTTAGCTAGCGCAGGTTCACTAGGATTAAACTTTTGTGGTCTACATTTAGTTACGAGTTTTTATGTTAAGACGACAAATAAGTGCAATAAGCTCACATGCAAAAAAAATAAAGAGAAGTAGGGCACCATAATAGCGAGCGAGCCCGACTGGGAAAGGTTACAGCTCCACCTTACAGAAGACCACAGCCAAATAACTACACACAGCAGTGTAGTTGTGTTCCTGTGTGTGAGTACAGGTCTCCAGCGCTCATTTAGGAAAGCGTTTTGAAAGAAACGTATTCCTTTCCTAGGGATACTAAGCCTTGATCTTAAAGCCCTGGTGTAAAAAGAATCGGTTGGAAACACGCAAGTGATAGCTCTGATATTGCAAGCGTCCATAGGCTACGGTAACTGCTTAACATCAGGCGTGCCGTATGCTTGTTTGCCATCCAAGTAGCATAAAAAATTTTTAGCTTCACGTATTAATATATAAAAGAAGAAGATACCAACCGTTGGTGTAGTGGTTTATGGTCTAAGTCAAAGTAAACCAAGAAAGGTAGGGCACCATATTAGCGAGCAAGCCCGACTAGAGAAGGACCTGCACCTTACAGAATACCACAGAATAACTTACATTTTTTTAAATATTGTATGTATGGACAAGCGTGAGATTTAGCATTGTTAAATTTCATACAGAGAAGGACTACAAAAAGCAATGACAGTCGAAATTCGACCACCGAGTGACCCCTAGTTTGTCTTAGTACATCTTGTATCTCAAACAAAATTGCTAAAGACATTTCTATACCTATACATATTCCACTTGATGCTTTTATCTCTTACGAGGTCAAGTGGAACATCTCAAAGCAGCCGCTCCCATCCTCTGCCGTAGTGTTTCAAGTATGTCTCTGTACTTAACTTCACTGAAATACCCCTCTTTGGGCCGAAATGGTTAATGTTAGTATTGAACGGCTTGCATGTATCTTGAATGCGCTGACACTGTTAAATATTAAGTAATGAGTTTGATATAAAACCTCTTTACACTTCATATACAATCATTTTGTTTAACTAAGTGTAACAGGGTTTATTGATTTAAAAAAATTATAAAAGAATATGATATTATTATTATTATTCCTATCCCAGAGACATCTGTGTAAAATAATAGTTTAAAAAACTAAAAACACGCTTTTTATAGAATACCGAACTAAAAAATAGAAAATAAATTTTAATAAATTTAAATTAAGATTAAATTAAGAATTTTAAAAAATAGCGGGAGGTGCATGGTGTCAATAGTTTAAATATTTTATTGACAGATATGAGTAGAGTGATTATCATTTTGAAAATATCTTAAAAGCACCCCACGCTTTTTTTTTATTCTTAACTAAAATTTATTTTCTATTTTTTAGTTCGGTTTTCTATAAAACGCGTGTTTTTTAGTTTTTTTAACTATTATTTATTTTTTACTTTTTATTAATATTACTTATTTATAATTTTATCAAATTAGTGTCATCGGTCCTCGATAAATCTACAAAGTTTGAACGAAATCTGGCCGTTTAAAGTGGGTCAAAATCGCGCCCAAAAAAGTCGGTTACAAACATACAGGTGAAGCTAATAAAAAGCGTGTAAAAAGATCGGTATCAAGTGATACCTCTCGTATTGCAAGTATCCACAGGCTCGGTAACTGCTTAACTTTTATGCATGATTGCCACCCAAGTAGTATAAAAAAAATAGACGCAATAAGCACAGCCATATAACAACACAAACTAAGTGTAGTGGTGTTCCTGCGTGTAAGTATAGGTCTCTAGTGCGATTTTAATGTTAGTTTTCAACAAAAGATAGCGTGACTCAAGGGGAAGGTTCATACGTATATCACATGCATATTATAGTTGAGATAGGCAAAGAAAACTAAGGCGAAGCGAGGGCCGATCGCTAGTAGTATATAAGAAGGAAAAGCTTAAACGGGAATTTACAATTAGGTACAGCCCCAGGTTATCTTTCTCACTAATAAATTGAATTTGTATTACTTTTCCTTAGATATGACACTTCGGAGGCATTATGACCTTTAAAAGTCTCTTCGTTCGTTATAAATAGTACAGTTATAACAAAAGACCGCCCACTAGGTGGATAGATGACATCATCAGAGCTGCAGGAAAGCACTGGATGCAGGCAGCTCAAGATCGGCCATTGTGGAGACATATGAGGGAGGCCTACGTTCAGCAGTGGACATTTTCAGGCTGAGATGATGATGATGATAACTAAAGAATAAAGATGGAATATTCGAATGCATATTTACCTAAAGCAATTTTTTGACTAACATAATACGACTTCTAAAAATCTTTTCATTAAAATAAATTTTCAGGATTGCCTAACTAATAAGATGTATTTACTCAATGTTACATATTAACTCCTGGTTTTAATATAAGTATGTATGGAAATGTAAGGAATTAGTGTGTTATGTAAATACGACGTCGCCCGGGTTAAACTATTTTCAGCGTAACTTTCTTATTTTTTTCTTACATAAGAACCTTCTCCAGACAATAACAAACACAACAAAATAAGAATTAGCAAAATCGGTCAAGCCGTTCACGCGTGATGCCGTGACCAAGGGAAATAGGTATTAATTTTTGTGTAATTTAAAGATTAATAAAAAATCGGGCTTATTACTAACTAGCTGTTGCCCACGGCTCCGCCCGCGTGGATGTCGGTAGCTTATGTGTTATTCCATTCAGATCCGTTCAGTAGTTTGCACGTGAAAGAGTAACAAACATCCATACATCCATCCATCCGTCCATCCATCCATCCATATTTACAAACTTTCGCATTTATAATATTAGTAGGATAACCGACATATGAACTTTAGGCAAATATGCATCACACCTTTTTCACTCAAGGGATAGGTAGAAGTTTATAGGACCCGCGTTTAGCGTAGCTTCACTTATATCTCTTACTTATTGGCTTCTCGTTGGTTCGTTGGAAAGTCACCCTGACTGCTAAGACAGAGGACAACGGTCCGATTTCCACATGGGACAAAATATTGTGTAATTCATAAATGTTTGTTCCGAGTCTAGGTATAATTTATGTCCGTGAATTTGTATGTTTGTAAAGTCCACCGAGACACACAGACGCACATATATGACTGCTAAGCCAGAGGACAACGGTCCGATTTCCACATGGGACAAAATATTGTGTAATTCATAAATGTTTGTTCCGAGTCTAGATGTAATTTGTGTCCGTGAATTTGTATGTTTGTAAAGTCCACCGAGACACACAGACGCACATATATGACTGCTAAGCCAGAGGACAACAGTCCGATTTCCACATGGGACAAAATATTGTGTAATTCATAAATGTTTGTTCCGAGTCTAGATGTAATTTGTGTCCGTGAATTTTATGTTTGTAAAGACCACCGAGACACACAGACGCACATATATGACTGCTAAGCCAGAGGACAACGGTCCGATTTTCACATCGGACAAAATATTGTGTAATTCATAAATGTTTGCTCCGAGTCTAGATGTGATTTGTGTCCGTGAATTTTATGTTTGTAAAGTCCACCGAGACACACAGACGCACATATATGACTGCTAAGCCAGAGGACAACGGTCCAATTTCCACATGGGACAAAATATTGCGTAATTCATAAATGTTTGCTCCGAGTCTAGATGTGATTTGTGTCCGTGAATTTGTATGTTTGTAAAATCCCTGCGACACAGTGAGACTTTCCAGTCTTCCCTGGCGTGGGAATTGTCTTTAAAAATACACTTTATTGACCCACAACTTAAACCTCCTTACAGAACAGTATATTTTATCAATGATCTGACTAACCTTGATTAAAATCTTGAGACAAATTAAATATACATAGTTTCAAGTTTATTAACAAGTCCTTGTCTTTACTGTTAAGTGACTTTGAAATTGAGCTTTCTATTGTTACTTATACTACTATCTATTAGATTGAATTTTGATTTGAATAAACGAGACATCATGTATAGATAACCGTTTGCTCTAGGCATAGATTAACTCTATGGAGATAACAATCTCCATAGAGTTAATAAAAAAACAAACAGGTTTTTTATGTAATAAGATCAACGTATGCGTATTATTGTTCTGTGTCAAGGAGTAATTTACTTGAAAAATAACTGAATACAGATTAAAGTTGGTGCTAGGTTCATCCTGTCACGTAAGGCACCGAATTCAATCTGTATTCAGTTATTTTAAGGTTTTTGAAGTCAGCTTATTTTTTTTTCTAATTTTTTATTTTTTTTTCTATTTTAGTGACAAAATAAAAGTAAAAAATATACGAAAAACATTGTTAATACCTACAAAATTTGAGGGTTGCCCTGGATTTCCCTGGGATTCCATCATCAGATCCTGACATAGTGCCAATGGGACCACCTCTAGAGAATACTTTTTCAAATAAAAAATGATTTTTTAGAATCGGTCCACAAATGGGGGAGATATCGGTGAACATACATAAAAAACATACAGTCGAACATACCTATTGCTTTTTTGAAGTCGGTTAATAAATGATTTTTTGTATTGAGAAATAATATAAGTCTGTAACAGTTGTCTAATAGCTATAATACGGGCTCTGTCTAGTTTGGAAAAAGATAGCCATATGCTGTCTCAAGATATTTATTCTATTCCCACCTTTTTCGTTCCCACTTAGATTCAAAACTTGTGTTATTTCTTATAACACTGTAAATAATTTCAGAACTCGATTTATAACCTGTAATGTATGCATAGCATTTCTAATGTCATGCAAGCCGACAATGAAAAATGTATTGATTTTATTTATTTAAAATTACATTGTTACTTACAGTTTCCTTTCTTTGTTTCAGATAAATTAACAATCCAATAATACTATGCCATAGTGTTTAATAAAGTGTTAAAAACATGTTCACGATGACTTTACGGCATAGACGTGTATCCGCGTCGGCGGTCAGCGTGCTACTGATGGTATTAGTGAGTGCGTTCCTTGAAGTAAGCTCGGTGGAGGGGAGAGATGAACCACATAAGTACACGATAGAGGAATTGTTATTTATGAGCTTCGAGAATAAAGATTCTGGCGACCTGGGAATGGATCCATGTAAGGCTGGTAAGTTAACTCTACATTTATTATAGCACTATTTTTTTAAAATTTAATTAGACACCAGTCATGAAGAAATAAACTTTAACAAACACAGTTATTTTTATGTAAAAAGATGTCATTTAATTAGTAATAACTAGTGGTTCGTCATGAATAGTGAATTCGCGACTCCCTCTTGATCGATTTGCTTCAGAGTGCCTAGTGCAAGTTTGTTTTACGTCACCGCGATCGACGCTTTCATGACGATCGGCGCTGGCGCGCGCTCTGATTGGTCCGCTCCAAGTTCTTAACCAATCAGAGAGCCAAACGCGGTCACCGTTTCGATCGCGTTGACTGGCGTTGACGTAAATATAACTCGCACTAGGCACTCTGATCAGCCCCACTAGACAAGTGGCATAAACGGTAATCGAATCGAAAAGTATAAAAAGCTAATGTATGGGATTTGACGTAAGTTTACGATATAATGTCGTAAACTTACGTCAAATTCCATACATTAATTTTTTTGACTTTTTAATTCGACTACCACTCATGCCACTTGTCTAGTGGGGCTGTACTTTTAAGTATTCCGAGGCTCAAGTTTAAACTTCTTTTGTCTTATTTATTTGCCTATCAAATTTCACGACCTTTCGATAAACGATACTCGAGTTATCGTCTATCATACATTTATGCATACTTACATACAAATGCCGGATTGTTCCAATAGATTCGGCGAACTTCGCTCGCTCAATATACTAATTTTATAGAAACAATTAAACTGTATTAAAAAAAGTAAAGAAAAGACACCGAAAAGTGAAAAACAAAAGAATTACTGATTGAAATTTATGGAGGCGGTTACAAATTGCTACTATATTATAGCTACTCTAGACAAGTGGATTAAACAGAAGTCAAATCGAATAGAATAGAATCAAATATTTTCATAAATTGATTTGACATAAGTTTACGTCATAACGATGTGAACTTACGTCAAATCCTTTGGCTTTCTATTCGATTGTTTATGCCACTTGTCTAGGCTGTACAGTAAGTAAAACAAAAACTATATTATTATTTTATTATTCGCAAGTCATATTACAAAGTAACTGCAACCAGAATATACTAGCTGTAGGCAAATTCAATACTGAGTTTATGAGAAGGAGAAGCAACTTGGCTGGCTGTAGGAAAGTTTTAAACTAATTTGTAGCTCGGTGGCGGCTAAGTGATTAAATTAACGAGAAACGAAGGATTATACTGCATTTATACCTACTAAATAATATATACGACTACTTTTTATATTAGATTTACTTCCACCCGCGGTTTTGCTCGTGCGTACTTATAGGAACGGAAGTTTTCTTTTCAGAATAAAAAGTAGTATTTGTGCTATTCCAAAATATAATCTGTTTTTGTGTCATTTTTTATCCAGATCTGTTTAGCCATTTTGGCATGATTATTTTAAGAAACATCCATCTATCTAAACTTTCACATTTATAATATTACCTAATATTTTACGCCCACGGTTTTTGCCCCCGCGTACAGTCTCATAGAAACAGTGTTTTTACAGGATATAAAAGCCTATGTGCTATTTCAGACTATAATTCATTATTTTTTAAAAAATACAGCTCCTGTATTAGAGAATAAGCCCTGTGTCGCGGGGGACTTTACAAACATACAACTAATGGACACAAAATACACCCAGACTCAGGACAATCAATTTTGGATCGTACAATTTTTTGTCCCGTTTATAATAGCAACCCATATATGTCCCACTGCTGGGCACGGGTCTCCTCTCCTCTATCAAGTGAGAGAGAGAGAGAGTTTAGGCCTTAATTAAATAACACACGCTGGCCTAATGCGGGTTGGTAAATCAGACATATCTTTAGAATTTCTTCTAAGACATGTGGGTTTCCTCACGATGTTTTCCTTCACCGTTAGCAGATGGCGAATCATTTGAATGGTCCATATAAACTCCAAAAAGTGAAACTTACATTGGCACTGCCGCCCGGGATCGAACTCGCACCTCTTGCGTGCAAGTCGGTTACGTTCCCACTCGGCCACCACCGCTTCCCTTTTGTCCCGTATGGAGATTGAACCCACAACACACCGTGCAGTGGTAAATGGCGAGGTAATCATTTAAGCCACTGAGCCAATCGTGCAGTCTGGATAATAATCCATCTCTATGTCAAAGTGGGCTAAATAGCCCAAAATACGAGTACCTTTTTGTAATCAGAGTGGTAGTTCCAAAGATTAGCACGATAAAACAAATAAATTAAATTTTACTAAAGAGTTTGTTTGTTTTTGAACCTTCTAATCTATATAGCGCCATACCTTTCGTTATCTAACGTTTGTATTTTAGATATTTGTAAACTGTTTTATAAATAACTGCTAAATAGCCTAACTTAAAAGATTTTTTAGCAGAATCTTTTTAATTTATAACAATAAAAAAAATATATATTGCTGCTTAACAATATTAACGATAATATAGATGTCTCCAAAATACATTTAATTAAAAAAAAACATACATAACTTAATACAAAGTCACTTCTTAAAATATATTTATAGAAATAATATCTCGTCTGTTTATTGAATTAAATTGTTAATATTAGAGATATTAGCTGATAATAATGTGTTTAAAAATGTTGCTTTTTTATTTTTTTTATTATGCCACTACTTATTTAGTAAATATTATTTTTTTAATTCTGTACTCAATTTCAGCGGTGTCGACTCGTTTGCATTATTTGCTTCTCTTTCATTCCTATTGATATCGCCAGTGACCAAATGACTATTTAATTGTCAAGGTCGTTGGCAGTTTTTTTTTATTTTTTTATTTATTAGGTTCACCAACAACTAAAACATTAACAATAATCTTAAAAAATAACAACTTTAACATTCGCTTAAATCTAAATGTTTAGTTAATTATAGTTAAACACTGCATTCATATTTTAATGAGCTATGCGTTACAAACTGTTTTCTATTTATGTGCTACTTAATTAAGATCTCAAACATTTATTAAACTTTTCCGAAATAGTGGTAATGAATCGTGGTGTATATCAGCCTTGTCACTGCATTCATTATATAATTTAGCCATTCGGCAAAGAGGTGAGCTCGAGCCAAGTTAAGTTCTACGTAGTGGAGGTTAGTTATCAGCGTTTTAAATGAAACCTAAGAATTATCCACAATAACATCAAAAGTCTGCACCACAGAATCTATTTCTGTGGTCTGCACAGTATACTTAGATACTGTCACTTCGTATCTACTAAAAGCAAGTGTCCAACGATAACACAATTTAAGAACAAAAACGTCAAAATTAATAATTTTCGCATTTATAAACACAATTAAACTTCTGAACCATATTTGAAAGGTCATCGCTGTATTCAAACACCCAAAACATTTTAAATATAATTAAGTTGTCTTTATTATCGTTCGCCAATTCGTTTCTATAGCTGTGCCGCTTGGTTTCATGAATAATATGACGTCACAAAGCCAGGCTATTGAGACAAACAAACCGTGAAAAGACCAGAGCCAGATAGGTCGGATTTTCGTCATGGACAGCTTATAATTCTCTCTGATTACCTCCGTACGGAATTTGACACAATTCCATCGTGGTAAGGTTAAAGTCATGGGCGACAGCGAGTGAAAGCTGGATATATCAAGGTGACTATATATTGACACAAATCAGCACACAAACCGCCTGAGGGTAGGCAGTTACCGTAGCCTATGGACGCGGACAACACCAATCTTTTAATAACTCAGCTTCTCGTTCGGCCATTCGAAACAAAAACTAGCCAACTATGCAAGACATATTATAAAGTACAAGTGTGTACGAAAACACAGTCACAGGCATAAAGGAGTGTTCGATTTGCGAAAAAGATGTCGAGGATAGCGCGAAGTGGAACAGAGAAACACGGCAAGCTGACCATGGGAAAGGAAGAGAGAGATAACAAGGCAAATGATAAGTAAATATTTCTTATCTTTGTTTTGAAATATTTTATTTAAAATCACGTTTTACAAAAGCACGTTTTGAACAAATTATATTCGTATATTTTATAAACAAACTTAATGTCACAATGTTATCGGCTTAGTAATCCTTACTAATATTATAAATGTGAAAGTTTGTAAGTATGGATGGATGGATGGATGTATGGATGGATGGATGGATGAATAGATGGATGGATGTTTGCAGATAGATGGATTCTAAATATGCAGTTACTAGCTGTTGCCCGCGGCTCCGCCCGCGTGGATGTCGGTTATCGCTGTAAAAAGTAGCCTATGTGTTATTCCAGACCATAATCTATCTCTGTGCCAAATTTCATCCCGATCCGTTTAGTAGGTTTTACGTGAAAGAGTAACAAACATCCATCCATACATCCATCCATCCATACTTACAAACTTTCGCGTTTATTATTTTTATTAATCTTGTATTTTCTTTACAATATTGTCCCATTACCCGCTGTTGGTTGTCCCTTGTGACTTGTTTCTGAATGCCACTCTGAGAGGGTCGGTTTTTATCGCTCGCCGTTGATTTCTGTTTTAGCACTTTTTAATGGTACCTCCCCAGCCGAGATTTAAATACCCTACATTGTCCGCTTTTCGTCCCGAGAATAGTTTGAACAGCCTTTTTCGACCAGATGAAAACTTTTTAATTTTATTTCTCTGTGTTTTATATTTGTGGTCGGGGACGTTTTTTACTGACGGATTAATGATGAAAGTTTTTTTATTATTTGCGGGTAGAAAATTTTATTTTTTATGTAATTTTTGAAACTTTAACGTTCGTCAGTTTTATGGATAATTTACATAGCAGTCAAGGAAACTGTAAATAAAGTACATTATTTTAAATTATGTTTGATTCCCAATTCAACAAACAGACGACCCAAGACTGAGTTGCCTGAAGATGCATGATACGGAAGACCGACCCTAAATAAAATGGGAAAGGGCCAGGCAAAGAAGATTATGTTTAATTCTTTAAAGAATCACTTTGCACGCGCACTTAGTGACATGTTTTGTTATGCAGCGCAGGACATTTTTCTTTGAAATTATATTTCAGTTCGCCTCGCTCCCAAATGCACACACACACAAACACACACACGCACACTAAACATAAGAATGTTGAATGTCTAATAAAGCCGGCTTTATTACTTACATATGTAAGTAATAAAGCCGGCTTATTATCGAAATAAGCTTGAGTAAGGCTAAAAATAAATCCATTAAAACTGGTGGCCATTAAAAATAAAAAAATAAATCATCTACCACGTTTTTAAAATAAAATAATCAATTAACACATCACAAATCGACCGATGAAAAAACCGTCAAAGTTTATCGGTACGAAACGGTTGCAGACCACTAAATTGGAATCTGGCACTCTATAAACCTTTAATGTCAATAAAGCGGGCTCTCATCAAGCGAACCGTAAAAATCGGTACATGCCGGTTTTTACACCCGGTGACGAAAATTGTTTATATTTAACTTTTTTTCTAGAACTTTTTACATTTTTGTGAATAATTAAAAAAAAATGGAGCTTTTAAGTAAAGTATAAATAATAGCAACCTATGTTTCACTGCTGGGCACTAGTTCCATCATTCTTGATGGAATTAGTGCCCAGCAGTGAACTTCACACACGCTGGCTTAATGCGGGTTGGTGGATCAGACATGCCTTTAGAATTTCTTTTAAGACATGTGGGTTCCTCACGATGTTTTCTATCTCTGTTAGCAGATGGTAAATCATTTGATTAGTACATATAAATTCAATAAATAGTTGGTAGTTGGTATCGCGCCACCTGGTATTAAAATCACACCTCATATGTGGTTTATTTATACTATTAAGGAGGAAAACAAGTATACTACACACACACACACACACACTACACTATATACTATTATAGGTATAATATTTTACTCATCCATCTACTTCTTTTTGTAATTATTATTAAGTAAATCGATGAAAAAGACTGGTTTCCACGACACAGGCAATCCTAGTGTGGATACCAGTGCTTACTTAACCCCTGTTATATTTTTTCTGATTAAATAAAGTTTATTATTTATTATTATTATAACCTACTACCCGCCTGGTAAGCAGTTACCGTACCTCGGTTACAACCGGTAAATACCGCGTATTAAAATTCATATTCTATTTTTGTCATCGTCGTGCAAAATGCAGAGAGAAAAAGCTTAACTGAAGTTTTAATACTTTTAATAGTCTGCAACCTTGGGCATAATAACCTAGTGCTTCGCAAAATTATTGAGAAAATCTAAAGTTTCCTCAGTTCACAACTATAATAATAAAAAGACTTTAAAGCTTAAAGCAGACTATTATAATAATACCTTTTGTAACATTTTCCTTTGCTCCTTAAGCAATATGAAATTAAATGGTTAAATTACTATTTTACATAAAATTTATCAAAAGTATAATTCTATGTTAATTGTTTTAGCTTTTTCTTATAAACTATAGTGTAAGGCTTTTTGCCTTGCACGGTAATCGGGGAGTTGACTATTATTTTTATTTTATTTTTTTTCTTTTAAAAGACAACTCCCGCACTAGAGAACAAGCTCTGTTTTGAGAAAGACTTTACAAACATACAATTAACGGACACAAATTACACCCAGACTCAGAACAACTCTTTGTGGGTCACACAAAATTTTGTCCCTGTGTGAGAATCGAACCCACAACCTCGTGCACAGCAGGCGCATACTGCACCCACTGGACCACCAAGGCAGTATTGATTTAATACAAACTGAACGAAAAGAAAAATTAAGTAGCTCGAAAAAGTTACAATCATTTTAATACTAATAATATTTAAACTAGGACAACACTACTGTTTTATGACGCTGCGCCGTATTAGTTGACAGTTTTGCCATAATATTAATATGTTTTGTTTGTTTCGGAGAAAAGGACAGAATACCTCGATCAATAACCATTCAAAAGTTTTTATTGATTAAGCATTTCGTTAACTTATTTTGCTATTCTTTGATTTTTAATAAAAAATATGCGATATAAGTAAATACTTCCTTTTGTTGCCAAACGTCAGCGAACGCCCCGCTCTGAGTGAAAACATTCCTGTTCGTAGTAATCATTCGTCATGTACTACCGAATGTGTTCTAATAATGACGCGTGCAAATGCCGTACAGTCTGGGTACACCATAATAATACAGTGCTACGGCGTAGCGGTTACGGGTTTAGTTCGTAGGTAAACGTAGTTGTTTGTAGGCTTTAGGTGTCTTTTTTTTTTTTTTTTTTTTTTTTTATACTACTTGGGTGGCAAACAAGCATACGGCCCGCCTGATGTTAAGCAGTATCCGTAGCCTATAGACGCTTGCATTACCAGAGGTATCACTTGCTTGTTGCCAACTCATTTTTTTACACCAGGGCTTTAAGATGGAAGTAACCCTGGGATAGGAATACGTATCTTTTAAAACGCATTCCTAAATGAGCGCTGGAGACCTGTACTCACACACAGGAACACAACTACACCGCTGTGTGTAGTCATTTGGCTGTGGTCTTCTGTAAGGTGGAGGTCTTTCCCCAGTCGGGCTTGCTCAAATGTCTGTGCAACGACAGGTGCACCCTATATTCCTTGATAGCAATCAGAATATATATTTATATATATATATTTCCAAATATACGCAGATAAATAACAGTTACTTAATAATTATAATAAAGTATGTTTGGATCGAAGCAATTGGCGTACCATAGTCTCTGCCTACCCCAGTGGGAGACGCGCGTGATGATAATATACATGTACCTATGTAAATAACACCTAATACCAAAACAAAGAAACTTGCTATATTTCATGAATCCTAATAATATAAATGCAAAAGTTTGTATGGATGTTTGTTACTTCTACACGCAAAAACTATTAGACTTTTTCATACATTATTGGAGCAAAATATGACATTGTTCAAAAATTATTGTACTTGAATTTATTACAGACTAGCTGTTGCCCGGGGCTCCGCCCGCGTGGATGTCGGTTATCACTGTAAAAAGTAAGCCTATGTGTTATTCCAGACCATAATCTATCTCTGTGCCAAATTTCATCCAGATCCGTTCATTAGTTTTTACGTGAAAGAGTAACAAACATCCATCCATTCATACTTACAAACTTTCGCGTTTATAATATTAGTAGGATTCTGAACAAACTACAGAATAGCATTATATAGCATACTAAAACAAAACAACAAACAAGCAAATGGTGGGCGCGTCCACAAACCATTGATCTCAATATTGAACCTGTATACACAGGTATAATAGCTACAAGTTTTACCTTTCTACCGCCATATTGAAGACTTATTCAACTGCAGTTAACGAACTCGAGTTTAGATATAAGCTAATGGATAAGGGATATAAAGTTTGGCGGTGTAGGTTAAATATTTAAGTTATGTTGTGAATATATGATTTAATATCGTATCAACATAAATAATAGAAGTAGGAAGAAGGGGTAGGCAGAGTTGTATAATATTCATTTAAGAGAAGTAGGGCACCATACTAGCGAGCAAGCCCGACTGAGAAAGGACCTCCACTTTACAGAAGAACACAGCCAAATAATTACACACAGCGGTGTAGTTGTATTCCTGTGTGTAATAATAATAATAATAATAATGTCCTCCTAACCGAATCTCACGACACGACCGGAGATAGATCAGGCGCAGGACCAACGGCTTTACGTGCCTTCCGAGGCACGGGAGTGTAAACACCACCAATTTCCAAACTCTATTGTGAATTTTTTGACAGACCCGGGAATCGAACCCGGAACCTCGTGATCAGCAGACACACACATCGACCACTGAACCACCGAGGCAGTTAAGTAAATTTGCCGGATACACTTTAAACGAAGGCAATAAGATTTAAAATTGCTCAGCATCTTCTGTTATATAATAATGTATAGTGTAATTGAATGTTTTGAGGGGTTGAAAAAAGGTATTCCTGACGAGCTCATTACGTCAAAACCGTTCCCGTGACTGTCATACTGAGTACACAGGAAAATCGTATTTAATGGGAAATGTATGGGTAGCCATACATTTGTTATATACGTAGGGTAGCTGAAGAGAAACAGATTAATGGAATTTTTATTTAAACAAAGTAATTTTGTTTTTTATTTGTAAAATATGCGAAATAACTACACATAAAAGAGGTAGGGCACCGTACTAGCGAGCAAGCCCGATTGAGGAAGGCCCTCTACCTTACAGAAGACCACAGCCAAATAACTACACACAGTGGTGTAGTAGTGTCCCTGTGTGTGAGAACCCTCATTTAGGGATGCGTTTTGAAAGTAACGTATTGCTATCCCAGGGATAGTCCCATCATAAAGCCCTGGTGTAAAAAAATGGGTTGGCAACACGCAAGTGATAGCTCTGGTATTGCAAGCGTATAAAGGTACGTTAACTGCTTAACATCAGGCGGGCCAGGCTTGTTTGCCGCTCAAGTAGTATAAAAAAAAGTATCTGTGTGTAAATGTTCTCAAGGTAATACCAAAAAATTGGACTTTATGATTTGATGTATTTAGATCGGTATTTTAGACACCTTTAGTACCGTTTACCTGCCAAAGCCACTATAACCCGAACTCCATAATGGTCCATCGTTCTTACCTGTGTTGTGAGCATCCACTGACAAACTTTCAGCTTTTATAAAATAATTCTCTTTTAGGACTGCGGTTTGGCTTTATATAGGTACTTACTTAATGCGGCCTAACGTAGACTACTGATTGAAATTGTTAACCAATTCGAATTTGACTGCCTCGGTGGTCCAGTGGCCGCAGTATGCGCCTGCTGTGCACGAGGTTGTGGGTTCGATTCCCACAGAGGACAAAACTTTGTGTGACCCACAAAGAATTGTTCTGAGTCTAGGTGTAATTTGTGTCTGGTAATTGTAGGTTTATAAAGTCCCCCGCGACACAGAGCTTGTTCTCTAGTGCGGGAGTTGTCTTTTTAATAAGAAAAAAAAAATGTACCTAAAGACGCTCAATTGTTTAATCAATTTTACGCATATATGGTCTATACGCAATAATCAATTGTTTTACGTAAATGACAAATATTATAAAAATATTTTTGGAACAATTCACACACCGCCATCTGATCTCAAACTAGGCATAGCCTGTACTGTAGCAATCAGATAACTGATAAACATACTTATATATTTCTAAATAGATACATAATTATAGACTAGCTGTTGCCCGCGGCTCCGCTCGCATGGATGTCGGTAAACGTGATAAAAAGTCTATTCGTTATTCCAAACTATAATCTATCTCTAACTTCACCCAGAGCCGCTCAATATTTTTTACGTGAAATGGTAAAAACATCCATACATACATACGAACAAGCTAGACTAGGCAACGATCTCCACCTAGCAAAAGACCACAGCCAAATAAATACACCGAGAGACAATCACCGCAAACTTCCATAATCCCTTTCAAATCTAATTAAACCTACCAGGAAATCTAAAGTAGGTTTCCGTTTTTAATAATCGCTTTGACGGCCATTGACACATTCTAGTAGTTCAATAAAAAAAAACATAATACAGCCGCTTTTGTGTCACATGCAGGCATTGCACAAAAGTTATTATATACCTACATAATAGTATACGTACAAGTTCTCGACGACGTTTAAGGTCTTCGGGTCGCCGGACATCGCTTTGGCATGCCGGAAAATCTCGCTTTTCCTCTGAGAAAAACCTCTTTTATGCACATATATAACCCAGCTCTGATTTACTGTAAGATCCCCGTGACACGTTTATAGAAGCAATGAAAATATATGGTATATGTGTATTGATTGATGAATGTTATTGATGGTGGTCTGAACGTGTAACTTACCGTACCTTTTCTTTTTACAAAATGTGGTGTAAGAACTTGTGAGATGTCGTATATTATAGGAAATATGTCAAAGGACTAGTCATTTTGCCCAATCATTATACGTGGTTTAGGGACTACGGAATAAATCAAAGTTTGAGTTTGTAATACCCGTATTCTGTTTAATGGGTAACCTGGGATATGAAAGATATAATAATAAAACAACTACCTGCCTTAAAGACGGTTAAAAAAGTTTCCCTTAAGAGTGAACTAACACACAGGAACAGAACATTATTTGTGCTTTCCCAGTTGCTCTATCTCTCTTTTAATACTTTTGAAAAAGAAAAGTCTCTACAAACATTATTATTATTAGCCCGTTTGTCTCACTGCAGGGCATAGGCCTCTCAACCTTCCTTTCACTATACAATCTTGCTTTAAAAAACCTAATTCAGATTTCAAATTAAATTTTTTAACAATAGCTATTTATGATTTACGACGGCCCTTCTTTTTCCGCCATTTTAATAACTTTTCAGATTATAGATGTAATACTACCTCGAAGCATGCTCTATCTCTTGTCAACATTTTTTGAGTTTGAGATTAGTAGGTACGCAGATTTCAGTTGTTTTTGTTTACACCAGTAAGTAGACAAGCATTCGGCCTTTTTGATGCAAAGTAAGCAGCTACAGTAACCAAGACATTTAATTATATATTTCTAATTTTGACTTCGAAGTATAGAAAATAGTCTAAAGAGTAAGTATGTAATGCATAGGGGATCGAATCTGAGACCTCTTACAAATATTACAAAATAGTTACCAGCATTATGAGTTCTTTTGTGCTGGTAATTTTTATTTAATCTTTGGCAAAGGTCAAAGTAATATGCGCTTGGCAAAGTAACATTACGGTCTGGCAACGACTTTTGATGGTAGTGGCGAGTGGCGGCACCCATGCCACGTACATCTAGACAGCGTTACTAGTCGCCGCCGCCACTGCTGCGCCACCCAGTTCGTAATCGCACTACCACTGCTCGCAGCGCTTTGTTTCGTAGTTTGGCATTAGGTCGCGCGTACGTTTGTACCCGCTGCACGCTGCCGCGCCGCTCGTCGCTTGGCAAAATAGCTCTTGGCGTTCTAAAACATTTGTTTTTATCGCTTGCTGCTGTCGCGGTGAGGTTGTTAAGCTTTTCTGTCAAGAAATGCTCAAGACCCATTTGGAATCTTAAATCTTCGTCTTCGTTGACTGACAAAAAAAGGTGTAATTACTTCTACCTACCATCTCTGGTGATAAGACGTGAAGGTTTGTTAAAATTACATATGTCTGACAAACGTACAGCTGTTTACACATAGTTATCAAGTTCCTAAATATAATTATAAACTTGTTAGAAGTTAAATTGAAATAGGGTCAGTAGTTTAGAAGATTATCGCGTACAAATATGCTAAACTGCTATCTTTGAACTTTGCTAAATAGTTTGTTTGAGGGGCAGGCAGGCAAAGAAGGTTTATAAAATGTGAATTTTATTGAGTTTTAACTTTTTTTTATTATTACTTTACTTTTTGTGTTTTCTGTTACAAATATCGCAATGCATAGGTATGTTATAGCAAAAGAAACAAATAAATAATAAAACGAGAGTCCCTCATTTTATTATTTATTTATTTCTTAAACTTTTTGTACTCGAGTACAAGAGCGGATTTAAGCATTTTCACAAGATTTCGGACTTTTATAACTTTTTAATGAATGTATTTATTATTTTATTTTCAAGTTTTATTGATCAACTTTTTGATTTATTACTTGATTTACTTAATATTTAAATAAAACAAACTTTCTAACTAAATTTCCAACTAAACATTATAAGTGTTATTTGGGTGTTATTTTTTTGACATACCATCATGTTGATTTGACACTTAACACCCTAATAATAAGTTTACGCTGTTAGAAGTTGATCATGAGGTTTTAAGCAAAAAGTTTTATTGGTTTTACCTGTAAGAAAATTCGTGTATAAAATTTCACCTTTCACCGGTGATGTCGGATTAATGTTCAATAAAGGAAATTATAGTGTATAGTGTAATAAAGACTAGCAAACTAATCTGAACAAATTAAAGTGCACTATGTGCGTGATAGCTCGCAGAACTGATGGCCGTTGGGGCAGAAAGGTTCTAGAGTGGCGACCACGAACTGAAAGACGAAGCGTGGGCAGGCCTCCAACAAGGTGGACCGACGATCTGGTAATGGTTGCGGGCAACCGATGGACAAGGTCGGCTTAGGATCGAGAGTTGTGGAAATCCTTGGGGGAGGCCTATCTCCAGCAGTGGACGTCTTTTGGCTGAGATGATGATGAATGTGTGTGAATAAAGTAAACTTTTTTTGTACTACTTAGGTGGCAAACAAGCATCTAATAGAGGCCGCCTGATGATAAGCAGCTATTAAGTCATTTTATATAATTTTCTTTACGTAATCTAATAAAGAATGCAATAACAAAATCTCCCAAAAGATATACAGTCCAATAATCATAAGATGAACGTTTAAAAGTAATAACATCTCTTATCACCGTATCATTTCGCGACGTAACGAGACACATAGCCCTACCGCTCTGGATATGAGCCCTTTCAAATGACACATAAACATCTGACATACGGGACAAAAGGATGACGAGTAAGCTTTCAATAAAAGAACAATGTAATGAAATGAACATTTCTTGCGAAAGATATATTGCTTTATTAGAGCATCTGCGTAAAAGAAAATAGAAAAAATACAAAATCTAAAGAAACTACAAAAAAATTGTGGCGCATTTAGCTGAGCAAAACATAGGTTCGTTAACTTTTTTTGAAAACGCATCCCTGCATTAGAAACCTGTACTCACTGGGAATACAATTACACCAATGTGTGTAGTTATTTGGTTGTGGACTTCTGTAACGTCCATCCCCAGTCGGGCTTGCTCGTCGCATAAGGTACTGTTCTTCTCTAATCGCGTCTTGCTAAGCAAATTAATGAAAAGCAAAAAGTTGGACAGACCTTGTCAGATCTAAACATCACGTTATCTCAAGGCACACGCTGAACATACATATTATATTGAATCTGTTTGTTTCCCAAATAAATATTACACTAGCTGTTGCCCGCGGCTCCGCCCGCGTGGATGTCGGTTATCGCTGCAAAAATAGTAATCAGTAGTTTTTACGTGAAAGAGTAACAAACAAACTTTCACATTTATAATAATATTAGTAAGGATTTAATTTTTTATCCAAAAAAGGATGAATTCATAAAATATGGATAGAAATAAAAGGAATATTTATTATTTGATTTGAGGTATGTGATATTTCTTAATTAAATGTTTCTTTTACATTTTTATATTTTCGAAACAAAAATTAATTCATGAAATGTCGACAAACTTGTTGGCCGTCAACTTTGCTCGTATGTCAGCTTGTCACCCCATATTTTACAGAAGAAAAATGCTAAACACCCGTCGTGTCACGCAGTAGGTACGTTGGACTGTAGGCACACATTTTTTGCTCGCTCCTCAGCTTCAGAGCGTGATTTAGTACCTCATAACGTACAGATGAATATGTTAACGTAGCAATGATTGCGTTACGTTTATATCTCATTTTGTTACCACTAAACAAAACTGGATGAATTTATTTGACAGAATTTTCATAATTGAAAAGATATGTGACATATCACGGCTATTTTATTAACCAACAGCCAAAAACAAGGAGGTTATCAATTCGTGTGTTTTTTTAAATGTTTGTAAGCCCAGAACTCCGTCATTTATGGAAAGATTTGAAAAAAAAAATTGTCTAAGAGGACATACTTCCAGTATGGTCCCATTTCCATGAAAAGAAAGTCCTGATGATGGGATTGAGGGAATTCCTCAAAAATTATAGGCACACAAAAAGTTACATTACTTGTTACCACGTCATGTAATCATCATCATAATCTCAGCCTGATGACGTCCAGTGTTAAACGTATGTAATCATATTATTGTTGAAAAAGTACGATTTAAGTTCCATTTTTATATTGGACATTTTAACATGTTATTTTTTAAGTAGTGGGCATAAATATCCTTACTAATATTATAAATGTGAAAGTTTGTAAATATGGATAGACGAATGGATGTTTGTATCTCTTTCACGTAAAACCTACTTAATGGATCTGGATGAAATTTGGCACATATATAGATTATGGTCTGGAATAACACATAGGCTACTTTTTATAGCGATAACTGACATCCATGCGGGAGGAGCCGTAGGCAACAGCTAGTTATTAATAAATCTAAGAACCAGGTAGACAGTTGTTTTTTCACCGTATACGTTACTCGTATTTGTATTTGTTTGCCCGACTGGCTTTGCACAACCCGACTGGTTTCGCACAATTCGGGGTCAACATAATGCGTATTGCAATACAACCTAAAATACATATAAAAATATAGATGACTAATCTCGAAGGAGACTATAGACTCGCAAAACACGTGGTACATAGTTACTTACTCGTAAGTCAGTACATTAATTGTAATAGTTTCAAAGTTTGTTACATACAAACATAATGTCTAACAACTATGATTGCCTTGGTGGTCTTATGACTGCTTTGGTGGTCTAGTGGTCGCAGTATGCGCCTGCTGTGCACAAGGTTGTGGGTTCGATTCCCACACATAACAAAACTTTGTATGTTTGTAAAGTCCCCCGCGACGCAGAGCTTGTTCTCTAGTGCGGAAGTTGTCTTTTATAAAAAAAAAGACTTTTGATTGATAAAGTCTTCTTTTCTTTATGAAGAGAGCTTCGAGGGTTTAGGCTTTAATTCGCTTCCTAACAGGATTCGTTTAACAGGCGTTTGTTTCTTTAGAATTTATTTTAAAGCATTTGTTCCTCACTGGCACACTGTCGATTGATATAACTATAAAATTTATTTATTTATTTACGCAATAAAAACAATAACCTTAAGCATATTTAATTAAATGAATTAGGCTAATATCGATAGAAATTGGCTGCCATAACCAATTTGTTTTCGAAGACTATAATTTATTGACTAACCATTTAAACACCGTCAACCAATTGAAGACGTCATCAGACGGCATACTAACACTTTATTCACAACTTAGTTACATATCGAAAGTAATCATTATTCAACAGTCGAAAGTCAAGGTTGCCATAAAGCTTTCTTCCCTTCACACAAACTCCATAAAAACGTATGTATATAGAAGGTTAGACGGGTTAAGTTAAGCCTGATTGGTGCGGGTCATTTGTTAACCCTTCCCTTTTGACCCGGAGTGCATGATAAACGGCCAAACTTAACACTCCATTTAATTTTAACTGCCCGTTCGTCTTACGGTTTAATAACTTTATACAAATTGACAGCCAGTTTCGTGACTTAAATTAAATTGATATTACAAATGAGTTGTGATTTCCGTTCATTTGTTTCAGAACAGATTTATAGCTTAGTCATTTCAATCTAGTTCGACTCTGCAATCCTACTAATATTATAAATGTGAAAGTTTCTTAGAATGTACATAATTATGTTTGTTTTTCTTTCATGTAAAAACTACCTGAACGGATCTGGATGAAATTTGGCACATAGATAGATTATAGTCTGGAATAGCACATAAGCTACTTTTTATCGCGATACATCCACGTGGGCGAAGCCGCGGACAACAGCTAGTATCTAATAAACAGCCCTTCTAAAGCGTTTCTAAAAAAAATGACCCTTGCTTCTGCTCTGCCCTTCTAGACAAGTGGCATAAACGGTAATCGAATCGAAAAGTCAAAAAAGCAAATGTATGGGATTCGACGTAACTATACGACATTGTATCGTAAACTGTACTTTACATTTGATTTTTTGACTTTTCGATTCGACTACCGTTTATGCCACTTGTCTAGAGGGGCAGACCCTCTAGACAAGTGGCATAAACGGCACCTATCTACGGAAAATCGTGAGTTTTTAAGATTTCAAATTTCTATTATTTCTTTTTTTATATTACTTGGGTGGCAAACTAGCATACGGCCCTCCTGATGTTAAGCAGTTACCGTAGCCTGGATGTAGATGGGAGTATCCCTGGGATAAGAATAATATATGTTTACTTGAAAAAGGAATCCCTATATGAGCGCTGGAGACCTGTACTCACACACAGGAAAACAACTACACCGCTGTAAGTAGTTATTTGGCTGTGGTCTTCTGTAAGGTGGAGGTCCTTCCTCAGTCCGACTTGCTCGCTAGTATAGTCCCCTACCTCTCTACATTTTAATGAACGAATTTATAGCCAATTATTTTCAACAATAGTAAATAATAACTTCATCATGTTTATATAACGTGACATTCATTTTAACAATGAATACTATTAATAAAATCCAGATATCAACACCTTTATTATTGTTAAGTCTGTTCCACATTTACGCCACGTAGGTTTTTTTAAATTCTTGTGTGGAAAACAATACATCAAATTGTATGGTAATCGTACTGGCCGCTTGATGTTAAGCAGTTAATAGACCTGAGCCTCTAGACAAGTGGCTTATGCGATTGTCGAATCGAAAAGTCAAAAAACAAAATGTATGGAATTTGAGTCTACGATTTAATGTCGTAAACTAACGTTAAATCCCATATATTTTCTTTTTTGACTTTGTCATTCGACTATCGCTTATGCCACTAGTCTAGAGGCTCTGTATTCACACACAGGTGCACAACTAAACCGCTGTGTGTAGTTATTTAGCTGTAGTCTTCTGTAAGGTGGAGGTCCTTCCCCTGTTGGGCTTGCTCGCTATTATGGTACCCTGCTTATCCTAAAACCTTAGGAAAAATGTTGACAACAACAAAAAACATTATTTAACGACATTTTAGCAAGTTAAGCAGTATTTTTTTATTCTTACTCGCTCGCAGCCTAAATATGAGGTGGCCTTTATATACTGACTGACTTGTTTATTCCTTTGACGAAGTTAATTTAATTACGTTACTCTTGCATCAACACATTAAAATTACGTATCGTTCAACATATTCAAATAATATATTTTTATTAAATTTCAAGGTTTCAGATAAAGATTACACATTAAAAATAATAATCGTCATTTCATATCCGAATGACATTTATTTATACGATCATTGACCTTATTAAATCTGTGATAGTGGTGGTCTTTGTATTTTTAAGTTTATACGCACTACTTAGTTACGTGTTTTGAATTAAAATTGAGGTTAGACATGCCGGCTTTTTGCAGCAACACAATTTTTTTATGCACTATAAAAATAGTCAATAGATAACCTCCAAAAACATGTGATTTAGAAGTAAAAAGCTGCTGTCTATGAGTGGGCGCGCTACTTAATGTTAGTAGGTGCCTATGGACATATTTCAAGCAAGGTAGGGTACCATACTAGCTAGCTAGCCCGACTGCAGATGGACCTCCACCTTACAGAAGTCCACAGCTAAATAACTATACACAGTGTAGTTGTGTTCTTTTGTGTGAGTATAGGTCTCCAGCACTCATTTAGGGATGCGTTTTGAAAGAAACGTTTTCCTTTCCCAGGTATACTCAATCTTAAAGCCCTGTTGTTAAAATTACTCGGGTCGGCAACACGTAAGTGATAGCTCTGGTATTGCAAGCGTCCATAGTCTACCGCTATTGCCCGTAGTTTATGGACCTTATAGCCGTAGCCCACCTGATGTTAACATCAAGTCGGCCGTATGCTTGTTTGCTACTAAACTAATATAAAAAAGGAGCATCAGGAGCTGAATGTTTGTTAAGTTGAGGTAATAATTAAACCAGATATCATCAAGCCAGTCTTCTATTGGTATAGGCAGAGACTGCTATTAGACATACTTCTGTCACGTCATAATACATACATCAGTGAATGCCAAGCGCACTAAGTTCAATGTACATTAAGTTTTGAAATAAGTCTAATGTGTTCGTATTTTGAAAAAGATTTCGAAATATCAGCGAAAGTCAAACAGAGTAAATACGAAAGGCTGTTCTAACCACCACGTGGGCAAGTAGCAAGTAGGAGAGAGAGAAAGAGGTTTTGTATTGAAAATACCTACTAAAAAGGGCCAAATTAAAAGTATCCAGAATCGACATTCATGCATGAAGAGGTTGATGAATGTAGAGGAGGCGAGGGAAGTATGTTTGGATCGAAGCAAGTGGCGTACCATAGTCTCTGCCTACCCCGCTGGGACACAGGCGTGATGATATATATGTATGTAATACCTATATACAAATATAACTATAAACAATGCGGCTCTCTGCTTGTATGTATAAAATAGCCAATAGAAACACATCAGATGTATGTAGACACACATACCAACCTAACCCTTATCAAATGTCACAGATTAAACAACGTATGAATAAATCGAAATAAATAAAAAAATACCACTTGAACAAAACTCAGTATTTTCATTAAAAAAGGGGTTTTTCTACGCAATATTTTGGTCATAATTTTTACGTGAACAAACAATGGCGTTTGCTGTGCGGTCCAGAATTCCTTTGAGTTAGAGATAAAATATGAGGGCTGTTGCAATTATATTTTGCTTTTGCTCTAATTGGTCGATGCAGGGGGTAATGCGTTTGCGTATGTTTGAGCTGTGCTGTGACCCATTTTGCTTAGCCTCGTTATAGGGTTACAGGATGTCGAGCTGCATTAATAGGTATATGTGGCTATTTTAAGTGAGCTTGGTTAGTATTACACAGCACATGGAGAGGAAGGACAGCCTGGCTAAGAGAATATTCTTCTTCTTCGTTATTCTTATCCACCCACTACTGGGTAATGTCTCCTCTTTTGTGCGCTATCTGTTTCGGTCCTTTGCCAAGCTCATCTAATAGTTTTCGCCGCCGCCATCCTTCTAATGTCGTCTGACTGCCCGGTAGTCAGACGACATAAGATGGTAGTCTACCCGACAATCTCCTTTCGTGTGAAGTCGCGGGTACCAGGTAGTACTAGCACAATAAATAATTTGTGAAATTCCAGTTCTATAATTGTGTAACTATATGGTGATATTAAATCACATATATTTATCGGTTAATTGAATGTGGTAAACTCTGAAATTAACTATTTATAGTTAATTCATTGTAAATATTTGGCGGTCGAATAGTCTAATTACATGCATGGTTTATTGAGATAGATATATATATTTTTAACCGACGAAAAAAAAAAAGAGAGGTTCTCAAGTCGACCCGTATATTTGTTTTTTTTTTTTTTTTTTTTTTTTTTTTTTTTTTTTATGTATGACCACGCATAACTTTTTACAGGGTCGTCCGATTTCGATAATTCTTTTTTTATTCGATAGGATATACTTTGAAGTTGGTCCCATTTTAACGATATTCAGCTCTTCTGATGGGATCCATGAGGAATTGAGAGAACTCCTCAAATATTATAGGCAAACATATAACGATTTTGATATTTTCTTCAATAAGTCAAGCATTTGCATTCAGAAAGTATCATTTGGTGAAGTAAAACAGATGAAGAAGACCACAAATGACTGCCAGAAGTTCTCAATAATAAGCATTTTGTGAATGGCGATAGGATAATATAGATATCGAATAAGATAGTTACAGCGACTGTAATAAAATAAATTCAAGGTTTTTGATGAAAATGGTACCATTAAACTAATCTGATGATGAACTTGGAAGGCATTAGCATCGGAACTCCATAAATAAACAATGTATTCTAGCCGTGTTTGGGCTTATTGGAGAGGTCATAAGATGCACTCTGTTTGTAAATTATTAGATTTTCGGAAACTCCGTATTTTCAACTAGAAATAATACCCCTCAGTTAAATAAATAGGGAATAATTGATTGTTCACTCATAACATTTACATTTGTTTACCAATTTTGTTAAAATTTGCTAAACATATACAGTTTTAATGACACTACATCATCAAGGAGACCTTAAATTGATCTACAACCGACACGGAAGACAGTTAAGGGCACTCTTCAATAGTTTATAGCAGCTACTTAACTACTAACAAACCATCTAACAAACAAATTATTTATTACGTAAAGTGAAATGGTAATAAATAAATGTTTAGCGCCGACTTAAAATAAATTAGTTATTTTCCATTAGTGCAGCAAAAATCAAAATCTTTGTTTGTAATCATAGAACATGGTTTATGTTTTGCATTGAAAGGTACAAATTTAAATCTAAATCTAAGTACTCTGATTATAATTAAAACATGCATTGCCTATATTACTACAGATTAGAATAAACATATTTAATAAATTTTGTAATAAAAAAAAACCTCGGCCTGTCTACTGAAAACGCGGCCAAGAGACTGGCAGCATTGCCACGCTGAATGGCAATGCTTATTCTTTAAGCCAAATATAAACCAGCGTTCTGGTCACGTGAAGCGTCGATTAAACGCTTCGACAGAGCTTTGAAAAGACCGCGAGCACTTGCACCCCACCGAAACGGCTCAAAAACATAATCTCCGATGAGAATGCTGTATTTGCGCCCCTTGAGAGTCTCCGCAGATGCAACAGCAGCACCACCTGCTGTGCTTGGGAGATGGGATGGCGTGATGGCGTAGACACATGCTGCATCCCACATCAAAGGCCTACCCATCTTCCAGGGCAGTAAAGACATACCATCAGGTCTCTTACCATCGTTGTGTACACAATATATATACACAATTGGGTTCCCGTACGCCAGTGGTGACAAGAGCGCGTCGGAGTATGTCATTTAGGTTAGCGTGCCGAGATATAATAATATTTTAAGAGATGTAGGGCGCTATACTAACGAGCAAGCCCGACTGGGGTAGGGCCTCCACCTTACAGAAAACCACAGCCAAATAACTACACACAGCGATGTAGTTGTGTTCCAAAATGAGCGCTGGCGACCTGTACCCATACAGGTCTCCAACGCTCATTTAGGTATGCATTTTGAAAGAAACGTTTTCCTGTCTCAGGGATACTCCATTTTAAAGCCCTAGTGTAAAAAGGTGGGTCGGCAACACACACAAGTTATACCCCTGGTAAGTATTGCAAAAGTCCATAGGATACGGTAACTACTTAACATCAGGCGGGCCATATGCTTGTTTGCCATTCAAGTAGTATAAAAAATATATGCGGCCTGCACTCCTGCTGCATGACAGGTCGTGGTGTCCAAGGCTATCGACGGCTTCACCACAGCAACATCTATGCTGAGAAATAGAAGAAGCACCTAGACGAAGGATAAAAGTATTAAATATTAATGTCAGGATATTTTAAGCAGCTTCGTTAGCCTAAATAAATTGTTTTGTGGACTATAAGACGATATTTGGTTCAGTGGCATAAGTGGTTACCTCGCCGTTTACCACTACGCGGCGTGTTTTAGGTTCGATGTCCATACGGGAAAAAAGTTGTGGTGTAGACCCATGGTGGTGCCAATGGTTGTCCCTAGTATGAGTGTACTTTGTATCCGTCAATTGTATATTTGTAAAGTCTCCCGCGACACAGGGCTTGTTACCTAGCGAGGGACTTGCCTTAAAAGAAAAGGAAAATAAAGATTTTGATTTTATTGTTTAATCAAAGGTACAAAAATAAGGGTAAGTAATAAAAAAGCTCGAAGAGGACACCATAACGCGTCACTTGTCAAAAGTAGTAACACGTTAAAGGAGGTTACTCGCTAATCGGATTCGGCTGGGTAGTGTTTGAATGGCTTAGCCATATCTCCCTGTCCTAAATATCGCAGTATCTCAAGACAAAAATGTTTGACCCGTGTATGTTACCAGTGATGAACATTATACATCTGAGACGTGGTCGTATATTAACGCTGCGCTGTGTTAAACCTTAATAATTATAATATTTTCGAGACGACTCACACATCGCTATCTGATCCCAAACTAGGCAGAGCCTGAACTATGGTATCCAGACAACTGATAAACATACTTATATATTTCTAAATACATACATATTATAAATAAATTACACCCAGACACAGAACAAACATTCGTGCTCATCACACAAAGATTTGTCCTGGGTGGGAATCGAACCCACGACCTCCGGCGTAGCAGTCAGAGTCACTAACCACTAGACCAACAGGCCAGTTAATGCTTATGTATACATGAGCATAAGGATTTATTTGCGCTCTGTAAATCTTTATGTAAACGTAAGCTTAATGCTTATGTTTACATAGCATAAGGACACAGCGCAGTGATCTCAGTCAAAAGACGTGCACTGGTAGACCAGTGCGCGTCTTTTGATTGAGATCATAAGGACTTTATAACCAATTAGTGATGTATAATTATTGATTTGTATATGTAAGTCACAAAAAATTAAAAAATAATATCTTTTTAACAAAAAATTGAACCGACGAAAAAAAAAGGATTTGAAAAGTAAAAAATAATAAAGTTTTGAGTCGGCGCCAAACTAACGAATAAGCAAATCAATCTATACCTACATATATAATACTTGCCCTAACTGATTCACCAACGTAGGGCATATACATAAAGTGAGATGATGGCTTGTTTGTTTGGCGCCGACTCAAAACTTTATTATTTTTTACTTTTCAAATCCTTTTTTTTTCGTCGGTTCAATTTTTTGTTAAAAAGATATTATTAATTTATGATTTTACGAGAATATCGTACTGGTGGCCAGTCACGGCTTCGCACGGAAGGAAGAAAGAAAATAAATTTAATTAACATACAAATGACGCACTAATACAACCTATAGGAAAAGAGATGAAAGAAAAGGGATACAAAAATCAATATAACAACCAATATTTAAAAAAGAAACACAAATTTTGTATGCAAATGTATGCCACACGCATGTTAAAAACAGCCATCGCTCAGCAAATTGCTTATTATGCTACAACCAGCAAGGGTTGCAACACAACAGCGCTGATTTTCAGCGGCGGCCAACATCTCGGAAGGTTATTAATTACAAATAACCTACTACTACTGCGACATTGATTATATTATGATGCAGTAAAATATAAATTCATCACAAAGAGATAAAAGAATAATAGCAACCCATATGTCGGGTACGGGTCTCCTCTCCTCTATCAAGAGAAAGAGAGAGAGAATTCAGACACGCTGGCCTAATGCGGATTGGTGAATCAGACATGTCTTTCCAATTTTCTACAAGACATGTGGGTTTACTCACATGATTTTCCTATACCATTAGCAGATGGTGAATCTTTTGATCAACTCCATAAAGTGAAATTCACATTGGTACTGCCACCCGGGATGGAACTCGCACCATTTGCGTGCAAGTCAGTTACTTTTACACTCGGACACTAACGTTTTTAGATAAAACAGTACCTACACGTAAATATAAAACCATTTTTTACAAATATTCGAATTGAGAACAGAACATTCGAGAGCCCGCATCACGAAATAAAACAGAAATTCTCTTTACTGTTTCAAACATTTTTTTACAAAATGTCCACTATGTAACCAAACTACACTAGTTCTACTTCAATATCGAATGTCAAAGGTATTTGTTCGTCAAATACTGAGTGAGGACCTGAGTTTGACACGTCATCAGGATGTTTAAAAAACGGTGTTTTATTTAAAATGAATATTTTTGAAACCAACTGCATAAATGGCGCAGTAGTTTAACTGCCTCAATGTTCTACTGGTGGTTAAGTGTGATTGCTGTGCACTAGGTCCTGGATTAGATTTCCAGGTCAGGAAAAAACTAGACATTGGGTTTTTCTGTCAAGAAGGTCACCATATTTGCACTATGCGAAGTTGTCAAGTCTGATTATCAACCGAGATCGAAATTGTCTTGATGGAGACAGCCTGTGATAGCCTGCGTTAAAGGTAATATATGCACAAATGAAATCTTTATTTCCTCACTCTCATAGTCCGATGGGACAGAAATCCAATACGACTGGAAAACGATCAGGCGTTGGACCACTTTACGTGTTTTTTAAGGGATGTGACCCCGCCAATTTTCAAACTTTAGGAGTCTATTGTGAATTTCTTGACAGAGAAATCAATTTTTGGCCCTACCCAGAAATTAAACCCGGGACTACGTGGTCAGCAGAAGCATTCAACAACCACTAAATTAACTACAGCAGTTCATCATACTACGCGAGCAAAGCAACAGACAAAAACTAGAGTTAGATAAATCAATCAAACCTTAGTATCTCCTTAAATAGAAGCTTAATAAATACTCTTGATCTAACTCCACCAACATTATCAGACAAGTCTGGATAGACACTACGTACTAACACAATAAACAGCTACGGCTGTTCATATACTGTATTACATCAAAAACGGATACTTCAACAAAGATCTCCAAGTACTCGCTACCAGAAGTCTGTTGACACACTCGAAACGCAGGAGCCGAGTCGAAGCTGACGCAGAACAACATAAAACATCAATAACAAACTAAACTCAACCTTAATACGATGAAATAGAGTCGTCTATAACCGCAAAAGTAACTTGGTAGCAGTCTCCATCAAACCATTTATAATAGAATCTGATGTAAACGATTTTAAACCTTCAGATGATGTAATAAATGTTAGAATAGAATGTATAGTGGTTGCGGTACAAAGACACAATAGCATCAAATGTGGACATGGCTACGCAAAGCTGTACCTCATTTATCGATATTGTATCTACATTACTATGGACGATCATACAGACGGTCAATATGCTTTTATAGTGTTGGGTTTCAATCGATAATTTTAAATGTTAAGTTGTTTTTGGAAGTAGAAAAACTTCTTTAGGCATGTTGGGTATTTTTTGAATGTGGAATAAAGCACTGACCTCGCGTGACCGTCACTGCTCAGATACGTAATATGTAAAAAAGGCTGAATATATTTTAGGAGATTCGCTGTGGTCTTCTTCTTATCGTTTGGTTAGTGGCCAACCTGGTGACAGAGTTATTTAGATCGCACATATTTAGGCCTCTGTCGTGATCTAACGACTGTTAACAGTCGGGACCGACTTTTAACGTGCCCTCCGAAACACGGAGACGCTCAGATGAAATACCACTTTACGGTCACCCATCTACAGGGTTAGCGTGCTTTTGGTTGCTCAACCCGCTGATCGTTTACCGGACCACGAGTGCACATGGCTATGATGCATATGAACTATGTAGATACAAAGTACATCATTTACAAAAAGAAACATTTATAAAATTAAAATCGATATATAAAAGCAAACAAATATACTACACATCATAATGACTACTAAAATATGGATATAACCAAAATAGCACAACTGAGTAAACTTTAACATGGTTACACCAAAACAATATTTCTCGTCGTTCATTTATGCGAACTCGGCGGTGAATCTGGCGTGGAACTCCTGGAACACCTTGAGCATCTCCTTCAGCATCTGCGGCTGCGGCAGGATGGTGGTGCGGAAGTGATACGTGCCGGGCTTCTGACCGAACCCGGAGCCTGGGATTATGCAGATACCAGTTTCCTCGAGCAGTCTGAAGGCATAGAACACGTCAGGTTTCTGGCCGGCCTTCTCCGCCGCAGCTATGGCCTTGGCCGGCAGCTTGATCGTCGGGAACGCGTACATGGCGCCCTGCACGATGTTGCAGCTGAACCCCTCCATGGTGTTGAAGGTGTCGACGATGACCCTGGCGCGCTGAGCCAGCGAGGCCAGCACCTCGCGCTTCTCCTGCTCGTACAGCTCGAAGGACGGCTCGCCTTTCCTGGGTGGTCGGGCGACACACTCGATGACGGTCTGGCCCAGCGTGGACGGGCACAGCATGGCGGAGATGGCCTTGTACAGGTTGGCCTGCACGGCGGGGTCCAAGTTGACCAGCTCCATCCAGCCTCCGCGCAGTCCGCACTCGCCCATGTAGCCCTTCGACGCCGACATGAACGAGGCCAGCTCCATCCCGTTGTACGGCGGACCCATCTCCTGGGTCACCTTCTTGAAGGAGTAGAACTTGCTACCGTCCGCGTACACGTTGTCCTGGTACACATCGTCAGCGAAGATGAACAGATTCTTTTCGTGAGCGAACTTGATGATAGTCTCGATGTTCTGTCGAGTCAGCACCTGTCCGGTAGGGTTGCCAGGGTTGATGATGACCAGCGCGCGCACGTTGTTCTCCTTCGAGCCCTCAGCGAGCGTAGTACGAGCGCTCCAGCTCCTGCTCGTCGAGCGCCCAGCCGTTCTCCTCGTCCAGGTAGTAGCCCACCTGGCCCAGGCCGTACTCCGCCAGCGCCGCAGAGTACAGCGGGTATTGGGGGATTGGTATCATAACACCTGATTTCTTTCCGTTGATGTCATTGCAGAATAGTTGCAGTACGTTCTTGATGCCGGTAGAGGCGCCGCTGCAGAGGCAGATGTTCTCCCAGTTGGTGGTTATTAAATGAGAAGATAAAATGAGTACTTACAAACCTCATCAAAATCTACTCAGTATTTTCTGAAAATAAAAACAATCCTTATAGAGTGTCCCTGGTACCTTATCTGCTTGGCATACTGTACGTTATAAAAATTATATTCTATTCTTCTAAAAAAGACGACTCCTGCACTAGAGAAGCAGTGCTGTGTCGCGGGGGACTTTTCAAACACAATTAACGGACACAAAATACACCCAAATTCGGGACAGCCAATTATAGTTCACACCATTTTTTCCCGTACTGTCACGCAGTCGTAAATGTCGAGGTAACCACTTAAGCCACTTAATCATGCAATCAGAATTTATCGATAAGCTATAACAACAACACTAGAAAGCCGGAACCGTGAGGCACGTTTTACTATTTGTGCAACAGAGCAAGGACTGCCGTGTTCACGACTGTCCTTCTCCCCATTGTATAAGTATGTGGGGCCGCCTGTCTTTATATACACACTCCTAGTAATTTTTTTTATTTATTTATTTAAACTTTATGCACAATAGCGGGATTTACAAGACTTGATAAAGTGAGAAATGAGTACATAAGAGGCTCGTTCAAGGTGGCTCCCATAATAGAAAAGATGACGGAGAGACGTATGAGGTGGTTTGGACATGCGATGAGACGAGACTGCCTGCCCTAAACTGCATCGGTGGTTACTTTTGTAGTTGAAAAGGGGATGTAAAGATGGTTTGGACATTTAGAAAGGATGGATGAAAGAAGAATAAGAAAGAAGTATATCGTGCAAGAATGAATGGAGATGTCGGTAGGAGCCGCCCTAGGAGAACATACAGCGACTAAGTAGGGGATTTGCTAAAAAAGAGCCATGTTAAAAGTACCCAGAATCGATGTTCATGCATGAAGAGGTTGATGAATGTAGAGGAGGCGAAAGAAGTGTTTGGATCGTAGCAATTGGCGTACCATAGCCTCTGCCTACCCCACTGTGAGATGGGCGTGATGATATGTATGTATGTTTTAAAGTTTCCCGCGACACAGAGCTTGTTCTCTAGTGCGGGAGTGGTCTTTTTGAAAGACAGAAAAGAAAGTAAGCCTCTGAACCAACTGTCCAGTTGAAACTATTCCAGTATCTCTTACTACAAAGCTTGTCTTTGTTTATATGAGGTATTACAAATGCTATGACAAGATACAATCACGCTCAATACATTTTTATCGTATTATTTTTACACAATTGTATTCGCTTTTGTTGTTGTTGGATAATAGTCGTGAGCCATTTTCTATCTGCCTTTTTGTGAGGAAACTAGTTTGTGGACGCGATTGTCAATCCATACAATATAGTGACAACGTGGCAACGTAGCGATGCCTGGTTATATTTGTTAATCGAGTACTATTGCGCACAATATTGTGTTGTTGATTTTGGTACGATTGAAAGCTATTGTCATGGAAAACGGCCATGTAGTTTTATTTAATTAGAAATGTGTTTTTGAAATATAATTGTCCTTGTTTTGCTGACTCTATTTGCGATCAGTAATATAGGCATAATGACGTGTGCTATGGCGCGTGTTGGGAGAGGCTTATGTCCAGCGGTGGACTGCGAAAGGCCGATTGATTGATTAAAATAAAATTTAAAAAATCTTTCTTCAACTTATGCACACAGTTGGAGCAATAAATATATTTGTCGTTGAAAGTCAAAAGACAAATACCTAAAGGTCTCCACGGATCAAACGCACTGGACCAAATCTGCAGTCAATTGTACTGTAATATGAAGCGATTGCACAGTGACTTGAAGATACGTTTTCCTTCTATGTAGTACACATACAAACAAAACATTTCTGTTTGCACCTGTACCTACACACAAACAATCAATCAGAGGTGCGCCTCAATTCATCAATACATTGTGATGCACTGCAGATGTACACAGGTACAATTGCGTACAGCTATGTAGATAATGCTGCAACCTGCATATGTCATGTCAAAGGGGTCTGTTGTTAATCATTGCCAAGTAGTTAAAGGACAGATCAACGTATCATGATTTCACGTATCGCAAACAAAACCAAGATCATAGTGAATTATTAAATATTTTTAACATTTTTGCTATGCAATCAGCTCAATATACGTCACTCCAAAACGTAAACAAGCGGTGGACAAATTCGAACTCTGGAGTAGGAGCTCGGATGGCACAGTCGGTAGTGCGCTGGGCCGGGAATCCGAGACGCGCAGGTTCGAGTCCTGCTCCGGGCTCGTCTTTTTCCACATTGCTTTAATATTTAAGTATATCAAAGTGAATATTGTGGAAAAAGGACACAACTTTATAAAATAGCTATGAGAAAAACGTATCTATAGTAATGTAACTGCATGATTGGTTGAATGGCTTAAATGGTTACCTACCTCGCTGTGCCGTGGAAATCAAACTCACAACATGCTGCGCGTTAGTAAAAAGCATTGATATATAATAACCGCGAAAACGTGCTACCAAAACAATGACTAATGCCCGAGCGTCTTTTGTTTTTCATAAGGAATACAACACCGAGCTTGTGGATGCAAGTAATATCACTGTCTCTCTCATATCGAATTATTAGCATCAAGCTAACGAACTAGAGTAAAGGAGATAGAGAGAGGAAAAGTTTGGTAGTTTCAAAGCTACGTCGGCATGATGGAATAGCGGGAATAGCAGGCTTTAGTATTTTGACATATTCAATGTATTCGAAATGTTTACTTTAGTGTTAGAAAACATAACCACTGAAATATCCAGACACAATTTTTACATTATTTTACAGAAATTTTGCCGTAAATTACAAATGCCGCAAAAACTTGAGTGACATTAATTATATTTCAAATCACATCAAGCCCCCAAACTCAATTTCAAAAAGTTAAGAATACATTAAATGATGAAAATATTTTGTACAAAATCCGTATTTATTGATAAGTTGTAGCAAATTGGCGGCAATTTATCGCTCGATTCAGATTATACCGGATTATTGCCGCAACTGGTGACAATTTTACGTCAATTATGTCAATTTGGATGCGTGTTCATGTTTTATTGACAGCCTGTGAATGTAACTTATTTTGAAAGATCGCAAAAAAATGGATTTTATTTTTGTGTTTTTGGATTTCATTAAAGATTGTTTTTTACGTATAATATATATTATGTGTGCAAAAAGATCCCATAAGCCAAGTTTGGATGCACGAATGTTTGATACTCAATCTTGCCACAATAGCTGAGCAGATTTAGATGAAATATATAGTCTGGAATAACGCATTTCGCAGCAGCTTTTCTGAGAGTCCGAAAAATTAATGTTCCCGTGAATATTACTTTTTAAAGTTTTACTTAAGTGGCAAACAAGCATACGGCCAGCCTGATGTTAAGCAGTTACCGTAGCCTATGGATGCTTGCAATACCAGAGATATAGATTTGCGTGTCGCTGACCCAATTTATTACACCATACATTGGAGTAAAAGTGGTATAGGAAAACGTTTCTTTTAAAACGCATTCCTAAATGAGTGGTGGAAACCTATATTCACACACAGGAACACAACTACACCGCTGTGTGTAGTTATTTGGCTGGGGACTTTTGTAATCATTCCCCAGTCGGGCTTGTTCGCTAGTATGGTGCCCGACCTCTTTTTACACGCTGGTTAAGCTATTAATGGAAGTCATTAATCCTAGTAATATTATAAACGCGAAAGTTTGTAAGTATGTATGGATGGATGGATGTTTGTAACTCTTTCACGTAAAAACTACTGAACGGATCTGGATGAAATGTGGCACAGAAATAGTTTATGGTCTGGAATAACATATAGGCTACTTTTACAGCGATACCCGAAATCCACGCGGGCGGAGCCGCGGGCAACAGCTAGTAATATTATATCCTTGCTAAATTATATGACACTATTCAAAAAGTACGTTCCAAAAACAAACAAACACCTGGTTAGCAACATCTACCTTCAATCACGTCTCGTATACGTCTGTAAAATTTTTACTCGGCGTTGTACTCCTACGTCACTCATTGTGTACATAGTATAATCAGCATTGAAGAGTCGTCGCGTGCGAACAATGCCGCCTGTCTGCTACGGGCTGGGCCTTTTATACTTTTTGTATGGGAATTGTACGGGATTACGCATAGACTTGTAACTAGAACTATAAACATATAAATACTAGCGCCCTGACTTTGTTCGGGTTAAATTGAAGGCCCTTATCGGGATAAAAAATATCCTATCTTTTAAGTTGCATAAAGACTATTATGGGGTTCTTTAAGAAAGGAGCTATAAGGTTTTTAAAGTGTCGGCAACGCGCGAGTGACACCTCTGCCCCTCTAGACAAGTGGCATAAACGGCACTCGAATCGAAAAGTCACAAAAGCAAATGTATGAGATTTGACGTAAGTTTACGATATTATATCGTAGACTTATGTCAAATCCCATACATATTTTTTTATTATTTTTCGATTAGACTACTGTTTATGCCACTTGTCTAGAGGCTCTGGTGTTGCAAGCGTCCATAATAGGCTACGGTAACTGATTACCACCAGGCGGGTCGTATGTTTGTTTTCCACAATGGTAGTATGAAAAAAAAACTACACAGTGTGCAAAATTTTATTAAAGTCGGTTTAGTAGTTTAGGAGTCCATATTGGACAAATAATGTGACACGTAATATATATATGTATATTAAGATAACTATTAAAAAGTAGGATTTTAATTGTGACTTTTATTACTCTAGTCGATATAATAAAACTTGAGGCACTCATAGCCAGGTGCACTCGCTGTTCGGTAAACGATTAGTGGGTTAAGCTACCAAGGGCGCGGTGACCCTATAGATGGGTGATCGCATAATGGTGTTGCAACGTCTCATAAAATTCATAAAGATAAAGATCATTTATTTGTCTGAACATGTGTACAATTAGGTATTACAGTAAGCTTATAGTTTCAACATGCTCTGTCTGTCAGACATGCAAATTTATGTGCTATAATGTAAAGATAGTGTTAATTGGGATAGTATTTAGTATTGTTTGGGGTCGAAACTCTATGACCTTGTGGTCCAAGTGCCCATAAACTGAATCGTGAGATATCTTAGCGTTTAGTCGAGTCATCTCACGATCCTAAGGCTGGCCTTTACTTGGGTTAACGTATTAGCCTTGCAATCCAGCGTGGACATGTAGCCAGTCTTTTGAGCACCTTACCTCAAAACTGCGACCTTAATCAGATATTTTATTTACCTTTAAATACAATATCTGATTGTCTGTAATTAGTTTAAGTTAAGTTACTTTTATTTTAATAACCATTCATGTGAATATCTAATGAAATAAATGTTTGTGTTTAATTGAGCAGATCATTTCACCACAAATTCAAGTCGTTTTTGTTAGTCCAGACGCGTTTTTCACGAGCGTTAATTATATTTTAATATTTAATTACGTGGACATTACCCTTATACTCGCGGTTCGTTTCATGATGGCGTCTGTTTCATATAAAAGTATAAACAAATTGTTTATCTCACATTTCAACTGTGTTTTGTTTGTCTGTGAAGAATTTTTGAAGTGATCAAATCTAACTGAAGTTATGAAATGTTATATAACGTTATTATATATCTTTATATATATTTCTTGTGTGCGTGTGTATGTCACTGAACTCCTCCTAGACGGCAGGATCGATTTTGATGAAATTTTGTGTGTGTGTTCAGGTTGGGCCCTGGATAGTGGCGCTGCTGTCGGTATTTCAGCTTTTTCAGGCAGGACGACGTCTGCCCGGTCCACTAGTAATATTATAAAACTGAAGAGTTTATTTGTTTGGTTGAACATGCTAATCTCAGAAAGTGCTGGTTCGATTAGAAACAATCTTTTTTTTTTTTTTTATTATACTACTTGGGTGGCAAACAAGCATACGGCCCGCCTGATGTTAAGCAGTATCCGTAGCCTATAGACGCTTGCATTACTAGAGGTATCACTTGCGTGTTGCCAACCCATTTTTTTACACCAGGGCTTTAAGATGGAAGTAACCCTGGGATAGGAATACGTTTCTTTCAAAACGCATTCCTAAATGAGCGCTGGAGACCTGTACTCACACACAGAAACACAACTACACCGCTGTGTGTTGTCATTTGGCCGTGGTCTTCTGTAAGGTGGAGGTCCTTCCCCAGTTGGGCTTGTCGCTAATATGGTGCCCTACCTCTCTCTTTTGTTGAATAGTGCATTTATCCGGGAAGGCTATAGGCATGACATTACGCTATGATCACTAGGAGCGGAGTATGTAGTACGATATGTGCGTAGTGAGATATGTTGCAAAATCGGAGAAAATATTCCAAATTTCCACGCGGACGAAGTCGCGGGCCACCCCTAGTAACATTATAAAACATTGTAATTTTTGTTTTTATTGTTAACAAGTGTTCTTATAACATTTTGTACTGAGTTTGACCGTATTATACTAATGCCTAATTAATCCTTACATAGTCGAAAACAAAGTCGATTTCCGCGTTTCTGTTTATTCACTAATTCCTCCTAAATTTTAATGCCGTATTCACTATTTTACTGAGATTCTACTCCGGAAGGTTTAAATGTATATGCTATACGTGCTTATTATAATAGAGGCCTGCAGGGGTATTCCGTAAGAGCAAAAACCAAGCCTTTTTGACGTTTAGCAATCGTGTTTGCCGTCACCGAGCAATCACAACTGTCAGTTTGCCATCGCTGTTTCTTAGAGAATCAGCCGGCGGTCGCTAGTTTGGTAAAAAATAGTTTAGAATTTAAAAATAATTAGCTTATGCAAGGTCACTACTGGCCATAAACATATATCTTTATATATAAAAATGAATTACCTATTTCCCTTGGTCACGGCATCACGTGTGAACGGCTGGACCGATTTCAGTTTTGTTGTGTTTGTTATTGTCAGGAAAAGGTTCTTATGTAAAAAAAAAATAAGTTGCGCTGAAAATACCCTAAAAAATAACCCGGATGAAGTCGGTGCGGGCCGCTAGTATTATATATTATTATATACGTCTATATATATATTGCGAGTGTATTGATATTAGTATTTATCTCTTTATCACGGGTATTTTCCCATCATTCAAGGAGAATACCCGTGCCTTTGGAAGGCTTACGCGGGGACATAGGTTCAACACGCAGAGGCCCTCAGAGAATTTTAATTTAAAATGGGATGAGACGCTTACCACAGTCACGCCACAGCTGCACTATTGCAGTACAGCCATGATCTGCCTATGGCAAGTGTAAAACTATTGGAACATGTGAAATCAAATAATTTTGTGCTATGGGATTGGGTGTTTGGTGGACTGGACAAAGATTATGGGATACAACGTCGTCTGCCATCATTTAAAAGTTGGGATATACTGTTAAACGACAAATAGGCAGACGGTGACTCGCCTATACACTAGATGGGCCCCATGAAACAACCGACATGGGCAACAGCCCACAAGTAACAGGGCAACACCATAGTGCGCGGCTAGGGGTGTCGAGCGGTGCGGCGCCGGTTTCACCATCGGGGGTCTCTTACGGAGACCCGAGAGCGGGTTTCCCCGTAGTTATGCCCTTGAAAATGACACTTCCACCCCCGAGCATATAGCTCTGGCGACCCCTCTCTGATCAGCCAATTAAGGCAAGCCAGAGTCGAGAGTCCTGCGGGCGCTCTTGCCAGTCAACTCCGGACAGCCAATAAAGGCAATCCAGAGACGAGGCCCTGACCGACTCTCTGGGGCATTCGAGACCGCAGTGTCGCCACTCTTAGTATTTATTATTGTTATTTTGTTAAACTACATATTATTCTGTTATTAAATTTAGTTCAAGTTATATTTCTACAAATGGCAACATTGTCACGAATGACACTTTTTTGCTAAAGAATTGTTGAATCGACACGTAAAATTATTAAACACGTTAGAATCTGTGAAATCTACGTCTCATTTCTGAGATTAAAAGGTCCTCTTTTTCATAGACACAAGTTGTTGTCGTTTATATTCCTGGTTTATCCGGTTTTACTCATCAAATCTTCCCAATTGATACCCATCTATACTAATATTATAAAGCTGAAGAGTTTGTTTGTTTGGTTGAACGCGCTAATCTTAGAAAGTACTGGTTCGATTAGAAAAAATCTTTTTTTGTTGAATAGTGCATTTATCCAGGATGGCTATAGACTATATAACATCGTGCTATGATCAATAGGAGCGGAGCAGTAGTGAGATATGTTGCAAAATTGGGGAAAATATTCCAAATAACCACACGACCACTAGTTAATCATATTACTTCTAACAATGCCTAACACGGTGACGTTATCGTATTTTGTGTTGGTGCTATATTATTGCATTGTCATCGTAGCTACATATGTACTCCAAATTTCAGCTCAACCTGACCTCAAGAAATTATTCAAATCTAGCTTGCAAGATTTGACTTAGACAAACTAACATACATTGCAAGTTAAATACAAGCTTGTTATTAACTTAACATACAACAAACAGTCAAGTTTAGCTAGCTGTCTTTAGGTCACATATTATAGGGCCGAGCCAATGATAATAATAATATTTTGGGACAACTCACACATCGCCATCTATCTACTCCCAAACTAGGCAGAGCCTGTACTATGGGAACCAGACAACTGATAAACATCCTTACTAAACTCTTTAGTAATCTGTGCTAATATTATAAATGTGAAAGTTTGTAAGAATGGATGGACGGATCATCCATCCATACATCCATTCTTACAAACTTTCACATTTATAATATTAGTAAGGATTAAGTTTCTAATTGTAACACTGTGCACGTGGTGCCCACCTTTAATAGATTGTAACACTAGGACTAATGACCTTTTGTATCCATTTTGTGTCATTTTATCGGTGTGTACAATCATTGGTGAGCCTTTTTTAAATAAATAAATATGGCCGCCGAGATTATTACCATTCTTCTTACTCACTATGCTATGTAGAAGTGCAAAGTAAAGTGCGTCTTCTTTTAATAGTACACACAGTAAAATAAAACAGTTCAAGAAAACTTAAAGGAATTTTCTTTTATACTAAAAAGCCAATGGAGTTATTGTTAATATGCCGAGAAAAACGAAAGAACCACACCAAGAGGATCTTAGTCAATAACATATTGTTTATTTTCTATGTATATTTTGTGTCGTGTAACATACAAAAGAAACTTCAATCATACACATCTTTGTGGGTAGAATGGCAAAAATAACATCCATTTTACTAAGACCCCTGACACAAATCTTTGCTATACTCCTTTCTTCGTACGCAAAATTAAAGTGGGAAACAGGGGAGCTCAAGTGACACTGGCATCGATTATTTCAAGCAAAATATTTTGATAGGAAAACATTTTCTAAATATTTGTTAAGAAAACAGAATAAGGTACAAACAAAAAAGGTTTCTTACACAAAAATGTGACAAAACAATCAGGTTTTGAAAGCTATTTGTTTTATAGTGAGTTCTGAAAAGCAATAATGGTGATATTACGTACATATCTACTCGTTTTTTACTGTATTCTATTTTATTTGTGCTAGAAATGAATAAATGTTTTCTTTCTTTCGTATCAACGAAAGAAAGAAAGAAAGAAAACATTTATCAACTTGGCATCAAACCTTTGTCCTCGCAGGGATAGGCAGCCGAGTTCACGAATCTTTGTCCTGCTACTGAGACTATTCTAACAATGGATTCGAGTCGGCGATCGAACTACTCTTTGAGCTGCAGCAACATTTCAGAGAGCTCTACTTCTCTGCACCATCATCATCTCAACCCATAAACATCCCACTGCTGGGCACGGGTCTCCTCTATACTCTTCTCTGCACCAAACAAACGAGCAAACTCCGCGGAGGAAGCACCCCAACATTACAGAAGACCACAGCCAAATAACTATACTAAATGTTGCAGTTGTGAAAAGCGTTTTTAATTTAAGAAACGTTTTCCCATCCGAGAATTTTACAAAACCCTGCTGCTAATTAAATTTGTAAATGTAATTAATTATAATTATACTATCCAAAATTGTAATAATTATACCTTATTGTGCATGGTTTTCACTGTTAGCAATAAAATATATGTGTTATAAATAAATGAATAAATAAATAAAAACTACACCGCTCTGTGTAGTTAGGCTTGGTCACTAGTATGGTGGCCTATTTATCTTAATATTATTTGAGATATACTCGTATCTTCTATTCCACTTAAATATAAATAGTAATCGAAATATCTATGTTGGCTTTGTTTCTGAATAACATAGCGTTACGCTTTTTCGATGAAGGGGTAGGCTGAGAATAGGCTATTGACGTATTAGTAATAAGGGAGAAACCTTTTTTCATATAATGGTCACAATTTAAATTAAAAAAGGAATAAACAAAAAGCAGAGTAAATAGTATAGTACCCTTATGGTACGTTAACGTTAACTTACCATTAGGTAAACCGTATTCTTGTTTGCCTCCTTAACAGTATAAGAGAAAAAATACCACTTCCCTCGAAATCGTACTCTCACTTTGACAATCGTTCCAAGTTCCGATTCGTTCGTTATCACTATCACTGACTCAGTCAATAATTTGAAGTCTAAATTTAGTTAGTAATTTCAAGGCAGTCTAAATTTGTCTTAGTTTAAAGCAGTACCTCAATTCAATGTATTTTATACTAGCTGTTGCCCACGGCTCCGCCCGCGTGGATGTCGGTTATCGCTGTAAAAAACCTATGTGTTATTCTAGACCATAATCTATCTCTGTGCCAAATTTCATCCAGATCCGTTCAGTAGTTTTTACGTGAAAGAGTAACAAACATCCATCCATCCATTCTCACACACTTTCACATTTATAATGTTAGTAAGGATGGCAGTCAATTGTGTCTTTTTATGTACTCTTAATTAAAAGTTAATTACCGCAGAATCTTGTCTACGGCTCTATATAATAATTCACTACATAAAGTAAGAGTCACTAAGGGAGTAAGTCAGACAGACAATATCCACTGCAAGAGAGGGAAAACTCGAAACAGAACCCTATACCAACACGTCTGGCCAGCGTGGTATAGTAGGCTAATACCCCTTCAAATTTATGGAGGAGACTCACCCAGCAGTGGGATATTTATGGGTTGAGATGATAATGATGATGATGATCCTAGAACAGGAGTTATATTATTGAATACAAAGAGATAGATGGTATCTTAGAAAAAAAGATTGGATACTTTTTATCACGGTAACCGACACCCATACGGGCAGAGCCGCGTGCTTCAGCTAGTATATAATAAAGTAAATATTTCCTTTGTAACATATCCTAATACACAGCAACTTCGTCACCACCGATTTGATTAAACCCCAGGGTAAATTCAGAAAGAGCAAAGGTAATACGGCTTCGTCAGTGATTAGATTTGGATGATGTGGGCGACATATGTCAATGTGCCAAGTGTTAACGTCAACATTGCCAAAGGGTATGGTTTGTTTGTATTACTAGATTAGGCTGTTGTACTCGTATTAACAGAGGTTCGTATATGAATACTGATGAAGGTGACATTAAAATAATAATAAGATATCTTTGTGGCTTCTTCTTCTTCTTATCGTTTGGTTTGTGGCCAACCTGGTGACAGAGTTATGTAGATCACCTATATTTAGGCCTCTGTCGTGATCGAACCACTGATAACAGTCGGGACCGACTTTTAACGTGCCCTCCAAAGCACGGAGACGCTCAGATGAAATACCACTATGCGGTCACCTGTCTATAGGTTACCGCGCCCTTAGTAGTTTAACCCGCTGATCGTTTACCGAACAGCGAGTGCACCTAGCTATGAGTGCATCTTTGTGCCAGAACTTACAGACAGGCATGTTTCTACACTGAGAGAATAAACACTGTGTCGTTATATACAAACATACAATTCACAGACATAAAATAAGTAGATTCAGACTCGGATTAATCATCTATGGATCACACTTTTTTTTCCATGTGATAATCGAACCCACAATACGCTGTGCAGTAGTAAATAGCGATGTGATCATCTAAGCCACTGAACCAGCCATGCAGGCATTTATCCCAAGCTAGATAGAGCTGGTTCTATTGCAACCAGACTACTGTCATATATTTCCAAATACATAAAAAGCAAGAAACGTTTTCCTATTCTTGGTTTTTATTGGTGTAAAAAAATGGGTTGGCAACACTCCTCTAGTATTGCAGGCGTTCATAGGCTACGGTGACTGCTTAGCATCAGGGGGGGCCGTATGCTTGTTTGCTATCTAAGTAGTATAAAAAACGTACGTATATAAATAAATAAAACCCAGATTCAGAATATAAAGATTTCTCCTCGGTGGACTTTGGTGGCTTAACAGTTTGGGTTACTATCGATGGATTACTATCTGGGTTACTATCCATTACCAACCAACCGTGGTTGGTAATGGATAGTCACCCAGACCCAGTCAATCAACAAAATCCTTATTAAATAACGTGTGTAAATTTGAAATGTAGTAATCTCTAAAACTACTGCCCATTTAGACAAGTGGCATAAATGTTAGTCGAATAAAATAGAATAAAAAACAATGTATGGGATTTAACATAAGTTTACTACATTATGTCGTAAGATTATGTCAAATCCCATACATTGTTTTTTTTTTATTCTATTCTACTCGCGTTTATACCACTTTCCTAAAGGGGCTGATCAGATTATGACAATTATTTATAGATTGTTTATCACAATTCTGGTAAAGTCATATTTTGGTGATTACTTATACATGAGAGACCACAGGAGAGATTTTTCATTAATTTTCTAACATCTTCCAGTGAGGTTAGTAACAACAAATAAACTCATCATAGCCTCGCTGCATTACATGTCACCTGTGAACCGAGCCGGTTTGCGTGGCCCAAGCACTCCGATATGTTCAGAAAAATTCTGCTAGGGTTGACACTAATTATGTCATATTTTGAAAATTACACATGACAATATTTGTCTTTGTGTTCTTTTTTTAAAGACTATATATACTACTTATGTTCTTTTAACATTTAATCCACAGACACGCAATACATCCAGACTCAACTAAATAAATTATTAGTAACCCTAATATTTACGTTGACAAAAACTTGTGTGGTTCACAAACGGATATTCCGAGTTTGAATGCACTTTGTGTCCGATAATTGTATGTTCGTAAAATTCCACGCGACATAGGGTTTGTTCCATAGTCAACCTATTAAACAATAACAGCCTTACAAATAAAAATTTGTTATATCACATTTATCTCATTCTTATACGAGGTATAGTTATACGAGTTATAAATTAAGAATAAGTCAAAAATATTTTTTAACAAATAAAGCAGGTATTACTTTCGTATAACTATTTATCCTTTATGTCAAATTGCACGATTTGGCAACAGCACCACCAAAGAGAGACTTCATACAAAAACATATTTTGTCTATGACAACTGAATCTATTTGTCAACAAAACTTTTTTCGACAGTTTTTTAATTTTTAAATCTCATTAAAATTTTCCTCATGAAGATGTTCGTTTATAGTATGTGGCATGTAAATGTCATCAATTTTTTTCTTTAATATAGACTGCTGAGTCAAACCGTGAATGTCCACAGCATCTTCTTGCACTTGAAGGAACAAGGAACGAGTAGGTAGTTAAATTTGTGAAACTGATAGAACAGATTTAGTTACATGTGTAAATATCCAAATGTTTTTACCTGACGGGGACGTAACCCCATATCTCAAAGCAATCATCAATTGTAGAATAGAAGATAATCCGGGTGGATTACCTTCTATTTTCCATATTGAGATATCTACCAAATAATTAATCCAAAAACATCACACCACTTTTAGAAAACCGATATTTTATTTGACTTATCTTGCAGTCTGTATTAAAACAATGACGTTATTTACTTGTTCTACTTCTTCTATTGCTTTTAAATCCATTTCTTAAAACTAAAAAATATATAAAACACGTAAACAAGCCTGAAACATGGTATTTTTATGATTATACTAGGTTTATACTAGGGTATGGGCGCGTATAACTTCGACATAACGATTGTATGGACAGAAGTGTCAACGCTATACTTGGTATAAGCTATACTTTGTTTATTTGTAGACATTTTGCTTATTCTCGAGTATAACTGTTATACCACGTTTATTTGTAAGGCTGTAAGAAAAATTCATCGTATTACCGCATTAAGTCGTAATGCATTGTAGAATCACACATACCTAAGCTCACATGTTTCCCAGAAAAGCAGGCTGATGAGGCTGGGATTACAGGTTTCCAACTTGCCTACGATCTTAACCTACTTTTTCGCTTTATTAACACTCATATATTTTTTACACTACTAGTACTTTTAATAGATATTTTTTCTACATTTGATTTTATTTCTGTGAAGTGGCAACCCTAAAGCCAACAAGGATCACGTTCTATCCCTGGAGTTATTTGAAATAAATATTCGTCATATTGAAATATTTTCAAATATTTTAATGTGATGTAATATATAAAGGATGGCAATACTGCATTTTCTTTTATGTTTATTAGTTTATTTTAAATCTAACTGTTTATTTAAATACATTTTTTTTTTTATTATTTAATAAATATATGTACGGCACCAAATAAGCGAGATATCCCGACTGGGCAAGGACTTTACAGAAGACCACCGCCGAATAATAGTTGTATTCCTGGGCGTAAGAACAGGTCTCCAGTGCTCATTAAGGAAAATGTTAAAAAAATTTTAAGTTAAAAACGTTTTTCTTACACATGGTTCTATAAAACTTCGGTAATCCAAAAGGATTAACAACGTTTTACAAGCGTCAATAGGCTATGGTATCTGCTTACCATCCATTGTCATTTTTTATAATATTATAAAAATATATCTATACTTAATACAAGCAATATTTTTTCATAATACTGTTTATCAATTTCAATTACAGAAAATACTGTGATTAAAATAAGGCTTTATTTAAATTATGCAAACTTCTATTGTATAACTTTTCTAAGCCCATATACATTGAGGCAACGACTCGACAATGCATTCAAATTGTATAATGCGAACAATATGGGAACGCAATCGATTATACTCAATGCGGCAATTCCGTTTAAATTGTGATATGTAATATATTATGAAGTGGTAACCAACGCTATTACTCCGGATTATGCACTATAAGGTAATAGTCATTTTGGTCACGGTTGCCAACCTCAACGTAGATTAGTCATATATGTTAGACATATTACTCTCATAGTCCAATAGGACGGCAATCCAACAAGACCTATCTATATCTAATCCAACAAGGCTGATTCTCTAAGAAACACCTGACAGTTGTGATCGCAAACTGACAGTTGTGATTGCTCGGTGACGGCACAATCTATTGACTAAACGTCAAAAAGGGCTCTTACGGAATACCGATTTTCAATCTGACAGCCAGATGTTGCTCGGTATTTGCGGTGGCTCGGTTTTTGCTCTTACGGAACACCCCTGCGGAGAGATCCTGATCTCAAAACATCAAGTAAAGCCATTGCTCAACCCACTTTCCCAGCCACGAAGGAGTCTTGCTGTGTTTTTAGGAAATGGTCACCCATCTACGGACTGACCACGGAAAGCTTACTAATACTAATTAGCTACGAGCTTCTTATAATATATAATTATGTCCTATGAATAATAGGAGGTAATGCCAATTTGAATTTAACTTTATGGTATTTATATACACTAATCAATTGATTTATTATCTGATGATGGTGCAGTCAAATATCGTGAGGAAAGCTTCAAAATCAAAGTCAAACTCATTTATTCATTTAGGTCAAATGCATGATACTTATGAGCCAGCATATTTTTTTCTTACGGCCAATTCGCTAACTAGTGGTAGGGCTTTGAGAAGAATTAGCAAGAAAATCGGGCCACTCTTTTTAATCGCCAGAGTATACCGTTTACAATTTGGTATGAGTTACAATATTTGTGGTAACAAAAAGCGACGGAAACTAATATACCATACAGAATAAAATTGAGTTAAATTAGTTAAATAGAGAGTATTTAATTAATAAGAAAACAATGAATATATAATGAATAAAAATAAAAATAAACTTAAAAATCCACATGATAAAATATTTTCTGATTTTTTAGTTCCAGAGATTAGCACGTTTAAACAAACTTTTTTTTACTTCTGTATTTTAATATACCTAGTTTCAGTTGATATTGAAACTGGATAGACTGAAAGTCAACCTCAATTTAGTTGGGCTTGACAAATCATGCGCTACGAAACATAATGTTGTAGCAGCGTAGCAGTTTGCGTAGCAAATAACGTAGCGCATGATTGGGTAATTTTTTAGTGTGTATGAAAAATATCGTAGTTTGTTTTTTGTCACCCGCAAAAACCGGTGACCTTAAATAATGTAATACATTTTATTTATATTATTCGTTGCAAGTTAATAAAAATATTTTTGAAACGAAGCATTTTTTTTTAAATTGAGAATTGGATGGGTTGGTAGTTAGGGCACAGTAAATCAGTTTTTTTTACGTTTCTACTACGTAATCTACGTAAATGATGAAAACACTACACCACTATGTGCAGTTATTTGGCGGTGGTCTTCTGTAAAACAGAGGTTCCTTTCTGTCGGACTTGCTAAGGCTTTCAGTCTACTGCCATCAATTCACGCCACAGCATTCAGTTGCTAGTTACATTTTATTTTAATTCTTATTCACCATTTTATATCCTTACTAATATTTGCTGTTTGTTACTCTTTCACGTAAAAACTACTGATCGGATCTGGATGAAATTTGGCACACAAATAGATTATGGTCTGGAATAACACATAGGCTTTGCATCGATAACCGACATCCACGCGGGCGGAGCTGCGTGCTACAGCTAGTAATCATATATTTAAGCATTTAACATATACTATTACAACTCAATTTCCACACAATACTATATAACTTAATCCAACAATTCATATCAACTAAGAGACTTAAAACAATATTAAATCCTCGATGAATGTTAATCAAATTAACAGTCGATTCGAACAACCTATATAGTATCTAAGTTAGTATAAACGTATAATCAAATTCAATCCAAACACAAGCCGCACTATTGAATATTCATGTAGCGGTACTATCGTAAACCGTCATGTCCAATACGCGCCATGTAAGCATACATATACTATTAATTAATTGCCAGCCAGCGTTAGGCAACATCTGGGACATAGACCGGCGATTAAATTTTATGATCGCACCAGATGTACGGGCTTGTTAATGTCTGCATGCATCCGTGTCGCGTTCGGATTTTGTATGCTGTACCAAATTTGAATGCATTTGCAATTAGAATTTAGAATAACGCTGTCATGGAATTCTGCTTTTTAAATGAGGTTTACTTTTGCTGTCCTTTTTTGAAAATTTAGACTTGATAGCCCTTTTTAAAATTCCTTTTTAAAAAATATTCCAGTTTCAAATATCATGGGTTTTATAAGTTCCAATGTCTATCATTATAGCTACTAATAGGAGTGTCTAATTTAAATATTGTTTTCGGTGCAGAGTACTGATTTAAGTGAGATGACTTTTACTTTCATTTCAGCCGTTAAAAAGTTATAGTAAAAGCATTATTAGCCGTTGTCATGTCAGGTAATTGAAACTCTTTACTATCTGTTGCAAATATAAGCACAATTTTACAAACAGTGTGAGACAAGCCAGTATTTTTTTAATCTGTCTCAAAAACTATTCCTCGTACAAAAACAAACCTCCTCGCAAACTATTGAAAATTATGTAGAATTATGCACAGGCGGTCGGATCTCAGCTTGTACAGAGTAATTGGAACAGAACCCGCAACCTCCACTGCAGTGGTACTAATGGCCTAACCTAATGGCTGTCACATACAATACGGTTTGCGGATTATATTGATCGTTATTGGTAGAGCCCACTATTTTACTGTCTCTTAAGTTTAATAGAGATATTAATAATATTGTCAGTTCTAAAATTGAAGTCGTTTTGTATTGCCAATCAGGATTTAATTGCTAATAAGTTGGTATAGAGACGCTTTTTTATTATATGGATTTTAAGAGAGGTAATTTTATAGCTGTTTTAATCTGTTAAAAAGGTTTAAGTTATTGTAAAAACTGTAGTAACAAATTTTAACCTTTGAGCCTAGAAACACTGTTAAGCAGAACCAAAAGGAAACCAGACGTCTTCCCCGCAATCATGGTACCTGTTTTATTACTTTCTAATCAATATCTGCACTACATCGGTACTAAACAAAACATTTGACTACGCAAGTCTCATTTACCATCGCCATTAAAGTTTCATCATCATCTCAGCCTGATAATGTCCACTGCAGAACGTAGGCCTCCCTCATATGTCTCCACAATGGCCGATCTTGATAGAAGTTACCGTGTTCGTAAATTCTCCTCCAACACAGGAATTGTTTCCCTATTACGGATGTTGTAAATATTACAATCAACCTATCACAGTCCAGAGCTGGACATAGATTCTTCATGCATTATAATATTATACTAACTCCAAAAATCTTCTTTACAGATAACTTCCAAGGAGACATCGCAATACCAAGTATAGACTACTTCAAACCGCCAACAAGCTCGCCAGTTACAAAAATCAACAAATCTCTTCAAGAAGAGGTAGAAAGGTTAAAGAAAGAAGTACTACTAGAAGGATTACAGGTAGAAGAAGAAGGACTTCCTGATATACTTAGGAAAAGGACGAAGCAGCCGCTGCCGTTGTCCCAGGATAAACCAAAGAAGTATAATGATGCCGTTTTGATGTCGAAGGTATGAATAGTGTATTTAAACCTAACTTAATGTAAGTAAGTCAATAAGTATATATGCATCGGTGCTATAGAATACCAGATACAATAGTGATGATGTCAGATATGTTTTTATTTATATACTACTAAGGAGGCACCTTTTACTCCAATCTTGAGGAACCGCATGTTGTAGTCTCTCGAGAAAACTTTGGCAGGAAATTTTTGTCACAACCTAATCGATTGAAGTTCCAAGATGTGAGGATTCCTCGAAACAAGTACAACGACACAACAAGCCCGTTGTATAGGCGGTAGAACACACATTATAAGTTTGGTATATAAACAAATATTATGATTGAAAATTTTCTAGTTTCACTTAGAAATGTATACTCATTTTACCTTTGCAGTAAAAGCCAGGTAAATATTTAGCTGTACTCAGAGATTTTTGAAATACAGTAAACACAACTTTGATATTTACCAAAGTTTGCACTTAACAGATTTCCGCCCATCACACATTTTGATAGGTATTCCAAAGTTCTTTGCTGTCGATAAAGTATTTTATTATGTCGATCATCTGTCTATAGCAGCTGCGATGTTCAATAACCACCTGTGGTGCAAATTTCATAAAGTTCTGTACCTACGTAAAACGGTTCTAGGTAAAACAAATATTGAAAATGAAAATATAGACAGCATTCTTTACGTTGTCAACTACAGCAGTGGGTTTGAAAGCAATAACTACTCTTCATATCTAACAATTTTAGAGCTGACATTATCTTTAAAGTTACCTACCTAACCTTTTGACTTTGTACGAATTTGTATATTTCAAAGAGTAAGAAATTTTAGAATAAAGTTAAATTTGTAGAATGGACTTTCTCTACAATAGTGTAATATTTTCTTGAATTATTTTTTCATTATTGTAGTAATAATTATGTTCTTGCATATAAAAGTTGTTGGGGGGGACTGGATGAAGAAGGCTGAGGACCGGGTGGTGTGGTGTAAATTAAGGGAGACCTATGTTCAGCAGCAGTTAAGACATAGCGTTTTTGTTGCAGGTACTACCATCAGGTTTAGACAAATCCCTCTTATTAAAAAACGGTAAATTGCCCTCAGATGAGATAATAGACTTTAATACTAACACCTCAGTCAACCAAAACCAAACAACTATACAGGATAATCTGACCGAATCTGAAAGTTTAGAACAAGATGGTGTTCTAGTAGTAAAAGTATCGACAGATAACATACTTAATTTGGACGAGTTGTATCCCCATATACAGATATCTAATATTTCAAATAAAATGGATGAGATCACTAACAAAATTCAGAGTAATAGCAGAGAGATTACTGGAGACTCAAAGAACAATTTGAAATTTAAAGATATGCCTGAAAATGTAACAGTTGCTCCTGCTCCGACTAATGGAGTTTTATCCTCAAATGAACAAGATGAAGATAGATTAATAAATAAAACAGATTTAGAAGCTGAAGGGAAGTTAGTAGAACCAAATTTTTTGAAGCCGACGGAAAGTCTTCAGAATTTAATGGAAGGCCCTTCAAGACGAAATAACAGAAGGAGAAGACGGAGACACGGTAATGGAAGACGGTATGGTTACGTATTTTATACGATTATTTATTTTAAGGAGGATTGACTAAACTTGACTGCACGGTTGGTTCGGTGGCTTTAGTGGTTACGTCACCATTTGCCACTGCGCGGGGTATTGTGGGTCCAATATCCACACAGGACTAAAATTATGTGATCCATAAATTATGGTTCCGAGTTCATGTATACAAACATACATTGGGCCAGCTCGTAAGGATAAAGACCAACATTCTTGCTTAGATGCTTAACATACCTATTAGAAAGAAACTGTTTATTTCAAAATCTTACAAAGTAATATTTCAATGCAACATTTCCTCAATGCCTCAATACTAGTATTCTAATAAAGGCTCATTAGTTTCTACTTGAGTTCACTGCGCACTTTTTACTTTACCTCGAAGGCGAGGCAAAGGATCGGCTCTATTGAAGCTTGTGAATAAGCCTCGTCTCGTAATTGCACTTGCTCCGACTTCCCTTACTATGAATTCAGTCTTAAGTTATGGTTCAATGTATCTGTTACAGAACTTTCCAATTATAATGTAAAACTTAATGTTATTTAAATGATGAATGAATATTTCTCTGAAGTGTAAAATCCTACTAATATCTTAATGTGAAAGTTCGTGAGGATGGATGGATGGATCTTTGTTACTCTTTTACGTAAAACTACTGAATGGATCTGGATAAAATTTGCCAAAGATATAGATTATAGTCTGGAATAGAGAATTACATAACACGTGAAATATAAACTGTGAAAACCAACTATCATTTGAGCACTAATTTTGAATTGTATGTATGCAATCCCAATCATTGTAAAGGCTAGTTACTAATAAATTTTAAGTCTAGTTGAGGAATCTTGCATTGAACACAGGCGGCAGACAAGAAATGAATTTAAATTTGCAATCTCCGTAGCCTGAATACGTCTATTCATTAACTTTATTTAAACCAGACTCTTAGTCAGACTAAAAGAATGTCTGGATTTACTATTGAACTTTTTCTTTTGTAACAAGCTCGTAGTAGATTCTTTTAGTGTTTTCTTAAGGAAATAAAAGAGTTAGTCATTTGTAAATTGTAATAGATGATTCTCTCTTTGTAACTTTGTTGAAGTAGTTTTAACTCAACTCTGTTTTAACTTATCTTGTTGAAAGATACGAGTTTCTTTATAACCTAGAATAGTGATACTGAGTTTTATAAATTCTTATTTATTTTATTTATCTATTATGGACACGCCAACAGTACACATATACAACATTAAAGAAAAATACAATATTTGATAATGGTTCTCATATGTATATCCGTTACACGCACGTTTATAGATTGTATTTAAACGTTAAAACTAGAAGTAATTACCATTTTTTTAATAACTTTACATCACATTAGATACTTCTTGCATTTTGAACAGTCCAGTTTCGGAAAATTTAATAAAATTAAATAAATAAGTATATTAATAACAAAATACTTTTCACGCAGCAGTGCTGCAAAAGTTAGAACAAACATTTTCAGTATATTTTAATACTACTTACTAACACATATATTTATTAGATTTAAATTTATCTAGAACAATTTGGGCATCATTAACGATTATTCTTTCAGGTTAAGAAATATCCACTCAAGCGAGCGAACAAGCCAGAATAACTTAAGCTCATCAGAAAACAAAACAGAAACACATTTCACGCGCAAGAAGTTTTTTCGTCACCACAAGAAACATAACAGTGCAGAACGTAGTACTGAAAAAAGGTTTGAAGTACCTGAACACGAATTTGAAGAAAGATTTGAAGTAAAACCTCCACCGAAAGACAACGTAAATTTAACTGAAACTCAAAATTTTAACGACTGGTTTTTTCGTGACGATATAGAAGATTTAGATGCAGTGGAGACCAGCTTTTACAATAGTACTGATGTGAGTATCATTATATTATTGTAACAAAAGGCAAAGGCCTTCTTACATTTCTTCTACCTCTATTTAGAGCTGCTAAGGACCAGTCATTATTAATTCATATCCATCTCCATCTGGGTCTATCGCGATGTTGCTTGCCGTTTCAAAGAACGCACTGGGCCGTGAGTATTTTATATAATAACTTTAAAATTTAAAAAGAAACAATGACGTACCTACCATAATTGTAGTATTTAGTAAGTAAGTATTAAAGTTAATTTACCGAGATAACATTTTTTAGTCAGAACAGAGAAAATAATCAAATTGGCTGACTTTTTGGTATTTTAAAATTTCGACATTATATTTTATACTTTGCAATGGCTAGTTTTTCGAATAATTATTATCATCATTAATCTACCTGAATGATAAAAAACAAATATAGAGCATTCATCAAACGGTTCAACAAAAATATGTAACTTTGTTTTACGTTGAAATATAAGCAGAGTTTTCCAATGTTTGTAATATGAAAACATTTTTCATTTAATAAATTTTAATTTTCAGAGTCCATTAATTCAGTATGAAACCAAAACGCTAGATTCAAAACTCTCTAACATATGAGTAAAAATAAACTAGCAAAAGATGATAACATACAATTTAATTTGAAAAAGTAGCTTCATGCTACTAAAAAGTTTCGCTGAACTAATGTAATGTAACTAGTTTGATTTGGATTTCAGCCAACCGTAGTATATTTTATTATAGGAGAAAATCTGCAAATATATACAATTTCAATACATTAAGTTATTCAGTAACATATCTTCTTTTCCAGTGTCAATATTGTAAATATGCTATTATAGACCTCAATACAATATAAATAAATGTCAGAATTATGCGAATGAAACAACGTGTTCGGCTGTGGCACAAAGTCAACTGGAAGAGATCGGAAATAAAAAAATTATTTACTCCATACAACACATAAATTCATAATATAGTATAGATAACATTAACTGCTTACACCCATTGAGTAATAGATGAGATTGCTCATAAATATATAGACTAACACAATACCATATATTTTGAATATTATTTTCAACAATATAACTGATTAAAACAATATGTATAGCTGGATGCAAAAAGCCGAGGATCATGCTAAGAGGCATGCATTTGATGATGCCTATGTCCAGTGGACTGCTGATGAGGATGATGAAATATCAATTATTTGAAATCATCATGATTTGTTTTAATTTGAATTTGTGCTCATGTTTAATCTAAGCCTAACTGAATCAAAATTCAATCAATCTATATAATAGTAATTAGATAACACTAGATGTAAAGGACAGAGATATTCCAATTTGGGCTTGTCCCCGCTTTGTCAGCGATTATATCAATTACCGGCCATTATGTTAATCCGGTAATTGAAGTCCTAAGTTGAAGGCATCTTCCGAGCGATCTGCATAATAACTAAAGGTTCTAATTACAAAGGTCCTCGAAATTGCCAGCAGTGAAATTTTACTTTTTGTTGGTGCATTGACTAGACTTAATTATTCGGATATTTTAGATATTCTATAAGTTTCATGAACGCTTGAATTTTCATGACTTCAAACAAGAAAGTTCAAAACTTGATATTTTTTTTGGTGTTTAGATTAACAGAACATTGTAAAATTATGGGAGTCATATATTTTTTTTTTATTCTACCAAGATGGCAAACCAGTATACGGTCCGCCTGATGGTAAGCAGTTTAATAATAGTGTTAGTTTGACTACTAACACTATTATTTAAACAAATAGTTATTTATACATGTTATTAAATAATGAAAAATCTAAAATAAATTTTACTTAGGTAATTATTTTATATTAAGAGAAAAGTATATAATATAATTTTTTTAGAAAAAAAAACCAAATTCAAAAAGCTAAAAATAACTGAATACAGATTGAAGTCGAATATTCAGCTTGGCACCGACTTCAATCTGTATTCAGTTAGTTTTTGAAGTCGGTTTAGTTTTTTTTCTTTTTTTTTTTTAATTTTCTATTTTTAGTGATAAAATAAAAGTAAAAAAATATAAATTTGAAAGTTGCCCTCGATTTCCCTGAGATTCCATCATCAGATCCTGACTTGGTGCCAATGGGACCACCTCAAGAGTATACTCTTTCAAATAAAAAAATAATTTTGGGAATCGGTCCACAAATAGTGGAGAAATCGGTAAAAAAAACATATATACATACAGTCGAATATAGAACCTTTTTCTTTTTTAAGTCGTTTAAAAACTTAAAACATACTTTCTCTTACAAGATTCTATTTAACATACTCTTTCACAGATCAAAAAGAGACATCGTTCAATTCGCGCCGCTACAAATCGTAAGGAACGAATTTGGGAGAATGGTGTGATCCCCTACGAGATAGACGGCAACTTTAGCGGAGCTCACAAGTCATTGTTCAAGCAAGCTATGAGGCACTGGGAGAATTTTACCTGCGTCAAGTTTGTGGAAAGAGACGCTGATCTGCATAGAGACTACATCGTGTTTACTGAAAGGCCTTGTGGGTGAGTTTGTTTAACCTTACTTTACATCCAACTAGTTGTTGCCCACGGCTCCGTTCGCGTAAATGTCGGTTATCGCGATAGCCTATATGCTATTTCAGACTATAATCTATCTCTGTGCCAAATTTCATCCAGATCCGTTCAGTAGTTTTTGCGTGAAAGAGTAACAAACATCCATACATCTATACTTCACATTTATAATATTAGTAAGGATACTCGCATTAATATTCTCTGGTTTGTTTAAAATATTTCCTAGTTGAAATACTGTGCACCGAAAATATGTAAAGCCATTGGTCCTTCTCCTGATCTCTCCCAAATTGCCGTTCCATCAGACTTTGACAGTTAGGGAATAAAGAGTGCAATAGCGTTTACACCCATATCTGTGCACTATAATACTCTCCCGGGCAGATGGCTAGTGGCAATGGGCTGGTCACATCTGCAGAAGGACCGACGGCCGATGGAGCAGACGTGTCCTAGAGTGGAGACCGCGACTCGGTAAGCGTAAGGTAGGGCCGCCCGCCCCCAGCTAGGTGGACCGACGACCTAAAAAAGGTCGCTGGGACGGACTGGATGCGGAAGGCGGAGGACCGTGTGCTGTGGCGCGTGTTAGGAGAGGCCTATGTCCAGCAGTGGACTGCGATAGGCTGATTGATTGATAGATGGCTAGTAACCGTCAAGATTAAGCACCGTGACCAAAATTCGATTCATTATCATCATCATCATCTCAACCCATAAACGTCCCACTGCTGGGCACAGGTCTCCTCCATAAATTTGGAGGGATATTAGCCTACTATACCACGCTTCAAATAAATTCGATTAGAAGGACATCATTTATTATATCCAAACGCGCACATCATCAACCGTCATCACGCCCAATTCTAGGAGTATACTGATTGCAGATAAACATAAAAATAAAAAAGACGTGTAGCACTCGGGGATTGCCGCGGTAAAGTTATTGCATATTTTTTAGTATGATTTTTTTATCGAAACAAATAAGAAAATACTTTACAGAATTATCTAAATCATTTTATTTTATTCTCAATGATTCATAAAAATATATAATAAACTACGATTTGACCTTTAATTTATTCTTTACTTATTTTTTATTCTCTTAGATCAATACCTTCTTACACAAATTTGACATATTATTATTGGCCGTTTAGAGAATTCGTCATTAAAAAAAGTATCACCGATGTACCGGTTGGAGTGGGGGGCATTAGGTAGGTTATTTTCGTTACGGAATTTCTGGATTCGGTCTGCACACTCAAGGCCCGTGATAGAAGCTATGCAATAGCTTAAAAACTATATCCAAAAGAGCAGAAAGGAGTTACACTAAGTCCTTGACACACATTTTTCAAATCATTTCTCACGCCTTCAGTAAATTCAATTGCTAGGTATGTCGTCACCAACGTTACCCGTGTTGCGAATCACAATAACTACTGGATTTATGTGGTTGATAAAAATAAGTAGCTCATCATGCTATGAATGGCTATGATGTCAGCAATATTTACAGAGGAATGGTTAGTGAGGTTATTCAGAATTGAAGTCATTTGAAGACTACATCATCATCATCAATTGCATTCACTGCTTTCTCAACGACGGTTTATTAAAAAAAAAATTGAGATTGAGGTTTATATAATAAGCTGTTGCCCGCGGCTCCTTTTCGAAAGATCTAAGATAAATTGTAATATCCTACTAATATTATAAATACGAAAGTTTGTAAGTATGGATAGATTGTTAAAATTATCATTCATATAATATGCAAATAGATGGAGAGAGATAGGCGGACGTCAATAGAGCGACCTAATTAGGTACTACCGTAGTAGTACCGTAGTATTTATGTATCGTTGCGTACAACGATACATAAATATACGATTCTATTAATATAAAATCCAATATATAAGTAATTATAATACGAACACTAATGACATTACCGTTCTTTTTGTAGTATCTATTTTTAAGACTCTTCCCGCAGGCCGCAATTGACCAGGTAATCCCTGAAGCCACAGGATCTACCGTACCGTCAAAGATCAAAGCTCAAAATTCCAAGTCGAATAGAAGATCCATTTATATATGAAATCTAAAAGAAAGGGCAGCATTAAAGGTTCTAAGAAAAACCGTTTACTCAGATACTGTTTTGATTTAATCCAATATACGAAGAAACTTTGAAGATTTCATTTCCATAACCTTCTTCAATAAGCTTTCTTGTATATCATTAAGAGTCATATGTCCTCGGGGTATACGTAAGTATGATATTACCTAAGAAAAGACCATTTGTTAATAATTCTGTTGACAAAAGACGGTCCATGATAATTTGGGTAGATGGCGAACAATCCAATTACATTTGCAAATTTTATAAGAGGTTTTGAGATTTTTTATTTGACATGCAGTATTCTCGTATATATATATATTTTTTTTTTCTGCTCCTGTTATCTGCTATCAGTCCCTAGACTATGATCAGATTTGTTGAAGGAGATTGGAGTTTGGCGAGATAGGGCAAGTGCCCTATGTCTCCCCCAAGTTAGTCATCCAGCACCTCGGCTCTCTTGAGTCTTCTGATATAATTAGGCTCCAAGAGCTCATGGGATAGTGGGTTAGGATGAGCTGCCAGTCGGACTCTGTAGTTGGCTGTGTAGCGCTTCACTTCATCCAAGATAGTTGGGATTTCCAGGTATTCGTGGATTTCCGCGTTGCGAGCATACCAGGGTGCCGAGGACAGAACCCTTAGGATGTTATTTTGGCACCTCTGGAGGCACTGGATGTTAGTTTTGCTAGCAGCATTCTCGTATTATATGATCTCGTATTATAGTAAAGTACTTAAACTTGTCGGTCAGTCTATAGTTTTTTTTTATTTATTTATCGTTTTTACAAAATATGCACAAAATAATAGCAGTAGTGTGACGTTTATGGGTTGAGATGATGATGATGATGAATAGCAGTCAAAAACCGCGAGGTTTAGTCTTGCAATTAGATACATATATATCTAATAATATGTAAGAATTACAAAATATAATAATCCATTTTAAATTTAGTATAAATGCAAAAGTTGCATTTATATGCAAAGTACATCTCTTCACTATACCTTTAGCATATGCTACTAATATTATAAACGTGAAAGTTTGTAAGTATGGATGGATGGATGGATGTTTGTTACTCTTTCACGTAAAAACTACTAAACGGATCCGGATGAAATGTGGCACAGAGATAGATTATGGTCTGGAATAACACATAGGCTACTTTTTACAGCGATAACCGACATCCACGCGGGCGGAGCCGCAGGCAACAGCTAGTACATAATACATAGGTTCCGTTCGAAAAACATATATTAAAATATATAAATTATATATTAAAATTGTACTACTCTGTGTCTACTAGTGGCTACTCTCTAGAAACACGTTGAGAACCGCCGTACCTCGGCAATCGCGTAAAGCTGTTGTTCCAGCTCGTAATCCATCTTCGGTCTTTGACCTTCAGCTTCATAATTATGACAGTTGGCTTAATCGGGCATCGTCAAGATTGGCTGCCCTGACCGGAGTGGGTCCAGTGATCTGTTATTATTATTATATACCTCAGTGACACGGTTGTGCTCTAGAAATTACGGTTTTTTGTCTAGAATATAAAATGTACAGTACTGCCTTGGTGGTCCAGTGGCCGCAGTATGCGCCTGCTATGCACGAGGTTGTGGGATCGGTTTTCACACAGGACAAAACTTTGAGTCTAGGTGTAATTTGTTTCCGTTAGTTGTATGTTTGTAAAGTTCCACGTGACACAGAGCTTGTTCTCTAGTGCGGGAGTTGTCATCTTATAAAAATAAGAAAAAATAAGTATTAGTCCTACCTACCCCTATAGTAGACGGGCGTGATGATAATATTACAAATTCTATATTAATGCCTTCTTTCACAGTTGTTGCTCTTTCGTCGGGAAACGTGGTAACGGTGCTCAAGCTATATCCATTGGGAAGAATTGCGACAAATTTGGAATAGTCGTTCATGAATTAGGCCACGTGGTTGGATTCTGGCATGAACATACGAGACCGGATCGAGATCGACACGTGCAAATTATAAGAGACAATATTATGCTTGGTAAGTGAATTTTTTATGATATTTCTAACAGCTCCCCCTGGCTTTGTCCAGGGAAAACAAGTTTTGGAACGAAGTTCCTTACCTATCGCGCGTTGTGAAAGGGGGCTACACGGAAAAAAATCTTACGAAAGTTGTCACGACACTTTTTGCTATAGTAAGCTATTTTAAGCTGTGCGGCGTGCGCATGTTTCTCTGTCTGTCTCTATCTTATAGAAAGCAAGCCAGATAACATTATAATAATATATTTATATTAAAATATTAATATTATTAATTAAATAATAATTAAATTATAATTTAATTATTTATTTAACATAATAAAAAATAAAATAAAAATATGTGTGTTATGTGGAACTTCGTTCCATCCGGGTGTCCCTTGACACCTCTCAAGATTTTTACTTTAGGAATCAGGCGCAGATTTAGGCGCTCATAGCTAAGTGCACTCGCTGTTCGGTCAACAATCAGCGGGTTAAGCTACCAAGGGCGCGGTAAGCCTATAGACAGGTGACCGCATAGTGGTATTTCATCTGAGCGTCTCCGTGCTTCGGAGGGCACGTTAAAAGACGGTCCCGACTGTTATCAGTCGTTAGATCACGACAGAGGCTTAAATATGGGCGATCTAAATAACTCTGTCACTAGGTTGGCCACTAACCAAACGATAAGAAGAACTTTAGGAATAAAAAAATGTTAGATATAACATTTTGAAGAATGACCATGTAATCAGAAGCATGTAGGTATATGAAATTTCATGCTTCTGATTTTAATTAATAATTTTAACAAAAAAACGACTTTAATGCACCACCGGTTTATGCAGCTTTGAATACTATCCAGGGTAATTTCCATTAAATAGTCAATGTACGAGCAAGCCCGTACACGGAATTGGCTAGTTGTTACTAAAGACGGGATGTACAGAGAACTAAAAACTTCAATGTTATTGTGTCCGTAATTAATGTCGTATGCCTTACTTTCTAGATTTGATGCTGAAGACCAATATGAGCAGTAGTCGACCTACTATTATATCAGCACTAGAAAGTAAGGCAGGCTCATAAATCATTGTTTATTTCATCGTAACTAGGGTATTTATAATTGATAATAATGAGTGAGTGGGGATTTCTTACAAGTTATGTATAATTTATAAAGTGCTTAAGTTTGTAAAAAGTGAAACAATTAATATCATGTGGCGATGCTCGTACAGTCAAACTATTCATTGGAAATAACCCGGTTACGTTTATGATATAACCAAACATCGTTGGAATTTACTAATTTGGTTTACAAATTGTTGTGGGAAGTTGTGAATCATATGGGCCAGAATGAGAATTAATACGAAATCATTTGACTTTGAGCTACGTAATGGTTTCAGTCTCCTTCACGTTACCTATAGTGTAATTTGTTTAGAGTTCGATTCCTGTACGATATTTTTTAATGCACAAAATCTGCAAACAAGAATACTACTCGTTTCACTCGCTCGTTTAATTATGACCTGCTTGGAAGCACACGAATGCAATAACAGACGTACCACTCACGTATTATCGATTTATAAGCAGTGTACTAGGGGTACTCCCCGACTTTTACAGTAAAAAGCCTTCCACCAGTGTAACCAAAAAATATTTAAAATAAAGAGTATCTGAAAGGGGGAATCGAATCTAGAACCTCACAATTGCAAACGTAAGCGCAACTACATATATTCCGCAAAACCAATGGTTTGTTGAATGTTATAATTGTTATCAATTTATTAACATTTTAGCAATTACAAACATTTACAGTCAGGCAAATAATATCCACTGCAAAAGAGGGAAAACTCGAAACAAAACCCTATACCAACCCGTCTGGCCAGCGTGGTATAGTAGGCTAATATACTTCGAAGTGTATGTAGGAGACCCGTGCCCAGCAGTTGAACGTTTATGGGTTGAGATGAGAAAACATTTATTTCAGAAGATATTTACATGAATAGTTATTCAAATACAAGTAACTTAACCTAAACTACTTACAAACAATCAAATATTGTATTTAAAGGTATTTACCTATAAAGAAACAATTACATTGTAATCCTATACTCCTTATACATTAAGTACTCTGTGTCCATAATCTACATACTTGACCTAAATCCGCGAATGTCTTCCCTCAGATATTCAAGAGTAACTATTACACCGTATTACAACAGAATTGATTAAATTGAACCGCCATGGTAAGAACAGAAAGTTCTTTTAAAAATATCAACAGGAATCGGGGTAGGCACCATACAAAGTATAGCCTGACTGGGGAAGGACCTTCACCTTACAGAAGACCACAGCCAAATAATTACACACAGTGGTGTAGTTGTGATCTTGTGTGTGGGTCTCCAGCGCTCATTTAGGGATGCGTTTTGAAAGAAACGTATTCCTATTACAGGGATACTCACATCATAAAGCCCTGGTGTAAAAAAATGGGTAGGCAACACGAAAGTGATACTTCTGGTACTGCAAACGTCCTTAGGTTACGATGACTGCTTAACATCAGGCGGGCCGTATGCTTGTTTGCCACCTAAGAAGTATATATCACAGTGGTGTAGTTGTGTTCCTGTGAGTGAGCACAGGTCTCCAGTGCTCATTTAGCGATGCGTTTTGAAAGAAACGCGTTCTCATTTCATAGCTAGACTGGCCTGTTGGTCTAGTGGTTAGTGACTCTGACTGCTAAGCCAGAGGTCGTGGGTTCGATTCCCACCTAGGATAAATATTTGTGTGATGAGCACTATCGTTTGTTCTGTATCTGGGTGTAGAAATGTATAAGTATGTTTATCAGTTGTCTGGTTGCCATAGTACAGGCTCTAGTTTGGGATCAGATGGCGGTGTGTCGCGAAAAATATTATCAATATCAAATATGATCATAATATCATTGCCCATAACAAAATCAACAACAACTTTTTAGATTACACAAGTGATGCCTCAGGTATTTTAAGTGTTAAAAGGCTATGTAAGTGCTTAAATATTGAAGCAAATATATATATTCCATACAGTTTGTTTATGACACGTGTGTGACCTAAATCCATAGACATATTCTTTCTTCAAATCTTTAGGAGTAACAATTACACCGAATTGTATCATGAGACGTTGCTTCGAAATGTATAAGCTTTTAACTGTTTGAATAATAACAGTTATAATGTAAATAAAATCTGCATTAAATTATGCATGGCCACGTATTAAAGTTTGCATTGATTTTATTATTTTAGTAGACAATGTAAAGGCTTTCAAATCTCAAAAAAAAATGTTAACCACAGATTGCAATATCTAAACTAATATTATAAAGATTAAAGATTTGATTTTTTGTTATGACTATACTCAAAAACTACAGGGTAGATTAAAAAAATCTTTCACTAGTAGTCCATAGGCTACGGTAATGACTATCATTAGGCGGGTCATATGATTGTTTACCACCAAAGAACTACAAAATACTCCTTAGATACTTACGCTTCGGTGTAACTATATACCAAGTGACAATGACACGCACGTCCCACATACAAAACGTCGCGGCATCAGCGCCATCTGACGCATAAACAGCACGCACCGGAATCAAAACATCATCTATACTTCCTGTTTATTATCATATATAAACTCTTTGATACATAAACGCATATACTCTTAAGGTAATAAGGTCAATAAGCATTAAGTATACTATCGGCTTCCGGATTTAAATAAAACCACAGAAAGAGATGTAGGGCATAATTCTAGCTAGCAAGCCCGACTGGGGAACTACACCTTACAGAAGACCACAGCTAAATAACTACACACAGCGGTGTAGTTGTGTTCCTGTTTATGAGTACAGGTCTCCAGCGCTAATTTAGGAGGGAGGCCTATGTCCAGCAGTGGACGTCTTTTGGCTGAAATGATGATGATGAATAAACTATATAATATTAGCAACCCATATTATGTCCCACTGCTGGGCACGGGTCTCCTCTTCTCTATCAAGAGAGAGAGAGAGAGGGTCTAGGCCTTTATTCACACACGCTGACCTAATGCCAGCATAATGCAATGCATAATGGTTGGTGAATCTGACATGTCTTTAGAATTACTTCTAAGACATGTAGAATAGAATAGAATAGAATAAGCGTTTATTAGCACACACAAATCAAAACACAAAACAAGTTAACAGGATAGGATAGACTAGAAAATGATATATAACATACAAAAGTATATGGAGCATAAAAAAAGAACAAAACAAGAAACTAAAATTAACAGTAAGACACCACATAGCACATAAAACAAATATAAATACCTATATATGTATATATAAATCATGATTTCATCGAGTTAGACATGGCGCAGTTTTGTGTGACTAACAGGCTACAGCTCAGCATATGCTGCAATAATTATATTGCAGCGCTGATTTTCAGCTGTACCCTTAACGGCTAGTAATATAATATTATTAATAACATAGTTGTGCAGTAACAGGTAAGTTAAAATAAAATAAAATATAAGTAGGACCAGTCAAATAAAATTAAATAAAATGTAGTAGATTAAATATGTAATGATAATACTTACAACTAAATAAATAATTCATTACATTCTCATCAACTATAATAGAATTAAAATAAAATTGTTTAGAAATTCATTATGTAAATATTTCATTTGATAATAGTATTAATGTAAATAATATAATTTCCTCACAGCATAAATTGGCAAATAATATTTTGTCATAAAAGTATATAATTATATAAACAATTTGTAAATATTAATAAATTAATCCATTCATTATAATTAGGTATCTGTAATGTTAATAGCGCTGTACTAATTGCTGGATTTTTGCTCATTTAAAAACATGTTTTTTAATTTGTATTTCAAGTTATGTACATTAGTAATACCGCGCATTGGGGGGGGGAGATTGTTCCAGCATTTAGAAGCACTATATTTGAAGCTTCCTCGGAACGCAGTAGTTTTGTGTGGTGGTATGCATAAGGGACATGATATCGCTCGCTTTGGGTACTTGCTGAGATCACTTATCCAGACAAGTTTGGCATGTAGATATTGTGGTTTTTGTGTTTTAATAACACCAAATAGTAGGGTAGCTAGATGTAATTGTCTCCTATATTTCATTTTTAAAACATTAAATCTATTCAGAAAGGGGGTGACGTGGCTTCTAGGCGGAATATCATAGCAAAATCGGGCGCATGCATTTTGCACTCTCTGAATGAGACTTGCCGTTTTAGCTAGCAATCTAGGACCATACGCTACATCTAGATAATTAAATCTAGAAAGGACAAGTGAGTCTACTAACTGCTCCCGAAGTGGAATGGAGAGATACCTACGTAAATTGTATACGATTTTGAGCCGGTAAAAACAGTTTCTCACGATATCTGAGATATGTTGTTCAAACCGCAGCTCATCATCCATTAAAAGACCTAAGTTGCGAGCCACCTGCACGCGTTCTATACACTGATTATCAATATAGATACGACAATTATTGCTTATAATAGAACTTTGCTGATATCTTGAACCCAATACCATATATTTTGTTTTGGAGGAATTTAAAATAAGTGAGTTACGTTCGGCCCACTTGTAAATATTCTCTAAATCTTCATTTACTTTTTGTGTTGCTATAAGAGAATCATTTGGTCTGAAAGAGTAGTAAACCTGGACATCATCTGCGTAAATATGGTAATTGCAATGTTTTATCTCCCGTGTAATGTCCGCACAGTACAATATAAACAATAAAGGGCCGATTACAGATCCTTGTGGTACCCCCCTACTGACATCTGATAGGTTGGATCTAGTCACTGTTCCATCTGAATTTCTTAATTCCACAAATTGAGAACGATCACTGAGATAAGAGTCAAACCATCTGATTGTATTACTGTCAAAACCATAATAAGCTAACTTTGAAAGAAGCAACGGAATATTTATACTATCAAATGCCCTGGAGAAATCCAGCAACATGAGGATCGTACCTTTGCCTTCATCCTGAGCTGATAGTATGTTATCCATAACGTCTAGAATAGCAGTTGTGGTACTCCTATTTTTTCTAAAACCGGACTGTAGGTCAGGTAGTATATTATGACTTTCGAGAAAACCACTTAATTGTGAACCAACAACTTTTTCCAAAATCTTTGATAAGCAAGGCAAAATACTAATAGGACGAAGATCTTTAATGTTATTTATATTATGTGGGTTTCCTCACGATGTTTTTCTTTGCCGTTAGCAGATGGCGAATCATTTGATTAGTACACATAAACTCCACAAAGTGAAATTCACACTGGTACTGCCACCCGGGATCGAACTCGCACCTTATGCGTGCAAGTCGGTTACTTTCCCACTCGGCCACCACTGCTTTTTTTTCTAATAATAAATAATAAAACTAATTTTACACAATAATAATTATTCTTTCCTACGTTTAATAGAACATTTACGCAGACTGTACACATTATTCTGGATTAAAATCGTAAAACCTAAAACTATTTAGCTACCTACCTAATAGAAAATAAAACAAAACCAGCATTCAAAAATAGACTTTAATTTACAAAACTAAGGTATATAATCGTGTAATAACTATTTGGATCACTTAATAGCTCGTTTGTCCAATTTCACAATTCGAAATAGCACAGTAATCGCGTTATCAACTAGACTATCACGGTATCAACCGACCGGGCGTTATAGTCATTACCCAATTATATAATCTAAACTATGTGCCTCACTTCCGAAACATCCAGGGTTGTAACACTTATAATGCTATCCACCGGAGTTCCAATTAGAAGATAATGCGTTACTACCTGAATGTCCTTTTGAATGTCTGTCTGTATTCAGTATCTATACTAATATATATTTTCTATTTTTTGACAAGGAGGCAAAAGAAGCATAGTAAGGAGTTCCCGTAGCCTATGGACGCTTGCAACTTCAGGGGTGTCACTCGCGCGTTGCCGACCCTATAAAAACTTTATAACTCTTTAGTTGAAGAACCCCATGCAATAGTCTCTAGGGAAAACCTTGAAGCTCATTCCATAACCTAATCGTACGTGGTAATATTATAAATGTAAAAGTTTGCCTTTTTTATATTACGAATGTGGCAAACAAGCATACGGCCCGCCTGATGGTCAACAGTTACCGTAGACTATGGACGCTTGCAATACCAGAGGTATCACTTTGTTTACGTGTTGCCGACCCATTTTTTTAAACTAGGTCTGATGGGGATATTCCCTGGGATAGAAAAACGTTTTGTTTTAAAACGCGTCTCTAAATGAGCGCTGGAGACCTGTACTCACACACAGGAACACTACTACACTGCTCAGATTACCGCCACGACCAAAATTCGATTAGGAAGACATTCTACTTAAAACTGAAACGTAATATGTAGTGAAGCGATATGTTTTTATTAGGAGAGGTAGGGCACCATACTAGCGAGCAAGCCCAAATGGGGAAGGACCTCCACTTTACAGAAAGCCATAGCCAAATAACTACACACAGTGGTGTAGTTGTGTTCCTGTGTGTGAGTACAGGTCTCCATTTAGGATTGCGTTCTGAAAGAAACGTATTCCAGGGATCCTCAAGCAGTCGTGCAAAAAAATGTCAGCAAATCGCAAGTGATACCTCTGGTATTGCAAGCATCCATAGGTTTCGGTAACTGCGTACCATCAGACTGGCCGTACGCTTATCAGCCACCCAAGTAGTATAAAAAAGAGAGATAACATAATAATATTAAGATCTATAAAAAACTTTTTCATACAAATCTTGAAAACTTGAGCAGCTTATAAATTAGGTTCATATTTCAGTAAAACTAAGGCATAGACAACTAAAATACCAAGTGAGCCTGCCAAAATCTCAGACATTCTGCGTCCAACTTAATAATAACTACAATCAAAATTCAACTTTAAAACAACTCTGCCATAGTTTAGATTTAATTAAACTGATACAGTACAAACACGTAGACAAAATTGAACTTTAATCGTAAAGACATAGAGATAAATTTTAAATGCATTGAATAGTTCCTTTTCAAATAGTTAAACTGTTAAAGTTCTCCGGACTTAAATTCGAAGTGAATCGTTGGCATGTCTTGCGATAGCTACTTGAATAGAATTTCCTAACAATGTTCTACTGAAAATTTTGTAATTTAATAGGTACTTGTACTATTTGTACATATTGGTAAAATTATCATGTAACTAGCTGTTGCCCGCGGCTCCGCCCACTTCGATGTCAGTTATCGCTGTAAAAAGTAGCCTATGTGTTATTCCAGACCATAATCTATCTCTGTGCCAAATTTCATCCAGATCCGTCCAGTAGTTTTTACGTGAAAGAGTAACAAAAATCCATCCATCCATCCATACTTACAAACTTTCGCGTTTATAATATTAGTAGGATATTTAATATTATAATGAACAAGTATATTAGTAACTGACTATAATTATGACCTACACGATTGATTCAGTGACTTAGGTGGTTACCCGATCTCCGCACGGGAAAAAAAAAAGTGAACCATTTTTGGTTGTCCCTAGTCTGGGTATACTTTGAGTCCGTTAATTGTATTTATAAGGAGTTTCTGGTGCAGGAGATATCTTAAAAAAACTTCTCGGATTATTTTATGAAGGTACCTAAGTATAAGGAACAACTATTAGTAACTCTCTTGGTATGACATGGTATGGTATGGCGGGCTGTTGTCCGCAATTCCATGCCGATGCGTATATTTTGCGTGCGGGTGGCTGGGTCACTCTAACCACCCCAGCTCATCCAAAAAGTCCAGCAGCCGCCTGACGTTGACGACCGCTTCTCGTACCGAACCTGAGCCTCTAGACAAGTGGCATAAGCGATAGTCGAATCGAAAATTCAAAAAATAAAATGTATGGAATTTGACGTGAGTCTACGATTTAATGTCGTAAACTTACGTTAAATCTCATACATTTTCTTTTTTGACTTTTCGATTCGACTATCGCTTATGCCACTTGTCTAGAGGCTCTGGGCTGCCCAGGTGTTTCTTCCTGTATGCAGCGATCTCCGGGCAGTGCAGCAAAACGTCACCGCCACCGTCTTGTCTTAGTAACTCTCTTTAAATTCATTCAATCATTTTGCCTATTTCAGTCCACTGCTAGACGTAGGCCTTTGTTAATTCGCGCCACAATAGCCGTTCTAGCATCAAGTCTATCCCAGCAATCTTCTTGACAATCTTCGTGATGGACGACCGTCTACCAGGCCGTGGTTGTCCTAATCGACTACCTAGTTAGGGTCGATTCATACTAGCTCAGAGTTGAAGCGCATCGAAGCGTCAAATTCTTCACAATTAAAGCAAAGTTGTATGAATCCCTGCGTATTCTCGTGGATTCGCGCGCATTCGCACGATTTTACATTGAAGTAGTGATGGACAGCAATGGCAAGTAGAGAACCGTAGTTGAAAGTTGTATAAAATGGTTGTCATTGATCTTATTCCGACTGACGATACGTTGGTTCACGTATTAGGCGCTTGGGCGTACTCAGCGTTGGACGTGTTCAGACGCACGAATTTTGTCGAATGCACGCGTCTCTTTTTTAGGAATATGTATATTACTTAGTGGAGATTAGGGTGAATTTGCTATGTAAAGTTGAAAATTTACATAGTACATACAATTGAATTGACCCTTAGATTAAAAGCCTCACCAGTTAACACAATCCTTAGTTTCTAGAAGAGATAATATTACCTAAATACTAAGGCTCGAGCCAACTGGTGAGAAAGTGCTTCACCTTGCGAAGATCATCACTACTCTTAAATATCCTACATACTATACTTGCTAGCTTATACTAAACTTAATATTTGTTGATCTTGTTACAGGTCAAGAATACAACTTTAACAAATTAACAGAAGAAGAAGTGAACTCTCTGGGACAGACGTACGACTATGATTCTATCATGCATTATGCGAGGAACACGTTTAGTAAAGGGACGTATTTAGATACAATACTCCCGCTAGAAGTCCATGGTAAGAAGAGACCGGAGATTGGCCAGAGAGTGAGGTTAAGCGCCAGTGATATAGCTCAGACAAACTTATTATATAAATGTGCAAGTAAGTATTAATCTTATTGAAGTTTAATATCATCATCATCGTCATCATCTCAGCTAAAAGACGTCCACATAGGCAAAACAAGGTAGACCGACGACCTGGCTGCGGGCAACCGATGGACAAGGATGGCTTAGGATTGAAAGTTGTGGAAATCCTTGGGGAGGCCTAAGTTTAATATAGGATGGTTTGACTGCACAGTTGGTTCAGTGGCTTAAGTGATTACCTCGCCATTACCAATGCGCGGCGTATTGTGGGTTCGATCCCCACACAGGACAAAAAATAGTGTGATCCATAAATTATTGTCCCGAGTCTGGGTGTACTTTGTGTCTGTTAATTGTGAAGTCCCCCGCGACACAAGACTTGTTCACTAGTTCGGGAAATGTAAAAAAAATGGTTACATTTCTACGAAGGCTATTTTTCTACAAAGCATTGTCAGAGGCATGGTGATACCTACAGAGGTGATTTACGATTGAGCGTATTGTCGATCCATCAAGGCAACATCACATTTAGAAAGTTCCTGTAAATTAATTTGTTTAAAGTGCCTTTTTTGGCATGTTCCATTTAAAAGTACGATGTTGATTGATCAGTTTAAGTTACATTCTGGGTAGCTATATCATGGAAGCCAAGCTTCATCATTAAGCAACTATTACCTATTAATTCCTACAATAATCGATCGCTTAACGCAGTTTCAGGCCTAGGGCACACGACTCAACACTTTGTCAAAATTTTAACATATCAGTTTGTGGCAACCAAGTTAATAGTTTATATCTCATAAATACGTAGTAGATTATCCCTTGCAAACCATCCAGTAGTTACACCCAACAAATATTTACCGAAGCAAAGACTCCTCATAATATTCAACCTGCTTCTAAAACGATTAACGCAAAACCCTCAGATTAGAGGTGCACTGACCGTACTAAATCACAAGCCCCAAGTTTATAGGTAATAATTATGATTTAATATGTAAACAGAATGCGGTAGGACGCTGTTGGGGAACTCGGGGTGGTTCAATTCACCCGGTTGGGGTACGGAAACTCCCCCCACGAGTAATGAACGATGTGAGTGGAGAATTGTGGCCACCCATGGGGAAAGAGTCGTCATCAACATTACCGGTAAGTTCATCTAAATATTTTTTACTGAAAATATGATTGTACGTTGCGTATGGCTTAGTGGGTTAAGTGGTTTCCATTTTTCACTACGCGGCGTATTGTAGATTTGATTTCCACACGATTCTTGTTTGTTGTGGTGCACCTAGTTACTAAATACCTAACTACAAAATTTCAGTTAATTAGCCCTAGCCCTAGGACGAATATTTACATAGATATATTATAACTATTTGTCCTAGGCCCTACTAACTTACTTTTAGTTAATTAAAATATATATATTATTATTATTCATCCTAGGGATAGCCCCTGGGACGAATAATTTTAATTTAAACTTAAAATTTTGCACAATGTTCCTTAAACGACGTTAAGAGAGGTAGGGCACCATACTAGCGAGCAAGCCTGGGGAAGACCTGACAGAAGGTGTAGTTGTGTTCTTGTGTGTGAATACAGGTTTCCAGCGCTCATATAGGGAAGCCTTTTGAAAGTAACGTTTAAAAGTAACCTACTAGGAGACTACTTCTTAAAGCGCTGGTTTGATACCTCTGGCATTGGAAGCGTCTATAAGGCTACGGTAATTGCGGGATGTATGCTTGTTTGCCACTTAAGTAGTATGAAAAAAAAACTTAAGTACGCATTAAGAAGGGACCTTTGTAATTTTGGCCCTAAACGGGTCTTCATCTCAACCCGTAAACGTCACACTGCTGGGCACCGGTCTCCTCCAAAAAAAAATTGGAGGGACATTGGCCTACTATACCACGGGTAATCGAATCCTATCCTGACAAGTTACTATTATTAACTTGTTATTAGGTACGCTATGCATAAACCCGGACCAAGTTAGAACCCAGACTACTCTTACTGTATGTATAGATTTCTGACCTAAATACTTATACGTAAAATGTGAATAAAAATTATCAGGTTTAGTAATAGCCAAGGGATGTTTGAAGTGAGCTCTTGAACGAAATTGGGGTGTGGAGGCTCTCAGCCAACACTTGACTGTCCTCTAACAATGCTCTTTTATCACTGTATTGTATAAAATGTGTAGTGTTCAGTACTTCAGGATTAAAAAGATTGCAATTTTATTAAAATGATAATATTCTAGTGGAAATTCTTGGGGTTGACCTATGTTTAGCATTTTAGGCTCTGAATTTTTCAAATTGTTAATACCTCACTGACAAGTTGCGAAACGAGGGTGTATATAATAACATGGGTATCAACTAAAAAGGTTTCAAAAGTAAGGCAAGATTAACTACCAAAAAATAAACTCATGTAAAGTTTTTTTTTTTATATACTTCTTAGGTGGCAAAAAACATACGGCTCGCCTGATGTTAAGCAGTTACCATAGGCTATGGACGCTTGCAATACCAGAAATATCACTTGCGTGTTGCCAAACCAGGTTTTGCACCAGGGCTTTATGATGAGTATCCTTGGGATAGGAATACGTTTCTTTCAAAACGCATACCTAAATGAGCGCTGGAGACTTGTACTCACACACAGGAACACAACTACACCACTGTCTTTTTTTTTTTCTTTTTTTTAAAAAGACAACTCCCGCACTAAAGGACAAGCTTTGTGTTGCGGGGAACTTTACAAACATACAATTAACGGACACACCCAGACTCAGAACAACTCTTTATGGGTCACACAAAGTTTTGGCTCTGTGTGGGAATCGAACCCACAACCTCGTGCACAGCAGGCGCATACTGCGCCCACTGGACCACCAAGGCAGTGTGTAGTTATTTGGCTGTGGTCTTCTGTAACGTGGAGGTCCTTCCCCAGTCGGGCTTGCTCGCTAGTAAGGTCCTCACTCACCTCTCTTGAAGGTTAGTTTTAGAGCGCGTTTTTCCTTTTCGATAATTATTTTATCATGCGTTGGTTGGTCACTTTAGGTCTTTTTCAATGAGGTTTAGACAGAAGTTTTTGACGTAGCAAAGAATAAAGATCGATGCCTCGGTAGCACGCTGGTAGTGCGTACTATTGCTATACATAAATCACAAGTTTAACATCTAAACCAGGTAGTATTGGATATATTTTATCAGTAGAGGTCGCCCGCGTCGAGACTGCGTCCGCGTGGTAATTTGGAATATTTTCCCCGATTTTGCAACATATCTCACTACTGCTCCGCTCTTATTGATCATAGCGTGATGTTATATAGCCTATAGCCTTCCTGGATAAATGCACTATTCAACAAAAAAAAATATTTTCTAATCGAACCCGTACATTCTGAGATTAGCGTGTTCAACCAAACAAACAAATTCTTCAGCTTTATAATATTAGCACAGTATAAGAAGGAATAAAGGGTTATTTACACTGTGATATTAATATAGATAAAAAAACCTCAAAAACCTGATATTAAAAGAACACACTTTTGTACTTGAAGTTTAGTGATGCGCCAACACCGAATCGATAGCCCATTACAGCGTGTCCATAATTTCCGTTTCACTTGTCGCAGCTAAGCTTCCCTTGTGGCGGAAACTTTCATTTATATCGACAAATTGTGTCTCTACAATAATCCTTCATGCCTGTAGAAATGTATTTTGACGTCGGTATCTTGTTAAGCTCTAGGAGACAAATGGGTGTTTGGACAAGCGGTCTAATCCACTTCATATTGTTGGTAAGCTCCTGTCAAAGAGACTAGGAGATAGATTTGTAGACCACTCTTCGATTCTGAGATCCTATAGACATGTGTTGTAGGATTTCTATTGATGAGAAAAAATAAAGGTAGCATTTAGGCCTCGTTCAGCCTGGCGATGCAAAAGCACTTTCACATGTCAGCGCTTTAAAAACACGACGCTGAATGAGCTATATTCAATTAGAAGCTCTAGGTGGTACCACTTAAAGCTGAAAATTCAACAACCTTCAAATCCAACGCTTGTTTAATGCTCGTACGAAAGAGGCCTTAGTCCATGAAAACGAATGCCTCTGTTTTCCTTAGATATTGATACCAGGAGGGCTTACCATGTGTGATAGAAGGACGGAGCTACATACGCTATATAGATCTGTCCTTTCTCGGTCGAACAACTCACATACCCACACCTATTTTTTTTCGTAACAGTTTTCCTCGATGAAGAAAGTCATGCAGATACAATTTAAACGGCATGTTAAGAATACAATCCATCCATCCCAAAGGGTGTCGTAATAGTCGACTAAGGGAGTAAGTCAGGCAGACAATATCCACTGCAAGAGAGGAAAAACTCGAAACAAAACCCTATACAAACCCGTCTGACCAGCGTGGTATAGTAGGCTAATATCCCTCCAATGTATGGAGGAGACCCGTGTCCAGCAGTGGGACGTTTATGAGTTGAGATGAGTATGATATTAGTCAAGATATATTATATCAATAGAATCACACGAGCATGATGTTGGTCCAAATGATCGTTACCTCGGACGTATCTACACACATCGCATTTCTGTCTGAGTGAGCATGATGGAAATGGGACACGCTATCACTTCCACTATCAAATGCCCTGACTTCTCTGATTTATGTACGATCGTGTTACTTTATTGCTGTCTATTTGAACTGATAGGCGTGTCCGTAATGTTCTAAAAGAGATGAGATTTTTTTTTATAAAAACTAGTGGACCTGGCAGACGTCGTCCTGCCTGAAAAAGCTGAAATACCGAAAGCAGCGCCACCTACCGGGTCCAATTGTGAATCTAAACCATCCAGAGCCCTACCCGAACACACAAACAAAATTTCATCAAAATCGGTCCAGCCGTCTAGGAGGAGTTCAGTGGCATACACACGCACACAAGAAATATATATATAAAGATTGCAAGCAATAATACTAATATTTTATATGTTGTTCGATGACAAAATCTTAGGCTGCACTCAAGCCACAGGCGACGGCCACAAAACGCGGCCACCGAACTGTTTTCATTCATTGTATTTGTAACGAGTAGCAACCACCGGCGTCATATGCGGCGAGTTCATAAAAATGTATGAAAACTACTATAAATAGGTAGCGGCGTTTTGTGGCGGCTACACTTGGTAAGTCTTAGGCTTTGGCTGCATTACTGTTTAACAGCCACGGCGCGGTTTTTAATCGCGTAATGTTGTGAGTCAACGAAACTAATTCAAGCAGCTTTTGGGCGAGCGGATTTCGGGTTACAACAGTTAATAATATAATAAGTAAATTTCGACTCGTCACCGCACTGCGCTTTGAGGTGGACGTGTACGTGTTATAATTAAGTTTATTGTTTAGCGCGGCGTAAGCCGACGCTCGGAATTATTTTTGCCATGAGTGATAAACTTGTGGCAAACGAGTTGCTGGCGTTCTTGCAGCAGAAGCTGGATGTCATGGACGAGGTGTCCGCCATCCAAATCTGCTCAACGAACTTCAGCGAGGAAGATGTAGCTGCTGCCAAGCTGCTATTGTTTACGTTGCTGAATAAAAGTGACCAGATGGTGTCTCGCAGGCGTGACGGGACAAAGAAGAGTCTACAGGACATCATCACGCTTTTCAAAGAGACCGATCCTGACGACGTGCCGTCGTTTGTGGCGAAGGACTTGTATAAGTTGCCGCCCGTCACTTTCGACCACGTCGACGTTACTAGCCTTCTCAAAGACGTCATCAACCTGAAGGCAAGTCTAGCAGATGTGCAGAGGAAGCTGGAAAAATCCCAAAACAACGTCACAGATTTGCGCAAGGAACTCGACGAGTTGCGCAATACTGTGACAATAACTGGGTCATCGGCGGCGTGTAGTAACAACGTCAACATGCGCCGAGGAGCCTGCCGACTCGACACATCGAACGATAGTGTTGTAAGTTTCGCGTCAGCAGTTTTGACGCCGCGGAATGCAGCGTCGGCTGTAAGCGCTACGCTTGAGCCTCGCAGCCCTGTCCCCGTCCCCGCGGCTTCCCTCCGCCCCGCCGCGCGATCAGCTGACCTGCCGGTCACGCAGAGCACTCGAATTGCTCCACCCGCCAAGCCTTTGCCTGAAAAGGCGACGAATCAGGCTGAAGAAAACGGTTTCGTGACGGTGCAAAGGAGGAAGCGCCGACAGCGTGCTGTAAAGAACTGTTGCGGCACAGCTCCAGTGGAGCCCGGCGTAAGTCTACGCGCCGCAGCACCGAACACTCCGGTGTATATCTCTCGCCTGCATTACACCACTAAGGCAGAGGACATCGTGGAGTACGTCCGTCAGAAGTCGAAATACACGGTGAGAGTGCAGTTACTCGAGTCGCATCGCAACGTCAACTTTAAGGCGTACGTGGTGCGAGTACCGACGTGTTTTCTGCACATCTTTATGAAAGAAGGCTTCTGGCCGAAAGGTGTGGTGTTCCGTCGCTTCCGCGGACAAGTGCCACCTGAACGCACTGAGACAATGAAGTGCTAGTGTAGTGTTACTAACATAATTTTAAGTTTTATAAACTAACAAAAGTTATAATTATGTATGTTAGTCTGTAAGGTATGTATCTATGGATTGTATTATCTGAAAATAAATGGTTTATTATTATATTATATTATTATTATTATTATTATTAATCGCTGCGGGAAAAAAATGTAGTGTGGTCTAAGACTTAGGTAGCGCCAATAATGACTAGCCTGTTGATTTTCGAATCCATCTCTTTGTGCTATTAAGTTGTAACTAACGAATGAAAAGATTGACCTTAGTTCCTTGCCAGTTCTTTCTTTAGGCTCTAGCCCAGTCTAAGCTAGCTATTAATCTGCGAATTCGACAGTAGAAATTATCTGACGTCTTATTATTGACATACACAATCATTATGTTTTGATCTATAGGTTCACAGACCCATAAGCGGGTCATTTAAATAGCAGTTTAAATTCAATTGTGAATTGTCAATTGAATTTAAATTATGATATCGATTTTGACTCTGACCATTATTTAAATAGGTACCTACCCGTGTAAGAAATTCTTACGAAACACTTCAACTTAAAAAGAAAAAAATTCTTTCGTCATATCCTTATTTTACCTACACGGGTATTTAAATATCGAATCAGCTAACAATTCACTACAAAAAAAAACAATCATACATCCAATAAGATCCTTTATAAGCATCCCTTATCAAGTACCTTGAAAAAGGATCACACACACACACACACACACACACACACACACATGAATAAACAAAATACGGCCAATACATGCAAATAAAACCATTCCTTTTGTCTCTTGTGAAAATAAATGAATTCCAGTGAATTAATGAATTTATTGCCCGGCTTTTATTTTAAGTGGCCTATGTCCAGGGAGAAGGGGCAATAAATCTTTGTGCCAAGATATACTGGTGACCCAACGTTTGTATATTTGTATCTTCGAACATGTCATGATGTGTAATGTGTTTGTGACTCAAGGACTGTACACAATACATTTTTTTTTATCTCGCACGACCAGTACTTTGACTGCCTCGGTGGTCCAGTGGCCGCAGTATGCGCCTGCTGTGCACGAGGGTGTGGGTTCGATTCCCACACAGGGACAAAACTTTGTGTGACCCACAAAGCGTTGTTCTGAGTCTGGGTGTAATTTGTGTCCGTTAATTGTATGTTTGTCATGTCCCCCGCGACACAGAGATTGTTCTCTAGTGCGGGAGTTGTCTTTTAAGAATAAAAAAAAAAAAGTACTAAGTATGATTAGCTTTTTTTTTATCAATAAGTAAGTATTGTGTTTTGCTACCATACTTGTATTTTACAAAAGATTGTTAATATCTGGCGATAAAAAAAGGCCTGAGCTTCTTGCTAGTTCTTCTCAAGGCTCCACGTCAGCGAACTAGCCGTAGGAAAATGTTTCGCTGACATCATCTCTCTGGCTTATTCATAATTTATGACCTTCATAAGTGTTACTTTGTAACCTAAATGAATTTTGAGTTTGAGTTAAGGATTCTTTTTATTTTTGTTTTGTGATGGTACCATCTATTGATGAAAATAGAGGCGCTCATACATAGGTTATATTTGGCCGAATAAACTGTAGAGCTACCGAGGCGAGGGGCACGGTTACTTAAGGTATAAGTGATCGCATAAGGTGTTGTATCTGTGCGTTTTCTTACTTTCCTGGTATATAATACCAATAAGCGTATTTATCAAGTAGAGCATTTGCTCAAAAAAGGCCAAATTAAAAGTACCCAAGAAGCCAAGTTCATGCATGAAGAGGTTGATGAATGTAAAGGAGGCGAAGAAAGTATGTTTGGATTGAAGCAATTGGCGTACCATAGTCTCTGCCTACCTTAGTGAGAGACGGGCGTGATCATATGTATGTATGAAGCATATTTTGATTAGCTTGTAATTTTAACATTAACAACGTCCGATTAATTTCGACGCTACGGTAAGCAGTTACCGTAGCGTCGACGATAGCAGTATCGTGCACGTATCTCAATGAAGTTCCTAGGCTGTCTCTAAAGCCCTAACCGGCAGGGGTATTCCGTAAGAGCGAAAACCGAGCGACCGCGAAAACGGAGCAAAATATATTGAAAATCGGTATTCCGTAAGCGCGAAAACCGAGCCTTTTTGACGTTTAGCAATCGTGTGTGCCGTCACCGAGCAATCACAACTGTCAGTTTGCGATCGCTGTTTCTTAGAGAATCAGCCGGCCGGTAACTAACCAAATATTTGTCGATTTTTCTTGTCTTCGGTCGTATTAGATTGTCATCCTATCGGATTATATGAGTAAGAGAATAAATATTGCCACCGGTGTTTGTGGACACTATAGTAAAAAAAGCTCCAAGCTCAGATGGCTAGTCACCGTCGAGAGAGAACCGTAGAAGTAGATTTTATTTTTATTTTCTTGTAAATAATGTTACGACTTAGCTTCTCGGTGTCAATTTATTTTCCAAGCAAATGCTTTAGTTCTTACACAAAGAGATCTCAATCTTTTAACCAGTTCAGGCAAACGTATCTTTGGACAAAGTTCTATTTGAGACTACCAGTCAGTTTACTTTTCTATATACCTAATAACACTTTACAACAAGTTTTGTTTTTTAATGCTACTTGGGTGGCAAACAAGCATACGGCCGTTCGGTAAACGATCAGCGGGTTAAGCTACCAAGGGCGCGGTAACCCTATAGATGGGTGACCGCATAAAAGTCGGTCTCGACAATTAACAGTCGTTAGATCACGACAGAGGCCTAAGTATAGGCGATCTAAATAACTCTGTCACCAGGTTGGCCACTAACCAAACGATAAGAAGAAGAATGTGCACGTTTTCCTATTTTAAGAACACCTCATCACAAAACTTTGTTACAGTTTATGTTGGTAACACGCTAGTGATGCCACATGTATGACAAGCTTCCATAGGTTTCAGTAATATTGCCTTTTATGATTCTAGTGGTTAGTGACTCTGACTGCTAAGCCGAGGTCGGGGTCGAGGATTCCCACACAGGCGAAATCTTTGTGTGATCCATAAAGTTTTGTTCCATGTCTGAGTGTAATTTGTCTTACTGTTTTTTTTTTATTGAAAAGGCAACTCCCACACTAGAGATCAAGCCCTGTGTTGCGGGGGACTTTACTTATATACAATTAACTGACACAAATTTCACCCAGACTCAGAACAATTCTTTGTGTGTAACAAATAGTTTTCTCCTCTGTAGGAATTAAACCTCGTGCACAGCAGGCGCATACTGTAAACACTGCCATTTTTCAAACTCCGGGCATCTATTGTGAATTTCTTGACAGAAAAATCCAATATCAATTTTGGGCCCAACTCGGGAAATGAACCCGGGACCTCATGATCAGCAGTCACACACATCGACCACTGAGCCACCGAGGTAGTTGTGTGCTTACCACCTAAAAAAAACTTTTCCTCTCTATACACCAATTTCATACGTTTCCACCGACCCTAATTTCCTATACCTACTATAAATCTCAACGTCTCGACGTTGTTTTTCCGTACAAGTCTCTTCAGATTCAGTTCTAATGGCATTTGTTTTTGTCTACCGTCTGGGTTTTACTTTAAACTGTTTAGTCGTGACAAATATGTGATTCATAATGGGATGTCTGCTTTTTGTGTGTCTGTGGTATATTTGCTTAGAAAGTTAGAGCACTTTGAAGATTTAAAATGTTGTATTTTTTGCTGCAGTGACATCTATCTTTACTTATTTACAGATGTCAAAATTTCGTGTCACTATCTACTATCTATCTACTAAATCGGTTTCGGAGATTAGCACGTGTGCTAATCTCCGAAACCGATTTTAGTATATTTTCAAGAAGGCGAACTAGCATACGGCCCGCCTGATGGTAAGCAGCTACCGTAGCCTATGAACGCTTGCAACACCGAGGGCATCTCTCGCGCGTTGCCTTTAGAAACCTTATAACTCCTTTTTGAAGAATGAGGTTCTTCAAGAAAGGAGTTATAAGGTTTCTTACACTAGTATGTGTCATATACATCCTTACTAATATTATAAATGTGAAAGTTTGTAAGAATGGATGGATGGATGGATGGATGTTTGTTACTCTTTCATCTTTTTGTAAAAACTACTGAACGGATCTGGATGAAATTTGGCACAGAGATAGATTATGGTCTGGAATAACACATATTTTTACAGCGATAACCGACATTCACGCGGGCGGAGCCGCGGGCAACAGCTAGTATATTTATAAAAATGTCTTGCTTGATCCAACTTAAGATAGAATAGTTTTTATTTTTATAAGTGGCCTTAAATTTTTACTGCAAATATACCACGCAACCGGAGCCACAAGTGGGAGCTATTATTAAATTTATGAGATTAAAGATGAGAGGCTATTTTTAAGACTACTTATGTGGCAAATTAAGTTACGGCCTGTCCGATGGTAAGCAGTTACACCAAAATCAAAGTTACAAAACTAACATCTGTTAACAGTAAGATTTCTGTGTATCTTCTTCTTAGCGTGTCGATGGCAATCTAAATTGTATCGGCGCAGAATCTAGCTACGAGTTTTGCATTTTCAGTAGCGTCTGTGTATGTAAATAATTAAATAAAATAAATAAACACCGTATTCAGTCTAAATAACACTTCCCATAATAATATGTTACTCTTTTCATGTATAATATGAGTTTCCTTTACGTCTCTTTAGTAGCAAGTCAATGTAGAAACCTCAAAACTAAAGCACAATATTCGTATTACAAACTCATCCCTTCTTGTAATCACCTTGTAGGTATATATACCTAGAGCTATATCTACGCTTCAACTGTTTGGCTAGCAATTAACTGATGAACTAGCCAGTTGATTGATTGCTCACTTCATCAAAATGAAGGTCGAAGTGAAAATAGCAAACCGAGACTACCTCCGTACATTTATATTACTCAACAGACCGTTGGCAAAATCCTTACTAATATTATAAATGTGAAAGTTTGTATGGATGGATGGATGTTTGTTACTCTTTCACGTAAAAACTACTGAACGGATCTGGATAAAATTTGGCACACAGATAGGTTATGGTTTGGTATAACACATAGGCTACTATTTGCAGCGATAACCGACATCCACGCGGGCGGAGCCGCGGGCAACAGCTAGTTATAAATATGAAAGGAATTCTGTCTGTCTGTATGTACCTTTTTCACAGCTAAACGGCTGAATAGATCTTAATTAAGTTTTGGCAAGAAGACAAGAGACTTAAGAGAGGCGATACTAGCTAGCAAGCTCGACTGGGGAAGGACCACCTTACAGAAGACCACAGCCAAATAACTACATACAGCGCGTGTATTTGTGTTCCTGTGTGTGAGTACAGGTCTCCAGCGCTTATTTAGCGATGCGTTTTGAAAGAAACGTATTCCTATCCTAGGGTTTCATCCATCTTAAAGCCCTGGTGTAAAAAAATGGGTTGGCCACACGCAAGTGATACCTCTGGTAATGCAAGCGTCCATAGGCTACGGTTACTGCTTAAAATCAGGCGGGCCGTATGCTTGTTTGCCACCCAAGTATAGTATAAAAAGACAGATGGTATTCTAAGGAAGGATAAATGTTATTTTTTATCACGATCACCGACATCCACACAACTAGTGCGATGTGGATTTCCAGCGCCTCTAGACAAGTGGCATAAAAGATAATCAAATAGAATAGAAAGCAAAAGTGGATTTGACGTAAATTTACGACATTACATCATGTCAAATCCTATACATTGTTGTTCTATTCAATTTGTTTTTTTTTATTAAGACAACTTCCGCACTAGAGAACAAGCTCTGTGTCACGGGGGACTTCTTTACAAACATACAATTAACAGATATAGGATAGATATTAGATTCGACTACCGTTTATGCCACTTGTCTAAAGGGCGGGCTGGGTGGGCTCATAAAACATTTTCAATTTTAAATATATAACTTTAAAAACAAGATTAATCATAAAAAAGGTATGATACAACAAGCCAGACATTACCTAAAATAATATTTCAAGTAGCTACTAATTTGAAAAACATAATTAGATTGAGGCAAAGTTGTAAATTATGTTTTTAACAAAATTTTAATGTTTATTTGAATCTGTATATATGTATAAAAGGCCTGTCTGACTGTATCAACGCACAGCTCAAACCACTGAACGGATTGCACTTAAATTTAGCATGCAGATAGTTATTGTGACGTAGGCATCCGCTAAGAAAGGATTTTTTTAAATTCGCCCTCTAAAGGGTTAAAATAGGGGATGAAAGTCAGCTAATTTCGAAGTTAGGATCTTAAAATTTTGTGTTTAGGCTAACGATTAAACCGAAATCTATGCGAGCGAAGCCGCGGGCAGGAGTTAGTAGTATACATTAATCAAAGCTGATCAAAGTATTTTTTTTATACTAACAAGCATACAGCCCGACTGATGGTAAGCAATGACCGTAGCCTATGGATGATTGTTGTAGTATCTCACTATGTAAAGATAAAGAATTTGACTCGCCTACGCAACACCACGTGCTGCACTGCCGGTGGTCGGACATAGACTGCCCCCAATCGGTACGCACTGTCACAGTGCGTACCGATTGGGGTGCACTTCGAGCGCCTGCGTCACACAGTGCCACTGTGTGACGTAGGCGCTCGAAACAAATCATACGCTTAGCTAACTACCTACATACTCTACAGTTGTAATACCAAGAGTATTACTCGCACGTTGTTGACATTTTGACATACTAATCGAAGACTGCCTGGGATGTCGTTGGTCACTCAGAAGATTAAAACAAAAAGACTTTTATGAAACTGGCAGAATGACGGCGTATTTAATGTTAAGATAATAATCGATTAAAATGAAACTTACGTGACTACTTATAACTATTGCTTACTACCTAATCAATATTGCTAACAAGAACATTTGGTGAGGAGAGATGTCGTGATGCAGCGAACATTAGCTGGCTCATCATACTTCACTGCTGCATAAGTTTGCATTAATGTTTGCGATCGACCGTGAGGTCTTTGGTTCGATTTCTGGGTCGGACAAAGTGTTATTGAGGTATAAGTTAGAAACAACCACCTATATTAGTTCATATCTTCTCAGGTTCATCATGGCAGAAAAATTAAAAATCAGTTCATCCGAACGCACTAATGTAATTTAAGCTTATTGTCTGTTAATACTGGCATACCTACATCTAACCTTCCACAAATCCTATCCTACTAATATTATAAATGCAAAAGTTTGTAAGAATGAATAGATGGATGGATGGATGTTTGTTTCTCTTTCACGTAAAAACTACTTAATGGATCTGGATGAAATTTGGCACAGAGATAGATTATGGTCTGAAATAACACATAGGCTACTTTTTACATCGATAACCGACATCAACGTGGGCAAAGCCACGGGCAACAGCTAGTTAGAAAAAAAAACAAAAGAATACCAACTAAACGAAAAGGAAATCCTTCAAACATTTACTAAGACTACAAACATGAACCGAAGTACCCATAAAAGGGTAATTACCCGCCATCCTCCGTCTGTTCCCGATTACACGCAAGGCCGTCTACAGGCCGTGCAAAGCCCGTGCAAATATCGAGCAAGTTTAATATAACGCTTAATCGGCAAACGTCGAAACATCAAAGCTCTGTGTAATATACGGGCGAGGACGCTGAAAAACGTTGCACAAAACATGTCGGTAGAAGTAAACGAAAAAACAGAAAGCAAAAAGACCTGCTGTGTATTGGCTTAGATGGTTTTTTTTATACTACTTGGGTGGCAAACAAGCATACGGCCCGCCTGATGTTAAGCAGTTACATCCCTATGGATCACTTGCGTGTTGCCAACCCATTTTTTTACACCAGGGCTTTAAGATGGAATACCTATTGCTGAGATAGAAAAACTTTTCTTTCAAAACCCATCCCCAAATGAGCGCTGCAGACCTGTACTCACACACAAGAACACAACTACACTGCTGTGTGTAGTTATTTGGCTGTGGTCTTCTGTAAGGTGGAGGTCCTTCTTCGGGCTTGTTCGCTAGTATGATGCTCTTCATGTTGACGTTATTAAAACCTGCTAAAAATAGTATCAAGCATTAGCATTATTAGAAACTAGTGGATTGCCCAGACTTTGCCCGAGTTAAATATTTTACCACTTTAGGCATTGGATTTCCAAAAATCCCTTCGTAGTGCTTCTGCTCACTAACGTAATTTGAAATACCTTTGTACAAAATTTGAAGTTTGAAACTTAAGCCAAAAGGCTATCTGCTGATAAATCAGTCAATCAGAATTAGTCAAAGATAAGGAATCTTTTACATCATCATCAGCCTATCGCATTCCACTGCTAGTAGCTTCTCTCCAGGTGTGATGCTCGGATTCATGCATCCAGTGACTTTGCAAAGATCGTAGCTCTACCCAGTACTCTATCGTCACGCGAGTAAGAATAATAAGTCTCCAGTGCTCATGGAAAATGTTTTAAAGAACGCGCTAAGGAAAAACTTTTCAAAATTATCAGTAGGGATAGATTCTATGGAAATTAAGTCTCCAGCAAAAGCTAAGTAGTACTCCATAACTTTTTGAAAACAAAACACTAACGAGAACACAAAAGGAAGCTCATTCAAACGCAAAGTTTGAATTCTCTGATTTATATACTTACATTTTCTAACGAATAAAAGTAGATTAAAATTTACATTTAGAATATTTCAGTACTCGAGTTGAGAGTCCTTGTAACATCTTGAGACATGAACAGCGAAGTACGAAATAGAACCATCGAAAGCAATAAGTTTCCACTTCAATTCGCAACATTTAGTGGCCAGTACTGAAATCCTGTTCAACACAAACATTCCACTATAACAAGATCTTCAAGATCTCGAAACGCCTTCCAATTTCCTTTACAAAGTTTCCAAATAAAGGAAGATAGAAAGGTCTAGAGAAACTGGACGCAGAAGGATAGGTGATCGTAAATTTTCGCTGGTCACTACAAGCTTAGTTTACGATTGCGGTTGTACAGTTTAGCTATTAATTTATGGGCTTGTGAATTTAACATGAAAATAAATTGAATCCGAATACAGTTTTAATTGAATCAGTGAATCGAATTTAGCGAGTATTGTTTTGATAATTAGAATACATACCTATTCAAAATCACGGCTCTGTTTGCAAATTTTGTGCTGAATATTCTAGATTATGGGCACATTATTATTTTGTGTATTATTATATAGCGTCTACCAAATACGGATTTATTTATAATAGTAAGTAAGTAGTGATTTTAATCAGTTTTTTTAAAATATCTGTACTAAGAAGAGTTAGTTTAAGTGCCCTAATCCCTGAAACTACCATACGAATGAGAACAAAAATATTTTTGCAGTTGATAGTCAGGTACTCGAGGAAAGTTATAGGCTATGTTAACATCACACTACGACCAAAGGGGAGCATGGCAGTACCTAACTGTAACAATAAACCTAACACGGGACAAAATCCAAATGTGGGGAACGGCTATAAGTAAGCAGTACCCAGTAGTGTATATAGCTAAAACAATTATATTATGTTTGAATTTAACTCTCTCTTATCTCACGAATAAAATTTTACTTTTTTTGTATTGATCAAAAGTTATACTAAACCTTACCTTAGTGGCTTAGGTCGGCACACCGCTCTCGGTAGCGTAACCCACCGTATTCAGTATATATTCATTTATTATTTATATATTAAATTATTTAACCTATTCATCGATTTATAATTATGATAGTCTATCTACCTATTGGTTATTTAGCGCATAATTTAGTATATGCAGTGCTCTTCTTTAAGTAATGGGGAAATTAGACTTGAGCTGCATTGTATATATTACTAGGGGTCGCCCGCGACTTCGTCCGCGTGGTAATTTGGAATATTTTCCCCGATTTTGCAACATATCTCACTACTGCTCCGCTCCTATTGATCATATCGTGATTTTATATATCCTATAGCCTTCCTAGATAAATGCACTACTCAACAAAAAAAGATATTTTCAAATCGATCCAGTACTTTCTGAGATTAGCGCGTTCAACCAAACAAACAAACTCTCCAGCTTTATAATATTAGTATATGTAGATTATGTTACCATGTAATCATTAATGTTGAGCTAAATAAATAAATAATACTGTTTAAAGATCAGCGAGTGGACCTGGCTATGAGTACTTTAAGTATATATTTTTTTTGTTGCAGAAATTGACATTCACAAATCTGAAGAATGTCACTCCCAATGGGTTGAAGTGAGAGATGGGTATATGCCTGATGCTCCGGTGCTGGGGAGGATCTGCGGTTCAGGAAAAGGTCCCATGATGAGGTCCACTGGTTCGCGGCTTACTGTGGTGTACCAGCCAGGACTGAGGCCCAAGCCGCATAGAGGATTCAGGGCTTTTTACGAAGGTAATATAAAACTTCCATGACTGTGGTAGGTGCGAACTAAGTGGTATAATAATTATGTGATTTTAATCTTTAAAGAAATAGTAAATTTAGATAGCTACCTTATTTTATTTAACCTTATTATTGATTGGCCTGTTGGTCTAGTGGTTAGTGGTGGACTGCTACGCCGGAGGTCGTGGGTTCGATTCCCACATGTGACAAAATCATAAAAGTTTGTTCCAAGTCTGGGTGTAATTTGTGTCCGTAAATTGTATGTTTATAAAGTCCTCCGCGGCACAGGGCTTGTTCCTTAGTGCAGTAGTTGACTCTTTAAAGAAAAAAAAATGTCTCAGGTTATATTTTTCATCTAATATGAATATAGTGGAATAGATCGATCCAGTAAGTACTTTTTTATGCTGTTTTCATGCTTCCATGAAAGCTCTCTATCGATTTTTATGTTAACATATTTTCTTTAGTGTTACGCATATAGTACAGTGGATATCACCAATTGCAAAGATTCTTTACGCCATATTTTATTTAAGATCTAATAATAAACTTCTAGAAAATAAAATAGAAATTAAATTTCAATGGCTCTAAATTTAGAAAAAAGCGATAATGATCTCGTTAAACAAAACCTGAGTCATTTTACTAATCGACCTTGTAATAAAGACCATTGAACACCTACACTTCGATGCCACCCTAGTGAGTTCTAATGAACTAAAGACCGCACTGTGGGTTAGTGGCTTAAGTGGTTAACTGGCTATTTTACCATTGAGCGGCGTATTGTGGGTTCGATACCCATACACAGATAACAAGAGACATAGATAATAATATAATATAAATAATATTTTCGGGACAACTCACACATCGCTATCTGATCCCAAGCTAGCAGAGCCAGTACTATGGTAACCAGACAACTGATAAACATACTTATATATTTCTAAATACATACATATTATAGATAAATTACACCCAGACACAAAACAAACATTTGTGCTCATCACACAAGGATTTGTCCCGGGTGGGAATCGAACCCACGACCTCCAGCGTAGCAGTCAGAGTCACTAACTACTAGACCAACATGTCAGTCAGATCTCTCCTAGTGCACTCCAGTTGGCACGATCATCGGCTTCTCGCATCCAGCCACTTGGCAATGCAAGTCTTGTAGATGTTAGATTAGAATAAAGTAATTGATTGTATTTTCCAGCTGTATGTGGTGGTGATATCGAAGTGGATAGTACTGGACATTTGGAGTCACCAAACTATCCAGATGACTATCAACCTAATAAACTTTGTGTTTGGAGACTTTCTGTGCCTCAAGTAAGTATCTGGTTATATTTCACTACGAATTTGCTGTTAACAGCACCATATTACTGCCTTGGTGGTCCAGTGGCCGCAGTATGCGCCTGCTGTGTACGAGGTTGTGGGTTCGATTCCCACACAGGACAAAACTTTGTGTGATCTGCAAGGAGTTGTTCTGAGTCTGGGTGTAATATGTGTCCGTTAATTGTATGTTTGTAAAGTCCCCCGCGACACAGAGCTGTTCTCTAGTGCGGGAGTTGTCTTTTTAAATAATGATTATCGAGCAAGCCCGAATGCGGAAGGAACTCCACCTTACAGAAGACTACAGCTAAATAACTACACACAGCAGTATAGTTCCTGTGTGTCCTCCCAATCCCCCAAGCCCCCATGCGTTGCGACCAATTCTCCAGAAATCAATTCAGTGAGCTAAGATTGCCTCCTCCCCCTACCCTCTGAACCAAAACCTGGATCTGCGCCTGCTAGTAACGCCAAGCATCTTCTTTCAATTTCTTTCGTTTCTTGTCGAAAATACTTGTGCTCATGTAGACAATAACCAAAGATAATAGAAATACCTTATTTTTGTTTCTCTTCTAGGATTACCAAGTAGCTCTGCGGTTCCATTCCTTTGAGGTAGAAAACCATGACACTTGTTCCTATGATAAGGTGAAGGTTAGAGACGGAGACTCTATGGACAGTCCGCTCATCGGCATGTTCTGTGGACATAAAATTCCTCCTGACATCAGGTTAGTACATAACATGACATAAATAGAAACTCGTATACTCCTCTTCTTCTTTCTTCTTCTGGGTAAAAGAGAGAGCAAATCCACACAAGCTGGTCTAATGCAGGTTGGATAAAACATGCCTTTAGAATGTCTTCTTGGACATAATAATATGGGTATCCTTCACCGTTGGCAGATGGTAAATGATTTTACATAATTTAATCAAAACAGATCGACACTATGCAACGCAGCAATTAAATTTGCATAGAATTTTCTAAGTAAAGTCAGTATGCCAGGAGATTTCTGATATTGCAAGCGTCCATAGGCAACGTAACTGCTGAACATCGGGTGAGACGAAAGCTGGTTTACCATTAGAAGATTTGTATGGCATCGTGGTAGTATAAAAAGGAGGCTAGTTTAAAAGAATAGTATTGTTTTAAAATTGGCCTGAAAGGTATAAATATATTATGTAAAAAAAAACATGCGGACAGTCTTTGGGGACTGTCGATTGAAGTGAAAACTAAGTAATTTGTGAATTGTATCGTCGAGCTAATAGATTATAATTTTTGAATATGGAAAACTTCTTTAGGCATATTGAGCAAAATTTTTGGGTGGACAAAAATCATGGAACTCGCGACATCGTCGTTCAGTGACGATGATGCGAGTTCCATGATTTTTGTTCACCCATAAATGTTGCTGAATATGCCTAAAGAAGTTTTCCATATTCAAAAATTAAATAAAAACTGAATAATATGCTGTCTTCACTTCAAAAACAATAAGTATTTTTAAACGCTAAATCTTTTCAGATCTACATCTAACAAACTGCTTGTTATCTTCGAATCTGACAGCACCGTCCAAAAGGCAGGTTTCTCAGCTACTTTCATGAAGGAGTTTGACGAGTGCGCATCCATAGAACATGGCTGCAGTCACTCGTGTGTCAACACCCTTGGAGGGTACGAGTGTGCTTGTGATATAGGATACGAACTGCATTCTGATGGGAAGAAGTGTGAGAGTAAGTATACTTAAAGAATAATAATAATAATGTCCTCATAACCGAATTTCGGTCACAGTGACTAATCTCAACGGAGACTAGCCATCTATACGGGAGATATTATAGTGCACAAGTGTATGCAAAAACACAAATGCACTCTTTATTCTTTCACTGTCATAGTCCGATGGAATGACACTTGAGAGATCAAGCGTAGTACCAACGGCTTTACGTGCTTATCGAGACTCGGGGGTGTAAACTCCGCCAATATTTTAAACTCCGGGCATCTATGTTGAATTTTTTTGACAGAAAAGCCTAATATCAAATTAGCCCGACCTGGGAGTCGAACCCTTCAGGACTTTGCGATCAGCAGTCACACACATTGACCACTGAGCCACCGAGGCAGTTCTATTAAAACGACACTAAATGCCAGTGACTTTGAGCTAGTGTTAGCTAACGACACGCGGTCGCGTGTATCGTCTGTTATCCTGTGTATGATCGAATAAACGCTTTTCTTTCTTTCCTTTATGTTATATTCGTCGCCAATTCTATAAATAAAGATAAATTCGTGTACCTTGATATCATATATCGGGCTATTCCAAGTCTGGAGAATACTTATTGAATGATATAGTGCATATCCATGATTTCTTTGTTGTAGGCACCGTCAATACAGGTCTAAGGCTTTGTCACCCTTTAAGCCGAAATAAAAACTTTTTCCTTTAAGTCTTGATTTATATACTTCATGAAAACTTCTTTCTTGAATTTAACGTAGATAAAAGCAATTTTTATCTTAGTTGCTTTTGACCGAAAAACATCGGCTAGAAGACAACCAACATAGTGGGCTTTGATTTTCACAGCATTCAGTCCTGAACCATCATCCATAGGCTGCTTGCTTACCAGTTTACTTTTTAAATTTTCAGACGCTTGTGGAGGATCACTATACGCACCAAACGGGACCATCACATCGCCTTCCTTCCCTGATCTTTATCCACCATCCAAAAACTGTTTGTGGGAGATCGTAGCACCACCCCAGCATAGGATTACGCTTAACTTCACGCACTTTGACTTGGAAGGAAACAATATGTACCAGCAGGTAAAGACGACCTCGTATTTAACTCTAGAATATACGGTGCTAAGTCAGAGCAATTTATGATCAAATCCTGAATGATGATTATGTATTAGTATTTGGTATGACCAGTTTCTGTTGAGTTTTAAAAGGCACTATAGAAGCAAGCAAGCTTGACTGGAAAAAACCTCTGCCTTATATGTATAAGACTTAATTAAGGCCTAAACCCTCACTCTCTCTTGATAGAGGAGAGGAGACCCGTGCCCAGCAGCATATATAGGTTGCTATTATATTATTATTTATATAAGACAACAGCCATGTTTAAACAGAAGTTTTATTCCAGATCTACCCATAACACAAAAACATATACTTTTTGAGTCGGTAATGCTACACTCTAATCTCAACCCATAAACGTCCCACTGCTACAACATTTAGACGAATATTAGCTACTATACCACGCTGGCCAAACGGGTTGGTATAGGGTTTTGTTTCGAGTTTTCCCTCTCTTGCGGTGAATAACACTTACTCTCTTAGTTGACTCTTACGACATCTTCGGGATTGAAGGGGTGGTGACATTTTCGCCACACGCTGCTATGTATATGCTCTTCACCTTTGCTACAATGCTGCACTACATAACTGCTTATTATCAGGCGAGCTATATGATTCTGCTAAATCTACATAATTATAAAAAAAAAAATATTAGTTACCTCGTTCATAACTCGAGAACGGCTAATGATTTAATTTATGAATTCGTGCCCGGAACAGTAGTAACAGGAGCTATTAAAATGTAAAAAAAAATGGCGGAATAAAATTATACTAGAAAAAGTTTTTATATAAATTTGGTTTCGAATGCATCCGTCCGCAATGCGCCATCTTCCGCAATTCGTAACTTATGTTAACGACACAAAAAGGTTTTTACCAAACTTCACGAGAAGGTTTTCTAGCTAACCATCCTTATTGGTAATTTTAAATTTAGAACTATACTTATTACGCTTTACAAATTTCCGACTTGTAGCACAGACCCGGCATTTAATTTCGATAGTTTTTTGTTCCCCAGGAGTGCGAGTATGATAGTGTTACAGTTCACTCGAAGCTTGGAGCCGATGTACTAAGGCGACATGGAGTGTTCTGTGGGTCAGCTTTGCCATCTCCAGTGACTTCGGATGGATCTGTGTTGAGAGTCCAGGTAAATCTATTAACTTCGTATATGCTGACCCCTTTGTACCATTTTTTAGATATTTAGAAATGGAATTTGATACATATAGAGAAGGATATTAAAGTAATAGCAGAAACAGTAGACCTCAAAGCTAAACGGCTAATCTCAATAAAGATTAACTGAATGCTCGATATTGCATGAGTGTGTACACAATCACAGGTGTTCTCCGTGTTCTCTCTATTTGTCTTTCTCTCTTGTAGTCCGATGGTGCGGTAATCTGACACGACCAGAACCAACGGCTTTATGAGCTTTGTGAGGCATGGAGAAGGCTATTATTACTTCAATTGAATCCCAGTTCAGGGATTAATTCATTTCACAGATAACTGATTTACGTTGACGGTTCGATGCTCGATGTTGTTCGAGAGTATATCTATCTTTGGCAATGTGTCCAGTATCCAGCTTGGTAGCAATAACTTCGAGAAAGAAATTAACCGCAGGATCCAGTTGGATTGGGCAGCATTTGGCTAACTGCGTCGCGTTTTCTCTTCGCCTTTACCGCAATGCCTGAAGACGAAAGTTTTTGACCAATGCGTCATACCTTTTATAACGTAAGGTGCCGAGACGTGGACGCTCACAGTGGGACTAGTCCACAAATTCAAAGTCGCACAGCGGGCTATGGAGCGAGCTATGTTCGGCGTCACTTTGAAGGATAAAATTCACAACAAGGTAATCCAAAAAAGAACCAAAGTTACCGATATAGCTCGCAGACTTAGTAAGCTGAAGTGGCAATGGGCTGGTCATCTGCAGAAGGACCGACGGCGATGGAACAGACGTGTCCTAGAGTGGAGACCGCGACTCGGTAAGCGTAAGGTCCCCCGCTAGGTGAACCGACGACCTAAATAGGGTCTCTGGGACGCACTGGATGCAGAAGGCGGAAAACCGGGAGGCCATCATCACATCATCATTCATGTCAGTTTATTTGTCTTTAGCCTTTGATCCCCAGACGAAAGATTTTCCATTACAACTGCTTGCATTTAAAATGTTTTTTATTTGCCGCAGTTTACATCTGATAGTTCCGTCCACCGGTCAGGCTTCGCAGCCGCCTACTACATCGACGTAGACGAGTGTGCAGAGAACAACGGAGGGTGTCAGCACGAGTGCCGCAACACGCTCGGTGGATACGAATGCGCGTGCTACAGTGGCTTCATGCTACATCCTAACAACCATGACTGTAAAGAGGGTGGTTGTAAACATGACGTCACTCAACCACATGGCACTATATTCAGGTAGGTAATCATTGTTGTTTTAAGTGTTTAATTGAGGCGTTCATAGCCAGGTGCACTCGATGTTCGGTAAACGATCAGCGGGCTAAGCAACCAAATGCACGGTAACCCTATAGACGGGTGACCGCATAGTGGTATTTCGTCTGAGAGTCTCCGTGCTTCGAAGAGCACGTTAAAAGTCGGTCCCGGCTGTTAACAGTCGTTAGATCACGACAGAGGCCTAATTATGGGCAATCTAAATAACTCTGTCATCAGCCCCTCTAGACACTTGTCTAGAAGGGCTGATGACAGAGTTATTTAGATTTTAGACTTTTCGATTCGACTATCGAAAAGTCAAAAAAGCAAATGTATGGGATTTGACGTAAGTCTATGATATAATGTCGTAAACTTACGTCAAATTCCATACATTTTCATTTTTGACTTTTCGCTTCGACTACCGTTTATGCCACTTGTCTAGAGGGTCTGGTTGGCCACTAACCAAACGATAAGAGAAAGAAGTGTGGTAAGGCATACAATTGAACAAGCTCGAATGGGGAAGCACCTCCACTTTATGGAAGACTATAGCCAAATAAATACATACCTAAGTGGTGTATTTGAGTATAACTGTGCACGAGAACAGATCTCCAGTGATCGTTTAGGAATGCGTTTTTAGAGAAATGGTTTTTCAATGTGGTACCTACCTATACTATAATCGATACTATATTATAAAGAGTTAAAGTTTGTGAGTTTTGTAAGGATGTAGGTGATAATCTCTGCATCAACTGAACCGATTTTGTAAATTCTTTTACTACTAGAAAGTCACGTTATTTGCGAGTGTTGAAGTGGAACCCTAGAAAAAAATGAGCCCCCGCACTAGAGGACAAACTCTGTGCTGCGGGGAACTTTACAAACATACAATTAACGTACACAAATTACACCAAGACTCAGAACCACTCTTTGCGGGTCACACAAAGTTTGTTATCCTGTATGGGAATCGAACCCACAACCTCGTGCACAGCAGGCGGCCACTGGACCACCAACGAACGAAGAAGACTTATCTAAATCAAATATCACCCATGAAGCGAAGTGAGGGTGGGTCGCTAGTAGCAAATTAAAGTGTCATAAGCTCGAGCAGTATGCACCGTCTTGATAGAATAATAAAGATGTTATAATTATATTATGTTTTATTTTGTCCATAGTCCAAACTACCCAGCGGCGTACCCACCACGAAAAGACTGCGTTTGGCAATTTTCAACTACACCAGGACATCGAATCAAATTGATTTTCCAGAAGTTTGAATTAGAACCTCATCCCGTAAGTACTTATTCAGAATAATTAACGAAGTTCTAAACTCTGAAAGGAAAAATATCTGTGGTAGAAATTGTTCAACTCTTTTGTTCCCTTGTTTTTGAAAGATTAAATGCGATCACCTCTCCTGGTAAAGCAGTAATGTCAAGCTCTCCGGCCTTAAGATGGTAGGCGGCTAGCACCGACTAAAGACACCGACCGGTGCTGCACCTACACTCTGTTTTGACAAATAGACTGCTGGAACTAGACTTATCATTAGAGGCCCATCCAGCGGTTGCTCACTCATTTTTATTCCTTTACCTATCACACAGACTGCTGTTTTTTTATATTTTTTATTGAGACTAATCCCGCAGTCCAACAAAACAACAAACAAGCCTTGTGTCGCAGGGAAACTCCTCAAACATACAATTATCGGACACAAAGTATACCCAGACTAGGAATAATCATCTATGGAACACACAATTTTTTGTTCCGTGTGAGGATCGAACGCGGAACGCATCGCGCAGTAGTAAATTTTAATAGATAAGCTGTTTATTTTTATTCTAAACTATTTCCAGGAATGTGCTTACGACTATGTGACAATATATGACGGAGCTTCGGCAGATGAAAAGACTTTAGGTCTTTTCTGTGGCAACAGACTGCCGCACCCTATTGTAGCGTCTCAGAATCAGATGTACGTGGTATTCAAGTCCGACGGGTCTGTGCAAAGGAACGGGTTCCTTGCTAATCATTCTACTGGTATGTATGATACGATGCCTTAGGTACCTACCTATAAATGATTCGACCGCTCGCCCGAAGAACAGCGGTACATTTTTTTTTTTACTACTTGCGTGGCCCGCCTGATGTTAAGCAGTTACCGTAGCCTATGGACGCTTACAACACCAGAGGTATCACTTGCGTGTCGCCAACCCATTTTTTACAATAAATGCCGCGGCACAAAGCTGAGATTCTGGACCTATTCCGACATCACACAGGATAAATTACTGAATCGTTTTGGCGTTCCATGTTGTTAATTTTTGTGCCTTTTTACTGTTTTACTTTTTACCTCTCTATCTTTATGTCCTGTGAATGTTCGAATAAACGTTTTCCTTTTTTCTTCTACTTTTTTTCTAAATAGAAGCAGTAGACAGTAGCTCTATAATACCTAAATGACTCACACCAGAATCGAAATATCTTTCTTGCTAAGTACTTACCTATTTCTGATTTTCAAATTCAAATATTTATTTGTCAGGTAAGTGTACAGTTATAGGTCTTATATTTAGGTAGCACATGACTTAGCGCTCTTTTCAGGCGTCGCGTCGCAACGTGGGTTCTTAAATCTAGAAAACATTACATTTTATGAATAGGTATCCTAATGGTAGCGAATTGTATGTACATCGTCACATTGTCTTAAGAAATCCTCACAATAAAATTATGTATACAATCCCCAAAATACTATTGCCGCGTAAAGAAGATAAAGGAACATAAAAGTCAGGAGGTTTAACAACCTTACTCTTTTCAGCTTGTGGTGGCTACCTGGCTGCAACCGATGCAGTACAGCATTTGTATTCCCATGCCCGTTACGGAGACAATGCGTACGAATCACGTGCCAACTGTGACTGGAACATCGAAGCTCCAAGAAACCACTTCGTTAAGCTCACCTTCCTGACTTTCGAGTTGGAACCCGAAGCCAATTGTAGATATGATTATGTGCAAGTATTTGGAGGACTAGATGGCAGTGGAGGGAATTATGGAACTTTTTGTGGGACTAAGGTAAGGTTAAGAAAGGAAGGTTACCCCGTTTTTTTTTTATTATACTACTTGGCAAACAAGCATACAGCCCGCCTGATGCTAAGCAGTTACCGTAGCCAATGGACGCTTGCAATACTAGAGGTAGGAATACGCTTCTTTCATAACGCATCCCTAAATGAGCGCTGGAGACCTGCACTAACACATAGGAACACAGCTACACTGCTATGTGTAGTTATTTGGCTGTGGTCTTTTGTAAGGTAGAGGTCCTTCCCCAGTCGGACTTGCTCACTAGTATGGTGCCCTACCTCTCTTAAATCTCTCTAATATAAAAATGGTCAGATTTTTTTTTTACTTAGTACCTAAGTACTCTTACTAGATAGGTATAATAAATATCCCAATTGTGGCATAAAATATAAATAAATGATTATTTCAGATGCCACCAGAAATTGTATCAACAAGCGAAGCTCTACTTATAAGATTCCGAACAGACGACTCTCTAGTTTTCAAAGGATTTTCGGCATCATATCAAATGGTTAAACCGGTTTGGAGTGAAGAAGATGGTGTGGAAGGAGCCGAGTATGATGAAGAAGAGGATGAAGGAATGCCACCCCTTGTAGTAGGACGGAGGGGACTTCGGGCACCTGTACCGAGGTTTGTCCGTCGGCCTACGTGACGCTGGCCGCTACCTCGTCACCCGAGACATCGTAGACCGCACCGCAACAGCCGAATGTAATTTACCGAAAATGGTTACGGTTTTTATTTTTTTATGTTAGCAACACAACCTAGTACGTCAGTATCACAACTAAATCATTTTGTAATAGAATAAAAAAAATATGTTGTTTGCATGTGACGTTGTTCTATTGATATGATAGATGGCGTTACAAAAGCTTAATGAAATATTATTATTATTTATTTTTTACTGTTTACTTATTTGTATGCGGTCAAATGCTCTTAATATTGCTCGAAAAAACAAATGCCGTTAAAAGTTATTTTTTACGACTGAACAAAAATGTAAATAAATATTAATATTCCTAGTCTAATATAAGTACCCATATTACTTAAAATAGTGGTTACCATTATAATACTCAAGTGGGAAATGTTTGAATCGATAATATATTTAACAAAATAAGTGATGTTATTTTGATAATTTATTGTAGCCATTATACCAAAGAAATGTTCATAACGTTAGTAGTCAATATAAATACATAATTAGCGTTTAAGTTTAAAATATTCCATACAATTTGCAATGCAATTTTATTACTCAGTTACATAAACTAAATGATAGGAGAAAGGAACGCATATTATATTATATTCATTTTTGCCTTTTACATGCATTTACGGTTTTCGTAATTCTTATATTTTATTAGAATATAGAATTTGAGACAATATGTAAATTTAAGTCATAATTTAAGATGTAAAGAGTTAGTTCATAATAGGTGTTCAATTCATATCAATATTTGAATACTTTATGTATAATAATATTGTATACTAGTAGATAAGCATTTTAATGAATTATCTAATTACTGTCTTTTTCAATACGACAGAATCAAATGAATACTCTTTTAACATTACCAAAGTACCAACACCAAATAAATAACTTATTCGCTGAACTTTATTCAGCTTTGAAATTTAAATTCATAATCACTCAATTAACATAAAACATATTTAGGTGTTTTTTTAAGTTAATCTAGGTTTTAGAACTTATTATTATGTTATTGTACTTAATATTAATACAGTTTTAAGCACAGAAAGTAGACGCATTTATTTTAAATTCCAAATATTTTTTGTTGCCAAAGTTAATAATTTTACATCTTTTTTATATTACTTGGGTGGCAAACAAGCATACGGCCCGCCTGATGTTACGCGGTTACCGTAGCTTATAAATGCTTGCAATACCTACCAGAGGTCTTGGTATTACTTGCGTTTTGCCGACCCATGTTTTTAGACCAGGGCTTTAGAATGGAGTATCCCTGGGATAGGAAAATGTTTTTTTTTTCAAAAGGAATCCCTAAATGATCGCTGGAGACCTGTACTCATACACAGAAACACAACTACACCGCTGTGTGTAGTTATTTGGCTGTGGTCTTCTGTAAGGTGGAGGTCCTTCCCCAGTCGGGCTTGCTGGCTAGTTTGGTGCCATACCTCTCTACATCTACCTAAATACTTACTTGTTTAAGTGTTTTATTAATTTACATACCTACCTACTCATTTTTTGCGTAATTATATAATTTTGTATTGTGCCAATATTCGATACTTAGTTACTGATAATGCCATAATGTAATATAGATTAGCGTTTTGTAACTTAATTATGAATATTTATACGTAGGAATGTTATTTTTATTAAAATTCAATGAAATACAACTTTGTTTGATTAATATGTTTCTATGGTTTTTTAATAACATGGGCTTAGATTATAAACATATCTACTAAATATAATATACAGTCCAGCATCAAAAAAATAACCATTTTAAGGTGACAACTGACTAGACCGCGAGTGACCGCGCACGTTTACAAAAACAGTTTCAACAATTTACGCAGCTCAACCGTGATTTCACTGTGTATGTAACAGTGAAATCACGGTTGAGCTGCGTAAATTATTCTAGTATATACCTTATCTAAGAATACGGGTATGTTCTAATGTATAATGAAGACAGACGACGAGCCTTTGGACGGTTTATACGAGGACGGTATATACGGTGTCAAACACGCAGTGGCCCTAAGAGAATTTTAAAATGGGATGAGACATACCATAGCTAATTAAACCACAACTGCACATTATGAGTATAGTCATGGTCCAAACACAGCTACAGCTAATAAACTTAACATGAAATTATCTAAATTAAGGCTATGGGTGTTCGATGGACTGATTAAAAAACTAATAGGGAAATGAGTTTATGGAATAAAACATCGCCTACCATCGTAATCTTGCCAAAATATATACACCTAGTTATTTATTATTATTATCTTTAGTCAAGATGTATGGTAGATTATTATTGAAGTGAAACTTCTTTATCGACGTATGGGAGAAATTTTGTAGCAGTGTAAAAAAAATCATCACGTTTTTCGGTTACGCGCCATGTTGCTTTTTTATCAAAGTTTAGTACCTATAGTGACGTAAAGAATATAATGTAATATATTATAATAATAACAACAATATATAAGTTTTGAAGTTTGGTTTGAAATAAGAATAACAATATATTAATTTGAAAGTGATAAAATAAAAAGACTTATTCAAATTTAAGTGAATTTACAAGAAAAGTGAGAGTGATTATATATTTCGTTTTATAAATTCAACACGTATGAGCATGATTTTAATATTTATTTGAGGTTAACCTCACTTTTTGATTGTAAGTATCAGTAAATGTATATAAATCTGTTAAAATTAGCAAGTATTAATAAATATGACTGTAAATCTAGTGAACATTATTAATTCTAAAAACAATAAAAAATATAAATTAAATAATAATTTAAAAATAAAACAAAACACGATTAGAAAATAAAAATATGTACCTATACGTACATCTTTTTTAATTGTTCGTTTTTAATGATTTAATAAGAGCAATAATAAAATAAATTACTCATTAATTGTATGCATGTCTATAATAATAAAATAGCTTTAATTTAATAAGGAAAAAAATGTTTTTCTTAAGGTTTAAGCCTTATTTCTACCCCATTTTCTAGAAGTTGCAAATAGTAGAAAAATGATATGTCGTAAAGAAGTTTCACTTCTTACCTGTGTACTCTGGTAGGTACACACACAATTTTTTTTTTACGTATCTATTTGGCTGGACAAGAACCAAATGGCTAACAAACAAAGGAGAAAAAGACTCGCTAGGAATGCTAGGGAGTCTTTTTCTCCTTTGTTATAGCCTTTTTTTTAAAGGCTAGGAATGCTAGGGAGTCTTTTTCTCCTTTGTTTGTTAACCATTTCTTGTTTTTTGATACTACTTACGTGACAATCAATCATTTGGTCCACTTTAGCAATTAGGTACTTACCGTCGTATATGGATATAAAAAAAATATGTTGAAAGTGATTTTAATTAGTGTAAATATAGTTGTCTCACTCGATTTTAATTAATTAGTGTAAGTATTTTTCGCTAAATGTCATTAAGTGAGATTTCAAGAAGATGGTGTTTAATAAGTACCTTACCTCATTATAAAAATCTACTAAACAGGAAAATAATTTACGTGATAAAAGTTAGCGTCATCTATTGTTAAGTATTGAAGCATAATTATCATGAATTAAATCATAATTTATCATATAAATTATAATATGAAAAGATCTAAGTCTGAAAAAAATATAAATAATACTGCTGGATTCAGACATAAAATGTCCTCAATGCCAACATGGTGTCAAAATAATTAAAATGAAACACAATACATTAATAATGTAAAAATATTATAACTTGTGTAACAAATCTTGCACTTGATTTTACGGTTATAAGTTTGATATCGGTTTATTTACTCTGTGTATATGTTTTTTTTGCTAGGGCAACATTACTATAAACGTCAAATCATTGTTTTGTCATTTCAAAAAGAAAAAGTCAAATAGTAATTTATTTATTTCATCTTTTGTGGCGTCTTTTTGACCTAATTACGACAAACCTAAACTTAACACGTATTAGATTTCTCACGAAACAAATATTTTATTAAGATGTCATCGTTAGCGTTTAAAGTTAAAAGCAAAAATGGTCAGCAAATACTAAAAGATTTGACCTCTGATAGTACCGTGGGTGAATTGAAGATGTTTTTGTCAAGTATATCGGACGTAGGGATCGAGCGAATTTGTGTGTTGTGTGGGTATCCACCGAAGCCATTAGACATAAGTAATGACAATAAAAAAATATGTGAAATAGGATTGAAAACTGGTGAGACTCTTATAGTTGAAGAAAAGGCTTTACCACCTGCTGTGGCTAGTAAGCCTCCAGAGGCGAAGCCAAAGCCTGTAGAAAACGGTATTGCGTCTCATGAGACTATAGGACCTTGTAGACCTGGCATTCTTATGAAGAAGGTGGTCCCATCTGATAATTCCTGCTTATTCACTAGTATAGGTAAGTCATTGTCTTCTTTCAATTAAATATTACGTTTTAAAAATTTAAATTTTAGAATAGTAAGATTGTTGTGTTATCATTATTGACAAAAATATATTATTATGACATATAAAGGTCAAATAGCAGTATGTTAGCTAATTATAGATCATTGAACTAATGTTACACAAAGTATTGTTTTGATATAAGTAGATTGGCTAAACTAGTGGAACAATGGATCATAAAACATGAATGCATAACAGCTAGCTGAGAATAATGGAGATAATATTGCATATTGTTGATAACAGTGTTGTTGTTCACTATTGTGATATGTTTTTATCATTTATAGACTGACCCGTTGGTCTAGTGGTTAGTGACCCTGAATTCTAAGCCGCAGGTCGTAGATTTGATGCACACATTGTGGAACAAAACTTTGTTTGAGTCTTGAACTTAGAACAGTATTAACACTTTTAGTGCTAAGAACCCGGCCCCGGGTACTTTGATAGGTACGCTATACGCCTAGCACTCGGCTACAGAGTCCTATTGTTCGTTCGCAAAACCAGTTGGTAATTCAATACTTTTCAACTAAATAAAATTAACTTTACAATTGAATAAAATTATTTTCTTGAGTGAGAAATAAGTCGTAACGGTTTTCTTGGCACTGAAAGTGTTAAGCAAGCGTATAAGTAATAAGGCCTAAAGCCCTGTCCCTCTCTCTCTCTCTTGATAGAGGAGATAAGAGTAGATATGGATTGCTTTTATTATTATTAATAAAAAAACCTCCCATGTGGTTTAATAATTAAGGTTACACCACACCAAGTGTTGTGACTTACGAAAACATTGTATGAAACTTGTACTACATATTATCTTTGAATGGGAAGGTTGTTATAATCCCCTGTGACACAGAGCTTGTTCCCCAGTGGAGACTATAGCAAGGGGTTCTTCAAGAAAAGAGTTATAAGGTTTCTAAAGTGTTGGCAACGCATGAGTGATACCCCTGGTGTTGCAAGCGTCCATAGGCTACGGTAACTACTTACCATCAGGCTAGCCGTATGCTTATTTGCCACCTTGGTAGTATAAAATAAAAAAGTTATGAAAGACAAAAAGTGAAATTTATACAATAATTATATTTTATGTTTGATAAATTGCAGGGTTCGTATTAAATGGTAGTGTAGACACATCAGTACATACACTCATGAGACAGATCATAGCAATGGAAGTGGCTAGTGATCTTGAGACTTATAATGAAGCGATGCTTGGAAGGCCTAACGCTGAGTACTGCGTCTGGATCCAACAACCAAGCTCGTGGGGCGGTGCTATTGAGGTACTGCTAACTAAATTTGTTGTGGAATGAACTCCCTGCCGAAATTTTCCCGAAAGACTATAGCATGGAGTTCTTCAATAAAGGAGTTATAAGATTTTTAAAGGCTAATAATATAATAATAACTGCCATCTGATGCTATTTTATTGTTGCAAAAAAGTTTTTTCTTCGTTTTGTAAAGTTGTCAACTCCATTTTGATAACGGTTGCCAGTCCACGGTCAATTATGTAATTTTATTTTTATTGAGATTTCAAGTTAGACCACCTTTTTTCATTTAATCAGCCACATTCTTATCTATGTTTAATGGAAATGGTTTTTTTTTCAGTAGTAGTAAATAATTTTTTGATATGATTCTAGGTCGCAATTTTATCCCGTTTCTATGGTTTGGAAATGGCTGTGGTAGATACATTGAATGCAATTATAAATAGATTTGGAGAAGATAAAAATTATGGACAAAGAGTATTCCTATTATTTGATGGTGTACATTATGACCCGTTGTATCTGGAACAATCTGATGTAAGTTTTTTATAAGTTTTTGTTTTTATTTTTTTTTATTTATTTATTTATTTACTCATTACAACTATTTTTACAGGGTTACCCTAATAAAATATTGTAGCTATCTTATTTTTAATTAACTTTAAATATTATTACTAATTACTATAACATATGACAAATAATGCCGACCTTGTAAATTCACTCAGAGAACAGCAGAATATATCTATTTCTCTTGCTATAAGGTTTAGTGTTATATATTTGAGACACAACTCACACACTATCACCCGTTGATCCCAAGCTAGGCAATGCCAGTAGGTACTATGGCAACAAGACAACTGATAAACATACTTATATATTTCTGAATACATACATATAATAGTTATATTACATATTTATTTTATATCATATTATAATACTAGCTGTGGCTTTGCCCGCGTGTGTAGTTGTAGTGTTTTTACTTCTTTGTCTCATGGAAAGCGTTCGGTGACGATGACACGATTCCATGATTATAATTTGTTAACCCAAAAAGTGCTCATTGCGCCTAAAGAAGTTTTCACTTAAAAAATATTAGCTCATTTATGTAATAGTCGCAGATATTTTTAACGCAAGCCGTCACGTGTACCTACCCAATACGGGACGGCTCTAGGGACCCCAAAAGTCCAAGCCATATTTTATTTAGAGTTGTTTCCTTATCCATTCGGTTACCCACGCTACATTAAAAATAGCTCCATTGATCGATTCTCTGTTGGGAACAAGTGCCCACGCATTGCCCTTTAAAAATAAGGAGGAAATACAAGGCTGGGTTGTTAGGTACCCGAAAAATATTGGCTTCAGCTATAAATAGAAAATCCCCAAACTTTTTTCTCAAATTTCGACAGACAGATATTGGAATAAAAATAATCAATGAATCAGCCTATTGCAGTCCACTGCTTGACAAAGGCTTCTTCTAACACGCGCTACAGCACACGGTCCTCCGTCTTCCGCATCCAGTCCGTCCAAGCGACCTTTTTTAGGTCGCCGGTCCACCTAGCTGGGTGCCCTACCTTACGCATACCGAGTCGCGGTCTCCACTCTAGGACACGCCTGCTCCGTCGGCCGTCGATCCTTCTGCATATGTTACCAGCCCATTGTCACTTCAGCTAGCTAAGTCTTCGAGCTATGTCCGTAACTTTGGTTCTTTGTCGAAATAAAAATAAACGGCATACCATAAATGCGAGTTTGGGTGGATATTTGATACTCAATAACGCTAGAATGGCTTAACGGATCTGAATAATGGCACAGAGATAGAGTATAGTTTGGAAAAGCACATAGGCTACTTTTATTATGAAATTCTTCCTATTATCGTTTGGTTAGTGGTCAACCTGGTGACAGAATTATTTAGATCGCCCATATTTAGGCCTCTGTCGTGATCTAACGACTGTTAACTGTCGGGACCGACTTTAACGTGCTCTCCGAAGCATAAAGACGCTCAGATGAAATATCACTGTGCGGTCACCCATCTGTAGGGTTACCTCGCCTTTGGTAGCTTCACCCACTGAATCTTTACCGAACAGCGAGTGCACCTGGCTATGAGCACCTATTATGAAATAATATCTACCTACACGTGGGCGATAGCGTTACGTAATTTCAACAAATTACTTTATAATAATATAAAATATATTATCATTGACCTTGACATTATAAATGAGAATGTCGTAAGTTTTACTAATTATACTCTAAATATTTAATTCATTTCGAATACTTACCTACAGATTTTTTTATTATAAATAGCTTGCATTACTTTTTTAGTGATCTGATTTTACACAAATTCTGCCACTCAGTATTTTTGTTTCATATTACTTGGGTGGCAAAAAAGCATACGGCCCAGTTCATTCACCTTATCGTAACTAAACGTACGTAATATGAAGAGGTAAAGTTTGTGATTTTGTGACGTTGTACGGTGTCTCTGAATCTACTGTACCGATTCTGAAAATTCTTTTACCAATAGAAAGCCACATTATTTGTGAGTGTCATAGGCTATATTTTATTGACAAAAACATTACGGGACTTCGGGAATTACCACCCGTGCGACGCCGGGGCGGGTGGCTAGTCGTAACTAAACGTACAAGAACCGCCACAACAGTTCACTGTCTATACTGTCAGTGGCCCTTTAATGACTATTGATCACTCAAACGAAAAAGACACTTCAGCTCGCAGACTTAGCAAGCTGAAGTGGCAATGGGCTGGTCACATCTGCAGAAGGGCCCACGGCCGATGGAGCAGACGTGTCCTAGAGTGGAGATCGCGACTCGGTAAGCGTAAGGTAGGGCGGGCCCAGCTAGGTGGACCGACGACCTAAAAAAGTCGCTGGGACGGCTGGATGCGGAAGGGTGAAGACCGTGTGCTGTGGCGCGTGTTAGGAGAGGCCTATGTCTAGCAGTGGACTGCGATAAGCGGATTGATTGATTGATCACTCATTTACTTTATTTTCAGGGTGGTATCCAAACAATTTTTGCTGCAGAAGACATGGAAATATACAGAGAAGCAGAGCAATTAGCACATGAAGCCAAGTCATCCCGGCAGTTCACTGACTTAAACAAATTCACGCTGAAGTGTATGGTTTGTGATAAATTCTTCACAGGACAAGTAGAAGCCCAGAAACATGCTAAAGAGACAAAACACACGAATTTCGGTGAAGTCTAGCTAACAAATTGTTTTCTATACTGTTATGAATTAGTTGGTTGTGTCCATTTTTTGATATTATGGGACGAAAAGAGAATAATAATATATACTACCATTCGGGAATTCTATGGAATTGAATAATACATTTTGGAATTACCATCCAACGACTTATGTGACAGATCGAATGATTGACTAATATTTTGCAGACTTTGTAATTGAAAGAAAATTGTGTATTAGGTACCTCTACTCTGCATGCCTAATTATAATTAACACAAATTTATCACTTGCCTGTAGGCAAAGGTTTAACACTTATTTAACATGTTTTGTTATTATTATGTTTTCATCTAAGTTAAAGAAAGAAAGAGGTAAAAGTAAACGATAAATAGGCACAAAAATGAACAACATGGAACGCCAAAACGATTAATTTATCCTGTATGATGTCGGAATAGGTCCCAATATCAGCTTTGTGCCGCAGAATTTTATGCAGCAGCGCTGATAAAGTTAAAGTTCTACATTCAACTTTACATATGACACGGCTAGAACAATTTGCTATTAGTTTGGGCTTAAATTCTAGCTTTTCTCAAGACTCCAGAGTGTTGTGATCAGTTTCTAAGAGGGTTGTATTTGTCTAGTATTTTAAATGTTTGTTGGCAGCGCCAGAGTTATACCCATGGTTTTGCAAGCATCCGTAAGCTTGATTGCCTTCTTAGTAGCACCTATACTTAAAAAACTCGGAAATTAAAATTGTCCATGTTTTATGGTGACGACCCCTCGAATACACTGACGTTATTTCGTATAGCGGTATCAGTCTGCAATCGGCACGCCGAAGTCGGCAGTGGGCACAACGGAGTCGTCAGTAGGCACGCCGAAGTCGGCAGTAGGTATGCCGAAGCCGTCAGTTGGCAAGGCGAAGTCGGCAGTTGGCAAGCCGAAGTCGGCAGTAGGCACGCCGAAGTCGGCAGTTGGCAAGCCGAAGTCGGCAGTAGGCACGCCGAAGTCGGCAGTAGGCACGCTAAAGTCGGCAGTAGGCACGCTGACGGCAGCAGTTGGCACGCCAAAGTCGACAGACTGCCAAGTGTAAGAGTCAATAGTCGTCCACAGACAATAATATTTTTATTTATCCTGTACGATCTTTAAGTGGACACAATCACATAACGCTAGCTTAATTTTACTAGGACATTTATAATAGTTTTCTCAATTTCAGAGATCTTTTTCACAGTCGAAAATTGAGACATGTTTGGTAGTATACTTACTTAATTAATTTATTTGTAGTAATATTATTTTTATGAAGAGATTCGACATATCTTTGTTAATTCATTTTAAAATCATATCGACGTTTTGTGAGAAAGGTCTCTTGTGTAAATTATAATTAAATAATTATTTTTACATTGACACATGCCTGTTCGTGTTTAATCTATCATAAGAACGGCATGTACTTCTATATTAATAATTGTTTACTATTATTTTGTATATTTGTTACACCCAATGTTATTGATCACCAAAGCAGAACTGAGCACATTAAAATATATGTATAATGAACATGTTAAACTGCACTGATGACAAATGCCAGATTTTAAAGCAGTTATTTTTTTAAAGTCATAGAGGTTATATTATATATATGTATATGAAATTTATTGACGAAAAAATTATCCACAAATATCCTGATATTTTTTTACACTTTGAACGCTACTGACGGGTATAGCCGACAAGAAATTGTGGTAAATGTGAAGTCGTTTTCGGTGTGGCTTATGCTAAAGATAGTGCCATCTACCAGGCCTATAGCAACGCCACATACTAGCAGAACAATGGGGCAATATAGAAGACACAGATGTCACTACTCACAAACACGCAATCACCTAACATTTTTACGAGTCTGACTTGCTATTAATTTCTTATAGAGATTCAGTATTTTTAAAACTCCTACCGACTAAACCGATCCGCTTTTTGTTGGTGTGTTTACTTACCCGACATTGACTCGTTTAACATATTTTATTTGTCGGCTATAACCGACAGTGGCGTTCCAAAGGCCAGGATAGGATATTCGCATTCAGGCCCACTAAAAATAGTAACCATGAAATATGCCTTTATAGTTATACATTATATACTTAGCTAATATTTTTTTATTACCTTGATTCATAATATATTTATAGTCGATTATCTAAATCACATGCGTGGGACATTATATCCTATGCTCTGCGGTGCTGCATAATATTGTTCAATTGTATATAGAGATAATAAATGTAAAGCCATTGAATTTTGATAATATATTTATCTAAATTCAATATCATCCTACAACGATGTTAATAACAATATGTTATTTATATATAAAATAAATGTTATATATCAGAAGATACGTGTTACAAGATGCAAAAAAAAATTGTCAATAATTTGTTGTTCCTTACGCTTTGTATTTTCCCCTAGTTTTTACAATGTTGGCGGCATGATGCGTGGTTTTGTACTGAATCCCGTTGGCGACACAAAACCTGAACTAAATGAAATTATTTTAAAGTTGATCCGTTTTTGAGTCGTCATCGTGAGCTTCACATGCAAATTGTAAAATAAGGCTCAAAAAAATGGCATAAATAAAATTTGATAAATTAACGCATTTTATTGTTCTGTGAAATCCTCAATTTATAATACGCGTTACATTTTGCTAACATAGTAAATTTTAGCTATGTACAATGGGCGGCCGCAGACTTCTTACTAAAAGCAATTCCTGCTTTATCCTTGTCGGTGGGATGAATAAATAAATAAAATATCCAAATAAATGTTTTATTCGATTTATTTTTAACACAAAATGTACAATATCAATAAATATAGTCACATCGGCTATCACCACTCGTTACGCTATGATTCACTTTATACAATGTTGTTATACAACATCAAATCTTAACTTACACTCGTGTTAACAATATTGTGCATTTAAAATTGGGCCGTCATATCTACTAGAATTTCAAAGCAAATGTAATTATTAGATATGTTTATAAAGATCATGGATACCGTTAGGCGAATTGTTTGCGGATATTACCTTTTTTAAATACCAAATCTGGCGAGCCAACTTGTGGCAACAGCCCCGCCACGAACACACGGCTGCAGCGGCAGCGGCCAGCAGTGAGAACAAAATTAAATGTACTAGAATGTTTTATGACGTATACTAGAATGTTCTATGACGTATACTAGAATGTTCTATGACGCCACGAGACGACGCACGGTCTTAGTATATATATAACCGCCGCCGCTCAACGCTGTCGCTGCCGCGCGAAGACGTGGCCGAGCCGTAAGGAAGACAGTCCTGTCGCTGTCTATTTTCATGAAACTCATCTTTTCTATTATACCGGTTTTTCATCATTGTTTGTATCACATTTTGATGAGTCACTATCACATCTTTAACGCCAGATAGTTAACTTAAATGTAAGTAACTATCAGGCGATTAAAAACAAAACACAAACATTTCCTTAGCCTGTCTGTTCAATCAGCGAATCTGGCCGAATAGGTAAATTAGCTGACGGCTTATTTTGCATTGTCTATCGACATACCTACAAACAGTGTAGTTATGTCGATAGACAAGACACGTTAAGACCTGGGCCCCAATTCTGCTAATTTACGGATGGCTCAATTAAATCTCAATTGAATTCAAGTAGCATTTTTGGTATTACATTATTGTTACTAACATAATATGGATTGTAATTATCTGTAAAATAAATAATTTGAATTTTGAATTTGAATTATTGGTATTCTGTTTAATAATGTAATGGTTTTCCAAATATTAATTGGTATTAAACTTATTATCAGAATACCAAAAATGCTACTGATATTTAATTGAGATTCAATAGAGCCATTCGTAAATTAGCAGAATTGGGGCCCTGTATGAATAAGTGATTGATTTTGCACGTCAACTGCTTCTGCTCAGACGTGCATAGACACTTGTTGGTACATTAAAAAACAAAAAAATATTTGCTTTGAAATTCTAATACATTATTATTACGAACTAAACGGCGGCAACAACTTATACTTAAGCGTATACACAGCATATTATTGCTAAAAGATTAAAAATTTAACATTAGACGTGCCCAAGCTACTTTCATATAGTTTTAGAACAACCACCTTGTTCATACAAACCTCGCCATTCATCAAAAGGTTTGGCAAAACAAAGCATCTATTTTCTATAATCTCAGTTAAAACTTGATTACATTATAACAATAGTACTTTAATGTGTCTGTACAAATCGTTGATATTCTCACTGTGTTGTATTTTGAACATTTTTTACAGGATTCAAATAAAGGCAACTTGGGTAACTGGAAACAGGGATTGCAATTCAGATGGCGCTAGTATCGTTATTACATACTTTATATATTAGCTGCCAATTTGTGTATTGTCCCACTGCTGGGCATGGGTCTCTCCCTCTTTCAAGAGAGACAGAAAGGGTTTACACCCCGTTTCACACACATTTTTTCAGTCACAAACTGCATCAAAGTACAGAATGAATTTCAAATAAAATATTTAATTTTATCCAATTTGCAAATATTGCCAACATTTAAATTTGGTAGCTTGATAAAGTTTATTACTTTTGTGTTTTCATACCCTTGTTTACAATTACCCTAGCTGATTATTTAACATAATAGAAAAATGACTTAAGTTGAAGCGTGTTTGTTTTGCAATTTACATCTTATTCTTAACAGATAAGGTTCATAATTGCCCGGTGAAATTTCTCAGGTTACGCCAGTTTCCTACTAAGGTTGCGATATGTTTTGCGCTCATACTTAGATATATTAAATATTTAAACAAGTAAAAAATATATTAGGTTCTGTTTATAAAATGGAGGCTAATTGTTTATTATTTAACAATTCTGTGGACGTTGTATAATCTATTACGAGGTTCACATTAAAAAATTACATAAGGTAAGGTTCGCTAATGGCTTATTTTGGTACAGCCATCAAAACGAACTCAAAATCTATTTAGTTGATTAAGTCATTAAGAGCGGAAAAGTGTCCGTGTGGTGACGGATTAAAAATACAAATGTCACCATCCCTTTCCATCCCGAGGGTTCGTAAGAGTCGACTAAGGGAGTAAGTCCAGCAAACAATATTCACTGCAAGAGAGGGAAAACTCGAAACAAAACCCTATTCCAACCCGTCTGGCCAGCGTGGTATAGTAGGCTAATATCCTTCCATGTGTATGGAAGAGACCCGTGCCCAGCAATGGGATGTTTAAGGGGTTCAGATGATGAAGAGCGGAAAAACACCATACAAGCAAAAGAACCGACTGACGAAGGACTTTCACCTTAAAGAACACCACAGTCAAATAACTAACACAATGGTTGTGTTCCTGTAAGTGAGTTCTGGAATTAATCTCTCTCTATGTAGTAAGAACTCTGTCTCTGGAGGCGCTCATAGCCAGGTACACTCGCTGTTCGGTAAACGATTAGCGGGTTAAGCTACCAAGGGCGTGGTTACCTTATAGATGGGTGACCGCATAGTGGTCTGTCATCGGAGCGTCTCCGTGCTTCGGAGGGCACGTTAAAAGTCGGTCCCGACTGATAACAGTCGTTATATCACGACAGAGGCCTAAATATGTGCGATCTAAGTAACTCTGTCACCAGGTTGGCCACTAACCAAACGATAAGAAAAAGGACTGTGTCACATTATGTCATAATAGTACTTATAGTCGGTTTTACGGGATGTTTTCCGCACTTAGCCGCTTAGTCCCACGCCTTTGTGCGTGTACTAGTACTTAAATGCCAACTAACTAAATAGGTCCGAAGTGGTAGGAATTTATATTAACAGATGGCAGCAGTGTCCTTACTATTTATAAAAAGAGAGAGAGAGAGAGAGAGCCTTTCTTACACTATGGTTCTGGTCTTTAGTGCTCATTTGGGAATATTATTCAAAAATCTTTTTTTTTTCTGATTATGGATACAGTATCTCAAAGCTCTGGTGTACCTACCATTTAGCACAAGAGGGTATTGACTCTTGAATGTGCCAAATGGTAGACCGACTAATTCTGTTCTTTACGATTCTTTATGTAAATAGATTTCTAGTTCGCAACGGTGGCTATGTCATAATGAGCTTTGCCTTGGCTACGGTTATAATACAAAACATAAAAGTGACATAACGTCTGATAAAAAATGTCGTTAATATGAACCTACATGTAGCCATACTTATTCATGATTGAAAACCGTTGTTATCGCAACAAAATAATGTCTATGACACATTTTTACTTATTCGAATTACGAAATTTTTACATTTAGATAATAACAAATTTAAAAATTAATAAAACAATAAAAGATCGCACTGATTTTTGCTTATAACAAATGATATTGTTAATGTGTTACAGTTATCAAAGGAATTCAGCTTTTAGACAATATATAAAAATATAATAAACCTAATTTTATACAAACCAATAATTTATTCACGTGAATAAATTATAATTATATATTTATCAAAAATAATATTTTGTGAAATAAATATTTAAATGCAAAAATGGTTATTGGACACTTATTTTTCTATTATTGTTTGGTATGGATGGTTTTATGTGAGAATATGGCAGTGATTAACGTAAAAATGCACACAAAAAGCGAAGTTACTACACATAATAATAACTGTAACACGTAAAATATCGAAAAAAAAAAACATTTCAAAAAATTAGTAAGATCACATAAAATGCTATGTCGTGTGCGAGTGAACTAAATATATTGCTGTCTTTATACATTAGTATGAAATGTATGAAGGTTCCTAGTTAACATATTCCGTCTGTAAGAGGTTTAGCTCTAAATTACTCATTTGAACTGGCAGTGCATGTAAAAAGCCGAAAAAAAAACTATATTGAGCACACAATTTTTGTACTAGGTGATTCGACACCTATTACAAAAAATTGACCTAGTGGTCGAATTTTGACCACTAGGGCAAACCAGTGGTCTAATTTCGACCACTAAGGTCATCTGGATGTCGAATTTCGACCAATAGGTTCGCCTAGTGGTCGAAATTCGACTGTAATTTTAGCCTATTGTATGTTGTTAAAAGGGGTTACTAAGTTTTTTCTTCACCTATTAATATATAGAAGATTTATTGCTTGAAAAGAGCCAGTTTTTTTTAATAATAACTAATATTAACATATTATTGCAAATTTCATTTTACTTCTTAGTCTTGTTAATCCTATCAATATAATTAAATGATTACCGACCAAGTACTTTACAGTAGTAGTCTTGCGCCTGATCTCTGTCCGGTCGTGTCGGATTGCCGTCCCATCGGACTATAATGAGAGTGTAGGAATAGATAATTAACAAGTTTTGCAGTTCGCTAATTTGTATTGGCCGCCGTGTAGAACTTTTATTATTATTAGTACCTACCTTGAATAATTTTACGTTCCGTTTATAAGAAAAAAGACTGGCTATATTAATGCCAATACATAGGTATAGAAATTAAATTTGTCATTTTTTTCTTATACTACTTAAGTGGCAAACAATTTTACAGGCCTGCCTGATGTAAAGCGGTTACCGTAGCCTAATGCTGGCAATACCAGAGGTAATCACTTCTTATTCTCTTGTTTCGGTTATATATTTTGAACTTACACCTCATACTTTCATACAAATCAACTATTAAATTAGCAGTAACACTGCACTTAAATACGTTAGCAGTTACTGCTATCTGAACACTTTCAAATGGAGCTTCCTAAGTAAGCAGTACAATATAAATTCGCAAAATATTTGCAAACTTTTACAGGCGTCTAAATAAAAATATCGAAAAAGAATAATATAGAGTGGCATATATTTGGAAGCTCGGTGCATTACAAATATGTAGTTGCACACATGTGTGCGCATACATAGTTTGCATATCCTATAAAAGTTTGTTAAATCATGACGTGTATCAAACAAAAATACTTTACCAATTATATCTACTACAATCTGAGGAAATTAACAAATAATTCCATTTCACACAATTATCCAGAAGATAAATCTCGCCATCTCTTTACAATTTCCAATAAAAGAAAGAGACAGCATTATTATTGACGTTATATCTTCTGAATAACTTAATTTTTCAGGCACTAATTTTACCAATATGTGCAGTGATATTAGACCTTTCGTTATTCGACTTATTTAACATAAATCTACGTACGTTCCGAGCTACGTGGTGCTGGTTACTGCGGCACCTGAGGTTTGACAGTAGACCACCGAGGGAGGGAGATACCGAACTTGGTCTCGAGACCGGTGAGCACGGGCAGAGCGACCTGGTACCCGCCGATGTGCTGCGGCTTCTTCATTGTTTCTTCTATTGGAGTGGACACGTGGAACTCGGAGCCAGATGGTCGACTGGAAATTATTAAAGAGGATTATGGATTAGATGATTAACAGCTAAGAGCTACTTTTTCCTTTTCGTTAACAACGACGTGCATTCACGGTGAGTCTCCTCTCTTCTATCAAGAGCCTAATCTATGGTGACAATGTCATAACAAATGGATTTTGGTAGATAACACATATTTTGAAACCAATAAAAAGGTTGCCTTTAAAAAATGCATCGGTCTTTATGCCTGGGCAATTCGTTTCATAATTTATTTTTAAAAAAAGATCATTTTTCGAATGTTTGACTAAACTATAACCTGATTTATATAACTGTGCAGCTGTCAATGTCAAAATATTGCCATGTTGGCTGCATTGGAACAAAATTTCAATGATAAATTGTAATCGTTTTGATTGATACGTATGTACAGTAATGTGAATAATATGGATACTAAAATAGCGCAAACGACGAAAGTTCACACCGTACTGACAGGAACAGGCGCCTGCGGGTGATAGGAAGGGAAGCGGGCGGGGGGAATTCAATCATGCCAACCTAACCTAAAACCTAAACATGTTAACCTAAGATGGCTGGTCCGTGCGTCATGCTCGTGAACGGGTGCTACTTGGGGTGGCTGGTCAATCTTGGCATGATTTATTTTTAATTAATAAAGATATCGTTTTTAAATTTTACTAAGAATGCAATGTGATCTCGACACGTTTCTATCCTATTTTTACAAAAAGAAACGATCCCTCATTACCATACTTCTTTTTTAACTTATTATATTGTTTCTTAATTAATTAATTTAATTAAATATTTATCTAAATTTTATTCTGTATGGTATATTGGTTTCCGTTCCTTTTCGTTACTACTAATATTGTAACTTAAACCAAATTGTTAATGTTATATTCTGGCGATTAAAAAGAGTGACCCGAGTTTCTTGCCAATTCTTCTCGAGGCCCTACCATAGTCAGCGAATTGGCCGTAGGAAAAAAGTATGCTGGCATTTGTTTTTATGACGTTCATAAGTATCATGTATTTGATCTAAATGAATAAATGAGTTTGACTTTGACTTTAACGATTTTGACAGCTGCAACTGAACAGTTATAAAAATCGGGCTATAACTACTTTAATCATTATACATAAGCTATAGTCTATTTCACATAGCATGGGTACAAATGTCGTGTGACATTTGATGATAAATATCAATGATAACCAAAGACTATTAATAAAAACCTATTAATTGAATACTCTAGACTCTTGATCATGCGATTGGCCAATTGGTTAGAGATTGATTCAATCATTTTCTTTTATATTCATCGTAAAATGTTAAACGTCACATGTACCCATGCTGTGTGAAATACACTATAGTAGTTAAATAAAGTTGTCCGTGTGGTGACGGATTAAGAATACAAATGTCACCACCCCATTCCATCCCGTGGGTGTCGTAAGAGTCGACTAAGGGAGTAAGTGCGGCAGACAATATCCACTGCAAGAGAAGGAAAACTCGAAACAAAACCCTATACCAACCCGTCTGGCCAGCGTGGTATAAGTAGGCTAATATCCCTCCAAATTTATGGAGGAGACCCGTGCCCAGCAGTGGGACGTTTATGGGTTGAGAAGTAGTAGTTAAATAAAACCGATACTCACGATCCTCCGAAGTCAACATAGAACAGACGCTGTAAGATTTCATAAGTGACGAGCGTCACACCGAACTGCGGCGATGAGCGGAACACACGAGCTGCAATTGTACATTATACATAGATATAGAAGATAATGCTATATTGTTCAACAAAGCAAATAATCGTCACAATATTACTGGTTTTTTAAACTAATTATGTAGAAGTAGGGGGCACCACACTCGATCACAACTCTGGTAGTAACTAAGGTCGAGTTGTGATCGAGTCGAGATTAGAAGATCACGGACCAGACACAATAATGTCTTCAGAGCCAAAGGAAAAGTTGAAAATATTTATTTTAAAGACAACTCCCGCACTAGAGAACAAGCTCTGTGTTGCTGGAGACTTTACAAACATACAATTAACGGACACAAATTACACCCAGACTCAGAACAACTCTTTGCGGGTCACACAAAGTTTTGTCATGTATGGGAATCGAACCCGCAGTATTCGCCTGCTGTGCATGAGGTTGTCCTCATGCACAGCAGGTGCATACTGCGGCCACTGGACCACCAAGGCAGTCAAATTCAAATCAAATTATGAATAGACATGTTACCTAACGCTCCCTTCCAGAAAGCTCTAGCACCTTCCTCCGCGTATATCTTTCTCGTGGCGTCTATGACACCGTTGTATGTAGTTTGACCTGATCGTGCTACTACCTGAAAAGTATTAAATGAACTATATAAACTTCTTTAAACGAATGAGTTTTTAAGGGACATCAGGTTTGATATAATCGCAGTACAGTCGAAAGAAATTACTTCAGATGTTTAATAAAATTTTAAGTAATAGCAACATATATACCTTTTTTTATACTACTACGGAGGCAAACAAGCATACGGCCCGCCAGATGGTAAGCAGTTACCGCAGCCTATGGACGCTTGCAACACCAGGGGTATTACTCGCGCGTTGCCTAACCTAATAACTCCTTTCTTGAAGAACCCCATGCTAGTCTCTTGGGAAAACCTATACCTACTGCTGAGCATGGGTCAACTCTCTTCTAACAAGAGAACTGTGAAATTTTAAATATTATAAAACTGAATTAATTAATTATGTAGGTACAGTCAGCAACGGAGTTAGCTGTTCAGGGCTACTACATGAAGATTAGTTTTTAAAGAAAACCATTGTATATATTTCTGTGGAATTTGGTAACTGTACAATTAAACTAAAGTTACAGATAAAATATATGTCACACTAATTCATACATTGGTTTTCCTAAAAAACTAATCTTTATATAGCGGTCCTGTGCAGCTAACTGCGTTGCCGTGTGTACCTATATAAAAATAACTTGTCTGAGATGGAAATCGAACTAATATTTATGCGACAAAATAATTTTATTTCTTTAGTATATCAAATGTGAGTTACCTGTAATCTGGTCTTGATGACGTCAGCAGGTGTGACAAGAGAAGCTGCAGGTATACCGGCGATAGCTCCCGCCGCTAACAGTGTCAGAGGATGGTTGTAGCCGTTCTCGTCAGCGAATTTGGCCTACAACAATGCAATTTATTTGTCAATACACTAATATACAGAGAGCTGTCAGTCTTGTGACGAAGTCAATAGGATATTCAGTGCTATGCGTATTGTATTAAGATTTAAAATAGTGTGAAGAATTAGCACTTTTCATAAAGTGACTATTTGTGATCGAACTTTGGCGTATTTCTGACCGACGTGCGATAGTTCTAATGTGGCGCCATCTATCGCAATACCACATAATAAACCACTATATAGTAACATGGATATCTAAAAATATTATTGTGACTAAATCATGATAATCATAGTGTTTCAGAGGGCACGATGAAGTCAGCACCGGCTGTTGACAGTCGATATATCACGACAAAGACCTATTAAGGTGGTCTGAATAACTCTGTCACTGAACTAAATAAATACAGCACTATCTCCTTGCCAATATGACACCTTAATCAATATAATAAAGTAGCATATTCGTACAGTACCTTAACATGAGCATAAGCAGGGAAGTAAATAGCACTGAAAGGCACGTCCCTGAGCAAGCAGGCCTTAGCTCCCTTGTACAGTCCGAATAGTCCCAGGTCTTTGACGACGGACCAGGCTCGTACTTTAGCCGCACCAGCAATTTCTCCTGCCACTTGAAGACGGATCTTTACTATTTCTAGAGGATTTGTGAATACTACTTGAGAACCACCAGCCTGAGAAGAAATATACATTTTTGGTTATTACTTTCTTAAATTTACAAAAAAAATTACGTATTTCAAATTTTTTAACAAATCCAATGGGATCGGAAAGTTATTAGGAAACAAAACGCGCCTTAGTTACCTACATACCTATAAATTTTCTATGTCAATTATAAATTTTCTATGTCAATTCTTTCACTGTCCTGTATAAATAAAACTTCGAACCTAAGGTCAGCGTTTTAGATTATTAAGAAGAATAAATAGGTTTATCATTCGTTACTGACGTCATTATAATAAGGGAGTACTTACACAAGCACCAGCTAATATTTCAGCATACAACGATATGTTGCCTTTTTTGTCTGACAATTTGTCACGAACCAAGTCGTTCATCTGGAAAATTACACGGAATTAGTATTAATATACACCTAAGTACACGTATTAAGTGGCAATGGGCCGGGCACATAGCTTGCAGAACTAATAGCCGTTGGGGCAGAAAGGTTCTAAAGGCGACCACGAACTGGAAGACGAAGCGTGGGCAGGCCTCCAACAAGGTGGACCGACGACCTAGTAATGGTTGCGGGCAACCGATGGACAAGGTCGGCGCAGGATCGAGAGTTGTGGAAATCCATGAGAGAGGCCTATGTCCAGCAGTGAACGCCTTTTGGCTGAGATGATGATGATACACCTAAGTAGATATGACACGCGAATCGAACACCCTTCGCATTGATCTAGATATTGGGTTTTGCTGTCAAGTCAATCAGAATAGATGGTCAAAGTTTGCAAATTAGTGGTGGTAATTGGTCAAAATTACTGTCCCATTGGACTTTAAGAGCAAAATAAAGAGTGCAGCTGTTGGGCACCCGGAATATATTCTGGTAGTCCCCGCAGTGACCAAAATTTGATTAGGAGGACCTTTTTTTTTCTTTTTGTTTAAAAGACAACTCACGCACTGGGGATAAAGCCCTGTGCCACTGGGGACTTTACAAACATACATTTAACGGACACAAATATACCCAAACTCGGAACAATCATTTATGGATCACAAAATTTTTGTCCCGTGGGGGATCGAACCCACAACACACCGCGCAGTGGTAAAGGTATTCACTTAAGCCACTGAACCAACGGTGCAGTCAAAAAACTTGTTATATATATTCATCTAATAACTAACCGTCAATTTAATAGCTTTTTCAGGTGCCACACCAATTAACTGCGGTACTAATCCTCTATACAGGCCGAAAAATCCTTCGTGTCGGATGACTTTCTTGAAGCAGTCCCATGAGTTCCTATACGCCACTTCACCGATAAAGGAGCCAGTACGCTGGTTCTGCATTCTAGTCTTCACCAAGTCTATTGGGTATACGGCTGAAGCACCAACGGCTAGAAAAAGAAAGAAAATAGATGGAGGTTATAGATTTTTTAAATACATATCTATGTATGGTGCTGCCATCTATATCCAGTTGCCATCTTCATCCAAACATAACCGTTATATTATGGTAATTACCATAATATAACGGTTATGTTTGAATCATCATCATCATCTCAACCCATAAACGTCCCACTGCTGGGCATGGGTCTTCTCCATGAATACCAACCTGTCTGGCCAGCGTGGTAGTAGGCTAATATCCCTCCAAATTTATGGAGGAGACCCGTGATGTTTGAATAGTTACCGTAAAATACCGGTTATTTATATCTATACTTTGAGAAGCGATATCTATAGCAAGTGTGAGAAATATCGCTATTTTCTACTGCTTTTAAAATCCTTTGAACCTAAGAATATATAATTATTCGTCATCACCATCATCACCAACACCACCATCCACTGCTGGATATTAACCTCTCCCTATTATATGTGATCTTGAGTGGAGACCGCGACAAGCTAGGTAGCGACGACCTTTGGAACGCAGATGTCCAACAGTGGACTGTGATAGGCTGATGATGATGATAAAGTAATTATTATTAATCAAGATTTTATGTACTTTTTAAAGAATGATTATAGTACTCACCACCAGCAATAGAACCGAGTGTGAATCTGTACGTGCTCTCCAAAATTTGTATAAACACGCCTCGTTCTTCAGGACTCTGTAACAAACATACCCACAGTATTTATCTTGTTCATTTGTACAGTACATCTTACCTACTAAATATTATTAAAATTGTTATGATATATTTTGTACTGTAAAATGGTTTTATGTTTCACATTACTGATACGAGACAATGAATGTTTGCTCAAAGTGTATATACAATGTTTCTTGTAGGATCTACGTTCTTCGTGGGCCACAGCGTTCCAATGATCCGTATGGCAAAACAAACTTTCATGCGTTCTTCGTGAGAAACAATGTTTCTTGTGGAAGACAATGTGCCCTATTGAAACATTGTTCGCTATGAGATACTTTTTGTCATTAAATAAGGTAAATGTTTGATCTATGAAAATCTCTAACCAAAGCAATTGAAGAATGCTATATTAAAAGGATTTTTTGCCTACATTAACAAATTGAAACGGAAAATAAATACTTTAATTTTGATTGAAGCAATGACCTAAGATTGACAATATTTGCCGTATTTTACTGTGTAATAAAATGCAATTCTTTTTATTCATCAATATTTCTTATACAGTATTGTGGGCGGCTCTTAAAGTGTTAACACTTTCGCGGACAGTAACGTAGACACAATAGATGTTTTATTGTCATGACGTCTATAGGCGTTCACTGTCCATCAAAGTGTTAATGTGCGTCTTTAGCTATTTGTAGTTAATGTATGTATGTATAGCAATAACAATTTTTTGTTTTAGCATGCTTTAAGCTATTGAAACAACGTGTAATTTGATAAAAATGTAACAATTGACACCCGTCTTCGATCTGTTTTAAAATTATTAGTTTGAGTGTATCTTTTTAGTAAAAGTTTTTAAACAACCGGCGGCGGGGCACTTAAGTACGCTGGCTCTGAGTGAGTTAAGTATGCTGAGCCAGCTAATTTTAGCTGCATAACGACATCTCTCCACCTCACACCAAATGCTCTTGTCAGCAATATTGATAAGTTAGCAATAGTTAGTTATAAATAGTCACGTAAGCTTATTAAATACACCGTCATTCTGCCAGATTAATAAAGTTTTTTTTTAGTTACTTCTGAGTGACCGAGTACTTAATTAGCGCTTGGACTACGAATGTAAGTATGTCATGTTCTAATGTTTTAACTTTTGAGGGAATTTTGTAGTCGGGTTGTCATATCTATTTATAATGTCAATAAGAGAATTATGTTGCAGGTTTACGTAGTTTAGATTAAAATGTTGTCAATAATATATGTTAGCAGTTTGGAGTGATAAGAAGCTTGTTACATGTATGTATGTGTGAGTAATGTAGGGGAAATGTACAATGAGTTTTTTTTATAAAACTGTAACAATGAATTTTTGGTCATACTTGGTTTCAAAGATAAGACATAAAATATTTAAATTTGAATTGAAATTACTCTACGAATCAGGATTAATAATAGATAATTATGCTAGCTAGCTATATGCTATTTGAGAATGAAAACGTAAAGTCCTACGTACGTAAAATACTATTACTATTAGCGGTACAGGCACAGCTCACGACAAAATTTATGCTTGGTCTGAATGGTAATTGCACTTCAATAGGTCAGGACGCACTCTGCCGGCTTGTCTCCACGAGCACTTACGCCTTCATTCAGACCAAGTATAAAGTTTGGCGCGTTCCGTACCATGGCTACTAAAGTTATAAATAAGCCACCGGCAGCACATTATTACCTTTTTGGAAGAAACGCAAGAATTTGGGCAAGTAAATTACTCAATACAATATTTTAAAATTCACGATTTGTACACATATTACTACTGTAATGGACAACTGGTCTAAATCGTGTAATAATGTGAATTTTTTCATACCTTTTTGTTACTCGACGTTTCGGTCGAATAGCACCGACCGTGGCCACGGGTTGACCTTCAAAATATTACGCGATTTAGACCCGTTGTCCATTTCACAGTCAAGGTCAAACTCATTTGTTCATTTAGATCAAGTACATGATACTTATGATCGTCATAAAAACAAATGCCAGCATACTTTTTTCCTACGGCTAATTCACTGACTAATGAGAAGAATTGGCAAGAAACTCGGGCCACATTATAGTCAAAATATATATTACTCAATTTTTACTAAAGCTTTTTCTAATAACTGTCAAGCACTACTTCTCTTTTAACTACTGCATACCAAAAACTCACTGTTACGATTTAAAAATGGACAGAAACATCATAAACTTAGTTTACCCTTACTTACCAAAATGCGTTCCAAAACGTTTACAAATCGACAAGGCTCTAACATATTTACCTCCTCCTTTTAAGCATGAATAAAGAGAAATATATACCTTTCAGTTAGTGATGTTTCCAAACTAAACACAACTCTTAAGCTAAGTGCAAATCGAGGCGCGTGAGTTTAAATCACATTACAACATTCATACCGAAACACATCCCAAAATTAATTACAATTGTCAATTTCTGATCTATACTATATTATAAAAAGGTAAAGTTTGTGAGTTTGTGACGTCATAGGGAATCGATTTTGAAAATTCCTTTACCAATAGAAAACCACGTTATTTGTGAGTGTCATATGCTATATTTTATTAACAATTAAGGGACCCCGGGCAATACCACTCGTGCAAAGCCGGTGCGGGCTAGTACATGATAAATTGTTTGGTTCATCGAAATAAATAAAACTTATATATCAATTCATGTCGATCAAATCAGATTTTAATTGTCCAGTTAAAGTACATAATTTAATTAAGATTCATTTAGGTTACAAAGTAACACTTATGAAGGTCATAAATTATGAATAAGCCAGAAAGATGATGTCAGCTAAATTTACCTACGGCTAGTTCGCTGACGTGGAGCCATGAGAATTACTAGCAAGAAACTCAGGCCACTCTTTTTATTCGCCAGATAGTTACAATTTTTTGTAAAATACAATTATGGTAGCATGCAAGCTGACGCAGTCAACACGATACTTTTCATTTTATTGATAAAAAAAATATCTTACTTAGTTATTATAAGTCGCACATTTTATGACTGTCATCCTTTTGTATGGTTTGTTGTAATGTGGTCCAACCCTTTAGCGATCCATTCGATTTGCTATCCTATAATCTAAGTATATAACATCTAAATTACACTAAACATACAATACATAGGCTGTTCCTGCAAAAGCTCGACGTTAGAACAAGACAGCTATATGCGGTTGTACTCGTATGAAAGAGATGGATATACTTACGGAGACAGCTTTGATTTCAGCAACTCGGCGTGTTACTTGCTTGAAGTATTGTTCTGGAGTGATCGAATTGAGATCGTTGTAGACGATACGACTGAAATAAAAGAGAAAATATTCAATATTAAACTATTCTGAGGTTCTGCTTCGTTAAAAAATGGTTTTAAGATTGGCAAATTCTTAGTGTTTTTAAAAATAGAACTCTCACTAGGAAACAAGCCTTGTGTCACGGGGGACCTTTACACCCAGACTTGGGACAGCTATTTATGGATCACACAATTTTTGTCCTGTATGAGGATCGAACTCACAACACGCCGCGCAGTGGTAACTGGCAAGGTAAGTACTTAATAAAATGAACCAAATGTGCAGTCAATGCAATGTACAAGTGTATAATTTGTTCAGGTTTTAAAATGTGACGAATGTGAGGATGAACTCAGAGAGAGTTTTCTTTCCCTTTCGTCCAGAAATTATTAATGGCTGTTATTGGTGCAAAGGATTTTAAAATATGTGCGAGGGATATAATAAGTTGACTTTGGTCTGTCATATTTATTTAAAATTCCATATGGTGCATGATTGTTATGAATGTCATCAAAAAACTCAAGAGGATATCAGCTAATTTGCTGACAAATTGGATTTCGATGGAACCACAACACAATACAAAATATAGTAAAACCAAAAGTAAAAAAAAAAGTAATTGAAAGTATAAAAGTCCAATCAGTTTTTTTTCTATTAGAATGGGAATGTAAGATTGTTTCTTGGCTTTGAATGAAGGGAAGTGGTATTGCTGGACACACGAATGAAAAAGTTTTAAACCTCTCAGCTCTCTGGATAAAGGAGAGCCGAATAGTGGGACAGGTTCCTATTATTATTATGAAAAACGAAATTATTAGAATGAACTGATTTCATAATATTAGAAAGTAAATCATGGCAACAATGACCACCTTGAATAGCACCTGTTCAGGACTATTTAAAAAGACCTATTTCTAGATAGGTATTTGGAAGTCTTGCAAAAAAATCACACGCATTCTCAAAGATAATAAGACGCACTTCCTTCTGCCGGCACTCGAACCCGAAACCCACGCATCGATGGAACTCCCATCACCACTGATGCCGGCAATGTAATAAAACTATAATTAGAATATAATCGTGTATTACTTTCATACACAATAGATAGATAGAAAACTCTTTATTGTACACCAATTACATTGCATATATTAATTGACACATTTATGTACAACTAGCTGTTGCCCGCGTGGGTGACGGTTATCGTTGTAAAAAGTAGCCTATGTGTTATTCCAGACCATAATCTATCTCTGTGCCAAATTTCATTCAGATCCGTTCAGTTGTTTTTACGTGAACGAGTAACAAACATCCATCCATACTCACAAACTTTCACATTTATAATATTAGTTAGGATGGACGGCAACCTTTGGATGGACAGAAGAGAAAATTTAACATGATAAAGCTAAGGTAGTGGGAGGTTTTGGTGTTATAAATACATATTCACATATACATACAATATATTAATTCAGCCAATGAGAGTGCATGACGTTATCAAACGACTTGTAGGAAACGTATTGTAAACGTACTGATTCTGATTCTGTACTGAACAGAGCCGCTTTTTTTTATACTACCAAAGTGGCAAACAAGCATACGGCCCTCCTGATGGTAAACAGTTACCGTAGCCTATGGACGTTTGCAACACCAGGATTGTCAATCACGCGTTGCCGATCCTTTAAAAACTTTAAAACATCGCTACATGAAGATTAGTTTTTTAAGAAAACCATTGGATATATTTCTGTGGAATTTACCAACAGTGTACAATTAGACTAAACCTAAAAATTTAAATATATTTCACACAAATTCATACATTGATTTCCTAAAAAAACTAAACTTCATATAGCGGCCCTGTACAGCTGTCTCCGTTGCCCACTGTACATGATAAAGCCTAGTCTCACAAGCATCGAGTCTGTTTAACTCATTTACATTATAATCTAGACCAAACAAGAAATAGCCCGAGTTCGTTCACCTCGTACTGAATCACCCGCTTATATAATGATTACACATGTTTATAGATAATATTAGAATTTAAGTGGTGTGTCATTGAAAAGTTGTTGGAGGTCATATAACAGGTCGGTAATACGTATAAGTTTTTTTTTATTTAAAGACAACTCCCGCACTAGAGAACAAGTTCTGTGTCGCGGGGGACTTTACAAACATACAATTAACGGACACAAATTACACCCAGACTCAGAACAACTCTTTGTGGGCCACACAAAGTTTTGTCCTGTGTAGGAATCGAACCTACAACCTCGTGCTCAGGAGGCGCATACTGCGACCACTGAATAGGAATAATAATAAAGAAGAGTTATTGAGACTTGTAACATCGTTTTGTATTGAAAATGTTACAGGCTATTTTTTTTTATAGATAAAACTGTGTGTGTAATGAGACGTCAGCTAATTTGCTTACTGCCGGGTTCGCTGACTGAACAGGCAGGAGTAGAGCGTAAGGAAAGAAGCCTCTTTTCAATCGCCAGATATGTGGTTACAAATTGATTTGTATTAAAATTTGGGAGCGCAGAAAGTGATTCAACCAAAAACTCCATACAAACAATTGGATAAAAAACTGGTAGGATAGAAAATATGAGTGTCTTGTCTGCCGGAAGCGCGCCGCTTTTTTTTTTCTAAAAAAGACAACTCCCGCACTAGAGAACAAGGTCTGTGTCGCGGGGGACTTTACAAACATACAATTAACGGACACAAATTACACCCAGACTCAGAACAACTCTTTGTGGGTCACACAAAGTTTTGTCCTGTGTGGGAGTCGAACCCACAACCTCGTGCATAGCAGGCGCATACTGCGGCCACTGGACCACTGAGGCAGTCTTTCTTAACATACTCTAGCATTTTTAAGTCAAAATGAAATTGAATAATCTTCTATATAGTATGGTAATGTGGTAGCTGTAGGCTTTAACTGTAACACCAAGTAGACTGAACGAGAGATTATATAACAGAATAACACCTATTCTATTCCACGTTTATTAATAAGGCTGATAGAGAATAGTCTAGTAACATGTTGTTACTAGACTAGACCGTTATGGAGGGAGAGCCAGCAATGTATTTACTTTTGTCATTTTATAAGTCATAAAAATTCACAAAACTCTTTTATACCTGCAGGATAATACTTTGATTGTCTTTGACTTACAGATTTTAGGATTGATATTATAACCAAATTAACTTTTATTTGTTACCCCTCTTTGTTATTTTAGGGTTAAACTATTCTGCAGGGTTATAAGAGTTTGTGAATTTTCATCACTTATGAAATGACAAAAGTAAATACGTTGCTGGATCTTGGTCCATTAGGTCCATTGTCGGTCTAAAATAAACCTTATTCCTCAAAAATTAAAGTTTATAATTACGTATGAAGTTTCCTTATAGATATTTATTATTTAATCAAGTCAACTTACCCATTAGTATGATGAATCATGTCACATAGAGTAAACAGTATATCGACTTCCAGTGGCGTGATCTGAGACATCATTTGAGCAGAATGTAGGAACTCCTCTTTAGTCACCTCCTGGGTTCGATGCCCGTTTGTGGCGTTTAAGTAGACTCGTTTGATTAGTTCCATATTGTTTAATAATGAATTGAATGCCATGTAGTATGGGAAACTGATTTTTCGTTCGCCTTGAGGGAATCCAGATGCCTGAAAAGGAATGTTAATTAAGTAATGTTAAGATTGTGCTAATTTTATTACCTTTTCAGGCTGGATTTCATCAAACTCTGCATACCTAAACCCAGAATCATTTTGCAAGTTACTATTAGCAAAATTCAAATTTGAACAAGCTCTCCTTGTAAATACTACTTTACTGGTGGTGGTAAATACTACTGCGGTCTGGCTGAATATTTTTGTATAACAAAGAGGCAAACAAGCATACGACCCGTCTGATCTTAAGCAGCTTCCGTAGCCATGGACGCTTGTAACACCAGGGGTACCACTCGCGCGTTGCCGACCCTCTAAAAACCTTAAAACTCATTTCTTGAAGAACCCCAGGCTCTATAGGATGGGCTCTATAGTAAACAGTTACTGTAACCTTTTGGAATATCCATGGGGTCGACCCTCTTAACTCTTTTTCTTTCATCTGACGTCATCATCATCTTAGCTGAAAGACATTAATTGCTGGATATACGCCTTCCAGGATTTCTCCTATAAATTATAATAATATTTTAGAACTTACATTAATGACTTTAGACATTATGTCTTTCGTCAAAAGATGCTTTTTCACTGTCAGCATTATATCTCTAAAATCTCCCGCAGCGATAAAGCCGGATCCATCTTTATCACACTTCTTGAACGCTTCCACTCCATACTCTTCGTGGAAGTCGTGGAGGAACTGACTGAACTCAGGGTATGTCACTAGCCGCTTCTTATCCTTGCCGAAGTACAGGCGGACAAAAGTGCTCTCCATATTAAAAGGAGTTTTTTGATGAAGTGCTGTTTTCCTCATGACTTCCGCGAACTCATCTGGAATTACATTAAAGAAAATATTAGCAAAGAATGTTGTGATTGCATGGTATATGAAAATATAATTTGAAGAGATACGAATATTTAATACGTATCTATACTAATACTAGCTGACCCAGCAAACGATGTTTTGCTAGTAAAATAGTAATATCGGTATTAAAAAATAGGGGTTGATCGTAGAGGGGTGAAAATGAACCGATATACACACAAAATTTCACGAAAATCGGTCGAGCCATTTCGGAGGAGTTTAATTACAAACACCGTGTCGCGAGAATTTTATATATAATATAAGATTATAAAGAGGCAGAGTTTGATTGTTTACGCACTAATCTCTGGAACGACCAGTCAAATTTGAAAATTTCTTGTTGCATTCGATAGCTCGATTCTTGAGGAAGGTTATAGGCTGTTTTACATCACGCTACGACTCAAGCAGCAGGGAGCATGGCAGTAACAATAAACGTGATACAAGACGAAATCTAAAACAAAAAACCGCTATAATTAAGAATACTGACCAAAAGCCACGAGTCCGTTGCCGTTGGTATCGAACAACTGGAAGGCGGTCTTGTACAGTGCATCAGGGACGCACAGCAGCCCCTCGAAGGCTTGGAACTCGGAGAACGAGATAAACCCGTCCTTATCCATGTCCACGATGCCCGCGATGAGCTTAACGGATTCCTTGTTGTAGTCATCTGGAAATTACAATAACACCAGTTTACATAAGGCACAGATCAGAGGGCACTAATTCCGATGATTGGTTCCTCTTCCTTTTGAAAGATATTCAAGACGCAATGAACAGATTCATACACGTACTAAACAGGCAAACTTGTAGGTGACCTGTTTGATGCTTTCGGACTGGCTGACCCACAAAAAATATAGCCAAAATCAATTTAGACCGAAAAATTTGTGACCTCGCTAAGGATTAGCAACAGATGTAATTCACGTATCACTGATTTAGGCGTTTCATTGCGTCTTTTAGATTTAGCAGAAAGGTTCTGCAATGGCAACCACATATTGGAGAACGCAGCGGGTGCAGGACTAACTAGGCAACTGACGACTTAGTGAACGTTACCGGCAGCCGATGAACAAAAGCTGCTCAGGACCGAATGCTATAAAAATCCATCGGGTCTAATGTCCACCAATTGCCGTCTTTTGGCTAAATAGACTGCGTTTTAGTGTTTCGGAGACAAATGATCTTTTAACGATTTACTATCCCAGAAATAATCTCTCATTAAACCCTGGTGTTAATTTTTGAATCAGCAACACGTAAGTGATACCTCTGGTATTTCAAGCGTCCATAGGCTACGGTAACTGCTTACCATCAGGCGAGCCTTGCATTGCACGAATATTAAAGACATTCGCGTTCTCAACATTTAACTGGATGAACAGTTAATAATGATATCAACTTCAAAATAACAGACAAATTTAAGGATATCAATTAGGGGTTTGGCTGTGTAATTTTGCTGACATCATCTTTCTGGTTTATTCATAATTTATGACCTTCATAAGTGTTACCTTGTAACCTAAATGAATAAATGAATTTTGAGTTTGAGTTTAACACAAATTCACATAGATTAAGATCCCGCTGTAAACAGGGCAATTGATAGTGGCGAGGTGACCACTTATATCACTGTGCCATCTACATCCGCGCAATTATTATCGTCATGTGCTGGGTGATCGAGGTCATTGCGATTATTCATTAAATTGGAACTATGATTATGTATTGGTAAGTACCACCTAGACTAGATTATGTTAATAAGGTGTGATTTTATATAGTTATATGTAATTACTTCGTTGTACAAGATCAATAGTGGATTTTACATGTGTAGTGATTCTTCTGTGGTGGGCCTATGTTTAGCAGAAGACGTCTATCTGACGACGAACTGATCTATAATGGTAGTAAGAACGATTGCATCTGATTTACAATCTTATATTTTAGTCACAGAGTTGATATTTCTTCGAAGTGAAGTAAATATTTGTTCAAATATGCCGAATGAAGTGCCGGTAATACAATTATCAAACTTATGACGATCTAAAGCACAGTTGCACACCAAACGCGATATGAATCAATGTTTTAATTCACAATGCTGAAGCCGTTAAATTACTATTCGATAAAGAAAACAATCTTCAAATCTATTGTTTAAGTGTTTTTGTAATCATCAATGTTAGTTATTTTTTATGAAACGAATAGAAAATTGCAAGTGTATCTAAAGAGTAGACCTTACTCGTACAAAGAATAGTACCTGAGTGACCGATTTTTTTTTAAAAATTAATCAGATATTTTTTTTAAATTAATGTTTTTTAAAAATTAAACCTAGCTAGATCGATTAATCGCCCCCAAAACCGTCTGCATAGGTACAAAGATTCAGGTTATATATTTACTACCCCAAGAATTTCTGCAGTTGAACAGACAAGGGGCCGTACCATGACTTGTAAAACCTGAGGCTTTCGAGCGAGTAAATCGTTCGGATGTAGCATGTACCGTGCCGTCCACACTTCAGAGGACCGCATAGCTTGGAGACGCGTTGTATGTGATCCACAGCAGTGAGGGAACGACGATGATGATGAAGAGGGACGGAGCTATATACGCTATATAGCTCTGTCCCTCTTTCTCGCTTGAACGACGCATGGTACAGCCCCTTGTCCAAAAAAAACATTCATTCACATAAAATCCGCTCAAAAAAACATAATATCGTCAGTAAAAAGGCAAAAGTACTAAAGCGCCAAAATTGTACTTTTGGAAAATGAGCTTTATGTTAATAAATTTAAATCTTCCTTCTGAACAGTAACATTTTGGCGCATAAGTAGTTTTGTATTTACCCTGACGATATTATCAGATTGTAAAATCCAAGATATCGCTAATATCTGTCTATCGTATTATTATAGTAGATATTAACGTTTCAAGTTGCATTCACCTCACACGTTGCGCACACGCAGGTATTGCGTGCCTAGCATGCCTGCCACCATCTAAACGTAATAGTGCATTGTTAGAAACTTGACACTTTTTAGTAGGCAAACTTTTGATGATGCTTGTATTACGAAACTAGACGAATTAAAAGAATTGCTGGTGTCATGATTAAAAGAACATTATATGAATGTAAACACTACTACTATCCCTTAGGTTAAATATATTTCAGATATATCTGTTATTGGGAAATGCAATACCGGGATTAAACGCCGTTTAGCTGATGAAACAAGAAATACTTTTTTTGCAAAGCTACTTTTAAAGTAATGTTTAATGTTTTAAAAAATGTTATTGGTGTTATATAGCTCCCTCCAGATGTTGAACTCATAGATGTTGACCATGCAGGACCCCGCAAATACCTGGATTCAGAATGCCCTGTCCCGCAAATGCCAGGATTGAAACGCGATTGCATTTATTGTCTATTAGTAGAAATGTTGATATTCAAGCGTAGAAAATACACATAACTTCAAGTTACTTATTATATGTAACAAAGGTGATTGTTGTGATGAACAATTAGCGAGCAAATAATAAAAATACCATGTGGGTGATACACGTACACCTAATACGATCTACAAATAGATTAGATAACTGGATAACGGTACTCTTTTAGAAATAAATAAATTTAGTTGCGTTTGTTGAAAAAAAAACGTGCTTAGCAATACGAACTAAAATTATTAACACGAAAGTAGGTACCTATATTTGTCCATCGCGTCAAAAGAATAAGGCGTCAAAAGTTTAAATACTCGTAGAATATTGGGGTATTCCTCGAAGCGCACCCATTTTGAAACGCACCTAACGAAGCGCACCTAAAGTATTACTCGAAACGCACTATTCAGGTGCGCTAAGAAAAACATAGCGCACCTGAATTGGTGCGCTTCGAGGAATACCCCAGAATATTGGTTACATTATAGAATAGGTTGTAATAAAAGTTTGATGAAATAATAAACTTATTTACATTAACGATGTAGTGTTTTAGAGACGTAAAAGTAAATAATAAAGCATAATGACTTTACCTTAGAAAAAATATGAAAACTCCTATTTATATTTACTACTAAACTGACATAAACAAAAATACAATAGTTACATTCAATAATGTTTGATATTCACAAAATGATGATAGTACCGATCTGATTACAATAGCCTTGAACAAATTTAAAATCTACTATTAATATCGCGATGTCTTTGTGATAGGTAGGTACGGAAAATAGATACAAATAAACCTAGAAAAAAACTGATTAGACAAAATAATTTAACATGGATGTATAATTTGCGGATTAATTAATAAGAACATCATCATCATCTAAGGCCATACAGCTGTGGATCGATCTAGGCCTACTCAAGAAACCAGTTGTTTTCGGACTACTCACGCCAAATGTTTACGCTGACCAAAGGTAAGACCTTCCCAGTTATCTAGGGAGGTAAAATTACAAGAACTCTACGAAAGAGAGAGAAGATTCATAGGTTCTTTCGAGGAAGATTCTGTAATGGTATTTTTCTATAATACTTTCTTTAAAAATATATATATGTAATGTATAGCTAAATGATAAAACTAGTTGAAAATACTAACCTTCTTCGAATAATCCAAGAAACTTTCGAACAAAATCTTCACTGGTGATGCATTTTTCTCCGTTCTTCTCGACGGAGGCGTACTTCAGAAATATCTCATGTAGCCGGTCTGAGTCAGCTCTTTTGAGATAACCAGCCCCCTGTCAACAATACATTTCATTTAGTTAAGCTTGTAACTTTAAACCTTATATTGCTAAATGTAGATTTTAACAAAATAACTATCTATGACCGTGGGAGTCCTCCAAGGTTCTATTTTGGGACCTCTTTTGTTTTGAATAAAATATAAACTATTTTAATGAAACAAACTTAGATAGATACAATAGTTTGCTTTCGAAAATAATTCAAATCAAATGTAAATGTCAAGCAATGTCATGGTGTGTTTTTAAGTTGAAAACTAACGTCTTCTTCATAAGCATGCATCATAAAATCTTTGCCATATTCATAAGTTTTAGTTTTCTTGTACTAATATAGTGATAAACAAGCATACGCATCGCCTGATAGTAAGCAGCTACCTCGGCAGATCACTTCCTAGTTCCCAAAATCCTTAAATATATATTAGAGATATATATTTAAGGATTTTGGGAACTCGGAAGATATTGATTTGTTCCTTTATCTGCTAACTACAACCTGTAGCACTAATTGAAATATAACTATGTTACGAATTACTGTAATGAGGATGACTAGAGTCACTATTATTTGGAGGAAACGGAGCTTTAAAGACCTATCATAATAATTATGTACCCACTCATTTATTACGTTTTAAATTCGATAGCCATATTCAAGGTTACTGTGTAAGAGGCTTGACCGAAAACCATTAAAAATATACTTTGTTTTATACATTACAATTTGCGTAGAAATTACCACACATAAGTACTTGACACAGTTTACTAAGATACGCCTTATTTGTTGTTGATAATGAAATAAATTTCCACAAATACATACATACAACTAGTGTAAAATCTAGATATATGTAAGAATGAAGATAATTTTGACTAGGCAATAATAACAATTTATCTTACCAACAGCCATCATGGTCACATATTATTCGTCAGTGGTTAGTTTATTCACATTTTCTGCCTACCCTTATTTAATTTTGAAATGCTTGATTTATATTTGAACGCTAGTATATTTCTAGCGCGAGCGAAAACCAATACATTCACGCATTCATGAACTTTACGTCTTATATCAACTTTTATAACCCAGTACAGAAATTTGATAGCATCTGATAACGTAGTCTACTGTTGTATCTATGGACGAAACATGTTAATCAACTCTAGACCCTATTTCAAAGTAGAAAGATGTGAATTTCAGTTATCAGATAATGTATTATTCATCAATTTTGCATGCGACATGTTTGTACAACCATCATTTTCTTTTTAACATAAATATTGTCATGTGGCTGGGAGTTCTTTTCTTTGAATGGATTTTTTGAAGCTTAAGATTTTGAAGATAAATTGTTCGAACGAAAAAGTATGAGATTTAAGATTAAGTTTATTTTCCTTTAGTTAGACACAGGTTACTATTCCCATTATATTAATCCCTGGCACACAACAAAGTTTGTTGTTAAGTTAATTTGGAAATTAGGTTTTATTGTTTACTTAGATGGTTTTATTACCCTACAAAATATTTGATGGTTACCTGCACCAATCCGTGACCACGGTCGGTGCAATTCGAATGAAACGTCGGGAAATAAAAAGATATAAAAACCTTTAAATATTACGCGATTTAGACCCGTTGTCCATTATAGTTATAATTTGATGGTTAGTTAGATTAACTTTTTTAAGTAAGTTGCTATATCAATTAACAATTTAATCTTAATCGTTGACTACATGCACAACGACGATATTACATTTCAGGATATAAACTAGTTATCTGATATAGAAGTGCTGCAGAACATGCTCTTCATGTGTTCTGTGAAAAGGGCAATGGAATAAAAGTACAACGTGTGGTAAAATGTATGGTGGACCATTAAAAGGTCAGTGAAGAATAGGGCCTACTGTAGAAACTGTATACCCTTATTCTATTTGTCTGATGGGACAATAATCCAACACAAAATACTAGAGATCAGAGGCAGAACCGACGGTTTATCATGCTTTCCAGGGGTACAGGGGTTTGCACAGGGGTACACCGCTAACTTCTTGACTCTGTGGTTCTACTGTTTTTTTTTTAAACAGAAAAACGCGACGTCACGATGTCGCAGACTAATGATGCGGTGGGATCAACGACTCAATCAGAATCAGTCAGTTTATGAACTGAGACAATCACTAGACAACAGGCGAACCGTATCTCTCAACAGGTCTGTCAGTATGTCTAATTAGTCATATACGTGGCGCCAAAATACTTGAGAAATAAATCTTTGTTTACGCGTCCGTACGTGAAAATGCAATTTTATAGTATTTTGACGCACTAGCTACATCAGAACGTGGCGCCCGTGCCCCACTTCATCTTACCTCATGATGTTGACAGAATCATTTCAGTAACGTTGACATAAACAAACGTGACAATGAAATTATTGTCATTGAAACTTTGTTTTGTTTGTAATATTATGATTATATTTACATACTGGTACAATGCCAGTTGACTTGCCGGTGATGAATTTATTATGTTGGTTGTAACAATAGGCGTTAGAATATAAACTCTAACGATGTGAAACGGCACTGAGGTAGGTTACAATAAGAAAAGCAACAATAACTATAGCAACCCCACTGCGTTCTCGACAAATCTCCTTTATCGAGACAGCTAAGAGGGCTTAGATAAGTCCAACACGCGCTGGCCTAATATGGATTGGTAAACCAGACATGCCTTTAGAATTTACATTGGTGCTAGTCGGCACCATACTCACATCGAACGTCAAGTCATTTACGATCTCACTATACTATCACTACATTTAAAACTTCAAAAAATATCAGTTAATCCAAATCCTTGTTAACCACGCATCAACATGTTAAAAGCAGTTTAAAATGCATTTTATCGTCGTAAAAATAGGATTGCGTTTAAAGGTTTTAAGTAAACCAAGGAATATAAATAAAATAGCTTCTTGAATAACCCTTTGTATTATGATCATAGATATAAACACGAAGGTTGCGGTTAGAAGGCCAAGGTCTGAAGCTATTATCCCTAAACCACTAAACGAACTTATTACAGTTATTACAAATGATGCAAGACAAATAATACTACATGTTGTTAGTCAAAACAAAACATTATTTAAAGAGATCACGACACCTTATCTTTAGATTTACGTAAATGAACCGACCCAGTGTTTCATAGATTATGTAAGAAACGATGATTATTGTATGGTGGACATAAATAATTTTGTAATGTAAAGATAATGGCCATTCGAAAACTCAAGTCACGTTTTCCACAAAAAAAAACATGTTGAAATCTACACGAACATTATATAGAAAGGATGTTATTTTATTTTACATAAATATATGAAACTAAAAAGTTTGTTTGACTAAACTTGCGCTTTGAAACTACCAGTGGAATTAAAAAAACCTTTTTGCATTAGATAGCCCGATTCTTGAGGAAGGTAAAACGCCAAATAACATCACGCTAAGACCCAAAGGGGAGCATGGCAGTAACAATAAACGTGACATGGGACGGGTGAAACTGCGGGAAACAGATATTTTAGATAAACCTGGTTTTCAGGTAACCCACTTCGATTCTAAAGATTATTTCGGTAAGCTTTATAATTTCAAGTAAAGCGCATCGTTCTTTTATGTGGAATTCTTTGCTATCAAGTTGCATTTTATTTGTAACAATAGCTGCGAAGCACTATAAAATAAAATAATGCACGTCAACGCAGCGAATGCCGCATAAAGAGAAGGTCTCTCTCTGCGAGAATGTCTTGTTCAAATTCGAATAGCTATAGACGATTCCTAGAACCTGGAGTGCAAATGTGGTGCCGTGACGCAAACGATGGAACACTTAATATTATGTCCTGCGTGCCCTGATACCTACCACGTCAGAGAAGCTTATCGACACTAATGGAAATCCAATACTCATTGAGGAATTCATACATACCTACCTACTAATGAAATGACTAACCGGTTAAGGAAAACATCGTGAGGAAATGGGTTTCTTCACAATGTTTTCCGTCACCGTTACCAGGGATGTCTGATTAAACGACTTGCATTGGGCCATGGACATTTGGGCTCTCTTGATAAAAGTCGGGGCCCAGCAATGAGACATATATCGGTTGTTATCATTGTAAGTTTTCTAATGCAATTCTCATGTAATCTTTCGTTATTCCTGATGTATAACACATTATTAAATATTTTTTGCATTTTTGCTATGCAATCAGCTGACGTCACTCCAAGACGTAAAAAAGCTGTGGATAAATTCGAACTCCGGAGTAGGAGCTCGGATAGCACAATTGGTGGTGTGCTGGGCCGGAACCCGAGAGGCGCAGGTTCGAATTTAGCTCCGTGCTCGACATTTTCCACATAGCCATAATATTTAAGTGTATAAGGCATTGACAGAATGAATATTGATTTGCAAAACGTATATTACGGTGTAGATGGGTCTTTCGAGTTAACAGTGATTAAAAACTTTTTTTTTTACTACACTTTTATAGGTAATAATAATTCGTCCAACCGTTTACAACTGAGGTTGATATTAGTGCATAAGACTTAACGATACTATGATTGCAATACTATTTACGAGGTAGTGTTACTAAGGCCACAGATTCCCGAATAGATTTAACGAATGCTATCACACAGCCAAAATTAATAAATCGAAGATTACCTCAGTATCGTCTATACTAAAAAAAAACTTTTGTTTAGACTTTACTGAGGCACCAATTAGTAAAATACTCATGGTAAACAATTTCTAGGACCTTAAATTTTTCATTATTATTACTATGAGAAACTGGGAATTTCCCATGAGAAATGCGGAAATTCCTATGGGAAATGTAGCAATTACTATGGGAAATGTGAAAATTCCGATGGGAAAAAGAGAAATTCGTATGGGAAATGGTATAATTGCTATGGAAAAAGGAGAAAATTCCTATTGGCTAAGGGATATTCTTATGGAATACCACGCTTACAAAGTCGCAGTTTATATACGCTTATAAAAGAAGGTATTTAGTTAAAGTATTTATGGTTTAACATTAACTACTTTGTAGTATCTAATTGGGCTGAGCATGTTAAATAAAGTTCTGATAACAAAAAATAATCTAATGGTTTTGACCTCTTTATAAGAAACCTCTTTAACATTTAATATGTAGCTTCAGTTTACAGTAAAAAGGTTTGTTGTTAAGTGATAAAAACTATTTTTATTCAGTAACTTCATTCATTCACTAAAGTACAATTGTAACTGATTAACAAAGGGTATATTTAGCCTTGTAGCCAGCGTACAAGCTTTGGCTAGTTTGGGACCAGATAGCCATGTGCGAGTTGTCCCAACATATTATATTACTAGTAGTAATTAAGTAGAGACAGGACATAAAGTAAGATATTTCGGGACAATCCCACCCACATGCCCACCGCTGTGACTCCTGTAAGCCAGGATTAACAGCGGAGTAACAAACTGATACACCGAGTTTTGACACTCGTGCGTCTCGTGGATAACTAAACCTACTGTCTTGGACTCCGCAACGAATTTAATCAGAAGTAAATAGGAGGAGTTAAAGTAAGATAGATCTGTTTAGCAATTTTAGTCATTTGTAGCAATTTCATAAGGACGAAGACTGCAGGTTGGGATACTACTTGTGCTTTTCAATACTAATATTATAGCAAGAAAAGGTTCGTATAGAAAGATAGTTACACTATCAGCGGGTAACATAGATTATATTTTATTGAAAAAAATAACACGGTCAGAACTAAATAAATATTCACCCATGCAAAGCCGATAGTTAAAGAACTATCGGCCTTGCATGGTTGGATATTTATTCAAAAATCGTTTTTTATAAAAATAAAGAAAGATTTTCACATATTTTAGCACCAGGCCAATAATAAATAGGAAGTCCAATAACACTAGCCGAGCTAATATTGTCTAAGCTCATCCCACAATGTGTATAGATTAGATAGATATGTGACTGATAAGGTATTTACGTGATATATAACCAGCCAGCTGTATTTAGTTTTGGAAATTATTTAAAGGTCAATGAAGGTCAAAACAAATCACTCATGTGTTTAACTACTTAGTTGATGGGTCACATGTGAACTGAGGCTGTTTTTCTCTAGATTGTTTTTAAAGAGTTAACTGTAGGATATTAGTATATATTATCCCTACTATAATATATGTAAATGCGAAAGTGGCTCTGCTTGACTGTTGCTTTTTCACAGCTAAACGGCTGAATGGATTTTAATGAAATTTGACAAGGAGATAGATGGTACCATGGAAAAGGATATAGTGGTACTTTTTATTGCGATAACCTACATCCACGTGGGTAGAGCTTCAGGCAACATATAGTTGGTATATCATAAAGAAATAGAAATACGTATTCATTAATATTAATAGCAATTCAAGGTTTCAAGATAAGTAATAATAGCTTCTATATTATGTCTAAAAATAATATTAAACATGTGAGATGAATAAACAATAAGTTATTGTCTTAACACTAGATAACAGAAATCATTGGCCGATTTATAGTAAAGAGGTTAGTGTAGTCATCTAACTATTGTTGACTTGAAATAAAAATAATAAATTACTTCTGTATACTTAATTAGCAATAACTGTTAAACATAAAATGATAGCAAAGAAAAATAAACTTATTTCAAACCACATTTTCAAGGCATTAAAGCACATTTTTCACTAAAAACACATCATAATATCACTTAAAAACACATTCCACAATCAAGTTTTAAATAAAGAACTTCGTAATTAAAACTAATTATTGCTAAATCTATGATAAACACCAAGTATGATTTAAAAAAATAAGTTACCCGGCGACTTGTCATTTTGTTGTGAGGAATCCTACTGTACTGAAGTTATGGCAATCACTCAGTCGACGTAATAGATAAGACCAATATTATCTTGTGTACTCAAGTAATATACAATATTTCACAGGGTCCTTATCTTATATAGATATTTTTCTTCATTCAAGACTGACCTGTTGTCAGTAATTAAATGAAAGTACATTCTACTCAATAAAATACTGGTGAGTTAAATTTCACTTAGTTTTAAAATTTAATTATGGAATGTTTTTTTTTTATCTGCATGACCAGTATGTATCTACTTATATATTATAATTTTTATTTCCTGCTAAGAGGTCAAAGAGGTTAGGTTGGTTATCTAACAGTACCTTGAAATATTATATCTATGAGAAATTTTATTTGAATATGGAAAGTAACTGGCGGTTTTTATCTCGTTGTGTACGCAAAGTAATCAGGTGTTTAGTCGGTATGTGAAGGTCATGAAGGCGCATAGTGACGTATCAATGCAGGAGGGCGGACAAATCAAGGGCATACGGTTAGAAAAGTAACAAACGCATGTCAACATTATCTTGTTGTAAATATATTACATATTTCAACCTTTTTAATATAGTTAAAAACTTACCCACCTCTTGACAACTGGCCTGAGTTAATACAGAGTTCAACAAAGATTTAAACATTACAGTGTTTTTTTAGTCACAACACAACTTTTTTGATATAAAAGTGTAATGTTTAACTCAGCAACAATAGTATATTAGTACGTTTGCCCTGATAACACGTCACTATACATAAAAATGTAACAAAATCTATTTTTGTTATACACGCACAGCGCTCATGATCGTCTCAGCTGCCCGGCAATGATGATTATGCCGAAGTGTTTGAGAGCTCTATTGTTTATACGCTAACCTAAAAGATATTTGCACTCTTCAACTTAGCCGCACAGTGCAAACGTTTTGTGCAAATTTTGACGTAATAGTGATGCGATGCGATACGATCGTCCAATGTGATGTATCAATAATAACGTAATTTAATGAATGAAGGTTTTTTTTTATAAGGTAACTCTGTCGTACTTTCGTCATAAAGGTAGATTGTTTTGGTTAAGAAATAACATAATATTATTCCGGATTTTTGTTATTTATGGCCCCACGAAGAAAAAAGTACCTATTAAAATTGAAACCTTAATTTTGTTTTAATACCGGTTTTACGGTTTATATTAAATCGTCAACCAATGAAGGGTGTATAGGCTAATGATTAATTAACCCCACAAAGTATAAATTTTAAGAAAGTTCACAGCACAACTTGGGCCGGTTTTTAAAATAAACATTAAGCACTTATACTTAGTGTAGGTAGGTATAAAATAAATAATCCACTCGCTATGCTACTTTACAACGTTGATCCAAGCTTAAAACCAAGCAACCCTATCAATTCCATGTAGATTCTTCGACAGAGGTCGAAGATACAGACATAACGAGAATAAGATCACGGTCTTCCACAAGGACGGTGACACAGTTGATAATGATACTTTTGGTCTGCAACCTCAGAAATTGAGGTGTTATATTTAAATAATGAAATTTTGTATCTTTAGTGATGTTCTCTAGATAAATCAACTGAATAGGTTAAGTTCAGTATTTACATAGAAACAGGATCTAAGTCTAGTGTGAAAATAAAACCTTGGTACCTACTTAGGTACCTACAACTTATCCATAAAACACTAATCTTTGAGTACCTATCATTTTTATGATGGCTTTATTTTTTTTTTATCATTAACAATAGCCCGATGTAATTGTGATGTAAAAGCCTGTTTAATTTTTTTTAAATGAAATGTAAATTAAATATTCAGTGGTTAGAATAAAATTGGCGGCAGCGCGGCGTAGCCCTTTACAGAAAGTAGTTTATATTTTTTTAGCTAGATGGCGTAAGGTTAACGTAAAGACTTGGATAGAAATTGTGAAAAATGAGAAATATATAAGGCTTTTATACACAGTTTCCACAATGTACCTTCCTATGGTTTATTGAAAATAAAACACATTTTTATAATGGAAAAGATATAAAGATTGTAAGATATACGTATAGGTAACAATCTTTATTTCTTTGTTATTATAAAATTTGCTTTGGAACTTCGTTACTAATTACCTACCTACTTAGGTATATTGAGTTCCTACCTATACATCTACTAGTAGAACTTCTTCTTCTTCTTTTTAGCGTTTCGATGGCAAACATCGTTAAATTTATATTATTGTGGCCCAAAATTAAGCTACGTAGAATAAGTAAGAAGTAGAACTAACGTATGTTTAGGGATAAAACCTAGGTAAGTAGGTCCTTATTGTTATAAATACTTTTTGCACTGAAATTACATAAACCTGTTAGATATCAGGGGTGGTAACCGAGTGGGAAAGGAACCTACTTGCACCCAAGAGGTTAAAGTTCGAGCCCGGACTTTGTGGAGTTAAGATTATGTATTAATCAACTTATTCACCATCTGCTAACGGTGAAAGAAAACATCGTGAGGTAACCTACATGTCTTAGAAGAAATTCCAATGACATGTCTAATTCACCAACCTGCATTAGGCCAAAGTGTGTGAATTAAGACCTGGGCCCTCTTTCTCTCTTGATAAAGGATGAGATCCGTGCCCTGCAATAAGATAATAATATACCTACCTATATATGGGTTGCTATTATTATTTCTTTTAACCTTTTGTACGCCATGGTCGGCTATAGCCGAAAAATAGAATATTCCAACGAGTCAATGTCGGAAGGTAACCACACAACTCCAACGAAAAGAGAGGGTCATTTCGTTATGGAATAAGAACCTACCTAGATAAGTATATAAAACAGAACTTGATAAATACTTACTAGATACCTACTAATCTAGGTAGATAGATACTTACTACCCGCGGAAACCGTACCTACATATTTTCAGGAATAAAAAGCCCATGTGCTATTTTAGAATATTATTATAATCTTTCTCTGTGCTAAATTCCATCCAGATACGTTCAGCTATTCTGGCAGCCTATATCTCAAAAAATCGCATAAATTATCTAGTGGCTAGGTAGGTATATACTTAGGATTCGTTTTAAGATAGAGAGCCAATTAAAAATACCCAGGTTAGCTTAAAAATTATAAAGAAGTAAGTAGGTACCTACTACGTACCTAAACCTTAGTTAAAATTACCTGTTTGAATGTTTAAGCAGTTTAATAGGGACCTACCTAGGCACCAAAACGTAAAGCAGTTTACTTGCATCCACACAATGTGTTTCCCTCCATAGTTTTGCGGTTTACAATTCGAATTTCGAATAATAAGTTCGTTAGCAAATTCGCGTTTGCGGTTTCGACTGCAAACAAATACACATCACTATTTCGGTTCTGGCCGGCAGAATACTGCAGAAACTGTCCACCAATGTAATTTTAACTTAATTTCTAATGCAGTAGAGGCTATAATTCTTATGTAGGCATTTCCAGTCTATCGGGACAGTATGTTGCTGTTGCTGGTGTGTAAATCACACTTGTATACGACTTTTGAATCTGAATTCTTATTAGTTGGCTGTTAAGTAGGTTAGTGATGTTCCGTTCATATTTGTATTTGCCGGACTGGAAATTTGTCTAGGTACCTACTTACCATAGTCTTAACTTACATTATAATTGCAGCCAAATACTTTCATTATTATTATTTTTGAGCGTGAGCCTGTACCCAGCGGCGTAGTTGTGTTCCTGTGTGTGAGTAGGTACCTACCAGAATGTGGTCTACTTAAAAAAAAAAAATCTCGTTCTCTCATCAAAATTGGTTCGAATAAATATCAATAGATTCAATTACATAATATTATATAATATTGATTTGTTATTTACGTTTGTGTAGGTACAATTCAAACCTGGAAGAAATACGTACCTAGATACAGAAAAATAAACTAACTAATAAGTATAAATATTACGTAGTATAAATGTTTATATTAATGTGAATTGCTTTCTGTAAGTATACGGGGATATTGTCAATTTTTTTAGGTAAATAAGTAACCTTACAGAAGTCCACAGCCAAATAACTCCACACAGCAGTGTAGTTGTGTTCCTGTGTGTGAATATAGGTCACCAGCGCTAATTTAGGGATACTTTTTAAAATAAACCTATTCCTATATATTCCATCTTGAAGCCCTGGTATAAAATGGGTTAGCAATACACAGGTGATACTTCTCGTTTTGCAAGCGTCCATAGACTAAGGTAACTGATAACATCAGGTAGGCCGTATGCTTGTTTGGCACCCAAGCATAAAAAAACTTTATCGTAAGTTCTCTTTTGTTTAAATCAAGCAACATTTTCTAAACAAACAAATTTTAAACCGCAATAAACAAGGAAATGTATGCACCGAAAACGTTCAACAATTTTATAAAGATTTTTACGCTGTAGTGAGCTCGTTCAGAAATTCTATTACTATACTGGCAAGTAGGTACTATGTGTAGGACATTAAATATTTTATAGATGCATCAGAAGCCTAAGTGCATTCAACGGTAGAGGCACACACGTGAATACAGCGGTATGGTTCGCTAAAGCAATTTCCATAATAATATTGAATGAACGCTGTAAAAGGGACTTTCTAAATAAGCTTTCAGTCCGTCGCGTTTTATGTATTTATCGATATTATCGTACGTAACATCACGACTTTATGTTATTAATACCTATGTAACTAACTACTATCTGTATTTCGCTTGTGTACATTAAAGAATTAAAGAAAGAAAGTAAGACTTTTGTCCGTAAAGGATAGTTACAGGTGTTGGTACCTATGACTACCTACTACGTTTTAAAGACAAATCAGTGAATTTTTGAAAAAAAACATGGTCTCCTCGCCATTAGGTACCGTATTATGTTTATTATCTGTGCTTGCCATTACACTACTGCGTCGTGTTAAGTTAGATTTCTACACTGGACAGAAAAAGTTCTGTCCAGTGTAGAAATCTAACTTAAATAAAGACATAAAGATGTGACCCATAAATTAACGTTTGTTTTAATTATGTGTGTATTTACACCTAGAAATATTAGTAGAATAATGTGATTATACGAAAAATAATTTAGAACTTCCATGTACAGTTAATAGGTAAGCTAAATTCAGGCAGGTAATACCTGCTTGTTTTATGAAATAACGTCTTTAGTGACACTCGCAAGATTAAGACGAATCGATTGACGTAACCATTTTGAACCATTAAAATCGGTCTAAGCTAATGAAAACTTTTGCCCTCGCGCACGCGTCGCTTCGCGCACTCGAGTAAAAAACGGCCTTTTTTAAATATCGAAGGTACAAAAATTTGAATCCTAAAATAGATTTTCAATTAGTAAAGAATGCTAGGGCTCACCCAATCATGAAATGTATAGATTTACGCCCAGTCTCCACTGACGCGTAACTTCATACGCCTCACTATTTCACACTGGTACTATGTTCAATGTTTGCCAATTAGAGAGAGATAGGAAATTTGAAAACGTAGCGTTTTCAAATTACCTATCTCTTTCTCGTCCACACATCCCGCTCTAACGCTAGGTTTGTAAATATAACGTAGATTGAGTGCAATGGGTAACTATTGACGCACGTTTCGGTGACGTCATTTTTATACGCCACAGCAAATCTATGATGACACGCTTTAGTGAGTGGAGGCCTTTATTCATAGTTGATTTGGCAGGTGTTTGTTAGAAGTATGTACTTATGTGTTTGTTAAAAGCGGTGGTGGCCGAGTGGAAAGTAACTAACTTAAACGCAAGAGGTGCGAGTTCGATCCCGAAACACATACACACTCACGATGCTTTTTTATGTTTGTCTTAGAAGAAATTCTAAAAGACATGTCTGATTCACCAATCCGCATTAGGCCAGCGTGTGTGATTTTAGGCCTAAACCCTCTCTCTCTCTTGATAGAGAAGAGGGGACCTGTACCCAGCAGTGGGATTATATGGATTGCTATTATTATGTGTAGGTATGTTATATGAGTCCCGGATTTACAATTTGTATTGTATTCATGAGCCGTAAGTACCACTCACGATCAGGTAGACCGTTGGCTCGTCTACTACTATTGACATTCATGACACAAAAAAAAACATTTATTTTGATAACTTGATTTTCTCAGAATAAATTTTTGCGCGTTTACCGCTAAGAAAGCCCCATTTGCTATGGCTCCACGATTCCAAGACACAGTCCTTACAATATCCAAGAGCATTGGGATCCTCCTCTACGTAATTTTAAAGTATGATTCCACAAAAACATATCTGGATGCACGGTAGTGCCCCCGCCAAGACGAGACAACGGAAACGCACTACTTAGCTTTTTACGAAGCGTGTATTTTTATTCCCTTATATATTCCGTCTGGATTCTGCTAGAAAGTTTATATATATAATTTTGTATACTACCTGGGTGGCATACAAGCATACGGTCCGCCTGACGATAAGCAGTTACCGTAGGTAGCTTATAGACGATTGCAACACTAATAATATTTTTTACACCAGGGTTTCAAGATGTAGTATGCTTGGGATAGGAAAACGTTGCATTCAAAATGTATCCCTAAATAAGCTCTGGAGACCTGTACACATAGGCATACTACTACACCGCTGTGTGTAGTTATTTGGCTGTGGTCTTCTGTAGGTTAAGAGTCCTTCCCCAGTCATGCTTGCTCGCTAATATGGTGCCATACCTCTCTTAAATAATATACTAATTAATGAATGTAAGCAATTATATCTTGGATATTACTCGCACCACCCCTCTTAAGCGGCGTATAATATTATTATACTTTGCTACACAGTCTAGTAGACCCTTCCCCTATATCCTATAAAACAAAAGTCACAAAAGAAAAGTATATAAAAGGTCAGCGGTGTCACTAGACTCTAGTGCTTGACTCGAGTAAATAAATCGAATTTACTTGTCTTCGAGCACAGAGCTTCCTTGCACAAAGGTTGAACTATGAAGTTAAAGAAGTTTGTATTATTTCGCACTGGGATAGCGCGCGTAGTTCTTGGATTTCGCTGTACTACACAATCTAAATGGAAATTCGTTTTTACATTTATAATTTTTGAGTAGTTTTGATTTTAGTGATGTTTATTAAACGCTACTGCAACGGGATTAAAGTGAATAGTTATTTTACAATTCTTGTTTTATGTAATAATAACTTTATAGCTAAGAGAGGTAGGGCACCTTACTAGCGAGCAAGTCCGATTGGGGAAGGACCTTACAGAAGACCACAGCCAAATAACTACATACAGCGGTGTAGTTGTGTTCCTGTGTGTGAGAACAGGTCTCCAGAACTCATTTAGAGATGCGTTTTGAACAAAACGTATTTCTATTTAAGGGATACTTGCATCTTAAAGCCCTGGTGTAAGAAAATGGGTTAGCAACACGCAAGTGATACCTCTTGTATTGCAAGCGTCCTTAGGCTATGGTAACTACTTAACATCAGGCGGGCCGTATTGTTTGCCACCCAAGAAGTTTAATAAAAGAAAAGGTAGTAGGCACTGAAACCTAGTAGCGGTATGGGGATTAGCCCTTTTCCCTATGTCGTCCAGTCGTCGACTAGTCGCTTTCATCTAGTCGAAACAGAGAGAAGTATTTTACTAATAAGTAAGTTTAATATGCTAGGTACTTAATTGACTCTACGGGTGGTTCAGTGGTTTTCTTGCCATTACCATTGTGCGTCGTGTTGTGGGTTCGATCCCCACAAGGGACATTACGTCACGGGGTATTTTACAGACATCGATTATCGGTTTAAAGAATCACACAGTTTTTGTCCCGAGTGGGATCGAACCTCACAGTGGTAAATGGTGAGATAGACACTTCAACCACTGAACTAACCATGCAGTCATTATATAAGTCTACCACGTGTGAAAATAAAACCAAATAATTAATTCTGGACACGACGGCTTACCTTTAAAAAAAGCGCGGCAAATCCCGAAAAAGGTTACAAGCAAATAAAGAGAAAAAAAAAACAAATGTCAAATAAACTCATATATGTAGGATAGCTAACCCGTCACTCGCCGCATGTTATTCAGTCGTCACTACCCGCCGTAAACCCTTGAGTGCATACAAAAAACTTCATTTTCAATATCTGCCGGCTCGTTGACCGGCAATATGTCCCGGGTTGGGTACGGTTCTAAAACATATTTTATGTGAGTTGAGATCGTCAAGGGTTAACTATGGTTTATAGCTTGACTATCACTTTATATGTGCGGATGATCTAATAAGATCGTACGAGTAGATGTTGAAATGTGGTTGTAGTACCTTTTTGTGTTTACGTTGCGTTCAGAGACTCTCCCATACTGCTATTTGATTCCAAAATAAGTAGAGAGGTAAAACACATCTGTGTTTACAATTTCGAAGGAAACCACTCATTCTTTGTCATTTTAAGTGCCAATGTTCGAGAAATAAATGTTAAGACGAAGCATGTGGAAAGAATAGATGATGAAAGAATGACCAAAAAAGTATGTTTATGAGGCAAATGTGTATGTGTCAGTTTAAATGAGAAGATTACGTCGAACTACTGCGGACCAATTGAGATTCTGATGAATAGGCATGTCAAAAGTATTCTAAGCCTACTATGAATGTGAATGAAACGAAATAACTATGTATGTCAAGATCGTAGCAAGTGGAAATCCGTAGTTTCTGCCTCTGGGAAATAAGCGTGAGACTATGACAGTGTATGTATGTTTAAACATATATATCTCACCTTCTTTTGTGCCCTATCGCCACACAGTCACTAGTAACGCCATAGAGGAAAAAAACTGGGCTTGTACAATTTAATGGCTGATACCTATCCTCGATACGAAGAAGAAGTACATACATTTCTGCTGTAGTTGAAGAATAAAGTGGCCATTTATTTTTATAAATCCGCTGTTTTGTCAGATTTTGTGCAAGAAGTCTTTAAATAAATAAATATCTATTTTAATTAGTAGTCTATTTAGTAACATCATAACTAACGAAACGTTCTCTATAATTACTAACAAAAAATCTTAAGGGAGCTCTGTAAGCAAACCGAAAAATATTACACCCCGAAGGCATATTAATACACATGCAGCAATCTATTACGTCGTTCTAATCTTTATTACAATGTATTATACGAGAATATCGACATCATTTTATGGCGTCCTGTATCCTGAGGGTGTAATTTTGAAATAACCCTATTGCTATTTACGAGGGCCAAGCTTACAGCTATCAGAAACATTAAAATTTATATTATAGACGTCCACGCCTTAAATTTTTGTTTTCATAGCACTTTTTTAAGAGGATACGTCTTTTACATTGGTACTGATTTTAAATTGGGGCTTGTTGAGTAAAAGACCTTCTGCGGTTATAGTTGAAGATTTTTTATTTTGGAAATATAGATTTTCTTAAATATATTGGTTATTATCATTACTTTTATACTGCCTCGTGGCCGTAAGCAGTCATTTTTATTATCATAAATTTGTTGGTACCGTTTTTGGGTTGGGCAAAAGTAAAAACATGCACAAAAGACTGTGTTAACTGTGGTTATGCATTCCCCATTAAAATATTTTTTTTTGTTACAGGATCATCCAACATATTAACGCTTCCAATCTAGTCAACTAAGCAATATGGAAACCAATATCGCCCCGCAAGCTATGGTGGTGACACCAAATCATTTAGCCTCACAAAGCGCTTTAGCGATTCTTAAAGAAGGTGGAACTGCTATAGAAGCTATGGTCGCTGCTGCAGCTACCATTGCAGTAGTGTACCCTCATATGAATAGTATAGGTGGAGACGGATTTTGGCTCATTGTACCTCCTAGTGGTGACCCCATTGTTATTGAAGCTTGTGGTTCTGCAGGTTCTTTAGCTACTCGAGAGTTTTTTAAAGACCTAAAGAAAATACCATACAGTGGCCCCAAATCTGCCAATACAGTAGCTGGAACTATTGGTGGATGGGAAGAAGCACTAAAATATATCTCCGAATGCGGATATCAAAGAATGTCAGTTTCAAAATTATTAGCTGATGCAATTAGATATGCTGAATTTGGTTTTCCAGTGACCAAGTCACAGTGTACGAGTTTGAAGAATGTGCAAACTAAAAGGGACATATCACCCGATTTCTCAAAAGTTTATCTTCCGGGTGGCAAATCACCGAAAGTTGGAGAAAGATTTTGCCAAAAACAACTAGCTAAAACTTTGAAGCTACTAGCTGAGAATGGTTTAACCAGTTACTATAAAGGCGAATTGGCGAAATTGATTGCCGAAGACATGGAGTTGTTAGGGATGCCTATCACGGAATCAGATCTTGCAAACTACTCTCCAGTTAGGAAAGTTCCTTTACGATTATTGCATAGCCACGGCGAAATATTCAACACTCCGCCGCCGACTCAAGGTTTAGTTTCGTTAGCTATTCTCGGGATTTTAGACAAGTTAGGCATTGATGGTCAACATGAGGGTCAATTTATTCACACTACCGTTGAAGCGACTAAACAAGCTTTCCAGTTGCGAGATAAGTACATAACTGACCCTCATTACATGAAAGTTGATCCAAAATCATTGTTAACGAGTCAAATGTTGTTCAAAATGGCTAAAGAGATCAATTTTGATCGAGCCGCGGTGGGACAAGGGAAGGGTTCTGGAGATACAATTTGGATGGGTGTAATGGATAGTTATGGCTTTTCGGTGTCCTTCATTCAGAGCATTTATCAAGAATTTGGTAGTGGAGTTTTGCTGCCAAAAACAGGTATATTGTGGCATAACCGAGGTATAGCATTCACGCTAGATGATGACCATATACTTTCGATAAAGCCAGGAAAAAAGCCATTCCATACATTAAATCCGCCTGCAGCTCGTCTGCGTGACGGACGAGTGCTAGTCTACGGAACTCGAGGCGGTGATGGTCAGTCTCAAACTCAAGCGGCTATCTTCCATAGATACGTTATTCAAGGTCTTGAATTGCAGAAATCTGTGTCAGCCCCTAGATGGCTCTACGGAAGAATATGTGGAGACCACGATGATACTTTAAAGTTGGAAGGAAGGTTTTGCGAAGAAACTATTAAATACTTGAAAGATCGTGATCATAATGTTGTCGTTTTACCCGAGTATTCTGAAGTAGTGGGACATGCTGGCGCCTTGGTGAGGCACCCTGATGGAATGATGGAAGGGGCTTTCGATATTCGAGGTAATGGAAGCGCTGTTGGATTTTAGTCTCCAACGCTAAGTGATGTTAAAAAAGGAATTTAAGAAGTTTAAAGCTATCGTTTATCGAGTCTCTATATTGGGTAACAGAGTTTAACATATTATTATTTTAGGTGATTTTTTAGCATTACGGTACCGGTACGGTATTTTTTATTTAAAATATGGTATGATGAAAATTCGATCCCGAGCTTAATTTTGTATCATTTATCAGGGTATTTTTATGATTTTTAAATTTATATTATTTATAATGGATTATGGGTATTTTATATTAACAATACATTAAAAGATCAATAGTCATATAACTATTTCGGGTCTTTTATACATAATAATTTACTCAAAGTATAAATACTTCATTTTTATATTCTTTTACATTCCATAGAATTATAAAGATAAATTTTCTTCAAGGGGTTTTGTTATTTTACGTCTTTTTGGGGAAGATGAGTTTAATTTGAAATATACAATGATCTTTGCTTATAGTTAGACTTATAATTATTTAATTGTGCTCAAACAGATTCATCTTTATCCAAGACTGTTTACATTCTTATAAACAAGACTGATATTAACAATTTCATTAGTTATTTTGCACTGACTTGTCAAACTGTTTAGCACTTGGGAGGTTAAATAATTTGTTTATGAGTAGTAGTTTCAAAATGGACGAGTCAAGCAAGCTTTTTTATCAGCAATGGTTTGTTAAAATCATCAGATCTTTATAACAGGGTTTGAGTTTTATAGATATTTTATCGGATATAAAAACTTTTCATAATTAATCATCTAAAGACATGGACATTTGTTAGAAGTTTTCTAAAAGTTTAAGCAGCTGTCACGAACAAATGCAAAAAATTCAAATGCGACGGACAATTTCTATACCTTCAATTCTTTTGTCTTTGTGAACTTTAAAAATACCAAAAGACGCAGTAAAATTAACAGTCTAGGAACAGTTTTAAATTAGACAATCTCTTTGAAATATACGGTTTGCTTCCTGAGCGGTGGTCGGTGATAATTCACATTTATTGGAGAGATAAGGGGACGAACAAAGACTGGGGGATGTAAATCAAAAAACGACGTTTTAAAATAATAATGGCGTTGATATTTGTGCGCAATGATTCTGATATTAAGTAATAAATAAAAATGTATCGTTTTTTTTGTAGTCATTGAATATTGTAAACTATAACGATACATTTAAGGGTTCAATATGCATTGCTCTATTATTTCCATAATAAACATAATAATCGTGAAATATTTTAAAGGATTTCATACAAGTTTGAGAAGCCTGTTGGTCTAGTGGTTAGTGACTTTGACTGCTACGCCGGAGGTTGTGGGTTCGATTCCCACCCAGAACAAATCTTTGTATGATGACCACGAATGTTTATTCTGTGTCTGGGTGTAATTTATCTATAATATGTATATATAAGTATGTTTATCAGTTGTATGGTTACCATAATACAGGCTCTGTCTAGTTTGGGATCAGATAGCGATGTGTGAATTGTCTAGAAAAATATTATATTATTATAAGTATTCAAATAATAGACGATTTACAAACCGCGAAAGTTAAAAAAGAATGGCATTACACTACTTCAGCTAGTGACAGGTGGTAAACTTATTATCAAATAATATATTAAGATAAGATTCTTATTGATTAGTTTTATCTTAATTTTAACAACCGATTTAACTGCAAGTACAACACTATCAACAGGTAATCTTAATGTCATAAATTATTTATATCTGACAGAAAATACGATTACAATAAACAAGATACAGCTTTATCGAAGTGAAGATATAAAATTATTTTATTTGACGCCGTCAGTTTCATGCTAGTGAGATTAAAATCTGAAGTGTCAAGTCATGATGCATAATGCTCGCACTGTCTTTCTCGACGAGATAAAATGAGATGGCATGTGAAGAAGATAATGTTTGTATAAGTTTCAAAATATTGTATGCATAGCAATATGTAGTAAAGTTATGTACCTAAACATTGTTTATTAAAGTAAAAACCTTCTCCCAGTTGCTAATACCTAGCACCTATAGTATTTACGAGTTATAGGTCGTTTCGCCCGCCATTTGTTCGCCCGAACGTACCAAACGACCAAATTTATAATATTAGAATGTGCGTTTCGCCCGATGGAGGTTTTATTACTTTTCATGTACAGACAGATTTTGATGCTGTCTGTACATCCACCGGGCGAAACGCCCAAAAATATTGTAAATTTTGTAATTTGGTCGTTTGGCCCGTTTGGGCGAACAAATGGCGGGCGAAACGACCTATAACTCGTATTTACAACTTAACCAAATAAAATAGTCGGGAGAGTGAACGATTTCAGTCTTCACAAATCATTCAATGCTTCTTAGTATCGAGTCGTCGTTCGTTTGTAGTAAAGATTGCGATTTGTCACTGCTTCCCATAATCTGGACTGCAGTTAGACTTAGTATGCTATCCTCTACCACGATTTCACTTCATTATCTAGTCGAATGCTTATTGGCGTTTTTTAAAATTTGAGTTTGTTTAGAAACTTTTATTAACATACTACTTGAGTGGCAAAAGACCATAGGGCCCGTCTGTTGTTAAGCAGTTACTATAGCCTATGGATGCTTGCAATACCAGAGGTATCAATTGCGTGTTGCTAACGATGTTTGTTGTGGGTTTTATCCCTGGAATGGGAATAAGTTTCTTTCAAAACGCATCCCTAAATGAGTGTTGGCGACAACGGTGGCAGCTAATCTTATAGCTGCCACCGTGAGCAAGATTAGTCAATATGAATATAAAATGCTAAAGTTTTGATATTTTATACTGACATTTGTGAGAAGAAAAGCTGTTATATCTGAGTTGATAATAAATTATATTTTCTCATATCACTAGTCAAAGCGTGTATCTTAAATGAAAAGTTCAATGAATTGTGAAATTTGTAAGCGATCATTATAAATAATTTTTATAAAAGTGTTTTTTATATTTTTATTAAAATATTCTTATCATTGGTAATATGCTAATAAATAATCTGATTATGTAGAAGGTACTTATATATTTTTATCATGAGGTATTCCTCGAAGCGCTACCATTTTGAGGCGCACCTAATGAGGCGCTCCTTTTTTATTCCTCAGAGCGCACCTTTTAGGAGCGCTCCCGATAGCAATAAAATTTTATTCCTCCTAAAAGGTGCGCCTCATTAGGTGCGCCTCAAAATGGTAGCGCTTCGAGGAATATCTCATTTTTAATAATGGGCATTTACTTACTATTCTTTTAAATAATCGTTAAACGGTGTCATATGTTTTTTTATTAAAGAGTTTATTAAATTATTATTTGTGTATTTTTTACCTTTATTAAAATTTGCCTATTGGAGATTGATTTAATCAGTTTCAAAGTACCCATGCTATGTGAAATACTCTATAGTACCTACTTGTTTCATATTTTTTTACAGGAACTGATTTTAGTTGGTACTCATAATTCCTACTTACAATGCTCTTTTGAGCGTCTTCTATTGTTTTTATTCGATCTCAAACTGGTACTTCAAGCATAGCCTGACTACCCAGTATTTTTACAAAGTCATAATGCACTTGAAAAATAATTTGTTGTATTTAACTGTTACTACGATAACTACCTACTATGTAATAGCAAATATTTACCGAATAAATAATAAAAAAAATGTAATCATTCAAAGCAGACAACAACAATCTGAGAGCGTGTTATGAAAATTCAAATTAAATATTTTGACAAAGTAACAGAGCGTATAGAAAAGATTACATTAGATGGGGAGCGTTCCATGAGAGGAAAATTGGCAAAAGCGTTATTTTTCCAGCCTATTTCCTGTGAATATTATATCATCGGTGCAATGAACCTCGTTAGTGAATTCATTGCAGATTCTTTATTCCGACATTTGTCAATTCTTATTGCATTTTTAGGGTTCCGCACCTCGAAAAGAAAAAACGGAACCCATATAGGATCACTTTGTTGTCCTTCCGTTCGTCTGTCTGTCAGTCAAGACCCTTTTTCTTAGGAACGCGTGGAGGTATCAAGCTGAAATATCAAATACTCAGGTCTACTGTCCCTTAAAGCTGTGAAAAAAACAAACTTCTAAGCCAACGCAATCAAAAGATACAGCCGTTTATGCCGCAAATTTCCGACACTCGCAAGGGAATCAAAAACAGGGTACACAGGGTCCCGTGAACTCAGAATCTTGAAATTTGGTACGAAGCAATGTTTTATAGCACAGATAAAGGAAAAATTGCGAAAATCGTAAATTTTTAGTTACAGCATATAATAAAAATACAAAAAATATAAGTTTGTACGGAACCCTCGGTGCACGAGTCCGACTCGCAGTTGGCCCGTTTTTTCGTTACGAAATCCAATGTGATTGATATTTATAAATTCAACCAAATAACTTCTTCTTATCGTTTGGTTAATGGCCAACCTGATGACAGAATTATTATAAGAGTAACAACATTTGAAAACAAACCTTATAATAAAGCTTAGCAATCTACTTTGACTGGCTTAGTGGTCCAGTGGCCGCAGTATGCGCTGTGCACGAGGTTGTCGGTTCGATTCCCACACAGGACAAAACTTTTTGTGACCCACAAACAGTTGTTCTGAGTCTCGGTGTAATTTGTGTCCGTTAATTATATGTTCGTAAAATCACCCGCGACACAGAGCTTGTTCTATAGTGCGGGAGTTGTCTTTAAAAAAAAGAAAAGAAAAATGTTTAATCCATAAACAATTCAAACATTCAAAAGAACACACAAGTTTTCTGGCCAGTATCTTCTTAAACTCGAATTCAAAACAAACTTTATTTCTGTGTATAAAAAAGCAATGATTCCTTATTTGTCAGGGGCGTTGCTAATTTGAACAAATGGTCTAAACATTGTGAAATTAAACTTGCAGAATAATGAAGTGACCGCATTTGTCTTAATTTAACTGATACGGTGCGGGCCTACTATGAAACAAACTGAATAATAGCATTTGGATTTGTATTCTGCGTTACTTTGAGCCTTAAGAATAAAGGAAATGAGAAAAAATATCATGCCGTAGGCTATGATGACATTAGTCGTCGGATGATCATTACCATTTTAGATCACCTACTGGCAGCGATTGCCCATATCATTAATTTTTCCCTACATTCATGTTCCTTTCCGTCTCTGTGGTGCAGGGCTTTTGTCCGTCCTTTGCCTAAGATATCCAATCCTTCCCTTCCTGAACATTTCCGGCCAATATCCATACTCCCTTTCCTCTCCAAAGTGTTGGAGGCCTGCGTCCACAAGCAGTTATCAAAATTTATTTTTGATAACCAACTTTTAAGCTGTTATCAATCTGGATTCAGGCCTGGACACAGCACTGTCTCCGCTCTCCTTAAAGTGACTGGCGATATTAGAGCGGGAATGGAGGACACCAAAGTCACTGTAATGGCTTTGGTCGACTTCTCCAATGCGTTTGGTACCGTCAGTCACGATATCCTTCTCTCCATCCTCTCTTATCTTAAGGTCTCCTCCGAAGCTCTGGAATGGTTCTCGACCTATCTTCGTGGACGTCAGCAGTTGATACGCATCGATGATTCCTCATCTAGTTGGTGTGATCTGAACTCTGGGGTTCCACAAGGCGGCATTCTCTCTCCGTTGTTATTTTCTATTTTCATTAACCTCCTTACCCAATTCAGTGTTCATATCACTTGTATGCCAACGACTTGCAGCTTTATATTCAGGCGGGAGTAGATAATGTTATAGATGCAATTGATGGAATCAACCGAGATCTGAGTTCAATACAGAATTGGTCGGCAACATTTGGTGTCACGGTAAACCCGTCTAAATGCCAGGCCATCATTGTGGGGAGTTCACGAACACTCTGTAAGGTGGATATTACAGGCCTACCACCTGTGATGTACAATGGTATGACTATACCTTTTAGCGCTGTTGTTAAGAATCTTGGCCTGCATATCGACAACAATTTGAATTGGCAAAAACAGGTATCACAAACTTGTCAAAAAGTAACTTGCACACTTCGTTCTTTATATCGCCTTAAAAAATTTCTCCCAATAAGCACCAAGGTAATGCTTGTGCAGACTTTAGTTTTCCCAATTATTGACTATGGTGATGTGTGCTATTTTGACCTGAATGCAGAACTTCTCGACAAATTAGACCGACTTCTTAATAACTGCATTCGATTCGTCTACAATCTTCGTAAGTATGACCATGTGTCTGCGTTTCGTTCTGAACTGAAATGGTTGCCCATTCGCCAACGCCGAAGTTTGCGTGCTCTTACTACACTACACTTTTTGCCTTTCTTAACTCCTCAACTCCTCCTAGTTATTTAAGTCCATATTTACAATATCTTTGTTCCGTTCATAATAGAAATCTACGCTCCACTAATAATCGTCTACTTGCATGTCCTACTCATACCTCTGGTTTTGTACATTCTTCCTTCTTTGTCCAATCTGTTCTTCTCTGGAATGGGCTTCCTCTCGAAATCAGGATGTTGTCGAACCGATTGACCTTTAAGGTGAAAGTTCGCGAGCTACTATTGCGTAATGTGGCAGGATCATCGTAAGGAGTTTTGTCATTTCATTCCTTGTTTCTATTTATATATTGTATTACTGTATATATTTATTTATATATATTATATATTATTGTATGTATCATAATATTATTATATAAGTATTTTTTTAGTATATTTAATTAATAGACATCATTATTAAGATATTTATAGTATATTGTATACCACTAAATTTCGGAATGCACCTACTATCATGTTCTCTCTGCATTACCCTAGGTTGACTGTTAGAGAATGCTTTTAGCATTAAGTCCGCCTATGTACAAATATATGTGCTAAAGTTAAATAAATAAATAAAAAAAAATATATATTTGCGTGTAGAGTAAAAAGATCTAAAGGAATTATTCAAATCACAATCAGAGCTTAGTAATAAATTACCTTACATACTTTACATTTACATTGATTGAGGTAGGGCACCATACTAGCAAGCAAGCCCGATTGAGAAAGGACCTCCATCTTACAGAAGACCACAGCCAAGTAACTACACACAGGGGTGTAGTTGTGTTCCTGTGTATGAGTACAGGTCTCCAGCGCTCACTAAGGGATGCGTTATGAAAGAAACGTATAGCTATCTCAGGGGTACTGAGATACTTCCATCGTAAAGTCCTGGTGTAAAAAAATAGGTTGGCAACACGCAAGTGATACCTCTGGTATTACGGGCGTCCATAGGCTGTAGTAACTGCTTAACATCCGGCGGGCCGTATGCTTGTTTGCCACCCAAGTAGTATAAGAAAACATTTCACCTGTTACACGTGTAACTAGTGACAAAACTCACATATAGATGGCGGTAGTATATACTAAATCTAGCTTACCACTTTCTAGTACAGTTAGATAATTATAAGGTATCTAATGTGCCTACATTACTGTCTTATTAATATACACTCTCTACGCTCATAGTTAGGTGCACTCGCTGTTCGGTTAACGATCAGCGGGTTAAGCTACCAAAGGCACAGTAACCCTATAGATGGGTGACCGCATAGTGGTATTTCATCTGAGCGTCTCCATGCTTCGGAGGGCACGTTAAAAGTCGGTCCCGACTGTTAACAGTCGTTAGATCACGACAGAGGCCTAATTATGGGCAATCTAAATAATTCTGTCACCAGGTTGGCCAATAACCAAACGATAAGAAGAAGAAGTATATATACACACGAACACTTTCATCTGGTTATCCTTTATGTACATAAAATGTTCAATTGATTGCTGATCCATCACTAGACTCAAAATAGTAAGTATAGTTGTTTTTTTTATACTACCAAGGTGGCAAACAAGCATTTGGCCCGCCTGATGGTAAGCAGTTACCGTAGCCTATGGACGTTTGCAACAACAGGGGTGCCACTCACGCGTTAACCATTAAACGTTCACCCTTTAAAAATCTGATAACTCCTTTCTTGAAGTACCCCATGCTATAGTCTCTTGGGAGCTCATACCGCAGCCTCATCGTACGTAAATCCACTTTTTTTACCACGAAACAAACTAATTATACCTACGTAAAGATATAATCTTAAATATGAATTTCAGTAGGCATTACTATGTGGAAGCTTATCAAACTATCAGTTTATTACGTACAGCAATATAACTATTTAAAAAAAATGTAAGCAGTACTTTATTTCGCCCGAGCTATGTTAAGCAAAATAAGGCTTACAAAACCTCTTCAAATAGTTTTGTTTCAATGGAGATGAAGATTTTATCTCCATTTAAATGCTACGCTAAGTAATTCTTAGAATAATATCTCAGAAAATTTTCTTTAGCCTTAAAATAAAGTCACAATTTTCTTGACAAGCTCTTACCATAGTATCGCCTAAAGTTTATTAGATACCTACGTAATAAGTTGTGTTAGTGGAGTTGGTAGCCGGTCTTAGTTCACTCCAGCTCCCAATGAGACTCTTTGACAGTTTTGGGCCAGAACACTATTAATTCGGCTATTTATTAGCTTCCGAGTGAGTACATACATATCTATACTAATATTATAAAGCTGAAGAGTTTGTTTGTTTGGTTGACCACGCTAATCTCAGAAAGTACTGCCCCTCTAGACAAGTGCTGCCGTGCGATGACAATACACTATCTAAAAACTTGTCAGTTTTCAGAAATCGAGTTTTTCTGTATTTTTGAAAATTTGCCCATAAAATCCTTAATATTAGTCGGATTCCTTTGAATTTCGGATATCTTAATCATCAGATCGGCTCCTAGTTAGCGATATAAAAAAAATACAGTTTTTTAGGTAATTTTGTATGTTTATGCCCACAAACGTGTTCTGTCAAAATTTATAAATTAATGTAAAGAGAACATTGTTATTAAAGAACACTGTAATTATAATTGCAGTGTTATGTCATAACAAAATATGCTTAAAATTAGATGAATTTTTCAATGTAACATCAACATCCATCATAATAGCTTTATCAACACCCAATTATCACCATCATAATCAGAGACCAAATTGTCTCTGATGAGGATAGTGATGATTGTGTTGACGTGATGTAATTTATTAAAAATGTGCTCTGGAAAATAGTTGCACTCATCACAGCCACAAGCGTTGCAATCATATGTAGCCAAAACACTTTCAGGATGACAGATCTTATGTCTATTACATCGCAACCATCCTGTGACGGTTCAGCTGTTGATAGGTTCATTTTCTTACACACGTTATTAAAATATGTCCAAGAACATTTTTGCACATTATTTTCAAGACAAAAATTTATGAAATCTTCGAAAATCTTAGTAAACCTTACAGTTGCTGGACGATAACGGCGGTTAGGGGCATGTTTTAAATGAGATTGCAAAGGGATGTACTCTTCAATGAATTTAATGAGGTTCTCTTCATACCCTTCGGGAAAAGCATGTTTTAGTGTGTGATGCCCTCTCGGATCAGGTGCTGCCTTAACTGATGGATTTTTGCTGTTGGTTATGACCAACAACAAAAACTTTTAGCTTTTAAAACAGATTGTACAACTTCGTCATTAGAATATCCAATAGTAGTCAAAAAATCGTTTACATGTAACATTATCATCCAACTTAGTAGTAAAGTGTTATGTCTACGAGAGTTTTTTGCAGTTTTAACTTTAGTGTCAATTTTTATTACTTGTCTTGAAATAAAATCTCGACGTCTTTGGCGATCCATGCTCCAAAAAGCTGACCATATATTTTTTCTAGCATCTTTATTAATTTTCTCAAAGCATTTTAGTTTGCAGTCGCATGGTGGCAATAAAGGATGCTTATATCGTCGCTGCTCTAAAATTTTGTTAGGGTCTCTCACTTGCCTCTTTTGCGAGCGGCACTCAGACTACGAGGATGCGGACTGTGGAAGCAGGCCGCAACCACACCACACACAAGCAGACTAACGGCGGCGCTAAACAAGTTTCCGCTGCTGGAGGCACCGTGCGACAAGATTCCCTGCACCTACACTTTTGATAGACGCTACAAGATAGAGCTCAAGCCAGAGGCAAACGACAGCTCTGGAACCAAAGAAGTAAGGATTTACACCGACGACGGTTCAAAGACGCTGACAGGCACGGGAGCGGGCGTATACTCGCAAGACCTGGACATCCACATATCCACAACACTGAATAAACACAACACTATCTTCCAAGCGGAATGTATAGGCATCATTATCAGAGCTGCAGGAGCGATCGCTGCCAGGTACGTAGACAACCTGGATATCAAGATAGTCTTAGATAGCGCTTCAGTACTAACCGCTCTAAGGAACACTAGGAAGACATCCAGCCTTGTATTAGAGTGCCACCAGGCACTACAAGCAGTTGCAAGCACCAATAGAGTCACCGTGCAGTGATCAAAGGACATAGTGATTTGGCAGGTAACGACGCCGCGGACGCACTGGCGAGGCAAGGCTCTGCCACTGCGACCGCAGGGCCGAAAACTAAATTCCCCATCCCGTACAGCCAGGCTCTGTCCTGGCTCAAGGATTGGACAACACAACTGCACAAGGAGGAATGGAATAACAATGGAAGTGGCAGACAAACCAAGGACGCGGTACCATCCGCCACCTGGAAATTCTCGCGAATCCTCCTCACGCAAAACAGGTCAAACCTCAGGATAATAGTGGGCGTCTTCACAGGACACTGCCCTCTCAACAGACACTTTCACAAACTAGGCCTAGCCCACTCTGCAGGGGCTGCATGAAAACCGAGGAAACACCCGCCCACGTTCTTCTGGAATGTAGGAGCGTAGAAGATCATAGGGTACGAATTCTCAGGAAACCGGGCACTCTACCGGAGGCCTACGGCGACTTCGGACGCCCGCTGGCCTTTTGGAAGAACTTAGGGTGGATGGAATAGCCATAAGGAACTTCACGCAAAAAGGCCCACTTAAGCGGCCAGGTGCGGAAAATGCCCCGTCTAACTAACTAACTAAGCAGAATACACGGGGAATTGTTATGGCAAAACACTGCATCTATAAATAACGGGCTACTAAAGCGTAAGTTGTGTTATGACATAACACTGTACTTAATGTTACAGTGTTTTATCAAAACTGATCTTTATTATTTTTGAAATACAGTCATTATTGCTTTCAATTTTCTCAGTATTTATAAGACTTTTTAGAAAAAAATAAAATGCCACCGATGTAAACGAGTGTAAAAAAGCGATTTATTCATGTTACCACAAAACACTGTATCTGAAGATACAGTGTATTGTCATGGCACGGCAGAGTGGCATAAGCGATAGTCGAATCGAAAAGTCAAAAAAGTAAATGTATGGGATCTGGCGTAAGTTTATGACATTATGTCGTATACTTAAGTCAAATCCCATACATTTTATTTTTTGACTTTTCGATTCGACTACTGTTTATGCCACTTGTCTAGAAGCTCTGAGCCTCTAGACAAGTGGCATAAACAGTGTTTGGTTGACCATGCTAATCTCAGAAAGTACTGCCCCTCTAGACAAGTGGCATAAGCGATAGTCGAATCGAAAAGTCAAAAAAGTAAATGTATGGGATTTGACGTAAGTTTACGACATTATATCGTATACTTAAGTCAAATCCCATACATTTTATTTTTAGACTTTTCGATTCGACTACTGTTAATGCCACTTTTCTAGAGGCTCTGAGCCTCTAGACAAGTGGCATAAACAGTAGACGGTAGTCGAATCGAAAAGTACATACATTTGCTTTTGTGACTTTTCGATTCGACTGCCGTTTATGCCACTTGTCTAGAGGGGCAGGTTCGATTAGATTTTATTTTTGTTAAATAGTGCATTTATCCAGGAAGGCTTTAGGCTATATAACATCACGCTATGATCAATAGGAGCGGAACACTAGTGAGATATGTTGCAAAATCGGGGAAAATATTCCAAATTACCACGCATACGAAGTCGTGGGCGACACCTAGTGTTTGTAATATTACATTTTGCTTCCAGCTTTAACATGCGGAAAATTATTGTTATGTCACAAGCAAGAGTATTGGGATTTAGAATATTTCTAACTATGTTACAAGGGTGATAATATTCATGATGTATGGACTTTTGAAATTGGAATTGTTAAATGTTTGCTTCATTTCGTGTTCATATGAAATCGTTTTGAAATGAATAATATTTAAATGATTGTGCTTTATATGGAAATGGACTTCGTTCAAAATGGTATGCAATTATTGGGCACTCTATAGCCTTTAGTTAAACGTTACAATGTTAGCAAATGTATGGAATTTGGCCATCAACTGGTTTCAACTATGATAATAATCATAATATTTTGGGACCACTCACACGACGCCATCTGATCCCAAACTAGGCAGACTCTGGACTATGGTAACCAGACAATATTATACATAAATAATACCCAGACACAGAACAAATATTTATGCTCATCACACAAAGATTTGTCCTGGGTGGGTCAGTCAGAGTCACTATAGCTTTGCATCTGTCAGTAACAAAGACAACTAGCGACATTGCGGTCAAAAGTAGAATGAATAAAGACACTAATGAAAGAACCAACATGGCGATTCAAACATTATCTGTCATAAAATATTCTTAGCGTTTTGACAGCAAACTTCCTTAGAATTTATACTGTTGCGGCCCAAAATACATCGACTGCATTGTCGGAGGCAGCCGTCTAGTCCTCCTGTGTGCATGTGTAAGGGCAAGTAATTTATATTTCCTAGTAAGAACAGTAGCTTTTTTTAAAGATCAAATATAGGAACTAATCAAAATCATCATATGTCACATTGATACGATGACGTTTGATGTCTGCAGCCACATGTCAGTCTCCAAATAATACAAATATGTACGAACGTGAGCAATTAGTTAACTGAAGTACGTAACTAAGTATTTCTTATTTATTTATTGCACACACAAATAAACAATACAATATTTTTTCTTCTTTTTCTTTAAAAAAGACAACTCCTGCACTAGACAACAAGCTCTGTGTCGCGGAGGACTTTACAAACATACAATTAACGGACACAAATAACACCTTAACTCAGAACAACTCTTTTTGGTTCACACAAAGTTTTGTCCTGTGTGGGAATCGAACCCACAACCTCGTGCACAGCAGGCGCATACTGCGACCACTGGACTACCAAGGCAGTCGCTATATACATATATACTTGAAATTAAATATTATTATCATGTACAAGGGCGAGCTTAACTCATAATGAGTTTTCTACTAGAAAATCCTTAAAGTGGTAGAGGAAAAGATAAGGCGAGATAGTTTTTAAGTAAATAGTTCCTTCATCTTTTTGATTAACATGAAAGAGAAAGGCAATATTTCAACTAATTTTTAGAATATAACATTCATAAATAATAGATATGTGGATCTTATAGGTAATAAAATAATAACTCACGCAACGGTAGAACTTGAGTTTATTTTGCAGAGTTCACGGCACATGTTATACTCTTAGGAAGATCACACACACACAGCCAAAGTCAATAGTTTGATAGGAAGAAAGTAGTAGGAAACAGAGCACAGGTGAAAACATATAAAGTCTAAAGATAAGCGAAAGCGCGGCGGAAAGCAAATCACTTAACTAACGTGCATAGATTATTATGTAGCAAGCGTTGCGGTGATCGCGGGCCGACTGGCTGCGCGCGCGCCGGGCGCTCGCCCCCACCGGTGCCGCATTCCTGAGGTACGACAAAACCGGTCTCTCACGCGAAGGATCGGCGCGCCGCGCGCCTGACTAACTACTAATAAAAAGTGATTTGTTTGTCCGCCTTACAGATAGGAAACAATAAATTATTTGAAGTAAATATTTTATATAAGTAGTATCTATATATTATATAAGTAGTATATATTATCCTGTAATAAATATCTAACTATATCTAAACAGTTCAGGGGCCACTACATCACCCCCCTCCAGAGACCGTCAAGGGCGATAATAGTCAGGAAATCTTACGCGGCGCCCTGAACGTGTCGTTCTGATGACGTCATCATCAGTAAAAGGCAAGTTCCGGTTATCCGCGTTAGGTATGTGGTGATGAGTGTTAGTGTTAGTGTCAGGTGGTGAATGGGATGTCTTGTCATAAGGTGATTGAGGTGTGATGGTTGGAGGTGAATGAGGTGTAGCAACTGGGTCACGCAGTATGAAGGCCGGTTTAACACGGTCTATCGAAACTGTTACCTGTTTACCATTTACCAATAACCTGAAAACTTTGTCATCTCGTTGTATGACTTCGTGAGGACCAGAGTATGCCGGTTTCAGACCACCACCAACAGTACAGTCTCGAAGGAAAACATGAGAAGATGTAGACAAGTCTTTATAAATAAAAGTTTTGAATTTACTATTGTGCCTGGCTGCTGGTGATGGTTGAAGATTTCTTGCAAAACTCCGAAGTCTCGACAAGTAATCTGTCATATCAAAAGTCTCGTCAGCCTGAGGGTCAAAAAAATCTCCTGGAAGACGTATTGATTGGCCGTATACAAGTTCAGCGGCAGTAGACTGAACATCTTCCTTGTAAGAACTGCGAACCCCCAACAATACTAGTGGAAGAGATTCAACCCAACTGTCATTTGCGTGGCAGGTAATAGCCGCTTTAAGTTGACGGTGAAATCTTTCCACCAGTCCGTTACAGGCAGGATGATACGCAGTAGTCCTGCGATGCTGGAAACCAGCGATTTTAGACAAATTTTTAAATAATGCCGACTCAAATTGCCTCCCTCTATCAGTAACTATATCTGAAGGGCAACCAAAACGAGAGATCCAGCCACTTAATAACGCCTTTGCTACTGTTTCTGCAGATATGTCTGCCAAAGGTATTGCCTCAGGCCATCGCGTAAAGCGATCGACGGCGGTGAGACAATAACGGAAACCTTGGCAAAGTGGTAAGGGACCAATTAGGTCAATGTGGATGAATGCGAACCTTGAAGATGGTAATTTAAAAGTACCTACCGGAGCAAAGACGTGCCGTGTGGTCTTTGAGCGTTGACATGCCAAGCAAGCACGCGCCCACTGGCGACAGTCTTTCCTCATACTAGGCCAAACATACCGCTCAGCAACTAGCTTGGCGGTTGCTTTAGTACCTGGGTGACTCAACGAGTGTAGGCTTGCGAACACTAACTTACGCAACTCTTTGGGGACGTAAGGTCTAGGAGTTGAGCTGCTTACGTCACAGTAAAGTTGGTTCTGTGAACCTGGAACATCCATCAGTTGAAGGTCCAATGACGTATCATCAGTCAACAGTTCTTTCAATTCGCCGTCTTGAAGTTGAGCCAATGCGATGGTTTCAGCGTTCACAGGCTGAGCAATCTCCTCAATCCGTGACAGAGTATCCGCCACGACGTTGTCCTTCCCCGAGATATGCCTAATGTCCGTCGTGAACTGGGCAATAAGATCCAGGTGACGGAACTGTCGGGGAGAACAATTTTCTTTACGAGAGTGAAAGGCAAACGTGAGGGGCTTGTGGTCCGTATATATTACGAAGTTACGAGCCTCCACCATGTGCCGAAAATATTTTATACTCTCGTAAATAGCGAGCAATTCACGGTCGTATGGGGAATACTTAACCTGTGCTGGGCTTAATTTACGCGAAAAGAAGGCAAGAGGTTCCCAAGCCCCCTGTCTTTGCTGCTGAAGAACTGCGCCGATAGCCTTGTCGGATGCATCCGTGACCAACGCCAATTTTGCGTTGCAATCAGGATGAGCTAGTAACGCTGCTTTACAAAGGCTGTCTTTGGTATTTTGGAATGCTACGGCCTCTTCAGGTGAAAAATCTACTGGGTGCGATCCCTTAACTGATCCAGTTAAAAGAGCGTTCAAAGGCGCTTGGCAACTGGCAGCACCTGGAATGAATCGACGATAAAAATTAAGCATTCCAAGATATCGACGCAGTTCTCTCACAGTCTTCGGAGTAGGAAAATTCCGGATGGCCTCAACCTTGGAAGGTAATGGCTTAGTTCCCTCGGCTGAAATATGGTACCCCAAGAAGGTAACCTCCGACACTCCAAAGACGCACTTCGAACTGTTGATGACCATACCGTAGTCTCTAAGTCTGGTGAAGAGCTGACGCAAGTGAGATTCATGGGTCTTCTGGTCTTTCGAATAGACTAAGAAATCGTCCAGGTACGCGTAGGTAAAATCCAAACCCCTGAGCATCTCATCCACAAAACGCTGAAACGTCTGTCCGGCATTTCGAAGTCCGAACGTCATGTACGGAAATTCGAACAAGCCGAACGGCGTTGTGATAGCAGTCTTCGGAATGTCGTCAGGATGCACGGCAATCTGATTATATGCTTTCACCAGGTCAATTTGAGAGAAAACGGTACAGCCAGACAGGCTATGGGCGAAATCTTGGATGTGTCGAATTGGGTACTGGTCTGCAACAGTGCGAGCATTCAGCAGTCTATAGTCGCCACAAGGGCGCCAACCGTCGTTCTTCTTAGGCGCTAGGTGAAGAGGTGAAGACCAAGGAGATTCAGATGGTCGACAGGTACCGCTTTGTAACATAGCCTCGAACTCGTTTTTAGCGATTTTTAATTTGTCCGGGGCTAACCTACGGGGTGAACAAAATACAGGTGGCCCAGGTGTGGTCCGAATGTGGTGTACTGTGTTATGTTTGGGAGTGCGATGTATACCGGGTGGGCGGGTGATGTCGGGAAATTCCCGTAGTATATGAGTGTATGCGGAATCACCCAAACTTACCTTCACCGAAGAAATATCGTCAGAACGACGCGCAGGTGAAGCCGGGGTCCACAGCGTCGTATAATTATCGATAAGGCATTGGTTTCTGCAATCCACAACCAAATTATAAAAACATAAAAAATCCACGCCTATGATCGCCTTTGTTACATCGGCCACGATAAATTGCCAAACAAAGTCACGGCGCAAACCTAAGTTTAGAATTATATTTATAAACCCGTATGTATTAATCGGTGTACCGTTTGCCGCGCACAACTCGTAGTTGGTTTTTTCTCGTCGCTCTGGTAATGCCGATCGGGGGTAGACACAGAGGTCGCTACCAGTGTCGACCAAAAACTGCACCTTCGACCTTTGATCGGTAACAAATAAGCGACCAGAACTCGGACAATCATCGGCCGCCATCACTGATTGCCCCGCGCATTTCCCGACTGAGGGTAATCGCAGGGTTTTATACACCTCTTTGCGCGATCACCGAACTTCTGGTGGTACCAGCACTGTGGGAAACGCCTATAACTGGACTGCGACCTGGTTGAAGCTGACCGGTTCCGTGTTTGCCCGCTGAATCGCCCTCTAGACCTGGACAGTCGGTCGACCTTGTCAGCCAGCTTCTCCATCTGTTTAGTGAGAGCCGCGATCTCGGCGTTCACGCTACTGCCCGGTGCACTCGACGGTGAAGTGGTAGTTACGGCCGCGGTGGTCAACTGGCTGCCGACAGCATCGTGAATTTTGTCGGCCAGATCCGCTAGTTCAGTCAATTCGGTTTTTGACTGCGACGCAACGATGGCCTGCGTGCCGCGTGGTAGACGACTAGTCCATATGGTACGCAGGAATTCCTCCGGGACGCCTGGGCCGGCAAGGTTGAGGAGATGCCGGTAAAACTGTGAGGGCTTCCTATCGCCAAGCTCCTCGTGCATAAGGAGTTGCCGCACTTTCTTCTCACGCGAAGCCGAAAGCCTTTTTATCAGTTCACTCTTCAGCTTCTCGTATTTTTCTACGGGTGGAGGGTAACTGATAATGTCCTCTACCTCTGACGCATACTGTGGGTCCAGGTTGCCCGTTATGTAGTAGAACTTCGTCTCATCACTCCTTATATTTGATAAGACGAACTGCGCTTCCATCTGGGAGAACCAGAGTGCTGGTTTCTCCGGATAAAAGGGTGGAATTCGGACACCTACGCGAAATGTTTCCGCCATCTTCTCCGTACTAGCCTGTGTGGCTTTTTCTATATTCTCCGTCATCTCTAGATCACGTCGGGGTCACCAATGTGGATCTTATAGGTAATAAAATAATAACTCACGCAACGGTAGAACTTGAGTTTATTTTGCAGAGTTCACGGCACATGTTATACTCTTAGGAAGATCACACACACACAGCCAAAGTCAATAGTTTGATAGGAAGAAAGTAGTAGGAAACAGAGCACAGGTGAAAACATATAAAGTCTAAAGATAAGCGAAAGCGCGGCGGAAAGCAAATCACTTAACTAACGTGCATAGATTATTATGTAGCAAGCGTTGCGGTGATCGCGGGCCGACTGGCTGCGCGCGCGCCGGGCGCTCGCCCCCACCGGTGCCGCATTCCTGAGGTACGACAAAACCGGTCTCTCACGCGAAGGATCGGCGCGCCGCGCGCCTGACTAACTACTAATAAAAAGTGATTTGTTTGTCCGCCTTACAGATAGGAAACAATAAATTATTTGAAGTAAATATTTTATATAAGTAGTATCTATATATTATATAAGTAGTATATATTATCCTGTAATAAATATCTAACTATATCTAAACAGTTCAGGGGCCACTACAGATATAATAATAGCAACCCATATATGTATGTATGTCCCACAGCTGGGCACGGGTCTTCTTTCCTCTATCAAGAAAGAGAGAGGCCTTAATTCAAACACGCTGGTCTAATGCGGGTCTGTGAATCAGACACGTCTTTAGAATTTCTTCTTAGACATGTGGGTTTCTTGAAGACGTTTTCCTTCACCGTTAGCAGATGGCGAAACATTTGATTAGTCAATATAAACTCGACAAAGTAAAATTCACATTGGTACTGCCCCGTATCGAACTCGCACCTCTTGCGTGCACAAGTCGGTTACTTTCCCACTCGGCCACCACCGCTTATGATATTTATATCAAAACTAGCGGCCCGCCCCGACTTCGTCCGGGTTAAACAATTTTCAGCGCAACTTTCTTTTTTTATATTACATTAGAACGTTCTCCTGACAATAACAAACACAGCAAAAAAATACTGAAATCGGTCCAGCCGTTCACACGTGATGCCGTGACAAAGGGAAATAGGGATTCATTTTTATATATAAGACTAGTGGACCTGGCAGACGTCGTCCTGCCTGAAAAAGCTGATATACCGACAGCAGCGCCACCTACCGGATCCAATTGTGAACCTAAACCATTCAGGGCCCTACCCGAAACACACAAAATTTCTTTAAAATCGGTCCAGCCGTCTAGGAGGAGTTTAGTGACATACACACGCACACAAGAAATATATATAAGATGGCGTGCGTTGCCTTTTGACTTTCCCCAGATCAATACTCCCAGATCCCCGGATCACTTCAATGGGCTGAAACTATAGGGCTGGTCGGACAATAGACAATGTAACAGATACCGATCGTGTACAGATTTATTGTTCTAGTACGCTATTGTGCGTGTTAGTTGTGGTATCACTAATTTGTAGGGTCGTATCGAAGCTTTGGGAATGTCGGTCTTATAACTAGATGTTGAATCTATACTAATATTAGTATAGATAAAAATAATAAAGCTGAGCTTGTTTGTTTGGTTGAACGCGCTAATCTCAGAAAGTACTGGTTTGATTAGAAAAAATCTTTTTGTTGTTGAATAGTACATTTATTCAGGAAGGCTATATAACATCACGCTATGATCAATAGGAGCGGAGCAGTAGTGAGATATGCTGCAAAATCGGGGAAAATATTCCAAATTACCTGATCAATAGGAGCGGAACAGTAGTGAGATATGCAATGTTCATCCATACTAATATTATAAATCTGAAAGTAGCTCTGTTTATTTGTATGTATGTTTGTTAACTTTACACGACTAAAAGAATCCTAATGAAATTTGGCTAGGAGATAAATAGAATCCTTGGAAAAGACATAAGGTACATTTTGCCACAATAACCGACATCAACGCAGCAGTTTTATCATAGTTCATCATCATCATCAGATTATCGCAGTCTACTGCTGGATAGAAACTTTTCCAAATAACCGCCACTTAGCTCGATACTGAGCTTTTAGCATTCAGCTGTTTTCATTCTCTTTTCAAATAATGTAATTGTCTTTATAAAACCACTGGCCACTTTGTTACACTACCGTAATAAGAAAATAAAATCTAACCGTGTTAGACTACGATCACTCAAACCTAACTCTAGCTCAGCGTTCTATTTGAAATTCCACATTGAAACCTCCAAGTTCTTCAGATATAACCCGTGCACTTAAAACTATTGAGTCGGTAGTAGCGGGAGAAGTTGTATCGCATTTAAGCTTTGGTTAATAAGTTCGCTTTTATGCATAGCAGAGTTCGTCCTAGTTTATCTCAAGAGCTTGTAATTTCTCGAACGTGAGAAGTTTTTAGATTATAAGTAATTCTACGTATTCATTGTTTAAGATAACTGATTGGCAAAGGTGCATTGCACAATTGAAACTGCATTGAAGATGAACATACAATTTGAAATATGCGATCTTTTAATAAAAAGAAAACTATAAAATTAACTCAATCAAGTGAGACAGATTTTATCAATATAAGTTTTTCTTATTTTAAGTATATTAAGAATATGAAAAATACAATTCATACTATTTAGGTGTAGTAGGCAAGTAGCTTCAGTATCCCACCGATGCCAGTAAAAGCTAAGATTTCACCCGTGCGCTGCCAATCCAAATTTTATCATCAGAATTTTTTAATGAAGCATCCCTGGTATAGAAACACAATTTCATAATAAAACTTTCCTAAATAAACAGTTTCACAATGGTCTTATTATTTTTATGAACTCAATATTCTAAGCAATGTTTTCTAAGGTTTAGAGATTTGGAGATGTCATTTTGAAGCACATAAGTGATTTGTTATTAAAGAAACAACTGACAACACAACAAAGAACATCTGCACTATCTGCCACAAAATTTTCGACGGCCATTTCTCATTTCCCGTTACCAATTAGACCTTCAGAAGTTTGTCCCCAAAACAGGAGTAATAAACAATCTCAAGTTATGACAGTCGTTTATCACTGGCTGGTTTCAACATTCATGTAAAAGTTATATGACGAGCAAAAAATTACAAATTTCGAAGATAATTAATTCAAATTGTGTTGACACAACATTACTGAAGAATTAACTTTTAAACTATTGCGTTGTATATTCAATACTAGCGGCCTGCATTAGCTTTATCCGGGTTAAACATTTTTTGATAAGATAATATTAGAAAGGTACCTACATAAAATTAAGTTGTTGTCATTTAAAGAACTTTTGAGCAAAGATACAAGTCTATAGCCCCAGCGGCTTAGGCTCTGCGTTGATGAATCGACCGGTTCATCAACGCAGAGCCTGAGCCGCGAGCCTATGTCCCAAGTGACTGACTTATCACTCGGGACAAATAATTATATTATACATACTAGCTTTTACCCGCGACTTCGTCCGCATAAGTTTTTTTGTTTTCTCCCGGCTGTAAGTCCCCCTGCAACAATGTCCCACTATCGTGTTCCAGTCCTCAACTTCACATCAAAATTTGTTCAAAAGCAACCTAAGCTACATAATGGATAGCTCCGAATGTTTCCTTAGTAAATATAAAAAGTAAATAATGTAAATCGGTTTAAAACACTACTAACTACCTACCTGCCAACCCCCGATGTTAGACAGTGTGACATCCGCAACATCGTCTGCGTAGTAAGTACTAACTTAATGTAAGTAGTATAATAATGTAGGAAGCTAAAAATAAGAGGCCTTATTACTGTAGTACATTTTTGTAAACTATGTTCTTTGTTTTTCCCTCTCTGGCCAACACATGGAGATTCTGTGGACTTGAAACACGTGAGCAAGCCACGTATAATTGTCCGTGAGAAAAACAACTCTTTTCTAAATTAATGCCGGCTACTTTTAATGTTTGCCCCTGAGCTTTATTTATCGTCATAGCGAATGCGATTTTCAGCGGAAACTGTAATCTCTTAAACTGGAATGGCAAATCTGTCGGAATTATGGGTATACGGGGGATTAAAATGTTCTCTCCTTTTGCTATTCCAGTCATAATGATTGCTTTTACAATATTGCGACCGAGGTGTGTTACTTGCAACCGTGTGCCATTACACAGTCTTGGTGCATCTAAATTCCGCATCAAAAGGACAGGAACGCCTACTTTCAGCCTCAGTTTGTGTGAAGGTACTCCCGACAGTTCTAAAGAATTAAGAAATTCTACAGGCTATAATGTTACTTGTTCAGTATCCATTACAGTGTCTACAGAGAGAAACCCAACAATATCACCTTCCACGCGTGACATAATTTGCTCGTTTATCTGTCCCACCATTTCATTCGTCGGCGCTAAAATTGCTCTTTCACATAACCATTCTCTATTCCTCATATTAGTTAGCAGTTCGCTATAGACGAAGTTATTTAGATCATCTGGATTATGCACAACATTGCAGAATTCACGATCCAATGTAATCATGCCATTACCATCCTTTGCCATACGATCTTCTCCAATTTTAAGAAGAGCAGCAGCATATTGTCCAGATTGTACATCATTGTGTAGTTGCACTCTCATATTTGTAGACAGACTTAACGTTTTTACGTGCACCCATAATGTTGACGCTTTTAAACACGCATTTATTTCATCTGCAGGGGTGCCTTTAGTGATAACCGGCAAAGTCTGTCTAAAATCGCCCGCTAAAAGTACCACCATCCCCCCCATGATATTTGGATTACTCTTGATGTCTTTCAAAGTCCGATCTAGAGCTTCAATTGCTCTTTTATGGGACATAGTACACTCATCCCAAACTAATAATTTACATTGCTGCAACATACGTCTACGCTCGCTGTTTTTACTTATATTACAGACTGGCATTTCTTCATGGGCTAAGTTTAATGGCAGTTTAAGCACCGAATGTGCCGTTCGACCACCATTGAGCAGAGTGACGGCTATTCCGGAAGAGGCAACTGCTACAGCAATTCCTTCATCTTTTCGGATTTGCGCTAAAAGCAAGTTTAAAAGAAAGGTTTTTCCCGTGCCTCCGGGAGCATCCAACAATTTCTGTGGTGTAGGTAATTAGATTTTATCTGTATGTAATGTAACAGTCAGTTGAATAAAAAATCGTATACAATCAGATCAATAGTTTTGGCGTAATGTGATTCTAGACAGAGTTTTAATGTTGTAGATAGGTAGCTGTGTATAGGTTCCTGTGGGAATGAGATATTTTCCCGAAGTAAAAAGTAGTCTGAATTTTGGTACCTTCCTACCCTATAAGTTAAGTAGTGTGATGGAATGTCGCTAAGTTCCGATCCAAGTAAAACTGTTAAATAAAGACAGTTGCATCAAAATGTTATCATAAATTCCCTAAATTATGGCGCCTACCGACCCTCTAAGTTAGAAAAGTGATCAAATCCTAACTTGAAGTCTTAGTAACACTCAGTTAAAAAAAAAAACATCAAAATCATTTCAGTAGCTATGGCGACATGCGCTTCTTGACACGATCACGCTAGATTTCCGCGGGAATGAGGTATTTTCCCGCCGTAAAAAGTAGCCTGTGTCCGTGCCTAGGATCCTATCTTTATATTAACCAAGTCTTATAAAAATCCGTTCAGACGTTAAGGCGTGAATGAGGTAAACTTTTAAAACAAACGATTAAAAATCACTAACTTAATTAGTTTTCTGCCTACTGCCTACGCCTTAAGTACGATGACGTGATTATTTTGATCTTATATCCTTTTCTAGGTTACTATCTATCACCTAACTAAATTTCATCAAAATCTGTTTAGCCGTTTAGGCATGATAGAGCAAAACTCCCAGCAAAAACCATAAAAGAATCACTAACTCAATTCAGTTTTCTGCCTACTGCCTACGCCTTAAGTACGATGACGTGATCATTTTGATCTTATATCCGTTTTTAGGTAACCATCTATTACCTTACTAAATTTCATCAAAATCTGTTCAGCCGTTTAGACGTGAAAGAGCAAAAGTCCCAACAAAAACGACTAAAAATCACTAACTCAATTTAGTTATCTGCCTACTGCCTACCCCCTAAGAACGATGGCGTGATTATTTATAGCCTATGACCATTTCTAGGTTATCATCTATCACCTTGCTAAATTTCATCAAAATCCGTTCAGCCGTTTAGGCGTGAAAGAGTAACAGACAGACAGACAGACAGAGTTACTTTCGCATTTATAATATTAGTATGGATATGTAACCTATCCTTCTTCAGGTAAGTAATACGATCATGCTTTGTTTACCATTACTGACGTTTGCGAGAAACTATTAAAATCAAGAAATGTAACTATTAAATATGGAAGAAGATTTAAAGCTGTCTACGACATGGAATCCAGTGATTGTAATTAAGTAACCTTGCTTTGTACGCTGTCGGAATACGGACAGTTTCCAGAATAGGGTCGATGTGACATTTCATGGAAAAACAATAATGTCAGGGTATATTTAGATGATATTAACTCTCAAAAAAGCTTGTGACCACGGCCGGTGCAACCTGGTCACAACGTCAAGCAATCTAAAGCTAAATAAAGCATGTGTTAATGCTCAAAGTATTAGAAAAGAACATGGAACGCACCATTTACTAATTACTTTGCCATTACTTTATAAAAAAAAAGAAAAAAATCTATTGCAAACTAAAAAGCGTCAATGAGTACAAAAGAAACACGGATAATTACTCTTTCATAGAATATCCGCCATCTTGGAAAGCATTATCTGGAGAAGTAGAAATTCTACATAGCGTTTTCTTTGAACAAGAGTAAACATTAAATACTATGAAATGAAGTGATCATAATAAACAGTATAAATAAAATCTCATTGAAAGAGAAAATATATAGCAAAATCATTTACTGTTCGAAGATGCTGATGTAAAGATAACTTTGCTGATTGTATGTACGGTGGGCAACAGGATATCTGTACAGGGCCGCTATATAAAGATTTGTTATTTAGGAAAACCAACGTATGAATTTGTGTGAAATATATTTTTATCTGTAGGTTTAGTCTAATTGTTCACTGTTAGCAAGTTTCATAGAAATATGTACTATGGTTTTCTTAAAAAACGAATCTTCATATAGCGGCCCTGCACAGCTATCTTCATTGCCGTGTGTACATATAGCTTGTTTCAAAGACCAGGCTGAGCTTTTTATTCGAAAGGTTTTATTCAAAAATAGTGTTCAACCAAACAAACAAACTCTTCAGCTATATAATATAAGTATAGATGATAGCAGACGAAAAATAGGCCCACTTGTTAGAAAGTGGCAACCGATGCTCAAAGACATTGATAGTGCTGGGGGCATAACCAAAGCGCTGCCTACTATAACGTAGGGGAAGAATAAAATATGTAAGAGGTGGAGTCCTGATGATAATAAAAAAGGGTACCACTTTTGCTTTATTATATTTAATTTACTTTTCTATCCATACAAAGATTTCTGTGAAGACTTCTAGCGTGTAAAATAATGTTCGTATTAAAAATGAAATTGATTTACAATAAAAAGTTTTCTATGTGTCTTTCTACAACTAACCAATATATGGCCTAATGACTTCATGTTCTATCCTAAGGTTGGCTGGAAGAAATCGCACTTAGCGATAAGGTCTATTGTACCTAGTTTTTATTATCTATACACTACTTGTATTGTAAATGTTGTAATATTTGGTGTAAACAACATTTTGAATAATAATAACATTTTATATAATATATATAAAGCGGTGGTGGCCGAGCAGGAAAGTATCCGACTTGCACGCAAGAGTAAAATAATGTAGTAATCAAATGATTTGCCATATGCTAACGGTGAAGGAAAAGGCATGTCAGATTTACCAACACACATTAGGCTAGTGTGTGTGAATTAAGGCCTTAAAAACCCTCTCTCTCCCTCTTGATAGAGGAGAGGAGACCTATGCCCGGTTGTGGGACAAATATGGGTTGCTATTATTATATTATTATTATAAAATTCGGTGTTCAATAAAGAATTATCTGTCTATCTATGCTTTCTTGATAGAAGACACCCGTGCCCAGTAGTTGCTATTATTTATGTACTTAAGATAATACAAGAACACAGAATAAACAAAGTATAATGTGTTACACTTGTGAAACTCGTTCGACTTGCAAACCAAGCTCACCAAGTCTTAGAAGCTCCTAAGTTAGAAGCGCTTACAAAAACAAGCTCAAGTTTAAAGACTGCATCAAAGTAAACTCAAGTTGGTGCATTATCTATGCGTGAGCTAACTTTTTAATATTTTCTTCATTGCCTGCATTTGTTTCTCATTAAACATTAGCGGCTCCATTAGGGAAGTAAACTACATTTTACGAAAACTTGCATAGATAATATAAGGTTTTATTTATTTATTATTTAATAAAACTTCTTGCACAACATAATGGTACAATGGCGGACTTAATGACAAAGGCATTCTCCAGTCAACGTTTGGGTGAAGCAGAGACAAAACTATAAGGTAGGTGCATTCAGTAACAATTTAGGAAAACTAATTTTACTAAATATTTTTTGACAATATATAGACAAGAGATAATAAATATATTTTATAATAAATATATTCCAATAAACATATAGGATATGTATTTTGATAGTGTTGCATAGGTACAGGCGAGAAATCCCAACTGGGGAATCACCTTCACCTTGCAAAAGATCACAGCCTAAAATTTGAATTAACTACACAGAGTTTTGTATTATCGGTAACCCTAGTGAAAGAAAAACGTTATTTTTAAAATGGTTTCGATTAAATGAATATTGGAGACCTTTATAAGCACGCATTAACACAACTAACATAGTAGGATAGTTCTAACAGCCAAATGGCAGTGGTCTTTTGTGTTTTCATTCTGTAACGTAAAGATGACTTGTATACGAAACTCAGAGCTGCGCCCAAAAACACAAATCGCTGACCTGAAGTGGAACTGGGCCGGACATATCTGCCGAATGTCCGACGATCTGTGGGCACAGACCACAACCAGATGGCTGCCACAGAACATTAAAAGACGGCGCGGCAGGCCCAGGAAAAGATGGCGGGATGAGCTTGACTCCTACTGTGCTGACTGGCAAGTGAGAGGTCTCAACCATGATCAATGGAAGAATTAAAGCCTTTGACCTGCAGTGGGACAGTAATGACTAATAATAATTAAATAAATAAACGTAAAGATCTGTCCCCAGTTTGGATTGGTTGCTTGTATTTTTGGGTAGGCAACACACAAGTTATACCTCTGGTATCGGAAGCGTCCATAAGCTTCGGTAACTGCTTACCATCAGGCGAGCCGTATGCTTGTTTGCCACCTATGTAGGATAAAAAAAGAATAATAATATAACGATTCATTAGGCTATCATTTCTAAATCCCGAAAATCACGAGAATGTATTTTTTTAAAGACAACTCCCGCACTTGAGAACAAGCTCTGTGTCGCGGAGGACTTTACAAACATACAATTAACGGACACAAATTACACCCATTGTATTGGAGTTTCCCGCCAGTTATCTAATAGAGGCTTACTATTTATAACTTGGTCCTAACGTGAGTGTAATTACAACTCTACCTAAGCTCTCAAAGGTAAGGTTTTATTTCTGTACTGCTTAATAGTTAAGTAGACACCGTGGCTTATATTTATGTAATCTATATCGACGAAATTGACATCCCAAAATAAACTTGATACAACACCAGCCTTATTAATGAACGTGGAATAGAAAAGATACGGTACGGTCATTTATGAACAAACACCTCACGCACTAATATAAATAGGTATTTAGTTCTAAGTGATAATCTAGCAATCCTATGTGACCCGTACCCAAGTCGTTAGGTGTTAAACATATTATACATTTTACTTATGATAAAATATGAGTGCTTCGATTTATATCCTGACTGCCAAAAGGAGGGTTATATTTTTCATTTTTCGTGCCAAGCCTATGACATAAATAACGTGGCTTTTTATTGGTAGAAGACTTTTCAAAATCGGTTCAGTATATCTAGAGACTTTACCCTTTTAGCATGGGGTTCTTTAAGAAAGGAGTTATAAGGTTTTTAAAGCGTCGTCCATAGGCTATGGTAACTGCTTACCATCAGGCGCGCCGTATGTTTGTTTCCCTTCTTAGCAGTATAAAAAAAATGTATAGATTTAATTTTAAAAAAATGCACGCCGGGGGTGCCGACGGGAGTGGACAGTGAAAACACTAGGCAAAACAGTTGTTATACATTTTGTTTAACGCGTGTCGTAAAAAAATGTAGATATATATTAATAAGTTGTTGATGTAATTAAATAAATAAATAAAACAAATTTAAAAAATAGCAATAAGTAAATATTTTTTTATTTATCTAGACGCGTTCGCGGTCTTCTATATATATGTACATGCATATATCGCCTCTTTCCTTTATTTATTAAAGTGACAGTCCTTTTAATAAAGTGACAGTCGAAAAAAGATTTTTCGGATATGTCAAGTTGCGTCTCGTAACGGTGTCGCGAATCCATAGATTTTATCTAATCTAAAAATATGCGTACCGTGCTAAAAGAAATTTTCACTTCAAAAACTACGGACTCACCGCGACAATCCTCTTGTGATTTACTAATCCGCAAGGATATTATTACATCTCAATAAACCCACGCAACTTTGCTTCTTACTTTATTAAAGTAAGCATGAAGACATTTATAAATAACGAAAAGGTCAGACGTAAATAAAGTAATTGTTAACCGTTGAATAACCACACTGTCAATATTGTACAGAGTTAATAACAACCCACGCATACTCAAAGTAAGATATTCGATAATGTTCACAAATATGATCTTAAAACTTAATAAATCTAAATAAATGTAAGTATATTTGTCCTTTATGTATTCCCAAATAATTTGTCTGGTTACGGCAAAGATTCCTAGCGCAAAAAAAAACATGGGTGGGTGAGAATAAAATTCAGGTGAAGCTGCGAGTTATTTAAAAAGCTTGGGACTGGCTAAATGTGCTTTTTTTTAGGCTTTGCGTTAAAAATTATGCGTTTTTGGCTAGTGGTTTAAGAGCCAATTTACTTTCCATAAGTAATTTCATAATTCATGAAAATATATAAACTAACTCTTATATACCTGCAGAATAATAAAACAACCTCAAGGCAACCCTCTGCGGCCGGAGTATTTAATCCAAAAATAAACAAAGAGGCTAAGAAGTTAAACTTAATTTTGTTATAGCGTCAGTTCGAAAATTTGCAGTGCATATTGACAGTACTTTCTATTTTAAATTATGTTTTATTTGCTACTCTCTTTATTATTTTAGGGTTAAGCATCCCGACCGCAGATGGTTGCTTTATAAATGACAAAAGTAAATACGTTACTGGATCTCCTTCTATTACCTTTAATACTAACTTTTCACCAATCTATCCCCTTGCATGATATATTTTATTATATAGACTTCGACGCGATCATGCATTATTTACCCTTAGATTGCTTGACGTTTCGACCAGGTTATACCAGCCGTGGTAAGAAGCCCAGTCAGCATGTAACCACGGCCGGTGTATATATGTAGAATAGTGCATGATCGCGTTAATACCCGAAGATATTATATTGCTTACAGGAAATATAATAGGTACGTCATTTATATAAATCTAAACTATCATTATATACTTAAATGCGAAAATTTGTTTGTTATCTTTTACTAAACGGCGGAAGGGATCCTAATACAGCGATAGCCAACATCTATGCAGGCGGAGTCATAGGCATCAGCTAGTAACTTAACAATAAGAAAAGAAGAATGTAACTATGTGCTCTGGAAAGGTTTCCAGAGCATAGAAGTTCTGTTTTCACGCACAGAAACACAATAACTATTATTGTTTATTATTTTTTTAAGAGAGGTAGCGCACAATTCTAGCGAGCACGCCCCACTGGGGAAGGTTCTCCATCATACAGTCAAATGACACACAGCGGTGTAGTTGTGTTCCTGAGTGAGTGAGTACACCTGTACTCACTCACACAGGATGTGTGAGACTGTGTCTGTGTGTCAGACTGTATGGTGGAGTTACTTCCCCTGTCGGGCTCGCTCACTAGAATGGTGTCCTACCTCTCTTAAAAAAATAATAAACAATTGCTTTATATTTATATTTTTCAAAAGGAAAGGGCCATATAAGAGAGCTCACCCGATTTAGGAAGGATCACCGCATTACAAAAGACCATCGCCAAATTCACGCACAGGAACACAATAACAACACACAGTGGTGTTATTGTGTTCCTGTGCGTGGGAACAGAACTTCTGTGCTCATCAAGGGCAGCATTTCTTAAGTCCGATCCCATGGATACCATCATACAGTCCTGATGTTTCAAATATTTGGATCGGCAATACGCCGTAGGTAATGCAATCGTCTATAGGCTGCTTACCATCAGAAGGGCTCATAATATGCTTGTTTGCCACGTTCTTAGAAGAAATTTTAAAGACATATCTAATCCACCAACCCGTATTAGGCCAGCGTGTGTGGATTAAGGCCTAAACCCTACCTGCTCTCTTGATAGAGGAGAGAAGATCCGTGCCCAGCATTGGGAGATAAGGTTGCTATTATAATGAAAATATGCAATACCTAGGATTCGACTTCGCATTATAAAAATGTTCCCAGTCATTTTAAAATCCGTGTCAAACTGAATACCCTAGCGAACATCATGATAAAGCAAAATATGAATAAATCAGTTGAGACAGCAATGCAATGCAAAACCTTTTAAACACCGGTTATTTCAGGACAGAAAACAACGTTTTTTTTTGTGTGTAAATTTATCTACAGCGAAAGGTGTCCGCGTGTGCAGGTGAATAATAAATACGGTTTCCCGCCACGCGGCTGTACTGAAATACCAATTATGCAAGCACTACTAAAAGACTACTCATTTATTTACACTCGCGGTTTATTCGAGATGTGGTACAACGAGGTGTTTTGCTCTTCTGACATAGATGTAAAGTCTTTCTCATCTTTGGGGGAGGCGTATGTCCAGCAGGGGACGTCTTTTGGCTGAGATGATGATGATGATGAATTAAGCAGCTCAACTATGGTTTTCTTTGGTAATATTACAGTCTTATCATTTTTATTATTGACTAGCCTGTTAGTGATGCGTGGGTGAAGCTGAAGCGTGGGCAGGCCTCCAACAAGGTGGACCGACGACCTGGTAAAGGTTGCGGGCAACCGATGGACAAGGTCGGCTCAGGATCGAGAGTTGAGGAAGACCTTAGGGGAGGCCTATGTCCAGCAGTGGACGTCTTTTGACTGAGATGATAGCCTGTTGGTCTAGTGATTAGTCTCGGAAGTCGTGCTTTCGATTCCCACAAAGGAAAAACGTTCTGTGATCCAATAAATTTTGTTCCAAATATTTACAGAAATACAGTTCAAGGACACAAAATACTTGTATCCGTGAGTTGTATTTCTGTAAAGTCCCCTGCGACATAGAGTTTCTTCTCTAGTGTGGGAGTTATCTTTTTAAATAAGACTAATATGAATTTCAGAGTTATTTAAAATTTTAAGAAAGACCTTGTAATTTGAGCTTCTGATTCAACGTTTTTATTTGCAAAAAAAACTGTTTGTTAAAGGCTAGCTCAATGGACACAGGCAGTTAGCTCGATCTAATACAAATCTGCTTCTTCTGAATAGCTCTCTTGCGTATACTCACATATCTCGCAAGTCCAGCAAAATCAAAACTGCACTACCGACTGCAATACTACACATACAACACAGACTATAGATACAATTGTAATAACAGTTACCACAGCCAATGCTACTCGTAAAAACGTATTGCAAACTGTAGCTCGTTGCGTATCAAAATGTTGCCACAGTACAATTATTACCCTAACATTCTTCTTTACATACTGGTTGATAGAAATAAGTTTTGTATGAGAATTTTTTACGCTGTGGTTATAAAATAGGGTATGCTATCGATAACTGACCACAATAATATGCCATTAGGTCCACTGTTTTGATGTTATTTGCTAATGTTCGTGAATGGGTAGTTGCATTTAAATGGTAATGGGGCTAAGCTTAGTTTTTAGGTGTAAGGTAATTAAGATTACAATGTTTGTTTGTGGTAATGTGTAATGAGAGTTTTTACATATCAATTAATGTCGTATACTTAGCTGTTTTGTATTTAAACGATTTGTTAATACCGTTCCATCCCGAGGGTGTCGTAAGAGTCGACTAAGAGAGTCAGGCAGACAATATCCAGTGCAAAAAGGGGAAAATCTAAACAAATCCCTATACCAACCCGTCTGGCCAGCGTGGTATAGTAGGCCAAAATTCCTCCAAATGGAGGAGTCCCGTGCCCAGCAGAGGGATGTTAATGGGTTGAGATGATGATGATGATTCGTTGATCAAGCGATAAAAGTTTATGTTTTTTACAAAATATTATTGGTTAGTAATAAAACTTAGGTAAAATTTGGGTAGGCAACACGTAAGTGATACCTTTGGTATTGTAAGCGTCCATAGGCCTAAGTAGTATAAAAAATCATTTCAGTAAATTTGAGTAAGCAATTACTTAAAGGCATATAGCGATTATTACCTACATCCATATAAACTAATAGCTATTAACAAAACCACCAAGTACATCTCTAGAAGTAATAACCGTTATAACTCACAAAACTTTCAACAGAACAAACTTGTACAACAGATAGACATAGTTTAAACAATAATCTATTCTAGCATTTATACCAGACGCGAACACAGTAATACCTGTTTTTGTGGTCTCTTAGACCCAAGTTTGCTTGTATGATACCATGTATTAACAAATATATAATAATCCTTAATACACTAGACATAAGGTTGGATTCAGCATGGTAGAATGTAATACAGATATTGGTTACCAATAGGTAAGTTTCTTGCAAGACTGTTCGCAGAAGTAATCTGCTAATGACAAAGAAAGTTGGTGTCGTTTTATGCTATAAATGCAGCTGTGCTTATCTGTTAGTATGGAATATAATATACTCCTTGTGTTATGTTATAGCATTTTATTAAACAGAATGAGTTTAATAATAGTATTAGTTTGAGTATTCTCCCTTGTATGGTACAAGGGAAGTCAAAATCAAAATTCACTTATTCACTTAGGTTACAAAGTAACATTTATAAAGGTCATAAACTATGAATAAGCCAGGAAGAAGATGTCAGCAAAATTTTCCAACGGCTAGTTCGCTGACTGATCAGGAGAAAGCCCGACCAGGTAAGGAGCTTCTGATGGGGTCGCCTGGCTCAAGTATTTACGAAAAGTACTTTAAAGCAATTATAATATATTAAAACTAAACCATCGGGATCAGTTAATCAGTTCATTAATAAATAAAGGTGGACCGACGACCTGGTAAAGGTCGCGGGCAACCGATGGACAAGGTCAGCTCAGAACCGAACGATGTGGAAAACCTTGGCCTATGTCCGGCAGTGGACGTCTTATGGCTGAGATGGAAATAAATTTATAATTTATTTAGAAAACCACAGTCAAATAGCTATACACTGTGATGTAGATGTGTTCCTCTGCGGTAGTAGTATAGGTAGGTAGGTAGTAGGTAGTATTGGTTTCCAGGGCTTTTTTCCTATCCCAGGGATACCTGCCTACTCCACCACTAAATTCTAGTATCCTTTTGGTACTCAAAATTTGACGGTAAATGCTTTCTAGAGTTCTTCTCCGTATAAATTTTAAATGTGCCAAATCTTATTCCTTCGTGAGTGCAATGTGCTTAAAATGGGGTACGAAGTTTTTTTTTTACAAAAAAAATTGTTACAATATTGTAATGACAGTGTCATATTCAAATGATATTCTCTTAAAGAAAGGAACATTGTTATCTTAAGATAAATGATGAAAAATGTGTGTAATACAAACTCTTTATACAAACTTCGGTTCCAACTCCCAACAGGTCTGGTATTCATAGAAACATGTTAAGGCAAACAGAACGTAACAAATTACCAAGTGAAGATATTATTTAAACATTTTCTCGAAATAAAATATATAGTGTAGAAATGAGACGTGGGAATATGGAGCCTCTGAGATACGTCACCAAACTTTATGACTAAGAACGTAAACCGACGCAGCTCGGTAAAAGTACACGAAAAAAGTATTTTTTCTTTTACCAAATGTTAGAGTTAGATTTCAGGGTCACATAAGTACGATCTTAGGCTGTATACAGAAAGAAAGCTGGAAACTTATAAGCGCTTACCGGTGCTTGACAGCGCTGGTAACCCGCGCAGGAAAATATATGAACGCGCACCGATAAGCACTGAACGGTGCCGACAAGTTCCGACAAGCTTCAACACGCGCTGGTCAGCGCTGGGCGCTGCCATTTAAAATTAATAAACAACTGCGACAACACGTGCCATTACGACAGGCATATTTATTTTGATAAATATTAAAATGGATAGTGACGTGTTGATATCCTTAGTTTAAATACACATTTTCTAACAAAACCAAATCATCGTCCGATGAGTCCGACATTTTACTTGGTCTGCTTCAACCTACTTCCTTTGTGTAGAACGGACCAGCGCATTCAAGCGCCGGTAAGCGCTTATAAGTTTCCAGCTTTCTTTCTGTACACAGCTTTAGTTGGTAAAATGTATTTTATGTTGTAATTTTCATAATTGAATAAATAAAAAGAAACATTGAAATTTTATTTCACCGAATAACTACTTTTTTGTGTTATGGCTCCATCCGTTTTGTTATACCGATGATTCTGCCAACGTCAAGGTGGAGAGAGAAAGTTAGTAAAGACTTCTGGTTGGCCAGCTATGGTTTCTTTTGGAGGCTGTAAAAAAAACAACACAAGTATTAGTAAAATGTTAGTAAACATGCTATTATTTAGGAACACAGAATTACACAAATTACAATTTTAAAATTAAATTAAATTAATAAGTTTTCATGCGCGATATCCCTAATCCATATTGAAAGTGTTTTTATATTATTATACCTCTCTCTTTTGTAGACAGACTCTTAAAAAGAATGGATATAAAGAATATTTTTTATTTCTCACATATTATATGTACTTATTATCTTTATTTTAGTCCGTTAATTTAAGCAATTACTCTACGTAGGCCTCCCTCATATGCCTCCACAATGGCCGATCTCGAGCTGCTTGCAGCTCTGATGATGTCATCTGTACACCAAATAAATATTTTTAACTCGTCAAATATTTTTTATATTTTAATTTGTACATAAGTGCAATTATTATATTTACGTGCTAATTGACATCCATGGGTTATTGTTTAATTGGTTCCAGCTAAAAATCAGCACCTGGCATTATGCAGAGCTGGATCCCATTTCATCATAGATAACATCCTGTTTTTATTTATCTTATTTCCTATTTATTTTTGTGTCTTATCATTTATTGCCAAATAAAAATATTATTTGATTCTTGCTTTATGTCCCGGCTAAAGAATGGAAATTTCAGAAGGTGGATTGGTAAATTTAATATTTGAACTGTAAATTGGATTTATAATATACCAGCTTTTGTCCGGATTTTCGTCCGCGTAGATGATTTTTATGATTATTATGACTTATATATTGTCTCAATGTAGAAACTATAAACATTGCAAAGTTTTACTAAATCCGCCAGTAGTTTTAGCATGAAGGAGCAACAAACATCCAAAAATCATTCGCATTTATAATATTAGTAAGATTCAAGCCGCATTTACTTACCTTCTAAAGCCATAAGGACTGTGTTCGCACCGTGGAAGGCGTGAACTTTAGAACGGAACACTGAAGTCCCCGAGGACGGACTACTTTAATGTTTCCGCGTCACCCCGTCGCGATCACAATTGATTCACTTGTTTATATTCTGTTTTATGGCATACGGAATGAGATTTCAACTATTTTTATGGTGATTGAAAAGCTGAGTTTAAATAACAAGGGCCACTTGGTAACAGCTTGCTGCTACAGACAATTTATTGGTCGATAAATTTAGTCAGCTGCATAGACATAAAGAAATAAAGTACACAAATATGTCTAAGTGAATCGTTTTTACAAATAATGATAACATATATATTAAGATGTATTATATTCTTCTTTACTACATAGTTTAACACAAAGTCGCTTTCGACGGCCTGTCCTTATGTTCGCTTAGATCTTCTAAATTATGCATCTAATTTTTATGCGGATTTCGCTACCATTTAGCTAAATACTTCCAAATTTTATATATGTATACACATGTCTAATATATGTTTATTAAAAAAATATAAAAAATATATTTTTTGTAATAATACCGCGAAGCGAAGGAGGGTCACTAATATTATAAAAACTTAGATAATCGCCGACACATTACTCTATTATTGAACATGAATACATAAAAGGGCGTAATACGAGTACGGCAGCAAAAAAAAAAATAAACGAAAAAAATAAAAAAGGACGTGTGGCACTCGGGGACTGCCGCGGTAAAGCTATTGCATATTTTTAGTATGATTTTTTTTATCGAAACAAATAAAAAAAAACTTTACAGAATTATCTAAATAATTTTATTTTATTCTCAATGATTCATAAAAATATATACTTAATAATAAAAATGAATACTTGTAATAATTAAGACTCCTTATACTATAATCATTTTCACATTAATATTCTCTTAGATCAAAACCTTCTTACACAAATTTGACATATTATTATTATTATTGGCCGTTTAGAGAATTCGTCATTAAAAAAGTATCACCGCTGTGCCGGTCGGAGTGGGGGTGTTAGGTTTATTATTTTCGTTACGGAATTTCTGGATTTGGTCTCCACGCCCAAGGCCCGCGATAGAAGCTATGCAGTAGCTTAAAATAAATAATTTTAAACGTCAGAAAATACAATTCATCGAAAAAAGTTTCGAGTCCCAATGGCATAGTTGCCAACTACAGTTATAAAAGAGATTTTCTAACAGAAAAAAGCTAAATTATACTTTTGCTCGAACGAGTTAAAAGTCTGAAACTATATTGTAGGTGTACTAAGTTTTGAACGTGTAAGGAACATTTGCTTTTTATATTTTATTTATTTTAATCTCGGACGAAATTAACTTTTGAGTTTGTGGATGACTGTCGAGCGCAGATCCTGTGTTCGAGTCCCGGACAGGTTATGGGTGACCCTGGGATAAGTAAAACGATATTTTAAAAACCGTTTCCCTTAAGTGAGCATTATTACCTATATTTTTTTTGCAAAAATGTTTCTACTTTTGATAGGTAATAATATAAAAGATACAGATATATGTATTTACGGTATTTTTATTTATGTCGAATTAAACACGAGCCTCCAAGATTTGCATTCCACCACACACCATACGATCAACGAAGGAGTACATATAACACGCAATACTGTTAACGCACTAAGACAATGAAGTGCTAGTGAAGTGTTACTAACATAGTTTTAAGTAATATAAACTAACAAAAGTTATACCTAATTATGTACACATTGTCATTGTTATTGTTATATGTGTATCAGTCTACCGCAGTCCACTGCTGGACATACATACCTCTCTCCAAGTGCACGCCACCTAGTACAATCCTCGATATAAAGGGATAGACTGGCGAGGATGATTCGTGATTAATTTGTCAAGGGGTCCGTAGGTGAGGTAGAGCACCATATAGGCGAGCGAGCCCGACTGTGGAAGGACCTTACAGAAAACCACAGCTAAATAACACTAGCTACATAGGATGGAATTTGACTGCCTTGGTGGTGGTCCAGGAGCCGCAGTATGCACCTGCTGTGCACGTTGTGGGTTTTATTCCCACGCAGGATAAAACTTTGTGTGATCTACAAAGAGTTGTTCTTAGTCTGGGTGTACTTTGTGTCCGTTAATTGTATGTTTGTAAAGTCCCCCATGATATAGAGCTTTGTCTTGAGATTGTTCTCTAATGCGGGAGTTGTCTTTTTGAAGCAAAAAAAATAATTGAATCCTAATTTTTTTTTATGGCAAACGGTTCTTTTTATTACTTAGAGTAAACAAACATGGCCCGCCTGATGGTAAGCAGTTACCGTAGCATATAGTCTTATCATTATTTTATTAAATTACTAATACAATATAAAAAATATTTTCTTAGAAAGTTTCCATTTTACAAATTAAAATTGTTTTAAGATAAAATATCTGAGTTCATAAATCCAACTACCTTTTATTGCCCATTACAATGAACTTTATCTCTCGCATAATTTTAAGTTTCCGAGCGATTTCAGTGTCTGAAACATGCCGAGTAAATTAATCGTTATGATTTAGATGCAGACCTGTAGTATTAATGCCTCAATAGCTTTCATATTATAAATGCTCATTATTTAAAAGAAAATATGTTTAACTATGCCTGTGGCTTTTCTCGCGTATTATTTCGATAAGAAGTGGCCTGTGTCTTTTTAAAATATGTCTGCACATGGTGAAAGAATGGTCAAATATGAGTATAAGTGCGGTATTTTCCAGCATATACAAACTCACAAAAAAAATTGCTCTTCGGCAGGGGTATTCTGTAAGAGCAAAAACCGAGCCACCGCGAAAACCGAGCAAAATCTGGCTGTCAGATTGAAAATCGGTATTCCGTATGAGCAAAAACTGAGCCTTTTTGACGTTAAGTCACTAGATTGTGCCGTCACAGAGCAATCACAACTGTCAGTTTGCGATCACAACTGTCAGTTTGCCATCGCTGTTTCTTAGAGAATCAGCCGGCGGGAGTGTTGACAGAAGTGAAAACACTAGGCAAAACAAATTTTATAGCAATAAATGTTTATTTTAAATTTATCTAGACGCGTTCGCGGTCTGCTATATATACATGCATAATATATGTTGCCTCTGCATTAATATCGTGACAGTCGAAAAAACATTTTTCGGATAATTCAAGCTACTTCTCGTAACGGTGTCGCAAATACGGAGATTTTATGTCATATAAAAATATGCGTACCGTGCTAAAAGAAGTTTTCACTTTAACAATTAAAAAACAATAGGTCTAATTCACAGAACTAAATAATAAAAATAAAATAAATAAATAAATAATATGGCTGATTGCTACACTCGAATGATCGACTACGCCGTAGCTTATACCTACGAACTTCGCTACGAAAACCGTAGCACACTATAGATTGAAACTCTTCACATGTTAAGGTCAATAAACTTTGTAGAGGACAATCAATCAACATTACCCTGATACAGTCGAGCGTTTCATAATATAAATATGTATCTTTATATGAAAGTAGATAGATATATTTGATATTGTGAAGATTTACAAGAACGTACTTAATGCTCAATAGGGCTATAGAACAAATTGAAAATCAAGCCTTAAAAGCTATCTATTATATCGTCAATCATCAGTTTTTATATCAAAGATGGCAATAAAATTATTTGTAAAATTATATTTGTGTATTTGTCAGTCTTTTAATGTTGCTCAAATAACATTTTTAAAAAGCTAATGCTAGGTGTTTATGTCTGGCCAACAAAATCCTTCAAAATGTAGTTCTCAGAATAATTACGCTGAAGTAACAATGGCCTGGCTAAAGTGAAAATTTTGGCGTGGAATTTGAGTACAAGCAAGCGCATAGTGGATGCCCCACTGTAAGATTTGACAGGCGGCTGGCGATAACTAAATATATTACATACAGTTGCAAATCTTTGCCCTAGATAGATGCTGAGGGTTATTTTCTACTAAATGCCTTTTATTACTGCTTAGCGGTAGCCAGCGATTTGGTTGTGTTGCTATTATATGTTGTTATTATCACTGAAGCCCGTGAGCGACGGTTACTGCTTACAATGAGGCGGCTGGTGTGCTTAAAAATATTCTTGGAGGAATGAAACTTAAAATACTATTTCGAAATCTAAATTTCATTAACAATTGTGTCTTTTCCAATCATCATTATCGTAATCATTATCCTCCCGCCACCGATAGGGAATTCATCCTCACATTTTAGAACCTCTATCGTGCCGCACTGTATGGTTTCAGAGGCATTTCCTACCACGTACGATTAGGTTGTGGAATGAGCTCCCTGGCGAGGTTTTCCCGAGACAATATGGGATTCTTCAAGAAAAGAGTTATAAGGTTTCTAAAGGGTCGGCAACGCGCGACTGATACCCCTGGTGTTGCAAGCGTCCATAGGCTACGGTAATTACTTACCATCAGGCAGGCCGTATGGTTGTTTGCCTCCTTGGTAGTATATAAAAAAAACTCAGCCAAAAGACATTTACTGCTGAACATAGGCCTCCCCCAAAGATGGCCACAGTGTTTAGTCGTGTGCTAACCATATCCATAGGTTACCCTTTACCAGACCATTGGTTCACCTTAAAAATAATTAACATTAATCCAATAATTTCATTCTATCTAAATCAAATCCCTATACACTTGAACCATATGAAAAAATATTCTATCAATTCACTGAACAGTACTCTAAAAGCTTTTGGGACTCGGTTTAGGACAATCACGTACCTAAGCTCTGTGGAACCGCTTCAGCATAGTCTGATGAACTTTGTCATTTAATCCACCGTTTGAATCACAAAGTTTGGCTGTGAACTGACAGTATGCTAACATATTGATTATGTTAGCCACTGTTTGCCGAAAGAGAATTTGAATACATGACTGAATTGGTATTTTAGTTAAATCATAATTGTGTATAATAAACATATTTATAAACTATAGATAGGTACTATGCCTTTCCAGCAGAAACGATTTCAGTGTCTGAAACATGCCGAGTAAATTAATCGTTATGATTTAGATGCAGACCTGTAGTATTAATGCCTCAATAGCTTTCATATTATAAATGCTCATTATTTAAAAGAAAATATGTTTAACTATGCCTGTGGCTTTTCTCGCGTATTATTTCGATAAGAAGTGGCCTGTGTCTTTTTAAAATATGTCTGCACATGGTGAAAGAATGGTCAAATATGAGTATAAGTGCGGTATTTTCCAGCATATACAAACTCACAAAAAAAATTGCTCTTCGGCAGGGGTATTCTGTAAGAGCAAAAACCGAGCCACCGCGAAAACCGAGCAAAATCTGGCTGTCAGATTGAAAATCGGTATTCCGTATGAGCAAAAACTGAGCCTTTTTGACGTTAAGTCACTAGATTGTGCCGTCACCGAGCAATCACAACTGTCAGTGTGCGATCACAACTGTCAGTTTGCCATCGCTGTTTCTTAGAGAATCAGCCGGCGGGAGTGTTGACAGAAGTGAAAACACTAGGCAAAACAAATTTTATAGCAATAAATGTTTATTTTAAATTTATCTAGACGCGTTCGCGGTCTGCTATATATACATGCATAATATATGTTGCCTCTTTGCATTAATATCGTGACAGTCGAAAAAATATTTTTCGGATAATTCAAGCTACTTCTCGTAACGGTGTCGCAAATACGGAGATTTTATGTCATATAAAAATATGCGTACCGTGCTAAAAGAAGTTTTCACTTTAACAATTAAAAAACAATAGGTCTAATTCACAGAACTAAATAATAAAAATAAAATAAATAAATAAATAATATGGCTGATTGCTACACTCGAATGATCGACTACGCCGTAGCTTATACCTACGAACTTCGCTACGAAAACCATAGCACACTATAGATTGAAACTCTTCACATGTTAAGGTCAATAAACTTTGTAGAGGACAATCAATCAACATTACCCTGATACAGTCGAGCGTTTCATAATATAAATATGTATCTTTATATGAAAGTAGATAGATATATTTGATATTGTGAAGATTTACAAGAACGTACTTAATGCTCAATAGGGCTATAGAACAAATTGAAAATCAAGCCTTAAAAGCTATCTATTATATCGTCAATCATCAGTTTTTATATCAAAGATGGCAATAAAATTATTTGTAAAATTATATTTGTGTATTTGTCAGTCTTTTAATGTTGCTCAAATAACATTTTTAAAAAGCTAATGCTAGGTGTTTATGTCTGGCCAACAAAATCCTTCAAAATGTAGTTCTCAGAATAATTACGCTGAAGTAACAATGGCCTGGCTAAAGTGAAAATTTTGGCGTGGAATTTGAGTACAAGCAAGCGCATAGTGGATGCCCCACTGTAAGATTTGACAGGCGGCTGGCGATAACTAAATATATTACATACAGTTGCAAATCTTTGCCCTAGATAGATGCTGAGGGTTATTTTCTACTAAATGCCTTTTATTACTGCTTAGCGGTAGCCAGCGATTTGGTTGTGTTGCTATTATATGTTGTTATTATCACTGAAGCCCGTGAGCGACGGTTACTGCTTACAATGAGGCGGCTGGTGTGCTTAAAAATATTCTTGGAGGAATGAAACTTAAAATACTATTTCGAAATCTAAATTTCATTAACAATTGTGTCTTTTCCAATCATCATTATCGTAATCATTATCCTCCCGCCACCGATAGGGAATTCATCCTCACATTTTAGAACCTCTATCGTGCCGCACTGTATGGTTTCAGAGGCATTTCCTACCACGTACGATTAGGTTGTGGAATGAGCTCTCTGGCGAGGTTTTCCCGAGACAATATGGGATTCTTCAAGAAAAGAGTTATAAGGTTTCTAAAGGGTCGGCAACGCGCGACTGATACCCCTGGTGTTGCAAGCGTCCATAGGCTACGGTAATTACTTACCATCAGGCAGGCCGTATGGTTGTTTGCCTCCTTGGTAGTATATAAAAAAAACTCAGCCAAAAGACATTTACTGCTGAACATAGGCCTCCCCCAAAGATGGCCACAGTGTTTAGTCGTGTGCTAACCATATCCATAGGTTACCCTTTACCAGACCATTGGTTCACCTTAAAAATAATTAACATTAATCCAATAATTTCATTCTATCTAAATCAAATCCCTATACACTTGAACCATATGAAAAAATATTCTATCAATTCACTGAACAGTACTCTAAAAGCTTTTGGGACTCGGTTTAGGACAATCACGTACCTAAGCTCTGTGGAACCGCTTCAGCATAGTCTGATGAACTTTGTCATTTAATCCACCGTTTGAATCACAAAGTTTGGCTGTGAACTGACAGTATGCTAACATATTGATTATGTTAGCCACTGTTTGCCGAAAGAGAATTTGAATACATGACTGAATTGGTATTTTAGTTAAATCATAATTGTGTATAATAAACATATTTATAAACTATAGATAGGTACTATGCCTTTCCAGCAGAAACTGATTTATTTAGCTATTATATATTTTTAACTTTAAGAAAGTTGCAAGCCCGAATTTCGGGGAAGGATCTCCACCTTTCAGAAGACCACAGCTAAATAACTGCACCCAATGGTGTAGTATGTTCCTGTGTTTGTGTGTGAGTGTTATCACAACTGTCAATTTTACTAAAAAAAAGCATATGCTCATAAATCCTGCCAACAAATAAAAAGGGTATAAAATCTTTTAAATCAATCAAAATCAATATTCAAACAATAGTGGATTTTTATTTTAAATTTCTGTTTTTATTAGTTATCGTACCTACTAAAGCATGTACATGCATATCCAATCAAATTGCCTTATTTTCTTTAGTTGCATCAAATAAATGTTTCTTTTTTTTCTTTCATCCAGTTAACACTTTAAACAAACAATAAATAATTTAACTAAAAGACCATTATGTATAAGTCGTTCAACCATAAAAACTAAACGTGGATTCTCTTTGAGTCTCCCTGCGTTATTCATGAGGGTTGATGCAGTAGCGGTGAAGTTTAGTAGATAAGTGAACTTCGCTGTACCCAGACACTGATTCATCCAACTAATGTTTATATATTTATTTTGTAGGAAAGTTGGCAGCTCGACGTCGCCAAGGTAATATGTAGAGATAGAAGTTTTAGAAGTCATAGTATTATGAAAATATTATAATAAAAAAATGGGTTGGCAACACGCAGGTGATACCTCTGGTATTGCAAGCGTCCATGGGCTATGGTAACTGCTTAACATCAGGCGGGTCGTATGCTTGACACCCATGTAGTATAAAAAAAAAGAGAGGTAGGGCATAATATGAGCAAGCCCCACTGGGGAAAGGACCTCTACCTTACAGAAGACCACAGACAAATAACTACACACTACAATTTTCTTTATTTCTTACAAAAAAAAAAAAATTGCTCAGATAAAACTTTAACTCGTGCGAAATCGGAGCGGGCCGCTACTATCTTATAAAAAAGATAAAGAACTTCAAGTGTTATTTTTATTTTAAACTTAATGTTCTAGCAAATAAGTATTAAATTCTAAATGCATATTATTATTATATAGCATTGTTAAAATATAAAATGTTGTTGTGCCCGAGTCCATAATGAACTTAGCTTTAAGCCACTTTTACCACCTAATATCACATTGTGGAATGCAAATAAATTATATAAATATGACAAAAAAAGGGTCAAATTATGCTCTTTGATAAACATACTTACCTACCTTAGTTTGAATACGTATAAGAAACTTAAAATAGATGACTCTTAAGGCTGCTCGCCCACTACCGATAATATGTGACCGACTTTTTGTAGGATGCAGGGTAGTAGTATCTTGTGAATTGTATCGTCTAGCTATTAGATCATTATTTTTGAATATGGAAAACATTCGGTGACGATAACGCGAGTTCCATGATTTTTGTTCACCCAAAAAGTTTAAATATGGAAAGTGTTCGATGACGATGACGCGAGTTCCATGATTTTTGTTCACCCAAAAAGTCTGAATATGAATAACGTTCGGTGACGATGACGCGAGTTCCATGATTTTTGTTCACCCAAAAAGTTTGAATCTGGAAAACGTTCGGTGACGTTGACGCGAGTTCCATGATTTTTGTTCACCCAAAAAGTTTGAATATGGAAAACATTCGGTGACGGTAACGCGAGTTCCATGATTTTTGTTCACCCAAAAAGTTTGAATATGGAAAACGTTCGGTGACTATGACGCGAGTTCTATGATTTTTCACCCTAAAAGTGCTCAACGCGCCTAAAGAAGTTTTCACTTTAAAAATAGAACGTACTTATTGCAATAGCGCAACGCACACGACCTACAGAAATACAGTCAGAAATATATTAAAAACAAAATATAACCGGCCCGCTGATTCTCTAAGAAACAGCGATGGCAAACTGACAGTAGTGATCGCAAAACTGACAGTTGTGATTGTTCGGTGACGGCACAATCTATTGACTAAACGTCAAAAAGGGCTCTTACGGAATACCAATTTTCAATCTGACAGCCAGATTTTGCTCGGTTTTTGCGGTGGCTCGGTTTTTGCTCTTACGGAATACCCCTGCCGAAGACAATCGGTGAGCGATTGTAAAACCGACATTCTACAATCGGTCGTGGGCGAACAGCAACTAAAACTAAAACCAACGTTCATAACCGTAGCTTTATTAAGCGTATATTGAAATAGTTTATAGTTGATATTCCATTTAGTAAACACTTCGAGGCTATAACCGGTGATATAATGAATATTAAAGTTAATAATAAATATGAAATTCATGTATGTATGTGTACCGAGAATTGTAGCCTATGTAAGTTTTAGAGTTGTTTATAAAACTTGAATAATAAAATCGATTAATGGGATCAGGACCAATCACAACATACATGTTTACCTAAACTAATAAAATCCTCTTATAAAGAGGAGAGATTTGACTTTTTTTTCTTTGTTACAATTTAACTTAAAAACTACTGAACCGATTTTAAAAAAATATTTCATCATTAGAAAGCTACATTATCAGAGATAAAAAGTAGCCTATGTGCTATTCCAGACTATAATTTATCTGTATGCCAAATTTCATCCAGATCCGTTCAGTAGTTATTGCGTGAAAGAGTAACAAACATCCATCCATCTATCCTTACTCACAAACTTTCAAATTTATAATATTAGTAGGATTATTGCATTTTGATCCACACTACTACTACTGCGCAGTGACCAATATATCTCGTACATAAATCATTATAAATTTCATGCACGTACCACGACATGTGGGTCCGTTCTCGCGCAGATTGTAGTCACATGGTTAATGCAATAGGATATAGAATTATTTTACATTTATATGATTTACTAGCTGATGCCCGCGGCCCCGCCCGCGTAGATGTCGGTTACCGCTGTAAAAATAATCTATCTCTGTGCCAAATGTTATCCAGATCCGTTCAGTAGTTTTTTCGAGAAAGAGAAACAAACATCCATCCATCGATACTTACAAACTTTCGTGTTTATAATATTAGTAGGCTTGGTATACTGGTAGCTCCTTAGGACAGATAAACGAAGAAGGCTATCCTTAATTAAGAGGAAATAAGGCACAAAAACCACTGGACCGATTTAAAAAAAACATTTCATCATTAGAAAGCTACATTATCAGCGAGTAACATAGTAGGCTATATTTTATAGAAAAAAAAAACGGAATCCCTACGAAAATTAAATCAGGCAGACAATATCCACTGCAAGAGGGGGAAAACTCGGAACAAACCCTATACCAACCCGTCTGGCCAGCGTAGTATAGTAGGCTAATATCCCTCCAAGTGTATGGAGGAGACCCGTGCCCAGCAGTGGGACGTCTATGGGTTGAGACGAGAAGGCACAAAAGATTTTTTTTGTGATTTAGAGACATGTTATTTTGTAATCTGGACAGAAACTAGCCATCAGCGTCGAAGATAATATAGGGCACAAGTGTGTTTGCAACCACAGTTGCACCCTTTATTCCCTTATTCTTATAGTCCAATGATACGCAAATCCAAAAGTCTTCTGTAAGGTGGAAGCCCTTCCCCAATCGGGCTTGCTCGCTAGTATGGTGTCCTACCTCTCTTCATTTAAATAATAATATTATAATATAATAGCTTCGTCAACATATTGGAGATTATTAAATGTAAATTGAATGATTTTGACTGGGCGCTGGGCGCAGCGTGAACCTATAACATTTAACCAAATCACATTAAATAATACAACTTGGTTAATTCAGTTAAAATATTCATTGAGCGGTATTTAATATTAATTGACTGACAAATTATTTAAATTCTCTTTGATGTTTAAGTTGTGTTGTTATTGATTTGGTTGTATTACTCACAGAGGTAACTACAATGACAATTTATACTTTAAAATCAATAGAAACCCATTTATGTCCACGATGTTCACAGCTGAGTGAAAATTTTCTGTCCTTTACCAGGAGAGCTAATAGGGCTTATACTGACGGACGCACGCACGTACGCACTCTCGCTTACACTGACGCACGCACGCACGCACGCACGCACGCACTCACTCACTCACGCACGCACGCACTCACGCACGCACGTACGCACATACTGACGCACGCATGCACACACAAATTGAAGCACGCACGCACACACATACTGACGCATGCACGCACGCATGCACGCACACACACACATACAGTTGCGATAACGCAATGAAGTACTATACAAGCTCTACCGTTTAAAAAGTCAGATTATATTCCACTTGGCTATTAATGATGCTATAGAGATAACAATTACATCCAATGAATAACTTCTGGGTCAGGTTCAGGTTTATCACTTTAGTAATTAATATTTACAAAACTAAAATACACCAAATTTGTAACTACTAATGTTTTATGTTACGAAATGTTATCAAAATAATCTATCAGGTACACTGGCTATCACATCTTAATCGAAGTCTTATGCTGGCACACAACTGATTAAAACAAATAGAAAAGAACCTCCGCAATCCAAAGGGATAAAGACTTTCTAAGGTTAGATCAATTGCCAAGAGATTTAAAAGATTGAATGTCTATAGTTAGTAGATGTAGCTGTACAATGTTTATGTTTGCTGAAATTGAAACTCTGTTTGTTCTAGGACGTAAACTAGTTTTAGAAATCTAAAGTACTTAATAGAAATTGGACTGAGAGTAGTTGTTGTTTTATATAAACTTAGGGCAGCTTTGTGAAATTAATGTGTTTATTTTTGTTAGAGTCAAGTACTACCGTGATTTTTTTTACATATCCATTTGGGGTATCCCCCCTCCTCCCCCTGCGAGGTATGAATGGTGGTAATTTGGATATGTGAAAAAAAACACGGTAGTAGCATATATAATGAAATTAAAAGGAAATCTATCACAGCTAAGTAGACTTCACAATTTTAGAGGTAATAGCCGATAGCCGATTAACTTAAAAAATAAATGTTAGAGAAGTCAAAATTAGATTAGGTCTTGAATCAAGTCGCCTGAATAATACAAATCTCCAACTGTGGGGTTTTGTCTCTAGCCTCTCTATATATCTATAATTTCCCGTAGTTTTTTCGTTATTAAAAAACACGAATAGTGGAAATAAGTAGTTTTTTTTAATTTTCGTAGTTTGCAATATGTGTTGGAGTAGAAATACCTGGCCATATTAAAATAATCAGTAGGTAAGGTTAGGCTAGAACTGCGACCCCCTACACACAAGCCAAGCGAGCGAAGCGAGCGTGCCATGGTAGCGGTCGGCGAGTGTCAGAACCAAGTATTTAGGTAGGTACATAATTATAATTTTATATCTACCAAATTTCAACATTCAATATAAGTGAGGGGCCGTATGCTTGTTATTCACCGTAGTAGTACAATCTAAGAAGCTCTTTTCATAGAGTTAAGATTTCTTTACACTGTGTTAATAGTATACAAAAGTACAGCCAGATGTATCTCGTTAGGTAAAGCCGAAACAATTGCTGATTGAAACAAAAGACTAGTTAGTTACTTTAAAACTTCATTGTAACATTGGATCAATTTGGAGTTGAGTGCGAATAGCGATAATTCATGTATTGCTAATTGTACGCGACATCGCGAAAACAAACGAAATGGGTGGCTGTCTGTAGGGGCTATTGTGATTAACGAGAATATTACGATATTATTGAGTGAACTGAACGTCTGTTTTATGTATTTATAATAATTACTAGCTTTTACCCGCGACTTCGTCCGCATAAGTTTTTTTGTTTTCTCCCGGCTGTAAGTCCCCCTGCAACAATGTCCCACTATCGTGTTCCAGTCCTCAACTTCACATCAAAATTTGTTCAAAAGCAACCTAAGCTACATAATGGATAGCTCCGAATGTTTCCTTAGTAAATATAAAAAGTAAATAATGTAAATCGGTTTAAAATACTACTAACTACCTACCTGCCAACCCCCGATGTTAGACAGTGTGACATCCACAACAGTATAATAATGTAGGAAGCTAAAAATAAGAGGCCTTATTACTGTAGTACATTTTTGTAAACTATGTTCTTTGTTTTTCCCTCTCTGGCCAACACATGAAGATTCTGTGGACTTGAAACACGTGAGCAAGCCACGTATAATTGTCCGTGAGAAAAACAACTCTTTTCTAAATTAATGCCGGCTACTTTTAATGTTTGCCCCTGAGATTTATTTATCGTCATAGCGAATGCGATTTTCAGCGGAAACTGTAATCTCTTAAACTGGAATGGCAAATCTGTCGGAATTATGGGTATACGGGGGATTAAAACGTTCTCTCCTTTTGCCATTCCAGTCATAATGATTGCTTTTACAATATTGCGACCGAGGTGTGTTACTTGCAACCGTGTGCCATTACACAGTCTTGGTGCATCTAAATTCCGCATCAAAAGGTCAGGAACGCCTACTTTCAGCCTCAGTTTGTGTGAAGGTACTCCCGACAGTTCTAAACAATTAAGAAATTCTACAGGGTATGATGTTACTTGTTCAGTATCCATTACAGTGTCTACAGAGAGAAACTCAACAATATCACCTTCCACGCGTGACATAAATTGCTCGTTTATCTGTCCCACCATTTCATTCGTCGGCGCTAAAATTGCTCTTTCACATAACCATTCTCTATTCCTCATATTAGTTAGCAGTTCGCTATAGACGAAGTTATTTAGATCATCTGGATTATGCACAACATTGCAGAATTCACGATCCAATGTAATCATGCCATTACCATCCTTTGCCATACGATCTTCTCCAATTTTAAGAAGAGCAGCAGCATATTGTCCAGATTGTACATCATTGTGTAGTTGCACTCTCATATTTGTAGACAGACTAAACGTTTTTACGTGCACCCATAACGTTGACGCTTTTAAACACGCATTTATTTCATCTGCAGGGATGCCTTTAGTGATAACCGGCAAAGTCTGTCTAAAATCGCCCGCTAAAAGTACCACCATCCCCCCCATGATATTTGGATTACTCTTGATGTCTTTCAAAGTCCGATCTAGAGCTTCAATTGCTCTTTTATGGGACATAGTACACTCATCCCAAACTAATAATTTACATTGCTGCAACATACGTCTACGCTTGCTGTTTTTACTTATATTACAGACTGGCATTTCTTCATGAGCTAAGTTTAATGGCAGTTTAAGCACCGAATGTGCCGTTCGACCACCATTGAGCAGAGTGGCGGCTATTCTGGAAGAGGCAACTGCTACAGCAATTCCTTTATCTTTTCGGATTTGCGCTAAAAGCAAGTTTAAAAGAAAGGTTTTTTCCGTGCCTCCGGGAGCATCCAACAATTTCTGTGGTGTAGGTAATTAGATTTTATCTGTATGTAATGTAACAGTCAGTTGAATAAAAAATCGTATACAAATCAGATCAATAGTTTTGGCGTAATGTGATTCTAGACAGAGTTTTAATGTTGTAGATAGGTAGCTGTGTATAGGTTCCTGTGGGAATGAGATATTTTCCCGAAGTAAAAAGTAGTCTGAATTTTGGTACCTTCCTACCCTATAAGTTAAGTAGTGTGATGGAATGTCGCTAAGTTCCGATCCAAGTAAAACTGTTAAATAAAGACAGTTGCATCAAAATTTTATCGTAAATTCCCTAAATTATGGCGCCTACCGACCCTCTAAGTTAGAAAAGTGATCAAATACTAACTTGAAGTCTTAGTAACACTCAGTTAAAAAAAAATAACATCAAAATCATTTCAGTAGCTATGGCGACATGCGCTTCTTGACACGATCACGCTAGATTTCCGCGAGAATGAGGTATTTTCCCGCCGTAAAAAGTAGCCTGTGTCCGTGCCTAGGATCCTATCTTTATATTAACCAAGTCTTATAAAAATCCGTTCAGACGTTAAGGCGTGAATGAGGTAAACTTTTAAAACAAACGATTAAAAATCACTAACTTAATTAGTTTTCTGCCTACTGCCTACGCTTTAAGTACGATGGCGTGATCATTTTGATCTTATATCCGTTTTTAGGTAACCATCTATTACCTTACTAAATTTCATCAAAATCTGTTCAGCCGTTTAGACGTGAAAGAGCAAAAGTCCCAACTAGAGATGGGCAGAGGGTTAAAACCCAATGGGTGTTTATGGGTTTAAACCGGGTTTTTTGGGTCTTTACGGGTTTAAACCCAAATAAAGACCCAAATAGCGGGTTTAAATTATAATAGTATTTTTTTTCTATTTCTAAGCCTTTTATTATCAGTTCTAGTAAGTAAATCAGTTGCCCGAAGGCCCATGAAAATCATTTTGTGGTAGAAATGGTAGAAAGTGACCAACCTTTTTGACTTATTGGTCGAGGTGTACCAAAGGGGACGCACAAAAGATAACAAAAAATATTTTTCCTTAAAATAACGAAAAATATAGGATTCAAAAAGAGACTGACGGACAAAATTGTGAAAAAAATAATTTTTGGGACTTAAAAAAAATTCGATCAAATTTGTATGGAGCTTTGACTTAAAATAATTTTGAAGCAGTTCATAAAGGAATTGACACTTGTTATATTTTTCACTTTTTAACTCTCACCTTGTGTATCAAACTAGAAATTTCGATCGATTTTGTATTATTTTTTTATTTATTCTTGAAAAATAAATATGCTAGTATGTAGCCAGCAGCATCAAAGCTTGTGGCAGGGAGGGGGCCAAATTTTCATTATTTTTGCGATAGCACGCTCCATTTTTGAGATACCGAGCTAATATTGGTTGAAATTTACGCACAGATTCGTTGAATCAGTGTCGCCGGAGATCCGCTTCGCGGGTCTCCTACTTCTGGGTGGTTTAAAAAAAAATAACCACGAAGGATAAGCCTTCTAACCTTTTTTTTTTTTGTACAGGGGAAATGCTTTATTCATACCGCCCCGCTCGGGGAAGCGAAGTGGTTATGTCAGACTCTCCGGCCTAAAGATGGTAGGCGGCCACACACGGCCCACAGGAGGGGTTTTATTTTTAGCCCAATTACATGATGCAATAATAAAAATAGTGATTTAAAAAAAAGAAACCTGCACCCTCTTTGATACACAAGGGGAGTGAAAAAGTGAAAAAATTTACAAATGTAAATTCCCTTATAAACTGCTTCAAAATGATTCTAAGTCGAAGCTCCATACAAATTTGATCGAAATTTTTTTAAGTTCTTTTTTCATATTTTTTTACCTATATTTCAAAATCTTGCCTTAAAAATTAATTTCTCGTTACTTAGAGAAAAAAAAATTGTTGGTGCACCGCACCCCCTTTGCTACACCCTGACCGATTTATTTTGTTGTAAGGGGAGCAACGTAGATATTTATTGTTACATCATGTTAACACTATTAAAAGACCAGGAAAAGTTTAAACCCATCTTTTTAGCATCTCATAGTCGGTAGAAACGTGTTTTTCGTGGTAAACAATTGCAGCTTGGTGCGGCCGTGTTTATTTATTGACGTCACACATTTCAAAACACTCGGGAAATCACGATGAATGTAATGGTAAATACCTTAATAAAAAATCGTCCAGTAATTTGGACGATATGAGTTAATAAAGATAATTTATCCGTATATATCGGTCCGTATACTCGCTAAAAACATTACATAGTACCAGACGGATAAAAAAAGTAGTAAATATTTTGTAACAATTTATATTTTAACAAATTTTAGGTTTATTATTATTTAAAAGGTGAAAATAATAAAAACCCGAATAAACACCCACGGGAAGAAATTTATCGGGTTTTAACCGGGTTTAAACCCAATAAAAGATTTAAACCCGGTCTTTTGCCCATCTCTAGTCCCAACATTAACGACTAAAAATCACTAACTCAATTTAGTTATCTGCCTACTGCCTACCCCCTAAGAACGATGGCGTAATTATTTATAGCCTATGACCATTTCTAGGTTATCATCTATTACCATACCAAATTTCATCAAAATCCGTTCAGCCGTTTAGGCGTGAAAGAGTAACAGACAGACAGACAGACAGACAGACAGAGTTACTTTCGCATTTATAATATTAGTATGGATTAGCTTACTTACCTACCAGAGGCATTAATTTATATTTGTTTACAAGTCCACCCCAATAACTAACACTATTGTACCTTTAAACCAAGTTCAAAAATGTTTATTTTTAATTACCTTACATTTAAAAAAAAACATTTTTAAACTGTTACTTAATTACTCGTTTTTGTTAATATTAAAAATCATTTTAATTTTTTTTTTGTTTTTATCCATGGTCTCTTTTGTAACTGTTTCGTGTATTTGTTTTACGATGATTTTTCTTACAGTCTTAAAAAAAGAGAATGTTATCAATTCGTTAGTATTTGCCGATGTATGTTCTAATATTAAACAACCTATCCATAGGGAATTGGAAATTTTGCACCTTCACACTGGCAACTTTGTAACCTAGTTAGGAAAACAGAACCGTAACCACTTTATTTGTAAGCCGTGTGGTGTCGGCGGAATAGAATAACACCACCCCATATCTTCCCGTGGGTATCGTAAGAGGCGATTAAGGGAGTGTGCAAAAGTACTGACCGCTTGTAACTTTTTCACAATATACTGTTCCAACAGTCCAAGTCTTTTTCCGGTCGTAACGGTCCCCGTTCCACTGGGCTCAGAAAGGCAAGGATGAGTATGTGCACTTGTGTTTTGCGCGCGCATTTGTGCACACTAATATATCCTGCGCAACTGACCGCTTCCATATAAAGGACTCCGATGTCAACATAGTCCTACGGCGATGGGAGGAGGTAGAGAGGCTTGACGTGATGCTCGTTGGGTTTTGTCTGACTCCTGCACGTAGGCGGCCTTGGGGGTGTAGTATTTACATCGTGGTCGTTCCTGCTCTGCATCGGGGTGACGGAGCGGGCTCGGCAGCACCCAGGGTGACAAAGCAGCCCTATTTAGGGAGGCGCTGCTTTCCTCACTCAGCTGGGGAGGGGGCTAGAAAAGGTGCTCTAAACAAATGCTCACTCCAACCCATAAGGAGGGTAGCAACCGCGGCTGCCTCTGCATCCAATATTCGCGGTCGACGCCACAAGAAAATAAAAGATAAATCATCACTACCAATGACGTTTGGCGCGTGGAATGTTAGAACACTTCTTGACCGCGAGGCAAATGCCTGCCCTGAGCGAAAGACTGCTATTGTATCTCGAGAACTTCATCGCTATAAAGTAGATGTGGCTGCACTCAGCGAAACACATCTACCCGATGAAGGAGAGCTGGTAGAACACGGTGGTGGGTATACTTTCTTTTGGAAAGGACTCACTTCCTCAGAGCCGCGAAGGTCAGGTGTAGGCTTTGCTGTCAAAAATAAGCTCACTGGACAGCTACAGGAGTGTCCTGTGCACATTTCTGACCGCATTACCACACTACGCCTTCATATGGAACATGACAACTTCCTAAATGTTATCAGTGTCTATGCTCCTACGCTAGACAAGTCTGATGAAATTAAGGATAAATTTTACGAAGAACTGACGCAGTGCATAGATCGTATTCGTCCGAGGGAAGAGATCCTACTCTTGGGTGATTTTAATGCCAGAGTAGGACGCGATTTCGAAGCCTGGCCTAAAGTTCTGGGTAGACATGGTGTTGGTAATATGAACAGCAACGGACTACTGTTGCTTAATCTTTGTGCACAACTCGACCTTGCAATTACGAACACTATGTTCAGATTGCCTGCCAAATACAAGACAACGTGGATGCACCCAAGGTCAACACACTGGCACCTTATTGACTATGCAATCGTACGTCAGAGAGATGTTCGGCAAGTTCAAGTCACTCGTGTCATGCGTGGTGCTCACTGTTGGACTGATCACCGGCTTGTAGTTACTAAGTTATGTATTCGTCTTCGACGTCCTTGTAGATCGATAAGACCAAAACTGGAGCGTCTAAACATTGAACGACTCCAAAATGTAAACACGAGGGCAAAATATGCCGAAACATTGAGCACTGCTTTGCTGCCTCTCGATCTAAAATCTAGTGGATTTAGAACTGTCTGGGAATCCCTGTGTACTCATATTCTTGACACTGCTAGAACTACTTTGGGTCTGAGCGTCCGAAAACATGAGGACTGGTTTGATGTGAATGATGGGGTATTAACGGACGCTATTAATAAACACCGGCGGCTCCTAAGGCGGCACAGTGGACGACGTCGTGTTGGAAGTGTTACGGAGATACGTCATAGTGGCTTGGAGCTGCGTAAACTTGCACGAAACGCAAAGGAAAAATGGTGGCAGGAGAAGGCTCATTATATACAGTGGCTCGCTGATACCAACCAGCTAGGTGAGTTTTATACTGAAGTACGAAATTTACTCGGTACATCCTCAATGGCAAAAGTTCCACTTAGGCCGACTAGTGGCGAAGGGCTTCTTAAAAGTAGGAAGGAAATACTCGAGCGCTGGGCTGAGCATTTCGACAGCTTGCTCAACGTGGATCACTCTGTTGACCTAGACCACGTTCGCTCCCTACCTCAACAAACTTATGCCCTCGAGCTTGACGAGCCAGTCTCATTTGATGAGGTTGCTCGTGCTATTATACAACAGCAAAATAAACGTGCGGTTGGTGTTGACTCTATACCTGGAGAAATATTGAAATACGGCGGTGAGGATTTGTTTTCAGCGATGTGGGAACTCTTTGTCGATATGTGGGAACAGGAGCGAGTCCCTAACACTTTTAAAGTGTCTCTTATTCGGGCCCTTTATAAAGGCAAAGGTGACCGCGCTGATTGCAATTCCTACCGTGGTATTTCATTATTATCAGTGCCTGGAAAAGTCTTCGCCAGAGTTCTTTTAAACCGCCTCAGAGAATTATCTGAAAAGATTTTGCCAGAATCCCAGTTTGGTTTCCGACCTGATCGTGGTACGTGTGAGGCAATTTTCTCAGTGTGTCAATTACGAGAAAAAAGCAGAGAACAGGGTCGAAATATGTATCTCTGTTTTGTTGACCTTGAAAAAGCGTTTGATAGTGTGCCACGTGAAGCCCTTTGGATAGTGTTACAGAAAGTTGGATGCACGGAGAAGTTTGTTAGACTTCTGAGACTCTTGCATGACGACATGCAGAGCTGCGTCGCTGTAAATGCTGATCAGTCAGAGTTCTTCCCTGTTACCTGTGGGGTGAAACAAGGGTGTGTTCTTGCACCCACACTCTTCGCATTATACTTTGCAGTCGTAGTCCGGGAAGTCTTGCAGACAACTTCTGAAGGTATCCGCATCCGTTTTCGTACTGATGGAAATGTTTTTTTTGTTTTTTTTTTCAAGGCACGTCCACCATGTGCAATCAATTATAATTTCTGTAATGGTGTGCTCACCTGCCCGCAATGTGCGCGTACGTTTAGTAATAAGATAGGCTACATTAGTCATATTCGAGCACATCAACGCCATGAATCAGAACGGAGTTGAAGAGGTCGCCATGGCCGAAATCGGTCGAGGAAGTAGTAGTATTTGTAAATATAAAACTACTGTCCATACATAACACTGTATCAGCCCATCAGTTTAAAATGAATAAATGTTTTTTTCACTAGACTAGAACTGTTCTAATATCGTTCCTCTTTATACATTCTTCGTCTCCTGAAAATGTTTTACAATTCAATGAAGCGTCGCCCCAGCTGTTAATTGGGGGCGTTTTAATGAATATCAATTGACCGTGAGGGGGCGCCCCTGGCGACTCACTCAATAGTTCCCGGGTTCGAAACTGTGGCACATTATCTCTACGATTTTTACCAGCATTGTGATACATGCCGCCATTGTAATCTCACCATGATATTTTGAATATAGGACATAATTATCTTTAAATTAAATTGGCAAAAGAGCTGACGGCCCGCTTGATGGTAAGTGCTAAGCAGTTACCGTGGCCTATGGATATTTATAATACCAGATGTATCATTTGCGTGTTGCCGACCGTTGTGGATGCGAGAAGCCAAGGTTTCTCCTAAATGACGTGCAGTTAGCGAGGTCCTGGACTTCTGACGATAACGTGAGTTCCATGATTTTTGTTCACCCAAAAAGTTTGAATATGGAAAGCTTTGGCGACGATGACGCGAGCTCCATGATTTTTGTTCACCCAAAAAGTTTGAATATAGAAAGCGTATGGTGACGATAACGTGAGTTCCATGACTTTTGTTCACCCAAAAAGTTTGAATATAGAAAGCGTATGGTGACGATAACGTGAGTTCCATGACTTTTGTTCACCCAAAAAGTTTGAATATAGAAAGCGTATGGTGACGATAACGTGAGTTCCATGACTTTTGTTCACCCAAAAAGTTTGAATATGGAAAGCTTTGGCGACGATGACGCGAGCTCCATGATTTTTGTTCACCCAAAAAGTACTCAACGCGCCTAAAGAAGGTTTCACTTCAAACACATTCATCAATTTAAAATATAAGGTCAAAATTCAGACATATACTAAAAATAGCTTTAAAATATAGACCACTGTTGTTTTTTTTTTAAACATATTAAATCTTTTTGCATCATCAACATAATACACAGAAATAATAAGTTATCCTATACAATAAAAATAGTATGGTCACTTCACATATACATTAAGTTCGTGTATTAAACATTGACAGGTATGTTTGTGTCAGAATGCACAGCTCGCGGGAACTTTTATGTATGACAGTGGAATTTAATTATTTTATCATGAGACGGAACGATTTTATTTTATTAAATAGGTTTGCCGATAATTTTTGGTTAATCTACAAACTAGTAATGCATAAAGGTAGGTGACTATACAAGCAAGTATATCTATAAGATTTTCATCTCCTCAAATCTATACTAATATTATAAAGTTGAAGAGTTTGTTTGTTTGGTTGAACGCGCTAATCTCAGAAAGTACTGGTTCGATTAGAAAAATCTTTTTTTGTTGAATAGTGCATTTATTCAGGAAGGCTATAGGCTATATAACATCACGCTATGGTAACTAGGAGCGGAGCAGTAGTGAGATATGTTGCAAAATCGGGGAAAATATTCCAAATTACCACGCGGACGAATAGTGTTACTATATTTTTTTATCATATATAGATATATAGATATATTATTAAGTTTTCGTAGAGATCCCGTAATTTTTTATAAATAAAATAAAGCCTATGTTACCCGAAGATAATGTAGCTTTCTAATGGTAAAAGATTTTTTGAAATCGGTCAGGAAGTTTTAGAATTAAATCGTAACAAAAAAATAAACAAACAAAAATCTTTATAATATTAGTAATATTAGATATTATAATGACTGGTCCCGACTAACTGATTCATCTACGCGGAGTCGAGACTGATGGGGCTCCAAACTTGCTTTTTCACACAAAGGTTTCTGACCACGAAAATGAGCAGCAAAGAAGGGATTTTTGAAAATTCATTCCCTAAACGTATAAAAAATCGTCTCTGAATGCCCGGCTGAAGTCGGGACTGGCCGCTAGTAAAGTATACCTAGCATATTATTATAAATAATATGTTTGACCAATTATTAAAGCGTTTAATAGCAACACATGGCTTGTTCCTTAGTGCGGGAGTTGCCATTTTTTATTAAAAAAAAAGAAAATAAAACAGCTGTAAGTAAATTAAAATGAATATTTTATCATCTCAACCCATAAACGTTCCACTGCTAGGCACGGGTCTCCTGCAAACACTTGGAGGGATATTAGCCTACTATACCACGCTGGCCGGACGGGTTGGAATAGGGTTTTATTTCGGGTTTTCCCTCTCTTCCGGTGGATATTGTCTGCTAGACTTACTCCCTTAGTAGACTCTTACGACACCCTCGGGATAGAAAGGGGTGGTGACATTTGTATTCTTAATCCGTCACCACACGGATAATGAATATTTACGAAGTAAAAACTAATGATTTGATTCAGTAAGTTGAAGTCAAAGTCCTTTAGTTAGACCTTTACCACATAGTAAATCTTTAGTAATTTGTGCCTTTACTTTGACTGTACTTTTATTAAAATATTTTCCAGGACTTTATTCTTCTTCTTATCGTTTGGTTAGTGGCCAACCTGGTGGTGAGTTATTTAGATCGCCCATATTTAGGCCTCTGTCGTGATCTAACGACTGAAAACAGTCGGGACCGACTTTTAACGTGTCCTCCGAAGCACGGAGACCACTATGCGGTCACCCATCTATAGGGTTACCGCGCCCTTGGTAGCTTAACCCGCTGATCGTTTACCGAACAGCGAGCGCCTATGAGCGCCTTTCGACTTTATTAAAATGCTTATGTGATACAACCAGTGGAATTAGGTAAGGAATTATGACGTAACATATTAAATGTAGATATGCCATGAGAACTGAATTACGTACATTCTCGGCTTTAGAATTTGTAATAAAACAACAATATTTATATTAAGTAATTCGTGGACTTATTAAACTACAGGTAGAGGTTAGAGAGTACCTTTTATTAATTAAATCGAAGGTGGTTGTTGTTTTAAATTATTACACATTAAACTCGTCAATAGCTAATAAAACAAAATCGGTTTACAGTCAGAAGAATTTAATACTAGCGGGCCGCCCCGGTTTTGCCTGGGTAAAACAATTTTTTTAATTTAGGACTTGAATTTTTTTGAAATAATTTGACCCTAAACCTATTTTTGAAACCCAAATACCTAGTACATATATTTCTAACCAGAAGCAGGTATATGAAATTTGATTCTACTTACTTTGGAAATTACATGAATTTTTTACCACACAGATTTTATACCACAAAGGTGAACTATCTGTTAAAAATCAGTATCAGAGTCATCATTTACATGTTGCCATCCCTCTAAAAACCAACCTACAAAGGATTTTTCCAACAGAATCAGTTAGGGCTGGTAATTTTCCATCCAGGAACGTAAACCCCTCAATAAAGTTGTACACACAATTGCCCCAAACCTTCCTAACTCTGCCTACAGAATTTCCAAGTCAAAAGATAAAAGCACACATACTTTTCGCTCAATTAACGCCCTTGAACAGATAGAGAGTGCGGTCTTAAGCGCCTCAATACGGCCTCAGATAAGGCCCACCATTATTTTTCTCATTAGTCCGACCTTTGCGATAACACAGCCTGTTACCCACGATGTAGAGGTGTGAATTGCTTGACTAATCTTTTCCTTTATTGCTTTAGATTAAAAGATAAACTGTTATAATGGAGTGCGTCTTATTTTTTCTTTTCGAAGTGTTTTGCTGATGATTTATTGGCGAGTATATCTAAAATGTTATGTAGGTCGTATATTATTTAGTTGTTTTTGGAGATAGAAGCATTATAGTGCTGGTGTGGGAAATTATTAGCCGGTGAAGATTTAGTACAGCTAAGGATGTGAAAATGTTAATAATGATCTACTTCATAAAAAAGAAACCATTTTTCTATACCATATACCACTTACATGAAAATAAACATTTAATAATATTTATTTAATAAGTCCTGCGAGAATACCAGCAATGTGGTACAGGCCACAACATTAAAGCTGATGTAGGGACTTTATTTGATTTCTTGTTTATGTTTCATTTAATTTAATAATTTTAAGTTTTAATATAAAAGCAAATTTAAAAAAACCTCAGACGAACCAGCGGCCCACCTCATGGTAAAAGGTAACTCCCCCTCATGGACTTCTGAGACTGATACTACTAAGATGACAAACAAGCCTATGGCCAGATAGTAAACAATTTAAGTAGAATATAAATATAATATCAGCAGTTTCGAATTTCCACTTAATAAAAACGGTAGCATATTTTTTCTCCTTAACTTCAATTTAATCCAAAATAATTGCAATGTATTTAATTTGTTTAAAAGGAAATCAAGAGGCTTTGGGACGCTATGTTCACTATATACAAGTAGGTATGTATATGTTGAGTTTTGCCTCAGGGAGTAGAAGGTATTTTTAAAAGGAAATATAAGCTGCTATTTGAATGTGGACCAACTGTAATAAGATGTAGCTGCGTAGGTATAATTTATTCTGAATTCAAAATAAAATGTGTTTTTAAGTCCTTTAATTATTTATTTACTGTTTGACATATTAAACATTTTTATCGCTACAGGCTACTTGCTCAGACCTTTTTTAATAAGGTTTATATTTTTAATGATGATAGTGCCATCACTATCATCATTAAAAATAACGGGATTTTCGGATAGGAATTCTATATAGCAGCCATCTGCTATATAGAATTCCTATCCGAAAATCCCGTTAACACTTTGACCGAATCAGAAACTAAATACCTACCTACGAAATAATACCAGCGCTAAATACATAAAGGTATGTGATGCTGAGATGGCGGCCTATTCAAATTTATGTGCTAGCCACACATGAATTGTATATTTTAGTTAAGTAGCTACCTACCCATTTACTATTCTTTTGTATTTTTTATATTATTTGTATTTGTTTTAATGTATGTGTATCTTCTTTTTTTGTATGATTGTATTGTATTTTTGTGCGAGACTAAATAAATGGTTTTTTCTTTCTTTCTTTCAAACTGGATCCGAAAATTTGAACTTAATATTTTTACTTATCTATGAATACGCTAAGCAACTTCGGATTGCTTTTTAAACATAGGTATTACGCGCAAGGATGGGTGTGGGATAAGCCACAGTTAAAGTTAATAATGGGTTTCCAGCGCTCATTTACGAATGCGTTTTGAAAGAAGCGTTTTACTCAATCTTAAAGCCCTAGTATAAAGAAATAAGTAACTGCTTCACATCAGGCGAGCTGTATGCTTGTTTGCTACCCAAATAGTTAAAAAAAAATTGCACTCCGGGAGTGCCGACAGAAGTGAAAACACTAGGCAAAACAGTTGTTTTAAATTATATAGCAATAAATGTTTTTTTATTTATCTAGACGCGTTGGCGGTCTACTATATGTATACGCATATACCGCATGTTTGCTTTAATAACGTGACAGTCGAAAAAAATATTTTTCGGATATATCAAGGTGCATCTCGTAACGGTGTCGCAAATCAAAAAAAAAATTTATCTCATCTAAAAATATGCGTACCGTGCTAAAATAAGTTTTTACTCCAAAAAAGATAAATCTAAAACAAATAAATGTAATACCATTCACTTCCTTTAATATTTTCACTGCACCCCACAGACTGTGCTCGGAGTACGCAGAGTTTTCAACCTTCACCTGTCTTTGTATCAGATGAATATTTGAAGCCTCCACTCAAATTCTGTTCGACCACATGCGTGCTTTATTGCTCAATGTTTTGTGAGACTTTTATGTATGATTATAATAGATAGATAGATAGATAACTCAAAAAAAACATATTTTTTTACAAACATTTTAAAAAGGTAATGTACAATGGGCGGCCTTATCGCTTAAAGCAATCTCTTACAGGCAACCTTTGGATGGTCAATATGTTAGTTGTTAGAGACGAGGTTCTTTTGAATCAAACAACGTTAATATGACCAAATTTGCCAATGCTGCATGACATTTTTATAGCGCCTTGAAAGAAGAAGAAGAAAGAATGTAGGAGCTATATACGTTATATAGCTCTGTCTCTCTTTCTCGGTCGAGCCCTCCTTATTTTTGATCTTAATTCGGAAATTAGTAAGTCAACTTTGTTACCTAGCGATAATACGTTGTAATTTTTTTAAGACCACTTTTTAAGAAAACAACTTCAGCACTAAGAAAACAAGACTGTCGCGGAAGACTTTACAGATACAAATTACACCCAGATTTAGAACAAACATGTATTAATTACCCAGTTTTGTCCCATGTGGGAATCGAACTCACGACCTTCAGCTTAGCAGTCAGGGTCACTAACCATTAGATGAACAAGCCAGTCAAATTGTCAAAAAAAAATGTTCGAAATTAAAAATTTTATTCTAAAATAAATTGCAATAAGGACAGTACAATACGGCACCTGATCTATTTAAATCCAAGTTTATATCCACCTATAAATAAAATAACTCTATTTTCGTAAAACTACCTCATAGTAAGTGGCTACATTAGCATTCCGGTACCGTGTATACACGTAGGCTATAGCATAACTAGGTATTTCTACATTCATCTCAGGCAATAAACCTGACGGTCGAGAAAATTTGAGTGCCTGTGAATATTATGGTTTGTAATATATTCGGGTATTCGACTTTTATTTTTTCTATTTGGAATTATCAGTAAAATAAAAAGGGGCAAACCTGGTGCTGTAGATGGCTTATGGAGATGACTTTATAATATCACTACGTTGGCCATTATCCTTCTAAATTAAATCTAATTATAAACGCGAAAGTTTGTAAGTATGGATGGATGGATGGATGGATGTGAAATGAAATGAAAAATGATTTATTAGTTTTAACAAGTTTGATCTTATAAACTAGATGGTGAATGGAACCTCTTTTTAAGCTAAAATAGTCTGTATTAGGAGACTCCGCTCTTCCTTAACTTATTAGTTATTAACACTAATTTGTTAATGTAGGCACTTAGTTCTATTTTATCAACACAAAATATAATAACAAAATTTGTGTAAATTGAGAGTTTGTGTGGGTATGTGTTTGTATATATGGATGTTTGTTACTCTTTCACGTAAAAACTACTGAACGGATCTGGATGAATTGGCACAGAGATAGATTATGGTCTGGAATAACACATAGGCTACTTTTTACAGCGATAACCGACATCTATGCGGGCGGAGCCGCGGGCAACAGCTAGTACTTTTAATAAAATAAAAATATTAAATTGCCGTGTTACCAGTGAGTACCGATTTTTTATGAGCCCTCCGAAGCACGGAGACGCTCCGATGATATACTACTGTGGGTGCCCCTCGTCCATACGGAATGTACCTATAAAACTTAATCGATCTAAGTATCTATTTAGCTGGATACACGAAAGCTAAACGAAAACGTTAAATTCTTCTTGTTTTTAAGCTATTGCATAGCTTCTATCGCGCGCCTTGGGCGTGGAGACCGAATCCAGAAATTCCGTAATGAAAATAATAAACCTAACACCCCCCACTCCGACCGGCACAGCGGTGATACTTTTTTTAATGACGAATTCTCTCAAAAGCCAATAATATTATGTTAGGAGGTTTCGATCTAAGAGAATATTAATGTGAAAAAGATTATAGTACACATAAGGAGTCTTAAGAAATTATTACAAGTACATATTCATTTTTATTATTATATATTTTTATGAATCATTAAGAATAAAATAACATGATTTTTTATTTGTTTCGATAAAATTCATACTAAAAAATATGCAATAGCTTTACCGCGGCAGTCCCCGAGTGCCACACGTCTTTTTTAATATAAAACTATGGGACTGTAGTGCAGAGAGCAGTTGAAATGAATAAATAAAGCTGAAATATCGAAAATAAACTTCTATTAGGATGTTATGGTACGGGTAAAAGTCCAAAACTGTAATATTATATTTGTCTCTTTTTCTGGACAACATGATTTACAACACTTTGGTCTAGTCTAATATATTTAATTTTTATATTAAAGTACGCAGAATAATAAAATTAAAACAAAAAACCAACCTCATCCTTAAGCATCATTTGCACATGGCTACTCAGTAAAAAGGAAACCGATGTGTTGACAGCCGAAAAAAATCCCCTATCCATTAATTAATTTATCCATGAACCTTTCCTGCTCTATAATGGAACTTTTAAAAGTTTTGCTATATTACTCTATAGGAGAGCAAAAAAATGTGGGTCATGCTCATTTATCACTATTAATAGAGTGTGCAGATTAGTTCACAAATAAAAGCTTTATCCTACCGACTGATAGTTCCTAACGAGGCCGACGCTTAACCCATGTGTACACTGAGATACAAAAGAAAAGAAAATTGTATTCTGTTCAAGGTTTATTTTTCTTTTTAAGCTACCTGTGGTTTAGCTGTACATTCTGAAATAATGCCTGAATAAATACAAAGGAACTAGCTAAATGAATCATTTATGAGTTTGTAGAAAAATAATTGTACTGTTATTTACTCGCGTATAGATTTGTCGAATGCCTTTTAAAATATATATTTACTAGCTTTTACCCGCGACTTCGTCCGCATAAGTTTTTTTGTTTTCTCCCGGCTGTAAGTCCCCCTGCAACAATGTCCCACTATCGTGTTCCAGTCCTCAACTTCACATCAAAATTTGTTCAAAAGCAACCTAAGCTACATAATGGATAGCTCCGAATGTTTCCTTAGTAAATATAAAAAGTAAATAATGTAAATCGGTTTAAAATACTACTAACCACCTACCTGCCAACCCCCGATGTTAGACAGTGTGACATCCGCAACATCGTCTGCGTAGGATGTACTAACTTAATGTAAGTAGTATGATAATGTAGGAAGCTAAAAATAAGAGGCCTTATTACTGTAGTACATTTTTGTAAACTATGTTCTTTGTTTTTCCCTCTCTGGCCAACACATGGAGATTCTGTGGACTTGAAACACGTGAGCAAGCCACGTATAATTGTCCGTGAGAATAACAACTCTTTTCTAAATTAATGCCGGCTACTTTTAATGTTTGCCCCTGAGCTTTATTTATCGTCATAGCGAATGCGATTTTCAGCGGAAACTGTAATCTCTTAAACTGGAATGGCAAATCTGTCGGAAATATGGGTATACGGGGGATTAAAACGTTCTCTCCTTTTGCCATTCCAGTCATAATGATTGCTTTTACAATATTGCGACCGAGGTGTGTTACTTGCAACCGTGTGCCATTACACAGTCTTGGTGCATCTAAATTCCGCATCAAAAGGACAGGAACGCCTACTTTCAGCCTCAGTTTGTGTGAAGGTACTCCCGACAGTTCTAAAGAATTAAGAAATTCTACAGGGTATGATGTTACTTGTTCAGTATCCATTACAGTGTCTACAGAGAGAAACTCAACAATATCACCTTCCACGCGTGACACAATTTGCTCGTTTATCTGTCCCACCATTTCATTCGTCGGCGCTCAAATTGCTCTTTCACATAACCATTCTCTATTCCTCATATTAGTTAGCAGTTCGCTATAGACGAAGTTATTTAGATCATCTGGATTATGCACACCATTGCAGAATTCACGATCCAATGTAATTATGCCATTACCATCCTTTGCCATACGATCTTCTCCAATTTTAAGAAGAGCAGCAGGATATTGTCCAGATTGTACATCATTGTGTAGTTGCACTCTCATATTTGTAGACAGACTAAACGTTTTTACGTGCACCCATAACGTTGACGCTTTTAAACACGCATTTATTTCATCTGCAGGGGTGCCTTTAGTGATAACCGGCAAAGTCTGTCTAAAATCACCCGCTAAAAGTACCACCATCCCCCCCATGATATTTGGATTACTCTTGATGTCTTTCAAAGTCCGATCTAGAGCTTCAATTGCTCTTTTATGGGACATAGTACACTCATCCCAAACTAATAATTTACATTGCTGCAACATACGTCTACGCTCGCTGTTTTTACTTATATTACAGACTGGCATTTCTTCATGGGCTAAGTTTAATGGCAGTTTAAGCACCGAATGTGCCGTTCGACCACCATTGAGCAGAGTGGCGGCTATTCCGGAAGAGGCAACTGCTACAGCAATTCCTTTATCTTTTCGGATTTGCGCTAAAAGCAAGTTTAAAAGAAAGGTTTTTCCCGTGCCTCCGGGAGCATCCAACAATTTCTGTGGTGTAGGTAATTAGATTTTATCTGTATGTAATGTAACAGTCAGTTGAATAAAAAATCGTATACAAATCAGATCAATAGTTTTGGCGTAATGTGATTCTAGACAGAGTTTTAATGTTGTAGATAGGTAGCTGTGTATAGGTTCCTGTGGGAATGAGATATTTTCCCGAAGTAAAAAGTAGTCTGAATTTTGGTACCTTCCTACCCTATAAGTTAAGTAGTGTGATGGAATGTCGCTAAGTTCCGATCCAAGTAAAACTGTTAAATAAAGACAGTTGCATCAAAATTTTATCATAAATTCCCTAAATTATGGCGCCTACCGACCCTCTAAGTTAGAAAAGTGATCAAATACTAACTTGAAGTCTTAGTAACACTCAGTTAAAAAATAAAACATCAAAATCACTAACTTAATTAGTTTTCTGCCTACTGCCTACGCCTTAAGTACGATGACGTGATCATTTTGATCTTATATCCTTTTCTAGGTTACTATCTATCACCTAACTAAATTTCATCAAATCCGTTCAGCCGTTTAGGCATGATAGAGCAAAACTCCCAGCAAAAACCATAAAAAAATCACTAACTCAATTCAGTTTTCTGCCTACTGCCTACGCCTTAAGTACGATGACGTGATCATTTTGATCTTATATCCGTTTTTAGGTAACCATCTATTACCTTACTAAATTTAATCAAAATCTGTTCAGCCGTTTAGACGTGAAAGAGCAAAAGTCCCAACAAAAACAACTAAAAATCACTAACTCAATTTAGTTATCTGCCTACTGCCTACCCCCTAAGAACGATGGCGTGATTATTTATAGCCTATGACCATTTCTAGGTTATCATCTATCACCATACCAAATTTCATCAAAATCCGTTCAGCCGATTAGGCGTGAAAGAGTAACAGACAGACAGACAGACAGACAGACAGAGTTACTTTCGCATTTATAATATTAGTATGGATAATCAAAATATTGCATTATGTTTTTTATTATGAGGCGTTAGGCAGAGGTATATGGTTGCAACACTCACCATTGGAAATAACGTAATTATGGGTAATCTGATTGCCATATCGGTCACAATTATTATTCTTTAATTTGGGCTGATAATTTTGACTTTGGGGATTTTGATTCAGCAGTTGGAAGCATTAGGTACCACTGCAAATAATAAATCGTTTATGGTAAAGAGAGAGTCTTTTTGTCTTTTTTAAAGAAGAAAAATGTTTGACCAGACGATAGATTTTATTAGAACTTGCAGAAATAAAACAAAAGCGCAAATATTCTCTCAATTAATGACTTATTTACACTAAATCAATTCAAAGCATATTGCGCGCTTTTTTTGTTTTTGTTGAAACATTCTGTGTTGAAAATCCTCGTTAACAGAAATGTATACTTAAATATATGAGAGGCTTCAAAATAAGTTATAATAAATTATCGCAACGTAACAAAGTCTGTTTTTCATTTGTACAGTAATTTGAATTAATACTCCTAAAAACTTCCATAATCAGCACAAAATACGTAACATAGTAGAGTCAACAAAACAAAAATGTCGCAGATCTTTTATCATTCTTAGTAAACCATTTATTTTCCCTAAATTCGCTTTTTTCACTTGTCTGTACTCTGTACGTACCTCTGCAGTCCCTCATCATCTTTAATCGGCGCCGACAGCTCTGCGCTAATGAGAAAAATAATGATGAACTACAGGCTCAAAGGTTTAATCAACACCTACGTAGTGCTTGGTGGTTTTGCTTCTTTTTTTTCGGTGCTAGACCCGTAAAATGATGTAATTTAATTATACCTGGTTTACTTTCATACGTAGTTGGTTTTGCTGTATTATTTTTAAAGGGCTTGTATTTTTTTATGTGGAAAGCGTGTTTCGTATTATGATGGAATATAAACTATATTATTATTATGTGAAGAGTAGTGATTAATGTTGTTAACTCAAATCGAGATAAGAGAGAGCACCATACTAGCGAGCAAGCCCGACTGGGTAAGGACCTCCATCTTACAGAAGACCACAGGCAAATAACTGCAATACACATCGGTGTAGTTGTGTTCTTGTGTGTGAGTACAGGTACAGTTCAGCGCTCATTTAGGGATGCGTTTTAAAAGAAACGTTTTTCTACCACAGGGATAACACGCAAGAGATATCTCTGGTATTGCAAGCGTTCACAGGCGTTACAGTAACTGCTTAACACCAGGCGGGCCGTATGCTTTTATGCTTAGTATTGTTACGAACTACCGCTGACACTAATTGTTATGTTCGATGACGACAACAATAGTTACTTGTCAGGATAGGGTTCGATTAAAATGCCAGGTTACGCGATAACGAGTATATTAGCACTTCAACACAAAACACACAATGACACTTACAATACACCGTAAACACAATTACACACTATAACAGTTCACTCACTAAACTCTTCACTATAACACAAAACACTTCACCAAAGTCTTCCAATATCGTCCCGATATATCGCCTGTATCGCTGTCTTCTTCTCAGTGAAGACTCGTTGACTTCTCAACGAAGACTCAACTAAGACTGACTGTCCGCCGCACGTCGGCCCCTTATATATAACTCGCCACGGAATCGAGAATATACGCGAGGATCGTAGTAAGTTATAGTAACGTCTTTACGAATAAACCCGTTACTCGAACGTTCATTCATGATGTAAACAAGTCACCGTGCTAAGTGCCATAAACCTTGGGCCCATACGCTAAGGTTCATATTCACACGTTCCGTTCGACCGCTATTCATCCTTTATTCTCTTTATGATGTTTTTTCTGTATTGTTCGAGACACTTTATGAATAGCTATTGTTTTCAGATAGCGGTAGTTTTTAGGGCCAACCTGTGCGTCGTAACAGTATAATAAAACATTACCAATAGAATGACATATTATTACTGAGTAACAATTTTTTTCTTTCTTTCTTTAAAAAGACAACTCCCGCACTAGAGAACAAGCTCTGTGTCGCGGGGGACTTTGTAAACATACAATTAACAGACATAAATTACTTCAGATCCAGAACAAGTCTTTGTGGGTCACACAAAGTTTTATCCTGTGTGGGAATCGAACCCACAACCTCGTGCACAGCAGGCGCATACTGCAGCCACTGGACCACCAAGCAGTCAATTGGCTATCTATATTTTATTTCCAAAACTTGGAAAAATTAAATAAATGTCCACGCGTCCTAAGCTAGGCAGGCCCTCTAGTTTGTATATTATAGTCCCTCCAGACACGAGCTTATTTCCTAGTGCGCGGTAAAAAAAAAGATATCTATACTTAAAATTACTTGCATACGAGTTTTTTTTTGTTTTCAAAAAGACAACTCCCGCACTAGGGAACAAGCTCTGTATCGCAGGAGATTTTGCAAACATAAAATTAACGGACAAAGACTTGGGATAACCATTTATGAATCACGCAAATGTTTTCCCCAATCCAACCCATCGAAGTCGAAGTGTTAGTTATTTAATTGGCATTACCAATTGAGAACTCATATAGAATTATAATAAAACTAATTTGTAAAACTGAAACTAGTTAAAGCTAAGGGTTGTAAAATAAGGTAATATTTCTACCTACCTTCATAAATCTAATGATACCCAATTTGTTTTAACCCTAAGGCTAAAATTGGACAAATCCGATTTATTTATGTGCAAATTACTATTAAACTTATTTGAAAGTAGATTTTGTCCGCGACTTCGTTCGCGTTTATATTTTTTTATTAATTATAGCCGCTGTTAGCCTTAGCGTGTATTATTGTAAAATTTCATCAGAATCTGTTCAGTAGTTTTTGATTGAAGGAGTAACAAACATCTATCCTCTCAATTTTTATAGGAAATGGGGGGCATGATTTCTATCTTTTTTCTTTCTTTTAGTTTAAAGTATTAAAGGCAAATCATTTTGTAGACAATTTTTCCTCAAATATCAGTGGGTTACAATAATATTTGTCCCGTGTGGGAATCGAACTTGATGCTGTGTTCGTGGTAACGCCGTGGTGAATAGTCCGCCTTCCTAAAGACAAATTCCGTTAGAGTAAATCCTCTAATACCTACGACGAGTTATTGAAATCAAAACCTTTTTTTTATTTTCTTTTAAAAAGACAACTCCCGCACTAGATAACAAGCTCTGTGTTGCGGGAGACTTTTACAAATATAAATTTAACGGACACAAATTATACCCAGACTCAGAACAACTCCTTGTGGGTCACACAAAGTTTTATCCTGTGTGGAAATCGAACCCACAACCTCGTGCAAAGCAGGCGCATACTGCTGCCACTGGACCACTAAGGCAGTCAAATCATCAATATTATAAAAAAGTCATAAGTTATAAGGTTTTCAGGCGGGCCGTCTTGTAAATGTTATATGCTGGGGATTAAAAAGAGTGACCCGAGTTTCTTGCCAATTCTTCTCGAGGCCCTACCCTAGTCAGCGAATTGGCCGTAGGAAAAAAGTATGCTGGTATTTGTTTTTATGACGTTCATAAGTATCATGTATTTGATCTTAATGAATAAATGAGTTTGACTTTGACTTGTTTACCACCTTGGTAGTATAAAAAAAAGTCAATATCATCGATGGATACAATTTTGTTTACATTTCAAAAACTGTTTGACTCGATTTCGATTAAAACAAAAAATGAATTTTCCAAATCTTTTTTTTTTTTCTTAAAAAAAACTCCCGCACTAGAGAACAAGCTCTGTGTCGTGGAGGACTTTACAAACATACAATTAACGGATACAAATTACACCCAGACTCAGAACAACTCTTTCTTTGTGTTTTCTTTCTCAACTTTGTGTGACCCATTCACACAAAGTTTTGTCTTGTGTGGGAATCGAACCCTCAACCTCGTGCACAGCAGGCGCATACTGGACCACCGAGGCAGTCAAATCGTTTCAAGCGTCTTCGAGTAATCGGTAAACATACATAAAAAATCGGACGAATTAAGGACCAAATAATTCTCAGTAGTTTTAAACAGATAAATATTTTATAACAATGCGAAACTAATTCTGTTTAATTGCATGTATGTTTGTAACCTTTACACAACTAAACGGATAAAATAAATAAAATAAAACGGATAAACGGATCTTAATAAAATTTTGTAAGGATTTGGTGTCCTAGGGAAGGACGACGCGGGTGAAGCCGGCAACAGCTATTTTTTTAATAAAAGCGAGATACATTTGAATTTATTTATAACAATACGACTTTTAATAAAATTTTGATATATAATATAAGGTTGACTGGTAGATAATAAAATAAAATAATATTGAAAAGTTTACTGGTGAAAGATTTAAATATATTATGTGTTAATCTTAAGTTATCTTTAATACTGTTTGTTTTCTGTACCATAAATAAATAATGCCTCTGGCATTAAGTCCGCCTTTACCAAAATTATGTATAAAGATTTAAATAAAGCTTTACACAAAGAATTACGTACTAAGTATACCTATCGCTAGGTATATTTAAAAAAAATTAAAAATTGAAAATATTTTAATATAAGACAGAACTTTCGGAACCTGCGGAAGACCAAGTCTCCAGCGCTCCGAATACGTTTTTACCCGACTACGGTGAAGCCAATAGCCTCCTATTGGCTTCACCGTATTCACACCTTCATTTTTGATTAACAAAACGTTATCTTATTCCAGAAATACTCTATCATAAAAAACAAAGTTTCACCTTTTCAAATCTTATAAAATAGGTAAAAGAAGTAAGAACCGCGTGAAAAACAAAGATGTTATGTACCTTTGATGCTTCGTCTGAGCATTTGACTTGTTCCACGAGACCTTTGACTTGTTGTATGGTGCAAGGCATAAGCGTTACTTTAGTTTAAATGCAATATATTTTTGACAAACAAATAGTAGTTATCGTAGGCACAAGCTTCGTTATGGCCTCCAAGTGGTAGGTCTCTTAACGTACTCTTGCAGGTCAAAAGAATGGAGCGGCTCAACGGCACTCGATTCCTTTTATAGGGCTCCAAAAGATCCCAGGGATAGAAAAACGTTACATCTAAAACGCATCCCTAAGCTGAGACCTGTACAGGATCACAACTACTTTTTGTAGAGGGGAAATGCTTTACGCTTACCGCCCCGTCCGGGGAAGCGGGGCAATTATGTCGGACTCGCCGGCCTAAAGGTGGTAGGCGGCCGGTATACCGACTAAAACCCTACTGTGCACCTACACCCGTCTTCACGGGTGGACCACCGGACCCTAATATGACATCAGTGGTCCACCCAGCGGCAGCCCGTGCTACGCGAGCTCCATCACCAGTAACAGCGTCCGGGTGCACCGGAGAGGATCACAACTACTGTGCTATGTGTAGTCATTTGACTGTGGTCATCTGTAAGGTGGAGATCCCTTCCCAGTCAGACTTACTCGCTTGTATGATGCACTGGTGCCCTTAAAAGTATCTATTATTGTTTCCCGCATCGCTCACAACTTGAATCATCGTAAAACCAAGCAGGCGTATAACAGTACGACCTCCGAATCCCGCCAGTAAATCTTGTAAAAAGACTTTCCTTGGATTCATGTAGCATCAATTCACCACAAATACAAAGTCGTATATAATTCAGACGAGTTTAGTTACGGAGGTTGGCCCAATGATCTGAAAGTATATTGTTATCAGACAAGGACAAAGATAGGCACATATCTGGCTATTTATGTCTGGCTAGCTTTGTCCTTGTCTGATTATAATAATAATATACATATAATAATAGCAACCGATATACATATGTCCTTAGCATAGGTCTGCTCTACGATGTAGGCCTTAAATCACACATATTGGCCTAATGTGGGTTGCTGAATCAGACATTTCTTTAGAATTTCTTCCAAGATATTCTTCGAAGACATGTGGGTTTCCTCACGATGTTTTCCTTCACCCTGGCCATTCTCACATTACCATACAGTATTTTATTTTATTTTTATTTATTGTATATTGTTTTTTTTCTTATTAATTAAATACTCTATAGTTACCTAAATTTAACTTTGTATGGTATATTGGTTTCCGTTTCTTTTTGTTACCACAAATATTGTAACTCATACCAAATTGTAAATGTTAAAACCTGGCCATTAAAAAGAGTGGTCCGAGTTTCTTGCCCGTTCTTCTCGAGGCTCTACCACTAGTCAGCGAATTGGCCGTAGGAAAAATATGCTAGCATTTGTTTTATGACGTTCATAAGTATTAGAATAAATGAGTTTGACTTTGAGTTAGACTTTGACAGTGACAGATTCACAGGACCAAGTTCCTCTCAAGCGGTAATTATTAAAATGCATCAGAGAGTTATATCGTTAAGAAACAATCAACCAAATTTGCCCCTGGCTCCCTGACTATAAAGAGACTAAAGCTGCCCACTCTCCAAAGCATTAACAATAGTTCCAGACATATGTATTTATTACTGTCTTATATAATTCCACCAGAGTTCTATTATTGGATTGGCGAGATGTTCCACCTTTGTTACACGACGTCGTTTGACGACTGGAGCTGAAATTGTAATTTAATACTGGAAATGACATCCATAACTTTGTCTGTGAATGTAAGCTGAGTCTTTTGTTAGCGTTCGTATAGTAGTATCGTGTGTGACAGTAACTAGAACTCAATTTCTAGAACTGGTATGTGAAACTGTATACGGTGGACATTTTAATGACTGTACTAACTTTGTACGTGTATTTGTTTTATGTCAAAGGACTAGTTTCGGTATGTTTCGTATTGTTTTTTATAGCTGTAAGGTGCCTCCACGATCATACGGCCTGTTTGATGTCTAGCAGTTACCGTAGTCTATGGTCGTAATATCAAGGGTAGGTATCACTCGCCTGATCTAAAGCTCAGCCCCTACCATCGTAAAAATTCACATACAAATCTTTTAAGAAAACTGTGGGACTCCTTAACTCATTGATTGCTCAAAACCAAGAGGTTGATATTTTCTACACTAAATTAGTCCAATTTGTTTGTAAATCTAAATAAAGATAAATTAAATGTGTCTATATATTTTCTTTAGTTTTTTAAAGAGAGGTAGGGTACTTACTAGCGAGCCAGGCCGACTGGGGAAGGACCTCCACCTGACAGAAGACCACAGCCAAATAACTACACACAGTGGTGTAGTTGTATTCCTATGTGTGAGTATAGGTCTCCAGCGCTCATTTATCCTCAGGACAGGGACACTCCCATCTTAAATCTCTGGTGTAAAAATGGGTCAGCAACATGCAAGTGATACCTCTGGTATTGCAAGCGTCCATAGGCTGCGGTAACTGCTTAACATCAGGCAGGCAGTATGCTTGTTTGCCACCCAAGTAGTATAAAAAAAAAGTTCAGTAAGTGCATTGAGCAGTTGATATAAAATAAGTAAATAAATGAGCTCTCATTCCATAAAAATAAATAAAAATATGCATTGATTTATTTACAACCTACCTAACTTTAGCTTTCTTGGCAGTAAATGAAAACATGTGATATCGCTTTTCATTTGACTTTCTTATACAAACAGGGGCTGTGCTATGACGTGTTATACGTAAGTCTTTCGAATGAGAAAGAGGGATGGAGCTATACACTTTGTACTCTGTCCCTCTTTCTTGCTTGAACTACTCACATTTACACTTGTTATAGTACTGCCCCAGACCTTGACTTCTTATATCATTTGATCGAAGTAGTTGCCTAAACATCATTAATCAAAACACTCGTAAATTATTTCCTCAAAATGACTTTATTAACACAATTTATGGGTCCAGTACTACTCAACAGTTGACAGATTGGTAGTTTTATTCTGATTATAAATAGCCTTTGACAAATTTGTAATTTCAGCTTGTATCCATACTAATATTATAAATGCGAAAGTAACTCTGTCTGTCTGTCTGTCTGTCTGTTACTCTTTCACGCCTAAATGGCTGAACGGATTTTGATGAAATTTGGTATGGTGATAGATAATAACCTAGAAATGGTCATAGGCTATAAATAATCACGCCATCGATCTTAGGGGGTAGGCAGTAGGCAGATAACTAAATTGAGTTAGTGATTTTTAGTCGTTTTTGTTGGGACTTTTGCTCTTTCACGTCTAAACGGCTGAACAGATTTTGATGAAATTTAGTAAGGTAATAGATGGTTACCTAAAAACGGATATAAGATCAAAATGATCACGTCATCGTACATAAGGCGTAGGCAGTAGGCAGAAAACTGAATTGAGTTAGTGATTTTTTAATGGTTTTTGCTGGGAGTTTTGCTATATCATGCCTAAACGGCTAAACGGATTTTGATGAAATTTAGATAGGTGATAGATAGTAACCTAGAAAAGGATATAAGATCAAAATAATCACGTCATCGTACTTAAGGCGTAGGCAGTAGGCAGAAAACTAATTAAGTTAGTGATTTTTAATCGTTTGTTTTAAAAGTTTACCTCATTCACGCCTTAACGTCTGAACTGATTTTTATAAGACTTGGTTAATATAAAGATAGGATCCTAGGCACGGACACAGGCTACTTTTTACGGCGGGAAAATACCTCATTCCTGCCGAAATCTAGCGTGATCGTGTCAAGAAGCGCATGTCGCCATAGCTACTGAAATGATTTTGATGTTTTTTTATTAACTGAGTGTTACCAAGACTTCAAGTTAGTATTTGATCACTTTTCTAACTTAGAGGGTCGGTAGGCGCCATAATTTAGGGAATTTATGATAAAATGTTGATGCAACTGTCTTTATTTAACAGTTTTACTTGGATCGGAACTTAGCGACATTCCATCACACTACTTAACTTATAGGGTAGGAAGGTACCAAAATTCAGACTACTTTTTACTTCGGGAAAATATCTCATTCCCACAGGAACCTATACACAGCTACCTATCTACAACATTAAAACTCTGTCTAGAATCACATTACGCCAAAACTATTGATCTGATTTGTATACGATTTTTTATTCATCTGACTGTTACATTACATACAGATAAAATCTAATTACCTACACCACAGAAATTGTTGGATGCTCCCGGAGGCACGGGAAAAACCTTTCTTTTAAACTTGCTTTTAGCGCAAATCCGAAAAGATAAAGGAATTGCTGTAGCAGTTGCCTCTTCCGGAATAGCCACCACTCTGCTCAATGGTGGTCGAACGGCACATTCGGTGCTTAAACTGCCATTAAACTTAGCCCATGAAGAAATGCCAGTCTGTAATATAAGTAAAAACAGCGAGCGTAGACGTATGTTGCAGCAATGTAAATTATTAGTTTGGGATGAGTGTACTATGTCCCATAAAAGAGCAATTGAAGCTCTAGATCGGACTTTGAAAGACATCAAGAGTAATCCAAATATCATGGGGGGGATGGTGGTACTTTTAGCGGGCGATTTTAGACAGACTTTGCCGGTTATCACTAAAGGCACCCCTGCAGATGAAATAAATGCGTGTTTAAAAGCGTCAACGTTATGGGTACAAATATGAGAGTGCAACTACACAATGATGTACAATCTGGACAATATGCTGCTGCTCTTCTTAAAATTGGAGAAGATCGTATGGCAAAGGATGGTAATGGCATGATTACATTGGATCGTGAATTCTGCAATGGTGTGCATAATCCAGATGATCTAAATAACTTCGTCTATAGCGAACTGCTAACTAATATGAGGAATAGAGAATGGTTATGTGAAAGAGCAATTTTACCGCCGACGAATGAAATGGTGGGACAGATAAACGAGCAAATTATGTCACGCGTGGAAGGTGATATGGTTGAGTTTTTTTCTGTAGACACTGTAATGGATACTGAACAAGTAACATCATACCCTGTAGAATTTTTAATTCTTTAGAACTGTCAGGAGTACCTTCACACAAACTGAGGCTGAAAGTAGGCGTTCCTGTCCTTTTGATGCGGAATTTAGATGCACCAAGACTGTGTAATGGCACACGGTTACAAGTAACACACCTCGGTCGCAATATTGTAAAAGCAATCATTATGACTGGAATGGCAAAAGGAGAGAACGTTTTAATCCCCCATATACCCATAATTCCGACAGATTTGCCATTCCAGTTTAAGAGATTACAGTTTCCGCTGAAAATCGCATTCGCTATGACGATAAATAAAGCTCAGGGGCTAACATTAAAAGTAGCCGGCATTAATTTAGAAAAGAGTTGTTTTTCTCACGGACAATTATACGTGGCTTGCTCACGTGTTTCAAGTCCACAGAATCTCCATGTGTTGGCCAGAGAGGGAAAAACAAAGAACATAGTTTACAAAAATGTACTACAGTAATAAGGCCTCTTATTTTTAGCTTCCTACATTATTATACTACTTACATTAAGTTAGTACTTCCTACGCAGACGATGTTGCGGATGTCATACTGTCTAACATCGGGGGTTGGCAGGTAGGTAGTTAGTAGTATTTTAAACCGATTTACATTATTTACTTTTTATATTTACTAAGGAAACATTCGGAGCTATCCATTATGTAGCTTAGGTTGCTTTTGAACAAATTTTGATGTGAAGTTGAGGACTGGAACACGATAGTGGGACATTGTTGCAGGGGGACTTACAGCCGGGAGAAAACAAAAAACTTATGCGGACGAAGTCGCGGGTAAAAGCTAGTAATATATATAAATCTAAAATATAAAAATGAATCGCTGAATGTGTTGCTAAGCGCAAATCTCGAGAACAGCTGAACCGATATCGCTAATTATTTTTGTTGTGTTAGTTATGGTCAGGAGAAGGTTCTTACGTAAGAAAAAGTAAGAAAGTTGCACTGAATTTTTTTTTTACAATTTATTCAATTGATCCTTAAAACCTCGCCGATGTTTGTCTAGGATAAACAGTTCTACATAGCTATTAGAAATTATACTTATAAATTAGCCCGGACGAAGTGGGGGCGGGCCGCTAGCAATATTATAAATTTGAGGTAATACCTACTCTAATTTTAAAGAAGCGAGTGCATCAAGAATGTGTGCTTGTTTGGCAAATGCAAGAGGCGCCTGATCTCTCTCCAGTCGTGTCAGATTGCCGTCCCAGCAGACTATGGGAATGAATAGAGAGTTCACCTGTATTTGCGCAGACCCTTATGCACTAAAATATATTATGTTCTACACAGTTTGCTAATCTTCGTTGAGATTTTAGACTTAAATCGGTCTGGACCACTATAATATTACTATTCGCATTGTGTATATTATATTTTCGAATGCCTCGGTGTTCCAGTTGCCGCAGTATGCGCTTGCTGTGCACGAGGTTTTGGGTTTGAATCCCACACAGGACAAAACTTTGTGTAACCAACACAGAGTCCTTCTGAGTCTGGGTGTAATTGTGTCCATTAATTGTATGTTTGTGAAGTCCCCCGCGTCACAGAGTTTGTTCTCTAGTGCGGGAGTTGTATTTGTCAATCAAATATTTTATTTATAGATTACCTTTAAATACAATATCTGATTGTTTGGAAGTAGTTTAGGTTAAGTTACTTTTATTTTAATAACTAGTCATGTAAATATCTTATGGAATTAATAAACTAATGTATTTTAATAAACATTATAGTTTACTCATAAAAATCTATCAGAGAAAAGTGAGGTTGTCCACATCAGGTATTTGCAGAATGTTTACAGACTAAAATAAAAATATAAACTATAAAATGTTTGTCCCGTGTGTGTACTCATGAGTTTTAGTACACAGAGTGTTCGCCATCGGTCCATTAGGTAGGTCGTCAAAATAAAAATAAAGGTACAAACGGACTCACGCTATACAAAAATATTGGTGGATTTTATTTCTATTTACATAGAATATTATAAAGCGATGGTGGGTAAAAAGCGGTGGTGGCCCAGTAGGAAAGTAACAGACTTAAAACTTAATGCACGCAAGAGGTACGACTTCGATCCCGGGTGGCAGTACCAATGTGAATTTTACTTTGCGGAGTTTATATTTACTAATCAAATGATTCACCATTTGTTACCGGTGAAATAAATCATAGTGAGTAAACCCACATGTCTTAGAAGAAATTCTAAATTCATGTCTGATTTACTAACCCACATTAGGCCAGCGTGTGTGAATTAAAACCTAAACCCTCTCCCACTCTTGATTGAGGAAGGAAGACTCGTGCCGATTTATGGGAAATAAATGATAATAGAATAATATATAATAGAATATTTGTATATTATTTATTCTTCTTAGGTGAAAAATCTCGTTCCGGGTGGTGACGGATTAAGAATACAAATGTCACTACCGCATTCCATCCCGAGGGTGTCGTAAGAGTCGATTAAGGGTGTAAGTTATGGAGGCAATATCCACTGCAAGAGAAGGAAAACTCGAAATAAAACCCTATATCAACCCGCCTGGCCAGCGTGGTATAGTAGGCTAATATCCCTCCAAGTATATAGAGGAGACCCGAGCCCAGCAATGGGACGTTTATGGGTTGTGATGATGATGATGTTGAGATGAAAAATAAGCCTACATTACGGCTAAAGAAAAGCAGTAATATTATGCACCTGTGTGATCTATGTATGCATGCAATGCCTAAAAAATTACTCGCACGTTGCCAATTTAAACAGTTGCAACACTAGGGTTTTGTGATTGGGAATCTTTGGAATTAGGAAAAATTAAAAAAAAAAACACTAGATTCCATGCACTACATGTGTGTGAGTAAAGGTACCATTGCACTACACCACAGTGAGTAGTTTTTTGGCTGTAGTCTTTTCTTTATCATAATCATCATCTCAATCCATAAACGTCCCATTGCTGATCATGGGTCTCCTCCATACATTTGGAGGGATATTAGCCTACTATACCACGCTGACAAGACGGGTTGGGCTTTGTTTTGAATTTTCGCTCTCTTGCAGTGGATATTGTCCGATTCTTATTCTTAATCCGTCACCACTTGGACAACACCACACGGTCTTTCGCTCACCTCTCTTAAATTTTATACATCTCTGCCTTACCTTTCGGGGACATAACGCGTGATGTTATGTACTGTCGTAAACAAAAACTTCTCAATAAGCTCGACCTATAAACTCCAAGTTAATTTTCCCTTGAACTATGACAAGCGGAGTTTAAACACGATTCTTGGATTAGTGGTAATTCCATCGAACGCTTATTTTACAGCTTGCGGTTAACTGTAGTTTAGTAACTAATTGATTAATTTTCTATTAACAGGTAGTGAGTGAGCTTTATAAATTAATTTTGAAAGGTTTTGGTTTGTAGTTTATAATTTTACATTGACATCCTTACTAATATTACAAATGTGAAAGTTTGTAAGTATGGATGGATGTATGGATGGATGTTTGTTACTCTTTCACGTAAAAACTACTGAACAGATCTGGATGAAATTTGGCACAGAGATAGATTATGGTCTGGATTAACACATAGGCTACTTTTTACAGCGATAACCGACATCCACGCGGGCGGAGCCGCGGGCAACAGCTAGTGTTAAATATTCTGCATAGAGTGGCGGAGAGACTTCTTAGACAGGATACATTACGGTGGAGGTTGCACAAAGTGTAATGTTTATGTGAAAGTGATATAAAACACTTGACGATGTTTGATTGAGTTGAAATTTATTTATGCTGACGTAACTTCGGTGACATGGACCTGGTTTGACGATGCAGTCGGAAGGTTTGCCATAATAATTATATTATGTTAAACAAAACAAGCCAACCGCCTCACGTTTGGATTCGTTAGATTTATCTTGACCGGTACTATTAAAAAAACATACAACTCCCGCACTAGAGAACAAGCTCTGTGTCGCGGGGGACTTTACAAATATACAATTAACGGACACAAATTACACCCAGACTCAGAACAACACTTTGTGGGTCACACAAAGTTTTGTTTTGTGTGGGAATCGAACCCACAACCTCGTGCACAGCAGGCGCATACTGCGGCCACTGGACCACCAAGGCAATCGAATTAATTATATAATAATAAAAACTATTTCTAGGTTGTGTTCAGGACGTGATGATGACCAAAGGAACTGGTTTTTCATGCCATAGGAGTTTTATATTCATTATACTGTATTCGTAGCAGTTGGTTATCCAAATAAATAAAAATAAATATTAGTAAAGATAAACAACTCTCCTGTTAACGTATTCAGTAAGGTGTCAACAATTCCGCACGAGTACATTTCTGTATTTGTATAGATAGTGGTTGGTATATACGTCACGACATGCCGTAATGGATTTCTGACGTTGAAATAAATGATAGATCGCCGCCGCACGATGCATTACCTGTGGGCTTGGGTGCGCTACGAATTTAAAGTGAGTTTATATTTTTATATGGGTAAGGTAACAAAGATGTGTACTTATCACTTTTTGAAGCTATGGGCCTTGGGCGTAGAGAGCGAATCCATAAATTCCGTAAAGAAAATAATAAACCTTATAGCCCCCATTCCGACCGCCACAGCGGTGATACTTTTTTAATGACGAATTCTCTAAACGGCCAATAATAATATGTCAAATTTGTGTAAGGAGGTTTTGATCTAAGAGAATATTAATGTGAAAAAGATTATAGTATAAGGAGTCTTAAGGAATTATTACAAGTATTCATTTTTATTGTTATATATTTTTATGAATCATTGAGAATAAAATAAAATGAGTTAGATAATTCTGTAAAGTATTTTTTATTTGTTTCGATAAAAAAGTCATACTAAAAAATATGCAATAGCTTTACCGCGGCAGTCCACGAGTGCCACACGTCTTTTTTATACTACTTAGGTGGCAAACAACCTTACAGCTCGCCTGATGGTAAGCAGTCACCGTAGCTTATGGACGCTTACAATACCAGAGGCATCATCTGCGTGTTGCCGATCCAAAAAATTAACACCAATGTTTTATGATGGAGTATCCCTGTGATATGAAAACGCTTTCTAAATGAGCACTGCATACCTATACTCACACATAGGACACACAACAACACTGCTAAAACTAGCCATTTGGCTAAGGGCTTCTGTAAGTTAGAGGTCCGTCCTCAGTCAAGCTTTCTCAATTATATGCTCTACCTCTCTTAAAAATAAAGACCTGTATGTGGCGCGTCATATTAAAATTACATTGGTTTTACTTTTTTGCCACAAATCTGAGTTAAATTATTCGATATGCCGTGCAGTGGTAGATCACGAAATGACTATAACCCCCATCTGCACCTGAGCAGTCAGTCCACTCTCTGAATTCTTAGACGTGAGTCATCATGGCTAATTTGAAAGTCTTTGAACAGTATTTAAACAGAAATATTTGTGTCCGCTAATTTGTAAACTGTTGTGATTGCGGGAATTGTATTATAAAAAACATACTATTTTTTTAATTAAAGGAAGTTGCCTGATTTAGAAGTCTTTTAAACGACTTCGAAATCAGATTTATAAAAGCAAGTAAATCCTGCTCAGGCAAAGATTAATAGTCGATTCCAATCTGGAAAGCAAATGCGATGCTGTTCTGTCAATCATACCCTGCGTGCCCCAATATATTCATGTTAAAGTAGCTTTAGCATGTATGTTATACTCAGAAAGGTAACACTCGTGGCTAAGTTCTAGCCCAACACGTCCATCCACTTACGAGAAGGATACCAGTGCAGAAAGAAATAATAAAAAGCTTTTCAAAAAATAAACAGTTCCAGATTCTTTTAACCAAAATCAAAAAACCGAGCGACTACACGTCCCGCATAACGAAATGATCGGTATCCGAAATAAATCTATTTGGAATAAACTCGTGCTCACAGACATTTGACTCGGTGTGACTGATTGTTTCTTCTCGTATTTATTGATATGGGCATAAGGTAAATAATGATGGAGCTGGTAGCCACTTTTTATGTTTGTATTATGCATGAGGAAGAAGTTGGACGTATTTTTCATCAAATCGTCTGGTGAATTATAATGTTACAATGTGTCCTAATGGAATTTCAGTCATGGTTATTAATCTTGACAGAGGCTAGACCGTGGGCGATATTATACCACACTACTTATTCCCTCAGTTTCTAAGACCAATGAAAATCTACCACTTCCCAAACTTCGGGCACTAATTGTGATTTTTTTACAGAAAGACCTAATGTGTGTTTTAGGCCCGATCTGGGAATCGAACCCGGGATTTCGTGGTTAGACTAGACTTACGATGCAGTTTGGTGAACACAGAGATATCACATCGATGTTTCAATGTAATGTGATGACGTATGATTTATACATAACTCTTCCTTTTTTCTATTTCGCCGCATCGCTATGTTCTACTACTGTATAGTTATTTAACATAGGTTGTATGACTGGCCTATTGATAGCGACCTTACTAAACCGGAGGTCATGGGTTCAACTCCCATACGGGAAAAAATGTTCATGTGATTCATAAATATTTGTCTCTAGTCTGTGTGTGATCTGTGAATTGTATCTTTGTGAAGACCTCCCGCACGGAGCTGTCTTTTTCTATAAAGCTTGTATTCTACTATTTAAACAAATCTCTGTGATTCAAAATTTAAAACTAAGTTAAGTAAATATATTTCAAACTATTCTTTAAACAAGGCCTAAGATATCAACTATAAGCTCAAGATAATAATTTATCAATCAGTATTATTATGTTTTTCATTTATTAGAAGGATTTTTTTTGACATACCAATCCTATTATATATTTTGAAACCAAATAATACAAACATAACTAAACTTACCAACCAGATGAAGTAAATAAACACAGTATATACCTAAGTAAAATATGCTTGAAAATTCACAATAAGCTAGGGAGAGCGGGAGTGGTAAATACTAATTAATTGGGAACGACAAAGTTCCCTCCCAGTTGCATCGTTTCAACTCCGTGTTTTATCACTGGCTCGACCCGGCCGCGGGCAAGCCATGCCATTTGTCCTTAGTAGGTAAGCAACACAGTATTATGCTACGGAAAAATGTAAGACAGGAGGTAGCAAGAAAAATAAATGAGCTTTACTTATTTTTATTTAGTCTTGTTATTTTGATATGATCTTCATTTATTATAATAAAAACTTTTTTTAACTATTCTCTTTAGTTCTGTGTTTTATTTTACAAATATAAAATTTACGGTGACAAAGTCAAAGTCAATGTCAAAGTCATTTATTCATTTAGATCAAATTCATGATACTTATAAACGTCATTAAAACAAATGCCAGCATACTTTTTTCCTAAGGCCAATTCGCTGGCTAGGGTAGAGCCTCGAGAAGAATTGGCAAGAAACTCGGGCTACTCTTTTTAATCGCCAGAGTATAACATTTACAATTTGGTATGAGTACATAGTGGTAACAAAAAGGAACGGAAACCGATTTACCATAAGAATGAAATTTAAATAAGTATTTTATTAATAAGTAAGCAATATTTAAAAAAAATGATTATATAGCTTTTCACTGTATGGTAATGAGGGATCGTTTCTTTTTGTAAGTTTAAGATAAAAACGTGTCAAGTTCACATTGCTATAAACTAAACACAGACTCCTGCGGAATAATACAGAGTACTTTATAACGCTAACGGACTTTCACACGAGCGGAGCCGGCGGCAACAGCTAGTTAACTATTATATATTACTAGAGATACTTAAGTATCATAAGGGGCTCGTAGCTATGTGTTAGCGGCGCGGATCGATAGATCTGCAAAGTTAAGTGAGCTTGCCGCGGTCGGTCCGTAGATGGGTGACCATTTACCAAAAACTCAGCAAAACTGCACAAGCACTTTTTTTGAGGCACAGAGGGGCTGTGCCTCAAAAAAAACACTTAAAGCCGTTGGTCCTGCGGATGATGCTCTCTCCGGTCGTGTCGGATAATGAGAGTGAAATAATAGAAAGTGCACTTGTGTTTGCGCACACACTTGTGCACTATAATAATGTCCTGCTGTTGGCTAATCTCCGTTGAGATTGGCTGCCGTGAGTAAAATCGGTCTGTACGATGACTATTACCTAAGTATTTCTTACTTCAGTCATAATTCCAATCAGATTGATATGTCTATAGATAGGTAGGTACAACACAAATAAAACACGGCCGGTATATACGAGCGTATATTGTGAACTAAAAGAGACATGGCGGTATAATACAGACATAACTATAACATACATACATCACACAGATAAATGATGATTAACCTTTTTTCAATTTTATATAATTGTACCTCGTAAATAAGATAAAGTAGGGATAAAATAACTTTGGAATTTATAATTAGTATGAACGTGAGAATGCATTTGTTACGTAGTTACTGAGTTTTCTGGAATTTAATTGCATTGTGAACCATGTTAAAGTTTATGCAGCATAATATTAATTCTTTATTTTAATTTAGGTATATGAGTAATAATAGAATACGACGTCCACTGCTGGACATAGACCTCCCTCAAGAATTACCACAACACTCGATCCTGAGTCGACCTTGTCCATCGATTGCCCGATATCTTTAACAGATCCTCGGTCTAGATATTATGCAAGAAGATTAAGTATTAATAGTGTAAATGAATATGAATAATCGCATTAAAAAAGTAAGGACACTATTTAAGCATTAAAGCCTGAATCATCAAAATTAAATTACTGTTTAATTTTTATACTGCTTGGGTTGCAAACAATCAGACGGCCCGCCTGATGCTTAGCTATTACCGCAGCCTATAGACGCTTGCAATACTAGAGGTATCACTTGGACATTTTTAACACCAGAGCATTCAAATATTCCAGGAATACATGGGATAGGATAACGTTCTTTCTGCACGTTCTTTCTGCTGCAGAGTTGTCTTCACACACAGGAACACAACTACACCGCTGTGTATAAGTGTGTAAGGTGGAGGTTCTTCCCCAATTGGGCTTGCTCGCTAGTATGGTGCCCTATCTCTCGTAATAAACCTCCAAAAATCAATCCAAAATCTCGTATAGCTAAAGTGTTTTCTATTAACTTAGTACCTTTTAAAACCATCTACATTTCTTTAATAAAATATGAAGCAAGTATAAAAAACTAAATTCTCAACAAAATTGAAGAACAAAAAAGTATACGAAAGCCTTTCTTATTTTCCTTTTTAATCTTGAGGCTCAGGGATATATTTAATAAGGGTTGATTTTGTTGAAAATTTCATAAGTAGATACAACAGTGTAAAGTTACGGTCTAATGAGAAAATAATGAATTTCCAGCATCGTCATAAGCTTGCTGTGCCTTAGATACTGGCGGTGCCGGTGGGAGCCACGGGTATACGAATATATGCCAACGGATTCATGGATATGATAGGCTTATTTAATATTAAGCCATGTTAATAATAATTAAGAAACTTCACAATCCTATGTAGGGTGTTAGTGACGCGGTGACCACCTGACTAGTTTTACCATGACACCTTAATCCACATTAGCCTATGTTAGTTAGTATTAGTACATATAAATTCCACAAAGTGAAAATTATGTTTTGAAAAACGACTTTAGTGGTATTGCCACCTGGAACCATACTCACACCTCAAATTGTAGCTACAAGCCGGTTACTTTCTAGCTCGGCTGTCACCGCGAAGTTTTTCCAAGTCTACTGGAACAATCCGGCGTTTCTATAATAAGTTTTTTTTTATGGAGGTTACAGCTTCAAAACAAATATGATAGTAAATATATCAAAAAATGCTAATAACAAGCTTCCACAACTTGGTTAGTTGACCGGAATGTCTCGAAATTTGTCTTGAAAAAGACAACTGTGTCGCAGTGGTCTTTACACATATTTAATTAACGGACACAAAATACACCTAGACTCCAGAAAACCATTTATGACACACACACAATTTTTTATCTTGAGTGGGTATCGAACCCACAACACGCCGTAATAAGACGTTTTGCAATGTGGCGTTTTTAGAATATCTCAATTTTAGAATATGACAATTCCAATATATCATTCTGCGAATGTGGCATTGTGCGCCTAATCCTACAGAACCAGCCGTGCAGTCAAATAAATTAATAAGATAAAAAGAAGATAAGCCAAATATCTGTCAAGAGTGAGTCGTGAGTCAAAGTTCAGGATGAACCACTAATCAATAACAAAATATACCGCATCTACATAAAATTGCAGGACGTTGTAGTTCGTTGGTCTCATTACGCGCCTACGGTTTACCCAGCAAATTCGCAAAGCCTAGGTGTAGCTTAAAAGCGAACTTCATTTTACAGCCATCCGTCTACCGCGATTTATTTTTGCTTTTCTGATACCAGATAACTTGTTAATATTGTAGCTTGTTAAAAGAAAATTGAATAATGTTTGTATAGCATATTAATAATATGGTTAACATAAAAATATAAGAGAGGTTTGCTACCTCTCTTATGTTTTTACCATACTAGCTAGCAAGCCCGACTGGGGAAGGACCTTCATCTTACAGAAGACCACAGGCATATAATAACAGCGGTGTAGTTGTGTTCCTGTGTGTGAGTACAGGTTTTCCTGGCTTATTTAGGGATGAGTTTTTTTCCCCAGGCGTACTCCATCTTAGAGAAAAAAGCACTGGTGTAAAAAATGGATCGGGAACATGCAAGTGATACCTCTGGTATTGCGACCGCCCATTGGCTACGGGATCTGAATCAAACATCAGGCGGGTCGTATGCTTGTTTGGTACTAGCTAAGTGAGGTTTATCAAGAACTATTTAGATTAATGTAACAAACCATAATTCGTTTATTCGTCTGGGAGCTATGATGCCACGGTAGACATACATATAGAGAAGTTAAACTCATAACACTTCTCAATATATTTTCTTTCTTTCTTTCTTTCTTTCTTTCTTTCTCTTTTTGGGTTATGGGATAAAAAAGTGATTTTTAAAAATTTGTTTGTTGTGATAGATATAAGTTTGTTATGTCTCGGCTCACCTTGGACAAAAGTATATAGGGGACACTTGATAATTAAAGTAAATAAATTACACAAACACACGTACAATATCTCTAAAATAAAACTTTAATAAGCTATATAAAATAAAATAATACGCAGCCACGCGATTGACACACGAGTGCGGTTTTTTTATTCATTGCATGTAATACCATTGCGTGTTAATTAGAGAAAACTATAAAAAAATATACACTGAAACTAGCGGGTGATTTAAAAAAATCACGAAACTTTATTACAGACTAGCTGTTGCCCGCGGCTCCGCACGTGTGGATGTTGGTTCTCACGATAAAAATCGTGATAACCGACATCCACTAATCACTATTACAGACTATAATCTATCTCTATGCCAAATTTTATCTATATCCGTTCAGTAATATTTACGTGTAATTTATATATACACGTAATTTATATTATTATGTAAGGTGGATGTTATATATTATATATACCATCCATCCTCACAATTTTTTACATTTATGTTTTAATTTTGGTATTATTTCTCCCTATCCCGTAATGGCGCTCAAAAATGGTCCTTGAAAATTCAGCAGTGGTCCAAACTTGAGGTTAACCCAGCAAGTTATGGAGCATACTGCGCTATATTATAATAGCTCTTAAATTCCAACTCACAGACCAGATACGAAACACGACACTGCACTCCAAGGCCCGAATCGCCGACGTTACCCAAAAAGCTATTACGCGGCTATCAGACAGTGTCTCTAAAAAATTCTAACATTAATAGAGGTAAAGCACTATACAATTCATAAAGCGCGACTGGGAAAGGATCTTACAGAAAACCACAGCCATATATAACTACACAGTTTTGTGCAGTTTTGTTTAGTCGTATGCGTGCGTACCACATTAATTTATTCTGCTTCATCGGGGATACATTTTTAAAGATACGTTTTCCTACCTCAGAAAGTGATGGCCTTAGTGTTGCAGTGACTGTATGCTACGGTAACTGCTTACCAAGCCATATGTTATGACATCTAAGTATTATAACAAACAATTCAAAGAAAAGCTAACCTTTAGTGCGCCTGATCAACTTCATTACTCAATATAGTCCAGTTTTTACTACCGCAATATATTTAATAACGACTTCTAAGGCGGAGCTTTTAATTATTACCGGCTGTAAACCGAACTCCAGGGATTTATTACAATTATTAAAAACTTGCAAAGCTTTTTGTGGGTGTATTAAAGTGAATAATTCATTATATAATCTGCTAACATCAGGCAGGCCGTATGCTTGTTTGCCAAGCAAGTTTCGCAAGTAGTATAAAGAAAAGTGTTGTGAAAGTAGAATAGAAAGAAGTTTATTATAACCCCATAAGATATTTTAAATGATTTTATTATCCAACCACATTAAACATGACATCATACATAAAATTAACTAAGTGTTTTTTTTTTCTTTTAAAAAGACAGTTACCACACTAAGGAACAACTTCATTTCACTTCACGGACACAAATTACACCCAGACTCGAGACCAACATTTATGAATTACATATAGTTTTGTTTGAGTGGGAATCGTACCCACGACGTCCAGCTTAGCAGTCAAGTTCATTAATCACTAGACCACGACGCCATTTATCACGTGCTGTATGTTGTGGGTTCGATCCCCGGGATTTTAAGAGACCGCGATAATTCATGCACAGTAATACAACATTACTGTGTATGAGTAGGTACAAGTTTCAGTTCAAAGCTCATTTAATTTTTTCTCGACCACGGCAAAGCCAAGGAAGGGTTCACCTTTTACATTTAATAATATAGCAATCCTTAAGGCAAAGTGGCATCCGACCATGGCTGTCCTCTGGAAGCCAGAGCATAGTCAATAGAGATTTAAAAAAAAATGTTTTCCTATCCCAGAATATTCTATTACAAAACTATGGTGTTACAATTTTTGGGAAAGGCCTCCAGGTATCGCAAGAGTCCATATGCTACGGTAACTCGACTCAAGGTCGACTGCCTTGGTGGTCCAGTGGCCGCAGTATGCACCTGCTGTGCACGAGGTTGTGGGTTCGATTCCCACACAGGACAAAACTTTGTGTGACCCGCAATGAGTTGTTCTGAGTCTGGGTGTAATTTGTGTTCGTTAATTGTATGTTTGTAAAAGTCCTCCGCGACACAAAGCTTGTTCTCTAGTGCGGGAGTTATCTGTTGTCTGTTTTAACTACTCGTTCCTACATACGTTTATTTTTAAACTTAAAACACCATCTTAAGATTATTTGTACCTTTTTTTAATTACGAGAAATAATTTATTTTATTGATAAAACAAGATTGAGAAAAATACTGTTCATTAATGTCTTTGTGTTCCTCAATGGTTCACAATTAATGAAGTGAGTAATTACTTTTCATTGTTTACCGGTAAATAAAACATCATAGAAAATTGCTGAGTCATTGCCTGTAGCGAAATGAGAAAGACATAACTAAATAATAAATACGTTGTTAGGAATTTGTCGGCTCGCAAGTTAAATTATAATCGATAAACAAAATGCAATATATAACGGCGGATAAATATTAAAAGTTAATAGCAATCATAATAAAGAATAAAAACTAAAATTATAGCAATCTACTTATATTCCACTGCTGGGCATAGGTCTTCTCTCCTCTATGAAGAGAGGGTTTAGGCCTTAATCCACACTCGCTGGCCTAATACAGGTTGATGAATCAGACATGTCTTTGGAGTTTCTTCTAAGACATGTTGGTTTACTTACAAAGTCGACTAAAAATAATACAAGCCACTTTTAAAATTTTAACTTTACCGAAAAGCTGATAAACAAGTAAACAAAACTCTTGACGTCCAACGTTCAGTGGCTACGAGAACTCCTTACGAATTCTTGTATCCTCTGGACGCTTATAATACCAGCCTGTCCAGACAATCGAAATAGTATAAGAAACGTATTCCTATCCCAGGGTTACTTCCATCTTAAAGCCCTGGTGTAAAAAAATGGGTTGGCAACACGCAAGTGATACCTCTGGTAATGCAAGCGTCTATAGGCTACGGATACTGCTTAACATCAGGTGGGCCGTATGCTTGTTTGCCACCCAAGTAGTATAAAAAAAAAAAAAAAAAAATAGTATTCGAATCGAAAAGTTAAAAAAGTATAGGACAATATATCGTAAACCGACGTCATATTCCATAAAAAAAAATTGCCACTTGTCTAGAGGGTCTGAAATATCAGTCGCGTGTTGCCGACCTAATATTACTACACCAGGGTTTTGTGTTATAGGTAACCCTAGAATAAATAAACTCAAAGTCAACATATAATAATAAACCTAAATCTTCAGTCATAATATTAATTCATAACGCTTATCCAAAACAATAACCACTCATAGAATGTTCGAGACTAAGAAAGAAAACAATATAATTTTATTTATTAGCAGTTGTTAATTACCTAATAAAAAGCACAAAAAAGTAAAATCTCTAAACGCCGCGCCTTTGACTCATAAATCTAACTTTTAATAGCAATTTTATTACCAGAAGCGAAAACTATTATTGCACAATTTTCAAGTAGCCAGCCTAATTAGAGAAATGGCTTTTGATTCTCCGTAATTAACTAAAATGCGATAGCTTTTTATTACAAAGTAGACTCTAACGTATATGAATAAGGTACATTTTGAATTTTAATTTGATTTGAATATTTAACTCGTGACGATTGTGTTAAATGCTGTCTGAAATTGCATAGGTTGGTTGCGTTACAGACATAAGGCGGCGAAAGATTAATTAGACTGATTGGATAATAACCATGACAATTATCTGTTGTACAGTCAAGTACAGAAATGTTAGAATTTTACTTATTTTAGTTTTTTTTAACTAACCGGTCTGTCACCACTTTAACTAAAGTGCGTAAGCTTTGAAAGATCAAGTGGAAAATGCCTGGCAATATCTGTCAAAAGACCGATAGGCGCTGGAGCAAACCTAAATTGGATAATTGGGGTAGATTGGATGAGCGAAGCACCGGGTGTTTTGATGATTATAAATACTTGATTGGATAGTCAATTAGTAGGTACTAACAATTTCTGGTATTCTACAGAAATCTATTCTTCAAATAAACATATCTTAAAAGATGATTTCTGATATCTTTCTAAGTTGATCGCAAAAATCCTGCTTCTGATTTTTAATAACGGTAAGTATATTCCATAGCACCTCACTCCGCGATTGTACACTCAAAGTGACTTATTCGCATTTCTTTTTCAAGTTTCACACGTTCAAAGCGTTTTTACGAAAATGAAAATATTTTCCGACACTGTAAAGGATTATACCGGCACTGTAGGGGAGAGAAATGAAGTTGACGATACTATAGTTACACTGCTTTTTACACAAGCAATTCTCGGGCAACAAGTTTTAAACCCAAAATGGCAATGGAGAACAGCAACTTACAGAAACATTTTCATTGTTCTCTTAACAATTTACGTTCTTTTCGGTACCGCTGATGTTCTTAAAAAAGAGACAAATGTTACAATTAAAGCTGAAGGATATTATACTCTTCTTATAACAGCAATATCTCTAATAAAGTATCTGATTTTTGTTAACAACCGCGAGAACTTCAGAAAAGCATATTTAATTGCGAAATCGACATTATTCCTAATTATAAAAAGCGTTTCACTTGAGAAATCGATAGATTTAATCAATAAAATAAAGATTATACTGAGAATATTTTACGCGACAGTTTTGGTACCAATATTCATTTATATATTGACGGCAATATGGTTAAACATGCACGGCGAGAGAGTAACATTATCTAAGACAACATCGATTTTGATGCCAATGACTAGTCCTTATTACGAAATTGGTTTTATCTTACATGCGATGTTTTTAAAACTCACAGCATTTACATTTTGTGTTATTGACTTATGGTTTGTTATACTTATGTTTTTCTTCTGTGTGACGTGCGATTGCTTAGTGATATTATTACAAGTGGATTCTCAAACTGCGGACAAATCTAATTTAATATATGCAAAAGGTTTAAATGACAGGCTCAAGATGTTTTATAGTTACCATGAAACATTGATGCAGTAAGTTTTGCTAGACGTTTATCTATACTAATATTATAAAGAGGTAAAGTTTGTGAGTTTGTGAGGTTGTAGGGGGTAATCTCTGGATCTACTGAACCGATTTTAAAAAGCCTTTTACCAATAGAAAGCCACCAATTGTGAGTGTCATCCTTACTAATATTATAAATGTAAAAGTTAGTGAGTATGGATGGATGGATGTTTGTTACTCTGTCACTTAAAAACTACTGAACGGATCTTGATGAAATTTGGCACAGAGATAGATTATGGTCAGGAATAACACATTGGCTTTTTATAGCGATAGCCGACATCCATGCGGGCGGAACCGCGGGCAACAGCTAGTAGGTTATATATTGACACGAAAAATGAAAAGACTTTTTTGTGGTAGTCGGATGTTATAAAATAAACCGAAACGAAAGCGTGGGCGGATCACTAGTTATTATAATGAGCCCGTAATATCCCACTACAGAGGCATAGGCCTCGTAACTCTCCTTCAACTTATCTCTGTCAAGAGCTCTTCCTTAAATGAGTCCAACTCTTCCTGCTATCTCCGTCTGGGTCTACTGCAATGTAGCTTGCTATTCAGAGGCACCGACTGGTTACTGAGCTTGGCCCCTTTGCTAGACATATTAATACAATTATAATTATTTATTTAAATTATTACTATATTATATTTATCAATATTTTTTTAATTATTTGTATGATATTCCACAGGTACTTAAATATTCTAAGTGAAATGTATAAATGGGCAGCTGTGATTCCTTTAATAAGCGCTCTCTTTGCATTCTGTCTCCTTCTGCTTTCGATTGGCGAGGTAATGACTGTCATATTTTTGTTTATTAAACTGTTTGTAAATATTTTTTTACTTATAATATTTTTTAAATACTTCAGCAACTGGAGTGGACATTTTTTGCCAACATTTTACCGACCATTGCTGAGATTTTTGCTTATAATTGGTTTGGTGAGCAAATTAAACATAAGGTAATTATTTTTATGTATGTAAGTAATAGAACCTCAAATAAAAAAAAACTTTATTAATAATTTGTATTTAAACTAAGCTAATACTTTATTTACTTAGTAGAATCTCTCTGTTAAGAATAAGCCCTGAGTATAGTACCACATTTTTTTCTGGTTCGAGATTTAAAATATATTTTTTTATTTTAAGGCAACAGAACTTAAAAAGGCGTTATTGGAATATGACTGGCTGAATATGAAGCTGGCTGATAAGAAAAACTATTTGATTATAGCCACGTACATGACAAAGGAGTTTAGTATTCGAACAGCGTTTGGAAACGAATTATCTTTGAACACTATGACTGATGTAAGTATTTTTTAACCTCCGACGAAAACAAAAATGTGTTTGTTGCATGCTTGTCTCTGTGTATCTATAATTACTCGTATGTGACATCGTAGTCCCCAAACGGATGATCCGATAAATATGCAACGTTTATGTTTCATGAAATCAGTTTAACTGTTTTACAGTTATGAATTATTTGTAGAATACAAAAAATATTTTGAATGACGTATGACATTTTTTAAAATTGATTATCTTAAAAGAAATTTGTCCACTGCTGGACCTGCCTTGCCCAAGTATTTCCACAACATTCAGTGCTTTAGGCTCGCCTTGCCCATTAGCTCTTTAATTTTAATTATGTTGATATATTAAAAAAAATATTATTTATGTATTTTTTTCAGGTTTTAAAAGCCAGTTATCAAGTTTTCACCTTGATGAAGACTATGGATGTTTAAAATGTATTACTTCAATCTACAAATGCATAGGTACTTTATCAGCAATTACAGGCACAAAACTTTCAGAAAATAAAATCACCTTACTTTTGATTAATTATGGCACATAATAATTACATTCAATTTAAAAATAAAACATAAATTGTTTCCTTTTTCAAACCTTGCCACCGATCAAATAGCATTAATATGGTTGGCCTAAAAAGAAAAACAAGAGTATTATAAAAATTGAACGTTGAAAAATGTGTAGCATATAGATTTTGTACAAAACTCCGATTCGGGACGTTTCTTTGAGAGGCGTTCCAATTTTTTCGACTGATAAAAATATACGGATGGTACTACTGAGTTATCGAGTGTTTGGATTTCGAATGTGTGTTCTATTTCTTTTTTCTTTTAAAAATTCTTTGTTTAACTGCAAGTTTACTATTGTCTATTTTACATAGCATGGGTACAAACTGGATTAATTAACAGGCCAGACAACGACAAAAAACGACACTAATATTTTAAAAATAGAATCAGACTAAACATACAAACAAATGCATGTATACAAATGGATTAAATAGAAATTGTTAGTGTTTTACTCAAAAGCTTACGTTTTCGACAATATTTACCTAAAATCCTATTTATTAATTACGAGAATGAGTTCACAAACGAGGCGTTAATAAATTGAACTAAGTGATGTGTAGTTGCCTCGATGGCATAGTGGAGATATTATGTGTGACTGGCTGTATAGTAGGTCCCAGGTTTGAGCTCCGGATCGGTACAAAGCAAGTGTTTAATGTTGAAATATATAACTAAAGGGTAGCTTGGTGGTAAGCAGTTACCGTAGTCTGTGAACGCTCGCAATACCTGGGGCATCACTCACGTGGCTGACCCAAGACTTTGTAACACCAGGGTTTTATGATGAATGGGATAGCGAAAAATATATAAAAATAGCTTCGCTAAATGAGTACTGGAGACCTGTACCCGCATATAGACACATATATGACTGCCTTGGTGGTCCAGTGGCCGCAGTATGCGCCTGCTGCACACGAGGTTGTGGGTTCGATTCCCACACAGGGACAAAACTTTGTGTGACCCACAAATAGTTGTTCTGAGTCTGGGTGTAATTTGTGTCCGTTAATTGTATGTTTGTAAAGTCCCCCGCGACACAGAGCTTGTTCTCTAGTGCGGGAGTTGTCTTTTTAAAAACAAAAAAATATATATATACCATTGAGTGTAGTTATTTAGCTGTGGTTTTCTGTTTAATTAAGGTCTCTTCCCAGCCGGGCTGGCTCAATTGTATGATCACATACCTCTTGAATATATCTAACTGTAAATTTGATCTCTCTTTCTCACTCTCTCTCTCTCATCTCCGATATAAGACATCTACTGCTGGATATAGACATGTAAATTTGATCTACCTTTATTTAAATAGACAATAGAATACAAACGAATGTTAACCTTCGTCAATTCCCGTATTCAATCAAAGACTAAACAATAGCCCACAAAATCACATAACAACGAAATATGTCGAAACTAAACAGATTCAAAACGTGACTTGGTTCAAAGTCCATTTAAATACACAGTGAAAACCGCTTCGAATTGCTTTCAACTGGTCTGAACCGATTCAAACCAGTTTGATCTGGATCAGTGTTCGGTGCGCAATACCGTGAAAATGCTTTACGATCATTGCCACGGTACGTTTATGGGTGAGTTAAAATTCTCGCCGACTGTACCTGGACTACTATTGGTTTTGCAGTTTTCATTCATAATTTGCATCGAGTTATCAAACGTTTCATGGATACATATATGTACATACATATAGCGTTTAGAAAATCAATGTTTCAAAATCATGGAAATCAATCGACTGGCCTGTTGGTCTAATGGTTAGTGACTCTGACTGCTTAGCCGGAGGTTCGATTCCCATAGTACAGGCTCTGCCTAGTTTGGGATCAGATGGCAGTGTGTGAGTTGTCCTGAAAAATATTAAAAAAAAAAATTGTCATTCTTAAAGTTCGTAAATTTAATATAATAAAACACCAAATCAATGCATTCATCAAAGCATCTTGTCAACAAAATTATCGACATAATGAAAGGTAGAACATCTATTTTTATTTCTTCTATAAAAATTGCGAAATTTTGGTGGATGTTTGTTAATCAATTACACCGAAACGTCTGAACGGATCTGGATGAAATTTTGCAAAGCGATAGAATATAGTCTGAAATAGGACATAGTCAACCCAGTGAAGATACTGTTCCCGCAAGATTCTATTTGTTTGTTACCTTTTCACGTCTAAATTGTTGAAAGGATCCTAATAAAAATTATCAAAGAAATAAATGGTATCCTAAGAAAGAGCATAAAGTACTAATTACTGACATCTAGACTTACAACTGATATTAAAAACAAAAATAGATGGAAAACATAACACACTTGAAGAACGACGAACGAAGTTTTAGAAGATATATTTGTTTTTTTTTTAAGACATCTCCCGCACTAGAGAATAAGCTCTGTATCGCGGCGGACTTTACAAACATACAATTAACGGACACAATTTACACCCAAACTCAGAACAACTTTTTGTGGGTCACACAAAGTTTTGTCCTATGCGGGAATCGATCTAGATTCTCTAGTGCGGGAGTTGTCTTTTAAAAAAAAGTAAATATTGGGTGGATTATTTTAAAAATTGTCACCTGTATAAAACAAATGGTAGTGGTGCTTCAGTAATCCCGCGAGGTAAGTGTGGTAATTCAACTCTTCTCCTCCCCACCCTCACTCCATAGAGACCATACATGTGATGATTGAACTCCCGGACGTGGCGCTAGAAATAAAATAGTTCTCCATTGTAGGACGTTATTTTAAAAGTTTTCTCGAAGAAAATTCTAGAAGTAATGGAACATATGAAGGTGAATTTGTAACTAAGTACAGACTTATTGATTATTTATCTAATATATAAAATTCTCGTGTCATAGTGTTCAACTTTGAACTCATTTGAAACGGCTCCACCGATTTTCGTGAAATTTTGAGTGCATATTGGGTAAATGTTATAGGTGGTCCACCCCAATTTTTTTTTAAATTTTTTAGACAACATTTTTTGTTTTTATTTTTTTGTGATTCAGCATTAAAAATACATACAACCCTTAATTTTCACCCCCTTACAATTAACCCCTATTTTTTAATAGCGATATTACTATTTTAGTAGCAAAACAACGTTTGCTGGGTCAGCTAGTATATTGTATAAGATATAATAACTTTATTACCTTACCTTAGCTTATTTAGCTGTATTGCTGTGCTTTTTTTGCAAAGGAGAATTATAAAGACAGGATAAAATGTTTTGCAGATGTCAATGAACTTTTTGTTCACGTAATCGTGTATACTCCTGTTTTTGAAGGGTAGGCAACGCGCGTGGCGCTAGTTTGGCAAGCATTTATAGGTTACAGTAACTGCAGCGGGCCATATGCTTGTTTGAGTCCTCGCTTTTGACATCTTGCTAAGTGTTAAAGGTTCATAGATCGTTGAAGAGGAACAAAGATGTATGCTACAAAAAGATAGCTGTTTCTCGTTCTTTTATTTATACATCTAAAAAAAAATTAGTGCTGGACTGCGCCCAAGGGCAGCTCAGAAACGAATGTGGAAATTCTAAGATATATGTCCAGCACTAATTTTTTAGTTCCTAGTCTGGTCAATCCTTAACATTAACTGTATAGGTCCTTAAATAATTTTATTCTAATAATATATTTTACAGCTATATTTCACAAAACGGAACAAAACTCCCTCAACCAAATGAAGATACTCAGTTTTTCCTTTTTGTTAGGGAAATTACTAAAATTTAAGAGATGGTGTACAATATATTAACAAAAAATGTGAAAGGTGTTTCAGTTTTCAGTGCGGAGCGCTTTTTGTTTCACGACGATTACCTTGCACAACGGAGACAGAAGTAAAGAGACAGACTTTATAATGGTTCTGTATAAGGATTTCAAAGAAGCTTTATTATGTATGCATTTGTTGTATGTAATCTTCATCTCAGGCCACCGGCAGCTAGGGAACGAATGCTGTGCTAATTCTTAGTGGAGGCCTATGTCCAGCAGTGAACGTCTTTGCAGAAGTTAACTTGCACAACGTGGTGATGTTTTTAGAGATTAAAAATATGTCAAGAGTTTCCTGCAAATATTTCTTATGAGAAAAATGTCAGGGCCCTATTAATAGCCGCATGTAAAATAGCTGTCATCGTCTTACTGGCTTACCTGTTACTTTCTGTTCGCATGATAAAGTGTAGTTTGAGCTAAGAGTTATATAGCTTTTTAGTCTGTTAGAATATGTCATGGCCATATAGGCTTATGGACTTCTCAGGTTGAGCAAGGAATTTTATACCAAACTAAAATTGAGCAGCTAAATTCAATACCCTCACGATAGCTTATTTAACGGCCCGCCTGATGGTAAGTAGCTGCTTGCAAATTTAAGCTACATGCCACGGAAACAAGCAAATAGTCTATTTTTTATCATCATCCAATTTACATAGCCATTGATGTAAAAAACAATAAATCAATACCCAGTACAGAAAATACTCAGCAAACAGTATATTCGTTTTCCCCCTCCGGTTTGCTCATTAGATTGCTTTGATCTAAATTTTAAAATCCCTATTCAAAAAACAAAGCTTGCAGTAATCCGCTTGGATCCAATTTGTTCGTTACTTTCGCAGGGGTTGACAAGTCAAGCGAGTGTGATGAGATTCTCTCTGCCGTCATTTACAAAGGATTTACGACAAGCAAAACATGATATTAAATTCATAATCTTAGTTGAAATTAAAAAAGCTATATTAAAATATAATATAATATTATCTTGGGACAACACACGACTTATGTAATCCAAAATGAACGATGTGGACCAGACAACTGATGAATGTAAACATGTATCAATTTTATAAATTGGGAGAAAATGAGTTAGACCAAAGAGCTTCATAGAATAAAAGATCTTCAATAACCTAAAGAAGAAGATCTGTTTCAAATTAATTGTGCTCCATTTTGGACGTCAACATATTATTAATAAGACTTGATTGTGTAAGGAAAGCACTGGATGCAGGCAGCTCAAGATCGGCCATTGTGGAGTCATATGAGGGAGGCCTATGTTCAGCAGTAGACATTATTGGGCTGAGATGATGATGATGATGATTGTGTAAGGAATAATTCTGATGAACTGACATTAACACGACATGTGACACTTTAGGAATAAAACGTAATTCAAATTAGCTTTTAAAATAACGTTAAGATCAACACCGAAGTAAACTCTATAGTGAATAATAATATTTTGTCTACAAACTAATTTATCTAACGCAATGTCCAAAGAACCCCAAACTGTAAGGCGAGCAGAAATTATATCCCACAAAAAGTGTTCGCCGAGTAATGAAATTAACAGTCCCAGTTGAGTTTAGTTAATTTCAGTTTCACGGTAACTCTTGGCAACTGTTATATTTCATTGCGGAATAACACCTGCGCTCTGAGAGGAAAAAAATCCAACTGAAGATTTGTTTGTTGTTTACTGTTCTGATAACTAATTGGTATTATTAAGAAGGTTTCTTGCTAAGAACATGACTTCTGTGAATGGTTATTATGTTGATGATTGAGTAGACGAATGAAATTTTATTGAATTGTCGAATTAAGATCACGACTCTGACTGAAAAATAATATAATCACTTTACCCTTTTCGCTTAGCAGTTGGACGTAAGAAGTGACGTATGAAAGTAAGGTTATACTTTTTACGCTATTTATTTTTTGTAAACTGATAGGTACTTAATAAACTTAATCGCAAGGATATTATAAAAGAAACTCACAACAACCAACAAGAGAGTTAAAGTTTTTTCTAAGATCTAAATCTTAGAAAAAAACTCAAGATGGTAAAACATTTGATTATTAATATAAACTCTCACAATTCAGGATAATGAATGATTATATATTATACAGAACGATTTTTAAATAAAAATATTTACCCAATATGCACCCATTTCTCTTGAAAAGAGACGTGAGTCTATTTTTATACGTATGTGACCTTTACTGGCTGATTAATTAAAGGCTGATAGTTATTACTTCGATGTAGTTTATGTTTGAAAGTCTATATCTCCTTGAAGTATTTTATATATCTGGCAGCATATTCTTCTGTTCATTTCAGTTTGTATTTAGTTCTCTGTATGGTTCTATCGTTGTTAGCAAACTAGCAGTACCCAAATTAGCTGACGTCGCTCTCTGAATTTTGTTTTGTTTTCTAGCTCGAATTTCAGAATACTGTTCTCAGTTTATAGTGTTAAATTAAAACTAATTTCGTGCATCTTTGTGTTTATACTTTAGGGATTATTAATTATTCTGATTTATACTGTCAAATCTATTTTCATTTTAAGGTTCGTGATATTATTAATATAAATTATTTTCACCCCGTTAATTTTGTTAAAAATAACCCTCGTCCCCTTCACATTAAATCATGGGAGGGTAATTTATTAGTTGTTAGTAAGATAGCTTCATAAGCGAGATTAAAATTTCATAACTGTATTTATCTATGGTGTATTTTAATAAAAGGGATTTGTTATAATTTAAAATACAGGTTCTTTAAAATCATTTTATAAGAACTGATTAGTAAATAAGCTGTAATTGAAAAAGCTTAGTCAAGTTTAAAGTAACTTGACTAAGCTTTACAATTGCAGCGAATTGTAATATTTTTAGCTTAACCCTAAAAAAGTTGAAACAACTTTTTAAGTGTTACCAGTGGGGTTGGGAATTGCAAGTATTTATATAGTCTATTTTTATCCTTTGTTTTAAAAAAGATTACTCCGGCACTAAGGACCGAGCCCTGTCTCATGGGGGACTTTACAAACATAGAATTTACGGACACAAATTAAAACCAGACTCGAAACGAACTGGAGGCCTGTACTCACGCACAGGAACACGACTATTTATATCATACCGAATTTATATCATCTATATATTTGAATATAGTATTCTGTAAGGTTGAGGTTCTTTAACAATCGGGCTCGCTCACGATCGACAAAAAAATATAAGCCCTAATTTATTCAAGGCAGTTACTTCAACTGAAAAAATAAATTACACCTGCAATAAAAGAAGAAAGAACTAAAACCCTAACATAACTTCACAGTTTTTAAGGCCAGATTCTCAGCTCGTTAGTCGCTAAGTCTGCCTCAGTACTATCTCACTAATCTGTCGCTGTACCCGTCTTTGTCAATGTCTGAACTAAGAACCGCCATTAACTACCACTGCTGTACCAATTTTGTTTATGTTTAGTGGGATTTTTTGTTCATTGTCTAATGTATTTGGTTGGTTGAGGAACAGTTTTATTATCATCTTTAATATATATTTTCTGTCTTTTGGATGTTAGGTACTGTATAATTATATAATAACTAGCTTTTACCCGCGACTTCGTCCGCATAAGTTTTTTTGTTTTCTCCCGGCTGCAAGTTCCCCTGCAACAATGTCCCACTATCGTGTTCCAGTCCTCAACTTCACATCAAAATTTGTTCAAAAGCAACCTAAGCTACATAATGGATAGCTCCGAATGTTTCCTTAGTAAATATAAAAAGTAAATAATGTAAATCGGTTTAAAATACTACTAACTACCTACCTGCCAACCCCCGATGTTAGACAGTGTGACATCCGCAACATCGTCTGCGTAGGAAGTACTAACTTAATGTAAGTAGTATAATAATGTAGGAAGCTAAAAATAAGAGGCCTTATTACTGTAGTACATTTTTGTAAACTATGTTCTTTGTTTTTTGCTCTCTGGCCAACACATGGAGATTCTGTGGACTTGAAACACGTGAGCAAGCTACGTATAATTGTCCGTGAGAAAAACAACTCTTTTCTAAATTAATGCCGGCTACTTTTAATGTTTGCCTCTGAGCTTTATTTATCGTCATAGCGAATGCGATTTTCAGCGGAAACTGTCCTTCCCTCAAACTGGAAATCCCTTAAACTGGAATGGCAAATCTGTCGGAATTATGGGTATACGGGGGATTAAAACGTTCTCTCCTTTTGCCATTCCAGTCATAATGATTGCTTTTACAATATTGCGACCGAGGTGTGTTACTTGCAACCGTGTGCCATTACACAGTCTTGGTGCATCTAAATTCCGCATCAAAAGGACAGGAACGCCTACTTTCAGCCTCAGTTTGTGTGAAGGTACTCCCGACAGTTCTAAAGAATTAAGAAATTCTACAGGGTATGATGTTACTTGTTCAGTATCCATTACAGTGTCTACAGAGTGAAACTCAACAATATCACCTTCCACGCCATTTCATTCGTCGGCGCTAAAATTGCTCTTTCACATAACCATTCTCTATTCCTCATATTAGTTAGCAGTTCGCTATAGACGAAGTTATTTAGATCATCTGGATTATGCACAACATTGCAGAATTCACGATCCAATGTAATCATGCCATTACCATACTTTGCCATACGATCTTCTCCAATTTTAAGAAGAGCAGCAGCATATTGTCCAGATTGTACATCATTGTGTAGTTGCACTCTCATATTTGTAGACAGACTAAACGTTTTACGTGCACCCATAACGTTGACGCTTTTTTTTTGTTATACTGTATATCGGCAATCAGTCCTGAGACTATAAGCAGATGTGATGTTTCAAATGTTAGCGTGTAGAGGGTTCCTTCCACCAAAGGCACCTACTCATATATTGGTAGCCTGGCGCTACTGTCGTTGTCCTAGCTCTAGTATATTAGGTCTTTTTGAGTTGACGCTTTTAAACACGCATTTATTTCATCTGCAGGGGTGCCTTTAGTGATAACCGGCAAAGTCTGTCTAAAATCGCCCGCTAAAAGTACCACCATCCCTCCCATGATATTTGGATTACTCTTGATGTCTTTCAAAGTCCGATCTAGAGCTTCAATTGCTCTTTTATGGGACATAGTACACTCATCCCAAACTAATAATTTACATTGCTGCAACATACGTCCACGCTCGCAGTTTTTACTTATTTTACAGACTGGCATTTCTTCATGGGCTAAGTTTAATGGCAGTTTAAGCACCGAATGTGCCGTTCGACCACCATTGAGCAGAGTGGCGGCTATTCCGGAAGAGGCAACTGCTACAGCAATTCCTTTATCTTTTCGGATTTGCGCTAAAAGCAAGTTTATAAGAAAGGTTTTTCCCGTGCCTCCGGGAGCATCCAAAAATAACAAACCACCTTCGCCATCTTCGATTTTTTTGAGAACATTGTCAAATACTAACCTTTGTTCTGGGATTAAACGTGGAACAGACTCTGTCAATTGTTGTTGTAAGGAAGCAGTATCGTAATCTAGTTCCCGTATTAAATCGCTACTGATTTCCTCGGTTCTCTGTGGTCTGATCATTGATAAGTTTGTACCTCATCTACGGGATTAGCAAGATCAGTATTTCTAAAATTGAAAAAAGCTTGATCACTACCCTTGTTTATATATTTGCAAATATATTTGATGGCGCGTACTGAACTGCATGCCTCAACATTTATGTGGGCGTTAAACATTTTTGATAAAATTGGTGAATAGGGGACAACCCAACTATTATCAACCGTAACGTAGCTACCATTTCGGAGCTTTACGGTTGCTGTTCGACCTCCGTCTGCTGGCGCTCTTCTACGATACTGCGGGTATCCGTGGTCGTTGTGAACGGTCTCTTTCACAAACTTGCGAGGAATTGTTTTTGTGCATTTTCCGTCTTTCATGCAGGGGCACTGTGGATTTTCGGGTCCGCATGGACCGTGAATCATATTTTTTACAATAATGTCATGGAGAGTCTTGTCAATGTTAGGATCCGGTATTTCAGCGCTGATTATGTTATCTATTTGATCGGGTCGTAACTTATCTTTTAACCACAATGATATATGGACATGTGGCAGTCCACGTTTCTGCCATTCGACAGAGTACATAAATCAGCGCGCTTGTCCGAACACTCGGCCTTTATTAATCACATCCATTAGTTTTTTAACTTTTAGTCTAATAACTCTAACATAAAAGTACTATAATATAATGACAAAATCTATTACTAAACTAATTTACTACGAACTATAAACATCCTGATGTGAGCTAAAAAACACTTAACCTACACATGAATAAAATTGAGAATTAACAAATGAAAGCGACTGCAAAAATAAAGAATAATACGTATCTGAGTAAACCTAGAGATATGAATGATTGGTTAAGAAAATACCTACATCTAAAAGCTACCTTAACTACCTAATAATAAAAATGTAACTAAGTACTTAATAAAAATACGAAAATGACGTCAACTTGGACTCAAAAATAATAACCAACCAAATATTTATTTAGATATCTAAAACAAAGGACTAAATTAAAGCTTACAGACACTACGCGTAGACCGTAGTACCTATTTCAACTCGGAATTTAAAAATAACGTTTTTAGCTAACCAAAAATACGCAACGAACAGAGTTTCGTAACGCAAAATTTGAATATTCGCATACGTGCGACGACGACGTCTGCCCTCGTCAGCCGTTTAGGCATGATAGACAAAAACCATAAAAAAATCACTAACTCAATTCAGTTTTCTGCCTACTTCCTACCCCCTAAGGACGATGACGTGATCATTTTGATCTTATATCCGTTTTTAGGTAACCATCTATTACCTTACTAAATTTCATCAAAATCTGTTCAGCCGTTTAGACGTGAAAGAGCAAAAGTCCCAACAAAAACGACTAAAAATCACTAACTCAATTTAGTTATCTGCCTACTGCCTACCCCCTAAGAACGATGGCGTGATTATTTATAGCCTATGACCATTTCTAGGTTATCCTCTATCACCATACCAAATTTCATCAAAATCCGTTCAGCCGTTTAGGCGTGAAAGAGTAACAGACAGACAGACAGACAGAGTTACTTTCGCATTTATAATATTAGTATGGATAGCAACCCATATATGTCCCACTGCTGGGCACGGGCATCCTCTTCTCTATCAAAAGAGAGGGATGGTTTAGGGTTTAATTCACACACGCTAGCCCAAAGCGAGTTGGTGAACCAGACATGTCTTTAGAATTTCTTCTAAGACATGTGGGTTTCCTTGCGATATTTTCCTTCACCGTTAGCAGATGGCGAATCATTTGATTAGTACATATAAACTCCACAAAGTGAAATTCACATTGGTACTGCCCGGGATCGAACTCGCACCTTTTGCGTGCAAGTTCGACTACCACGTACTTTTCCACTCGGCCACCACCGCTACCGTTGGGTACTGCACTATGAGGTGAATAGGTATAAATTTGTTAACTCATTGACAACAAACATTATACTTTTTTTATACAACTTAGGTAGCAATTTAAAAAAAAATGATATGTATGTGTTCAACTTAGTAGGTATTCAATATTGCAAAAATTTGCTACCAAAAATTATCAGTCCCCGGGCATATCGTGTTTTGTTTTTCATATTATGGAATGCAACACCGAGCTTGTCGATGCCAGCTATATCACTGCACGTAGGTATCTTTCATATTGCATTTATGTCATCGTGCTAACGAACTAGAGAAAAAGAAATGTGTACTGGTTTTAATGCTACGTCTCGGCACAATTATATAGCTAGATATATATAAATCAAATCAAATCAAATCAAATCATTTACTCACAGAAATATGGGTAGACAAGGTGGTACATGATAATAATAATAATATATAATCCACATATTAACCATCACTGGCATGCGAGATTTCAGAATACTTTTCTATAAAATTACTTAGAATTAATCAATTATATTACATTTCAACATTACTACATTATAAAGATTTAAATTATTATTTATTAACATTCATTATTATTGTAACTTACAGATTTATACAATTATTCAGAATTAATCAATATATTACATTTCAACATTATTCAGATTTAAATTATTATTTATTAACATTTATTATTCAAACTAAGTAAATAAATTATACTGTATAATTTATTTACTTAGTTATATATATAGAAAACTCTTTATTGTACACCAATTAATCCATACTACTTCACCTGATGTTAAGTAGTTACCATAGCCTGTGGACGCCTGCGATACCAGAGGTATCACTTACGTGTTGCCAACCCACTGTTTTACACCAGGGCTTAATGATGAGAGTATCCCTGGGTTAGTAACACGTTTCCATCAAAACGCATCCGTAAATGAGCGCTGGAGATCTGTACTCACACACAGGAACACAACTACACCGCTGTGTGTAGTTATTTGGCTTTGGTCTTCTGTAAGTTGGAGGTCCTTCCCCAGTCGGGCTTGCTCGCTAGTATGGTGCCCTACCTCTCTTAAAATACCATCATCTCCGTTATACCAAGTAGCTTCAATATTTTGACATTATATTGCTACTCTATATGTTTACTTTAGTAGTTAATGGACAGATACCGTTGCCTACGGACGCATGTATTATCTGCAGCATCCCTTGCGTATCACCGACTTAAATATTTGCTACACCAGGGTTTGTTTGCACGTCAGTGTGGTGACGGATTAAGAATACAAATGTCACCACCCCATTCCAGCTCGTGGGTGTCGTAAGAATCGACTAAGGGAGTAAGTTAGGCAGACAATATCCACTGCAAGAGAAGGAAAACTCGAAACAAAACCCTTTACCAACCCGTCTGGCCAGCGTGGTATAGTAGGCGTGGTATATCCCTCCAAATTTATGAAGAAGACCTGTGCCCAGCAGTGGGACGTTTATGGGTTGAGATAATGATGATGATGACACCAGAGTTTTGTGATAGGAGCTGATTGATTGTATTCATCTATTAAAATTCACAATGAATTTGACATTGTACTTGAAATGTTAGAGGCATACCAACATAACGTATCGGATGGCAATGTTGATTCTCTTTGCTTCGGACAAGCAGCAGTAGCCTCCGGGCATTTGAACTGTCAATCAAATATTTCGCTACCTCTCTACATATTCTAGTGTGTTTTGATCTCTAATATTCTATAGTGCATCATACAAGCTTAACTACAGTATGGAATTCAGCAAATAAGATAAAAAGGTTTTAAATAACTAACCTAAAGACTGTTTAAAAATACTGACGTCACAGAAGACCGACCAGCCACAAGAAACACAAGGAAAGATACACTTATAATAACAGTTACAAAATAGAATAGAGAAACTTTGACTGCCTTGGTGGCCCAGTGGCCGCAACATGCGCCTGCTGTGCACGAGGTTGTGGGTTCGATTCCCACACAGGACAAAACTTTGTGTGACCCACAAAGTGTTGTTCTGAGTCTGGGTGTAATTTGTGTCCGTTAATTGTATGTTTGTAAAAATTTCCCGCGACACAGAGCTTGTCCTCTAGTGCGGGAGTTGTTTTTTAAACAAAAAAAAAGCAACAGATAGATAGAAGACTCAGGGGCTTAGGCACAAGGTCTTAGGCACAAGATTTGTCGAGGACCCGCTAAGTAGTAGGAACTTAATTAGTCGAGGATGCACAGGAGAAAGAGGCCCGCGGCCGCACCCGGGGAACTTTATATTGGCAAGCCGTTTCTCGATGTCACAAACGTCCATAGGCTACCCTAACTGCTTACCATCAGACGGCTAATATTAAGAATGGTATCTATATTTTCAAACAGCCATGTGCTATAAATCCTTACCACCAGGTTGGTGCTTTTTCATACATTCTGTTTAGCCATTTTAATGGTATGAAATGGTAAAATAATCACCTCAAGATCAGAAGAAGCCGCATGCCAAAGCACGTAAAATATACAAACGATACGAACAAACTGGATTCAGGTCAAAAATTGGTAAACGTAGTCACGTCTTTAGTAACTTATATCAGAGATTTTTATGAAATAACGTAGTATCATGACTTTTATACATATCGTTAGGCTGCGGTGTATCAAGCGCACATATTGCTATGTTATAAATATGATGATAGGTTCTATCTTTTAAATAAAATTCTCATGTCACAATGTTCGTTCCCGTACTCCTCCGAAACGGCTCGACCGATTCTCATGAAATTTTGTGAGCATATTGGGTAGGTCTGAGAATCGGACATCTATTTTTCATCCCCCTTAATTTTAAGGGTCGTCCACCTCTAATTTTTTTTATTTTATTTTTTAGACATTTATTTTTATTTTTAATGTTTTATGATTTAACATTAAAAATACATACAACCCTTAATTTTCCCCCCTCTACGATTAACCCCTATATTTTAGTAGCAAAACAACGTTCGCTGGGTCAGCTAGTATTATATAGATTCAGGTGCTTTAATGAACGTCGATTCTGGGTACTTTTAATTTGGCCTTTTTTAGCAAATACCCTACTTGGTCGCTGTATATTCTCCTAGGGCGGCCCTTACCGACATCTCCATTCATTCTGGTATTTCAAGCATTCAAATAACTGCTTAACATAATTTGGGCCGTAAGCTTGTTTGCCAGGCAAGTAGTATAAAAAAACAGTCCTGCTCGACACTGAGTTGGTATTACACGATAGGAAATCCAATAACATTTATCACGACCCCGGAATCAAACCTAGAACCTTACCAACCAAGTCACACTTAGAATCATAGCATTTCAAGATTCAGTCAGTTTCAAAAATTACAAAATAACCAGACGTCATATTACACCCATAAGTTTAATATCATCCAACAACATTTATGAAACAGTGCTATAGGTAGATAAAGCCACCCATTCATCATGCGACATCTGAGCTTCGCACCTCAGCAGGCTCACGACAATAGTTGCAACAACCCGTCGCAGTCGCTAACAATGCTTGCGGAATGTTAATTGCTGTCGTTTGTCGCGAGACACTGATAAATGTTGACGCTTGTCACTTGGAGATTTGGGTTATACGCACTGGGTTTGTTAAACGCTGCGGTTTTGTATATTTTTATAGCTCGATTGTGGAAAGACCTTAGTCATACAGAAAACGATAGCCACTAACAAACAGTAGTGTAATTGTATTTGTGTACGTCAGTTCCTTTAGTGTTCATTTTAGGATAAGCTTTTTTAACTTTTTCCTATGTGATGGTTATCAATTCAAGGCATTAGCCATTTCTGTAGTAAATCAAAATATTCTCAACTATATAAGCACGTCAGAGATTTAATACTAATGTATTAAATCTCTGACGAGATTTGTCAAGTGTTACGTAAAAATAGCTCCCTAGTAATAATACTATTTTTAATTTAAAGAAGACAACTAGAATTTAAATCGTTTAAAGTATCAAAAAATATAAGTTAAATAAACGTATCAGTTTTTCAAGCTAGTGCGTAAATATTTCCGCCATTCTGTCTCGTATATAATCTTGTGAATAGAGCAAGATTCACCGCAAACATCTTGCAGGCATCTCTACAATTTGATAGAGCCGGGACGATATTTTTAATAGAGTTAGGCTTCTTGCGGGATATATTGAAGTCATTTCGTGTTTTATTGTTCTTTGAAGAAATTTTGTTGAAATAAAACTGAGAGATTGCTCATGGAGGAGTGTTTTTGTTTTAGACTTCTGTAAGATTAGTCGACGAGTTTTATGTGAGAGGTAACTTGTTAATTTAACAGTGGGTACATTTTATTTTTGTGTTTTTATGTTATTTGAGAGTGAGGCAGTCTGCCAATGAACAAGCCCGACTGGGGAAGGACCTCCATCTTACAGAAAACCACAGCCAAATGACTAAACTTAGCGATGTAGTTGTGTTCCTGTGTGTGAGTACAGGTTTCCAGTGCTCATCGGGATGCGTTTTTCTGTCTCAGAAACAGAAAAAAGGTTATTTTTGGGTTGGCAACATGTTAGTAATACCTTTGTAATTATAAGCGTCCATGGGCTAGGGCAACTGCTTACCATCAGGCGGGCCATAAGCTTGTTTGCCACCTAAGTAGTATAGTAAGACTTAGAGTAAAATAATAAAGAGTGCACCTGTGTTTGCGCACACACTTGTGCATTATAAAATCAGGCGGCTAGTCTTCGTCCAGATTAGCTGGCTTGACCGAAATTCGGTTAGGAGAACTTTATACATTACGTCAGTTTAACAGTTGGGGTCCTTCAAGAAAGAAGTTCCATATAAGGTTACTAAAAACTGACTGCCTCGGTGGTCCAGTGGTCGCAGTATGCGCCTGCTGTGCACGAGGTTATGGGTTCGATTCCCACACAGGGCAAAACTTTGTGTGACCCACAAGGAGTTGTTCTGAGTCTGGGTGTAATTTTTCTCCGTTAATTGTATGTTTGTAAAAGTTCCCCGCGACACAGAGCTTGTTCTCTAGTGCGGGAGTTGTCTTTAAAAAAAAAAAAAAAAGGGTCGGCAACGAGCGAGTGATACCCCCGGTGTAGCAAGCATCTATAGGCTACGGTAACTGCTTACCATCAGACGGGCCGTGTGCTATTTTGCCTCCTTGGTAGTATAAAAAAAGTTTAAATCACAGAAATATTATTTTCAATACGTATACATTTCCCGAGCGGTACGGTACTTAAGTGGTATTGGGCGGTTCATGGCTGTCGAACGGAGGATAACTTATTGTCCAAAATAGCGCGGCTATAAGCGAATAGCTGGGAGAGCACCATTGTAGACGAAGAATGTATTGTGGGGAAATTATAAGCCCTCAATAGGTACTTATACAACATTGTTTATTTATATAGTACTAGTTGTAGCCCGCGGCTCCGCCCGCGTTGATAGCGGTTATCGCTGAAAAAGTAGCCTATGTGTTTTTCCAGAACATAATCTATCTCTGTGCTAAATTTCATCCAGATCCGTTCAGTAGTTTTTACGTGAAAGAGTAACAAACATCCACCCATCCATCCATACATCCATCCATCCATACTTACAAACTTTATAATTGCTTTTCCCGACTAATTGACTGACTGATTCATAAACGCAGAGCCTAAACCACTGAGGCTACAAACTTAAAATTTTCCACAAATTGAGCAATAAGAAGGCATATTTTGGAAATTGAATCCCTAAACGGGAAACAAATGTTTTAAAAAACAAAACCTCGTAAGGATATGGTTTAAATATTACCTGAGCTAGATTTGTAATGATTTGTTTAAAAAAATGGCTTTGATACGTTTACAAACTTTAAATAACAAAAATATTTGTTTATTCATTTTTTTTACCGACTTCAAAAAAGAAGGAGGTTCTATGTTCGACTGTAATTTTTTTTTTGTTTTATGTATGTTCACCGATTTGTTTCCGATTTGTGGACCGATTCTCAAAATTATTTTTTTATTTGAAAGAGTTGAGGTGGTCCCAATGGCACCAAGTCAGGATCTGATGATGGAATCCCAAGGATATCGAGGGCAACCTTCAAATGTTATGGTAATGGTTTTAACAATGTTCTTATTTCATATATTTTTTACTTTCATTTATTACTAAAAATAGAAAAATGATATTTTGCTAAGGAGTTGTTTCTGAGTAAAGTAGAGACAGGCTGGATGGACAAAATATGGAACTGCGGGTGCTGGGCTGGGGTCACTATCAAAATGGGTCTGTCGAATAAATATATCCTGAACCAGAGGACGTTAGGCTCCATCCTTCTTCTTCATGTGCTAATTTAGAACTAGACTAAAACTGCTTAATTTTGTAACTAAGCAGTTTTTTTATTATTTTGAAAAACTTATCTATAGTTATTTCTTAGTTGAAGTCTTAATGTTTGAATGTAAATTAGACGCCGAAATACTATTTCTTTATTTCAAAGATTGAATCCAAACATTATTTAATATAGCTGACATTTACTTTGACCTTTTCATAATACACTAGAAACACAGTAACTAGGATATATTGTTATAGTAAGAGACGTTTAAAGCTCTTGATAATCCCATCCCGTGGGAGGAAACGGCAGCTGAAGGATTAACAAGAAAATGCTAGTATATATAGAACCACCTGCGCGCTTTCTTACGTTCACTGTTCGTTATCTTACTATTTAAATATTATAGAATTAAAGCAACTATACTTTTTATATGCATATTTTACATATAATAATAATAATTAGTTTTATTTCAGAACCAGTCTATATACATAGTTAATTATAGAAAAACATTGAGCAATTTAAGATACAGGTCAATAATAATACAAAACAGATGCAATGAAAGACAAATTATACTATAAATATATAATTTACATATATACAATTAGAAATTCATGTCATTAAATATATTTATGTCAATAGTTCAATGTAGAAACCAAAATCTATTTAGAAACAAAAAAAAAAGAAGAAATCAAATAAAATTAAAATGAACATAATTATAATATCAGTCTTGACCAATAATGATTTATATCCATTTGAATTGGATCAAACAGTCAAGACACGAGGCAATATAGCTAACATTTCATGCTTTATAATGCCGGAAAAATAAATATAAAAATGCATTATATTTTAACAAAAAATCTTAACTTATACTAAACACAAAGTAATATTCGCTAAAAACCTTCTATTTAGTAACGCTGTATCCCAAACCCTTTAGGATTTCCCTAAAAATTGTCCCGACAGGAGTATAAAACTACTATAAACGTAGTGGAAACATAATGTACCGTGTAATCTGTGTAACCTTACCTTATACCGTAGGGAAGTTTTTACTACACTTTTATCTAATGCCTAAAGCATGGTAGTTGAAAACATTTTAGTATGGTAATAGTGCAGGAGCCTGGATTTTTTTATCTAATTTTGCCTTAAGTACTGCTGACCAAAGTTTGACTGCATGGTTGGTTCAGTGGCTTAAGGCGTTGACCACTGACGTCATATCAGGTTCCAGTGGTCAACTCGGTATGCCGGTCGCCTACCATCTTTGAGCCGGAGAGTCCGACATAACCGCCTCGCTACCCCAGGCGGGGCGGTATGCATAAAGCATTTCCTCTCTAAAAAAAAAGTGGCTTAAGGCGTTACCTCACTATAATTGACGTACGTGTTGTGGATCAATTGATTGGTATGGGATAAAATATGTGATGCATTGATGGTTGCTTCAAGTGTGGGTATGCTTTGTGTCCGTAAATTATGTATTCTTTCAATTCTCGCATCCAGCTACTCCCAGCCACCTGGTGAAGATCGCTATGCTCGAAACAACTCGGTCTGTTAACAATCATCTTCAGGATGCCATTGCAATTGTTACGCAAGCGCTGTAGTAGAGAAGCTGCTTCTTTATGCATGATAGCGTGAAAGCTATCCGTGCAAGCGTCCGCAAACATGACTTAAGTTTAACAGCGGCAGTAAACTATATATAACTATATAACAATATTCCAAGGTTCCTTAATTTTTAATTCTTTTTTCAAAATTCAATTCTTAAACGAGTAAAAAATTATTTAATTCAATCGAAGTCGGAGTAGGCCTCTATTAGGTATATTATATTTTAAAATATTCAGTCCCTACTCCCGGACCAACTGTTTTATATAATACCGTCAAGGGTTAGGATACCGCCTCGCTTGAGGTCTAACAACAGAACTCCATTACTTGACTCGCCTTCAAGCAACAACCTTTTTTCACCCAGATTAATGACCATCTACCATTATTTTTCATGTTGCCAACCTTTTTAAGCAAATGTTTTGATTTTAAAATGCTGATTTAGGTGGGAATGTCGCTAATGCGTTTTGAAGGGTCCAACTTTGTTACTGTGGTTTAATGTGAATGGGAAAATAAAAAGAGTGGGTACCTTTACACTTTTCAAAAAGCTTCTTCGTTTGCTCACGATTATCGTGCAAATTTACATGAAACTTTATATAATTTTGCCTTCATGACCATGCAAAGTAATATACATACAGTATTTATGGATAGATAGAAATCTATTGTATACTTTATTATGTACACAATTACATATACTACGTTACGCATTATTTTAATTGAGGCATCTGTTATTAGTCAATTCTGTATGGCGGGGACGTTATAATATCGACACATGTATATCCCACTTCTGGGCACAGTCTTCGCTCTGTTAGAGAGATGAGAGGGTTTTGGGCATCTATCCACACATACTTGGGTTGTAATACTTTTCTATTCTAAGTTCATTTTTGAAGGAAATTTTATGTTAAAAATATTTATTAAGACTGAAATATAAATGTATATACAAACACACTTACAAACATATCATCACGCCCGTTTTCCACTGGGGTAGGCAGAGTATACCTATATAGCGTTGTACGCCAATTGATTTGATCCAAACATCCTTATTTCACTTCTTCTACATTCTTCAACCTATTCATCTGAAATGTATACGTATATCTTTAAAATTTCATATATAATAATATCATTTTAACAGATTCAGTAGTGTATGTATCAGCCAGTTTCAGTAATTTGTGTATTGGTAATGTGTCCGCGACACAGAGTCCGATCCGTAGTGCATTGTTTTATTAAGTATATTTGAGCTGATTGCATAGCAAAAATGCTAAAAATATTTAATAATATTGAGTGGTTTCATTCTATAATAACATTCTTTCCTCACAATTGGAAGATATTGTACGTATAGACCTGTAACGGCTAACGTTTGAATGAAAGTGACGTCACTCCAAGACGTAAACAAGCGATGGACAAATTCAACTCTGGAGTAGGAGCTCGGGTAGCACAATTGGTAGTGCGCTGGGCCGGAACCCGAGAGGCGCAGGTTCGAGTCCTGTCCGGGCTCGTCTTTTTCCACATTGCTTTAATATTTAAGTAAATTTAAATATCCTTTATAACAAAAATGTATACAACAATACCGCTTGTATACTAACGTATACATAACGGTTTAAAACTAATTGTCCAACAAAATTCACTTGTTCACTTCCATATACCTAAGACAGCATTCCGGTGGAGCCACAGAATGTCGAGATAACTCCGTCTACCATGCACCTGCCAGTAAATAGCTTACAAAGAAAATACTTGACCACCACGCTCTAGAAATTAGTAAATACTCGTACTATGTATTAGGGTAATAACTGCTTCGGTGGCTCAGTGGTCGATGTGTGTGACTGCTGATCACGAGGTCTCGGGTTCGATTCCAAGGTCGGGTCAAAAAAAAAAGGGATTTTCTGACAAAAAAATCACAATATAAGCCCGGAGTTTAGAAATTGTCAGTGTTTACATCCCCGTGCCTCGGAAAGCACGTAAAGCCGTTGGTCCTACGCCTGATCTCTCTTCGATCGTGTCGGATTGCCGTCCCATCGGACTAAGAGAGTTCCATCGGAGAAAGAGTGCACTTGTGTTTGCGTACACACTTGTGCACTATAATATCTCCGCAGCGCAGATGGCTAGTCTCCGTTGAGATTAGCCGCCGTGACCAAAAATATTTACAAGAATAGTTATTAAAATAAAAGTAACTTAACTTATATACTACGCACAAACAATCAGATATTGTATTTAAACGTTATAAGGTTTTTACAGGGTCAGTAACGCGCAAATGATACCTCTAGTATGGTAAGCGGCCATAGGCTACGGTTACTGCTTAATTCAGGCGGGCCGTTTGCTTGTTTGTCTCCCTGGTAGAATAAAAAAAAGCTATAAATATAATACAGGGAACTGCGACCTCAATCAGATATTTCATTTATAGTTTAGAATAAGTTACTTTTATTTTTATAAATATTCTTGTAAATATCTAATAAAATAAATAATAATAAACATTAAATAAATATACAAATTACGGAACAACAAAGTGCAACTAAAGGCGGAACTATCAAATTTACGTTCAATTTGTAACATGGGCCGGCACTAAGGGGCTGTGACGTCACGGTGCCAAGCGCAAGTTAAATTGTGCGGCCGTACACTAAGCCTGTATGTACATTACTAGGAAATGTAGGTACTCGTGGTAATGTACACTTGTTTGATACAAATTAATAATACTTGCCTCCGTCCGCGTGTAAAATAGGTTTAAAATCATTTATTCTCTTAAAAGACAAAAAAGCCACTTACAAGAGAATATAAAATATACATTTTGTAATCTTTTTTTAGGTAACCGTCACCAGAGTATATATAAGTATATAGTATAATATATTATAATTATTTTAAGTAGGTATCTGTAATGTTCATTCAGCTTCATTAATTTACACCGGGTGTACAAAATTCCACGGGAACAGTGATTTCTCCATAATAAAAAGTAGCCTTTGTACTATTCCAGACATTTATCTCTATTGTTAATTTCATTTAGATCCATGCAGCTGTTCTAATATCTAGTGCTAAGTTCAAAGTCATCATTTTAGCCCATAAACATCCCACTGCTGGGCACGGGTCTCCTCTATATATGTAGTTTGAGGGATATTAGCCTACTATACCACGCTGGCCAGACGGGTTGGTATAGGGTTTTGTTTCGAGTTCTCCTTCTCTTGCACTGGGTATTATCTGCCTGACATTTCAAACTCAAACTCAAAGTCATTTATTCATTTAGATCACATCCATGATACTTATGAACGTCAAAATAAACAAAAGTCAGCATATTTTTTTCCTACAGCCAATTCGCTGACATGGGTAGGGCCTAGAGAAGAATTGGCAAGAAACTCTGGCTACTCTTTTTAATCGCCAAAGTATAATATATAGATAGAAAAAAAAAAAGAAAAAAAAAGTAAAAAACATCCTTCCATCTCCAATATTAGTTTAGGCTCTTTATTTATTACTGCGTGGATTGTTCCGGTCTTTATGACCGCTCTAGATATACAGATACAAATATAATTTACAGTTTACATATTTAAAAAGCATCACGCCTTTTTAAGAAGCATAATAATATAATAATATTATGTGCATTTTTCGAAACCTATGTTTGGTTTTTTGCCACTTACTCGGCATAATTCTAGACCTCGTGCTGCTACTGAAGATATTTTTATACTTATATTTTTATGCATTCGGATGTCAATTGTATTGATTTGGTTAATTGTTTCGTATATTACGAAGAGATCCGCGTCCGAACACAAAGAGTCACAAAAATGCAATGCAGCTGATCGCCGATGCTAAAGTAGTCTGCTTAAAGCCTAAAGTCACAAACACCAACTATTCAAAACTATAATTACCAGGTATATAACCATTTCTGTGTCTAGCAAAACTAAAACACTTATTCATGCAACATTAATGTTCCAAAATGAATGAGGCGTTCAGCCAAAATCTCGAACAGTTAACATATTACTTCATAACCATCTCAACTCTGTTGGTAACGAGATTTATTGACGTTTGGCAAAACGTGTGCGTGAGTCCGAAAGTTTTGAGGTAACCCTATGTAGTGGTGCAAGTGAGAAGCGAATGTCGGGCGGATTTTTTTCGTTGAATATTTAGTATTTTTGCAGCACTAATGCTGCGAAAATATTTAAAAAAAATTAAGATGCTACAAGGGCGCAAAAAATTCAAAATAGAATAATTTTTATATAATCAGTAAGTATACTCTATTAAAATTAAGTACTTATATCGATACCTTTGGGCCCAAAGGTCGTAAAAGACAAAATGCGACTTTTCAGGAGAAGCAAAAAACGAAAAAGAAAAAATTTTTTTTTGTTTCTTGAGCTATTTAAATGAAACCTAGAAAAAAAGTGTTTAGAATTTCTAGTATTATCTAGTGCAGTGTTAAAAAATTACCCTAGTGCTGTACTTACCGAGATATATTTCCATTACGACCATAAATTTAAAAATAAATGTCGTTTACACCCTTCAAATTCTCACCCTATGATGTAACCTAAGGGCGTAAATTCACTTTACTGCACAAAACTAAACAAAATAAGGAAATAATCGGCAAGTGTAATATTTTTTAGGTTCTTTAAGGATAACCCGCTAAGATATTCTGAAAGGATTAATTCTTTCTCACGCGCTAAGAAATAAATTAAAGAAGGATAAATTAAACTTAAGTATTAAATGGATTATGTATTTTTCTATGTACATATCGTCGCTGTGGAGCGAAAACTCACTAACTAACAGTAAGTTTTGAGATAACCGCGTTTAAAACTTTTCTCAAATTAGTCTAAACAGTAGTGTTATTTTGCCGGTTGCTTGGGGAGCTACTGAAGTAGCAACTGATATTGGCTCAAAACTGAACCCTGTGGAACTTCTTGGCTCCTCCAAGAAATTCCACAGGGTTCAATTTTGAGCTGAACTTGTCCATCGGCTGCCTGAAACCTTTAGGTACTAAGTCACATATAAGAGATGCATCTAGTATAACAATTATATTTACAAATTCATTATTAATTCTCTCAAACCTTAAGCCATACGTAACGGCCTCTAGGAACCTTCATACATTATAGTTGCATATAAACAGTTTTGGTTGGTGAAATTTTAAGTGCTATACCGACGTTCTACGTACTCAAAATTTAATTTGTCTTACCCTACAACTACTGCACGAGCTTTGAACCTTGTTGCTTACTCCTTTAGAAGCTCGACATTTAATGTGATGAGCATCTAAAGTAAAAGATAACTTTTTTATGAACAGAGTTTTTGATTTACAGCTTCATATTATATTTTTGCATTACTACGTATGTGTGTATAATGATAAGCGTGGTATGGATTGCATAGGAAATGTAATAGTTTTTTTTTCAAAGTCATCTCCAAGAGACTTAAAACGTCTATTACAAATTGTGGCTATGTACGTATTAAATGTTAAGCCAGTGTCCAATATAAGGCCGGATTGCATAGAAAATGTAAAAGGGCAGACAGTCTCATGACGAAACCAAGAGACTTAATACCTCTATTACAAATTGTGGCTATGTGCGTATTAATTATGTTAATCCAGTGTCCAATATAAGTACGGATTGCATAGAAAATGTAAGTCAACTCCCCCACTAGGGAACAAGCTGTGTCGCGGGCGACTCCTCTTCTTCAGAAGAAGATAAAAAGACACCCGTTCCTGAATATTATTCACTAGGTATTTAATTTATGATTTTTTTGCTAGAGAACCTTACCTGGTTTACAAAAATTAAAGTAGCATAATACAAGTAAAATAAATATCTCCCCATAAAATCAGATATCTGCCGGATAAAGATTCGTTAAAATCAGTTCCGCCGTTGCGGAGGTTACCCAAATCAGACATACAAAAATTTAAAAAATATATTTTGGTATACGTACGTGCAGTGTAGACATTCATATATGCATTTAGTTGAAAGCTGTTATTTTGATATTACAAACAGACACTGTAACTTTATTTATTTATATATCCCTTATATATAAATAAGTAAAGTCATTTATATATACCTCAATGATTACAACATAATATTATATTACTAGCTATTGCCCGCGGCTCCGCCCGCGTGGATGCCGGTTATCGCAATTAAAAGTAGCCTATTCGCTATTTCAGATTATAATCCATACTAAACAGACTATAATCCATACTAATATTATAAATGCGAAGTCAAAGTCAAAGTCAAAGTCAAACTCATTTATTCATATAGATCAAATACATGATACTTATGAACGTCATAAAAACAAATGCCAGCATACTTTTTTTCCTACGGCCAATTCGCTGACTAGGGTTGGGCCTCGAGAAGAATTGGCAAGAAACTCGGGCCAGGGTTAGAAAGTAACTCTGTCTGTCTGTCTGTCTGTCTGTTACTCTTTCACGCCTAAACGGCTGAACGGATTTTGATGAAATTTGGTATGGTGATAGATGATAACCTAGAAATGGTCATAGGCTATAAATAATCACGCCATCGTTCTTAGGGGGTAGGCAGTAGGCAGATAACTAAATTGAGTTAGTGATTTTTAGTCGTTTTTGTTGGGACTTTTGCTCTTTCACGTCTAAACGGCTGAACAGATTTTGATGAAATTTAGTAAGGTAGTAGATGGTTACCTAAAAACGGATATAAGATTAAAATGATCACGTCATCGTACTTAAGGCGTAGGCAGTAGGCAGAAAACTGAATTGAGTTAGTGATTTTTTATAGTTTTTGCTGGGAGTTTTGCTCTATCATGCCTAAACGGCTGAACGGATTTTGATGAAATTTAGTTAGGTGATAGATAGTAACCTTGAAAAGGATATAAGGTCAAAATGATCACGTCATCGTACTTAAGGCGTAGGCAGTAGGCAGAAAACTAATTAAGTTAGTGATTTTTAATCGTTTGTTTTAAAAGTTTACCTCATTCACGCCTTAACGTCTGAACGGATTTTTATAAGACTTGGTTAATATAAAGATAGGATCCTAGGCACGGACACAGGCTACTTTTTACGGCGGGAAAATACCTCATTCCTGCGGAAATCTAGCGTGATCGTGTCAAGAAGCGCATGTCGCCATAGCTACTGAAATGATGCCACTCTGCTCAATGGTGGTCGAACGGCACATTCGGTGCTTAAACTGCCATTTAACTTAGCCCATGAAGAAATGCCAGTCTGTAATATAAGTAAAAACAGCGAGCGTAGACGTATGTTGCATCAATGTAAATTATTAGTTTGGGATGAGTGTACTATGTCCCATAAAAGAGCAATTGAAGCTCTAGATCGGACTTTGAAAGACATCAAGAGTAATCCAAATATCATGGGGGGGATGGTGGTACTTTTAGCGGGCGATTTTAGACAGACTTTGCCGGTTATCACTAAAGGCACCCCTGCAGATGAAATAAATGCGTGTTTAAAAGCGTCAACGTTATGGGTGCACGTAAAAACGTTTAGTCTGTCTACAAATATGAGAGTGCAACTACACAATGATGTACAATCTGGACAATATGCTGCTGCTCTTCTTAAAATTGGAGAAGATCGTATGGCAAAGGATGGTAATGGCATGATTACATTGGATCGTGAATTCTGCAATGTTGTGCATAATCCAGATGATCTAAATAACTTCGTCACGTAGCGAACTGCTAACTAATATGAGGAATAGAGAATGGTTACGTGAAAGAGCAATTTTAGCGCCGACGAATGAAATGGTGGGACAGATAAACGAGCAAATTATGTCACGCGTGGAAGGTGATATTGTTGAGTTTCTCTCTGTAGACACTGAAATGGATACTGAACAAGTAACATCATACCCTGTAGAATTTCTTAATTCTTTAGAACTGTCGGGAGTACCTTCACACAAACTGAGGCTGAAAGTAGGCGTTCCTGTCCTTTTGATGCGGAATTTAGATGCACCAAGACTGTGTAATGGCACACGGTTGCAAGTAACACACCTCGGTCGCAATATTGTAAAAGCAATCATTAGAGAACGTTTTAATCCCCCGTATACCCATAATTCCGACAGATTTGCCATTCCAGTTTAAGAGATTACAGTTTCCGCTAAAAATGGCATTCGCTATGACGATAAATAAAGCTCAGGGGCAAACATTAAAAGTAGCCGGCATTAATTTAGAAAAGAGTTGTTTTTCTCACGGACAATTATACGTGGCTTGCTCACGTGTTTCAAGTCCTCAGAATCTCCATGTGTTGGCCGGAGAGGGAAAAACAAAGAACATAGTTTACAAAAATGTACTACAGTAATAAGGCCTCTTATTTTTAGCTTCCTACATTATTATACTACTTACATTAAGTTAGTACTTCCTACGCAGACGATGTTGCGGATGTCACACTGTCTAACATCGGGGGTTGTCAGGTAGGTAGTTAGTAATATTTTAAACCGATTTACATTATTTACTTTTTATATTTACTAAGGAAACATTCGGAGCTATCCATTATGTAGCTTAGGTTGCTTTTGAACAAATTTTGATGTGAAGTTGAGGACTGGAACACGATAGTGGGACATTGTTGCAGGGGGACTTACAGCCGGGAGAAAACAAAAAAACTTATGCGGACGAAGTCGCGGGTAAAAGCTAGTCTATTATATATACAAAATTTCATTTAAATCCGTTCAGTAGTTTTTACGTGAAAGAGTAACAAACATCCATTCACACATCCATCCATCCTAACAAACTAACACATTCGTAATATTAGTAGGATTTACCAGACAGGGTATTCAAAAACAAGTAAAAAAAATACAACGTTTAAAAAAAAAATATCGAGTGACGACACGCGGCTTAAAATTCGTCCCATTCTTGTACACAGACATGTCGTATCTACATAATGAATTGGAGAGATGAGCCTAATTTATGGACAAGGGAGTTAGTTATGCAACATACACAATATGTAAGCATTATCTTTGTTCAAGATAAAGGTCCGTTTAATATTCTATTTGATGCTAATGGCTTGATTTACTATGAAGAATGGGTTATGTTGTTGATGAAGAGCATGTCTTAATAGAATTATGTCCACTGAAGTGACCAATAGGATTATTATCGTACTGTTTTACTCTTCGTATTGTATAGGTATTATTATTAGCCGAGTGGGATATTAACCGACTTGTATACACGAAATGTGGGTTCGGTTCTCCGTATAAAAGACAACTCCCGCACAAGAGAACAAGTTCTGTGTCGCGGGGGACTTTACAAACATACAATTAATAGACACAACATTACACCCAGACTCAGAACAACTCTTTGTGGGTCACACAAAGTTTTGTCCTGTGTGGGAATCGAACCCACAACCTCATGCACGGCAGGCGCATACTGCGGCCACTGGACCACCGAGGCAGCCAAGTGGAATTCATACTAATCAGGGATACTGAATCTTAAAGTTTTGGTGTAAAAAAATCGGTCGGCAACACGCAATTGATTCCTCTGGTTATGCAAGCGTCCATAAACTACCGTAACTGTTTAACATCAGGCGGGCCGTATGCTTGTTGACCACCTAGATTTTACAATCTACTATGAGTGAAGATAAACATCGTGAAGAAACGTTTGAATTATTAAGCTAGAGGTTTCAGGTTCGATCTCCTGATATATATAATAGATTTTTGATTTATTCTTCGTTCGTCCTGAAGTTCTGTCCTACATTCCAAAAAAATCTTAGTTTGTCCCATATCACTATGGAATTAAATTATTGCTTCGTCCCGAATCACAAATACTTTACAGGTACAGTCAACAAAAATATTAAGTACTGATTTTAAATTTGTAAAACAATATAATTTTATCCGACTCAGCATTCGAATCTGAAACCATGGTAGATGAACTGTCGTTGCACCACTAAGACATTCAAATAAACCTACACTAATGAAAAAGGATAGTATAAAAACCATAGTAAGCAGTAACAATAAAACGCAACAGCACTGCTTCTAAGTAACAGCTATTTAAAGGAGCTGACAATGATGACACGAACAGACACTAGTAACTAGCGGGGGGTAGGTCTGGCCTTGAAAGCGTTCGAGGCCACGTGATTGTTATATTGTTGTATTAGAACCAAAGCACACGACTTACAACTGTTACAAAAATGTATTTATTTCAATTAGATGAGTATAGAATAGGGTTCTTCAAGAAGGGATTTAAAAGGTATTTAAAACAGCCAAAAACCTTCGTGTTGCAAATGTCCATGGACTACAATAACTGCTAGCCAAAAGGCGAGCTGTAGGCTTGTTTGCCTCCTTTTGTAGTATAAAAAAGGCTACAAAAGTTATGAAAATAGTTTGTTTAGTAAATATACTTACTAAACAAACTGGGTGTTGACAATCCATTTTTTTTCTAAAACTAGTATGCTATTTTTATTATTTCTTTAATAAAGTGACCAGGACTTAAACTGTTAGTAAAGCTTAAAAACGATGTTAGTAATGAAAATAAAATAAGGGTGCAATTTTTTGATAGAAAATCCCAATATCTATTTTCGATTTTATGACTCGATCAAGGAATCGATCCCATTACCTCATGAGCTATATCATCTATGTACATTACTAATGTTTAGGTTATGAAAGATCAGTTACGTACGTTGATAAAGGCATTCAACGACCAGTATATCAACGAAGCAGTTACATAAATTTGAGTAAAGTTACAGGAAAATTACAGCTACAGTTGAAACATTTTAAATTTACTTAAGAGTTTAATAAATTGATCACCAAAACACATTTCCACAGCATTCAACCCTTTATTAGAACAAGTTGGTTTTATATAAAAACATGTCTTATTTATTTGTCTCATATTTAATCAACAGATAAACAGCAGAAGGTGTAACATTTTTTTAACTACAATAGATTGATTTAATTCTGTAACCCAAAATAGCAGTAAGTGAGGGGTCTTATTGTTATAGATAGTATTAATTCTGCTTAACAATCGATTACATAAGTAACTTGATTCCAAGCATTGACGTAAACATTTAACATGATTTAGTTAACACGTATTTATATACATCGTGTAAAGTTCGTTATCTTAAGAACATTAAAGAAGCTATAAAATGAAAAATCGTTTTGAAATTTGGTCTAATTATTAAGGTGCTTCCATGTTGTAAGCACATAATTATATAACCGAATTTCGGCTACGGTGGCTTATCTCAACGGAAACTAGCCATCTGCTAGGGAGATATTATACTGCACAAGTGTGTGCGTAAACATTAAGTGCACTCTTTATTCCTTTATATATGAGGGATATACCGATAGGCAATTCAACACAACCGGAGAGAGATCAGGCGTAGAACCAATAGATTTACGTGGTTTCCGAGACATGGGGGTGTAAACACCGTCAATTTCCAAACTCCGGGCATATATTGTAAATTTCTTGGAAGAAAAACATAATGTAAAATTTGTTCCAACCGGGGAATCGAACCCAGGACCTCGTCATCAGCAGTCGCACACATCGACCCCAGAATTCTGTGAGCACCTACAAAGCCATAAAACTTATACATTCTTTTTTGCAAAAATATTTATAGTCGTGATAATGTAAACTAAATTGCTTTTGTTGTCCGTGTAGTGACGGATTAAGAATACAAATGTCGCCACCCCAGTCTATCCCGAGGGTATCGTACGAGTCGACTAAGGGAGTCAGGCAAACAATATCCACTGCAAGAGAGGGAAAACGCGAAACAAAACCCTATACCAACCCGTCTGGCCAGCGTGGTATAGTAGGCTAATATCCCTCTAAATGTATGGAGGAGACCTGTGCCCATCAATGGGACGTTTATGGGTTGAAGTGATAAAATTGCGTCCTTATTGCATTAGTATTTCAATTTATTATTAAAGCAATACATATTTTAATTCAATAAAGTTCTAACTACACACCTTTTTATTCTACGCAGATTTACACTAGATCAAAGTCTTATCCGATTTTAAACGATGTTACGGAGCACGCTTTCCTAGAAGGTTCTATAAAAACATCCGAACAGCTTTTGAACCTCAAAACACACTGAGTGCGTAAACGTGGGTGTTACGTTTAAGTGCTCATTTACCTCAAAGCTTAAGGAAAAAATAACCAGTCTAAGTGGACCTCTAAGTGCTATAGCCATGCGTATATTAACGAAGAGTCTATAATTTGTCACCTTTATTGGTTGATTTTTACTAAATCCTTCCTTAGTGAGGGCCTTCAGCTAAGAGAAGCTTGCGTGCCGAATGCCAAATTTGTAGGCTTAGTAGTCGTGGAAATTTTGTGTTGAGTCGTTGGTATTTTTGTTTCTTTATAATGTATTCTTATATAATAAATCTTTAAAGGTCTCAATTTTCGTGAAAAGTCGATGAGTGCTTTGGCAGTCATACAACATATACGTCAGTCAATACAAATATAGTGGTGTTTTTTTATCCTACCAAGGTTGCAACAAGTATACGGCCCGCCTGATGGTAAACAGTTACCGTAGCCTATGGACGTTTGCAACACCATATAGTCTCTTGGGAAAATCTCGCTCATTCCACAGCCTAATCGTACATGATAAGAAATTGGGAAAAAAATGATTAGGTTACTTTGTTAAAGAGTTTATTGGACAGTCTTCTTTTTTAATATCAAGTGTTTAGTTGTCAACTAACCAGTTATTATGTGGGATAGTACATAAATCAAATATGATAATTACGATTAAACACCGACAACTTCTTGACTTCGTGTTGCTACGGAGAATTGTCACATAGAAATATCCAATAACACATTGCCCTCAGGAATTGAACTCAACCGCTAATAGCATAAATTTATGGCACGAGACCAAAGAGACAAAAAGAGATAGTTATGTAAAATATGTTTTTATGGATGGATGGTTCAGTGTCTATCCAGCGCTCATTTTGGAATCACAAAACTCTGGTATTACATTTTTTAAGATACTTATTATTACTATTGCAAGCTTCCATTGGAGTGGAGTTTATATGTACTAATCAAATGATTCGCCATCTGCTAACGGTGAAGGAAAACATCGTGAGGACACCCACATGTCTTAGAAGAAATTCTAAAGATATGTCTGATTAACCAACCCGCATTAGGCCAGCGTGTGTGAATTAATGCCTGAACCCTCTCTCTCTCTTGATAGAGGAGAGGAGACCCGTGCCCAGCAGTGGGACATATTATATGGGTTGCTATTATATTAAGCTTCCATTGGCTATGGTGACTGCTTACCATTCGGTGAGCTATATGCTTGTTAGGCACCTATGTAGTACATGTATTAAAAATAATCTCGCCATTTATCACTGCGCTGTTCTTCGATCCCCACACTTAATACTTGTTTCAACATATCGAATCTGAGTGAAATTTGAGTCTCTTAATGTATTTTCATAAAGTCCTCCAGACACAAAGCTTGTTCCCTTGAATCATATTTAAAAATCCACCAGAACTTTATCCCGAATACCATCTATATCATCCAGTTAACAGTCATAAGTAGGTACAAACTTCACCTCAACTATCGCAAACTTGAATGCCTAACATATACGAAATAGAGAGTGCAAACACAGAAGTTAGTCTTCAGTACTTTATACTCCCAGTCACCTATGCGAACTAAGGTGGCCCCTATAAATTTCCACGTTGTAAGTTTAAATGGTGATTATGGATTATATGCTACTGGAATAGACTGAGAAATTATACGGGCTTACGAGTGTTCAAAATATTATAGTAACAATTTGTGACCGAAGTCAGGTTTGTTCAAAGGAGTATAATGTTGATGACTGGCCTGTTGGTCTAGTGGTTAGTGACTGTGACTGCTACGCCGGAGGTCGTGGGTTTGATTCCCACCCAGGACAAATTTTTGTGTGATGAGCATAAATATTTGTTCTGTGTCTGGTTGTTATTTATCTATAAATTCATTTTTATATATAAAGATATATGTATTTAGAAAAATATAAGTATGTTATTCAGTTGTCTGGTTACCATAGGCTCTGTCTAGTTTGGGATCAGGTGGCGGTGTGTGAAAAAAAAACAATGTCGCAATATTAAACTTCTGGGCAGTAAATGCCGTGACCAAATCCATACTAATATTATAAATGCGAAAGTAACTCTGTCTGTCTGTCTGTCTGTCTGTTACTCTTTCACGCATAAACGGCTGAACAGATTTTGATGAAATTTAGTAAGGTAATAGATGGTTACCTAAAAACGGATATAAGATCAAAATGATCATGTCATCGTACTTAAGGCGTAGGCAGTAGGCAGAAAACTGAATTGATTTAGTGATTTTTTTATGGTTTTTGCTGGGAGTTTTGCTCTATCATGCCTAAACGGCTGAACGGATTTTGATGAAATTTAGTTAGGTGATAGATAGTAACCTAGAAAAGGATATAAGATCAAAATGATCACGTCATCGTACTTAAGGCGTAGGCAGTAGGCAGAAAACTAATTAAGTTAGTGATTTTTAATCGTTTATTTTAAAAGTTTACCTCATTCACGCCTTAACGTCTGAACGGATTTTTATAAGACTTGGTTAATATAAAGATAGGATCCTAGGCACGGACACAGGCTACTTTTTACGGCGGGAAAATACCTCATTCCCGCGGAAATCTAGCGTGATCGTGTCAAGAAGCGCATGTCGCCATAGCTACTAAAATGATTTTGATGTTTTTTTTTAACTGAGTGTTACTAAGACTTCAAGTTAGTATTTGATCACTTTTCTAACTTAGAGGGTCGGTAGGCGCCATAATTTAGGGAATTTATGATAAAATTTTGATGCAACTGTCTTTATTTAACAGTTTTACTTGGATCGGAACTTAGCGACATTCCATCACACTACTTAACTTATAGGGTAGGAAGGTACCAAAATTCAGACTACTTTTTACTTCGGGAAAATATCTCATTCCCACAGGAACCTATACACAGCTACCTATCTACAACATTAAAACTCTGTCTAGAATCACATTACGCCAAAACTATTGATCTGATTTGTATACGATTTTTTATTCAACTGACTGTTACATTACATACAGATGAAATCTAATTACCTACACCACAGAAATTGTTGGATGCTCCCGAAGGCACGGGAAAAACCTTTCTTTTAAACTTGCTTTTAGCGCAAATCCGAAAAGATAAAGGAATTGCTTTAGCAGTTGCCTCTGCCGAAATAGCCGCCACTCTGCTCAATGGAAGTCGAACGGCACATTCGGTGCTTAAACTGCCATTAAACTTAGCCCATGAAGAAATGCCAGTCTGTAATATAAGTAAAAACAGCGAGCGTGGACGTATGTTGCAGCAATGTAAATTATTAGTTTGGGATGAGTGTACTATGTCCCATAAAAGAGCAATTGAAGCTCTAGATCGGACTTTGAAAGACATCAAGAGTAATCCAAATATCATGGGGGGGATGGTGGTACTTTTAGCGGGCGATTTTAGACAGACTTTGCCGGTTATCACTAAAGGCACCCCTGCAGATGAAATGAATGCGTGTTTAAAAGCGTCAACGTTATGGGTGCACGTAAAAACGTTTAGTCTGTCTACAAATATGAGAGTGCAACTACACAATGATGTACAATCTGGACAATATGCTGCTGCTCTTCTTAAAATTGGAGAAGATCGTATGGCAAAGGATGGTAATGGCATGATTACATTGGATCGTGAATTCTGCAATGTTGTGCATAATCCAGATGATCTAAATAACTTCGTCTAGGTATAGCGAACTGCTAACTAATATGAGGAATAGAGAATGGTTATGTGAAAGAGCAATTTTAGCGCCGACGAATGAAATGGTGGGACAGATAAACGAGCAAATTATATCACGCGTGGAAGGTGATATTGTTGAGTTTCTCTCTGTAGACACTGTAATGGATACTGAACAAGTAATATCATACCCTGTAGAATTTCTTAATTACACAAACTGAGGCTGAAAGTAGGCGTTCCTGTCCTTTTTATGCGGCATTTAGATGCACCAAGACTGTGTAATGGCACACGGTTGCAAGTAACACGCCTCGGACGCAATATTGTAAAAGCAATCATTATGACTGGAATGGCAAAAGGAGAGAACGTTTTAATCCCCCGTATACCCATAATTCCGACAGATTTGCCATTCCAGTTTAAGAGATTACAGTTTCCGCTGAAAATCGCATTTGCTATGACGATAAATAAAGCTCAGGGGCAAACATTAAAAGTAGCCGGCATTAATTTAGAAAAGAGTTGTTTTTCTCACGGACAATTATACGTGGCTTGCTCACGCGTTTCAAGTCCACAGAATCTCCATGTGTTGGCCAGAGAGGGAAAAACAAAGAACATAGTTTACAAAAATGTACTACAGTAATAAGGCCTCTTATTTTTAGCTTTAAACCGATTTACATTATTTACTTTTTATATTTACTAAGGAAACATTCGGAGCTATCCATTATGTAGCTTAGGTTGCTTTTGAACAAATTTTGATGTGAAGTTGAGGACTGGAACACGATAGTGGGACATTATTGCAGGGGGACTTACAGCCGGGAGAAAACAAAAAAACTTATGCGGACGAAGTCGCGGGTAAAAGCTAGTATTGTTATAATTACTATTACCTTTATAAATGTAAAAATTTGTATAAATGGATGGATGAATGGTCCAGTCAGTCCATCCATCCAAATGTTTACTTCAACTTAACCTTTAAAGTGTGTTACTCAATCACGCCAGAACAGCTAAACGGATCTGGATGAAATATGGCACAGAGATAGATCATAGTCTGGAATAGCACATAAGCTATATCCCGCAAAAAGCGAGCTACCAAAATACCAGGTAAATAATCTTATCCAGTATAAATAATAACCTGCAGTAGAAAAGGTTAGTGCACCCAAAGCTCTAATACCGTTAGAACAATAAGTTCACTTTAATCTGAAGTCCAAAGAGCATGAAAATAGAATAAACACAGGAGAAAATTAAAAAAGAAATAGAAAAATACACAAGTATACACGAAACGTACTCTAGAATAGACTTTTATCTAATAATTCTTTGATAAAATCGTTGTTCTTTGTCCATTTCAAATCTCGGTTTTATTCTCTATTTCGATTGTTTATTTTAAGGTATACGTCATCTAAGATTAATAATAATAATATGATGAGATTGATTCACTTCAAGGGTTGTATATCATCAGCATTGTTGCTGCGGTGATACTTCAGCTTACTCAATAAAACCATACCAATTTCTATATGATATACTGCGGTAAGACTGTGTTAAGTAGATACTGTAGCCTATGGACGCTTGCAGTGTTGCTGACACATTTTTTTATACCATGGCTTTAAAATGGAGTATCCCTGGGATAGGAAAACATTTCTTTCAAAACGCATTATTTAATGAGCGCTGGACTGTACTTACACACATATTTAATGGAAGTTATTTTTAAAAAAAGAAAAAGAAACGATACGAAACAGAAGTCGTTTCTAGTATTTCAACATCTGTAACTAAACTTTTCCCCGAAGGCGTATATTTCTCTATACACCACTGTCTTAGTAATAAAGTGGTCACAGTCGAAGCAAGATTAACAGCTTGTGTTTATTATTGTTTGTGTTCGGGTGCGTGCATAATAGCGGGAAAAATGAAAATGTATTGCCGTTCGGGAATCGTGGAGTCTCTTAAAATTGACAGCGTTATGATGTTGTGCTCGTATTTTGTTCAGAAACAATGAATATATTAGACTAGCGACCTGATTTCATCCGGGTTTCTTTATTTTAGTCGTTTCGGGATTAAATTTCCAAAAATTATTTGTTAGCAGATAAAATAAATTAGGTACTTAATGTTCTAAATTTCAGTTTTTTTTACTTAGGACTTAACCAGGAACCAAGTATAATGATTAATTATATAACTAAATCTTGCAGTAACGTTTTTTTCTACCCCGTTGGACTAGTGGTCGTTAAGAGCGACTGTTGATTATAAGGTCCCCCCGGGTTCCATTCCCAGGTCGGGCCAGAAATTGATATTAGATTTTTCTTCGAGAAATTTTGCTGATGGTTGTAAATTTTGTTTACACTCCTAAGCTTCGAATAGTATCTGAAGTCTTTGGTCCTACGCCTGATCTGACTTTCTGGGATTGTCATCTTATCGGATTATGAGAGTGGGAAAATAGAGAGTGCTGTGTTTGCGCACACACTTGTGCACTATAATATAGTTTTACGCAGTTGGCTTATCTTCGTTGAGCCGATCCAAACTATATTATAGTTTTTATAGTCTAATGAATTTAGCACAAAAACATAAGATTTTTATTTTGCATTATCATTGATTTACACCACAGGAAAATGAAATGGAGGTAATAAATGTCATCCATCTATATTTGTATTTAAATAAGCCTTTTTACCTCACAAAAGGAAGTATAAAACTCAGTGGAACAAATTATTGGAACATCACAAAACAAAATTCTATTATACAAGACCGTTATGTCACCATCGGGGACCATTACCTTCGATGTTTTCCTCGATTATATTTTGTGAAATGGGACCCAGAGACAGGACGAAATTTATATTATTAGATATTTGTAAAGCGGCAGTTATATTCTTAGGTACGTTAAGCGGTATAAGGTAAGGTTTGGGAATGGATGGGTTAGATACGCTCGCTGGTTTTGGACTAGTTGCTTTTTGTATTGGATATTTTATCAGCTTAAGTAAATATACATTTTTGTTATGTTATTTAGGTTTTGGTTTATAAATTATGAAGGCAGGATACGGCATAAGGTCTCAGCTAAATCAATTACCATTCAAAGTTTGATCTCTGGGTCTGAATTTAAGAGAGGTAGAGCTCCATACAGGCGATCTTGCTCGTTTTTGGATCGACAACAAGCGTTTGAGGTAGCTCTAGCTACTTATTATCAGGCCAAATTTGTTTGGTTGCCAACTAAGTAGTATTCTTCATCAACCCTTATACACCCAGCTGGGTATATCTCTCCTATTTTGGTCGCCATCTGTTCCACCGGCTGATTCTCTAAGAAACAGCGATCGCAAACTGACAGTTGTGATTGCTCGGTGACGGCACACACGATTGCTAAACGTCAAAAAGGCTCGGATTTCGCTCTTACGGAATACCGATTTTCAATCTGACAACTAGGTTTTGCTCCATTTTCGTGGTCGCTCGGTTTTCGCTCATACAGAATACCCTAGCCGGTCCTGTGCCAAGCTCATCCAATGGTTTCCCACCGTCCTTCTTATGTCGTCTGACCACCGGGCTTTTGGGCTTAAGGTTTGCCCGGCAATCTTATTCCGTTTCTCGCTAAGTAATATAAAAAAGAAAAATAACCAAATTTAAAAATGCTAAAAAAATAATACTGATTAAAAAGTAATTTGTTGATTGATTAAGTTGTAGTAAACAATGATAAGGAAAAAATGCTTGACTTTAGCCACGTGATTGGAGGAATAATAAGGAAAATCATTAATAGAAACAAGGATAAGGTGAGATAAGGTTTTTCATGGAGGTTCACCGTAATTGAATTATACAAGTTTACCATTGTTAATACCCTTACAGATATAGATATTTTGCGTAAAGTAATATTATCAAATATTTTTCTTTTATGTATAATTGTATCTCTAAAGCAATTGTGTGCAAAGTGTATTGGTCCGCCTGCGAAAAGGCTATTGTGAAACCTTTATTTATTTATTAAATGCATCTGCTCACTACACTAACAGTTTCCCAATATGTGTAGCAAGCTATTAAAAAAACAAAATAAATTACAAATTATTGATTAGATAAAAAAAGTATACATATTTTAAGAAATATAGAATAGAGCAATTGCCTGACTAGTTGGTGCGTACTGCGCGGTACACGTTCGTACCTGCGGTGCGGCAAGTCGGCGGCGCGAGCGCAGACGCGTGTATTAGTCCGGTGCCGATAACGAACAACGCGACAACGCATTAGCATTATCTATTTTATTATTAAATAGTAAATAATAATGTTTTTCTTTTGCTCGAACATACGTATACATTGCGAACTAAAAGAAGATCTCTAGACAAAATGATCATCAGTTGTTTTCTAATATTGCGTGTGGTTGAATTAGTTTTTACTAATTCACAAGAGAGAAAACAATTTACTAATGAAAATTACCTTGTTTCTTTTTAGAAGCAAGGTAATATTTTTTTATGGAATTAATAATATTGTTATATATTATTACTCTTATACATAGGTTATAGAAATAGTGAATGTATCATTCAATTAAATAATAATTATAATTTTATTATGCATGAAAACAATTAGAAATATTTAAATTACCTCACCTAGACAGTTCAGAGCACCGTTGCTGTGCCGTGTTCACACTTCCACTGTCAAACAACTACTGCTCTGTCGAGAAGTGCCCCTCTTGAATTGAAATGAAATTGAAAATGTCAGATTAAATCGAAGTAGCGGGTAGACGTTAATTTAAATTCAATTCTTTTATAAACTGACAGTTGACGATAAAAAAACAACTACTAAATAAAAAACAAACTCTCATATGTGTTTAAAGATTTTTCTATTTTCCTTAACGTCCACTGAGCTGACCTTGCCCGTCCTTGCTCGCAACCTTCATCAGACTATCAGTCCCGTGTTGAAGGCTTGCCCATGCTGCGTCTTTTTCTTTTAGTAGGTAGTATAAAAGACTAATAATTACGTCACTATGTCTGCACCTTAACCCAATGCGCCACGTGGGAGAGAGTTTTGTATAAATTAAACGAAAACGGTACAAATGAAAGAATTTATCATTTTGTACGTGTCCCGACTGATATTGAGTATATCGTCTCTTTATTTAATTTCGGCTTGTCTTCACAAGGAATTTCATTTGCTACTTACGTGACAAGTTATTGAGATCGGGTGACATGTCGTTTTGTATTTAAATTGGAAGAATGACATGCGAATTGTAGAATGTAGGTACGTACTTAGAATTTGAAAATATTCAATAACGAATATATCATATATATAATATATCTTTATACGTGGCCGCGGTAGTAGCCAAGTGGGAAAGTAACCGACTTGCAGGCAAGAGGTGCAACTTCAATCCCGGGTGGTAATACCAATGTAAATTTCACTTTGTGGAATTCATATTAATTTACTTATCTCATGATTTACCATCTGCTAATGGCGAAGGAAAACATTGTGAGGAAACACACATATCTTATAAGAAATTATAAAGACATGTCTGATTCACACGGTACAAAAAAAATGTGTAATCCATAACTTGTGTGTACTTTCTGTCCGATAATTATATGATGAGTTAAAAAGATAAACATGCATCAGGAGACACGAGTTTAACATTTTATACCCATCAAAAAGTGCACAACGCCGCTAAAGAAGTTTTCACTTAAAAAAAACCTTTTATATGAATTAATTTTTGTTAAATCTTTATCTCAGTCATAAATACTAAGTTTGCTGAGCGCACAACATTTACGTTCCAAACTAGTTCATAGTCGATATTGTTAGATTTACATTTCTGTATTGCTTGTAATGTATATTGTGAGCCTATATGAATAAATAAATAAAATTTCAATAGCAGTGGGTATCGCATAAGTAATAAATATATTAATTTAAAAAGAAATCTGCTTCTAAAATCCTACTTTTCAAAGTAAATAAAGAACACAGTATTGACATACAATTAAAATTCACCACACGACCATCTGACCTTTTTCTCACCATTTAAATGAGTTTTGTATCAAAACAATGTCCAGAAAGATGGGTTCCTTATTAATTTAGTTTAATTAAACGCTGACTTTCCTAAAATAACTTAATTACGGCGTGGGAGTAGCAAAAACGTGTTGTTCTGGATACAGACGAAATTATTTTCTTTATAAAATACCAACAAAAAGTAAGACCTTTGAAACATTAACATTAAAATAGCTTAGTACAGCTACTTATTACATTGCGAAAAGAAGCTATCTGAATAGAAATTAATCATCATCATCAGCCAAAACGACAGACAGGTAAAAATACAGGCGATCTAAATAACTCTGTCACCAGGTTGGCCACAAACCAAACGATAAGAAGAAGTCAGTTTATTTTATAAAAAGTCCTTACCAAGCTTCATACCATCAAACATTGGTTATTTTACCGTAGAAATAAGGTCCGATCTCCATACTCTTACGTTAGGTAGGACACCGGCGTGTTTTACATGAAAAAGGAACGGTCCTATATGGGAAAAAGCAATATCGTGTTAGTGCCAGTGTTTCGTTTTTGGGCCAAGTTACATAATTATAGCGGTTAGAGAATCATATTGAGTCTACTGAAGACTAAGCTTGCATTTTTTTTCAAGATTTCTTAGGTAACAAACAAGCATACAGCCCACTTGGTGGTAAGCAGTTATCATAGCCAATGCAATACTTATGCAAAATTGGAATATCAGGACTTCTTCTTTCGTCGTTTGGTTAGTGGCCGACCTAGTGACAGAGCTATTTAAATCGTTCATATTTAAACTTCCTTCTTGATCCAGGATTTAATGACAAACTATCCCTGAGATAGAAAATCGTTTGAGCACTAGAGACTATGAGTATTCACGAACAGAAACATAACTACACCTCTGTGTGTAGTTATTTAGCTGTGATAAAAGGTGCAAATCATTCTTTAGTCGGACTTATCGATTGTATGATGCCTTAGCTATCCTACTAACATAATTCACTTTATTAATAGCCCTCAATTTTTGTTTTCATTAAAAAATTACAGTTTTCTTGTAAAAAATAAAAAAAAAACTGACGTAGCCATTTACTTAGGCTACAACAAACGATGCTAATAATACGCTAAACTCTTCCGCTCATGTTTTACAGCATTACCTATCTGCACTTCTGATAAAACGACACTATGTTTCGTAGGGTCATTGTGGAAGTATACCAACAACGGCGCGAACTAACGTACCCCCATGTGTTTACACTGGTAATGGGAAAGGAAATATTTCGAATATCCTTGTCACTGTAAAGAAGACCCGATGGTACGCCTTTGTTCGAGTTAACAACGTGATCTTGTTCTTCCAATACGATGAAAAGGTTTTTTGAACAGACCGTACATTACTCAGTAAGCTGTCTTGTATATATACATATTTCTTGTGAAAGTTACTCTGTCTGCTTATTTAACCACTAAACGGTTGAACGGATTTTTGTGAAATTCGGCAGTAAGATAGATGGTATCGTAGTTTTTATGCCCTTACATAGGGGACTCTATGTAGCCTTTCTTTTTTGAACGGGAACGGGAACATGACGTGACGTATAGCAAAACTCGTCGCCGTCAGGAATTCTGCCTCCCCTCCCGAGTATGATGGGGCAGCCTGAACATGAATTCTCAGGGACTATTACTATTTTTAGTACTGTTTTTAATCCCCTTGTCATGGCTTTATCTTTTATTTCTACGTCAGGTAGAGCAGATAACCACTCCTGTTATCATCTTACAACAACGGGAAGAAAGTTGGTATTCAAAGTCCACACCGCGATAACGGACATTCACACGGGCGCTGCACTTATTAATATGAATACTATTTAATAATAATATTTACTATTTTTAGAACATGTTTGAATAATTATTATCAATTAATTTAATGGATGACTTATATAACTTGTTATTTAATTGGTAATTGTATTCCTCAAACAAATTTGACTTGTAAATTGGCTTTATGAAATAAATGATTATGATTACTACAACCTATTTATTTATAATGGTAATGATATTTTAAGATGTGAATCTCAGCCATTGCCTTAAACATAACACAACATCATTTACAAACAGAGACAAAGTATAAATCATAATTCCGAAAATGACAAGAGCACATTACTTTTCGGCTTCTCATAAAAGTTTTAGAAGTTATCTTTTCGTTGACAGGCAGGCTGTATCTACATACGTAATACTTCATAGTAATTTCTAATGTAGTGATGTCGGTATAGCAGAAAGATAATGTGCTGTCATTTCCATTATTCACTCTCTTTTTGATGGTGGTTAGGAGTACTGCAGTTGCACGACAAATTTGACCACGTCTCGATATTAAATATTGGTGAAATTGCGACACCTTCGATAAACATGCAACACATAACCAGTAACTGCTTACAATCAGGCGGGTCGTATGCTTGTTTGCCTTCTTGTTAGTTAAAAAAAAAAACAAATAAATACAATTCAATCCATATTAATTAATTGATTAGACAAGACGTGGTTAAACAAAATGTTCATTTCGACGCTATTTACACAGTTTTATCACTTACATTCATAACACCAATAGGGACAAAATACACCCAGACTCAACAATCATTTGTGGATCACACATATTTGTGTCTCCTATAGAAATTGAATCCACAACACGCTGCTGGCAAATGGTAAGGTAACTTAAGCCACTGAACCAACACTACATTTAAATAGCACATTAACATCATCTTCCAGTAAAATCTTTCCGTACACAAAGTTATCATTGCCTTAGGACGTTATAAAACAACTAGCCACCCGCCCCGGTTTCGCATGGGTGGTATTTCCCAGAGTTCTGTTATGTTTTTGTCAATAAAATAAAGCCTATGACACTCATAAATAACGTGGATTTCTATTGGTAAAAGAATTTTCAAAATAGGTTCCGTAGATCCAGCGATTACCCCTTACAACGTCACAAACTCACAAACTTTACCTCTATATAATGTTGTATAGATAAGTCGCAGCGTCAAGCCGTCCTCGTGCAGGCAGCCTTATTTCGTTATCAAAAATTATGTTACCAGCTACGCCCCGAGGACCTCTCTCGTTTGACTGACGTTACAAATTTATATCAGATTATATTATTTATATTCTACCTCATAATAAATAAGGCTACGCAAATTTGGAGCCTAAATACGTTTTGTTGATATGTTATATATCTCTCATAATATTTACATTCACTTAAATTTTTGAGCCATTTGGGGTCGAAACTCTAGGACCATGGGGCCCAAGTGCCTACAAATTGTATCGTGAGATATCAAGGCGTTTGGTCGAGTCATCTCACGATCCTAACGCTGGCCTCTACTTAGGTCAACAATTAGCCTTGCAATCTAGCGTGGAAACGTGGCCAGTCTTTTGGGCAGCTTTCCTCAGAACTGCGATCTCAATCAGATATTTTATTTATAGGTTATATTTATAATACCTTTAAATACAATATCTGATTGTTTGTAAGTAGGTTAGGTAAGGTTACTTTAATTTTAATGACTATTCATGTAAATATCTTATGAAATAAATGTAAGTTTTAATAATATATGTTATCAGATATACAATGTTAGTTTTATGTGTTGTTTAATTACTGTATTAATAATTATAGAAGCACCACAAAAGTGAGCCCCGCTAGGGAAGGACCTCCATCTTACAGAAGACCAATGAAGTCAAATGTCTACACAAAGCGGTATAGTTGTGTTTCTGTATGTGAGGTACAAGTTTCTAGGGCTTAATTAGGGATGCATTTTTAACAAAACGTTTTTCTATTCAAGGGAAATTCTATCATCAAACCCTGGTGTATCTTTTTGGTAGCACACGATCCTCTGCCTTCCACATCCAGTCCATCCCAGTGATCTTTTTAGGTCGTCGATCCACCAGCCCTCTTACAAAACTGATATTTTATTATGGATCAAACACTTACTCTAATATAGATGTTTACCTTAATCAAATTGGGCCAAATTATATAAAACTAAGTAAATAAATGGCCATTACAGAACCGAAACCAAAATTACTAAGAGCCAATGCTAATCAAGATCTATTTGACTCATTAGTGGCTAACGAGAACTTAACTAGGGTCATCCCTAGTGGGCCCCTGCCCTAAAAGCTGAAGCAAGTAATTCTTATTATTGAGACCACTAGTTAAAGCGTGTGAATATGTCTGTTGTGTTTCTTTTTTTATTATAATATGGAGAGAAACTGTAAATAAAAAACTTAAAAAAAAAATTACGCAGGACTTGAGACACATGGGTTACTCATGCATAAGAATACAACTTTACCACAGTTAACAGTTGTTTATTTATTTATAAGTACAACCAGATTATACATTTTTAGACCTTTTCAGTAACATTTCTATGTTCTTCATGCTGATATATATATGACAATTAAGGTGTACATAACATTTACAAAAAAAAAACCTTAAGTAACTTAAGACTATATTAATTAATCACATAATATTTTGTAGTTTCTGTTTAAAACTACGAAACGAGTCATGGAAGATGTCAATGTAGTTTGACTGTGACTGTCTTCTAGAAAGTGGTGGTCTTTCCTCAGGCAGGTAAAATAATATAAACCATGAAGAACACATAAATTTCATCAAATTAGAAATTTAAACAGCCTGTGTCAATCTATGCTGCGAAACTCATACCTGTGTTAATATGTCAAATCTATATTTAAATAATAGTTTGTTTGTTTGAAGGCGCTAAAACTATACTAAAACTGCCAATCCAATTTGAAAAATCTTTTGCATTTGATTTGTGGAACCCCAATTCTTGAGGAACGTTATAAGCTAATTAACATCACGCTGTGATCCACGGGGAGCATGGCAGTAATAATAAACGTAAAATAGATAGTCTAAAATAATTACAACACTTTTGTATGGCAGACCTGGTCTAGTGGATACTGACTACTAAGCTAGACGTCGTGAATTCGATCCCTACACGGGACAAAACATACAATGTTTTGTATGTTTTGTCCCGTGATCCATAAATGTTTTTTCCGAGTCTCAGTGTAATTTGTATCTATCAATTGTATATTTGTAAAGTTTCCTGTGACACAGGATTGTTCCTTAGTGCAATTGACTGCCTTGGTGGTCCAGTGAGTGCAGTATGCGCCTATTGTGCACGAGGTTATGGGTTCGATTCCCACACAGGGACATAACTTTGTGTGACCCTCAAAGAGTTGTTCTGAGTCTGGGTGTAATTTGTGTCCGTTAATTGTATGTTTGTAAAGTCCCCCGCAACACAGAGCTTGTTCTCTAGTGCGGGAGTTGTCTTTTAAAGAAAAAGAAGAATTAGGAATTGTCTTCTCTCTATTGTCGTCTATAAAAAAATCATATCATATTAAAATAGCGCATTTAAATAAACCTAAAGTGAACCAACAATGGTCAAGTAACACCTGACAAATTAATCAGAATATTATTAATAGCACTTGCGACTGTTATAGTCGACGTGAAATGAGTAACGAATTCAAATTTGCGGGCTAGTGGCTGCCGACCGCGTCATTTGCAGTGGGTTCCGTATTTGTGCGGTTCTCTATTTACGCTCAACGAACCCTGATTACGGGGCCAGTAATGGTGGATAGTGGATGTGGTGGCCAGATGTTTGATTTGTTTACACAACGTATCTAATTACGATTGTATTGTGAAAATCTGTATTTTATATTATTCATAAATTGTTTTTTTTTACTTCTACTGTAAGCTATGGCTCGCTGGATGGTAAGCAGTTACAGTAGCCTATGGAAGATTGCAATACATGCTTGTGTGATGGCGACTAAAATCTTGTTCTACAACGGGAAAAAGTTTCTTCGAAATTACGTCTCTAAATGAGGACTGGAAACCTGTACTCATGCTTAGGATTGACCATACCTACCACTCTGTGTATTTGTTGTTATTTGGCTGTGGTCTTCTGCATGGTTAAGTTTCATGCTTCTTAGTTCGTTGCCCTCTTGATAGGTGTCAAAAAAGCAAACGACACGTTTTACCCTTGTCAGCGAATTGGCTAAAGGAAAAAAGTTGCTGACCCTTATTAATTTTGACGTTCATAAGTATCATGTATTTGATCTAAATGAACCGAATTTGAGTTTAAGTTCGAGTGTCTAATAAAGACAATAACAATGAAACCTAAACCCGCTTTGCTCTCTCGATAGAGAAGAAAATACATGTGGCCCAGCAGTGAACCCAGAAGGTACATACTCGTATGTATCATTTACACTTTGACAATGAAAAGTTGAACTTTTCATCGGAAGCTTTTAATTTCAACGTTTTCAACGTACACTGAAAGTTATTGATCACCGGACCGTATTAAAACGCAAACACGGAGGTCTTAATTTGCATGTCTAACTAGGGTTGCCACTCAAAGTATTATCCTACTTATATAATGAAGTTTTCTCAAGAGACTATAGCATGGGGTTCTTGAAGAAAGAAGTTAAAAGGTGTTGCAAATGTTCATAGGCTACGGTAACTGCATACCATCAGGCGGGCCGTATGCTTGTTCGCAATCTTGGTAGAACAAATAATAATAATAATTTAATTGTTTAATCAGATAAAAATCCATTGTGTTAGTTACAAATTATACTTATAAATACACTAGTTTAAAAAAAAATATATAGTGATCATTAATAAATAATTCATAATTTGATACATTAAAAGACACATTTTTTAAAACTACTAATATTACATACATACATATCATCACGCCCGTCTCCCAGTGGGGTAGGCAGAGACTATGGTACGCCAATTGCTTCGATCCAAACAAACTTCCTTCGCTTCCTCTACATTCATCAACCTCTTCATGCATGTACGTTGATTCTGGGTACTTTTAATTTAGCCCTTTTTAGCAAATCCCCTACTTATATTTAGCTTTATTATTCAATAATTGTATTAAATTTAAGTAGGTAGTTTAGGTGTAAGTGCTACAGAGCTCTGGTAATGTATTTGCACCTTTCATATACAGATTATACGGTTAGATTTGCCGTTCGTCCGATACGGTCCATAAAAGATGCTGACCTCTTCTGCATTATAGCGTAGAAATCATCAACCCTATTCTCGGCAAACATGCCCGACGCACTACATCACCAGGGCAGACCCAGCATGGCTCTAAATGCCTTGTTATATTGCACTCGCAGTGCATGGAAGGTTCTTTATTTTAAGAAGGTTATTTTGCCACAGTTGACTAGTGTAGAACGCCTGGCAGTATGCCGTGAATAGGGTGATTTTAACAGCGTCACTACAACGACAGAAACGACGAGCTAGCATGTTGCTTTTCGCTGCGATACATCTCCTTTGGATACTTGGTACGTCTTAATGTAAAAATATAGTACAAAATTAATGAAACTTTACATGTTATAGAATTAATAGCTTATACATCATATAGCTCGCAGAAAAGTTCTAGAGTGGCGACCATGAACTGGCAGACGCAGCGTGAGCAGACCTCCAACAAGGTGGACCTACGACCTGGTAGAGGTCGCGAGCAACCGATGGACCAGCCCCTCTAGACAAGTGGCATAAGCGAAATCGAAAAGTGAAAAAAGCAAATGTATGAGATTTGACGTAAAGTTTACGACATTATATCATAAACTTACGTGAAATCCCATACATTTGTTTTTTGACTTTTCGATTCGACTACCGTTTCTGCCACTTGTCTAGAGGCTAAAGTCAGCTCAGGATAGAATGATGTGATAAACATTGGAGGAGGCCTATGTCCAGCAGTAGCCGTCTTATGGCTGAGGTGGACATAAGAATAGCACAAATAGCGCTCAGATCTTAATGATATTTTTTTATGATACACTGAACTTCAATAAAATTAATAAATTTCAATAAAAAAAACGATATTTGTATCTATAAACTGAATAAAGAGTAAACTGTTTAGTCTAAAAACAAAAGTTGTACAATGTCAATATATGTTTAAATTAACACATTATATATTTTTTTCTTTTATAAATAATTTATTGTTTCCGGACAACCCTAGCAGATGAATATGTAACAAGTGGATATTAAAATATCAAGTATTATTTACAGCGGCCGGGGTTCGGTGCGAGTGCGTAAATTATTCTGTCTCTGTCGACGTGCGGCTTAAGGTACATGATGTTTCATCATAGAAAGAAGACAACATTTGGATACCAATTTGTCAATTCTACTTTTTATATATATTACTTGCTGTTCCGGCAAACTTTGTGCCGCCTTAGAATAAATAAATGTTTTATGTTAACTTAGCTGAATTTAATTTAGTTTTTTATTAAGCTCTAGCTAGCTGGCCGCGTTTTATCCAACTCTGTGCAGCCTTATTTCATTTTGACAAATGAACGTCAACAAAACAAAAGTGAAGTGAGCAGCTATTGATAATGTTCTAATTTTCCAGGCAATTTTCTTATTTTTTTCTTTTAATAACAAACCCAGCAAAAAAATAATTAGCGAAATCGGTCCAGCCTTTACGGGTGTGTGAAAATATTACCATGTAACTTACAGCAGATTGAACCCAAAAGGTAGGCAAACTTCTGCAAAGTGCCTCGGCGGCGATGCCCATCTTCAGGTACCACTGTGTGACGACACTAGCCCATCTCTCAGGATGCATACGAGGAATGTGTCCCTGCCACTTCCATGTAAGTTTGTCAGATTTGCCACCAACATCTATGATACCGGTCTGCGAGCGTATGATGGTATTCCGCACTAATATCCGTTGTTTTTATTACAAACCTCATGCTTTTAATATAAGGCGCATACACATACATCTCAACCCATAAACGTCCCAGTGCTGGGCACGAGTCTCCTCCATTAATTTGGAGGGATTTTAGCCTACTATACCACGCTGGCCAGACGGGATGGAATGGAGTGATGACATTTATATTCTTAATCCGTCACCACACGGACAGGCGCATAACCATTTACACAAACCATAAAACAATCATACTACGTAAATATTCATTCGCTTTATTTCATATTAACTGCATGTGCCATAAACTAAGTCTCCTATATAAATTCTCGTTAAACGTTTCAGAACTCCCCACTACATAAACTTAACCCATAACTGTCGCTAGATAATATCTGAGAACTATTTTCAGTAAGTGAAAACGTTAAATTCTACTCGGCAAGAGAGGTCACAGACATACTGTTGATATTTTTTAGTGGATTGGCCCAGTCTGATAAGAATTAAATCAAAGAAGAAGGTCCATCTTTTTAACAGAATTAGAGAGTAGGTTCACAATATCTATAAACATATTTTTATGTATGTTACTCTGTTACTAGAGACCGCTGAATCGATTTAAAAAAAAAATTGATTGTTTGAATTAGTATAAGCCACATTGTCATCACGGCAATTTTTCAAATATCGTAGGTACCCCAATTGCGATTAGGGTATTTTTCAAAAGTAACTTATGCATTCATTGTTTTAAATCATCATTTCGCGAAGTGGAACTGTTGTTGTTGATGATGACCACAAATGCCATAATCAAATATAAAGAAGATGTCATAATCATTTAGGTTCTTAAACAAAAAAGTATATCATCATCATCATCATTATCTCAACCCATAAACGTCCCACTGCTGGGCACATGTCTTCTCCATAAATTTGGAGGGATAATAGCCTATACAAAGTATATAGTGGCAAATAATAAAACTATCATTGACACTATGGACTAATACTGAATGCTGTTTTGGAATTTGAACAACAACTTAAATAAGGTTTAGTGTATATAAATTCAAAATGATTGAAAGTACCCATGTATGTGAAACTAATTTATTTAAATAGAATGTATCAGGTGTGAAGGTAACGAAATAAATTGATGAGTCTATTGGGTTTAATGAGTTACGTGGTTAGAACGTACATGGGTACAAGATATTGGCAACCAGGGACCTTTTATAAATTATAGTTTGAGGGTTTATGTAAAATAGTATCTATGCTTCGGCTAAAGTTTTAAAATACTTTACACATCTGCAAAATTGAAATGCTCTAATTATTTTTTCACACCAGAATTACAGACTTTTTGTTAATGCTAATATTATAAACTAGCTGTTACTCACGGCTCCGCCCGCATGGATGTCGGTTATCGCTATAAAAAGTAGACTATGTGTTATTTCAGACCATAATCTATCTTTGTACCAAAGTTTTGTAGTTTTTACGTGAAAGAGTAACAAACATCCATTCATCCATACTTACAAACTTTCGCGTTTATAATATTAGTAGGAGAGAAAATTTCATGTTTAAATTTTTGTTTGTTATGAATAAACTCAAAAACTATAGGGCCGATTTAAAAAAATACTGTCGCTGATAATCATTTTATAACCATTGAGTAATTGAAAATCCGGGAATAAAAATTAAAATGAAATAAAAGAAGCAATAAGCATCGGATAACTTACCTACTGCAAGTATGCACTATTTATTTTCTTGTTAAAATCAAAATTACAATCAAACACAGCGAAGATTTGTACCTTACAACATTTTCCTCTATCATGACACATTAACTCTCTCTCTCCTTTGATAGAGGAGAGGAGACCCGTGCCCAGCAGTGAGTCATATATGGTTTGCTATTATTATTATGACACATTCAAAGAAATTGCTTATTATTAAAAAAAACAGGTAAACAGTACCATACAAAAGCTTAACAAATTTAATTATAAAAATGGCATGTCTTTTAATTAAACAAAACTTTATTAAAAAATTAAGTAGTGAAGGAACTTCAAAATCCTATAGCATCCAACAGCAAGCTAACGGAAGAGATAACCGAGGCGTTACCGCGCGCGGGAACCGAGTTTGTCAACGTCTAGCTTCAAATAGCATGCATTAACATCCGTAGAGAGATTCTGTGCCGATCGTCATAGGTACTGTCGAATAAGTGGCCCAACATCTGCCAATCATTGCCTGTCGAAATTTTACGTTGTAAAACTTTGGTTTGTTTTTATACATCCGACTGCAAAGCTGATTCGATTATGGGGAATAAAACGCAAACTACTTACGTACATTTTTGACAGTTGACTGCATTTGCAAAGGCATGCGATCGCTGCAAAACCGCTGTATGTATGTGCATCTGTAAACATACTAGAGGCACTGCACCTCCATGGCAGTCCCAATACCATACTGAGTATTAAAGAGGTCTCCATTAAACGTTGGCCAACGTGATTAAGATCAGTCCATTCAGGCCAAAAGTCTTGTTCAAAAAGTAATGAAAAATCTACCTAGCCCTCTCCTCGTGTCGCTGATAATCATTGTATAATCATTGAGTAATTAAAAATCCGTGAAATGCCGAAAGAGGCCGCTAGTTAAGGAATAAAAATTAAAATGAAATATAAGAAGCAATAAGCATCGGATAACTTACCTACTGCAAGTATGCACTACTTATTTTCTTGTTAAAATTAAAATTACAATCACACACACCGAAGATTTGTACCTTACAACATTTTCCTCTATCATGACACATTAACTCTCTCTCTCTCTCTTGATAGAGGAGAGGAGACCCGTGCATATATTATGGTTTGCTATAATACGCTACGGTTGTTTTGTTTCCACCCCGTATCATACTAGGTCCGGTGTAAGTCAAGGCTCAATCTTGGGTCCTATACTCTTTGGTATAATGGTAAATGACCTTGAGTTGGCCCTTAAACAAAGTAGGTGCCTGCTTTACGCTGACGACCTCAAAATAATGTATGGTGTGGAAACATTAGCAGATACGATAACTATACAACAGGACATAAATTCTGTACAACGGTGGAGTATAAATAACAAGCTCGCATTTAATACTACCAAATGCTATGTGATGTCTTTTAGCCGTGCACACAACCCCCTGCATGTGCAATACTTTTTAGGTGGTGAGCCGATAGCTCGTGTCAGTTCGGTAAAAGACCTAGGTGTGCTATTCGATACACGCCTTACCTTTCATGAGCACATAAAAACATTGGTTGCCGACTCTTACAAGAGACTAGGTTTTGTAGTTCGGAACATGCGTGAGTTCGACAACCCGATCGCAATAAGGTTAGTTTATATGGCACTAGTACGAAGTAAGTTAGAGTCAGCTTCTATCGTCTGGAACCCATACGGAAGTACTTACGCCTTACTTCTTGAGAAAGTTCAAAAAGCCTTTTTACGATTCTATTATAAAAAGATTTACAGTTACTATCCTTTCCTCTATCCTACAAAATTCTTACTCGGAATGTTAAACTTTAATTCACTCGAAGTAAGGCGTAATTACCATTTACTCATTTTTGCAAGCCAGGTCTTGCGCGGTAATTCTGATTGCCCAGAATTAGTAGCTCAGTTGGTGAGGCTTTTTGTCCCCAATGTACCTAAAATCCAAACAAGACCACGGAACAATCAGCTGTTAGCTGTACCTTCTACGCGGACAGTGAGTCATGCCAACTCACCACTAGTTCGTGCATTGTCTAAGCTCAACATGCTTCTGACATCAGAACCGGAGTGTGATCTGTTTGCGTCGAGATGGATGAAAGTGTGTAGTGACTGTTTGAGATTTTGTGAGATGATGAATGATAGCTAACATCAGAATATATACCTGCTCCCATATTTGCAATATATGGGTTAAGGTTTCATAAAAATATGTATAGTTCTATTATTTTCTCTTTGATTTGTTTTTTCTTTTTAATTTTAATGTACTTTATTTTACATATTTAATTTTGTAAATAAATAAATGATACCGTGTTATACTAACTAGGTTTAAGATTTAACTGTACAATGCTTTAGGATTAAACTGTAATGTTGTGCATGTATCGAATAAATAAATAAATAAATAATTATTATGACACATTAAAAAAAATGCTTATTATTAAAAAAACAGGTAAGCAGTTCCATACAAAACCTTAACAAATTGAATTATAAAAAAGGCTTGTCTGTTAATTAAACAAAACTTTAATAAAAAATGAAGTAGTGAAGAAACTTCAAAATCCAAAAAACAAGCAAGCTAACGGAATAGATAACCGAGGCGTTACCGCGCGCGGGAACCGAGTTTGTCAACGTCTAGCTTCAAATAGCATGCATTAACATCCGTAGAGAGATTCTGTGCCGATCGTCATAGGTACTGTCGAATAAGTGGCCCAACATCTGCCAATCATTGTCCGTCGAAATTTTACGTTGTAAAACTTAGGTTTGTTTTTATACATTCGACTGCCAAGCTGTTTCGATTATGGGGAATAAAACGCAAACTACTTACGTAAATTTTTGACAGTTGACTGCATTTGCAAAGGCATGCGATCGCTGCAAAACCGTCTGTATGTATGTGCATCTGTGAACATACTAGAGAAACTGCACCTCCATGGCAGTCCCAACAGCATCCTGAGTATTAAAGAGGTCTCCATTAAACGCAAACGTGATTGAGATCAGTCCAGATTCAGGCCAAAAGTTTTGTTCAAAATGAATGAAAAATCTATATTATTATTCTCCCTAGTAATATACATTTTTTTCTTTCTTTTAAAAAGACAACTCCCGCACTAAAGAACAAGCTCTGTGTCACGGGGGACTTTACAAATATACAATTAATGGACACAAATTACACCCAGACTCAGAACAACTCTTTGTGGGTCACACAAAGTTTTGTCCTGTAAGAGAATCGAATCCACAACCTCGCGCACAGCAGGCGCATACTGCGGCCACTGGACCAAGACAAGGCGGTCAAATAAAATAAAAAAGTATTATGAATGTAAAAGTAGCTCTGTCTATCTGTTGCTTTTTCAGCACTAAACGGCTAATAGGATCTTTATGAAATTTAACAAGGCGATAGATGGTATTCTAGGGAAGAACAAAGGATACTTTTATCGCAATAAAATAATTTTAGTGGCTGTATCGAGCGCACGACCGCACGCGTCTCGTGCGCCGGCAGAATGAAACGGGAGCGCCGCGTCGCGTCGTCGCCCGGGCCGATACTACCTGCCGTGTGTTACCTATACATGTCATATTATATATTGTACTTAGTTCTGTATTTATTTATTTTATTTTTAACTGCACTTTTTTTTTTTTATTTTTCTTTTTTTTTGTGTCAATAAATATAATTTTCTTTCTTTCAATAACCGACGATGCTGACGGAGCTGTGGCCAACATTTAGTAGAAAATAAATAGTGATCGTATCACATGCACGAATGTTATTTATATTGTTGTTTGGACTGTCGTATCGTTCCTTATTATTCCGTGTGTCCCACAATATAATGTGTAAAATGCGTAAGGGTACTTTATTTTATTGTGATCCCATTGCAGTGATTGCGTCTTTACGTAGATTGTTCGTGATTGCTAACTTTTTGTTTCAATCTCATATCTGTATCTATTTACTTTTTTTTAAGTAATATATCTCAATATTTGTACAAGATTTCATTTTTTTTATACTAGGCTCTATATAGGCAAACAAGCATACGGCCCGCCTGATGGTAAGCAGCTACCGTAGCCTATGGACGCTTGCAATACCAGGGGTATCAGTCGCGCGTTGCCGACCCTTTAGAAACCTTATAACTCCTTTCTTGAAGAACCCCATGCTATATATGTCTCTCGGGAAGACCTCGGCAGGAAGCTCATTCCACAACTTAATCGTACGTGGGAAGAAATTCCTCTGAAACCGCATTTAAAGTAATTCTTACTTTTATTTAAGTGCTGTTGCCTAGACAACATTATCTTATGTTATGTCTTGCAACACAGTTATCAAATTTATTTTTGTGAAGGGATATTTCTGGGATAAAAAATATCACTACATAATATAAAACAAAGTCGCTTCCCGCTTTCTGTCCGTCCCTATGTATGCTATGATCTTTAAAACTACGCAACGGATTTTAATGCGGTTTTTTAAATAGATAGAATAATTCAAGAGGAAGGTTTATATGTATAATACATGCATATTATAGTAGAGAAATATAGAATAAACCGAAGCGTAGCGAGGGTGGGTCGCTAGTTAACTTATAAAAGGCATCCTAAAAACCCCAAAATGAGCTCTAGAGTTCTGTACTCACGCATAGAAAAACTAAACAAGGTGTGTATAGTCTTCTGTGAGGTGGAAGGTCTTTCGTCAGTCGGTCTTGCTTGCTTGCATAGTGCCCTGTCTATGATTTAATGCCAGAATTATCATATAACACTGAGTGCTCCTACCAAAACCTTTTCTTCATCATCACCTTTATAATAACATAACCTAATGCTTTTTCTGTAGGTATTATAAATTCAGAAGTGCTTGGATTAATGAGGCGTGATAAGACGAGGTATCAAGTTTGTAAAATGGGTCCCTCCTTTGTGTGTTTGTAATGATTTACTTTTATGTATACAGCCCTTTAATATGTATTATGAAGTAGGTCATGATTGATTACATTAAAGATTGTATTATTCTTTACTATGGTGACAAAACAAAGCCTGATGGTGGGCACATACCGTACGTAATGGATGCTTACAATATTATGGGCATTACTTTTATTCATAATTTTCAGAGAGCCTATCTTTTAAAGAAGCATCTAAGAAGAAATTTAAAAGGCATGTCTGATCCACGAACCTGCACGGGTACGTGGATTAAGGCCTCTTTCCTCTCTTAGTAGAGGATAATGACCAGTAGTTAGATACAACTACTACGGGTGGCCATTACTATAATAAATTATTATACTACATTTTTTTCATTTTTTTTAAGTTTCAAAAATGCGGGAGTTGTCGCGACACAAATAACACCCAGACTCGGAACAACTCTTTGTGGGTTACACAAAGTTTTGTGTAATAAAGCATACTGCGGCCATTGGACCACCAAGGCAGTCGTATCACATAATATTATTTATTCCCGCATCCTATCCATATTAATAGTATCTTACCATAGATATGTTATTGCATTCTACATGGTACAAGGCCTTAAGTATTCCATACATGAGTCCATGGCTAATAGTCCATTAAGTTGCCTCGGCACGCGATGGCGTAGATCGGTTTGTGTTCATATTTATTGTTAGCGACGAACCATTCAGGCCACGAAAACTGCAATTGTTACCAAGAGCATCATTTCAATAAAGTTATTTAAATGAAAATGTAATGGGAAGAAATTTAAGGTTATTATGATAAAAATGACTACACTGTTGGTTCGTGGTTAACTCGCCATTTATCAATTTCGCGGCGTGTTGTGAACTCGATCTCCACACGGGAAAAAATCGTGTAATCAATAAATTGTTGTAAGTGTACTTTCCGTTAATTATATTATGTTTGTAAAGTCCCCCATGACACAGTTGTCTTTTTAAAATGTGCTTATGCGGATGCTTAATGAAGTAGCAAAACAAAAACGAATCGTCATTTTTACATGTTCATTTGTGGAATTGCAAAGAGTGATATTGCATTCATAGTCATCGTATTAACCTATAAACATACATTTGTAGGGATGTTAGCCTACTATACCACGCTGGCCAGACGGCCAGGCCAGGGTTGGTATAGGGTTTTGTTCCGAGTCCTCCCTCTCTTACAGTGGATATTGTCTGCCTGACCCACTTCCTTAATCGACTCTTACGATACCCACGTGATGGAACGGGATGGTGACATTAGTATTATTAATCCATCACCACACGATTATTGCATTATTTGTCACCAATGTGGCTTTATTGTCGTATTAGGTTTAGGCATGTAAGTACAAATTGTAATAAATTAATAACAACAAGAACATTTTTACAAATACTCAAAATTGCTGCTGACTGTTTAATAGGCGTCATAAAATTTCTCCGCATCACCACATTGCCACGTTGAATAGTTACCAACCAAAGTGGAATCGCTAGTTTTGTGGGCTTACATATAAGATTTACGCACACCAAGCATGTTGACCTAGCCAGTTCAAATCTGTAGTTATGTGTTTACTCGCATGTACGAATTGTTGTGCGATTTTGTGATTTGCTACTGGTTGTTCATGAGATTTAGCATTTATGTTAGCATTGCGGTCGAAAGATACATTTATCTATCTATAGAAATATAAATTAAATGGACACAAGGGATTTAAACACAGAAACACAAGTACACCACTACGTATAACTAAATACACGCAATGCTTTCGTTGGTTCTTTTTTTTTTGTTAATAAGAAAAAAATATGCTGGCATTTGTTTTAATGACGTTCATAAGTATATATGAATTTGGAAGTATTCCATATTGGGCACCCGCTTTAATGGTACCTGAGTGGATGGCACCTAAGGTATTCCACATTGGGCACCTACCGATATTTTTCGCAGGTGCCATTAGTGGAACAACACCTGCGAAAAATATCGGTAGGTGCCCAATGTGGAATACCTTAGGTGCCATTCACTCAGGTGCCATTAAAACGGGTGCCCAATATGGAATACTTCTGAATTTAATCTAAATGAATAAATGAGTTTGACTTTGATAACTCACGTTAGCCAAAAATCAGTCAAGCTCAAGTAGGACTGGGCCGGGCATGTTTGCCGCTTGTCAGACGAGTTGTGGACGAAAATAACCACTGTGTGGGTACCAGAAAATGTCCAACGGCATCGTGGTAGGCCCAGACTCAGATGGCGGGACGAGCTTGATGCGTACAAAAAAGACTGGTCTATTTTAGCACAAGATCGGGTTGAATGGAAAAAGGAAAGGGAGGCCTTTGCTTTGCAGTGAGACAGTACAGGCTGAAAATAATAATAAGATAACTCCTGCACTAGAAAACAAATTACACCCAGACTCCAAACAACAAAGTTTTGTCCTGCGACTCGTGTATACTCGTGCACAGCAGGCGTATACTACGGTCACTGGATCACCAAGGCAGTCTTGGTTGTGATCTGCTGTAAGTTGGAGGACCTTTTCAGTCGGGCTTGCTCGCTTGTATGGTGCTCTACTACTCCTGTATAAAGCAACGGCTTTTCCAATCACTCAGTTTACTAACTAAGTATAAGGTATTTTAACCGACTTCAAAAAAGGAGGAGATTATATGTTTGACTGTATGTATTTTTTTAAAATATATGTTCACCGATATCTCCCCCATTAAATTTGTGGACCGATTTTCAAAATTATTCTTTAGAGGTGGTCCCATTTGCACCAAGTCAGGATCTGATGATGGAATCCCAGGGAAATCGAGGGCAACCCTCAAATGTTATATGTATTAACAATAATTATATAATTATATAAAATGTATATTTACTTTTATTTTATCACTAAAAATAAAAAAATATTTTAGAAAAAAATGAAACCGACTTCAAAAACCTAAAAATAACTGAATACAGATTGAAGTCGGGCCAAGCTTAATATTAGGTGACAGGATTAATTTATTGAAGTCGGTTTAATTTATTTTTCAAAAAATATTTTTGTAGCATGTTTTTCCTATCGTGCCAAATTTTGACCATAAGACTACTACTGTATAATGTGCATTGCAATTTAGTTCAACCGCAGTATACATTGTAGATATCTCTCATATCTATTGCGATGCAAATCACCGCCTTGGCTGTCACATTCTGAAAAGGAGACCCCTCGCTTTTGGACAAAGTGACCCCTCGCTTTTGGACAAAGTGATTATAAAACCATTTGTCGGACGTCAGAGTCTTATCTGCTATCTGTAAAACGTCGGTTCAATTCTTTTAAGATTATTTATAATCTAATCTTTGACTGGTGTGGCCTAGTGGTTAAGGTGGTCATCTCGCCACCAACGTAGCGCCAAGTATTACGGGTTCGATTCCCATGTTTGTGTGTCCCATGACTGTACGGTTGGTTCAGTGGTTTAGATGGTAACTTTGTCATTTACCACTGCGTGGCGTGCTGTAGGTTCGATTCTCACATGGAACAAAACTTTCTGTGATGTATTTATAAATGTTAGTTCAGATCTTGCGAATGCTTTGTGCCCGTGAATTTTATGTTTGTGAAGTGTCCCGTGACAGAGGGCTTGTTCCCTAGATCAGCAGGGGTATTCTTTTTAAGTTTCAAAAATGCGGGAGTTGTCGCGACACAAATAACACCCAGACTCGGAACAACTCTTTGTGGGTTACACAAAGTTTTGTGTAATAAAGCATACTGCGGCCATTGGACCACCAAGGCAGTCGTATCACATAATATTATTTATTCCCGCATCCTATCCATATTAATAGTATCTTACCATAGATATGTTATTGCATTCTACATGGTACAAGGCCTTAAGTATTCCATACATGAGTCCGTGGCTAATAGTCCATTAAGTTGCCTCGGCACGCGATGGCGTAGATCGGTTTGTGTTCATATTTATTGTTAGCGACGAACCATTCAGGCCACGAAAACTGCAATTGTTACCAAGAGCATCATTTCAATAAAGTTATTTAAATGAAAATGTAATGGGAAGAAATTTAAGGTTATTATGATAAAAATGACTACACTGTTGGTTCGTGGTTAACTCGCCATTTATCAATTTCGCGGCGTGTTGTGAACTCGATCTCCACACGGGAAAAAATCGTGTAATCAATAAATTGTTGTAAGTGTACTTTCCGTTAATTATATTATGTTTGTAAAGTCCCCCATGACACAGTTGTCTTTTTAAAATGTGCTTATGCGGATGCTTAATGAAGTAGCAAAACAAAAACGAATCGTCATTTTTACATGTTCATTTGTGGAATTGCAAAGAGTGATATTGCATTCATAGTCATCGTATTAACCTATAAACATACATTTGTAGGGATGTTAGCCTACTATACCACGCTGGCCAGACGGCCAGGCCAGGGTTGGTATAGGGTTTTGTTCCGAGTCCTCCCTCTCTTACAGTGGATATTGTCTGCCTGACCCACTTCCTTAATCGACTCTTACGATACCCACGTGATGGAACGGGATGGTGACATTAGTATTATTAATCCATCACCACACGATTATTGCATTATTTGTCACCAATGTGGCTTTATTGTCGTATTAGGTTTAGGCATGTAAGTACAAATTGTAATAAATTAATAACAACAAGAACATTTTTACAAATACTCAAAATTGCTGCTGACTGTTTAATAGGCGTCATAAAATTTCTCCGCATCACCACATTGCCACGTTGAATAGTTACCAACCAAAGTGGAATCGCTAGTTTTGTGGGCTTACATATAAGATTTACGCACACCAAGCATGTTGACCTAGCCAGTTCAAATCTGTAGTTATGTGTTTACTCGCATGTACGAATTGTTGTGCGATTTTGTGATTTGCTACTGGTTGTTCATGAGATTTAGCATTTATGTTAGCATTGCGGTCGAAAGATACATTTATCTATCTATAGAAATATAAATTAAATGGACACAAGGGATTTAAACACAGAAACACAAGTACACCACTACGTATAACTAAATACACGCAATGCTTTCGTTGGTTCTTTTTTTTTTGTTAATAAGAAAAAAATATGCTGGCATTTGTTTTAATGACGTTCATAAGTATATATGAATTTGGAAGTATTCCATATTGGGCACCCGCTTTAATGGTACCTGAGTGGATGGCACCTAAGGTATTCCACATTGGGCACCTACCGATATTTTTCGCAGGTGCCATTAGTGGAACAACACCTGCGAAAAATATCGGTAGGTGCCCAATGTGGAATACCTTAGGTGCCATTCACTCAGGTGCCATTAAAACGGGTGCCCAATATGGAATACTTCTGAATTTAATCTAAATGAATAAATGAGTTTGACTTTGATAACTCACGTTAGCCAAAAATCAGTCAAGCTCAAGTAGGACTGGGCCGGGCATGTTTGCCGCTTGTCAGACGAGTTGTGGACGAAAATAACCACTGTGTGGGTACCAGAAAATGTCCAACGGCATCGTGGTAGGCCCAGACTCAGATGGCGGGACGAGCTTGATGCGTACAAAAAAGACTGGTCTATTTTAGCACAAGATCGGGTTGAATGGAAAAAGGAAAGGGAGGCCTTTGCTTTGCAGTGAGACAGTACAGGCTGAAAATAATAATAAGATAACTCCTGCACTAGAAAACAAATTACACCCAGACTCCAAACAACAAAGTTTTGTCCTGCGACTCGTGTATACTCGTGCACAGCAGGCGTATACTACGGTCACTGGATCACCAAGGCAGTCTTGGTTGTGATCTGCTGTAAGTTGGAGGACCTTTTCAGTCGGGCTTGCTCGCTTGTATGGTGCTCTACTACTCCTGTATAAAGCAACGGCTTTTCCAATCACTCAGTTTACTAACTAAGTATAAGGTATTTTAACCGACTTCAAAAAAGGAGGAGATTATATGTTTGACTGTATGTATTTTTTTAAAATATATGTTCACCGATATCTCCCCCATTAAATTTGTGGACCGATTTTCAAAATTATTCTTTAGAGGTGGTCCCATTTGCACCAAGTCAGGATCTGATGATGGAATCCCAGGGAAATCGAGGGCAACCCTCAAATGTTATATGTATTAACAATAATTATATAATTATATAAAATGTATATTTACTTTTATTTTATCACTAAAAATAAAAAAATATTTTAGAAAAAAATGAAACCGACTTCAAAAACCTAAAAATAACTGAATACAGATTGAAGTCGGGCCAAGCTTAATATTAGGTGACAGGATTAATTTATTGAAGTCGGTTTAATTTATTTTTCAAAAAATATTTTTGTAGCATGTTTTCCCTATTGTGCCAAATTTTGACCAAAAGACTACTACTGTATAATGTGCATTGCAATTTAGTTCAACTGCGGTATACTTTGTAGATATCTCTCATATCTATTGCGATGCAAATCACCGCCTTGGCTGTCACATTCTGAAAAGGAGACCCCTCGCTTTTGGACAAAGTGATTATAAAACCATTTGTCGGACGTCAGAGTTTTATCTGCTATCTGTAAAACGTCGGTTCAATTCTTTTAAGATTATTTATAATCTAATCTTTTGACTAGTGTGGCCTAGTGGTTAAGGTGGTCTTCTTATTTATTTATTTATTGAGTAGGCACTTCAACAACTTATCCACTAATAACAATGGGTTGGCAACACGCAAGTGATACCTCTGGTAATGCAAGCGTCTATAGGCTACGGATACGGCTTAACATCAGGCGGGCCGTATGCTTGTTTGCCACCCAAGTAGTATAAAAAAAAAAAAAAAACATATCATAGAAACAATAATTTTACAAAACAGCATAGTGGATTCGTCACTTATAGAAGTACACAGCACTTACATAGAACAATTTTAAATGTTATTAAACATAAGCAAATAAATTAAGTAAATTGGCCCTGTAACGAGTGCAATTATTAAAAAAAAAAAAAAGTTTTTAATTGGATTGAGTTAAAAATAAGTAAAGAATAAAGAATAATTACACAGGAAGTACGTTGGTTGTACTCTTGCTACTAACATAGCGCCAAGTATTGCGGGTTCGATTCCCATGTTTGTGTGTCCCATGACTGTACGGTTGGTTCAGTGGTTTAGATGGTAACTTTGTCATTTACCACTGCGTGGCGTGCTGTAGGTTCGATTATCACTTGGAACAACACTTTGTGTGATCTATAAATGTTAGTTCCGATCTTGCGAATGCTTTGTGCTTGTAAATTTTATGTTTGTAAAGTGTCCTGTGACGAGGGATTGTTCCCTAGATCGGCAGGGGTATTCCGTAAGAGCGAAAACCGAGCGACCGCGAAAACGGAGCAAAATCTGGCTGTCAGATTGAAAATCGGAGCAAAATCTGGCTGTCAGATTAAAAATCGGTATTTCGTAAGAGCGAAAACCGAGCCTTTTAACGTTTAGCAATCGTGTGTACCGTCACCGATCGCTGTTTCTTAGAGAATCAGTCGGCGGGAGAAGTCTTTAGAAAAAAAAAAACAATAAAACATAAACGTTTATTTCTACCTAAAATAGACAATGAGTAGTACTTGTAATTTTAGCTGTTACATAAGTATATTGAGCCTTGGACCTTTTTAGTAAAATTAACATTCTAAGCCTACCAATCCCACTCATGTAAAGTGCTTTTATGCGCCTAATTAAATAAAAATACTTTCTATTTAAAATAAGAATAGAATGTCTAATTAATTAACGTTTACAGACGGGATTTTAAAGTGTACTTGGTTTATTGTGAAAATTTAAATGGCGGTAAAACGTCTTCTTTTGTATAATATTCAGTGGTTCTGATTAGAAAGCGTCCGATTTGGTACGTTTATCTTGATCTATTCGGAAACATTGAGACGTTAAGATTATAGACCTTTAGAAACTTATTGTGCTGGGGTTTTCGGGTCTTTGAATTCTAAATCTAAACCTGATAAGCGGTTGGTAGTTATATTTAGATCCATCATCTTTCATCATCATCATTTCAACTTATAAACGTCCCACTGCTGGGCACGGGTCTCCTCCTTACAGTTGGAGGGGTATTGGCCTACTATACCACGCTGGCCAGACGGGTTGGTATAGGGTTTTGTTTCGAGTTTTCCTTCTCTTGCAATGGGTACCTAAATCTGCTTGACTTTCTCCCTTAGTCGACTTTTACGACACCCATTGAATGGAAGGGGGTGGTGATATTTGTATTCTTGGTCCGTCACCACACGGATCCATCATCTTTACATAGGATAAAACAAAGTCGCTGTCTGTACCCTTAGGTCTTGTAAACTACGCAACGAATTTTAATGCAGTTTTCAGCAATAGATAGTGATTCAAGATGAAGACTTATATGTATGACTAGGGGTCGCCCGCGACTTCGTCCGCGTGGTAATTTGGAATATTTTCCCCGATTTTGCAACATATTTTGCTACTGCTCCTCTCCTATTAATTATGATTAATAGGAGCGGAGCAGTAGTGATGTTATATAGCATATAACCTTCCTGGATAAATGCACTATTCAACAAAAAAAGATTTTTTCTAATCGAACCAGTACTTTCTGAGATTAGCGCGTTCAAACAAACAAACTCTTCAGCTTTATAATATTAGCATAGACAAATGCATGTTATAATAGAGAATTACGAAAAAACCAAAACGAATAGAGGACGGGTCGCTAGTCGTGAAAGGATTTGTTATACGCCACTGTGCTTTTTTATTCTACTTTGGTGGCAAACAAACATACGGCCCGCCTGATGGTTAGTAGTTACTGCAGGTTATAGACACTTGAAATACCTGGGGTATCATTTGCTGATAATATGGAAACTTTAACTTGAGCTCTGTACAGCTCACTGTACAGAGCTCAAGTTAAAGTCACCTCAGTTATTGCAAACGTTTCAAAACTGCTATAACTATATCCTATCAGGTCCATTTGTTTTACCACCTACTTAAATAGTAGGTATATAAAAAAAGTTAGCAATGTCCATAAAATGACTTATAAATATAGGTATTTGACTCGTCTAAAGAAAATTCAGATATGAATCTCCCGTCTAGTTTAATAGCACGTCCAAAATTTTGAAAAGGCTATTTTCTTTGATAACTTTATTCATTAAATTTTCTTGAAGATGTAATCTATTTGACACACCTGGCGGTTGCTGGGACTTCTGCCGATCTGTTATTAATTGTTCAACGAATAATTTATGAGATGTAGCGATCATCGGTACGGATTATTCGTTATCTCGCCATTAGGCCCCTGTCGTTAGGGGAAGTTACTAAACTCTCTGTAAGCCCAGCGCTTTTGATACTGATCATTTTCTATTCTTAAATAATCGGTAAGTTTTTAAAATTTAATTTAATACCAAAAATGTAACTGTGTCAATAAATGTCATTTTCTTTCTTTCTTTCTTCTTTCTTACGACTTTTAGCATCGATACAGATGCAATGCAAACGCTGAATTCGCATGTATATCGATGCGGTAGCGCGTTCGAAATAACAATACACGCATTTCCATCAAAGTAAAAAGTCATAGTTTCCTCTATATTTCATAATTATATCCAAATCTATATTATCCCACTACAGAGCAAAGGTCTCTCTGCCCTCTGTCCACTTCTTTGAATACACATAATTTATTTCCAGCTCCGCGGTGACTATTTTTTGTAACATAACACAGTATCAAAACCCGCTGCCGAAACGCGAGTTCAACGTAAAACCGTTTGATGGTTTACGCTAAATTTGCCAATGAGATATCGTATCGGATTCATGGCTTGTAAAACCCGATGAAAAGGATACCGGGCTCTGTGGCCTCACTGAAAAATGATATCCATACATTCGTTTCAGGGATAATCGGTTATTTAGTTCCTATATCAAATATGTTTTGTAGTATTTTTTTATTGAGTAAGTTTTTTATTTTATTTTATGAGTTTTGAGTGCTGCTGTCAGACTGCTGGGTGCAGTTAAAAGTCAGTCTTGTGACTGCCATGGTGGTCCAGTGGCCGCAGTATGCGCCTGCTGTGCACGAGGTTGTGGGTTCGATTCCCACACTGGACGAAACTTTGTGTGACCCACAAAGAGTGGTTCTGTGTCTGGGTGTAATTTGTGTCCGTTAATTATATGTTTGTAAAGTCCCCCGTAACACAGAGCTTGTTCTCTAGTGAGGGAATTGTTTATATATAACAGTCATTAGATCACCGCAGAGGTCTATGATATGGGCGATCAGTATAACTTTGTTACCAGTTTGGCCACTAATCACTCGATAAAAAAATTGTCCGAGAATAATTTTGCGTTGAATAAAAATTAATCAACCAATGACTTTACAGGAGTTTTGTTCGAAAGACGAGAAGTTTTTTTTCCAATGACGAGAAGTTTCTTCTAATAACGAATTTAACGAAGTAAAGTATTTTTACAGTTATTACAGTAGTGCATTGCGTAGTTTTACAGATGGTGAGTAAATACAGGTCTCTAGTGTTCATTTAGGGATGCGTTTTTAAAGAATCATTTTCGGATTCAGGTGTTAAAAATTTTGCAAGCATCTACAGGCTACGGTTTCTGTTTACTATTACAGTATCCCACTGTATGTTTTTTTGCCACATTAGTATATACATATATTACTAGCTGTTACCCGCGGCTCCGCCCGCATGGATGTCGGATATCGCTGTAATCTATCTCTGTGCCAAATTTCATCCAGATCCGTTGAGAAGCTTTTGCGTGAAAGAGTAACAAACATTCATCCATCCATTCATCCATCCATCCATCCATATTAGTAAGGATAAATACGTCTGTTTTTTATTTTCACTCACTAACGTTCACAATTTGTGGAATAATTGTAATCCGATAGCGACATTATCAGAAGATAAAAACATTACTCAGATTACATGTAGATGAATTCCGAAGAAAATGTGAGTATTAACATAAAATACATTCATAAACATACATATATAAGCCATTTCCACACTTATGGTGTAGTTAGGGGTGCGCCTAACTGCCCCAATAATGTCCTAAGGGCGAAAGTTACTTAAGAATATTAGCTTGGCTCCCCCAATTTAATATATTCTTATAGATATTCTAAAATAATTTATTTCTTTGATTCTTTGTGTGTTAAGGTAGGTAGCAAGGAAGTAAACAAGAAAGCCCGAGGAGAAGGACCTCCTTTTTACAGAAGACCACATCCAAATAACTACTCACAGCGGTGTAGTTGTGTTCCTGTGTGTGAGTACAGGTCATTCACTCATTTAAGGAAGCACTTTTAACTAAACGCTTTCCTATCCGCAACAAATGATACCTCTGGTATTGCAAGCGTCCATCGGCTATGGTAACTGCTCAACATCAGATGGGCCGTATGCTTGTTTGCTACAAAAGTAGTTCCAACTGCTGGGCATAGACCTCCCGCAAGGTTTCCACATCATTCGGTCCTGAACTTGTTTGCCACCCAAATAGTATAAAAAAATATATAAATACTAGTATACTCGAAACATTAAGCTATCCATTCAACTCTCATAATTCCATCCCCTCTTCTCATTGTTGACTGCCTTGGTGGCCCAGCGGGTACAGTATGTGCCTGCTGTGCACGAGGTTGTGGGTTCCATCCCTACACAGGGACAAAACTTTATGTGACCCAGGAGTTGTTCTGAGTCGGGGTGTAATTTGAGCCCGTTAAATGTATGTTTGTCAAGTGCCCTGCAACACAGAGCTTGTCCTCTAGTGCGGGAGTTGTCTTAAAAAAAATACTCTCATAATACCATAGTTCTTCTCATTGCCATTATCCAGTTTCATACATTATAATCCGGCATATTAATGAAGTAGCCAATGTTTTATTGCCAGAGGCTCTATGTACCGTCATGTATTATTCAGCTTTTATTGCCAGTAGCCATTTTAATTTGGTTACATTATAAGGTGTGACTTGGTTATAATAAAGGACCCTTATTAAATAATAAAGTGATACGGTAACGAACAAAGGCTATTTATTGTTTCTGAGGGTATGTTGACGTGTTTTTGATACAGAAGTTGTGAGTTAATAGTTGAGGATAGCAAATTGTTTACTAATTTAATAAAATTTGTTTTTGATTATTTGTGAAAGTAACTCTTTTTTTCTTTCTTTTTTTTAAGACACCTCCCGCACTAGAAAACAAGCTCTATGTCATGGGGGACTTTACAGACATACAATTTAAGGACACAAATTACACACAGACTCAGAACAACTCTTTGTGGGTCACACAAAGTTTTGTCCTGTGTGAGAATCGAACCCACAACCTCGTGCAGATCTCTGTCTGTTTGTTTTCTACCTTTTAGCGACTGCATAATATATTGTAATAAAATTTGGCAAGGGTGTATGTATATAATTATGTAAGAAAGGACATTATTATTTAGGGATACGTTTTGAAAGAAACTTTTTCCTATCCCAGGGATATTCCATCTTAAAGCCCTGGTGTAAAAAAATGGGTCGGCAACATGCAAGTGATACCTCCGGTATTGCAAGCGTCCATAGGCTACCATAAGCGTCCATGGGTGAAGTTTTATTAGATGTCACGTAATACTATTTCAGACTAGAAAGAAAGAAAGCGTATTCAAACATACACAAGACAAGATTATAGAAGACAAAAATAGAACATAATCAGAACACAACAATTATCCTGTAGGATGTCAAATTCTGTGCTGCAATATTTTGACTACGGGTTAATCTGGTCAGAAATCCAATTTTAAGTTCTCGATCTGGGAATCAAACTTGAATTTAGCACTACAGTGTTAAGGGTGACTTTATTCTAACTTTAAAAAATACTTGTTTGTTTTTGTAAATATACCCCGAGGCTTACATACAAAATACAAATTTAAATGTACTTATCGTATTAGCCTTGCAATCCAGCGAGGAAATGTGGCCAGTCTTTTGGGCACCTTTCTTCAGAACTGCGACCTCAATCAGATATTTTATTTATAGATTAATACCTTAAAAATTTAAATGAATACGATATCTGATTGTTTGTAAGTAGGTTAGGTTAAAAAAAAAGGTTACTTTAATAATTAAGTAACCAAATTAGACTAATACTGCATTCAAATGTATCGAAAATCATTTGTTAATGTTACATTAATCAAATTGTTATTTTAATATTTAAAAGCGGTATTTGCACAGCTAAATTACAGGGTAAGCAAAAGTTTTAGTGTCACATGCAGCCAATAATTAATTTAACTAAATCAACAGCACAATAAAGTTATAATAACATTATAACCAAACTGTACAAAGTAACAAATCGACGCCGTTACAAACGTAACCGCGATTTATAGCAGTCACTGTTACAATACAATTATAACAGAGAGACAACTTTATAATAATTTATTTTGTGAGCAAGTCCTACTGCAGGATGGACCTCTACCTTCCAGAACACCTTAGTGGTGTAGTATGTTTCTGTGCATTTTTTTTACTGTAGTTTTACTGTTAAATGAGCACTTTAGGCACTGTAGACAGCTACAGGGCCTACAGTACTCATATAAGAGTAAAACTATAGTAAAAATTGCTTCTAAAATTGCAAATGTGTATCAGCGTGATAATATAAAAAATATATTATTTTTGAGGGCATATTCACGTGTAGCGTAGTGTTCATTGTGGATACCTCGGCACTGATACTGCACCAATTATTGTGGGTTCAATAATATAGGACAAATATTTGTGTATTTCACGGTTCAAAATCAGGGTGTACTTTTTATCGTAAAATGTATATCTGTAAAGTCCTTAACGATTAGTTACTGATTCTAAGTGCGGGAGTAATTTTAGATGTAGAATATTTTTGTTGTATAGTAACAATATCGGACTTAGTCTTCTGTAATCACCGATATAGTGACAGGATTTATCGTGTAATAAGCGTTATGGAGGTCCAAAATTATAAATTAGCGCAATATGGCGTTGCGGTGCACCTGATTATTTTTCATTTTATCAACCGCCTTTTGTTATTAATTCGATTTAAATTGTTCTCGGCATTACGCCAGAAACACACTGCTATAACGCCTTATGCCATAATATTACAAAAGAGTATGGAGTTCATGCATTTAGCGAGATATCTGTAGCAATGAGTTGTAATGAATAATATCATCCGAAAAAGACAAAACTTGTAAGTGCATCGGTGGAGAGTGACCGGGGTAATCACTGAATACTTCGCTACGAATAAGTACCTACTTATGTAAAATGGCCCACTGGCATTGAATAGTCCAACATGCAGGATCATGCAGTGCATGTTACAGATAACTAAATTGAGTTAGTGATTTTTAGTCGTTTTTGTTGGGACTTTTGCTCTTTCACGTCTAAACGGCTGAACAGATTTTGATGAAATTTAGTAAGTTAATAGATGGTTACCTAAAAACGGATATAAGATCAAAATGATCACGTCATCGTACTTAAGGCGTAGGCAGTAGGCAGAAAACTGAATTGAGTTAGTGATTTTTTATGGTTTTTGCTGGGAGTTTTGCTCTATCATGCCTAAACGGCTGAACGGATTTTGATGAAATTTAGTTAGGTGATAGATAGTAACCTAGAAAAGGATATAAGATCAAAATGATCACGTCATCGTACTTAAGGCGTAGGCAGTAGGCAGAAAACTAATTAAGTTAGTAATTTTTAATCGTTTGTTTTAAAAGTTTACCTCATTCACGCCTTAACGTCTGAACGGATTTTTATAAAACTTGGTTAATATAAAGATAGGATCCTAGGCACGGACACAGGCTACTTTCTACGACGGGAAAATACCTCATTCCCGCGGAAATCTAGCGTGATCGTGTCAAGAAGCGCATGTCGCCATAGCTACTGAAATGATTTTGATGTTTTTTTTTTTAACTGAGTGTTACTAAGACTTCAAGTTAGTATTTGATCACTTTTCTAACTTAGAGGGTCGGTAGGCGCCATAATTTAGGGAATTTATGATAAAATTTTGATGCAACTGTCTTTATTTAACAGTTTTACTTGGATCGGAACTTAGCGACATTCCATCACACTACTTAACTTATAGGGTAGGAAGGTACCAAAATTCAGACTACTTTTTACTTCGGGAAAATATCTCATTCCCACAGGAACCTATACACAGCTACCTATCTACAACATTAAAACTCTGTCTAGAATCACATTACGCCAAAACTATTGATCTGATTTGTATACGATTTTTTATTCAACTGACTGTTACATTACATACAGATAAAATCTAATTACCTACACCACAGAAATTGTTGGATGCTCCCGGAGGCACGGGAAAAACCTTTCTTTTAAACTTGCTTTTAGCGCAAATCCGAAAAGATAAAGGAATTGCTGTAGCAGTTGCGTTGTAAATGGTGGTCGAACGGCACATTCGGTGCTTAAACTGCCATTAAACTTAGCCCATGAAGAAATGCCAGTCTGTAATATAAGTAAAAACAGCGAGCGTAGACGTATGTTGCAGCAATGTAAATTATTAGTTTGGGATGAGTGTACTATGTCCCATAAAAGAGCAATTGAAGCTCTAGATCGGACTTTGAAAGACATCAAGAGTAATCCAAATATCATGGGGGGAATGGTGGTACTTTTAGCGGGCGATTTTAGACAGACTTTGCCGGTTATCTCTAAAGGCACCTCCGCAGATGAAATAAATGCGTGTTTAAAAGCGTCAACGTTATGGGTGCACGTAAAAACGTTTAGTCTGTCTACAAATATGAGAGTGCAACTACACAATGATGTACAATCTGGACAATATGCTGCTGCTCTTCTTAAAATTGGAGAAGATCGTATGGCAAAGGATGGTAATGGCATGATTACATTGGATCGTGAATTCTGCAATGTTGTGCATAATCCAGATGATCTAAATAACTTCGTCTATAGCGAACTGCTAACTAATATGAGGAATAGAGAATGGTTATGTGAAAGAGCAATTTTAGCGCCGACGAATGAAATGGTGGGACAGATAAACGAGCAAATTATGTCACGCGTGGAAGGTGATATTGTTGAGTTTCTCTCTGTAGACACTGTAATGGATACTGAACAAGTAACATCATACCCTGTAGAATTTCTTAATTCTTTAGAACTGTCGGGAGTGCCTTCACACAAACTGAGGCTGAAAGTAGGCGTTCCTGTCCTTTTGATGCGGAATTTAGATGCACCAAGACTGTGTAATGGCACACGGTTGCAAGTAACACACCTCGGTCGCAATATTGTAAAAGCAATCATTATGACTGGAATGGCAAAAGGAGAGAACGTTTTAATCCCCCGTATACCCATAATTCCGACAGATTTGCCATTCCAGTTTAAGAGATTACAGTTTCCGCAGAAAATCGCATTCGCTATGACGATAAATAAAGCTCAGGGGCAAACATTAAAAGTAGCCGGCATTAATTTAGAAAAGAGTTGTTTTTCTCACGGACAATTTTACGTGGCTTGCTCACGTGTTTCAAGTCCACAGAATCTCCACAGAATCTGTGTTGGCCAGAGAGGGAAAAACAAAGAACATAGTTTACAAAAATGTACTACAGTAATAAGGCCTCTTATTTTTAGCTTCCTACATTATTATACTACTTACATTAAGTTAGTACTTCCTATGCAGACGATGTTGCGGATGTCACACTGTCTAACATCGGGGATTGGCAGGTAGGTAGTTAGTAGTATTTTAAACCGATTTACATTATTTACTTTTTATATTCACTAAGGAAACATTCGGAGCTATCCATTATGTAGCTTAGGTTGCTTTTGAACAAATTTTGATGTGAAGTTGAGGACTGGAACACAATAGTGGGACATTGTTGCAGGGGGACTTACAGCCGGGAGAAAACAAAAAAACTTATGCGGACGAAGTCGCGGGTAAAAGCTAGTATCTATATAAAGAAAGCTTTTATCCTCTATTACGTCATAACCCATAGAATTACTCAGAGAGAAAGTATTCCCAACGCGTTTGATATTCATAGCTTCACTACCCTTGTCACCGGTCACCGCTTGGGAATTTAAATTGTAATTATAATATCTAGAATAACCTTAATATAATCCACTGCGACCACGGCTAATAGTATAAATACGAGAGTAACTGTGTTTGTTTGTTACTTTTTTACAACGAAATGGCTCAACGAATCTTTTTGAAATTTGGTATGGAAAAAGATGGTATCCTGGGGGAGGCGATAGGGTACTCTTTAATGCAATAACTGATGTCTACGCTAGTGGAGCAGCGGGCAACAGATAGTAACGTATGAATATCTTGTCTTTAGACTTCTTTTCGCCGACCGGCTTATTCATCATGACTGTTTCAAAATAATCAGAATAAATAAAAAAAGTAGGTAACCTTAAGACAGTCTGCTTAGTAAAAATGGTTATAATATAATAATATTTTTTTTTATTTATTAAGTATAACCAGGACCCATTTTGTTAGTAACAATTTCACTTATATCTATGTTAGTAACAATAATAAACTTTCCTACTTATAATTAACTATGACTCACTGTATGAGAAGTGAGTCCCTGCTACAAACTCATCACTGACGTGGAAAGCTTGCAGCAGCGGCTTACATACACACAGTCGAGTCAGTCTGCAATGCAGTCCAAGATGATGTTGGGACTGCCTGAATCCGGCGCACCAGGGAGGCACATATTTTTCGCATTACTGCATAGAAGCAGTCTACTCGTGCTTGAGCAAACATCCCAGTTGCGCTGCAGAATCGGGGCAGCCATCAACACACGAAGTGCATTATTGTATTGAATCCGAAGGTCACTGTACGATTTGTTATGATCTCTCTGTTTTATTAGGTTAAATTACAATTTATTATAAACACATAAAAATGTATGAGGTAAATCATCGTCTTTTGGCTGAGATGATGATGATAATTATATTCTTCAAGATAAAAAGTTAATTATTAATCAAAATATACATACTTAACAATATTTACATGATTTAAAAGAAAATTACAGAAAGAAGCCTTACTACACAAAAAAGGACTGCTTTAATAGGCGCAATAAAAATCATCGGTATCTAAATAAATATTTCTTACTATTTTCGTAAATAATTTAGTGGCAGTTAAATAAACTTGCACAATGTAATATGTAAATCTGATATCGTATTTTAAACGAACTGCAGTCAAAAAACAGAGAGCAAAATAAAAAATGAAACGGCTGTGGAACCCCAATCACGTGCGGTGTCCCAAAGTACAATAAACGTATAAAAAAATATATGGCCATGGTATGTACAATGTTAAATGTGGCTAGCCGCATTATTTCGTGTGGGAGCCGAATCAATATACCTATAATATGTTTACGTGCAATCAAAGGGTGATATAGAAGTTTTACTATTGTGGTAAATTAATATTAGGGGCAACTCTCATGTTAATATGATAAACAGACGGTTGGTAAACATATTTTATACTACCTATTGCCCACGGCTCCGCCCGCGTGGATGTCGGTTATCGCTGCAAAATGCAAAATTTAAGACCATAATCTATCTCTGTGCCAAATTTCATCCAGATCCGTTCAGTAGTTTTTACGTGAAAGAGTAACAAACATCTATCCATCCATCCATACTCACAAATTTTCATATTTATAATATTAGTAAGGATAAGAGTAAGGGCCTGTCCACAACATCACATCGCGATGTCGTCAGCGAATTGCGGCGCGGCACGTTGACGTGACGTGCAAATTAACGTTACTGTGTCGTAAGAATACACGTCACAATGACGCAACAATCTTTCAATTATGAATAGTAATAGAGGTCATTTTAACAGAAAATACGACGTTGCCTTATCGTGCATTAGCACGTCACGTTAACGTGCCGCGTCGCGACACCGCAACGTTCCACGTTGACGATATCGTGACGTGTTGTTGTGGACTAACCCTAAGGCACCATACTAGCAAGAAAGCCCGACTGGGGCAGGACCTCCACCTTACAGAAGACTATAGCCAAATAGACAGCGTAGTAGTTTCTGTGTGTGAGTACTTAGCCAGTACCAGCGCTCATTTAGGGAAGCGTTTCCATCTAAAAATTTACATGGATCGGCAACACATAAGTAATCCCTCTGGTATTGCTTGTGTATTTAGGCTACGGTAACATCAAGCGGGCCATATACTTGATGGATACACAAGTAGGAGGTATAAAAAAAAATTGCATTCCGGGAGACCCGACAGAAAGAGAAAACACTAGGCAAAAAAGTTGTTATAAATGTTATAGTAATAAATGTTTGTTTTTATTTATCTAGATGCGTTTGCGGTCTGCTATATGTACATGCATATATCGTCTCTTTGCTTTAACAACGTGACAGTCGAAAAAAGATTTTTCGGATATGTCAAGCTGCACCTCGTAACGGTGTCGCCAATCCAGAGATTTTATCTCATCTAAAAATAAGTTTTCACTTCAAAATATATCAATACCCAAAGTAGAATAGTTTGTTCGCAAAGGGTGCACCCAGACTTGGAACAAAATAAATCACACAAAGTTTTGTCCTCTGTGAGAATCGAACCCATAATACTGAGGTAAATATTTTTACTACTAAACTACATGTGCAAGTAAATATAAACATAATTTAAACAATAAAGAACGTTTTAGTGACCGTTACTTTTTTAAAAATAAATTGCACAGGTAGTAACTTGGAAATAACGTTATTTACGTCCATTGCAATCCCAATAGACATTCAAATTAAGAATATAAATATGTGTAACTTACAAAGCCGGCCACAAAATGGCGGAAACATTGCACGTGTTCTATAATCCATTCTACTGCGCTAAAAAAGTTAGTAGGAAACGTGCACCACAATTCGGCCATATTAAATTGGCCGGTAAAAGCGGATTGCTTTTGGTTTATTAGTGGGCTAATTTGATTTTATGTCCTCCCACTGCGGTCTTGCGTCGTGACTCGAAAAGTAAACAAATGAAGCACAGTTTTTTATCCACACCATTCTAATTTCAACTCTATTTTACAAGGTAAAAGAAAACATATTGGTATGTATGATTTTTTCGTTAAAAGCGTGAATTTTTAAGGATTTCGATTGGCGTTTGCATGTATCGTTCAGCATTTGAGAGGTTAATGGAAGTTAAAAGGTCGTTTATGGGTAGGCTTTGTTTATTCTTGATCTTCAATTGTAATAAGCAACAGTTAAAATAAGCCATTCGTATGAAAACAAACAATTTTGAAATAATGTTGCATTTAAAATTGGAGGCCCTACTTTTTATGTTTAATAAATAAACGAGACTGGAAAGAACAATAATATAATTATAGTTATCAAAGCAACTAAGAAGTCAAATAAGTTAGTGTAATTTTGTTTGTAACCTTGACTGATGCTAAGCATTAACCATAGCCAATAGATTTAAAATAAAAACATACAACTTCCGCACTAGGGAATAAGCCCTGTGTCGCAGGGGACTTTACAAACATATAATTTAACGGACACAAAGTTCACCCAGACTCGGGACATCCATTTATGGATCATATTTTTTTTGTCTTGTGTCAAAACCAAATCCAAAACACGTCACGCAGTGGTAAATGGCGAGGTAGCTACACAAGCCACTGAACCAACCATGCAGTCAAAATAGATGCTTGCAACGCCAAAAGTTTTCAGCTTGTAGCCCAACCTAAGACTTGTAACACCAGGGTTTTGTGTTATAAGTACCCCTGGGAGAAGAATAAATATAAAAAAAATCGTTTCCCCTAGAGTACATAATATGAGGAATACAACACCTACCATAGTGTGAAGGCTTTTCCTGTAGTCTTTTGTAAGGTGAAGGATTTTCTCCAAGCCCTTATGCTTTTATTCAAACCCCATACTACAAAAGTTTATACAGGAATTGCAAGCTGGACCTAACAATCAGCAGTCGACTCACACCAAAAGCTATTACCAACAGTAATTCAACAAACTCACTTGAGAGTAACTACAAAGTGATTAAACACAAAGTACCAAACCCACGCTTGTTCAAAACATAACTTCATACTTTGTAAAACTAAAACAAAACCTCTAAGCTTTTAAACACCACAGAGAAAAAGATAACTGGAATATTGTAGAAGCGTAGCGATGAAAATGCCACGTTAAATGAAATATTGTAGACCTTTGGAGGTCACAGCACAATAGCTGCTATGCGGTGCTACGGAGTGCTACGAAGTCCTACGCTAGTGCACTAGATTTTAGTGTATAGTTATTTTAAGATAGCCTTTTGGTTTATGTTTCTTAAGCAATTTTTATTAGATATAGTGTATTATTTTAAGGTATTTTTTGCTATTTTATTTCGATGTATTAATCCACCCATGATTATGCATTGAGACATTTGAAAGTATTCCTACTAATATTATTAATGAGCAAGTTTGTGAAGATGCATAGATGTTTTGTTACTCCTTCCAGAGAAACCTACTTAATGTATTTTAATGAAATTTTAGAATGTTATATTAAAAAAAAAAGGTACGCGGACGTAGTCAGGAGCAACAGTATATTATTAATTATTTTTAGAGTTATTAAGCGCTTTCACGTATATCATTGGTGTATAGGTTTCCAGTGCTTGTTTAAGGGACACATTATTTTTTAAATTCTATTTCTAATTTCAAAGAAACTCACAAGTCAAAACCCAGGTAAATGATACCATGTATTATAACACAAATCAGTAAAAGCTACTAGCATTCAAAACAAAACAACATCGTCAACCATTCGACATTCATTTGACCACTTCTATATTCAATTATTAAAGTACGCATAAAAAATACATAAGAAAGTCAGTACAATACACATTATTGGGGTCTGTCGTAATCGTTAGACCTTAACAAAGGTCCCTTTCTTAGATCATTAGGCACCTAATTTAATCACAAGTCGAAATCCATGGACCCGTCTCGGTCTGAATTCATCTCATTAATTCTTCAACAAATTGAATTACAAAACTCTTTAGGTCATTTTGGAGATACAATAATAAATAAGTAACTTTACGTATTTATATAAATACCTTATTTATTTGTAAGAGTTGTAGTTTTTTTTCTTTACTGCTTTTCTTTTCTTTTTTAGTTTGGACTCGTTGGTCTAGGGGTCGTTGGGTGTGACTAATATAATAATAAGCTTTATTTCAAGAAACCTTGCATCATGACAAGTGTAAAACACAAAGAGAATACAGTTTTAGATAATATGGTATGTATTTATATTAATAATTTTAGTGTATTGTTAGGCTGATAGAGAGCAAAAAGATTGAGTCCGCTGGTACTTAAACTAGGAAAATCCTGTATTTGGAAGTACAGTAGCTCCAGGTTATGCAATGTGTTAAGGGACAACCATGGATAATGATCACGAGATCAGCTGGTCAAGTCGAAGTAGATGTTGGATTTTTCTTTAAGAAATTTACAATAGATGCTCAAAGTTTCAAAATGTTTATAAAAAAACCCCTGTGTCTCCAAAAACTCGTAAAGCCGTTGTTGGTCCGACACCTGATCTCTCTGCAGTTGTGTTGGATTGTTGTCATATCTATGAAAGTGAGGAAATAAATAGTACACTTGTGATTTCCGAATGTCAGATAGTAAATTGCCCAAACTCACTACCCAGTGGGTGCGTCTAAATGGCAAGTGACATCGCAGTAGATCAAGACGGAGATGGCGAGATGAGTCGGACTCATTTAACGAAGACTAGTCCTCAGCGGCTCTAGAGAAGTAGAAGAAGAGTAGGGAAGCCTTTGTCCTGCAGTGGGACTTTACAGGCTTGTAATATTAATAATTGTGATTGCTCACATTTTTGTACACAGTGTTCTATTCTATTTTTTGATATAGCAAGTAATTTTGATGTCGACAATCTGCACAGTGTTGAAATATAAGCCACTCTTTATTGACAACAACATTATGTCACTGTCTGTCAAAGCAGAAAGCGGTATATTTCAACATAAAAATACCTTTCATAATCTAAAACGCATTTCAGTTAATAAAGCACAGTCTTGCATGTAGATAATATTGCACGCAGCTGCCTTATACACCGTACAAATAGACTCATCATTATACATTATACACATCAAATGTCACTCAACACAACAAAAGGTCTCCAAAGTAACGCTCCCCTTTCATGCCTCTTTTCTCGACACATAAATGCTTACTACCATTTTACTACTTTTTCTACGCAAACTTAACCCTTCGGTACATCGAGAGGTATTCATACGGTATAAACTACGTATTCACAACCACTTTACATTGATCTCCGTTTTATCATATGCTTCTACGCTCACAGCCAATAAAAGCGAGGCGTACAGTTCAACGTATTTTGGACGCAGAAGCTTTCAAGGAAAGGTACAGATGACCCATTTTTCTCGGCCGTTTTAGGGCCACCCCAAAAGATTAGTAATACTAGGAAGGTCCTTAGAAATATATTCATATGAATACGAGGATATGAATGTTGAGTTCGGTTATTGGAAGGATATTCGAAGGTTCAATAATGTAAGCATTTATAGAAATGCGAATATTTTTGTTCTATACGACAATAGTATTTTCTACCTTTAGCTTCCTTATTTATAGAATGTCTGTTGACTTTTGTACTTATTGTGTTCTTTTGGTATGTCAATAATATTTCCTTTCTTTCTTTGTATATTAACATGACCTTGTAAGGGATCGTAGAATATAAAACTTTTTTCCGGTGGGATACAATTTCACATCCAATGTTCATTTTATATTTTAAAAAAGTATGAATGAAGTTGTTATTTTATTCATTCGAATTTAATTTTGATGTATCACTTTCATTTGACGTGTGTGTTCAATGAATTATTTTAATAGAGTATCACAAATAAGGATTGCTTGTCGCAAAAAGTTTCCATTTATATTTTTTAATGCTTTGAAACAAGTTGTTTGTTTTTGAGTGAAAAATATTGTTTGACACATTTTCAGTTTTCACGTGGTTTTTCAGCCATATTTCAGGGGTAGACAGAATTGTATAAAACAAACGATTTTCTTGCTATATTAGGTCCTATATAAGAGGTCATATACCAAGCATCATTACAGACTCTGGACTGATATTTAGAGTTACTAAACATTATTAGCATTTTTGCTATGCAATTAGCTCAATATTTGAATATTTTAAACAACGTGTTAAAATATGAGCCTGGAGCAAGATTCGAACCTGCCCCTTTCGGGTTCCGACCCAGCGCACTACCATTTGTGACATCCGAGCTTTTGACAGAAAATACCAATACTTCTCGACTTGGGAATCAAACCCGGCATTCCATATACACTCCTGGGTCATTGAATCAGTCAGATCAGAATCAATCATAGGTCTATTAATGTCGTACTGACTACTAAACCATGAGAGCTAACATTATTGAATATTTTTTACTGCAATTCGCTTTTTCAACTAAACAACTCGATTCGTACTCGGGTGATCCGGCTCTGATCCGGTTCAAAACCCGTCTATCTGCTTCCACCCTCAGTCTATATTTAGCTGCGAACAATTACAGGTTGTTTTGTTTGATTTGAAGCCTGTTTCCTGTTGACCGAGCTATGTATCGAGTTCCTAATTTTATGTTTGTCGATGTAATGGAATGTTAGTTCGTTTTCTTTGTTTTATTGATTTTTAAATCTTTATTGTTTTTCTCTTAATGCAAACACTTTTCTATACAAGTGGTTGTGATTTTATTATGTTTACGGTTTATTTAATAGTAGATAGATATCCCGGCGTATCTTACTGAAATACTAGGTCGCACATTATAAAGTTTATAGACTTATTAATTATGAAACGGGAATCGAACCCATAATTGTATTTTGGAATTAATAAACCTAATGTTTATTTCATGCTACTAATATTATATATTGTCCGTGTGGTGACGGATTAAGAATACAAATGTCACCAACTCGTTCAATCCCAAGTGTAGTAAGAGTCGACCAAAGGAGTCAGGCAGACAATATACACTGCAAGAGAGGGAAAACTCGGAACAAAACCCTATACCAACCCGTCTGGCCAGCGTGGTACAGTAAGCTAATATCCCTCCAAATGTATGGAAGAGACCCATGCCCAGCAGTAGGACGTTTATGGGTTGAGAAAGTAATATTATATTGACATAGCACGACTGTAAAGTAGCGAGTGAAATCTAATAGAAAATGAAACAATATGAAATATTTCAATTTTATTTACTTACACTGATTCAGTTCACTTATCATTATATACAAAAATGTTAATTATATCACAATCAAATTAGCGACGAAGATCACATTAAACAATGTCTAGTTACACTCAATAAATTTTATGATTTATAATCCTTTACTATTATACAAATTATAACGTTATTTTACAATAATTAAAGAAACAAAGCTTTCAGGTGAAATAAATGATAGCGTTTAGCTAAGTTTTACAATTAATCTTGTCACTTTCAAAGTAAAATAAATTACGAAATGTTGCTTTTATGATTTATGAAGAGTTTGTCACAAATAAAATTACTTAAATGCTATAATTATTCATCATTAACAGTTATAAACCAATAGTATAAATAAAAGATGCATGTTATGTACAAGTTTTGAAGTCATTTTGTTTCTACAATGCGATAAAAATTCTTCGAGAAACAAACGCACTAACAAAATTATGACGTCACTAAAATTAAGATGGCGTAAAGTAATATGGCGGCGGAGTTGTGAGCGGCGCGTGACGCTAGCGCCGATGCAGGGTTGCGGACACAGGAACGAAACTCATGATAGTCAGCGCGTGTTATTGCACAGAAATGCACGTGTACACACGCTGCATCGCAATCAGACACGTCAGCTCCGTGCCGAACTCGTAGTGCTGTCAGATATCTGGATAGAAATATCATATTTATTCTTCAAAAACATATAAGTAAGGACCTTTAAGACCGATCGAGAGAGTTATTTTTGGACTTTCGCTTCAAATTCGATCCATAACATGAAGATCTACGGATCTTCATGTTATGGATCGAATTTTCGATCTATGTTGGTTACCTTGGTTCTGCTACGGATGAACCAAGGTAACCAACATAGATCGAAGAATTGTCTCAAGTAATAGACACGGCCTTGAAATTCCAGAACCAATCGCAATTGGAGCAGAAAGGTTCTGAAGTAGCAAACTCCAATTGGAAGATGCAGTGTAGGTAGGCCAACAAGGTAGACCGAGGACCTGGTGAAGGTTTCGGGTAGCCGATAGATGAGGACGATTCAGGACCAAACGCTGAGGAATCATTTAGGGAGGCCAAAGTCCAGAGTAGACGTCTTTCGGCTGAGATGATAACGGGGAAAATGATAAGTATGGGGAATTATTATTATTTACTTACAATAGTTTCTGACAGTATATAAATCAAGAAAGAAGCATCGCAACGTATGCCGCTATTTAAAATAAAACAATACCAATGAAGCTCGCAAACAAAACGATATTGTTTCCATTTAAAAACCTTTTAAAGTGTGATTCAAAAGAAATGGGTCACGAATCAATAAAAAGCAAGGCAAATGCTAGTAACCATTGTTATTTAAAACAGTTGAGTACTGTTGTTCTTTAAATAAACTAAAGAAAATAACGAATTTGCAACTAACTTTGCGAAAACACCTCGGTCGTGGTGGTTTCGTATTCTCTCAGCCAATGCATCCAGTGATACTGCACTCACTTCTCTCAGTCCATAGTATTGTGTGAGGTTGTACTCTATCGCCCAGTGGGTTTCCCCTCTTGTATTAGTTACGTCTAAGTAATACTGTGTGTAATCCAAAACCTAAAACAAATTAAAAAAAATACAACTTTTTTTGTTAACATAAGGTAACATAGCACCGTGCCCTTTTCTCCGAAACTTCAAAAGGAACCGAAGGAATAAAAGGTGTATAATATTCACGCCAATATTAGCCAGCTATGTTAGGTCTCATATATGGTATGGTATGGTGGGCTATTGTCCACAATTCCACGCTGATGCGCGTATTTTGCGTGTTAGGTCTCATATAATAGTTATTTTATTTTCATATATACTCGTAACATCTACCTTTCAGAAGATCACAGCAAAATAGCTACACACAGGAGCATAATTGTATTGTGTGTTACTAGAGGTTTTCACTACTCATTTAGGGATGCGTTTTTAAGGAAACCTTATCTTTCTGTTCTAGATATGTTTTATCGCCAAAGGATTTGAATCATCCACACTTAAGTACGCTACGTAGTGGTAGGAACTAGAAAGGTAACAGACAGGGTTTACAGTCCCAGGACTTCTGTACGTATTTTATTTGTCAAAATTAAGCCTTACCTTCCCATTATTAGAGTCAAACTTATAAAGACGTAATCCTGGATTAGAAGTGCTGCCAGCACCTCTAGGTGTTACAGATGGAGCCAGTAGTGCCCAAGATACTGGTCGACCTAGAAGAAAATGTTTATTTAGAAAAATATTAAAACATAGAAAGTTATCAAAAAAACTTGGCCTATTCCAATCGTCTACCATCTGTCTGTGGTGGAGACAAGTAGAATTTTACTTCCAGGTCATAAAATTATCGTAAGAAAAGTAATATGGCGAAATATCTCTTCAAGAAAGGAGTTATAAGGTTTTTAAAGGGTCGGCAACGCGTGAGTGACACCCCTGTTGTTGCAAACGTCCATAGGCTACGGTAACTGTTTACCATCATTCGGGCCGTATGCTTATTTGCCACCTTGGTAGTATAAAAAATATATATATACAAAATTATATTACGACGATTGATTATGATGATTATTTTGACTGGCCTGTTGGTTTAATCATTGGTGCCATAATAAAGGCTCTACCTAGTTTGGTATGAGATGCCCGTATGTGAGTTTTTTCAATATAATTCAAATGTCTCTTTTGGAGTACTTAAAGTAAAAAGAATTGGCATTTAAATTCCTTCTTCCTTTTATCCTAAAAAGCATTCGTTTATGAGCTGTGGAAATGTTTGTTTAAGTATAACATATTTTAAAATTCCTCTGAAATATCTAGTTTATATTGTGGAAAGTGATAGACATTTCATATTTCCTCATATTTCTAGAACTGCCTGGTAAAAATAGGCTATGAAAAGTTACTAACGGACAGGAATAAGATAAATATCATAACATTTTTATGCAGCACAAAAGAACCCAGTTTTTATTATTCATGTTTTTACATCACCCAAGTTGGACTGGACGCTCTGAAGCGGTGAATGTTTTTTGCCCAATTTTGTGTATACGAGTGTACGTAAATTAATATCTAAGAGTAACTTTTATATACACAAAAATTATGCTGCTTGGTTCAATTAAGATTTTTTTATGTACACGTAAAACATTTTTAGACCATTTATTTTTGACTACTTGCAGAATACAACATAGGTACACGTCTTTTTTTGCAAGATAAAGGTGTACCAATAAAAGAATTTAATCAACGTGCTAGGCACTATCTTGTAGTTGGATAGAAACATTTATGTCTCTGTGTTTTTACTAAAAATTTTATAACAGAAAAAATAGAATAACGAACTCAAAATCTCACGACCGCTTCGGCTGCATACATAAGCGTAAGCTTATACCAATAAGAGAGAATCAAACACACTTCTTTAAACAAAGGTAGACACATAGAGAGGAAGAAAAGAGACTATAGCATGGAGTGCTTCAATAAAGAAGTTATAAAGTTTTTAAAAAGTCGGCAACGCGCGAGTGATACTCCTGGTGTTGCGAGCGTCCATAGGCTACAGTAACTGCTTACCATTAGGCAGTCCGTATGTTTGTTTGCCTCCTTAGTAGTATAAAAAAACAAAGAAGAAAATAAAGAATATATAATAAATGATAATAATTAAAGCTTAAACAAATAAATAAATTCAAACCTTCACTATAAATAAGTCTGAAAGTATCAGCATGTCGATGCCCGTAGAACTGGCCAGCGATCACGTCACTGAATGCTCTTATGAGATGTACCAGCCTCCCGTTGGCTGTAGGGGTGAGCTCGCCTCCACCAGCAGCTGAGGAACTACCAGCGTTATGCCGTTCTTCCACTCCTGGACCCGCATGAGCAACTAGGTATACCTAGGCAAAAATACAAGCTAACAAATAAGAACATAATAGTTATTTATGAGCAGGAAAAAATGTTAATCATTGCAACCCATAAACGTCCCACTGCTGGGCACGAGAAAAATGTTAATAAATAATGTAAAAGTTCATCATTTTAATATAAGAAAAACCCGTTATTTTTACATAAAGTATAGATATTAAAGTTACGATACAATTAAAACGATACAATTAAATAGATACGATAAAATTCTTATTATATTTGGACCTTACATTATTTTTCAATAATATTTGTATTTACAAATTTATTAAAGAGAAAATGTACAGTAATTATAAAACATAATCACAACGACTTCTGCCCTAAAAACCAAAAGTGTTGACTCCCACATTTTGAACTGAAAATTTGATAACAAAAAAAACCCAACAACACTTATGCCTAACCAGGAATCAAACCCGCAACCTAAACAAGCTTGTGCCAAACGACCAACGAGACAGACAGCCATTACTTATTCATAATTTTATCAAAAGAATAATTAATAAATCGAAATGTACATAAGCTAATAAGGTCGACTTATTAATGTTGTACTTCTTTTATAATCTGTAAGATTGGCAGCGATCTTGAATGAATAAAATTATACGAATGACGATCCACTAAAACGGAATATAACATTTAATTTTGTTCTCGATTTGTGTCTCAAAGACTTATGAAATATTTTACAGTCGCACTTACGATTTTATGTTTTCCAATATCTATAAAGATTCAGTCAATAAAATGACAGTTTTTGATTAAATACACTTTGTATGAGCTTTAAACGCAATTACTAGTATATTGTAATCTGTATAAAATCAGGTACTAATCAATGAGTTCTTATATATACTAGGCCCAGTGGTCAAAATTCAACACTTTATTGTACTTATTTTGTTTAGCTAATAATATTTTTAAACTGTTTAAATAATTATTAGTTATTAGATTAAGAATTAATGGAAAGTTCGTGGTAAGTCGGTTCTTGAGGTCAGTCCTCGCGTCGTCATAGCTGTAGGCATCTAAAAAGCAGATGTGATACCTTTATTAAGAAGGAGGTATAGTTAACATCAAATAGAGAGGTGTGAAAGACCACGGAGAAGACTTTTTCGTGCACTGGGACATAGTGTTGAAATATTTTAACAAAAAAAAAGATTGGCATAGCGGGTTCTTTTCTAACTTCTTTTATGTGTTCTGTGGAATAGAGGGACTGTTCGTTAAGCGTACCATGACTTTTATTACAGAAAATAATTAATTATCTTTCACACATTTTAATGATAATAAATTAGAATCATCATTTCACTGGAGTCAAATAATCAATTTAAAAAATAGACTTATAACGTACCATTTCATTTCTTCTCCTAGCTTTACTGAGCACTTGCTCCAGCCATTCCCACTGTGCTCTTCCTCTGTGTGGACCATCAGTTCTGGCCGCTCCACCGGCCCATAACACACTGTTTAGTACTACAATTCTCAACCTACTGTGTGATTGTTCTATAGTATAGTACCCACCTGAAAGAGAGCTTTCAGAATAAACGACGATCCTGTTCTTTCGTGATTCATGCATTAAGGTGTGCGTATGATGTAAAAGCTATGGATTCATTCAAATATCATAAATTGCACCCTTAGTGGAAGAACGACATAAGTTGAACAATATCCCTGTACAATTTATTATCTTGTGCTAATGACTATAAGATACAAAATTGGCGAGCAGATCGTATCTCATGTATTTTTTCTTTCATTGTGGTTGTATAATATCTTACCAGTTTCAAAGGTCTGTAGTGCTTCAGTAGGTAACCACTGCATCCACATGTCGACCAGTCTTTTAGAAGGTGGTGGATCATTGTGGCCCAGCGCTGGGAAAACAAACTGACTGCTGAAAGTTCTACTCAGCAATTCTGTCACGTTTCTCACTGCTTCCAGTTTTATTTCATCACTTAAATGCTCCATAGATGACGATAATATATCTCTGTTGACAAATATAAAAGGTTGTTCAGGTCTTAGCGCTTATTTAGGAATAAAATAAATAAACGTTTTTCTTTCATCTTAATGCTCTGGTGACAAAAAATGGGTTAGCAACACGCAAGTGATACCTCTAGTATTGCAAGCGTCCATAGGCTACGGCAACTGCTTAACATGAGGCGGGCTGTATGCTTAATTGCCACCCGAATAGTATGAACAAAAATTTACATTAAAAATGAAAAATCAATAACTAAACATAATACTGTAACTGATTAAACCCTTCGATTTTAACAACCAAAAAGTGCATTTTAAAAGTTATTTTAAATACACTTTTCAACGCATATACTTGTAATAGCTGATTGTGAGCTGCTATTGAAAATTCACGTCTTTCTAGGGTAGGTATTTGTTGTTGGATCTTGCCCGATGTCTCACCATCACAGCCATCCTGCTTACACTTTGTGGGTAACCCACAAAATTAAACTCAAACTTGTAATTTATTAATCCAAGTTATAAAGGTAATAAGTACCTATAATACCACACAGGAAAGCCAGAAAGATGTCTGCCAATTTATCTACGGCTAGTTCGTTGACAATAGTATCTTGTTAGGCTGTTCTTATTGTCACAGTTCTTTAACGCCCTGAGATCTTTTAAATAAGTCATCGCGAGACGCCCGGCAGATGTGATACATCGAAATTACGTATTTTGAAAAATAATATTCTCTCTATTAATTATTCTACCCATAACTACTAATACAAAAAAAAAATTGAACTCGTTATTACATCGCCACGCCTATAGCTGGTTTTGCTGACTGCATTAGGTATAGAATATACATAGTTCCACCTACTCCAATGCACCCACAGATAAGGCTCGTATGTAGTCTACACAATCATATTGAATAAAGCTCCAATAACGTGCACTCTGCATATACTTAACAAAGTGGCGGTAAAAGTAGATCTTTTCACCTGTTCTCTGAGTGAGTTCGAAAGAATCACAATGAATATAATATGTTATTATAATTGATTACCACGCTATTGCATTAGGATAACCTGTAATGATGTTGTGTTTAAATAAATAAAAAAAAAAATATTTTACATTAATAGATCCACATACCCTGTCCAAAGAACAAACTCCAAGGTATCAGGATGCCGCTCTGCCATGAGAGCAGCGGCACTCTGTATCAGGGACCAGGAGCTATCACATGTGTGGTCCCGATGTCTTCCATTACGGTGACTGTGTTCATTGTTGCCACGGTTGTGTCTGCAGCCTGATCCAAACCAATCAAATTAAATAAAGAATATTTTTTAAAGGAAAAAGACTTGTGATTGAGAAATTGCCACAAAACAAGGCTATTTAGTGCATGGAAGAATTAAAATAAGGTGTAATATTGATCCAATAAAAATAGCAATACAAAGGTAAGGTGACGAAGAATATAATAAATTTGATGGAAACATAACTGTATTATAGTAGGTAGAAGTACAAAATAAGAATTGTTTACATAAGTTCAGCTCATCATCCACGCGTTTAATCATTTCACAATCAAAAATAGAGTTGTTAGACTTAAAATACTTTTTATTCACTTTGATTCACTTTAATGATCAGATGCGAATGTTTTTGACATGAATGTATGACATAATGTCGTAAGCTTACGTCTGATGTCCATCATCACTATCCATCTGTGTGGTAAATTCAATATTCTTATGTATTGCAATTTCCTTTATTTCTATTTACGTTTTTGCCTCTGCAATATATTCCCTTTTAGTTGGTCTATGTATTCCATTCATTAGGCTTATGCCCAAAATAGCCATTACGTATTCTCTGAATATTTTATTATCATAAATGGTGTTCAAACCATTAATAATGCAACATTATTCTGTGTGAGCAATACTCTATACGACGAAAATAATTCACTATTTAGTACACTAGCGACACTAACGTATGTTTTATGTACTTTTATTGCTTCAATATGTTAGAGCGGTTTCAGACTAGCGTTTTATACGCGCGTTATAAGCTTGCACGAAGCGAAAGGGCGCCTTCGGGGCGGGAGCGCGTCAGAATCCATGTTGATACTGACTCAATACTACCGGCTCGAGCGAATACGCCAGAATAAGCACATGTACGTGTCAGCCCCTCTCGACAAGTAGCAAAAGCGATAGTGGAATCGAAAAGTCAAAAAAGAAAATGTATGGGATTTGACGTAAGTTTACGACATTATATCGTTGACTTACGTCAAATCCCATACATTTGTTTTTTTTTTTACTTTTCGATACCGTTTATGCCACTTGTCTAGAGGCTCAGGTTTTATAAAGCACGAAATTTAGCGCACGTAATTATAAGCGCGTATGCTGAAACGACCGTTTACGTGCTGGCTAGTCTGAAACCACCCTTAGTGTGCACAAGTCGTCAACGTAAAATAATGGGTTGCAGAAATAAAGTACCTCTATGTAGCTCCGGGGAGTTATGAAACGGGTCATAATGAAGATCTGTTATGTGCCAAAAGTATCCTGGAACAAAAAAGTATAGTCAAGTTATTTAGTTAGTAAACTTTAAGGTTAGGTTTGGGGTAGTATTATTTTGGAGAGTAGGTTTATTTCTAGTGAGTTTTTGGCTGCATCATCATTGTAATTTTTGTGGTGTTCAAAATAATTTATTACTTTTCTTTTTTCCTTTTTTTACTACTAGATAATATGTCGCGGGGGACTTATAAACATACAATTCGATAGCAAAAATTACACCCAGGCGCGAGCCTAATTTGTGTCCGTGAATAAATAAATATTTATTCCAAAACAAATATTTATGGTTCACACAATGTTATGTCCCGTGTGGGAATCGAACCCACCACCTCCAGCTTAGCAGTCAGGGTCACTAACCACTAGACTAACAGGCCACCACTATTATATTACGTTTAATCCATAGGATGAATATTTAACGTATTAGTAAATGATAACTACTGCTCATAGACAATGGTAGTACCAGAAGCACATGTATTTATTTATTTTTTTATACTACTAGGGAGGCAAGATGTTAAGCAGGTACCAAAGCCTTGACGCTTGTAATACCAGAGGTAACACTGGCGTGTCGACAACCAAATTTTTGGTATAAAAAATTGGTTGGCAACTCCATCTTACACCAGCTTAAATTGGTTGGGTTAATCCATCTTAAAAGATGGAGTATCCCTGGGATAGGAAAACGCATCCTTAAATGAGCGTTGGAGATTACTCAACACTGTACTCATACACTGTAACACAACTTGTAATTATTTGACTGTGGTTTTCTATAAGGTAGAGGTCCTTCCTAAGTCGTGCTTGCTTACTAGTATAGTGCCCTACCTCTCTTATATTAAAACAATACTCTAATAATACACCTAGATATTCAATATTTCTATGTAAAGATTTTTCCAAGAATAGCAAAAACAAATAATATTTCTTATAAACATTGTAAGTTTATCCCAAAGATATCCGTTGTCGCAGGAGAATAGAAAACTGACAGGCTAAATAGATTGAATGGTATATTATATTGATCGATAGAGAGCCTGACATTTCGGTCGAGTACTATATTGATGTTAAATAGAACCGACTGATATACAGATAACGTAGAAATTCGAGTATGTTGTTATTTTGGTATCTTTATTTTCAAAAGAGCTTATACAAGCAAGTGTTGTTGTTGAGCGCTCATAGTTTGGTGCACTCGCTGTTCGGTAAACGATGAGCGGGTTAAGCAACCAAGGGCGCGGTAACCCTATAGATGGGTGACCGCATAGTGGTATTTCATCTGAGCGTCTCGCACGTTTACAGCTGGGACCGACTGTCCCAGCTGTTAACAGTCGTTAGATCACGACAGAGGCCTAAATATGGGCGATCTAAATAACTCTGTCACCAGGTTGACCACTAACCAAACGATAAGAAGAAGAAGCAAGTGTTTTTGCCTTGACTGCCGCTTAAAGATTTTTCTTGTTTGTGTATACTGCATAGGTGGTAAACAAGCAGTGCCTGATGATAAGCAGTTACCGTAGTTAGCTTATGGACTCGTGTATTTCCGACTGCTTTAAGATGGAGAATTTCTGGCATAGGAAATCGTTTCATTCTAAACGCTTCCCTAAAGGACCTGTACTCACACACAGAAAAACAACTAGACCATTGTATGTAGTTATTTTAGATGTGAGCTTCTGTAAGGTAGAGGTCTTTCCCCAGTCGGGCTTGCTCACTTGTATGGTGCCTTACCTCTTTCTATTAAATTATATTTTGGATTAACTTTTGTGCGCTTTTGTTCTATCACAGGCCAGTTGTTTCTTTTAAGAATCATTGTGCGTGATAAGGTTCCATTAGTCACTATTACGAGTTTATCCCTCTTTGAAGCCACCCCAATTGCCTCCAACGTAGGTATAGTTTGGTGAGAAATAATTACATAAAAACAAACTTTATAGGTACTATCGGCAAAGTTGGTGCTCGACCATTTTTAACACTTTTTTCTCTAGCGATTATGAACATAATTGGTGAAACTGCTTAATTTTATTACTTTTATAGACAAAACATTATGTCTTCAATTGCTTAACTAAAATATAGTTTTTTTTTCATATACTAGTTAGGTGGCAAGTGACAAGCATACGGCCGGCCTGATGGTAAGCAGTTCCGTAGCCTATGGACGCTTGTGTTGCCTACCCAAAAATAAACACCACTGTTTTATGACGGAATTTCCCTGGGGTAACATTGCTGTATGTAGTCATTCGGCTATGGTCTTCTGTAACATGGAGGCACCTTGCCCAGTCCGGCTTTGCTCGTTAATATGGTGCCCTACCTCTATTAAATAGCAAATTATCTAATACCTTTAATCGAGCAATTCTTGTATCTGTATATAAAATCTAAATCTCGGAAACGGCTTCAATTTAGTATGCAGGGAGAGTTTCAGGGACGATTAATCGATCTAGCTAGCTTTTTAGAAAACGTTAATTAAACGGTACTTATTCCTAATGATTGAAGAAACAGAATCCTTCAACTTACCAATCTTAGCGTCAGTAAGATTCAGCCACAGCAGGCTAGTGATGTACACGACGAAGTTACTTAGATTCATATTACAGTGTTACATGACGCCGGCGCTGCATTATGTGTACCCTCTGATTGACCTCGTCCATCACGGCATCTGTGAACAAAATTACATTATTAGATACAAATTAACGCGAGGAAATTGTTGTCGTCAAAAGGCAATATGATTTGACTATCTATCTCTTTCTATATCATACGTTCTATATTATCTATCGCATTCATACTTAAAATCTGTTACACACCTGTAAGTAAGTACGGGAAATATTAACGCAACAAAACTGAATGCCTCAATATGAACTGAGGCATTCTATTTTGTTACGTTCATACGTACCTTTTTTTTTTAAATACCATTGTAATTACACTTTTTTTACTGCACAGTTGGTTTTTTCGCCATTTACCACTGCGAGAATTTCGACATTTGTAGTTTCCTATATACCCGTGACATAAAAAATGTATGATCTACTTTTCTTTCTATTCTATACACCTAATTACGAGTTGTGATTGTTTTACGGAACCAAATAACGTTTATTTTCTTGCTATACATTTTCAACTAGCGCCTCTAGCGAAAATAAAATAATTTGAACTATACATTTTTAGATCTCCAAACTTTCGATGACGCAACGAAGCAGCGATGTGATCATATTGGTACAAGTTGTCACTTTGATAATGCTTCATAATTAAAATCTAATCGAATCGAGGAAGCGGTGGTGGCCGAGTGGGAAAGTAACCGTCTTGCACGCAAGTTCGGTTCCGGGTGGCAATACCAATGTGAATTATTGAGTCGCCATCTGCTAACGGCGAAAGAAAACATCGTGAGGAAATAACATGTCTTAGAAGAAAATCTAAAGATATTAACCAACCCACATTAGGCCAGCGTGTGTGAATTAAGGCCTAAACCCTCTCTCTCTTGACAGAGGAGAGGAGACCCGTGCCAGCAGTAGGACATATATGTATTGCTATTATTAATTACAATCGAGAATAAAAACGCAAACGTTTTTGGAATCGCAAATGACAATTGTTGTTCTAGGGGGAACTTCTTTATCTTTTAAACCACTGACTAAATATCCTACTTATATTATAAATGTGAACGTTTGTGAATGGATGGATGGATGTTTGTTACTCTTCACGCAATAACTACTGAACGGATCTTGGATCAGATAGATTATAGTCCGGAAAGGCACATAGGCTATTTTCTATCGCGATAACCGACATCCACGCGGGTGGAACCGCGGGCAACAGCTAGTTATATATATTTCTTTAATGTAATAGTCCTTAAAACGCAGACCAATTCAAAGGGAAATTATAAGTCTAGCCACAAAAATATTTATTGGACACGTGATTAAACTTCTAATTTTATTACTAAGCAACGGGAAAATGACATAGCCTCTAATAAACTAATTCGTCTTTTTTACAACGCCCGCTAAATATTCTATAGAAAGCGTCAAGTAAAGATCATCAATTATTGTGACTTGTCCTTCTTATTTATGCATTACCACCTAATTTACTAACTCGGCCACGGATTTTACATCTCGTCACCATTTTACGTTTTACAGCTTCTACGCAATGTCCTCAAAAAAATATAATTCAAGCTTCTACAGAAAGCACCATTTATTATAACTTAGCATGTAAAATAATACATCATATTCTTTTATCGTGAAATAAGATACTGTAAATTCTAGCCCTGCGACTAAATTAATAGGTGGGCGACTAAATTACTAAGTGACCGACTAGAAAGTCATGCATTTGAATATTATTATATATTCATGCATTTGCTACCAGAAACGAGATGCTATCAGACAAGTAGGTTAGGTTAGGTTAGAACTGTGACCCTAACAACGCGCGAGCCGAGCGAGCGAAGCGAGCGTGCCGCGGCAGCGGCCGGCGAAGCGCTAATTTTTATAAATTGTGTTCGCCCTCAGTTTTTAGCTCACTTAGTATTTCTGTACCCCATATACAGTATTTCTGTGCGCCATATTCAGTAATGTTGGCACCCATAAATTGAATTTGTGTTTGCCCTTAGTTTGTCACTCACTTAGTATTTCTGTACGCCATATTCAGTAATTTGGACACCCATAAATTGAATTTATAGTCGCTCGTTTAAATACTAGCCCTTTTCATATGTTTCTATTATTTCTATAAGTAAAATGATGGTTATTCAATAAACAAATTGATTTTTCAAAAATAAAGTCTTTTATTTTGTATCTCCTCAATAGCTTCTGATAATATTAGTGGCCAATATACCGACTATTTGATGACATTTTTAGCAAAATTTTGACTATCGATTTATATGGGATGAGTTACATTTTAAACGTACTCAGTTAAAAAGTTAGATGCTAAATAAATATATATTTTGATGTCATTTAATAGTATTTTAGAAGTTTACTATTAGAATGCATGCTACAAATTTAGATGCTAAAAAATAATCATTATGCTGAATAGTATTTAGAGTGGTTCACATAGAAGATAACTAGTGGCTAAGATAGTATTATTTTGATGCTCGTTAATTGTGGCTGACTTAGTAATTTAGAAGGCAACATACATTTTTGGGGGCGAATAATGATACTAAAAAGAAGCCTGTTTAATTAGCACCCCAATTCAAATACAAGGCAATGTAACGAGAGTAAACATAAGTAGCGTTTTAAGGGTCGTATCTTAAACAAAACCCTTCTAACCTAGATACCTTTCGCCCTTCTTACTCGTACGAAGCACGTAGGGTGGTCTTTTAATTAATTTGCGTAGGTGCATTAATTTTGTGAAGAGGTCGTCCCTCTAACTCTGCTTACGACAGAGTAAGTAATAGCTGAATGTGTATGTGATGCTCCAGTTTTGGTTGGCTTTAAATATTTGGGCTTATCTTTCGGGTTCAGTATTTTGTATGGAGGAGTGGGGTTCAGTTATAGGGGTTAAGATTTAACAAACATCTTTATGTAAATGTTTAAAGGTGCATTTCGACTGAAACGACAAAAAGTATGAATGCTTTAAAATATGTTACGACTAGGGGTCACCCGCGACTTCGTCCGCGTGGTAATTTGAAATATTTTCCCCGATTTTGCAACATATCTCACTACTGCTCCGCTCCTATTCATCGTAGCCTCATACGCGCTCGTAGCTCGGTGCACTCGCTGTTCGGTAAACGATCAACGGGTTAAGCTACCAAGGGCGCGGTAACCCTATAGATGGGTGACCGCATAGTGGTATTTCATCTGAGCATTTCCGTGCTTCGGAGGGCACGTTAAAAGTCGGTCCCGACTGTTAACAGTCGTTAGATCACGACAGAGGCCTAAATATGGGCGATCTAAATAACTCTGTCACCAGGTTGGCCACTAACCAAACGATAAGAAGAAGATCATAGCCTGGTGTTATATAGCCTATAGCCTTTCTGGATAAATGCACTATTCAACAAAAAAATACTTCTAATCGAAAGATTAGCGTGTTCAATCAAACAAACAAACTCTTCAGCTTTATAATATTAGTATAGATCAGAATTGTCCATTACAAACATCACACCTTATTATTATATTGGAAATTCCTAACGGTGATTATAATATTAATTTGACTGTCTTGCTAGTCCAGTCCTACTGTGCACGAGATTGTGGGTTCGATTCCCGCACCGGACAAAACTTTGTATGACCCATAGAGAATTGTTCTGAGTCTGGGTGTAATTTTTTTCGTTAATTGTATGTTTGTATAGTCCGCCGCGACACAGAGCATGTTCTCAAAAAGAAAAATATACATATGTACATTCCTTTTTTAAAAAATGCGGATTGGTTAATCAGATATGTCTTTAGAATTGCTTTTAAGACATGTGGGTTTCCTCAAGATGTTTTCCCTTCACCGTTAGCATAATAATCATTTGATTAGTACATAATAAACTCCACAAGTTACGGAGTTAATTAAGTTAAGTAAGATATGGAGAGAATATTATCCACTGCAAGAGAGGGAAAACTCGAAATAAAACCCTATACCAACTCGTCTGGCCAGCGTGGTGTAGTAGGCTAATATCCCTCTAAGTACATGGAGAAGACCCGTGCCCAGCAGTGGGACGTTTATGGGTTGTTATGATGAAACTCCACAAACTAAAATTTACATTAGACTGCCACCCGGGATCGAACTCGCACCTCTTGCAAGCCGGTTACTTTCCCAGTAGGCCACCACCGCTACACTGCTTGTCATAAAGGGCGCCTATATTTCCCTTAGCAATAATACCGGTCGTAAAACTTCACCCAAAACAAAATATTATAAATAAATATTAGGATGACAAGAGCAATAACTTATCATGTTAGATCTAAATATTTTTTCGAAGCGGTGTCAGCCAAATTTATGTGTTTGAAACTTTACCGACTAGTCGACAAAAAAAAGGAAAAGTCGCGTGTATTGTTGGGCTACCATGACAATGTATAGTGACAGATGGTTTAGTGATAAATAGGTTACATTTCAACCTTATACATGCTTTGAATATTAATGTTCCTATGATGCAAGTTTTTTTTATACTACTATGATTACACACAGCGGTGTAGTTGTGTTCCTGTGTGTGAGTACAGGTCTCCAGCGCTCATTTAGGAATGCGTTTTGAAAGAAACGTATTCCTATCCCAGGGTTACTTCCATCTTTAAGCCCTGGTGTAAAAAAATGGGTTGGCAACACGCAAGTGATACCTCTGGTAATGCAAGCGTCTATAGGCTACGGATACTGCTTAACATCAGGCGGGCCGTATGCTTGTTTGCCACCCAAGTAGTATAAAAAAAAAAACTTGGATGGCAAATAAGCATACGGCTCGCCTGATATTAAGCAGTTACCATAACCCATGGACGCTTGTAACACCAGAAGTATCACTTACGTGTTGCCGAGTCGTATTTTTACACCAGGGCTTTAATATGGGAGTATCCCTGGGATAGGAGTACGTTTCTTTCAAAACGCATCCCTAAATGCGCGCTGGAGACCTGTACTCACACGCAGGAACACAACTACACCACTTTATATAGTTATTTGGCTGTGGTCTTCTGTGAAGTGGAGGCCCTTTCCAAGCTATTTAAACTTGCATCAAGTTTGATGCAAGTTTTCTTGCTACCGATAATTCATATTATAAATATGAAAGTTTGTAAGTATGGATGTTTGTAACTCTTTCACGTGAAAACTACTGAACGGATCTGGATGAAATTTAGACACAGAGATAGATTATAGTCTGGAATATCACTTAGGGTACTTTTTATGGCGATAATCGACATGCACGCGGGCGGAGCCCTACCATACCATATTCTCCCTACCATAGTCAGCGAATTGGCCGTAGGAAAAAAGTATGCTGGCATTTGTTTTTATGACCTTCATAAGTATCATGTATTTGATCTTAATGAATAAATGAGTTTGACTTTGACTTTGGAGCCGCGGGAAACAGCTAGTATTTCTATACTACGGAAGCAAACAAGCATACGACCCGTCTGATGGTAAGCAGATACCGCTTGCAACACCAGGGGTATCATTCGCGTATCACCGTACCTTTAAAAACCTCTGGGAACACCCTCAGCAGTATCATTCTACAACCTTATTCTACGTGGATGATATTCGTCTGAAACTGTGCGGAATAGCACGATAGTGGTTCTTAGTTGTAAGAATCAACTCCCTGTCGGTGTCGGAAGGTGCGTTAAATAAACATGGCTATGGGCATTATATTGTAAAATATTTAATCATACATAGATGAATTAGCTGTATATTTTGTTCCTTGGTATTTCTTTTTGGTATTTTTTTGATCCGTTTTTTTATACTACTAAGGTGGCAAACAAGCATACGGCCCGCCTGATGGTAAGCAGTTACCGTAGCTTATGGACACCAGGGGTGTCACTTACGAGTTGCCGACCCTTTAAAAACCTTATAACTCCTTTCTTGAAGAACCCCATGCTATAGTCTCTTGGGAAAACCTCGGCAGGGAGCTCATTCCACAGCCTAATCGTACGTGGTAAGAAATTCCTCTGGAATCTTACGGTACGGCATGTTTGATGTGAGGATGAACTTCCCTGTCGATGGCGAGAGGTGCGTTGATAAAATGTGGCCGTGGGCATCATCTTGAACAATTCCTCAAAACACAGCCCATTGTACAGGCGGTAGAACACACACTTCACCTTAGACTTAGTGGATCAATACCGCCTGTGAGCTTGGGATCGTCAACAATCCTCACAGCGCGTTTTTGGATTGAATCAAAGGGTCCAAGCTGGTATCCAGGTGCTCCCGCCCAAAGATAGCAGCAGTACTCCATGTTGGGCCGGACTTGTGCTTTGTAGAGCAGCAGTCTTTGGCCCGCGGTGAAGTACCACTTTGCCATGTTGAGCACACCTAGCTTTCTAGATGCCAGCTTAGCCTTGTCCAAGTAATGTTGGAACTGGACTTCGCTGGACTTCATATTTATATAAATGCTAACATTTATTAACTGCCTCATAGGCTCAGTGGTCGATGTGTGCCTGCTGATCATGCGGTCCCAGGTTCGATTCCCGGTTCAGGCCAAACATTTTTTGCCGGATTGCCATCCAATCGGACTATGAGAATGAGGGAATAAAGATGGCTGCAGATGGTTTGTCTCCGTTGAGATTAGCGAACGTGACTGAAATTCGGTTAGGAAGACATTATTATAATTTATATTAATACCTAATACAAATATAATTGCTTTAAGATACCAAACATCAGGGATATATAGGTAGTTTCAACTTAAGTAAGGACCATTGATCCAGCTTTGGCATGTACATCCTTGACGAAGTCATGTTCGAATTAGCTGCGAGAGCGTGTTTCTAGGCGTCTTGAGAACTATGAATAGTCTACACGGTACTTAAACATATTAATTATAGTGATTAGTGAGCGATGAAACGACTTAACCTGGCTTAACTCGCTGACTGTCTGTGGAATTAATTATTACAAGCTTTCGTCAAACTTATACGAGAAGATTCTAGTTAGTTTGGTAAGTTGGGTAAGTTCATTATTTATTTTCATAATGCTTTACAAGAATACTTTTTTTTATACTAACCTACTGTACCGTAGCCTACCGTACCGTAGCCTATCGTACCATAGCACCATAGCCTACCGTACCGTAGCCTACCGTACTGTAGCCTAGCTTACCGTAGCCTATAGACGCTTGTAATACCCGAGGTATCACTCGCGCGTTGCCGACCTTTTAGAAACCTTATAACTCCTTTCTTGAAGAATCTCATGCTATAGTCTCTCGGGAAAACCTCGGCAAGGAGTTCATACCACAACTTAATTTAAATATATTAACACTAACCGCTTTATCCATAAACGAGGCATAGCAAATGAATAGTTACGCCATGCTTTGTCCTCTTCATTCAAATGTGTTCTTTCAAGTGTGTCAGTGTCAGTTCTATAAGGCGGTAAAACTATATTTATACGAATTGATAAATATATATTAATATTCTTAATAGGTGTCATAAAATTTCTCCGCATCGATGTCAACTGAAAAGAATAAGCATTGCCATTCAACTGGCAGCATTGCCACGTTGAATGGCAATACTTATTATTAATTTGATAAGTTAGTTTGTGTAGTTTTTTTTAGTAAGTTAGATTGTCCCGAAAGAAGTTAGTTTGTGTAGGTTCAAAATGTCTACAACTAGAAGTTATACGATTTTTAAAAGGTCGGCAACGCGCGAGACCCTTGGTGTTGCAAGCGTCCATAGGCTACGGCAACTGCTTACCATCAGGCGGACCATATAACGCTTTGGTAGAATAAAAAAAAACTGTAGTTTTAATTCCAATGCTGTTTTATTAAGTTGTGTGACATAATAATATGAATAAATTTCTACATAAGAGAAAAGTACCTAAATACAATGTTTTTAACAATACAGAAATTCGAACTCTAAACTCGGCTTAAACTTCTTTGTACCAAAACTTATTCCAAATACGAGTTCATCGAGTATGTATGTTAATTAAATATTTTCCTCATACACCCACACACAACAAGATATTTTCATTAAACATAACACCTGAAAAGGTTCTCACTGAAATAACTTAATTATTTCAATTCACGGATAAAGCTATTCTAGCACTTAGACCACGTACTGCAATGTTTGGATTATTTTACGTTAAAGTGAAATTGCAGCTTGCAATAGAAATTAGGTTTTTGTTCAGCAAGAGTACGTTTCATACATTTCTGCTGAACAACAGAACAAATTATGATATATTTATTTTTTATACTACTCGGGCAGCAAAGAAGCAAACTGCCCACCTGATGTTAAGCAGTTACCGCAGCATATGGACGCTTGCAATTCCAGAGGTATCACTTGCGTGATGCCGACCCATTTTTTTACACCGGAAAACTTTTCTTTTAAAACGTATCCCTAAATGAGCGCTGAAGACCTCTCCGCCCACACAGGAATACAACTATGTATTTTCATTCGGCTGTGGTCTTCTGATAAATTTGAGGTCCTTTTCCAGTCCGGTTTGCTCTCTAGTATGATGTCCTACCACTCTTGATGTTAAAGTTTTTGATCAGAAACAAGTCAGTAAGCTTCCGATACGTAACTGCAATACCATCAACAGGTCTATGTATTTGTTTGACACCGAGGTAGTATAAAGAAACATTATTCGAGGAGACTAAACGTCTCTCGCATTTCCTCATAAATGTGTCAAGCTCGACCCAAATGATAGCTCGGAAGACGTATATTTACTTGTTTTATTTCGTACAAACACAAGAGTACAGATTACAGAGAACACAGATGTTTGTTAACAGAACACAAATTTAAATCTGAAGCCCAATTAAGATTGTACACAACATCCAAAGGTTACAAAAGCTTCAGTGAGTACTTCCAAGAATAAAATTTGGTTTGTGTTTTAATAATACGGCAGTATTATAATAAACAAACTAAATTTTGATAAATGAGCGCTGTACTTATAAGAACCGCAGGGGTATTCCGTAAGAGCAAAAATCGAGCCACCGCAAAAACCGAGCAAAATCTGGCTGTCAGATTGAAAATCCGTAAGAGCAAAAATCGAGCCTTTTTGACGTTTACTCAATAGATTGTGCCGTCACCGAGCAATCACAACTGTCATTTTTGCGATCACAACTGTCAGTTTGCCATCGCTGTTTCTTAGAGAATCAGCCGACCGGTCTCCATAGCTCAAATAAAATCGGGAAGGGTTTAAAAAGAAACGTTTGCCTATTCCAGGGCTCCTATATGTGAGGCCTGGTGTATGAAGTATGTCTGGTATTGCAAGCGGCTATAGGCTGCGGTAACTGCTTATCATCAGGCGGCTTGTTTGCCTATTGTTACCCTATTTTTAACCGATTTCAAAAACGAAGAGATTATCAAAACGTGTGTTTTTATGTTTGTTACCGCAGGAAAAAAACTTTGGAGAACATTATTAATTTAACTGCCTCGGTGGTCCAGTGGCCGCTGTATACGCCTGCTGTGCACGAGGAGTCTGAGTCTGGGTGTAATTTGTGTCCGTTTATTGTATGTTTGTAAAGTCCCCCGCAACACAGTGCTTGTTCTCTAGTGCGGTAGTTGAAAAAAAAAGTTTTGATGATGGAAGCCATTAGAAATTGAGGGAACTCCTCAAAAATTATAGGCAGACAATTTTCAATTTAATTTTACAACAAATCATACATTTGCATAAAGAAAGTGTAATTTGGTAAAGTGAAACTGGAGAAGAAAACCACAAATGGTCACCTGAATATTTTAATGATTTATCTCGATTAAGGTTAAGCAATTATTACAATTAAACTGAACTAATGATGAAGCCGGAAGGTAGGCAACGGAACTCCATAATTAAACTTTGTAATCTAGCCGTGTCTGAGCTTATTTGAATGGGCATAAGATGCAATTTAACTGTAAATGATCAAATAGGTAAGAAAATAATAAGGATTTAATATTACTCATAGCAACAAAACAATACAATATTAACAAAAACAATTTTCTACTACCAACTAATGTTAACTAATGTCCTACAATGCAACCCTTAACAGTAAAGCAATAGTCAAAGTTATAAATTTATATGACCAATCCAGTCTCCAGAAGTCTTCAAACCAACCCATACGAGCAATAACAGTGGCCCATTTAAATAAAACTAATTATTTTAGACAAGCAAGTACGTTAACTGTAGTAATTAAGTTGCCTACAATTTTATGTACCCCTAGTGAACTGAACTAAACAAATATACGAGACAACACTCGGTAGGCACTTGAAACGGTCAGTGACGGACAAATGGGCACTCGAAGCGAGTTACTCGAGCCACTAGAAATTTGGTGTGAGCCAAGTGTCAGAATGAAGCGGATATAAAAGAAAATTTGTTTTATTTGAGACCGGTTTATTATTTAAATGTAATGACTAGCTGTTGGCGACGGCTCTGCCCGCGTGGATATCAGTTATCGCGACCAAAACTTCTTCTTTATTTGCCATTCCAGACTATAATTTATCTCTAAGCCTAATTTCATACAGATTCATTCAGTAGTTTTAAGGGCCTTTTGAAGAGTTAGGCTATGTAATGCAAAAAGGTATGCTACAAATTCACCCGTTAGTTCAGAGATTGGCACGTTCTGCCCTGAGTCCTCCTGAGTCCCTGCTCATATTCTGTTCTGAGTTTCCATATCAATCAAAATCCAAAAAAAAAAACGAATCGAACTGCAGTAAATTTTTTGTAAAAAAAAAAACAATTTGACTGCCTTTCATTATCATCAGCCTATCGCAGGCTTCTGTTGGACATAAGCCTTTTCAGTCTTCCATCACATTTGTCTCAGATTAACCAAAGATACATGAATAAGGCTCAGGATCGAGAGTTGTGGAAAACCTTGGGGGAGGCCTATGTCCAGCAGTGGACGTCTTTTGGCTGAGATGAACATGAATAAGAGGAATTTTTGTATTTAGTTACAATACTGATATTCCCGCTACCTCTTATGTCCTAAACACCACATACCGATCGTTGTTCTGAGAGATTGACGCTCGTCGTACAACTGTTGTAGTGTGTTTGAGTGCAAATGAGTTTTTTTTGTTAACAGTACCTAGTTTATGTACAGTCAGCAATGTAGGTCGATTCGCAATAGGCGTCAAGAGAAATGTTTGCTGCATGTTTTGTTACAAAGTGTCGCTTTTTACTTTGAATGTAAAAGAGATATTTATTTTATACTACTTAGGTGGCAAACAAGCATACGGCCCGCCTGATGTTAAGCAGTTACCGTAGCCTTTGGTCGCTTGCAATACAGAGGTATCACTTGCTCGTTGCATATTTTTACACCAGGGTTTTAAGATGGGAGTATACCTGGTATAGAAAATCGTTTCTTTCAAAACGCTTTCCTTAATGAGCGCTAGAGACGACCTGTACTCACACACTAGCACATAAATACACCGCTGTGTGTCGCTATTTGGCTTTGGTCTTCTATAAGGTGGAGGTTTGTGTCTTCCAGTCGGGCTTGCTTGCTAGTATGATGTCTTACCTTCATTTTCCATTCATTATATGATAGGTAGGGCACCATACTAGTGAGCAAGCCCGACTGAGGAAGGAAGGATTCGTTTTGAAAGAAACGTATTCCTATCCCAGAGACACTGTAAACAAATGGGTTGGCAACACGCAAGTGATACCTCTGGTATTGCAAGCGTCCATAGGCTACGGTAACTGCTTAACATTAGGTAGGCCGTATGCTTGTTTGCCACCGAAGTAGTATAAATAAATAACTATAAACGACCAAAAACTGAAAGTCTTACCCAGAAACCACCCGATAACGAATACTATTCAGCTTAAAATTAAATTAAAACTATTCTAAAAGCGGCTACTGTCGAATAGTTCTTTTAAAGCACTTACTTGATTCGTTTAAAAGAAATATCCTTCTTGACAATTCAATTAAAAGTTGTTGACCTATTTTATAGTTTATCTGTGAATGTAGATTACATTGATATATATGTTTCACTAGATGAGCAATAACCATGAAAATGTTGTACCAAAACAATGTATGACCTTAGTCATTGCTCGATCGTCTTTTGTTTGTTATATGGATTGCAACACCGAGCTTGTCGATGCAATATCACTGTCTCTGTCATATCGAATTTATGTCATCGTGCTAACGAACTAGAGAAAAAGATAGATGTATATAGGTAGACATATGTGTACTTTACAAGTAGGGGATTTGCTAAAAAAGAACCAATTTATAAGTATCCAGAATTGATGTTCATGCATGAAGACGTTGATGAATGTAGAGGAGGCGAAGGACGAATTTTTGTTGTTTTTTTTTCTTTCTTTAATAAAAGGCAACTCCCGCACTAGAGAACAAGTTCTGTGTCGCGGGGGACTTTACAAACATACAATTAACGGACACAAACTACACCCAGACTCAGAACAACTATTTGTAGGTCACATAAAGTTTTGTCCTGTGTGGGAATCGAACCCAATGCACAAACAACCTCCTGCACAGCAGGCGCATACTGCGACCACTGAACCATCAAGGCAGTCAAATGTTCGGATCGAAGCAATTGGCGCACCATAGTCTCTGCCTACCCCACTGGGAGACGGGCGTGATGATATGTATGTTTGAATATCTGTTTACATGTTGAAATAGTGGAAAAATCAGGCTCAAGTATATTGAAATATATTGTATGGGTTTGCTACTCTTATGATAGCTTTATGATGGAGTATCCCTGGGTTAAAGGAAACGTTTCTTTCAAAACGCTTCCCTAAATTTGCTAGAGACCTGTACTCACACACAGGAATACAACTACACCGCTGTCTAGTCATTTAGCTGTGGTCTTCTGTAAGGTGGATATCCTTCCCCAGTCTGACTCCTTAAGATAAGAAAGAAAGAAAATAATAATGACACAAGAGCGACATTTTGGTATATTATAAACTGTACCTTTTATATACTAATTAGACAAGTCTGCGCAGACAGGTTCTAGAGTGGCGACCACGAACTTTAAGACAAAGCGAGGGCAGGACTCCAACAAAGTGGACCGACGACCTGGTAAATGGACAAGGTCAACTTAGGTTAGAGAGTCGTGGAAATCTTTGGGGGAGGCCTATGTCCAGTAGTGGACGTCTTTTGGCTGAGATAATGAATAAAATAATAAAATAATAATAATAAAAAAAAAAAAATATGTTTAATATCCACCATATAGTACATCAATATATTGTTTACTGTAAATTAATTACAAATTTGAGTTATGTAATGGTGGACTGGAGCCTAAACTAGGGAAAACCCTGTATTTCAGGTCTCCAGGACACCCACCCGCGGTTACAATAAGTCCGGTTATGCGTGGATCATGTATCTGTGTGTGTGTGTGTGTGTGTGTGTGTGTGTGTGTGTGTGTGTGTGTGTGTGTGTGTGTGTGTGTTTGGGTGTGTGAGTGTGTATATTACTATATATGATATTTATTTAAGTACAGTTAAAAGTAATTCTGTGTTTTTATAATTTAACTTCAATAAATGGCTCTTGACAATACGTTTACATTCCTTAAAATTTTTTTGGATATATATTAAGTAGAGAATTAATTTTGTTGTATAGGTAAGGTGCTAGAAAAGATGAGTGTCTTTTCAAAAATGTAGTGCGATGTGTGATAGTCTCACATATCCTGTTCCTTCTACGTGAGGAATAAGTTATCTGTGGGTCATATGGTAGGTCTTTGTGCTTGCGAAGTGTGTGTATGTAAATGAGTGCCAATGAGGATGCCACTCAGCATAATGCTATAATATGTTGTATAACAACACAGTGCTGATTTTCAGTAGTCTAACAGCACAAATACCATGTCACTATAAGTAATAGCATTATAAACCTATTTTATCACGATGAACCACTCCTTATACACTACACCCATCATTATACCCCCACCCTTAATACAAACAGTTATCACAGCTAACTACAGGGGTAGTTTCATTGATTTTCATACTAAATAAGGGTAGTTATACATTTATGAGCCAAGTCGACCTATCACGCAGTGCCACTGTTTAGTTAGCTTCATATTAAGTGACTGATTAATGTCATACAGTTGATGTAAGGGGAGATAATTGATGGGTTTTGTGTGTGTGTATGTGAGAGAGAATAGCTTTGTTTACGGTTTTTTACACGGCGGCAAACAAGCATAGCAACATCGTGAGGAAACCCACATGTCTTAGGCGAAATTCTAAAGATATTGTCTGATTCACCAACCCACATTAGGCCAGCGTGTGTCTGCCTGCCTTGGTGATCCGCAGTATGCACCTGCTGTGCACAAGGTTGTGGGTTCGATTCCCACACAGAACAAAACTTTGTGTGACCTGCAAAGAGTTGTTCTAAGTCTGGGTGTAATTTGTGCCCGTTAGTTGTACGCTTGTAAAGTCCCCCGCGACACAGAGCTTGTTCGCTAGTGCGGGAGTTGTCTTTTATAAAAAAAAGTATATTGCCCGATGGTAAGCCTATGGATCGCAATATATAAAGCTTTTTTTAATTATTTTGAATTGTCAACTCTCGCACTAGGGTACTAACCCTACAAACATTTATGGATCACACAAAATTTTGTCCTGTGTGGGAATCGAACAACCAACCTCCGGCTTAGCAGCCAGGGTCACCAACCACTTAACCAACAGGCTAGTCAAAACAACGGTGTAGTAATGTTCTTGTATGTGAGTACAGGTCTCCGGCGTTCATTTAGGGATGTGTTTTCCTTACCCAGGGATACTCCATCTTACAGCCCTGGTTTAAAAAATGGGTCAGTAACACGCAAGTGATACCTATAGTAACGGTACCCGCTTAACATCAGGCGGGCAGTATGCTTGTTTGCCACCCAAGTAGTATAAAAAAAGAAGAATGCATCTTCAAAAAGCCTGACTTTAAAAAAATGTATTCCTATATTAACGCTGAGACTCGTAAAAGAGGCGGCTGTGGCAGTGACAAAAATAAGTAAGAATTAAAAATCTAAGCCAATAACATAAATTAGAGCCAAAAATATAAAAAAATAAATACATTTTTGATTTAATGAAAATCTTTCGGAAAATATAGAAAATTGCTTGCGAACAATACACTGTGACCAGAACGCGACAAGAACATCTAAAAGTATGTTAAAATAAAAGTAAGTAGCAAAACTAAAAACTAAGATAGCGGAAAAAACTTTAAAGATGCAAATAAGATATAACTTTTTCATATAACAGTAGAAAGTTTAAATAAAATAATGCTTGAGACGTGAAATGCATTCCGTACCCTCAGAGATACAGGGAGCTTTGCCTCGTTCTTGACCATGTTTCTACTGCTATTGAGAATATTTATTCATTTAATTTCTATGGAAGACTTACAGCTAAACACAGCAGACCAAAAATCTGTAAGTTTCACTGACAGCCAATTATAGGTCTTCACGTAATTTAAAGTACTGTGAACAACAAAGAACTGCCATCAAGATATCAGCATAAGGCTCCAATAAATTCTTACTACTTAACACTAGTTCAAAATATAATATTTAAAATTATATTGACAGGAAACTTTGATAATACTATGTCAAGCCAAAACGCAAAACAACGCGGTTCCGCAACGCATGAGTGAAACCCCAGGTATTGCAAAGGTCTTAGACTACAGCAACTCTTCACCATTGAGCTTTTGTATATACTTGTTTGTCATCTAACTAGAATATACAAAAGCTCATAACATCGACAAGAGCCATCGCGGTAAACCAAGACGGAGATGGCGAGATGAGTTGGACTCATTTCATGCATGCAATCCGAACGGCTTTAGATAGAGAGAGAGAGATGGAATGAAAGTAGGAAGGCCTTTGTCAAACAGTAAAACAAAACAGGGTTATAACTTCAAATGAACACACGTCATCAGTTACACGAACGTTCATTCAAAAATAAAACTCTCCTCGTGAAGGAAGAACACCTGTCTCTTAACAAACTTAAAATAATATTTGAATAAAACAGACTAAAATAAAAAAAAACAACGTTAAGTTACTTGCAAAATCCAACTCAAAAACTTCATTGTTCTAGACACTTATTCTCCGCATAATTTACTCACTAAAAATGTACAGCTTACAATTATAGTTAGTTGTTGACTTGCTCTTCATATTTCTAGTGCTTTCATAATACTGCTCAAGTTTGTACCGAGGTTTATTTCAAGCTATAAAGTTAATGAGCATCGAGTACTGATGTTAGTATAACAGATGTTTTTTTGGACTTGTTTGAAATTAATGTTTGTTAACCTACTGTACTATATTCGCCCTTGCTTCGCATGGATGGTATTTCCCGGGGTCCTATTAGGTATGTTTTTATCAATAAAATATAGATTACTAGCTGTTGCCCGCGGCTCCACCCGCATTGATGTCGGTTATCGCTGTATAATCTATCTTTGTGCCAAATTTCATCCAGATTCGTTCAGTAGTTTTTACAACGATGACGATGTAACAAACATCCATCCATCCATCCATCCATACTGACATACTTTCAAACATTTATAATATTAGTAAGGATGACACTCCTACATAACGTGGCTTTCTATTGCTGAAAGAATTTTCAAAATCGGTTCAGTAAATCCAGAGTAAATATTACCCTACGACATCACAAACTAACCTCTTCAAAATATAGTATAGATTGCATACCTGTTTTAAACATCTGAACAAATTCTTAATGTCTTCATTCTATCTGACCTACTTTACAGTTTCCAGAAAACTATAATACATTTTTATATTAATCAAACTTTCACGTACACACAAAGAATATATTATACTAAACCAAGAAGAACTCTCATTTCAACTCCAAAGAAAGAACATCTGAACTAATCTCCCCACTAATCTTGGGGGACTTAATGTCGACGTAAAAATAAACATGGACATTATTTCGCCGTGAGTCCGGTGTGAGGTGCGCGGTGTTGTCCCAGGTGTGCTTGCGTCCGCCTCATTTATAATTTAAGCTGGACGGCTTGGTGTACGGGTGAAGTGACGGGCGAAAGCCCTTATAGGACTTAGAAACATGTTTGTTATTGTTAGTGAAGAAAATATGTGAATTTGTATAGGTTTACGTTTTAGTTTCTATGCGCGCGCCGCCGCCGGCTGAACCGCTGTCACCGGTGAATCGCTATTCCAAACGTATACGCAAACCCGTAGATACATAGATTTCAGGTTACTTAATTATATATACATTTTTTTCTGTAAATTGTGGTAGAGGTATAATATATGAATAAATAGTGGGTAGTTATTAATACATTCATACTATTGTATCTAACGTCTCAACCGCAGTCTGCGATATACCTGTACTCTATTCTCGAATAAATTACAGATTGATATTTTGTAAACCCTTCTAGCGATGGTAAATTTAATAGTTGTCTATTACAAATTATGGTCAATAAAATCGGATTTAAAAGAAATTAATTCAATAGAATTAATTTCTTTTAAACTATAATTAAAACATAGGCTTAGCTAGCTTCTTTAATGATAAATTAAATTCGTAACTCAAATGTACGCTTTTTTATTTTTTATTCTTAATTTAAATTTATTTTCTATTTTTTAGTTCGGTTTTCTATAAAAAGCGTGTTTTTAGTTTTTTTTAACTGTTATTATTTTTTATACTACTTGGGTGGCAAACAAGCTTACGGCCCGCCTGATGTTAAGTGAAAGTCAAAGTCATTTATTCATTTAGATCAAATACATGATACTTATGAACGTCATAAAAACAAATGCCAGCATACTTTTTCTTTCGGCCAGATAAGCAGTTACCATTAGGCCTATAGACGCTTGTAATATCAGAGGTATCACTTGCGTATTGCCAACCCATTTTTTGACACCAGAGCTTTAAAATGGAATATCCCTGGGATAGGCATACATTTCTTTCAAAACGCATTCCTAAATGAGCGCTGGAGACCTGCACTCACACACAGGAACACAACTACATCGCTGTGTGTATTTATTTGGCTGTGGTCTTCTGTAAGTTCGAGGTAAGGAGGTAAGGTAAGGTACTTCCCCAGCCGGGCTTGCTCGCTAGTATAGTGCTCTACCTCTCTTAATAATTTGGTAAATTTAGCTTTGGGAAGGAGGATAACATGTAATACAGCTACTATACGAATACATGCTATTGGTAGTCAGTGTGTTTCATCACCGGTAGCAACGTGGGCCGCGTTTCATTAACATCCCACCCACACTTGGATCAAATATTAGAGGCTTTATACAGAGCGGCCCTTTTCAACGTAATGAGTCAATAAACCACAGAGATATTTTGACGTATTGCTAATAATGATAGATACAGTAATAGGATACACTTATCGTGGTAATGGGGAGTTAAATACCTAATATTAGGAGAGTTTACATTCTACAGCTATCTCTAGCTATCTCTGTGTAGTGGAGATGTAGAGAGGTATTTAACACCCCATTACCACGGTAAGTCTCTCGGTAGTCAAATCGAATAGATTAGAAAGCAGAAGTATAGGATTTGGCGTAAGTTTACGACATTATATTGTAAACTCATGTTAAAACTCATACGTGCTTGTACTCACTGTTTTACATAATAAGGGCATTAAATAGATTGAAATATATTTCAGTTTGCAATCGAGTCACATGCTTTCTGAATAAGTAAATATTATGTCCCACTGCTGGGCAGTGACACGGGTCTTCATTACCAAATAACCTAAAAGGGAGATTTGTATTAAGAATGTCTTTGACCTTTGATTTTCATCACGTTATCCCTTACCGTTAACAGATGGTAACTCATTTAATTAGTGCTATCGTACCACAAAGTAATTTTATTATTGCCTTTTATAGAAGTTTAATAACAAAATGTTTCTGCCAAGTATCCTGACATACCTGTGGTGTCAAAACTCTATATCTAGAGCTGGCAATGACGGGGCTTTTAACAAAAGATAATGTTGTTTCTACGCCCAACTCTTAAAACTTCCACCGTCACGAAAAAGGGATCTCCCCGGGGCGCTTTCAAAATAATCGTAAAAACGTGAAGTCCCGAGAAGGGCAGCTACCTAATAGATAAAAGTATTTTATTCACTTTGGCTTTTTTACATAATCTTAATAATGTTAAAGAAAATAACTCCTTTCGAAAACCTAAGGAATCAAAATTACATTTGTGTTTTTTTTTTGTTTTGTTTGCAATTTGCACTCTGTACCGGATTTCAGTTTCTTTCAGTACTTGCTTATAGATTTCAAGTACGAATGTGATAGATAATATGGAACGTAATTATTCAGAAAGAGATAGTCATAAGCCGAACAACCAAAATTGCCATGCGTGGTGCGATTTTTTTCTCTTTCTTACTATACTATACACCATGGTGTAAGATAGAAACTCTTTCCATATAGTGAGGTCACTGCCGCAATCTGTCAATATAGTACGTGCCAACATGCCAGTTGGCATATAAGTGCGGACTGTCAACATAGCGGGCGGGGCGCCAGCGAACGGCGGCGCCGCCACCGCGGCGGCGTTCGAAGTTTAAAAACTGCCGAGCCGCCCGGTGTGCGAATGCCCTGGTCTTGAACGGTAGGTATTTACTTTGGCATAATGTGACTGTATCCTCACTATATAGAGAGATTCGCCCTTACACTAGGCCTTTATTTCCACAGGAACACATCTACACCGTGGTAAATAATTAATTATAATTATTTATCTGTGGTCTTCTGTGAGGATTCTTCCAGTCGGGTTTGCCCCTTGTATAATGCCCTACCTCTCTTTTACTGATTTCCCTTTCAAATTTACAAGGTTAAAAGGTTACGGACTGATATTGAATTTTTATTTAATTTGCCCTTATTTATGATTTCGACGGTAAATCTAATTATCCCTTGTAAATTCGTCCATGTGGATGTTATTTACCGTATTACAGAATAAATATGAAAAGTACGGTTTTATTTACTTAGTGTGGTAAATATGTGATGATGAAAATGAGGCTAACAAGGGAGTAAGAGACTCCTTTGGTATTTGTCTGTAACTAGTTTATGACAGCAGTTTCTCCCGTTAGAATGAAGTTATTTAAACTTATATTATAAAGAGGAAAGAAATGTTTTTATGTTTGTTTGTTTGTTACGATTCAACTCAAGAATTACTCGATCGATTTCAAAAATTCTTTCACTTATAGATACATTACCAGCGGGATACAAAGGCCATATTTTATTTCATAAAAAGTCCACCCAGGCAAAACCGGGACATGACCCTAGTTTAAAATAAAATATAGCATAATCCATAGTAATATTTTTACGACTAGATTATTATAATAATATCCCTGGGAAGGCCATGACACTTTTTGCGAATTATTGAGACAAAACGAATTTTAAGTTCGAACATAAGTGAAATCGGTCATAGAGTTATGAATATTAAACTATAAAGAAGACAACTTCCGAGTACTTTTTTTAGACTACTTTAGTAGCACACAAGCATACGGCCTACCTGATGTTAAGCAGTTACCGTAGCCTATGGACGCTTGCAATACCAATGATATCTTTTGCGTGGTGCCAACCCAATTTTTTACATGGGAGTATCCCTGGGATATAAATACGTTTCTTTCAAAATGCATCCCTAAATGAGCGCTGGAGACCTGTACTTACACACAGCAACACAACTACACCGCTGTGTAGTTGTTTGGCTGTGGTATTCTATAAAGTGGAGGTCTTACCCCATCCGGTTTTGCTCACTAGTTTGGTACCCTACCTCTATTGTATTAATAAAGATAATAGGAAATGTAAGTGCACATAAAGTACATTATACAATTATTAACATTCTTTGTCGAGCTGCAGATTCATTACATAAGAAAATGGTCTACGAGAGTTGTAAAACCTCCTTTAATGTACATACTGCAGAGCTAACACACCGTGAACTCCATATATACAAAACTCGGTATGCAAATTTAGTTTCCACAATTTAAATTTAAGCTCTTCATCATGTGAGCGGTGGTGGCCGAGAAAGTAACCGACTTGCACGCATGAGGTACAAGTTCGATCCGTGGTAATCCAAATGTGAATTTCACTTTGTGGAGTTTTAGTGTATTAGTCAAATTAATCACCATCTGCTAACAGTGTAGGTAAACATCGTGATGAAACCCACATGTCTTAGAAGAAATGCTAAAGACATGTCTGATTCACCAACCATGTGTGGATTAAGGCCTAAACCCTCTTTCGTTATTGATAGAGGAGAGGAAACCCGTGCCCAGCTGTGGGACATATACGGGTTGCTATTATTATTATATTAAGGTAATGAGCAATGATGCTTAAATAAAGATAATCGACCTTCATACTAAGCGGCGTTCAATATTGTTGCTTTGTTTTGCACCTTCTTACTTAGAGTTTTCAAGTGCGAATGTGATAGATAATACGGAACGTAATGATTCAGAAAGAGACAGCTATAACCCGAACAACACTAATTATATATTTTTGTGGACAACAAATTCCGCGCGTAATGCGATATCTTTTTCTTTCTTACTACACTTCTAATATCATTGTTCATCAGGTGTCCAAACCGCCCTATGAAATCAATCCTTGCTAACCATTAAGAATAAAATTAGGATGATCGATTTTTAACCTTATTAGCATATCCATTAGAGCTTTAATGGTTTATCGTACGTCTACTGCATTGATGACACTTTTAGCCGACTGTGGGTTAGATTTTTATGATCAACATAAAAATTACATTATATTCTGTGAACCAACTGAATGCGATATTTTTGTTTAAAAGTATTCTATAATTGCAGAATAGTATTGCTACGATTTCTATTTATTTTTGTGGTTATTTTAAAAAACTTAGTTGCAAACAAGCAAATGAGCTAATAGCAAACAGTTACTTTAGCCTATCCATTCACCCATTTCAGCTAAAAGACATCTCTTGCTGATATATTGTTACCGCTAATTGTATGTTTGTAAAGTCTTTTAAAAAATGAGTCCACTTAATTGAATTTAGGTCACACCGGCATAGTTCACACTTATGTGCGCCAACATAGGTGCATACTATTTTCTCACTAACATAGTCCAATAGGAACGTGACTCGACTGGAAAGAGATCAAAATGATAAAACAGTAAAATAAAATAATATCAAAACGATCTTCGAGCAAATAAGATTAAAAAACAGACGGTATTTTTAAACAAAAAAGTTGACTTTCATAAAACGCGGACAAATGCAACCATCATTTCCTGAAAAAAATCCGGATAAAATTTTTAAGCGAAATATTATACAGAGAGGGGCGTCTTAAAAAGACAATGTATCCTTGAGTGTTGAACAAGCATTATGTAAAGGCATAGTATAAAGAGTAGGTAGTAGAGAAGCTACTTTATATTTGCACAAAAACCGATAAATAAATACCTACAGCGCGTCTTACCCTGCAAACCCTTCAAAAAGCCGCTCATAATGCATAAGGTTTTCACAGCGCAATAATTTCTAATTATTGTAATAAAAATGAATTTAATTGTTAATATGAGATAGGAATACAATATCTTACTATCATTGTCCATAATATGAAACAATATCGAAATTAATAAACCAATACACCGATAAACTGAATGCGTTATTCAACTATTCGGACGCTTGGAGGCGCTCCATTCGCATCATTGCCAGCACGGTATGTCCCGATACAATCAGCATAATATATTTGATAAAATAGGTATTTAACTTGATAATTAGGCTCAGTTTCTTTGCTACATACTTATTAATACTACGGTTAAGGTATGTACATAAGCTAAAAGTATTTACGTAACGACGACATAATGGGTTCAAGCTGTTAAAAGTGCTGCGCCAGCGAACTATGATGTTTAATAAAACATACGGGTGAGGGGTCTGAGTAGGCGCGTTTGGAAAGTTGGGTAAATAACAGATGTTATTATAATAAAAATGACTGTTGACATGGTAAAAGTAAATGTACTTATGTCTTTTTAAAAATAAGTTCTTAAATATCATGTTGAATGAATATGTGTTTGCAGTAAAAATGGCAAAAAAATAATATTATAAGTGTGAAAGTTTGTGAGTATGGATAGATGGATGGATGGATGTTTGTTACTCTTTCACGTAAAAACGACTGAACGGATCTGGATGGAATTTGGCACAGAGATAGATTATGGTCTGGAATAATACATAGGCAGCATTTGCAGCGATAACCGACATCCACGCGGGTGCAGCCGCGGGCAACAGCTAGTAAATAATATTATAATCATTTCATTAGTACAATATAAAAATTCCTGAACGAATTTCGGTCATCTAATGACTTGTTTACGGCTAATCTAGACGTAGTCAAGCCATCTTCGCGGCAGATACTAAAACAAATTATTTTGATAACTGGTTCATTTGCCACCTTTCTACATATATATTCGACTGCATGGATGGTTCAGAGGCTAAATTGGGCACCTCACAATTTTTAGGACAAAAGAATCAATCTTTTGCCTTAAAAATGGCGAGGTAACCAATAGTCATAAACGGTGGTCCCGAGACAACCATTTATGGATCATACATTTTTTAATTACATACTATTAAGGGCCACAAAATGTACACCTAGACTCGGACCACTAAGAGAGGAAGGACACCTACTAGCAAGCAAGCCCGACTGGGGAAGAACCTCCACCTTACAGAAGACCACAGCTAAACAACTACACACAGCGGTATAGTTGTGTTCCTGTGTGTGAGTACAGGTCTCCAGCGCTCATTTAGGGATGCGTTTTGAATGAAACGTTTTCCTATTCCAGGTATCATCATCTCAACCCATAACCATCCCACTGCTGGGCACGGGTCTGCTCCATAAATTTGGAGGGAAAGTAGCCTACTATACCACGCTGGCCAGATGGGTTGGTATAGGGTTTTCTTTCGAGTTTTCCCCTTCTTTCAGTGGATATTGTCTGCCTGACTTACTCCCTTAGTCGATTCTTACAACACCCTCGGGATGGAACGGGGTGGTGACATTTGTATCCTTAATACGTCACCACACGGACGATGCGCATCCCTAAATGATGTAATTTAGGGATGCGTTTTAAATGAAACGTTTTCCTATTCCAGGTATACTTTATCTTAAACCACTGGTGTAAAAAAATAGGTCTGCAACACGCAAGTGATACCTCTATTATTGCAAGCCTCCGTATGTTATCAGGCGGGCCGTATGCTTGTTTAGTATTTAAAAAAACCGGACAATCTTTAACCTTAATCAAATGAGTACATAATATGTGGTCATTTACAAATAATAAGGGTTACGAAAAACTTAATATAATAATATATTAAGTTTTGTGTAACCCTTATACTTATGTGTACACGTGTATTCTGTAACAAAGTTTGCATGTGTCGCACAACACAGTTATTTATGAATGGCTTTAGTATGATTAATGTTACAAATATGTTGCTATGTATTTAAATATTTCAGTTGTTTAAAACTATTTACGGATTTTATGTTTTCAACTTGGCCGTGTTTCAGTTTGCTTTATGAGGCAAGTTTCTGTACCATATTATTATTTGATTTTCAATTTCGTTACAATATTTCTATTGAGACGAAAGGTCGCGACTTTTAATTCTTGATCGCCACATTATCTAGAATCAAAAAACGCAGCGTCCATGTGTTTGAGTCCATTAATTGTTTGTTTGTTAAGTCCTCCACGACACAGGGCGAGATCCCTAGTGCGAAAGTTGTCTTTATAAAAAAAAATTAAGAACTAATTTATGTACTTTATTTATTTGTAATGTTATAAACAAAAATTGGCATATTTTAACGTGTGAAGCTATTCACACGTTAAAATATGCCAATTTTTGTTTTTTATAAAGTTCATAGGAATCGTGCATCTAATTTAAATAAATAAATAATTTAAACTTTCACTTTAAAAAAAACAAACTCTGTAAATACATCTTCAAAGATGCGAAGACTCATAAATTTTAAATAAATATAATGATTCTTATTCTTTATATAAAATTATTTTAATGTATAGTCTCCCTCCAGTGGACCGTGACAGACGATAAATAAATAATGTTTGTACTTTCTCTCTTAGTGTTTGTACTATGACGTTGTACGTCTCACAAAATATAACACTGTAACAACGAATTTTAAGCAATAATAATCTAGCTAAAAAATATTACAAAGCTTTAAATAAACTTTCTGGAATTTTCTACACAAAGTTCTGTTTGAATAAGTTATGAAATTTTAATTAGCATGAATTGTTAGAGTTTAAAAGGGCACTGACAGAAGACTATATACATATGTAGGTACTAGCTGTTGTCCGCGGCCCCGTGTGGATGTCGGTTATCGCTGCAAAAAGTAAGCCTATGTGTTATTCCAGACCATAATCTATCTGTGTGCTAAATTTCAGCCAGATCTGTTCAGTAGTTTTTACGTGAAAGAGTAACAAACATCGATCCATCCATTCTCATAAACTTTCACACAATTATAAAATTAGTAAGGATATATTCGAGAGTTACGTCCAAAATTTTTATGTATGGTGTTTTGTGGCTATATATCTCGTGCTACAAATTGTAATCTACTTAATGGTAGATGTATCTTACGAGTATGTACACCATTGATTGTTAAATATGTGTATAGTTAAAGAATATAAAATTATATCATTCACTAGGTTCTGCCTGCAGCTTCGTCCTTCGTCTGCGTGTACAATGTACAATTTATTATTCATGTACAATTCCACGGGAACGTATAAAAAGTGGCCTAATATGTTTTTAGACTATATCTGTGCTAAAATTCATCCAGATCCATACTACATTCTGGCATTTAAACTTTTGCATTTTATCATATCGGTAGTGATTACTAAGTAGATAAAAAAAATTCGAGGTTTCTATCTTTTCTTTTATTAAAAAAAGAAAAGATACTACTACTACTGGTTTCGAACGCGTTAAGTTATTATAGAAAATCTCAGCCGAACAGCTTTATCTGGGTCAGAACCCAGGTTGTGTTATTATAACCCAATTAGCCGTTAGAATTACGAAGTTGCCAGATCGCTTTGGATAACCATTATGCTGTCAGTGGAAGGACTTTGTTTTAGCAGTACATTCCGTATTTTTAAACTATGTATAAGTGATGGTAGTAGCTATGATGATGACTATCTATGTATATAAAAATGATTTACTATTTTCCTTGATCACGCCATACTTTTTAAACGACTTTACCGATTTCATTCCTCTTCTTTTTATACTACTTGGGTGGCAAACTAGCATACGGCCGGCCTGGTGTTAAGCAGTTACTGTATCTTATGTACGCTTTTAATACCAGAGGTATCACTTACGTGTTGCTGACCCATTTTTTATATCAAGGCTTTATAGATGGAATATCCCTGGGAAAGGAAAAGCGCATCACTAAATTAACGCTGGAGACCTGCACTCATACACAAGAACAGAACTACACCGCTGTGTGTAGTTATTTGGCTGTGGTCTTATGTATGATGGAGGTCCTTCCCCAGTCGGGCTTGCTCGCTATGGTATAAAAATAATTTCTTTATCGTGACAACGGACCCGTCTCCCACGCAGTACCGTATGTTTACAAATCCGAGAATCGCAGAGAAATACTATTACATCTTTTGTAAGAACACGAAAACTGACAAAAACAGAATGAATTCTCATCGGTACAATGCGTATTAAAGAGACTAGTCGTAGGGGCGAAGCATGGAAACGATTTAATTTAATCTCGGGCCGGGAACGTTGAATTAATTTCGTTATTTGGACATTTTTCAGGAGGGGAACTGAAAAATGGGCGAACAAAAATATTAGCTACAATTTTTCAGCGTCAAATTTCGCCTTTGAAAAGTTAAATTATAAAAATTATTTTTTTATGGGTGACGCCCTTGATGTAAATAAGTTTTTGATTTTTGACGGGTCACGCTTTTGTTTTAATGGGTATTATGACAGCCTGTAACAATGTACAATGAAGAATTGATCTCTTTTTAGCCAAGATTTTTTTACTCGAGTGACTGAGGGCTATGATTTCTCCTTTTGGTCTTGTAAGGATAATAACCAGCGGAGGATTAGAAATATGACGTCACTCCAAGACGTAAACAAGTGGTGGACAAATTCGAACTCTGGAGTAGGAGCTCGGATGGCACAGTTGGTAGTGCGCTGGGCCGGAACCCGAGAGGCGCAGATTCGAGTCCTGCTCCGGGCTCGTCTTTTTCCACATTGCTTTAATATTTAAGATTAGAAATATATTTCTAACTTTAGTTTTCATCAGCTCTGCCTACCTTTTGGAGGACAATACGTGATGCTTTGTTGTCTTAAATAAATACATCAATCAATTAGCCTATCGCAGTCCACTGCTGGACATACATCTCTCCCAACACGCGCCACAGTACACGGTCCGCCTTAATACATGATTTTAGCAAAACAAAAATATTTTTTTCTTTTCTTTCTAAAATTTTGTATAATATTATTTTCTTTAATCGCAGCCTTATTAAAACCGTGGAACAGAATAGGTGTAATTTAATCTATAACCTCTCATTCTGTCTTCAGTCATTTGACATTTGAAAGAAGATGACAAAGCATGGTACGCCATGCTTTGTCATCTTCTTTAATATTTTATTTAATAAACATGGTGTAGGGAGTCACTGTAAGAAGTCACTAGTTACGACTAGTGACTCCCTACACCACGTTTATTAATAAAGCGGCTTTAGACGTACAGGCATACCTACTACACAAAATTGATGTAAACAGATCCCCACATCGAGTCAAACTCATTATTCACAAATAACGGTTTAGTTTAACACAATATTAAGTCATATTGTCTGGTGCCGGCTTTATTTCCTGAGTCCTTAGTTTGATAAAGTGAGAGCATGTTATTATATTTATTTGAGAGGTTCACATGACTTGTTTAGCGACATCTTTATCTATACTAATATTATAAAGCTGAAGAGTTTGTTTGTTTTGTTGAGCTAATCTCAGAAAGTACTGGTTCGATAAAAAAAAACTTTTTTTGTTGAATAGTGCATTTATCCAGGAAGGCTTTCAGCTATATAACATCACGCTATAATCAAAAGGAGCGGAGCAGTAGTGAGATATGTTACAAAATCGGGGAAATGTACGTTCCATATTACCACGCGGACGAAGTCGCGGGCGACCATTAGTATATTATATACTAGCGGCTCGTCCCGGCTTAGCACGGGTGGAAAATAAAAAAATAATAAAATTAAAAAAAAAAAGCGTATGTGATCCGTTGTTAATGTAGCTTTCTAATGGTGAAAGAATTTTTAAAATCAGTGGAGTAGTTTTTTAATTTATTCGTTACATACAAAAATACAAGGCTTTCCGCTTTTTAATATTAGTGTAAATTTCTGTGCGTATGTATGTCACTGAACTCCTCCTAAACGGCTCGGCTGATTTTAATGAAATTTGTGTGTGTTTAGGTAGGAACCCGGATGGTTTAGATACAATTGGACCCGGAAGGTGGTTCCACTGTCGGTATGTCAGCTTTTCCGGGCAGGACGATGTCTGCAAGGACCGCTAGTTAATATTTTAAAATCTATTTGTAATAAAAATTTAGTTCACACACCAAATTTTTATTACAAACAGATTTTAATTTTTTTTTTAAATAATACATTATAGGAAACGAGCATACGTACTTTACTGAAACGATCGATAACCATACGGAACAAAACTTTGTGTGATTCATAAAATCATATTTATTTATTTATTAAGCATATACATATACATATTAGGTACATAGGTGAAATTAATACCTTAGGCATTTTCTACCAATTACCCTTACATATATTATACTACCCAGAGATAGAATAATATTTTTAACGATCATAACAACCCATAAACGTCCCACTGCTGGGCACGGGTCTCCTATACATACATCCATATACATGATATAAGCCAATACCACGCTGGCCCAACGGGTAGGGTTTTGTTTTGAGTTTTCCCTCTCTTGCAGTGGATATTGTCTGCCTGATTTATTCCCTTAGTCGACTCCTATGACACCCCCGGGATGGAATAGGGTGGTGACATTACATTTTTAATCCGTCACCACAAGGATTTTTTTACGAAACTGGACGTAATTTGTGTCCGCGATGTTTAAGAAAGACTGTTATTGTTTAGTGGGCAACCTGGTTGAAGAGTTGTTTTGATGGCCCATTGCTAAAGACCTCTGTCAAGATCTTACCACTGTTAACAGTCAGGTCTGACTTTCAATGAGCCAACGGAAACACGGAGACGCTTAGATGAAACACCATTTACATGTTTTTTCCAGCAATGATAAAAACCCCAAAATAAATATAAGAATAAAAAAAATAAAAAAATGTTTTTTCCAATATCACATAGGTACCAAATTTTTATTACAAACAGATTTTAAAATATTAACTAGCGGGCCTTGCAGACGTCGTCCCGGGAAAGCTGACATACCGACAGTAGTACCACCCACTGGGTCCAAATGTGTATCATAACCATCCGGTCGGCTGATTATCTAAGGAAACAGCGATGGCAAACTGACAATTTTGATCGCAAACTGACAGTTGTGATTGCTCGGTGACGGCACAATCTAATGACTAAACGTCAAAAAGGCTCGGTTTTTGCTCTTACGGAATACAGATTTTCAATCTGACAGCCAGATTTTGCTCGGTTTATGCTCTTACGGAATACCACTGCGGGTTCCTACCTAAACACACACACACAAAATTTACATCACCAGATTTCTCTAGCAATATAAATTAACTCTAAAAATAGTGAAATAACAAGAACCTACATAATACCCAACCTCTTTAACCTTACAGTTAGGGGTGACCTCTAATAATAATTAACTTAATTTTGTGTCATTCGAATTTAAACTATTTGCCGTTGGAATAAGTTGTAAAGTTGCGATTAAGCGGTCCAACTTAGTAATGAAAGGGTGCTGCTGAACACTAGCCAAATTGCCGTGTTGCTGCTACTTCATTTAGTATTGTTACAGAATGGAGATTTCCTAAAGTTGCCTCAAGTTGCCTAATTTGCCGCATCTAAAGGAGAACTAAGCAGTGAGGTAGATTACTAACTTTGAGAGGTTGAGCACCATACTAGCGAGCAAGCCTGACTGGGAAAGAACCTCAACCTTACGGAAGACCACAGCCAAATAACTACATCTAGCGGTGAAGTTGGGTCCATGTCTGAGTTCAGGTCTCCAGCGTTCATTTTAGGATGTATTTTGAAAGAAACATTTCCCTATCTCAAAGATACTCCATCTCAAAGCCAAAAAAAAGATCTTACATTTCATTACATTATAGCAATGTAATGAAATGTAAGATTGGCATGACATGCAAGTAATATTTCTGGTATTGCAAGTTCTATAAGCTACGGTAACTGCTTAACATCAGGCTGGCTGTATGCTTGTTTGCCACCCAAGTTGTATAGTGGTATAGTTATTTTAAGCCTATAGCTATTGGAAGAGCGGAGCCTTCCAAAACAGATTTTTTTTCGCTTAACGGAAGGTTTCAGCTACTTGTTATTGTTTAAACTGTATTATGAAATAAAGAATTTTGAATTTGAATAGTATATAATATAATATTTTCGGGACAACTCACACATCGCTATCTGGTCCCAAACTAGGCAGAGCCTGTACTATGGTAACCAGACACCTGATAAACGTACATATATATTTCTAAATACATACATAATATATTATAGATAAATAACACCCAGACACAGAACCAACCTTCGTGCTCATCACCCAAAAATTTGTCCTGGTGGGAATCGAACCCACGACCTCCGGCGTAGCAGTCAGAGTCACTAACCTCTAGACCAACAGGCCAGTCAAAAATAATTAAAATATAAAAAAATAAAAAGAATGATTTTGAAGTTTAGACTAGAGGAAACTTATACTCGCGAACAGAAAAACAACTATCTATGAGAAAATGTATCAAGAACTTTATATTTTCGTCTGTAATTTCAATACATTTTAGATAAATAGTCCAAATATTGTACGAGTTTAACTATCCGTTATCAACGCAAAAACTAACACACTCTTTAGCGCTAATAATTTTACTCTACTTCGTCTTTCTCTACTTTACATGCATACGTATGAAATTAAACAACAATTAATCACGTAGGTGGTTGCAGTCCGTTGCCAGTTGGCACATTGCCAAACTCTGCCAGCATTGCCACATTGGATGCCATTGCTGATTCTAGATTAATAGACAAAAAAGTATGAAGAATCGTCAAGAGGCTGACCGGGCTGACCCACTGTGTGGCGCATATCGATCGTCTCTTTATTTGGTACTAGCTGTTGCCCGCGGCTCCGCCCGCGTGGATGTCGGTTATCGCTGTAAAAAGTAGCCTATGTGTTATTCCAGACCATAATCTATATCTGTGCCAAATTTCATCCAGATCCGTTCAGTAGTTTTTACGTGAAAGAGTAACAAACATCCATCCATCTATCCATCCATGCTTACAAACTTTCACGTTTATATTATTAGTAAGATTTTGAAGAAAAAACCGTAAAACTTCATCTAAGGTTTGTGTACCTACTTACCTGACTTTCTTTAATTAAAATTTATCTGTTTATAACATCACGTATAGCTTACGTATACTTCATATAGCATGGGTACCGTGACATTTAACATTTTACGATGAATATAAGAGAAAACGATTGAATTATTCTCTAACAAATTCGCTAATTGAATGATCAAATGCCTAAAGTGTTCAATTTATAGGTTTTATTTTAATCGTCTATCATTTTCATTGATATTTATCTTTAAATGTCAAACGTCACAGTACCCATGCTATGTGAAATCCTTACTAATATTATAAATGTGAAAGTTTCTGAGAATGGATCTGGATGAAATTTAGCACACAGATGGATTATGGTCTGGAATAACACATAGGCTACTTTTTGCAGCGATAACCGACGTCCATGCGGGTAGAGTCGCGGGCAACAGCTAGTATTATATACTTTAGCTATGTTTACATAGCCTTTTTTATGGTTATGATTTTCATATGTGAGACACAAATTTTTAAATTGAGAGCCATAAGTTTTTGTCCCGATATTGAGAGTATTTTATGTGAACTGTATCTTTTTCATTCCTTGCAACACAGGGCTTCCCTAGTGTGGAAGTTGCCATACTAAAAATAATTGAGGGACTACGTGGATAAAGTCGTGGATGAAAACTAGAAGCCACGAACGTTATTATAGAACGATTTTAGTATTCGATTGTTTGAAAATATTCTTAGTACTACTCAGTCACGCGATCCAGTATAACCAACTCTTTCTTTAACTCAAATTTAACAAGATAATAACCACACCTCAATGTTTTTCTTTCACCCTCTGCTTCACTAACTCAATCCTTACCTTGCACTAAAGTCGTAAGACAACATTAAAGAGGAACGAAAGTTTTCAACCTCAGTTCGCAAATCTCACAGCTCGCGTGGGAAGTCCCTAGCGAAAAATCACCGCCCTTCAAAACTAAACCGATACGCGTTTTGTTGTTTTAGTACTTCGAAAGTCACGTTTCATTGCTAAAAGCGGCCTTTTTGAACCTGTCTGTCAAATATATAAAGTTGTTTGAAATAAGCTTGCAATACAATAGAGATATTATACAAGTGAAAGTCAAACTCATGGTTAATTAAGTTCATGGTTTTTTACCTATTATAAAAATAGATAGCAGTAAATAAAATTAAATAAATTTTAAGAGAAGTAGGGCATCATATTAGCGAGTAAGCCCGACTGAGGAAGGACCTCCGCCTAACAGAAGACCACAGCCAAATAACTACACACAGCAGTTTAGTTATGTTTCTAGTACAGGTTTTTAGCGCTAATTTAGGGATGCATTTTTGAAAGTAACGTTTTCCTATCCCAGGGATACTCCACCTTAAAGCCCTGGTGTAAAAAAATGGGTCAACAACACGCAAGTGATACCTCTGCAAGCGTCTATAAGCTATGGTAACTGTTTAACATCAGGCGGGTTGTATGCTTGTTTGCCACCTAAGTAGTTTAGAAACAAGCCTACTCCAAATGAAGACAGCGTAATGATATTTATGAATGTATAAAAATGTCGGGATTTTTTATACAGCCAATTAACTGACAAAGGTAACATTACGCTAATATATTATACTTTCTCGGTAGGAATTTAGTCTACCTTATGGTAAGCAGTTAGTCGCAACCTATGTAGGCTTGTAATACCTAAGGCATCTATTGCTTGATAGCTAGAGTTTTTCTCTTAAAGATAAAGTCAGTGTCAAAGTCTAACTCATTTATTCATTTAGATCAAATACAACGTCATAAAAACAAATGTCAGCATATTTTACCAGAGTAAAGTTTAAACATAAAAACTAATTTGTAAGGTAAAGGTCCTTCTTAAGTCAGCATGTACGCTTACATTGTGCCCTACATCTCTTGAAAAGATAGTCAAATAACAGTTAATTAAATCTTGTCTTCTATTAGTCTTTTATTAGCCACTAATCACGCGATTGTCTCGAGTTAGCAGTAAATATTTACCCTCCAAAACTCCACGCCTATTTCAGATACAACTGAGAAAACTGTCAAATAATTTAAAAGAAACACACCCATATTACTGTCGTCTCCCTAAAAGTTAACTATGGATTTTTAGTATAATGTCTATACTAATATTAGTATTATTAAAATATCTTTTTTGTCTGAGACATGATGATCCAGTTTGGTTACATTTTTATCAAAAGTTCTGATGATGGGATTCATGAGGAATTGAGGGAATGCCTCAAAAGTATAGGCATACATACAGCAATTTCAATATTGTTTACGACAAATCAAGCATTTGCATTTAGAAAGTGTAATTTGGTGAATTAAAACTGATGAAGAAGACCAGATATGGTCATCTGAACTTCTCAATAATAAGTATTTCACGGATGTCGATTAGATAAGTTTCGGTTAGGGATGTTAAGCAACTATTCCTAAGCAAATGTAATGTTGCAAATTAAAGTGGTGGACTTGCTGTATTGAAGTCGGGTTTTTTTGTTAAAATTAGTATTATTGTTATTCAATGACGCCAAAACCGCTAAACGAATCTCAAAGAAGATTGACATAAAGATAGAATATACAATGTAAAAGCCCTGGGTACAAAATAGTAAAGTATATTTCAATTTTATTACCTCTTTTTATATAATAGCATCAAAATACCTATGAAAGGTATCCTTATATCACTCAGTTCATTGCAAAAGGATGTAACTTACATAAGAAGGGATAAAGAACTCAATTAAAGGGATTAATAAGGGATCGACGATTTCCCTTTTTGTTTGACGAGAAGTAAAAGGAGTACTTATGCAGATATGTTACGTTTTTGTTACATTACTTTTGGAGTATAATTGGAGGCTGTATTCGAGTACAAAGTGAATTAAGACATATTCACTTTGTACCTTATTTAAAATATTTTTTTATTATTCATCTCTTAGAGAAGTCATGACGTATTAAAAAATTATATTTAGTTGGTCTTAGGGTATAATTTTGCGTTTATGATCGCGGACAGTCGTAAAGTGTTGGGTTCGATCCCGGGCTGGGCAATATGCTATAGGGTGTTTCTGTCAGAAAAATTATCGTTACAGCACAAGGTTTGAAATAGTCCGGCAAATGGTTATACGCTCGTCTCCTATTACATGGAATTTTACATTTCTTGTGAAACACAGATGTAATTTATCTCTGGCTACCATTCCACGATAAATACATACCTACATATTAAAAACTAGCGGCTTGCCCCGGCATCAATCGTTTTAAACTATTTTTTAGCCGTTTAAATATCAATTTTTCGTATACAATCAGGCTCAGCAAAACTAATCCTTACCTTAAATGTGAAAGTTTGTGAATATGGATGGATGTTTGTTACTCTTTGACGTAAAAACCACTGAACGGATCTGGATGAAATTTGGCACAGATATAGATTATGGTCTGGAATAACACATAGGCCGCGGGCAACAGCTAGTAGTGCAAATAAACATTAGTCTTGAATGGAATTAAAACTCACGACCTACTACTGCAATCAGGGTCACCACCATATATTTTTAAAGGTTTTTTTTATATTCAAATTTATATATACCTACGTTTTAGGACAAATATTAATACACGAACCTTTCCGTGTACGACCAACAGAAGTCACAATATTTGTCTGAACATATTTCTTTTATATGTACACCACGTTTTTGCAAATACATGAAAAATTCCGTTTGTTTGTATGCAAATAAGGATCGTGAGATTATGTTATTTAGGTATAATTCTTAATAACTTTATTTTTTTGAGGTGTGAGGTGAATAAGTTGAATTCACTTTTATTATACTAACTAGGTGGCAAACAAGCTTATGGCCTGATTGATGTTAAGCAGTTACCATAGCCAATGCACGCTTGCGTAGGTATAACTTGTGAGTTGCAGATCCATTATTTTTTACACTGGATCTTTAAGATGTAGTATTCCTGGGATAGGAAAACGTTTTATTTGAAAACCCATCTCCAATTTAGTTATTGATACCTGTACTCACACACAGGCATACAATTACACCGCTGTGTAGTTATTTGGCTGTAGTTTTCTGTAAGGAGGAGGTTCTTTCTCACTAGTATAATGCTGTACCTCTCTTTAATAATATCAGCCGACTCTATTTTCATATTATGTTAATGTTGAAAATTTCTTGTCTTAGATTTTTTTCTTTTGAGAATACTCCTCATAATTAAATAAGGTATACGTCTATACAATATAGTATCTCCAGATACACACAGTGGCCGTAGAAGTAATTATGAGTATTTTTGATACTACTTAGGTGGCAAACAAGCATACGGCCCACCTATATTAAGCAGTAACCAGCCTATGGACGCTTGCAATACCAGAGCTATCACTCGCGTGTTGTCAACCCATTTTTGATACCAGGGCTTTACGATGGAAGTAACCCTGGGTTAGAAATTCGTTTGTTTCAAAACGCATTCCTAAATGAGCGCTGGAGACCTGTACTCACACACAGGAACACAACTACACCACTGTGTGTAGTTATTTAGCTTATTTATATTTTCTTATACTAAAGATAAACCACTACAAAACCCTGGTTATTTTTGTTTTGAGTCAGCAGCACGCAATTGATACAACAAACTTATCTATCTGCTTACCTTGCTCCATATGTTTTTTTCTCCTCCTAAGAAGTACAAAAAAAGAGCCTTTCTAAATATAGATAGTTCAATATATTGACTAAGGTTTCACAGCGGGTGTCAGTCCGGAAATAAGCCATACTTCGCTGTAACAATCTTCCCATCGAATGTGGGACTTTTATACTGACGATACAAATAGACACATGATTTTGGTACAACTTGTCCCTTTTTATAAAACGACATAGTTGAGGGGTAAACATGGGTAAATGTTGATCACTTAGCCACGCTTGTGGGGTAGATGTTACTTTTATGTTTTGGACCTCAATTACTTTAAAATACACTGTTATGTCTGTATCTAACAGGGTATTCTTATTTTTAACGTCTCATTTGCCATTTACTTATCGACCTGCATAGGTGTCACAGAGTAGTTTTTTTTTTCTTTAAAAAGACAACTCCCGCACTAGAGAACAAGCTCTGTGTTGCGGGGGACTTTACAAACATACAAATACCGGACACAAATTAGCTCAGAACAACTCTTTGTGGGTCACACAAAGTTTTGTCCCTGTGTGGGAATCGAATCGAATCGCCCACTGGACCACCATACATCTCAACCCATAAACGTCCCACTGCTGGGCACGGGTCTCCTCCATTAATTTGGAGGGATATTAGCATACTATACCACGCTGGCCAGACGGGTTGGTATAGGGTTTTGTTTCGAGTTTTCCCTCTCTTGCAGTGGATATTGTCTGCCTGACTTACTCCCTTAGTCGACTCTTACGACACCCACGGGATGGAATGGGGTGGTGACATTTGTATTCTTAATCCGTCACCACACGGACAACACTGGACCACCAAGGCAGTCATAAATTTAAATAAATAAATAGTTTTTATTTCGATTTTATAACTTTTGCTACTTTATTTGAGTTGAAACGGGGATGTTAAGATGGTCTGGACATTTAGAAAGGATGGATGAAAGAAGAATAACAAAAGAGGTATATCGTGCAAGAATGAATGGAGATGTTGTTAGGGGCCGCCCTAGGAGAACATACAGCGACCGAGTAGGGGATTTGCTAAAAAAGGGCAAAATTAAAAGTACCCAGAATCGACGTTCATGCATGAAGTGGTTGATGAATGTAGAGGAGGAGAAGGAAGTATGTTTGGATCGAAGCAATTGGCGTACCATAGTCTCTTCCTACCTCAATGGGAGACGGGCATGATGATATGTATGTATATGAAGAAAAATCGTGATGATATGTAACATAATATTGTAATTTTACTATATTCAGATTATATTCCAAACTCCTTTGGACAGGCAAACGAGTTTCGGCAAATAAAACATTAGCTTATTTAATATCTTTCGTAGGTATAGAATATACATTATTCATATTTATAGGCTTGTCCCCTATTTCAATCTACTGAACATATTTGGCGAAACGTGGATATTCTACATCTCTACCTCCATCTCAGGCATAAAACGTCCACTGCTGGACATAGGCCTCACCCAAGGTTTTCTACATCGTTCGGTCCTGAGCTGACCTTGTCCATCGGTTACCCGCGACCTTTACCAGGTTATCGGTCCACCTACCCCATTAAAACAGCGTAATAATATACTATACAACCAATTCACATCTAAAAACCAACCCTTGAATAAATTCCCAAGACTGACTTAAATGAACGTTGTGAGTGACGTAATTTGGCTGCGATGTAAAATGTCAAGTTTATTTTTACCTCGTTACCTGTCGGATAAACTTAAGGTTTCAAGATCGCAGTACTAACGCCACTATGCTGGTAAACTAATTTACCATTACGAAATATACAAGCACTAGCTTATTCCCGCAGCTTAGCCCGCTTTTTTTTTTTCAAATAAATTATGGCTGATGTGCTATTTTATTTTTCTTTAAAGATAACTCCCGTAGCATGTTAAAAACATACAAGCACACCCAGACTTTCACCCCAGAATTACAAAAGCCAAAATGAAATCAATACTCGATTTCTAGAATGAGAGACTTATCAATGTATATACATTGATAAGTCTCTCATTCATTCAATCAGTTAGTAGTTATCGGAACACCTAGGTAGTGCTTCTCTTTCACTTGTTCTGTTTTTTGTATGACGTATGATCCTTGTAACTTGCACGTTGACTCCTGTTCAAAATTTAAAAGTGCTAGCTAATTAAGTAAAAATGTATCTCTGGCTGCCCGAATACACTTCCTCAAGAAACCCTGGAGATACAACTCATCAGGAATAACACAACACTACCCAGGCAGTACTAATTTAACATAGTCTTTTTATAAGGTAAAATTACTTCCTCTGTTGGGCTTACCAAATTGAGCAAAAAAAATATCTATCGTCCTTCGCGAACAGCAAAGAAACTTATTTTTCCCTTTCTTTTTTAAAAATGTTGTTTACAGTACACAAGAAGAAAAAACCAACAGTTTACAGTTTAATTTATAGTTTAGCAGTGGTTTTTTATTTGAACCGGTTACAAGCTATTTGAGTTCCGGTGGTAAGCGCATTACAAAGTTACTAAGTACACTTCGTAGCAGTGCTACGCCGTAGCCCTCTACGAGTTTAATACGTAGCGGACCGTTTTCTGTTTTAATTTCAAACTTTTATAGAAACTAATTAAGTTGTTGTTCTTTGAAATAATACGTTTGTATTATTTGTTAGTTACGAAATGGAATGTTATTAAATAAAACAGGGCCGGATTATGGCTGATATAATTAATACAATTATAAATGAAGATAACTTACATTAATTATTCAAGAGCCATTTAATTTTGAATTTTATATACGTAACTTAGTTATTTCAAAGTCTATTATCTGAAGTATTTTCGATCTAAGTCACTGGCTAAACAGAACACTTAGGAAAGCAAATGAAAATGTAGGAACAACTGATACAAGTACTTCTTGAAAAAACACCTCAAAATAAATTTATCCAATTTGAAGATAAATATTGCTGTTGTATATATTACTATTGCCCTATTGAGACAGTAACTAGATTCTCAAAGACAAATCTGTTTATTTATTTTAATTACAATAATTATATAAGAAACTCCATAACAACTCTTATTACTTTAAGATATATAATCCATACTAATATTATAAATGCGAAAGTAACTCTGTCTGTCTGTCTGTCTGTCTGTTACTCTTTCACGCCTAAACGGCTGAACGGATTTTGATGAAATTTGGTATGGTGATAGATGATAACCTAGAAATGGTCATAGGCTATAAATAATCATGCCATCGTTCTTAGGGGGTAGGCAGTAGGCAGATAACTAAATTGAGTTAGTAATTTTAGACGTTTTTGTTGGGATTCTTGCTCTTTCACGTCTAAACGGCTGAACAGATTTTGATGAAATTTAGTAAGGTAATAGATGGTTACCTAAACACGGATATAAGATCAAAATGATCACGTCATCGTACTTAGGGGGTAGGAAGTAGGCAGAAAACTGTCCATACTAGTATTATAAATGCGAAAGTAACTCTGTCTGTCTGTCTGTCTGTTACTCTTTCACGCCTAAACGGCTGAACGGATTTTGATGAAATTTGGTATGGTGATAGATGATAACCTAGAAATGGTCATAGGCTATAAATAATCACGCCATTGTTCTTAGGGGGTAGGCAGTAGGCAGATAACTAAATTGAGTTAGTGATTTTTAGACGTTTTAGTTGGGACTCTTGCTCTTTCACGTCTAAACGGCTGAACAGATTTTGATGAAATTTAGTAAGGTAATAGATGGTTACCTAAACACGGATATAAGATCAAAATGATCACGTCATCGTACTTAGGGGGTAGGAAGTAGGCAGAAAACTGAATTGAGTTAGTGATTTTTTTATGGTTTTTGCTGGGAGTTTTGCTCTATCATGCCTAAACGGCTGACGAGGGCAGACGTCGTCGTAATTTCGAGAGGCATGTGAGGCAAGAGGATTACTGGAGAATGACAACCATTGGGATGAGACACTGGAAGAAGCTGCTCAATGTAGATCAGCAGGCAAGATGAGAGAGCTATTTGCTGTATTAGTAGCGACATGTGGTCTTTCAAATCCTCAACAATTGTGGGATAATTACAAAAATGATATGACCGACGATATATTGCACAGATTACAAGAGCAAAATCCCAATGTCACGTACAGTGATTTAATTTACAATGAGGGTCTGACAAAAATTGAAGACCAGGTTAAAGCAATTTCTGGAAAGGATTTATCAGATTATGGAATGATCAGACCACAGAGAATCGAGGAAATCAGTAGCGATTTAATACGGGAACTAGATTACGATACTGCTTCCTTACAACAACAATTGACAGAGTCTGTTCCACGTTTAATCCCAGAACAAAGGTTAGTATTTGACAATGTTTTCAGAAAAATCGAAGATGGCGAAGGTGGTTTGTTATTTTTGGATGCTCCCGGAGGCACGGGAAAAACTTTTCTTTTAAACTTGCTTTTAGCGCGAATCCGAAAAGATAAAGGAATTGCTGTAGCAGTTGCCTCTTCTGGAATAGCCGCCACTCTGCTCAATGGTGGTCGAACGGCACATTCGGTGCTTAAACTGCCATTAAACTTAGCCCATGAAGAAATGCCAGTCTGTAATATAAGTAAAAACAGCGAGCGTGGACGTATGTTGCAGCAATGTAAATTATTAGTTTGGGATGAGTGTACTATGTATCCGTGTGGTGACGGATTAAGAATACAAATGTCACCAACCCAGTCCATCCCGAGGGTGTCGTAAGAGTCGACTGAGGGAGTAAGTCAAGCAGACAATATCTACTGCAAGAGAAGGAAATCTTGAAACAAAACCCTATACCAACCCGTCTGGCCAGCGTGGTATAGTAGGCTAATATCCCTCCAAATATATGGAGGAGACCCGTGCCCAGCAGTGGGACGTTTATGGGTTGAGTAGTAGTACTATGTCCCATAAAAGAGCAATTGAAGCTCTAGATCGGACTTTGAAAGACATCAAGAGTAATCCAAATATCATGGGGGGGATGGTGGTACTTTTAGCGGGCGATTTTAGACAGACTTTGCCGGTTATCACGAAAGGCACCCCTGCAGATGAAATTAATGTGTGTTTAAAAGCGTCAACGTTATGGGTGCACGTAAAAACGTTTAGTCTGTCTACAAATATGAGAGTGCAACTACACAATGATGTACAATCTGGAAAATATGCTGCTGCTTTTCTTAAAATTGGAGAAGATCGTATGGCAAAGGATGGTAATGGCATGATTACATTGGATCGTGAATTCTGCAATGTTGTGCATAATCCAGATGATCTAAATAACTTCGTCTATAGCGAACTGCTAACTAATATGAGGAATAGAGAATGGTTATGTGAAAGAGCAATTTTAGCGCCGACGAATGAAATGGTGGGACAGATAAACGAGCAAATTATGTCACGCGTGGAAGGTGATATTGTTGAGTTTCTCTCTGTAGACACTGTAATGGATACTGAACAAGTAACATCATACCCTGTAGAATTTCTTAATTCTTTAGAACTGTCGGGAGTACCTTCACACAAACTGAGGCTGAAAGTAGGCGTTCCTGTCCTTTTGATGCGGAATTTAGATGCACCAAGACTGTGTAATGGCACACGGTTGCAAGTAACACACCTCGGTCGCAATATTGTAAAAGCAATCATTATGACTGGAATGGCAAAAGGAGAGAACGTTTTATATAATTCCGACAGATTTGCCATTCCAGTTTAAGAGATTACAGTTTCCGCTGAAAATCGCATTCGCTATGACGATAAATAAAGCTCAGGGGCAAACATTAAAAGTAGCCGGCATTAATTTAGAAGAGTTGTTTTTCTCACGGACAATTATACGTGGCTTGCTCACGTGTTTCAAGTCCACAGAATCTCCGTGTGTCGGCCAGAGAGGGAAAAAAAAAAAAAAATAGTTTACAAAAATGTACTACAGTAATAAGGCCTCTTATTTTTAGCTTCCTACATTATTATACTACTTACATTAAGTTAGTACTTCCTACGCAGACGATGTTGCGGATGTCACACTGTCTAACATCGGGGGTTGGCAGGTAGGTAGTTAGTAGTATTTTAAACCGATTTACATTACTTACTTTTTATATTTACAAAGGAAACATTCGGAGCTATCCAATATGTAGCTTAGGTTGCTTTTGAACAAATTTTGATGTGAAGTTGAGGACTGGAACACGATAGTGGGACATTGTTGCAGGGGGACTTACAGCCGGGAGACAACAAAAAAACTTATGCGGACGAAGTCGCGGGTAAAAGCTAGTAGGTATATATATTTTAAAGTAATAATTTTAAAGCAAGACAGAAAGTTAATGTAATATTATTATATTAACTTTCTCTCTTGCTTCTTATATGCATTATGAGCCTTAATAAAAAAATAAATAAAATAAAATATACTACTGAGAAGAAGGTAAAACCTAGTAGGTATATATATTTTAAAGTAATAATTTTAAAGCAAGACAGAAAGTAAATGTAATATTATTATATTAACTTTCTCTCTTGCTTCTTATATGCATTATGAGCCTTAATAAAAAAATAAATAAAATAAAATATACTACTGAGAAGATTATATAATCTACCTAGGATTATGTCGAAAAATCAATTAAGTATGTACAAAAGCTTTCAGCCAAACATTTCAGTTTCATTACAAATAAAGCCTAGGTTTGGTCTTAAAGCCTATTTCATTAGACCATTAGGGAAAACGCCCATTATATAATATTATTCGCATTTCAAGCCTCCCAGGAAGATTACACTAAACGCTCGGCCTGTCATTGTAAGGGTCCCGGCAGCCATTGTCGTTATTTTTGCATATTTAATTAGGATTTCTCTCGTATTTTCCAAGATAAAATTGACCTTAGGGACACTTAGAGAATACTTTTAAATATTCTTTGCTTTTTTTCCCTTTCAAAAACAATAAACAATGTGTTTGTTAACAAATAAGATTTGAAGTATAATGTTTACAGTTGAGAAAAGAAAATGAAATTAAAATGAGAAAAGAATGTCTTAAGAAAATATAGGAATTTGTTTTTTAATCTGAGACTGATCCTCGTGGCAAAATAACGTCGATGATTCTGTTTGCCTAAAGGTGTTTTCTAGAAAACAGATTTTCGTTTATTTATAACCGACTTCGAAAAAGAGATGGTTATCAATATCGTTGTATTAAAAAAAAGTGTGTTTTTTAGAACTCAGTCATTTAGAAACTGTTTAATAATACATATTTAAAAGTATATACTACCAAATATTGGGATAGTCAGAACACTTTATCACTTTATCATATAGCAGGTATTCACTAGGGAAAAATATTTTAAAAAATCGTATTTAAGAGGAAATTTTTTTTTTAATTTCTTTTAAGTATTTGGAGTCGGGTTTTTAACACATCGGCTTGCTGCCTGTGACTGTACTAAACAGACAAATTGTCTGTATAGTTTTGTGGGAAATATTAGTATATCTTATGCATACCATGAACCTTTTACTCAATAAATAATCATAATTTAAATGACATTTATAGTTTTAGGTACTCCTGATACCCAATAATTAACATAATATATTAATTGTGGAAACTATTTTCGATGATGCTTTATTTATATAATGTGTGTAAAAGTATTATATTAAATCTGTGTTGCCCAAATAAATAAATATATCACCAACTACGTTCGAGGCCATGTTATAGAGAGCAAACATTTTTCCAACACGTTACTATAGTTTATATTTCTAGATATACATATATCATAAAAGATTCAACCGTCTTGCACAAAATATCAAAACACTATATATTTCAAGGGAGTACGCAAGAAAAGGAATCAACATCGCGTATACGAACACATTCAAATGTATGTATGCCCCAATTTCACAGCCAATTTGCAATAAAGGATCTTTGTAGTACAACCTTTTGCCCTTCTTAGATATTTCTACACAAATTGAGACGAATCCTCAAAAAGATGGGATTTTTCTAACTGATTAGGTAAGTAAGATTATTTTAAATCATATTTTACTTACTTTAATGTAGATTATTATTTAAACTGATTTATTAATTGCTTGCGCCGTGGGGTGCAAGTGCTCGCGGTCTTTTTAAAGATTTGTCGAAGCGATTAATCGAGGCTTCACGTGACCAGAGGGCTGGCTTATTTTTGGCTCAAAGAATAAGCATTGCCATTCAACGTGGCAATGCTGCCAGTCTTCTGGGCACGTTTCCATGGGATAGGAGGAATTTTATGATGCCTTTTAAGCAGTCCCTCCCGTTTTTTGTGTATTTTCTATGTATATAATTTCTTTTTTCCTTTTTAAGAAGTGTAAATATATTAGGTATATTATTTAAATTTTATTGATTTGTGTAGCATAGTGGTAATGTATACGTGTACATGTATACGGTCGATGCTGACATTCAGGGTTTGAGTTTAGGAGAGTAAATCGCATTTGTGCTGACGATGCGTCATGTTGTGTGCATTGTAGCGTTGATCATATACAAAACAATCATAAAGCCCGCTCTATGACCTCATTCTTGCAATATCTCGGACATTATTTGAGTGTGGTCGGCCCAATATTTGAAATATGAAAGAATTGAAATTGGGTATTCCTGACAACCTCTATTTAAAAACGCAACCCTCTATGAGCACCAGAGACCTGACCGCTGTATTTAGTTATTTGGCTGTGATATTCAAAAAGGTCGTACTCTCTTAAAATGTTAATATTTCCGCGCAGTCTACTTTATTAAAAAAATAATATCTTACAAAAGTTAAATGTCAAGTCTCTTGCCAAAACTTCAAAAATAAATTCATTACAATATTTAATTAATAATGTATTCGTAGAAAAACTTTTTGGTTAAAAAACCTCTGTAGGCTATTTTTCTAATATTAATATTCTTCTCGCCATATCAAACGTTTCAGTCATAAGACGTCCACTTCTGGACATACCTCCCCCAAGGTGTTCCACATCCACATTCTTCCCGCCATATATTATGGACTAAATCAAAGGCATAATTGAATGGGTAAACGACAGGTAAGTTGGCATGACGCTTTGTCAGGCTGTCACTTTAAATAACATGGGTTCGATGATTGTCTGAAGTCAACTTTGAGAATGATATGCGATCTATTCTCGATAGTGACCCCGATAAGGGTCAAAGTCAAAATAGTACGAGTTACAGGATTTATGTAGGTACGTCAATTTAACCCAGATAAGCCTGAAACTATTTTTTTCTGAAAATTTTGGAAATAATTGTTTTGTTCGATTATATTGGCCTTAAGAAACATAAAAAAAATACTGAAAAAAATATCGCCTGTAAGGTTTTCAGGAAAATTGGCGTCTTATATATAGGACAGTAGGATAATAGCTAAGTAAAAAAGTTTGTTAGACGAAAGATTATATAATCACTAGCTTTTACCCGCAACTTCGTCCGCATAAGTTTTTTTGTTTTCTCCGGGCTGTAAGTCCCCCTGCAACAATGTCCCACTATCGTGTTCCAGTCCTCAACTTCACATCAAAATTTGTTCAAAAGCAACCTAAGCTACATAATGGATAGCTCCGAATGTTTCCTTAGTAAATATAAAAAGTAAATAATATAAATCGGTTTAAAATACTACTAACTACCTACCTGCCAACCCCCGATGTTAGACAGTGTGACATCCGCAACATCGTCTGCGTAGGAAGTACTAACTTAATGTAAGTAGTATAATAATGTAGGAAGCTAAAAATAAGAGGCCTTATTACTGTAGTACATTTTTGTAAACTATGTTCTTTGTTTTTTACTCTCTGGCCAACACATGGAGATTCTGTGGACTTGAAACACGTGAGCAAGCCACGTATAATTGTCCGTGAGAAAAACAACTCTTTTCTAAATTAATGCCGGCTACTTTTAATGTTTGCTCCTGAGCTTTATTTATCGTCATAGCGAATGCGATTTTCAGCGGAAACTGTAATCTCTTAAACTGGAATGGCAAATCTGTCGGAATTATGGGTATACGGGGGATTAAAAAGTTCTCTCCTTTTGCCATTCCAGTCATAATGATTGCTTTTACAATATTGCGACCGAGGTGTGTTACTTGCAACCGTGTGCCATCACACAGTCTTGGTGCATCTAAATTCCTCATCAAAAGGACAGGAACGCCTACTTTCAGCCTCAGTTTGTGTGAAGGTACTCCCGACAGTTCTAAAGAATTAAGAAATTCTACAGGGTATGATGTTACTTGTTCAGTATCCATTACAGTGTCTACAGAGAGAAACTCAACAATATCACCTTCCACGCGTGACATAATTTGCTCGTTTATCTGTCCCACCATTTCATTCGTCGGCGCTAAAATTGCTCTTTCACATAACCATTCTCTATTCCTCATATTAGTTAGCAGTTCGCTATAGACGAAGTTATTTAGATCATCTGGATTATGCACAAATTGCAGAATTCACGATCCAATGTAATCATGCCATTACCATCCCTTGCCATACGATCTTCTCCAATTTTAAGAAGAGCAGCAGCATATTGTCCAGATTGTACATCATTGTGTAGTTGCACTCTCATATTTGTAGACAGACTAAACGTTTTTACGTGCACCCATAACGTTGACGCTTTTAAACACGCATTTATTTCATCTGCAGGGGTGCCTTTAGTGATAACCGGCAAAGTCTGTCTAAAATCGCCCGCTAAAAGTACCACCATCCCCCCCATGATATTTGGATTACTCGTCTTTTAAAGTCCGATCTAGAGCTTCATTTGCTCTTTTATGGGACATAGTACACTCATCCCAAACTAATAATTTACATTGCTGCAACATACGTCCACGCTCGCTGTTTTTACTTATATTACAGACTGGCATTTCTTCATGGGCTAAATTTAATGGCAGTTTAAGCATCGAATGTGCCGTTCGACCACCATTGAGCAGAGTGGCGGCTATTCCGGAAGAGGCAACTGCTACAGCAATTCCTTTATCTTTTCGGATTTGCGCTAAAAGCAAGTTTAAAAGAAAGGTTTTTCCCGTGCCTCCGGGAGCATCCAAAAATAACAAACCACCTGCGCCATCTTCGATTTTTTTGAAAACATTGTCAAATACTAACCTTTGTTCTGGGATTAAACGTGGAACAGACTCTGTCAATTGTTGTTGTAAGGAAGCAGTATCGTAATCTAGTTCCCGTATTAAATCGCTACTGATTTCCTCGGTTCTCTGTGGTCTGATCATTCCATAATCTGATAAATCCTTTCCAGAAATTGTTTTAACCTGGTCAATCAATCAATTTTTGTCAGACCCTCATTGTAAATTAAATCACTGTACGTGACATTGGGATTTTGCTCTTGTAATCTGTGCAATATATCGTCGGTCATATCCTTTTTGTATTTATCCCACAATTGTTGAGGATTTGAAAGACCACATGTCGCTACTAATACAGCAAATAGCTCTCTCATCTTGCCTGCTGATCTACATTGAGCAGCTTCTTCCAGTGTCACATCCCAATGGTTGTCATTCTCCAGTAATCCTCTTGCCTCACATGCCTCTCGAAATGTAGGATAATCTTGTGTGTTGTATTTTTTTAGATCATTGTAAGAGGTAGGTCCGCGCACATGGTGTAAAAGCATGCGTAGAAAAATTTCATTATTCGCATACGTGCGACGACGACACGAAAATATCTCATGAGGGCAGACCTCATGAGATATTTTCCCGAAGTAAAAAGTAGTCTGAATTTTGGTACCTTCCTACCCTATAAGTTAAGTAGTGTGATGGAATGTCGCTAAGTTTCGATCCAAGTAAAACTGTTAAATAAAGACAGTTGCATCAAAATTTTATCATAAATTCCCTAAATTATGGCGCCTACCGACCCTCTAAGTTAGAAAAGTGATCAAATACTAACTTGAAGTCTTAGTAACACTCAGTTAAAAAAAAAACATCAAAATCATTTCAGTAGCTATGGCGTCATGCGCTTCTTGACACGATCACGCTAGATTTCCGAGGGAATGAGGTATTTTCCCGCCGTAAAAAGTAGCCTGTGTCCGTGCCTAGGATCCTATCTTTATATTAACCAAGTCTTATAAAAATCCGTTCAGACGTTAAGGCGTGAATGAGGTAAACTTTTAAAACAAACGATTAAAAATCACTTACTTAATTAGTTTTCTGCCTACTGCCTACGCCTTAAGTACGATGACGTGATCATTTTGATCTTATATCCTTTTCTAGGTTACTATCTATCACCTAACTAAATTTCATCAAAATCCGTTCAGCCGTTTAGGCATGATAGAGCAAAACTCCCAGCAAAAACTATAAAAAAAATCACTAACTCAATTCAGTTTTCTGCCTACTTCCTACCCCCTAAGTACGATGACGTGATCATTTTGATCTTATATCCGTTTTTAGGTAACCATCTATTACCTTACAAAATTTCATCAAAATCTGTTCAGCCGTTTAGACGTGAAAGAGCAAAAGTCCCAACAAAAACGACTAAAAATCACTAACTCAATTTAGTTATCTGCCTACTGCCTACCCCCTAAGAACGATGGCGTGATTATTTATAGCCTATGACCATTTCTAGGTTATCATCTATCACCATACCAAATTTCATCAAAATCCGTTCAGCCGTTTAGGCGTGAAAGAGTAACAGACAGACAGACAGACAGACAGACAGACAGAGTTACTTTCGCATTTATAATATTAGTATGGATATTTTAAAGTAATAATTTTAAAGCAAGACAGAAAGTAAATATAATATTATTATATTAACTTTCTGTCTTGCTTCTTATATGCATTATGTGCCTTAATAAATAAATAAATAAAATAAAATATACTACTGAGAAGATTATATAATCTACCTAGGATTATGTCGAAAAATCTATTAAGTATGTACAAAAGCTTTCAGCTAAACATTTCAGTTTCATTACAAATAAAGCCTAGGTTTGGTCTTAAAGCCTATTTCATTAGACCATTAGGGAAAACGCCCATTATATAATATTATTCGCATTTCAAGCCTCCCAGGAAGATTACACTAAACGCTCGGCCTGTCATTGTAAGGGTCCCGGCAGCCATTGTCGTTATTTTTGCATATTTAATTAGGATTTCTCTCGTATTTTCCAAGATAAAATTGACCTTAGGGACACTTAGAGAATACTTCTAAATATTCTTTGCTTTTTTTCCCTTTCAAAAACAATAAACAATGTGTTTGTTAACAAATAAGATTTGAAGTATAATGTTTACAGTTGAGAAAAGAAAATGAAATTAAAATGAGAAAAGAATGTCTTAACAAAATATAGGAATTTGTTTTTTAATCTGAGACTGATCCTCGTGGCAAAATAACGTCGATGGTTCTGTTTACCTAAAGGTGTTTTCTAGAAAACAGATTTTCGTTTATTTCTAACCTACTTCAAAAAAGAGATAATTATCAATGTGGTTGTATTAAAAAAAAAGTGTGTTGTTTAGAACTCAGTCATTTAGGAACTGTTTAATATTACATATTTAAAAGTATATACCTACTACCAGATATTGGGATAATCTTCTGATATACGCTAGCTATAATAATTGATCATCAACTGTATAATTATAAAAGTAATAGGACAAGCTGACCGATGTTAATAACTGGTTTGTGAGCCGCAGAGGTAAGGAACTTGAACACTTTAACAGTTGGTAGTCATATAGCAGGAATTAACTAGGGAAAGATATTTAAAAAAATCCTAATTGAGAGGAAAAAAAATAAAATTTGTGTAAAAAGTTTTCTTTAATTTATTTTAAGAGTCTTTGGAGTCGATTTTTTTTAACTCATGGGCTTGCTGCCGGTGACTGTACTAAACAGACGAATTGTCTATATAGTTTTGTGGGACATATTAGTATATCTTATGCATACCATGTAACTTTTATCCAATTAATAATAATAATAGGAATGACGTTTATAGTTTCAGGCACTCCTGATACCCAATATACTCGTAGTTAATATAAAATATTAATTGTAGAACTATTTTGACTAATGTTCTGTTTATTCGTTTCTCAAATAAATAAATATATCACCAACTACGTTCGAGGCCATGTTATAGAGAGCAAACATTTTACCAATACGTTACTATAGTTTATATTTGTAGATATACATACATATATCATAAAAGATTCAACCGTCTTGCACAAAATATCAAAACACTATATATTTCAAGGGAGTACGCAAGAAAAGGAATCAACATCGCGTATACGAACACATTCAAATGTATGTATGCCCCAATTTCACAGCCAATTTGCAATAAAGGATCTTTGTAGTAAAACCTTTTGCCCTTCTTAGATATTTCTACACAAATTGAGACGAATCCTCAAAAAGATGGGATTTTTCTAACTGATTAGGTAAGTAACATTATTTTAAATCATATTTTACTTACTTTTTATGTAGATTATTATTTAAACTGATTTATTAATTGCTTGGGCCGTGGGGTGCAAGTGCTCGCGATCTTTTTAAAGATTTGTCGAAGCGATTAATCGAGGCTTCACGTGACCAGAGGGCTGGCTTATTTTTGGCTCAAAGAATAAGCATTGCGATTCAACGTGGCAATGCTGCCAGTCTTCTGGGCACGTTTCCAGTAGACGTCGATGCGGAGGAATTTTATTACGCCTTTTAAGCAGCCCCTCCCGTTTTTCGTGTATTTTCTATGTATATAATATATATTTTTATTTTTTATTCCTTTTTAAGAAGTGTAAATATATTAGGTATATTATTTAAATTTTATTGATTTGTCTGGGTGTAGCATAGTGGTAATGTATACGTGTACATGACAGTATACGGTCAAGGCTGGGATTCAGGGTTTGAGTTTAGGAGAGTAAATCGCATTTGTGCTGACGATGCGGCATGTTGTGTGCATTGTAGCGTTGATCATATACAAAACAATCATAAAGCCCGCTGTATGACCTCACTCTTGCAATATCTCGGACATTATTTGAGTGTGGCCGGCCCAATATTTGAAATATGAAAGAATTGAAATTGGGTATTCCTGACAACCTCTATTTAAAAACGCAACCCTCTATGAGCACCAGAGACCTGACCGCTGTATTTAGTTATTTGGCTGTGATATTCAAAAAGGTCGTACTCTCTTAAAATGTTAATATTTCCGCGCAGTCTACTTTATTAAAAAAATAATATCTTACAAAAGTTAAATGTCAAGTCTCTTGCCAAAACTTCAAAAATAAATTCATTACAATATTTAATTAATAATGTATTCGTAGAAAAACTTTTTGGTTAAAAAACCTCTGTAGGCTATTTTTCTAATATTAATATTCTTCTCGCCATATCAAACGTTTCAGTCATAAGACGTCCACTTCTGGACATACCTCCCCCAAGGTGTTCCACATCCACATTCTTCCCGCCATATATTATGGACTAAATCAAAGGCATAATTGAATGGGTAAACGACAGGTAAGTTGGCATGACGCTTTGTCAGGCTGTCACTTTAAATAACATGGGTTCGATGATTGTCTGAAGTCAACTTTGAGAATGATATGCGATCTATTCTCGATAGTGACCCCGATAAGGGTCAAAGTCAAAATAGTACGAGTTACAGGATTTATGTAGGTACGTCAATTTAACCCAGATAAGCCTGAAACTATTTTTTTCTGAAAATTTTGGAAATAATTGTTTTGTTCGATTATATTGGCCTTAAGAAACATAAAAAAAATACTGAAAAAAATATCGCCTGTAAGGTTTTCAGGAAAATTGGCGTCTTATATATAGGACAGTAGGATAATAGCTAAGTAAAAAAGTTTGTTAGACGAAAGATTATATAATCACTAGCTTTTACCCGCAACTTCGTCCGCATAAGTTTTTTTGTTTTCTCCGGGCTGTAAGTCCCCCTGCAACAATGTCCCACTATCGTGTTCCAGTCCTCAACTTCACATCAAAATTTGTTCAAAAGCAACCTAAGCTACATAATGGATAGCTCCGAATGTTTCCTTAGTAAATATAAAAAGTAAATAATATAAATCGGTTTAAAATACTACTAACTACCTACCTGCCAACCCCCGATGTTAGACAGTGTGACATCCGCAACATCGTCTGCGTAGGAAGTACTAACTTAATGTAAGTAGTATAATAATGTAGGAAGCTAAAAATAAGAGGCCTTATTACTGTAGTACATTTTTGTAAACTATGTTCTTTGTTTTTCCCTCTCTGGCCGACACACGGAGATTCTGTGGACTTGAAACACGTGAGCAAGCCACGTATAATTGTCCGTGAGAAAAACAACTCTTCTAAATTAATGCCGGCTACTTTTAATGTTTGCCCCTGAGCTTTATTTATCGTCATAGCGAATGCGATTTTCAGCGGAAACTGTAATCTCTTAAACTGGAATGGCAAATCTGTCGGAATTATGGGTATACGGGGGATTAAAAAGTTCTCTCCTTTTGCCATTCCAGTCATAATGATTGCTTTTACAATATTGCGACCGAGGTGTGTTACTTGCAACCGTGTGCCATCACACAGTCTTGGTGCATCTAAATTCCTCATCAAAAGGACAGGAACGCCTACTTTCAGCCTCAGTTTGTGTGAAGGTACTCCCGACAGTTCTAAAGAATTAAGAAATTCTACAGGGTATGATGTTACTTGTTCAGTATCCATTACAGTGTCTACAGAGAGAAACTCAACAATATCACCTTCCACGCGTGACATAATTTGCTCGTTTATCTGTCCCACCATTTCATTCGTCGGCGCTAAAATTGCTCTTTCACATAACCATTCTCTATTCCTCATATTAGTTAGCAGTTCGCTATAGACGAAGTTATTTAGATCATCTGGATTATGCACAACATTGCAGAATTCACGATCCAATGTAATCATGCCATTACCATCCCTTGCCATACGATCTTCTCCAATTTTAAGAAGAGCAGCAGCATATTGTCCAGATTGTACATCATTGTGTAGTTGCACTCTCATATTTGTAGACAGACTAAACGTTTTTACGTGCACCCATAACGTTGACGCTTTTAAACACGCATTTATTTCATCTGCAGGGGTGCCTTTAGTGATAACCGGCAAAGTCTGTCTAAAATCGCCCGCTAAAAGTACCACCATCCCCCCCATGATATTTGGATTACTCGTCTTTTAAAGTCCGATCTAGAGCTTCATTTGCTCTTTTATGGGACATAGTACACTCATCCCAAACTAATAATTTACATTGCTGCAACATACGTCCACGCTCGCTGTTTTTACTTATATTACAGACTGGCATTTCTTCATGGGCTAAATTTAATGGCAGTTTAAGCATCGAATGTGCCGTTCGACCACCATTGAGCAGAGTGGCGGCTATTCCGGAAGAGGCAACTGCTACAGCAATTCCTTTATCTTTTCGGATTTGCGCTAAAAGCAAGTTTAAAAGAAAGGTTTTTCCCGTGCCTCCGGGAGCATCCAAAAATAACAAACCACCTGCGCCATCTTCGATTTTTTTGAAAACATTGTCAAATACTAACCTTTGTTCTGGGATTAAACGTGGAACAGACTCTGTCAATTGTTGTTGTAAGGAAGCAGTATCGTAATCTAGTTCCCGTATTAAATCGCTACTGATTTCCTCGGTTCTCTGTGGTCTGATCATTCCATAATCTGATAAATCCTTTCCAGAAATTGTTTTAACCTGGTCAATCAATCAATTTTTGTCAGACCCTCATTGTAAATTAAATCACTGTACGTGACATTGGGATTTTGCTCTTGTAATCTGTGCAATATATCGTCGGTCATATCCTTTTTGTATTTATCCCACAATTGTTGAGGATTTGAAAGACCACATGTCGCTACTAATACAGCAAATAGCTCTCTCATCTTGCCTGCTGATCTACATTGAGCAGCTTCTTCCAGTGTCACATCCCAATGGTTGTCATTCTCCAGTAATCCTCTTGCCTCACATGCCTCTCGAAATGTAGGATAATCTTGTGTGTTGTATTTTTTTAGATCATTGTAAGAGGTAGGTCCGCGCACATGGTGTAAAAGCATGCGTAGAAAAATTTCATTATTCGCATACGTGCGACGACGACACGAAAATATCTCATGAGGGCAGACCTCATGAGATATTTTCCCGAAGTAAAAAGTAGTCTGAATTTTGGTACCTTCCTACCCTATAAGTTAAGTAGTGTGATGGAATGTCGCTAAGTTTCGATCCAAGTAAAACTGTTAAATAAAGACAGTTGCATCAAAATTTTATCATAAATTCCCTAAATTATGGCGCCTACCGACCCTCTAAGTTAGAAAAGTGATCAAATACTAACTTGAAGTCTTAGTAACACTCAGTTAAAAAAAAAACATCAAAATCATTTCAGTAGCTATGGCGTCATGCGCTTCTTGACACGATCACGCTAGATTTCCGAGGGAATGAGGTATTTTCCCGCCGTAAAAAGTAGCCTGTGTCCGTGCCTAGGATCCTATCTTTATATTAACCAAGTCTTATAAAAATCCGTTCAGACGTTAAGGCGTGAATGAGGTAAACTTTTAAAACAAACGATTAAAAATCACTTACTTAATTAGTTTTCTGCCTACTGCCTACGCCTTAAGTACGATGACGTGATCATTTTGATCTTTTATCCTTTTCTAGGTTACTATCTATCACCTAACTAAATTTCATCAAAATCCGTTCAGCCGTTTAGGCATGATAGAGCAAAACTCCCAGCAAAAACTATAAAAAAAATCACTAACTCAATTCAGTTTTCTGCCTACTTCCTACCCCCTAAGTACGATGACGTGATCATTTTGATCTTATATCCGTTTTTAGGTAACCATCTATTACCTTACAAAATTTCATCAAAATCTGTTCAGCCGTTTAGACGTGAAAGAGCAAAAGTCCCAACAAAAACGACTAAAAATCACTAACTCAATTTAGTTATCTGCCTACTGCCTACCCCCTAAGAACGATGGCGTGATTATTTATAGCCTATGACCATTTCTAGGTTATCATCTATCACCATACCAAATTTCATCAAAATCCGTTCAGCCGTTTAGGCGTGAAAGAGTAACAGACAGACAGACAGACAGACAGACAGACAGAGTTACTTTCGCATTTATAATATTAGTATGGATATTTTAAAGTAATAATTTTAAAGCAAGACAGAAAGTAAATATAATATTATTATATTAACTTTCTGTCTTGCTTCTTATATGCATTATGTGCCTTAATAAATAAATAAATAAAATAAAATATACTACTGAGAAGATTATATAATCTACCTAGGATTATGTCGAAAAATCTATTAAGTATGTACAAAAGCTTTCAGCTAAACATTTCAGTTTCATTACAAATAAAGCCTAGGTTTGGTCTTAAAGCCTATTTCATTAGACCATTAGGGAAAACGCCCATTATATAATATTATTCGCATTTCAAGCCTCCCAGGAAGATTACACTAAACGCTCGGCCTGTCATTGTAAGGGTCCCGGCAGCCATTGTCGTTATTTTTGCATATTTAATTAGGATTTCTCTCGTATTTTCCAAGATAAAATTGACCTTAGGGACACTTAGAGAATACTTCTAAATATTCTTTGCTTTTTTTCCCTTTCAAAAACAATAAACAATGTGTTTGTTAACAAATAAGATTTGAAGTATAATGTTTACAGTTGAGAAAAGAAAATGAAATTAAAATGAGAAAAGAATGTCTTAACAAAATATAGGAAATTGTTTTTTAATCTGAGACTGATCCTCGTGGCAAAATAACGTCGATGGTTCTGTTTACCTAAAGGTGTTTTCTAGAAAACAGATTTTCGTTTATTTCTAACCTACTTCAAAAAAGAGATAATTATCAATGTGGTTGTATTAAAAAAAAAGTGTGTTGTTTAGAACTCAGTCATTTAGGAACTGTTTAATATTACATATTTAAAAGTATATACCTACTACCAGATATTGGGATAATCTTCTGATATACGCTAGCTATAATAATTGATCATCAACTGTATAATTATAAAAGTAATAGGACAAGCTGACCGATGTTAATAACTGGTTTGTGAGCCGCAGAGGTAAGGAACTTGAACACTTTAACAGTTGGTAGTCATATAGCAGGAATTAACTAGGGAAAGATATTTAAAAAAATCCTATTTGAGAGGAAAAAAAATAAAATTTGTGTAAAAAGTTTTCTTTAATTTATTTTAAGAGTCTTTGGAGTCGATTTTTTTTAACTCATGGGCTTGCTGCCGGTGACTGTACTAAACAGACGAATTGTCTATATAGTTTTGTGGGACATATTAGTATATCTTATGCATACCATGTAACTTTTATCCAATTAATAATAATAATAGGAATGACGTTTATAGTTTCAGGCACTCCTGATACCCAATATACTCGTAGTTAATATAAAATATTAATTGTAGAACTATTTTGACTAATGTTCTGTTTATTCGTTTCTCAAATAAATAAATATATCACCAACTACGTTCGAGGCCATGTTATAGAGAGCAAACATTTTACCAATACGTTACTATAGTTTATATTTGTAGATATACATACATATATCATAAAAGATTCAACCGTCTTGCACAAAATATCAAAACACTATATATTTCAAGGGAGTACGCAAGAAAAGGAATCAACATCGCGTATACGAACACATTCAAATGTATGTATGCCCCAATTTCACAGCCAATTTGCAATAAAGGATCTTTGTAGTAAAACCTTTTGCCCTTCTTAGATATTTCTACACAAATTGAGACGAATCCTCAAAAAGATGGGATTTTTCTAACTGATTAGGTAAGTAACATTATTTTAAATCATATTTTACTTACTTTTTATGTAGATTATTATTTAAACTGATTTATTAATTGCTTGGGCCGTGGGGTGCAAGTGCTCGCGATCTTTTTAAAGATTTGTCGAAGCGATTAATCGAGGCTTCACGTGACCAGAGGGCTGGCTTATTTTTGGCTCAAAGAATAAGCATTGCGATTCAACGTGGCAATGCTGCCAGTCTTCTGGGCACGTTTCCAGTAGACGTCGATGCGGAGGAATTTTATTACGCCTTTTAAGCAGCCCCTCCCGTTTTTCGTGTATTTTCTATGTATATAATATATATTTTTATTTTTTATTCCTTTTTAAGAAGTGTAAATATATTAGGTATATTATTTAAATTTTATTGATTTGTCTGGGTGTAGCATAGTGGTAATGTATACGTGTACATGACAGTATACGGTCAAGGCTGGGATTCAGGGTTTGAGTTTAGGAGAGTAAATCGCATTTGTGCTGACGATGCGGCATGTTGTGTGCATTGTAGCGTTGATCATATACAAAACAATCATAAAGCCCGCTGTATGACCTCACTCTTGCAATATCTCGGACATTATTTGAGTGTGGCCGGCCCAATATTTGAAATATGAAAGAATTGAAATTGGGTATTCCTGACAACCTCTATTTAAAAACGCAACCCTCTATGAGCACCAGAGACCTGACCGCTGTATTTAGTTATTTGGCTGTGATATTCAAAAAGGTCGTACTCTCTTAAAATGTTAATATTTCCGCGCAGTCTACTTTATTAAAAAAATAATATCTTACAAAAGTTAAATGTCAAGTCTCTTGCCAAAACTTCAAAAATAAATTCATTACAATATTTAATTAATAATGTATTCGTAGAAAAACTTTTTGGTTAAAAAACCTCTGTAGGCTATTTTTCTAATATTAATATTCTTCTCGCCATATCAAACGTTTCAGTCATAAGACGTCCACTTCTGGACATACCTCCCCCAAGGTGTTCCACATCCACATTCTTCCCGCCATATATTATGGACTAAATCAAAGGCATAATTGAATGGGTAAACGACAGGTAAGTTGGCATGACGCTTTGTCAGGCTGTCACTTTAAATAACATGGGTTCGATGATTGTCTGAAGTCAACTTTGAGAATGATATGCGATCTATTCTCGATAGTGACCCCGATAAGGGTCAAAGTCAAAATAGTACGAGTTACAGGATTTATGTAGGTACGTCAATTTAACCCAGATAAGCCTGAAACTATTTTTTTCTGAAAATTTTGGAAATAATTGTTTTGTTCGATTATATTGGCCTTAAGAAACATAAAAAAAATACTGAAAAAAATATCGCCTGTAAGGTTTTCAGGAAAATTGGCGTCTTATATATAGGACAGTAGGATAATAGCTAAGTAAAAAAGTTTGTTAGACGAAAGATTATATAATCACTAGCTTTTACCCGCAACTTCGTCCGCATAAGTTTTTTTGTTTTCTCCGGGCTGTAAGTCCCCCTGCAACAATGTCCCACTATCGTGTTCCAGTCCTCAACTTCACATCAAAATTTGTTCAAAAGCAACCTAAGCTACATAATGGATAGCTCCGAATGTTTCCTTAGTAAATATAAAAAGTAAATAATATAAATCGGTTTAAAATACTACTAACTACCTACCTGCCAACCCCCGATGTTAGACAGTGTGACATCCGCAACATCGTCTGCGTAGGAAGTACTAACTTAATGTAAGTAGTATAATAATGTAGGAAGCTAAAAATAAGAGGCCTTATTACTGTAGTACATTTTTGTAAACTATGTTCTTTGTTTTTCCCTCTCTGGCCGACACACGGAGATTCTGTGGACTTGAAACACGTGAGCAAGCCACGTATAATTGTCCGTGAGAAAAACAACTCTTCTAAATTAATGCCGGCTACTTTTAATGTTTGCCCCTGAGCTTTATTTATCGTCATAGCGAATGCGATTTTCAGCGGAAACTGTAATCTCTTAAACTGGAATGGCAAATCTGTCGGAATTATGGGTATACGGGGGATTAAAAAGTTCTCTCCTTTTGCCATTCCAGTCATAATGATTGCTTTTACAATATTGCGACCGAGGTGTGTTACTTGCAACCGTGTGCCATCACACAGTCTTGGTGCATCTAAATTCCTCATCAAAAGGACAGGAACGCCTACTTTCAGCCTCAGTTTGTGTGAAGGTACTCCCGACAGTTCTAAAGAATTAAGAAATTCTACAGGGTATGATGTTACTTGTTCAGTATCCATTACAGTGTCTACAGAGAGAAACTCAACAATATCACCTTCCACGCGTGACATAATTTGCTCGTTTATCTGTCCCACCATTTCATTCGTCGGCGCTAAAATTGCTCTTTCACATAACCATTCTCTATTCCTCATATTAGTTAGCAGTTCGCTATAGACGAAGTTATTTAGATCATCTGGATTATGCACAACATTGCAGAATTCACGATCCAATGTAATCATGCCATTACCATCCCTTGCCATACGATCTTCTCCAATTTTAAGAAGAGCAGCAGCATATTGTCCAGATTGTACATCATTGTGTAGTTGCACTCTCATATTTGTAGACAGACTAAACGTTTTTACGTGCACCCATAACGTTGACGCTTTTAAACACGCATTTATTTCATCTGCAGGGGTGCCTTTAGTGATAACCGGCAAAGTCTGTCTAAAATCGCCCGCTAAAAGTACCACCATCCCCCCCATGATATTTGGATTACTCGTCTTTTAAAGTCCGATCTAGAGCTTCATTTGCTCTTTTATGGGACATAGTACACTCATCCCAAACTAATAATTTACATTGCTGCAACATACGTCCACGCTCGCTGTTTTTACTTATATTACAGACTGGCATTTCTTCATGGGCTAAATTTAATGGCAGTTTAAGCATCGAATGTGCCGTTCGACCACCATTGAGCAGAGTGGCGGCAATTCCTTTATCTTTTCGGATTTGCGCTAAAAGCAAGTTTAAAAGAAAGGTTTTTCCCGTGCCTCCGGGAGCATCCAAAAATAACAAACCACCTGCGCCATCTTCGATTTTTTTGAAAACATTGTCAAATACTAACCTTTGTTCTGGGATTAAACGTGGAACAGACTCTGTCAATTGTTGTTGTAAGGAAGCAGTATCGTAATCTAGTTCCCGTATTAAATCGCTACTGATTTCCTCGGTTCTCTGTGGTCTGATCATTCCATAATCTGATAAATCCTTTCCAGAAATTGTTTTAACCTGGTCAATCAATCAATTTTTGTCAGACCCTCATTGTAAATTAAATCACTGTACGTGACATTGGGATTTTGCTCTTGTAATCTGTGCAATATATCGTCGGTCATATCCTTTTTGTATTTATCCCACAATTGTTGAGGATTTGAAAGACCACATGTCGCTACTAATACAGCAAATAGCTCTCTCATCTTGCCTGCTGATCTACATTGAGCAGCTTCTTCCAGTGTCACATCCCAATGGTTGTCATTCTCCAGTAATCCTCTTGCCTCACATGCCTCTCGAAATGTAGGATAATCTTGTGTGTTGTATTTTTTTAGATCATTGTAAGAGGTAGGTCCGCGCACATGGTGTAAAAGCATGCGTAGAAAAATTTCATTATTCGCATACGTGCGACGACGACACGAAAATATCTCATGAGGGCAGACCTCATGAGATATTTTCCCGAAGTAAAAAGTAGTCTGAATTTTGGTACCTTCCTACCCTATAAGTTAAGTAGTGTGATGGAATGTCGCTAAGTTTCGATCCAAGTAAAACTGTTAAATAAAGACAGTTGCATCAAAATTTTATCATAAATTCCCTAAATTATGGCGCCTACCGACCCTCTAAGTTAGAAAAGTGATCAAATACTAACTTGAAGTCTTAGTAACACTCAGTTAAAAAAAAAACATCAAAATCATTTCAGTAGCTATGGCGTCATGCGCTTCTTGACACGATCACGCTAGATTTCCGAGGGAATGAGGTATTTTCCCGCCGTAAAAAGTAGCCTGTGTCCGTGCCTAGGATCCTATCTTTATATTAACCAAGTCTTATAAAAATCCGTTCAGACGTTAAGGCGTGAATGAGGTAAACTTTTAAAACAAACGATTAAAAATCACTTACTTAATTAGTTTTCTGCCTACTGCCTACGCCTTAAGTACGATGACGTGATCATTTTGATCTTATATCCTTTTCTAGGTTACTATCTATCACCTAACTAAATTTCATCAAAATCCGTTCAGCCGTTTAGGCATGATAGAGCAAAACTCCCAGCAAAAACTATAAAAAAAATCACTAACTCAATTCAGTTTTCTGCCTACTTCCTACCCCCTAAGTACGATGACGTGATCATTTTGATCTTATATCCGTTTTTAGGTAACCATCTATTACCTTACAAAATTTCATCAAAATCTGTTCAGCCGTTTAGACGTGAAAGAGCAAAAGTCCCAACAAAAACGACTAAAAATCACTAACTCAATTTAGTTATCTGCCTACTGCCTACCCCCTAAGAACGATGGCGTGATTATTTATAGCCTATGACCATTTCTAGGTTATCATCTATCACCATACCAAATTTCATCAAAATCCGTTCAGCCGTTTAGGCGTGAAAGAGTAACAGACAGACAGACAGACAGACAGACAGACAGACAGAGTTACTTTCGCATTTATAATATTAGTATGGATATTTTAAAGTAATAATTTTAAAGCAAGACAGAAAGTAAATATAATATTATTATATTAACTTTCTGTCTTGCTTCTTATATGCATTATGTGCCTTAATAAATAAATAAATAAAATAAAATATACTACTGAGAAGATTATATAATCTACCTAGGATTATGTCGAAAAATCTATTAAGTATGTACAAAAGCTTTCAGCTAAACATTTCAGTTTCATTACAAATAAAGCCTAGGTTTGGTCTTAAAGCCTATTTCATTAGACCATTAGGGAAAACGCCCATTATATAATATTATTCGCATTTCAAGCCTCCCAGGAAGATTACACTAAACGCTCGGCCTGTCATTGTAAGGGTCCCGGCAGCCATTGTCGTTATTTTTGCATATTTAATTAGGATTTCTCTCGTATTTTCCAAGATAAAATTGACCTTAGGGACACTTAGAGAATACTTCTAAATATTCTTTGCTTTTTTTCCCTTTCAAAAACAATAAACAATGTGTTTGTTAACAAATAAGATTTGAAGTATAATGTTTACAGTTGAGAAAAGAAAATGAAATTAAAATGAGAAAAGAATGTCTTAACAAAATATAGGAATTTGTTTTTTAATCTGAGACTGATCCTCGTGGCAAAATAACGTCGATGGTTCTGTTTACCTAAAGGTGTTTTCTAGAAAACAGATTTTCGTTTATTTCTAACCTACTTCAAAAAAGAGATAATTATCAATGTGGTTGTATTAAAAAAAAAGTGTGTTGTTTAGAACTCAGTCATTTAGGAACTGTTTAATATTACATATTTAAAAGTATATACCTACTACCAGATATTGGGATAATCTTCTGATATACGCTAGCTATAATAATTGATCATCAACTGTATAATTATAAAAGTAATAGGACAAGCTGACCGATGTTAATAACTGGTTTGTGAGCCGCAGAGGTAAGGAACTTGAACACTTTAACAGTTGGTAGTCATATAGCAGGAATTAACTAGGGAAAGATATTTAAAAAAATCCTATTTGAGAGGAAAAAAAATAAAATTTGTGTAAAAAGTTTTCTTTAATTTATTTTAAGAGTCTTTGGAGTCGATTTTTTTTAACTCATGGGCTTGCTGCCGGTGACTGTACTAAACAGACGAATTGTCTATATAGTTTTGTGGGACATATTAGTATATCTTATGCATACCATGTAACTTTTATCCAATTAATAATAATAATAGGAATGACGTTTATAGTTTCAGGCACTCCTGATACCCAATATACTCGTAGTTAATATAAAATATTAATTGTAGAACTATTTTGACTAATGTTCTGTTTATTCGTTTCTCAAATAAATAAATATATCACCAACTACGTTCGAGGCCATGTTATAGAGAGCAAACATTTTACCAATACGTTACTATAGTTTATATTTGTAGATATACATACATATATCATAAAAGATTCAACCGTCTTGCACAAAATATCAAAACACTATATATTTCAAGGGAGTACGCAAGAAAAGGAATCAACATCGCGTATACGAACACATTCAAATGTATGTATGCCCCAATTTCACAGCCAATTTGCAATAAAGGATCTTTGTAGTAAAACCTTTTGCCCTTCTTAGATATTTCTACACAAATTGAGACGAATCCTCAAAAAGATGGGATTTTTCTAACTGATTAGGTAAGTAACATTATTTTAAATCATATTTTACTTACTTTTTATGTAGATTATTATTTAAACTGATTTATTAATTGCTTGGGCCGTGGGGTGCAAGTGCTCGCGATCTTTTTAAAGATTTGTCGAAGCGATTAATCGAGGCTTCACGTGACCAGAGGGCTGGCTTATTTTTGGCTCAAAGAATAAGCATTGCGATTCAACGTGGCAATGCTGCCAGTCTTCTGGGCACGTTTCCAGTAGACGTCGATGCGGAGGAATTTTATTACGCCTTTTAAGCAGCCCCTCCCGTTTTTCGTGTATTTTCTATGTATATAATATATATTTTTATTTTTTATTCCTTTTTAAGAAGTGTAAATATATTAGGTATATTATTTAAATTTTATTGATTTGTCTGGGTGTAGCATAGTGGTAATGTATACGTGTACATGACAGTATACGGTCAAGGCTGGGATTCAGGGTTTGAGTTTAGGAGAGTAAATCGCATTTGTGCTGACGATGCGGCATGTTGTGTGCATTGTAGCGTTGATCATATACAAAACAATCATAAAGCCCGCTGTATGACCTCACTCTTGCAATATCTCGGACATTATTTGAGTGTGGCCGGCCCAATATTTGAAATATGAAAGAATTGAAATTGGGTATTCCTGACAACCTCTATTTAAAAACGCAACCCTCTATGAGCACCAGAGACCTGACCGCTGTATTTAGTTATTTGGCTGTGATATTCAAAAAGGTCGTACTCTCTTAAAATGTTAATATTTCCGCGCAGTCTACTTTATTAAAAAAATAATATCTTACAAAAGTTAAATGTCAAGTCTCTTGCCAAAACTTCAAAAATAAATTCATTACAATATTTAATTAATAATGTATTCGTAGAAAAACTTTTTGGTTAAAAAACCTCTGTAGGCTATTTTTCTAATATTAATATTCTTCTCGCCATATCAAACGTTTCAGTCATAAGACGTCCACTTCTGGACATACCTCCCCCAAGGTGTTCCACATCCACATTCTTCCCGCCATATATTATGGACTAAATCAAAGGCATAATTGAATGGGTAAACGACAGGTAAGTTGGCATGACGCTTTGTCAGGCTGTCACTTTAAATAACATGGGTTCGATGATTGTCTGAAGTCAACTTTGAGAATGATATGCGATCTATTCTCGATAGTGACCCCGATAAGGGTCAAAGTCAAAATAGTACGAGTTACAGGATTTATGTAGGTACGTCAATTTAACCCAGATAAGCCTGAAACTATTTTTTTCTGAAAATTTTGGAAATAATTGTTTTGTTCGATTATATTGGCCTTAAGAAACATAAAAAAAATACTGAAAAAAATATCGCCTGTAAGGTTTTCAGGAAAATTGGCGTCTTATATATAGGACAGTAGGATAATAGCTAAGTAAAAAAGTTTGTTAGACGAAAGATTATATAATCACTAGCTTTTACCCGCAACTTCGTCCGCATAAGTTTTTTTGTTTTCTCCGGGCTGTAAGTCCCCCTGCAACAATGTCCCACTATCGTGTTCCAGTCCTCAACTTCACATCAAAATTTGTTCAAAAGCAACCTAAGCTACATAATGGATAGCTCCGAATGTTTCCTTAGTAAATATAAAAAGTAAATAATATAAATCGGTTTAAAATACTACTAACTACCTACCTGCCAACCCCCGATGTTAGACAGTGTGACATCCGCAACATCGTCTGCGTAGGAAGTACTAACTTAATGTAAGTAGTATAATAATGTAGGAAGCTAAAAATAAGAGGCCTTATTACTGTAGTACATTTTTGTAAACTATGTTCTTTGTTTTTTACTCTCTGGCCAACACATGGAGATTCTGTGGACTTGAAACACGTGAGCAAGCCACGTATAATTGTCCGTGAGAAAAACAACTCTTTTCTAAATTAATGCCGGCTACTTTTAATGTTTGCTCCTGAGCTTTATTTATCGTCATAGCGAATGCGATTTTCAGCGGAAACTGTAATCTCTTAAACTGGAATGGCAAATCTGTCGGAATTATGGGTATACGGGGGATTAAAAAGTTCTCTCCTTTTGCCATTCCAGTCATAATGATTGCTTTTACAATATTGCGACCGAGGTGTGTTACTTGCAACCGTGTGCCATCACACAGTCTTGGTGCATCTAAATTCCTCATCAAAAGGACAGGAACGCCTACTTTCAGCCTCAGTTTGTGTGAAGGTACTCCCGACAGTTCTAAAGAATTAAGAAATTCTACAGGGTATGATGTTACTTGTTCAGTATCCATTACAGTGTCTACAGAGAGAAACTCAACAATATCACCTTCCACGCGTGACATAATTTGCTCGTTTATCTGTCCCACCATTTCATTCGTCGGCGCTAAAATTGCTCTTTCACATAACCATTCTCTATTCCTCATATTAGTTAGCAGTTCGCTATAGACGAAGTTATTTAGATCATCTGGATTATGCACAACATTGCAGAATTCACGATCCAATGTAATCATGCCATTACCATCCCTTGCCATACGATCTTCTCCAATTTTAAGAAGAGCAGCAGCATATTGTCCAGATTGTACATCATTGTGTAGTTGCACTCTCATATTTGTAGACAGACTAAACGTTTTTACGTGCACCCATAACGTTGACGCTTTTAAACACGCATTTATTTCATCTGCAGGGGTGCCTTTAGTGATAACCGGCAAAGTCTGTCTAAAATCGCCCGCTAAAAGTACCACCATCCCCCCCATGATATTTGGATTACTCTTGATGTCTTTTAAAGTCCGATCTAGAGCTTCAATTGCTCTTTTATGGGACATAGTACACTCATCCCAATCTAATAATTTACATTGCTGCAACATACGTCTACGCTCGCTGTTTTTACTTATATTACAGACTGGCATTTCTTTATGGGCTAAGTTTAATGGCAGTTTAAGCACCGAATGTGCCGTTCGACCACCATTGAGCAGAATGGCGGCTATTCCGGAAGAGGCAACTGCTACAGAAATTCCTTTATCTTTTCGGATTTGCGCTAAAAGCAAGTTTAAAAGAAAGGCTTTTCCCGTGCCTCCGGGAGCATCCAACAATTTCTGTGGTGTAGGTAATTAGATTTTATCTGTATGTAATGTAACAGTCAGTTAAATAAAAAATCGTATACAAATCAGATCAATAGTTTTGGCGTAATGTGATTCTAGACAGAGTTTTAATGTTGTAGATAGGTAGCCGTGTATAGGTTCCTGTGGGAATGATATATTTTTCCGAAGTAAAAAGTAGTCTGAATTTTGGTACCTTCCTACCCTATAAGTTAAGTAGTGTGATGGAATGTCGCTAAGTTCCGATCCAAGTAAAACTGTTAAATAAAGACAGTTGCATCAAAATTTTATCATAAATTCCCTAAATTATGGCGCCTACCGACCCTCTAAGTTAGAAAACTGATCAAATACTAACTTGAAGTCTTAGTAACACTCAGTTAAAAAAAAAAACATCAAAATCATTTCAGTAGCTATGGCGACATGCGCTTCTTGACACGATCACGCGGGAATGAGGTATTTTCCCGCCGTAAAAAGTATGCCTGTGTCCGTGCCTAGGATCCTATCTTTATATTAACCAAGTCTTATAAAAATCCGTTCAGACGTTAAGGCGTGAATGAGGTAAACTTTTAAAACAAACGATTAAAAATCACTAACTTAATTAGTTTTCTGCCTACTGCCTACGCCTTAAGTACGATGACGTGATCATTTTGATCTTATATCCTATTCTAAGTTACTATCTATCACCAAACCAAATTTCATCAAAATCCGTTCAGCCGTTTAGGCATGATAGAGCAAAACTCCCAGCAAAAACCATAAAAAAATCACTAACTCAATTCAGTTTTCTGCCTACTGCCTACGCCTTAAGTACAATGACGTGATCATTTTGATCTTATATCCGTTTTTAGGTAACCATCTATTACCTTACTAAATTTCATCAAAATCTGTTCAGCCGTTTAGACGTGAAAGAGCAAAAGTCCCAACAAAAACGACTAAAATCACTAACTCAATTTAGTTATCTGCCTACTGCCTACCCCCTAAGAACGATGGCGTGATTATTTATAGCCTATGACCATTTCTAGGTTATCATCTATCAAAATACCAAATTTCATCAAAATCCGTTCAGCCGTTTAGGCGTGAAAGAGTAACAGACAGACAGACAGACAGACAGAGTTACTTTCGCATTTATAATATTAGTATGGATTGTCGGGTTGGTCTAATGCTCGTTAGGTACGATAACAGATCACGAGGTTCTTGGTTCGATTTCTGGGTCGAGTCAAATATCGATATTGGGTTTTTCTGTTAAGAAATTCAGAATAAATACCCGAAGTATGGCAATTAGTTGTTTGCCTCGGAAAGCACTTATGCTTGATGTTTCTCCGATCCTGACAGATTACCCTCATATCGAACTTATGAGGAAAGGGAATAAAGAGTGTACCTGTATTTGCACACACACTTGTGCACCAAAATATTTCCCACACAAATGGCGTATCCGTTAAAATTATGAATTTTTATAACATTGACAGCGTCGTCTTTGTTCAGGTTGAGGAATAACTAAATGATAGATTGTATATTTCTGACTATCAGCATATTATTTTTGGGAGGGTCAGCGTAACCGTCTTTTTATATGCGACCCTGCAACCATACCTACCTAAACCACAATAAGGCCTTCGTATACGCTGCAATGATCATTGAGAGACGAAAAGTGCCCAAAACTTTATATGCAATAATGTTACTATAACAGATGGGCATATTTTTTGTCTATTTATCTTACAGATTTAGGCAATTGTTGATTTGTAAGTAACGAATAATAAAGTCAAACCTATCCTTGGTGACTAATGAGTTAGTAACTAACTCGTAATGAATAACTTGTTCCTCGGACCAGAAGAGTTTTCCTAATATACAAGTAACATTCCAATGAACCACGTCATATTCTCGGGAGTTATATCTCAAAGCAAAATTAAAATTAGTATTGTTTTCTATAATCCTTTTTATCATCAGAAATATTTGTCAAAGCATCCAAAATTTCTTGCGTAGCGCAAGGGTTACCTACAAGATTACTTACATGTTTTAGCCTACTGTCCTATATGTAGACCACCACTATTTGTATCGAATTATATCCAATGTCCAACTTGTTACGTCTACAAAGACTTTGTAAACAGTAAATAAAAGGTTACCGACAACAAATAAACACAGAAAAATAACAGTATCTTAGAAATTTTAAAATTTTATCTATACCTGTAATCTGATATTCTGTAACTCTCTTTTATTGCACACTTTTTAATGCAATATTATATGTAATTATCAATATAACTAGATTTTTCAATTTTTGTTACAAAAGAACATATGATTGACATTACTAATTACAAAAATAAGTAATGATATTTTTAGTAAATAATCTGTAATATTTTTTTATTTTTACCGTACTACATATAGGACGGTAGGTTTATCTGGGTTAATTAGTTTTAACGTTAAGATAATGAATGGTGAACTTTCACCATTCATTATCTTTTTATTATAGTTTACTTAAACTAAAATGAATAAAAATTTACAAGGTTTCTCAAGAAAGGCAAGTGCTACTTAGTAACATTTTTTTATTCTACTTGGGTGGCAAACAAGCATACACTACATACACTATGGACGCTTGCAATACCAGAATCATCACTTGCGTGTTGCCTACCCATTTTTTTACACCAGGGCCTTAAGATTGGAATATTCCAGTAATAGGAATAGGTGTCCTTCAAAACGCATCCCTAAATTAGTGCTGGAGACCTGCACTCACACATAGGAACGCGTAGTTATATGCGTAGTTATTTGGCTTTGGTCTTCTGTAAGGTGGAGGTCCTTCCCCAATCGGGCTTGCTCCCCAGTATGGTTGGTTATGGCTCTACTTCTCTTATATTACGTTATTCAAAAATAAATAGACTAAGCTATAGCTATTTAATGGTTGATCGAGATGAGGTCAAACTTCTGTATTGAGTTAATAGCCTTAATAATATACCTTAGAGAGTACTATTGAAACTTCTAACTAGGTAAACCTAGACAGAGCTCTTCAGTTTAGTAAGATAATGTTTCATCAGCTATAACTTGAAGTTGGGTAAGTGCTAAGGGCTATCAAGTGGATGGTCAGATCTGTTTGTTGTATGTTTACTTATGTAATCTGCAGTCTAGTCATTGTAAGTACTTAATATAGTACTAGCGACAAGTCCCGGGTGAACATTTATATAGTTTTCGTAGACAGACCTTAACTTAAAAAAATATAGCCTTGCTTTCTTTAGGTGAAAGTTTTTTTTATACTTCTTAGGTGCCAAACAAGCATACGGCCTGATGTTAAGCAGTTATCGTAGCTTATGGACGCTTGCAATGCCAGAGGTATCACTTGCGTGTTGCCAACCTATTTTTTTACACCAAGGCTTTAAGATGGGAGTATCCCTGGGATAGGAATACGTTTATTCCAAAACGCATTCCCAAATGAGCGCTGGAGACCTGTACTCACACACAGGAACACAAATACACCGCTGTGTGTAGTTATTTGGGTGTGTTCTTCTGTAAGGTGGAGGTCCTTTCCCAGTCGGGCTTGCTCTAGAGCAAGCCCGACTCACCCATTAAGAGAGGTAGGCAGCATTCACTAGTATGGTAACCCTACCTCCCGTAGTATAGTGCCCTGTTTTAAAAATCAGTCTCGCAATTATTGTTTGTAACGTATAAATTCAGTTCAATACAAATATTTCTTCTTTATAATATTAGTATAGCCTAACAACACAACAATTTTAGACTTCACTCTAGTAAGTTTAACTTTATTTTAAAACCAAAGATTTCAAACGTTGTATGTAATATTTTCTAAAATAATATTACGATTAAAGTACATTCTGACGTAAAAGCTTCGAAAACCTTTTCAAAATTCGCTGATGTTTTCTTTAACAAACAGTTGTCTACCCATGTCTATTTGTCTTGCCTTTAAATTCATTGTGGGTAAGAAAACGTTAGCTCTGGCTGTCCCGGATTTATCGCTCGGGGCTAATGTGTGGTCACTGCTTTGTGGGGAAACAAGATTTTTTAGTATTTGTTTGCATGTCGGATAGAAGATTAACCATATTATGCGATTGTGGATTCTTATCTTTATCCAAATTCATAAGAAAAGAAAGAAAAAACATTTATTTATGGACTGCTACAGGTCATTCAATTATAATTTTTTGGTCTGCAGGACGAAATCTGGTTCCTATCTCAACATAACGCTACGACTAAAAGCCGCAGTGCTGGTGTTCAGGTAAGCCCAGGGACATTACACACACACATTAACAAATAAATTAATAAGCTACTCCACTTGGAACAGGTCCTGTGTCGCGGGTAATTTTACAATCATGCAATTAACGTTCACAAAGTTCACTCAGACTCAGGACTACACACAATTTTTTGTCCCGTGGGGGAATTGAACCCACAACACGCCGCTTAGTGGTGAACAGCGAGGTAATCATTTAAGCCACTAAACCAACCGTGCAATCCAATTAAATTAAAGCGTTAATTTTAATTTCTGTAAAAAATGCAGCTGTATGTTGAATAAAAATTGGCAATTACCAAAAAAATCGACGGAAAAAGCAAATACAAGTGCACTTTAAATTCCCTCTTATTGTCCACTGGGACACGATCGATGAGCACTGGAGACATAGCAACAGTAGCCTGCACTCATACAAAAATGCACCCAGTATTTTTGTGTATGAGTGCAGGTTTCCAGTGCTTATTTAGAAATGCGTTTTTAAATAAACTCTTTTCCATCCCAAAGATACTTCATCATAAAACCTTACCAGTACCTACACACAAACGTAACTGCTTACCACACGGTGGTTCTTATGCTTGTTTGCTACCTAAATAGTATGAAAAAATGTGTTCAAAACACATCCACTCCACTAAGTGTATTTATTTTGCATTGGGTTCCTGTACAAGTTTCTCAAGTGGCGACCACATGCGGCGAAAATACAGCGTGATACGACCTCCAACTAAGTCTTCGAGTTATTTTATTTTTCCATACTTTACTAAAATCAGTAAAGCTCAAGTGGGACTGGGCCGGGCATGTTTGCCGCATGTCAGACAGTTGTGGGCAAAAATAACCACTATGTGGGTGCCAGAAAATGTCCAACGGCATCGTGGTAAGCCCAGACTCAGATGGCGGGATGAACTAGATGCGTACAGAAAATACTGGTCTATCTTAGCATAAGTTCGGGTTGAGTGAAAAAAGGAAAGGTAGGCCTTTGCCCTGCAGTGGGACAGTACAGGCTGAACATAATAATAATACTCTAGACCTCTGTTGTGATATTTTTTTATATACTACCTGGATGGCAAACAGGCATACGGCCCATCTCATCTAACGACTGTTTCCCAATAAATGGACAGATGGCATAATCAGTACTGCAGGAAAACACTGGATGCAGGGAGGCGTTTAGTAGTGGATGTCATAAGGCTGAGATCAAGATGAATCATTAACATTCTTAACTCTAAACTCATCATATATATTTAATGTATTTTTAATAGTACTTGAGTGGCAAACAAGCATATGGCCCATTTGATATTAGGAAGTTACCGTAGCCTAAGGACGCCTGCAATACGAGAGGTATCGCTAGTGCCCTAATTCTCCTAGAATGTGATTAGCTAATGTAAATATATGGTAACAATAAAATACCATAATTCAGTTTGCGTATTAATAATAGAGAGAAACGTAGCACACATTTGCGGTTATAATGTAAACATTTGTTGTTAATGAATATGTTAAAATCTTTATAATGCTTATCGAATTAAACGTGTTAATGTTTAATTCATTATAATTAAGTTTGCACTGCTATCCTTACTAATATTATAAATGTGAAAGTTTGTAAGAATGGATGGATGGATGGATAGATGGATGGATGGATGTTTGTTACGCTTTCACGTTAAAACTACTGAACGGATCTGGATGAAATTTGGCACAGAGATAGATTATGGTCTGGAATACCACATAGGCTACAGCTAGCTACTTTTTGCAGCGATAACCGACATCCACGCGGGCGGAGCCGCGGGATGTCGGTTATCGAGTAAAAAATGTTTCTATACAAAATTATAATCAAGTTAGCTGTTGCCCGCGTGAATGTCGGTTATCGCTGCAAAAAGTAGCCTATGTGGTATTCCAGACCATAATCTATCTCTGTGCCAAATTTCATCCAGATCCGTTCAGTAGTTTTAACGTGAAAGAGTAACAAACATCCATCCATCTATCTATCCATACATCCATCCATCCATCCATCTATGTGCCTATGTGTTATTCCAGACCATAATCTATCTGTGTGCCAAATTTCATCCAGATCCGTTCAGAAGTTTTTACGTGAAAGAGTAACAAACATCCATCTATCCATCCATCGATCCATCCATTCTTACAAACTTTCACATTTATAATATTAGTAAGGATTTAATATGAAAAAGACTAAGACTTTTATACTACTTGGGTGGCAAACAAGCACACGGCCCGCCCGATTGCAAGCATTTACCGTAGCCTATGGACGCTTGCAACACCAGGGGTGTCACTCGCGCGTTGCGGACCTTTAAAAAACCTTATAATTCCTTTCTTGTAGAACCGATGCTTATCTTTTGGGAAAATTTCGGCAGCGAGCTCATTCCACAACCTAAGTCCTAAGTTTTATACTTTTTTAATTTTTATACTTTTCTCACTAAATCCAGACTACATATAAATTATTGAACTATAAATATAAGATTACTACAAATCGTATTACATTTGTCGTATATAATATTCTTAAAGCTTTAATATTTAACTAGGTTTAATAAATCGTCTAGACGCTTAAGAGAACAATGACACTCCATTCGTTTAAGTTAGTAAAGTCTTATATCGTTTTATTACATCACGTAGATATAATAAAATATAATATATTTTTTTTTATACGAGATGGCAAACTAGCATACGGCCTACCTGATGTTAAGCAGTTACCGTAGCCTATATATGCTGACAATACTAGAGGTATCACTTGCGTGTTGCCGAACCATTTTTTTACACCAGGGCTTTAAGATGGAAGTAAAGGGTTACCCTTTTCTATCCCAGGGGAGATGGAAAAAGGTTTCTTTCAAAACGAATCCCTAAATTATTACCTGATACCTGAGATAAATACACGTTAAAAGTCGGTCCCGACTGTTATCAGTCGTTAGATCACGACAGAGGCCTAAATATGGGCGATCTAAATAAGTCTGTCACCAGGTTGGCCACTAACCAAACGATGAGAAGAAGTGGCAAACTGCCTTTGACTGGCTTATTTGTCTGGTGGTTATTAACACCGACTGCCACCCCGGAGGTTGTGGGTTCAAACCTGTACTGTGAGTACAGGTCTCCTTTTTTATCTAAGGGAAAACCCTGGTGTAAAAAATGGGTCGGCAACACGCAAGTGATACCTCTAGTATTGTAAGCGTCCATAGGCTACGGTACATCAGGCGGGCCACAATAATTAAGATTCCCTACCTCTTTTATAATATAATCCATACTAATATTATAAATGCGAAAGTAACTCTGTCTGTCTGTCTGTCTGTTACTCTTTCACGCCTAAACGGCTGAATGGATTTTGATGAAATTTGGTATGGTGATAGATGATAACCTAGAAATGGTCATAGGCTATAAATAATCACGCCATCGTTCTTAGGGGGTAGGCAGTAGGCAGATAACTAAATTGAGTTAGTGATTTTTAGTCGTTTTTGTTGGGACTTTTGCTCTTTCACGTCTAAACGGCTGAACAGATTTTGATGAAATTTAGTAAGGTAATAGATGGTTACCTAAAAACGGATATAAGATCAAAATGATCACGTCATCGTACTTAAGGCGTTGGCAGTAGGCAGAAAACTGAATTGAGTTAGTGATTTTTTTATGGTTTTTGCTGGGAGTTTTGCTCTATCATGCCTAAACGGCTGAACGGATTTTGATGAAATTTAGTTAGGTGATAGATAGTAACCTAGAAAAGGATATAAGATTAAAATGATCACGTAAGGCTTAAGGCGTAGGCAGTAGGCAGAAAACTAATTAAGTTAGTGATTTTTAATCGTTTGTTTTAAAAGTTTACCTCATTCACGCCTTAACGTCTGAACGGATTTTTATAAGACTTGGTTAATATAAAGATAGGATCCTAGGCACGGACACAGGCTACTTTTTACGGCGGGAAAATACCTCATTCCCGCGGAAATCTAGCGTGATCGTGTCAAGAAGCACATGTCGCCATAGCTACTGAAATGATTTTGATGTTTTTTTTTTTTAACTGAGTGTTACTAAGACTTTAAGTTAGTATTTGATTACTTTTCTAACTTAGAGGGTCGGTAGGCGCCATAATTTAGGGAATTTATGATAAAATTTTGATGCAACTGTCTTTATTTAACAGTTTTACTTGGATCGGAACTTAGCGACATTCCATCACACTACTTAACTTATAGGGTAGGAAGGTACCAAAATTCAGACTACTTTTTACTTCGGGAAAATATCTCATTCCCACAGGAACCTATACACAGCTACCTATCTACAACATTAAAACTCTGTCTAGAATCACATTACGCCAAAACTATTGATCTGATTTGTATACGATTTTTTATTCAACTGACTGTTACATTACATACAGATAAAATCTAATTACCTACACCACAGAAATTGTTGGATGCTCCCGGAGGCACGGGAACAACCTTTCTTTTAAACTTGCTTTTAGCGCAAATCCGAAAAGATAAAGGAATTGCTGTAGCAGTTGCCTCTTCCGGGATAGCCGCCACTCTGCTCAATGGTGGTCGAACGGCACATTCGGTGCTTAAACTGCCATTAAACTTAGCCCATGAAGAAATGCCAGTCTGTAATATAAGTAAAAACAGCGCGCGTAGACGTATGTTGCAGCAATGTAAATTATTAGTTTGGGATGAGTGTACTATGTCCCATAAAAGAGCAATTGAAGCTCTAGATCGGACTTTGAAAGACATCAAGAGTAATCCAAATATCATGGGGGGGATGGTGGTACGTTTAGCGGGTGATTTTAGACAGACTTTGCCGGTTATCACTAAAGGCACCCCTGCAGATGAAATAAATGCGTGTTTAAAAGCGTCAACGTTATGGGTGCACGTAAAAACGTTTTGTCTGTCTACAAATATGAGAGTGCAACTACACAATGATGTACAATCTGGACAATATGCTGCTGCTCTTCTTAAAATTGGAGAAGATCGTATGGCAAAGGATGGTAATGGCATGATTACATTGGATCGTGAATTCTGCAATGTTGTGCATAATCCAGATGATCTAAATAACTTCGTCTATAGCGAACTGCTAACTAATATGAGGAATAGAGAATGGTTATGTGAAAGAGCAATTTTAGCGCCGACGAATGAAATGGTGGGACAGATAAACGAGCAAATTATGTCACGCGTGGAAGGTGATATTGTTGAGTTTCTCTCTGTAGACACTGTAATGGATACTGAACAAGTAACATCATACCCTGTAGAATTTCTTAATTCTTTAGAACTGTCGGGAGTACCTTCACACAAACTGAGGCTGAAAGTAGGCGTTCCTGTCCTTTTGATGCGGAATTTAGATGCACCAAGACTGTGTAATGGCACACGGTTGCAAGTAACACACCTCGGTCGCAATATTGTAAAAGCAATCATTATGACTGGAATGGCAAAAGGATAGAACGTTTTAATCCCCCGTATACTCATAATTCTGACAGATTTGCCATTCCAGTTTAAGAGATTACAGTTTCCGCTGAAAATCGCATTCGCTATGACGATAAATAAAGCTCAGGGGCAAACATTAAAAGTAGCCGGCATTAATTTAGAAAAGAGTTGTTTTTCTCACGGACAATTATACGTGGCTTGCTCACGTGTTTCAAGTCCACAGAATCTCCATGTGTTGGCCAGAGAGGGAAAAACAAAGAACATAGTTTACAAAATGTACTACAGTAATAAGGCCTCTTATTTTTAGCTTCCTACATTATTATACTACTTACATTAAGTTAGTACTTCCTACGCAGACGATGTTGCGGATGTCACACTGTCTAACATCGGGGGTTGGCAGGTAGGTAGTTAGTAGTATTTTAAACCGATTTACATTATTTACTTTTTATATTTACTAAGGAAACATTCGGAGCTATCCATTATGTAGCTTAGGTTGCTTTTGAACAAATTTTGATGTGAAGTTGAGGACTGGAACACGATAGTGGGACATTGTTGCAGGGGGACTTACAGCCGGGAGAAAACAAAAAAACTTATGCGGACGAAGTCGCGGGTAAAAGCTAGTCTCTTATAAATGTTTATTATTGTTTTAAATATTTAATCAAATCTGGTTCTATGTTCGTCTATTTTTTTAACGATATTTATGTCATTTATTGAACTGATTCTAAATATTCTTTTCCCGACTTTAAATAGGCAACCAAATGGTACTAAAACACGTTCAATTATTATCTGTAAAAATTGTTTATTTCATGCTTTTCAGCAGAATGGGAATTTCACACACGTCTACCTACCCATTAAGCAAAAAGCTTATTGCTGAACACAGCAAATTTATTTTAATCCAATCTCATTGTAATAAACAATTGCGCACAAATAACTAATTGAGGTTTATCACAAAGGGAAATAATTTACTGTAATAGAAAACTAATTACGCACAAAATACAAAGTAATTTGACTGCATGGTTCAGTGATTTAACAGCCCCACCATTAACCATTACGTGATGGGACGAAAAATTGTTTAATTCATAGATAGATACAAAACTCTTTGTTGTACACCAAATGATTTTTCCGAGCCTAGGTGTATTATATGACTGCTATAGTCGAAACTTTTCTCTCTAACTCCTCCTATTTACTTCTGATTAAATTCGTTGCGGGGTCCAAGACAGAAGGTTTAGTTGTCCACGGGACGCATGAGTGTCAAAACTCGGTGTATCAGTTGGTTACTCCGCTGTTAACCCTGGCTCATAGGAGTCACAGCGATGGGCATGTGGGTCGGATTGTCCCGATGCTATAGTCGAAACTAGATTAGATAAAAATCAGTAGGAAAATATTACGACGTTGCCAAGTCGATAAGTCCATTAAACCCAAACAAGAAAGAAGAAGTGAATTTCCAAATACAAACACTCGCTCCACATATTACATAATCTTTCCAAACTTCACATTATCCAAATCAATTCAAGTTCTCCAAACTTCCACATCAAATATATGCACAAACATCTTCGAGAGCATCTCTTTACACAAAACTTTAATACGCGAACCGTACGATATACAAAATAGCAAACTTCACAGATCATAACATACCATTACCAACATAACAAAGTAAACAACGAAAATGATTGTGCCAACATAAGAGAATCTAACGCGAACAAGCTTCCTTAGAAATTCAATATTGAAGTTTGTTTGAAAATGGAATTATACTAACAGTAATGTCGAACTTTTGTAGGCTCTGCAAAAGTTTTTGTTTCGACTGACATAAGTAGGAATATCACACATAAATCTGAATTTGTTTGCTTATATTCTTGTTTATATCATTTGCAATCTGGTAAGGCTTGTAAACCAATAATACAAATTGTTATTATGTTGGCAGAAACTTGTTTCACTGTAGTTGTTTGTGGAATATTGTGTAGAAGTAAAAAATATATATAGGCACACCATACTACCGATATACTATCGAGCAAGCCCAACTGGAAAAGGACCTTCGTTTTGAAAGAAACATTTTCGTATTCCAGGGATACTCCACCTTTAATTCCTCATGCAAAATGGGTTGGAAACACGCAAGTGATAGCTCTGGTATTGCAAGCGTCTATAGGGTATGGTAACTGCTAACCATTAGGTTGGCCGTATGCTTGTTTGCTACCCAATTAGTATAAAAAATACATATTTCTACTAAGTAACATGTACTTTTTATCTATAATATAATATTATAAAGCTGAAGAGTTTGTTTGTTTGTTTGGTTGAAGCGCTAATCTCAGAAAATACTGGTTCGATTAGAAAAAATCGTTTTTTGTTGAATAGTGCATTTATCTCGTGAGATATGTTGCAAAATCGGGAAAAATATTCCAATTTACCACGCGGGCGAAGTCGCGGGCGATCCCTAGTTATATAATATAGTAGACAACGGGTCTTAATCGTGTAATGTTGAAAGTTTAAAAACAATGTTGTTATTCTGTAAAACACTTACCGAGTTTATAATAGGCTTAGATGACAGACATACATCCTACTTCTTCTTTGTGTTAAAGGTACATCGTGTATTTAAATTTTACAAGCCCAGAATTTGAGCCTATCAAGACTTGCTATTCCAGTGTCGAAAAATGTAACAACAAAGTTTAGTGATAGATATACTATACTATAAAGAGGTAAAGTTTGTGACGTTGTAGGGGGTAATCTTTGAATCTACTGAACGGCCACGATATTTGTGAATGTCATCCTACTAATATTATAAACGCGAAAGTTTGTAAGAATGTATAGCTGTATTATTGTTACTCTTTCAAGCAAAAACTACTAAACGGATCTGGATTAAATTTGACTTAGTGATAGATTATATTCTGGAATAACACACAGGCTACTTTTTATTTCGAAAAAAATCTCTGTTCCCGAGGAATTGTACTTGCGGGCATAGCCGCGGGTGAAAGCTAGTAGGGCATATTTTATTGTCAAAAATATAACAGGATCTCGGGAAATACCACCCATGCAAAGCCGGGGCGGGCGATTAGTTTAAAATAATTCTCTTTAAATGTTCACTGGCAATCTATACTTGATTTATATTATATTTGTTTGTCATCCCAGCTTTAGAGTAAATAATTACATTCTTTCTTCCGACATACCATACCAACTAAGACAATAAAGATTTTTATACGGAGAAGTTCCTTTTCTGTTTGCAATAATGTAAAAATGCCGACAAAGCATTAAAAATGTGGGATTTTCTTTCATTCTTTAAAAATAGACAATTCCTCGCTAGGGATCAAAGGCCTTGTGTTGCGAGGGACTTTTTATCTTAACACACAAATTACACTCAAACTGTGAATAAACATTTATAAATGATACAAAGTGTCGTGGTCTGACAGATCACTGCTTACCATCAGATGGGCCTTATACTAGTTTTTTTAAGACAACTTCCGAACTAGGGAACAAGCCTTGCGTCCTGGAGGACTTCACAAACGGATTCAAGGATACAAATTAAACCCAGACTCAGAACAAAGTTTTTGCCCCGTGTGGGAACGGTCGGTGCAATTGAACCGAAACTTCGTGTAACAAAAGTAATGAAACCTTCAAATTATTACGTGATTTGAACCTACGACCTCCGGCATGGCAGTCGGTTTTAATAACCACCAGACAAATAAGCCAGTCAAAGTCAGTTTGCCACTTCTTCTTATCATTTGGTTAGTGGCCAACCTGGTAAAAGAGTTATTTAGATCGTCTTTAGGCCTCTGTAGTGATCTAACGACTGATATCAGTCGGGACCGAGTTTTAACGTGCCCTCCAAAGCAGGAAGACGCTCAGATGAAATACCACTTATGCGGTGACCCATCTATAGGGTTACCGCGCCCTTAGTAGCTTAACCCGCTGATCGTTTGCCGAACAGCGAGTGCACCTAGCTATGAGCGCCACTTAAGTAGCATAAAAAACCTTATCTCCTTTATAAATGTGAAACTAGAATATGTAAACAGTTCGATTTTGAGTTATTACTAAATATCAATATGATCATCATCAACTCAGCCAAAAGACGTCTACTGCTGGACATAGGCCTTCCCCAAGGATTTCCACAACTCTCGATCCTGAGCCGACCTTGTCCATCGGTTGCCCGCAACCTTTACCAGGTCGTCGGTCCACATTTTTGGAGGCCTGCCCACGCCTTGTCTTCCAGTCCGTGGTCACCACTCTAGAACCTTTCTGCCCCAACGGCCATCAGTTCCGCGAGCTATGTGCCCGTCCCATTGCCACTTAATGGAGGCAAATCAATATGATACTCAATAGGAAACTAGGAATTACAAATATGATTGCAGACAACGTTGCCAATTAACAATCTCGTTATGCGTTTGAACAATGGGACTCACATTTCATTCGTGTTTTGAAAAAATGATATTTATTTTCCAATTAACCATACCATAACAAAGCATTACCAATTTTTTCGCCTTTTTTCCCAATGGTTTAGGTAGAGGTATAGACTTTCACGTTTTGCCAGTTATTGACTCGCCTGTTGGTCTGAGTTTTAGGTCGTTTCGCCCGCCATTTGTTCGCCCAAACGGGCCAGACGACCAAATTACAAAATTTAAAATATTTGATTGGTCGTTTTGCCCGATGGAAGATTAATTACTTTTTATGTACAGACACCATTAAAATCTGTCTCTACATGAAAGTAATAAAACCTGTATCGGGCGAAACGCCCAATCAAATATTTATTCAAATATTTAAACGCATCCCTAAATGAGCGCTGGAGACCCGTTACCGTAGACACAGGAACACAACTACACCGCTGTGTGTAGTTATTTGGCTGCGGTCTTCTGTAAGGTGGACGTCATTCCCCAGACGGGCTTGCTCGCTAGTATGGTGCCCTACCTCTCGTAAAGTCTATAGCAATATACTGGCCAAATTTCCTGACTCTGTGCTGCTATACATATACTCGAATATGCAATATATTATTAAAATCATACTTAAATATATAATCATGTCTATCTGGCATTATTAACTTCTCGAATTGTTTGTCCTTATTACAATTAATGGCGTGGGTTTAAGATGTAAGTGGCGAAAGCAAAATAAACCTTCATTATGCCTCGACGAGAAAATAAAGGATATATTAGCTATATAATGCATGACACACATTAAATTGAGCTAATCTGTAGAAATAAATGTATTTGCAAAAAAAAAGAGTTATTATTATTTATAAAATCTTCTTGTGTCCAGTTTCTTAGAAAGTAAATTCAAGGCACAAGCGCAACATCACAATTATAATATTATGCGAGTAATGAAGCTATGATAATTCTGTAACATGGCGGTACTTCCCCAGATGGGCGTGCTCGCTTGTATAATTATGTCGTTTTTATATCTTGTTAGATTATTTATTAAATATTTTATAATTACATAAATACAATACGTATTATATTTGTGTAGTTTTTTTTATTAGAGTTCAATTCTAATTAGTGTAAATATAGTTTTAGTTATAAATTACATTTAAATCTTGATTTGATATATTGTAAAATAAATAATATATTATATTAAAATTGAAATCAAAGTTATTTCTGTTAAATAAAAACGTAGACTTGAAATCGATTTGCTTTTTATAATATTTATAATTATGTAAATGAGAGAATAAATTTCCCGACAATGTCAGGCGTATTTAAAATTGTAATGTAATCTTCTAAACACGGTTGTAAACGAATGTTTTCCGGCGTTTAATATTCAAAATCTTTGTAATTTTAAGTAGTAAACAAGATACCGCCTGGAGAAGAATCTCCACCTTACAGAAAACTAGAGCTAAATAACAAAATGTAAGGCCGTTTACAAGTATAGATATCTATTTGTATAAATTTAATTAGAATGATAACTCCCACACTATGGAACTAGCCTTGTGTAGCGGAGGACTTTATAAACATACAATTTACGGATACAAATTACACCTAGGCTCGAGGTAAACATTTACAGATCAAGAAAAAGAAAGAAAGAAGAAAGAAAGAAGAAAGAAAAAAAAATTGCTCTTACAAAAACATAAAATTATACTCAAACATAAAATAAAATTTATAGCAAATAAGGTTTCAGCGTAAGCTCGAATGTTGTGGCCTGGACCACAACGCTGGTATTCTCGCAGGACCTAATGACTACCTATGAGTGACGACGGAATGGTCCAAATTATCATAATTGTATTTTAAACGCTATTTCCTGTACATACTAAATAATAAATGTAAATATGTATTAGATTTATGTAGAAAACAATCGAAATATAAATGAATATATAAATGTAATATAATTATAAATAACATTGTGCGATAAGTGCAATATGGATAAATTACATAAATCTATACTAATATTATAAAGCTGCATAGTTTGTTAATTTGTTCGGTTGAACGAGCCAATCTCAGAAAGTACTGGTTTGATTAAAAATATTCTTTTTTTTTTGAATAGTGCATTTATCCAGGAAGGCGAGCAGTAGTGAGATATGTTGCAAAATGGTGAAAAAATTCCAAATTACCATGTAGACGAAGTCGTGGGCAACCCCTAGTAAATTGATAAACTTATCGTACACGTTTCCGAACGCACTTGACTGTGACTGTAATCATCATCACACAAGGATCGGAGCAAGATTCGAACCTGTGCACCTCTTGGGTTCCGGCTCACTACCAATTGTGCTATCCGAGTTCCTACTCCTGAGTTTGAATTGGTCCACTGCACTGTTTCATCATCTCATACACTTGGAGGGATATTAGTCTATTATTATACTGCACTGTTTAATACGTCTTGATGTGACGTCAGCATGTATATTTAAGTTAATTGCATAACTTAATTTAATAAAAAATGCAAAAAAAAAAAAATATTTTCTGCATTACAAAGTACCAAAAAAATAACAAACAAATATGATTCACAGCCTAAATCTAGCTTAGTTTTAGGCAGTGTATAGGCTGTCTTTGTTATTGCCCATTCCCTTTATCCTAATACTAATCCTGTCTACAATGCTTTTGCTACATAAAAAAACCCAATCATAACATATTAGAAAAGGTACGAAAGTCTTTTATGAGAAGCTTCGGCAATGAATGGCCGTTGACTATTTCAATCGTGGCAGATTTTAGCCTATCTCGTGTTGCCTCGTGTGTAGAGTATCCCTGGGATAGGAATACTTTTATTTCAAAACGCATCCCTAAATGAGCGCTGGAGACCTGTACTCACACACAGGAACACAACTACACCGCTGTATGTAATTATTTGGCTGTGGTCTTCTGTAAGGTAAACTTCCCCAGTCGGGCTTGCTCACCAGTAAAATAGCGCTAGCGTCGAACAGCTAAAAAATATGACATAATTTATAATAGACAGAATACATATCAAGGTTTTGTGATGGAGTATCTAAGGAATAATTAAATTTAAAATTTAATTGAAAACCTATTATTTAATGAGCACTGGAGATCTTCACTTACAAACAAAAACACAACTACACTGCCATATATGTATATGTAATTATTCGGCTATAGACGACGGAAGTAATTCACAATGAAGGTAGTTGCAAATTAAATAGAGAAATCCGACAGTGCTTTATAATGAAAATAAAATTTATTTTCCCATCACAGGGTGAATAGGATTAATATATTATTCTAAATGCAATTATCAAATAAGCTTTTTAATATAATTCTTGTACTAGCTGTTGCCCGCAGCTCCGCCCGCAAGAATGTCGATTGTCGCTGTAAAAAGTAGCCTATGTGTTAATCCATACCATAATCTATCTCTTTGCCAAATGTCATCCAGATCAGTTCAGTAGTTTTTACGTGAAAGATTAACAAACATCCATCCATCCATCCATTCTTACAAACTTTCGCATTTATAATATTAGTAGGATATATATCATAGTCCTTTTTTGTAATAAAGAATATGAAATATAACTGTAAACGTTAAAAAAACAATATTAAAACAAGGAGTCATAAAGCTTTATGTCTTTTATACAAAACTTATTTAAAATGCCTCATATTAATCCAGCTTTAGTAAGGTTCAACAAAAAGAACTAATGCGATACCAACGTAAGCCGTAATCACCCTAATGACTTATAACATCGTCATCTTCCAATTCACTGAATCCTAAAAAGGCCAGCCTACATTTTTCCTTTATACTGAAATCAACGTAAAAATTATTCTTCCGTGATGGCTACACAAAAGAGTAATGTAATTTTAATGGAACCTTGGATTCTTTTCAGATAACCCAAGAATTTTAAAAACGATTCTTCTAAGTAATCATTTTTTTACGTAAGTATACAACCCTAATCAACCTGGGTTATTTAATTACTTGGAAACAAAAAAATCCAGAGCAACATACCCCAACCGTTTAAATGCCTAACCCGCTTAAATACCCTAAAAATGTCGGAGATAATTACACAATTCATCATTGTCATGTGCTCGAATATATTTCAGAAGCTTTTTGTATTAGTTGCCTTTTTGTATCCCAGGTGATTAAAACGAAAAATAAATCTGAAATGTAATTTTGTTTGTCTAATTCAACCGCATAAATATTTATCTGACTCAACTTTCTAAAGTATAAAAGAATTTTATTAACCATGTGTTGCAGGAAATGGCTTTGAAATTTTTCCTCTGCAGTAGCTGCGTAGCTTCGTAGCCCCTCTACGCTGTAGCTGTCTACGAGAGAGCACGTATAATAAATCTTTATGTATGATTGTTACATTATTCAACTAAAATTTAGTTGTACGATATTCTTGTCACGATTTGACAATAAAGGCGACATAACCTGTGGTTAGGCAGATTACTTGAATGGAAAAAAAAATAACAAAACCCATTATCGTAACATTACGAACTCGCAATAACACGGAACATTAATGAGGTAGAAGCCAAGTCAACGTCAAAAAAATCCTATTAGCTAAAGAAACTCACGTTTTGTGCCTTCCATCGGCTGTGCATATTCTCTGAGCAGAATTCCAGGACAACAATAAAAGTCACAAATCACGAAATTGGAACATAAACACCGTTCGAGATTTGAAATTCACGCACTCGCGGCCGATCGCGATCGGGAAAGATCGGATGGGTTCGTAAGCGGCGGCGTCCGTACGTCTTGACGGTCGGACGGCGAATGCCTAGCCGGTCTGCAGGTGGGAAGCGCGTCGCGGGAATAGCCTGTCGCTCCGTGATATATACGGATCGGGAGGACATTTCTTGTAATTTGAGTTGACTAATAAATATGTACGACTGTAGTATGGGACGGTATTTTATACAATGCTTACCTCTGTGTGAGTGGCTTCACATTACTTTGCTTCGATACAAGGACAAATTGAATTCTGTAGCTTTAGAGGACGTATTAATTTTATAAGCTTTGTTTCCAAGTTCGTTATATTGAAACAAATAGGTATATTGCTGCTCTAATAGTTATTAAAATGTATTTATATTGCAAGACAGTCAATATCTTTGTGTAAAAAAAATAATATGTTAAATGCCTTGTTCAAGAGGGGTAGACAGAAGTGTATGATAACAATATTTTGCCAGTTATTTTATTGTTCATGTAATCCTACTAATATTATAAATGCGAAAGTTTGTAAGAATGGATGGATGGTTCGATGGATGTTTGTTATTCTTTCACGTAAAAACTACTGAACGGATCTGGATGAAATTTGGCACAGAGATAGATTATGGTCTGGAATAACACATAGGCACTTAATTTTTACAGCCATAACCGACATCCACGCGGGCGGAGCCGCAGGCAACAACTAGTAATATATAAGCCTATTGCCATAAACTGGGCACAGTGCCAGACTCAGGGATGATATGGCTTAAACCTAGGACCTCAGTAAGGCAGTCATTACTGCACCATCTAGATAGCATTTGTTCCCTTGCCATTTACCACTTGACTGAGCGGGACAAAATTGTGTAAATTTCAAACAGTTATTCTGAGTCTCAAAGTTCTTTGTGTTCATTAAATTTATATTGACACTTGGGGTCACCCGCGACTTCGTCCGCATGGTAATTTGGAATATTTTCCCCGATTTTGCAACATATCTCACTACTGCTCTGCTCCTATTAACCATAGTGTGATGTTATATAGCCTATAGCCTTCCTGGATAAATTTAATGCACTATTAAAAAAAAAAGATTTTTTCTAATCGCACCAGTTTTTTCTGAGATTAGCGCGTTCAACCAAACAAACAAACGAACTCTTCAGCTTTATAATATTAGGTAGGTGATAGGGTTTATGCGAGAGTTTACTTGTAATGTTGAACAAAAAACCAAAACAATAATTTCAATGCAAAATGATTTTTAATTGCCTTTATATTGGGTCTAAAATCAGTATTTCATCTTTAATCATCATATAAAGTAAACACAGCATAACAATACAATAGTAGTATAACTATGCTAAACATACGTATTGTGAATTGAAGTGTAATAAGGCGATATGAAAGGTCAAACTTAACTATTCAAGTTTTCCAGGAATCAGACAGTGATTGACAAAGTTCGTAAATAAATTATAAAGTTCTTGCGTATTTGGTAGAACAGACTTTAGTTCAAAGTTTGAACTGTTTGGCCAATTATTTGTAAGACTAAAAACTGACCTATCTAACTAGTTAAATAATAAGTATCTGTATCATAAATGTAATTGGTGTACAATAAAGAGTTTTCTATTCTATTCTTTTCTAGCTAAATATATTAATTATTTCGTGTATGCTTTACGGTAAAAGCCCGTTCGCACTTGTCAACATAACTACCCTACTGTGTGTAGTTATATGGCTGTGGGCTTATGTAGAGAGCCGGTTTTTGCCAGTCGGACTTGCTTGTTTGTATACCAATCTCTATTAATAATACAAATTATATCACCTTGAATATTGTTGAATAAAAATATTTTTAAAACATCTCTACCCACCCTAAAAAGGCATCACGGCATAACTGAACTCATTTTTTTGTTTCCAACAAGTCTTTAGATATAATTTGACTGCCTCGGTGGTCCAAAGGGTGCAGTATGCGCCTGCTGTGCACTGAGTCTGGGTGTAATTTGTGTCCGTTAATTGTATGTTTGTAAAGTCCTTGTTGAGCTTGTTCTCTAGTGCGGGAGTTGTCTTTTTAAAAAAGAGAAAAAAGAAAGAAAAAAATAAATAACGAAGTCGAAACCTACAGATATTTAAACTCTAAATTAACACATTAACAACATTATGTTGTTTAAACAGTATAAGCCTAAATTTTCTCATGACGTAAAATAAATCTTCAAAGTATGTTTAATACTAACAAGTCCTATATAATATTTAACCAGTAGAGTGACCATGATTTAATGAGATTCATAATTTATTATATTATTTTGCCGATAGTCATTTATTTTTCTCAATGTGTCAAGCCAAAATTTTTTTAAAGACCAAAATTATGGAACAATTCCGAGGAATTTTAAAGAAATACAATTCACGGACTACGAGTAAGTACAGCCTTCAAACAAACATTTATTAGTCACAAAAAGTTTTATCCCGTGTGTGAATTGAACTCATAAAACCACAGGCAAAGTAGTATATGATGAGTCTACTACTAAAACTAATAAACCAACCGTGCAGTCAAAAAATATGTAATAAAATAGACTTTAAAATAAATATTTATCACTGCAAAAGAAAATATCAAAAATAAAATTGTGGATTCAAGATTTGTTTTCAAAATCTGATGTTATCAAGTTGCCGAGTTTTCAATGATAACGAAAAGCGAGAGTCTGTTAAAAGTAGCAAAAGTTTTTACAAAATACAGGAAGGCACTTATTGTATACATTTTATCTATAGGCTACGGTAATTGCATAAAACACCCACCATCGTTTTCCACCTAAATGGTAAAAGTAACTTTTCAATATTATGCAATACAGTTCACACACACACGTATAATAAATATAAAGTCCTACTCTTTCATTTATCATAGTCAACGTACACTCAAGTTAATTAATCTTTTCAATCAACTAGGTTAATTAGAAATCCTGAGCATATTTATTGGGTTTCTCGATCATTCAGACTATTATATCACAAAAATGTTTTATTGACATATTTTAAGGGTTTTAAACTGTTTTAAAATAAAGTTTGATTGAATTATTTTAATGAAAATCTTAAGCATTCGTGATATTAGATTTTATTTGAATAAAATGGAGACATGTCGCGTGATATTCATTATTATAATTTTTTTATACTACTTGGGTGGCAAACAAGAATATGGCCCGCCTGATATGTTAAACAGCTACCGTAGCCCACGGACGCTTGCAATACCAGAGGTATCACTTGCATGTTGCCGACCCATTTTTCTTTACATCAGGGCTTTATGATGGAGTATCCCTGGGATAGGACAACGTTTCTTTCAAAACGCATTCCTAAATAGGCGCTGGAGAACAGTACTCATACACAAAAACTTAACTACACCGCTGTGAAGTTATTTGGCTGTGGTCTTTTGTAAGGTGGAGGTACTTCCCCTGTTGTGCTTGCTCGCTGGTATGATGCCCTATCTCTTATTTATTTTATTCAAACTTTATTTATGAATTACCTACATTCTACTATGATAGAGATATGTTTAATATCTGCTGAAGAACTTAAGGTCGCTGGAGCACACAAGTCCTAGAATGGAGACCGCAACATGGATATAAATTGAGACGCCTGCCGGCCAGATGGACCGAGGATTTTAAGAAGTTTGCTGGGATAGACTGGATATGGAATACGAATAGACTGCAAAGAGACGGTAGTTGTGGCTCTAATTTACATTCTCGTGGAGACCGATACTTATAGGAACACAACTACAATTAAGAATAAATTTATTAGGCTGCGGTCTTCTGTAAGGTGGAGTTCTCTAGAGTCTTTCTCAGTCCTGCTTGCTTGCATGGAACCCTATCTCTCCTAATAATGTAAGTCAAATAATTGTAAAATATTGTTGTAACAATTAGTATATTTTGTGTGAAAGGTAGTATTTAACTAATTTTGTTTATCTTCTATGTTCTCTCTCCTCAGCCAAAACATATAAAGTTTACGCACTTATTAATCAAAGTATTAAGAGGAATCAATAACTGTACACCGATTAATAGGTTCAGAACACACGATAGAAACGTTCAATCGTTTTTTCCTAAACGTTCACGTCCTATCCCAGAAAAATCCTATCAATACCCTTGTATTTATTCTTGGGTTGGCAACACGCAACTTATGCCTTTGGTATTGTAAGCGTCCATAGGCTACGGTAACTGCTAACCATTAGAAGAGCCTTATGCTTGATTGATTTAAGTAGTACAAAAAAACAGCTTTACCGCTGTATCTAACTTTATTCACATAAAAACCGAAAGATATAATGTAAACGATTTAAACTCTGTAAAATTTTAATTACAGAGTATAAACTTGTTAATAAAAGTTTTATAAAGTAAATGTATTAACATTTAATGAAAACTATTTATATTTATTCTTTTTCTAGTTGTTAACTCAAACTGTGTTAATCAAGTTCTACATAACTAGCCGCGCACACCAATTCACACGGGTGGTATTTCCCGGGGTCCCGTAATGTTATTGTCAATAAAATATACACTAACAAATAACGTGCCTTTTTATTCGTACAATATATTTTTTTAATTGGTTCAGTAGATCCAGAGCTTACCCGCTAGAACTACGCAAACTTACAAACTTAACCTCTTTATAATATACATATAAGTAGTATAGATTTTAAAAAGTCAAAGTCATTTAGATCAAACACATGATACTTATGAACGACATGAAAAACAAATGTAAGCATATTTTCTTTATATACTAACAAATGTGACAAATAAGCGTATGGTCCAGACAATGATAGCTGCTTACCATCAGAGCCCCAATTCTGCTAATTTACGGATGGCACAATTGAATCTCAATTGAATTTCAGTAGCATTTTTGGTGTTAAATTATTTAGCAATATACCCAAAACGTAAAACCAAAAATGCTAATAATTTAAGACCAATGGTTTTTCAACCATTGGTCTTAAATTAAATAGCAAAATACCAAAAATGCTACTGAGATTCAATTGAAATTAAATAATGCCATCCGTAAATTAGTAGAATAGGGGCCCAGGCGATGGTAAGTAGCTATCGTTGTCTACAGACACTTGCAATACCACGACTATTATCAATAACGGCGTACGTGACAGTCCTTCTGCAGATATCTTTAGAAGAAGAACAAAAGAATATTTACCTCTTTACAATATTAGTATAGATTACTTTATGTTTAATAATGAATTAATAAATGTATTTAGAATTATAAAAGCACTATATTCACTAGTTGTATGGGTGCTATAGAACAGGCTCTTTTTTATACTACTTAGGTGGCAAACAAGCATACGGCTTATCTGATTTTAAGCAGTTACGGTAGCCTATGGACGCTTGTAATACCAGAAGTATCATTTGCGTGTTACCAATCCATTTTTTTACACCAGGGCTTTATGATGGGAGTATCCTTGTGATGGGAATACACTTCTTTTAAAACGCATCCTTAAATGAGAGCTGGAGACCGGTATTCACACACAGGAACACAACTACATCACTCTTTGTAGTTATTTGGCTGTGGTGTTCTGTAAGGTGGAGGTCCATCCCCATTCGGGCTTGCTCGGTAGTATGGTGCCATACTTATCTTTAAGCTCTGTCTATTTTGGGAACAGAAAGCCGTGTGTGAGTTTTAAAAATAGGATGGGATGACTTAGCAAAGTTGCGTCAAAGTCAAAGCAAAGTCATTCTAACTGTTGAGTATTCCATAGCAACGCCCTTGAGTTAAGAACCCGATTCTCCTGTTCGCAGTTTGATTGAAATATCACCTTAAAAAGGGGTGTAATGTAACACTCTTAATTCGTCAGTGACAGAGGTGAAACTTAATATCAGGGGGGAAATATGAGATCGTAACCCTTTCTGTAACATTATTAAGTAAAGTATAATCTATACTTCTATACTTAATATTATAAACCTGAAGATTTTGTTTGTTTGTTTGGTTGAACGCGCTAATCTCAGAAAGTACTGGTTCGATTAGAAAAAGTATTCGTTTGTTAAATAGTGCATTTATCCAGGTAGGCTAAAGACTAACATCACGCTATGATCAATAGGAGCGGTTCAGTAGTGAGATATATTGCAAAATCGGGGAAATGTACGTTTCAAGTTACCACGCGGGCGACCTCTAGTATTATTATAATTTGACTTTACGTTTAGATGATCACCTGCAAGGTGATCATATTAACACCGCTCCGAATGTTCTTGGTTCGATTCCCAGGCGAAACACAGTAATATATTATACTAGCTGTTGCCCGCGGCTTCACTCGCGTGGATGTTGGTCATCGCGATAAGAAGCGTAGCCCAGTCGCTATGCCAGACTATAATCTATCTCTTTTCCAAATTTCATTCGGACCCGTTCAGTAGTTACTTTTTACGTGAAAGAGTTCCTGTGAAACGTGGATAAGAGGCACTTCTGCCTACCTTTCCGTGGAAAAATGTGCTATGTTAAGATAATGTCCACGTTATAAAAAAGATATATACATAATAATTACGCTTAATCCATACTAATATTATAAATGCGAAAGTAACTCTGTCTGTCTGTCTGTCTGTCTGTTACTCTTTCACGCCTAAACGGCTGAACGGATTTTGATGAAATTTGGTATGGTGATAGATGATAACCTAGAAATGGTCATAGGCTATATATAATCACGCTATCGTTCTTAGGGGGTAGGCAGTAGGCAGATAACTAAATTGAGTTAGTGATTTTTAGTCGTTTTTGTTGGGACTTTTGCTCTTTCACGTCTAAACGGCTGAACAGATTTTGATGAAATTTAGTAAGATAATAGATGGTTACCTAAAAACGGATATAAGATCAAAATGATCACGTCATCGTACTTAAGGCGTAGGCAGTAGGCAGAAAACTGAATTGAGTTAGTGATTTTTTTATGGTTTTTGCTGGGAGTTTTGCTCTATCATGCCTAAACGGCTGAACGGATTTTGATGAAATTTAGTTAAGTGACCTAAAAAAGGATATTAGATCAAAATGATCACGTCATCGTACTTAAGGCGTAGGCAGTAGGCAGAAAACTAATTAAGTTAGTGATTTTTAATCGTTTGTTTTAAAAGTTTACCTCATTCACGCCTTAACGTCTGAACGGATTTTTATATGACTTGGTTAATATAAAGATAGGATCTTAGGCACGGACACAGGCTACTTTTTACGGCGGGAAAATACCTCATTCCCGCGGAAATCTAGCGTGATCGTGTCAAGAAGCGCATGTCGCCATAGCTACTGAAATGATTTTGATGTTTTTTTTTTTAACTGAGTGTTACTAAGACTTCAAGTTAGTATTTGATCACTTTTCTAACTTAGAGGGTCGGTAGGCGCCATAATTTAGGGAATTTATGATAAAATGTTGATGCAACTGTCTTTATTTAATAGTTTTACTTGGATCGGAACTTAGCGACATTCCATCACACTACTTAACTTATAGGGTAGGAAGGTACCAAAATTCAGACTACTTTTTACTTCGGGAAAATATCTCATTCCCACAGGAACCTATACACAGCTACCTATCTACAACATTAAAACTCTGTCTAGAATCACATTACGCCAAAACTATTGATCTGATTTGTATACGATTTTTTATTCAACTGACTGTTACATTACATACAGATAAAATCTAATTACCTACACCACAGACATTGTTGGATGCTCCCGGAGGCACGGGAAAAACCTTTCTTTTAAACTTGCTTTTAGCGCAAATCCGAAAAGATAAAGGAATTGCTGTAGTAGTTGCCTCTTCCGGAATAGCCGCCACTCTGCTCAATGGTGGTCGAACGGCACATTCGGTGCTTAAACTGCCATTAAATTTAGCCCATGAAGAAATGCCAGTCTGTAATATAAGTAAAGACAGCGAGCGTAGACGTATGTTGCAGAATGTAAATTATTAGTTTGGGAGTGTCAACGTTATGGGTGCACGTAAAAACGTTTAGTCTGTCTACAAATATGAGAGTGCAACTACACAATGATGTACAATCTGGACAATATGCTGCTGCTCTTCTTAAAATTGGAGAAGATCGTATGGCAAAGGATGGTAATGGCATGATTACATTGGATCGTGAATTCTGCAATGTTATGCATAATCCAGATGATCTAAATAACTTCGTCTATAGCGAACTGCTAACTAATATGAGGAATAGAGAATGGTTATGTGAAAGAGCAATTTTAGCGCCGACGAATGAAATGGTGGGACAGATAAACGAGCAAATTATGTCACGCGTGGAAGGTGATATTGTTGAGTTTCTCTCTGTAGACACTGTAATGGATACTGAACAAGTAACATCATACCCTGTAGAATTTCTTAATTCTTTAGAACTGTCGGGAGTACCTTCACACAAACTGAGGCTGAAAGTAGGCGTTCCTGTCCTTTTGATGCGGAATTTAGATGCACCAAGACTGTGTAATGGCACACGGTTGCAAGTAACACACCTCGGTCGCAATATTGTAAAAGCAATCATTATGACTGGAATGGCAAAAGGAGAGAACGTTTTAATCCCCCGTATACCCATAATTTCGACAGATTTGCCATTCCAGTTTAAGAGATTACAGTTTCCGCTGAAAATCGCATTCGCTATGACGATAAATAAAGCTCAGGGGCAAACATTAAAAGTAGCCGGCATTAATTTAGAAAAGAGTTGTTTTTCTCACGGACAATTATACGTGGCTTGCTCACGTGTTTCAAGTCCACGGAATCTCCATGTGTTGGCCAGAGAGGGAAAAACAAAGAACATAGTTTACAAAAATGTACTACAGTAATAAGGCCTCTTATTTTTAGCTTCCTACATTATTATACTACTTACATTAAGTTAGTACTTCCTACGCAGACGATGTTGCGGATGTCACACTGTCTAACATCGGGGGTTGGCAGGTAGGTAGTTAGTAGTATTTGAAACCGATTTACATTATTTACTTTTTATATTTACTAAGGAAACATTCGGAGCTATCCATTATGTAGCTTAGGTTGCTTTTGAACAAATTTTGATGTGAAGTTGAGGACTGGAACACGATAGTGGGACATTGTTGCAGGGGGACTTACAGCCGGGAGAAAACAAAAAAAACTTATGCGGACGAAGTCGCGGGTAAAAGCTAGTTGGTTAATATGTTCAAAAGCAGTAAACTAGAAAGAATGTTCAATTAATATTGTTATTAAATTATTCAGAACACAAACTTACAAAGGAATAGTTAGCATTAGTTACCAACAGTTCGCGAACCGAGTCTATAATATTGTTTTTTATTTTTTTGTGCCCATATTTTTTCCCAAAACTTTTCCCCGAGATGAAAAAGTATGATTAGGTGGGAAGTTTCTTGGCTACCTTTTTTATTATTAATACGGACACACCGGGCTGAGTTGCAAAATTATTTACTTTTTTGAATAGTTCTTGACATGATTTTGCTTTTATTTATTGCTTATTATTTTTGGGGTTTTCTTTACATATTGCTTGAGTTTGTACTTTAATTTTCCCTCTTATTTAATAATCATTGATTAAGCACTATATGCAAGCCGCTCAAGATCCGCCATGGTGGAAATATTCCATAATGTTTCCACAATAAAAGCCTACGTTCAAAAGTGGTCGCCCTCAGGTTGAGATGACGATGATGACCATTGAGTAATTTTTTATTTTATTTTATCTTTATTCGGGAAACAAACAGATACAATAGAAAAATAATAATATACATATTAGACAACACATAATCCAAAACAGATTCCACATATTAATGAACTAATAGCGCCAATACAATATTTAAAATTAACATTAGGTATTGATAAAAACAAGATTAAAGTGCAAATTATAATAAACAAGTGTTATAAAATTTAGAAGAAAACAACGAAAGACAATTATTTTGTTATTATACAGTTGAAGAATACCGTGTGGTACTGTCTAGGTTAGTTTAATGTGATCAAAATTTGTGAAATTTTGTGTGATCCATCCATGTACTTATTATCCGTTAATTGTATTATTCTTGTTAAGTCCGCACTATAGGGCTTGTTCCCCAGTGCAGGAGCTGTCTTTAAACAAAGAGATAATAAAAATAGATGGGCTGTGGGCTTGTTTGTTATCTTTGTATATAAATTGTGGTATAGTAAACGGTCTAAGTATTCATCTATTTTAATATAGAGTAAAAAATCATGTGGTCTCTTGGGTAACATAGTAGACCGGCAGGGGTATTCCGTAAGAGCAAAAACCGAGCCACCGCAAAAACCGAGCAAAATCTTGCTGTCAGATTGAAAATCGGTATTCCGTAAGAGCCCTTTTTGACGTTTAGTCAATAGATTGTGCCGTTACCGAGCAATCACATCTGTCAGTTTGCGATCACAACTGTCAGTTTGCCATCGCTGTTTCTTAGAAAATCAGCCGGCCGGAATTACATACCGTCCGTACATGGGTGACCAATTTCTTAAAACACAGCAAGACCCCTCCGTGCCTCGGAAAGCACATAAAGCCGTTCTTCTGGTGTATGAACTCTCTCAGATCCTTCTCAGTCGGGTTGGATTGCTGTTCGTACGATGGGACAATATAAGAGTGAGAGAGTAGGAAGCTCACCTGTCTTGTGCACTATAAGGAGTCCTGCGCAGTTGGCTAATCTCCGTTAAAATTGACCTCTGTGATCGACATCGGTCTGGGCGACTATTATTATTGATATGTCTAACGTAGGTGTCTAGTCTCCGTAGAGATTAACAGTCTAATTCAACCAGACGTATTTTATTCAAGTTAAAACTTATCCTATTTCTGAAAGTGCAAAATAAACAACAATCAAATAAAAACGAGGTGCTTTATAAAAAAAACAAGATTAAAAAGCACTATAAAGTAAAAACTAGTAACGTCCTAACCTGTGTTTATAGAGTGATAATCAATTCGGTCACGCGATGGTTGTTACTCCGAATTCTCGATACCCATATATTATTATGTGTAATTCGAGTCAATTCGTGATTAGTTACCATAGAACCACCCAAGACATGTTGATGCTATATATTCTCAATTCATTATAATTACGGTCAATTGATACTAATGACAAAGGGCTTTTCTAAATATTTGTAGCGATATATGTATATAGCTACTTTTTAACTCTGGAAGAGACAGAGTACTTAATAGTATGAGCTCCCTGCAGAAGTTTTCCCAACGGACTACAGGAGGGGGTTAATCAAGAAAGGAGTTATAAGGTTTTTAAAGAGTCGGCAACGCGTGATTAACACCCTTGGTGTTGCAAGCGTCCATAGGCCACTTTGGTAGTATAAAAATTAATATTATAATAAATGTGAAAGTTTGTTACTACGGATTGGATCTGAATGAAATTTGGAATAGAGATAGATTATCCTTCACTATCATAATATCAATAATGTTACTTAATTACGAAAGAGACTGGATCCCACAACACAAGGAATCCTAGTGTGAGGTCCAGCGTATTATTATATGTCAGGTATGCTCCTTTTAGGATCCAAGAAATATAAGAAAAATATAAGAAAAGGAGTCCAATGATTCATACATAAAAAGTCCATAAAGTGAATTTCATATTGGTTCCCACCTGGATCGAACTTACACTTCAAGTGTACAAGACTGCCTTGGTGGTCCAGTGGCCGCAATATGCGCCTGCTGTGCTCGAGGTTGTGGGTTCGATTCCCACACAGGACAAAACTTTGTGTGACCCACAAAGTGTAGTTCATCGTTTTAAAAAGATAACTCCCGCACTAGAGAACAAGCTCTGTGACGCGGGGGACTTTACAAACATACAATTAACGGACACAAATTACACCCAGACTCAGAACAGTTCTTTGTGGGTCACACAAAGTTTTGTTCTGTGTGGGAATCGAACCCACAACCTCGTGCACATCAAGCGCATACTGCGGCCACTGGACCACCAAGGCAGTAATTTGTGTCAGTTAATTGTATGTTTGTAAAGTCCCGCGTGACACAGAGCTTGTTCTCTAGTGCGGGATTGTCTTTTTAAAGATAAGATAAGATAAGTCGGTAACTTGCCCACTCGGCTTCTCTCGTTACAATAAATTAGGTAAATAATATATACAAATGTCAATACTTGTGAAGCACGTTTTCCTTTTCTTGTACTAGATTGAAAGCAGCGTGCTACAGCAGCTAGCTTGTTATTTTGTGTAAATTGTAACAGTCAACCAAAGGGAGTTGACTCAACGTTGCTATATAAAAATAAAGCTTGTGACAACTGTAAGATGGTTCTATTTTGAATGTAGTGAACTTAATAATGATTTTTCTTTTACATAATATAATAATACTAGCTTTCGCCTACGGTTTCGCTCGCGCGTACAATCCCATAGGATAAGTGCGATTAAAAGTAGCTTTTGTGCTTTTTCAGACTATATTCTATCTCTGTGCAATCCAGATTCGTTCAGCAGTTCTGGCGTGATTTAGTGACAACCATCCAACCGTCTGAAATTTCGTATTTATAATGTTAGTAGGAAGTAGGATTTAGCTTTATTAATAAACGTATCGTAGCGATTGAATAATAACGATATGCGTTGTCCTCTTCTTTAAAATGTCATATCACTGATGACAGAATGAGAATTTAGGTATATAATTAAATTACATCTATTCAATTCCACGTTTGAAGTTTAGTAACAGCCTGGAGTCTAAAATTCTGTAGGATGCCAATAAAATATTCTTATTATTGTAAGAATTTTCAAAATCATATCAGTAGTATCAAACTCACAAACTACCTCTCTATAATATGTATTATTATTAAGATACTATTTTGAACCGTGCTGCTAACAGCAACTACCGACAGCACATGCAGCAGGCCACAGCAGCACGACTGGTTTGTATGCATTTCTATGAAATGCAGTATGTGCAGTGGCCGTCTGCACGTGCTGCTGTTGCAGTGCTCGGAAACCATTTCATATAAATACATACAAAACAGTCGTGCCGGTGCTGCTGCATTTGCTGTCGGCAGTTGCCGTTGGCAACCTTTTACTGCCTTTGGTTACCTTTAAATAACTACAGTTTAAGTTACAGCGTTCGATGACGGTCACAAAGAAATTAAAAAAAAATGCACTCCGGGAGTGCCGACAGAAGTGAAAACACTACAAAACAGTTGTTATAAATTTTGTAGCAATATTTTTTATTTTTTTTATTTATCTTGACGCGCTCGCGGTCTGCTATATGTACATGCATATATCGCTTCTTTGCTTTAATAACGTGACATTAAAAAAAAACATTTTTCGAATATGTCAAGTTGCGTCTCGTAACAGTGTCGCAAATCCAGAGATTTTATCTCATCTAAAAAAATGCGTACCGTGTTAAAAGAAGTTTTCATTCCAAAAATAATATAATCGACTTTCAATAGTAACAAATAAATAATATTTGTAAAGAAAATTGATGAACATAAAACAATAATTGGTAGCACACAAATAAAAGAGACCTGTGGCTGTACAAGGGCACGAACTAAATTGAAAACGTGATGTTTCCCGCTCGAAATTATAGTCTAGTGTTTGTATTGAAACATAGCCTTCATTCTCTACTTTTTATTTCTCTAAACAAATTCGGAATTTGGTTACATTTTGATTTAGAAAACAATTTCGTTGAAAAATTATTTGTAAAAATAGATTACGCCTTTTAAAGAAAATTGAGGTTTATTAATTGTTCGTAGTAAATTTTATTTTTAGTCAAATTGTAGTTAAAATAATGGGTCATTTATTATTAGAATGCAAATATAATTTCGGGGTGGATACTACTTGGGTGGCAAACAAGCATACGGCCCGCCTAATGTCAAGCAGCCACCGCAACCAATGAACGCCTGCAGAGGTATCACTTGCGCGTTGCTGACCAATCTTGTTACACCAGGGATTTACCTGATGTAAAAAAAATCACCAGTAATTACCAGTACTTTCTAAGAAAAGTATTTTTATGCCGGGGTTAAAAAATATCTTCCAAAACGTATTCCTAAATGAGCGCCAAATACATATAGGCACTTACACACAGGAGCACAACACCGTTGTATGTAGTTATTTAGCTGTGGTCTTCTATAAGTCTTATATAGGTACTTCCTCAGTCGGGCTTACTCGCTAAGTAAGCCCGACTGAGGAAGTGGTGCTTTACCACTCTTACTGACCCTGACTGTGAAGTCGTGGATTCTTTGTTCTGTGTCTGGGTTTACTTTATGACATTATATTATGACTAGTTGTTGCCCGCGGCTCCGCCCACGTAGATGTCAATAATCACAATAAAAAGCCTATATGCTATTCCAGACTATAATCTATCTCTGTGCCAAATTTCATCCAGATCCGTTCAGTAGTTTTTGCGTGAAAGAGTAACAAACATCCATACATCCATACTCACAAACTTTCACATTTATAATATTAGCAGGCCTGGTTCACTCCGCTGTTTAGGTATGAATCTACAAGTACCCGGCCGCAACATTTCCAGGGGGATTATTTAGTCGAGTGTCGCGCGCCGGTCGCGTCGTCGGTTCGACGTAAGTTTACCTACGAAACGCACACGAAGCCGTAATTCGTCACCGATTCGTTTTCGCTTTTAAATATTTTAAAGAAAATAAAGGCATAAAAATATTCCACAGTATTCGGCTGCTTAAATAGTGATAAGGATCCTAACCTCTCGTTTTTCAATATTCCAAAGGATATTGCAAAGTAAAGAAACACGTTATCATTTAGATAAACATAATTTGTAGGTACCTATTTGCAGCAAGATTCAAAAGTCACTCGTTAACAAAAGTATAGTAAGTACCTACCTAAACCTAACAGGTACTTCAGATCAAAATTGATCTCTAAGTGACAACCATAATGTCCAGAAATACGCAATACAAAGAGAGCCAATTTGTAGGTGAATAAACGAGTAGGTAAGTTTTGTGCTGGGAAGCTGAATTGCGCTCTATTGTGTGCGAGCAAAGTTGATATTTGTTTAAATGATTTAGTGAAGTGAACCTTCTGTACCTGTACTATTAAGTATTCTGTGCTATTAGTAAGGAGTAGTAAGGATAATATTATAATGTATTTAAGTTTATGGTTGACTGGTTGCCATAATACGGGCTTTTCTTTATTTAGGATCAGATGGCCGTGTGTAATTTTTCCTAAAATAACATAATAATAAATATCAATCTGATGGCATCTAAGGACAGAGTTCTATGGATTTTTTTTGTTGTCAGCTGTTGTCCGATAGACAGTGGCTTTGCTAGATCATTGACATTGATGAATTCCATATGCGGTGGTTACCGCTTACTATCAGGTAAGCCTGTAGCTCGTCTGCCATCTTTGCCAATAAAAAAATCCTCTCCAAACGAAAAATAAACTTAATAAAACTGCCCGTAGCAAGTAAAGTCCGGCACGACGATTTAACAAAATCGCCAAAGCGATGCACGTTACATGCAAATACTTTCTAACATAGGCGCTATAAATAATTCTGTAACCTACTTTATGTTGCCAGTATAAACGGATCGTGAACGATCTTGCACGAAACAGTTTAATGTGATTTATTTAAACCTTTTAAACTTTCTAGAAGTGAAGGGTTATTTTTTGGATGTGATTTTATATGTAGCCTGTATCAGATTTATTTTAGAACTTCACAAACAAAGAGTCTGGTGTGTGTTGTTATGTATGTTTAATATATATATTTTTTAAGTTTTTATTCCTTCTGTTACTTGATGTTTGCTCAAATTCACTGACCGTGGTGGTTGGCTCGTGCGGGCGAGCGTCATAAAATAACGAAAATGACTACAATGAAAAATACAGACGGGAGAACAATATTGGAGCATCCTACTAATATTATAAATGTGAAAGTTTGTGAGTTTGGATAGATGGATGGATGTTTGTTACTCTTTCACGCAATAACTACTGAATGGATCTGGATGAAATTTGGCATACAGATAGATTATAGTTTGGAATAGCACGAAGGCTTTTTGGTAACAGCTGTCAATCTGACACGACCGAAAAGACATTAGGTGTAGGACCACCGGCTTTACGTGCTTACCAAGGTACGAGGTCTTACTATGTTTTTAGAAAATGGTTACTTTTCTACGCCATCGACTAGCTGTGGCAAGTTTACATAACCTTGCAGATTTATCAATCAGACCTACATTATGTAGATACAGGCTGTTGAGGAGCGGTGGTGGCCAAGTAGGAAAGTAACCGACTTGCACACAAGAGGTGTAAATTCGACCCCGGGTGGCAGTACCAATGTGAATTTAACTTTGTGTAATGATTTACCATCTTTTAACGGTAATGGAAAACATTGTGAGGAAACAAATGTCTGTCAAAAAAATCTAGAAACATGTCAGATTCATTAACTCGGATAAGGCCAGCGTGTGTAAATTAAGGCCTGAAAACCCCTTTTCTCTTGATAGAGAAAAGCAGAATCGTTCCCAACAGTATTACTATTATTAGCTCCTTAGGCTGAACGTGTGATACTAAACTTTTTCAATAGGTACCCTTAACTAGCCACTAGTCGTAATGACGTAGATAAGATCGCCCCAATACTCGCAGTATTCTAGGTATCACAAACCCACACGTTGTGTAAAAACATTATCGAGCTTACCTTCTAGTTCTAGTATCTTCTACGTTATTACTAGTGAGAACTTTAGTACTTGATCGCATAATAAAACCAGGTAAACTAATCTTAACTTATTTCAGGGTGCGTGTAAGCGGACGTGATTGGACGGTTTGCGTGTCGACAAGTTTAATATGACGTAGTCTATTCCTTGCGTCTACATCAGCGTCATCATCAAAGTGGTCAAAACACTCCAGTGTACGGTGCGCAACGGAGGTGGCTGTACCGGGCCGCGTTTTAACCAATGTATGTATTTCAATGTAAATTTTAAGGCGTGCGTCGTGCGAGTGCCAATAGTACTAATAAACTTGTCTTGGAATATATTTTTTGGCCGGCAGATGTAGTGTTCCGTCGCTTCTTTTTACGCAAGTGAAGTGTACAAACATAGTTTTAAGTTTTTAATACTAATACAGGTTTAAATGTTAAGTATTTAATTGCAAGGTGTTTTTCTATGGAAATATGCATGTAAGCTACTTGTAATATTTTGTACTAAGTACTCATATGTAAAATATACCCTGAAATAAATAATTTATATGTCTCTCTTTGCCACGGGTATTATTGCGGGAAATATTGAACCAGTCTATTTTTTTTTGTTGGGTTGTAAAACCACGAATGATGTCTGAATATATGTATTGCATGCATCCACAGTCTACAGCTCGCTTGTTTTCCAACTGAGTATTAGGTACAAACAAGCCAAATATTAAAACGTGAGTATCATCAGCCACCGTAAAAGTTTTAAAAAAATTCTCAAGCGAGTATTTTGCATTCCAAAATGTGGTTACATTTTCATATATTTTAATCGGCAAGCAGGTCATTAATCTACATCCACGTTTATCTATCGGTATCACGAAGTGGTATGCAACAGTAATGTGATGGATGAACCTTTGAATAACTTGCAGTATCGCAGCACTATTCGGCTTGAGATTTGAATATATTGCATTTAGGAATTCGTTTACTTTTCTTTTTAAAATAATGTTATATAAAACTTTAAGTCTTAATATTGATATTGCAGTTGCGACTATTGGAATCAATGGTGTTTTTTTTTATTCAATCAATGTGGCAAACAAGCATACGGCCTGTTTGTAAGCAGTTACCGTAGCCTATGGACGTTTGCAACACCAGGGGTATCACTCACGCGTTGCTTATAAAAAACAATTTTCCTCCTTACCTACGTTTCAATCAATTACGGTCAATTTTCGTTCACGTAAAAGTTGTTTACAACAGTTGAGTGGAATATCATCCATGGTCTTTTCTATGATGCATTCTAGGTTTGTACATTGGTTCTTTTGGGAATATAATAATAAGCCTTCAGGAAACTATCCTCACAAGTTTTGTAGCAGCATTTAACAGCTATCTAATACTACAATGCTTAGGGTGTTGGTGGGGCTCCACATAAAGCGTCTCGAGTATGTTCGCGGATGTACAAATAAATTGCTTTTACGCAACCATGCGTAAAAGGTGTGCGTTGCTGGTGCGCAGAATACAGACCAGCTCCAACAGCATCCTAGGTACATATTTATGATTGCAGATAGGTTTGATGACACATAATTATGTCAACCGATGTTGTGCCATCTCTTCTGGGAAGTAGCAAGTTCGGGCTTGTATGTAAGACTATAAATATTGTAACCACAATCCTTACTAATATAATAAACGTGAAAGTTTGGGAGAATGGATGGATGGATGGATGTTTGTTACTCTTTCACGTAAAAACTACTGAACGGATCTGGATGAAATTAGGCACAAAGATAGATTATGGTCTGGAATAACACATAGGCTACTTTTTTGCAGCGATAACCGATATCCACGCGGGGTAGCCGCGGGCAACAGCTATATTATAATAAAATAAGAACAGACATTAAGTTCATTAAATAATCTACTTCTCACATGTCCCTCTCATATTTAGAAATATACACTAAAATGTCAAATATAGACTATTAGGGTAACCCCTAATAGTCTACTCTGCCTAGTTTGGGATCAGATAGCGATGTGTGAGTTGTCCCGACAATATTATTGTTATCTTTGCATCACCCTAAGATTGGCTTGTAGCACCTTTGTTGCACAAAAATAAAATCAACATTCATCATCATCATCTCAGCCAAAAGACGTCTACTGCTGGACATAGTCCTCTCCCAAGGATTTCCATAACTCTCGATCCTGAGCCGACTTTGTCAACAACATTAGCATTTAATTTTTTTTTTTTACGAAATTTCGTATCATTATTACATTCTAAAGCACTGACCGGTCGCATCATATTCTGGTTCACCTAAATAAAGCGGCGTGAACATAACACGGCCAACAATAAATAAAGCTGCTCCAAAAAGGTCATGACATAGGAAACGTTACATCTTATTCCAACTCACGGCCTTTATTCCATAATTCTGTTCCGACTGTGTTAGTGTTGGGCCATGTATATCACAGTTTTATATAATATCGACTAGAGAAAATAATTATGGTTGAATTTCGACCACCAGGCGACCTCTAATAATATAAATAATTTAACCTGGGTGAAATGGGGAGGAAAATTTCATTCAGGTTAAATATTTTACTTTTTTAGAGGTCATCTGGTGGTCGAAATTCAACCGTTATTACTTTCTCTTACGGTCGAATTAAGAGAAAAGCTTCTTATGATATAAAAGTCTTAAGTATAATATAGTAGTAGGATAGTAGTATGGTACGAGTATGTTAAATTGGGATTTTATCCAATTTTCTGTTTATAGTGTCATAGGGTTGTAGCGTGATGATTTTAATTATATGTACTATCATGTATCATGAAAAGGTGAATAAGAATTTGGGTATAGGGGTAAACACTGAAGCTCAAATACAAACTCTGATACAATTCTGATAATTATTTTACTATTAGAAAGCTATATAATCTCTGGGTTAAGTAAAGTTAAAGTAAGTTAAAAGCTACTTTTATCAACAAATCACTAGTAAAATCGCAAGTGAAATCTATTTAATTTATATTTATTAAATACTAGCTGTTGCCAGTGGCTCCGCACACGTGGATATCGGTTATAGCTGTAATAAGTCCTATGTGTTATTCCAGACCATAATCATTCAGTAGTTTTTACGTGAAAGAGTAACAAACATCCATCCATCCATTCATCCATCCATCCATACTTACAAAATTTCACGTTTATAATATTTGGTAGGATTAATAAGTATACATTTAGACTTTATGAAATAATTTCCCATCACTAGAGTGACCCGCACCGGAAGCCCCACCGCCCCTTATTAACAATGTGCCGGCGTACATTCAGTACTTCCGCTGCCGCGCAACCTACATCCGGTTACTTCTTCAGGTATGTGGTCACTGCTAAAATTTTCTTTCATTATTTGTGTTACTATTATTGTTATGTATTTTTTTATACTACTTGGGTGTAAAACATGCCTATGTGTTATTCCAGATTCCAGAGGCCCGCCTGATGGTAAGCAGTTACCGTAGCCTGTGGATGCTTCCAAAGCCTAGGGCATCACTCGCATGTTGGTGTTGTAGAATAGGAAATTTTAATAAATGAGCACTGGACACTGAGGGAGTATCGCACTATCAGTGGTAAAGACGCGTAAGTTGAGAAATGCCATTTGACAATTTTGAACCTTAACTGTACAAACATACATACATATCATCACGCCCGTTTCCGAGTGGGGTAGGCAGAGACTTTAGTACGCCAATTGCTTCGATCCAAACATATTTCCTTCGCCTCTACATTCATCAACCTCTTCATGCATGAACATCGATTGTGGGTACTTTTAATTTGGCCCTTTTTTAGCAAATCCCCTACTTGGTCGCTTGTATGTTCTCCTAGGGCGGCCCCTACCGACATCTCCATTCATTCTTGCACGATATACCTCTTTTGTTAATCTTCTTTCATCCATCCTTTCTAAATGTCCAATCCTTAACTGTATCAAAGCATAAGATGAAAATTGCAAAACAGGCATATCTCATCTGAAGTAATTATTCTTGCGGGTGTGGTACGTAGTTGCCTATAATTTTCAAGATAAAATTGTCATTAGAAAGAAGAAAAATCTTGGACTGTAGTCCAAACGAAAATATATTCATTTATATTTTTCACATTGCAAAGAAATAACTTTCACTTTTCATAATAATTTGCTACTAAGCCAAAATATAATAAATCTATAATACTAAATGACGATAGAACATTGTATCATTATTCAATAAAAGATATTATCCAGCTTTCAGCGAATTAGTAATAACATATCTTTCACATATATTCCTAGTTTAAGTAATTGCTTGTTATACAGAATTCAAAATAAAGTTCGATTCTATGAAACTGAATATAGTATTTGATTAGTCTGTATTTGAACCAATTTTGGTCACTGTGGTAATTTCAAATGAGATTTGTGAACTTATCTAGATATATACCTGTGCAAAAGTGTGTGTGTTATAGCAACCACAGGTGCGTTCTACACATATACTCTTAAGGTGGCCGCACACGGGCCACAAGCAACAGCTACAAAACGCCGCCACAGACCTGTTTTCATACATTTTATTTGTAGCGAGCGGCGATACCGGCGTCAACTGTGTGCAGTCCATATAAAATGTATAAAAACTACTAAAACAATATGTATGAAATATCCATATAAAATGTATGAAAACTGTGTGCACTTATAGTAAGATATGACGGTAATTCGACTCGACCGAAGAGAGATCATGCGCAAAACCAACGGCTTTTAAATGCTTTCCGAAGCACAAAAGGGTCTCGTTCTGTTTTTAAAAACGGTCACCCTCTACCGTCTGACCACCGCAAACTTGCATGATCTAATATTTGCTACAAACCCTTCAGTTCTTGTATAATGTACTTATATTCAAACAGGTAATAATTGCATAAAAATACAGTCCACATAATTTCCATCCAATTTCAATTTAGCCTGGTGTTCATAAATATGTAATTACCCTAGCAATAGAGGCTAATTGACTAAATTTGTGTTATTAAATTGTCACAATAATTACTTAAATAGAATAGTAATTATTTTTAATTATAGTTTCAGTTATTTATTTGCCGAGCCATTTCCTGCTAGTTTTCGATACCAATTAAATATCGATATTTTATATGAAGCGACTGTTATTTGACTACCACAATATCGATAATAGTCAGTAACTAGGTTACTGACTATTATCGATTTAGGAGGATAACATATATCAAACTTTTTAGACGTAATTTATATTTGTATACTAAGTTCCGTTAAAGAAACGGTTCCTTAACTACGAGACCGAATCAAGTTTGACAAAACCCTAGAGGCTTCTCCAACAGAGATTTCTTTCGAACCACACGGGAGTCCAAATATGACTTTAGGTTAAAAACATATTCGCCACAAAACTATGCTATCAAAACTTACCTTCTTTTTCTTATCGTTTGGTTAGTGGTCGGATGACCAGTCTGGTCTAGTCTAGTCTGGTCTGGAGACAGAGTTGTTTAGATCGCCCATATTTAGGCCTCTGTCGTGATCTAACGACTGCTAACAGTCGGGACCGACTTTGTAACGTGCCCTCCGAAGCACGGGGACGCTCAGATGAAATACCACTATGCAGTCATCTAAAGGGTTACCGTGTCATTGCATAGCTTAACCCACTGATCGTTTACCGAACAGCGAGTGCACCTGGCTATGAGCGCCTCATTAAAACTTATTTTCTGAGCCAAATAAAATCACAATTCACACGTTTTTACTTAGCTAAAGGAAAAGAAATGAAATACCAATTATATAAACGTTAATATAAAAAGAGGGGCGTCGGTATTGCCCAATAAAACGATTTTGAACGGGCTATGGAACAACATGTACATTTTAAGTTGGACAATAGAATGTAATTCTGTGGTATATTGGCCTCGGTGATTTAGCATAAACTCTAATGCTGTGAACTGAGTGGTTGATATAGCGGGTTTGCCATCATTTGTGATTTGAATTAATGGTAATTACCTACTTACTAGAATTATAAATGCAGTTTTGCAATGTTGGAACATTGGGTGGTCGAAGTAAAAGATGTTGTTTTGTCTAAAGTCTGACCTTTAATGCTTTTTTCTTAGATGCTACGTTACAATAATATATGTATATTAAGGGAGTAAGGGGCGATGCGTCACACACTACTGTTTTCTTTGGAAGATAAACAGATTAATGTTTATCAAAATTTTATCTAGAGGTAGATATTTGTTAGGCCGAAAGACTTTTACTGCTAGATATGAGATTTCTAAAGCAATCGGTTATGCCCTTCCCCCTAGACAAGTAGCATAAGCGGTAGACGAATAGAAAATAATAGAAAGCAAATGTATGGGATTTGACATAAGTTTACGACTTTATGTCGGACGCATACGTCAAATCATTTTCTTTCTATTCTTTGAGTTGTCAACGTCATAATGTCATCTTTTGTCTATAATACTGTGCATACATCATCATCATCACCAACTCAAGGAAAATGTTGCGCGATGCACTATGGTATAGTGGATAATTATGCACTATGATATCGCTGTACAGGATTTAGTCTTAAGCGGACTTATACATCGGCTGCCCGAAACTTATATTGAAAATTTTTGGTTAACGTTTAAAACGTGGAGAAATCAATATAATATCAATTGTTTTATACACTCTCCATATTTCCAAAACGTTTATCAGAAGATGAGACATAAAATACGTCGCTGATTGCAGCACAATGCTCTCTGCATAAATTTTAACAGAAACAGTAATAACACTCAGATTTATCGTACAAAAATGTTCCTTTTATTGCGTCCACTGTACGTATTTTACAATGCAGTAATAAATGTACCACTTTATAACTTGGTGGGACTTCATCATTATAATCGGTGTCATCAACTGTTCGTTGAGGCAATTTCGGAATTTAATTTGTGAATTTTTTTATTCTATTTTAATGGCAAATAGGCATACGGTCCACCAAATGGTGAGCAGTTACTGTAACATTTATGATTGTTAAATTTAGGGTATTACTTTCTCGTTTGTTGCCAATTAAAAAAAACTAATACCAGAGTTTTGTCATCATCATATCAGCCAAAAGACGTCCACTGCTGGACATAGGCCTCCCCCAAGGTCTTCCACAACGCTCGATCCTGAGCCGACCTTGTTCATCGGTTGCCCGCAACCTTTACCAGGTCGTCGGTCCACCTTGTTGGAGGCCTGCCCACACTTCGTCTTCTAGTTTGTGGTCGCCACTCTAGAACCTTTCTGCCCCAACGGCCATTAGTTCTGCGAGCTATGTGCCCGGCCCATTGCCACTTAATGGAGTCAATTCTTCGAGCTATATCGGTTACTTTGGTTCTCCTATGGATCTCTTCATTTCTGATTCGATCTCGCAAGGAAAATCCAAGCATAGCTCGCTCCATTGCTCGTTGGGTGACTTTGAACCTTCGCACGAGGCCCATAGTGAACGACCACGTCTCAGATCCGTATGTAATCACTGGCAACACACACTGGTCAAAGACTTTCGTCTTGAGACACTGCGGTATTTGGGACGAGAAGATATTATGACGTAGCTTCCCAAACGCTGCCCAGCCGAGTCGGATTCGACGAGTGACCTCTTTCTCGAAGTTGGACCTACCTAACTGGACTGTATGTCCCGGGTAAACATACTCGTCCGCCTGATGGGAAGCAGTTACCGTAGCCTATGGACGTTTGCAACAACAGAGGTGTCACTCACGCGTTACCGACCCATGCTATAGTATCTTGGGAAAGCCCCGGCAGGGAGCTCATTCCACAGCCTAATCATACGTAGTAAAGTACTGACACTAAAATTTGTACCACGGTACATTTTAATTATTTTTTTTTTTTTTGTCTATCTCGTACGTATCAAAATTAACAAAAATCGCGTTGTCACCCGCTAATCTTGTATAAGATTGCCGCCCTAATCCAAGGTAGAGCGGCAAAAACCGCAAGGGCGACCATAAACTTTGATTAGATTTTGTTACACGCAGAGTGCCGTCCTACATTAGAATGCGTGAATTGGTGCCGAGTAATTGGATTTTTCGCGTCATCGCGCCTGATATCCTGTATCTTGAAAGTCTCGAAACCCAGATAAGATAGGCATCGCGACAAAAGCAGCATTTTTTCTGTATTTTAAACTCAGACGTCATTTGGCGGGCTTGAGATTATGCCTAAGAAAGGTAGGTTGTATTTTTTTTGGACGGAGATAAGATATAATTTTGGAGGTGTTATGTAAGTTTTTTCTTTTAAGTGTGAATCTAACGGAAGAGTCTTTGCAAAGTTTTGGATGCAAGGATTACTTGGTAAAAATAGTTTCATTTGTTTTGTTAATTTTTTTAACTCCAGAGCAAACCATCATTGTGAAATATACTGTAAGCTTGTTTTTTCACACTTATTTTGCAACTAGTTTAAATAGAATTTAGAAGTTTGTGGTTATCAAAAAAAATGTCAGAAATTTGACGATCTAGTAACTCGTTTTGGCTTAATTTGATTGATCCTTAACGAATTCTTAAACAATTATCTTTAACCAATGATTTTGCTTCATAAGGTACCTATATTTTTTTGTTAAATTGTGTTTTTGGGAACTACACAAAAAGCTTAGAAAAACAACATTTTAAATCGTTTATGTTAAAAAATCCATAAGATTTAAAAAGTTTTTGATCATTTAATAAAATACTTTTTTCTTAAAATATATCTGACTGCGGCGGACGTCGAATGCGAATGAAAGGATCATAGCAACAATAACCTTTTTCATAAAATAAACGGTATATTGACCCAAACAACGCAGTACATTATCATTATCTCTATATCAACCCTCGGAATAACAATACCGTTATTACCCCACAACTCATCGTCTACCTCACTCTCACCTTCGATAAAGACATGCCAATGAACAGACATGATAAACCGCTGACCCATCGCTTCGGATAGCTACCTTCATAAATAGGCGAGAAATATATAGTTCCTTATAAATCTCGACAGCACGATTTTCTTATATTTCTGTTACTGCTCGTACATCAAATTACAGGTGAAACAAATTGCAGACGGCCGCAATGAACGCGACGTATATTTATTTATAAAGGGCCTTGTGCGTGACACGCATCTTTAGTTTGTTGGTAGATATTCTTTTTTTTTCTGGATCAATGTTACGGTCATTTTTAACAATGTTTTTTCTGTTTCTAGCTTTTCGTTGAATGGCCCGTTTGTATTAGCCTCTATGATACTATGGTTTTAGTTTAGCTTTATTTAAAAAATTAAAATCATGCGAGGCAATTTTTAGGGACTGCCGATAGAAGTGAAAACTAAGTAACTTGTGAATTGTATGTTCGAGCTATTAGATTATTATTTTTGGTTTATCTCATAGAAAGCGTTCGTTGACGATGACGCAAGTTCCATGAGCTTTGTTTACCCAAAAAGTACTCAACGCGTCTAAAGAAGGTTTCACTTCAGTATTGATTTTGGGGTTTTGTATATCCCCTATTATGGTGAAGAGTTCCCTTCACTATCCATTTCTTAATTTGGATGATGCTATTGATTGCGTCTTTACGTAACTGTACAAAAGTACAGTTTCACAAATTGCTACTAATAATACTCATATAAAAAATCGGTGGCAGCCTAGTGCGAATGTAACTGACTTATATACATGAGGTGTGAGTTCGATCCCGCGTGGTGGCACCAATAAATGTTACTTTTATATTACAACGCTTTTGCGTTGAAACGTGAAAGAATAACATCGTTAGGTAACCCACGTGGTCTTAGAAGATATTCTAAAGGCATGTCTGATCCACCAACCCGCATTAGGCCAACGTGTATGGATTAAGGCCTAAGCCCTTTTAATTTTCTTGACAGAGAAGCCCGTGCCTAATATGCCTCATTGCTAGCAATGATCCCCCATTATGGGTTGTTATTATTATATATTCTATATATTGGCTCTATATATATTTTCTGTACTGTAGGAAGCCAATTTACATAATTCAACTTGAATTGTTCAAGAGAGGTAGGGCACCATACTAGTGAGCACGCCCAACTGGGAAAGGACCTCCATCTCACATAAGACCATAACCAAATAACTACACACAGCAGTGTAGTTGTGTTCCTGTGTGTGAGCACAGATTTTGTGCGCTCATTTAGGAATACGTTTTGAAAGAAATGTATTCCTACTACAGGGATACTCCATCCTACAGCCTTGGTGTAAAAAATTAGGTCGGCAACACGTAAGCGATATCCCTGGTATTGCAAATTACGTCCATAGGCTACAGTGACTGCTCTGTGACTACAGTGACTGTTCGGTAAACGATCAGCGGGTTAAGCTACCAAAGGCACGGTAACCCTATAGATGGGTGACCGTATAATGGTATTTCATCTGAGCGTCTCCGTGCTTCGGAGGGCACGTTAAAAGTCGGTCCCGACTGTTAACAGTCGTTAGATCACGACAGAGGCCTAAATATGGGCGATCTAAATAACTCTGTCATCAGGTTGACCACTTACCACACGATAAGAAGAAGAAGTGACTGCTTAACATCAGGCAGTCCGTACGCTTGTTTGCCACCTAAGTAGTATAAAAAAAATAGCACATTTATCGAAGTATTTCACGAAAAGTTACCACGATTCAGAGCAATTGAGCACATATCGACATAGCGTGTGTGACGTTATTACGCATCCATTACCGAGTATTTGCATTGGCGTAAAAGTAACCTAGTTCAATGTTTTCTTGGAAATATAACATTAGTAAGTTCTGCTTTTAACTTTTTTTAAATAACTTTGTTGAAAATATTTGAACGATTGTATTTAAGAGTTTTGTTTCGACGTTATTCGTGGAATTATAAATATTTTACAATTTGCACGTGTTTTCTAGTGGTGAAGCTGGTCATCGCACCACCAACATTGCGATGAGTAGTGTAGATTTGATTCCCACACGGAACAAAACATTGTGTGAACTATAAATTTTTGTGCCAAGTGCACTTTTTGTTTAAGAATTCTGAGGCCCCCGCGGGATAGGGCTATTTATAAGGAAAATTCGGTTTGACTCATTTTTATTTATGATCCAAGAAATAATAAACTATAGGTTTACTTACATTATATAAGTGTCATAATTATCTTACTTGAAGAGCAATAACAAAGTCAACCTACTGCTTTCATTTTATATTTTGTAATAGGGTAATTTTATTTAAAAGAACATAAGATATTAACAAGAATAGTTATAAAAATAAAACTAACTTAAACTAAACTACTTACAATCAATCAGATATTGTATTAAAAAAAATACCTTTAAATAAAATATCTGATTATGGTCTCAGTTTTGAGGGAAGGTGCACAAAATACTGGCCACATTGCCACGCTGAATCGCAAGGCGTTGACCTAAGTAACGGCCAGCCTTAGGATCGTAAGATGTATTGACTAAACGCTAAGATATTCAAAATTAAATGTTAGATGTGTAAACTATATCCTTCAAAAGATCGAAGTTACTAAGGTTATTATATATTATTGTTTATCATTATGCTTTACGCTTTGACATGGTATTATACAGACACGCATTTAAGAGAGGTAGGGCACCATACTGGCGAGCAAGCCCGACTGGGGAAGGACCTCCACCTTACAGAAGACCACAGCCAAATGACTACACACAGCGGTGTAGTTGTGTTCCTGTGTGTGAGTACAGGTCTCCAGCGCTCATTTGGGAATGCGTTTTGAAACAAACGTATTCCTATCCCAGGGTTACTTCCATCTTAAAGCCCTGGTGTAAAAATATGGGTTGGCAACACGCAAGTGATACCTCTGGTAATGCAAGCGTCTATAGGCTACGGATACTGCTTAACATCAGGCGGGCCGTATGCTTGTTTGCCACCCAAGTAGTATAAAAAAAAAAAAAACATGGATTTGACAAAAAATTATTAAAAATTAATTCCGCCATCATTTCTAGTTACCAGAACAACTTCATCGAACATAATGACATTATAGAAACGAATGATGTTCCTATACATAAACTTCAAGCTAATTTGTAGCAAGTTAGCCACAAACAGAATTGAGTGAGTGAACTAATTAAATTGCCAACCACTGTACCTGCAGTGGGAATGCTGACCATTTAGTTTAGTTATATTTATATATATCAAAATACAGATTTGTTTTGTGTTTGCAAAATTTGAAAATTAGTAATAAATAAACGATTAAATGCACTGTTTTTTAAAACAATATCTTTATAACATATCTGTGGTTCTTTGCTGTAAGTTATATGACTTTTAGACTTGACCGCTTTCGTAGCGTAGTAGTAGTGCGTAAGTGTACCATGCTGAGGTCTTTGGATCGATGACCGTATCGGGTGGCATGGGATTTAGTAGATATTAGTCCGGCTGGCAGATTCTGATTCTCTAAGAAACAGCGATAGCAAACTGACAGTTGTGATCGCAAACTGACTGTTGTAATTGCTCGGTGACGGCACAATCTACTGACTAAACGTCAAAAAGGGCTCTTACGGAATACCGATTTTCAATCTGACAGCCAGATTTTGCTCGGTTTTTGCGGTGGCTCGGTTTTTGCGGTGGCTCGGTTTTTGCTCTTACGGAATACCCCTGCGGGCCTGAGACCAATAGCAATTGGCTTGTCTCTATTACACGAGAGCTAACATAGCTAAAATTGTAATGAAGAAAGACGTTACGATGTTACCTTAGGGTGTGTTCAGATTTGACGAATGCGCGGCATGCGTGCCGCGCGAACTGGACGCGGGCTGCGCGAGCGAGCCGTGCGCGCACTTCAATTACTCCGTGCATAGCTTGCGCGCGAACGGCGCACGAGCGGCACTTGGTCACAAAATGCATGTGTGCAATATACACGCAGCTCGCGCATGGCTTGCGGGCGTCACGCGAGCGGCGTATTTGTCAGATCTGGACACACTCTAAAGGCGGCAACACATTTAGCTGTCGTGGTGTGTGTGTATATGTGTTATAATAGCTCTTCAAAGTGCACTCTCCATTGATAGACGATGCAAATAATTAAATTTACCTTAGAAGCACGTAACAAACGTTGTCTTCAAACACTGTCTAGTGAGCACAGGCACTAATTACCTTTTGAAAGGTCCATAGAATAGTATCGTATACTGACAGTGTTGTCCTTTTGAAGCATCTTATATACGTTTACGTTTAGATAGCCTTGTTGGCTGCACAAGCTTTTTATAGTAAATTCATTTTGTTTCAGTGGAATTATCGACACTTTCTTTTTACACTGACTTATTTTCGACTCGTTTAGAAATTGAAAATCCTTTCTTAGCGGATGCTTACGTTATAAAATGAAGCTATATTCTAAATTTAAGCTTTATAGACTAGCTTTGGCTGTACGGTCGTCAGTCAGGATATACGATTTTGTATTGATTTGACACTATAATATGGTATATTTTATTCATCCGCATGTTCTTAAATGTATTTAATAATGAATCAATGGCCATATTATATACCAGGGGTCGCCCGCGACTTCGTCCACGTGGTGATTTGGAATATTTTCCCCAATTTTGCAACATATCTCACTACTGCTCCGCTCCTATTGATCATAGCGTGATGTTATATAGCCTGTAGCCTTCCTGGATAAATGCACTATTCAACAAAAAAGATTTTTTCTAATCGAACCAGTACTTTCTGAGATTAGCGCGTTCAACCAAACAAACAAACAAACCAACAAACTCTTCAGCTTTTTAATATTAGTAACGCAGCATCATATAAAGATCGGTGCAAACGATTTGACTGTGCCTTTTTTGTTGTATTTGTAATATTGTCAGGTCAAGATCTGTATGACATAAGTTTTATTAAATTAATAATCCGAAATTTGGATAATGGGTTTTTAAGATTTTTTAATAGCACCCATGCAAAGCCGTAACATGTCACTAGTCTATCATAATTAGGGAACACTTACCTGAGTAATGAATGAATCACAATTGAATTACGTCGATAGTATCTGTTTTCCTGGAAGTGACTATTCCCATTATAAACTTTAAAACCACCGTAACAGAGGATTTAAGTTTTATCATAATCTCCATGAGCATTGTAATGGAAAGCGTTGGCTATTAAATTAACGAATTTGATAGTGTTTGTGTGAAATATAGCATTAGATCTGAAAGGTAAAAACCTTTTAAGAGAGGAATAGGGCCATACTAGCGAGCAAGCCCGACTAAGGAAGGACCTCCACCTTACAGAAGAGCAGCCAAATAACTACACACAGGTGTAGTTGTGTTCCTGTGTGTGATCAAATCTCCAGCGCTCATTTAGGAATTCGTTCTAAAAGAAACGTTACCCAATGGAGTCGGTAGACGGGTCCTGAGGTGAACAGCTGGATGTAAAACGCCTAGGATCGACTCAAAAGTCGTCATGATATTCGTTATTAACAGAAAAGAAATGGTACCAAATTTAGTTAAACGAAGGTGCAGGTCCAAACTAGGTTCATCATCTTTATATATAAAAATCAATTTCTATTTCCACAAGTCACGGCATCACGCGTGAACGGCTGGACCGATTTCAGTAATTCTTTTTTTGTTGTGTTTGTAATTGTCAGGAGAAGGTTCTTATGTAAAAAAAAATAAGAAAGTTGTGCTAAAAATAGTTTAACCCGGACGAAGTCGGGGCGGGCCCCTAGTAAACTAATAAAAGTAACAATTTGCTGAAGTGTTGGATGGACACAAATTTGATAATCACGTTAAGGGTACGAATTTTGTGCGCTCCGATAATTCGTAACGTAAGCGGTTATTACGAAAAAATGTGAAGGATTTTTGTACAGTTACGAGAAAATTGTTTTATAAATTGAAGTAAGTATTAGTTTTTATATTTAGTACCTACCTAAAAATATTTGAGTTTCAAATCCAATATACATTGGTATTGGTATGGGCCTAATGCAAAGGCTTAAGAGCAATGGAGAGAGCTATGCTTGGAGTTTCCTTGCGAGAAAGAATCAGAAACGAGGAGATCCGTAGGAGAACCAAAGTGACCAACATAGCTTGAATAATTGCCTCCATTCAGTGGCAATGGGCAGGGCATAATTATAGCTCGCAGAACCGCTGGCCGTTGGGGCAGATAGGTTCTACAGTGGTGACCACGAACTGGAAGACACAGCGTGGGCAGGCAACCGATGGACAAGGTCAGCTCAGGACCGAATGATGTGGAAAACGGGGAGGCCTATGTCCAGCAGTGGACGTCTTATGGCTGACATGGTATACGTTGGTATCATTTTTCAGCATCTATGGTTTACCGGCTGCGGCATAACTAGGTGCTGCCTACCTTGCTGTGTGGTGGTTCTGTTTAATAAAGAGGTGAACTCATTGTAATATATCTGCCACAATGCTAGATCTCGTGTAGCTAGTAGAATTTATATAATAGCAAAACGGGACCTATCAGGCAGATCAGCATCTTTAGATCAAATCACAAAGGATTGATAATATAATTTTTTTTTAAAGACAACTCCCGCACTAGGGAACAAGCTCTGTGTCAGACTCAGAACAAAAGGGTTGTACTGAGTCTGGGTATAATTTGTGTCCGTTAATTGTATGTTTGTAAAGTACCCCGCGACACAGAGCTTGTTCCCTAGTGTGGGAGTTGTCTTAAAAAAAAATATATTATCAATTGTATCAATCTTTGTGTCTCACACAAAGTTTTGTCCCTGTGTGGGAATTGAACCCACAACCTCGTGCACAGCAGGTGCATACTGCGCCCTCTGTACCACCAGGCAGTCATATTTGCTTCCACTTATTTCGTAACAGTTAGACAAACAGATTCTAAAAAAAAGTCAATACAAACGATTTACCCAATGAACCAAATAACAAACTGGGCTATTTTCGCTTTATATTAAAATCCCACTTGACCTCGAAAAATCACAATCAAATCAAAACCATCTGAAACGTAATTTGTAACACAAAATCTATACAGACATTTTCAATACAACCTACATCAAAATAACTCTTAAACATCGATAAATAAAAAGCTCTTTGAAATTCTGTCCGATACCGAAATCTAATTGGAGCAAAGAGGCCTGCCCAAATAAAACGATAGTCCATTTTATTTGATCGAAAATCAAAAGGGCTTAACATACAAATCGTTAACATTATGTTGTGAACAAACAAAAGACGTACTTATAAAGAAATCCTATTAATATAAAAAGCCAACACACTTCACTTACATTATAATAATGTTATTGTTTGTAGTTACACAGTTAACCTGCTAACGTATTAGATTTATGTATAAGCTAACACAACGACAGATAAGGAAGAATGTTTATTATTGTTTATACATAAAACTATTTTTTTTTACTTACAAGTTAAGGAATACATAAAATAAATGATAACGAAAAATAAAATAGGAAAAAAAACTGTCTGTGTTTAGCCGTCAAAATATTCCTCAACATCACTGTCTGTCTGTCTATTATTATAGTTAAATATATATGTCCCACAGTTGGGCATAGATCTCTTCTCCTTTATCAAGAGGGGGAGATATAATAATACCTTATTTGTTGATTACTAACAAGTAAAATACTTACTTTGAGGGAGTTCAGTTTATGATTAATCCGACCATTTACCATAACCAATATCTACGCAGGAGGAGCCGTGGGCAACAACTAGTTACTAAATAAAGTACATGTTTTAAGACTATACTATCAAATTAATGAGAAATATTAATAAATAAATCTCACACAGTTATGAAAAACAAGTTATAATAGCAACCCATATATGTCCCACTGCTGGGCACGGGTCTCCTGTCTTCTATCAAGAGAGAGAGAGGGTTTAGGCCTTAATTCACACACGCTGGCTTAATGAAAAACAAGTTAATTCTTGTATAATAAAAACTAAAATAATTTTTGCATAGTACGACGTTGTTCTTTTCCAGCGTCAGTACAACGTTCAGAGCCAATTCGTATGAAATGCAAATCAGGTGGTCGTCGCTGTTTGTCATTTCGTTGACACAAAAAACACTGGAACTATGAGTACCTATGTAGGATGAACATTCGTTTTGTCTGTGTTTTATAAACGCTGGAGGTAAAACTGATGTAAAGGAGCTAGATGAGACATGACACATATGATACACAAGAATATGAATATGTTTCCTTTTGTTTCTGGTTTTTATAATAGTACCTCATAACAACCATTACAATAATATCTTCCTAGAGACAAGTGTCCTCTCCTCTATTAAGAGAGAAATTAATCCTTAATCTACAGATGTTTCTATATTCTATTTTGTTTTAAGTCCACATGGTGACGGATTAAGAATTCAAATGCCACCCCATTCCATCCCGAGGGTGTCGTAAGAGTCGACTAAGGGAGTAAGTCAGGCAGACAATAACCACTGCAAGAGAGAGAAAACTTGAAACAAACCCCTATACCAACCCGCCTGGCCAACATGGTATAGTAGGCTAATATCCCTCCAAATGTATTGAGAAGACCCATGCCAAGCAGTGGGTTTATGGGTTGAGATGATGAATTTATTAATGTCAAGTAATTCGTTTTTGTTTAGTCTAATGAGTTTATAAATTATTTCATGCCATTTTTCAAACGACGAAATTTGTGAGACACTATTTTGACACCATTACCAACTGAAATCGTATAAATATCATTTGATTTCAATTCATTTTAGTTCAAAATGATAGTGAATAAGACATTTCTTTACAATTAGTTCTCAGTCATATGTGGGTTTTATTCATGATATTTTCTATCACCGTTTAGATTATTTAAAAATATATAAATTGAAGTGAAATTTACATCGGTACTGCCATCGTATAAAAATTCACTCCATCTCGTGTGTTTCAATTTATTTACTACGTATAGGTTAACGCGTGCCCCGTCGATACATTCAGCGCGGTCTGCAAGCGCCACCGCCCGATTACGCCAGGCGGAGTTGGAAGCCTACGAGAGGCTGGCTAATATCGCCAGGAAAGAACTGGAGCTACGAAGTTTCAAGTTGTGTTTGAATCATTAAGGCCGTAGGCCTTTCTATAAAACATATTATAATAATATTATATGTTTTATAGAAATAATTAATATTATAAATGTGAAAGTTTGTGAAGATGATAGATAGAGTATGTATAGTTATTTGTTACTTTTTCACGTAAAAACCACTGAATGGATCTGGTCGAAATTTGGCATAGAGGTAGATTATAGTTTGGAATAGTGAATAGGCTACTTTTTATCGCAATAACCTACATTCACGCGGGCAAATCCGCGGGCAACAGCTAGTACAAAATATAAATGTTCAACAATAACAGCTCAATATCGTGAACACGAAGTAAATCCTTAGATCCTGTAGTACAAGTTTCCGTTCATGGTTGACTAGCCTCAGACCGCGTGCCAGCGAAAATAGACATCAAAGTGTAAGTAACCATCGATTTGTAGTGTCTAGTGCACTGAAATGTTCCGCTGTGTGCTCTCAGGCGTGCTTCGTGATTTGCTCAAGCGGTCGCTCTTTAGAAATGTTATTGTTCAAGTTGTAAATTACAGGTAAATTTTATTTGTCGTCGTAGTACTGGTGAAATCATTGTATATTTTGTCATCGTGATAGTCTTTGTATACGTCTAGTGCTAGCCTTAATTCATTAACAACCCAAAGTACAGCTATTTAAAATGACATATTTAGTGAACATAATCTTATTGGCGGGTTATTTTATTCAAATTTCATGAAAACAAGTACACCGGAAAATTTAAAGCATACTTGAAAATGAAAAAAAATAATATTTAATATTTTATTTATTTTGGCATCATCTCGAGGTGATGTTAATTTGGCAATGCCAAATAAATTGTTGCGTTTAAGTTTAAGTTTAATTAATCAAGAAACATCGTAATAAAGCGCGTTTTCGGCTACAAAGGCTTTATCATTTAAGTTATCGTTATTAAAACTAATTGGCAACTATCCAAATAGTAAGTCTATTTGGATAGTTTCCAATTAGTTTTAATAATAAATAAATAAAATTTAATATTATAATCAAATACATTTTATTTCCAAAAAGTCAACTCTCTTAGAATTTAAACAACAACATTTGCGTCTTATAATTTCATATAAACACGTACCTGTGAATTGTTTCATTATTCAACTACTTCGGCGAATATCTTATGAGTTTGTGTTGCTACAGTTCACTAACAAGGTTTCTTCAATGAAATTTTATAATTCATAGTTTTGGGACTATCGAACTAAATATGCTAGTAGGTGAAAATAAGAGACGATGAATGAAAATGTGGTAAGTAAAGCAAAGTTTTTAATTATGTAGGTATATTTATAGTAACTTATTTATTTGTCGCATTTAGTAAGTTTTCAATCAAGACATGAATTTTAAAAGTGACGTGAACGGGAGAAAGCTGCCTACATTTTTTTCACAAGCAAAAGGTTTTAACCTACGCTTTTTACGTCATAACAAGTTTTAAATATTTAAACGATACTAAAAAAACTACCTCTATTACTTGTATATTTATAGCCGCATTGATTAATGTCAATCAAATACCTTGACGAGAACTTTCAAGGTTACAAAATCAAAGGTGACAAAGGTCAAGCCGCCTGATCCGTAAATTGTAAACTTTGATTAGTTTTGTTCCCGCTTCTGATTCACCTTGTCTATTAGAATGCAGACATCGGACAGTTGTGTAATTGAATTTTTCCAAGTCATTGAGCATGAATATTTCTCTTTTTCTGTTCATACCTGCCACCTCTTTCATACACTTTTATAGTTCGCGTCTGTGATGCGTGGAATATAAAAATCGAAATGGATTCATTTTTTATGAACGTTCTACGCTCTCAATTTATGGTGTTCATATTTAATGCAGTTGGGAGTGGTCCCGCAACACCTTGGTCGATTGGGATGTTTACTCGCGTCATGAATTTATCATGTAATTTTATATTGATGTGTCTGTGGTAATGGTATTTTGGATACTGCCTACTCGTACCTGTAATTTCTCTTCGTTTTCGTATAATTTATAACGCATCTTAAATTTACGTAAACCCGTTTGTAAGCTACATACGTGTAATAATTTAAAATAAAGTTATTAACTATTCTTTTTTTATTATAACTAAAACTTTCTTATTAAGTCATTGCTTATAAACTTTATAATTGATAATATTTAAAGAATACTAAGTAAAAAGTTCTATGAGGAATGAAAACAAAATCGTAGTTAAAAATAGGATCGTAGGCTCAGTTGCACGTTCACAGTTTTAATTGGCATCATGAAAAACTACGCTGCTAGAACAACCATTTTATTTTGACACGAGTCTCAAATAAAAATGCTATCCACGGCAAAACCTAGCTTCGTACGAAAAGGGATTTTGTTCGTTCATGTTCACAAAGGTTTCAGTGTGTAAGCGGATTTGCTAGGAGATTAAGAAAAATAAGCGAAAATATAAAGTACATACGCACAATATTATTAATATCTGTAAATTTGGGTATAGTAGATTTATGTATAAAAGGTAAGAAATTGAATATTCCCTTAGGTAAGCAAGATTATTTTTCTTTACTTAATAAAATCTTAGTGACGTCTTCTGAAAATAAAATGAACTTTGCGAAGCCTAAAGCTGTTTGCTTAGAAAATTACGTGCTTCACGTTAATCTTTACTTTTGTTATCTTCCAAAGGTGTGAATAAATTTGAAAATATAATAAAATTGTATGAATAATAGCTGGCAAGTAAAATGTTAATGTATATTATTGTATTTCCTATTAGAAAAATAGAAGGACCAAGTGAGCTTCCTTGCAGCACGCTAGACATAAATATACATTTAAGTAGCCATAACTTTAAATTTAAGTACAATAATAATTTCTTGATAAAATCACGAATACATTTACCATAATGTCATTTGCCTAGACATTATCATCATTTATTATTATTATTTCCGAAAATATAATATGACTTACTTTACTTTATCAAATGCATAAGTTGAGTCACGCTAGGAGGTTAAAATGAAAATAGCTTGTATTTTCCATCGGCACGTTGCTTCTACTGTGAATAACCAAACAGACCTGTTCAAGTAGAATTTAATCAAGTTAGACACGCGACCTCTCACGCAAGGCTTTCCTCGTTGCCGGCAATTATCATGTCGATTTTATACTGATTGTGTTTTTGTATGCCTAGAATGGTTGGCTGATTTCACTTTGTATTTATACTTTTATGGTGTAAGCTACCATGTAATTTTACAGAGCTTTATAGTTTTTCACTTAATCAATATGGCTTTCGCTATGAATAATTTAAAAGTAAATTGTGTGTATTTGCTTTTGTTTGCTATAAAATGGCCGCGGTACTATACGATTGTAGACCTAACTTTTATGGGATATTTTTTTTCGTTTAGTTCAAATGCTTTTACTAAAAGAATTTTAATTTAAAAAGGTGCTAATGAGTTGCCATTATATATTATTATTTAAATTATAAACTATAAACTTTTAGACATTAGCATACCTAATATTATTATCAGGTTCATTTTTTTCAAACACAGTTGCATTATCAGCTAAACGTATAATAAATATCAGTAAATCAAGAGATACATCACAAGTATCCGTAGTTCATGGTATATGGATGGTCGCTTTTTTTCTTTATTGAACGGCTCACAGATGTCACAAAGCAATGATATACAGCCTATGCAACCATTAGAACGCCATAAAACTGGACATTCATATTGTAATTTGAACTGAAGCTATAAACGATGTATGATGTGTGTGAAACGTATAAAAATAAAATATATAAACTACTAAAGAGAAAATATTTTATTACATTTAAATTGTTTGTAGTAGATTTAGAACCAAAAAACTATGAATCGATTTAAAACAAACTTTTCAGCAGTACCATTGTATATTATCACTGAATAATGTTACCCATTTAAATTTTTTTTTTTTGGATTTTTAATAATTTGCTTCCTACAAAAGCTAAATCAATGACCACCCGTGCGAAGTAGTTTTCATGTATGTATTGTTATCGCCCATGAGCTACGGCATCTGCTTAACATCAGGCGGGCCGTATGCTTGTTTGCCGCCAAAGAAGTATAAAACAATGTATTCGACATGTTAGACGTAGAGCACTAAGTAACATGTATAAAAAATTACAATAAATTAAATCTTACTCAAAAAAAATGGCTTTCATGATGCTAAAGCAATCTCAATCTATTTTAATATCTGTATACTTAACCTGTTTCATGAAGACTTTTTGACCAAGTCTTGAACAACTTATAATTCATATTGGAATATTCAAAAGTTTCATTGGCTAGCTCAAACTAAACGAGCCAATAAAAGTAGATCTCAAACTAAAACTATGTTTTATAACTAAGTACTATATAGTGAAGTTAGATTAAACCGCGTTATTGATGAAATACTGAAACAAGCAACTGATATAATATTGATTACTAGATTCGTGGTGGTACACAATTTTTTTTTAAATAAAAGCATAACCGCTGATAATATGGCTTTCTATAGGTGTGTCGGAAGGCTTCTTATGGTTGTACGTGGGTTAAATAAAAGAGGGTAAAGTTCACACCAAGATTATATTAATTAAAGTTACACTAATTACAAACGCGACCCACTCGCGACCCGACAAGCCTGTGACTGTCTCATTGCACAAATGCAACGTTGCATACCTACGTCACGGCATTGTCGTCCCTACAGGTGGAAGAATTTCACCTAGAATCGGTCAAAATTGGTCTAGTAGTTTTTGAGCTTATTTATTTATTACAAGCATCCAATAATAAAAAAACGACTAGCTTATGCCTGTAGCTTCACCCGTGTAAATGTATGTAAATGTATATTTTTTAATAAAATAGTAAGGTTTCATCAAAATTCTTTGTATAATATTAGTAGGAATTCTCATATTTTTATCTTTGTTACACAAACAACCATAAAGTTTTATAATAATAAATAATAGGATTTACAGCATGGCTTTCAAAAAGTCATTCTGCATTGAAATACAGCCTACGTGTCTATTGGAACACCATAAAACACGTCAATAAATGAAACTGAGTCTGTGAAATGTCGATCCTCGACAGGGATATGGAAATCTCGTTAAAGTCAATTTTGATTCATGTTCTTTTCGTATTTATTGTGCATCAGTAGAATTACATCATAATAATAATTTGGTTATTATTATGATGCAAGAAGAAGAATAAATTTTATTTTGTTTTAAATCTTTATAGTTACTTAGGTATAATTTTCCTTATTACTCTCATGTATTTTCTAACAAGGCTAGACTAGGCATTTGTCTTCAGTGTGGTGTCCTGTGCTACAAGATTTAACTAACCTACTTCAGGCACAAGTCTTTCACATGAGTAGTTCCTAGATGTAATAACCACCATTTGTACCTATAATACCACCTTGTGTTGAGAAAATAAACGTTATTATAATTATTTTTAATGAATACCTAACTTATTTCTACGCGCGGCTTGTAATGAGTTTGATCACCATTCAAAAATCATAACATCAATATTTTAAAATGTTGTGTGAGGAACAAATAATATTTCTTAGTATTAACTATCGTTTAGTGAAGGGAATAGTTTTAAAAACTATTTTCCTTCTCCTATAATATGTATTATAGGATCTAGTTTTTTATATAATTTTAATATAATACTAATATTATAAATAAGAAAGTTTGTGAGAATGGATGGATATATATTTGGATGTTTGTTAACCTTTCACGTAAAAACTACTTAACGGATCTGAATGAAATTTGGCATAGACAAAGATTATAAACTGGAATAGCGAATAGGTTATATTTTATCGCGATAAACCGCGGGCAACAGCTAGTCGATCGTAAAATTAACAACTCATTGATTCAACTTTACCTCCTTGTTACTTAATTAATATTTCACTTTACAAAACCAACGGTATAAAAGGCACCCCTCTCGTACAAGAAATTTCATTATCCAACTTCAGATCAACATTTATGTACATCATTAATTATATACTCAATTACTTCATATGAAACTCTTCCATTATGCTTTACGTAAAGTAAGTATACTTGATTAGTTACGATTGCGGTACTCGTGTATCCATTAAACAAATTGAAAATTTAACTTCTCAAACGATTTTGTAATAATGTGAGAGGAATATGAGACGGCCACAAAGGTTTTGAACTTTGGGCAAACTTTGTAGACTACAAAGATCGAGGCTTGAACAAAAGGCTCCTTCTATCGTATTTGATATTATTTATTAATGCTTTGTAAGTTGACATCTAAGAATTTTGCTCTGAAGCTATTCGAAGCTAATTTAGGATTGACAGATTTTGTCCGCCATCAGTTAGAAGCTCCAAAAAACAATTATTTTGATAGCACAAAATGTTTTGTTCAAAATTCCGTAGAATCATTTGAATTCATATTTTAGTATTGAATGTCGTTTCAGTAAGTTTCTTGGGATACATTTTTAATTTTTGTTTGTTGTTACCAAAGTATTTAAAATTTATAAAAGTAGAAGAAATTACATAGTCCGATTTTGTAAACCAAGAACCAGGACGCCTGTTAGATAATATCTAAAGTGTTCCTAAAAATACTTGTTCGGTTCACCCACCGGCAATTAGCGTTTAACTGCCTTGAAACCACCAACGAACTTAATCAGAAGAAAAAAAAATACAAGTACAGGAAAACACTTATTCTGCCTCGTTTTGTTGTGTCCTTATTTCGCTTCGTCAACACTTGAATCTTCAATTGTATTTTTTGACGGAATTTATCCTAAATGTGTACATAATTGGATTATTATGTTCGTATATAGGAAGATACTTACTTACTTACTATCTGATATTCGCTTTCATCTTATGAAAGATTTATATTTTATTTCTCATCTTGAGAAATATTTTTTATTTATTTATTTATTAATACGATGGCAAACAAGCGTACGGCCCGCCTGGTGGCAAGCAGTTATTGAAACCTTTGGTTAATTGCAATACCCTGAGCATTCTTCGTGCATTGTTGATGATACGAATCATCAGAGTTTCGTCAAGTCTAATTCATTTATATAAAATTTACTTATGAACGTCATAAAAACAAACACCAGCATTTAGTTTTCCTTCGGCCAATCTGCTGCTGAGTAAAATAGGGCTTTGAGAAAAATTGGCAAGAAATTTGAGTGAATTTTTTTATTGCCAGAGTACAAAATTTACAATTTGGTATGAGTTACAATACAATAAAGAGATAAATAGTTTCATTTAAATGTGCTCTGGAGACCTATTCTTACGCACAGAAATATAATTGCGTCACTGTGTATCGTTTAGAATGTCCACATCTTTATATATATAATTCTTCTGTACGTGTGTATGTCACTGAACTCCTTCTAAACGGCTCGGCTGATTCCAATGAAATTTTGTGTGTGTTTGGGGCCTTGAATGGTTTAGATTCACAATTGGACTCGGTAAGTGGCACTGCTGTCGGTATGTCAGCTTTTCCATGCAGGACGACGTCTGCCAGATCCGCTAGTAAATTATAATTAGTAAATTGCATCAGCTTCATGCCGTGGAACAAATTTGGTATTAGAAAGGCATACATTTTATCGTCTAATTAATAAATTTAATATTCTCTAAAACTTAATAAAGTGAACCTATTTATTCGACCGAAAATCGTTATCAAAATTATTTTATCAGTAAAGTGTTTATCGTCCCTGAAGTTCGGAAGTGGATTTTCTAACAAGCACCGATATCACATGTCTAATTAAATTAGTTTATTATCCTCCTTAAAGTTTGCGCATAGTTTAATAAAATAAAGAGGAGGAAATATCAAGATCAAGTAGAGCGTAAAAGGGATTTAAAATGGATAATATTTATCTCATATTTCAGTGACTAAAACGTTTCATCTAATATATAAAATTTTCAGGTCACGGTGTTTGTAATTAAACTCCTACTAAATGGCTCAACCGATTTTCGTGAAAGTTTGCGTCGATATGCACACAAAATCCTGCAATTATTAAACAAGTATATTTTGCCCTAGCGCAATCTTTAATTACTTACTGCATCTCATCATGGGGAGGTGCACCTAAAACGACTCTGAAACAACTTGAGATTTCCCAAAGGACTATTCTGAAAGTTTCCACCTTCAAACCATTTCGGTACCCAACCAAACTTCTCTATGAGTACTGTGAAGTCCTTACTGTGCGACAACTCTTTCTGCTTGATATCGTCATCAAACAGCACTCCAAACTAGAACACACTGCTGAAATGTTTAATAAGAGGAAAGGTCGCTCAGTATGTGAGCGGACCACACAACCTAAAACATCATTTATACGTAGGTTTTATCCTTTTTTAGGTTCTTATATCTACAACAAAATAAATAAAGTTATTAGTATTTACTCTCAAAATAAACTAACTGTCAAAAATACTGTTTCCCAGTGGCTAAGCAATCTATCGTACCATGAAACCGAATCTCTAATTACCGTTTTGCAATGTTCACGTTTGTCAAATCTCTCGACATAAATATAACTCTACGCTCTTACTACATTGTCAACTAATTAATATACACCCTCTGACACATACTCACTCATCCTTCATTTAATACACACAGAGGACCACTACACTACACTTCTAGTTTATATTCTACTATATTGGCTTTTGTTTTTCTTTATGTGTATTTAAATTAAAATTTAATTATTTTCACATGAAGTTCACTAATTTTATTTGTATTTCTGTGATGTGAGCTAAATTAAATGTAACCCAACCCGAGGAGTAGAGAGCGCCGTATGCTGAAGCACAGGTTCACACCTAGTTCGGCTACGGAGGCTAATAATTGACACAATTGTACATTGTTCAGCTTAGGCTGTATACTTTTTAAGATTGTGAAAAAGTGTAAAAGTTTTTTTGAGCCAATAAAAATTATTATTATTCCCTTTATTAAACTTTCATCTCTTAATTACATTTTTAAATACATACCAATTATAAAAAATATACATTTAAAAATATAAAAAAGGAGGCCCACCGGTATCGGGTACAGGGACCAAGCTACCGGTGGTTAGGGCTCCAGAGACAGGAACCTCCTCACGATGCGCGCCGTGTCCAAGAGAACCGCCTTCTGCATCAGGCCCACAATCCAACCGTCTAACGAGAGCCTCCTAAGGTGTTGATGAAGGCTCTTGGCGATCAGTCCATTGACTGATACAACTATCGGCACAATGATCGCTGAATCTATCTCCCACATGTCAACAATCTCGTGAGCCAAATCCAAATACTTAATTTGTTTTTCTTTCTCGGCTTTCACGAGATTCTCGTCATGTGGGACAGTGATATCAATGATCATTGCAAGGCGCTCTAATCGATCTATCACCACTATATCAGGCTTATTGGCAACAATAGTCCTGTCAGTAATGATAGACCGATCCCAATATATTGTGGCACGACCATTCTCGAGAACTGGGTCGGGCACATACCTATAGTACGGCACCTCCGAGTCCACAAGGTTGTACTTTACAGCAAGTTGCTGATGGACAATCCTGGCCACTTGGTTGTGTCTGTGCAAATACTCGCCGTTTGCAAGACGGGAACAACCAGAAACTATATGCCTGAGAGATTCTCCGGGATGGTGGCAGGCCCGACAAATGTCAACCGTTCCGTCTTTCAGGATATACCTACGGTAGTTGTTCGTCATAACAACTTCGTCCATAATTGCACAGACAAAACCTTCGGTTTCTCCAAAGAGATCGCCGAAACGTAGCCAGGACACAGATGATAAAAATTCTACATCGGGCCCATGCAAGGCCCGATAGAAACGTCCATGCAACTCCTTGCTCCTCCATACTTCCTCACGCTCAGTAGTACTGAGTACTACAGGTTTGCGCCAGTTCTCTTTAGCCAGACCCAGCGGGGTGAGTCCGGTATCCACAGCAACTACGTCCCGATGCACATCCACGTCAGCATTGAGAGAGTATTCTCTGAGGTTGCATACCTCACGGTTGTGGAGGGTCTTGGCACATAAAAAGCCACGACCTCCACATTTCCGTGGGATATACAACCTCATTACTGATGATCGTGGATGGTGCATCCGAAAAGCAGTCAACTGTGTTCGGACTCTTCTATCAAGGGCATCCAGTTCAGTCTGAGTCCATTTGAGTATGCCAAAGGAGTACGTTAGGACAGGCATGACCCAGCTGTTAAAAGCACGCACCTTGTTACCACCTGACAAAAGACTTTTAAGAACCTTTGTCAGGCGGCCAAAGAAACGAACCTTTAACACCTGTTTCATGCCAGCATCGGCTATACCTAACGCCTGTGACATACCCAAATATTTGTAGGTTTCGGTTGCAGACAGTGATCTAAGTTGAGTAGAATCTGAGAGTTGTATCCCCTCAGATTCCACCATCCCACCTCGTTTTACATGCATGACCGCGCATTTATCCACACCAAATTCCATCTTGATAGAGTTACTAAAGGCTTCAGTGACCTTTAGTAACGCCATCAACTGAAAACTGGTGGGGGCAAACAACTTTAAGTCATCCATGTAAAGAAGGTGGGATATAACTCGACCACTACTCCTCAACCGGTAGCCCACCGGTACTAAGAGGGTTCAGTGCCAGACAAAACCACAAGGGACTCAGACTGTCACCCTGAAATATACCCCGCCTGATCATGATCAGCTGATCACCATCCCCATCAATCTGTCGACACCCTGGATAGCACAAGACAGACCTCCATTGCCTCATACATGCCTTCAAGAAAGTGCATAGAGTTGTATCAACTTTATACAACTCCAGCACTCTCAAGAGCCATGTATGTGGCACTGAGTCATATGCCTTCTTGTAGTCAATCCAGCATGTAGACAGATTTTTTCGGTTACGGTAAACCTGCTGATTAATGGTCATGTCCATGATCAAGAGCTCTTTAGTGCCACGGGCCCCATTCCTACATCCATTCTGAGAAACAGACAAGATATTATTATCTACAACATGAGATACAATTTTTGTTCTCAAAATGGATGTAAGAAGTTTATAGACCGTTGGTAAACAAGTAATCGGTCTATAATTCTTGGGATCCGTGGCACTGCCAGATTTATAGAGAAGGTGGGTAATACCAGTCGTCATAAACTGTGGGATCGACCCAGACTCCAAAGATGCCTGAAACTGGGACGCCAAACAAGCGTGCGAGCTATGGAGCCATTTTAGCCAGAAATTCTGCAGTCCGTCCGGACCAGCTGATTTCCAGTTCGGTATCGAACGGACTGCACACGCCACATCCTCTTTCGTAATGGATAATGGCTCCATATTTCGAATCGACGCACACGATCGCTTGACATCCCCGATCCAGTCACCCTCAGTGTGACTGACAGGCACCGACCAGATGTTGCGCCAGAATACACTAGTAGCATCATCTGCTGGTCGGCACCCGTCATCCACATCGGAGACAGGTCGCTCCCACCGTCTATATACCCACCTCTCGTCCCTTTGGAAGGTACAATTCAGGAGGTACCGATCCACCCTTTTCTTATAGCGACGAATGCGATTCGCCCACGCACAAACCTTCTGCTTCAGGAGGTCAATGCGCTCTGTGACTCGTGACGCATAGTCTTGGGGACTAACATCAGTCCCCAAGAACGCCCGCTTCACAAAGCGCATCACTCTCGGGCGAGTATTGCCCGACCTGAAGCAGATTAACTTGCCAATGAGTGCCCTAGCCTCAGCAATACGACGCTCAATCCTACACTGCCATGCAGGCACAGCGGATTTTGGTCGGGCAGCTGCGCTGTTATTAAAAAACCTAACACCAGCTACCCGACATACCGCAACGGCCGCACAGTATAGGATTGAGTGTGTATCACTAATATCTTCACTGTTGTCAAAGTAATTAGACAACAGTGAATCCAGGGCACACACTAACGCAATGTTTTTTTTGTGCGTGGGCAAACGCGGCACTCGAGGTCTGTCGCTAGAGGGTTTGGATCGATACTCCCGAAGGGCACACTCCAAAGCGCTCCTTAACTGATCATAACATTGGGTACTTACGTTTGTAGCCCCACAATCTACCTCCTCAACTGGTTGTACGTGCTGTGGCAGGGGCACATGGGCTGTACCTTGAGTCACAGCCTGCGTCAAGGAAGGGACAGTGAGGTTACCCCGCACGTCAGAACGAAGCCTTTCAAGTGTAGAGTCATCCAACATGTGGGCACGCTGGATAGCCCGCACCTGATCCGATAGTCGCTGCGCTGAGACGTTGACAGAAGGTTCAAGGGCCTGAAACAAAGGCAGCATCCGGTCACGATACATCGTAAGATTAGTTCCTCCCTCTGTTGCCACAAAATATGCCCGCATGACATTTTCATTTATTGACTGCGTCCATCGCATGCGGCGCACATTACCACCGGCAGCGGGGGCCCTATTCGAGGCCGATGGGCCTCGGGTCCCTAAGCATGCAGGTGGCCGGCCTCTGCCCCGACGACGTACAGGTGTTGGCGACGTCGGCGGGGAGAAATACTCGTCGCTTGAAGATGAAGACACCTCAGCAGCTGGCGTTATCACTTGCGCGGCAACCGCAAGCTGCGAGGTGCATGTGCGCGACGAGTCCGGGGGTGTTATTAGTGCTTCTCTCTTTCTGGCTCTGGTCAACATTGTATTTTCACTGTTTTTCACTTTGTTGTTGTATAATAGATGGTATCAAATTGTAGTTGACATCTGTCATAATGATTTTCTTAATTTATATGGATTTTTTATAGCAAAATAATATATTGTATGTATATAAATAAATATTGCTATTGTTATTTGAGCTTTGATTTAATTTGTGTCCCATAAATCTTAAAATATATAAATAAAATTTATAAAAGTGAAAATTTTTACTTGTTGTTTATAGTGTTGCCAGTTATTATTATTATTATTATTATTATTAAAATTTTGTTAGTTTGATGTCGCTTGATGACAAATCCTTACTAATATTATAAATGTGAAATGTAAGAATGGATGGATGGATGGATGTTTGTTACTCTTTCACGTAAAAACTACTGAACGGATCTGGATGAAATTTGGCACAGAGATAGGTTATGGTCTAGAATAATACATAGGCTACTTTTTGCAGCGATAACCGACATCCACGCGGGCGGAGCCGCAGGCAACAGCTAGTATATCATAATATTATAATGTATTTATTATAATGTTTTTGTGCAGTCAAAAGAAATTATATTGAATGCAAGTTATATACAGGAAAATATCGAAATAAATAAATAAAATTAACCTTTCTAACAAACAAAATAACAAAAGCCATTGCGTGCTATGAAAAGAACCCGCCAAAAGTATCCGTGAGTGACGTTAGGTAAGAAATAATCATAAGTTCCCTTTATCGCGCCCTTCATAAAACCATCAAACCGTATCTTCATAGAATAGAATAGAATAGAATAGAATAGAATAGAATCATTTATTTGCAATGAATGTAGGTATGTTTTACAATGAGGTGTTACATAATTCAGGAACCATGTACATTCTACCTGTAAGGCATGCAAAAATTTATTTGGTACCTATATAATTAAAAATACTTATTGGCTAAATTAACTTATCAGCTAAAAAATCTGTAACAGAATAATAACACTTATCGACTAGAAATTTTGTCAGTTGTGTTTTGAAAATTTTCAATGGTTGTTCTTTAATACTATTAGGTAATTTATTATAAACAGACGGTGCCATACAAATAACACTTTTTTTTAATAATGCTGTATTATGCGAGCCTGTACATAGAAGTGTTTGGTATTGTGATCTTAAGCTTGTAGTTCTTATTCTGGTATCATTTAGTGAAGGAAATAGATTATTGTGTGTTTTAACAAATATGGCTAATTCTAAAATGTACAAACACGGAAACGTTAATAGATTATAATTTTTGAAAATAGGTACACAGCTGTCTGTGATAGCCAGACCAAACATGCTTCTAAGGCAACGTTTTTGAGCTTTAAAAATACTTTCTCTTTCGGTACAATTACCCCAAAATATTATGCCAAATCTTAAAATTGATACAACCATGCCATGATAAGCTACAAGTATTGTTTGTATATTGACCTTTTTTGATAAAGTGTATAAGGCGTATGCAGATGTACTTATTTTCCTACATATATCTTCTGCTTGTGCTTTCCAATTTAATTGACTGTCAATTAGAATTCCTAAAAATTTTGTAACATTTTCACGTTCTACCAATTGACTGTCATAATGGATATTCATGTCTTCAGCATATATTCGTTGATAGAAGTGCATAATTTTAGTTTTTTGAAGATTTATGATTAAATTATTATTATTTAGCCAATTTACAACGGAGTCGAGACAGTTATTGATATCATTTTCATATAATTTTTTATTGTGGCATTTTATTAAAAGTGTGCTGTCGTCTGCAAATAGCACCATTGAATGTGGAGTTTGAAGTGGGAGGTCGTTAATATATAGCAAAAATAATAGAGGCCCCAGGACACTACCCTGTGGGACACCAAATTTGATGTCTCTGTATGATGACACGTATTTTATTTCTTTTTTTGACTTTGTGCTGACTTTAGAAATTTCTGTATACTGTTTACGTCCATTTAAATAAGATTTTATTAAATCAAGAGCGTTTCCTCGTATGCCGTATGCATAAAGTTTACATAGAAGCGTTTCGTGTTTTACAAAATCGAAAGCTTTTGACATATCTGTGTATATTGCGCATACTGGCGATTTATTATCTATACTTGGCATTATTTTAGAAAGAAAGTCGAAAATAGCAGTATTTATATTACTGTTTTTTCTAAATCCTTTTTGTTCATCACATAAAATATTAAATTTGATTAAAAATGCATAAATTGATTCATAAATTACTTTTTCTATTATTTTAGAGAACACAGGTATTAGCGCGATTGGTCTATAGTTAGCCATGTCTTTTTTACAGTTTTTTTTGTAAAGAGGTTTTATAATAGTGGTTTTGAGGCTATCAGGATATATTCCGGTAGATATGCTTAAATTAATTATGTGACTTAGGGGACTAGCTATACAATCAGATACAAATTTAATAATTTTTGTAGAAATTCCATCATAGCCAACGCTTTTCTTGTTTTTTAAGTTTTTAATTATTCGTAATACGTCTTTCGGATTAGTTGGAAACATGAAAATGGATTGTGGATTATATTTTATAGCCACAATATTGTGCTTTTTACGTTTAGGTATGTCTGAAATTTGGTCAATAAAATAATTGTTGAATGATTCAGCTATTTCAGTTGGATCTGTTAATACTACATCCTGATTGTTTATTTCAGATATGGGTTCACTAATATATTTTTTATTATTTATAATTTGCCAAGATGTTTTAGATTTATTGTTTGAGTTATTAATTAAATAATTATTTTGAGCTTTCTGAGTCAATTTAATAATTTTTCTAAACCTTTTCGTGTAATCATTAAAAATTTTCTTATTTTCATTTGTTGGTTTGGTCCTACACTTCCAAAGTAACTGGCGTTGTCTTTTACTGCAAATTTTTATGCCGTGTGATATCCAATTTATTTTCTTTTCTGTTTTTATAGTAATCAATTTATAGGGAAAACATAAATCGTGTAAAAATATAAATGTATCTAAGAAATTATCATATGCCTTATTGGGATCTTCTGTGCTGTATATGTCAGAGAATGATAAACTTTGGAGATAGGTTTTAAATTTTATCAGATTTTCTGTTGATGTGTCTCGGATTTTTGTTTTCCAAGATTTTATGTAACATGACTTACTGATATTTATTTTAATTATTTGTGCAGTATGATCTGATAATCCTAGATCAATTACATTCGATTGGCATTTGTGTTTAGAATTATGTGCAAAATTATCCAGACAAGAATTACTACTAGGTCGTGTTGCCTCAGTAATTTCTAGTTTGAGATTGTAGCTCAAAAGAAAGCATTTAAACTCTAATGACATTCTATTATTTTTTAAAATATCAATATTAAAGTCTCCGCATAAAATTATCCTAAAATGTTGCTTAGCACATACAATGCGTAGTATAGAATTTAAATTTTCATAAAATTTGTTCAAATTAAGTAGCTTAGGCGGTCTGTACATACATATAACAATTAGTTTTTGACGGGTGAGTTCAATAGCACAACACTCAATGACTCCAGTTATTGAGAATTTCATTATGACCGGTAATTCTTTAAAGTCATAACCCTTTTTCACTAAAATACAAGCCCCACCGCGTTTTGTATTATTTCTAGCATAGCATGCAGCAAGCTTATAATTCGGTATATGTAACAATTTCTCCTGGCCAGACATTATGAAATGTTCCGTTATACATACAATATCTATAACAATTTGTTTATTGAGTAAATCTTGGATATGTACAGTTAATAGATCTGACTTATTTATAAGTCCAGCAATATTCTGGTGCATAATATACATATGATCAAAGAAAAAAATTGGTACAAGCAGGCGAAGGGTTAAGATTATCATTATTTGTTACATATTCAGATCTCAGTGGAAAAAAGGTATTTTCCATAAGCTGTTGAAGATTATTAAAAATATTTCTCATTCCTCTGTCGTTTAATTTTCTACTATACTTTGAAAACATTGTAAAATCGTAATATAAATCCAAGTTAGAGTCTAGTACAGTGGCATAGTTATACGTTAAAAGATCTAAATATAGTAAGTTACTAAAGGATTCTATGCGCCAGTTAAATAGTGATGAATAATCGCTCAGCATAAATGTTGGTAGACATATTATAATATTTGTATGTTGTACTTTTTGTAATGCCTTTCTTATTTCTAAAATGATTTCTACATAGTTTCCTGTAGTTTGAAAATCTTGCTCTCCAATTAAAATGACACAATAGTCATTCATTGAATAATCAGTAAGTTTCTGGTATAAATTCTTGACAAGCTGTACTGTGCCGCAGCTTGTCGTAGCATAGTGACATATTTGAAAGTTGTGAAATGTCTCTTCAGCAATGGATAAAATATTGTTAGTTTTATTGGCACTAATGATACATAATTTATTCTTCACATGTTTTGAATTGTAGGTCACCCTATCTTCCTTTTGAATATCATTGGCTGCAGAAGAGATACTCAGTTTTTGTTGTGCAGGCTGCTTGTTCTTTGAATTTGTATTCAGTGTTTTTATTTGACTGCTACTGCGTGGAGTTGACATTTGTGAACTCTTACTGGGAGTAGTACCTTTCAATTTATGTACAGCTTTTTTTAGTTCATTGTTTTCTGATGATAAATTCTTAATCTTGTTATGGGCCGAGTTTAATTTGATTGTTAAGTCTTCTATTTGTTGTTTAAGCTCCTGTATATGGAGTGTGTTTTCGTCAGTTGACACGTTTGGAAAGCTATTAGTGCTGCCATCTGTCTTCGAATCATTCGCATTACTTTCTTCAAGCGAATTTTCTGTTAGAGTACGTGTGCGGGAAGCTCGGAACGTAATATTCTCGAAGATATTCATTTGGATTTTTATTTTATGAAATAATATAAATCACAAAAAGTGAATGAGTGTGAGCAAGGTTCGAACCACGACCAGTGAGAGTTGAACGCGCTTGCTTCAGCCACTAGACCAAGGAAGCTTATTAATTAGTGGTCTAAATTGATGTTTACAATATGCAATTGTTTTTTAATAAAAAGACGGTAATTATACGTTGAATTTTAAATTATTGAGATAGCGTCATTTTGAGTAAACAAAAAAAACTATTTCACAATTTTATTTCTTGCACTTAATCAAAATCACTTAAATGTTTATTCAAGTATCGCATTTCACTGAATTGTTTTATATTTACAATGAATCACTTTTGATAATTAGTTTTTTATGAGATGAATAGTTTAGGCACTAGTTTTAGTTGATACACTGTTTTTATTTTTGTTCACAATTTGCACTTTATTTATTAACAAAACGTTGAGATAATGTTTATAGGTGTATATTGTCACAATTACTATGGAAATATAACAAATCTAAGACTTATAAACAACTTTTAAGTAATTTAAAACAATTAAAATACGGAGCTACTTTTTTTAGGTGTTTGCCACAAAGCGCCACCTGGCGGATCTCGATAAAGAGCATGCAAAGTCGAATTTAATGGAAAAATGCCAAGAGTTCTAAGTGGAAAAAGTTACCTTTATAAGATTTGAAAAGTGACATTGTCATGTCTCTGCGAAGTGCTCATTGTAATATTTAGCATTCGAGGAATTTATCACTTGTGTAATTTGTCAGGTTTGGTGCATGCTATACTTTTAAATGTGTCTAAATGTATTAATACTAATAATTTTAACAAAAAAAAAACCGACTTCAGTACGGCGAGTTGTAAAATTTTCAAATATTTGTTTGTTACAATCGAATAAAATCGACTGAGCGTCGGGCTGAACACAGGTCAAGTAGGTATTAAAAGCAATATTTAATCTGTGCAATCCGCGCTCAATTCATTCACGTCATTATTTCTTATTATTGCTTAGCAACAATAACCGAAACTTATCTAATCGCCATCAGTAAAATACTTATTATTGAGAAGTTCAGATGGCCATCTGTGGTCTTCTTCATCAGTTTTACTGATGATGATAATGGGACCAAACTGAAAGTATGTCCAGTCAGACAAAAAAAGAATTTTTCAAATCGGTCCATAAATGACGGAGATAATATTATGCGGTAACAAACATTAAAAAAAAAAAAAAAAAAAAAATACACCTAATACATACATATGGTTTTATACAATAATTGATAACCTCATCTTTTTGAAGTCGGTTAATAAAAGAGAGTTTGGGTTCTAAACAAGAGAGCAATCTTGATTGACCCTCTACCACACGTAGTGATACCGTTGTTTCTGTGCCTTAGTCTTGTAGGGGTTAGAGTATCCCCACATATACACACTTATGTAACGCCTAGTTATAAGCGAGCACACGCCTTAGGCGACGCTCATTATATGTTGTTATTAACGTCAAACAGTTCAATAAATATTTCCTTAGTTAAAACGGTCTTTTGATTAGTCACTCACTACCTAAAGTCTCAAATGCTTTTAAAAATATATGTATTCCATGGTTATCTATAACAAATATTTCTAGTGTTACAAGATGTTAGGCAATGCGCAAGTAATGCTCTTGATATTGCTAGCGTGCATAGGCTACGGTAACTGCTTACCCTCAAATTGCCATTCGTTTTTTTATCATCAATCAAGTCCTACTTCATATATATAATTATTGTCTAAGTGGAACTTTAGTTATTAAAGAAAATACATAATAATATCTGCTTAACTCTTTGTTGACAAGGGCGCTCCCTTAGTAACGGTTGCAACGTTGATGTGTCCATATGCATATTTAACTAGATTTGAATTCACCAATCATGTTTTTATGTTTACTTTTTACCCTATCCTATGTATTTTCAGAAATAGAATACAGAACATTATTGATGAAAATCATTTACATTTTACGTTCAAAAAATTATATCCTCATCAAGATTTCATTATAGCATTTTACCCATGTGTCCGTGTGGTGACGGATTAAGAATACAAATGTCGCCATCCCCTTCCATCCTGAGGGTGTCGTAAGAGTCGACTAAGGGAGTAAGCCCGGCAGCCAATATTCACTGTAAGAGAGGGAAAACTCGAAACAAAACCCTATATCAACCCGTCTGGCCAGCGTGGTATAGTAGGCTAACATCCCTCTAAATGTATGGAGGAGACCCGTGCCCAGCAGTGGGACGTTTATGGGTTGAGAAGAAGAAGAAGAAGATTTTAGCCATTGATATATTACACGTAATAAGTAAAAACCGCGAAAATGTGATGTCTGAGCGTCGTTTGTTTTTTTATATGAAATGCAACACCGATCTTGTCGATGCAATTAGTCACTGTCTGTCATATCATATTTATGCCATCGTGCTAACGAGTAAAAGAGATAGATATAGTTTACTTCGAAATTTTTAATAGTTTTAAAGCTATTGCCGCTACTCTATATGTTGCTTTTCTATATATTTAATATGTACCTCAGTGTTTTACCCGTCACTCTCGGATCAGTAAATAAATATTAATCAGATTGCATGATTAACTGTCATAATTACTTTTAAACATTTCAAAACAAGAACAAAAATGGAACAGCTAAGTTTTTCTGTTCAAACAAAACACGTCGAATTTTAACGAAGGTGAGGCGAGAGGACAATTAAAAGTTTTACATAATTCAGTTGTGTGTCTGAAAACTGGGGTCGGGGGTTACACCCTTGGCTTCCAACCCCCCACATCTGGGCCCGAGTTGATTACGAGATCCGACTTTTTGAAAATTTAATTTCGTAAATTTTGTTGGAGTTTTGGCATGATCGCTCTGTGGTTCCTGCTTATAATTGCTGGATAGAGATATTCTCTGATTTCAGGTATTACGACTTCTGCGTAGGTTTTATTCAAATATATTTGTGAGAACAACCCCTCTAGACAAGTGGCATAAACGGTGGTCGAATCAAATAGAATATGGGATTTGACGTAAGTGCAAGACCTATTTGATTACCTGAGTCCAACATATATTTGAAGAATTCCCGACCATCCGTGGTTGTGTAAAAATTACTTTTTTTTTAAGACAGCTCCTCTAGGCATCAAGCCCTGTGTCACGAAGAACCTTACAAACATACAATTCACTAACTCAAAGTATACCCAGGCTCGGGACCGCCATTTTTGGATCACAATTTTTTTTTCCGTCACTACACGGACAGTTTACTTCATAGTAATTAATTACTAAGAATCCTAAGACTTTTTTTTATACTACCAAGGTGCCAAACAAGCATACGGCCCGCCTGGAGGTAAGCAGTTACCGTAGCCTATGGACGTTTGCAACACCAGGGGTGTCACTCACGCGTTCCCGATCGTTTAATAACCTTATAACTCCTTTCTTGAAGAACCCCATGGTATAGTCTCTTGGGAAAACTTCGGCAGAGAACTCATTCCACAACCTAATCAATACCTTTTAGCTTGTTTCATAGTAATTAATTCCAAATATAATTATACTCGCAAGTATATCTAACATTTCTGTATACTGTTCCATAAATTTCCTCTCCAAGACCGTTCGATTTTCATTTTCACTGGACGAGACAGTACCGGCTGGCAATAATTACCATGGCGATTTAATTTTGGCATTCCGAATTTCGTCTCCGAAATTAGCCAAACTGCTCCTAAGAAATTGTTGATATTTACAAACTAATGTAAGAAATCACAGAATGTGTTAATAAAAGATCTTTATTTAAGGTGTTTCTGCCTCACCTATTAGATTGTTAAGAATAGACGAAATAATTTTAATTCGCCACGTAAAGAAAATGTATAGGATTTGACGTAAGTTTACGACATTAAATCGTAGACTCACGTCAAATTCCATACAGTTTATTTTTTGACTTTTCGATTCGACTATCGCTTATGCCACTTTTGTCTAGAGGCTCAGAAAAGATATCAAATAAAGTATAATGGAATAGAAAAAAATTGTATAACCGCCGATGATATTGCAAGCGTCTATAGGATACGGCAACTGCTTAAAGTTAATCTGTTGACTCTTGAGAATTCGATTTCGACTAATCCTCTCTTGACAATCTGATGGATTTATAGTATCTGAGCTTTTATGAAGAGTCAAACAGTAAATGGTATCTTGCTTTCGTAATATAATAAGGCAAAAGGCTTATGTTTAACTGATCACCAAAAAAATAATTGAACACCAAAAGATCTGGTTCTAGCAGATTCGCCTCGTTCTAACCTAACCTAATAGAAGGTTTTTCAGTCTGAGTTTCATTTGTTTGCTAATTATTTTATTAATCAATTTATTCCAAGTTAAATACAACTCATATAAGTGTTAGTAACAATATTTTACTTATCCTATGTTAGTATATTACAATATATTTTTTTTTTTATGCTACACAATAAGTTATATTACTTATTGCTTCAGAATACCAGCTGATATTCTGGAGCAACGATTAACGATTGCACAGTCTAACCTGTCCGCAATCATGCCCAGGATGCTGTTGGAGCTGTCTCGGACTCTGCGCACCAGGGATGCACATCTTTTACGCATTAACGCATAAAAGCAATCAACGCGCATTTCTGCGAACATCCCCGATGCGCTACAGAAGCGAGGCAACCCCATCAGCACCCTGAAAGCATTATTGTACTGAACGCGAAGGGCGCCGTACGATTTCTGCGTAAAATGCACCCACAGGCTGCAGGTATAAAAAGAGGAACAGAAGGCTTTAAAAAGAGATGTTTTGACTTCTTTAGAAGCACGTGCAAACCTGCGGGCAATCATATTCGCCCTCACCGACAGCGCCCTCCGCTCTCGCTCAATATCATCGTCATCCCTGAGGCCGGCCGTCAATATGTGTCCAAGATACTTGAAATCCTGTACTCTATTAAGTGGAATACTATTTAATTTAATTGGTGGCACCGTCTCATGGCATTTTGCACCAGCCCCAAAGACCATAACGACACTCTTATTTACATTATATAAAAGACCGTGCGTTTTCGCGTAAGTTTCACAAATGTGCACCAATTTCCTCAGTCCACATACTGAGGCACTGAGCAAGCTCATGTCATCCGCGTAGCTTATATTATTGACACAAATTCCATCAATATGACATCCAACTCTAGTACCGCTCAGCTCCACAATCAACTGATCCATGTACAGATTAAAGAGTGTGGGCGAGCTAAGACCCCCCTGTCTCACACCACACTCCAATCCATACGGAGTCGAGTATACCCCATCCCATCGAACACTGTTGATCTGGTTTCCGTACCAGTATTTAAAAATATTGATAACTTCCGGCGGTATCTTAACATCATACAGTTTCTTCCAGAGTATGTCATAGGAAACCAAATCAAAAGCACTCGACAGGTCTAGGAAACAGGCGTACACAGGCGTATTGCGGTCCGTATAGTACCTAACAGCGTGCTTAAAACTCAATATCGCACTTTCCGTAGATAAACCTGGTCTAAATCCAAATTGGTTGTCGTGCAATTGGATGTGTTTATTTAATTGAGCATTAAGCACGCTATCAAACACCTTAGAGACCACAGTAGCCAGAGAAATAGGGCGATAGTTATTTTTATCAGTTTATAGACCAGTCCTATTTTTAACTACAGGCACAATTACTGTTCTTAACATGTTGCTTGGTAAATAGGCATGACTCATACACAGATTGTAGAACAAGGCCAAGACACGAAGCAAGTGAGGGCCCGCATGCTGAAGATGCTCAATGCTAAGCCCATCATGGCCAGGAGACTTACCTCGTGACATTGCCTTAATGCTTGATGTTATATCTTTAGCACTAAATCTAACTTCTAGTGCCACTTTGTGCTCAACATTAAATGTGGTCTGTGACGTACCTAAGAGCGACTTAATCTTAAACTTGTCCCTAAAAAGTTCCGCAATATCCTGAGCATCACTAACACCATCGACGCACACAGGAAGGCTAGGTCCATGGTTAAATCTGTTAGTATTTTTCCAAAATCCCCGAAAGTTTTTATTTAAATGATCAGAAGCCAAGATATCCATTTTTATCTTGTCTTCATGATCCTGGCACCATTTTAATTTAGATTTGAATGCTCTTTTTGATTCACGCATTTCGTTATAATAACGACCAGAAGAAGGTCTGCCATACCATGACCATATCGCAAACTTATTCCTAGCAACCTTGTGTGCATCAGATACGTGCTTGTTCCACCCAATAACAATTTTCTTTTTATTACGTTTATTAATCTCTCGGCCCGTCACCGAGGATTCACATAAGGCCCCAACTATTTGCTCGTAGATTGTATCTATAATATATCTATGATTTACATTTGTACACATATTATCACAACAACATCGAAATTGCTCTGGAAAATCTATTAATCTCAGACGTTTATGACATTCTGAGCTATATAATTTAATTTGTGCCAAATCTCTCTCTCCCCACATAATAAGGTTCTTTACAGGTAGACTAGATACACATTTTTTAGGTACAACTATATCCAGATTACATTCGATTATCAGAGGAAGGTGATCAGACCACACGACATCGTATTTAACGTACACTTTACTAATAGTTAGTTCGGCAGCCTTCGTTACTACACAGTGGTCAAGCCACCTTGTCGACCCATGCGCCTGGCTTATAAATGTGTACGTGTCAGATGTTACACCCAATTGTACAGTGTCAATACATATCCAGTCCTGTTCATTACAGAAACCCAGCAGCTCAACATAAAAACGCTCTGTAGGGTGGGCATTAAAATCCCCTAGTATATAAACACACTCAGTACTATAACTATCAATAATTACACTCACCGCGCTCAGTACGTCCGTGAAGTCCACCAAATTACATACCATATCTGTAGGCATATAGATGCTAAACACTAATATCGTTTTTTCTTGTAACACTATTTTAATGGCACATATACGCGGATTATCACAAGCGATCACAGACACGTTTGTATAGACACTCCGTCTCCATAACAGAGCAACGCCCCCATATGGCCGTCCACGTAGCATCCCAGTAGATGTGTCCACCGCTGATGTTCCCGTACAGTTGAAATCGTCACATATCGAGTTTAGGTACGATAAATCATGTGACAGCAGCCAAGTTTCTTGTAGGGCTATGATATCTGTATATTTACACAGATCTCGTATGTTGTCAACAGAACGCTTGACATTTTTACAGTTAAATGAAGCAAATCTGTGTAATTTACTATCCATTAATTAATTGTGGTAGGGCCGTCTCCAGATCTTGTGGAGTTCTGTTCGTAATTTCTTTTTTGCCGAAAATGCACGAAGCGTCGAAAAATAATGCCTTGAGGCCATATTTCATTATTTAAGAAAGTATTAACATTTTGTTGTAATACAAAGAACTTATATGCATTATAATCTGTTAATTTTTTCAACATGATTTGCTAAGATTTGGTGAACATTTAATCTTTTGAAATGAAATCTTTTTAGGCGCGTAGAGCACTTTTTGGGAGAAAAAAAAAACATGGAACTAGCGTGATTATCACCTAACGTTTTCTATGGGACAAACAGAATATAATAATCTAATAGCTCGAAGATTTACTTAATTTATTTTTATTTTCCGCATTTTTTGTGATAAGTCTTAGGGTTATTTTGGTGCGAATATAAATTGAACCCATACAATAATATGACTGTTCATTAACTCTATATTTAGTATAAAACATAGATGAGTATGTGCCTGTATATAGGAACAACGTGGTTTATCTCTAGGATATGAGTACGTTAGTTGCCTTTTACGTTACCCACGGGAAAATAATGTGGTTCCATGCCAAGCCGGAAACCATGGGTCTTGCAGCCTTGATGTAGTTTGTGTGTAGGGTATATAAATAACATAAACGAGTACGTAAGTAATGAGTGGATTTTAGATAAAAATAGAAACAAACTTTTTATTTTAGGCTTTGTTATAAAAGGCTTGAAGCAGAACGGTAAGTTTTATATTTTAACCGTGATGATATGTGTCATAATTTATATTACTTTTGCTATAAACTGTCCTGCTGATGGACATGTGGGTTTTTTAGAATTAAAAGTTTTAAATATATATTTTTACTTTCTGACTTACACGCTATGCAATAATAATTTTAGATTTCAACTGATGGAAACTCTAAGATACTTCTACTTACTACTCTGAGTTTCGCAATCATATCAAAGTCAAAGTTCATATAATCAATAATATCAAAGCAGTTAAAACGCACTTCAAGTAAATAATCAACTAATAATGAGTGTGTGTGTGTTTTTGTGGGTGTGTGCGCGCGCGCGCGTGTGTGTGTGTGTGTGTGTAAGTGTGTGTATTTAAGTGGTTTCAAGGAGTTCAAAACTTCTTATTTTAAAATAACCAACAACCTTATAAAAGCTTTAAGTAAGTATCATACTTTTTGATGCATCAACAGCCTGTCAACATTTTTTTAATGATGACAGCGAATCCAAGATTCATAACACACCTTATATTATTACTTTCCCTGTAAATGATAACAAAAATATTTTTCGTTGCTTTACTAAAACCTTATTACATCGAATAAATGATGTATTAGTCACGCGAGTATGATGTGTGTAAATATATGAAGCTTTACGTTATAATTGACACCGAAGGTAAATTAAGGGGTAATACTAGTCAGCATTAGTGATGAAATTTACTCAGTAAATAGAAGTTTTTTTTTATACTACTACTGATTAAATTTAATTCCCATATAGGGCTAAACTTTGTGTGACCCACAAAAGTGTTGTTCTGAGTCTGGGTGTAATTTGTGTCCGTTAATTGTATGTTTGTAAAGCCCTCCGCGACACAGAGCTTGTTCTATAGTGCGGGAGTGGTCTTTAAAAAAAAACTACCAGATTACCATTAACAACAGGTGGACTTTGTGCTTGTCATGGCTTACAATCAACAAATCACATGGCTTTACAAACATACAATTAACGGACACAAATTACACCCAGACTCAGAACAACACTTTATGGGTCTCACAAAGCTTTGTCCTGTGTGGGAATTGAACCCACATCCTCGTGCACAGCAGGCGCATACTGCGGCCTCTGGATGACCAAGGCAGTCAAAGTAACAGTCCCAATGATATCACTTGCGCGTTACCGATTTTGTGTTACCTACTAATATCTGTTAGCTGGAAACAGCAGAATATTTTAGACATTTATATTTTGTAACAACATTGTACACACTCCTCACAAATAAAGGCATTGTTATTATTATTCGTTATGCACACCGAGGCTTTAAGATGGAATAAAAATACACTGTACTGAACGATTAAAATTCTAATAAGAAGCAAATAAATTCAATGAAATCTACAGTCTCTGCTTTCCCCTCCAGAAACTAGATATGTATATGAATTACATATTAATAAGCCTGGATGTTATAGTGCTGAAGAAGAAGAAAGAAATTAAAAATTAAGAAAGTGGTAGGACAATCCCACCAACATGCCCACCGCTGTGACTCCTGTGAGCCAGGATTAAAAGCGGAGTAACCAACTGATACACCGATCTTTGACACTCGTGCGTCCCGTGGACAACTAAATCTTGGACCTAGCAAAGAATTTCATCATCATCATCTTATCGCAGTCCACTGCTGGACATAGGCCTCTCCAAGGGCCCGCCTCCTAGCACGATCTTATCCATAGTAAAGAATTTAATCAGAAGTAAATAGGAGGAGTTAGAAAGAAAAGTTTCCATTGTACTGTACTGTACGATGTACTAACCCGTAAGGGAAGTAAATATAATACCACAATAAGAAAGTGGTACGTAGGTGTTAGCAATAAATTATAAAAGCTATTTGTAAATTTATCTACTACGTCAGTATCCCATATGTTAAGAAATAGAATCGTCCACGAAATAAATCGTCATAACCGTAAATCATATTTTCAGCAAACGGCTTAATTGTACAATATCTATTATAATCACGTGTGACATCATAAATGACTAACATACGATTCATAGGGGCGCACAATAGGAGGGCCCCACCAAATACATGTTTGCGTCATTACCAGAAAACTGAGGTTAGTAGCCGCGTGATTAAAAACATAAACGAAAATACACCTTATTTTTAACATAGTAGAGCATATTTTGGGATGTAACACAAGTAAAAAGGCTTAGTTTCATTTGAGGTTCATTTATCTTTGTGACTCAACCGTCGCATAGTCAATTAAAACGGACGGATGAAAAAAAGCGTTGGTTTTTGTCGGCTCGTGTGATGTGTCGCTTTCAAGAGTGGATGAGGAAATGACGTTACCGTTGCCATGGCAACCGGTTTTTTGTGGTTGTGGTTACGCAAAGGACTAAAGTATTTTAGTGTTGTTTTTATTTCTCCATTGGTTAATTCTTGTTATAAATAAAGTTTAAATTTTTGTGATGGAAAATTGGTAAGTATACCAAAATTTATATTTATATTATTGCTTCCATGTAAATATATGTAAATTGTTTTCTTATTGAGCGGTTAGTGATTGACCTGGTGACAGAATTATAGACCCGTAATGATAGGCCTCGATCTATGGTTACCATGTGGACGCCATGATCTAACGACTGTCAGTACCTAATTGAAAAGAACTTTTAACGTGACGTTAAAATCACGGAGACGAGACGCTAAGATGGCTGTATTGTAAGCAGAACAGCTATTTTCAAGTGAAAACTTCTTTTAGCACAGTACGCATATTTTCAGATGAGATAAAATCTCTGGATTCGCGTTAACACCGTTACGAGACGGAGCTTGACATATCCGAAAAATCTGATTTCGACTGTCACGATATTAAAGCAAATAGGTGATATATGCATGTACATATAGCTGACCGCCAACGCATCTAGATAAATAAAATAAAACATTTATTGCTATAAAAATTATAACAAATTCTATGATATTATTAAAAAAACAATGGTAGGTATAATAGAAACATTCATAATATGACAAACCTCGTAAAATTTGGCTATCTTAAAGAAAAGCGCACAGAAAATACAGACAAGAATAACAAAAATGAGTTAAGCAATGCAGCAATGAGATTAAAAGAGTACCTAAGTAAACATTTTTTTTATAACAAGACCTTCACATCATTAGCAGATAATATAAAGACTTATAAAGCCATGTGTAAAGCTTAACAAAGCACCACGTCATTATTATCAGTAATATACCTTATTTATTTATTTATTTAAAATCTTTATGCACAATCGCACATAGGCGGACTTAATGCCATAGGCATTCTCTACCAGTCGACCTTGGGTGATACAGAGATGAACATAGCAGGTGCACTAAAAAAAAATAAAGTTTTGGTGAGACAACAAACAAAATTTAAATATTTAAATGAATGATATTTATAATATAAACATACAAAATCCAATAGTTATAATATATAAACTAAACATACATAAATAAAATATATATACATATATATAGGTATTTATATTAGGAAAGTGTGAGACGAACTAATTCCGACAATTCATCAGTGAGAAACCCTTTCCTTCCTTATAGTGCATTTATTATCTTAAAAAGTAACGTAAAAGCTTGTATCGCAAGATTTGTTACCTCATTAAAGTCTACCTACGGTCGTATATTAAAATAATTGGATTATATTATAAACTGGAGTACTTTAAGCTAGGTAGTCGTAGCGAAAAGCAATTTAGATCTGTAAGTCTATCAGTCTTTAAAACAAATAGCAACCCAATATAATGTCCAAATATTAGTCATGACTGTCTTCTCATTTCTCTCGTAGACTATAAGAAGTTTTGGGCCTTAATTCACACACGCTGGCCAAATGCGAGTTGGTGGATCAGACAATTTCCTAATATACTCAATACTCAATACTTTATTGCGTTCCACAATGTTTATAAAAACAATGGTTTAGTTTCAATTGTGGACCCTTTCAGGCACAGCACAGTTTAGAAAAGAGGAGAAAGAGCGCATAATATGTTATTGCTAAATTAAATTATATTTTATTTTCCTATGCAAGATTGTATGTCTATTGTTAGAAAATGAATGTGTTTAATTATATTAATAATATTTATAAAATAAATTAAATGTGTATGTATATAGATAAACTATTTTTATATTGCACGTTTTATATTGCATTTTATTCTTGAGTAAACAATAAAATGGTAAAATAAATCATGTGATTAGTATGTATAAATTCCACAAAATAAAATTCACATTGCTACTACCACCGCTTGCGTTTTACTTCAAAATCTAATACGTGATAATTCTTGCATCACTTTGATGAAATCTTTGATCCAATTACGAGTAAAATTTTAGCAATAACGCTGAAATTGAAACTGAATACATTCAGACAAATTAATATCACTTTAGCTGTAGTGAGAATCAAACCAGAGACTATTAGATAACAGACGCCATAAAAATATACCAACTCTTATTCATCGTGTAAAACTTCATTTACCCTAAAGTATTTAAAAATTCTGTTGAACCTGAACAATATTTAAGTCACAATTGCCACTTTATCCAATCTTTGGTCAATCGCTATAAATATTTCCAATAAAAGCGACCCCGCAACACAATTTAACACTTCATTAATCTTAAGTATAACGGTATTACCGAAACTTACTTTGAGCGTTAATCGTTTCACTTAATCAATATTATAAAAAATATCGTTTATTAAAAAATATAGAAGTTTTTCCTTCACAAAATGTTCACAGATTTACAACAATTGAGGTAGAGGTGTTCTAGTTTCAAAGTTATTTTTACTGGCGAATAATGTTTTTTTAGGCTCGTATTTTTCCCAATGGATTTTGGTTCGCCCTGTCTAGAATTGGGTAACATAAATGGAAACCTGACTGGACATTTATATCGTTTCACAACTAAGTTATATTATGATAATTGGTAATGTATCTTTTAAGAGATAGGTTTTGTTATTGAAGCTTTTGTGTCATAATAAATACTTTGAATGTCTTTATTTGCTTTCAAAGCTATAAAGTAGTCAAACAACAAATAAGTTACATCGAACGGTACAAGTAAACGGTTACCTAAGTATTTAAACTACATATGTATGCCCAAAAATAACTTAAAATTTATTTGTTAAGTTATACAAGAAAAGACAACGTGAATAATTGGTTCGACTCGAATAGAATAAGATAGATAATAGAATATAGATATACATATATAAAATTATACAGAAAATTAGTTACTTATAAACATCATGTGGGCCGTATGCTTGCTTACCTCCTAAGTAGTATAAAAATAACGACATGGATTCAAATACCAATAAATAAAAGATATAATTTTAAAATATATGCTACACTCTTCCAATTGACCAAAAAAAAAATAAGCAAATATAATTTAGGGTGAACCCTGAAATCAGACTGAACGATATTTAAAATAAAGCTTTGTATTCACTAGAGACCTCTATTCTCAAATGTGTATGGGGAAGAGGAAGTTTAAGAAGATAATATATTATGTCTGTAATAAACCAAAGATGTTAATGGATACATATTTCAAGATCTGATAGTGACACTATTATTTTTATTTTTAACAAAAAATAAATGTATAAAGGACCACATGGGAAGAATATACCCTTAGAAAAAAAATCGAAATCGGTTCAGGCATCTTCGAGTAATCAGTGACCATGCATAAAAACCTCCTCCTTTATTAAGTCGATTAAAAAGAAACTTATATATTGCTGTTAGAAGAATAAGATCATTATTTAAATAAATAAGAAATTAAATTAAATGGTGTGTTAATAGAAGCAACTTATCAATTACTTTCTGACTCTTTAAGGGAAATGTAAATCTGAGACGACAAAGACTATTTAGTTAAGAAAATAAGATAAGAACATCTTAAAGTATTATTGAACTACAAAATCAATTTCATTATTCAAAATCTACGCCAACAAAACTATAATGAAGAATCATACGATTTAGTCTCAAAAGGTGTAAAATGTTAACACTATTCATATTGTTTTGTAATTTATGAATTAGTTATCAATCTATCAAATAACACTAATGATTTACTGCCCTTCACCTGTTTTGTTCTGATACCCATTAATAATGCCCATGCATGCACTTCTTCTTACCGACACCTTATTGATAGTTTTGCTATTGAGATGAATATAAATCTTTCAATGGCGCCTTCATATGGCATTTCTAGCAATATTTATTTCTTGTTTTTGTGAATATTTATTTTATTTCTTTTAACCAGCCCTGAAACACATAATCCTTTTTTTTAACAAAGCTTTTACATAGCAAAAAACATGGTAATTCATTTGTTGTTGAATAATTGAATAAATCACGGTAATGGAACGGGTTTTCAGCAAATGGATCTGTTTCCAAAATGGCTTTCGTTACTGGATCATCTGTTGGTGTTGGTGTTTATTGTAAGCGTTGGCGGATTTTTATGCATTATGGATACTTTTATTGATACTCTACACGATATGTGATTGGTATTGCATGTGGGTGGTTCATAATATGGCGGTGTTAAAACATTTTTTGTTAAGCATTAGATAAACGTTTGATATCAGCAAACATGTACTGGCTTGATCTGTCAGAAACCTTCGTTCTAGGTAGCGGCTGGGTTGGGGTCCTTAGCAAACCAATGTCCTTAGTTAGGCTGAGCAAAGTCCTTCCATAGGCCGGCTGATCATTATTATGCCACTGTACTACTCTAAATAAGCGCAATTGTTTATTATCTAGCTAGATATTGGAAATCGAATATATTTTTAATTCAAAATCCAAAAAGCACATTCATCTCTTGAAAAGAATTTCGAAAGCTTCATTATCTTCATCATCAGTATCATGTTATCTGACTGGATCCCACTTTTATATTTAATTTAATTATTTAAATTGAGCAGGAAGATTAAATTAAATAAATCATCAATAAAAATATTCACAATGAGGCCCAACCTTTCGCAGACGACTCATTCATAGCCGCGCAGTATCACTTTACGCAGTAGCACCACACAGACATTTCACTATCAATAAATTTCTGAATTAATAACATAACGTTTGGCAGATTTGGGATATATCAATCCATTAGCCTTAAAAATGTTACTCGTAATTCAGTTTCTTAGGCATGTTTTTTTAGAAATCCCAGTAGGAGCCTGTTGAATGATTTAGAGACAAAAGCTATTTTTGTTGACGCAAGCGAGGCTGATGAAGTCTTGGGTTCAATTTCCGGCACGAGATAGGTTGTTTCGAAAAATCTATGGCAAGTTGGACTATTGTTGTCATTCACTAACCAAAATATGTAGATGAGTGAAACTTAGGTTCATATAATGCCTGCAATTTAGAAGCTTGCCTTTTTTGTGAGCACTTTTTAAAGTGGCTTTTTGTTAAGATAAAAGATTTTAGCTAACCTTTTTTCAGACAATTAAGCTAATTTCAATCAATTTCTTTAAAAAGGTTTGGACCTGAAAGTCGTCCACTGCTGGACATATACCTTAACCAAGAATTTCCACAACGACTTAGTCTAGCTGCCCGTAACCTTTACTAGGTCGTTGGTCTACTTTGTTGGAGACCTGTCCCTCTAGACTAGTGGCATAAACGGTAGTCGAATCGAAAAGTCGAAAAAGCAAATGTACCGTATGTAACGTCAAATCCCATACATTTGCTTTTTTGACTTTTTGATTAGACTACCGTTTATACCACTTGTCTAGAGGGGCTGATCACGCTGCGTCTTAAGTCAGTCCAGTCAATATTATATTATCTAAAATAGAACCATCAATAATAGACTGTCTAAATATACAAAACATAACAGACCCAACATTATTGAAAGACAAAAGAACTGATATTGTTAATATCACAACTAATTAACGCCTATCCAAAAATAATACTTCCAATGAAACCTGTCACACAGAATATACCAATTATTTTCCTCTCACACAGAGCTAATAAGCAATCGCAAGAGCAATTTGTAATACCGATACTCATGCTATATTAATCTTAGCGAAATAAGTGTGGGGTGGACAAAGAGTGCTAGTAAAAATAAAGGCTTATTCGCACTTTTATTCACGTTTGAACAGGGGATATATAATTTAAAATATATATTATGTATGTATATATCGACTTTAATACGGCCAGTTGTAGAATATTTAAAAACTTTAAAATAAAACAGGATGAAATTTCATATAAACTTTAATCACACTTTTTTTATCTGATCATTTACGGCTAAAGTGCATTTCAAGACCATGTTTAATTATGAAGTTTCCTTTACCTAGTACTAATCAATACTTTTTAAATTTTAATGTTTGGGATATAAAACAGGGATGAATGTAAAGTTCTTCCTCATCATCATCTTAGCCAAAGGTCCACTTCTGGATATATAATAATATAATATCTGTTCGACCATATTCAGTTTTGAGATGACGTTGCCTATGGTTGCCCGTAACCATCGGCTGTTAATTTTTTTTTTGCTATTAATAATTTCTCTGTCTAGATCATCATCATCGTCTCAGCCTGATAATGTCCACTGCTGAACGTAGGCCTCCCTCATATGCCTGCATCCAGTGCTTTCCTGCAGCTCTGATGATGTCATCTGTCCACCTAGTGGGACGGAGTGGTCGTCCCACACTGCGTTTTCCTGTACGTTTCTCTGTCTAGATAGAGGGCCACATTCTCGCTTTACGACAGATTTAGGATCCTCAAATATCCCAAATTTGTATCTACATATATTATTAGTATTAATATCTATAATTTCCCAATTATTGGTTTCAGATTAATCACCGTGTTAGTTTCAACGCAATAAGCTTAATGAGCAACGTTGCCTAATAGGTGTGTAATCAAAGACAGTGTGTTCTAGCATTATAATGCGTTCTATCTGAGCAACTGGGTTTGAATTAATTAACATTTTAAGTCTTTGTTAGAAAATAATGAAATGGATACAATATGGAAACTGCAATTTTTGTTTTTCTCGGTGAGTAAGGCAATGACAGAAAAATACTTTTGTAAAATAAAATGAGCATTCGTTTGAAATAAAGAAATAGACTCCACGTATGGTCTGGTGGTTATAGTGGTCACTAAGACAATGCTCAGAGGTATGGGTTCGATCCTAACACGGATCAAATATTTATGTGGACCTCAGATGACTGACTGGCCTGTTGGTCTAGTGGTTAGTGACTTTGGCCTCTGACGTCGGAGGTCGTGGGTTCGGTTCCCACCCAGGACAAATCTTTGTGTGATAAGTATAAATGTTTGGGTGTTACGAGTATTTATCTATAATATGTATGTATTCAGAAATATATAAGTATATTTATCAGTTGCCACAGCACAGGCTCTGCCTAGTTTGAAAAAAAAAAGTGGTTCGGAGTCTGGATGTACTTTATGTCCGTGAATTGTATATTTGTGCCTTGTGATTCAGAACTTGTTCTATAGTGGGGGATTAGTATTTATATATTACTAGCTGTTGCCCGCGGCTCCGCCCGCGTGGATGTCGGTTATCGCTGCAAAAAGTAACCTATGTGTTATTCCAGACCATAATCTATCTCTGTGCCAAATTTCATCCAGATCCGTTCAGTAGTTTTTCGTGAAAGAGTAACAAATATCCATCCATCCATTCATTCTCACAAACTTTCACATTTACAATATTAGTAAGGATTTCTAATATTATAAATCCTAAAATAATTTAACTCTGCTTGAATAGTCATTTGTTTTTTAGTTTATTTGTTACATTTCACGACTAATCGACTAGACAGATCTTAATTAAATTTGGCAAAGAGGTAGTTCGTATCCTGGGCTAGAACATAGGGTAGTTTTTACCATGATAACTGATACCCACGCAGGTGAAACCGTGGGCAGCAGCTAGTTATTAAATAATAAAGCAGGCCTATATCCAGCAGTGATGAGATAATGAATGATGTAGTTTTTTTTCATACTACTTGGGTGGCAAACAAGCATACGGCCCGCCTGAGGTTGAGCAGTTACTGTAGCCTATGGACGCTTGCAATACCGGAGGTATCACTTGCGTGTTGCCAACCCATTTTTGTACACCAGAGGTTCAAGATGGGAGTATCACTGGGTTACGAATACCTACGTTTCTTTCAAAACGCATCCCTAAATGAGCACTGGAGACCTGTAGTCACACACAGGAATACATGAACACCGCTGTGTGCCTTTTGTACGGTGGAGGTCCTTCCCCGGTCGGGCTTGCACGCTAGTATGGTGCCTGCAATTATTCGAATCTATAAATTACTTTTCATTGTAAATAGCGCTTTAGATATTAACATTATCCTTGTGTTGGTATAAATTAATCCATTTCGTCAGAGCAAATGTCGAACAATAGGATGGTAGGGTGTTAAACTGGGCGGTTTTGTTATCTTCGCTAGAATTGTGTGGATACTCCTTACTATTATTATAAATGCGTAAGAAACTCTGTTGTCACCTAAATGTCGCCATGCAATGTTGGGACGTTAGGTGGTCAAAGTAAAAGATAGATAGATAGATAAAATATTCTTTATTGTACACCACTTAAGTATTATAACTAATACAAGATAATAATAATGTCCTCCTAACCGAATTTCGGTCACGGCGGCTAATCTCAACGGAGACTTGCCATCTGCGCGGAAAGTATTAAAGTGCACTAGTGTGTGCGCAAACACAAGTGCACTCTTTATTCCCTCACTCTCATAGTCCGATGGGACGGCAAATCCGACACGACCGGAGAGAGATCAGGCGTAGGACCAACGGCTTTACGTGCTTTCCGAGGGACGGGGGTGGAAACACCGCCAATTTCCAAACTCCGGGCATCTATTGTGAATTTCTTAACAGAAAAACCCAATATCGATTTTTGGCCCGACCCGGGAATCGAACCCGGGACCTCGTGATCAGCAGTCTCACACATCTGCAGACCACTGAGTCATGGAGGCAGTTAAAAAATAACTAATACAAGAAACATGGAATCGAACCCACGACCTCCGGCGTCAGAGTCACTAACCACTAGACCAATAGGCCAATTGCAATAATATAAATTTTACGATGTTTGCCATCGAAACGCTAAGAAGAGTTACTTTCGCATTTATAATATTAGTATGGATCAACCCAAGTCCTTACGTAAGACAACTAAAGGTATCTACTTAATTTGTTGACCGTCTCCCTTAACACCGGGCATAAACATCAAATATCTGAAAGGGCACCTCATAACCCGTGAAATTAAGCACATCCAAGCTCTAATTCTTATCGCCGTTAAGTTTTATCCGTTTATGACGTGAAGCTGAGTAAATTTTATGACAAATCGATTTTATGCGTGTCATTGTCTGATTTGATTAGTTAAAGTTTATTACGATCATAATTATGGTGTAAACTCTTTGTTTTTAAGTAAATAAAAGTAGCCTATCCGCTATTCTAGACTATAATCTATTGCTATGACTAATTTCATCCAGATTCGTTCAGAAGATTTTACGTGAAAAGATTTATACTATTAGTAGGATGATTTATGGTACCTACGGTAAACATTTAAGACAATTGAAAAACCATTTGCTTTTAGAATACATCTTCGTACAAATTTCTGATGCCGTAAAAATCAAGATAAATACATGCCACACATGAAAACAGCTCATAAATTCACTTAACACTTGTTTTAACCGCGATTTGCAATTTACAAAATCATAAAAGTTATAAGTCATCGCCAACTGGAGCGAAACTTTCTTAAAATGTTTCTTTTTCGTATGCATATTTTATATGGATTTCATATTCAAATCCCCTTCTTCAATCGTTGCGAAAAGGTTTTAGAGCCAAACGTTTTAGCATAAATTCAACGAGTCAAATAAAGTGTATAAAGTATTGCGTTAGGTATGTAATCGATGGAAATCCATACTAATATTATAAATGCGAAAGTAACTCTGTCTGTCTGTCTGTCTGTCTGTCTGTCTGTTACTCTTTCACGCCTAAACGGCTGAACGGATTTTAATGAAATTTGGTATGATGATAGATGATAACCTAGAAATGGTCATAGGCTATAAATAATCACGCCATCGTTCTTAGGGGGTAGGCAGTAGGCAGATAACTAAATTGAGTTAGTGATTTTTAGTCGTTTTTGTTGGGACTTTTGCTCTTTCACGTCTAAACGGCTGAACAGATTTTGATGAAATTTAGTAATGTAATAGATGGTTACCTAAAAACGGATATAAGATCAAAATGCTCACGTCATCGTACTTAAGGCGTAGGCAGTAGGCAGAAAACTGAATTGAGTTAGTGATTTTTTTATGGTTTTTGCTGGGAGTTTTGCTCTATCATGCCTAAACGGCTGAACGTATTTTGATGAAATTTAGTTAGGTGATAGATAGTAACCTAGAAAAGGATATAAGATCAAAATGATCACGTCATCGTACTTAAGGCGTAGGCAGTAGGCAGAAAACTAATTAAGTTAGTGATTTTTAATCGTTTGTTTTAAAAGTTTACCACATTCACGCCTTAACGTCTGAACGGATTTTTATAAGACTTGGTTAATATAAAGATAGGATCCTAGGCACGGACACAGGCTACTTTTTACGGCGGGAAAATACCTCATTCCCGCGGAAATCTAGCGTGATCGTGTCAAGAAGCGCATGTCGCCATAGCTACTGAAATGATTTTGATGTCTTTTTTTTTTAACTGAGTGTTACTAAGACTTCAAGTTAGTATTTGATCACTTTTCTAACTTAGAGGGTCGGTAGGCGCCATAATTTAGGGAATTTATGATAAAATTTTGATGCAACTGTCTTTATTTAACAGTTTTACTTGGATCGGAACTTAGCGACATTCCATCACACTACTTAACTTATAGGGTAGGAAGGTACCAAAATTCAGACTACTTTTTACTTCGGGAAAATATCTCATTCCCACAGGACACACACATACACAGCTACCTATCTACAACATTAAAACTCTGTCTAGAATCACATTACGCCAAAACTATTGATCTGATTTGTATACGATTTTTTATTCAACTGACTGTTACATTACGTACAGATAAAATCTAATTACCTACACCACAGAAATTGTTGGATGCTCCCGGAGGCACGGGAAAAACCTTTCTTTTAAACTTGCTTTTAGCGCAAATCCGAAAAGATAAAGGAATTGCTGTAGCAGTTGCCTCTTCCGGAATAGCCGCCACTCTGCTCAATGGTGGTCGAACGGCACATTCGGTGCTTAAACTGCCATTAAACTTAGCCTATGAAGAAATGCCAGTCTGTAATATAAGTAAAAACAGCGAGCGTAGACGTATGTTGCAGCAATGTAAATTATTAGTTTGGGATGAGTGTACTATGTCCCATAAAAGAGCAATTGAAGCTCTGGATCGGACTTTGAAAGACATCAAGAGTAATCCAAATATCATGGGGGGGATGGTGGTACTTTTAGCGGGCGATTTTAGACAAACTTTGCCGGTTATCACTAAAGGCACCCCTGCAGATGAAATAAATGCGTGTTAAAAAGCGTCAACGTTATGGGTGCACGTAAAAACGTTTAGTCTGTCTACAAATATGAGAGTGCAACTACACAATGATGTACAATCTGGACAATATGCTGCTGCTCTTCTTAAAATTGGAGATGATCGTATGGCAAAGGATGGTAATGGCATGATTACATTTGATCGTGAATTCTGCAATGTTGTGCATAATCCAGATGATCTAAATAACTTCGTCTATAACGAACTGCTAACTAATATGAGGCATAGAGAATGGTTCCCTTCCCCCTGGACCGCGACAGAGTTAAGACGTGTGCTCAGTGCTTCTTTATATTTTTACTACCTCCTTGACGCTTCTGCTCGCCTAGTACAACATGATACGTTCACCAACAAAGAGTTCGTCGGAAGCTGACATATCACAAAAGGATGTTACTCCATCACCAACCCTGTTTGCCAACTCACGTCATAAGCGGCCTCATGACGGTATTACAAGAGATGATTTGGATCAGTTTAAGGATGAGATCCGAAAAATGTTTATGTCTTTCCAAGACAATATGTGCGCTTCGCTTCTGAATTTTGAGAGAAGTATTGAATACATCTCTAAACAATATGAGGACTTTAGCGTTAAAATAAAAACACTGGAAGACGAGTGTAAAAACAATCGCAATGAAATTGCAGCTCTACAGGATAAAATGGAGGATTTACAGCGTATTTCAAAACTCACCCTTATTGAACTAAGGAATGTGCCCCGCAAAGAGAATGAAACAAAAACAGATCTTACAAACTACATCCTTAATATATCTAAGACACTTAATATTAATCTGCAGTCTTCAGATATACAAGATATCTACCGTTTGCCTGGTAGAAAAGACTCTAAGAGACCAATAATTACCCAGTTTACCCAAGTATACCTCAAAAATTCCCTTATCGACGCAGCAAAGAACCTAAATAAGTCTAATCCAGCAAATAAGCTAAACTTGAGCCATGCGGGTAAACAAGGAGACTTAACTCCGATATACCTAGCAGAACACCTCACCATGAACTCTAGAAGACTCTTTTACCTTGCACGCCAACTGAAGAAGGAAAACAGTATCAAATTTTGTTGGGTCAGCGACGGCAAAGTACTGGTTAAGAAGGCTGAAGGTGCACAAACCATTTACGTCAAGAATGAGGCCCAACTGGAATTATTAGCACAGGAGAAGTGACTAGACTTTAGATATACTTGCTTGTTTACTAGTAATAATATTACATCGATAAGTTTTACCAAATCTAAACTGCATATAATTGCCATAATACATACTACATACACACAACATCATACTTACACACCCGTACATATCACACCCATATATACTTCGCTTGTTTTTTCTATCATTAATTCGTCTACTTGGGGATTATATTTCGACTGTCACCACTCGAGACCTATTTCTACCAAAGCTGTTTTTAATAAACTTAAAGTTGTTCAACAAATTCTTTTAATGTTCCATACGGGAAGACATTTTCGAAATCGATTTATCAGTGGATAACCTGCTTCAACTTAATGATGATATTGACAAGCTGTCTGTCTCTAAATCTATAAGTTGTACTGCTGAGGAATGTTCTTCTTACATCACCCACCCGGACAAGCAATTTAAAATTCTGACACAGAATATACGTTCGGTAAACGCGAATATTGACAACTTTTCTACGCTCCTTTGTAGAATTAATATAGAGTTTGATATTTATGTTCTGTCTGAATGTTGGCTACTACGTACTTGTTCAATTCCATCCATTGACAATTATTCCTACCACCATACAGCAAACCATGTTAATCAAAACGATGGTGTCATAATATACATAAAAAATGAGTACAATTTTCTAGTTGAGGAACCTGCCTTCATGGATGCAAGTTGTCTTGTGATTAAGGACGGGACCGACAAAGCCATTATTTGTATTTATAGATCACCATCGTTCTCAGATATCTCCAACTTTCTAGACTCTCTCAGCACACTTCTAAGTAACCTTTCTGCGTTCCGAAACATTATTATTGTTGGGGATATAAATCTTGATATAAGTGGCGCATCTCACTCGAATCATATATCCGATTACCTAGATATTATAGCCTTTCATGGTCTTCTTCCCGCACATACTTTACCCACCCGTAACCACACCTGTTTGGACCACATAATGCTCAAACTCAACACTCAAATGAAAGCACTGGCTCTGGTAGTAGACTCAACGGTGACTGACCATAACGCAGTCATTCTTACTCTCAAACATAAAAAACCGTTAAAAAAATATAATATCACAATTTCTAAGATTGATTACACCTCCCTAGATGCAAATATGTCAAAAATTAATTTTCAGTCATTATACGAATTCTCTGATCCCAATAAAGTAACTGAACTGTTTGTAAATTCCCTCATAATGACTATAAATGCTCACACTACAATCATTAAGCTCCCAAACCATAAGCGATTACTCAAACCATGGATGACATTGGGTATTCTGCGTTGTATGCGTAACAGAGATGCGATGCATAGAAAACTTAAACTTACCCCTGAAGATATTATCTTGAGCACAACCTATCGTAGATATAGAAACTTTTGTACAAGAATACTAAGGAAACTTAAAAGGGAGCATGAGAGATCTGAACTTAAACTTGCAGGTAAAGACAGTAAAAAGATCTGGCAAATTGTAAAAAGAGTCACTAACACGGCAAAAGTAAAAGTTTCTCCTGCGGATTTACTCGCATCCTCGGACTCACCGGTTCAATCGGTAGATTTTGTGAATGACTTCTTCACCACTATAGGCAAAAACCTTGCAGAACAAATAAGGCCCCAACAATTCAGCCCAAACCCAAGAAGTGACAATGTCACATCGCCACCACTGCACTCATTTGTAATGCTGGATACTGATGAAGAGGAGATCGCGTATCTAATTAAGGCATTAAAAACTGAATCTGCTTCTGGTTGGGACAACATACCCACAAAATTTCTCAAAAGATACAGCTCCATACTTACTACACCGTTAACCTACATCTTTAACCTTTGCCTTAGTACAGGAAAGTTTCCCAAATGCCTAAAGAAAGCCATAGTACACCCAATATACAAGGGAGGGAATAGAGGCTGTGTCAATAATTATCGCCCTATTACTGTGTTGCCCTCTATCTCAAAGATACTAGAACGTATAATTAATAAAAGGCTTATTACTTACCTTGAGGAAAAAGAAATGCTCTCAGAGAATCAATTTGGCTTCAGACGCGGTAGATCGACTAATAGCGCAATTTTGGATTTGACAAATTTTTTAGTTAAAAAAATCGACAATAAACAAAAAGTACTCTCAGTCTTCCTAGATATAAAGAAAGCGTTTGACACAGTTTCTATTCCCAACCTATTACTGAAATTGGAGGAGCTCGGTATCCGTGATCACACTTTGAATATGTTTAAGGACTACCTGAGTGATAGAACTCAGTCTGTTAAGATTGGGGACTACTTGAGTGGCGAACTTCCAATCACTTTTGGTGTTCCTCAGGGTAGTGTGATCGGGCCGACTCTTTTCCTTGTCTACGTTAACCAGCTATGTGATCTTGACCTTGAATATGGCAAAATTACAACTTTTGCTGACGACACTGTCCTCACTTTCTCAGGTGACTCATGGGATAGTGCTTTTAAAGCGGCTCAAAAAGGGCTAAATCGGGTCACAAGTTGGTTAAGCAATCATTTACTCTCCTTAAATATAGATAAAACTAAATACCTCACTTTTAACCTTCGTCCCATCGCACGACCCCAACACTCTCTCACACTAATCGCCCATTCATGCCTGCGCCCTGGTAGCTCACCCTGCTCTTGCCTACAATTAGAACGCTCACAGACAGTAAGATACTTAGGGATCACTCTTGATGACAATCTGACGTTTTCTAAACACATAGAGACCCTTACCTCACGTGTAAGGAAAATGATTTTTATTTTTAAAACCCTCCGCCATGTCGCCGAAGCTCAGCTCGTCAAAAGAGTCTACCTTGCCCTCTGCCAATCTATCCTGGCTTACTGTATATCCGTGTGGGGTGGAGCGGCAAAGACTTCAATGATAAAATTAGAAAGAGCACAGAGAGCTGTTTTGAAAGTGAGTACTTTCCGCCCATTTCTCTTTCCAACTCAAGCCCTATACAAATCCTGCGAAGTACTATCTGTTAGACAATTATTTATTGCAACTACCGTCTTGTACCAACATCGAATCACTCCATTTGTGACCAGCACCAAAAGGCGTAGTGTTAGGTCTGTCATCCTTATAAATGTCACTTGTCATTCACTCAACGTTTTATCTGTTATCTAGGACCACAACTTTATAACACATTAAACAAAAAACTCCAAATATTCCCACTCTCAAACCACACATGCAAGGAAACGGTCACAACCCATTTACAAAACTTGACCTACCAAGAAACTGAACAATTGCTGGTCTCATACCGATAGTTCATTACTATTCTCTTTCATCATATTTATCTACCCATTCTCTAACACACACTCATACACATACACTCACACACTCACACACTTCACTCACTCCCTTACAGTTCCACGTTTTCGATGTTCTATTCATATTCACTCCAATTATATTTTTATTTTTCAATTGTTATTATTTTTTTTTTTATATAACTTCACCATTAAAATGTTATAAATTAAAATGTTATAAGTAACTCTTATATTTTAATTATAAAAGTATTTACTTTTCCGGGTAACGGGCCTGGCACCTTTAATACAAGTTGTTTTAGAACAACTTAGCAAAGGTGCTGGTCACCACTTACTATGCGACTGTCATAATTATTATTATATTTGTACCTAGAATTTAAGTCATTACCTACCTATGTATGCAAACAACTAACTGTACCAATTCTTGTATTTAGTGGTGAAATAAAAATTTATTATTATTATTATTATTATTATTATGTGAAAGAGCAATTTTAGCGCCGACGAATGAAATGGTGGGACAGATAAACGAGCAAATTATGTCACGCGTGGAAGGTGATATTGTTGAGTTTCTCTCTGTAGACACTGTAATGGATATTGAACAAGTAACATCATACCCTGTAGAATTTCTTAATTCTTTAGAACTGTCGGGAGTACCTTCACACAAACTAAAGCTGAAAGTAGGCGTTCCGGTCCTTTTGATGCGGAATTTAGATGCACCAAGACTGTGTAATGGCACACGGTTGCAAGTAACACACCTCGGTCGCAATATTGTAAAAGCAATCATTATGACTGGAATGGGAAAAGGAGAGAACGTTTTAATCCCCCGTATACCCATAATTCCGACAGATTTGCCATTCCAGTTTAAGAGATTACAGTTTCCGCTGAAAATCGCATTCGCTATGACGATAAATAAAGCTCAGGGGCAAACATTAAAAGTAGCCGGCATTAATTTAGAAAAGAGTTGTTTTTCTCACGGACAATTATACGTGGCTTGCTCACGTGTTTCAAGTCCACAGAATCTCCATGTGTTGGCCAGAGAGGGAAAAACAAAGAACATAGTTTACAAAAATGTACTACAGTAATAAGGCCTCTTATTTTTAGCTTCCTACATTATTATACTACTTACATTAAGTTAGTACTTCCTACGCAGACGATGTTGCGGATGTCACACTGTCTAACATCGGGGGTTGGCAGGTAGGTAGTTAGTAGTATTTTTAACCGATTTACATTATTTACTTTTTATATTTACTAAGGAAACATTCGGAGCTATCCATTATGTAGCTTAGGTTGCTTTTGAACAAATTTTGATGTGAAGTTGAGGACTGGAACACGATAGTGGGACATTGTTGCAGGGGGACTTACAGCCGGGAGAAAACAAAAAAACTTATGCGGACGAAGTCGCGGGTAAAAGCTAGTAAAAATATATATTCGTAATTCGAACGTGTGTAAAAGCTTCGTAGAGTATATTTAAAACAGTTCTATTGTAATAAACAAAATGGTACTCTATTTATAGATTTAAGTTGTATTAAAAACGCTTGTTTTAACTTATTTACTACTGGTCGTAGTCGAGTTATCTCACGATTCTAAACGTGGCCTTTACTATCTAGCATAACACATTAGCCTTGCAATCTAGGCTACGGTAACTGCTTACCATCAGGCGGGCCGTATGCTTGTTTGCCACCTTGATAGCATAAAAAAAACGTTTCTTCAGAACTACGTCCTTAACCAGATTTTTTATACATTATCTGTTTGGTTTTAAATAGTTTAGGTTAAGTTGCTTTTATTTTAATAACTACTTATGTAAATATCAGTACTGGTACAGTATTTTCTTTTTATTAATATTGTCGTTGCAAGAAAAGCACGTTAATAAACAAATACATACGCCAATACTAGTAAAAATAAATTAATCGTATAAAATACTGATATGTCACAAAAAATAAAACAATAAACCCTCGGGCTAAAATTAAATACCCTACATTCGTCATAAATATAACAATATTTATGGTGAATATATACAATAGTCATATATTATATTCATCGAGTTATAACTAAAGTATAAATCGATATATACTATAGATATAAATCGATAGTCTACCTTTTGGTTACATACTTAGCGCATAATTTAGTGCATGCAGTGTTCTTCTTTAAGTAATGGGGCACTTAGACTTAAGTTGCATTGTATATTATAATGAAATAGTGTACTCATTGTTCCCGAATAAAAAAAAAAATAGTAGTTTCTATCAGCTGACGCAGAGTGAACAGGCCTCCAACAAGGTGCTGTGGAAATCTTTTGGGGAGGCCTATGTCCAGCAGTGGATGTCTATTGGCTGAGATGAAGAGAGAAAAAAAATGGACCCTGAACAGAACTATGATGTGAAATGAAAATGTCTTCTCTTTTTTTTTTTTATACTACCAAGGTGGCAAACAAGCATACGGCCCGCCTGATGGTAAGCAGTTACCGTAGCCTATGGACGCAACACCAGGGGTGTTACTCACGCGTTGCCGACCCTTTAAAAATCTTACAACTCCTTTCTTGAAGAACCCCATGCTATAGTCTCTTGGAAAAACCTAGGCAGGGAGCTCATTCCACAGCCTAATCGTAATCTTTTGATACTATTGGACCTACAAAACAGTTAATTGTAATTAGTAGTACACTAGTTTATTATAGCAATATTTAACCAGCGTCAACAACACTAATAAATTTCGCCTACTAAGAATTGAGCTACAAAGTTGGGAGTTTGAAAGTACGACTGGGCGAGTGGACTTAAATTAAAATGTAACAATTTATGGTAAGACGGCTCCCATAAATTTTAGCTTCTAATTGGCTTTGCAAAGTCGCCGTAAACTCTTTTACAGCTCAATAGGTTGCTTTATTAAATACTATGGTTGGTTCATGGGTTTACTTGCAAAATAAGTGATATATGTATAATTATTAAAAGTTATGGTCTAGAATAAGCATAAGCTACTGTTTATTTCGGTAAAATAACTATTCCCGTGGTATTTTACACACGAACAACACCATGATTGGAAACAAAAAAGAATTATTTCAGTCTTGGACTGAAAAACAGAAATTATCGATAACTATGCATATCTATATCGTTTACATGTTTCCACGCTTTTTATACTACCAAGGAGGTAAACAACCGTACAGCCTGCCTGGTAAGCAATTACAATAGCCTATGGACTCTTGCAACCCTTGTAAAAACCTTTTAAATAATTTCTTGAAGAACCCTATACTATAGCCGCATGTAATTTTTTTTTTTTTTATTCTACTTGGGTGGCAAACAAGCATACGGCCCGCCTGATGTTAAGCAGTATCCGTAGCCTATAGACGCTTGCATTACCAGAGGTATCACTTGCGTGTTGCCAACCCTTTTTTTTACACCAGGGCTTTAAGATGGAAGTAAACCTGGGATAGGAATACGTTTCTTTCAAAACGCATTCCTAAATGAGCGCTGGAGACCTGTACTCACACACAGGAACACAACTACACCGCTGTGTGTAGTCATTTGGCTGTGGTTTTCTGTAAGGTGGAGGTCCTTCCCCAGTCGGGCTTGCTAGCTAAATTATATTATAATGAAAAATATTTATCTGGCATGCTTAAAGATAATCCTTATTATTTGAATTATCAAGTTTAAAAATATTTCTTTTGATGTTTATGTGAAAAAAATTGCACTCCAACAGTGCCGGCAGAAGTGAAAACACGAGGCAAAACAGTCGTTATAAATTTTATAGTAGCAATAAATGTTTTTTTTTATTTATCTAGCGTGTTCGCGTGTACGCGTGTACGCGTTCGCGGTCTGCTGTATGTACATACATATATCGCCTCTTTGCTTTAAGAACGTGACAGTCGAAAAAAGATTTTTCGGATATGTCAAGCTGCGTCTCGTAACGGAGTCGCGATTCTTATCTGTGTAACGTACAAAGGACTACGCACATATATTCAGCTTCACGGCCGCGTACGCGTTTCATACAAAATCGTTGTTTTCCATAGACATAGCTGAATAGATGTGCGTAGTCCCTTAATCACGTATAAATCACAAAAATCTATTTATTCATAAGTCAACAATTCTCTATGTAATTTCTGTTCTTTTAATATTGCAGTTTCCAACAATGCCACAAAAAGAAGGAGAAAAAGAAACTCACAGAACGTAGAAGAATGGAAAACATAAGAAAAGATCCGGACAACTATTGCTTTATGGAAATTGAACATGAAAGAACTACATCCATACTAATATTATAAATGCGAAAGTAACTCTGTCTGTCTGTCTGTCTGTCTGTCTGTCTGTTACTCTTTCACGCCCAAACGGCTGAACGGATTTTGATGAAATTTGGTATGGTGATAGATGATAACCTAGAAATGGTCATAGGCTATAAATAATCACGCCATCGTTCTTAGGGGGTAGGCAGTAGGCAGATAACTAAATTGAGTTAGTGATTTTTAGTCGTTTTTGTTGGGACTTTTGCTCTTTCACGTCTAAACGGCTGAACAGATTTTGATGAAATTTAGTAAGGTGATAGATGGTTACCTAAAAACGGATATAAGATCAAAATGATCACGTTATCGTACTTAGGGGGTAGGAAGTAGGCAGAAAACTGAATTGAGTTAGTGATTTTTTTATAGTTTTTGCTGGGAGTTTTGCTCTATCATGCCTAAACGGCTGAACGGATTTTGATGAAATTTAGTTAGGTGATAGATAGTAACCTAGAAAAGGATATAAGATCAAAATGATCACGTCATCGTACTTAAGGCGTAGGCAGTAGGCAGAAAACTAATTAAATTAGTGATTTTTAATCGTTTGTTTTAAAAGTTTACCTCATTCACGCCTTAACGTCTGAACGGATTTTTATAAGACTTGGTTAATATAAAGATAGGATCCTAGGCACGGACACAGGCTACTTTTTACGGCGGGAAAATACCTCATTCCCGCGGAAATCTAGCGTGATCGTGTCAAGAAGCGCATGTCGCCATAGCTACTGAAATGATTTTGATGTTTTTTTTTTAACTGAGTGTTACTAAGACTTCAAGTTAGTATTTGATCACTTTTGTAACTTAGAGGGTCGGTAGGCGCCATAATTTAGGGAATTTATGATAAAATTTTGATGCAACTGTCTTTATTTAACAGTTTTACTTGGATCGGAACTTAGCGACATTCCATCACACTACTTAACTTATAGGGTAGGAAGGTACCAAAATTCAGACTACTTTTTACTTCGGGAAAATATCTCATTCCCACAGGAACCTATACACAGCTACCTATCTACAACATTAAAACTCTGTCTAGAATCACATTACGCCAAAACTATTGATCTGATTTGTATACGATTTTTTATTCAACTGACTGTTACATTACATACAGATAAAATCTAATTACCTACACCACAGAAATTGTTGGATGCTCCCGGAGGCATGGGAAAAACCTTTCTTTTAAACTTGCTTTTAGCGCAAATCCGAAAAGATAAAGGAATTGCTGTAGCAGTTGCCTCTTCCGGAATAGCCGCCATTCTGCTCAATGGTGGTCGAACGGCACATTCGGTGCTTAAACTGCCATTAAACTTAGCCCATGAAGAAATGCCAGTCTGTAATATAAGTAAAAACAGCGAGCGTAGACGTATGTTGCAGCAATGTAAATTATTAGTTTGGGATGAGTGTAACCAAATTCACATTGAATTAATTAAATATTGCTGTAAGAAGAATGATGTCCCAATCGCTATGATATGATATTTTATAACTTGAAATTTGAATTTATTAATTTTGTTATACTTAGTACTAAGCTCATCGTCATACCTACATTTATATAAATTTTATTTTATTATTGCTGTAACAAGAATGATGTCACACTAAAACTTATTTTGCATGCTTACAAAGCTGTTTATGGCGATTCCTTATATTTTATTAATGTTATACCTTTTTTGTACCCATAAACGCAATGAATAATTGAATTGAATTGAATTGAATTACTATGTCCCATAAAAGAGCAATTGAAGCTCTAGATCGGACTTTGAAAGACATCAAGAGTAATCCAAATATCATGGGGGGGATGGTGGTACTTTTAGCGGGCGATTTTAGACAGACTTTGCCGGTTATCACTAAAGGCACCCCTGCAGATGAAATAAATGCGTGTTTAAAAGCGTCAACGTTATGGGTGCACGTAAAAACGTTTAGTCTGTCTACAAATATGAGAGTGCAACTACACAATGATGTACAATCTGGACAATATGCTGCTGCTCTTCTTAAAATTGGAGAAGATCGTATGGCAAAGGATGGTAATGGCATGATTACATTGGATCGTGAATTCTGCAATGTTGTGCATAATCCAGATGATCTAAATAACTTCGTCTATAGCGAACTGCTAACTAATATGAGGAATAGAGAATGGTTATGTGAAAGAGCAATTTTAGCGCCAACGAATGAAATGGTGGGACAGATAAACGAGCAAATTATGTCACGCGTGGAAGGTGATATTGTTGAGTTTCTCTCTGTAGACACTGTAATGGATACTGAACAAGTAACATCATACCCTGTAGAATTTCTTAATTCTTTAGAACTGTCGGGAGTACCTTCACACAAACTGAGGCTGAAAGTAGGCGTTCCTGTCCTTTTGATGCGGAATTTAGATGCACCAAGACTGTGTAATGGCACACGGTTGCAAGTAACACACCTCGGTCGCAATGTTGTAAAAGCAATCATTATGACTGGAATGGCAAAAGGAGAGAACGTTTTAATCCCCCGTATACCCATAATTCCGACAGATTTGCCATTCCAGTTTAAGAGATTACAGTTTCCGCTGAAAATCGCATTCGCTATGACGATAAATAAAGCTCAGGGGCAAACATTAAAAGTAGCCGGCATTAATTTAGAAAAGAGTTGTTTTTCTCACGGACAATTATACGTGGTTTGCTCACGTGTTGAGGGAAGAGAGGGAAAAACAAAGAACATAGTTTACAAAAATGTACTACAGTAATAAGGCCTCTTATTTTTAGCTTTCTACATTATTATACTGCTTACATTAAGTTAGTACTTCCTACGCAGACGATGTTGCGGATGTCACACTGTCTAACATCGGGGGTTGGCAGGTAGGTAGTTAGTAGTATTTTAAACCGATTTACATTATTTACTTTTTATATTTACTAAGGAAACATTCGGAGCTATCCATTATGTAGCTTAGGTTGCTTTTGAACTAATTTTGATGTGAAGTTGAGGACTAGAACACGATAATGGGACATTGTTGCAGGGGGACTTACAGCCGGGAGAAAACAAAAAAACTTATGCGGACGAAGTCGCGGGTAAAAGCTAGTTTAAAAATAAAGAGAGAAATTGATGCGGGTATGATTATGCCATCTTCCTCCAAAAATTCAACATCTCGGCAACTAGAAAAAGGCTTTAAAGGTGATATTGAAAGCAGTAGGGTCCCTTGCAAAAAGCCAAAGTAATGTTTCTTAACTTTAACTTAATAGTTAACCATACTATTAATAAGTACCTATGTTTATTTAAAAGTTAATAAGATGTGTTAATGTCAAAAATGTCATTTCATTAAAGTTGATTTCATTTTTGTTACTAACTGTTAGTGATAAGTACTCTAAAGTGATTTTTTATTATTTAATAATTAAGACTGATTAATTAAATCTTAATAAAGTTTTTGCTTTTATTTCTTTATCTGATTCATCTGTAACAAATTCTGATTCATATGGGCATAAAATATTTGAACGTCAATATCTTGAAAACTACTTTATAAAAATGAGCCCCTCATTCAAATATGTATTATTTAGTATACTTATTTTCATATGAACAAGTGTTACAGAGCTAAAATTGAAATAAAATTTTGGCCATATGAATCAGCCAAAGAATGAAATTTCGAAGAACTATCCTTATCTCATCTAAAAGTCAAAGTCAAACTCATTTATTCATTTAGATCAAATACATGATACTTATGAACGTCATAAAAACAAATCCCAGTATACTTTTTTCCTACGGCCAATTCGCTGACTATTGTAGAGCCTATAAAAATATGCGTACCGTTCTAAAAGAAGTTTTACTTCAAAAATTAATTGCTTTGCTTCTTTATAGAAACATTTAGTTAGAGACTCCAAAACATAATTGCTATTTTTACATATTCCAAGAACTCCTTTAGTTGTAGAGCCAAAATTAATATAACTATGATATTAGATTTGGAGAGAAGCCTCTACGTGAATGTTTCGTAACGATTATTATATATTCAATTCGTTAGGGAAAAAAACCTTTAATAACTCCTTCAATTAGTGCGTTCAGAACATCGCGAGTATTTTCATTATTTTTAGAGTTAAATTGAAAAATACCGTTTATTTCTGCTTATGCCGAACTATTAAAATATATTTGGCTTCATTTTTATTTTTAAATGAATTTGGTATTTTATTACACAAAAGAAATATTTCTATTAAACAATGAATTCTTTTGGCTGCCTCAAGTAGTTGCGAAATAGAATTAAAGATTAATATTTTGAATGTTTAAATTGGCTCCACCTAAAATCATCAAAACCTTTAAATTCTTAACGATGGCATTATTAATTTAAGCTCGGGTTACATTCTTGTTTTAGTAAGTTTTTTTTTATGAATGAATTATTATTACGGCTATGATTTTGAAGAGTGAAAGTAACCCCACACTTTCAAAAACAGTACCTGGCGAGCCGCGGCCCAACAGATAGTTGTCGGAATGTATATTATATGCCTATACACACTATCTGTGAGAACTTTGGTAGCGTTATTCTGACTCTCGTATTGTCTCTCGTAAAAATACTCAGAAATACAAAACGTAATCGACTAACAAGTCGATAGTACACGTTTTGTATTTCTGAGTCGTGACATCAATTTTGTTTCGTCATCATCATCATCAGCTTATTGCAGTCCACTATTAGACATGGGTTTTGTTTACGTTGCAATTTCGTTTCGCCTATTTTGTAGCGTCACTATTGGCGTTATAATAATTACTTGACTGCAGTAAAAATAAGTAAGCAGCAACAAAATTGTTATAATTATTATATAGAGGAAAGATTTAATTTTTTGTTTGTTTGTTACGATTTAACTTAAAAACTACTCGACCGATTTTAATAAATCTTTCCCCATTAAGAACCTACATTATAAGCAAGCAACATAGGCACTATTATATTAAAATATACTCCGTATGAAGTCGAGACGTGCCACTATAAAAATATATAAACAAAATTTGAACTAAAAACAAATAACCAAAAGTTTTACACCTAAATTTGAACTAACATTAATCAAACGAAAATATAATTATGAACATAGATATACAGACAATATTCTATCTATTTTCCCAGCTAACAATAGAATATATGGCGATAGTAAGGCGGTTAGCACCGAGGTCATTTATACAGCTAAATTACCGGTAATTAAGCTGTCATGAAACTGTTTCAAACGACTAACAAAATTGTCTGACAACTTGGTGCGTATATTGTGTGGTACAAATTAGAATTTTTACTTTATATACCGGTATATAATTTATGGGATTATGGCTGAGTTATATTGGTAATAGGTACACCAAGTTAAACAGTGCTTTTCGAAGACACATATTCGGAATTCTCCATATCGTCGATAGTATATCGAGCAATTAAAGTCAAAGTCAAAGTCAAACCATCCATATTGTTATGCCTTCTTGATAACATGTAAAATAGGGCAATCGGTAAAATATTTCGGTACCTATGACGTACCAAAATATTATATTGTGTGTACTACTACTACTAACCATTACGCAGTAAAGTTAAACTGTAAAATGGGTAACGTTTATACATCTCTTGGGAATGTCCTAGTGTTCAGAAGTGAAATAAGCCGCATAATAATGTAAAATCTCTAATATTTATTCTTTTTATCTTTACACATTATAATTAAATTAAAGAAACAAAGTTTGACAACCTCAATTTTGGCAGAAAAACAGCAAATTAAATACTTAATAAGAATTAATTCAATTCTACCATTCTTTTTATAAATATCTAACAGAATATCTTTAATAGACACAGCGTGGGTGGAGTTCAGAAAATGAGGACCGACGACCTACTGAACTGAACTAATCAAATGATTTACCATCTGTTAACAGTGAAAAAAAATATCGTGAGGAAACCCACATGTTTTAGAAGAAATGTAAACGACATGTCTGATTCACCAACACGCATTATTCTAGCGTGTGTCTCTCAGTTCGCCTCGTAGTAGAAAGGATACCATAGTCAGCGAATTGGCCGTAGGAAAAAAGTATGCAGGCATTTGTTTTTATGACGTTCATAAGTATCATGTATTTGATCTAATTGAATAAGTGAGTTTGACTCTTGACTCTTGATGCCCGTTCCCAATAGTGGGGCATATATTGGTTGCTATTATTCTTAATACCAATGCCAAATCCAGAGTTAATATATATTACATTGCCTAAGAGTTGCTTGTTAATAATAATAGCAACCCATTATGTCCCACTGCTGCGCACAGGTCTCCTCTCCTCTATCAAAAAGGCAATGGATTAAGGCCTTTATTCACACACGCTGGCCTAATGCAGGTTGGTGAATCAGACATATATTTAGAATTTCTCCTAAGACATAATAACATTGCTTGTTAATAATAACTAAAAACTTAGACAATGTAATTATAATGACGAAACTTCAACGTAAACAGAATAACATTATTTGGAATAACAAGATATTCATAATTAACAACAAAAACAAACATTAATTTACTAAACGGATCACGGCTTAGAAATTCAAATTGATCTAGAATTCTAGAAATTTGTAATTCCGTAGCATATTGCTATCGAATGCGTGGTGCATATTAATTGAGCTGGTTAAGCTAAATATGCTTGCTGAGGATGGCTGCAAAGATATTTCAATATGCAACTGTAGCTCTTATGACTATTGGATTTCTATCTTACTATTGAATCTTACCATCTGATTGTTAGAATACCAATAGTATAACTGCTAGAGAATATAAATGAAAATAAATAATACCATTTCTAGGTCATAAAGACAGGCTAACATTTTTTTTACCTACGGGTGATAGAAGTTCTATTTACCAACGCTATAAATGTTACTTCCACGCACCTCAGTATCATACTCGAAAGAACAACGCTCTCAAAAACTAAAATTTTTAGTAAAAAATATTAATTCCATTCTTCATGTATCTTCTTGCTAAAAAGGCAAATAAAACTGAAGCAAATTACTTAATTAATTATTTTTAATATTATATTATTGATTTAAAAGAACATTAGAAAAAAAATGAAAAGGAAAAGAATTAAAGAAATGAATATATTGTAAGTCAAATACTTATTGATAAACAAATAATGATACATACAAACAACAATGTAAAGAAAAGAGAAATAGCATATAAGTAAATAAAAGAGCCAAATGAAAAGGAAATAAATAAATTATTTTCTGTTTTATAATACAAGAATGAATACACATTTTCACACTTAATTCGTGACATTAATATCCATTATGTTTTTACAAGCTTTTATTTAGCTTGCAATGTATGTTAGTTAGTTAGTTAGTTAGTATGTTAGCAAATCTTGTGAGCTAGATTTGAAGTACTTCCCGGTGTTTGATGGAGCTGAAATTTGGTATACCTACGTAACTTTGGTGACAATGCAATAATATGGTACCATGGAGCTGGTCTGATGATGCAGTCGGAGGATGGCCATAGGAACTCTTCAACGAAACAAGATAGCCGCGTCGGGTTTCAGTGTTTTGGCTTTATCTTGACGAGAACTATATTATTAGATGGGTATTCAGAACGTGATGATGAAGCCGGAAGGTGGCCATGGCAACTCTTCAAGGAAACAAGATAGCCATGTCGTGTTTGGGTGTTTTGGATTTATCTTGACGAGAACTATATTCTTAGATGGGTGTTCAGGACGTGATGATGTAGTCGGAAGTCGATCATGGTAACTCTTCAACGAAACAAGATAGCCGTGTCGTGTTTAGGTGTTTTGAATTTATATTGACGAGCACTATATTCTTAGATGGGTGTTCAGGACGTGATGATGAAGTCGGAAGTCGATCATGGTAACTCTTCAACGAAACAAGATAGCCGTGTCGTGTTTAGGTGTTTTGAATTTATATTGACGAGCACTATATTCTTAGATGGGTGTTCAGGACGTGATGATGTAGTCGGAAGTCGATCATGGTAACTCTTCAACGAAACAAGATAGCCGTGTCGTGTTTGGGTGTTTTGAATTTATATTGACGAGCACTATATTCTTAGATGGGTGTTCAGTACGTGATGATGAAGTTGGAAGTCGATCATGGTAACTCTTCAACGAAACAAGATAGCCGTGTCGTGTTTGGGTGTTTTGAATTTATATTGACGAGCACTATATTCTTAGATGGGTGTTCAGGACGTGATGATGAAGTCGGAAGTCGATCATGCTAACTCTTCAACGAAACAAGATAGCCGTGTCGTGTTTGGGTGTTTTGAATTTATATTGACGAGCACTATATTCTTAGATGGGTGTTCAGTACGTGATGATGAAGTTGGAAGTCGATCATGGCAACTCTTCAACGAAACAAGATAGCCGTGTCATATTTGGGTGTTTTAAATTTATCTTTTTTGAGGGAGGTAGGGTACCATACAAGCAAGCAAGCCCGACTGGGGAAGGACCTCCACCTTACAGAAGACCACAGCCAAATAACTAGATACAACGGTGTAGTTGTGTTCCTGTGTGTGAGTACGGGTCTCCAGCGCTCATTTAGGGATGCGTTTTGACAGAAACGTATTCTTATCTCAGGGGTACTCCCATCTTAAAGCCCTGGTGTAAAACAATGGGTTGGCAACACGCAAGTGATACCTCTGGTATTGCGAGCGTCTATAGGCTACGGTAACTGCTTAGCATCAAGTGGGCCGTATGCTTGTGTGCTACCCAAGTAGTATAAAAAAATGTCGAGTACTAGATTAAGATAGAAGTACTTAGATGGGTGTTCAGGACGTGATTATGAAGTCGGAAGGCGGTCATGGCAACTCTTGAACAAAACAAGATAGCCGTGTTGTGTTTGGGTGTTTTAAATTAATCTTGACGAGTACTATATTCTTAGATGGGTGTAACGATGAAGTCGGAAGGTAGTCATAGGAACTCCTCAACATAACAAGAATAATAACTGGCATGTAGGTCTAGTGGTTAGTGACCTTGACTGCTAGCTCTGTGCTGCGGGGGACTTTACAAACATAAAATAAACGGACACACAGTACGTCTAAAACAGCTAAATAATAACAGCAATGAGCGTCTGAGGTTGTTCATAACGGGTACCTAATGCTGTGACTGGAAAAGCATTCCTCTTTAACTTATTAAAAAATCAAGTAAATCGTTGTTATGGCAAGCAAGTTGTTAAGGTTTGTGCACTAACAGGAGTAGCCGCGCGCTTAGTCGGGGGAACTACAATGCATTCTACACTAAGATTGCCAGTACAAAATGATGGTAGAATAGTACAGATGCCTATACTTACGGGTAATTACTTAAGATTGATGCGGCAACAATGGCAACATATACAATTTTTATTTCTGGATGAAATCTCTATGGTCCCATATGAAATACTTTGTATGGTGGATTCTCGACTAAAGCAACTTAAAAACACTGAATGTCTCTTTGGCGGAATCAATATTTGTGTTTTCAGAGATTTGATGCAGTTACCTCCAGTGCGAGGAAATCAAGTATTCGATCAACCCACTAGATTTGTCCCAGCAACAAACCTGTGGCGTTTTTTCTCATTATTTGAATTGCCCGAAAACATGCGGCAATATGGCAGTACCAATTTTAAAGAGCTCCTTGCATTACGAGTAGGTGAACTTCAGTCAGAACATTTTGCAATTCTAATGAGTCGGCTTAAAAAAGAAGCAACTGGCGAATTTGCAGTTAAAAAACCTCTCCGAATGTATCCGACTAATCAACGAGCATACTATCATAATCAAACTGTCTTTTAACATTTTCGTACTCGTGGAGTAATTATTAACAAAATAATAGCACAAGATAGTCTAATAGATTGTACTCGAAAAAATGACAACATCGATCTAAATAATATTTTACCATCTGATATATCAGATGGTAAAATATTATTTAGATCCCCCTGTCTTGTTTATAAACAAGACAGAAGGGGCTACCTAAAGAATTAGATATATTCGTTGGTGCAAAAGTCATATTGCGTTGCAATGTAGATGTGTCTAAAGGTCCGGTGAATGGTGCTATTGGATACACTACAGAAATTCAGCCATAATCTGTGCAATTTCCGGCAAAATATAGTTACGGTACTGCTGAAAGAAGAATGTTGCCAATTATATAATTTTGACCTTGCACAGTACACAAAATGCAGGGGAGTACTGTCGACCACGCCGTTGTCTATTTGGGCTCATTGCTCTTCGCGGCTGGCCAAGCATAACATATGCTTGGCCAGCCGCGAAGAGCTTTGAGTGCTAAGCAGAGTCAAGTCTCTAGAAGGTCTGCTTATAGAGGAACTTGATTGTACTAAATTAACAGGCAAGCGACCGTGTAACAATGATGCATTAAGAGAAATGATCAGGCTTAGAAACATCATGTCTAGCAATAGCTGTTAAAATTGTGTATATTTCATAAATTAATATATGTATATTATCTTGTAGGTACTTTTATTAAACAGCCTTTTATTTACGTTCTAAAAAGAAGAAAATAAATTATAAGTAAAAAATATTTTTAAAAACAAGCTTTTATTTAAATGCTCTGAAAAGAAGAAAATAAATTTTGAAGAAAATAAAACCAAAGAACACTCATATTTTTTTAAATTTAACAGTTGTATTATGATATAAAAAGCTTGTCGCGAACTTTGAAAGCAGTTCAAAATAGAACACGTATTTCCTTAAAAAAAACCCTACAAATGTGGCGCGACAAGCTTTTATATCATAATACAACTGTAAAATTTTAAAAAATACGAGTTTTCTTTGGTTTTATTTTCTTCAAAATTTATTTTCTTCTTTTCAGAGCATTTAAATAAAAGCTTGTTTTTAAAAATATTTTTTACTTATAATTTATTTACAAAATATGGACTGCAACACGTTGAGTATATTTTTGTATCAAAACTTTACTTTTAGTTTTAACGTGTTGAAAAGCAGCTCTACCATTTGGGAATTAAATTTTCCCTTAAGCTACTAATTAGTTTATAAACAAACTGTATTGAATTATAACTTTATATTTAATATCCAAAAATAAATAAATCATGAGAATATTTCGAATATACGTTGTACTAAAACTAAACAAAAGAATCTGCGTGGGTAATAAGTATTTCCAGTAAATCAGAGTTAATTCAAGCTACAAAACCAACTAAATAATGATTAAATTTCCGAAGGATCGGACAGAGGTACACATTTGTATTACGCATAGTTCTTTCTTGTTATATTAAAATCTTAAAGTAAAAACCCACTAGAGACATACGCCCACAAAACCAACAATGACACTATATCAAATTTACCGACGGTATCATATTTAAGACCAGGATGGTAAATATGTGTATCTTTGTTATTTAAAAACGGTTCTGTGATTGTAATCGTAGTCGACATTGCTTACGTTGCTGTTGATTGTGTTGAAGTGACCGCGTATTACGTAGCCAAATACCATTCGACGTTGGTTACATAGCCAGATACCAACTACTAAAGTTGTGTTTTTTTTACACTATTTGGGTGGGAAGCATACGGGCCGCCAGATGTTAAGCAGTCACAGTAGCCTATAGACACTTGCAATGCCAGAAGTATCACTTGCGTGTTGCCAACACATTTTTTACACCAGGGCTTTAAGATGGAGTATCCCTGGCAAATGTTTCTTTCAAAACTTGACTGCCTTGGTGGTCCAGTGGCCGCAGTATGCGCCTGCTGTGCACGAGGTTGTGGGTTCGATTCCCACACAGGACAAAACTTTGTGTGACCCACAATGTGTTGTTCTGAGTCTGGGTGTAATTTGTGTCCGTTAATTGTATGTTTGTAAAGTCTCCCGCGACACAGAGCTTGTTCTCTAGTGCGGCAGTTGTCTTTTATTAAAAAAATTAAATAAAAACGCATCCCTAAAAGAGCGCTGGAGAACTGTACTCATACACAGGAATACAACTATACTATTTGGCTGTGGTCTTCTGTAAGGTCTTTCCCCAGGTCAGCTCGCTAGTATGGATCCTATGAACCTCTCTCAATTTCTCTTGTCTTTTGTATGTTACAATTTTTGCAGAACTTATGACTTGGTAAATCCAGGCTCAGGACCAACAAGGTAGCTAAATATGGTAATAATGCCAAAACACTAGCTGTTACATAAAATCTTGTTTATTACAAAATATAAAATATTACACAAAGAACTAAAGCCAAGATTACAAAAGACTACTTTTTAAATTAAATTTTTAATAAACACTTCCGCAGCATACTGTTTTACTATCGCACCGGGATAACGCGAAATGAAAAGGATTAGTTGCTTCTTCAGCTTAGTAGCGATAGATGAGATTCGAAATTCAAGTCTGGTTTTAGTTGCACGTACATAATAATTCGAAGTAGTTGTAGCCTACAAAGCCCTGAGGCTAGATGGAGCCTTGATCCTTACAAATAGGTATACATTTAAAGAGGCGCAGCAGTGGACTGCAATGGGATGATGACGATGAAGATAAATATAATATATTAATTTTGTTACTATACACTCTTTTATACAACTTAGATGACAAACAAACATACAGTTCGCTTGATATCAAGCAGTTACCGTAGCATATGGGCGCTTGCAATACCAGAGGTATCACATGCGTATTATCGACCCATTTTTTACACCAAAGCATTAAAATGGTTAGCATGGTTAGCTAGTGATATCTCTGGTATTGCAAGCGTCCATAGGCTACGGTAACTGTTTAACATCAGGCGGGCCTACTTGGGTGCTTGTTTGCCACGCAAGTAGTATAAAAAATAACCCCTGGAATAGGAAAAAGTTTCTTTCAAAACGCATCCCGAATCTTGGACTGTTTTAGGATTTCATTGGACACGAAAAGAGAGAGAATATTATACAAAGATGTATAAAGAAGAAGAAACAATAGCTTATTACAGTTATAACAAAAATATTCTTCAAAATGACTTCTGACTTATCCAGAACAATAAAATACATTTTCATTATTTAACTACATTCTTCAAATATCGTAGAACGTTTTAAACAGTGGACTATTTCATTAACTTAAAGTACTTGGAAATGTTTTTACGCAATTATCCGCTCTTTATCATGGGTAAAAGCAAATTAAATTACGTGAATAATGAAAATATAATTTTGTTATGATATTGTGTATTTAAAGTTCAAGTTCGCTAAGTTGGTACAGCACCATATAAGTGAGCAAGCCCTACTAGGGCAGGACCTTTAACTTACAGAAGACAAGGAAAATATTGCCGATCCTGGTGTAATTTTTGGGTCGATTCCACGCGAGTGATGGGCGAGGATAGGCTACGGTAGTGGCTTACCATTCGGCATGCCGTCATGCTTGTTTACCACTAAAGTAATATAAAGAAAATTGTATTTTCAAATAAAACCTTCACTTCACAGCAGTAGTGCTGAAGCAAGGATGTTTTATCAATAAAATTAGTTAACACTATACTAGCGAGCAAGCCCGACTGGGGAAGGACCTCTACCTTACAGAAGACCACAGCCAAATACCTACACACAGTAGTGTAGTTGTGTTCCTGTGTGTGAGTACAGGTCTCCAGCGCTCATTTAGGGACGCGTTTTGAAAGAAACGCTTTCCTATCCCAGAGATACTCCCATCATAAAGCCCTCGTGTCAAAAAATGCATCGGCAACACGCAAGTGATACCACTGGTAAGTATTGCAAGCGTCCATAGGCTACGGTAATTGCTTAACATCAGGCGAGCCGTATGCTTTTTTGCCACCCAGGTAGTAAAACAATACAAGTCCTAAACATCGAAAAAACATATTTTACGCGAAATAATCAGATATAACATAACGAACGTGTATCAATACAGATATACCTTTAACACCACGTGTAGAATTTATTCCAAATAATTTTCAATAAAACATTGAATATGTTTATTATCAAACAAGCAACATAAAAAAGAGCTCCTACTACTGGTTTATCTTTATCTATACATATAAATAAAATTGAAACGTCTGTTAGTAATAATATAATAGTAAATTTTTTCTACTATGCAATATGAATATTTACACGGCACTAAAAAAAATTGTCCGTCTGTTTGACCTAGCTAATCTCCACAATGGCTGGACCAATTAGAACGGAACTTTTACTAGCAAATAGGTGATAAAATGAGGAATAACTTGGGCTACTTATATTTTAGAAAAATAATTAGAATTTAACATGAAAAAATGAAAACCCATTAACTTGTAAACAAAATTCGAGAACAGCTAATTCTAAGTATATCAACCCCTCTAGACAAGTGGCATAATCGAATAGAACAGAAAGAAAAATGTATGGGATTTGACGTCACTTACGTCAAATCCCATACATTTTTCTTTCTGTTCTATTTGATTCGACTGCCGTTTATGCTACTTGTCTAGAGGGGCTGACTGAGCCACTGAGGCGTGGCCGGGTTTAGTTAGTCTTAACTAGTTGTAAAAACTGAATATGTATTATTTACGTTAAATAATACATTTTGCACGAGACTGAGACAAGGTTAACGACGGTTGATGTTAGGGAGGCATGATAAAAAGAAAAAATGTTTACTTCTTTTTATTTCATACATTTCAGTAGGCGGGTTATTTTTTTTCCTAAAAAGTTTCTTGGTGTATTTTCAGGGTTCAATGTTCAATAAAAATAATATGGGACTACCTAGAAAGTATACCCCCTCAAAAAAAAAAAAAAATATATCAGTGTACATATACTTACAGACAAATATAACCACCTCCTTTTTGGAAGTCGGTTCAAAACTGTCTCTGACTGCATGGTTCATTTAGTGGTTTAAGTAATTACTTTACTTGATTGCCATTTACCATTTTGTTCTGGATTGGATCCCCAAACAAGATGAGAATTTATGTGATCCACAAAATATGGTTTTACTGAGTCTAAGTATACTTTGAGTCCGTTACTTGTACTTATGTTCGTAAATTGCACGCGACACGGGGCTTGTTTCTTAGATCAAAATATAAAAAGACTAGCTGTTGCCCGCGGCTCCGCCCGCGTGGGAGTCGGTTATCGCTGTAAATAGTAGCCTATGTGTTATTCCAGATCATAATCTATCTCTGTGCCAAATTTCATCCAGATCCTTTCAGTAGTTTTTACGTGAAAGAGTAACAAACATCCATCCATCCATCCATTCTTACAAACTTTCACGTTTATAATATTCTAACTTGAAATAGCAGCATATAGAATCATGTCCAATCCAAGAAGCCTCTTAAACACCATGTTTCTGATCCCATGCAATCTACTGAATCGATAAATTGATTGAATTTCATTACCTTTAATGTCCTCGATGGCAAAGTTTTGTGTGAAATGTAAAGTTTATTTTGCACCAGTGCTGTATTTTAAACGCTTTTTGTTGTAGTTCTAGGCTCTCGGAAACAAATAGTATCGAACAGAAATGTAGAAACAAATACGATCGTAAAAACCTGAAACGCACTTTTTACGAGAGCACGGGATAATTCGGTATAATTTACTCCGAGTGGTATTTCGGCGTCAAAATGAGATACAAAGTAAAAAAAAACATGGCATTCAGAAGGATATTCTGGAAGATTTAAAATATCCTACAAAGCATAATATATATTTTACCTTTGTACTTATTTACCTAATATCCATAAAGATAGATGTAGTCTGAAATAGCGAAAATGCTACATTTTATTATTACAAGCTATTATTTAGCTTGCAATGTATGTTAACATTGTTTTAGATAGTTAGTACAGGTCAAATCTTGAAAGCTAGATTTGAAGCACTTCCCTATGTTTGATTGAGTTGAAATTTTGGTAGACCAACGTAACTTCGGTGACAATGCAACAATATGGTGCTGGTCTGATGATGCAGTCGGAAGGTCACCATGACAAATATTCATCGAAACAAGATAGCCGTGTCCTGTTTAGGATTTTTGGCTTTATCATGACGAGTACTATACTTCTAAGTGGTTGTTCAGGATATGATGATGAAATTGGAAGGTTGCACATGCCCGCGGCTCCGCCCGCATGGATGTCGTAAATTAATAAAAATAAATAAAATTTCTAATATAAAAGTTTTTTAAGTTACTCCCTATTTCATCAGCTATCTGCCAGTGAAAGTCACGTCAAAATTGCTCTAGCCGTTTCAGAGATTAGCCGGAACAAACAGACAAAAAAATTAAAAAATGTTAATATTAAAATAATCTGCCAAAGAAAGTCACGTCAAAATCGGTCTAGCAGTTTCAGAGATTAGCCGGAACCAACAGACAAAAATAGAAAAAAAAGAAGTTAAAATATTCTTTTTTACTGAATGCTTATGTAGATACTAATTATATTCTGTATTTATTAAAACGAAGTAATTTTATTATTACAAACAAACACTCCAATTTTATTTATTTGTATAGATAAATTGTGAAATCGTAATCTATAAGCGCAGAATAATAAAAGAGAGATATACTATTCAACCAAACATTTCGTAATTACTCATGATCTATTCCATCAACGAGACTCGTTAACGTTAAATCATTTACGCAAACGTCACGGCCGATCTAATTCTGCAGCCGTCAACGCGGTAACATATATGAATCTAGTGATGGACAAGCGGTAACGTACATGAATTTAGTGATGGACAGGCTTTGTGTTAATTTGTGTTTGGTTGATTAATATCTGGTTAGATTCAGTATACGTTAGTGTAATAATACTAAGCAGCTAAGAATAAAAAGCGGTGGTGGCCGAGTGGGAAAGTAACCGACTTGCACGCAAGAGGTGCGAGTTCGATCCCGGGCAGTACCAATGTGAATTTCACTTTGTGGAGTTTATATGTACGAATCAAATGATTTACCATCTGCTAACGGTGAATGAAACCATCGTGAGGAAACCCACATGTCTTAGAAGAAATTCTAAACACATGTCAGATTCACCAACCCGCATTAGGCCAGCGTGTGTGAATTAAGGCCGAAACCCTCTCTCTCTCTTGATAGAGGAGAGGAGACCCGTGCCCAGCAGTGGGACATATATGGGTTGCTATTATTATATCACAGAATGCAGGTTAGATAATAAAAACTTGAACATGATAAAAAAAATGTTTCCAGCTATCATTAAAAAATATATGGCATACTATTGAAGATTCAATTCAGAGTATGTAAGAGATTGACTACCTCGGTGGTCCAGTGGCTGCAGTATGCCCATGCTGTTCACAAGGTTGTGGGTTCGATTCCCACACAGGACAAAACTTTGTGTGACCCTCAAAGAATTGTGCTGAGTCTGGGTGTAATTTGTGTCCGTTTATTGTATGTTTGTAAAGTCCCCTGCGACACAGAGCTTATTCTCTAGTGCGGGAGTTGTCTTTTAAAAAGTAGAAGCAGAAGAGGACATCCATAAATTGATGGTCTAGAAGACAAATTAATGTGCTAATTACAAAATTTTAATATTTTAATGACAAATGTATGAGCATGCATTTGGCATTAAAATATTAAATTATCAAAGTTTTGTAATTAGCACATTTGTCTTCTAGACCATTGAAATGTGTGTTCTGAGTCTAGGTGTAATTTGTGTTTGTGTAGTTCCCTGCGATATAGGGCTTGTGAGATTGGCTTGTAAGATGAACTACAATTGCACTCCTTTAACCTTTAAGAAAAGCTACAGTATTTTTCCTCTCTTCTCCATTATTCAAAGTAGAAATAACACTAAAATATGACGAATCTCCACGCCTTTTTATACCTCATACTAAGTACCAAAACTGCCTATTACACTTTTACCTTAGGCGAAAATGTTTTACATTTTCCTACCATATACTTTTACGTTAAGCATCTTTTTGCTTGGCCGCTCTCGTTCGAATCTCGTTCGTTTTTTTACTAGTCTTTACCGCCACTACTTTTGTTTCGCAATTTACCGATAGTAGCTAGTGGTATTTTTTTTTTGTAGTTGGCTACATTTTTTTTTTGGTTGCGTTTCGCTACGTCACAGGCCGCAGTCATTCATTCGGTCGCGCTCAGTGCTATTAAACTTGAAGTAAGAATACAGGTGGAGGATTGTTTTTTTGTTTAAATTGGATTGCAAACCTGTGTTAGGAAGAAATAGAATGTAATTAAGTTAAGAGCGTTCTTTTAAAGGTTCACTATGTATTTTTCTTCTTATTATCGTTTGGTTAGTGGGCAATCTGGTGATAGAGTTATTTAGATCGTCCATATTTAGGCATTTGTCGTAATCTAACGACTGTAAATCAAGGTTTGGTGTTTGACAAACTGAAATAAACCTTTCATGACCATGAATTCAAGTCAGACTTAAATAAAAAGGTTCGTTGCTAAAACACTTAAGGCGGTTTTTTTTTTCAATTTAATGCACAATAAATCTCATATATTTTAATATATTATTTACAGTATGGCTTCCAGGCAAACAATTTTAGTAAAACAGAGGATTAAAGTTAAATATTTTTTTTATACATTCCTAATTTATTAATATTTATTTTTTATGTGCAAGAGCCCAATGCAAATCAATTTATAGGTATAAATATAAAAAATACCGCATCTACTTAACTTTAGTTAATCAAAATCTTCGCACATCCACGCTGAGCTGAATGTTATTTGAATGTGCGTTCCATTCGCCCATTCCGCTGGTGTGAATACCAAAAATGCCACTGCAATCGTTCCTAGTTCTGTACTGGCCACGTGTTACTGCGGATTTTTGTCACAAAAAGAGTTCACGCAGATTTTTGAATATGACTTTTCAAATGCCGATTAGAGTAAGCGTGAGTGTTTTGTCAGATGTAAAAAAGTTTTGTCACAGATTTTAGGATCAATGATATTTGATGGTGATGACCGAAGGTTATTGGTAGGTATTTTTTATTGAAGTGAAAACTTCTTTTAACACGGTACGTATATTTTTAGATGAGACAAAATCTCTAGATTCGTGACACCGTTACGAGACGCAGCTTGATATACCCAAAATTTTTTTTTTCGTCTGTCACGTTATTAAAGCAAAGAGGCGATATATGTATGTACATATAGCAGACCGCGAATGCGTCTAGAAAAATAAAAATTGCTATAAAATTTGTAACAACTGTTTTGCCTAGTGTTTTCACTACTGTCGGCACTCCCGGAGTGTATTTTTTTTTATTTTTCCTTCATTTAGGTGTAATCAAACAGTGACATCAATAGATATAGACAAGAAGTAATGTTTACGAGGTGCTGATAATTAGCATGTCACCAACACCGTTTACCGCAGCTTAACATATTAGATTAATCTAACCGTTACATTTTTGATTTGATTGTGTGGTGTACTTATAGGTCAAAATATTATAATTTAGTTATCACAATATTATGTAACAGTTTTTTCTTTTTTTACACTTTTTGTAAAACCGAATATTGATTTTTGACCCGGCCAAACACATCGACCACTGAGCAGTCAAACACATCGACCACTGAGCCTACGAGGCAGTTAAGTTAAATATTATATACTATACTAGTAATCATTAAATAATTATAGATACATTAAGTTAACAAAGTGCTTATTCGCAAATTGTCGCAAAAAGGTGTTCATAACGCAGCGCTTTTTCATTATATCAGACCCATGTTAATGTGACCCCATCATACTTAATCTTTAACCGAAATAGGGACCCGGAATAATCTTATATTATAAGCTGATTATAAAAAAGGTTTATATCCAATTATACACGGGGACCTTGCTCATGCGTAAGAATGGGTTTTGTAACTTTAATGTTAAGTAGGTACAACTCGGATATGCTTATATCGTGTTAAAATCATCTTAAAGTTAGTTGTTGTTTTTTTCCCTCTTTATATATTGTTTTTTTTCCCCTTTTTTGGTTATATTGTGCTATCTATATACATACTTTTTTTGTTGTTGTTGTTGTTGTATTATGATAATCTTTGTTCTAGCTTCTAAGTTCTATCCTCTTTTGACTCCGGGTGGGCTTAAAACCAGCTCTAGCTGTGCCCACACCGTTTCCACTTCTTCTTCCTAATTCTATGTGCGTAATCTTATATATTCTGTTGTTTCTATCTTTCTGTGTTTATATATTACTAGCTTTTACCCGCGACTTCGTCCGCATAAGTTTTTTTGTTTTCTCCGGGCTGTAAGTCCCCCTGCAACAATGTCCCACTATCGTGTTCCAGTCCTCAACTTCACATCAAAATTTGTTCAAAAGCAACCTAAGCTACATAATGGATAGCCCCGAATGTTTCCTTAGTAAATATAAAAAGTAAATAATGTAAATCGGTTTAAAATACTACTAACTACCTACCTGCCAACCCCCGATGTTAGACAGTGTGACATCCGCAACATCGTCTGCGTAGGAAGTACTAACTTAATGTAAGTAGTATAATAATGTAGGAAGCTTCCTACATTATTATACTACTTACAATAAGTAAGCTATTATTATAGTATTTAGCTAAAAATAAGAGGCCTTATTACTGTAGTACATTTTTGTAAACTATGTTCTTTGTTTTTCCCTCTCTGGCCAACACATGGAGATTCTGTGGACTTGAAACACGTGAGCAAGCCACGTATAATTGTCCGTGAGATAAACAACTCTTTTCTAAATTAATGCCGGCTACTTTTAATGTTTGCCCCTGAGCTTTATTTATCGTCATAGCGAATGCGATTTTCAGCGAAAACTGTAATCTCTTAAACTGGAATGGCAAATCTGTCGGAATTATGGGTATACGGGGGATTAAAACGTTCTCTCCTTTTGCCATTCCAGTCATAATGATTGCTTTTACAATATTGCGACCGAGGTGTGTTACTTGCAACCGTGTGCCATTACACAGTCTTGGTGCATCTAAATTCCGCATCAAAAGGACAGGAACGCCTACTTTCAGCCTCAGTTTGTGTGGTGGTACTCCCGATAGTTCTAAAGAATTAAGAAATTCTACAGGGTATGATGTTACTTGTTCAGTATCCATTACAGTGTCTACAGAGAGAAACTCAACAATATCACCTTCCACGCGAGACATAATTTGCTCGTTTATCTGTCCCACCATTTCATTCGACGGCGCTAAAATTGCTTTTTCACATAACCATTCTCTATTCCTCATATTAGTTAGCAGTTCGCTATAGACGAAGTTATTTATATCATCTGGATTATGCACAACATTGCAGAATTCACGATCCAATGTAATCATGCCATTACCATCCTTTGCCATACGATCTTCTCCAATTTTAAGAAGAGCAGCAGCATATTGTCCATATTGTACATCATTGTGTAGTTGCACTCTCATATTTGTAGACAGACTAAACGTTTTTACGGGCACCCATAACGTTGACGCTTTTAAATACGCATTTATTTCATCTGCAGGGGTGCCTTTAGTGATAACCGGCAAAGTCTGTCTAAAATCGCCCGCTAAAAGTACCACCCCATGTTATTTGGATTACTCTTGATGTCTTTCAAAGTCCGATCTAGAGCTTCAATTGCTCTTTTATGGGATATAGTACACTCATCCCAAACTAATAATTTACATTGCTGCAACATACGTCTACGCTCGCTGTTTTTACTTATATTACAGACTGGCATTTCTTCATGGGCTAAGTTTAATGGCAGTTTAAGCACCGAATGTGCCGTTCGACCACCATTGAGCAGAGTGGCGGCTATTCCGGAAGAGGCAACTGCTACAGCAATTCCTTTATCTTTTCGGATTTGCGCTAAAAGCAAGTTTAAAAGAAAGGTTTTTGCCGTGCCTCCGGGAGCATCCAACAATTTCTGTGGTGTAGGTAATTAGATTTTATCTGTATGTAATGTAACAGTCAGTTGAATAAAAAATCGTATACAAATCAGATCAATAGTTTTGGCGTAATGTGATTCTAGACAGAGTTTTAATGTTGTAGATAGGTAGCTGTGTATAGGTTCCTGTGGGAATGAGATATTTTCCCGAAGTAAAAAGTAGTCTGAATTTTGGTACCTTCCTACCCTATAAGTTAAGTAGTGTGATGGAATGTCGCTAAGTTCCGATCCAAGTAAAACTGTTAAATAAAAGCAGTTGCATCAAAATTCCCTAAATTATGGCGCCTACCGACCCTCTAAGTTAGAAAAGTGATCAAATACTAACTTGAAGTCTTAGTAACACTCAGTTAAAAAAAAAAACATCAAAATCATTTCAGTAGCTATGGCGACATGCGCTTCTTGACACGATCACGCTAGATTTCCGCGGGAATGAGGTATTTTCCCGCCGTTAAAAGTAGCCTGTGTCCGTGCCTAGGATCCTATCTTTATATTAACCAAGTCTTATAAAAATCCGTTCAGACGTTAAGGCGTGAATGAGGTAAACTTTTAAAACAAACGATTAAAAATCACTAACTTAATTAGTTTTCTGCCTACTGCCTACGCCTTAAGTACGATGACGTGATCATTTTGATCTTATATCCTTTTCTAGGTTACTATCTATCACCTAACTAAATTTCATCAAAATCCGTTCAGCCGTTTAGGCATGATAGAGTAAAACTCCCAGCAAAAACCATAAAAAAATCACTAACTCAATTCAGTTTTCTGCCTACTGCCTACGCCTTAAGTACGATGACGTGATCATTTTGATTTTATATCCGTTTTTAGGTAACCATCTATTACCTTACTAAATTTTATCAAAATCTGTTCAGCCGTTTAGACGTGAAAGAGCAAAGGTCCCAACAAAAACGACTAAAAATCACTAACTCAATTTAGTTATCTGCCTACTGCCTACCCCCTAAGAACGATGGCGTGATTATTTATAGCCTATGACCATTTCTAGGTTATCATCTATCACCATACCAAATTTCATCAAAATCCGTTCAGCCGTTTAGGCGTGAAAGAGTAACAGACAGACAGACAGACAGACAGAGTTACTTTCGCATTTATAATATTAGTATGGATTTATTATTGTAATGGGTAATGTAGAATAAATAATTTTGAATTTGAATTTGAAGTTAGTTAATATTAAAAACAATAATAATAAATTTAAATAAAATGAATTTCGACTGCATGGTTGGTTCAGTGGCTTAAATGGTTACCTCGGCATTTACCACTGCGAAGCGTGGTGTGGGTTGACTTAAATTAAGAAAAAATACTAGTTGTCTGGTTGCTATAGGTTTTTAATCATCATCATCTCAGCCAAAAGACGTCCACTGCACAAGGAAATAAGCCCTGTATCGCGGGGGACTTGAAGAACATACAATTAACGGACACAAAGTAGAAGAAAGAAGAAGAAGAAAGTTAAAGATTCGATTATTAAGAAAACAAATCTATATTATATTTCTGCGAGATTTGGTAACAATGTACAATTAGACTAAACCTACAGATAAAAATATATTCACACAAATTCATTATATTAATATCTACATTGGTTTTCCTAAAAAAAACTAATCTTCATATAGCGGCCCTGCCCCTCTAGACAAGTGGCACAAGCGATAGTCGAATCGAAAAGTCAAAAAAGCAAATGTATGGGATTTGACGTAAGTTTACGACATAATATCGTAAACTTACGTCAAATCCCATACATTTGTTTTTTTGACTTTACGATTCGACTATCGCTTATGCCACTTGTCTAGAGGCTCTGTACAGCTAACTCCGTTGCCGACCGTACATATGTATTGTATAAATTGCAGATTGTCTTTATTGAAGAGAGGTAATGCACCATACTATCAAGCAATCCCCGACTGGGGGAGGGCCTCCACCTTACAGAAAAACACAGTTAAATAACTACGCGCAGAAGTGTAGTTGTGTTAGTGTATGTAAGTAAAGGTCTTCAACGCTCATTTAGGGATGCGTTTTGAACGAAACATTTTCCTATCCCAGAGATCTTAAAGCCCTGGTATAAAAAAAAATGGGTCGGCAACACGCAAGTGATACCCCAGGTAGGTATTGCAAGCGTCTACAGACCACGATAACTGCTTAACATAAGGCAGGCCTTATGCTTGTTTGCCACCCAAGTAGTATTAAAAAATGAAATTACACTACTTCCTACAAAACTAAATAAACTTTAGTACATAACCATATCGAGGAATATGTTTCCAAATTGCCCAACTGGCCAGTACCACTTGACGTAATTAAATATCGTAATATATTACAGTTAATACAGGCTTTAATACTGCCATTACAACAGTCATGCAACTGATATACGAGTAGGTTTGAGAACACACCCGCAGTTACATGAGGATTGTACCTTCATTAATAATAATATGAAGAGGCCCACATATTCCATACTCGTACATACCGAACGATCCAGTCATATCTCTCACTTCATTAAGGTTCACCCCACAAAGTAATGCCAAGAACTTTCAGGAACATTCCAGAACACTTGTGTTATTTACTCATATTCATTTTAAGCTAAGGTGTCAAAGGAACTGCGGCAATTTACTGCTGTGTTTATCTATAATTATCCTTACTAATATTATAAATGAGAAAGTTTGTGAGAATGGATGGATGGATGAATAGATGAAAGGATGTTTGTTACTCTTTCACGAAAAAACTACTGAACGGATCTGGATGAAATTTGGCACAGAGATAGATTATGGTCTGGAATAACACATAGGCTACGCGGGCGGAGCCGCGGGCAACAGCTAGTAATATTATAAAGCTGAGGAATTTGTTTGTTTTTTTGGTTAAACGCGCTAATCTTAGAAAGTACCAGTTCGATTAGAAAAAAGACTTTTTTGTTGAATAGTGCATTTATCCAGGAAGGCTATAGGTTATATAACATCACGCTATGATCAATAGAAGCGGAGCAGTAGTAAGATATGTCGCAAAACCGGGGAAATGTACGTTCCAAAAATCTAGTATATTATATGGCTCTATAGCAAAGACAATCGAATCTTGATAGTAATAAAATATTGCACAACGAATGAGCGATGTTGCCAACGCTGCAATGTTGCCATTCATTTGGATACGTTTGATAAATTTTATGACGCATATCGAAGCGATTTTTTATAGTGAATATTTTTGTCTAGTTTTAGAGATTTTATTGAATACATTTTTATTTATAAATATAACAAGCCGGCAAACTTCGTACCGTCTCAAAACCAATAAATAAAATAACTGAATGATAATTTTCAGAAACTTCTTTTAATCCTTCCCTGGACTTCCACAAATAATATAAAACCAAAATTAGCTAAATCAGTTTAGCCGTTGATTTAAAGTTATAAATATATACGTAAAGAAGGAACTCCATCTTATTATTATTATAATTTATAAGTATTAAAAGCGTCCATTAACTACGGTTTTGACTGCCTTCGTGGTTCAGTGGCCGCAGTATCGGCCTGCTGTACACGAGGTTGTGGGTTCGATTCCCACACAGGACAAAACTTTGTGTGACCCACAAAGAGTTGTTCTGAGTCTGGGTGTAATTTGTGTCCGTTAATTGTATGTTTAAAAAGTACCCCGCGTCACAGAGCATGTTCTCTAGTGCGGGAGTTGGTTTTTAAGAATTAAAAAAAACGGTAACTGCTAAACACCAGGCAGACCGTATGCTTGTTTGCCACCCAAATAGTATAAAAAATACGTTAGTCAAAAAGAAAAATTAAGCAAGTAACATCGAGACTGAGAAAAAATAGGTACGGTATGGTCATATAAAGTGTGTGAGCATATAAAAATGAATAAGTGATGCACATGAAAATGTTAAACGAGAGGAGTTTTAAAGAGGTTAGGTAAACGACGGACAAGTCTGAAAGGATTAGTAAGAATACATGAAGCGAAAGAACTATGTCAGGACTAGAGCAAGTGGAGAACCTATGCCTCTACCTATTCATAATATTAAAAAATAAGATAATTTACCTTAAATCTCCATTACAATAATCATCGTCTATTTCAAAAACTTAGTCTCTATTTACTTATGTAATTCTTATCCAACCTTAAATCAAAATCTGTTATCAATACTACGTTAAACAAAGAATTTGATTCTCTTTTCTCCAAAACAATGTATCGTAGAAACCAAATTCACGTAAAGTCTAACAAAAGACTCTGAAAAAGCCACTAAGTAGAAGTAAACTGTGAATACAGAACATTTTAATTTAAAATTCTAGTCGCTATTATTGCGCACCCAACTTTACCCTCGCTAATCTGCCTTAAAAGTACCAAGTAAATCGGATTTGTAACCGGTCGGCCCCGTCCGTTCTGATTGGAACTACAGCCTCTTAACTGTACTGTAGTTTAGTACCTTTTTTCCGTTTAAGACCTGCTTCTTAGTTCAAACTGATGAATAAGCGTATTTCAATTGACTGGCTTACCGTAGCAATCAAATTTTTCATACGGTATGGTAATTTTTATTTATAACAAGCTGTTGCCCGCGGCTCCGACCGCGTGGATGTCGGTTATCGCTGTAAAAAGCCTATGTGTTATTCCAGACCATAATCTATCTCTGTGCCAAATTTCATCCAGATCCGTTTAGTAGTTTTTACGTGAAAGAGTAACAAACATCCATCCATCCATTCATCCATATATCCATTCATCTCTCTATCCATCCATCCATCCATATATCCATCCATCCATCCATACTTACAAACTTTCACGTTTATAATATTAGTAGGTCACTTCAGTAGCAAATTAGCATACGGCCCGCCTAATGATAAGCAGTTACCGTAGCCTATGGACACTGGAAATACCAGAGATATCACTTGCATGTTGCTGACCCATTTTTTTACACCAAGCTTTTAGTTGGATCTCGGCGATTAAAAAAACGTTTTGTTTCAAAACGCATTCTTAAATGAGCACTGGAAACCCGTACTCACACGCAAGACAGAACTACACCACTGTGTGTAGTTATTTGGCTGTGGTCTTCTGTAAGGTCCTTTCCCAAACCGGCTTGTCCGTTAATATGGCTAGTACGCCCTACCTGACAAGAAAAGTAGGACTTATTATGTGCCTGCATAGTTGCAGGCATATGCATCAAAAGAAGGTAAGTCTCTTTCGAGATATACAATCATGTCAACCCATAAACGTCCCACTGCTAGGCACGGGTCTCCTCCATAATACATTTGGAGGGATATTAGCCTTCTATACCACGCTGGCCAGACGGGTTGGTATAGGGTTTTGTTTCGAGCTTTCCCTCTCTTGCAGTGGATATTGTCTGCATGACTTAGTTCCTTAGTCGACTCTTACGACATCCTCGGATGGAACGGGGTGGTGACATTTGTATTCTCAATCCGTCACCATACGGACAAATTCTATTCGAGATATACAAAGCTAGTTTTAAATGGTAGCAGTTTCAAATCTAACACGCAGCGTAGTGATAATTGTTGTAACTATTTAAGCCACAGAACCACCCGTGCAGTTTCTTAATGTCCTAAAGTGCATTAGTGTTTTAAATAATATATTTCTATTACGTCCCGTTTATACTTTAGACGTTATCCTTACTAATATTATAAATGTGAAAGTTTGTGAGAATGGATGGATGGATGTTTGTTACTCTTTTACGTAAAAACTACTGAACGGATCTGAATGAAATTAGGCACAGAGATAGATTATGGTCTGGAATAACACATAGGCTCCTTTTTGCAGCGATAACCGACATCCACGCGGGCGGAGCCGCGGGCAACAGCTAGTAGTTCTATACATGAATACACCTTATCTCTTCATTCCTTTATATACACTCATTTGTTAATATTTCTTTTCCAAATAATCTTTTTCCACGAACATTTCACAGGTTTTAATCAGCCACGCGTAGCTGAGTAAGTAATTGGATTTGGAAAGGTTCTGCACCGTTCTTTTAAATGTCTACGTTTATAATGTTCCTTTTGTCTCGTTCTTAAATGAGTAAAGCTTATTTTACTTTCTTATGTAACTTAGGTAGGTACTTTTATCATAAGAAAAGATTTTTTTTAAAGACTACTCGCGCATTAGGGACTTTTCAAACATACTTATACAATTAAGAAACACAAAGTATACTCAGACTAGAGATAACCATTTATTTACCATAGATGTTAAATAATAAAATAATTTATGGATCAAAAAAATTTTTCTCCTGTGGCAATCGAACCTAAAACTCGCTGCGCAATGGTAAATGGCGTGGTTATATTCTCCTGAGTGAATTACTTATACAATAATCTATACGAGAACAATACGAGTACGAGGCGAATTTGCTGAACGGTAGACGACCAGATTAGTCATTAACGATCCTTAATAATAACGAATTACGTTTAGGCAGTCTATTAATATTTATCAGTTATTTGGTTATGCAAAATTCAAATAAGGTTTTTTATGAATCCATGATTCTAGAAACTCTACTACTACTAGTATATTTCTATTATCTACTTTACTATATTCGATAACACAAAAATGTAATAGAATTAAAATACAGTCAATATCAAAATAGTCTACTGCTGGACAATGGTCTCCTCCAAGGTTTTCCACATCACCCGGTCCTGAGCTGACCTTGGCCATTGGTTGCCCGCAACCTTTACTAGGTCGTCGGTCCACCTTGTTGGAGGCCTGTCCACGCTGTGTTCTACAATCCGTGGTCGCCACTCTAGCCTTAAAATAAGTTAAATATATAATATACTAGCGATCTGCCCCGGCTTCGCACGGGTACAATGCTGGTACTAAATATACTACAGAAAGTCTTTATATACACCGTTCACCACTTTTTGTCATTAAACAATACAAAGATGTTTTCTTTAGAGGTTACTCTTGAAAGAGCGAAATATAATTTGGCCATACACTTAACGCTCAAATCTACCCCCGGCCAATACCGCCGCAACCGCTATGTCCCTGAATTTTAAATCTGAAATTTCTTCAAAAATATTCATTTAAATTACATGCTGTAAAGTGCCATATTGATCTGTACTAAATGCACAATTTATTAATTGAATAAGTATTAATGTTGTAATGCTTAAAATCGCTTCGTAAATAAGACATTATTTTTAGTAAAAAGTAAAAGATAAAAAATGATTATTGTGGGTTCTCACTAAAAGATAGACATGTAGCATCACAAACTTTTTCGTAGACCTTTTTAAGGTGTACAATTATACTGTAGTACATTATTTTGATCTATCTCGTGGGGTTCAGCCAGCGTTTGCAATGTAAGCGCAAAAAAATTCGTTTATTTATGACATCACATTAGAAACCTCTACATTTATCAGTGTTTCTTTACAATATTATAATATGCATGTAAACCTTCCTATTGAATCACTTTATCTATTAAAAAAACCGTAGTTTTAAAGATTTAAGCATACAAAGGGACGGACAGACAGCGACTGCGACTTTGTTTTATACTATGTAGTGATATTTGTACTAAGTACCTAAATAAACGATAACATCAATGACCACTGTTCATCCTAGTTGACAGGGGTTGTGATAAACGGATTAGCGCTTTTATCCATCAGTTAAAGTGTTGATTGTCGGTTAAACAAGATTAAAATATGAACAAATACTAAATCCTACTGGAAAAATTTAGCGTTTTTTTTTAAGACAACTTCCACACTAGAGAACAAGCTCTGTGTCGCGGGGGACTTTACAAACATACAAATTTACGGACACAAATTACACCCAGACTCAGAACAATTCTTTGTGGGTCACATAAAGTTTTGTCCTGTGTGGGAATCGAACCCACAACCTCGTGCACAGCAGACGCATACCGCGGCCACTGGACCACCAAGGCAGTCTAATACGTTTGTCAATATTTATCCTGTAGTAACTTAATAACATGCCTCTAACAAGGTGGACGGACGACCTGGAAAAGGTTGCGGGCAACCGATGGACAAGGTCGGTTTAGGATCGAGAGTTGTTGAAATCGTTGGGGGAGGCCTATGTACAGCAGTGGACGTTTTTTGGCTAAGATGATGATGATGATGAACTCGAGTACCGGTAATCAAATAAAAAGGAATTTTAAGTTCTATAATGAGCCAAATCGCGTATTTGGCTCATATTAAAATTTTAGGCGAGTCGCGAGTTCACAGTTTGATGCGAACGCTTAGTGCAATGCTCATTTATAACAGGAAAACGTTTATTTTGAAAAGGCATCCTACCTATACTACACCGTAAACTAAGCCCTGGCGTTACAATTTTTAGGGTTGGTGCAAGGCTATGAAAACAGCTTACCATCGGGCGAACCGTATACTTATTTGCCACCAAAGTAGTATTGAAAGTGAAATTACAATATCTATACTTAATATTATAAAGCTAAACAGATTGTTTATGTGTTTGTTTCGTTGAACGCGCTAATCTCAGAAAGTACTGGTTCGATTAGAATTTTTTTTTTGCTGTGCATTTATCTATGAAGGCTATAGGCTATTAAACATTACGTTATAACCAATAGGAGCGGAACAGTAGTGAGATATGTTACAAAATCGGGGAAATGTACGTTTCAAATTACCACGCGGACGAAGTTGCCTAGTATAATATGTATATGAAGCCTACAACAACTCCATTTAATAAAGTCTAGCTATAATGGAACAGTGAATGACAGTGTCAAGTATATCGCGTTATTAATATTCCAGTCGTCGGCCTCTGTAGGGACTGTGACTCGACGAATGTCAGCAATTAGACAACCGCGGGAGGGTCAGCAGCATTAGCAGTCAAAATTGTAAATAAGTTTAAATAGTTAAAATGTGAAATTTGTTGCATTTTTATTCTGTTTTAAAAATGCCGATGAACGCTCGCAATATCAAGAAAAAAAAAATTGATACTCCATCATAAAATCTTGGTTTTACATTTTAGTGACCAACTTCTAAAATCTGGTGCATAAGTCTGGTCTAGCGTGTTAAAACTTGAAACATTTTTTTGAGATGGAGTATATTCCTCCGATAGAAAAAAGACTTATTTAAAAAGCATCCCTAAATAAGCTATGGAGACCTGCCCTCACGCATATAAACACAACTATACCGCTGTATATTCTCATTTGGCTGTCGTATTCTGTAGTCTGCCTTGTCCTCCCGTAGACTGGCTTGCTCGCTTGTAAGGTGTCTAATAACTGTAAAATAAATACACTTGCGAGGGATGATTACAGAAAATATACTACCATGGTTTGGTAATGGGAGTATCCTTGGGATAACTTAAACTTTTTAACACTTTTCACATGGGTATATAAAAAAAGTTATATTTTTACTTCATTTCTGTATTTTACTCATTTAAATTTATTCTTATTGGCTAATTGCGACGGATTGACAGAGACTAGTCCCTACGACACAGGAAATCCTAGCGTGAGGACTAGGGAAGCTAACTATTATATTTAAACATTTTAAAGACAAGAAAAAAATAATTATTAAAAAAATATTATAAGAAAGACGTTTCATAACAAAAATCTTTCTTTATTTTAATATTCCAGGTTGTAAGTTTAATATTCCAAGAAATGTTAAAAGGAAACACATAAACAAGAAATTCTAAATTAAAATACTTACCAAGATAATTTCTTTTAACGTTGACTGTGGCATCTCCATTCCCGCAGTTAAAAACAAAATAAAAATATTAGATGGTCACAATCCTTTACTTATTCTAAAGGGGAAGACACTAACTCCTGCAACACAGTCATTACTAGCGCAGGAGTCAGGGATTTCTTTAAAATGTAAAAATGTTTATGTCAATAAAGAATTTGAATTGAATTTTTTTTTTTTTTATACTACTTGGGTTGCAAACAAGCATACGGCCCACCTGATGTTAAGCAGTATCCGTAGCCTATAGACGCTTGCATTACCAGAGGTATCACTTGCGTGTTGCCAACCCATTTTTTTACACCAGGGCTTTAAGATGGAGGTAACCCTGGGATAGGAATACGTAACTTTCAAAACGCATTCCTAAATGAGCGCTGGAGACCTGTACTCACACACAGGAACACAACTACACCGCTGTGTGTAGTCATTTGGCTGTGGTCTTCTGTAAGGTGGAGGTCCTTCCCCAGTCGGGCTTGCTCGCTAGTATGGTGCCCTACCTCTCTTGTATGGTGCCCTACCTCTCTTATATGAATTTGAATAGAATTCTTTCATTTTATCCAAGACGTTATTTTGCTGACGGTACACTTACAATAATTACACGTCTAGCCTGAGTCTAACGAATGCGATCACTTGTGCCGTGTGTACTGTGCCTAATGTGTTTATTCTATGTACACATAATGAGAGAATGTAAATAGAGATGGCTTAACGCCGTGTTATAGGGGACAGCGTTGAAATATTGTAGTACTAGCTATTGTCTGTGTCTTTGCCTGCAAGGATTTCGTGTTTTTTTTTTATACTACCAAGATGGCAAACAACCATACGGCCCGCCTGATGGTAAGCAGTTACCGTAGCCTATGGACGTTTGAAACACCAGCGGTGTCACTCACGCGTTGCCGACCTTTTAAAAACCTTATAACTCCAAATAACCCGACTGATCAAAATGAACTAATTATTTTTTTATTATTATATACCCACCTAGTGTCACTCTCACAAGAATTTAACGACAACCCTTCAGGCTACAGATCGTGCCAAAGAAATACACATACCTACATACATACACTCATACTATACATGTATGTATTTATTACGTAGTTGAGGCACATATGACCTGATGTATAAGCTATATTATTGCAAAGTTTCATCCAAATCCGTCCAGTAGTTACTGTGTGAAAAGTCAAACTCATTTATTAATTTCGATGAATTTATTCATTTATCATGATACTTATAAAAGTTATAAAACAAATGCCAGCATACTATTAGTAGGATTAAATAGATTGAATTTAATTTAGGTTCAAAAGGAACCTAGCATTACACAAATCTTTACAATGAGGTGATGCAAAGGTGCAAGATATATTATGATATCTATAAATGATAATAAATTATTATTTTAATTGACTGACTATGCAGCATGACATAGCATCTAAGCCTGTTATTTCGAGCTTCAGAGGCGCTCATAGCTAGGTGCACTCGCTGTTCGGTAAACGATCAGCGGGTTAAGCTACCAAGGGCGCGGTAACCTTATAGATGGGTGACCGCATAGTGGTATTTTATCTGAGCGTCTCCGTGCTTCGGAGGGCACGCTAAAAGTCGGTCCCGACGTTATCAGTCGTTAGATCACGACAGAGGCCTAAATATGGACGATCTAAATAACTCTGTCACCAGGTTGGCTACTAACCATACGATAAAGAAAAGATTTTGATTATTATACTTAAATAAATAAAAACGAGTAACATTACCCTTGTTTGTTTGATATATTTTAGTGTTTTTCTACACAATACAAACACTTATTCACTACAAAAACTCTATACATAGTCAGCCACAAGTCGACAGCAACAAAATTGCTCAAGTTTTTGCAAACGGACTGAGCTGGCCGTGGGGCGTGCAAATGAGAAAACTTCCACCTTAGTGATTATAACAGGCAGTCATTAGTTAAACCATGTGGTTTTCAACTATGGTTAAAACCACCTTGGGTATTCACATCTATACTAATATTATATACGGAACTAACTTTGTTTGTTTGAACGTATGTATGTTTATTTGTTTGATAACTTTTCACGACTTTTAAATGGCTGAACAGATTTTAATGAAATTTGGTAATGAGATAAATAGTAAACGAGGGATACAGGATGTTTTTTAGCGCGATAACCGATATCCTTGTGGGTGGAACCGCAGGCAATCCGCTAGTCTTCCTTAATAAGTAAAGAAATATTTAAGAAAACGGTACCTAACCAGAGATGAATAAAAGCCACATTTTGCGGGCCATATTCTTATGTAAAAGCCGAGCTTATTGTGTTACAAATTCTTTTAAAGAGGTAGAACACCATAAGACTAAGCAGGCCCCTTGGGGAAAGACCACAGCCAAATAATACACACATTCGTATAGTAGTGTTAATGTACATGAGTGAGACTCCAGTGGTCATTTAGGAGGAATCTTAAGACGAGAATATTTTTGTTTAGTTTTTACATGAAGACTTCGTCTTACTAATTTTTGGGTCAGCAACAAGCCTTAGCTGCATGAATTCATAGCATCCAATGGCTATAGTAACTTTTTACTGCAAGGCGAATCGTAAACTTATTTGTCTCCTTAGTCATATTAAAAAACTAAAATACTGTATAGTAAAATTTTATAAAAATACAATAGTAGTAGGAAGGCGGAGGACCGTGTGCTATGGCGCGTGTTGGGAGAGGCCTATATCCAGCAGTGGACTGCGATAGATAGATTGATTAATTGACAATAGTATTATGATGACTATAATAATAATACTAACCCACATTACGCCCTCTTTTATAGGCCGCGGATAGGGTTTAGGCCTAAATCCACACACACTGGCCTTATCGGATTGGTAGATTAGACATGCCTTTAGAATTTCTTCTAAGACATGTGGATTTCCCCACTACATTGTTCTTCACCATTAGAAGATGACAAACCCTTTTATTCATCATCTCCAAAAGACATCCACTGCTGGACACATTCCCCGAAAGATATCGGTGCCTATAACTTCTACAAAAATATCGACTTATTCGTCAACTCGACAGCGAAAATCTCCATCCAAATTTTGCAATCGAGTCGAATCCAATCCAACCAAATTATGCAATCGAGTCGAAACATGTGGATATGCCATTGATCGAGATGCATAATAAAATAATAGGTAGAATTTAATCTTCAATCACTCCACCACGTGGACGAGATTTTTGCGGTTGAGTTGACGAATAAGTCAAAAAATTCACATAAAATATAGCCACTTGTATTCGAACTAATACCTCATTGTACAAAGAGGTTAGTTTTCCACTCGGCTACACTACTCTATTCATCCATGATGTCAACAAACTCTTTTATCTACGAGTAAAAGAATGGATTATGAATTTGTGCACAGCATCTCTTTACATGAGTTGCAAGCTGATTGAATAAGTTTTTGCAAGTGGACAGCCTGCAGTGATTGTGGTGAGTGGTCGCAGTCGTGCGCAAATGAGAAAACTTTGCGACCTTGCAAATTTAGCTAACTTATTAAATGTTTTCATAATTTACACGGTATTTTAGAATCAGGTAGAATTTAGGATGCTAATTTTGTCATTTTGAATTAATAAATGCATAGAAACAACTTTGCGTCTGTTAATTGTGTGTTTATAAAGTCCCACAATACAGGGCTTGCTTCCTAGTACGGGAGTTGTATTTTCAGACAAAAAAGCTTTGACCCTGGTACTATCAATGGTCTAGCTACCATTGCTTTGAAATATTTCAAATCATAAATAACAAAATGAATATGAACTGGCCCATTTTGTTGTTTATGTTAGACTTTTTTTTGTATTTTTGTGTTGTTGTTTACTAACGGGTCACCCCAACTTTGTACGGGATTCTAAACGATGCTTTCTGTATAAAAGGACTATGTACTAAATTTCAGCTTTGTACACTTAGTAGTTTTGACTGTGCGTTGGCCAGACAAACGCTTTGAGGAGTATATACATATATAATAGTGTTAATCTTAATTATTTTAAAAAATACAACTTCCACACTAAAAAAGAAGCCCTGTGTCGCCTAGGCCTACACAAATATACAATGAATTGAACACAAATCAAAACGTCGCGCAGTGCTGAATGGCCACTGAACCAATCGTGCAGTCAAATTCTTACTAATATTATAAATGTGAAAGTTTGTGTGTATGGATGTTTGTTACTCTTTTACGCAAAAACTACTGAACGGATCTGGATTAAATTTGGCAAAAAGATAGATTAGTCTGGAATCATATAACTAGGCTACTTTAACCAACATTGCGGTCGGAGCCGCAGGCAACAACTATTCTATATTCCTATATTATATCAAACGATACAAAAATTATATCTTATTTTCTCAACTCACAATAAAGTCAAGTATTTCAACAAAAGTTATATTATATCTTACCTACGTACCCTCTTACTATCCACGTCAATAATATTGTACTATAAGTTCAATGACTCCTTAAGGGACGGAGCTATTACAGACAGCAAAACAGTAAGCCCCAAGTTATCTCATCTTGGTACGGTTGAAATGAGAAAAGTTATGAACCCGTTGCAGTTTTGATGACTGTCCTCTAGCATTGTGAAATGTGAGATCGTACTATACATTTGAGTATACGAGTACGTACTTAACTGTTTAATCTAAGTAGTTTTTAAAGAGATGTAATTAGGAGGGATGGGTTTATTTGTGTGTGTCCTCAAAAGCCACTTAAGGGAGGTAATATAAGTAATTTTGTTTATGGTAACAAATGGGGAAAATTGAGGAGTGTAATACGTTTGAAATCTTTTTGTTTATGAGACATAATGCAGCTCTGAATTAGTATCTGATTTTAAACATCCAGTGCTTTGAAAGAGCTCTTGCGTCTTTTACCTAATTTTGCCAAGCCAGCAACCTAACCAAAAACATTTAGACTTATCTACGACGTTATACATAAAAAATAAAGAAACGTTCGATTTGACTTTAAACCTCTTCCGCTATTCCGCCGTACACCTCGTACAGTATTATTATCGTATATTATGTCTTCAACACCTTATCCTAACAAATTTGTGCTTATTACTAACAAAACCGATAGGTATAGTAATATTTAATTTGCTTACTACCCCGGTGGCTCATTGATAATACGTACAACCGCTGTGCTAAGGTCATTTAGTTCATATTTGGTTATTCCGTCAAAAAAGGCTTAGTATTAGCCCGGAGACAAATAATATGTAGTCAAAATTATATATGGTTTTTTTTTTTTTTTTTAAAGTCAACTCCCGCACTAGAGATCAAGCTCTGTGTCGCGGGGGACTTTACAAACATACAATTAACGGACACAAATTACACCCAGACTCAGAACAATTCTTCGTGGGCCACACAAAGTTTTGTCCTGTGTGGGAGTCGAACCCACAACCTCGTGCACAGCAGGCGCATACTGCGGCCACTGGACCACCGAGGCAGTAACAATTATGTGTTGGAAAATTCTAATAGCATGTCTGATTTACTAACCAGCCTTGAGCGAGCGTATCTGGATGAAAATCTAAATCCTCTGCTGCTCTCTTGATAGAGGAGAAGATACTCGTACTCAGTAGAGGATCTTATATATATTATATGAGTTGATATTATTAGAATGTTAAAAGACGCCTTGTAAGTCACGATCACGTATTCGCATACAACAAGTCACGTCACGCTTAACGTTGACGTGACTGATTGCTAATTCGACAGCGACGTGACTATGCGCGGGAATGCACCCTATTTGTAGAAAAAATACTTTCGTAATTTGAAGTGAGAAACGTCACGTGCGTTAGTCACGAACTTAACTCCAACATTTTTCGTCTTAATTTTCTCAGCAATAAGTTACATATTTTTTGGTTTATTTATCTTTCTGTCATTGAACATGACAGTATAACGCATTTTATACTAAAAAGGTGTAAAATGTTTACAGCAATGGTAGCCAAGTTGGAAAATAATCGATTGGTACATATTGGGTGTGGATTCGATCCCAGTTTGCAATGGCAATATGAATTTCATATAACATATCATGTGTACTAATCAAATGATTTACCATTTCATAGTTGTAAAAGCATAGTGAAACACATTGTGAGAAAACAACATAATATAAATTCATCTGACTATGCGAGTGAATAAATAAAGATCTAGTGCACCTGTGTATGTGAATGTACTTGGGCACTTTAATTATGTCCAACGCAGTATATCAACTTGAATCAATGGCAAGGTATTGCCAGACTCTAAGCAGCTACTAAACTTTTTTTTTCGCAGAATCCAATACTATTTGACCCAAATCCGGCCACTGCGTCATCGAGGTACTCAGCACAAACACATGCATATAATATTATCATAAGCAATAGTGGCCAAGTTTTGAAGTGACGGTAATTCAAAACTTGGTCATCAACGCTTGAATGCAAACTTTGTTGTAATCTCTATTTGTAAGTCCCATGTTGCACAAATTTCAGTTTTTATCCTTATTGTGAACAGTTTTGAAAGAAAATAAGCAGAATAAAGGAGAAATTGTTGGGTCATGTTCACTAATTAGAATTGGAGGCATTTAGAACATTTTCAGGGTCCCTTAGGGTCTATGTAAACGGCCAAATCCAAAACTTAATGATCTGCAATTTTGCAGTTGACTTGAAGGCCAAATGTAAATAGGTTCTAAGAAATGTAGGTATGCCTGTACGAGTAGACCTGGATAAAAAACTATATCTTTAAAAAACTAGCTTTAGTTTTTTTTTGTAGCTGGTAATTAGACTCAGTAGTGTAGTTGTGTATAACGCTCAAAATAGTTTTTTTAAACACAATCCTTGCCTTGTAGCCGGACAAAAGGACTGCATTGTCGCAATCATTCTAGAGTCTCCAGCCTAGGTTATGTAAACGTCCATGGGTTACCTTATCTGCTTTGGGGCATGTAGACCGTATGCTTGTATGTTACCTTGGTAATTAATTGGCTATAACACATACTACACTAAAAATAAGTTGCAGCTGATATCTGACACGGTTATTATTGAACATTTTAATACTTAGGGGTTCACTTCAAACTTTCTTTTTATTAAAAAGTTATTAGCAGCGCTGTTTGTTATATTTAGAAATATCGGCCTTGAAATTTCTTCCTCTTTTGATAACAATAAATTGGAAAGTTATCTTGGAATCTATTTATGTACGTTTATTTTATTAGGTAACTATCGTTACAAAACACAAGCATAATACATAATAATATAAAATGCGGCAACATTTAATCCGATAACCGAAATTACCTCTAAAACCAACAGGGAGCGAAACAGTAACGAAATTCTAAATTCGAACGTACGCCCGCCATATTGTTAATACGGTTCTAATTTCAAAATTTCAAATACGACTAACATCGACTATTCCCGGGCGACCGTTGAATAGTTCGGTTTCACAGATGATTAATAACTAGATATTAATCAAAGCATTATTCTGGTCAAGGGATTATTTAACGGTTCTCACCGTTTTGTACAATGGTTTAGCTGTTCAAATGCCTGCGATGTTGGAAAATCTAAATGATTAAATATGAGATTTGGAAATGTGCCATTGTATTGTCAAGAGACGATAGGAATTTAATTTTGGAGTGGTTACTAAAAACAAACAATATTCCTTGATAAATTTGTGTTTAGATGAATAGTACTTGGTTTGGTTATCTGCCTATCCTTCTCAAGATGATTTAATTGTAAACCTTCAAAGTGAGGTATTTCACAGAAATTTTACGGGAAATTATATTTATCTATTATTATGCATCAAGAGGTGAAAAAAAAACACACACGAAAAGCAAAAAAAATTGTCCCGTGTGGAACCACTTAAGCTAATGAACCAATCGTGCAGTGTATCCATACTAATATTATAAATGCGAAAGTAACTCTGTCTGTCTGTCTGTCTGTCTGTCTGTCTGTTACTCTTTCACGCCTAAACGGCTGAACGGATTTTGATGAAATTTGGTATGGTGATAGATGATAACCTAGAAATGGTCATAGGCTATAAATAATCACGCCATCGTTCTTAGGGGGTAGGCAGTAGGCAGATAACTAAATTGAGTTAGTGATTTTTAGTCGTTTTTGTTGGGACTTTTGCTCTTTCACGTCTAAACGGCTGAACAGATTTCGATGAAATTTAGTAAGGTAATAGATGGGTACCTAAAAACGGATATAAGATCAAAATGATCACGTCATCGTACTTAAGGCGTAGGCAGTAGGCAGAAAACTGAATTGAGTTAGTGATTTTTTATGGTTTTTGCTGGGAGTTTTGCTCTATCATGCCTAAACGGCTGAACGGATTTTGATGAAATTTAGTTAGGTGATAGATAGTAACCTAGAAAAGGATATAAGATCAAAATGATCACGTCATCGTACTTAAGGCGTAGGCAGTAGGCAGAAAACTAATTAAGTTAGTGATTCTTAATCGTTTGTTTTAAAAGTTTACCTCATTCACGCCTTAACGTCTGAACGGATTTTTATAAGACTTGGTTAATATAAAGATAGGATCCTAGGCACGGACACAGGCTACTTTTTACGGCGGGAAAATACCTCATTCCCGCGGAAATCTAGCGTGATCGTGTCGAGAAGCGCATGTCGCCATAGCTACTGAAATGATTTTGATGTTTTTTTTTTTAACTGAGTGTTACTAAGACTTCAAGTTAGTGTTTGATCACTTTTCTAACTTAGAGGGTCGGTAGGCGCCATAATTTAGGGAATTTATGATAAAATTTTGATGCAACTGTCTTTATTTAACAGTTTTACTTGGATCGGAACTTAGCGACATTCCATCACACTACTTAACTTATAGGGTAGGAAGGTACCAAAATTCAGACTACTTTTTACTTCGGGAAAATATCTCATTCCCACAGGAACCTATACACAGCTACCTATCTACAACATTAAAACTCTGTCTAGAATCACATTACGCCAAAACTATTGATCTGATTTGTATACGATTTTTTATTCAACTGACTGTTACATTACATACAGATAAAATCTAATTACCTACACCACAGAAATTGTTGGATGCTCCCGGAGGCACGGGAAAAACCTTTCTTTTAAACTTGCTTTTAGCGCAAATCCGAAAAGATAAAGGAATTGCTGTAGCAGTTGCCTCTTCCGGAATAGCCGCCACCCTGCTCAATGGTGGTCGAACGGCACATTCGGTGCTTAAACTGCCATTAAACTTAGCCCATGAAGAAATGCCAGTCTGTAATATAAGTAAAAACAGCGAGCGTAGACGTATGTTGCAGCAATGTAAATTATTAGTTTGGGATGAGTGTACTATGTCCCATAAAAGAGCAATTAAAGCTCTAGATCGGACTTTGAAAGACATCAAGAGTAATCCAAATATCATGGGGGGGATGGTGGTACTTTTAGCGGGCGATTTTAGACAGACTTTGCCGGTTATCACTAAAGGCACCCCTGCAGATGAAATAAATGCGTGTTTAAAAGCGTCAACGTTATGGGTGCACGTAAAAACGTTTAGTCTGTCTACAAATATGAGAGTGCAACTACACAATGATGTACAATCTGGACAATATGCTGCTGCTCTTCTTAAAATTGGAGAAGATCGAAGATATGGCAAAGGATGGTAATGGCATGATTACATTGGATCGTGAATTCTGCAATGTTGTGCATAATCCAGATGATCTAAATAACTTCGTCTATAGCGAACTGCTAACTAATATGAGGAATAGAGAATGGTTATGTGAAAGAGCAATTTTAGCGCCGACGAATGAAATGGTGGGACAGATAAACGAGCAAATTATGTCACGCGTGGAAGGTGATATTGTTGAGTTTCTCTCTGTAGACACTGTAATGAATACTGAACAAGTCATACCCTGTAGAATTTCTTAATTCTTTAGAACTGTCGGGAGTACCTTCACACAAACTGAGGCTGAAAGTAGGCGTTCCTGTCCTTTTGATGCGGAATTTAGATGCACCAAGACTGTGTAATGGCACACGGTTGCAAGTAACACACCTCGTTCGCAATATTGTAAAAGCAATCATTATGACTGGAATGGCAAAAGGAGAGAACGTTTTCATCCCCCGTATACCCATAATTCCGACAGATTTGCCATTCCAGTTTAAGAGATTACAGTTTTCGCTGAAAATCGCATTCGCTATGACGATAAATGAAGCTCAGGGGCAAACATTAAAAGTAGCCGGCATTAATTTAGAAAAGAGTTGTTTTTCTCACGGACAATTATACGTGGCTTGCTCACGTGTTTCAAGTCCACAGAATCTCCATGTGTTGGCCAGAGAGGGAAAAACAAAGAACATAATTTACTAAAATGTACTACAGTAATAAGGCCTCTTATTTTTAGCTTCCTACATTATTATACTACTTACATTAAGTTAGTACTTCCTACGCAGACGATGTTGCGGATGTCACACTGTCTAACATCGGGAGTTGGCAGGTAGGTAGTTAGTAGTATTTTAAACCGATTTACATTATTTACTTTTTATATTTACTAAGGAAACATTCGGAGCTATCCATTATGTAGCTTAGGTTGCTTTTGAACAAATTTTGATGTGAAGTTGAGAACTGGAACACGATAGTGGGACATTGTTGCAGGGGGACTTACAGCGGGAGAAAACAAAAAAACTTATGCGGACGAAGTCGCGGGTAAAAGCTAGTACACTATAAATACAATAAAATTGTGAATCAAAGCTCCAAAATGTATCTTTCGCTCTTTGACAATTGCGTATATAGCCATAGCACTCCTAATATTTTGACTGAGCGTTATGAAGATACAGGCCACAAGTTAAGGTAGGGTATAAACGTCCCGAGTATTTGGGCCAGCCCTGCGCTGCGAGCCCGGAATACAAATAGAGGCGGCCAGGGTTGAATTTGGAAGGATTTTAGTGGTCAGTATTAGTTAGAAAGACTTTATCATGTTAAATATTTGAATGCCTGTGAAATACATGTTTTTATTACACACGTAACAGAAAATTAATGTACACTCTTAAAAATATTATGTGCTAACCATCTTGTAAAACCAAAGATTCTTATTATTAAATTTATCTTTATTTTATCTTTTTATCTTAAACAGACAACTCCCGCACTAAAGAACAAGCTCTGTGTCGCGGGGGACTTTACAAATATACAATTAACGAACACAAATTACACCCAGACTCAAAACAATTCTTCGTGGGTCACATAAAGTTTTGTCCTGTGTGGGAATCGAACCCACAACCTCGTGCACAGCAGGCACATACTGCGGTCATTGGACCACCGAAGCAATCATTGAAAATTTGAATGTTATTATGGATAACCATGGGATAAGAAAAACTTTTTTTTTTTTAAGTTTCCATTAAATCAGCTCTGAAGTCCTGTTCAATTCACGCACAGAAATACAACTACACCACTGTATGTAGTTATTTGGCTTTTGTAAAGTGGAGGTTCCTCAGTTACACTTGCCCTCTTATATGGTACCGCACCTTACTTTATATATTACTAGCTTTTACCCGCGACTTCGTCCGCATAAGTTTTTTTGTTTTCTCCCGGCTGTAAGTCCCCCTGCAACAATGTCCCACTATCGTGTTCCAGTCCTCAACTACACATCAAAATTTGTTCAAAAGCAACCTAAGCTACATAATGGATAGCTCCGAATGTTTCCTTAGTAAATATAAAAAGAAAATAATGTAAATCGTGAAACTGTTAAATAATGACAGTTGCATCAAAATTTTATCATAAATTCCCTAAATTATGGCGCCTACCGACCCTCTAAGTTAGAAAAGTGATCAAATACTAACTTGAAGTCTTAGTAACACTCAGTTAAAAAAAAAACATCAAAATCATTTCAGTAGCTATGGCGACATGCGCTTCTTGACACGATCACGCTAGATTTCCGCGGGAATGAGGTATTTTCCCGCCATAGAAAGTAGCCTGTGTCCGTGCCTAGGATCCTATCTTTATATTAACCAAGTTTTATAAAAATATGTTCAGACGTTAAGGCGTGAATGAGGTAAACTTTTAAAACAAACGATTAAAAATCACTAACTTAATTAGTTTTCTGCCTACTGCCTACGCCTTCAGTACGATGACGTGATCATTTTGATCTTATATCCTTTTCTAGGTTACTATCTATCACCTAACTAAATTTCATCAAAATCCGTTCAGCCGTTTAGGCATTATAGAGCTAACCTCCTAGCAAAACCCATTAAAAAATCACTAACTCAATTCAGTTTTCTGCCTACTGCCTACGCCTTAAGTACGATGACGTGATCATTTTGATCTTATATCCGTTTTTAGGTAACCATCTATTACCTTACTAAATTTCATCAAAATCTGTTCGGCCGTTTAGACGTGAAAGAGCAAAAGTCCCAACAAAAACGACTAAAAATCACTAACTCAATTTAGTTATCTGCCTACTGCCTACCCCCTAAGAACGATGGCGTGATTATTTATAGCCTATGACCATTTCTAGGTTATCATCTATCACCATACCAAATTTCATCAAAATCCGTTCAGCCGTTTAGGCGTGAAATAGTAACAGACAGACAGACAGACAGACAGACAGAGTTACTTTCGCATTTATAATATTAGTATGGATATAAAAAAAATTCACATAATAAGAACACAAAAAATATTAGTGAACGTCTTTCGGCTAATACCTTCGTAAATAAAAGTAAAATAATACATATCATTATCTACCTAACTCCGTCCCTGTATTAAGCCGACCGAGTCACGCGTATGTATGTAATATGACCCTAATAAATATCACTTGGTACACATATTTATATCACCCTGTATAAAGCTCGCACTGACGTATGTTGTCGATTCAATATACTCTAATGTTTGAATTAAGGCATAAGTGTAAATTATACTGTACAGGGTGTTCTCAGATAAATTAAGGTTGTCATGAAAATTAATTGTGTTTTGTCTTAGAGGTAGAGGCATGACGATGTTCCTTCCTCAAATTTAGCAATTTTTTAAACAGTTGTTTTAACTGTTAAATTTGTTTACTTAAGCAGCTATAAAGATGTTTTTTTGACAGTGCAGCATTCGATTTTATCATAGCTAAGCATCCATTCGTAACATCTTTTCGTCAAAAATACCTCAGTGCCTTAAGACGAAAATCTATAACCAATGTGTGTTGCCAGTGATGACTTATGGTACCGAATCGTGGTCTTTGACTGTTGGCCTCATGAATAAGCTCAACACTAAGTCACTCAACGAGCTATGGAAAGGGCTATGCTCGGTGTTTCTCTGCGTGATAAAATCCGCAATAAGGAGATCCGCAGACGAACCAAGGTTTCCGACATAACTCTTACAGCAAGCAAGTTGAAGTGGCAATGGGCAGGCCACATCGTTCGACGAACCGACAACCGATGGGGAAGAAAGGTTCTTGAGTGGCGACCACGTACAGGAAAACGCAGTGTGGGACGACCTTCCACTAGGTGGATAGATGACATCATTAGAGCTGCAGGAAAGCACTGGATGCAGGCAGCTCAAGATCGACCATTGTGGAGACATATGAGGGAGGCCTACGTTCAGGCTGAGATGATGAGATGATGAAGCATCCATTAGCCACAGTAACTGCTAATCACCTGCTTGTATATATAAGTGGTTTTTTTTAACCTTAACTTTTTAGCCTATAGTTTGTTGAACTTAGGGTACTACTAGCGTTTTACCGATCAAAAATATTCTAATATTAGAAGATTTTCTGTGTAATAGAAATTTGGTTTTCTGCTAGGTGAAGATCCTTCGGAGTCGGGCTTGCTGGCTTTTATAATGCTTAAATGTTTTTAAGTCTTAGTGGTTTTTTTTTAGTTGCGATCGAATGTCGATGGATGTTGTATGTAATTATATATCTACTTATTAGTTTGGAAACTTTCAGATAAAAATAATAGTGCAATATAAAACTGACCATTATATTTGAAATATGTCCAGAAAATCTTAATCTTTAAAAGACTTTTCAACTCTAACGATGTAGTCAAGTCGTTTATAAATTAAAATTCTATCAAAATGAATAGAAAACAAGTTTCTTTTAAGCGTTTTCATTACTTTAGTTTCACTTAATGCTCTTATTTTCTATTCATTTCTTTATGTTATTGTAAGTAAAAACTCGCCTTTAACATAAAGCCATAACGATGACGCTCTTTGTAAGTAAACCTGTACTAATCTGATAAAATGTTAGTAAGTAAGAAGCAAAGAAAAACATTACTAAGATAAGCAAGATGAAAAACTCAAAACGTAACAGACTAAAAACTCAAAACAAAACCATTTTCAATCCTGACAACATATAAATAAAATTGATTTTGGAATGAAACCTATAAAACATATTTTCATCGTAACCGCTATTATGAATAGATTTTCGGCCTAGCATTTTTTGTTAATATCAAAAATAACACTCATGTACTACCAATATAAAGCGTTGAGATGCGAAGGGGTCGCTAATTCGTTTTTTATTACGATCGTTAAGACCCTTGGAAAATAAAATTAAAAAAATCTAAAAGCATACAAAATTTTCGCTTGTCAAGAGGTCTTTAATGGTGCCATTATGATGACAAGGGACGATTTGTACAGGTATTATGTTTGTGAAGTTAATCCGAAACAATTGGTTTGTATTGACTTAAAAATATAACAATAAAAATAATTGTTTGTGACTATATCAATCAAATTTTGAGTTTGTGTATGAATTCCTATTGATATCCCGACTCCTACTGCCTTATTAATAAACATGTAATAGAATAGGTGTAATCTAAACTAATACTACCTAAAATCCTTACTAATATTATAAATGTGAAAGTTTGTAAGAATGGATGGATGGATGGATGGATGGATGTTTGTTACTCTTTCACGTAAAAACTACTGAACGGATCTGGATGAAATTAAGCACGCAGATAGATTATGGTCTGGAATAACACATAGGCTACTTTTTGCAGCGATAACCGACATCCACGCGGGCGGAGCCGCAGGTAACAGCTAGTAATATTATAAAAAGAAAGATTTGATTTTTTTGTTACGATTTAACACAAAAACTACTCGACCGATTTTGAAAATTCTTTCAACCTTTGAAAGCTACATTATCAGCTGGTAACATAGGCTATAATAATATTATTTTATTATTATTTAATCTCTCATTCTGTGATCAGTAATTTTACATTTAAAAGAAGAAGACAAAGCATGGCGTAACTATTCACTCGCTACACTACGTTCAATCAGTAACACAAATTCAGTAAGTCAATGTGATTATGTATAACATAACACGTTCCTACAGCTACTCTAATCGGCAACTTAGTGCTGCAATCGTTGATCTGTAGTAAAAAAATTACATTATTTAAAAAAGCGGCTAGAGTCTAACAGATGTACTTGTAAGCATAAGAACAAGTATTCAGTGTTCATTTAGCCAAAAAGATTTCCCTATCTCAGGGATACTTAATCACAAAACCTGTTTGTTTTACTAGCCACACAAGTTCTGGCCTAAGTATTACAAACATCCTTATGTTACAGTGACTGTTTACCATTACTTGGGCCGTATGATTGTTTGCTATCTAAGTAATACAAAAATTCCAATATGTATGATTTTACAGATTTATTTTGTCTCCCGCTTTGCTATGGAGGGAAGTGGAAACTTTTCTTTCTAACTCTTCCTATTATTTTACTTCTGATTAAATTCGTTGCGGGGTCCAAGACAGTAGGTTTAGTTGTCCACGGGACGCACGAGTGTCAAAACTCGGTGTATCAGTTAGTTACTCCGCTGTTAATCCTGGCTCACAGGAGTCACAGCGGTGTGGGTGGGATTGTCCCGAATGTCTGATTTTACAGATAAACATGCCTTTAATATCAACACCCTCATGTGTCAAAAAAAAACTTATAAGACACTTTTTCATAAGAATAAAACGTTATTAAGTTATAGCTTCATAACACAACCGAGTTTTCGTAGATATTGTAAGACAAATCCAATTTTGAATCTCATTCGAGCTCGAAATACCATAGCATAGAAACAGATTCGAGATTTAATCGAATACCAATTAATTGGTGCCTTACGAAGTTATGGACGAAATTGGCTCTTTCGATATCAAATTTGTTACTTCGATTGCATTTATGATGTTATCTTATAAAATTTATGAAGAGGCTAACACACTTTCAAAATGCAACACGACTTGATCACATGAATGCGTAAATTAAGATATGTTATGCCTTATAGCAAGGAACTTGACTGTACGATTGGTTCGGTGGATTAAGTGGTTACCTCTCCATTTACCTGAGCGGCAAGACGTGTGTTCGAATCCTTACATGGGACAAAATTTGTGTGATCCACAAATGGTTGTCCCGAGTCTTGGTATACTTTGTGTCCGTTACGTACATGTTTATAAAGTCCCCTACGACACAGGGCTTATTCCCTAGTGCGGGAATTGTCTTTTTAATAATAAAGTAAAAAATAAAAGTAGTCCGCCGAATAGTAAAATAACAGACTTTTCCCAATGTTAATATCACTTTGTGGAATTTATACGTCCAATCAAATTAATTAACTTATTAATTTATGGAGTAAGTTATGGAGACAATATCCACTGCAAGAGAGGGAAAACTCGAAATAAAACCCTATACCAACTCGTCTGGCCAGCGTGGTATAGTAGGCTATCATTCCAAGTATATGGAGGATACCGTACGTACCCAGCAGTGGGACATTTATGGGTTGTGATGATGATGAATCAAATTATTACCATTTTCTGATGGTGAAGGAAAACAATCGTAAAGAAAAGCACATAATAATTTGGAAGAAATTCATAACCCGCATCGGACTAACTCAGTTCTCTTGATACAGAAGAGTAGACTTGTGCCCAGCTGAGGGGCATATAGATTGCTATTTATATTTTATTTTATTAAAAAAACTAAATAATGTAATACATTCACATGCTAGAAATGTTAATTATTTTTTACAACAGCGAGCGCAGCGTAGTGACATTAAACTAGATAGATGGTATATTTTTTTCATTGATTGATTGGATGAAAATAGTTATTGGAACTGAAACGAATTTATGTCGTCTCACATCTCGCAAATGGAGTTATATTTTTACTCTACTTCTGTTTTATAATTTAAAAGTTTTATTATCAGCTTGCACTTGCAATATTTCATGTTATATTCAACAGCGAAATTATTATGCCGTGCTAGGAAATATGCTGTGTTGTGGAGGGCGTTAACTATATACTCTGACTGTAACTCGGAACAGCCTTTTTAGATTTACTGCCTCGGTGGTTCTGTGACCGCAGTATGCGCCTGCTAAGCACGAGGTTGTCGGTTTGATTCCCACACAGGGTAAAACTTGTAAAAAAAAAGAGTTGTTTCTGAGTCTGGATGTAATTTGTGTCCGTTAATTTTTTTTTTTCTTTTTTATGATTTTTTTTTAAAAGACAACTCTCGCACTAGAGGACAAGCTCTGTGTCGCGGGGGACTTTACAAACATACAATTAACGGACACAAATTACACCCAGACTCAGAACAATTCTTCGTGGGTCACACAAAGTATTGTCCTGTGTGGGAATCGAACCAACAACCTCGTGCATAGCAGGCGCATACTGCGGCCACAGAACCACCGAGGCAGTAAATCTAAAAAGGCTGTTCCGAGTTTTTGCATTGCATGTTTGTAAAGTCCCCCGCAACACAGAGCTAGTTCTCTAGTGCGGGAGTTGTCTTTTTTAAATAACAAACAGAAAATAGATCATACAATGTTTTGTCTCGTGAAGGAATTGAACCTCGATACAGTAATGGTGGTGAAATGAGCACCTTAACCATTAGACGTTCAGGCAAAATAATATGAAACTTAAATTGACTTTTTGTAACATTAAGATGTTTTTATCTATAGATTTTTTAAGTAGTAGTAGTATGTAGTTACCGTTCTTTAGGTGCGTGTGCCCTGGCTGCTATGCTGGAGGTCGCGAGTTCGATTCTCACACGGGACAAAACTTTGTGTGGTCCATAAATGTTTGAACCGATTCTGGGTGTAATTTGTGTCCGTGAATTGTATGTTTTTTTTGTTATGAGAGAACTCCCACACTAGAGAACAAGCTCGGGGGACTTTACAAATATAAAACTAACAGACACACATTAAACCCAGACTCAGAACAATTCTTTGTGCGTCACACAAAATTTTGTCCTGTGTGGGAATCGAACCCTCAACCTCGTGCACAGCACGCCCATACTGCGGCCACTGGACCACCAAGGCAGTAGTTGAAAACTATACGTCATGCCATTGAGCCTAATTTTATGATACATAGGCACAGACCATCTACAAAAATACATTACTTATTCTTTGCCAGTAATAATATAAGAAAACCTAAGTCCCGTAATATTATTACAACATAGGAACTACCTACGCACCTGTGATATCAGCAATAATATGTAGGTTTTAATAACAGCAACATCGCCCAATATTGACCACTTATACACACCTGTTACCTACAATTAGTTACATGATAAACGTCCAATATTGGTGTCCTTATACAAATGTTGGTTCCAAGGTTGTGTGACGTCACATTAATTCAAACAAAGCCGATGTCTGGAGGCGCTATTACTTATACGAGCCTCTCCCATATTGCGCCGTCAACTCAGTAACATTATCCCTTTTCGCGGACGCCGTGTGGTAGGTAAGTGTTATTTGATAGCATCGCGGCATCGTTAGTTTATTACTGTCTTGTATAGTTAGTGGGTAGCATCTAGAGGAGGGTAATGAAATATGGTTACTGAGTAATGGTACCTAAGTACATTTTTTATGTTCAAAAAGTTTATGGATTTTTTTCTTTTAAAACGCATGCTTAAATGAGCGCTGGATACCTATACTCACACACAGAAACACAACTACATCGCTGTGTGTAACTACACAAGTTTGTAAGCCAAGCTTACAGAAGACCACAGCCGGCTGTGGTCTTCTGTAAGCTTGGCTTGCTCGCTAGTATAGTGCCCTACCTCTCCTTATTATATACTAATTTAAGTCTAAACTAAAGTCTTATATAAAAGCTGACCACCCACACAGTCACTTTGTTACCTGGTGAAATCATAAATGCACTTTCTCACTAGCAAAAACTTTTTTATTTAGTCGAGTGATCGCTCATCTATCTTTTTGCCATGACCTAACAACTATTAACACTTTAAAGGACAGTGAACGCCTGTAGACGTTATGTCAATAAAACATCTACTGTGTCTACGTTACTGTCCGCAAAAAATTTAACAACTGGTAACAAATTTTATCGTACCTTCTAAAGCACGGAGTAGCTCAAATACTCCTATGGTCATCCATCCATAGAGTGGCGCCCTTGATAACTTGCTGATTATTTACCAATGAACGAGCCTACGGCCTGAAGGCTTGCGGATTGCCCTGCGGCTTATAACACAACACCAGAGTTTTGTGTTATGGGTAACGCTAGGTTAAGGACAATGTTATTTTAAAATAATGTTACCCTGAAATGAGCACTGCAGATATACTTACGCACAGAAATTGCGCGCTTTTATTTTAACCTCTTCAAATAAGCTTTGCTACAAGTCTCTTGAATTAGTATACTTATCTGCCTCTTCTTCTCAGCCTGTTCATGTCCACTGCTAAACGTAGGCCTTCCCTTGATGTCTTTTAAAAAGTAAAGTCCTCTAGAACCATCTCTGTGTTGCGGGGGACTTTACAAATTACACCCAGACTCAGAACAACTCTGTGGGTCACACAAAGTTTTGTCCTGTGTGGGAATCAAACCTACAACCTCGCGCACAGCAGGCGCATAGATACTGCGCCTACTAGACCACCAAGTCAGTTACTTAGTCGGTAACTTAGGTTGGTCTGCCGATCTCCTCATTACAAGTTTTATGACGGAGAGAAAAAAAAATCTTTTAATCTTTAATCTAACATATACATACCTAACCGTAGCCACCACACCCAACCACTCGCAATAAATCCAACCATGTCGCAGACAGAAAAAGCCACCAAAGAACATTGTGTTATAATAGATTTATTAATTTCACGCCTCATGCCTCCACTTTATTGCGGTGCTTTAATGCTTCTTACTTGATTAATATATTATTATTTGTTTTGATTGTTCGTATTGTCAAGGGTATTCCGACTAAAAAGGAGGAAGATCTCAATTTATCTTTATAGGTCTCCAGCGCTTATTTAAGGAGTAACGTATTTCTATCCCAAAGATACTTTATATTAAATCGCTGGTGTAAAAAAAATAGTTGGCAACACGTAAGTGATACCTCTGGTATTGCAAGCGTCTATAGACTACGGTAACTGCTTATCATTAGGCGGGCCATATGCTTGTGTGCCACCCAAATATTATAAAAAAAAACATCTTCATCCCTTTCAAAAATGCAAAAAATAATCGATTTCCAGATTGAAGTCGGTGCCAAGCTAAATATTTATTTGGTAGTAGGAATGGACCTAGCCTCTAACTACCTACTATCTTATTCATCTTGATTATTTTACACATTTTTGCAGCTGGTGATCTTTTTTTTTGTAAAATTTTGATTGTTCGAGTAACGGTTGGGGTATTGTCCTGGGTATTTCGAACCCTTTTTTCCGTAATGGTTTCTCAGGGTATTGGTATGGAAAAAGGACTGATATTATGTGTAAAATGGGACTAGTCTAGAGGTGAAATATTGGGATGTATATAAACGTATAGTAATGTATAGTCAATGGAAATTTCATTTTATATATACTAAAAGAAATATATGAGTATTTATAGATAAATAGGCAAAGTTAAAACATTACAGTACATTTTTATTTTTTCTTCCCTTTTTCTTATTTGATTTTAATTTATTTTTGTTTGGTAGAGAATGTAGACGCTTTAGTGTTATCTATAAATATAATGTATATTTTTTGGAAATAAATCGTTTTTATCATCATTTTATCAGTACATTATATAATTTTCTTATAAGTCTAAGAAAGAAAATACCATTTATGGACACAGAGTGACATGTGATCGTGCCTGGTCGCAGGGATCCTCCTTTTTTGTTGGTGTGTGACTCCACAGTGGTGACCCCGACGTGATTGCCGCTTTCGCAACAATCTCTGAATTGAAGCGATACCAAGCATATTATTATCGTAGGTGTTGCAGGCGTCCATAGGCTGCGGTGGCTGCTTGACATCAGGCGGGCCGTATGCTAGTTTGCCATCCAAGTAGTATAAAAAAAATAATTTAAAAAAATATAACAACACAGCGCAAAGTTTAAAAATTCTATTAGCTCTACATTACTATTACTACAATAATAATTAAAAGCGTAGCATTATTAAATTTGTTTCAATTAGTAACAGAAACATTAATATCCCATTCAATTTTAATTACAGCGCTTAACCCCCGAATGCTGACCGTTATTTTATGACTATCGTCTATTGTTTTAAGTATTATGTCTATTATAACAGCAGGTGAAGGGTTAAAGGAATAATTTCCTTTAGCTATATCTTTACCGGCTGTAATCGCCTTGCAGTGAAGACATTAACAGACATGCTATTCTTACTATATTAACTGCATGGTTTGTTCAGTGGCTTAAGTGGTTACCTCGCCATTTACCATTGCGCATAATGTTGTGGATTCGATGATACGGGACAAAAATTTGTGTGATCTATAAATAATTGTCCCGAGTCTGGGTGTACTTTGTGTATGTTAATTGTATGTTTGTAAAGTCGTCTGTATCACAAGGCTTGTTCCCCTAATGCGAGAGATGTCTTAAAAAAAACTATTCTTTTTTTTTTTTAAAGACAACTCCTGCACGGTATTGGTTATTTTGTTGTTTTTAAGATTAATCGTGTAAAATGTACTAACGTTAATCGCGGAGTTTAATTTCTGTGCAGAGGTGATTTGATCTACTGACCAGGGTCTATTTAAATACTCGATAAAAAATGTCACTCTTCTTAAATTTCTTCTTCTTCTTCTCGGCCTGTTGATGTCCACTGCTGAACGTAGGCCTCCGTCATATGTTTCACAAAGGCCAGTCTTGAGCGGCCTGCATCCAGTAGCTGCTTGCATCCAGGGACCTCTGACCAGGTCATCTGTCTGTTCTTAAGTTTGATGCAATCAAATAACAAGTTGTGAAAATAGAGAAAGCAAAATTCAAATTGACAACGTCTTAAGGAGAGGGTATAGGTTGCTTTATTATTATACAAACATGATATTAATATTATATTAAACTATAAAATTAGCAACCCATGTATGTCCTTCTGCAAGGCACTGGTCTCATCTCCTCTATTAAAAGAGAGAGTGTGTGTCTGTGTGTGGTGAATCACACATGTCTTTAGAACATTTTCTGAGACATTTAGGTTTCCTCACGATGTTTTCGTGTATTTCCCGGTATTTATAATAATCACAAATAATGTAGCTTTCTATTGGTAAAATAATTTTTAAAATCGGTTCAGAAGATCCAGATATTATTCCCTACAACGTCACAAATTCACAAACTTTACCTCTTTATAATATAGTTAACGACAACTGTTGAAAAAAAAATACTAATATTATAAAGCTGAAGAGTTTGTTTGTTTGGTTGAACGCGCTAATCTAAGAAAGTACTGGTACGATTAAAAAATTTTTTTTTTGTTGAACAGTGCATTTATTCAGAAAGGCTATAGGCTATATAACATCACGCTATGATTAATAGGAGCGGAGCAGTAGTGAGATATGTTGCAAAATCGGGGAAAATATTCCAAATTACCGCGCGGACGAAGTCGCGGGCCCCTAGTAATTCACATATTGTATGGTAATAAAACACCTGATTTAACTAATGATAGCGTATAATATACAAAGGCTCTAATACTGGTGCCTATTGCACGAAACTAGGCCATCGTCTAGCTAGGGGAATGACAGGAGACAGCGTTAAGCTCATTTGAGAACGAATTGCTGTGGGGCGAGTGGAATATGAATGTTGTATAATATTTATATTATATTTTATGTATTATATTAGTTTATAATATACTTTACGTGTAAATTATATGGAAAGTATTTTTTTTAATTTGAAAATAGAATCTTGAAATATGGTTTATTTTTAAAACAGTCACCAGTATTTAAAAAAAAGTGACCGAAGCCGCAAAAGAAAGCTTTATTATATTAATAGGGCTGCTATATATTTTTTAATTTTATTAGGAAAAATAAATATTAGGTACCTAAATATAGGTAATCACACTATCCCCGAAACATGTAGCCTAAAAAAATATTTAGCTTAAATTTCCTACAATGACACAACTTAACATCGCAAAAAGCAAAAAAAAAACTAAAACTACTTCTTTAAATAAAAATAAACTCGCAGTAGGAAATGTGTAAATTAAGCATTAGTACCGCAAAGTAAAGCAGGCATAACGCTGAAAATAAAAATAACAAAACACGTAAATGTACGAAGTTATCACGGTACTCTGTGCAACGAGGTGCATTTTACCGCTCGAGGGCACATGCAACAGCAAATTGTAAGCGCTTATTACACGAACCTTAATATAAATACTCACTTTGCTTTTTATATTTGTTGTTGAGAATATCGATGACTTTATTTTTACACTAGCTGTTGCCCGCGGCTCCGCCCGCGTGGATGTCGGTTATCGCTGTAAAAAGTAGCCTTTTTGTTATTCCAGACCATAATCTATCCCTGTGCCAAATTTCATCCAGATCCGTTCAGTAGTTTTTACGTGAAAGAGTAACAAACATCCATCCATCCATCCATACTTGCAAATTTTCACATTTATAATATTAGTAAGGATTTTGACGTAGCTACAGCTTTTTCGATGACCTACTTTGATTATCTCTACATCACTTAAGTTTGACTGGTAGATAGAACTATACTTGTAAATCTATATCTGTGACTATACTACTCTTTAAGTCAGGCTGGCTTACTTGTATAGTATTTTACATCTCTACAGCTTTTTTAAAAGCGCTGTTATAATTTTGTTTCAGTCTTAGTTTTGAAACGTAATCTTACTAAACTATTCATAATAAAATTCTCATTAAAATAACCGAATTTAAGCTACCATGAAACATCAAAACTACAAAAAAAGACAAAGAGTTCCTCCACGACACGCAACCGTGCCTAGACCGCTTCATGCTTACCGCCGTAGATAATGATCAACACCATTTAATACCCACATATTTTACTTAATTTTACTACAAAAATACGTGAGTGAATTTTTTCCGACTTAATTTCAACCTTTCAATATTGGCCCTCAAAGCCTTTTATCTTTTCAAGCCTGAAAATAAACTCATTATGAAGTGACATGAGAATGCGATTATAGAACTCTCGCGTGAACCTCATTGTGATTTTGTTTTTGTTTTATTTTGCACGGGCTTTATTGAATTTATTGAAAATTGTGTTGATAGAAAGAAGCTTATTTTCATGTTTCAATGAGGTGATTATGAGGACCGTGAGAGATATCAACTGACTTTTTTAAAGAGATAAGTACCTATTGAATTCTATCTTATTATCTAACTAACTGTTACCCATGGCTCCGGGTGGGTGGATATCAGCTACCAGACAGTTTTAAGAGAGGTAGGACACCATACAAGCTAGTAAGCCCGGCTAGGCAAGGATCTCTATTGTACAGAAGACCACAGTCAAGTAACTTACATAATTATAATATAACGTTTGTTATGTGAAAACATTTTCCTATCCCGGGGTTAGCCAAAACACAAAACCCTGATGTTATATTTTTTCATATTACCTAATTTGCAAATCAACCATTATAGAGTACCTGATGGAAAGCAATTACCGTAGCCTATTTAGTTTTTGGGTTGGCAAAACGCAAAGTGATGTGACCAATTTTGCATTAAAATGTCGTGAAACATAAGACTTACTAGTCTAATGTTTCACGTGATTTTCCCAGTGCATTTCTTTCACTTGAGGTTTGCATATGCCAGCAAAACGTCATTCTTAAAGTAAGGAAGAAGTTTTCCTTTAGTTTAAGTAGAATAAAATTTAAGTTTGAGTAGTTATAAAGTTTGATGTAGTTACCAATTGTTTTTTTATGGTTACTCTTGCATTAGGGACAAGAAAATTGTTCTGAGTCTGGGTGTAATTTGTGTCCGTTAATTGTATGTTTGTAAAGTCCCCGCGACACAGAGCTTGTACTCTAGTGGAACTCTTGTAAAATGTAGTAATTGTTAATTTAATTGTATGTAAGAGCAAATAAAAAAAAATTTCTTTCTTTCTTTTCTTTCTTAGTGCGGAAGTTGTCTTAAAAAAAAATTGACTACTGGTTGTTGAGTGGCTTCAGTGGTGTACCTTGCCATTTTACCACTGGGTGTACTTTTTATCCGTTAATTGTAGTGGATGTAGATTCTCCCGAAAGGTAGGCTTGCTACCTATTGCTGGGGTTGTCTTTAAAAATAAATAAAATAAAATAAAATTTGTAAATAGCCATTAATCAGATACCGAGACGTCTTCTATTTAGTATAATAGTAAGAGATGTAGTTTTTCTTTAACGTCTTGTAAGTCAAAACGAGTTTTCCTCCACAATAATTTTAAATACAATAATGGTAGTTACACCTAATGGAAAATGCCAGCCAACAAGAGTGCGGTGTCCCAAGAAAAGTTAAACTGTCTTGGGACCACTAAGTAACAGGCTTAATTAGAATTACATTAGGAGGCGTCGAGGAGATACCTTTAAAAATTGTCCAAAGAGATAGTGCACCATTTTGTTGGGTCGTGTCGTTAGAATAATTAGTATTCACGTTTTGAACTCTATTCAAAATGTATTTTTATTGTTTGAGTTTTTCTTATTTGACTGCATGGTAGTTTCAATGGTTGCTTCGCCATTTATCAAAACGTGGCGTGTTGTGAGTTTGATAACCATGCCGTGCAGAAATTTGAGTGATCCACAAATGGCTATCTGAGTCTGGGTGTAGTTTTTGTCAGTCAAACAGCTTGATCAACGAGGATTCATCATGTAAACCCATAAACGTTCCACTGCTGGGCAGGGGTCTCCTCCAAGCATTTGGAGGGATATTAGCCTACTATACCACGCTGGCCAGACGGGTGATATAGAGTTTTGTTTCGAGTTTTCCCTCTCTTGCAGTGGATGTTGTCTGCCTGGCTTAGTTCCTTAGTCGAACCTTACACCCTTGGATGGAAAAGGGTGGTGACATTCGTATTCTTAATCCGTCACCACACGGACAACGAGGAAGTTAAATGAAGGTAAAATCATGAAATTCGAAAAGATTATCCTGCGATCGTAAAAATAAAATAAGATACTTGATAAGCCACCTTTAATCTAATATTGGCTTAATATATAACCATGTCGCAATATGCCAGAGGAAATTATATTTAAAGATTATTTAAACAAATATCGCTTGAGGGAAAAGTAATCAAAACTATGTTACCGTGACAGAAATTTCAAGTTCGATCGACTTAATAAATAAATAGGTTAGTATAAAAGTATATTTTGTACTATATACTTTAATAATATTAATGGCTGCTAATAATAATTGTCAATTTAATTTTAGTTATTTTATTTCATTTATGTTTTCAGTAAAACGCAGGAATATGACTTACCTATGTGCACGTGATAGAATTTGGCTAGTGGATATCGATACCAATTTATTTATTTTTTCATGCTACTTAGGTGACAATCAAGCATACGTTTGACCTGATGGTAAGCAGTTACCGTAGCCTATGGCTACGCTTGAAATATCAGAGCATTATCACTTTCATGGCACCGGCTCGAAAAATGTAACACCAGAGTTTTGTGATGACTTATCGCCGGGATAGGAATAGGTTTTGGTAAAAACTCTCTTACCCCTACTCACACACAAGAACATAAATTATACTGCTGTGTATAGTTATTTGGCTGTGGTCTTTTGTAAGGTCTCTATAGTCAAGTTAACCTTACCCTGACGGGTTTGCTCGCTTATTTGGTACTTTTCCTCTCTTAGATGAAAAATAAATAAAATAAAATGGTTGTAATATTTACTTTTTCATACGCTTTGAAGTTTGTTGTGGAATAAAGCCATTGGATGATGACACCAGCTATCGTTAAGCGGTACCCGTCACGACACCGTGTTTCGACTTCATTATCATACAAATTACAATTTGTTGTTTTTCCGTTTGCGTTACTTTACAGCGACTTGTTTGGGGTGGAATGTTACAAAAGGAAATGTAGGTGTTGGTTCTGGGGCCCTGAATATTTTTTCTACATGTCGTTTCTACTGATGAGGTAGGCCAGCGTTTCATCGTTTTTATTTTGAAAAAGATAATATGTCTGCTGAAGGTAACAATAACTGTGTTGCAGGAGACTTCACGGACACAGAGCATATAATCATGGGACAGTAAAAATGACTTAAGATGCTAGACTAATAATACTCTCAAATGTTGGGCAAAATAACCTAAATATTACTTAGACACTGAGAACTACACCGCCGAATTCATTATTTCTAGAGAATTAATCTTGAAAATCCTTTGGAGTGCCATAAGATCCCTTTTTCCATCAACAATACAATGTATTGAAATGAACAAAGTAAACAACCAAATTCTCTTTTTATTATAGTATATCCAAAGAGGACAATAACACGAAATGATCACTGAAATCACTTTAATCACAATAAAACCACTTAAACGCATTTATATCTCCACAAACAGTAACATCGACTTGTAAAACCATTTTATTTGTTTAAAAATTACTCTACGGTCATTAATCTTAATGCCCAGCAATTCGCAAAGTGGTGTCAATTCACAAAATTGACGTAAAGTCGTAATAATGTTATGGCTGTGTGTAAACGTAAAATACGGGTAATTTGCGATTTGAATCGTAAATTGTGAGAAATTTGACCATCGGGTTTTTTATGGCATATTTATTATTTTCGGTGGCTGTCATTAAAAACTTCTTACGAGATGAATATTGGGATAACATATTGCATGTATTAACTACAACTTGGTTGTCTCATAGAAAAATATCAGATGTGTACATTAAAGCTACAAACTTTATTCATTCATTTTATTTTTTTAAATACAAAATATTTAATAACCAGAATTATATTGAAGGCGGAAGCTGTTTTATAACTTCAGTTAAGCTGAAAAATAATTTAATCTGTTTTAAAACTCGTAGCACTGGTACGATACTGTTTTTATTCGTAGCATATAGCTACGACGTAGCAATATTCTACGACGTAGATGGAGTTATAGTATAGGTGCTTAATATTCATAACAATATTTTCTTAACCCAAGAGAATAAAACAACAATTGTATTATGATAACTAAATACGGTTCAGATAAATTGAACATGACAGTCACCGGAGAAAATTACTACGCACCTGGTCCAACGAAATTATATTCTGCTCACAGAAAAACTCGGATACTTACTATCTCGTGGTAATTGTTTTGCTTTCTATTGTAAATTTATTAATACCGTTTTCTGATCGGATGATATTATATTAATTTATATAAAGTTATAATCAGATTTGGGCTGCCTTGGTGGTCCAGTGGCCGCAGTATGCGCCTGCTGTGCACGAGGTTCTGGGTTCGATTCCCACATAGGACAAAACTTTGGGTGACCCGCAAAGAGTTGTTCTAAGTCTGGGTGTGATTTGTGTCTGTTAATTGTATGTTTGTAAAGTCCCCTGCGACACAGAGCTTGTTCTCGAGTGCGGGAGTTGTCATTTTAAAAAAGAAAAAAGAAATGATTGTAAGTATAATTTGAAATAAACCCAAAATATGAACTTACATAACATTGTTTTTTACAAAGGTAGTATTCAGTAGTATACTCACGTTTTTCCAAATATGTCTTAAATAAAAATAAAGCATTTGAAAACTGAAATCAGTAAACCACACACATTTTGATAGACTGACAATATTTTTCAACACTGTTTTCAATAAATTAACACAAGCTTAGAACGCAATCATTATACTAAACCACGGTATCGCATACTCCCGTTTAGCTACAAACTGTAGAATATCTAGTAATTACTTAATGTATCCATTTCAATCAACTCTGTGGACATGATATCGTATTCGTATACCTTACAAAAGAGCAAAAGCAATCAACTGACGCATTTCCGCGTATGACACACGAGTCACTAGAATGAGCAATAAAAATTAAAATCTTTTTTTTATTTTGTGTGTAGTAAGTTAACTATCCTAGAGGTATAATCAAAGTTTTTGAGCTATCTGAAATAATTTGACGTATGTGTCTTGTGAGCCCATTGCTGGAAAATTGACCTTGTTTACTTTAATTTACAATTACCCGGTTACTATGGTGAAACGAAGTAACTGCGTAAAAGGAGGGTTATGGTTTTTACCTAAATGGTATATACAAGTATGTTTATGTGTACTCGTTTAACTTCTTAACGACAAATTATAGTTAAATTAAACAAATGAGGTCTCGTTTAAGTCGTTTTAATTGTCGCTGGTTATTGACTATGAGCGATGTCATACTTAATTCAATATGGTGCCCTCAAAAGTCATACTTTTAAATACCCGAGAATTAGTTGTTATAGATAGATATATCAATAACTTTTATCTGTATACCAAGTAACAAATTGGTCTAGTGAGCTGCCTGTAATGCTAAAAGTATTTTTTATAACAGAACAAAATAGATGACAAAGTAAAAATTTATAGCAACGTAATATATTTTTTGTGAACTAGATGGCGCTTTTAAATTAGTTGGCCAACATGCTCGCTAACACAAATGTGAGTAAATCATAAAGCACAGTCAATCGGCGTTATTAAAAGTAAACCCCTTGTGATTAATATATCTGTAATCTGCGTTTAGGTCGCTCGATTACTCCTATGTGGTTTATGTTATATCAACGTCAGACAATTTATCTCTGAGTCGAGAATTTTTCAACAATATAAACGTTAGAATGATTAACGGTGGTTTCAGTATATCTACCCGTACCAATGGAAGGGTTTGTATTATGATTGGCTGGTTTGTTGTTAACATGCTTAAAGCGCTTTAGTTTAATGATTTTTTTTTTTTTATTCTACCAAGGTGGCAAACTGCGGCCCGACTGATGGTAAGCAGTTACCGTAGCCTACGAACGTTTGCAACACCAGGCGTGTCACTCACGCATTGCCGACCCTTTAAAAACCTTATAACTCCTTTCTTGAAGAATCCCATGCTTATAGTCTCTTGGGAAAAGCTCGGCAAGAAGCTCATTATTATATTATCATAACTTTTACTTATTTCGCAAGTAATTACCAAAAAGTCATTTGAATTAAGTATTTTGATATAATCAATTTCATATTTTTAAGAGTGGTAGGGTAGGGTACCGTTTGAGTTAGTAAGACTGAATGAGCAGGGACCTCCACTTTACAGAAGACGGTACAGCTGGTACCACCAGCCACGGTATGGTGTAATTGTGTTGCTGTGTGTGGGTACACGATTCCAGCGCTCATTTTAAGAAACGTTTTCCTATCTCAGAAGTACTCCATCACCCAACTCTAGTGTTTTTTGTTTCGGGTCGGTAATAGGCAAGTGATACATTTGGTGTTATTGCAAGCGTCTATAAAATTCACCACCAAGCAGCCTGTGTATTGTTGTTTGCCAAGTAAAGTATTTTTAAAAAATACATTAGGCTTTTTCACCCAAATTCTAGCACATTCCATGTACGTATGTCCTAAACGTCTTATTGAAAAAACACAATGTAAAAATGTCAAACAAGTAATACGAGTTAGCATATATTTCACATCATTTACAGCCTGAGGACATCAAATGTTGCAAATAGGTTTTATATTACTTTCGTAAAAGTGGCAAAAGTACACGGTACTTTGACAATACAACATTATTGAATATCACGAGTTTTGAATGAAAAATTGAATAATATTTCTTTTAGTTCATGTGAGACAATTTGTAAAATGCAACAATGGATTTATTTTTCGCCAGCTTTTTACTAAGCTCAACCTATGTTAGAGATTATAATAATAGCAACCCATATATGTTCTACTGCTGGGCGCGGGTCTCTTCTCCTCTATCAAAAGAGAGAGGGTTTTTGGCCTTAATTCACACACGCTGGCTTAATGCGGGTTGATGAATGAGATGTGTCTTTAAAATTTCTTCAAAGACTTGTGGGTTTCCTTACGATGCTTTCCTTCACCATTACATATAAACTCCACAAAGTGAAATTCACATTGGTACTGCCCGGGATCGAACTCGCACCTCTTGCGTGCACAAGCCGGTTACTTTCCCACTCGGCCACCACCGCATATTAGTGATTGCTGCATTCAAATTTACCGATATCATGATACTATTTTGAGTTTTCATTATAATGATGACTGCAAGGTTAGTTTAGCGGTTGAAGTCGCTACCTTGCCATTTACCACTGGGCGGCGTGTTGTGGGTTCGATCCCCACAAGGTAAAATCCTCGGCGACACAGGGCTTATTCCATAGTGCAGGAGTTGTTGTTTTAATAGATCATCATCGCAGTCCACAGCTGAAAATAGTCCTCTACAAGTGTATACCACTAGCTACTCCACAAGCTGCCTTCAGCAACTTTGCTTGAATTGTCAATTCACAAAGCGATGTCCAAGATACTCTAAACTTCAAGAGAGCATATCTGAAAAAAATTAACACAAGAGAGAATCAATTATTATAATAAGTTTAATTATAAACGCGCTTTGTCTCGTAACATCGATCTTCCTACTTTTCTTCCACCTATTTTAAACTGTTTAGAACCTTCGTTAAATTAGTCCTACTCATACCACCATCTCCAATAAGCAAAAAAAACAAACATTTACTCTGATGCAAAATGTTTCAAAAGTAAACTACAACAGATCACACTATCATGATTCAAAACACTTACTAGCACTATATATAGTAGTAGTATTTCACACGTAACCCACATTTTCGTCACACAGTACGCGTCTAACACGAGCATCGACAGCCATCGGAAGTCGTCACAGCCGTGAACCAGCCAATATCCGGCCGTGGCCCGCTTTGACGCCGGAACGAGGTTGACAACCTGACGAACGAACGAATATTTGAAATTTGCAAATATGTTGTGAAATGTTGTTAGGTTGGCTAACTGAATGTTTGATTCAAATTAAATTTTTAGAAACAACTTTTATATTATTGTATTTGCTAGTATTTTGCCGTAAGTGATCGTAAAGAAAAACAATGTGAGCGACGTAGCTTGAAGGACTGTCTCAATTAAGTAGCAAAAGTACACGGTCCTACGGGTAAAGCACATGAAGAGCTTTGCGAAAAATCTGCAGGCAGAATAGGGCAGGGGAAAAAAATCTGGAAAGGAACGACGGCAATAGATGGACACTGAATGCAGTGGCTGATGTCCACGATTCCTAAAAAAAATCTGAGGTCATGTCTGATTGGACTAGACCAGGCTGTGACTAGACTAGGTTGTGGAATGAGCTCCCTGCCGAGGTTTTCCCAAGAGCATGGGGTTCTTCAAGGAGTTAAAAGGTTTTTAAAGGGTCGTCAACGCGTGAGTGACACCCTTGGTGTTGCAAACGTCCATAGGCTACGGTAACTGCTTACCATCAGGCGGGCCGTATGCTTGTTGGCCACCTTGGTAGTATAAAAAAAAGTCCTCTCAATATTATTGATGGGATTGGGAGATGAGACCTTGTCCAGAAGTATAACATCATGATTAATGGGCTTCTTTAGTCGAGCTTGTTCACTTATAAAATTAGTGCCCTACCTCTATTTATATAGGTCTAGCCATTTTCAAGTTATGCTCTTACCAACAGCTTTACTAGTAAGTAGTCTTGTTGACAGACTAAACAATAACCTTACTTTTCTAAAAGGTCAAAAACTATTCAGTGCAGTTGCACTAAACATGCAAACAATTTCATGCAGTTGTAGTATTTGTAGTAAATCAGTGTAAACGGTTGGAACTCCTAGCACATAATCTTTCTTCGCGCGTCGACAATGCAAAGGACGGCATGAATTTATGAGGTAATAACTGTTACTGTAATGTTGCTTAAGCCTTTAAACCGTTTCTGTTTTATATTAAGGCATCGCATAAATTACCTTGTCTTGACGATGTTTTTAATGTTATACTAACATTAGTTGGTTTTTTTAGATACTTGGAGTATATTTTTGCATTTTGTTATGGAAAGTAGGTTAGTATCTATACTAATATTATAAAGCTGAAGAGTTGTTTGTTTGGTTGAACGCGCTAATCTCAGAAAGTACTGGTTCGATTTGAAAAAATATATTTTTGTTGAATAGTGCATTTATCCAGGAAGGCTATATAATAATAATAATAACTACCTATATTAAACTATGCAGAAAAAGATCGAGAAAAAGAAGAAGAACCTTTTGACTGCACGGTTGGTTTTAAGTGGTGACTTCGCCATTTACTACGGCGCAAAGTGTTATGATTTCGATCCCCACACGGGACAAAACTTGTGTGTTTTATAAATGTTTGTCCCGAGTCTCGGTGTGTTTTGTGTCCTTTAATTGTATTATTATAGCAGTCCAAACTAATATTTAAAAGAGGCAAGATTTGTTTTATTGTTAGTTTGTTTTTTGTTATGATTTAATTCGAAAATTACTCGACCGATTTTGAAAATTCCTTCACCTTTAGGAAGCTACATTATCAGCGGATAACAAAGGCTATATTTTATGACAAAAACTAAATAAATGTCCCCCGTGCGAAGCCGGGACATGCCGCTATATTTTATATATTCGACTCAAATACATATTTGCTATTTGTTTAGGAACGTAGAGTAGAAATCTGAGGATTGAATGCTATTGCAAATATAGTGTGTTGGACAGCCCTATACGTAGTTAATCCTGCTTTATGAATTCTGTGATATTGCAACTGACCATTGGCAATAGAGTATTCAAACCAAACAAGTTGCAAATAAAAATATCGTTTTCATAGAACCTTTGGTAATATCAGTCAGTTTTACAATATACTAGCTGTTGCCCGCAGCTTTGGCTGCGTGAACTGCCATGGAAATAGTATTTTTCCGGGATATTAAGTAGCCTATTGCTAGCACGCAAAATTACCACCATCAAGGTAAAGTTGCGGAGAACAGCTTGATACTATACCACACCATAGCCTTGTACTATTTGTATTGCCGTTCTGGTGTAGGTTATTAGGTAACAAACATTTAAGTCCCTTATAGCTTCCCATAGCAGTAATTTTGTAAAATTTATGATTTTGCAGTATCATATCAATCATTTTTCTTTAAGAGACAACTCGTGCAGCAACACCGTGTTAAACAGTTACCGTAGCCTATAGATACTAGCAAAGCGAATACGAAGGCTCAAAGTCACCCAAAGCGCAATGGAGAGAGCTATCCTTGGAGTTTCCCTGCGAGACTGAATCAAAAACGAGAAGATCCGTAGGAGAACCAAAATTATCGACATTTGTCGAAGAATTGCCTCAATTAAGTGGCAATGAGCTATGTATATGTGCACTTTGGTTATCCTACGACACACGAGCACAGCACGAGAACCAAAGTGCTTTCTTGTATTAAGTTTTATTTAATGTAAGAACAAATAAAAAAAAGTCTTTCTTTCTGTCTTTCAGTAGCTATTATGGTGCCATAACTCTCTTATTGTTTATTTGAAGGACTTTTAAAATATAACAGTATCTCATTCAGTGGTTTCAGTGTAGGTGATCAAGTGATCAGCGTGATCGCGTGTTGCGTGCATTTTGTTGCGTGCCTTGTTCTCACTTCACCATCGCCTTACTTGAGTGCTCAATAAGTTGGGCTATAAATTATATATTTACTGGATACGGCATCAATTCTTATAATAATACATATTTTATAGTAAATGGTTTGCTTTTTGTTATGGTTTTGAACAAAGATAGTATAGGATAGCAAAATGAGACTAAGCTACTTTTTAACCCTGATTTTCTGGTTGCCATTGTACAAGATCTACCTAGTTTGTATGTAAATTGTTTTAAAGTATAATGATATCACTTAGTTTGCGTTAAATTTAATAGGTTTATGCTATTACATAAAATAACCTGAACATCCGTTTTGAACTGAAAACTTCTTTAGGCGTGTTGAGCACTTTTTGGATGAGCAAAAAAAATGGAACTCGCGTCATCGTCTCCGAACGCTTTCCATACACAAACTTTTTGGGTGAACAAAACTCATGGAACTCGCGTCATCGTCACCTAACGCTATCCATAATATTCAAAAATAATAATCTATTAGCTCAATACAATTTACAAGTTACTTAGTTTTCATTTGTATCGGCAGTCCCCAAAGACGGACACGCATGTTTTTTTAAGTTAAAAAGAACTCACGCCAAATATTTTTCTTGACTTTCTTAAAACTGTAACTTTTTACCGATGAATACTTTAAAAAAATGTCAACGGCTCTTTCAGTTTTTACATATCATGAGCAAAGTTATATTGAACGCTTCCATTATTTTCCACGTAAAAGAAATTATTAGATGAAAGAGTTTGTTTTGCGATATAACTTTCTTAACGGTCTAAAAATTTAATTAGTTTACTTGTTTAAAATTATTTCCTTTGATATAAACTTGAAAATACACGCGCTTGTTTGCCACTAAGTAAAATTTAATATTTTTATAATTTTATCATTGATCTACCCTTTCATTACAAAGGCCTCGTTAGAAGGGTACCTACTACCGCAGTTATATATATATTAATTTTTTATGCTACTTGGATGGCAAACAAGCATACGGCCTGCCTGATGTTAAGCAGTTACCGCAGCAGAGGTATCACTTGCGTGTTGCTGACACATTTTTTATATCAAAGCTCTAAGATGGAATATCTTTAAGATCGGAAAAAGTTTCTATCAGAACGCATCCCTAAATAAGCACTGGAGACCAGTGAGATATTATTTTGCACGTCAAAATTTTTGTGCACAATATTACAAAAACCTAAATAAACCAAAATATCCTTAAAAGGGTAGATTGATGGCTTAAGCAGGATAGAAAATTTTTGTTTTTAACTAATTTTTGAGTTCTTTTCTACATTACTCAGGTGATAAGCAAGCATACGAACTGAACCAAACCGCTGCACTGCCACGATATCACTGACGTGGGATCCAAGTCTGCCAAGTTAAAATGGGGACAGATGAGGCACACCTTCAGAATACCTGGTTTTTGTCCATCTGTCCGGGTGGACAAAGACCATCGCACAGTGGGTGCCCAAGGTCGGCCGCCATTGCCGCGTCGCATCGTCGCAGTAGGCCCCGAAAATTCTGGAATGATGACCTGGACGCCTTTGCGGAGAACTGGGTAGATTTGGCATCGAATAGACAGCAGACCATGGGGAAGACCTTTGCCAAACACTCGAACATAATGAGTAAAAAAAATGATAACTATTACAATGATATGTGAAACAATAATTCTACTAATATTAACATAATATGTGTACGGTGTAGCAATATCTCAAAATATTCCAACTCGCCGCACGTGCATTGAACATAAACACAGATAACAGACAACGGACTCAGCCAATATATTAGAAGACACCGTTTAGATAAGAAACGTATGGATAAGGCTAGGAATTAAAACTTTTTATGAGTTTAGTTCTGATTTATTATATTTTTTTATACGACCTGGTAAAGGTTGCGGGTAGCCGAAGGAGAAGAAGTATGAGTTAAGTGGAAATATTCCGGGGAGGCTTATACCCAGCAGTAGACGTCTTTTAGCTGATATGATGATGATATTTTTTTATACTGATGGTGAGCAGTTAGTTTTGCTCGATTGACTGCCTCGTTGTAGGTCCTGATTTTATATCCGGGTTGGGTAGTGTTACTGGGATTTTATTGAAATAATTATAGTGACATCCCGGATATTGGAATAGTGCCCGGCATATGGCAATAGGATCATTTATTACATTTTGCTTCAAAAAATTTACATTCTGTAGCTTAGTGGTTTAATTTCCCAGCTCTCTTTAAAGAGAAGACAAACCCCATGCTCTATAGTGGGATATGTATTTACCTGCTGGTCTAGTGGTTAGTGATCCTGATTGCTAAGCTGGAGATGGTGGATTTGATTGCTTGACGGGGAAAAACTATGTATGATTTACAAATGTTTCTTCTGAGTCTGGGAGTTCTTTTTACATTTTTTTTTTTTTTCTTTTATTTAACATATAAAATACAGTTTAATAATTTATTTACATAGCATATTTAAACCACAAAGGTTTGTACTTATTGCTATAGGTAATCCACATCGATACAAATATGTGTTAATTTAGCAGGAGTTTGGTAAATATATAATTACTAGCTTTTACCCGCGACTTCGTCCGCATAAGTTTTTTTGTTTTCTCCCGGCTGTAAGTCTCCCTGCAACAATGTCCCACTATCGTGTTCCAGTCCTCAACTTCACGCCAAAATTTGTTCAAAAGCAACCTAAGCTACATAATGGATAGCTCCGAATGTTTCCTTAGTAAATATAAAAAGTAAATAATGTAAATCGGTTTAAAATACTACTAACTACCTACCTGCCAACCCCCGATGTTAGACAGTGTGACATCCGCAACATCGTCTGCGTAGGAAGTACTAACTTAATGTAAGTAGTATAATAATGTAGGAAGCTAAAAATAAGAGGCCTTATTACTGTAGTACATTTTTGTAAACTATGTTCTTTGTTTTTCCCTCTCTGGCCAACACATGGAGATTCTGTGGACTTGAAACACGTGAGCAAGCCTCGTATAATTGTCCATGAGAAAAACAACTCTTTTCTAAATTAATGCCGGCTACTTTTAATGTTTGCCCCTGAGCTTTATTTATCGTCATAGCGAATGCGACTTTCAGCGGAAACTGTAATATCTTAAACTGGAATGGCAAATCTGTCGGAATTATGGGTATACGTGGGATTAAAACGTTCTCTCCTTTTGCCATTCCAGTCATAATGATTGCTTTTACAATATTGCGACCGAGGTGTGTTACTTGCAACCGTGTGCCATTACACAGTCTTGGTGCATCTAAATTCCGCATCAAAAGGACAGGAACGCCTACTTTCAGCCTCAGTTTGTGTGAAGGTACTCCCGACAGTTCTAAAGAATTAAGAAATTCTACAGGGTATGATGTTACTTGTTCAGTATCCATTACAGTGTCTACAGAGAGAAACTCAACAATATCACCTTCCACGCGTGACATAATTTGCTCGTTTATCTTATCCCACCATTTCATTCGTCGGCGCTAAAATTGCTCTTTCACATAACCGCCGTTCGACCACCATTAAGCAGAGTGGCGGCTATTCCGGAAGAGGCAACTGCTACAGCAATTCCTTTATCTTTTCGGATTTGCGCTAAAAGCAAGTTTAAAAGGAAGGTTTTTCCCGTGCCTCCGGGAGCATCCAACAATTTCTGTGGTGTAGGTAATTAGATTTTATCTGTATGTAATGTAACAGTCAGTTGAATAAAAAATCGTATACAAATCAGATCAATAGTTTTGGCGTAATGTGATTCTGGACAGAGTTTTAATGTTGTAGATAGGTAGCTGTGTATAGGTTCCTGTGGGAATGAGATATTTTCCCGAAATAAAAAGTAGTCTGAATTTTGGTACCTTCCTACCCTATAAGTTAAGTAGTGTGATGGAATGTCGCTAAGTTCCGATCCAAGTAAAACTGTTAAATAAAGACAGTTGCATCAAAATTTTATCATAAATTCCCTAAATTATGGCGCCTACCGACCCTCTAAGTTAGAAAAGTGATCAAATATTAACTTGAAGTCTTAGTAACACTCAGTTAAAAAAAAAAACATCAAAATCATTTCAGTAGCTATGGCGACATGCGCTTCTTGACACGATCACGCTAGATTTCCGCGGGAATGAGGTATTTTCCCGCCATAAAAAGTAGCCTGTGTCCATGCCTAGGATCCTATCTTCATATTAACCAAGTCTTATAAAAATCCGTTCAGAGGTAAACTTTTAAAACAAACGATTAAAAATCACTAACTTAATTAGTTTTCTGCCTACTGCCTACGCCTTAAGTACGATGACGTGATCATTTTGATCTTATATCCTTTTCTAGGTTACTATCTATCACCTAACTAAATTTCATCAAAATCCGTTCAGCCGTTTAGGCATGATAGAGCAAAATTCCCAGCAAAAACCATAAAAACTCACTAACTCAATTCAGTTTTCTGCCTACTGCCTACGCCTTAAGTACGATGACGTGATCATTTTGATCTTATATCCGTTTTTAGGTAACCATCTATTACCTTACTAAATTTCATTAAAATCTGTTCAGCCGTTTAGACGTGAAAGAGCAAAAGTCCCAACAAAAACGACTAAAAATCACTAACTCAATTTAGTTATCTGACTACTGCCTACCCCCTAAGAACGATGGCGTGATTATTTATAGCCCATGACCATTTCTAGGTTATCATCTATCACCAAACCAAATTTCATCAAAATCCGTTCAGCCGTTCAGGCGTGAAAGAGTAACAGACAGACAGACAGACAGACAGAGTTACTTTCACATTTATAATATTAGTATGGATTACAAATTAGTCGCAACTACTAATGTGTTGTAAGAAGTAGGACTTGAGTGTTACTTTAATATTGTTTGTATTAATTTTATCACGTAGATTAGAGGGTAAATCATTAATTAATCGCGGAACTAAGTAGGTAGATGTGCGTTCACCGTATGTGTTGTTCGCACGGACTGTGCGCAACCGGTTTTGTGCGACGGCTAGAGTGTATACAGGGTGTTGGATTATTTCCTTTAAATTATCATTAAAATATTGTTCTTTTAACAATACATATTTAAATTGTGTATTGATGGGTAATATTTTACAATGATTAAATAATTGATGGTCGTTATTTTGAAATTGGATTTTAATTTTATGTGATACGATATGTTTTAGAATTTTGATCTGTAAATTATATATTTGATTGAGATAGGTTTTGAATGTGCGACCATAACTACTCAGCCCGTATTGAATATACGATTCTGCTAAGGAGTTATATAACATAAGTTTTATTTTAAAAGGTATTCTATTTTTAAGTATTACGATATTGGCCAGAAATTGTCTCAATTTATTACAAACGTGTTCAACGTGATAACTCCAATTAAATTTGCTATCAATTTCTAAACCGAGATATCTTTGAGATGCTACTACTTCTATAATGGGGCAGTTACATTTTCCATTATTTATACCATGCAAACAGCTATGACTGTGTGCAAGTAGATTATTTGCAGGATTAGCTTTAAGGTGCGGTGATTTTATTATTAGCAATTTAGTTTTATTCGAACATGAAAATTCGAATAAAACTAAATTGCTAACATGAAAATGTATGTTTTTAAAGTGATACAGGGATCGTTTTCTAGTGCGGGAGTTATCTTTTTTAAAAACAACCGAACATTACAAATAGGTTCACATTATTTTTTTATATCGTACATTAGTCTCCTCACCATTTTTAATTATAATAAATTTATTAATCTACGTATTATTTTATTATTCCTAGTCTATATTCTTTCTGTCCATTAATGCAATATTAATAAAACACCATCAGTTACAGAGCCTATTTTTAATAATAATATTTTTTCTCAGCGTCTTATCCACTTAATTCTTTCCTCATTGCAGAGGACGTCTTCAATACGGAACTATTCAAATCACGAGCACGCACAGCTATTAATATCGGAAGCTGGAGCTAGAACTCTGTTTAAACAAGTATAAACTAGACATGCAATACACACTTGAACTGGCAGATGGTAGTATATTAGTTCTGCTTAGTGACTATTTTATTATCTCAGGTGGTCGCTGGAAGTTTCACAAGTTACTTCTATGTGTTTTGAATTTTCCTTTTAAATACTACTCCCGCACTAGATAACAAGCTCTGTGTTGCGGGAGACTTTACAAACATACAATTAACGAACACAAATTACACCCAGACTTAAAACAACTCTTTGTGGGTCACACAAAGTGTGGGTATCGAACCCACAACTACTAGACCAACAGGCCTCTCAAACTGAGTGTAGTTATTTGGCTGTGATCTTCTTTAAGGTTCTTCCTAAGTCAGGCTTGCATGCTTGTATGGTCCCATACCTCCATTAATCCTACAGCCATTCTCCCTGCAAATCCTGCATAATTATTATGTATTACTTTTTTATCAATAAATTAAACAGGTAATAGTAGATTTTCTTTAAATTTGACATAACTATATTTGACACACCAATGAATTTTAGTATTTAAATATTTTTTTATACCTTAATATTCAAAATCAATTTTAAATTCAATATTAAAACAAATAAAGACCGTAAATAAAAATACCACTTTCCTAAAATTACACTACGAGATACCATCACGAAATTCCTTTAGAGAATTACCATAATGTCTGCGAAACCCTTTCCTTCGCGCCAATAACTAGACAGGCTTAACGTTCGCAAAAACAGCCTTAATTAAACATCTACAATAAATATAAACAAAATTCCGACATTATCTTAGACCCTCGAAACGTTGCCACCAGGTTATGGTACGTCCATTATAAATTACGTACGTATACAAATAATTATTGCTATCCACAGTTTTATTCTGTTACTAGTTGTTGCCCGCGGCTCCGCCCTCGTAGATGTCGGTTATCGCAATAGAATGTAGCCTATATGCTATTCCAGACTATAATCTATCGCTGTACCAAATTTCATCCAGATTTGTTCAGTAGTTTTTGCGTGAAAGAGTAACAAACATCCATACATCCATACTCACAAACTATCACCTTTATAATATTGGTAAGGATTGTTCATTTAGCTCAGATACAATAAAAAATAGACTACGTTATCTTACTTTCGATCTGTTAAGCGATTAAAAAAATGTACCGAATGGTTAACCTCCTCTTATTTTGGAGTCGGTTAATTAAATAATCTGTGGTCTAGAAATTCCATTTCCTTAACCGAACTCAAGTAGTATATTAAAAATTAACTGCTTTGTTAGTCTTGTAGTCGTTAAGTGTGGCTGATCTCGAGGTCCCGGGTTCTTTTTTTGTGTCACGCTAACAATAGATACAAGGTTTTCTATAACAAATTACCAAATACATGACCAAAGTAAAAAAATTGGCAGAGCCTCGGAATGCACGTTTAACCGTTGGTTCAGCACATGATCTTTCTCCAGTCATCGGATTCCATCGGACTATGAGAGTGAGGAAATAAACAGCCCCGCTAGACAAGTGGCATAAACGGTAGTCGAAACGAAAAGTCAAAAAACAAATGTATGGTATTTGACGTAAGTCTACGATATAATGTCGTAAACTTACGTCGAATCCCATACATTTTCTTTTTTGACGTTTCGATTCGACTATCGCTTATGCCACTTGTCTAGAGGGGCAGTGCACTTGTGTCTACGCACCGACTTCTATACTATAAATATCTCTCGTTCAAATTACTATTATAGTCTCTTTCGAGATTAAACACCGTTTAATTCAATTAGAAGAACATTATAAAAAATAAACAAAAAATAAGCCTTACATAACATGTCACAAAAAGGCGAATGAAATAACCAATCAGAGACCGTTGCTACTGATCTGCTTTGTCACCACCCAGTCACGAGCCAGTCCTTTTCTTTATACTCAAACACAACAAGCTAATATAACGTGTGAACGTAGGTCAACTGTATTTACAAACAGCCTACGTAGTCTTGTGAAACAGCCCAAACAAAGCAGCCAATTTAATATTTGCCCAGCTTAACTTCGTAAGGGTATGTCAATAAGGTATGTGTTGTAACAATGAACAAGTTGGGCACCAAGTGTCCCAAATAAACATCGATCTTGTACGCTATTTATCTTGGAGTGAGCTACAAACATTGTTTTGTTGGGAGTTGTAGGCGGTCGATTTTTAGTAGCCATATTACTTGGAGTTTATGGTGTATACTTTTTTCTTTTTAAAGATTGTCCATTTGAATTATAAGTTTCGTTAGCATGGCATTTAGTTAATGATAAATAATTTATATACCATATAGATGAACATGCTATAAAAATAAAATTTGATATACCTAAGTAAATAAAAAAATATTTATACATTTATTTTATTATCACATGTTTTAAGTAGTGCGGTACCATAACAGTGAGAAAGTCCGACTAGAGAAGCATCTTTACAGTTCAGAAAATCAAGGTCAGATAATCAAGTGGATGGTATGCTTATTTCAATCAATTAATCAGCCTATCACAGTCCACTGCTAGACACAGGCCTGGGCCGGACTGGATTTTAAAGGTGGAACACCATGTGCTATGCTAATTTGCCACCTAAAAATATGCTTAGTCTCACCAATAGCATAATATCTAGTTGTTAAGTAAAATTTGGTGGCTCGTCTGTTAAATCCAAGGCAATTTAAACTGGAGCACACGGGCGATCAAACAACAGCCACCGACCAACAACACTCAGTCACTACATCAAGTCAAGATGTTGTTCTGTCCCCTTCGCTGTAATAACATTTCGAATGTAATTGCGTTGATAAGAATCGTGCGTGTACCTACAGCTGAAAAACAAATTTCTAGGGTAATGAACGCTTTACAGGAAAAGTAGCTTGTGTTGTTAAATGCAATGAGTATATAAGCTAAAGATACTTGATTGCATTTAGTGTTTCACCAATTTTCTTACCATTTACCACTGCATGGCGTGCTGTGGGTTTAATTTTGGACAAAAATTTGTCATTATATGGTTGCTTCTTTTTTATCAGAGTGCAAATTGTACTTGCTTTACTATTCACAATCGTCATCTATACTTAATATTATAAAGCTGAAGAGTTTTTTGTTTGTTTGGTTGAATGCGCTAATCTCAGAAAGCACTGGTTCGATTAGAAAAAAACGTTTTTTGTTGAATAGTGCATTTATTCAGGAAGGCTGTATAATATTACGCTATGATCAATAAGAGTGGAGAAGTTCTACGCGGACGAAGTCGCGGGTGACCCCTAGTTATCTACATAAATTTAAGAAAATGTTAACAATCAAATATATTTATGAAATGTGTAATACCTTTTTTTAAGAGGGAAATGCATCTTATGCACAACGTCCCGCCCGAACTGTTGTTAAGATAAATTTTGTTTTACAACCTTATTGGTAGATTTAATACTGTTCATAAATAGACATTTTATTTAATTGTTCCATTTCTTTGTTATTTTGTTTTTGTACATATGTAAATACTAGCTTTTACCCGCGACTTCGTCCGCATAAGTTTTTTTGTTTTCTCCCGGCTGTAATCCCTGCAACAATGTCCCACTGTCGTGTTCCAGTCCTCAGCTTCACATCAAAATTTGTTCAAAACCAACCTAAGCTACATAATGGATAGCTCCGAATGTTTCCTTAGTAAATACAAAAAGTAAATAATGTAAATCGGTTTAAAATACTACTAACTACCTACCTGCCAACCCCCGATGTTAGACAGTGTGACATCCGCAACATCGTCTGCGTAGGAAGTACTAACTTAATGTAAGTAGTATAATAATGTAGGAAGCTAAAAATAAGAGGCCTTATTACTGTAGTACATTTTTGTAAACTATGTTCTTTGTTTTTCCCTCTCTGGCCAACACATGGAGATTCTGTGGACTTGAAACACGTGAGCAAGCCACGTATAATTGTCCGTGAGAAAAACAACTCTTTTCTAAATTAATGCCGGCTACTTTTAATGTTTGCCCCTGAGCTTTATTTATCGTCATAGCGAATGCGATTTTCAGCGGAAACTATAATCTCTTAAACTGGAATGGCAAATCTGTCGGAATTATGGGTATACGGGGGATTAAAACGTTCTCTCCTTTTGCCATTCCAGTCATAATGATTGCTTTTACAATATTGCGACCGAGGTGTGTTACTTGCAACCGTATGCCATTAACCGTATGCCAGTCTTGGTGCATCTAAATTCCGCATCAAAAGGACAGGAACGCCTACTTTCAGCCTCAGTTTGTGTGAAGGTACTCCCGACAGTTCTAAAGAATTAAGAAATTCTACAGGGTATGATGTTACTTGTTCAGTATCCATTACAGTGTCTACAGAGAGAAACTCAACAATATCACCTTCCACACGTGACATAATTTGCTCGTTTATCTGTCCCACCATTTCATTCGTCGCCGCTAAAATTGCTCTTTCACATAACCATTCTCTATTCCTCATATTAGTTAGCAGTTCGCTATAGACGAAGTTATTTAGATCATCTGGATTATGCACAACATTGCAGAATTCACGATCCAATGTAATCATGCCATTAACATCCTTTGCCATACGATCTTCTCCAATTTTAAGAAGAGCAGCAGCATATTGTCCAGATTGTACATCATTGTGTAGTTGCACTCTCATATTTGTAGACAGACTAAACGTTTTTACGTGCACCCATAACGTTGACGCTTTTAAACACGCATTTATTTCATCTGCAGGGGTGCCTTTAGTGATAACCGGCAAAGTCTGTCTAAAATCGCCCGCTAAAAGTACCACCATCCCCCCATGATATTTGGATTACTCTTGATGTCTTTCAAAGTCCGATCTAGAGCTTCAATTGCTCTTTTATGGAACATAGTACACTCATCCCAAACTAATAATTTACATTGCTGCAACATACGTCTACGCTCGCTGTTTTTACTTATATTACAGACTGGCATTTCTTCATGGGCTAAGTTTAATGGCAGTTTAAGCAACGAATGTGCCGTTCGACCACCATTGAGCAGAGTGGCGGCTATTCCGGAAGAGGCAACTGCTACAGCAATCCCTTTATCTTTTCGGATTTGCGCTAAAAGCAAGTTTAAAAGAAAGGTTTTTCCCGTGCCTCCGGGAGCATCCAACAATTTCTGTGGTGTAGGTAATTAGATTTTATCTGTATGTAATGTAACAGTCAGTTGAATAAAAAATCGTATACAAATCAGATCAATAGTTTTGGCGTAATGTGATTCTAGACAGAGTTTTAATGTTGTAGATAGGTAGCTGTGTATAGGTTCCTGTGGGAATGAGATATTTTCCCGAAGTAAAAAGTAGTCTGAATTTTGGTACCTTCCTACCCTATAAGTTAAGTAGTGTGATGGAATGTCGCTAAGTTCCGATCCAAGTAAAACTGTTAAATAAAGACAGTTGCATCAAAATTTTATCATAAATTCCCTAAATTATGGCGCCTACCGACCCTCTAAGTTAGAAAAGTGATCAAATACTAACTTGAAGTCTTAGTAACATTCAGTTAAAAAAAAAAAACATCAAAATCATTTCAGTAGCTATTGCGACATGCGCTTCTTGACACGATCACGCTAGATTTCCGCGAGAATGAGGTATTTTCCCGCCGTAAAAAGTAGCCTGTGCCCGTGCCTAGGATCCTATCTTTATATTAACCAAGTCTTATAAAAATCCGTTCAGACGTTAAGGCGTGAATGAGGTAAACTTTTAAAACAAACGATTAAAAATCACTAACTTAATTAGTTTTCTGCCTACTGCCTACGCCTTAAGTACGATGACGTGATCATTTTGATCTTATATCTTTTTCTAGGTTACTATCTATCACCTAACTAAATTTCATCAAAATCCGTTCAGCCGTTTAGGCATGATAGAGCAAAACTCCCAGCAAAAACCATAAAAAAATCACTAACTCAATTCAGTTTTCTGCCTACTGCCTACGCCTTAAGTACGATGACGTGATCATTTTGATCTTATATCCGTTGTTAGGTAACCATCTATTACCTTACTAAATTTCATCAAAATCTGTTCAGCCGTTTAGACGTGAAAGAGCAAAAGTCCCAACAAAAACGACTAAAAATCACTAACTCAATTTAGTTATCTGCCTACTGCCTACCCCCTAAGAACGATCGCGTGATTATTTATAGCCTATGACCATTTTTAGGTTATCATCTATCACCATACCAAATTTCATCAAAATCCGTTCAGCCGTTTAGACGTGAAAGAGTAACAGACAGACAGACAGACAGAGTTACTTTCGCATTTATAATATTAGTATGGATTGACACAGAGTATAGACCCGTTATTTGATTGTTCTTTTGTTTTTTTTTTACAAAAATGCTTTTAATCGAATATATCTCAACTTGTGTTTGTGCTGTTTAACATTATTTTCGAAATTTATCTGCACCAAAAGAAAGTCTAGAAATAGAATACTACTTGAGCAACAAAATAACCATAATTTCTTCTACTTTATACTACGAAGCTGTGTCAAGCTGTCTCGTCAGCTCCAGGTTAACGTACATATAAGTGTAAACATCAGAACACAAGGTAATGTAGTTTATACGCTTGTGATTGCAAATTCCATTACATCTCATATACTTAGCCGCTACTAGTTGTATACGAACTCACTTTCTTATCACTTACAATCTCGACTTTATTTTTAACTAGTTGTAGCCAGCGGCTTCGCCCGTGTATATCAGTTATCGCGATAAAAAGACTATATGCTATTCCAGACTATAATCTATCTCTGTGCCAAATTTCATCCAGATCTGTTCAGTAGTTTTTTGCGTGAAAGAGTAACAAACATCCATACATCCATTGGTTACAAACTTTCGCGTTTATAGTATACATAAGTTAGGATCATACAAATATTTCAAACTGTTTTCTCAAATTAATTTCGTGTTAGATAAAAAGCCTTTTCTAATATCGCAATTAATAACGGAATTGTTGTATATTATAATTGAATTTAGTGAATATGATCATTTTTAACATCACTTTGGTATTTATGTTGCGGAGGATTTTATAAACATAAAATTCACGGGTACAAGGTTTCAAAACAAATGTCCTTTCCCAGTTGGGCTTGCTCACTAGAATCTATCTCTCTTTAACCTGGCAGCTACGTAACGCAATTCTTATACTGTTTTATTTTTTTATAGTAAAATTTTAAAAGACTACATATTGCCAGGTCTATAAAAATCCTGTTCTCTATCAAGAAAACTGAGAGAACACTGGTCTAATGCAGATTGGTGGTCTTATAGCAAATAGTAATTTAAGCTATGATTTGCATTGACAAAATTGCGATAGGGATTGCAACTGACAATACATGATAGAGTAATCTAGCCTCATAATACATTATCCGCGGAATTAGATGGAGATTGGATTTGGACAGCTATACATGTAGAGTACACGATATACTATGTAGTATTAGCTTAAGAGAATATTAGGAAAATTTGCATTTAATTTTGTTACATTGACATCCATCACACAGGTCCTGAACCTATTACGGACTCCAGCTCTCACAAAGTTCTTAGCTCTTATACTTACCTAAGCTATACTCTTTTTGTAAAGTTCTAAATTGTAACCTTTGAGAGAAATAAACATATATTATTATTCTCTTTATTAAGTAAACATTCATAAAAATTACATTTTTAAATATAGAGCTATATAAAAACAATATACATGTAAAAATATAAAAATGGAGACCCACCGGCATCGGGTACAGGGACCAAGCTACCAGTGGTTAAGGCTCCAGAGACAGGAACCTCCTCATGATGCGCGCCGTGTCCAAGAGGACCGCCTTCTGCATCAGACCCACAATCCAACCGTCTAACGAGAGCCTCCTAAGGTGTTGATGGAGGCTCTTAGCGATCAGTCCATTGAACGATACAACTATTGGGACAATGTTGGCTTATGATAGATTATGAATTATTATTATTCAAACAAGAATCAGTTCTATATTTATATTAATTTCACGACCACATTTTATTTGAGTAGCTAATTTTATTAAAAATAGAGCTAAATTGAGTATTAATAAATAAAGTTACAGAGTTTGTTTTTTTGTGTGCACCCATCTCCGAAACTGCCGTTTTTGCGTTTGACTGATAACCCAAACACCTATCAGAAAAGGTCATACATAGTCTATGTAACATCATGTTACAACCCAAAGGGAGAATAAATGTAATAATAAACGTGACAAGGGATGCAATCCAAATTTAACATACACAGTTTTTTACAAAAGAATATTGAATTGTTTCCTATAAAACCAATTTCCTCAAGTATAATAGTAACTTACCTAAAATAATAACCTAGGTTCAACAATACCCAAATATCTTCATTTTATTTTTTATTATGATCGTGTCAAGAAGTTCTCAAACCTAAGCATTTTTCAAGGACATCCACACTTTGCGTGTGAACGGTACTTTTTTTCTTGACCCATAAACCTTTTCTAGTGTTTATAAGGGTAACTTAAGGGCTTTACACGCTAGCCACATCAGGGAACTTGAAGTAGATGGTTACTTTATACAAAGTAATCACAAAAGCATTATACTTAGAATGTTATAACACCTACTTATTTTTGACCAATTTACTGAATAGTAGCATGTAATTATTTCACAGAAAAGAAATTAAATAACTACAGCGGTGTGTATTTGTGTTCCCCTGTACTCTTTTTTTTATACTACTTGGGTGGCGACCAAGCATACAGCCCGCCTGATGTTAAGCAGTTACCGTAGCCATTTTTTTTTCTTAAAAAAGACAACTCCCGCACGAGACCAAGCTCTGTATCGCGGGGGACTTTACAAACATGCAACTAATGGACACAAATTACACTCAGACTCAGAACATCTCTTCGTGGGTCACACAAAGTTTTGTCCTGTGTGGGAATCGAACCCACAACCTCGTGTACAGCAGGCGCATATTGTGGCCAGTGGACCATCAAGGCAGTCAAAACCTATAACGCTTGCAATACCAAAGGTATCACTTGCGTGTTGCCAACCCATTTTTTTACACCAAGGCTTTGAAATGGGAGTATCCCTGGGATAGGAACACGTTTATTTCAAAATGAATCTCTCAATGAGCGCTGGAGACCAGTACTCACACACAGAAACACAACTAAACCGTTGTTTGTAGTTATTTGGCTGTGGTCTTCTGTAAGGTGGAGGTCCTTCCCCAGTCGGGCTTGCTCACTAGTATAGTGCCCTACCTCCCTCGAATACCATAATATCTTCTTCTTATCGGTTGGTTAGTGGTCAACCTGGTGACAGAGTTATTTAGATCGCCCTTATTAAGGCCTCTGTCTTGATCTAACGACAGTTAACAGTCGGGACTGACTTTTAACGTACCCTCCGAAGCACGGAATATATGCTTGCTTGCCTACTAAGCAGAATAAAAAAAGATCTGATTATTCGAGTAGGCCTTTTAGTTATGAATAGCTCAGATATTTATGTCTTTAAATATTTGCTAGTTTTCTTTGGTAAACACGTATTCATCGAACATACTCGCCGCGTGTTCTCAGCCGTTTGTCAGCCGACCATCCATCTTCCCGGTTCATTCGTCAATGACGCATGCTTCCTAGTCACGTACGCTTTTGTTTTGTGTTTTTGTTATTTTTGTGCGCATTTGTTTGAAGAAATTATTAGGTATATGGTACAGGCTGTTTGCAGGACTAAATAGATTCTTAAAGAAGAAATTTTAAAACGAAAAATGATTTGGTTTTAATTTTGTTTTTGTTTAGTTACTAAGAGATAGAAATAATTATAGAACTATTAAGAGAGGTAGGGTACCATACTAGCGAGCAAGCCCCACTGGGAAAGGACCTTACAGAAGACCACAGCCAAATAACTACCTCCAGTGGTGTAGTTGTGTTCCTGTGTGTGACTACAGGTCTTCAGCGCAAAAAATGGGTTGGCAACACGCAAGTGATACTTTTGGTATTACAAGCGTCCAGAGGCTACGGTAACTGCTTAACATCAGGCGGACCGTATGCTTGTTTGCCACCTAAGTAGTATAAAAAATATTACATGAAGTATGAAACAATTTTAATGATAGTTTTAGTAAGGCCATTTAAACATATGTAGATTTAGGAATATATCTATATTATATTCAGCCGAAAAAAATCCACTGCTGGACATGGGCCTTCCCCAAGAATATAAGCTAGTATATCCTTACTAATATTATAAATGTCAAAGTTTGTGAGAATTGATGGATGGATGGATGTTCGTTACTCTTTCACGTAAAAACTACTGAAAGGATCTGGATGAAATTTGGCACACAGATAGATTATGGTCTGGAATAACACATAGGCTACTTTTTGCAGCGATAACCGAAATCCACGCGGGCGGAGCCGCGGGCAACAGCTAGTATCTAATAATAAATGATTAGCTTTTTCAGGTTTCTTTTTGTTTTATTGCGTGTAAACTTTCTCTTCGGCGAGAAACGATTGAGAGATAAGTAATTTGTTAACTAAGTCGAGGTTTTGGTGTGGATGAAGTTTGTTGTGGTTTACTTTTAATCTAACTTGGAACAGAACACTCTAGAGATTGAAACCGGGATATATACCTACTAACGTTAGAATTATGTAGAGGTGAAAGTTTATGTACAAGTTAATTTATGAACTGGTTATCGGTTAGAATGCAAAAATTTATACAAAGTTAAAAAATATTATTCATCTATTGTATCTAGCAAATAGAAAAGTTGTTAAATTTATTAGTTTTAAAATCCCAAACTTTATTTTTTACCATTATAAGATTGCTGCTATATGCTTCAACATATCTGATGATAAGGAGTTAGACCGGTTCCATGTCAGCCCAAGTAGTAGTTACGAACCTCCCTTTATACTTTGTTGTTCATCAAATTAGGTAGGTGCAATATTTATCAATATTTTTTCTATAGAAACTTAATTTAGTTAAGGTAACTTAGTACTACAGGTGACCTTATTATTAAGACAGCTAACAATGTTAGGGCATTGTGTAAAAGTGACTTTGTGTGTGTTATAACGCAATTTTAAATTGTAAATATACTAAGAAATTTATTTTAAATTATTATTTGATTTATAATAAGAAATTTTAATTAAAAAAAAAATTAATAAGCTAACTTATTTTATCCTTTTTTAAATTTGAATCACTTAAAAAAATTAGGAGGCAGAATCATTACTTATCATTACGAGTATGTACAGAAGATAACCGCTGTAGTTGCTGCCTAAGAAATGAAGTGCTAATACAGTTTCCTCTTAAGGTGCTCTTAAAACTCCATTCACTAGCAAAAACACAACAATACTAACGTAGTTTTATTTTGCTGCATCTAAAAATGGTTTACTCGCTGTGAACTGGCAATGTCATATTTTTGGTATAGATTTATCTAGTTTAATTAATGAAAATGTTTGAAAAGGCAAAATCTATCAAAATCTTTAAATAACAGTATAACGACATATACATTTCATTATGTACAAAGTCATTTTACACGTGGAATTATTTTTAATATTTTTATATTATATTTTTTATTATTTATGCTTTATTATTATAATTTTTCGGTTTTATTTGCGTATAATATTATTGTTTAAATTTCAGAAACATAATTATACTTTTTATATAGCTTTAGGGAATTTGAGATAGATAGACCGAAATTAATCAAAGGACGTCAATATCGTGACATTACCTTGTACGAGATAAGCTTTCAATTATTCAATACCTCTGACTGCATATTAATGTCAGTGGACATTCAGATAGAGATCAGTGGAGGAGATTGTCATAGTATTGACTCATGTATCTAGTTACTGCAGAATAGCTCTGTTGTGTGTATAGTGATGGGAAAGATTGCGGATATTTATCCGAGAAAATAACCGCTGTTTAAAATTTTAATTATATTTTTTTAATTTATCAATATTATTTATTTATGGTACAGAAAACAAACAGTATTAAAGATAACTTAAGATTAGCACCGTAAAAAAAGACTATATAAGCATTCTTTAGAAGTATTGTTACTGCACTAACTGCTTAATTTATTATTAGGCTACACGAGTCGTCTAGTGGCAAAAGTGGTCATCTCGCCAATTTAAAATATTTTTGTGACTTACAGATAATTTTTTTTTTAGTGTAGGTGCAGGATGTAGCTCCCGGGACTAGAAGGCTAGAGCGAGAATTGTGTACCAAAAGAAGTACAAATAGAATTACAGATAAGTTACATGTGCATGATGCCATACAATTATATTGTGACAATAATTTGGGGATATATATCACCCGCGTAAATCTCGGTTAACGCGATAAAAAGTACCCTATATCCTTCTCAATATACCATCTATCTCTTTGACAATTTTCATCAAGATTCGTTCATCCACTAAATCGTGAAAAGGTAACAAACAAACTAACTAACAAACCACGAAACAAAGAGTTTGTAATGGTATGGATTTATCAAGTGTCACATCACTAACTAGAGAATCCCAATACAAAGCTTAATGCAATCGTGATCATTTTGTATTGGTTAACAATATTGTGTTTGTATCTATAATATTGAACTGCTTCTATCGGTTCATAATATCTACAATTTGCGATAACTATAATTAGAATGACAAAATACATTATGCGCCAAAAATATACGAAATAAAGCTGTAGCGTAGCACTATTTCTTCTTTCTCTAATATGTAGGCAGAGATGTATGTATGTATATTTTTATTTCGTTAACACGCAAATCCTACACTATAGAACCAGCACTTGTCGTGGAGATTTAACAAACATACGGCAGGTGTTACGTGCCTAGTAGGTATTGCAAGCGTAGGTATATAGTAGTTGTAGTGGGTTCGATTCCCACCCAGGACAAATCTTTGTGTGATGAGCGCAAATGTTTGTTCTGTGTCTGGGTGTAATTTATCTATAATATGTATGTATTTAGAAATATATAAGTATGTTTATCAGTTGTCTGGTTACCATAGTACAGGCTCTGCCTAGTTTGGGATCAGATAGCGATGTGTGAGATGTCCCGAAAATATTATTATTATATTATTATTATTATAGGTTACGGTAATTGTTTACCATCAGGCGGGTCGTATGCTTGTTTGCCACCCAAGTAGTATGAAAAAGAAATACGGACAAAAATTACAAGAGAGGTAGGGTACCATACTAGCAAGCAAACCCAACTGGGGAAAGACCTCCACCTTACAGCAGACCACAGCCAAATAACTACACACAGTGGTTTAGTTGTGTTCCTGGGTGTGAGTACAGGTCTCCAGCGCTCATTTAGGGATGCGTTTTAAAAGAAAAGTATTCCTATCCCAGAGACACCTTGATCTTAAAGTCCTGGTGTAAACCATAGGCTACGGTAACTGCTGAACATCAGGCAGGTCGTATGCTTGTTTGCCACCCAAGTATCTAATATGGATCACACAAAGTTTTGTCCTATATGAAAATCGAACCCACGTTTATGTTGATAAGCTATGTGAAGTCTCATGTTAAGACAAGCCTATGTCATTCCCTATTTCAGACTATGTGCTGCAGCTACTTAATTTTCTAACAGAAAATCCAATAACTCGTTGCCTGAAATGGGAATTATTCTAGGAATTCACGATAGACGCAAATTTCGCACTAGCTAATGGCACAGGGCCAACAGAGCCGTTTATAAACCTAGTAGGTACAAACAGTCCAAAATCTACATTGAATATTAATGCCCGCCCGAGATTATTGATGTTAACGATTCAATTATCGAGATTATCACCCATTACATGAAGATAGCGTGTTGAAGGGATTTAACACGTAACTATGTTGTCACTTGCCAGTTCTACGTGACATAGAGGGTGAATGAACTTTTATTATTTGTTATTACGATGCTGTATTATATGTATACTAATATTATAAATGTGAAGTTTGTGAGATAGGATGGATGGATGAATGTTTGTTTCTCTTTCACGTAAAAACTACTGAACAGATCTGGATGAAATTTGGCACAAAGATAGATTATGGTTTGAAATAACACATAGGCTACTTTTTGCAGCGATAACCGACATCCACGCGGGCGGAGCCGCAGGCTACAGCTAGTATATAATAAAATGTATTTTTTTTTGCACTACCTGGGTTGCAAACAAGCATACGGACCGCCTGATGTTTAGCAGTTACCGTAGCCTATGGACTCTTACTATACCAGAAGTTGTACACCAGGGCTTTAAGATTTAGTATCCCTGGGATACAAAAACGTTTCTTTTCGAAACGCATTCCTAAATTAGCTCTGGTGACCTTATTTCATTAATATAAACAATAAATACTTTTCTTTTTTTAACGTTGAATGAGAATAGCAAAGGTTTATTTATTAATATTTACTAATTCTTTAGGGAAAGGTTTTATTTTTTTATTGTCAAATACAAGTCAGCGGCCCACCTGATGATAAATGGTAACTGCTGATTATGGACAGCAATGCAAAAGACACAGCCAAGCTGCCTACTGTTAAGAAGTAAGAATATAAGTCCGTGAAATTAGTGCTTTCTTTAGGCCTCGTTTGAAAAGGGACATTATCGTAGCGCTCGGGCAATACAAAAAGTATTGCTCGGGCAATACTACAAGTATTGCTCGGGCAATACTACAAATATTGCCCGAGCGCTACGATAGTGTCCTTTTTCATTTAAATCCTTTATGTATAGATTGAATAAATTAACGCTGCAAGTAAACCTTGCGTAGGTATTTTCTTTTCTATTCTATGCTTACTTGATTTAAAATACCAAAGTGCTGGTAAACTCAAAGCAAAAAAAAAAAAAAAGCATTGTGCTTACGAGAAAAATATTTATTTGGAGTTTGGACATTAAAATATCATTATTATTCGTATACCATTGGACATGGACTAGAAAATCCTGAATTTACAACATCATACTTTTTGTTTCCGAAGTTGAAAATATAATCGCAATCCTTCTAATTGTCCTATTAAAAGTTTTTCCATATACCTCTTTAGACTTACAAATTAAAACTTTCATATATTCGTATAATCCAGAAAACAAATGAAAAACTCACGAGAAATAATTAACTGAGTCCAGCATTGAACAACAAAGTTCTACAATGGCGGATGGCGATATCAAAATTAGGAACACCCGTGTTACATGCACAGTTGCTGTGGTTCAGTTTAAAATTTGTTCCTGTAACACCAGATGGGATGCGAAAAGCCAGTGGATAAGGTCAGCTCAGGACGGAATTCTGTTTTTTTTATACTACTTGGGTGGCAAACAAGCATACGTCACGCCTGATGTTAAGCGGTTACGGTAGCTTACGGATGCTTGCAATAGCATAGTTATCACTCGCATGTTGCTGACCCTTTTTTACATCAGTTCTTTAAGATAGATATCCCTTGGATATAAAAGCGTTTCTTCCAAAACGCATCCCTAAATACCCTGGAGACTAGTATTGATACACACAGGAACACATTGACACTACTGTCTGACTGGTCTTTCCCTAGTCTGTATTGCTCGCTAGTATGCTGCCCTATCTACCAAAAAATATATTCATATAAATCACCTTCTGCTTGACATAGATTTTCACAATCTATGCAGATTTCACCATCTATGCGGATTCCAACTGAAAGACGTCATTTGCTGGACATATGCCTCCCCAAAGATTTCCCAGGAACCTTTACTAGGTCACCTTGTTTAAGGCCTGCCCACGCATCCTATTGCATAATTGAACTAAATTTAGTAAAAATCAAAATAAATTGTTTTGTATTAACACTCAACATAAATGCCTATCCATAACTTAGCAGTGTCTATCTAAGAGGCAACCGCAGGCACAAGTTGACGTAATTGTAGCTCAACATAACAAAGTCAGACGTTTGCTCTTACAATTACAGTATAATCGGCCGCAAAATGTTGATACAATTAACAAATGAAAGTGGGTCCGTAAACAAAGAAGATTTTCTTTTAGGAGAAATGTCAGATTTATATAAAAATGTACTTAATGTAAAGAATATGCATGAAATTTGAAATAGTTTCGTTGATTCTATTCCGAAAATTCATATTTTGAGCGCATTTCGTGACAATAAAAAATTTGCTCATTTACAAATGAGCGAAATGCGCTTAAAATATGAATTTTTCACAAAATGCAATGAATAGTATTAACGATTTGCTAATTTTACTGTAAATGCAGAATTAAAATGTGCTTCTAGTAATTAAAACATTCTGTCTTTTTCAACATGTATTTAAACGTTATTTTAAATATGATAGATTGTTTTTAAGACAACTCTCGTACAAGGCTTGTGTCGTGGAGACAATCTCCAAAATTGATATCATTGAAAGTATTTGAAACGTAATTATATAACTTAATTGTGGCTTGTCTATTTTTTCGTCTATTAACGTTATTTCTTACAGTGCAGTTAAGTATTTGTTGAGTTGAAAAAGAATGGTAAGTAGAAAAAATATTTCTATTCATGCGCGCAAAATCTACAAGCGGTAAGGCTAAACACGACAATACACCAGTGAACTTTCTTAGTTTTTGTCGCAACCCTTGTAGGCCGTTACGTACTTCAGTTCCTTTCACAGTGTCAGGGGTCCTCCACTAATGGACCCTTGCCTTCAGTACTCGGGTGCCGCTTTCAGAGGTGCTTAATTCTCGGTAAGGTGGTTAGGTTAGATGCTAATTTGTTAATATTTTTCTGTTTACATTTGTTTAATTTGCAACGGTTTTATACTCTGTGATCAATTGTTGGTTTCCTCGCATCTTCATTGTTGTTGTTGAATTATTTTCTAATAATAGTATAAGTGGACTGTACTTTTTTTATGAATAGTTTTTACTAATATACAATTTATGCGGCTGATAATGACAGTTATGTTAGTAAATTATTTTATTACCTGCAATTAATCATCATAGCATCAACCTCATGAGAGAGGAAGGACATCATACAAAGAGACGTAGAACACCATACAACTGGGGAAGGACCTCCACCTTACAAAAGGCCACAGCTAAATAACTACACACAGCGGTGTAGTTGTGTTCCTGTGTGTGAGTGCAGATCTCCAGCGCTTATTTAGGGATGAGTTTTGGAAGAAACGTATTCCTATCCCAGGGATACACTCATCTTAAAGCCCTGGTGTAAAACAATGTGTTGGCAACATGCAAGTGATACCTGTGAGCCGTATGCTTCTTTGCCACCCAAGAAGTTTAAAAAGAAAAACCTAGATTGACTAGTACAGAAAATGCCTGAGGCAATAAATCCACCTTGTAGTTTGTTAGGAAGTTTAAATAAATAAATAACAATATATTTTAAATTAGGTACCATCAGTTCAGACAAGAGACGTCCACATCTGGACATATGCCTCCCCCAATTATTTCCACAATATACATTAGATATCACTAATGCATAATTTAGTTCATAATTCTAATTACTCAGTTCAATGTCCAAACTAATCATGAGTGACCAGTTTGAATTCGCTGACCTTAATTAGAGTATGCGGCGACACATAAGCTCTATATCATCGGTAACACTGTAGCCAATACTCCGTGAAATATTTGAAAACGAGATATTTACCCCTTTGATATTTCTATATAAAGAGTGTTTATTTTATTTGTGCTGTTTGAATAAAGTTAAAAGAAAGTAAATAACATTTATTGACGCAGATTGACGTGTTGGTATTACAAATTGTACCTTATATTATTACTAGTTATTGCCCGCGGTTCTGCCCGCGTAGATGTCGGTTATCGCGATAAAACGTAGCCAGCCTATGGACTATTCCACACTATAATCTATCTCTGTAATATTTCATACAAGATCCGTTCAATAATTTTTACGTAAAAGATTAACAAACATATATCCTCATTTTCACATCTATACTTAATATTATAAAGCTGAAGATTTATTTAAATACTCTCAAATTCGTGTGGAATGGTAGTACTAGAGAGCGATACTACATGTGTATATAATAATATGCTAATCTCGAGGACGAAGCATGAAGTATAGTTAATATTATAAAGCTGAAGAGTTTGTTTGTTTGGTTGAACGCGCTAACCTCAGAAAGTACTGGTTCGATTTGAAAAATATTTTTTTTGTTAAATAGTGCATTTATCTAGGAAGGCTATATTACATCACGCTATGTTCAAAAGGAGCGGAGCAGTAGTGAGATATATTGCAAAATCGGGGAAAATATTCCAAATTACCACGCGGGCGAAGGATTATTACATATTAATATCTTACGTCGCGCGTCGTGTCTGTACCAATGAGGTTACCACTCAGCATAATGCTTATGAGAACAACACATCGCTGATTTTCAGTGGTAAAAGTAAATGTTACTTTGACCTAAGCATAAAGTTTTATACTTACACCATTATAATAACATTCTAAATTTAATTTATAAACTGGCTCGTTGGTCAAGTGGTCTTTTAGTATCTAATCTTAAGGTTCAGTTCGATTCCCAGGTCAGGCCAAACACGCTAGACGCTTGCAATATCAGATGTACATAGCACAGCTGCTGATAAAAAAAAGATCAATTTTATATTGGAGTATCCCTGGGAAAACATTTCGTTAAAAACGATTGACCACTAACCAAAATAGATAAAAATAAATTAAATATAACAGCTACATTTTCTTTAACAGCTGTTAAAACAATGCCTAGCCAAAGAAATAAAAACTCAAGTGTAAAAACCTAGTAAAAGAATAGCAGTTGGGGCGATAGAGTTAAGTTTAAAAAAAGACGTGTGGCACTCAGGGACACTCAGGGACTGCCGCAGTAAAGCTATTGCATATTTTTTAGTATGATTTTTTATCAAAATAAATAAAAAATTACCTACTTTACAGAATTATCTAAATCATTTTATTTTATTATCAATGATTCATAAAAATATATAATAATAAAAATGAATACTTGTAATAATTCCTCAAGACTCCTTATACTATAATCTTTTTCACATTAACATTCTCTTAGATCAAAACCTCCTTACACAAATTTGACATATTATTATTGGCCGTTTAGAGAATTCGTCATTAAAAAAAGTATCACCGCTGTGCCGGTCGGAGTTAGGGGTGTAAAGTTTATTATTTTCGTTACGGAATTTCTGGATTCAGTCTCCACGCCCAAGGCCCGCGATAGAAGCTATGCAATAGCTTAAAAAACACAGAATAAAAAAGAATTAACAGAGTAAAATTACTTAATAATATAGTGTTACAAAGGCTTTGCCACTGTAGTGTCTACTTTTCTCACCACTACCAAGAGTGTTCGGTTCTAATACTGTTGAAGCGAATATCGTGTTGCAGGCTCAAGGTAGTGTGTTTATTCGAAACTAAGGATAAATTGTTAATTAGCAAGTCCTATACACATTGAAATACTTACAATAACATTCAGTAAAAATCACTTTAAAAAAAGCAACCCATATATGTTCCACTGCTGGGAAAGGATCTCCTCTCCTTTAATAAGAGAGAGAGAGAAAGAAAGTGTTAAATTATAATATATTATTAATATTATTATCTAAACGTAATGTAGGACGCCCTCAGGCGAGGTGGAGGGACGAACTTCGCAAAGCGGCTGAGAGTAGCTCGATGCGGGAAGCAGAGGATCATGCTAGGTGGCGTGCACTTGGAGAGGCTTATGTCCATCAGTGGACTGCGATAGGCTGATGATGATCTAATACTATTATTCTTATGAATTATTATATCAAAGTTAGTTTTAGAAACCATAGTAAGAAGTTATTGCAGGCTACAGTTACTGCTTACTGTTGCCTTATTTACCACCCAAGCCACCAAAAAAATTAAATATTGTTGTATTATTGCTGCTGCTGTTGTACCTCAATTCTATTATCTGCGCTACAAGAGGATTACAGATTTATATTCACAATCTGCTACCCTAGACAAGTGGCATAAACAGTAGCCGAATCGAACAGAATAGAAAGCAAATGTATGGAATTTGACGTGAGTTTACGTCATTATGTCGTAAACTTACGTAAAATCATTTACGTTCTATTCTATTCGATTCAACTACCGTTTATGTCGCTTGTCTAGAGGGGCAGAAATGTTTCATTATAGTTTAGATGCTATAATGCGTAAAAAAGCAGCATCTCTGCTCACCAGAATGCGCGACAGCCCCAACAGTATCATAAGAACGGTAGCCGACAACGGGAATTGTCCTCTTATCGGCCATCTAACTAAATTGTTAAGACCTGTCGCAAAATAATGTCCTCCTAACCGAATTTCGGTCACGGCGGCTAATCTCAACGGAGACCTGCCATCTGCGCGGGAGATATTATAGTGCACAAGTGTGTGCGCAAACACAAGTGCACTCTTTATTCCCTCACTCTCATAGTCCGATGGGACGGCAAATCCGACACGACCGGAGAGAGATCAGGCGTAGGACCAACGGCTTTACGTGCTTTCCGAGGCACGGGGGTGTAAACACCGCCAATTTCCAAACTCCGGGCATCTATTGTGAATTTCTTAACAGAAAAACCCAATATCGATTTTTGGCCCGACCCGGGAATCGAACCCGGGACCTCGTGATCAGCAGTCTCACACATCGACCACTGAGCCACGGAGGCAGTTAAAATACATCTATTACTAACATAGTTTTTCTAAGCTTTTACTAACGCTATTGGATCATGTTGTCTTAAATAAATAAATTATTATATTATTATTATATTAAAATGCCTACAAAACTAATAACAACTACTGGAGAAACTCCTATAAAAATCGTTCCATTTTTCACAATGTTAACAAGCAAATATCTGTAGTAGTTCCACTGATATATCTGCCTTCTGTACGTCGGTGTAAAGTTACTTCCTCCGTCTCGACTCACTTTGATCTTTGAGCGCAGTAATTAAATCGGCTTTTGTACGAACTTTCTAGTTTTTCACAGATAAACTTGTCTAGAGGCGTTTTACTTGTTTCTGTGTTTTTAGTTAGGAGAGTTCAATGGAGTTAGTTCGTATTCAATGGTTTTGAACTAATATTTCCAATACACGTATTCAAAGTTTGTTAGTTGGAAATTAGTTTTGCAAGATAAGTATTGTATTCGGGGTATTTGGCTTTAGATTTGATATTTGTAACTTCTGTGTTGTGGAGGAAGTATATTTTATAAACAAATATTGCCTAGTAGCCACCCTTATAGAGAGAGGGTAGAGGACAGAAAACCCATGCTTGCCTTTGGGACATAATATTATCTCCCACTGCTGGGCATGGTCTCATGTTTATTCATAGAGGAGACTATCAAGAAAGCTGAGAGGATTTTAATCCAAACACAATTTGGTGGCTCATATATGCCTTTAGAAACTTCTATATGGCATAATATTATACATAGACTGCCTTGGCGGTCCAGTAGGTACAGTATGTGCCTGCTGTGCACGAGGTTGTGGGTTCGATTCCCACACAGGGACAAAACTTTGTGTGACCCACAAAGAGTTGTTCTGAGTCTGGGTGTAATTTGTGTCCGTTAATTGTATGTTTGTAAAGTCCCTCGCAACACAAAGCTTGTTCTCTAGTGCGGGAGTTGTCCTTTTAAAAAGAAAAGAAAAAGAAATATGGGTTGCCAGAAAATGTAAATTGGATTGATACGTATAAATTCCACAAAGTGAAATTTACATTGGTAAAATCGAACTTAAGCCCCATGTGTACATGTCAGTATATTTTCCACTCGGCCACTAACACTCCACTCCAATATCTTAGGTGCTAAGTAACGTGTTCAAAAATTTACTCATGGGACAAAACTTTGTGTGATTCATACATGTTTGGTCTAATTTGTGACCGTATATTGTATGTTTTTAAAGTCACCCGCGACACAGGACTTGTTTCCCGCTACGGGAGATGTCTTGTTAAGAACCAACAAAAAGAAGAAAAATAACTTGTCCCGCGTGGATATCGAACCCAGACTGTTAACACCGCGTTAACAGTCGATTTCCACGCAGGACAAGTTTTTTTTCTTCTTTTTGTTGGTTCGTTCAGTTCTCGACGAGGTCAAGAATGGATTTAAAACACGCAAATTCCTTTCCTTACCTTTTCCTTTCCTTTCTCTCTTGCTAATCACCTACTTTTATTTTATAGCTCTGCTGGAACTTATAATAATAGCGGTACATCAATCATAAAGCGATAATTTAAAACAAATGATCCTATAATTTCTATCAGTGAATGAAAAATAGAATCCAAAACTCATGCTAAAGCGGACCTCAGGTTAAATAAATTATCTGACTCTTGTTATGAATAGATATTGAAGATTAATTGATTTCGTTTGAAATGTTACGTGAAAAATTACCATTTTATTTACAAATGTTTTTGTTTATCAATTTTATGCGGGTAATGTTTCGAAAAGAACGAAGTCAATGTTTTATCTGTAGATTTTATTTTTTTCGTATGGAAATAAAGTCCTTCGATGGCTAATTTTGACAGAGACTATCTGTCTATATTTCCCGGACAGGGAAATATTATATTGACCATATCGAACCAGTACTTTCTGAGATTAGCGCGTTCAACCAAACAAACAAACTCTTCAGCTTTATAATATTATAAAAGTATAGATTAAGTGTGAGTCTGCAGTTGAAACAAGCCATAATCTAGATCATGATTCTATGATAAAGGTCAGGTGATGGTATACCACCTAACCTTTTAGTATAAACGTAACATCTGCATCCAGACTTTAGCTTAATAATACACATGACAAAGGTTACGTAGGGTTAGCAAAATCGCGATAAGAAAACATAAAAATTATGTTCAGTCGAGACATCATTTAATTTGACAAAATTCTATTGTTGTCTGAGTATTTATAGAGTATCATAAAGGAGTAATAAATTAAAATAAAAAATCGAGTAGCAAAATAAAGCATAAGAATGGAATTCTGAATTTATTTGGTAGTATTCTAGTTTTTTTTTACAACTGTCAAACGCTTATAAAATGTGACCTGAGTTCTTGTCAGTTCTTTTCATAGATGTTGTTAGTGGCTAGGAAAACTGTCTGAAATATTTTTTTCTGAAGTCCCAGTCATGTTGTTATCTAAATGGATAGATAGGTTCACATTAATATATTATAGGTTCATTTTTTTTTTGAAAAACAACTCCCGCACTATAGAACAAGTCACGGGGGACTTTACAAACATACAATTAACGGACACAAATTACACCCAGACTCAAAAAAAATCTTTGTGAGTCACACAAAGTTTTGTCCTGTGAGGGAATCGAATCCACAACCTCGTGCACAGCAAGCGCATACTACGGCCACTGGACCACCAAGGCAGTCAATTAATATATAGAATACTAGCTGACCCAGCAAACGTTGTTTTGCTACTTAAATATAGGGGTTGATCGTAGAGGAGTGAAAATTAAGGGTTGTATGTATTTTTTAATGTTGAATCACAAAAAAATAAAATTTGTCTAAAAAATAAAATAAAAAAAATAGGGGTGGACCACCCTTACCATTTAGGGGTATGAAAAATAGATGTTGGCCGATTCTCAGACCTACTCAATATGCTCACAAAATTTCATGAGAATCGGTCAAGCCGTTTCGGAGGAGTACGGGAACAAACATTGTGACACGAGAATTTTATTTATAAGATTAAGTACCCACCTATGTTATACTTCTTGTTTGAGAGCGAAATAAATATTTTTTCTTTCTTTCATTCTATTTGCAATTACTCAGAGCCACACATCTGACTTTAAATGTAATGTCAGTCATCATCAGATGAAACTGAATCTTCGGCATTCCGTAGGTCGGAATTTACTCACAGGTAAATAAATTCACGTAGTATTCGGACGTAACGGACGGTGGTTGTTGGTTGTTCGGTTCCAGTACAACGGCACACACTATTCCCAAAATCCTAGTGTAGCTTTGAGTGTTAAATGGTAACTGCGTATGAGGTCGATGTGTACGGATAGCAACAATAATAAAAATGAAAAGTTTAAAGTTTTATCCTTACTGATATTATAAATGTGAAAGTTTGTGAGGATGGATGGATGGATCTATGGATGTTTGTTACTCTTTCACGTAAAAACTACTGAACGGATCTGGATGAAATTTGGCACAGAGATAGATTATGGTCTTGAATAACACATAGGCCTCTTTTTGCAGCAATAACCGACATCCACGCGGGCGAAGCCGCGGGCAACAGCTAGTAATATATACAATGTCTATAGCTCCTATTCGTCTGGCTTTTGTGGCTTTTGCGCGCCTTTTGCTAAACACAGCGCTCTTTTGATGGAGACATCAAGAAGGCTTGCTGAGTGTCTTTTTTAAGTCTTTCGTTCTTTGTCAAAATTGGATTTCTATAAATACAAAGTTCACAAAAAAATCACACTCGTGCCACTTTATCGCTAAAATGTGCACGTCCAATTGATACCAGTCAGATTAAAGTCTTAACTATTACTTCAATATGAATTTGATAAACGACATCGTTTCTTACAGGTATTATAAACTTTTATAGAGTACGGTAACCGATTACTTAATCGCCTTCTAAATAGTATAAAATAAAACAAAAAAAAATAACTTATAAAAAAATTTAAAGGCTTTTAAGTAGTAGCAACTATTAAAATTACTTGTCACGAAGATAAATTCTAGCATGCTTTATTCCTTTCTAGTCTTTTTGCTACCATTATAATAACAGTCACACGGACGTATAAATTCACCCTCAAACACCATAGATAACCCTTCCGTAAACATAAATTTTGGATAAATAATCTTAGTTAGGTATTAAGGGGCCCGGCTGAATTATTGGCGGTTGTTGTCAAAATACGGCTCTTAAGTAGATTTTTGTAGCGATGAAAAGGGGGTTAAGTTCAAATAATAAACGTAAATAATGACTGTTGTTCTTCTTTAAACTTGTTTACGGGGTTAAAATGCGTATCGATCGAATTTTCATTTGCAACATTTCATGCATCTTTAGATAAAGGCTATTTGTTAAGAAATATTTCAAATGTTAACAGAACCTTCGATGAATCAACCATTATATTCTAACAAAACTAATACATATTAATACTAGAGGTCGCCCGCCACTTTGTCCGCGTGGTAATTTGGAATATTTTCCCCGATTTTGCAACATATCTCACTATTGCTCCGGTCCTATTGATCATAGCGTCATGTTATACAGCCTTCTTGGATAAATGCACTATTTAACAAAAAAAATATTTTTCTAATCGAACCAGTACTTTTTGAGATTAGCGCGTTCAACCAACCAAACAAACAAACAAACTCTTCAGTTTTATAATATTAGTAAAGATAAATCGCAAAAATATATAATCTGTGGCAGTTTGCTATACTTCAATATGCAGCATAATACATATTATATTAATATATTTATATCATAGCCCCGTCTGTTATAGACTTTGAAATAGGTAAGTAAGTACTTTTACAAACATTAAACTACCTAAAGTTGATAAACTCATAGACAAATTAGAATTCATTACATTCCAACATTATTAGTATTTAACTAATAAAGTTGAAATGTAATGAATTCTAAAAGGCTTTAGGTCTAGTATTTCAATAGCATCCATAAACAAGCAAAACACAAATGAAAAAAAATCTAAGAACGCTCCGTTTAAAATCAAATAAACATAAGGTCAGTAATATTCAAACAGAAATACATTTCAATATGTGAACGAACAAGACGCAAACTTATTGTAGGCGTAGAGCAAATTGTTCGTAATAATGTCGCTGCGCCATTGGCCCTATCATTTTGTACCAGTGTGTGTACTTTGTACGGTGTCTTGGAAGGTAAAGAGAATATAATATTACGGGTAGAAGATGCAGTCGGTAAAAATATTATTATATTCAAAGAGGCCGGCTCATTCGCAAACTGACAGTTGTGATTGCTCGGTGACGGCACACACGATTGCTAAAAGTCAAAAAGGCTCGGTTTTGATCTTACAGAATACCGATTTTCATTCTGACAGCCAAATTTTGCTCCGTTTTCGCTGTCGCTCAGTTTTCGCTCTTACGGAATACCCCTGCAGGTTTCTTACACTTTTGAAGTTGCTAACAAGTACACCTTCTTATAGTACGTAGTTATCATAGCTACGTTTAGAAAGTTGTCAGCCATAAATATCAAGCCTCTTCTTATACCACACACATAGGTCTCCAGCGCTCATTTAGAGTGCGTTTGGAAAAAATGGGTTGGCAACGCGCAAGTGATGCCTCTAGTATTGCAAGCGTTCATAGGCTACGGTTACTTTGTAACATCAGCTGGGCCGTATGTGTGTTTGCCACATAAGTAGTGAAAAAAAAAATTACAACAGTACCTATCTGACAAAAAAGCCACTTTTGAATGCAATCAAATTAATTATTTTTATTTATATTGCCATTCCAATTTAAATAAAAAAAAAGAAAATATATTCTTTACATTATAAAAACAGTAAACAAAAACTCCAAGAACTCCCTTACTAATAATATATTTACTTACTCTACACGAAGTAAGTAAACAGTATCGAAGTCTGTACGATACCTCGTACGACACCAATGCCTGCCAAGTTACACACATACATGGACATAATTTCCGATAGAACGCTTGCAAATCGACATCGAACATTTTTTATTTTCGTATAGACAGTTTTGCTGTCTCGTGCCGCTTTCATTTTACGTAATGTATTCTTTATAGAGTATTCAAGTTAGTTGTTAAGTATATCATTTATTTAACATATAATTTATTAACCGAATTTCGGTCACAGCGGTCAATCTCAATGGAGACTAGCCAACTGCGCAGGATATATTATAGTGCACAAGTGTACAAACACAGGTGCACTATACATAATATATTCCTTTGACACGACCGGAGAGAGATCAGGCGCAGGACCAACGGTTTTCCGTGCTTTCCGAGGCACGGGGGTGTAAACACCACCAATTTTCCAAACTTCGGGCATCTATAATAATTTTCTTGACAGAAAAACCCAAAATCTATTTTTGGCCCGACCCGCAGGGATATTCCGTAAGAGCAAAAACCGAGCAAAAACTGACTGTCAGATTGAAAATGGGTATTCCGTGAGAGCCCTTTTTGACATTTAGTCAATAGATTGTGCCGTCACCGAGCAATCACAACTGTCAGTTTGCTATCGCTGTTTCTTAGAGAATGAGCCGGCCGGGTTTTTGTATTACTTTGGTCGCAAACAAGCATACGGCCCGTTTGATAATAAGCAGTTACCGTAGCCTATGGAAGTATGTGTGCCCTACCCTACCTTTCTTGAAAATATTTTAAAACATGTCCATTTCTAAAAGACTTATATTTGAAAAATTCAATTCACGACTTAAAAACCAGTTTGATTCAAAAGCTAAGTAGTTCTGATTATAGAATTTATGGGAAATTCACAGTTTTGATATTTATATTAATAAATCAAACATTTGCATTCAAAAAGTAACATTTGATAAGGTAAAACTAATGATGAAGATTACAGTTTCTGGGATTTTAAAAATTCAATCCCTAAACTGTAGTATCAGTTAAGGGATTGAATTTTTAAAATTCCTTCTTAATGCTTCTGTCATTTAGGAAACTTTGTGAAAAAATTGAGGTTCCAGTGGTTTAGGCTTTGCATTGATGAATCATTTAGTCAGGCAAATAGATTATGCATTTATATGCACACACAGAATCAGATGATTTTCCTTAAGGGCTAAATTTGATAAATATACTTACAAGTAAAATGTCACGATGAACATTACGATCTATTTCTGCAAAAGTAACAGACAATAAGCTAAAATAGTGTTAAAAAAAACTTATCAAATAACACCGTAGAAATGGAAAACTAAATGCAATAAGTTAGGAAGTTACAATTTAGTTCGAAGATTGTTACATTAAAATTTATAGTGGCAATATTTTTATAATAACAATACGCTTTAAAAATATAAATAATATTTTTAAAGCGTATTGTCAGTCCTTTTACACCTGCAGCCTGTGGGTTAACTATACGCAGCGGACATACAGCGACCTGCGCGTACAATACAATAATGCGTTCCGGGTGCTGATGGGACTGCCGCGCTACTGCAGCGCTTCCGCGATGTTCGCGGCGGCTGAAATAGATGGCTTTGCGGCCATTATGCGCAAGCGGTGCGCGTCTATCATGCGCCGCACGCGCGACAGTCCCAACACCATCCTGCGTGCGCTAATGGACCGGTGGGACTCTCCGATGCTGGCTCGCTGGATACGGCTGCACGCAGTCGTATAGTGAGTGGTTACCATCATGGGGGAGTCCACCTGGCAATTAAATAATGTTATTGTATTATATATGTATTATAAAATTAAATTATTATTATTATATTAATTATTACTAACAATAGTTTGTAAGCTTGCAATTGTACTAACAAATATGGATGTAAAATGAATCCGAAATAAATGATTATTATTATTATTATTATTATATAGTTGCACGCAAAATGCGCGCTTAGAACGTGGTGTTGCTGAGAATAGCCCTTTGTGCCGATACTATATAGGTACTCGGACTTACTAGCATTTGCACATGACTTAGCGCGCTTGAAATGACTTTTTATATTAAAACTAGCTGACCCAGCAAACGTTGTTTTGCAACTTAAATAGTAATATCGCTATTAAAAAATAGGGGTTGGTCGTAGAGGGGTGAAAATTAAGGTTTGTATGTATTTTTTAATGCTGAAAAAAAAAACAAAAAATTTTGATCAAAAAATAATTTAGGCGTACCCTAAACATTTAGGGGGATAAAAAATAGATGTTGTCCGAGACCTAACCGATATGCCCACAAAATTTCACGAAAATCGGTCGAGCCTTTTCAGAGGAGTTTAATTACAAACACCGTGACACGAGAATATTAGATATTCAAAAAATACTATAATCTAAAGTTGCACCAAAAAAGACACATTTACAAAATTTCATTAAAATCGTTTAAGTGCTTTCGATGATTACTGTGAACAAAAATCTTGACCATCAGATTAAATTGAATTGTTATAAAGATACAATATTAAATGTAACTAATTTTAATTTCACATAAAGATTTTAAAAAATCTGGATTGGAAAGGTTCAGTCCCAAGACTGCTCAGAAAATAAAAAACATGAAAATCGAATTACATAACTATACATCGGTAAAATATCGAATAATCCCGAAATCGAGTCACAAATCTTGTTAGGGACTGCCGCAATCTAATACTACGGGCAAAATTTATGTTAACCGGATACCAATCAGAGACATACCTTTGTAAAATATTAGGTACCCGCGTCAAACTCAATGCGATCTTTTTATTAGCTAGTTTGGGAATTGGCTTTGCATGGACATGGGAAATGGGAGGAAAAGTTGGTCAACGGCCCGCTTTACCGTTTTTAAGAAGATATCTCTGGGATTTAACTACTGAAAATGTGTTTGGACAAGATATTCTGAGCTCACAATTTTTGAATTTTTATGTACTTTTCAGCCAATGTTAATAAAAGTAATGATGATTTTACTATTGCAGAATATATTTTCTGAGATAATGCAATGAAAAGGTCATTGCAAAACAAAATACTGAATAAAGCTAATGTAAAAAAAATACTAACTGACTGGCTACAAGGGTTGACCTACGATGATACTGAAGCGATAATGGCCGCACTGGCTAAGAAAATAGCGAAAACTGTTTCCACTCACAAACACACACACACACACACACACACAGAGAGAGAGAGAGAGAAAGAGACACAAACTACCATAACACATACATATATAAAAATTGCACCTAAATAGTGCAATAGTGCACCATACTTTGTTATATCCCGTTATATATAAAACCAGAATTAATGTTAAAAAATAAGAGGTGGAGACCTGGTGTCCTGAAACACAGGTCTTGAACATACGTTAGGCACCAGTTTCCCACAATAATATTGATGATGGTTGTTTGCCTTAAAATTGTATTGTTTGCTAGGTATATTTTGGTTAGAAAATAAACATTATAATTATTATTACTGAGTTGTCTTTTGCCAATGACCTTTTCATTGCATTATCTCAAACAAGAGATACAAATTTAACAGTCTTAAACATTGTATTTAAATTAAGTAAGTCTTACTTCTTGAATGCTCATGTTTTTTTAAGCTATTGCATAGCTTCTATCGCGGGCCTTGGGCGTGGAGACCAAATCCAGAAATTCCGTAACGAAAATACCTTTGCGGTGATACCTTTTTAATGACGAATTCTCTAAACGGCCAATAATAATAATATGTCAAATTTGTGTAAGGAGGTTTTGATCTAAGAGAATATTAATGTGAAAAAGATTATAGTACAAGGAGTCTTAAGGAATTATTACAAGTATTCATTTTTATTATTATATATTTTCATAATTCATTGAAAATAAAATAAAATGATTTAGAAAATTCTATAAAGTAATTTTTTATTTGTTTCGATAAAAAAAACATACTAAAAAATATGCAATAGCTTTACCGCGGCAGTCCCCGGCTGCCACACGTATTTTTATTTGCCAATGATGGCAGAGGAGCTCGGACCTCATTACTTAATTACAATGATATGTTTTTTTTTTCAAATAGGAGTACTTTAGTACATTATCAGATTCTGTTGTTTAACTGCAACAGTAATACTGTATAATTTATGCATTTACTCAATGAATATTACATGTATGGATGTGATGGTCGCCGTTGTTGAATTAGAATGGATTATTGACTCAATGTATTTGTATCTAGTGTCTAATTATTTGGAAGATTGACTATGAAAAGCAAATTTGATTTTCGTAGCCATATAAACACAAAATGTATAAGATTGTAAAAAAAACATGCGGGGCAGTTTTAGGGACTGCCGATAGAAATGGAAACTAAGTGACTTGTGGATTGTATCGTCGAGCTATTAGATTATGACATGCATGACATTATTTTTATGATTATGGCATGAGGGCATGCTGGACAGAGGACGGCGTCATAGTTGTAAAGACAGCGGATGGAAGTCGTCGCAAGATCACGCAAATGAACGAGCTGAACACCTTGACCACGAAGTTCCCGAAAGCGGCAGCTATTTCCTCGAGTGCAGATGGGGACAATCCGAGTGCGCCGGGCGCGAACTTAAAACCGCGTAAGGCCTAATTTGTAGTGTTTTTAGTGCATTAATAGTTTTCATATGCAACAGTCTGTTTCAACATTATAATCTATTATTGTTATCTTTACGTATCTTAACTAGTTCTCTTTACCCACATTAATTTTTATAAAAATATTTGCGCATCGAATTGATAAGACAAAGTGACATGTCAAACATCTGTCATTTTGACAGATTAACTAAGATAAAGTTGCGTTCAATATTATTATTTGTTGTTGAGGGACGTTACTTTTATATTTTTCTAATGTTTACATTGTTTTTTTTTTTTTTTATTCTTTTGGAATTTTGTTGTGTGTGTGTATTGTCTGCTGGTGGGTGGTGCAGAGACGAACGCGTTTCACAGTACTTTGCACATATTTGCTTTTTTTATTTTCTTTTTTTTTTTTATATATTTAATATCTATTTGTTTTAATTTTATATATGATTACCGATGATTCTTATTTTTCAGCTAATGATTCTACAAATCTTTCTAGTGATGGTAGTTTTTGTTCGGCTAGTGCCGAAACGCTGGGTGATACTTTGCGAATTATGTTTAATAAACAACCTCGCTCCCTGTTCAATGTATGTCACATTAATGCGCAAAGTGTACCCAGTCACTACAGTGACTTACTTGATACATTTTCTGATGTCAACGTTCATGCCATCCTGATTTCAGAGAGTTGGCTTAAACCCGAACTTCCTTCCACTTTTTACTCTCTCCCCGGTTTCATTCTGATACGGAATGATCGAATCGGTCGGAGAGGGGGAGGAGTTGCTATTTATCTTCGCAGTGATTTTCCCTATAGAATTCTTTCATCTTCTTCTCCCAACCTTTGTGCGTCTGCAGAGTACCTTTTTCTCGAAGTTAACGTCAAAGGATCTAAGTCCGTTCTTGGTGTCGTCTACTGTCCTCCATCTGTCAATTACTTCTCCAGTCTCGATCCGATTCTGGAATCTTTAGGGTCAGAATATTCACATCATATCATCATGGGAGATTTTAATACCGATCTCCTTCCCTGTGATTCTCCTCGCTCCTGTAAACTCCTTGAAATTGTTGAGTCAGCCTGCCTACATGTATTACCTATGCAACCCACTCATCATAACACTGCGGGGCAGGACACCTGGCTCGACTTAATTCTCACCTCCGCTCCTACCCTAGTGTCATCTCATGGCCAACTCCTTGCTCCCGGATTTTCTCACCACGACCTGATCTACCTATCCTACATCCTTAAACCTCCCAAGCTCCCACCCAAAGTTCTGTACACGCGGTGTTTTAATCGTATTAATCTTAACAAGCTCCATAAAGATGCGTCTGAAATGAACTGGGACGATTTAGTCTCAGCTCCCTCTATTGATGACAAAGTACATTTTTTGAACAGGAAAATTCTCCATCTGTACGATTTACATGCTCCGGTGAGGAAGGTGAAACTTAGGCGTCCACCTGCACCCTGGATTACTAGAGAAGTTCGGATGTTCATGAGACGCAGGAATCGGGCTTTTGGAAAATACAAAAGGGATCGTTGCGACGAGAATTGGTCACTCTTTAAGTCTGCAAGGAATCGATGTAACCAGGTGATACGTAACGCCAAACGCCGTCATATTCTCAGTAACATTACTTCGACATCACCCGCTGATATCTGGAAGTTCCTTGGGACTCTGGGTATCGGCAAACAGCGCCGTGCTAATTTGCAGTTGACACTTGATTTGGAGGATATCAATCGTCATTTCTCCACTACTTCTCCGTTAGATCACCAAATCAAGTGTCAAACTGTTAATTACTTAGCTGATCTACCTTGTCCCAATATTGAAAGTTTTAATTTTTCTCCAGTAGCAACAGATGAGATCAAAAAAACAATTATTTCCATTAAATCTAATGCCGTGGGCTGCGATAACATTAGCCGTCGCATGATCGTGTACATCATAGACCATCTCCTCTTCCCGATTTCCCATATCATAAACTTTTCTCTTTTTTCCAGAATTTTCCCTTCCCTTTGGCGTAAAGCCTATGTGATTCCTCTACCTAAGACACAAAATCCTTCCTTACCTAATCACTTCCGTCCTATATCCATTCTTCCCTTCTTATCCAAAGTGCTTGAGGCTTGTGTGCATAAACAACTGTCCAATTTCATACACCTGAATAACCTGCTAAACCCCTTGCAGTCTGGTTTCAGACCAGGCCACAGCACTGTTTCCGCTCTCCTTAAAGTGACTGGCGATATTAGGGAAGGCATGGAGGACACCAAAGTCACAGTAATGGCTTTGGTTGACTTTTCCAACGCCTTTAATACCGTCAGTCACGACATCCTTCTCTCTATCCTCTCCCACAATATGGTCTCGTCTGAAGCTCTGGAATGGTTCTCAACTTATCTTCGGGGTCGCCAGCAGTCGGTACGCCTTGATGATACATCTTCTAGCTGGTGTAATCTCGACTCTGGTGTTCCTCAAGGCGGTATTCTATCTCCTTTGTTATTTTCAATTTTTATAAATCTCATTACACAGAATCTTCAGTGTACGTTTCACCTTTATGCCGATGACTTGCAGATTTACTCCCAGGCTAATGTCGACTGCGTGTCGTCCGCGGTGGATATGGTGAACAGAGACTTGGAGCATATCAGGAACTGGTCTGAGAGATTTGGTCTAATTGTTAACCCAAGCAAGACTCAAGCCATTGTCATAGGCAGCCAACGTCAAATGAATAACCTAGACACAGATACTCTGCCACCAGTATCTTTTAATGGGACTAACATAGATCTTTGTGTTAACGTTAAAAACTTGGGATTACAAATCGATAAAACATTAAATTGGAGAGCGCAAGTTACACAAGTTAGCCAAAAAGTCACCGGTGCCCTGCGTTCTCTGTATCGGCTGAAGAATTTTCTTCCTGTTAAGACTAAGACGATGCTTGTGCAGACTTTGATTTTTCCTATGATCGACTATGGTGATGTGTGTTATTTTGACCTGAATGCAGATCTTCTCAATAAGCTCGACCGTCTTCTCAATAACTGCATTCGATTTATTTTTAATCTTCGCAAGTATGACCATGTGTCTACTTACCGCTCACAATTAAATTGGCTCCCCATTCGTCAGCGTCGTAATTTGCGCGCACTCTCTACACTTTATACAATCCTCATGTCTCCTAATGCTCCCTCTTATTTGAAATCCCAGTTTGAATATCTCAGTTCCGTACATGACAGAAATCTTCGCTCCTCTAGCAATCTTCTTCTTGTTTTTCCTTCTCATCGCTCTGGCTTCATGCACTCATCATTTACTATCCAAGCTATCCGACTTTGGAATACTCTCCCCTCTGAAATCAGGATGTCCACCAGCCGTTATGTATTTAAGACTAGGGTTCGGAGTTCGGACACTACTGTTGAAAAATTTAGCAGAATCATCACGACAATAAGTACATATATCCTTATATACATATGTATATATTTATGTAAGTATATATTATATATATTATTATTATATATTTTTTTTTTTTAAATTAAGTATTTATATTTAATGAATATATATATGTCCTTCCTTATTTTTGTATTATAATATTTCATTAATATATAATAATTGCTTCTTTCTAGACCTCAAACTAATATGCACCTACTATGTTTCATCTCTGCATCACCCTATAGGTTGACTGGTAGAGAATGCCTTTGGCATTAAGTCCGCCTTTATACATGTTTTGTATATTAAGTTTTAAATAAATAAATAAAAAATAAATTATTATTTTTGAATATGGAAAGTGTTCGGTGACAATAATGCGAGTTCCATGATATTTGTTCACCCAAATGTGCTTAACGCACTAAAAGAAGTTTTTACTAAAAAAATCGGAATGTTGGTACACATTATTGTTCAACTTATTTACTTTTCATTGAATAAGATATTTCTACATCACACACACAAAATCATACAAATATTATAAATGTGAAAGTAACTCTGTTTCTTTGTATGTATGTATATTCGTTTGTTAGTTATCTTTCCAGGACTAAATGGCTGAACAGATCTTAATGAAATTTGGTAAGGAGATAGATAGTATAGTAGAGGAGGGATAGGGCAGATAACTGAAACCCCACGCTGGCGGAATCACGGACAACATGGGCAACGTGGGCAACTAGTATCTATATACATATTTTGCTGCTGGACATAGGTTCCTCCAATGACTTCCACAGCATTCAGAACCATTCTACCCTTCGCCATCGGTCATCGTTCTGCGTGCTGTGGACTGTAAATCCACAGTCCTTTGGTTTTTTTACGGATACGTTTCTGATTCGTCAATATAAGGTAAACTGCAAGAATCCATTGCTCTTTGGGTAACTTGAGGCCTTCGTATTTCTTAGTAAATTTCTTAAAGACTAGTCTAACATACCAATATGATTTTCTATCCGTAAACTATTGCTAAAGCAGTATGACATATTTCAGTATTCATCCATGTTTCGTTTCTCAAACCAGTAGGTATAAATAAATATATACAGAAAACTTCAATTTCAAAAGAAAAATAACAGTTTAGAAATATTTCTCGTTCAGAAACAGCAAAGGAGTAAAATTTACATCTAAAACTTAAAATAAATAATGTTAACTCAAAGAGAAGTCGTGAATGTCGGACTTAGTGAAAATTCACTATGAACTGAAATATAGTGAGTTTCTCCACTGTTCCAGTTCCGGGTATACCTAAGCTTCTTGACTGCTTCTGTTTTGTGAATACACGGGCAATAAGTTCAGCTCACAGTTGTTTAAAAGTAAATAAATTCATATACACCTACACTATTTGCAATAGTTAAAGTTCCAAAAATGCATCGTAAACTTTCGATCTTTTCAATTTCATCACGATTTTTTAAATTTTTTTTTATACTACTTGGGTGACAAACAAGCATACGGCCCGCCTGATGTTAAGCAGTTACCGTAGCCTATGGACGCTTGCAATACCAGAGGTATCACTTCCATGTTGTCTTCAATTTTTTTACACCAGGGCTTAAAGATAAGAATGTCCCTGGGATAGGAATATGTTTTTTAAAAACATATCCCTAAATGTAAATTAAATGTTTAATTTTTACAATTGTATTATTTAAGTATAGTAATAACCTATGTAACTGACTGACTTTATGGTCGATCTAATTCGTACCTATACAGTTAAGAGTATAACATAAACAATTTTTTTGTAGACAGCTGCCCCTGAAAAGTTTTATGTTAACTTACTATTTAAATTAAATTTAGTTTTTTATTAGGCTCTAGCTAGCTGGCCGCATTTTATCCAACTTCGTGCAGACTTATTTCATTTTGTCAAATGAACGCCGACAAAGCAAAAGACTATCGGGAAGCGATCAGCTATCGATAATTTTCTTAGAATCTTATTTACCACGCGACTATCTTATTATTCTTACATAAGAACCTTCTCCTGACAATAACAAACACAACAAAAGAAATAACCAAAATCGGTCCAGCCGTTCACGTGTAATGCCGTGACCAAAGGAAGGATTAATTTTTATTCTTACTAATATTATAAATGTGGAAGTTTGTAAGAATGGATGGATGGATGGATAAATGGATGGATGTTTGTTACTCTTTCACGTAAAAACTACTGAACGGATTTGGATGAAATTTGGCACAGAGATAGATTATGGTCTAAAATAACAAATAGGCTTTTTGCAGCGATAACCGACATCCATGCGGGCGGAGCCACGGGCAACAGCTAGTATGTATATAAAGATTTAACGGCTGCTTCCAATAAGTTTCACCCGTATGTTTTCACACTTATTCAAGGCTTGTCGGTTGTTTGCTCGGATACTATGAGATATTTGCTCCAGCACTTTTGTTACCACGTATAGGCGTGCATCTCGGTTTATATTAAATTCAGTTTTGTGTAATATTTTTGTTTGGAATTATCAACATTTTATAATACGAGTACTTATGTATTAGTCCCTTTATGTCGTAGGTACGAGTGAAGTAAGAGACTAAATTTATAAGATTAATGCTTGTCTGAGTTTATTTTTTCAATCAACCTGTTGCAGTCCGCTGTTGAATATTGATATTATTATTACCTACTAGCTGTTGCCCACGGCTCCACCCGCGTGAATGTTGGTTATCGCTGTAAAAAGCCTATGTGTTATTTCAAACCATAATCTATCTCTGTGCCAAATTTCATCCAGATCCGTTCAGTAGTTTTTACGTGAAAGAGTAACAAACATCCATCTATCCAACCTTCCATTCATATTATAAACTTACAAACTTTCACGTTTATAATATTAGTAGGATGTCTCTGAAGCAGAAACGATTACAGCCCGAGGGACGTTAGGAGCTTCAAACTGGAGTACCCTCGATCCATACAGACCATCCCCACCACAAACAGAGCTATCATTTTATAAAGATAAAAAGGCTATTCCGTAAGAGCAAATACCGAGCCACTGCAAAAACCGAGCAAAATCTGGCTGTCAGATTGAAAATCGGTATTCCGTAAGAGCAAAAACCGACCGGCTGATTCTCTAAGAAACAGCGATGGTAAACTGACAGTTGTGATTGCTCGGTGACGGCACAATCTATTGCCTTGGTGGTCCAGTGGCGGCAGTATGCGCCTGCTGTCCACGAGGTTGTGGGTTCGATTCCCACGCAGGACAAAACTTTGTGTGACCCACAAAGAATTGTTCTGAGTCTTGGTGTTATTTGTGTCCGTTAATTGTATGTTTGTAAAGTCCCCCGCGACACAGAGCTTGTTCTCTAGTGCGGGAGTTGTCTTTTTTAAAGAAAAAAAAAGAAAGAAAGAAAAAAAAAATCTATTGACGATTAATCTGTTATGATGTCAATAGAAATGGCCGCCAATGAAAAGGCTAATCAATCTAGCGACATCTGACATATTGCACTAGCATTAATATGATTCCTGCATTTCGAAGTCCACTCTGATACTTTAGAACTTGGCATACGCTAAAGTGCTATTAATACTCCAACCGACTCAACAGATGGCGCTGCTTAACATTTACGCGTAGTAGTTCGCTTGTATAACGTTAATAATAATAAGTTGTTTACGTTCTTATTCTACGACATTATATTAATTTTTACAGTATTAAGAGATAAAAATATATTAAGAGAGGTAGGGCACCGTACTAGCGAGCAAGCCCGACTGGGGAAGGACCTCCTTACAGAAGACCACAGCCAAATAACTACACACAGTGGTGTAGTTGTGTTCCGGTGTGTGAGTACAGGTCTCCAGCGCTCATTTAGGGATTCATTTTGAAAGAAACGTATTCCTTTCTCCGGGATAGTCCCATCATAAAGCCCTAGTGTAAAAAAATGGGTTGGCAACACGCAAGTGATACTTCTGGTATTGTAAGCGTCCATAGGCTACGGTAACTACTTAATAGCATACGGCCCGCCTGATGTTAAGTAGTATCCCTAAATGAGTAGTATAAAAAAAAAGATCTCATTCACAATTTTTATTTTTTTATCATAGACTTAAGTTTCTGAATCACATAACTTTAGTTAAGTTCTTAAGCAAGAGCTTTTTATATAAGATCTTTTTCTTTATTCATCTTAATTAATTTAATGAAGTATGCGTTCGCTCGGTTGGCAGGTAGGCGATGGATATGGTCTCTCAGAATCGAATGCTATGGAAACCCTGGGGGATGCCTAGGCAAAATGTGCATGCACTCATTACCTGAATATACAATAGCTATTTCAGGTCAAAGGTATCTATATACATTTGACCAAGGTCTATCTGTCAATAAAGTAAGAACGGAAAAGTATCTAATTAATTAATATAGTTGTTGCCCGCGGCTCTGCCCGCGTAGTTGTCGGTTATCGCGATAAAAAGTAGCCTATGTGTTATTTCAGAACATAATCTACCTCTGTACCAAATTTCATCCAGATCCGTTAAGTAGATTTTACGTGAAAGAGTAACAAACATCCATCCAGCCATCCATACTTACAAACTTTCGCGTATATAATATTAGTAGGATATAATATCCCAAGCCGGTATCGGCTACGGTGACTTTTCTGTTCTAGCTAATATTGTTGGATTTTGGTGTATCATAATGTGACTTATGTATTTTAGCACTAAATATACATGAGTGAAGACATGTAAGGATACCATTGCGGTAGATTTTTTTTACTTATTCTGCTACCAATGAGGCAAACAAGTATACGGCCCGCCTGATTCTAAGCAGTTACCGTATCCTATGCACGCTTGCAACATCAGGGGTATCACTCGTGCGTTGCTGAACCTTTAAATACCTTGTACAAATTATTCGATGATGGATTACTTTTAAGAGCACCACATTTACGGAGAAGTAAAGGAAATAAATTAAAACACCAATATTGAGAAGTATAAGTTATATTATAGTAAAAGTAAAAGTTTATATAATTAAATTACAGCATAAATTTTTCAGTAGGTACATATCTAGCACAGTGTACGAAATACATTTTCACAATGTGAGCATATTTTTGTTATTTTTAAGTACAATAGCTTACATTAGTATATTGATTACCGCTGTGAATGATCATATATCGGCCATACGTCAATTCTTCCCCTTAATTGAAGTATTACCCATACAATTTAATGAAGATGATATTATTCTTTAATTTTTTTTTCAACATGCATTTTGCCGTTGTACATAATTTGTCGCAGAACCACTAAATGTACTCACATTTTGTGCGCATTGCAAAAACTTTTTGGTCAAAGCATCAGAGGTGCAATGAAGTATAACTTACGAAATAGTTATTATTTATTACTCTGTGTAAATTTCCCCGTTTTACACATTGAAGACTAAGAGACTAAAGAACTCAGTACTTAATGAAATCTTAACTTCGATTCACAACTCTCTCTCTCATAGAAATTGTTTAAAGAAAAGCAATCATCGCTCTTAAAGCTAAAATTTAAAAGTCTTATTTAATAGAAAGCGGCGTCTTAGCTTCCCACCATTTATTTAAAATATCCACCGTTCAAAATTCTGATCGCTCCGCTTAGGAGGATGGTCCCCGTAAACAAATATTTTTAGATCTACGATGCTTATTAGTAAGCTAAACTTTACTTCTAAGGCAGGGAATAGAATCTAGCATAGGTCCTTACATGGGATTATGAAAAAGAAGAAACCATCCAACTTATCTAATAATAATCGACGTTTTAAACTATGAAACTACAAATGTTTGCCAAAAAGCGGTACTTTTATTCGCTAACAAAGCTTAAGTAATTATAATATATTCTATTTCTTAGAGTTTATTAATCGTTGAACTGTGCACTACCTCTATTAATTAATATTGTGGTCTTAATTGGGTTGTAAATGTGATCAATAACTATTATTTTATTATTACATACTAAGTTTGTGTCATTATTTTAGCTTATTACTAAAATTATAATCATGTGAATCAGAAGTTTATGTAATTTTTGAGGCACTTTTGAAGTGGCTGAATTTATGACAGATATAGTGCATAATATTATTGCTATAAATTTAATGAATATAAGCTTAATTACTTGTTGAACCATCAGTAATATATCACAAATATTTTTAAATGATGGATGGTTTTTACAGTACTTTGTTCTAATTTGATGACATACTTTCATATCAAAGCATCTCGTATGAGCTTCGTCTCTTTCCATCTTCCTTTTTTATTTATATTCTTATCTTTTTTGTCAATTCTGAGATAGTCACGTTAATTTTACACATCTGGTGCGCGAATTTCGACGGTTACTGAGGTTGGTCCGGGAGTTGTCGGCGATCTAAGAGTAGCGGACCTTAGAGATGTCGCTGAATGGCCACTGCTAGCCCTTGACCCACGTCGTGATCCTGAAAATAAATTAAATCTGTAAAATATGACATATAATAGGATCAATAATGAAGGCCAAGCATGCTTTGAGCATGATTTTTGTAAGGTATACATGCCATGAATTTATTTTTGTCATATTATATAAGTTATATTACTCTCAGAGCTAGTCTAATAGAATTTCGCTCCACGGTGAAAAGTTTAAATTTTATTGTATTGTAGTTAATATTGATTTTAGAAGTTAGTTATCAAAAATATCATGCAGTTGTTTAGTAACAATTTTGAATATTTATAGTGTTATTTTCAATGAGTTCTAATGTTAATTAAATCAGAATTGAATTTTCTAATGTAAATAGTTTCTAAGTTAGTAGATGGAAAAATATGGTAAAGGACTAGTTCATATTATATTTTCAAGAAAGGCAATGGGAGCTATATTCATATTGCTTAAGCAGTTGACATTACGATACATTCTAAATAAAAGCAATCTAATAATAATATAAGTAGGGCAAAACATTGTTGTCTATAATCTCAGCGAACAACAGCTACAATAATTTCTAAATTTCTAGTACGTATAATTATGATACCAAAGTTTATTTGAAATTGTTTATTGACAAACTTTTTCACATAGCTACTACATGTCTTTGCTACAACTTGTTCTACATTGCATTGAAAATTTGTTATAATATAAAATCAAAATGTATGAACTGTACACGCCTATTTCAAAAGTCATCTGATTGATTCTTTTCATCATCATTATCTCAACCCATAGACGTTCCACTGCTGGGCACGGGTCTCCTCCATACATTTGGAGGAATATTAACCCACTATACCAGGCTGGCCAGACGGATTAGTATAGGGTTTCGTTTCGAGTTATCTCGTCTCTTACAGTAGATATTGTCGGCATGATTTACTCCCTTGGCTACAGAGACAACCTCAGGATGGGGGTGGTGATATTTGTATTCTTAATCCGTCACCAACCGGACATTTATTTTTTTGATTGTACTAAATTATAAGTTTTAGTCTGTTGTATTTATTTGTAACTATTTCTATATCTACTGTTATTTTAAAATATAGATTTTGTGTTTTTGTATTTTGTGATGAGCACGTTTAGCTTTTCTTTTCTTTTTTCTGGGTTAGCATGTTTACCGGTTGTCTGGTTACCATAGAACATGATCTGCCTACTGTGGGATCAGATGGCTATGCAAGAGATATCCCAGGATATTATATTATACACACTATAATTGAATTTGCTTTACTAATATCACTGAAAAGAATAATATCAGATTTATTTACAGAATATTAATTTAAAGATATTTTAATGTTAACTAAACAATCTAGTAGGTATGTATTACCTTATTTAAATATTGAATATTTAACTAAAAATCATAGATATTAACAAGCAAAATGGTATCGTATGTAACCTGAGGACTTTCGGTGTAGCTGATGACTTTGATGGTGGCGTGCTGTTGATACATGAAAATTATTCATGATTAGCATTGTCAGTGTAAAGGGGAATGAGCAAGTGTAAGGAGAGGGTTTTAAATTATTTTGATTTGAACTTGCCTATAAGGAATTAAATGTTATTTTGCCCGTTCCCCTAAAGTATGTATTAAAATAAAATAAAAACATAAACATTGCAAATACACCACATTTAGATGGTAAAACACATTGATATTAAACGACTAACATTAAAATTGGTGCAGAATAAAAATTATACAGTCAGCTGCAAATATTAAAAGCGTTGCTTATTTTCAAGCCTTTTATTTCAATTTCTTTTGCAACTTACTGTAAATATGTTTTAAAAATAACACACATAAACTAAAAATCATAATAAAGAACAATTTTAAGAGTCAACATTACAATGAAAAACAGACGTTTAAACTCATTTTTAACCGACTTCAAAATAAGAGGAGGTTATATGTTTAACTGTATTATGTTTTTTATGTTTGTTCACCGACAACTCCCCCATTTATGGATCGATTTTCAAAATTATATTTTTATTTTTAAAGAGTATACTCTAGAGGTGGTCCCATTGGCACCAAGCCAAGATCTGATAACGGAATTCTAGGGAAATTGAGGCCAACCCTCAAATGTTTTAGGTATAAACAATGTTTTTCATATATTTTTTACTTTAATTTTATCACTAAAAATAGAAAAAAATTTAGAATAAAAATGAAACCGTGTAACAGTGCTAGGTTCATCCTGTCACCTAATATTAAGCTTGGCACCGACTTCAATCTCTATTCAGTTTTTTTTAAGTCGGTTTATTTTTTGTCTCAAAATCTATTGTTTTAATGACGTGACAAGCAAAACACGCCGCCACCGACCTATTCCTTGTAATTTTCATACATTTCATATGGCCTCGCCGCACACGGTTGGCGGTGGTCGCCACTGACTACAAATAACATTTATAAAAACAGTACCCTCTAGACAAATGGCATAAAGTCGAATCGAAAAGTCATAAATGTAAAGGTATGGGATTTGAAGTTAGTTATCGACATGAAATCGTAAACTAACGTTAAATCCCATACATTTACTTTTTTGACTTTTCGATTCGACTACCGTTTATACCACTTGTCTAGAGGGGCAGATCGGTGGCGGCGTTTTGTAGTTGTCACCTGTGGCCCATGTGCGGCCACTCTAAGTATTTAATTTATTTTAAAACAACAATTAGATAGATTTTATAAATATTGACCGCGTGCTTTGAATGATAGTGTAATTCTCGTGCAAGTTAGAATAAGAATTAAGAATGTCAGGTTTGAAAAACGCAAGTGGTATTTTAGTATTGCAAGCATTTATGTAGTAGACCGTATGCTTGTCAGTAAATTTTGTGATTTTATTAAAATCTTAATATTGTTCTTTATATTATCTAAGGTACCTAGGTTTCTATAATAATGAAAGATCAATTTTGTTTGATTTGTACCTATCTAAGCTGAAGTACCTGGACTTGGCGAGTGAGGTCTGAGTTCTTGCTGGCTTGCTTGCCTTGAAGGTGGGCGTACACTCACGCGAGAGCCACGACGATCCTGGAATTTGTAAAAAAATATTAAGATATAAAAGTATTTTTAAACGTAAAGCTGCAGTTTATAGACTAGCTTTTGGAAATGAGTACCTATGAGTACCTATAAAAGTATGTATTTAAGTAGTTAAAAATGGTTTTATGGAAATCTAATTCACCAATGTTTGGGTAAGGAATTGTACACACAAACATTGAAAACTAATCCATCAAATTCAACAAGAAATTAAGTTATTCTTTTACTTAAAATAATTTTCTTTTATTGAAACTGCTGTTAGTGATGTTTCGATTAAATAGTAAAATTTATTAAAATTAATTTAGACTTTTTTAGTATCCTTTATCTACCTCTATTTTTTTGTTCTTCATTGAGAGTTTATTAACATTATATTGGATTGAAGATATAAAATATATTTACCTGTGAATGCAATAGCTTGGAATCTCTTAGCAAAGATACGTTCATCAGCCGGGGGTTAGGTGTGTTGAAGATTGTGCGGTTCTCCCTCCATCGTGCTCTGTAAATATTTAAATATTTGACTACAATACTTGATAATAATTTAAAATATATTTTGATTGTCAATTTGTCATTTATGAAAGTTACAGGTAAAACAATAAAGTTTATAGTGCTTTGGAACTTTTATTAGTATAATCAGATCTTAAAATGTATTATTAATTTTGAGTCACATATATTTGTATTGAAAAATAAACATTACAACTATTTTTATTTTTATAGAAGGTTTAGTATCCATTTTTTTTTAACTGGTATGGATTAGTAAGTAGGTATATAGCTAATTACCTGCTAAACAGTTGCAAGACGACGCATATAATGATGAACATGACAGCCATGCCAACTAGGACGCCGATCATTGCGGGATCCAACGTCTTCGTCGACTCCTCCACCGCCTTCACCGCTGAAATTGTACGTATTTATAAATGACTAAAAGTAATACTACTTACTATATATAAATTTCTGATCTTCACTCCAATTAAGAGAGATGAGAGGGTTTAGACCTTTATCCACACGCGAAGGTCTAATAGAAGTTGGTGGATCAGACATTCCTTTAGAATTGGTTCTAAAGGAATGTTTGATCCACCAACCCGTATTAGGCCATAAAGTTTCTCCACGATGTTTTCCCTGTACCGTTAGCAGATGGCAATTCGTATGAATTTCACAAAGTGAAATAAACATTGCTACCGTCAACTTGGATATACATATTTGTCACCTACATTTTATCATACTCTTAGTCGTGTTAGCAGAGTAGACAATTTACACGACTATAATAGCAATATAAGAATATAATAGTGACATACCCGTACAAACGACGCCGCCATCCACCATCACCTCGGGAACCATCTCGAACTTGCAAGCGCATCGTTCGTTCTTGCATTCCGTCTTGAAGTCCACGTACTCGCATTGTCCGTTAAACATGCATGTCTCGTTGATGCTGGCAGCTGAAATGTTAAATAAAACAAAGTATACAATAAGATATATAAAAACATATATTAAGCAGATGAAATAAATGGCATCGACGACACACAAATAAATATAATAGATATGGTGAACGGAAAAATAATTGGATGTAATTATGATGTTCTTATGTTTCTATGTATATTAAAGGTCTCTAGACAATGTTTTATAGGTAATGATTTTTGAAATACTGTATTTGTTTCTCATATCGCAGACTTACTCGTCAGTGTTTAAAATCTTAGGGTTGGCAACACCTAAGAAATAGGCTACAGACAATGGTTATCATAAAGCAGATCGTATACTTGTTGACCACCATAGTAGTATAAAATAATATATAATTGAAAAGAGATATAAAGTCACATTTATATCTCTTTTCAAAATACTAAACAATTAAGTATACATCTTAGTATTTTAACTAAGTATGTTAAAGAGATTCATTTTTTAAAGTATTTTTTCTGGAGGTAAAATATTTTAAAATACGTTTATGTTTTTCTGAGAGGCACAATAATGATCTCGATTCAGTTCCGACTACCGCAGTCATCGACGCATAATTATAAATTCTGTGGGTACCAGTAGGGTATAATAAACTAAACTTATTTAGGTCATTAGAGCACAAAAAGTTTGCTTCGTTATTAAATAAAAATACGGAAAAATACGTATCTGCCAAATTATTTAATAGGAACGCCTGAATTTTGTATTATAGGAGCAGAGACAAGTATCCAGGGTAACCTTCTGTTAATAATTTCAAAGAAACCTTGTGATGGTACACGGACGAAAATGTAAGCAACATCTGAATTGATGACCCTAATAAGTGTCCTTTACTGACTGTACATCATACTTAAAAAATACTATATCTATCGAAAAATCACTGACTGATAAAATGTTTTTTAGATAGACAATATAGGTATTATGAAAGCCAATAAAATAATAAATATAAATTTAAATCGTTGTAAAACTAGAATAAGTTATTTTATCGTTGCTTTTGATAGGGGCGCTATAGACGTAGTTCAAAGAACTTATAAATATTAGGTAGGTGTATAAGTTTTTTGAACTCCAAGCCTATATTAATGTATAATAAAACATCTTAGGACTTTTAAACATCTATTTCCAAACTACATACTAAGAGGTCTGTAAAATGGCAACTGGTGAACAACTAATATAAAATACGTACAATATTCTATATATAATTTATACACAGATCACATAATCGTGCATCACACAAAAATGTATCTTGGCAAGGAATCACTCACGACTTTCACCTTAGCAGCCAGAGTCACTTAACAATAGACCAAGAAGCCAGTCAATAATAATGTTGGTCTTAAGCACCGAGACGCGTAGAAAATCTTAACTATTCCATCTCCCTCTAAGTGAGTAATTTTACGTCGACATAATTATATAATTTAAACCCAAAATTCCTTTAATATATTCTGTACGGTGGTGTTTTACAAGAACAATTCGGAGTATTTCGGGATGCCCAATGTCTTCCAAACCGACCCGAGTAAAATTGCTGTCGTATTTACATCCATAATATATTTTGATGAACTGGGAAACGGTGAATGAATGCTAATGAAGTAAAATATTTTCTGTTCAGACTCTATTATTTGCTTAATACAGATTTTTGACACAATTTACTTTTTTTTTATAACATACTATCCTTACTAATATTATAAATGTGAAAGTTTGTGAAAATGGATGGACGGATGTTTGTTACTCTTTCATATAAAAACTACTGAATGGATCTGGATGAAATTTGGCACAGAGACAGGTTATGGTCTGGAATAACACATAGGCTACTTTTGCAGCGATAACCGACATCCACGCGGGCGGAGCCGCGGGCAACAGCTAGTGTAAAATATATTTGCAACCATAATTTTGCTTCATTTACATGTTTTTGATGTTACAATAGGAGAAAATGTTTGCGATTACAGGGCATAATTTAAGTCTCCTTTTATTTGGTCCACGCAGTAGGTGTTTGATTGGACAGCACCATCGAACACGGCCTCTAACGAGATGACTTTGACTCGCAGCGGGATGGGTGTAACAGTAAATTATAAATCAACGTTTGCATCATATTTAGCATGTAACTAGCAGCATGCGTCCCATGCATAAGATACATTGATTTTTCCATTTAGTCCGTTTATCCTATGGGTGGTCCCTACCTATGATACCTACAAATAATTATTCACCTAATATTTGCAATTTTGATTGTTTCAAAAGCCACGTTTTAAGTATCCACTGAACATGACATAACTAAATTCAATAAACGTTGTATTCCGTATTCTTACCTAAAATATATAATCTAGAATAATAATGTATTTTGTAAGAATTGGAATTTCATATCCTATGATTGGTAGATCGACATAAAGATAAGTTTTTACACCAAAATACATAATTATATTGCTTACATTCTTTTTTATTATAACATTTTCTTTTTTTTATTTGGTAAACTTATAGCTAATTTAATGCAAAATATTCGAGCATTATGTAATAGATTAAAAGTTTTCACAGGATAAGATATTACTTATATATTTATTTTGTTATAAAACTTACATCTAACTTTACAGGCAAGCTTAATACGACAGAGTAGTTGAGCTTATATCGATACTATGCCTAAAACATAGATTATAATTAGATATACCATTTTCTCAGAACATTGCTGCTTGCATCTTGCTTCCTGCATTCTTCATATGACGATCTAACTTTAGACCATCCTACGCTGTTTCTTCAAGTAACAGGACCCACTTTAGAACAATTCTGAGAGCTATAAATACAACGCTTTCAGAAAAATTCTAAAGCGAGTCCAGTTACTTCTGTCTCGCCATTCTTCAATACTTGGACGATTGAAGCAGAAGATTCTCTAAAGTATGTAAAAAGATGTGGCGACATCGAAGAAGGAGCACACTGCTGACCTCATCCTTAATCCACACATGATTTGGTGGATCAAACATGCCTTGAATTTTTTTCTGAATTACGTAGGTTTCCTCACGACGTTTTTCTTAATCGGTAGCAGATGGTAAATTATTCGATTAGTAAAATTCTAATTAAACTACCAGTCGGTATCGAACTTACAGCATGTGTTACAAGTCGGTAAATTTTCCACTCGGTTACCACCGCTTTATTGAAATAAAGAAAAACAATATTTTGAAAATATTTATCAATATTTGGTAGCCCTAATTTATACATACTTAAAGAGATAACGTCGACATTGTCAGGTTCCACGTGTAACCCAGTGATCTGATTTATGTAAATGTGGTTTTCTTTGTCGCATGAGCGAACATCATCTTTCCTCTAAGTGGTAAACCACTTTTTGGCATATTTCTATATAGGGTATAAATAACCGTTTACAAAGGTCTATAACAATAACAAGTTTTTTTGATACAAGAGATAAATGCGAGATTGACACATTTATAAATAAAACTATATTTAGAGATGCATTTATAAAGAAACGGTTTCCTATCCCAGGGATACTTCAACACAATAAACGCTGATCTTAAAATATTTGGATCAGAAATACGTAAGTAATACTGCTAGTATTTCAAGCATCTATATGCATTGGTAACTGCTTACCATCAGGCAAGCCGTAAGATTGTTTGCCATTTAAGTAGTATGACAAAGTCACTAAATACCGGCGTCGCATTTTCTTCTTCTCAGCCAAGTACGTACTGTCGTTTATGTTTCCACGATTTAGACGCTAAATCGTGAATTAATCAAGACACAATCATTTATAGAATTTTATTATACCACACCATTCAATAAACCATGCATGATAACCAAGATTTAAGGATACAGTAAGTAACTTCGAAATACACCAACTAAGATATTACTCCGCTTGATACAATCCGTAAAATGCGTGCGATGCGGATTATATTTATGTGTACCTTGAAAGGTCGGGCATATTGGTAAGGTTCGGGTCGAAACGTTCGTAAATTTTGTATGAACGTATCTAAGATATTTGATCTAACGCTTGCTTTTCTTAGATGTATAGACGAGAAATAGTATTATCTAGCTTAAGTTTAGAATTGTAAATGATTATATAAATCCACCATTTTATCCATTCATTTCGTTAATAGAAATTTGAATCCAAAAATCAAGTCTAACTAATCGCTGGCTATAAATTTGATCATAAACTAACATCGTTGAATCACCACTCTAGTGTTATCGGATAAGCTTTATAACGAGGTATGATCTAAATCGGTAATATTTACTAACATAAAAATAAATGAATGCCATCGTATTTTGCTTTAAGATTTCTTAATATAACTGGACAGTTGATTATTCGTTGATGGTTCAAAATTATTGAAATTTATTTTGTAGAAGATACATTATTTATCCTGTTTCATTACTAAAACGTTTGATTTCTCCAATTATGCTTTAAAATATGGTATGCTTAGAATTTTGATTATATCAATCAGGAAGATGTAGACACACACATGGTTTTGTCATCTACTAATTGTCATCACAATTTTATTAACTTTTTAGCTAACGCTTCTTTCATATAATATATATTCACCACTGCATCATCATCATCTCAGCCAAAAGATATCGAATGCTGAAAATAGACTATTACCAAGGATTTCTTCAGCATTCGATCTATACCACTTATTCAATATGATTTGCTGAGTTCATTATTAAGCCTATGGACCAGTTTCCATGGCAACATAACACTAGTTCCAAGAGCGTGACCCCCCTTGACTGCGAATGACTCACAATCGTGAAGTGGAAATTCAATGTCAAATCGATGGTCGTTAATGTTTAGTTCTCCTTTATGTTTCAAACTCATGATATTTGGTTTATTTAGATTAATGCCAGCCAGGTCTTCACGTTTATGGTAGCTAGACGGTTTATTATTAGTTATTAATGTGTCGCATATTTGTAAATCGCTATTGTTTATTGCAGCTAAAAATATAACTTTGGCTGTTACGTCAGGGGTTTTTATTGTCTGAGCTCCGATAACACCGAGTGTATTTACTCGTACCATGTTATTTTGTTGACTGCAATTTAACAGTGTTGACGTACTTTATTAATTTTCGTTTTCTTGTTCTATTATTCCAGCAGCTTTTCCAATATACTATTTTTTTAAATATTTGCTTCTTATTTTTTTGTTAATTTATTTTATTGCTTGAATTTTAGCTAAATAACAAACAAATTGGCCACATTTTCATTTCAGCCAAATAATAATATGTTAATCAACTATGAACTGTGTACTTAAGTAACTTAAGATAAAACAGAATTAGTACTAAATTCTACGACATTTCTTTTGCCGTACGTTCCTATGCATAACATTATCTTATACTCTATTTTGATCTCCCATAACTGGCCAAAACTATACCTTCTGATATGGACATATTTCATGTCCTATTTTGAGGACACGACATTGATATTTATATCTCACTAGCTGTTGCCCGCGGCTCCGCCCGCGTAGATGTCGGTTATCGATATAAAAGTAACCTATGTGTTATTCCAGACCATAATCTATCTCTGTGCCAAATTTCATCTAGATCCGTTAAGTAGTTTTTACGTGAAAGAGTAACAAACATCCATCCATCCACCCATTCTTACAAACTTTCACCTTTATAATATTAGTACTTCTGTTTAATTTACAAAGTCTCATGATCATACAATTTAAATATATCTAAATATGCCAAGGAAATATCTTCATTACTACATGTCAAGGACTCAAAAAATCCTTTGGTCACCCCTTTTCAACCAAGGACATAATGTCTGCATAACAATGGGAACACGCGACATGCATTAGGACTGCAGTCATCGATCCGGGGTTTTCCTTTACAACCCTTAAGACAGCTATTCAGAGATATGACGTTTTTGCACGCGATACGGATAGCGTAACTGTTTTGTTTGTTTTGTTGATGATATCGCAATTTAGGTTATGGTTTTTGTTTGCTTTGTGTGTTATTATTAAAACTTATGTATATATAGATCCGTATCAAGCTGTAACGCGGATAATTACTGGGTTATTCAATTATTTTTCTGTAGTACTACCTTCAAGTGGATTCAAAATGTGTTTGCTAAAGAAAGTCGTCAAAAACTTCCTCAGAAATAGTATTAAAGACAAAATACATTTTTATCACAAACATCATTTTTATCATACAAGAACAAAGAAAAAAATTACAAAAACAGAAAATATCAAAACAGTTTCAAATGAACTTTATTTCTCAGATAGAACTGTATCAGTATTTACGTAAGAAACAATTTATTTGAGAATTAAAATACAACTACATTGCTTTATTTTTATATAAAAAAACATGCCCTAAAGCTTATTATTCCGAGAAATAATAAGTAAACATATATATCCAATTATTTTCCTAGAAAATAACGAATAACATGTCGAAATTACGGGGAGGACAAAACCTATTGTAGACAGTATTATTATAAATGCATTTGGAAATAATAGTATCCCAAACATAGCCAATAACTTTGCTGATAATTTTACTAATAATATCAAAAACATTGTGCCGAACTGCAATACACAATTATTAAATAAAAAATCTTATACTGATTATGCTAACGTTACCTGTAGGTATCAACCAACTTCTGCTAAAACAGTAATTAATGAAATTAAAGCATTAAGCAACCACAAAGCACCAGGTATAGATGGCATTAGAGCACAGGACATAAAATTGATCGCTTCTGAAATTGCGGACGTAATTGCTCACTTTATTAACACCTCTGTAAAACAGGGTATATATCCTAATGACCTAAAGAGGGGTATAGTTAGACCCATTCATAAGAAAGGTAACCATAATGAGTATGGCAACTATCGTCCAATAACAATACTTTCTGTTATAGATAAAATAGTAGAAAAGGCAATATCAAAACAAATACATACGTTTTATAAAAAAAATAACATTATTACTGACAAACAATTTGGTTTTCAAGCGGGGAAAAGTGCCACTCAATTGCTCTCAAAATTTACAGATAATGTTTACAACCACCTAAATGACAAAAACCACGTACTAATAGTATTCATTGATTACAGTAGTGCTTTTGACACCCTGAGACATGATACCCTAATTGACAAACTCAACGATTGTGGCATAAGAGGTCATCTCAGCGAGTGGTGTCAAGACTATATCAGAGACAGGTCGTATTTAGTTAAGATTGGTGATGACTTTAGTAGGAAGGTTATGGTTCAGGAGGGCACCGCGCAGGGTTCAGTACTTGGCCCTCTGCACTACATAACTTACGTTAATGACGTTGTCAATGTCGTCACTAACTGTGAAATCTATCAATTTGCTGACGATACTTGTCTTGTATCTGTAAATAAAAACACAGACCTAGCCGCAAGAAACCTACAATTAGATTTTACCACACTTTGTAAATGGTCGCACGATGCTGGACTTGTACTTAACGCGGAGAAAACCAAACTAATGTACGTAAGTTCAAGTCAAAACTGTCACTATAACATCCCCAAGATTATAGCACATAGTCACGTGTGTCTACATAACAATTATCAAAACTGTAACTGCGCAATTATAGAACTTGTAAGGAAACATAAATATCTCGGATTGGTAATTGACGATCGATTCAAATGGATTGATCATATTAACACCGTGTGTGATAAACTGCGAGCTATGTTGGCCAAATTTTGTATAGTAAAACAACAAATACCATATTACACTATACTAGAATTATATAAAGCTCTTGGAGAAGCAACTATTTATTACGGTTTAAGTAGTTATGGAAGGACTTATAAATCGCATCTAGATCTAATATATAGTTTGCAGATACGTATATTAAAATCTATCGTGCCTGCTAAAAATAAAAAATAATTTTGAAGGAGACATAAACCAGCTCTTCTACCATTGCAAAATACTACCCATACATGAACAGGTTAAGTATATATTACTTAAAGAAAACTTTTTTAATAAGAATTACCTAAATATTGTTCAGCACAAAAAGAAAACACGCAGTGCATCTAGAATAACATATACGTTACCTAGCTACTGTAATCTTTACGGAAAACAAAGTCTACAATATCAAACACCTAAATTAATTAATGATCTACCTATGAATATAAAAACCCAAATAACAGAAACAAATATAAAATATAAATTAAAAAACTATTTCCTATCTAAATTAGTATTAGATATTAAAAAATAAAAATATATAATTTAAATTATCGTAATATATTCGTAATGTTCGCCCGTATGTTTTCTGCATTCCGATATCGCTCATGCCGTATCGAAACTTGGTTAAAAGTATTATAGTCTACCTTCTTAATGTTTAATTTTATTTTATAGTATTGTATAGTATACCCTACATATTTGAGAACACGATGATGGATCTCAGTGTACGGAAAAATCTAAAATGATTTATGTTACACTGTTAGCTTTAAGTTAATATTAAGAAACACTATGTATTTTTTTTTATAAATAAATAAAAATAAGTGAGTTAAGAATTATCATAAATGAGTTAATTCTTAGAATCAAAGTAGAATAAGTCTTGTACAATATAACTTTTTCCAAATATTGGTACCTCAATCGGATAAAAAAAAAAAAAAAAAAAAAATCAAAATTGTTTATTGTTTCAAATTATTTTAGTAACATAATAGTATTGAGGCCATCCCAGTAAGTAATTAAAAAATACTTGTGTTGGGATGTCTCGCTCTTGCCCTTAATTAGCCAAGTAATTTGTAACAATCAATTTCTGTTATATAATAATAAAAAATTAAACAAAATGAAAAGAAAAATTTACCTATTTAGTAGCTAACAAGCAAAAATCTATTAGTGTGTGTGTGTGTGTGTGTGTGTGTGTTTGTTTGTGTGGGTGTGTGTGTGTTTGCGTTGAATGTAATAGTAAAATAAGAAGAGTACCTAAGGTGCAATAATTAGGTCACTCTGATTAAAATGTGTTCCGTTTCCTCATATGTAAGTGTTTTTAGCCACTCAGTTATTACGTTCTTGCATAGGTATAATACCTTGGGATGAAAAAATAGTTTTGCATTTATCTTATTGTAAATGTAGGCTGATTGAGTTACATACTGCCGTCTTGCAAAGACTGTGCAGACTCTAGGAGAGTGAGCCACAATATCATTCCGTCTTCTGTTTTGGTTTTCCGGGTTAAATGGAATAGATTTATGTAGGTATAGGGTTATATTTAGAAAATATAACTTCCTAATTGTTAATAAACCACTAATTTTATATAAATTATCTGTGCTGTATCTAAATGGTTTAAAATACATTACCTTTAAGAGTGACCTTTGAGCTCGTTCCAGATCAAGAAATTTAGTTTTGGTGGCTCCTTCCCAGACTGGTATGCAGTATGTAATAACTGTTTGCGCCAACGCAATATAGATACTCTTTAGTAGTGCCGGAGACATTACATGACGTAGAGTTTTAAAAATATATATTAATTTCCTAATACGTGACATTACAACCGTGATTTGTGGGTGCCACGATAGACGATCATCAATAACGACACCAAGGTATCTTAGGGAGATAGCTCGGGTGATAACTTGGCAGTTGCAGTTGTTATTACGGAATTTACCAGCACATTCATGAATCCCAATCCCAAAATCATCACCTGGCTTAGATCTTTGACTGGGTGAAAAGCAGATATAATTAGTTTTAGTGACGTTTAGAGTTAGGAGATTAGTTTTTAACCAGCTGCTTATAATAGTTAACCCATGTTCAGCAGTGTGTCGCACATTTTCCCATGTTACTCCGGAGAATACAACAGCCGTGTCATCCGCATAGGAGAAGATCTTCCCACCGCTAGTTTCTAGGTTACACAGATCGTTGATATACACTAGGAACAGCGTCGGGCCGAGCACACTTCCCTGTGGGACTCCAAAAACAATGCTTTCTTCATCACTATATGAATTTCCGATTTTTACTTGCTGCTTCCTACCCCGGAGATAACTGTCGAAGAGAGAGAGAGCCGTACCTCTTATCCCAATAGCCTCGAGTCTCTGCACAAGGATAGGCACCGAGACGGTGTCAAATGCTTTTTTGAGGTCTAGGAACACTGTTACGCATTTGTATCCTTTATCTACCCTCTCTACAATTTCAGACGTCAATGCCGTAACAGCGTCCTGTGTTGAAAGTCCTTGCCTAAAGCCAAATTGGGAAGTGGATAGAATATTGTATCTGTTCAAATAACTTACTATTCTTTTATTTATAATTTTTTCTAAGATTTTTGAGATGGATGGTAATACAGAAATAGGCCGATAATTGTTGACGTCGTTCGTGTCCCCACCCTTGTGCACAGGCGTAATTAAGGAGCGTTTTAAAGCATCAGGAAATACTCCAATTTTGAAGCACAGATTGGTTAACTGGCAAATGAGTGGAACTATAAAGTCTCTGGATAGTTTGAGGAATTTTATAGGTATGCCGTCCCACCCTGTCGCACTTTCCGAATTTAGAGCCATGAGTGTTAGATCCACTTCTTTCAGATCAGTATCCAACAACACAAATGAGGTAGTCTGAGAGTGGATGTGTGGAGTTATTGCTAGTCTAAGCGATCCGACCTGTGCCATGACTTCTTCAGCTAATGTTTTGCCAATTGTCACAAAAAATTGATTTACTCTATTTAACGAATTTAGAGGATGCGGGGTAATTTGAAGAAGATGTACATTAGTTTGTTTGGGTTTTTTGAAATGTGTTATGTTATTTATGTTGCGCCATAGGATTTTAGGATTCCTCATTGAACATGCAATTTGTTTCTTGTGATATTGCCTTTTTAGTTTCTTAATCAGATTTGAACAAAAAGTACGGTACCGTTTGTAGGTTATTTTGATGATTATGTTATAGGGGTATTTTCTAGTCTGCATTTGTAATTTATTTCTAAACCTGATACATCTTAGGGCCCCTGCTGTAATCCATGGCTTTAGTGAATGTTTGGAGTTGGATACCGAAGACCGAGAGGATAATTTATGAATAAGTATTTTTTAACACAATATCTGATTGCTTGTAAGTTGTTTAAGTTAAGTTACTCTTATTTTAATATAATACCTCAAATTGGTACTTTGAATATAAAGTGTTTTATATTTTACTAGCTGTTGCCCGCGGCTCCGCCCGCGTGAATGTCGGTTATCGCTGCAAAAAGTAGCCTATGTATTATTCCAGACCATAATCTATCTATGTGCCAAATTTCATCCAGATCCGTTCAGTAGTTTTTACGTGAAAGTGTAACAAACATCTATCCATCCATCCATCCATTCTTACAAACTTTCACATTTATAATATTAGTAAGGATATTACAATGTGACTCTTTGGAAAGTCATCTACAGCAAAGACATAACAGCGATCTATTTCAAATTTCATAAGCATTTGGACTTCATGCTATTAAGTTAAAATATAGTTAATCATTAACAGCTTCATCTTCTAGGAACTGAGCTGCAGACATAAATTGGTAAAACAAACAAGGGATAAAAATACATCTGTATAATACCTCAAGCATACACCACAAAAACAATAAAATAGTTTTCATGTACATATACAAATCTTAGTAAGTAATAACAACTACCAAACATCGTAAATATTGCCTGTAATTGTCCTTTTATGAACACATCTCACTAAATCCGTACGATAAACAATCTTCTACGTATTATGTATGACATAATTACCATGCTCAGCAGCTTTTATTAAATGACGAAATTATTTTATGTCCCTATATGAGTACATTACCAAACACTGATTTTATTTTACTTGAATTTTGCAAAAGGCTGTCAGTAAAATTATTTTGAAAATAAAAATAAGTGTCAAATGTTTTCTCTGCTTATTTTTGAACCAACGCCGTTAAAAAAACATATTTTTATCTGAAGGCAAGGCGAGACAATTTACTTTTCATCGAAGCTTTTCATTGTATTTTTATACCTTTATAGATTCGGTTAAATAAATTACAAGATAGAAAAAGTAGTCATTTATTTTTATTTAGAAAACCAACAGCTATATACAGAAGATTTATCAATTCAAGTTAAGAGTTTTTTTTTCCTTTTTTAATAAGTGTGAATATATTAGGTATATTATATATATATGAGTAAAGAGATATAAAGCCAATTACAAACAGTACCTGGCATTTCCGGCGTTTCAGTAATCAAAATACATCATACAAGATTGACTGGCATTAAAGATAGCGATCGTTACCGCTAAATACTTTTTTGTTGGCGGCAGATCAAACTACTTACTTACTAATACTATACAGATTATCAGTTATGATCATTTCGTTTTTAAAACCTCATTTAGAAGTTTTAAAACGAAATGATTTTTTATACTGCAAATAAATACAGTTTACAGCCAAACTTATTTCTAGCTGCATTTAATTTTAAAAGTCTGTGGTAAACGACCTTCCAAAGAAAATCCTCAAAAATCTCGAGATCAGTTACAGCAACGGAGTGGAATTTTAACGATATCCTACTTATGTTTGCTTCAACGAAATCTCACCCTTATAGACATTTATTATTATGATGAATACTGCAACCAAGTACGTTGACATTTTAGTACTAAAGTCGTGAAAATTTATTCATGAAACTAGTTTCATTGTTTTGAGAAACTCATTAAAACCAAATTTGGAACATTAAAGTAGATATGACATTAATAACATACACTTCAAACAATTCTTTGCAATACTATATGATGTATGAATCATGTACGAATGAATCATAATAATGCTTACACCAGCCGTTATTTTTATTTAAATAAGGCATTTTTCCAGTTTGCAGAAAAAGGCAATTATTTAGTACTGACTACATCAGTATACGATGTATTTTCTTTTAATTCTCATGAATCGCATTACTATTTGTAACTAAAGTTTTTTTTTATAAACAATATTAATATTCATTTATTTTCTGTTCACAAAGGGTTACAAAGTATGTGTACAAGGTCAGTCAGGTTATAATCCTTTGTGAGAGACTGGAGTCCGTACTAGGAGAATCCTGTGTGACGGATCACCAGGCCCCCACCTCGGAAAATACATACTATTATATGTATAGTGACATTATTATGCTATGTATGGCGTTAAGAGTTTTACTACAATTATTTTTTTGAGCTAAACGAGAAAAAATCAGTAATAATTAATAGAAAACAAAAAAAAACTTCACAATTTTATTCATCATAAGGTGTGTGTGTGTGTGTTTATATCGCGAGCATTTTTTGACGAGCCTTTCTTCGCCAACATCTGAAACCGACCGTTCAAATTGAAAATTCTACTGTATTCATTTCCAACCGAAGAAATGAAAATCATAAACGTATGTATTTTACCACACACACGCATATTATTATTTGCCTTTGATGAGTAAATTTTATTTGCAGCATTATAACTATAAAAGTTCCTGCACTTTAGATAGATCGTCGTCAAACTAGCTTGTCATTTTAAAACAAATTTGTCTAGAGAATTTACGTTGTAAAACAACATTTTCTTTGCTTTTTTGTATTTTTTTAGAATACCAATATTTTAGATAATACATACATATGTTTAAAAATCACTTTACTATTGAATAAAAATATTTAAAAATATAAAAAAGACATCGAGTCAAAAACATGAGCATTAGAATATTATTGTGGTAAATCCACTACCAATCCAAAACATTCAGAACCAGTGTCAACTTGTCCGTTGAGATTGGCCGCCTTGAAAATTGAAACAAAAAAGGCACAAAAGCATTAACAATATAACAAAGCACTAGAACATTGGAACAGTAAGTCATTTTAATACCATACGGTCTGTAGTGCGCAGCCAACTAAACCTTAACTTTTTTGATCATACTTAGTACCTAGATTATCTTCTGTTCAAGGTATGACATATTCTAGTCGCTTAGTGTGTTGTGTGTTGTTTTGATGCTATTCGTGAAAACCTGTAATTGGCATTATGTTTCATAACTTAAATATAAATTATTTTTTATGTAGCTGTCGGTTTTCCAAATATAAATGAATAAATCCTTACTAATATTATAAATGTGAAAGTTTGTAAGAATGGATGGATGGATGTTTGTTACTCTTTCACGTAAAAACTACTGAACGGATCTGGATGAAATTTGGCACACAGATAGATTATGGTCTGGAATAACACTACTACTTTTTGCAGCGATAACCGACATCCACGCGGGCGGGGCCGCGGGCAACAGCTAGTAATCTATAAATCAATATTAACATTCAGGAGAGAATACCACTTACTCTAATTTAGTCCCTGCATCCGAGTCGTCTTCGGAATATCAAGTAGTCTATATAATTGGTTCGTGGATATCAAATACAATTATTTTTAATAATTGAAACTGTATGACAGTATGATTGTACTCGTTTCTCATCACATTGGAAACTATTTTAGTCTGTTCCTTTATAATTTTAGATAAGTTTAATTATAATAATACTATTGGTGGCCCTGTAGTTGAAATTCGAACATTATTAATTCTATTGTTTAAATTTGAACGTTATTAAGATTCTTTTATAAAAGAGTTTTAAAAGGCATGTCAGCTGCAAGAAATACGTATGGGTTCGACTGCTGAAAAAGATCAGAATACGACATTCGGTGTATGATTGTAAACAATTAATGTTCCATTATAGTTACAATTCACTTATTTTTACATTTAATTTGTATTTTTCTCCTCTACCTCACTAGGTTTGCTAGTAGAAAACTTAATCTTGAGTTATGCTCACCAAAATGCTCTTATTATAATTAATTTGCAATTCTGTAACTATGTACAATACAGAATTTAAGAATAGTTTGTTTTAATTGGAGATATTTGTAAAACATAATATATAAATAAAATTTACCGCTCTAAACTATTACACATCTCACGTTAACTCGTTCACGCAATATGCTGACTAAACTTTTGCTCCTCGTATATTAATACTTATACATTTAAAAACAAAGCTGTTTTAAAGACAAAGGAAAACATAATAATTACCAAGTTGACTGAGTCATTATACTACTTTAATATTTTTTTTTATTTAAAATTTATTAAAACATCAAAACACAATCGCAGGCACGCCACAGGAGTTTTAATTGACTTTTTGATTTAATCAACATTTATTAGTTACAAACACAAAGTTGAGTCATTTCTACCGACGACGAATGTCATAACGCAAATAAGAAAGCAGAAGTTCCACAGAAATAAAGTGACTCAAGATAGTGACAGAAATAACAATAAATTTATATTTAAATTAAGTAATTGTTTTTGAGGTCATTCACACCACAAACACATTGAAACTTCACCAAAGCAGAGAATTCTGTCTTAACAAAGTGTAATTCTAAAAACCTATTATAAAGATATTAAATGCGTTATGCTATATGATGACACAAATGGTGACTAATACTGGAATGGTAACGATCGATATATAATTACACCTGTAGGTAGGTCATCCATGAAGCGGCTAGAATAAAAAAAATCTCAGTATACCCGCTACATCTAATTAGATGTAGAAAATAGAAATTGTATATTATTATCTTTATTCACTTAGTGTAAAAGGGTGTTTTTATAGTTAATAATTGTAGGGAAATATCCCAGTATGTATAATAATTATGGTATTTATGTAGGTATTTAATAAAGTAAATTTTGTAAGTCGATATTTCAGCTTGTCGCCTAGTCTATAAAAGTTTATGCTATGACATTTATGTTTCCTGTTTTAATGCATATTTTTACCCTAGGGTTTTAGGGCTATCTGAAATTAAATCTCAATCAAATATGTTTATTTTCTTGTTTTACGATAATAAGTGCAAGATTTATAAAATACTAGTGTTTAATTCAAAATATTAAAAAATTATAGATAAAACCATTTTGTTATTATAAAAGTCTTAAGTCAGACTTTAAAGTTTTGAAATCATCATTTGCTGATTTTTGCATTTTTTTAAAGGTCGTTTAGCTGCTTTTAGGTTTGGCAATGTTGGCTAAACTGCAACTCATACAGTTAGCTTAAGACATAAACCCACTAAGTATTTAGCATAGCTTGAGGGTAAACCAGTTTTATTTCATATAAACCCAGAAAAGGTTATAGTAAATAAATAAATATATTAGAAAATCAGCAAACAAACATGTTACCGTAATTTTAAAGAAATCTCAAAGACACGTGCGACTTGAATTTCTGTTTTATTTTTCTCCGTGAGCAATAAAACACGCAACAGAAAAAACCTCAGCGCTATGCATTACGTATTCAAAAGAAAAAATACAAAGTTATAAAGTATGTTATACAATTTCTCTTGTTATTTGCAACAGGAAAATGAGTCTCTTCTGGCATACAATTCAGAAAAACAATTTGTCCGATCTTATTTAGTAGAGAAGAGACTTGCTTATACAACGTTTACTCCTCATAAATGTTGATTGATGACTTTATGTTGACGTATTATTATGACTATCATCATTTGCTCGTCTCGTTTGTGCATTAATGAAATGATGGCGTATAGTCGTTTAGCTAGTCGACTTGATTCTGATTGATGATTGAATGGAAACGTTCTTTTTTAAGTAAATAGGTAAGTAAGTTACGTTACGACAGCAATTAGTGACGAGTTTTTTATGGACACTATAATTCAAGAATGACCCTTAGCTGTAATGATGGACTATGTAGTCCTTGCATATCTTTACGATTACCATTTATTTGTACCTAAAAAAAGATTTTCGTACAAAGCGTGTAAGCAGTAAAAATAGCCTATATGAAAGATTGCAATAGCAAGATCGTTAATATTTAGTAATACCAGAGTAATTTTGTGTTATAAGTAATATTGGGATAAGTAAAAAGGTTATTTGAAAATCAGTTTTGCTTAAATGAGCACTGAAGACCTATACTGACATACAGGAATACAATAATATCATTGTGTATAGTTATTTGCACAAAACTGGTTTTTTTAAACGACTTTTTTCATTTTTCTTTTGCACTTTGCCAGGTATTACCAGTAAAACAGTATATCGCACATAATAATTATGTAGATAATTATAACACTTACGTTTTCCACATTTGTCATTGTAGTTGCTGATGGGTACGTCGGCGTGACACTGACACGTCTTATGCACGTCGTCGCACACCGAATCCGAAAAGTGGCAGTCCGCATTGACCGAGCACTGGTCGCCGTACAGGCCACGTCTTAGTGAGTCTGTAAGAGAAATAACACTATTGAAGAACGGATTGAAGAAGATAATAATAATGATTATTGTGTCATTTTTGATTAGTTACAAAAACAAATGCAGTTGACGTGACGTATTTCAATTTAGTATTGCATTTATGCTCATAAGTTGAGAAATATTTTTTTATATATATTCCACTACTGGGTATGGGTCTCCTCTGTCAAGAGAGTAAAAATACACTAACCAAATGCTGGCTGGTAATTCAGACAGGCCTTTGTAATTCTTTCTAAGACATGAGATGTCTTCCTTCACCATCAGCAGATGATGAATAATTGATCGTATAAATTCTACAAACTGAAATTCACATTGGTATTACCAGTTGGGATTGATCTCACACCTCGTATGCTCCTTGTCTGTTACTTTCCACCAAGCTACCTTTAATTCAGCTTTCTATAATTCATTAACAATTACTGACTATTTGCATAGCGAAATAGTAATTAGGGTACCCGCAATATGTATTCCTGAACATTTATCTTTCTCTTTGTCTCAGAATGAACAATGCATTACCGCCAAGATCGCATCATCAATCTACTACCTACCTCGTTTAGCTAAAGATGAATTTTACTCAAGTGTAATGATATAAGCACAAAGGTACACAATGATCCATTCTCCCAATTGTTTACCCTTTAATTCCTTAGAGAAATAATAGTAGCGTTGCTGAACAGTATAGTTTTGATTAAGCAAGTTAGTTATATTTATGAACGGAGTTACTATCCTCTTGTATGTAAGAGCTTTTAGGTTTTTTTGTTTTAGTCTAGACTATGTTTTTTTTAGGCTGTGTTCGTTTTCATTTTTTAACAACATAGCATTGTGTTGTACATGGATGCTGTTTACTCTTATTAAGTCTTGGAAAATACCTTTGAACGCCCAGCGCAGTGGTAGAAAATTTTAAACCTACCTGATAATAAAAATGTTATTTTTTATTAAATAAAGTTACAATCAACTCATAAAATTCAACTTTTTATGAACATTATTATTTCAATCGTGACTTAAAAAATAACTTATTTATAAGAACTCAATTAGGCTCCAATATAGGCCCTTGAGGTACACCACTTCCAATCACTAGGCCTAGCAACCCAGTAGGGAAATTAAGTGTAAGTTTTATTACTAGCATTATTGAGGGTAATTGTTGCGTTCAGTGACTGCAATGCGGTTCATTGCACCTAGCTTATTGATTACACGTAGGCACGGCAAGGGAGCTCATTGCACTTCACTTGTCATTAGTAGGAAAATTATTTTAAATTTATTCATAGAAGAATTTTAAAGTGGGGAATTTATGTAGTTGGTAGAAATCAGATAAAAGCGGTTTTTTTATTCTGTTTAATATTTTTCATAACTGTTATTGAATCATTTTATAAGGTTTGATTATTTCATTGTTGGTTTGTTTGACTCCTGCCGCAGTTGCGTTAAGACACCGCACTCATGTCTTACTTAAATACTTAGTTGTTAAATTACTTTGTTCAATTATTACGAGTTATTCATTTTTACGAACAATATGAGTGTTAGTTTCTTCAACAATATAAGAAAACGGTATATATTTACCTATTTATACCTACTATATGGTTTAAATACACAATACGGTATCAGAATAATGTTTATAATCATGATTTGAAAGCTGTTCGGTACGAATAATAAACTAATTAATTAAAATGTTAAAGCGATTCCCCGTATTTCAATATTCGACAATATTATTATCAGGTTCATTAATTGATATTGAAATTCAGAGAACATATTTTAATGTGAGCTGAATTTTAAATTAAATATGAGGCAACAATTTACGTGTAAAACCCCACGAGTGAAATTAAATACAAATGGAACGTGTCGGCCCTCATCAAAACATTTTGGATTTATTTTAATGCAGATACTGAAATTTTACAGAGATTGAATTTTGCAATTAAAATAAAAATTCATTGAAGTATATTTTTGTGTAATAATAACGATGTTTTGTTTAATTATGTATTGATGAATGATGTGTGAGAAATAATTTATTTGATTATTCTGTTTGTATCGCATTGTTACTATACTATGAATTGTATTTATTTTAATTATTTGTTTTGTTTGTTTTTTATCTTTCGTACGCAATTGACGCTAGTAATTCATAAAATTGTTACACTTAAAAAATATATTTAAAATGATTTTTTTTTCTACCATCTTCACCAATAAATCTAATCAAATAAATAACATATATACAGAAGGCTATAAAACCAAAATTGAGGTACCTAATAATTTTTGAGTTACAATAATAAATTAAACAAAAGAAGTGCATGAAGGTATGACCAAGAAAGAGATTGTTTTATAAATCAAAAATACAGACAAAATAAAAATATAAAAGTCAATCGCAAAAGCTTAGTAATAACATTATCAACTGCTAAAAACGAACCATTGAATCTAATGCACTATTAACAATTACATTAAACGTTCCACAAGTCGTTGCCCTGATTGAAGCACTACAATTATTGTCTGAACAGTAAGCTTGATGTAATCACTATTACTTAGTGGAAAGTACCAATGAACAACAACGGGCAATAAAAATGGAATGAAAGTTTTTAGAATTCTTTTGTGTTTAAATAGTTGCTATTTCAAAACATTTCTTTGCTTTCAGAAAAAGGCTAGATGAAAACAAATTTCAGTCAATATCAAAGACAGGTACGAAAATAAATTGGCATATACTGTGAGGCTGTTTTATTTGGGAACAATAAAATTGTTATGTTTACAAAAATAGAAAGGGATAAGTCAAACTCATTTCAATTCGATCAAATAGGTACTGATGAATATAATAATATTATGTTGGGATCTGATAATCGCGATCTCATAAACTCTTTATTGGTGTACATACATAATATTATAGATAAATTACATCCAGACACAGAACAACTAAATCTTTGTATGCCAAACACACAATCATTTGGTGACGAGGTTTAGAAGCTTTAACATGCTGGGCAAAGATGCTAGAAAAACTATATTTCACAACGTTAACTTTGGCGAAAATATAAATTTAATATACAACATTTCAGCACGGAATGTCAACGTGAGCTAGTATTTGCTCTGTGCTCGTAGAGTATGCAATATTGTTGGTAGGGGTAAACTAACCGGTAGATGTGAGCTCTGCGGAGCTGAGCTGTGGCGAGCTGAGCGCTACGAGCGTCGCGAGCGCGGCGAGCGAGGCCGCCGCCCGCATAGAGCGCTCGCATCGCATGCCGCTCACAACATGTGCGTCACATGCCAATGAAGTGCCTGAGGACAAAGAGAAACACATCATTACATTAAAGCTATAATAAGAGCCTTTTGAAAAATAGACAATCTTAAAGGTATAGTTTAGTTTTTATTAACTACTAGTGGCCCGCCCCGACTTCGCCCAGGTTTATTAATTTCCTGACAATAACAAACGAAAAAAATTTATTAGCGAAATCGGTTTAGCTGTTCTCGACTTTTCTTAGCAACACATTCAGCGATTCATTATTATATATTAACTATATAGTTCAAGGAGTATATAAGTAGCACAATCTAAGGATCTCAAAGAGTTGAGAGTTTTTTTAACTCTGCGGTAGTAGTAGTATCAATGTCAATCTTAAAATCATTTTTAGGAAAACGTTTATTGGTATGCATACAGCCTTCCACCTAACCTGCCTCTTGGTAGACAAAAGGCGAGGCACTATATAAAATATATAATATAGAATACACTATATAATATTTAATAGAATATTCACATCGTCATGGGAACACAATGAGATTACAACGCAACCCTATTATATTTTCTTCTTGACTGAATTTCTTTTATACTACACCACTCCATCATATTTGTTAGTTTATTCCTTATTTGCAAGTTTCAAGCTCAATGTTCATATATAAAGTTCGGAGATTTCACTTCGTGTTAGGCATCTGACTTTGCATCTGCCACCGGCACGTGAGCGTTAATTTCAAGCAAACTCCGCCATTTTGAAAGTTTCTTTGAAAATATTGTTGTTGGAACTGGATCAATAAAACCGAGTTAAAACTCGTCGTTTAGATTACAAATAACCTTGAAAATAATTTGTTACAGTATCAACAGGGGACCTATTATTTGGAAGTTTTCTTAAATAATTTGTAATTGCACATAATATCCTTACTAATATTATAAATGTGAAAGTTTGTAAGATGGATGGATGGATGTTTGTTACTCTTTCACGTAAAAACTACTGAACGGATCTTGATGAAATTAGCACAGAGATAGATTATGGTCTGAAATAACACTAACTTTATTATGTACCTACCAAAAACTTATATGTGTGGTGTAAACTGTGAATTTAAGTTGGTAATAAATAAATAAATAGGCTACTTTTTGCAGCAATAACCGACATCCACGCGGGCAGAGCCGCGGGCAACAGCTAGTAAATAATTTATTTTGAATATTTATTTGAATGTTAGCAACCTATTTAGTCCTATTTCTGGTCACGTCTTTTCTCTTCTATCAAGAGAGCTAAAAGGCTTTGTCGTACCATGTCATACAAGGCTTATTATTATATTATTTTATATTAGTGGCTCGTCCCGGCTTCGCACGGGTGGACGTTTATCCCGTATTTTAATAAAATAAAACCTATGTTACCCGCTGATAATATAGCTTCCTAATGGTGAAAGAATTTTTAAAATCGGTCAAGCAGTTTTTGAGTTTATTCGTCACACAAAATTACAAATATCTTTCCTCTATAATATTAGTGTAGATTATTATTTTAAACCTAAAACAATATAAAATCTCTAACAAAAGAGAAAACGAAAACAATATAATTTTTCATCAACACATTACTTAACATTTTATTTTATTACAAAAGTAAACTTCATCCGTACTTTTATCTTAGCAAAATAGACACGACACTATTCAGCCACATTTTTTCCAACAAAACGGAAAACGGAAGGACTTCCAAAAGGGACTCGTAAATAATTATGTCTGTATCCTTTCACATACACTGTAAGACAACAGATTCCATCTCAGGAACCCTTGTCTAAACAACAGCTACATTACGTAGGAACAATAACTGGTCACTTTATCCTATACTTTGTACGATTTTGTTTTGAATATTCTGTAATCTAGGGTCAGCAAACAACTTGGAGTAGGTACTTGGTAGAATCTACTTAAGATAGGCCTTCAAAAATATAAATATGTTCTGCAAAAATATTCCTTCGCAATGGTAAGCAGCCTATGCTCGAAAATTATTCACATGTAGCTGTCCCTGAAATATGTAACACCAGGTTTTCTTGCTATGGACAGCCCGTAGGAAACTGCATCCCTGAATGGACACTGGAGATACATAGTCCCTCAGGTCTTCAATCGTCCTTTATGCATAAATATTTTTTACGACTCCCAGGGCAATCTATAACACGAACCTAGTATTGAAAGTTTTTGAGCACATTCTTCTTTAGTCTTATAAACTATTTTATCCATTATTTATTTTATATCACTTCTCTTTGGTTTATATTTTTGCGACAATGTTTCAGCATTCTTCTTCTATAATATTTCTACTAAGTTAAGACAAGATAAATTCTGTTTGTTAACATGGTTTTCAATGTAAATCGATGAGTCATGCTAAGCGTTGCTATAGGATTTCTTCGTTAATCATTATGATACAATAGATTAACTGCTATGTAATGCTAATTCAATGAATAACGTTGGACAGTTATCAAAAAGTAATTCGCTTCATTACTAATACTGTACTCGTTAGGTCCTAGAAACCGTGTCCTAGAAAGTGAGATATAACTATACATACATTGAGACACAAAAATCATTGCGTACAATAAAAGCTTGAAGCGTTACAAAAGAAAACGAATTTATTTATACAAATGACACAGGAAAACCCGTCGTAACGGTTTAGAAAAAGTCATACGTAATTACATTTTGACTGCCTCGGTGGTCCAGTGGCCGCATTATGCGACTGCTGTGCACGAGGTTGTGGGTTCGGTTCCTACACAGGACAAAACTTTGTGTGACTCACAAAGAATTTTTCTGAGTCTGGGTGTAATTTGTGTCCGTTAATTGTATGTTTGTAAAGTCCCCCGCGACACAGAGCTTGTTCTTAAGTGCGGGAGTTGTCTTTTTAAAAGAAAATAAAGAATAAAAAAAAACATACAAAGGAAATAGAAAACAATAACAATATGAGAAGAACCTGAAGCAAAAAAAATTAACGTCTTTTAAAAGAGTGTAATGAGGTAATTCATGACTCAAATCTTCTTATATGAAAGCAATGTTAGTATAATAGAAAAAGCAAATTAAAATTTAAAAAGTTCTTCAGCTATTCGTTCATTGAATAAAAATAGGAAAAAATGAGAGAAAAATGAACGATCTCGGTAGTTGGACTTATTACCGACATTAATCATCATCTATAAGGGATCAAATACCATCTCGACAACGGTCAAATCCCCAGCTTAAAGAACTTTTGGAAAATTCGATCCTTGTACTTTATGAGGATAAAGCCCTGTGTCATTTTATTACGTTTTTATTTGTCGCTTGTTTTTGCTTAGTTTGGTTATTTATGTCTCAAACTCAAACTCAAAATTCATTTATTCATTTAGGTTACAAAGTAACACTTATGAAGGTCATAAATTGTGAATAAACCAGAAAGATGATGTCAGCAAAATTTTCCTACGGCTAGTTCGCTGACGTGGAGCCTTGAGAAGAACTAGCAAGAAACTCAGGCGACTCTTTTTAATCGCCGGATAGTTACAATCTTTTGTAAAATACAAGTATGATATAGCATGCAAGCTGATGCAATCAAAACACGATACTAACAATATTGATAAAATATGATAATCGTACTGGTCGTGCGAGAAAAAAAAAACTAAAGTATGGTGTTAAAGTCTGCTTCAATTTACATATTGCTATTAAAGAATAATGCAATATGTGAATAGTGACAATTTTTATTGTAAAATTTAACGTTTAAGTACTGCTACTAAATAAATAAACAACGAAAAAAAAAGTACAGAATTATCACTAGAATTCACAATGTGCCTCACGTCACAAATTAGAAGTTATGTACTAAGCTGATTTATTCTAAATTAAACAAACAACTATATAATGCAACTAATTCCAAGACTTTTTGTCGTTCAAATAATCATTTATTGTATAATAGCCCTTTCCTATGAAATGATTTTTAATAGTAGGTTTGTAATTTGTGTAAGGGCAAATTCATTATCTCTTTCGGTAATTTGTTAAAAAAGCGTATACCGAGTCCTACAAAAGAATTATGTACTTTGTGTAAGCGATGGTACGTGCCAACTAACTTATGTTTGTTTCTAGTATTTACTGAATGAATATCACTGTTCTTAGTATATAGTTCAATATTCTGTTTAACAAACAAAATATTCGCAAATATATATTGTGATGCAACTGTTAAAATACCTATTTCTTTAAAACGTTCTCTAAGAGAAACTCGTGAGCCTAGATTGTAAATTGAGCGTACAGCTCGTTTCTGAATTATGAAAATGGTTTCAATATCAGCAGCCTTGCCCCACAGCAATATGCCGTAGGACATGACGCTGTGAAAATAACTAAAGTAAACTAATCTAGCCGTATCTTCATCCGTAAGTTGTCTTACTTTACTAACTGCAAAAGCCGCAGAGCTAAGCTTTCCTGCGAGGCATGATATATGGGCTCCCCACTGAAGTTTACGATCTAAAATTAAACCCAAAAAAACTGTAGACTCAACAAGTGAAATAGCTTCATTATTTAGACTCAAATTAGTAGTAACACTTCTTACGTTAGGCATGGTAAATTTAATGCATTTAGTTTTTTTTTAATTTAACAGTAGATTGTTTGATGTGAACCAGTCCAGGACTTGTGCGAGAGAACCATTTACGACATCAAAGTTACTTTCTTTACGGTCAATTTTAAAGAGAAGTGATGTATCATCTGCAAATAGCACTATGTCGCACAAATCCTGTACAAAGAAAGGTAAATCATTTACATACACTAAGAAGAGAAAAGGACCTAGAATTGAACCCTGGGGCACGCCCATTGCTATAGGTAATCCAGATCTTTAAAATTCTTATAATGCCTTAACTTGTGAATTCCAATACTAGAATTAGTATTGGAATTCAATTGCTTGTTTATTGTAGAATAAATGAACATTTATTCTACAATAAACAAGCATGGCAGTTTTAGGACATTGATCATTTTGTGTGGGACCCACAGCGAACAAAAACAAAATGATGTCAGATTGATACATACATACATCTAGATTATAATGGATATATATTATATAGATCGCAATCGCATTTTCTCGTTACTTTTAATCTGCTATATACAAATTAATAATAGTTTCATCTATAAAAGCCGTGGGTGCGTGAAATTCTTCTAGATACCTAGCATAAGATAAAATACTTGATCTTTGGCACAGCGCTAGAACAACCCCTGCCAAAATCAAAATTCTACTTTCTCACACACATCTAGCAAGCTCATGAATAAAATTCTAAGCGACCTTATTAGTCAGCCTATTTTCGTAGAAACATAGCAAGGGCAGTTGCGATAACCCTTAGAAGGCAAACGACCCTTTAACCAGTGGCGCTGAATAAAACTTGAATGATCTTAATCTTTTGCACTAGTGAACTTGCTTGGTCAAAAAACTTGCTTGTTGGAATCTAAATAGAGTAGTTAAAAGCCTTTACGGATAAAGAGCTATATTAGATTTTGTTGCTTTTAGTTTCAAATATTTCACGTAGTTTATATTACGTAGTATATGAAATTTCCATGAGACTTTTTGGTAAAAAATCCTTATCATCATCTCAGTAGAAAATAGCCACTGCAGGACAAACGCCTTCCTGAGGATTTTTAGAGACATGATTGCATCAGTCATATCGTATAAAATCGACGTATAGCTTATTCAATTTCAAGTTTACAGTCGGTAATAAAATCTGTGCGCTGTTATTGCGAAATATAAAACCAGACAGTTATACAGTATTGGTATTGGTATTGGTATGTCGGGCTGGTTTCCGCAACTCCGCGTTCAGCTCGCGTATTTTGCGTCCGGGTGGCAGTTATACAGTATGTTTATCTGGTTTTATATCTCACTAGCTTTTACCCGCGACTTCGTCCGCATAAGTTTTTTTGTTTTCTCCCGGCTGTAAGTCCCCCTGCAACAATGTCCCACTATCGTGTTCCAGTCCTCAACTTCACATCAAAATTTGTTCAAAAGCAACCTAAGCTACATAATGGATAGCTCCGAATGTTTCCTTAGTAAATATAAAAAGTAAATAATGTAAATCGGTTTAAAATACTACTAACTACCTACCTGCCAACCCCCGATGTTAGACAGTGTGACATCCGCAACATCGTCTGCGTAGGAAGTACTAACTTAATGTAAGTAGTATAATAATGTAGGAAGCTAAAAATAAGAGGCCTTATTACTGTAGTACATTTTTGTAAACTATGTTCTTTGTTTTTCCCTCTCTGGCCAACACATGGAGATTCTGTGGACTTGAAACACGTGAGCAAGCCACGTATAATTGTCCGTGAGAAAACCACAACAAACAACTCTTTTCTTAATTAATGCCGGCTACTTTTAATGTTTGCCCCTGAGCTTTATTTATCGTCATAGCGAATGCGATTTTCAGCGAAAACTGTAATCTCTCAAACTGGAATGGCAAATCTGTCGGAATTATGGGTATACGGGGGATTAAAACGTTCTCTCCTTTTGCCATTCCAGTCATAATGATTGCTTTTACAATATTGCGACCGAGGTGTGTTACTTGCAACCGTGTGCCATTACACAGTCTTGGTGCATCTAAATTCCGCATCAAAAGGACAGGAACGCCTACTTTCAGCCTCAGTTTGTGTGAAGGTACTCCTGACAGTTCTAAAGAATTAAGAAATTCTACAGGGTATGATGTTACTTGTTCAGTATCCATTACAGTGTCTACAGAGAGAAACTCAACAATATCACCTTCCACGCGTGACATAATTTGCTCGTTTATCTGTCCCACCATTTCATTCGTCGGCGCTAAAATTGCTCTTTCACATAACCATTCTCTATTCCTCATATTAGTTAGCAGTTCGCTATAGACGAAGTTATTTAGATCATCTGGATTATGCACAACATTGCAGAATTCACGATCCAATGTAATCATGCCATTACCATCCTTTGCCGTACGATCTTCTCCAATTTTAAGAAGAGCAGCAGCATATTGTCCACATTGTACATCATTGTGTAGTTGCACTCTCATATTTGTAGACAGACTAAACGTTTTTACGTGCACCCATAACGTTGACGCATTTAAACACGCATTTATTTCATCTGCAGGGGTGCCTTTAGTGATAACCGGCAAAGTCTGTCTAAAATCGCCCGCTAAAAGTACCACCATCCCCCCATGATATTTGGATTACTCTTGATGTCTTTCAAAGTCCGATCTAGAGCTTCAATTGCTCTTTTATGGGACATAGTACACTCATCCCAAACTAATAATTTACATTGCTGCAACATACGCCTACGCTCGCTGTTTTTACTTATATTACAGACTGGCATTTCTTCATGGGCTAAGTTTAATGGCAGTTTAAGCACCGAATGTGCCGTTCGACCACCATTGAGCAGAGTGGCGGCTATTCCGGAAGAGGCAACTGCTACAGCAATTCCTTTATCTTTTCGTATTTGCGCTAAAAGCAAGTTTAAAAGAAAGGTTTTTCCCGTGCCTCCGGGAGCATCCAACAATTTCTGTGGTGTAGGTAATTAGATTTTATCTGTATGTAATGTAACAGTCAGTTGAATAAAAAATCGTATACAAATCAGATCAATAGTTTTGGCGTAATGTGATTCTAGACAGAGTTTTAATGTTGTAGATAGGTAGCTGTGTATAGGTTCCTGTGGGAATGAGATATTTTCCCGAAGTAAAAAGTAGTCTGAATTTTGGTACCTTCCTACCCTATAAGTTAAGTAGTGTGATGGAATGTCGCTAAGTTCCGATCCAAGTAAAACTGTTAAATAAAGACAATTGCATCAAAATTGTATCATAAATTCCCTAAATTATGGCGCCTACCGACCCTCTAAGTTAGAAAAGTGATCAAATACTAACTTGAAGTCTTAGTAACACTCAGTTAAAAAATAAAACATCAAAATCATTTCAGTAGCTTTGGCGACATGCGCTTCTTGACACGATCACGCTAGATTTCCGCGGGAATGAGGTATTTTCCCGCCGTAAAAAGTAGCCTGTGTCCGTGCCTAGGATCCTATCTTTATATTAACCAAGTCTTATAAAAATCCGTTCAGACGTTAAGGCGTGAATGAGGTAAACTTTTAAAACAAACGATTAAAAATCACTAACTTAATTAGTTTTCTGCCTAGTGCCTACGCCTTAAGTATGATGACGTGATCATTTTGATCTTATATCCTTTTCTAAGTTACTATCTATCACCTAACTAAATTTCATCAAAATCCGTTCAGCCGTTTAGGCATGATAGAGCAAAACTCCCAGCAAAAACCATAAAAAAATCACTAACTCAATTCAGTTTTCTGCCTACTGCCTACGCCTTAAGTACGATGACGTGATCATTTTGATCTTATATCCGTTTTTAGGTAACCATCTATTACCTTACTAAATTTCATCAAAATCTGTTCAGCCGTTTAGACGTGAAAGAGCAAAAGTCCCAACAAAAACGACTAAAAATCACTAACTCAATTTAGTTATCTGCCTACTGCCTACCCCCTAAGAACGATGGCGTGATTATTTATAGCCTATGACCATTTCTAGGTTATCATCTATCACCATACCAAATTTCATAAAAATCCGTTCAGCCATTTAGGCGTGAAAGAGTAACAGACAGACAGACAGACAGACAGACAGACAGAGTTACTTTCGCATTTATAATATTAGTATGGATTACGTGTATGAATAGTTTAAGACCGTAGCGCGTAGCTTTCTTAGTGATAATGATTATACTTTGAAGAAATACCTGACATGAATTTCTTTTATGGTTATTGCTGCTTTGAGCTCCAATTAGTTTTTATTCGGATCATCTGGATCTGACATTATCTAAACATGAAATACAAAAAGACTAAAAATTAAATAGACATTGAAAAGGTTTTTTGTAGAAGATACTTCAGGGTTGATGAATTTTATGTGTTTTTTGAAGAAGTGTGTTTTTACCAGTAGTAGATATTTAACTAATCAGTCTGTAATTGTTTGTAACTTTTTTATCACTAATTTTGTAAAAGTATATGATGATACATTATATTAAACTACTGTTAATGGAATATGAGTATGAGATACATAAAATCCAACAAGTATCAAGAAATATATTACTGACGCTTTACACATTAACCCAGATCCAAAAACATCAAAAAATGATCTAAAACTGCAGCATTACACAAAGTTCAAGTAAAATGCGCAACACTTACTTACTGTCACCGCATAGTACAGTAATAATCTCAATGTCAGCTGTATTGGCATATCGCCATGTGACGTCATTGTCTAGACTCAAATCCAAATCACTAGATTATGCCCCAGAAATACTCACTAGCCTTATTTCTTTGATGTCCTCCTAACTGGTTGGTTTCGGTCACCTTGGCAAAGGCCAGACTCCTGTGCGGGAGATATTATAGTGCATAGGAGTGATCGCCACCATAAGGGCACTCTTTATTCCCTAAATTTTTCAGTCGAACATGACCGGAGAGAAATCAAGCGTAGTTGTCTCAAGAGTGGTATGAATGTTATTTAACGCAACTTAATATTCTTCAACAACGACTTTTACCGTGTGGTAAACATAGTTATATAGTATCACTGAGTTTGTGTTTAGTGCAATAGTTTTGAAATATTAAAATCACGGACACAAAAGACACGCAGACATTAAATCTCATAGGTTTGCTCACAGTGGTATAAGGCGAAATGATTCAAACCCGAAATGAATTCTAGGAATCTGAAAACCCATGTTTGTTAATCAAATTGAGAATCGCAAAATAGATGCAACCCGCCCTGAATTCAAAGAGTTGCTTAGTTCCTATTTTTGTCAATTTAAATGAATTCAGATAAAGGCTGAAATGTATCTATTTGCATCACAATCGATAGTGACCCATTTTGCATTTCCCTTTATCTATAAACACACCAGAGAGTTACTAACTTGTACGGGGAAATGAGGTGACATCTTGCCTACAGTTAACTGTATTTAAATTAAATCTTCTCTTTCAACTACGTTTGATACGATAAGTTAAATAGAATTTGTAGGTAGAAATTCTTGGTCGTTTATATTAAGAGCTTTGTTTACGCTGTACAAACTTTGTTTTATATTACCGTCATTGATCCAGTTAGGAAAGTTGTACATAATTACATTATTGTTTGATAAATTAGTATACTTAAAAACTTCATCATGGTCTTTACGTTTGCTGCAGACGATTGATGATGCAAGATCTAAGATAAATCTACTACTAGGTGAGTGAACAGGCCGATGCTGACCGAGGATGAGGACTGAGGAGAAAAAAATCCGGCCGATATTTATCTAAATTGTAAAGCATTATAAAAGTGCCGATAAAAAAATCTAAAGTAAAGTGAGTTTAGTAAAATCAATGACTAATTTCATTATAAAATGAGTAAATTCCTTGCAAATATAACATTAACACGGACTACCGTAATTATTAATATACTTAGAACTACATTAGTTTCCTATAGCTGATGACAAAATAACACGCTATGTTTTCTTATAAAGTTTTATGATGTCATTGAAGAAAATAGGTATGACGATCGATTTATATCTAAATTCGGATTGATGTCGTATTGAACTAGAGTTGAAGAATAAAGAGAGCATCTGAGTTTGAGCACACATTTGTATATTAATGTCCATCGCAATTGGCGAGATATGGTGGCAGACTACGTAGCAGCACAATTGATGGTAGGTGGTAATTGCCGCCTATACCAACAGTCTAGCTGTGTTTCTTAGCTATGCATACTAAAGAAACACAAGCCAGCCGCTGCCTACCGTAAAGAAGAAGGCAGAAGGAAGTAAGAAGAGGAAAAAAGAAGGGGACCGAAAAGATGAATATAAATAAACTTCTGGCGCTTTACGCTTACTAAACGAAACCCAAAAATACGGATACTTCACGTCAATACATAATAGGCTTCTCACCAATTTCTGATAATTAGGCCGATTCGACACATAGATTATTTGTTTGATATTTCTGACCGACTTTTTGTAGGATGTGCGCGTGTGCGCTATGGAAATAAGTACGTTCTATTTTTCTCCCCAAAAAAAAAGTCCGATTACATTGGACGTGGGCAGGCAGCCATAACGTTACTTGGTATACATAACCCTGGTTGAGCCAGCCAATTCATGCTGGCATTATATGATGCCAGCAAAAGTTCTATAGGTTCTGGCGGTCAATCATATCAACGGAGATTCCGTTGCCATTGACCGCCAGAACCGAAATTGGTCGAAAGGACTGTAACGAATAAATTCAAAAACAAAGGGATCGATTTTCAAAATTCTTTCACTAATAGAATGCTACATTATAACTGATTAACATGGGCTTTTTTAAAAATAAGGGAGCCCTAATTAAACTAAACAAAAGTTTACCTGAGTAAAAGTTCCACTTGAGAGAAATCTTAAAAAATATATTTTTAGTTTTAAAAGCAAATGTCTTGTGATGTAAAAAGCAATATTACTTAGGTATATTTTTGTTACAAATGTAAGTGTGTTGTTCACTTTCAAATCTACCAAACAGCCGCAGTTCTCCGCGACACAGGGCTGGTTCACTAGTGCAGAAATTCTCTTAAAAAAATAGTTTCGCGTGAAAGACATTCCTCGCACTTAATTTAAATCCATACCAAATTTATAAATTCAGCCTTTTCATATTTTTGCTTCAATTGGTATGTGTGAAGCACTTATAGGTTAAGCACTTGCTGTTCGGTAAACGATCAGCGGGTTAACCGTATAGGTGGGTGACCGTATAGTGGTATTTCATCTGAGCGTCTTCGTGTTTCGGAGGGCACGTTAAAAGTCGGTCCCGACTGTTACGAGTCGTTAGATCACGACAGAGGCATAAATATAGGCGATCTAAATAACTCTGTCGCCAGTAGGCTCCAAACCAAACGATAAGAAGAAGAAGAATTGGTATATATCAGGTCCAAAAAGCTAAATTAATATTAAAATATAAATTATTCGAAGGCATAATTAATTTATGACACAAAGCCTATTTAATTTAGAAATAAATGAAACCAGCTGTGAACAATACAGTCAAGTTCGTTTTACGAGTTAAGTTTTTACAAAGAGCTAACAGGATTCGATTTGGTACCGACTTTGGCCGCCTTATTATTTTGACTTTAACTTTGAATTTCTATTGTTCACGTTCTCACGTTTTATGGGTGACTTATAATTGCACAAACTTGTGCTATTATTTTTGGTTTAACGCTTTTATATACGGGTAATAAAAAAAACTTATTTACAAAATACAACTAACATACATTATGCGATAGTGAAGCACAAAATGAAGTCTTGTAATGTAAATAAGAAGTTCGTTGTGATGTAAGTAAGATTTTATTTTCATGAATATGTCAAAATTTATTTTCTAAATAATTATTATCTTCTCTAGCTGCAAATACAGTGTTATCCACTTCTTTTGCCGATAATTAGTGGCTTACTGTCAGATAAATATGGGCGATCTCAATAACTTTGTCACCAGGTTGGCCTGGCCACTAACCTAACGATAAAAAGAAGAAGACTGTTAGATACATCTTAGTGATCGTTTGCAGCTTAAAAGTGTTTTAAAAGAACATAAGACTACAAAATATACCAATACGGTTTTTTTAAAAGTTAATAGCTCGAAATGGTTTTTAAAAACATACCCATAAAGTTAAAATTAAAAAAAAAAAAAATTACTCAGTTACATTACATAAAAATTATAATTATTGTTAAGAAAGAGGGGGATCTCATAATACAAGCATTATTTTGCTTAAAATAAGGTCTCAAACACAATGTAAACATGAATTGTAACTAATTGTGACAATAAACTATTTTGTATTTTCTTATTGTATTTTTCTAAAAATATCATTATAAACGAGATATTTGTTGTAAACATGAACATTCAATTTCACAACAACAAATTTCCGTTTCACCAAACTTCTACAAACCAAACAGCTATTCATGATACGATATTTACAAGATTATCTAACATAGATTTGTTCTCGGTGAAAACACGGAAATTGCTGCACTCATTGCTTATCGAGAACTTGGCACATTTTTCAAGAAAATATTTTTGATAAAATATTCTTCGTGCAATTTATCATTATAACTCGTTATTTTCGAATTGAACGATATCAATATTTTAGGGAAGTCGCTATGATTTATGTTGGTTTAATTGCAGAGAACATTATCGTTATTATTAATAATATAATTCAGAACATTATATACAATGTCAGGTTTTAACATGTACTGTAATTATATTGATGTTACCTTTTTTCGTATGGGACTTTTAAAGCATTGTATTTTTTATATAAAATATGGTGTCTAATATTGAGCTTTCAGATTAGGCAAAGTGGGAAAACATGACTGGTGAACCTGAGTTCACCAGTCATGTTTTCCCACTTGTGCTATATGCAAGTACCCACAAAAACATGGAAGCAAAACTGAACGCCACTCAGTATGAAGACACAATCTATATGCATAAGCATGTGCTATAATATAGCACATGCTTATAGATTGTGTATGTATTTCGCATAGCATGAGTACTGTGACGTTTAACATTTTACGATAAAAATTAAGGAATAAATTTGAATCAATCTCTATTGATTTGGCGAATTCAATGATCAGGAACTCTAGGTAACCTGATCATCGTATTCAATCAAACCAATAAACCGACTTCAAGAAGCTAAAAATAACTGAATACGGATTGAAGTCGGTGCTAGGTTCATCCTGCCACCTAATACTTAGTTAGTTACTTTTAGCCTTTTGAAGTCGGTTTATGTTTTTATTTTTTTCTACTTTTAGTGACAAAATAAAAGAAAAAAAAATGAAATAAAAACATTGTCAATACCTATTCCATTTGAGGGTTGCCTTCGATTTCCATGGGATTCTATTATCAGATCCTGACTTGGTACCAATAGGACCTCAAGATAAGAAGAATAATTTTGAGTATCGGTCCACAAATGGGGGAGAAATCGATGAACATACATAAAAACATATACTCCTCCTTTTTTGAAGTCGGTTAATAAATATAATTTTCATTGATATTTATTATCAAAAAATGTCAAACGTCACATGCTATTTAAAAAATACACTTAATACTAACACGTTGTACGTAATGTAATGTTGCCAATATAAACAGACGAATGAACTCTAGACTATTACGTAAAGTTCATTCATCTCCAGCTTCGAGTACGTAGATTAACCATCTGCATACGTTGCGACACGTTTATACTAAATTAACTTAATACAGAACATTTTTAATGAGTAATTGGCAGAAAGATGACGAAATTATTCAACAAATTGGTGACTTTAACAGCTTCAAAAGTTTAAATTTAAAAATAAAAGTAAGGTTTTAGAATTTTATCAGCTGGTTGCTAGAAGACTTGAATAATGCTAAGTGGTGTAGTTAGAAAGGTCAGCAGAAGACTGCGATAGGCTAGGATAACGATGTTTATTTTTTTAGCAGTTTCTTTCACCTGTTTTCATTAAATTCGAGTTCACGAACATAATATATATGTTTCACGAATTCATAAGAAAAGAATATGTTTCACGAAATTAAAGTACACCTAGACTTAAAACAAACTATGTGTATGTGGGGCAGAAAAATATTTCCCCCGTGTAGAAACCATCGAAAACTCGTTTCGGTGTTCGTTATAAATTAAGTGGCCACCTAATCCACTATACCTCAAAAATTACGCTACAAAATTACAAGCAAAAGAATTTCCACTGCGTTCATTAAATACATTTCCCTTTATTATGTTGTAAAATATGCATAAAAATGTAAAAGCCGGTTGGGATCCATTAATTATATTCATTAACCGTAATTTTTTGCAATTATAGTACGTTGCCCTTTCTCCGAGGGTGAATAAGGCAATCTTTATCTCAAAGCCGCTACCAAGTGAAAATTTGAATGAAATTGAAGAAAGGAGGGATTCTTAGTATGATGGATGCTTGCGTTAGATACATGAGGAAACTTAAAGTTATATTTTATTTAAAAATACATTTTGGCGTTCTAGAACTGAACGCTTAAAAGTATTTATTAGATTATTCGAAGTTAGTCGAGCCAAGTCTAAAGTTAATCGCTCATTGTTCTTGTTAAAAGAATCGATATATTAATAAGCGAAGGGTAAATTTCAGATTCATTTTTGATAACAGTGAAATTCAGCACATTTAAAATTTATTTAACTGTGCTGTCTGTCGATCGAGAAAGAGGGACGGAGCTATTCACGCTATATAGCTCCGTCCTTTTTCCCGCTCGAACTACTAACGTTTTAACACACCACAATCTACTTTAGGCTCGTATTTATAAACGCACTAGCTTTTACCCGCGACTTCGTCCGCATAAGTTTTTTTGTTTTCTCCCGGCTGTAAGTCCCCCTGCAACAATGTCCCACTATCGTGTTCCAGTCCTCAACTTCACATCAAAATTTGTTCAAAAGCAACCTAAGCTACATAATGGATAGCTCCGAATGTTTCCTTAGTAAATATAAAAAGTAAATAATGTAAATCGGTTTAAAATACTACTTAAATATTAGACAGGGTTAGACAGTGTGACATCCGCAACATCGTCTGCGTAGGAAGTACTAACTTAATGTAAGTAGTATAATAATGTAGGAAGCTAAAAATAAGAGGCCTTATTACTGTAGTACATTTTTGTAAACTATGTTCTTTGTTTTTCCCTCTCTGGCCAACACATGGAGATTCTGTGGACTTGAAACACGTGAGCAAGCCACGTATAATTGTCCGTGAGAAAAACAACTCTTTTCTAAATTAATGCCGGCTACTTTTAATGTTTGCCCCTGAGCTTTATTTATCATCATAGCGAATGCGATTTTCAGCGGAAACTGTAATCTCTTAAACTGGAATGGCAAATCTGTCGGAATTATGGGTATACGGGGGACTAAAACGTTCTCTCCTTTTGCCATTCCAGTCATAATGATTGGTTTTACAATATTGCGACCGAGGTGTGTTACTTGCAACCGTGTGCCATTACACAGTCTTGGTGCATCTAAATTCCGCATCAAAAGGACAGGAACGCCTACTTTCAGCCTCAGTTTGTGTGAAGGTACTCCCGACAGTTCTAAAGAATTAAGAAATTCTACAGGGTATGATGTTACTTGTTCAGTATCCATTACAGTGTCTACAGAGAGAAACTCAACAATATCACCTTCCACGCGTGACATAATTTGCTCGTTTATCTGTCCCACCATTTCATTCGTCGGCGCTAAAATTGCTCTTTCACATAACCATTCTCTATTCCTCATATTAGTTATCAGTTCGCTATAGACGAAGTTATTTAAATCATCTGGATTATGCACAACATTGCAGAATTCACGATCCAATGTAATCATGCCATTACCATCCTTTGCCGTACGATCTTCTCCAATTTTAAGAAGAGCAGCAGCATATTGTCCAGATTGTACATCATTGTGTAGTTGCACTCTCATATTTGTAGACAGACTAAACGTTTTTACGTGCACCCATAACGTTGACGCTTTTAAACACGCATTTATTTCATCTGCAGGGGTGCCTTTAGTGATAACCAGCAAAGTCTGTCTAAAATCGCCCGCTAAATGTACCACCATCCCCCCCATGATATTTGGATTACTCTTGATGTCTTTCAAAGTCCGATCTAGAGCTTCAATTGCTCTTTTATGGGACATAGTACACTCATCCCAAACTAATAATGTACATTGCTGCAACATACGTCTACGCTCGCTGTTTTTACTTATATTACAGACTGGCATTTCTTCATGGGCTAAGTTTAATGGCAGTTTAAGCACCGAATGTGCCGTTCGACCACCGGATTTGCGCTAAAAGCAAGTTTAAAAGAAAGGTTTTTCCCGTGCCTCCGGGAGCATCCAACAATTTCTGTGGTGTAGGTAATTAGATTTTATCTGTATGTAATGTAACTGTCAGTTGAATAAAAAATCGTATACAAATCAGATCAATAGTTTTGGCGTAATGTGACTCTAGACAGAGTTTTAATGTTGTAGATAGGTAGCTGTGTATAGGTTCCTGTGGGAATGAGATATTTTCCCGAAGTAAAAAGTAGTCTGACTTTTGGTACCTTCCTACCCTATAAGTTAAGTAGTGTGATGGAATGTCGCTAAGTTCCGATCCAAGTAAAACTGTTAAATGAAGACAGTTGCATAAAAATGTTATCATAAATTCCCTAAATTATAGCGCCTACCGACCCTCTAAGTTAGAAAAGTGATCAAATACTAACTTGAAGTCTTAGTAACACTCAGTTAAAAAAAAAAAACATCAAAATCATTTCAGTAGCTATGGCGACATGCGCTTCTTGACACGATCACGCTAGATTTTCGCGGGAATGAGGTATTTTCCCGCCGTAAAAAGTAGCCTGTGTCCGTGCCTAGGATCCTATCTTTATATTAACCAAGTCTTATAAAAATCCGTTCAGACGTTAAGGCGTGAATGAGGTAAACTTTTAAAACAAACGATTAAAAATCACTAACTTAATTAGTTTTCTGCCTACTGCCTACGCCTTAAGTACGATGACGTGATCATTTTGATCTTATATCCTTTTCTAGGTTACTATCTATCACCTAACTAAATTTCATCAAAATCCGTTCAGCCGTTTAGGCATGATAGAGCAAAACTCCCAGCAAAAACCATAAAAAAATCACTAACTCAATTCAGTTTTCTGCCTACTGCCTACGCCTTAAGTACGATGACGTGATCATTTTGATCTTATATCCGTTTTTAGGTAACCATCTATTACCTTACTAAATTTCATCAAAATCTGTTCAGCCGTTTAGACGTGAAAGAGCAAAAGTCCCAACAAAAACGACTAAAAATCACTAACTCAATTTAGTTATCTGCCTACTGCCTACCCCCTAAGAACGATGGCGTGATTATTTATAGCCTATGACCATTTCTAGGTTATCATCTATCACCATACCAAATTTCATCAAAATCCGTTCAGCCGTTTAGGCGTGAAAGAGTAACAGACAGACAGACAGACAGACAGACAGACAGACAGAGTTACTTTCGCATTTATAATATTAGTATGGATCTACGCGTACCGTCTCTTTCTAACTACGGTCTCGGGCGCCTAGTTAGAAAGAGACAGGGTTTTAAGTGCGCGTACTCAATACCTGAGATGCGTTTATAAATACGAGCCTTAGTGTAACATAAAGAAGTAGGTTCAAAAGCCTATGATGGTACCTATAATGTTCTCCTAACCAAATGTTGGTCACAGCGAATAATCGAAGGAAATTTGCTAAAATGCACGAGGCATATTATAGTGCAAAAGTGTGTGTTAACACAGAAGCAGACTCTATCTGCGAGTGGGCAGGGGCAGTAGAGCCTCACCCGCACCCTCGGAGAGCCGCTCACTGCCGCCGCAAAAGTTTTTACGTCATTGTTTTATGATGAAGTATCATCCATAATGCCGTATGTATAGTATAATTATGGCCATCTGGAAATATTGATGAACAAAATTTGTAGTCCCAGTAAACACTATGAAGTTGCACTCGAGGTTGATTCGTTGAATAAACTATTGGCGTCACCACCCACTGGAATTATTTAAACTGCACCAGTGACTCCAAAGGAAGACGGAGGTGAACTACCAACTGAATTATTAAGAGTTTCCAATGAAACATAGAGGTACACTGTCTAAGACAGTTTTCTAGCAGTTCAAATAAAAACAGACCTGATGTCTGTTTTAACTGCTAGAAAACTGTCTTAGACAGTGTATCTTTATGTTTCATTTACACTGAACTGAATTCTAGTTAACAAAGAAATTCTAGAAAAAAGAAGAATACTGATTCTTCTTAGCGACTGTATATTCTAAGTAAATAAACGCAGAAAGAAGCGGATACAAAAATATTTGATGTTGTTATTTACAAGTCTCCAGCGCTCATTTAGGGATGTGTTTTGAAGAGATGTGTTCTTGATAGAGGAGAGGAGCCACGTGCCCAGCAGTGGAACATATATGCGTTGCTATTATTATATGATAGTACCAGTACATGAAAGGATTTTAAAGTTCATTTTTTGTGAATATTTTGATGTTTGATATAAGAACATTAAAACTCACTTACTGTAACGATTCCTAGGGTACAAACCTCAAATTGTGACCGTTGAAAGCTTCTCGGTAATGTTTTATTTAATGGTTATTCGATAACACGATAAAAGTCTGCAACCTTTTATAATCTGCACGCCTAAATCTTATTTTTATGAACACAGTTGGTAGTGCGCTGGGCCGGAACCCGAGAGGCGCAGGTTCGAGTCCTGCTCCGGGCTCGTCTTTTTCCACATTGCTTTAATATTTAAGTTTATTTTTATGAACTCTATTTTAAGGAACATAAGGTTTTGTTTTGTGATATAAAAGTTTTGTCAAAATTTTATTCGGTAGACAATATATTGGAAATTATAGTGACGGCTTTATAAATTGCGTTGAATACATATTATTATGTTGTAATCAGTGTTAGCCGATTGAGAAAGTAGCTAATGAAAGAAAAAGGTATTGTAACAAATGAGTTGTTACTTCGTTCCCGACCTGTAGTATCAATTAATTAATCAACTAATTAATATCTGATCTACCAACCCACATGTCAGGGGTCAGTGAGTGTGTGGATAAAGGGGTAAACTCTCTCTGCTTTATTGTAAAGGACCTATGCTCAAAAGTGGGACATAATTAGTATCAGGCGCTCATAGCTAGGTGCACTCGTTGTTCGGTAAACGATCAGTTAATCTACCACAGGCGTAGTAACCCTATAGATGTGACCGCATAATCTTTTTTCATCTGAGCGTTTTTGCGCTTTAAAAGGCACGTTAACAGTCCAGAGGCCTGAATATGGACTATCTTAACGCCCCTTGCTCAAAACAATGATGGAAAAGAGGTGTAAATGAAACCAATTTTTGTTGGCATTTATAGACAAATCACTGCCAAAATATACATTATTAATCTACAAGATGTGTTTGATAATATGATGTAGTCATAAATTTAATAATAATAATATATATAATATTTTCGGGACAACTCACACAACGCTATCTGATCCTAAACTAGGCAGAGCCTGTACTATGGTAACCAGACAACTGATAAACATACTTATATATTTCTAAATACATACATATTATAGATAAATTACACCCAGACACAGAACAAACATTCGTGCTCATCACACAAAGATTTGTCCTGGGTGGGAATCGAACCCAAATTGCATATTAATTCTAAATAATTTGTAAAAAAATTATCGAATCAGCTCCAAATTATTAAGATGTAACCACTTTATGACTTCAATTTTTAGAAAAAGAAAATTAAGTTTATGTTTAAATTTATATCTTGTATATTATGCTTCAGCGTATATTTGGATTATTGCCAACCCTAGGCCACTTAATAGTGAAGTAGAAGCTTAGCAAAGATGACACTTTCTAAGCCTCTATGACATTCAACAACAATCTGGATTGATAAAAGCTATAGGTTTAGTTACGTCGATAGACGTACTAACAGAATAGATACATAGACTGACTAACAGATTAAATATCAACATGATTTGGATACAAAAATATTTGATGTAGCTTTACATTAAAGATTTGTTATTTACCATTACTTTGTTATTTGTTTTTATTCTCTTTTTAATTCTTTTTTGTCGTTGTTAAAAAGACAACTCCCGCAATAGAGAACAAGCTCTGTGTCGCGGGGGGCTTACAAATATACATTACGGACACAAATTACACCTAGACTCAGAAACACTCTTTGTGGGTCACACAAAGTTTAGTCCTGTGTGGGAATCGAACCCACAGCCTCATGCACAGCAGGTGCATACTGCGGCCACGAAAGCAGTCAAATATTATTTATTTTATAAGAACAGTAAAAGTAAAACTAAATATATAAGACTAGCTTTTACCCGCGACTTCGTCCGCATAAGTTTTTTTGTTTTCTCCCGGCTGTAAGTCCCCCTGCAACAATGTCCCACTATCGTGTTCCAGCCCTCAACTTCACATCAAAATTTGTTCAAAAGCAACCTAAGCTACATAATGGATAGCTCCGAATGTTTCCTTAGTAAATATAAAAAGTAAATAATGTAAATCGGTTTAAAATACTACTAACTACCTACCTGCCAACCCCCGATGTTAGACAGTGTGACATCCGCAACATCGTCTGCGTAGGAAGTACTAACTTAATGTAAGTAGTATAATAATGTAGGAAGCTAAAAATAAGAGGCCTTATTACTGGAGTACATTTTTGTAAACTATGTTCTTTGTTTTTCCCTCTCTGGCCAACACATGGAGATTCTGTGGACTTGAAACACGTGAGCAAGCCACGTATCCGTAATCCGTGAGAAAAACAACTCTTTTCTAAATTAATGCCGGCTACTTATAATGTTTGCCTCTGAGCTTTATTTATCGTCATAGCGAATGCGATTTTCAGCGGAAACTGTAATCTCTTAAACTGGAATGGCAAATCTGTCGGAATTATGGGTATACGGGGGATTAAAACGTTCTCTCCTTTTGCCATTCCAGTCATAATGATTGCTTTTACAATATTGCGACCGAGGTGTGTTACTTGCAACCGTGTGCCATTACACAGTCTTGGTGCATCTAAATTCCGCATCAAAAGGACAGGAACGCCTACTTTCAGCCTCAGTTTGTGTGAAGGTACTCCCGACAGTTCTAAAGAATTAAGAAATTCTACAGGGTATGATGTTACTTGTTCAGTATCCATTACAGTGTCTACAGAGAGAAACTCAACAATATCACCTTGCACGCGTGACATAATTTGCTCGTTTATCTGTCCCACCATTTCATTCGTCGGCGCTAAAATTGCTCTTTCACATAACCATTCTCTATTCCTCATATTAGTTAGCAGTTCGCTATAGACGAAGTTATTTAGATCATCTGGATTATGCACAACATTGCAGAATTCACGATCCAATGTAATCATGCCATTACCATCCTTTGCCGTACGATCTTCTCCAATTTTAAGAAGAGCAGCAGCATATTGTCCAGATTGTACATCATTTGTGTATTTGCACTCTCATATTTGTAGACAGACTAAACGTTTTTACGTGCATCCATAACGTTGACGCTTTTAAACACGCATTTATTTCATCTGCAGGGGTGCCTTTAGTGATAACCGGCAAAGTCTGTCTAAAATCGCCCGCTAAAAGTACCACCATCCCCCCCATGATATTTGGATTACTCTTGATGTCTTTCAAAGTCCGATCTAGAGCTTCAATTGCTCTTTTATGGGACATAGTACACTCATCCCAAACTAATAATTTACATTGCTGCAACATACGTCTACGCTCGCTGTTTTTACTTATATTACAGACTGGCATTTCTTCATGGGCTAAGTTTAATGGCAGTTTAAGCACCGAATGTGCCGTTCGACCACCATTGAGCAGAGTGGCGGCTATTCCGGAAGAGGCAACTGTTACAGCAATTCCTTTATCTTTTCGGATTTGCGCAAGTTTAAAAGAAAGGTTTTTCCCGTGCCTCCGGGAGCATCCAACAATTTCTGTGGTGTAGGTAATTAGATTTTATGTGTATGTAATGTAACAGTCAGTTGAATAAAAAATCGTATACAAATCAGATCAATAGTTTTGGCGTAATGTGATTCTAGACAGAGTTTTAATGTTGTAGATAGATAGCTGTGTATAGGTTCCTGTGGGAATGAGATATTTTCCCGAAGTAGAAGTAGTCTGAATTTTGGTACCTTCCTACCCTATAAGTTAAGTAATGTGATGGAATGTCGCTAAGTTCCGATCCAAGTAAAACTGTTAAAAAAAGACAGTTGCATCAAAATTTTATCATAAATTCCCTAAATTATGGCGCCTACCGACCCTCTAAGTTAGAAAAGTGATCAAATACTAACTTGAAGTCTTAGTAACACTCAGTTAAAAAAAAAAAACATCAAAATCATTTCAGTAGCTATGGCGATGCGCTTCTTGACACGATCACGCTAGATTTCCGCGGGAATGAGGTATTTTCCCGCCGTAAAAAGTAGCCTGTGTCCGTGCCTAGGATCCTATCTTTATATTAACCAAGTCTTATAAAAATCCGTTCAGACGTTAAGGCGTGAATGAGGTAAACTTTTAAAACAAACGATTAAAAATCACTAACTTAATTAGTTTTCTGCCTACTGCCTACGCCTTAAGTACGATGACGTGATCATTTTGATCTTATATCCTTTTCTAGGTTACTATCTATCACCTAACTAAATTTCATCAAAATCCGTTCAGCCGTTTAGGCATGATAGAGCAAAACTCCCAGCAAAAACCATAAAAAAATCACTTACTCAATTCAGTTTTCTGCCTACTGCCTACGCCTTAAGTACGATGACGTGATCATTTTGATCTTATATCCGTTTTTAGGTAACCATCTATTACCTTACTAAATTTCATCAAAATCTGTTCAGCCGTTTAGACGTGAAAGAGCAAAAGTCCCAACAAAAACGACTAAAAATCACTAACTCAATTTAGTTATCTGCCTACTGCCTACCCCCTAAGAACGATGGCGTGATTATTTATAGCCTATGACCATTTCTAGGTTATCATCTATCACCATACCAAATTTTATCAAAATCCGTTCAGCCGTTTAGGCGTGAAAGAGTAACAGACAGACAGACAGACAGACAGACAGACAGACAGAGTTACTTTCGCATTTATAATATTAGTATGGATTAAAAAGAAGGTGAACGTCACAACCACAATATTTGTGAAGGTCAAATAACTGGCATATAAGATCGAAAATAGATATTGGAGGATGCTGTATCTACTTGAGCAACTCTCATAAATAAAATAAAAATAAAAAAACTGGCAAAAGCAGTGTGGGCAGGCCTCCAACAAGGTGGACCGACCTGGTAAAGGTCGTGGGCAACCGATGGACAAGGTCAGCTCAGGACCTAATTGGAAAGCCTTGGGTGAGTCCTATGTCCAGCAGTGAACGTCTTATGGCGTATGGCGTATGGCCTACGTGATGTTAAGCATTTACCGTAGGCTATGGACGCTTTTTTATACCAGGGATCTAAGATGGAGTATCCCCTGAATGAGCGCTAGAGACTCACACACACAGGAACACAAACCGATGTGTGTAGTTATATGACTGTGGTCTTCTGCAAGGTGGAGGTCCTTAACCAAGTCGGGCTTGCTCGCTAGGATGGTGCCCTACCTCTCTTAAATGTCATCAATAATAATAATAGCAATCCATATGTCCAACTGCTGGGCGCGAGTCTCCTCTCCTCTATGAAGAGAGAAAGAGGATTTAGGCTTTAATTCACACACGCCTTAAATGTCATATAACAAAAATAAAACTAATCCAATAAATAAGACACGTCGTAGATCCTTACTAATATTATAAATGTGAAAGTTTGTGAGAATGGATGGATGGATGGATGTTTGTTACTCTTTCACGTAAAAACTACTGAACGGATCTGGTTGAAATTTGGCACAGAGATAGATTATGGTCTGGAATAACACATAGGCTACTTTTTACAGCAATAACCGACATCCACGCGGGCCGAGCTGCGGGCAAAATCTAGTCATACATACATATATTTAGCCTCACTGCGTATTAAAGCAAGTTCTTGTTTTTAATTGCACTCACACATAAATACAAGTCATGACAATTACTAACCTAAACATACCACACAATTTATATGTAAACATGTATCTATTTTGATAACATAATATTTACTGACATTTAACATTCATTACCTTTATTTATACTCATCGTATTTACTTTATATTCTTTTCATAATTTCGTACGTATCACAACCTAGCTCCGCAATATTCCTCCAATGATAACACGCACATAAAAACATTGATACCGTATACACTAATTGGAAAAAGATTACAATTTACAAGGAAAAAGCTCATTATTTTAAGCTTTCGATACGTACAGAATTGGTAAAAACAACACACTTAGTAAAATCACTGTGGTATTTGAATATGTATCTATTACAGGGATACTTAAGGTAGACTTTCGTGAATCACTGACGACGCGTGACGCGACAATCGCGCCCCTCCGACGCTCAGACACTGACGCGACGCGAGTTGACGCGACAAAATGAACTCAGACATACCGATCTTTGAACTTCGAGAACAATTTACGTTATCTAATATTTCTGAAGAACATCTTAGTTAGATAACCTTACGGATGCATTAATTTAAGCAATCCTATGTTCTAGGGATGGGCACGGATTTCCTCTCCTCTATCAAGAGAGCTAAGTGTATTTAGGTCTTAGTTAGTTAGTTAGTTTGACGGGGCGTTATCCGCACTTGGCCGCTCAAGTGGGCCTTTGTACGTGACTTCCCTTCGGCTATTCCATCCAGCCCAACCTCCTCCAGAAAGCCAGCAAGCGGCCCAGATGGCCGCAGGCTTCTGGTAGAGATCCGTATTAAAACCCGTATTTGTATTTAGGTCTTAATCCACAAATGGTGGCCTCAAGTGTTTGGTAGATCAGACATGCCTTTAGAATTGAGTTTCCGCACGATGTTTTCCTTTACCGTTAGCGGTTGGTGAATCATTATATTAGTACATACTTACAAAGGATACATTCCACAATGGGATTTTTTTTAAATTACACTCTTAGGTGGCAAAAAAATGCCAACACCTAATGGTAAGCAGTTACCGTAGCCTATAGACGCTTGCAACGCCAGAGGTATCATTTGCGTGTAGCCGTCCCGAAAAAAAACACCAATGTTTTATGATGGAACCGTTTGTCCGCGTGGTAATTTGGAATATTTTCCCCGATTTTGCAACATATCTCACTACTGCTCTGCTCCTATATATATAGGCTATAGGATATTAGGGATATATATAACTCAGCGTAATGTTATAATAATAATAATCTTTATTAAGGAACGTATACAGTTGGTACAAGAACATACAATAAACGGAGATAGCTACAAAAGTGGAACACTGTGGCGTAGCTATCAACGCCCATCTCCAAAAGAAGTTAACATTATATCCCTATTATCATATATCCATACTAATATTATAAATGCGAAAGTAACTCTGTCTGTCTGTCTGTCTGTCTGTCTGTCTGTTACTCTTTCACGCCCAAACGGCTGAACGGATTTTGATGAAATTTGGTATGGTGATAGATGATAACCTAGAAATGGTCATAGGCTATAAATAATCACGCCATCGTTCTTAGGGGGTAGGCAGTAGGCAGATAACTAAATTGAGTTAGTGATTTTTAGTCGTTTTTGTTGGGACTTTTGCTCTTTCACGTCTAAACGGCTGAACAGATTTTGATGAAATTTAGTAAGGTAATAGATGGTTACCTAAAAACGGATATAAGATCAAAATGATCACGTTATCGTACTTAGGGGGTAGGAAGTAGGCAGAAAACTGAATTGAGTTAGTGATTTTTTTATAGTTTTTGCTGGGAGTTTTGCTCTATCATGCCTAAACGGCTGAACGGATTTTGATGAAATTTAGTTAGGTGATAGATAGTAACCTAGAAAAGGATATAAGATCAAAATGATCACGTCATCGTACTTAAGGCGTAGGCAGTAGGCAGAAAACTAATTAAGTTAGTGATTTTTAATCGTTTGTTTTAAAAGTTTACCTCATTCACGCCTTAACGTCTGAACGGATTTTTATAAGACTTGGTTAATATAAAGATAGGATCCTAGGCACGGACACAGGCAAGTAGCCTGTGTCCGTGCCTAGGATCCTATCTTTACGGCGGGAAAATACCTCATTCCCGCGGAAATCTAGCGTGATCGTGTCAAGAAGCGCATGACGCCATAGCTACTGAAATGATTTTGATGCTTTTTTTTTTTAACTGAGTGTTACTAAGACTTCAAGTTAGTATTTGATCACTTTTCTAACTTAGAGGGTCGGTAGGCGCCATAATTTAGGGAATTTATGATAAAATTTTGATGCAACTGTCTTTATTTAACAATTTTACTTGGATCGAAAGTTAGCGACATTTCATCACACTATTTAACTTATAGGGTAGGAAGGTACCAAAATTCAGACTACTTTTTACTTCGGGAAAACATCTCATGAGGGCAGACGTCGTCGTCGCACGTATGCGAATAATGAAATTTTTCTACGCATGCTTTTACACCATGTGCGCGAACCTACCTCTTTCAATGATCTAAAAAAATACAACACACAAGATTATCCTACATTTCGAGAGGCATGTGAGGCAAGAGGATTACTGGAGAATGACAACCATTGGGATGTGACACTGGAAGAAGCTGCTCAATGTAGATCAGCAGGCAAGATGAGAGAGCTATTTGTTGTATTAGTAGCGACATGTGGTCTTTCAAATCCTCAACAATTGTGGGATAAATACAAAAATGATATGACCGACGATATATTGCACAGATTACAAGAGCAAAATCCCAATGTCACGTACAGTGATTTAATTTACAATGAGGGTCTGACAAAAATTGATTGATTGACTAGGTTAAAACAATTTCTGGAAAGGATTTATCAGATTATGGAATGATCAGACCACAGAGAACCGAGGAAATCAGTAGCGATTTAATACGGGAACTAGATTACGATACTGCTTCCTTACAACAACAATTGACAGAGTCTGTTCCACGTTTAATCCCAGAACAAAGGTTAGTATTTGACAATGTTTTCAAAAAAATCGAAGATGGCGAAGGTGGTTTGTTATTTTTGGATGCTCCCGGAGGCACGGCAAAAACCTTTCTTTTAAACTTGCTTTTAGCGCAAATCCGAAAAGATAAAGGAATTGCTGTAGCAGTTGCCTCTTCCGGAATAGCCGCCACTCTGCTCAATGGTTTTTGCTATCATTGTTCGGAGTTCGGCACAGTAGACATCTGCCGTTATTGCTTGACCAGATCGGAGAAAGCTATAGCGAAGAATAACACCACGCTGAGACCACCAAACAGTTACTATTACCTTTTTATTGGTAAGCTTTGCTTTAGGACACTGTTGCGGCGTTTGACCTGGGACCAGCCATTGCATTTGTCGCTTACGGTTATCGTAAAGAATCCACTTTTTATCGCATGTCGCAATTCGATACAATATTCCTTAATTTCTGTATCGATTCAACAAGGCAGCACAAGTTTCAATACGCGTTTCTTTCTACAGATCAGTCAAAACATGAGGCTCCCATTTTTCATATTTTTTATTTTATTGATTTGTCGCAAATGAGTCAATATTGTTGGTAAAGCAACGTTAAACCATGCCGCTAGTTCCTGGATAGTTGGCTCGGATCGGCTTCCACCATCTCTTTAAATTCATTGTTATTCACCTTTGTGGGCGGTCTTCCACGTGGTTCGTTCTTCAAATCAAAGTTTCCATCACAAACGCGTTAAAACTAAAATCACACGGTGCGTTCCTCTCTCCAAACGCAACATTGATATTGCAAGCTGTTTTTGCCGCGTTAGTTCCGCGTTGGAACTCGTATTCTAGAAGTATCCATCTTTCTTGTCTAAGCTGAATAAAAAAAACAACTGAAAGTCGATAATCGTCTTGTGGTATATCTAACTCGAGAGTTTCTGGGCTTCGGCAGGTACGTAAAGTAATTGTAAAAATCCCGGTGATTACGATTGTAATAATCGTTAAGCTAGGTAGAGAAATCCTAGACGGCTTGACAATCAGTAGGTGGACCACTAGCCTACTCCCACCATCTACAATTGACTAGCGTGGTGAAGTATTTACCCAACCCCTCCCAATTTTAAAAAGGAATGTTATGTAATGTTAAGCAGTCATTTCATAAATTCTTAATGAAATGGAAGTGGTAGAATCCCATGAGCTGAACCATAGAAATAGCTGATGCATAAATTATGATAGCAGTGGCAGAAAATGTAAGAATTTTAGGCATACTCTATTGTATGTAAATTTTAAAAAAAAATCATAGCAACGTAAAATATGCCATGTCAACATACAATATAATTTTTAGTAACCAATCCCCACGTAAAATATTGTATGTATTACATAACACTTAATTTTTTATAATTCCGCAACGTAAATTGTTGTATGTGATTATACAATATTGTTGTAGGTTATTCTTAGCGACGTAAGATATTGTAAGTAATCTATACAACAGTTTAGGCTGGCTTTGTCAAAATAAAATAAAAAATTGAAAATTAAATGATACTGTTACATTTTGGAGACTTGAATTACAAAAACTTTCGGATTTATTATTTAATTATTTGGTTGAAGGACATATTCTGGTTTTCTATTGTTTTTTCCTAGCAAGTTTCGGTGGGTTCATCAGTATTATTTACCATATCACAGAGTTTTCGGCCTCTACTTTGTATTTTTGGTTTACGCTCAATTGTTTTCAAAAATAGCTAAATAATAATACTGTTAAAACATTAAAAACGTTCGATATTTATCGCAACCAGTGCGGCATCCACCCGATCGAGCGCCCCCGGGCAAGACTATTGTATGTCACACATACACGGCGCGAGCGCTCAACGATCCCCGGCCCCGACCCGCGTAAACAGTTGCATCGACCTGATGCAATGTTATACGCTGTGGTCATAATAATGATACAACTGTATACGTCTGAAAAGTACCCTAAATATGGCTATTTTTCAACTTTTTAAATTTTTAGTAGGTAAATATAGGTATAAAAAGACGATATAGCTAAAAAAAGCAAAATGTCAAAATTGTGGGTTACAATAACTTACGTGGGAGGTATCGTTATAGACATTCTGCCAAATTTGCCTAAAATGCTCAGGCATTTTCCCAACTCTAGTGGAACTATTACCGAAAGTGACAGATTAATAACAAAAAGAGGGATGGAGTAGCACTTCAACTTTTTGTATTTAAAAAAACTGTAAATTTTCGAGATTATTTTTAGTATTTTTTGATGATATACGTAAGGTTCTATTAGTATAGTAGGTAGTAAAATATGATTTAGTACCTATGTATAATAAATACTTATAATGAAGGGCATTCCCTTCATTCACAGACAGAAATTTCATGGAATTTTGTTTCGCAGAAAATGTTTCATATAATTTTTAAGCTACAGGGCCCAAATATTATATGAAACATTTTCTGCGAAACAGTATTTATATTTCGAATATTATTGTTTCAATGAACTTTAAAATGTCCATATTTCGAATATAATGGTTTCAATGGACAATTGACTTCAATTAAACATATTCGACATTGCAGAAACTTAATGAATTTAAAAATATTTGTTTTTATTTAACAAAATAATCAAACAGTAGAATTTTTAACGCATGCTGTATATTTTTCCATGGTATTTTATTTCAATAAATATGTAGAAATAGATACATTACGTATATATACATAGATTTTATTAATTATTAACATTCTATGAAATTTCTGTCTTCAAATGAAGGAACACCATATTCAGTCAGATTAATTAAGCAGTATAATTGGAAATATTAGATTAAAACACCTAAATTAATTTGCTAACTGTAAAATACGTTAGACTAAGTTAGAAATAGCTACTAGAAAATTAGGTTAGGTTGCAAACTGCGACTCCGTTAGATACGACTTGTTACCAGAAAAGAAAATAGTTGGTTAGGTTATAACTGCGGAGCCGTGAGAAACAACTTGTTACAAGAAAATTAAAAAGAAATCACCTCAGCCTGAGTAATTTTAAGAAAGATAGGGCACCATACTAGCGAGCAAGCCCGACTGGCGAAGGACCTCCACCTTACATAAGACCACAGCCAAATAACTACACACAGCAGTGTAGTTGGGTTCCTGTGTGTGAGTACAGGGTATTCAGCGCTCATATTGTGTTTTAAATGAACGTATTTGTATCCTAGGGATACTCGCATCTTAAGCGCTGGTGTAAAAAAAATGGGTTGGCAACACGCAAGTGATACCTCTGTTATTGCAAGCGTCCATAGGCTACGGTACCTGCTTAACATCAGGCGAGCTGTATACTTGTTTGCCAACCAAGTATTATAATATATATATATATATATATATATATATTTACTAGCGGACCTGGCAGACGTCCTACCCGGAAAATGTCCGGGTAGGACGACGTCTGCCAGGTCCGATATACCGACAGCAGCGCCACCGGGTCCAATTGTGAATCTGAACCATCCGTGACCCTACAAAATTTCATTAAAATCGATCCTGCCGTTTAGGAGTTCAGCGACATACACACATACAGAAGAATTATAGATATTTATTTATTTACTTATAGTTGATTAAACACAATAACACAATCGTAGTTATATTATATAATAGTTATTACCAAGAAAAATATTTTATCGAGTGATATTTTATGAAATTTTTAATTAAATATATATATTTACTAGTGGACCTGGCAGACGTCGTCCTGCCGGAAAAAGCTGAAATACCGACAGCAGCGCCACCTACCGGGTCCAATTGTGAATCTAAACCATCCAGGGCCCTACCCGAACACACACACAAAATTTCATCATAATCGGTCCACCCGTCTAGGAGGAGTTCAGTCACATACACACGCACACAAGAAATATATATATTAAGATAAATATGTATCTATGTATTTTGCCAATTGTCTACTCCATGCCTCCTGTGCTAAAATTCCTAAAAACTCAATAAAATATTTCTAATCACTTATTTGACAACGTCACACGGACGAAGGCGACGCGTAGCGGCCAGCCGTGGAAGCTAAGCCACGCCCACAAAACCACAATTTATTTTCGAGGTATCGCCTTAATTGTAGCAGGAAGTTGTATTTTAAAACACAAAGAAATATTATCTATTATTTTCCTTAATATAATAACATAATAACATTATTTATTATTCAAAGATTTACAATGACCTTTGCAGCTTTAACATTTGCGCGCCATATTTACGCGCCAGGCGCCAGTTTTATTTTTAGATTGTTTTTATTTATGCGCATTTGATACAGCAGAGCATAGTATACTATTTATGCGATTTGACGTTTACGATAATATCTAATATATAAAATTCTCGTGTCACGGTGTTTGTAATTAAAGTCCTCCGAAATGGCTCGACCGATTTTAGTGAAATTTTGTGTGCATATCGGTTAGGTCTGCGAATCGGACAACATCTATTTTTCATCCCCCTAAAAGTTAAGGGTGGTCCACCCCTATTTTTTTATCTTATATATAAAATTCTCGTGTCACGGTGTTTGTAATTAAACTCCTCTGAAATGGCCCGACCGATTTTCATGAAATTTTGTGTGCATATCGGTTAGGTCTGTGAATCGGACGACATCTATTTTTCATCCAATCTAAATCCTATACATATGTTTTCTATTTTATTTGATTCGACTACCGTTTATGCTAGGTACTTGTCTAGAGGGGCTGTGCTACGGCATTTTCATACTGCAGCATTAATTTTCAGATCAGGTCGTGTAGACACGGTCTACACTTAGGTCTGGCAGGCTAATGTTTAATATAAAATTATTTCTAGTGCTGTTTATGTATTTACATATATAAACAGCCCTAGAATTAATTTTATATTAAACATAGACTCGATGCCGCAGTGGTCGTATACGACTGCTGTATAGAGATCCCCGCCGGCTGATTCTCTAAGAAACAGCGATGGCAAACTGACAGTTGTGATCGCAAACTGACAGTTGCATTTGCTCGGTGACGGCACAAACTATTGACTAAACGTCAAAAAGGCTCGGTTTTTGCTCGTACGGAATACCGATTTTCAATCTGACAGCCAGATTTTGCTCGGTTTTTGCTCTTACGGAATACCCCTGCCGGTTTGATCCCGAGACTGATGATATTTAGTTTTTGAGCTGACAACTTTTTAGAATCAGCCAGAAGCCTAGAATTGTACCACATGACGTCACATAACTGGTGAAATTTGGGTGACATAGACCTCTGCATTATTTTTAAGAGATTAGGCGTGATGTTAGATTTGTTACGTTACAAAATTGACTTAGATATATTCGAAATTGTGGACAGAAAACGACAAATTATAATTATAATAATATTTTATTATCTTGCCTATAACACTTTAACAATCTTCGGAATGGAGAATATAAATATCACCAAAAGGCTTATAACCACTAATTCCTATTTAGTTATTACCAATAAGCTTCTGCATTATTGATAATTTCAAGCTTAAGCCTGCTACTTCAAACCTTCATTAGAAATTGTATCTTAACACGTTACAGTAAGGTATAAATTATAACCTTTTACGGTTTTATAAGATATAAACTATAAACGGTTATAGGAATAATAATTATACGCGTGAGACACGCACATTGCCTGTGACCACGAAACTAAATCAATGCAGTGTTGTGCAATATATGTAGTTGACGCTTTTATGCTAATCATATTTGACAAGAGAGAGGGTAAGTAGTAGTAGGTAGAAGGCAGCTCGCGTTCTGTTGGTGCGTATTTTTGGAATGAGGTCAAATTGTTATTATATTCAGTGGTTTGTTTATTGTAAGTAGAGTAACTTTATAATTCCTGGAAGTAGGTTTGATTTAAACTATACTAATATTATAAGGGTGAGGAGTTTGTTTGTTTGGTTGAATGCGCTAATCTCACAAAGTACTGGTTCGATTAAAATAAATCTTTTTTTTTGAATAGTGCATTTATCCAGGCAGTCTATAGGCTATATAACATCACGCTACGATAAATAGAAACGGAGCGGTAGTGGGATATGTTGCAAAATCATGAAAATGTACGTTACAAATTACCACGCGGACGAAGTCGCGGGCGACCTCTAGACTATAGATAAAAATGAAACTCCCCAAATGTATGTACGCGCATAACTTCTGAGTGACTGTACCAAATAAGATAGTCCTTTTTTGGGTTTGTCAGGACAAGGTTGGCATAAAAGAAAATTTAAGAAAATATTCGAGATAAAAAAATATGGCGGCAGAGAAGCTTAATACTGAGCGGTGGCGTTCAGTTTTTGCCAGCAGGTGGCAAAATCTTTCTTTTTTCTGTGCGGTACATGAACAGAGTAATCTTAGCAGAGTATCACAACTTTACCTAATACACTTGATATAATATATGCTAACTTAAAATGGTTAAATTTTAAGCAATTGTTATTAAAAGTAGTTTCAATGACTGCTTCGGTGTTCCAGTGGCCGCAGTATGCGCCTGCTGTGCACGACGTGTAATTCCCACACAATATAAAAAGAGTGACCCAGAAAGAGATGTTCTGAGTGTCCGTTAATTGTATGTTTGTAAAGTCCCCCACGATACAGAGCTTGTTCTCTAGTGCGGGAGTTGTCTTTTTAATAAAATACAAAAAACAGTATATCTACGAAATATTTTAATTTCTTTTTAACTACAGTGTTTGTTAAGTCAATTAGTTTTTGATTAATCAATAACAAAGGTACGCATGTTCAATGCTCATACCATATACCAATCTCAAAGTAAACTAACTCTCAGAACGACCGTTTAGTTTGTACTTAATGGGAAATCTTAAACTTCGATATATGTATATTCTCGACGATAATAATGTTGGTGACGTAAATAGGTCCCATGTGTATAAATATATTTATTATAAACGTAATATACGGTTACGGTTTATCAACCCACTAAATCTTATCTTCATTTTATTTATTTTACGGCTTACTCATTTAATTTTGATACACTTGTGGATAATGAAATATACAAAATGGACCGTGAAAGGAAAATCCAATAGTAGGAATAAAAAAATAAAATTATATTTAAGGACGAAGAAAGCATATTGTTAGGGACGACTCAGATTTTGTTTATGTAGGACAAAGCTCAGTGGGCCAAACGAAAAAAATGTAATCTTTACAAGGAAATGAATCTGCAGATATTTTCTGTATTTACATAGTTGAAAAAGATAGGTTCAGAGAGATAGGGGAAGATACTAGTTAGCAAGCCCAATGGGTGACCTGTACACACACAATGAAACATAACCGCTACGGGTAGTAATTTGGTTCACAGCGGTTATGTTTCATTGTGTGTGTACAGGTCACCAGCGCTCATTTAGGGATACGCTTTGAAAGCAACATTTTTCTATCCCAGGGATACGCCATCTTATTTTATATGACCACGTAAGAGTATGAGTCTGAACTCTAATGGTTCCATCAATTTTACTTACTACTTTTAATAGAAAAAGAGTGAATCAGGGAAACATTTATTCAGGTCGGGGAGAAATTTATTCCGCTCGGGATGAATTTATTCAGCTTAGGAATGAACGAAATTGCAACACGTAAAGCGTTGGTAGTTGACTAAGCGACCTCTTTGTCAATATGTCTACTGAATATTCTTCTTCCAGACTGTTTCAAATACTGAGGTAAACAATTCTTTTTCTTTTCAAGAGACAACTCCGCGGGTCATACAAAGTTTTGTCCTGTGTGGGAATCTGTTGTACTGTACCACCGAGGCAGTCAGAATATAACCCATACAATATTATGTCAAAATTATTAAAGCCTGCCATTCTCGCTTATTTATTTATTGCCACCTACCAAAAGTAAACATATTATATCTATCTCTTTTACTCTAGTTCTGTGTGATATTAAAATAAAAGACGCTTGGGCATATGCTTGGCCTCTTAAATTGTTTTAGTAGCGTATTTTTGCGGTTATGGTTTATCAAGTGGAATTCATATACTCGTATATATATATATCAACTAGCTTTTACCCGCGACTTCGTCCGCATAAGTTTTTTTGTTTTCTCCCGGCTGTAAGTCCCCCTGCAACAATGTCCCACTATCGTGTTCCAGTCCTCAACTTCACATCAAAATTTGTTCAAAAGCAACCTAAGCTACATAATGGATAGCTCCGAATGTTTCCTTAGTAAATATAAAAAGTAAATAATGTAAATCGGTTTAAAATACTACTAACTACCTACCTGCCAACCCCCGATGTTAGACAGTGTGACATCCGCAACATCGTCTGCGTAGGAAGTACTAACTTAATGTAAGTAGTATAATAATGTAGGAAGCTAAAAATAAGAGGCCTTATTACTGGAGTACATTTTTGTAAACTATGTTCTTTGTTTTTCCCTCTCTGGCCAACACATGGAGATTCTGTGGACTTGAAACACGTGAGCAAGCCACGTCCGTGAGAAAAACAACTCTTTTCTTAATGAATGCCGGCTACTTTTAATGTTTGCCCCTGAGCTTTATTTATCGTCATAGCGAATGCGATTTTCAGCGGAAACTGTAATCTCTTAAACTGGAATGGCAAATCTGTCGGAATTATGGGTATACGGGGGATTAAAACGTTCTCTCCTTTTGCCATTCCAGTCATAATGATTGCTTTTACAATATTGCGACCGAGGTGTGTTACTTGCAACTGTGTGCCATTACACAGTCTTGGTGCATCTAAATTCCGCATCAAAAGGACAGGAACGCCTACTTTCAGCCTCAGTTTGTGTGAAGGTACTCCCGACAGTTCTAAAGAATGAAGAAATTCTACAGGGTATGATGTTACTTGTTCAGTATCCATTACAGTGTCTACAGAGAGAAACTCAACAATATCACCTTCCACGCGTGACATAATTTGCTCGTTTATCTGTCCCACCATTTCATTCGTCGGCGCTAAAATTGCTCTTTCACATAACCATTCTCTATTCCTCATATTAGTTAGCAGTTCGCTATAGACGAAGTTATTTAGATCATCTGGATTATGCACAACATTGCAGAATTCACGATCCAATGTAATCATGCCATTACCATCCTTTGCCATACGATCTTCTCCAATTTTAAGAAGAGCAGCAGCATATTGTCCAGATTGTACATCATTGTGTAGTTGCACTCTCATATTTGTAGAAAGACTAAACGTTTTTACGTGCACCCATAACGTTGACGCTTTTAAACACGCATTTATTTCATCTGCAGGGGTGCCTTTAGTGATAACCGGCAAAGTCTGTCTAAAATCGCCCGCTAAAAGTACCACCATCCCCCCCATGATATTTGGATTACTCTTGATGTCTTCCAAAGTCCGATCTAGAGCTTCAATTGCTCTTTTATGGGACATAGTACACTCATCCCAAACTAATAATTTACATTGCTGCAACATACGTCTACGCTCGCTGTTTTTACTTATATTACAGACTGGCATTTCTTCATGGGCTAAGTTTAATGGCAGTTTAAGCACCGAATGTGCCGTTCGACCACCATTGAGCAGAGTGGCGGCTATTCCGGAAGAGGCAACTGCTACAGCAATTCCTTTATCTTTTCGGATTTGCGCTAAAAGCAAGTTTAAAAGAAAGGTTTTTCGCGTGCCTCCGGGAGCATCCAACAATTTCTGTGGTGTAGGTAATTAGATTTTATCTGTATGTAATGTAACAGTCAGTTGAATAAAAAATCGTATACAAATCAGATCAATAGTTTTGGCGTAATGTGATTCTAGACAGAGTTTTAATGTTGTAGATAGGTAGCTGTGTATAGGTTCCTGTGGGAATGAGATATTTTCCCGAAGTAAAAAGTAGTCTGAATTTTGGTACCTTCCTACCCTATAAGTTAAGTAGTGTGATCGAATGTCGCTAAGTTCCGATTCAAGTAAAACTGTTAAATAAAGACAGTTGCATCAAAATTGTATCATAAATTCCCTAAATTATGGCGCCTACCGACCCTCTAAGTTAGAAAAGTGATCAAATACTAACTTGAAGTCTTAGTAACACTCAGTTAAAAAAAAAAACATCAAAATCATTTCAGTAGCTATGGCGACATGCGCTTCTTGACACGATCACGCTAGATTTTCGCGGGAATGAGGTATTTTCCCGCCGTAAAAAGTAGCCTGTGTCCGTGCCTAGGATCCTATCTTTATATTAACCAAGTCTTATAAAAATCCGTTCAGCCGTTTAGGCATGATAGAGCAAAACTCCCAGCAAAAACCATAAAAAAATCACTAACTCAATTCAGTTTTCTGCCTACTGCCTACGCCTTAAGTACGATGACGTGATCATTTTGATCTTATATCCGTTTTTAGGTAACCATCTATTACCTTACTAAATTTCATCAAAATCTGTTCAGCCGTTTAGACGTGAAAGACCAAAAGTCCCAACAAAAACGACTAAAAATCACTAACTCAATTTAGTTATCTGCCTACTGCCTACCCCCTAAGAACGATGGCGTGATTATTTATAGCCTATGACCATTTCTAGGTTATCATCTATCACCATACCAAATTTCATCAAAATCCGTTCAGCCGTTTAGGCGTGAAAGAGTAACAGACAGACAGACAGACAGAGTTACTTTCGCATTTATAATATTAGTATGGATGATTTCAAATCTGCCGTCACGTTTTCATTTCCTTTTAAAAATGTAAACTATTTATTTGGCTACGCACCACTTGATTCATTTATTTTTATATTGGATTTTTGCCAACAAAATATAAGGTCTTCCTTCATTGCTTTTGTGTCCTAGTTTTTACACGCACTGCGACGAAACGTTTACTTTCTTAGTTTGAAATATTGTTGCTCCTATCAGGATAATTTAAATTTTTCAAACGGGCTACGGTAACTGCTTACCATATGGCGGGCTGTGTGTTTGATTAAAATAACTCGATATAGGCGCTAATCTTTATTAAAGGAGAACAAAAATATGTCTGCTCTGTACACTTGGCGTCTCCCTCTAAATTGCGAAATCAACTAAGCAAATGTATTTCAATTTATCTTAGTTACCAGATAAATTTAAATACATTTAAAGAGAAATATGTCACTCCATTAGCGATTGACATGGGAATTCCATCATACTGCCGATAATGTATAGTCACTGATACGAAATATATGGTAGAAAATTAGGTGCGTGTTCTCCATGGTTAAGAATATAAATGTGTAGTCGTCTTTTGTATTAAACTGGAAAGAAAATACATTTATTTCTTTAGACGTATGTCCCTTTACATTTATAGTGTTCTAGACCGTATTTTGGATAGGTCAAGGTCACTATTCACTTAATCTCATATTTTGAAGAAATGGTAATCTGACACGTCCACGGGCAGAAAATTACCCCGCAAGGGTATTCCGCAAGAGCGAAAACCGAGCGACCGCGAAAACGAAGCAAAATCTTCTGATTGTTAGATTGAAAATCGGTATTCCGTAAGAGCAAAAACCGAGCGTTTTTGACGTATAGCAATCGTGTGTGCCGTCACCGAGCAATCACAATTGTCAATTTGCGATCGCTGTTTCTTAGAGAATCACCCGTCCGATCAAGTACAATCATTAAAGGCACACGAAAAATTTAATAAAAACAATTAAACCACCAGTTGCTGAAATAGAAGACAATATTGTTATCATCAGCATTCTTTTTTTTTCTATTTTTTTTTAAAGACAACTCCCGCACTACAATAGAACAAGCTCTGTGTCACGGGGGACTTTACAAACATACAATTGAAGGACACAAATTACACCCAGACTCAGAACAACTCTTTGTGGGTCACACAAAGTTTTGTCCTATGTGAGAATCAAACCCACAACCACGTGCAGAGCGGGCGCATACTGCAGCCACTGGACCACCAAAGCAGCATTACTACCGTCAGCCTATTGTAATCCACTGTAGATCTCTCCAACGACTTAATGCGATGTTAAAAAGAGCTTTTCCTAGTTACAAATCGTTTAAAAAATTGTGCAACAATAGAATTTTGTTCCACTTAATACCAACAACCCTATTAGCTAACCAATTATCGTATTATTTAAGACATAATTCTTAAAGTACTAAGTTTCCAGTAACAAGCTACAATCGTCGCAAGAAATTCGTTAAACTTTTCACCACTGCAGTCACATACCCAGAATTTCCCCGTGTTGTTTTTTGCCTACGGATTCAATCAAAGTGCTCGTTTACTTACCAGATTATTGCGTTAATATACCCTACGTTTACAATAATATTATTGTTAGGTGCCCTTTGATTATAATCAAAGGGCACCTAACAATAATACAATAATATTGAAACATTCGGAGCTATCAATTATGTAGCTTAGGTTGCTTTTGAACAAATTTTGATGTGAAGTTGAGGACTGAAACACGATAGTGGGACATTGTTGCAGGGGGACTTACAGCCGGGAGAAAACAAAAAAACTTATGCGGACGAAGTCGCGGGTAAAAGCTAGTATTATTATAAACGTACATTATTATATGCATGGTTTTGAAATGGTGGTTACTGTGTGTTGAATGCTTTTGACAGTCTAATTAGTTTGGTAACTGCCTCAGTGACTCAGTTGTCGACGTGTGTGACTGCTGATCACGAGGTTCGATTCCCAGGTTCGATTCCCGGATCGGGCCAAAAATAATAAGAGTGCACCTGTGTTTGTGTACACGCCTGTGGACTATAATATCTCACGCGCAGATGGCTAGTCTCCGTTGAAATTAGCCGCCATGACCGAAATTCGGTTAGAAAGACATTATTATAATTAGCCAATTTGTTTATTTATTACTTCATGACACTCCGTTAATAATATCTTAACAAAGACTCCGCACGTTTACCGACCACAGCCAAATAAATACACGCAGCGGTATAGTTGTGGTTCTGTGTGTAAGTACAGGTCTTCAATTATTAGTGATGCGTTTTTAATGAAACGTATTCATATCCCAGGGAAACTTCCATCTTAATGCCCTGGTGTAAAAAATGGGTTGGCAACACGCAAGCGACACCTCTGGTATCGCAAGGCTACGGTAACTGCTTAACATCAGGCGGGCCGTATGCTTGTTTGCCACACAAGTAGTAAATAATCAAGAGAGAAAAAAATAAGAATCTACAGATGTTTTCAACAATTACATAGTTGGAAAAGGTAGATTCAGAGAGGTAGGGTACCATACCAGCGAGCAAGCCAGACTGAGAAAGGACCTCCACTTTACAGGAGACCACAGCCAAGTGACCACCTGCGGCAAAAAAGGCTAACTTATATGGCTTGTTTTGTAAGCAAAGTCAGCTGAATCACAAAATTACTGAAAAGTATTATTAGTCATAATAGTTAAAGATTTTTTTCTGCGTAAATAAGTTACTGTAATTTTTTAGTTCTTTATTGTACACAAAATACAATACAAAATACATAACAAATATATAGCATTATTATGTACAAATGCGAGCTTAACTCAAAGTTGAGTTTGATGGAAAATTCAGAGGAAAATAAGCTATAATTTAGTAAAGAAAACGTGGTAAAGACAATATGACATAATAGCAATACCTGGCAATTCCAGTAAGCAAAATTAATTTGAGTCAGTAAAATATGACAAGGCTTACCTTGCCTTAATTTACCTTGGTTTAGTCTTCCTTCATAAATCTTCAACTTTCATACAGCATTTTCCTGTTTTTTAATTAATTAGCGTCCAACTACCAACCCTCCAGGCACAGTAGGTAATTGTTTTCTGGAATTTTCTTGGAACACAAACGTCTACAAAAAAGTATTTTCTTTACTTTGTTAAGACAAAAGTCTTACTTAGTTTACTTATTAAAAACTTTTTGGTTATTTTTATCATACCAGATATAATTACTTTGATTATTATAACGGACAAACTTTTAATAGTAAGCGTCTTAAAAAGCAACAGTTACTTAGGTAAATAGCATCGCATGTTTTTAAAAGATAATTCTCGCACCTTGTGACGCGAGAGACTTTATAAACATACAATTAACGAAATCCGCGGAGACTCTCAAGCGGCGCAAATACAGGATCTCATCGGAGATTATGTTTTTGAGCCGTTTAAAGTCGAAACGCTTGGGCCGTGGGGTGCAAGTGCTCGCGGTCTTTTTAAAGATTTATTCAAGCGTTTAGTTGACGCTTCACGTGACCATAATACTGGCTTATATTTGGCTCAAAGAATTAGCATTGCCATTCAGCGTGGCAATACTGCTAGTCTCCTGGCCATGTTTTCAATAGACATCGATGTGGCGGAATTTTACGACGCCTATTAAGTAGTCCTATCCCCTTTTTTGTATTGTTTTTATTATTATAATTTATTTCTATTTTGTTTAAATATAATTTTAGTTGTAAATTATTATTAATTTTTTTTCCAGCAAATTAGTAAATGACGAGTGACAAAAATTTCGTCATTAGTTTAACCTAAAGACTCCAATCTTAATAAGAAATCAATATTTAATTAATTATTTTTATATAAAAACTGAAAATAATGCAAATTCTGCCACTTAATATGAAACTACATAATATATTATACCTAAATCCTACTTCATCAAAACACGAAAAACTACTACTACAAAATCTAAAGCCTTGTTTACACGGCATAATTTTTCTTGAAAATGTTTCATGTTCACTCCTACCTCTGACATGAAAATTGCTTTGCAAAACTTTCATGTGTAAATAGACTATAAAAATTATTTTAAACCCGTAAAACAATCAAATTTAAACGACAATCCATTCGTGCACCTATCTTCTCACGAAAATACACAAAGCAATAACAAATCTATCTACCAATCGCTGTTATTACGTCGGTAAATCTCTGAAAATGTCGCTTGCAGGAGTTCACAGCCGAGATTGATGTTCCACTATTGTTTATTGTCCTATTGAGATTACTTCAGTTTATCTTATCTTACCACTAATATAAATAGAAGACGTATCTATAGTCTAATGTCTAACAAAAAAACTCTGCAGCGCTCATTTAAGAAAGCATTTTGAAAGACAGCAGCCCTGGTGTAAAAAAATATAAGGTCGGCAACAGGCAAAGATTCCTCTGGCATTGCAAGCGTTCACAGGCGTATGCTTGTTTGCCACCCAAAAAGTATAAAATAAAGTGGCGGACACACTTATTAGTTGGTAATAAATAAATTATATTTATGACCACCGCTTATTAGATAATAAGCGGTGGTGGCCGAGTGTGAAAGTAACCGACTTGCAAGCAAGAGGTGCGAGTTCGATCCCGTGTGGCAGTCCCAATGTGAATTTCACTTTGTGGAGTTTATAAATACTAATCAAATGATTCGCCATCTGCTAACGGTGAAGAAAAATATTGACAAATCCACATATCTTAGAAGAAATTCTAAAGACATGTCTGATTCACCAACCCGCACTAGGCCAGCATGTGTGAATTAAAGCCTAACCCCCCCCCCTCTCTCTCTTGATATAGGGGAGGAGACCCGTGCCCAGTAGTGGGACATATTTATGGGTTGCTATTATAAATAAATTATACAAGCAAGCAAGTTGGGACTGGACTTGACTGTTAGTTCCAGTGGTTAGTGACCCTGACTGCAAAGAAAGTTAGTTCTTCTTCGAAAATAAGTTGTCCTGCAAGGTTTAAATGATAAAAGTTGTGAAAAAAGTAAAATCTATTGTCTTTGGCAACTGGTTGAGTAGAAAGACTATTTTTGCAACTGAGATGTGCAACTAGTTGCCAAAGGAGAAAAAGAAGAAAGAGAAGGAGATCTGGGTGTCCAGAAATACAAGTCATAAACCAAGCTTCGACAACAGTTCTCTCAGTACTGTAATAAAAACAAAATACTTAAAACAACAAAAAACTAACAGCTCTACAGCAAGCTCTGGTTTAAAAAAACACAGCTGCATTTAATACGAACGAAATAATAATAAACAATAATCTCGCTTCAAAAAAAAGTTAAAGTTTTCAAAGGTCGAAATTTTTTTAAATGACTTTACAGTAAAAGTTTTAATAAGAGCCCAAGACTTTTTCCTTAATAAATTCTTAAGTTTTATATTACGCGAACTTAATAATTGTTGAAACTTTCCCTGTACACGTGAAATCACACTTATTTCAATCAACACCTTTTCTTCGGAATTCCCATAGTGAAATATTTGACGTGACAACTTAAAATGCACTTTAATTTTACAATAATAAGGTTGTTTTCCAATTGTGTATTCCAACGCATGCGTGGTTTCAATACCGCAGTGCGCGGCGCCTGTGAGACCAGTCTGAGCGTGTGGACTCCCCATTACCTATAGAAAAAATGTAATAGTTCAACAATGTTTGCACATTTGTTTCAAATGTATGGTCAATCGGAAACAGTTTAAGTATTTGGGCCAATGTTTGTCACGATGTTTGACGTGTCAAAATGTCATTGTACCCGGAGCTGCAGTATTTTAGTTTAAGTATTTTTGGATAATGTTAGGCTGGAACTATTTTAGCGAGGTTCTATTGGAAAATTTGATCGTTGAACGTTTGTATTGTGTTGTTTAAATTTTATAGAATGTATACATGAAATGTCTTTCGCAATTCTATGAATGTTCAAACTAAATTTCGACAAAAGATATAAAAACTAAAATATAAGTAGGTACCACTGTACATGTATAAATTTTAATAATTATTATTTACTTAATTATTGTACTCGAAATTAGTCCGTCAGTTTTAAACACTTTAAGAAAATATGAAAGTAAAGAAAATTGCATAGTAGGTATTATTAAATTTATTTATATCTATGATACTAATATACATTTACTTTTATAACAAAATATGTTCTTTATTCTAGTAACAGTGAATACATAAATTACTAATGTTACAATTCTAATTAAGCAAAAATTTTTGTTTATTTTGTCTGTTTTAAAATTTATAATAACTCCTAATAATTATTATAAGCCCTGCCAAACTTTAGTTTTATTCTCACATAAAATGCAACATAATAAATAGCGTATCATCCTTACGATCATAAAGAGATGTGGATTCTTAATACACTTTTTACAGATCGCTAACAACTAATGTTAATAATATGTGAGTCAAAAATCAGTCTGTTTTAGCCTACATCTGTATAAAGGCCTTGCAATAAGTAGTCATAAGCACCGGGTCTTCCGTCTACTATCCAATATTAGGTACTTGAGAGAAATATTTTAAAGGAGAAGTGTCAAAAGGGTTTTGACTGCCTTGGTGGTCCAATGGTCGCAGTATGCGCCTGCTGTGCATAAGGTTGTTTGTTAACCAACAAAGAGTTGTCCTGAGTCTGGGTGCAATTTGTGTCCAATAATTGTATGTTTGTAAAGTCCCCCGCGACACAGAGCTTGTTCTCTAGTGCGGGAGTTGTCTTTTTTAAAATCCAAATCTAAAATTTTAGAATCAAATTGTGTATAATATAATTTACAGACGAATAAGACCTCCATCTTACAGAAAATCACAGTCTGTCAATCAGGCACTGAATTTAGTAGAGTAGTTATATTCCTCCGCATAACATGTGGGATTTCTCACGATGTTTTTCCTTCACCCCTAATAAATATTGTTTGTGTAGCCCCAAGCCACAGGGTTTCCCTAACAAACCGTGTCGCGGGGGCCTTACGAACCTATAATTAACGGACACAAAGTACACAATTTTTTGTCCTGTATGGGGAACGAACCCACATCACGCCACGCAGTAAATAAAAGTTCAAAAAATTAACGGTTTTCGCAATTTTTCCTTTACCTGTGCTATAAGACGTTGCTTCGTACCAAATTTCAAGATTCTTATTTTATGGGAAGTACCCTGTAGGTTTTGATTCCTTTGCGAGTGTCGAAAATTTGCGGCATAAACGGCTGTATATTTTGATTGCATTGACTTAGAAGTTTGATTTTTTCACAGCTTTAAGGGACAGTAAACCTGAGTATTTAGTATAAGCTTGATATCTCCACGCATTCCTGAGAAAAAGGGTCTTGACAAACAGACGCACGGACGGACAACAAAGTGATCCTATATGGGTTCCGTTTTTGCCTTTCGAGGTACGGAACCCTAAAAATGGTAACCAGTGAAGCCACTGAATCAACCGTGCAGTCAAATAATAAATTAGGGAATTAAAAAAAAAAGAAATGCAAATTGTTTTCTGAGTAAACAACTTTCCTACTTACACTAAATCTGTTTTCTTTCGCGTATCCACTAGGGATGACAACAAATAAATAAAGGTACTATAATATAAGTATAGTTCCTCAATAGCAATAATGTGTTCCTAAGCTGTACGTAGTGACCCTTTTATCCGTTTCCCGGGCATTCCGGTCCTGGATGACGCTAAGAAATTTTCAAAGTAAAATTCGACAATAGGTTTACATTAAAAGGCATTGAATAGCGTTTTTATAGAAGAGGGCACAAAAGAATTTGAGAAATACTGTTACTTTTATTATAATAGGAATCATTTAAGATGTCTGGTGTTTAATAATATATTTTCTTTAAAAAGTTATAAAATAAATAACGTTTGTTCACATTTTATTAAAGCAAATCTGAAAGTAGTTTGTTCGGAATCGGTAATAGATTCAAATGCAAAATTTTATACCATGTTATATTTAGTCCCAATAATATATGAGAAGAATTGGTGGAATAAGGCAATGGACAAGCGGGAATGGAAGACAATGGGGGAGGCCTTTGCTCAGCAGTGGGACAATACAGGCTAGTAAAAAAAAATGAAAATTGTTTAAAGTTAGAGCCATAATTTAACGGGACATAAAAATATTTCAATTTTACAAATGCACAACACACCAAAATGGTTTGTACTCTGATACGGAACTTTTTGCTGGGTGACCATAATCGTGCAGAAAAACTACAGAATGAAATCAGCTCATAACGGCGTGAGTTTTATTTTAATTATTTTATAGCTGTTGACCAATAGTCATCATGATTTCATTCAAAATACGTCCACTACTGGATATAATTGAATCACCAATAACCAATGGTTAACTACCGAGTTTAAGTTATAATTATGACTCGTGGTTACACTAGTGCGGGAAACTTGGCGTCTCCTGGTAACTTACGATTTCCCGCTACGTAGTACGGTTCACTAATCATTAGATTAACATGTCAGTCATAATGTACTATGTGGCTTTACATACATATCATCACGCCAGTCTTCCATTGGGGTAAGTAGAGACTATGGTACGCCAATTGCTTCGATCCAAACACACTTCTTTCGCTTCCTCTATTTTCAACCTCTTCATGCATGAACGTCGGTCTTTGATACTTTTAATTTAACCCTTTTTCAGCACATCACTTACTTGGGCGACCACTAATACATCCAATATCAAGGTCCATAACACGCCATGTCCCGACATAAAATTTTCACGCACCCCAACATTGTAATAAAGATTGCTTTACATACTCTCCGTGAAAATTTCCTTTATTGAAACTTCTAAAAATAGACTTAATCTTGGTATTTTTGATCTCAGTTTGTGTATTACGTAGCTTGAGCATAATACAATTATATGGACTGGAAGATAATTGGCGGTGGTGCCGTTAAAATGCCTTCCCGCTTCTTAAACGTCAGATGAAAGATACTTTGTTGTTGAAGTTACTTCTATAAAAAGCTCTTTGGTATTGTTATTGGTTAACGAAAATTAGATTTTGTTTTCAATTACACTGACGGACTCATAAACTGCATCAAAGTAATAGACGACTTTGAAATAAATATTTTAACCAAGTAGTCAAACTTTCTATACAGATTTAAATTGAAACCTCTAGATTGGTTCGTGAACTTTAAAACAGTGTAGGGTCATATCCTTAAGTTTAAGTTTGTGTACTGGAAAGGACCTTAAGACTTTTTTTTAAGAAAAACAGAAATTTAAGGAAAATTGGTTTAATTAAAAAATTGGTTTTAACAATAGACACAAACTTTATGCAAGGGTTTATTTATGTTTTAATAAGGTGTATTACCTCCACGTGCCCTTATTACGGATTCTAATCTGTTCCGCATAGATTTTATTAGGGTTATTAAAAGATCTTGCGGAATATTGTCCCATTCTTCTGAAAGTGCTGTTCTTAGTGCTGCCACTGTCGTGGGCAAAGGGTTTCCCGCATATACAGCTATTTTTAAATTGTTCCAAACATGCTCAATGGGATTAAGATCCGGGCTGCGTGCTGGCCAATTCATTGTACGTATCCCAACCTCTTCGCAATATTGTCGAACTTGTGCAGCAGCGTGCGGCCGGGCATTATCCTGCATTAAAGTAAAATTTTCGCCTATGAATCCCATGTAAGGCACCACGTGATCTTCTAAGATCTCTGTTATGTAGCGATGTGCAGTCAAACCCCCTCTATTACCGTTTTGACGGACCATGTCTATGAACACAAGTTCTGTTCGCCCGTTCATCGATATGCCACCCCAGACCATACACGAACCGCCTCCAAAAGGAACACGCTCCTCAATGCAACTTTGAGCATATCGCTCCCCACGTCGACGATAGACTCTTCTGCGACCATCTGCACCATATAAACATGTCCTACACTCGTCCGTGAACAATACGGAGGTCCATTGCTCTTCTGTCCAATTCAGGTGATCACGCGCAAATCTTAAGCGAGCTTGTCTGTGAGCTACAGACAACTTTGGACCATTTGCTGGTCTAAAAGGGGTGATATCCGCTTCCTTTAACCTTCTTCTTATTGTTCGTGCACTCACGTTTACTCCACGCACTTCATTAAGCTCTGTTTTGATGTTAACAGACGTGAGGAAACGATTTCGCAGGGAAGTTGTAACAATAAATCGGTCATCACGACCGGTGGTTGCTCGAGTCCTGCCTGTACCACGTCTCCTTCTGTAAGAATCTGTCTCCACAAACCTTCTGTATATTCTAGAAACCGTAGACTGGTTTAAATTTAAATTTCTATCAATCGTTCGTTGATCCAAGCCCTCCCGCACCAATGCTACAATTTGAGCCGCTTGTTCGGACGAAGTATCCATATTATGGTTCAAAAACTCTCGATGAGTTAAAAAACTAACCCAACAATTCTGCTGGTAACAATAATTCAATTGACAAAAGAATAAAAAATCAATGATAATCAATTTAAAACTTTGCTATAAATAACACGCAAATCTGATACTACGAGTAAATTTTCTTTTCCCGGCTATATTCATTTGTTTTACTGCAGTTCTATTTTTAAATTTTCCTTTTTTTTGAGATTAAGAGCCAGTCTTTCCATATTTATATAATTTAATCTAAAAAGTTATCATACTTATTAAAAAATCATTTTAAAAATAATCCTGAACTTTGATGCAGTTTATGAGTCCGTCAGTGTATATTTGTATACTTTTTTATGTGAACACTCAGACCTAATCGTTAGTAAAAAAATGTTCTAAAATATTTCGTTGAAACAGTGACAATAATTTAAAAAAATGTTTGAAACCAATGTGTTGACTTCACTGTTGGATCAGTGGCTTGCCTTGCTATTTACCACTGCGCGGCGTGTTGTGGGTTCAATCCCCACACGGGACTAAAAATGTGTGATCCATTAATGTTTGTTCCGAGTCTGGGTGTGCTTTGTATCCGTTTATGTTTGTCAAGTCCCCCGCGACTAGGCATGTTCCCTAGTGAAGACAGTTGTTGTTTAAATCAAAATTGAACTGATACGGTCTGTAAGATCTATAAACAAATTCGGTCACAGGCATAACTCACGCGATGCCAACCCAAAGATTTCCCTAAGTCTCAATTTATAGGAATTCCACTAGCTAGTTAGCATACGAAACTAAAGTTGGCATACGAGCCTTTGGCCCATCTGATGGAGTGGTCACCACCGCTATAAACTTCGGCAATGCCAAAGACATAGCCAAGCAGCTACCTACCGTGAAGTTAATGGTCTTTGAAGAAGGACATGTTGTCAATACTGTAGCAAGTTGTTGATTTCCAAAGTCTACAAGTACGTGGCAGTAATTTATTTTACTAAATTACAGTTATACTCGGTGATGCTCACGGCTCCGCCCGCGTGGATGTCGATTATTGCGATAAAAAGTAGCGTATATGCTATTCCAGTCTACAATATATCTCTGTGCCAAATTTCAACCAGATCCGTTAAGTACTTTTTGCGTGAAAGAGTACCAAAAAGTCGTCCATACATCTATACATTTTTACAAGCTTTCGCGTTTATAATTTTAATAAGATTTGAATAGGATATAAGTAGGATTTATATACCTTAGCTTGAATAAAATACTTATCATTAATAAAATTCTAACTAGCTATTACATAATAAGACGAAAGAAAATAAAAAGAACTAACAATATTCCATTATACCAAAAGTTTTGCAAATATAATAATTGTTTGTATTTCGCTCAAGCCTCGTTCCAACAAAACAAACGTATTGGATTACGTTAGAAGCTAGCAAATAAGTAAACAAAGGAAGAAAATATATTTCTGTTTTGTTGTTATTGTATTTTCTAATGCATTTTGACCTGTTTTTGTATTGAGGGTTCGTATTGTTGGTATTTGTCCAGAGTTTTATTATTATAGCTTTCAGTTTTGATTTATGTTTTGTTTATTGACAGCCAAGAGACAACCATACAAGTGAGGAAGTCCAATTGGGGAAGGACCTCAAAATTTGTGTGATTCATAAACGTTTCTTTCGAGTCTGTGAGTCTGTAATTTTTGTCTGGAATTCACAGGAATAGTATGTTTAGTTGTTTTTTTTTTAAACTAGCGGCCCCAAAATTCGTCCGGGTTAAACTATTTTCAGCGCAACTTTCTTTTTTTTTTACATAAGAACCTTCTCCTGACAATAACAAACACAACAAAAAACTGTTACTGAAATCTGTCCAGCCGTTCACGCGTGATGCCGTGACAAAGGAAAATAGGGATTCATTTTTATAAATAAGAAGAAGAAGAAGATTGATAAGTGAAATGATAAACAATGAAATGATGACAGGAAACTATATTTACATCTCATTGAATCGCATTTTTTTACAATTGTATTACTTAACGCTAAAAAGGGACACATTAGAAGTACCCAGAATCGACTTTCATGCATGAAGAGGTTGATGAATATAAAGGAAGCGAAAGAAATATAACTGGATCAAAGAAATATGGTGTACCATAGTCTCTGCCTACTCTCATTTGAGATGGGCGTGATCTTATGTATGTATAAAAAGTATTGTCCTATCTAACTGCGAGATATCTTCTATGTTAATTTTGAATTGCGTCTCTTGGTATGTCAGATCGTTATCGTATCTTGACATTTGTAAGAGACAGTGTAATTGGAGGAATTAAGCGCTGTTTAACATAACAATACATATTCATTGTATATCTTGGTATTGTTATGTCAGAGGTGTCATAGTACTACTAGAGGTCACTTGGTGGTTAAATTCGAATGTAAATACTTTTTGCGGTCCTTCTCTGAATGAACTCTAAATATGCCAAATCTCAAACTCGCTCGTTGTGCGAGCAATATGATTTTTTCTTTATGTATTAATATATAAGCCAAAGTCCGTTAGTAAGGTGGTTACGATTTATAATCAGGTGGGTTACTGGCTCGTATGGCATTGGCGATAACGCAGTGGGTATCTGAAAGCAGACGTCGCGGTAGGCTTCGAAAACGCTGGCCTGATGAGCTCGAAGTCTTTGCATCCGGGCAGATTTGACATTTCCTCGAGAGGTGTGGAAGACCATGGGGGAGACCTTTGCCCAGCAGTGAGACATGTTAAATACTTAAAGGAGACAGTAATATGTATATACCTGAAAGTAGGTACGTTTTTTATACTACTTAAGTGGTCAAACAAGTACATGGCTGGATTTAAGCAGCTACCAAGGATAAAAATCTAAATTAGTAAAATTTCAAGCACAAAAAATACCCAAAATATAAGCTATTTGCTATGTCTCCACGATTCCAAGACACAGCCCTTACAATATCCAAGAGCATTGGGATGCTCGGCGTCGACATCTTTAGCGACCTCCAGTTCCGCCATCATTTGGAAGACAGGGCTAGCTGGCATCTAGAAAGCTAGGTCTGCTCAACAGGGCAAAGTGATACTTCACCGCGGGCCAAAGACTGCTGCTCTACAAAGCGCAAGTTTGGCCTCACGTGGGGTACTGCTGCCACTTTTGGGCAAAAGCACCTGGATACCAGCTTGGACCCTTTGAATCAATCCAAAGACGCGCTGTGAGGATCAAAAAGCGAAAAAGGAAAGTGCTTGGGTTGTTAACGATTCCAAGCTCAAAGGCGGTATTGATCCACTAAGCCTAAGGAGACTTCGCCTCCTTGTGCTTGTGTTCTACCGCCTGTACAATGGGCTGTGTTCTGAGGAATTGCTCGAGATGATGCCCACGACCACATTCTATCAGCGCACCTCTCGCCACCGACAGGGAGTTCATCCCTGCACCTTAGAAATGCCGTACCGTAAGATTCCAGAGTAAATTCTTACCACGTACGTTTGGGTTATGGAATGAGCTCCCTGCCCAAGTTTTACCAAGAGACTATAGCATGGGGTTCAAGAAAGAAGTTTTAAGGTTTTTAAAGGGTCGGCAACGCGTGAGTGACACCCCTGGTGTTGCAAACGTCAATAGGCTACGGTAACTGCTTATCATCAGGCGGACCGTAAGCTTGTTTGCCACCTTGGTAGTAAATATTAAAAAAAAAACATTATAATTAAACACAACTCTGTGTTGAATAATTAAATAACAGTATTGACCTATCGATAAGCTAAGTAAAAATAATATACGTAGAATCGATACATTTCGACCGACTCAATAGGAATGTATAGCGGCTCGTCAAGGTCAATGTCACTACTGTTTAAGGTTTAGCCTTCATTATACTTTAGTTTTAGATCTAACCACGGAAAAACAAAGCGACGCGACATACAAATCCTAAAACTAATATACAAAAACTAAAAACTGCCTTGGTGGTCCAGTGCACGAGGTTGTGGGCATCGAGGGTTCGATTCCCACACAGGAAAGAAACTTTGTGTGATCCACAAAGAGTCGTTCTGAGTTCTGAGTCTGGGTGTAATTTGTGTCCGTTTATTATATGTTTGTAAAGTCCCCCACGACATAGAGCTTATTCTCTAGTGCGGATGTCTTGTATGTCTTAAAAAAAAAGTGTGCGTACTCTTGAAATAACGACTTTAAAACTTTTTGAGATTTGAAATAGATCTCAAAAACCTTCCTATTGTGGTCTTAATTACGAGAGACTTATTGTTTTATAGTTTTTTATACTACTTGCTAGCTAGTATGATGTCCTATCTCTCTTAAATGAACTAAAATAGGCTAATTGATTTTAATTAACTAAGAGTATTTTAGAGCAATAATTGTTGTAGATTAACAGTAGTTACAGTAGATGCGTTTTAAAATAATCTTTTTTCCTATCCCAGAGATCTTAAAGCCCTGGTGTAAAAAAAATGGGTCGGCAACACGCAAGTGACAGGTACCTCTGATATAGCAAGCGGCCATAGGTTACGATAACTGTTTAACATTAGGCGGGCCATATGCTTTTTTGCCATCCAAGTAATCTTTTCTTTTGTTAGCCTGTGTTTTCCCACTGCTGAGCAAAGGCCTTCCCTTTGACTTCCATTGCCATCTGTCCATTGCCTTGTTCCATTAATCTTTCTCATAACCATCGAGGTCGTCACGCCAGTGTTTTCTAGGTCTGCCTCGAAGTCGTGGCCAAGTACGCTCTAGGGTCATTGCTGTGGATCCTGATACTCACACCAATATTACTCGTGTACACAGTGGTGATCCTTGTGAATATGGTTGAGATTATCTGCTCAAATACAGAATGGCGTAATTTATTTCGTACATATTAAAAACATCCCTTGCTCTCGTTAATTTTGAGAGGCGGGCTGTGTTCATGTAAACAGAGTTAATTTTGATTGTAAACATTATTAATAAGTTTATTTTTTGTAACATATCCATTTATTTCATAGAATATAATAAAAACACATTAAATATTTTCCCCAAAATCAATTTAAAAGTAAACATAAGTCTATTTCATTAGGAATTCAACACCGTGCGAGTAATGAATATTCTCTACCAAAATACCCTTTTAGAAACTCCTAAATCATTGGAAATGTTTGATAATTCCTTGTTTTAGTAACTCGACACCCATTATACGAGTTCGTTTTTTGGAAGTAATTAATGGCATATAAGTACATTACACACCTAATTATGAGGAAATATGTACGACTGCCGTGCTCTGAGTACCTACTCAGATTCGATACAAAAATTAAACTACTACTTAGGCAGCAAACACGCTTATAGCCCAAAGCGTCCAAAGGCTAGAGCAACTTCTTACTATTCGGCGATAGTAAGAAGTTACTATAGCCTTAGGACGCTTGCCTGCCGAGGTTTTCCCGAGAGACTATAGCATGAGGTTCTTAAAGAAAGAAGTTCTAAAGTTTTAAAATGGCAACGCGCGAATGACACCCCTAGTGTTGCAAGTGACCATAGGCTACGGTAACTGCTTACCATTAGGCGGGCCGTATGCTTGTTTGCCACCTTGGCAGTATAAAAAAAACCTCGGGAATCACTGGCAAGCATATGGGCCCGCCGGATAGTAAGCAGTCACCGCTAGCCTATAGACGCTTGTAATACCAGAGGTGTTGCCAACTTAAAATTTAAACGCCGTTTTGATGTTGGAGTGGATACTTATCCCTGGGATAGGAAAACGTTTTGTTAGAAACGCATCCCTAAATGAGCGCTGGAAACCTATACTCACACACACGAACACAACTACTTCACTGCTGTGCGTAGTTATGTGGCCATGATCGTTATCTTCTGTTCATTCCCCAGTCGGGCTTGGTTTTGTTCACTATTCAGAATACGCAACAAGAAGTTTTCACTTCAAAACAGTGCTGTAATGTTATAAGCACGTTCACTAGATAAGGGTAGGCTCTAATATTGCGATGTCTGTGCCGGCACGAGCTGGGCAGGCTACGTGTTTGTAGATATCGTCCTTTATTTGTGTTTTTTAATAAAGCTTAAATAATTTTTCATAATGTTTGATCTTAGGCATTAATTCCACCTTTGCTTAACTGGAGAATTGTCGTGTGTAAATACTTATTATGACTTTAATCAATATAGGATTTTTTTATGTCTATTTGGTTTTTTTTTTTTTTCTTTTCTTTTTTCTTTTTTTTTTCTTTTTCTTTTTCTTTTCTTTTTCTTCTTTCTTTAATTTTTTTTTTATAAAAGACAAGTCCCACACTAGATACCAAGCTCTGTGTTGCGGGGGACTTTACAAACAAACAAATAATGGACACAAATTACACCCAGACTCAGAACAACTCTTTGTGGGTCACACAAAGTTTTGTCCCTGTGGACCCCGGGAATCGAACCCACAACCTCGTGCACAGTAGGCGCATATTGCGCCCATCAAGGCAGTCGAACTTTAGCTTTGCTGACTTATAAGTTATAACACTGTACATATTCATCAAAATCTGTTAAGTAGTTTTTGCGTAAAGGAGTTACAAACATCCATACCGTTTACAATATCACACTCAATATACTAGTAGAATGCACAGCGATAAAATATATGACATAATAACACAAAGGATTAAACCCTTCGACATTATATCTCAGGCCAATGTGTCTTGAGCCCGATTGCCTTATCGAAATGCGTTAGCACCTCTTTTGAAGTTCATTTTCTCACAGTTAACCTACTTACAATAATATGTGTCATAACACTAGTGACATAAACGTCATGATACGAGTAGCTCGATAGTTACTATCATTTACTTCGAAGTTTTCAACGTAATATCGTAATTATTGATAATACGTATACATATTTATGTAATATATTTGATTTATAACAATAAGTTTGAGAATATCGAAAAATTTCATTATGATTCTACTCAATTGCTTATCAAATTTTACGCAGTTTGCTTATTTAGTTAGTTATTTCATTAAATAACACGAGGACAAAGTTGTTGGTTGTACAATAGTTTCTTTTTTTAGGGCAGCGTGTGTGAATTTAAGCCTACGCTCTTGATAGATTAGAGGAAACCCGTGCCCAGCAATGGGACATATATTTACTATTATTTTCATATCTGTAATATTTTTTTAATATATTTAATCATTTTTTATGTATTTTTCAATTCTGTTATATCCTAAATATTATTTTCTTTCATCAAACATAAACTTATCAATAACACTCTTGAGCTCACCTGTAGATATTAAAGTGCCTCATAACACAAACCCTTGGCTCCATCATAAATAAATCCCGTGTAAAAATCAGACATCTATAACATCAGTCATAAACCCAGAAGCTTTAGGGTCGAGGCCAGTTCAATATGGCTGAAAGCCAGAAATATATGACCAGACTGTCGCCAAAACAAAGATAATAATATTTGTGTTTTAAAAATGTTCTGTAGACTTGCAGACTTATATATCACGTTAGACTAGATTTAAAAGAGAATGCTTTTTAAAATCATATACTCGTAGCTTGAAGGAGAAACATTTTACAGTGGAGATCTATGCTGATGCTAAAGAATACAATAATAATAACATTATTTCAATACCAAGAAATTTTACAACAATAATTATTGATTGGAGCCTCCTTTTAAGCAAACAATGCCTGTGATAGAAGACTCCACTCTGCCATAGCGTAACTTATGCTAGGTATTACAACAAAGTTTAGGGATATAATGAGAAAGTACTAATAAAATTAAAAATGTGTGTGTGTGTGTGTGTGTGTGCGTGTGTGTGTATGTGTGTGCGTGTGTATGTGTGTGTGTGAGAGAGATGTGAGTATGGGTGTAGATGTGTGTATGTATGTATGCGTGTGTGTATTAACAGTTGTTCAGTTTGCTCGTAGGTAAGTAGTACAATACTGCACTATGTGTAACTGTTATTTGGCTGTGGTTTTATGTAATGTGAAGGTTCTTTCCTGGGCTTGCTTGTTTGTATGTTATCTCTAAAATCATTTTTAGAAATTTAATCACCTATTTAGTTATTAAAATCCAACAATATAGGACGCACTCTTTGTAAGGTGGCTTGTTGCAGGAAGCTAAGGAGCAGCTATGGAGCGAGTAATGCTTGGGTATCTTGAAGGATAATGTTAGAAATGCAATCAATGTCGGTAACAAAGATTTGTTCTGAGTCTGGGTGTTATTTATAAACTCTATTCTATTCTATTTGTGTCCGTATGTTTGTAAAGTCCCCCGCGACACAGAGATTGTTCTCTGGTGCGGGACTTGTCTTTTTGGTTCTGTGCCGGATAACATTATCCTTCAAGACTATATCGAATATATAGCGATATTTATACTGGTGCTTGGGGTATCTCCAAGCATAGATCGCTCCATAGCTGCTGAGCGACTTTGAATTTGTGAACTAGCCCTGCCGTAATTGACCACGGTTCAGTATTGTAGGTCGTAATGAGAAAGATGTACTGGTTAAAGACTCTGGTCTTCAGGCACTGCGGAAGAGGTGAAAAGAAAACTTGATGAAATGTGACATAATAATGGATTGCTAATATAACTGTAAAGTTTACAAGTATAAATATCGCTATAAATTCGATATAGTCATTACAAGGCAGAGCTGGGTGTTGTGTTAGTATAATATTCATAAGCAGACAATACGCCGATGCGTACAACTCAAACTTTGAATAAATGATAACCACCGCAATTGTAATACCCAAGAGGTAAGAACAACGTTCATAAATAATATAGAAATTTCTTACAGATCAAAACATTGACAGGGTTTTTGGACGTCATATTTTGCTGCAAGGGGTTAGGAAGAGGTGTATGACATCGATGTATTGCCATTGCCAATTTCCAAACTTCAGGCATATATTGTTTAATCACTTGACCAAATAACCCAATCTCAATTTTCGGCCCGCCCTGAGAATCGAATCCTGCAGTTCGTGTTCATCAGTCGCACCTAACGAGCACTAAATCAACGAAGGAGTTTAGTCACATATATTATATTTAGGAATTTATCGGGCACAATTCCAATGTTCTTGCTGCTACTGAGAATCCAACTAATATTATAAACGCGAAAGTTTTTAGATATGGATGGATGGATGGAAGTTTGTTACTCTTTCAACTACTGAACGGATCTGGATCAAATTTGGCACAGAGATAAATTATGGTCTTTAATATCACAGAGGCTAGGCTTTTTACAGCGATAACCGACATCTACACGGGCGTAGCCGCGGGCAACAGCTAGTATGTAACATAAAAACCAGATAACCTACAGTCCTGGGTTCAGGACAGTTCAGGTTAGGCAAAGTATCCTAAGACCCCAGGGACATACGTTCAAAATATTAGAATTAGTGTCCTCTTAAATCGCAATATCAGTTCCACATAAAGCTCATATCCTTTTAAAATGAAAAATGTTGAGACTATTCTCAATTGCCTCAGTAATCTTCTAGCTTCATACTTCAACAATTTTATGAAAATCTCTCAGGGAGGTTTCCGCACGATATAAATTTGTGAAAGGTACTAAAGAAAATTGATATAAAATTCTAATCTTTATTTTTCGCCTCGAATAAGATGCATATATTTGTGATCCACACGTAGTTGTTACTAATCTGTTTGTGCTTTGTATCCGTAAATTGTGTGTTTGTAAAGCCTCTTGCAATACAGGGCTTGTTACCTATAACTAGGCACTGTCTTTAAAAAAAGCTAAGTTGAGTATTGGTTAAACTTAGCTTTGTTTCGTGATTTCCCCGAAATCTAAAACAAAAGTCTCGTTAGTCAATTAATCCAGACAATTACTTACTAATTAGTGATTCTGACAGAAAACCTGAATTGATTAATTGCTAATTGAATTTAGATTGCTTAAGGGTAAATAAAACAGTATCAGGGTTAATATCACAACCGTTTAACTTTCGTTAAATTGTAAGAGTAAAGGATTTGAGGGTGTTTTTTTTTCTGTCTAATACTGGCTTTTCACTGGGTTTATTTAAAAATACTTTTGCATCCTATTCCTATACAAATGTCGATTTCAAGACTAGGATAGGGTAAGTTACTATTTTTAAATATTAAAAAAAACCTTATTTATGGAAATGAGTCCTGTGTTGCAGGAGACTTTACAAACCGTTTAGTAAAATACCCAGTGGCACGTGCATTAAATAAAATAAAGAATTTATGTATGCTATAAATGCCAAGTGGCGTTTTGTTGGGTGCATAAAATTTTTAGAATTTATAACGAGTATGTTTGTTGGCATAATATTTTCAGAATGGATATTTTATTTTCTAACAACGAAAATGCTAAAAAAACCTTGTTTAAAAAGGCTTATCTGCTTTTGTAGATATACTTCTATAAGCTATCTATAAATTGTAAGTTTTATGAAAATCCATTCAGCAGTTTTTACATGAAGAAGTAACAAGCATCCATCTTCTCAAAGTTTCGAATTTATAATGTTAGTAATATACTTTCAAGCTTTTAATATTATAATCGTTTTATAATTAGTATTAGTTTACAAGTGAGTAGGTATATTAGGCCATTACAATGTAGTTCACACAATAATAATACATTTGCACGATATGTTACCATTTATATTGCAACTACATTACGTTAAGCTATATAAGTTTCTGAATAGAAAAGTATTTTTTATTAGAATTTAAAATAGATCGTATTTTATATTTCTCATAGTCAAAACAAATTTAGGTAAAAATGCTAAAAATAAAAGATACAACTTGAAGTAAAAAATATAGTATTCAAAATTCCTCTGTTTATCATTTCAGACAAACAGGAATCGTTGGACAAATCCTACTAATATTATAAACGCAAAAGTTTGTAAGAAAGTATGGATGTATGTTTGTTAGGTACTTTTTCACGCAAAAACTACCGAACGGATCTAGATGAAATTTTGCACAAAGATATATTATAGTCTGGAATAACATACAGGCTACTTTTTATTTCGATAACGGATATCCACGCGGGCGGAGCCGCGGGCAACAGCTGGTTTATTGAATAATCCTCTCGTAGGCAAACAATTTGTGTGATTTCTGACTGTGATGACTTCGATCATTGACAAAATTTTAATGTCCCACAACAGGGGATTGTTGTGGGACATTCTTGTTCGGGTTTGAGTTAGACGGTCATAATTTCAGCCATCAGTGGTAAACTCGTGACATAATCTCATAAACAATTGAGCCAATGCTTAGCATAATATACATATTTTTATAATTCTATAAATTGTATATAAACGTCACCATATGACACAGTTATGCATGCACACAACCGTTATTATGCATAATTTACAGCGGTCGTTTATGCCCTATCTACAATACTATTATTATACATGGTATGTCAATGTCCATACCAGAACGCACGTTTCGCGGCATACCGCATACGGAAAACACAATTTGTTAAAAACATTTTTTTTACTAGCGGCATTTTTCGGGTTCACACGGGTGGATATTAATTAAGTTTTCGTAAGTCTTTTTTGTATTAAATCTTTTGTCCATTAAATATTCTTTACATTAAATACACATATAATATCCTGTTTGATATCAGAAAAGGTCCCAATCTCTTTCTGTGCTGCGGCATTTTATACTGCAGCGCTGACTGATCAGAGCCTCTAGACAAGTGGCATAAACAGTAGTTGAATCGAAAAGTCAAAAAAACAAATGTATGGGATTTGATATAAGTCTACGATATAATCTCGTAAACTTACGTCTGATTCCATACATTTGCTTTTTTGACTTTTCGATTCGATTATCACCTATGCCACTTGTCCAGAGGTACAGGCCTTAGTGAGATCACGTTCAGTTATATCGATAAATATGAAACAGAATATAATATAACTTTAAATGTGTGTTTAAAAGTATAAAGAAAAGAAGAATGTATATGATGAGAATAAATACGTTTAACTAAAGAAATATATAAATGTTGTTTGTTTGAATCGAGTAAAATCGACTAAGCGTCAGGTCAATTATTCTAAAATTGTATTTAATCTGTGCCATCGGCACTCAATTCACTCACGTGATTATGACACCTTTGTCTATGATAAAAAATGGAGACGCCTGGGGTTCGCAATTTTTTTTAAATGCTTTCTTTCTATTTCTTTCTATACCGTTTTTTTGTCTAATAACATTTTAGTGTATGTTACCCGCTGATAATGTAAATACCCGTAGCTTCCATTGTGTGAGTGAGTAAGGGTCTCCAGAGCTCATTTTGGAATGTGTTTTGAGACGTTTTCCTATCCCATTGACACTTCTATTGAAACCTGGTGCTAAAAAATAAGTAGATCGACAATACACATGTGATACCTTTGGTATTGTAAGCGTTCATAGGCTTTGGTAACTGCTTTACATCCGACGAGCTGTAAACTTGTTTGCCACCCAAGTAGTATTTTTTTGTAAGCCTGTGTGGAAGTCAATGGAGATGCCTTTAAGCAAAGGTCTCTTTCCGTCTTCCATTCCCGTCTGTCCATTGAATTATTCCACCAATCCTTCTTATATGCATATACTCGTAGGTCAGGATAGGTTTTTTAAAAAAATGCATAAATTTTATTTTTATTTTTAATAGCACTAACGCACGTTAATAGCTAACTTTTAAAAAAGATTTACACAATTATATTAGAAGAGAAAAATATCGAACTATTTTGTCTGTACCAATTTAAATAAAGGTAGTCGGACGTGGTATGCTGCACATGATACTGAATAAATAGGTAATTAGACAATTTACATTCGAAAACGTTGACTAAAAATGTAAGACCTAAAGTTGTCCTAATGCCTTGAGTGTAACAGTATTACTAATTCAATCGATTACAAGTTGCTAATCGGGTTGGCAGCCGACAACCATATCCGGTACAAGATAACGTAATATCCGCCGCATATCCGTCACTTCCGATTCGCAACACCCTCCAAATGAACATTTATTTAGCACCGTTACCTAATATTTATATACGTAGGTCGTAATTTGAAAGCAAGAGGACCAGTGACATGGGTAATTTTTACTAGATACTAAGGAGGTCAATAAGCATACGGCTCGCGTGATGGTAAGGCAGTCTATGGGCCCTTGAAATATCAAGGGTTTCTATACCGAGTTACTGGCCCTGTAAAACTCCTTTAACTCCTTACTTAAAGATTCTAATTACTAGGATTTATAGTACCTACTAAATTCCTTATTTCATAAAGACATCTCTCACACTAGGCAATAGGCCCTGTGTTGCGGGGGACTTTATAAACATACAATTTACAGTCACAAATTACAATCACACTCAAAACAAACATTTATGAATCACACAAAAGAAAATTCTGTATGAGAATCGAACCCATAACTTCCAGCTTACAGTCAGGGTTACTAACCACAATCATTTTAGTTCTCCAGACCGATTTTGGTCGCGACAGCCAATCTAGAGATTCCATTGTGGTTGGCTGTCGGTTGGCTGTTAGCCAACAACGCGGGACATTTTATATTACACAAGTGTACAAGTTTTTCAGATTCACTCCTAATATCTTAAATATCATCCAATGGGCTGGATGGGTAGCAACCGAAGAAAGATCAGACGTAAGACCAACGACTTTACATCTTTTCGAGGCACGAGTGATAAAGACCGCCAATTTTTGAACAGACATTTATTTTAAATATCTTTACAAAAAAAAATGATATCCATTTTTTGGCCAAGCCCGCAGGGGTATTCCGTAAGAGCAAAAACCGAGCAAAATCTGGCTGTCAGATTGAAAATCGGTATTCCGTAAGAGCCCTTTGTGACGTTTAGTAAATAGATTGTGCCGTCACCGAGCAATCACAACTGTCAGTTTTGCGATCACAACTGTCAGTTTGCCATCGCTGTTTCTTAGAGAATCAGCCGGCCGGTATCGAACCCATTGAACCTAGTGATTAGCTGTCACACACAACAACGACCAATAGACCCACAACGATTTTATTTACCTTACAACTATATAATATGTATATTAACTTTATCGATAGTAGAAAATACTTTCGATGATACAACAATTTAAATTATAAACGCTTCATCAACTATCGAAGCAGGCACAGGTAATGGAATGGAAACGCTGGGTACTTTATCATCTTGCCCTCTGACATTTTTGTCCTGTTACGGCGAAATAGAGACTTCAAAAATATATTTATCATTCTGTCGATCGACATATTTCTTAGCAAAATTAAATTGAAAGCAATGTTGGCAGGATTAGTAGTTGAATTGGTTTCTATAAATATAAAATGTTTTTGAATTGGTTTTTGAAATAATTACGTAAATAGGCACATTTTTATATTTAGGTATCTGCAACTGTCATATTCATTATTGATTCCTCTTTTGTAACTAACATGATTATTTAGGTACCTACTTACTACGTATACGTTACTACTATTTATGTGTAAATTTCTTAGTCACCGTTATGTATGTATTTTAGTGGGTAAGCTATACACGATTATAATTATGTTCTGTGTGTGTATCATTTTTCTTTATTATGTATGAGATGGATGGCAGAGTAGACCATCTACTTAGTGGCCGGACAACATAATAATGTCGGCTTGAAAGCGATGGATGAGCTTGGCGTAGGAATACATGGCGCGCTAAAGAGGATAAGTGTTGATAAAGAAGAAGAAGAAGAAGTATGATATAATGTGACGTTGTCCACCACCGGTGGCCCGCCCACAGCGTGCTTGCTTGAAGAGGCTAGTCGACGACTATATAAGATACTGCGGGCGCGACTGCAGCCCTCTTTCTCCTCGCATCGCTGGCCAGTTAGTTAGTTGACATTACTTAGCGGGCCACCTCAACAACTCTTGTGCCTAAATCTACACCCTGAGTGCTCATTGTGTGTTATTCAGTGAGTGTATCATCTGTTGTTATAAGTGTTTTTTTGTGTCTTCTGTACCGGCCACGCGGGTCTACTAGCCCACGTAGTCGGCATCCTACCCAACTTCCTACTACGTTACAGTGGCGCCCAACGTGGGGCCTTTCTCGACTGCCTTGGTGGTCCAGTGGCCGCAGTATGCGCCTGCTGTGTACGAGGTTATGGGTTCGATTCCCACTCAGGACAACACTTTGTGTGACCCTCAAAGTGTTGTTTTGAGTCTGGGTGTAACTTGTGTCTGTTAATTGTATGTTTGTAAAGTCCCCGCGACACCGAGCTTGTTCTCTAATGCGAGAGTTGTCTTTTAAAAAATACCAAAAAAAATAAAACTGTTATGTAGTAGCTAAGTATAATTCTATCAGTGGTCTGATTGCTTAAGATTTAATAACAACAAAGCTACTGTTTAATGTTATACTTGACACTTAGTAATGTTGTCTGACAATAGAATCTAAAGCAAAGCGCATATTTCAATATTTACGCTCAGTAGCCATAGTTCGTACCTATCTGCGGCCGCAGCTGTCGACGGAACCCGTTAGCATCCACTTGGACAATCCGAACAGTTCAGCGATAAAAATTGCTGACTATTTGACGGACGGCTATTGTTTATTGGTAAACCAATCATATGGGATACTGAGTATCTTTTAGACTGAATACTGACTTTGTAGTGAAAGTAAATTACAAGTCTAAATTTATAATGTTCTCTGAGACTTAAATGAAAATTACAAATATTGCTTCCAACGTTTCTTAAGGTTTGTTCTAGTTCCTGACAGACTTAACAACCACGTGGGTTTCCCACACTAAAATAGAAAGCAAAGAAAAAAAGAAAGAAAAACTTCATTATTTTGAACTAGCTATTGCCCGCGGCGCCGCTCGTGTGGATGTCCGTTATCGCAATAAAAAGTAGCGTATTTGCCACTCCAGACTATTCTAATCGGGGAAATATTTCAAATTACCACGTGGACGAATTCGCGGGCGACCCCTAGTAATCTATATCTATACCAAATTTTATCTACATCCATTTATTAGTTTTTAAGTGAAAGAGTAACAAACATCCATACATACATTCATCCATCCTCACAAACTTTCACATTTATTATATTAGTGGGATCTCAATACGTACACGTAAAACATATTAAGAATCGTGTCATTTGAATAAAAATATATCTTTTAAATAAAAATATTTAAAAAGTCGTTTTCACGTCGTGATTAACATCTTATACTGTAAGTTAAGGTTAAGGAAAAACACGCACAAGTAAGCAAGAAAAATGTTAATAAGGAATAGGGAGAAGGAAGGAGGAATAAGGTTCTCCAATAATGCAAAACAATCCCGCCTCCCACATATTGGAATGTTTCCCAAAATATTTAAAATCTGTTCTTTTACTTAACTTATGATATAAGAACATTATTGAACGTATGTTAAAATACGTATTAGTAACAGTTGTATGTCGTATGAATAATAAAAATAAACAATGAAAGGGGATATTCGAAAAAAATAAGTCTGCGTGCATAATATAAAATTATTTATTAACCGACTTCAAAAAGAGGAGGTTATCAATTCGTGTGTTTTTTTTTCGGTTATTGTTGCTAAGCAACTATTAATAAGAAATAATGACGTGAATGAATTGAGCGCGGATTGCACAGATTAAATATTTCTTTTAATACCTACTTCACCTGTGTTCAGCCCGACGCTCAGTCGATTTTATTCGATGGTAACAAACAAATATTTGAAAATTTTACAACTTGCCTTACTGAAGTCGGTTTTTTTTTTGTTAAAATTATAATATAACAAATGAAACACTATAGAGCCTGGCTGGGGAAGTACCTCTAATACGGACAGACCGCAGTCAAATAACTACAAACAGTTCTGGTGTTCTTGTGTAAAAAAACTCTGGTAATACAAATATTTGTCCCTAAGTATTGCAAGCATCTTGCCTATGGTAAGTGCTTACAATTAGGGAGGCCGTAAGATTTTTTCCACTTTAGTACTTAGTATAAAATAATGTGCTACAGAAATAAATCTTAATATATATATTTCTTGTGTGCGTGTGTATGTGACTGAACTCCTCCTAGACGGGTGGACCGATTTTGATGAAATTTTGTGTGTGTGTTCGGGTAGGGCCCTGGATGGTTTAGATTCACAATTGGACCCGGTAGGTGGCACTGCTGTCGGTATTTCAGCTTTTTCCGGCAGGACGACGTCTGCCAGGTCCACTAGTAAAAGAATAAATATTTTAATCGGCTTAAAGTCTCATAATACAATTTTATGATAATGAAGGTTAAGGTTACAAGGGTTATCTTATATTTTTTTTACATGCGGGTCAATTGTAATCTGGGGGCACTAGAGTGCACTCGCCGAGACGAGGCAACAAAAGCGCAAAGCACTACCTACTTTTTCTTAAAGCGCTTCGTCGTATTTTAGTACCCTTACACAATTGTTGTCACCTTGGTAGTATAAAAAAAACACCCAATTCTAAAAGAAATTATGGTAGATGAGTGGGAAAGTACCACTTAAGCTTCCGGAGCTTACATGGTACTAGTCTTAATATTATTTTTTTGGCCGGTCTTTTAGGCTAGCATGTGTAAAGTTAAAGCCTTTTAACCCTATCTCTCTTCATAGAAGAGATGAGTGCCCATCAGTGGGATATATATGGGTTGTTACTAATTACTATCTAGGATTTATTTATGGTAAAACAATGCTATATATATACTTACAAGAATAATATTAAAAACTTATTTAAACTAACTAAACCTTAATATGGAAAACTAATTAATGAAATAAAAGGCAACAGTTTAGGCGTCATAATATTTCTCCGAATCACTGTCAACTGGAAAATTGCACAAAAGGCTGGCGGCATAATAGATATAATAACATGTCTTATAGTGATTTCGTCACGAGTTGTTCAAAGAAATATAAATTTTGAGTATATAGAACACGCACTTGCCAAAATGCAAACCGAGCGTGCCTTACTAAAAGCCCATAGGTACCACTGAATAAGACATAAGATCGATTTTACTTTGGGTCAATCACGTTAATGAAATACGAGACTGTGGTGAAATAAGTCGGACTTGCTGTTAACCGCCCCTTTTTAAGAGAGGTTGGGCACCATATTAGCGAGCAAGCACAGCCGGGGAAGGAACTCCACCTTACAGAAAACCACAGCCAAATAACTATACACAGCGGTGTAGTTGCGTTCCTGTGTGTGAGTACAGGTCTCCAGCGCTCATTTAGGAATGCGTTTTGTGAGAAACGTATTCCTATCCCAAGATACTCCATCTTAAGCCCTGGTGAAAAAAAATGGGTTGGCAACACTCAAGTGATACCTCTGATATTGCAAGCGTCCATAGGCTACAGTAACTGCTTAACATTAGGAGGGCCGCCCAAGTAGTATACTAAAAAAAATAAAAAAACCCGCGACACCGTCCTTTGGATGTCGGTTATCGCGATTGAAAGATTACTATGCCCTTCCCTAGGATATAATCTACCTCATTACGATTCGTTTAGCCATTTTATCCTGAAAAGGTAACAAACTAACATACATACATAAATACATACAAACAAAACAAAAATAATCACCCCCGTTACTGCATTTATAATATTAACATGGACAACGAATAACAAAAAGAACTTTAGGGAAATTACTACGTGCATCCATTAAAGTTAAAGTCAACATTTGAGTCCCAGCCGAGGTAGAGATAACTCCGTAGCCACAGGTATCGCTTCTTTTTATCCATTTCTACGTCGAATAACTTTAGAAGTCGTAGTCTCCGGTCTTAAGGTTGGTAAATGAGTTTGTGAGCTTTTATATCTATCTACGTTGTTTTTCTTATCATGTTTCGAACCTGAATATAAGTATTTTTATATTTAATTGAAGTTATGTTTTATTTATCTTACTAGCTTTTACCCGCGACTTCGTCCGCATAAGTTTTTTTGTTTTCTCCCGGCTGTAAGCCCCCCTGGACAACAATGTCCCACTATCGTGTTCCAGTCCTCAACTTCACATCAAAATTTGTTCAAAAGCAACCTAAGCTACATAATGGATAGCTCCGAATGTTTCCTTAGTAAATATAAAAAGTAAATAATGTAAATCGGTTTAAAATACTACTAACTACCTACCTGCCAACCCCCGATGTTAGACAGTGTGACATCCGCAACATCGTCTGCGTAGAAAGTACTAACTTAATGTAAATAGTATAATAATGTAGGAAGCTAAAAATAAGAGGCCTTATTACTGTAGTACATTTTTGTAAACTATGTTCTTTGTTTTTCCCTCTCTGGCCAACACATGGAGATTCTGTGGACTTGAAACACGTGAGCAAGCCACGTATAATTGTCCGTGAGAAAAACAACTCTTTTCTAAATTAATGCCGGCTACTTTTAATGTTTGCCTCTGAGCTTTATTTATCGTCATAGCGAATGCGATTTTCAGCGGAAACTGTAATCTCTTAAACTGGAATGGCAATTCTGTCGGAATTATGGGTATACGGGGGATTAAAACGTTCTCTCCTTTTGCCATTCCAGACATAATGATTGCTTTTACAATATTGCGACCGAGGTGTGTTACTTGCAACCGTGTGCCATTACACAGTCTTGGTGCATCTAAATTCCGCATCAAAAGGACAGGAACGCCTACTTTCAGCCTCAGTTTGTGTGAAGGTACTCCCGACAGTTCTAAAGAATTAAGAAATTCTACAGGGATCATATGATGTTACTTGTTCAGTATCCATTACAGTGTCTACAGAGAGAAACTCAACAATATCACCTTGCACGCGTAACATAATTTGCTCGTTTATCTGTCCCACCATTTCATTCGTCGGCGCTAAAATTGCTCTTTCACATAACCATTCTCTATTATTCATATTAGTTAGCAGTTCGCTATAGACGAAGTTATTTAGATCATCTGGATTATGCACAACATTGCAGAATTCACGATCCAATGTAATCATGCTATTACCATCCTTTGCCGTACGATCTTCTCCAATTTTAAGAAGAGCAGCAGCATATTGTCCAGATTGTACATCATTGTGTAGTTGCACTCTCATATTTGTAGACAGACTAAACGTTTTTACGTGCACCCATAACGTTGACGCTTTTAAACACGCATTTATTTCATCTGCAGGGGTGCCTTTAGTGATAACCGGCAAAGTCTGTCTAAAATCGCCCGCTAAAAGTACCACCATCCCCCCCCATGATATTTGGATAACTCTTGATGTCTTTCAAAGTTCGATCTAGAGCTTCAATTGCTCTTTTATGGGACATAGTACACTCATCCCAAACTAATAATTTACATTGCTGCAACATACGTCTACGCTCGCTGTTTTTACTTATATTACAGACTGGCATTTCTTCATGGGCTAAGTTTAATGGCAGTTTAAGCACCGAATGTGCCGTTCGACCACCATTGAGCAGAGTGACGGCTATTCCGGAAGAGGCAACTGCTACAGCAATTCCTTTATCTTTTCGGATTTGCGCTAAAAGCAGGTTTTTGCCGTGCCTCCGGGAGCATCCAACAATTTCTGTAGTGTAGGTAATTAGATTTTATCTGTATGTAATGTAACAGTCAGTTGAATAAAAAATCGTATACAAATCAGATCAATAGTTTTGGCGTAATGTGATTCTAGACAGAGTTTTAACGTTGTAGATAGATAGCTGTGTATAGGTTCCTGTGGGAATGAGATATTTTCCCGAAGTAAAAAGTAGTCTGAATTTTGGTACCTTCCTACCCTATAAGTTAAGTAGTGTGATGGAATGTCGCTAAGTTCCGATCCAAGTAAAACTGTTAAATAAAGACAGTTGCATCAAAATTTTATCATAAATTCCCTAAATTATGGCGCCTACCGACCCTCTAAGTTAGAAAAGTGATCAAATACTAACTTGAAGTCTTAGTAACACTCAGTTAAAAAAAAAAAACATCAAAATCATTTCAGTAGCTATGGCGACATACGCTATTTGACACGATCACGCTAAATTTCCGCGGGAATGAGGTATTTTCCCGCCGTAAAAAGTAGCCTGTGTCCGTGCCTAGGATCCTATCTTTATATTAACCAAGTCTTATAAAAATCCGTTCAGACGTTAAGGCGTGAATGAGGTAAACTTTTAAAACAACCGATTAAAAATCACTAACTTAATTAGTTTTCTGCCTACTGCCTACGCCTTAAGTACGATGACGTGATCATTTTGATCTTATATCCTTTTCTAGGTTACTATCTATCACCTAACTAAATTTCATCAAAATCCGTTCAGCCGTTTAGGCATGATAGAGCAAAACTCCCAGCAAAAACCATAAAAAAATCACTAACTCAATTCAGTTTTCTGCCTACTGCCTACGCCTTAAGTACGATGACGTGATCATTTTGATCTTATATCCGTTTTTAGGTAACCATCTATTACCTTACTAAATTTCATCAAAATCTGTTCAGCCGTTTAGACGTGAAAGAGCAAAAGTCCCAACAAAAACGACTAAAAATCACTAACTCAATTTAGTTATCTGCCTACTGCCTACCCCCTAAGAACGATGGCGTGATTATATATAGCCTATGACCATTTCTAGGTTATCATCTATCACCATACCAAATTTCATCAAAATCCGTTCAGCCGTTTAGGCGTGAAAGAGTAACAGACAGACAGACAGACAGACAGACAGACAGAGTTACTTTCGCATTTATAATATTAGTATGGATTTCTAGATGTTTGCAAGCCCAACTTGAGATGGACCTCCACCTACCACAAAAGACCACAGCCAAACAACTACACATAGTAGTGTAATTGTGTTCCCGTTTATGTTGATAGATGATAGCTGCCTTGGTGGTCCAGTGGCCGCAGTATGCGCCTGCTGAGCACGAGGTTGTGGGTTCGATTCCCACACAGGACAAAACATTGTGTGATCCACAAAGAATTGTTCTGAGTCTGTGTGTAATTTGTGCCCGTTAATTGTATGTTTATAAAGTCCCTCGTGACACAAAGCTTGTTCTCTAGTGCGGGAGTTGTCTTTTTTAAAAGACAAACACAAAACACAATGACGTATATTCTCTAAAATAAATAGTATGCTATGGAGGAGAGATGCTTGCTGAGCTTAATATTTATTTACATTTTGTAGTATTTACTTATATTTTGAGTATCTCTGGGATAGAAAAACGTTTCTTTCAAAACGCATCCCCAAATAAGCGCTGGAGACAGGTACTCACACACAGGTGGTTTTCTGTAAAGTAAAGGTCCTTCCCCAGTCGGTCTTTATCACAGGTTCTTTAAGTAGTATTTTTTTTTGTATTGAATTTGAGTTCTGTTTATTTATCTTAATTTCAGGTACTATCACGTCTCATTGCATTTATATTGTAGCAGCTGCATTAATTACCTACAGCGAATATTTTTACGTCATCAGATCGTGCCTCTGAATAGCGACAGCCCGCATTTCAATATAAACCGTACTTAAGTATAAATAAATTTACTTCTCGTATATTTGTACGATGCAAAATGTAAATAGACGTTCATTAAGCTCAGCAAGCATCTCTTCTTCATAGCATACTATTTATTTTAGAGAATATACATCATTTGCAACAACTTTCTGCAATAATTTTCTAGGTATTTATGTCGGTCTGCCTTCACTTTAACCTAGCCATATTTTATTTCAATTCGAGTTGAATAGAATTTCAAATTTCCTCTTATATACGATTTAGTTGTGGAATGAGCTTTTCCAGAGAGCCAAGGTTTTCCAGAGAGACTATATCATGGGGTTCTTCAAGCTATTTTGCAAGAACTCCATCCTGTAGTCTTGGGACAAAATGTTTTTTAGAGTTATATTTTCTACGTATTCTGATGTAGCGAGCGCCCATATAATACGGTCACTGCTTTCCAATCAGGCGGCCTTTACATCTACTAATTTGTATAGAAAGTAGTAGTCCTTAGTAGTATAGAAAAATGTCACTTGAAAATTATGAAAAAGTTTACTTATAAAATAAAGCAAATCGAGCAATGGTGGTTTATGTTAAGACTTCAAAAAAAATCTAACTTTTCTAATTAATACAAATTTGAAATGTAGCTATAATTAAGACCCATTATTTTAATTTAAATAACTGTAATTTATGCCATAAATATTACCAAAAGAACATTAATTAAAAGCAAGTATAGCTTACATTATACAGAAGTAAAGTTCGTGCAAGGCACCTCTTGGTACGACTTTGTGACAATATAATACATTCTAATATTTATACCCAGTTTGTATGTTTGTCACTGTTACTTGTTCAATCTATTTGAGAATTTAATTTACTTACTCATTTATGAAATCTTACCTATATAATTGAAAAAAATACAGCTCATGTGTTCCTATGAGCTGTATTTTTAATTAAACTACTGTATGTTAAAAATAATTGATATGGCGTTATGAAAAATTATCTTACTTTTTTTATAGGCTTATGAGAATTTTGAGATCATTACTCATTATCGTAAACTTTCAGACAGTTCATTTTATGTTGCTAACGTAGGTTGTCTGTTGCTATAAGTTTATTAGTAACTAAATATATTCCGTGAAAATGATGAGCAGATAGCAGACATGATCAGAATTCAAGACAGCCATTACGTAGAAAGACTTTATTATTATTATGTTTTCAACATTATTATGTTTTTCTAATAAAAATATGTAGTCAAATGTACAATATAGCATAGAAATCAAAACAACAACCTGAGCTATTATCATCATCATCTTTGCCAAAAGACGAAGTCTCCACTGCTGGACATAGGCCACCTCCGAAGATTTCCAAAGCATTCGATCTCAAAAGTCAGCTACTTTATCCACCGGCTACCCGCTTATTATCGCGTAATATCGAAATTTGATGAACTTTAATAAATTAGGATTAGGTACCAAGTTGGATTAAGAGACTTACTATTCAATAAAACATTTACTTAGTTCAGTGGTTGTTGATGAACAAACTTGTGCACCTGATAATAATTAAGTTTGTGAAACTTACAAAGATTGTTGAATTCTTTATTATTTCGTAAGAGTAAATGATGTTAATGATAAAACTGACAATACAAAGCCAATTAATAATAATAATAAATATGATTTGTTAATGGGCGGTCTTATGATCTTTCCAATTTATCAAACTATAGATACAAGGGTAAAATTAAATATTTTTTTCTCCTTATACGATAATATCTTGACTAAGTAAATTTATTTTGTTCTTTACTAATACCGTACCGTTAACCCTTTGATTATTTAAAATCTTAGAATTTTTAGAATCTTAGAAACTTCTTATTAAAAATCTTGCAACAATTTACTTGCCACTGTTCTTGTCTATATTCAGTTGCAGTCTCACTAATATTATAGTTCTTGCATAAGATTTCCATCGCTTGGAAGTTTTGCCATTAAGCGAGACATTTTCCTGTATCAGCTGATCCTATATTTTCAAGTAAAAGTTCCACGACTTAGTCATGTCTTACAACTTGTCGTAAACTATATCTCACGTACCTTACCTTTTTTCTTATTTATGGAATCAGTTGCAAAAGTAATAACTTATCTATTGTTAATAAACTAACTTGTTTCTTGTTTTTATTTTTATCTACGGTTACACTTATTAATAGTAGTTTTAGTCTCTTAACTAGGCTATGTTTGGTGTAACTTATTTTTAGCCTCTTTACTAAACTTCAATAAACCTTTATTGCTACATGTTACTTTTTGAACTTAGAAGTTTTAGCCTAACTTTATCTATTTGTACGTTTTGATTTTGGAATGACTTGATTGTAAACTTCGTTTAGGCGCCTTTTTCATTTGATATCGTTAATTTTTCAGACGGACTGTTGCAGAAATTCTACTGGTTTATTTCAGTTTGGATTACATGAAGTTTATGTTCTATTACCTCTAGTTTATTCATCCACCAATAAAGTATCGCGAACTGAATGTTTTATACACCTTCAACACAAAAAACCAGCTCACGCACTACTTTTTGCGTACTCCACAAAATAAAACACAAAAAATACGGCGCATATAAAATTTAAATGTAACGAATCAAAAAAACAGGTCAAAAACTACGTGTCTTGAATTTCAAAAAGAAAATGATCGTGACGTCATTATTGTTAAGACTCCGAGGTTTTTTCTACCTGAGGGTAGTGGCATCGGTTTGTAAACGTGACGGAAGTTTGCACGACTGGATCACAATAGTAAATTCTAGTGTTATGGAGGCTCGGAGCATTTTACGATATACTTTTGAATGTCTGTGTGAATGCGGAACTCCGAGGGGAGATTGAAACACGTGAACCGCGAAGCATTTGTTGCTTTGAGACTTGTACAAATAGGGAGCTTTTAAAATATTTTAGCTCCACAAGTTTTCCTATAGGTATTCATTTCCTTATCATTCTTAAGAGAGACATTGGAGAAAATGTCTAAACTTTATCAATATATTCCATTTTATTCCTCCAAACATTTACATTTTATCGATATATTCAATTTTATATTGCATATTTAGCAGCCAGAAGACTTGAAACTGCTATGCGGTAAAATAATACAATAATTATGAAACTGCAGTGATACTAACATAGACGAATTTATTACAGAGTACAAGTATGCTCCCAGCACTACAATCTGCTACTGTTTAACATTAAAGATATATTTTATAGTATGAATATATTTAAATCCATACTAATATTATAAATGCGAAAGTAACTCTGTCTGTCTGTCTGTCTGTCTGTCTGTCTGTTACTCTTTCACGCCTAAACGGCTGAACGGATTTTGATGAAATTTGGTATGGTGATAGATGATAACCTAGAAATGGTCATAGGCTATAAATAATCAAGCCATCGTTCTTATGGGGTAGGCAGTAGGCAGATAACTAAATTGAGTTACTGATTTTTTGTCGTTTTTGTTGGGACTTTTGCTCTTTCACGTCTAAACGGCTGAACAGATTTTGATGAAATTTAGTAACGTAATAGATGGTTACCTAAAAACGGATATAAGATCAAAATGATCGCGTCATCGTACTTAAGGCGTAGGCAGTAGGCAGAAAACTGAATTGAGTTAGTGATTTTTTTATGGTTTTTGCTGGGAGTTTTGCTCTATCATGCCTAAACGGCTGAACAGATTTTGATGAAATTTAGTCAGGTGATAGATAGTAACCTAGAAAATGATAAAAGATCAAAATGATCACGTCATCGTACTTAAGGCGTAGGCAGTAGGCAGAAAACTAATTAAGTTAGTGATTTTTAATCGTTTGTTTTAAAAGTTTACCTCATTCACGCCTTAACGTCTGAACGGATTTTTATAAGACTTGGTTAATATAAAGATAGGATCCTAGGCACGGACACAGGCTACTTTTTACGGCGGGAAAATACCTCATTCCCACGGAAATCTAGCGTGATCGTGTCAAGAAGGGCATGTCGCCATAGCTACTGAAATGATTTTGATGTTTTTTTTTTAACTGAGTGTTACTAAGACTTCAAGTTAGTATTTGATCACTTTTCTAACTTAGAGGGTCGGTAGGCGCCATAATTTAGGGAATTTATTATAAAATTTTGATGCAACTGTCTTTATTTAACAGTTTTACTTGGATCGGAACTTAGCGACATTCCATCACACTACTTAACTTATAGGGTAGGAAGGTACCAAAATTCAGACTACTTTTTACTTCGGGAAAATATCTCATTCCCACAGGAACCTATACACAGCTACCTATCTACAACATTAAAACTCTGTCTAGAATCACATTACGCCAAAACTATTGATCTGATTTGTATACGATTTTTTATTCAACTGACTGTTATACATACAACATACAGATAAAATCTAATTACCTACATCACAGAAATTGTTGGATGCTCCCGGAGACACGGGAAAAACCTTTCTTTTAAACTTGCTTTTAGCGCAAATCCGAAAAGATAAATGAATTGCTGTAGCAGTTGCCTCTTCCGGAATAGCCGCCACTCTGCTCAATGGTGGTCGAACGGCACATTCGGTGCTTAAACTGCCTTTAAACTTAGCCCATGAAGAAATGCCATGAAATATGTTGCAGCAATGTAAATTATTAGTTTGGGATGAGTGTACTATGTCCCATAAAAGAGCAATTGAAGCTCTAGATCGGACTTTGAAAGACATCAAGAGTAATCCAAATAACATGGGGTGGGACTTTTAGCGGACGATTTTAGACAGACTTTGCCGGTTATCACTAAAGGCACCTCTGCAGATGAAATAAATGCGTGTTTAAAAGCGTCAACGTTATGGGTGCACGTAAAAACGTTTAGTCTGTCTACAAATATGAGAGTGCAACTACATAATGATGTACAATCTGGACAATATGCTGCTGCTCTTCTTAAAATTGGAGAAGATCGTATGGCAAAGGATGGTAATGGCATGATTACATTGGATCGTGAATTCTGCAATGTTGTGCATAATCCAGATGAAAGAAAACATTCGGAGCTATCCATTATGTAGCTTAGGTTGCTTTTGAACAAATTTTGATGTGAAGTTGAGGACTGGAACACGATAGTGGGACATTGTTGCAGGGGGACTTACAGCCGGGAGAAAACAAAAAAACTTATGCGGACGAAGTCGCGGGTAAAAGCTAGTAAATTTATAAAAATTACTCTACTCCGTAGGATCCACAATCTCGATCCACCATTGGATTGCAAAGCACGCTGAAGTTCACTGTAATCAGTAGATCACAGTGAACTTCAGCGAACTATGGATCCTCCCAGACTAATAGTAATTAGTCTGGGAAGATCCTGTCCATAACTGTGAGATTGTGGATCCTACAGAATAGAGGGATTTTTATAAATTTATCCTGATCCGAATCCTGTGATACTTGAATGTGCAAAAAGATCCATCATTTAGATCTACTAGTGGATTAATTAGCACGATGTAGTTTACTATGATCTACTATAACATCGACTCCAATATAATCAATGCTTTATTTAACAAAACCCTATCTGAGCAGGAAATTTCAATCAATCAATAAATAATTGTAAGAAAAAGCGCTATAACTGCCAGCTGCTTGTCTCCCACACAACTTGTAAGAGTCATTCAAGGCAAAGGAGATACAATAGTGCTCGTAGTCGATGGCCTGTTATGTAGTCTAAGGCCTTTTGTTATCATTGAATTGAATACAGGCTATTGTAGCTAGTTGCTGTTGGCAACAGACTTGTACTAAGCTTATGTACCTACTAGATACTTCGCTAAAGAAAAAGTTATTTATTATATAAAGTTTCCTTTCTTTGAAAAATGGGAGAACTTTCAATGTCGTACTCAATAAAATTGTTAAAAGGTGCTGTAACTTAAATTAAAATATGGATGTAAACTTTTAAATATCACGAAGCTTTTGCAAATTAGTTTCTAGTGACAGTTTCTTTTATATTCATTAACAAGCCTGCTAAATTGTAAGCAGCTATTGTAGCCTGTTTAGTGACGCTTACAAAAGCAAAGGCTTGGCTAATACATTTGTTTCAGGTACATAAAACGATACGTAGAAATCGAAACATTCAAGAGAGATAGGATACCGTACCCATACAACCAACAAGCTCGACTGTTGAAGGACTACCACATCACAGGATACGACAGCTAAATAATTACAAAGATCACTTAAAATAATGTTTTTCTTATCCCAGGAACATCAACTTTAAAACTTAAGTTTACAGGTCTCCAGCGCTCATTAATTTTAGGGATGCGTTTTGAAAGAAACGTATTCCTATATCCCAGGGATACTCTCATCATAAAGCCCTGATGTAAAACAATGGGTTGGCAACACGCGAGTGGTACCTCTTGTATTGCAAGCGCCCATAGGCTACGGTAACTACTTAAGATTAGGTGGGCCGTATGCTTATTTGCGACTCAAGTAGTATAAAATAAAACTCAACGACACAATACTCTGCGAGTGATGCCTTTGGTCCGTAGGCTATGTTAACTTATTTTCATCTGGTGGGTTGTATGCTTTCTAGTCACCTGATACGGCTTTGGTACCAAGATCTTAGACTACACTGGCATTAAAATACCTACTACCAGTAGTAGCTTATTCTAAAGGTATTTTCAAAGAGATCGAAACAAAACAACAATATAAACCAAATAATATATTAAGACATGAAATGAATTTTGTATTGTATTTCAGCTCACAATATTTGGAAAACACAGGCAACCGCAACATACATAATTCAACTGCATTTTTACTGTATGTATGTATATACTAAAGTCTACAAGAAAGGAGTACTACTTCAGCAGCCTAATCTTCCGTGCAAGTTTTAAGAGCGCCAGGGACTTGCAATTTAGTGGTCCTTAAAATAAATTTAGTAGTGCTTGCATCGTTGTACTTTAGGGATTTACTTCAGAGAGAATTATTACAGTGTTTATACAAGGTCTGGATCATTTAACGTCTAGAACGAGACAACGTTAAGTTGATTCAGCTGGCTTATAATATTCTATGAATTTAAAATTTGTTTTAACAACAATGACTGTTTTGGTACTAGTTTGTATTAAAACAAAACTTCTATACTGTTTTAATAACAGCATTACTCTAAACTTAAGGATTCGTCTTTAGATTATGTTAAGAGAAAATTTGTTTCAATGTATTTTTCTTCTTTGTCTTGTTATGAGCAGTGTTTTGTTTAACGTTAGCTACAATGCATTTTTTTTATACTACTTAGGTGGCAAACAAGCATACGGCCCGCCTGATGTTAAGCAGTTACCGTAGCCTATGGACGTTTGCAATACCAGAAGTATCACTTGCGTGTTGCCAACCCATTGTTTTACACCAGGGCTTTGTGATGGCAGTATCCCTGGGATAGGAATATGTTTCTTTCAAAACGCATCCCCAAATGAGCGCAGGACACCTGTACTCACACACAGGTACACAACTACACCGTTGTGTGTAGTTATTTGGCTGTGGTCTTCCGTAAGGTGGAGGTCCTTCCCCAGTCGGGCTTGCTCACTAGTAAGGTGCCCTACCTCTCTTACTAAAATATAATTTAAAACGCGTTGGCAACACGTGAGTGATACTTCTGGGCAAGCTTAACATCAGGCGGGCCAAAAAAAAAAGCGTTGTACAAAAAAAAAAGTTGCAGACCTGACATTTTTTATGTTATAATAAAAATGTTGTTCCAACACAGATATTTTTCAGACAAACATTTGCTTACGTTTGATATTTTTGTAAAGAATATCACGCAGTTGATTTTATTGGTATAATTTAAAAAATATATAGTTCTTGTTAATTTTGAACGAAATTCAACTTGCACTTTTGATTTTTTCTACATTCACGGTCAATGCTTTATTCTTAACATATTTTTAAAAATGCAACGTGTTAAATTAACCATACAATAACTTTCATAATCCTACTTACTATAATATAATCATATTTAATAAAGCTATTTCGTACAGAGAATGAAATTTAAATTATGCAAATTTCACGCGATGAGCTTTTAATTTGTGATTTAAATTCATGACGCCGCAAATTGCCTACTCGTCAAAAAAGAAAGCGCAGTATATTTTCATTTACAAAGAAATAAAAGTATCGCGTCAAAGAAAATCTACTGAATTAGAGAGTAACATAAATAATGACCCACTGCTGGGCACAGGTAACCTTTAACATCCATCACCTAGGGAACCTTAGGAATGGGCATAGTGTACGGTGGTTCCTTACACTATGGAATGGGTGCCTAATTTACTATCAAAGAAGTTACCTACATTGTTATACATATAAGTACAAACTAAAATACATAATTACTTATCATTCTAGTTAGCCAAAACAACACTTATGTAGATATTCCTTTCGGTTATTGACCGGCTATTGACCTTTCAAATTCAAATCAAATTTTTTGACAAAAAAAACTGGATAATATTAAACATTGATTACAAATCTAAACATATTATAATAATATTTTCGGGACAACTCACACACCGCCATCTGATCCCAAACTAGGCAGAGCCATGTACTTTGGCAACCAGACAACTGATAAACATCCATACTAATATTATAAATGCGAAAGTAACTCTGTCTGTCTGTCTGTCTGTTACTCTTTCACGCCCAAACGGCTGAACGGATTTTGATGAAATTTGATATGGTGATAGATGATAACCTAGAAATGGTCATAGGCTATAAATAATCACGCCATCGTTCTTAGGGGGTAGGCAGTAGGCAGATAACTAAATTGAGTTAGTGATTTTTTGTCGTTTTTGTTGGGACTTTTGCTCTTTCACATCTAAACGGCTGAACAGATTTTGATGAAATTTAGTAAGGTAATAGATGGTTACCTAAAAACGGATATAAGATGAAAATGATCACGTCATCGTACTTAAAGCGTAGGCAGTAGGCAGAAAACTGAATTGAGTTAGTGTTTTTTTTATGGTTTTTGCTGGGAGTTTTGCTCTATCATGCCTAAACAGCTAAACGGATTTTGATGAAATTTAGTTAGGTGATAGATAGTAACCTAGAAAAGGATATAAGATCAAAATGATCACGTCATCGTACTTAAGGCGTAGGCAGTAGGCAGAAAACTAATTAAGTTAGTGATTTTTAATCGTTTGTTTTAAAAGTATACCTCATTCACGCCTTAACGTCTGAACGGATTTTGATAAGACTTGGTTAATATAAAGATAGGATCCTTGGCACGGACACAGGCTACTTTTTACGGCGGGAAAATACCTCATTCCCGCGGAAATCTAGCGTGATCGTGTCAAGAAGCGCATGTCGCCATAGCTACTGAAATGATTTTGATGTTTTTTTTTTTAAACTGAGTGTTACTAAGACTTTAAGTTAGTATTTGATCACTTTTCTAACTTAGAGGATCGGATCGGTAGGCGCCATAATTTAGGGAATTTATGATAAAATTTTGATGCAACTGTCTTTATTTAACAGTTTTACTTGGATCGGAACTTAGCGACATTCCATCACACTACTTAACTTATAGGGTAGGAAGGTACCGAAATTCAGACTACTTTTTACTTCGGGAAAATATCTCATTCCCACAGGAACCTATACACAGCTACCTATCTACAACATTAAAACTCTGTCTAGAATCACATTACGCCAAAACTATTGATCTGATTTGTATACGATTTTTTATTCAACTGACTGTTACATTACATACAGATAAAATCTAATTACCTACACCACAGAAATTGTTGGATGTTCCCGGAGGCACGGGAAACACCTTTCTTTTAAACTTGCTTTTAGCGCAAATCCGAAAAGATAAAGGAATTGCTGTAGCAGTTGCCTCTTCCGGAATAGCCGCCACTCTGCTCAATGGTGGTCGAACGGCACATTCGGTGCTTAAACTGCCATTAAACTTAGCCCATGAAGAAAAGCCAGTCTGTAATATAAGTAAAAACAGCGAGCGTAGACGTATGTTGCAGCAATGTAAATTATTAGTTTGAGATGAGTGTACTATGTCCCATAAAAGAGCAATTGAAGCTCTAGATCGGACTTTGAAAGACATCAAGAATAATCCAAATATCATGGTGGTACTTTTAGCGGGCGATTTTAGACAGATTTTGCCGGTTATCACTAAAGCCACCCCTGCAGATGAAATAAATGCGTGTTTAAAAGCGTCAACGTTATGGGTGCACGTAAAAACGTTTAGTCTGTCTACAAATATGAGAGTGCAACTACACAATGATGTACAATCTGGACAATATGCTGCTGCTCTTCTTAAAATTGGAGAAGATCGTATGGCAAAGGATGGTAATGGCATGATTACATTGGATCGTGAATTCTGCAATGTTGTGCATAATCCAGATGATCTAAATAACTTCGTCTATAGCGAACTGCTAACTAATATGAGGAATAGAGAATGGTTATGTGAAAGAGCAATTTTAGCGCCGACGAATGAAATGGTGGGACAGATAAACGAGCAAATTATGTCACGCGTGGAAGGTGATATTGTTGAGTTTCTGTAGACACTGTAATGGATACTGAACAAGTAACATCATACCCTGTAGAATTTCTTAATTCTTTAGAACTGTCGGGAGTACCTTCACACAAACTGAGGCTGAAAGTAGGCGTTCCTGTCCTTTTGATGCGGAATTTAGATGCACCAAGACTGTGTAATGGCACACGGTTGCAAGTAACACACCTCGGTCGCAATATTGTAAAAGCAATCATTATGACTGGAATGGCAAAAGGAGAGAACGTTTTAATCCTCCGTATACCCATAATTCCGACAGATTTGCCATTCCAGTTTAAGAAATTACAGTTTCCGCTGAAAATCGCATTCGCTATGACGATAAATAAAGCTCAGGGGCAAACATTAAAAGTAGCCGGCATTAATTTAGAAAAGAGTTGTTTTTCTCACGGACAATTATACGTGGCTTGCTCACGTGTTTCAAGTCCACAGAGTCTCCATGTGTTGGCCAGAGAGGGAAAAACAAAGAACATAGTTTACAAAAATGTACTACAGTAATAAGGCCTCTTATTTTTAGCTTCCTACATTATTATACTACTTACATTAAGTTAGTACTTCCTACGCAGACGATGTTGCGGATGTCACACTGTCTTACATCGGGGGTTGGCAAGTAGGTAGTTAGTAGTATTTTAAACCGATTTACATTATTTACTTTTTATTTATTTATCCACATACACTGATATTACAGGCTACTTAAAACCTAATACAACAATGTAGAAATAAGAATAACAATCACAAAAAATATAATAACAAAAACAACAATATCATCCTAAATTAAAGATGAGTGAGGCAATCCAATGCCACCCTCTCAAATTCCGGCAAAGTACAGGCAAAAATATCCAACCGCTTCGAGACGAGATTTAAAAAATGTAAAGCCCGAGTTATTGGAGCAAACTTTTGGATATTAGTGCGGGATGTGGGCACCTCAAACACCTTCATCCGTGGCACCTGCCGCAGTCTTGTGTTTGGGACAAGCAGCTTCAACGATTCCAATACTTGAGGATTATTTACCTTACCACGAAACACTAACAGTACGTATTTAGCTAAGGCAAAATTTCTCCTTACTTCCAGCTTATAGTACCCAACCATCCCTATGACAAAGAGTGTTGGATACATAAGTTTATATTTACTAAGGAAACATTCGGAGCTATCCATTATGTAGCTTAGGTTGCTTTTGAACAAATTTTGATGTGAAGTTGAGGACTGGAACACGATAGTGGGACATTGTTGCAGGGGGACTTACAGCCGGGAGAAAACAAAAAAACTTATGCGGACGAAGTCGCGGGTAAAAGCTAGTACTTATATATTTCTAAATACATACAGAACAAACAATCGCGCTCATCACACAAATATTTGTGCTGGGTGGGAATCGAACCCACGACCTCTGGCTTAGCAGTCAGAGTTACATCCACTAGACCAACAGGCCAATCATATATATATCAGTTAAACACATTTAACCGTGGCATAATCCGACCCTATGCAAATATGTATAAACTAGCTTTTACCCGCGACTTCGTCCGCATAAGTTTTTTTGTTTTCTCCCGGCTGTAAGTCCCCCTGCAACAATGTCCCACTATCGTGTTCCAGTCCTCAACTTCACATCAAAATTTGTTCAAAAGCAACCTAAGCTACATAATGGATAGCTCCGAATGTTTCCTTAGTAAATATAAACTTATGTATCCAACACTCTTTGTCATAGGGATGGTTGGGTACTATAAGCTGGAAGTAAGGAGAAATTTTGCCTTAGCTAAATACGTACTGTTAGTGTTTCGTGGTAAGGTAAATAATCCTCAAGTATTGGAATCGTTGAAGCTGCTTGTCCCAAACACAAGACTGCGGCAGGTGCCACGGATGAAGGTGTTTGAGGTGCCCACATCCCGCACTAATATCCAAAAGTTTGCTCCAATAACTCGGGCTTTACATTTTTTAAATCTCGTCTCGAAGCGGTTGGATATTTTTGCCTGTACTTTGCCGGAATTTGAGAGGGTGGCATTGGATTGCCTCACTCATCTTTAATTTAGGATGATATTGTTGTTTTTGTTATTATATTTTTTGTGATTGTTATTCTTATTTCTACATTGTTGTATTAGGTTTTAAGTAGCCTGTAATATCAGTGTATGTGGATAAATAAATAAATAAATAAAAAGTAAATAATGTAAATCGGTTTAAAATACTACTAACTACCTACTTGCCAACCCCCGATGTAAGACAGTGTGACATCCGCAACATCGTCTGCGTAGGAAGTACTAACTTAATGTAAGTAGTATAATAATGTAGGAAGCTAAAAATAAGAGGCCTTATTACTGTAGTACATTTTTGTAAACTATGTTCTTTGTTTTTCCCTCTCTGGCCAACACATGGAGACTCTGTGGACTTGAAACACGTGAGCAAGCCACGTATAATTGTCCGTGAGAAAAACAACTCTTTTCTAAATTAATGCCGGCTACTTTTAATGTTTGCCCCTGAGCTTTATTTATCGTCATAGCGAATGCGATTTTCAGCGGAAACTGTAATCTCTTAAACTGGAATGGCAAATCTGTCGGAATTATGGGTATACGGAGGATTAAAACGTTCTCTCCTTTTGCCATTCCAGTCATAATGATTGCTTTTACAATATTGCGACCGAGGTGTGTTACTTGCAACCGTGTGCCATTACACAGTCTTGGTGCATCTAAATTCCGCATCAAAAGGACAGGAACGCCTACTTTCAGCCTCAGTTTGTGTGAAGGTACTCCCGACAGTTCTAAAGAATTAAGAAATTCTACAGGGTATGATGTTACTTGTTCAGTATCCATTACAGTGTCTACAGAAACTCAACAATATCACCTTCCACGCGTGACATAATTTGCTCGTTTATCTGTCCCACCATTTCATTCGTCGGCGCTAAAATTGCTCTTTCACATAACCATTCTCTATTCCTCATATTAGTTAGCAGTTCGCTATAGACGAAGTTATTTAGATCATCTGGATTATGCACAACATTGCAGAATTCACGATCCAATGTAATCATGCCATTACCATCCTTTGCCATACGATCTTCTCCAATTTTAAGAAGAGCAGCAGCATATTGTCCAGATTGTACATCATTGTGTAGTTGCACTCTCATATTTGTAGACAGACTAAACGTTTTTACGTGCACCCATAACGTTGACGCTTTTAAACACGCATTTATTTCATCTGCAGGGGTGGCTTTAGTGATAACCGGCAAAATCTGTCTAAAATCGCCCGCTAAAAGTACCACCATGATATTTGGATTATTCTTGATGTCTTTCAAAGTCCGATCTAGAGCTTCAATTGCTCTTTTATGGGACATAGTACACTCATCTCAAACTAATAATTTACATTGCTGCAACATACGTCTACGCTCGCTGTTTTTACTTATATTACAGACTGGCTTTTCTTCATGGGCTAAGTTTAATGGCAGTTTAAGCACCGAATGTGCCGTTCGACCACCATTGAGCAGAGTGGCGGCTATTCCGGAAGAGGCAACTGCTACAGCAATTCCTTTATCTTTTCGGATTTGCGCTAAAAGCAAGTTTAAAAGAAAGGTGTTTCCCGTGCCTCCGGGAGCATCCAACAATTTCTGTGGTGTAGGTAATTAGATTTTATCTGTATGTAATGTAACAGTCAGTTGAATAAAAAATCGTATACAAATCAGATCAATAGTTTTGGCGTAATGTGATTCTAGACAGAGTTTTAATGTTGTAGATAGGTAGCTGTGTATAGGTTCCTGTGGGAATGAGATATTTTCCCGAAGTAAAAAGTAGTCTGAATTTCGGTACCTTCCTACCCTATAAGTTAAGTAGTGTGATGGAATGTCGCTAAGTTCCGATCCAAGTAAAACTGTTAAATAAAGACAGTTGCATCAAAATTTTATCATAAATTCCCTAAATTATGGCGCCTACCGATCCGATCCTCTAAGTTAGAAAAGTGATCAAATACTAACTTAAAGTCTTAGTAACACTCAGTTTAAAAAAAAAAACATCAAAATCATTTCAGTAGCTATGGCGACATGCGCTTCTTGACACGATCACGCTAGATTTCCGCGGGAATGAGGTATTTTCCCGCCGTAAAAAGTAGCCTGTGTCCGTGCCAAGGATCCTATCTTTATATTAACCAAGTCTTATAAAAATCCGTTCAGACGTTAAGGCGTGAATGAGGTATACTTTTAAAACAAACGATTAAAAATCACTAACTTAATTAGTTTTCTGCCTACTGCCTACGCCTTAAGTACGATGACGTGATCATTTTGATCTTATATCCTTTTCTAGGTTACTATCTATCACCTAACTAAATTTCATCAAAATCCGTTTAGCTGTTTAGGCATGATAGAGCAAAACTCCCAGCAAAAACCATAAAAAAAACACTAACTCAATTCAGTTTTCTGCCTACTGCCTACGCTTTAAGTACGATGACGTGATCATTTTCATCTTATATCCGTTTTTAGGTAACCATCTATTACCTTACTAAATTTCATCAAAATCTGTTCAGCCGTTTAGATGTGAAAGAGCAAAAGTCCCAACAAAAACGACTAAAAATCACTAACTCAATTTAGTTATCTGCCTACTGCCTACCCCCTAAGAACGATGGCGTGATTATTTATAGCCTATGACCATTTCTAGGTTATCATCTATCACCATATCAAATTTCATCAAAATCCGTTCAGCCGTTTGGGCGTGAAAGAGTAACAGACAGACAGACAGACAGACAGACAGACAGAGTTACTTTCGCATTTATAATATTAGTATGGATTAGCGGGCCAAACAAATGTCTAGATTTTACTAATTCTCAATTTAAAATGAAAGAAAATGGGTCGATCAAACAATGTCATTATGTACGAGAGTAATTCAGGTATTTTTCAGGTGCTATTCGGTATAAAATAACAGTTTTAGAAAGATGTTTAGAGCAGGAGTTAATTGTAGGTAGGTCAATTTTAAAGATAATTATAATCGAATAAAATAACACATTTCAAGACATTTCTTTAAAATTTCTCAATATACACATGTAGGTACATAAAACTGTGTCAAATAAGATTCTTGGCATTTCGTCACCACAAAGAAAAATCATCACAATAAAATATCGGGTAAAATAAAAAAATGGTTAAATATATTTAGCAAAACCTAAAAATATCTGGACTCTACGATGAATGAATCTCAAGTACTAGATCAGAGTTCATGATTTATAAATGAACTGTAGCACACATGGATCTCTATAAAACTTGACTGCGCTCCCCTAGAAACCATTTGGCTGGCAAATATTTGCCTTCCAAGCACGATACAGCCTACGCGGTAGGTGTGTACGGAAAAAAGATTTCTGTATTCAGTTACTTTGAGCGTTTCACCGTTATAGGTGGAGGAAGTAATTATCTTAAAGCTTTTTGCTTTGATGTAAGTGGATAGATACATGTTATCGTTTTGGAAGTGACGTACCCTCTAATCTGTTTTCTTTGTCGTCAAATGTCCTCAATTTCTTTATCATCTGTTATTTATTTCATTACTAACACATCAAACAAGATACCAGTACTATTTATAGAAGTTCCACTTAAGTGATTAGAGCGTGTGTGTATTTATAAACCAGTTATTGGTATTCTTTGTTGTAATGAGTCTTCAGTTTATTTGTCATTTGTTATACTAAAATCTATACTAATATTATAAAGCTGAACAGTTTGTTTGTTTGTTTGGTTGAACGCGCTAATCTTAGAAAGTACTGGTACGATTAGAAAAATAAATTTATATTTTAAAAAATATTTTTAAATACAAGCTTTTATAGTGTATTTATGTAATACATGGGTGTTTATGCATTAAATATTCTTAAAAGAGCCTAAATACGACACGGCTGTATTGTTTTATTGAATAGTTTCTATGTACCTTTGAACATCATCATCACACACTGAACTCCACCTAAAAATATATTAGCCATGAAGCTATATCATCAAATCCAAAAACGGCGCGGCTATCTTGTTTCATTAAAGAGTTCATCAGAGCCATCGTCCGACTTCATCAGCACGTCCTAAACATACATCTAGATATAATACTCATCAAGATAAATCCAAAACACCCAAACACGACACCGCTATCTTGTTTTGTTGAAGAGTTGCCATGGCCACCTTCCGGCTTCATCATCACGTTCTGAATACCCATCTAATAATATAGTTCTCGTCAAGAAAAATCCAAAACACTCAAACCCGACGCGGCTATCTTGTTTCGTTGAAGAGTTCCTATGGCCATCCTCCGACTGCATCATCAGACCAGCTCCATGGTACCATATCATTGCATTGTCACCGAAGTTACGTAGGTATACCAAATTTCAGCTCCATCAAACACCGGGAAGTACTTCAAACCTAGCTCACAAGATTTGCTAACATACAAACTAACTAACATACATTGCAAGCTAAATAAAAGCTTGTAAAAATAGTGTATTTATCCAGGAAGGCTATAGGCTATATAACATCACTCTATGATCAATAGGAGCGGAGCAGTAGTGAGATATGATTCAAAGTCGGGGAAAATATTCCAAATTACAACACGGACGAAGTCGCGGGCGACCCCTAGTAACATCATGATCTTGATAGTGAAATAAATGCAAATTATGGAATGATTTTGGTAGAGATTCTTGCTAGTCTTCAGACTCTGCTTTGTTTTAAAAAAGACAAATGACCGTGATTCTAAGCCACTACTTAGACAGTCTTGTGAAAAGGAAACGTGACCTCAGGCAAATGTCTTTCCCTTCCTTTACTTTTTCTTGACATTCCTTTTTGTCATAGACAAACGGCAGCACTTAAGAGGAAACACGAGCGCCGAGCTATTTACCAAATCTTTAGGTGCTGCTAAACTGTTTTGGACACGCTTTTCTCGCATCTACCTAAGATTTAGAGAGGTAGGGCACCATACTAGCGAGCAAGCCCGACTGGGGAAGGACCTCCACCTTACAGAAGACCACAGCCAAATGACTACACACAGCGGTGTAGTTGTGTTCCTGTGTGTGAGTACAGGTCTCCAGCGCTCATTTAGGAATGCGTTTTGAAAGAAACGTATTTCTATCCCAGGGTTACTTCCATCTTAAAGCCCTGGTGTAAAAAATGGGTTAGTTAATGCAAGCGTCTATAGGCTACGGATACTGCTTAACATCAGGCGGGCCGTATGCTTGTTTGCCACCCAAGTAGTATAAAAAAAAAAAAAAAAAAAAAAAAAAAGATTGAGCGAAAGGGATTACTACTTACATTGTGAATCCGTATTGGACTATTATTTATAAACAAAAGTGAAAATTAAAAAATAATAAGTACATTATATATTCTAATCGTTTTGTTTTGCAATAAACAAAACGATTAGAATATAATTAGTATTTATTTTTTTAGCTATCGATAACTATCTTAATGATTGAATCTTTTATAATTCTTAATCTGCAACCATAGCTTTGCTCTTAAATTACATATATATTCATTATTATTATTTTTATCTTAGCATGTATTTTTAATATCCTTCATCTATAACCTTTTCTTCATCATTTTCATTATCATCTCAACCCATAAATGTTCCACTGCTGGGAACGGGTCTCCCCCATACATTTGGAGGGATATTAGTCTGCTATACCACGCTGGCCAGACGGGTTGGTATAGGAACCTTTTCTTAATTCATATTTTTTTTAAGTTTTACACCCTTTTAGTTTTGTAACTTTTAAATGCTAAATTTTACTTCATTACCTAAGGTGTTCCTCAAGGATCGTTTTTAAGACCTTAATTATGACTGTTAAAACATAATGCTTAATATTTTTAACTTCCTTGATTTCACAATTGAGTAAAATATAGAATTTGTAAGCAACCCCATTAGTATTGAACATAAAAAGTGGATGTAATATAAAGAAAATGTCAAGCTTTCTTCCGCTTCAATTGAAAACGAAAGAAAATAAACTCTTTATTTTGTGAATTGTACGTCAACTGAGGTTAACTAGGTACTTAAGGGCAGCTTATAAGTAATGGCTTAGCGATTTGTCGTTACGTACTTATAATATTGCTTGTAAGGCTTTGAACTTATGACTAATTTGCGTAGGTACCTAGGTTCACCAAAGTATTCGTACCAACAAAGTAGGTACTATTTTTCGATAGGCATAATATATTTTGAGTAATATTGGGTATTATTAGAGTATTTGGATTATGTTCTTAAGGAAAATTTACTTTTTCATCGTTAAAAATTATAAAATTCGATTATTTTAAGAAATAGAAGACAGCTCAAGACTAAATAATGGTCTGTATTTTTGGTTGTCATAACAAACATTTTTGTCATGGTAGCTTATAGTTTTAGAAAAATAAATCTATTTTCTGATACTACTAACAAACAAGCATACGGCGTACCTGATAGTAAACCGTTACCGTAGCCTGTGTAATTCATTTATTTTATCAGCCATTTGCAAAACATGTACAGCATAAAATCTACATATAATTAAAACTTCTCCGGCTTTTAGCCGCACTGCTTCAATTTCCAAATCCCAAGAGATGTCACCACTGACCTAATTACAAATACAAACAGTTTACGTGCCTCATAATAATAAGATTTACTCCACAAATATACCCGAATATACCAAACAAACAAATTTACCCAAGAGACGCTAAGATTCAAAACCAAAGTTAACATTACACCAACATAGATTAAACCCCAAAGCAATTTACTACCATGGTGAGCCATTGTCGTTATTCTCTTAATCCGTGAACAATGCCCTGGTTTCATGCTAGTAGGTTGGCACGATGCCAGAGAAAAACGCATAATGTTACATGTTCTGAAATACAAGGTCTGATTATGGCGGCGGCGCATGCCAGAATTGCGAGACATAAAAAGTCACCATAAAAAAACGTTGGCATTATATTCAATACAGGCGATAGATATCACCGAATAATTAACTCCTGTGTCTAGTCGTGATGAAAGAACTAAATCTTGGCTGACTGCATGCATGGGTTTTAGTGGTTCTCTCCGGTTGTATCTGATTGCCCTTTTATTAGACTAACAGAGTTAACTTAAGAATGTGCAGATGGCTAGTCTCCATTGAAAATAACCGAAATTTGGAGGAGAATATAAGATTATTTTAAGTGATTTTAATGATCACTTCACTATTTTCCACGATGCGGCATGTTGAGGGATTTGAGACAAAACTTTATGTGGCCACAGAATTAACTGACATAAAGTATTGTCTGTAAATGGTGTGTTGCTCCCAGTAGTTTAATTTCCTATACTACTGAGATTAGATATTATGTGGGCGTTTTCGGCATCTTATTGCACAGCATGGCATTGGATTTTATATAAAAGGAGACTATTTCAAGCTAGGTACCTTTCAAGCGACTAGAAATAGTTGCTAAATGGAGTCTGAAATAGTTCTTATAAATAAATGTGCTAAGAACGAGGGCTGTGGCTATTGGAAGACTAGTCGACATCAATTAGTGATTTAGATAGGTATTATTCTAAATCTGTTAAATGTTATGTTATAGTAACCTACTGACTTTATAGATTCTTAGATAATCTGTTTAAATGATCCGTGGGTAATCAATCAGTTACACCAAAGAGAAAAGGTATACAAACGATTATATATTATAATGTTATCGAAAAAGAAAGAAAGAACTTCAACAACAAAAATAAACTAGAGGAAAATTAGAGGTACCATACAAGTGGGCGATACCGACGATGGGGAAGGACTTCCTATCTTTCAGAGGCTTTGTGATCATGAAACCTTGATTTTATTTTATTTTGTATCGGCAATACGCTAGTAATACCTCTGGTATTGCCAGCTTTCATAGGCCAAGATAACTATCAGGCGGGTCATACGCTTGTTTGACTGCTAAGTAGTACAAACAAAAATATTAACTTTTTATATGGCGTGCGGACACGCACCAATTAAACGAACTTCCGTATGTTTTCAAAATCTGCATGGGGACATAACCCATGAACGCTTTTGTTTTATATTTCAATTTCTGTTTTATGTATGGTTAATGTATGGTACATTTAAATTACGTGCATAAAACAGAAATGAAGCACAATTTACTTATGTTTTGTTTCATTGAACAATTAAGTAATGGTAAAAATAAGTAGAGTTGTATTGAATTAAATATCCATTATAGTACCGCATGATGCAACAAAATGACATATTGCATTTTTAAATTCCAAAATTGAAGAGGTTATGGATAATTTAACACAGCAAATTAACAACTGTCAACATTTTGCAACTTGTTGTAACCTGAAAAACAGCACAGAACAACAACAACAGCCAGACACCTTCATACAAGTAAAATCAAAATTAGAACAGCACATACATGAAGATTGACAGTTAAAAACACATCCAAGAAACTTTAAAAAAACGTTGACTTTCAAACTACAAAAGGAATTAAATAAAAAAATAACACCTAAAAGAAGAAACGCAACAAAAAACTTAATAAGAAGAATACAGAAGAATAATTATAATACTCAAAATAAAATGAGTTCTTGTAATCTTATTAAAATTAGACACAAAACTCACCGTGTCATTCCGGCGCACAAAGAGCAGTTTACACTGAGCTATCCAGGCTTGTGCCAAGCAGTATTGAATCTTATTCCCCTCTGCCACATGTGTCAAAATCGCCCTGACACTTCGTTCGAACACTTGACAAGGAGTCACACGCAACTTTTGGATAATTGCATTTTAGGTTCGATATCGATGGGCTAAAGTATTTTGCAGTAATGCGGAATGTTTTTAGGGCGAACGTCGAAGCGGGCGCGGCCGCCTCCGTACGGCCGCGAACTACCCTGTGCTAGTAGAATAGGGATGTCCATTACTGACGTCGACTGGTAACATATCGACAAAGTTTGGGAATGTGAAGTTTGAGTAATACGGATTGTGGCACCTGACCTCATCATACTAAATATAAGTAACTGATACCAAGTCCAAATAAACAGTTACCGTAGTTGCCTATGGACGCTTGCAATACCAGGTATCACTTTCGTGTTGCCAACCCATTTTTTTACACCAAGGCTTTAAAATGGGAGTATCCCTGGGATAGGAATACGTTTATTTCAAAACCCATCGCTAAATGAGCGCGGAGACCTGTACTCACACACAGGAACACAACTACACCGCTGTATTTAGTTATTTGGCTGTGGTCTTCTGTTAAGTGGAGGTTCTTACCCTGTCAGGCTTGCTCACTAGTATGGTGCCCTTCCTCTCTTCGCATTTAATATAATTACTTTTTTAAAATGGAATCTTCTAGAAGAATCTATAACCACACAAGCGAAGTATCATCTCGTGAACAAAATACCGCATTACAAGTTTTACGCTAGCGATAAGCGTGTCCCATCTCTATAAATGTTTTACACATGCGCAATGCCTGCAGACAGACAGTCTTTTGTGGTAAATAATACATTTCTATCAACTGTGCCCCCTATACCAACGTACTAAGTCACGTTTTTCTCAAAACTTTATAGCTATGTGTTTTTCAACTTTACGTTTTTACATTTCTTCATACATATGAAAGACATGGAAATATATCATTAAAAGTTTATCTTTTAGGTTATTTCATGATTACTTTTAAAGTTTTAGGAGTTCTGCTGTTTTTGAAATATTATTTTTTTTTTATATAAAGATGGGAGTAAGAAAGGTGTGTTATTGCTAGAGTAACCTTATGTCACCCTTACTAACAATAACAACATGTTATTAGTAGCCTATTGCCCAATGTAATGAGCAAATACTGCGGATTTCTACTAGCACTACTTTACAACTAACTTTATATTTAATGATTCAGAATAAAATGATATTTTTGAGTAAATAATTTTAAAATAAATTAATGAGTGTCTTGCTAGTTCTTCTCTAGGCTCCACGTCAGCGAACTAGTCGTAGGAAATTTTGCTGACATCATCTTTTTGGCTTATTCATAATTTATGACCTTCATAAGTGTTACTTTGTAACCTAAATGAAAAAACGAATTTTAAGTTTGATTTTTAAGTTTTGAAATAAATAGACAATTTTATTTCAATTAGAATTAATTATTACAGTAATTGACTTATTGTGTAGTATTCTATGATAAGAAATATTACTTTAACTATAACAAATACATATAACCGAAGGCAAATTTCTTTCTCTAAAATATTATCCTTCAAATTAGTAAGAGAGGTAGGGCACCATACTAGCGCGCTAGCCCGACTTGGGAAGGCCCTTCACCTTACAGAAGACCAAAGCCAAATAACTACACACAGCGGTGTAGTTGTGTTCCTGTGTGTGAGTACAGGTCTCCAGCGCTCATTTAGGGATGCGTTTTGAAAGAAACGTATGCATATCCCAGGGATACCCCCATCATAAAGCCCTGGTGTAAAAAATGGATTGGCAACATGTAAGTGTTACTTCTGGTATTACAAGCATCCATAGGCTACGGTAACTGCTTAACATCAGGCGGGCCGTAAGCCTGTTTGCCACCATAAATACCTGTTACTATAAAATCAAAAAAAGATAACAAAAATTACTACACCGGGTAAAAAATAACACGAGTATTTTGCTTTTTCCTACAGAGATTAACAGGGTTGGACACGACCCAAGATCAACGCTTCGTATGTGTCATGTTTACATTAAAGTCCCTCCGGACCTTGCATGCTCTAGAGAGCATGTTAAACCATCTGTCATGATTGTCTTCCACACATTTACGAAGATTATATTATTTTCAGAGAGCTTCATGAAATGCGATATAACATCGCGGCTGATTTTGTTAATGTTTTTTTTATACTACTTGGGTGGCAAACAAGCATAAGGCCCGCCTGATGTTAAGCGGTTATTGTAGGCTATGGACGCTTGCCAAGCCATCCTTACTAATATTATAAATGTGAAAGTTTGTAAGAATGGATGGATGGATGAATGGATGGATGTTTGTTACTCTTTCACGTAAAAACTACTGAACGGATCTGGATGAAATTTGGTACACAGATAGATTATGGTATGGAATAACACATAGGCTACAGCTGCTTTTTGCAGCGATAACCGACATACACGCGGGCGGAGCCGCGGGTAACAGCTAGTTCTTTATAAAAGAGATTTAAGATGAAGTATCCCTGGGATAGAAATACGTTTCTTTCAAAACGTATCTCTAAACGAGCGCTGGAGACCTGTACTCACAGGAACACAACTACACTGCTGTGTGTAGTTATTTGGCTATGGTCTTATGTAAGGTACAGGTCCTTCCCCAGTCTGGCTTGCTTGCTAGTATGGTGCTCGACCTCTCTCAGTAATGTTTTACAAAACCTTTTAAGATTCTTCTTAATGTTCGTTGAAAGCTAAACGATTTCTGATTTATACTTGATGAACGGGATCATATTACGCTAGATTGGTATCTCAATTTACATTTTGCCAAAAACCACTCGGGTTTGACATATTACACCTTATAGTCATCACAATAAGGTTACATTTGGTTTACTTACTTGTAATTAGGTGTACGACTTGATGCTAATGAGTTCAACATAATACTACAAAAGAAACAATGAAAGCCGACGGCAGTTGACTTTAGTTATAGTCAGAAGTTTGATACGACTATTCAATTACTAAAGAAAGAAATGAGGTTATTTCGCAATTTGTGCTGGACATGGTAACAAAATTAGGTGTTATGGCATTGTATTAATTTAATTTACTCAGCAATTTTGTCCTCTAGTTCGAAAACACTAGCTACTACTAGCTAGTAGTTTCATAAGGAATTAACATTCGTATCCATTACAAAGGATTTCTTTATAGCAATGGTCGTATCTAGTAAATTTATGTTAACATAACAACTCGACTCAACTACTACTTTATTTTTAGGGACTGATGAAGTTTCGAATAACGTTATTGCGACGCACGCTTTTTCGATATTTTTACGACGTTCTTTCGAAAGCACGTTAAATCAAATAATTTTTAATCGAATGACGTTATCATCATTATGACAGCTTTTGTAAATACTTATATATAACTGTTTATTTGCGAAGGCCTTCAACAAATACCTAGATTGTTTTTAAAATTAGCATCAATTGCTGATGCTGATATTAATAATGAGTTTATATAAAAAAAAATATATACAAGCTTTTTTAGTGTATTGATGTAATTGATGGGTATTCATGCATTAAATATTCTTAAAACACAGTTGTCTTGTTTCGTTCAAAAGTTAGGCTACGGTAACTGCTTACCATTAGGCGGGCCGTATGCTATACATCGGTAGACCAAATTTTAGTTCCATAAAACACCAGGAAGTGCTTCAAATCTAGCTTACAGGATTTGACCCAAACAAGCTAACATACAAACTTACTAACATACATTGCAACCTAAATCAAATCAATGCTGATTATCTGCAGATGTTGATGCTGATATTCGCAACAACCCTGGTCGCAATAAAGTCATTCGATCTAGAGTAATTCGATTTTACGTGCTTTCGAAAAAACGTATCAATCGTAAAAAAAAACAAAAAAACGTGCATCGCAATAACGTCATTCGAAACTTTATATCAGTCCTTTTTTATGCTACCTAAGAAGAAAACAAGCATACCGCTCGATAGTTAGCAGTTACTGTATGCCTTTGGATGCTTGCAACACTTATAACATGACTCGCGTGTTAGATAGATAGATAGAATATTCTTTATTGTACACCACTTAAGTACTATAACTATTACAAGAAATATGTAAAGTTACAAATATTTAGGCACAATGGGCGGTCTTATCGCTAAAAGCGATCTCTTCCAGACAACCTTAGGACTCGCGTGTTGCCAAACATGACGCGTTTGATCTCAAGTCTTTAAGTTTAGGCAGGTAGGGCACCATAAATGTGAGCAAGCCCATCTGGGGAAGGTCTTATTAAGCACAAAAATAACGAACCCAGTTTACAAACTAAGTACGTTATCTGCTTACAATGAGGCGGATACACACAGGTAATCCCACTAATATTATAAACGTGAAAGTTTGTAAGAATGTATGTATGTCGCAAAAACTACTGAAAGGATCTGGATGAAATTAGGCACAGAGATAGATTATAGTCTGGAATAGCACATATTTTACTTTTTATAGCGATAACCGACATCCACGCGGGCGGAGCCGCGGGCAACAGCCAGTACAACATATTAAAGATAGATGACGTAAGGTCTTTATTTATTCAAAATTCATTACTTTTATCATATGAATACTAGGCATTGCATATACACGACCCTGCCAGTCTACGTAATCTAGTTTGTTTTTTTACGATGCCCTAGAGATCTGCTGATATTGCCTGTTTCTAACCGAGACACATTATCTGCCTGGCCACAGAAACACCATTAGCATTCGTAATACATTTTTTATTAACATTATACTTAGTTTTGATGATTTTGGTCTTACCAATGACCTCTCCAAAGTGAGTTAAATAGTTTTGAAGTATATTTTTACTAAGGTAAACATTATATTGTTCTCGGAAACTCTCTAGCCAAGTATTTGCGACAATATAGGTTTAGTCTCTTTTCCCTTACTGCCATAGTGTAATGGGACGACAATACAGACGACTGGAAAACCTAGATGACCCCTGACTGAGACTAAGACTCTTATGCATTTTCAGAAAATGGTTAGGTAAGTTTTTTATACTACTTAGATGGAAAACAAGGATACCGCCCGCCTGATATTAAGCAGTTGCCGTAGCCTATGGACGCTTGCAATTGTAGACGTATCACTTTCGTATTGCCGAGCAATTTATTTCGCACCAGGGCTATTGTCATAATAGTATTTACGGAGTAACGACAATATCTTTTCTTTATATTTTAAGAGAGGAAAATGCGCGCAGAGGTATCACTTTCTCCGTCCGAAAAAGCGAGGCGGTCATGTCGGGCTCTTCGGCCTAGAGGTGGTAGGCGGCCGGCATACCGACTAAAACCCCTCTGTGTACCTACACCCGTAAGGTTCAGGTTCAAGTAGTCCACTACGCCTTCACGAGTGGACTACTTGAACCTTATATGATAGCAGTGGTAGGCACCTAGAACCACAGTAAGCTAGTTTAACTTATTAGACAGAATTCTAATTAACCTCTTCTACTTGAACGTTTCGCAAGGTAGCTAAGTAAAAGATTTAGCTATAAGTTTCTAAACGCTACTAATTAACTTATTATTATTATAAGCCTGTATTGTCCCACTGCAGGGCAAAGGTCTTCCCACTCCCCCTTCCACTTCTCTCTGTCTAAAGCCGCTGAGGACCAGTCTTCGTTAAATGAGTCCAAACTATCCCGCTTCCTCCGACTGGGTCTACCACGATGTCGCTTGCTATTTAGAGGCACCCAATGGGTAGTGAGTTTGGGCCATTGATCATCTGACAAGCGGCAGATATGACTAGCCCAGTTCCATTTTAGCGTGGCAGTTTTCCTCGTGACGTCAGTGATTTTTGTGCCCGAACGGATTAAGTCTTTTCTCGGTCGGTATGTTGATGACTAACAGAGCACTAAAAGCGACTAATAGAATCACAATGGGGAGTGGCGACGTTGAGTCAATCAGCAGAGCTCCATGCTCGAGGTTTGTCAAAGAGCAATGGAACGAAGTATTCTGGGGATTAAACTTACTAATTAACTTAGCTTAACTTTAATTAACAAGTTTGTTAATGCATACAGTAATACCATTAAAGCTGGTAACATATGGAATAGTAATTACTTTTTCATTACTTGTAATCTTGTTATCTTCTTCATGTGAGATAAAATATTTATATCAGGTATCAGTTCACGTCAATTATTTAGTTATTAGTTCAATTATAATCCGCAACGTATCGATCGCCATTTCGATATCGTTGGATTAGGCCGTAGGGACATTACCGCTATTAGCCTGTAAGATACTGCTTACATGCAGTGATTGGCTTGTCGGTTCCACGGCATAACTTTGTATTGGGTTTTCATATTACATTTTCTTGACAGACTTTGCTGTGATTTTACGACTATTAAAACTTGGGATCAACTTTTAACGTGCCCTCTGAAGCATGGAAACGTTTAGTCGAAAAATATTACTATGCGGTCAGACATCAATAGGGTAACTTCGGCTTAAATCGCTGATCGAAAGAGCTCATAGCGACTCGCTGTTTGGTAAACGATTCGCTAGTTAAGCTTTCAATGATGCGGTAACCCTATAGATGTGTGACCTATAGTGGTATTTCATCTGAGCATCTCCGTGCTTCAGAGAGTATATTAAAAATCAGTCCCGACTTTTAACAGTCGTTAGACCTCGACAAAGGCTTAAGTATAGGTGATTTATGTAACTCTGTCACCACTTACCGAATGATGAAGAACCCACTAATTTACCAATCACTGCGTGCACCTACAAGCGCCTTGTTCATATTTTGTAAATTCTCAGAAGTAGCATAAAGTCAAGAAATTAACGTTATTACACTCTGGGGCCTTAGAGAGCAATCAATAATATAATTTGTCCTGTGCAGTTGGCTAGTTTTTATCCAGACTAGCTGCGCTAGGTAACAGTGGTACAAACTGTTAGCTGTTTATGAATTCTAGGCCAACATCGCCTTTTATTATTCCATCATGTATAGACATAAATATTTTCTTCTAATGTTGGTTTTGGTTCTTAATATATATTGGGAAACTATTGCAATTAATTTGGCATTAGTCCAAAGTTCCAAAACTGGTTTTTGTACAAAGAAATAAGTCCAAGTAATTTTTACTCTTCGTCTTTTGAAGAAAGTAAATTTCTTAGTTTATTACCATTATACACCATAAAATTAGTATTACAATTTCTCACAGTTCCTATTTCTGCTAGTGTGCTTCACTTGCGTGCCCACAGTCGTCTATCTTCTAAGTGTGCCTTCGCAGGCAAATAAACTTATTGATTGTCTGCCTTTGGCAGGTTATCAAGTTCCACAAATTGGTTTTAGAATAGACTGTAATTCACTTGACTTAAAGTTGAATTTCCCTTGCATATTCTAGCACCGATTAAGATGCATTTTTAAAAGAAGTAAACACGACCTTAAGGATCCAAAATCCCTCTTGCATTACATTTTATTTGGTTTTTATAATGTCTATTACTATTCATTGGCAATAGGGGAATAAATAAAGGCTTTTGGCTATCGAATCGAGTGTGTGTATTTACGGAAACAGGTCACTGTAAATGGCAATCGGTTGCTATGCCAAATTTGTATCAATACTGTAAGTTTCAGAAGAACTGGATTGAATAAAACTGGAACAGTTATTTTTGTCCATGCTTTTATAGGGGATGTTAAGTATTAAGAGAGGTACGGCACCATATTAGCAAGCAAACTCGAGTGAGGAACGATCTCCACTTTACAGAAGACCACAGCCAAATAACTACACGCAGTGGCGTCGTGGTGTTCATATGTGTGAGTGCAGGTCTCCAGCGCTCATTTAGGGATGTAAATGTAAGTAAATGTGGTGCTGAGCCACAAGCCATGGGGCACTTGATATTATGTCCCGCGTGCCCTGATACCTGCACCTTAGAGCAGCTTATGGACGCTACTGAAAATGCAAAACTCGTAGCCAAGTTCTGGGCCGACACAATTTAGATTGCCATCGACACGCTAAGAAGAAGATTTAGGGATGCGTTTTAGAAGATCCATCTTAAAGACCTGGTGTAAAAAAATGGGTTGGCAATACGCAAATCATACCTCATGGTGTTGCAAGCGTCCATAGGCTGCTGTGACTGCTTAAGGTCGGGTAGGTCGTTTCGTTCGATTTTTGTTGAATAGTGCATTTATCTAGAAAGGCTATATAACATCGCGCTATGATCAAAATGAACGGAGCAGTAGTGAGATATGTTGCAAAATCGGGGAAAATATTCCAAATTGCGACGCGGACAAAATCGCAGGGCAACCCCTAGTGTACTATAAAACTTATGTGTCTTTGAGAAAAACTAAGGCTAAGGCTTTAATATGTCATGTCTCATGTTTTAATTCGAAAACAAAATCTTTTAAATATTTTAATTTAAAACTGAATAAAATGTCGACGTCGTCTTGATGGCCCTTGAAAAAAATTTAACGCCTGCTTGATGCGCTGAAAATGCTACAGAAATACGATTTGCGTTAAATATTATCGTATTATAGTGTACATATCTAGTTTTATGTGGTTGTAATAAATATTTTAAATCTTACTAATATTACAAATGTGAAAGTTTGTAGGTTATGATGTTTGTTAGAAATAAATAATCATTTGTTTGATACAAAAAGGAACAGTGCAATACAAAAATGCATCTGCTTATAATAGCAACCCATATACGTCCCACTGCTGGGCACGGGTCTCCTCTCCTCTATCAAAAGAGAGGGTTTAGGCTTTAATTCACATACGCTGGCCTAATGCGGGTTGGTGAATCAGACATGTCTTTAGAATTTCTTCTAAGACATGTGGCTTTCCTCACAATGTTTTCCTTCACCGTAATCATTTGATTAGTACATATTATTATATACTCCGCAAAGTAAAATTTACATTGGTATTGCCATCCGAGATCGAACTATCGGTTACTTTCCCACTCGGCCACCACCGCTATTGTGGCTACATACTAGCTAATCTTAAAATACAAAGACAAAACAAAATAGGATCTTATAATTAAGTGTTACAAACAATGCACTTAGGAACAATCTTAATGCAAACCACCTCTCAGTTTAATGGTCCGATAACTTTAAAACTGTGACTTACAGTCACAGACTTACGGTCTGAATGCAAAAGGCGGAGTTTTAGTCCTCCGGGACAACTTGAAAGTGTTGGAACAGTCTTATGTCTGTTCAGTAACAAATTACTATGCTCTGATTAAAATAGGTTTGTTCACAATTAGTTAGTTTGTGTTATGTATAATGCACCTTTTCATAAAGGATGACAGTTGTTTAAGCTTTTGCCTGCTGGTAAGCAGCTACTTTAGTCTATAGACGCTTGTAATAATCTTTGAATGTTCCCCAGTAGTGTATGATTTTTTTTAAAATACTTTTTTTATACTATAAGCTGGCGGCCCGCCTGATGTTAAACAGTTTTTAGCCCTCGGACGCTTGGAATACCAGAGGTATCACTTGCGTGTTGTCGACCCATTTTTTTACACCAGAACTTAAAGATGAAGTATATATATGATAGGATAGGAAAACGTTATTTTAAAACGTATCCCTAAATGAAAGCTGGAGACCTAAAACATAATTTACAGTTTCTATAAATACTCTAGTTATTAAGTAAAAGCTTTTCGCTATAGTTCTAAGTAAAAGATGTCCAAACTTGCTGAAATCTAATAAAGAAAAAATAAGGTCACTTTTGCTGAAGCGATACAATTTCTCCGTCAGAAAAAAATGGCAGCCAAAGTGTCTCAATAAATTAAGTGAGGAAATTGTGTTGCTCTGTTGTGTGTCCCAGGTGTTTTTATACGACGGGTTGGAAACTTATTACTTACTATACAGAAATTGATGTTCTTAAGGCAATGTTCTGTCTTAATACAATAATAATTGTTATTATACTTATGCTCTTACACATGTGGTCTTTATAATAAATAGACTATACCTTACGCCCACGCGAGGAAACTAACTGGAACAGTGTTTTTTGGGATGAAAAGTACCTTATACGCCTTTTTAGACTATAATCTATCTCTATGCCGAATTTTATCTAGAGCCGTTGAGTAGTTTTTACGTGAGAGTAACAAACATCCATAGATACATCCATCCATCCTCACAAACTTTAACATTTATAATATTAGTAGAATTAGTATAAACTAGCTGTTGCCCACGGCTCCACCCGCGTGGATGTCGGTTATCGCTGCAAAAAAGCCTATGTGTTATTCCAGACCATAATCTATCTGTGTGCCAAATTTCATCCAGATCTGTTCAGTAGTTATTACGTGAAAGAGTAACAAACATCCCTCCATCAATTCATCCATTCTTACAAACTTTTACATTTATAATATTAGTAAGCATAAAGAATGTTTTCTTAAACATTGCTTAATATATTGTCCCTGGTGTTTTTGAGCTAAATTATATCAAAGTAATAAATCAGAAACGCTTGCTAAAACAAGTTTACAAGAGAAGCAAGGAAACAACAACACGAAAATGTTGACTTTGATATTTTAGGCCTCATTTATGGAGACGAGGAGGCGTCGCGAGTTGCAATAGGTAACGTGGCCCGCACAAACGTGCGTTTATCGAGAAGCGATTTTACACGCGTTTGCTTGAAATGAAGCGTTTTCAAATGATGTACTAATAATTATTATTACTCCTTTCATATAGAACAGAAAGATCCTTGCGAAGCAGTGAAGCAGTGTTACCTTGCAACCAATGTATAATCCAAATAACTAAAATTATAAACGCATAAGTTTTAGATTGTTACTTCACAAACGACTTAACAGATTTGTATCTATCTTTTGAATTTTATAGCTTATACATCAGGATAGTGCATCGGCTATTGTTTTATGTAAAAAACAAAAGGGCAAAGCTGCAGGCGTAAGTTAGTCAATAATAAATCTAGTTTTAACGATGTACAAAAGCTATTACATTTTATGAACAATTTTGTAGTACTTAATGGATTCAGTTAAACGGATCATTAAAGGTGCCTTACCTACTAATAACCTTAATGAGTATTGAACGACTTCTCAACTTAGGTTCGCTGTTGAAATTCTGTGAAATTTTTGGAAATTAATAATTGTACGTCAGTAAAATAAAGTTACACAACTTTGTTTCAAATTATTCAGGTTGGGGGTCAAAATTACTATCCCAAATGTAATCATACCAGATTTTACTTAACTATGGTTTTTTTTATTAATACTGGCTGTTGTCCGCGGCTCTGCCCCCGTGTTTGTTAGTCATCGGGATAAAAAGTATCGTAACGTCTCTAGTCTACTAGAAGCACGTTTTTATTTTATATTTAGTATCTACCTATTTGAAAACATATAAAAATATAAGAAATGGATATGATAGTAAAATTCTGTGATTTTATTGATCTAGGTTCTACATATACAGAAATCAAAACTAAGCAACCGTCTCACCATTTCTATTTACATACTTACTTTTTAGACTAATGCATGCTACGAAATTATAATATTACTAGAGGTCGCCGCGACTTCGTCCGCGTGACGTGTTTTTTTTTTATCGAACCAGTACTTTCAGAGATTAGCGCGTTCAACCAAACAAACAAACAAACTCTTCAGCTTTATAATATTAGTATAGATTTGATAAGGAATGCAACATCAAAATTAATTTCCGTATTACTCAAGAAACAATTTAAATGATAATGAAATCGTTGATGCTTAGGTAGAATGTTTGCAGGTTCAACCGATATTACGTATTCCGTGTGGAAATCGTTCCGGATCCCTTCTTGTAATATTAATATTCCTTCAATATTGTGGGTCGCATTTTATTACAAATATCTTCACTTCCATGCCCCTCACATTGTTTCTGTGCTGCATTTAGAATAGGAAGTATGAATTTTATTTAAAAAAAATACTAGGTATTTATGTTATCCCACGGTTAAAATTTTAAAGATGCATAACTGTAAATCAAATTCGTCATCATCATCATCTCAGCCAGATGACGTCCACTGTTGAACGTAGGCCTCCTTCATATGCCTCCAAATTAGATTAGACTTCTTCAGTTTCATCACCAGAGCGGTTTGGCTGTGTCCTTGGTATTGCTGAAGTCCATGAGGTCGTCGGCACATCAATCAATCAATCATGGCGTGCAAATATATCATTTGTAAATTGTCAAGAATGAAGTTTAATGTCACACTTTGAATACATAAATTACAAACAACAAACCAAATAATTTACATCATCATCCGTTAATATATAATAAGAAAAAACTGAAAGACTAAATCCTTTTTAAAAAATCTCAATCCATAATAATATTATTATGTGCTTACAAAGAAGACTTATGCTATCAAATTCCTTACAAAAACCTTCGTCAGACCCTTTGTTAGATATGACAAAGTGTCAAGTTGACGCTAGAACGATTCTAAAAGGTTTTTTTCCATTATAAAATCATACAGTACCTCGCAATTTCACCTGCGATAAATTTGGATTAAACGTTTCCCGTGTCACGTTCATTTTAACTGCAATGTTTCTTTGTATTGTACCGTGGTTATGTTAACCTTCTTTGAAAAGCTAATTGCTAAATAATCTCTGAAACAACCAGTTGGATTTTTATAAGCCAATAAAAGGAATCCGACTTGTTGTTTCAGAGATTAGCACGTTGAAACATACTAACTTTCTAGCTTTATATATTAGTATGGATTACTCTAAAAATGCTACTGCCATAAATGTAAAAAGTTTGCGATTGCCAGATTGGCTAAACGAATCTAAATTAAATTTGGCAAAGAGATAGATTTGAGTTTGAAATAATACATAGGCTACTTTTTATCCCGTAAAAATGTAGAGTTCCCGTGGAATAGATAATAATATGTTTTTTTTGATCCGCAGGCAACAGCCAGAAGCATCATATTTTATTATCCACTTTACACACTGAACTACTTACTCGCCTTCCTAAAGCACTATAAAGAAATAAAATAGGCTTCTATAAATCCCATAAAATAAAGGTTTTACTCACCAAAATTCAAGCCTGCATACGTGAACGTAGCGATTAATAATTCAGCGTGCAGTTCGTAACTTTCCTGTGGGAATAGTGACGTGTAGGCAACTAGTAGAAAATCAATTGTTAATGCGGCTGACCATGAAGGGTAAAGGCATAATGAAGTAAACTTGTACTGTCGATGTAACGCATAAAACGAATGCGTGGTTGGCTCTTTCGCCATGAATCACTGCGCGGTATGTTGTGAGTTCGAATCCCGCAAGGGATATAAAATTATGCTAATTGCAAATTACGGTTTTGAGTCTGGATGTTTTTTGCGGCCATTAATATTTTTTTGTGAGATGATATCAATCAATCAATCAGCCTATCTGAGGATCGTGCTAGGTGGCGTGCCCTTGGAGAGGCCTATGTCCAGCAGTGGACTGCGATAGGCTGATGATGATGATGAATCAGCCTATCGCAGTCCACTGCTGGACATAGGTCTCTCCCAACACGCGCCATAGCACACGGTTCTCCGCCTTCCGCATCCAGTGCGTCCCAGCGACCTTTTTTAGGTCGTCGGTCCATCACGCCCTATCGAGTCGCGGTCTCCACTCTAGGACGCGTCTGCTCCATCGGCCGTCGGTCCTTCTACAGATGTGACCAGCCCATTGCCACTTCAACTTCCTAATTCTGCGAGCTATGTCAGTAACTATGATATCTGACTAATGGAATTGTAAATGACTTGTCACATATCAGATATTTAAGAGAGGTAAGGCACCATACCTCCACCAGGCGGTATGCTTGTTTGCCACCCAAGTAGAATCATCTCAATCCATAAACCTCCCACAGATGGGCACGGGTATACTCCAAGTAGAATAAAAAAAATGAGTTCGATCTCGACCGGTACTTATATGCCTTTAATTTCGTGGAATTTATAGGTACTGATCAAATCGATACCTCCCACGTAAGTTATTGTAACCCCAAAAACAAGATTTTACAGTAGAGCGTTTTAAAGTTATAAATTGAAATATAATCGTCATTTTTTGTAGTATATTTGTGAAATTTGGTATGTATATATAATTTTGGGTACTTTCAATTATAAGGCAAGAAAATTTATGAAAATATTGGTACTTTTTGAGATTTTGCTCATACAATATTTTACAGCGATGTGTATCTTAAAAAAAAGTTGTATGTGATACTTACAATCGTTTACACTGGAAAATAATGGTTGTATTTTATTGTATGTGTTAGATACTATAGTGTACGTTGGGTGAAACTAAATATATGCAGTATTGTATGTTAAGAAAATTAACTTTTATTAATGAAAATAAACTTTAAAATATTTCAAATAGGGACAAAACATACTTGTAGAACGAACGAACGATGTGGAAAACCTTAGGGGAGGCCTATGTCCAGCAGTGGACGTCTTATGGCTGAAATGATGATGATGATACTTGTAGAGTTTTTCATCTAGGAACTTGTTCTAGAATTCTAACGAATGAACAAAAAGAGATCAAAGGAATACAAACATAAAAATGTAAATACAATGTTTCATACAGAAAGTATACTAAGTATCTTTCTTTCTTTTTTATCTATTTTTTTAAAGACAACTTCCGCACTAGAGAACCAGCTCTGTGTCGCGGGGGACTTTACAAACATACAATTAACGGACACAAATTACATCCAGACTCAGAACAAATATTTGTGGGCCACACAAAGTTTTGTCCTGTGTGGAAACCGAACCCACAACCTCGTGCACAGCAGTCGCATATTGCGACCACTGAACCACCAAGGCACTCAAGTCAAGTATAAAAAATATAATCAAAATAATGTGTGTTGCTTTCAATCAATAATAATTTGCTCCCTACCTTCTTGTACAGTTTTATGGATAAATAATAAAAACTGTAACAAAAATTCTTCATCAATAAATTTACATTACTAGTAATTAAACAAATGTCTATCTCTGAGATCAGCTTACAATCAAGGTTTATAACGTTAACTTCATTCTTTTTTAAGTTATCTGAATGTCAGTATCCAAAAAAAAACTGATAGGAAGCCTGCCATTGCGATAGAACTCAATATGTATTGTAATATAGTCCGTAGGAGCAAGGTACGGAGGTGGAATACGGTGTTGACGAATGGTTTCTAATTGCAGTTCCTGTAGAGTTAAATTGGTTTCTCGTGCTGTATGAAGTCTCGCGTTATCATGGAGCAATAATGGTGAAGATCGATTCATGAGTCGAGGTTGTTTCACTGCTAGTTTTGCTATCATTGTTCGGCTTTCGGCACAGTAGACATCTGCCGTTATTGCTTAACTAGATCGGAGAAAACTATAGCGAATAACACCACGCTGAGACCACCAAACAGTTACTATTACCTTTTTATTGGTAAGCTTTGCTTTAGGACACTGTTGCGGCGTTTGACCTGCGACCAGCCATTGCATTTCTCGCTTACGGTTATCGTAAAGAATCTACTTTTTATCGCATGTCACAATTCGATACAATATTTCTTTATTTCTGTATCGATTCAACAAGGCAGCACAAGTTTCAATACGCGTTTCTTTTTACAGATCAGTCAAATCATGAGGCTCCCATTTTTCATATTTTTTATTTTATTGATTTGTCGCAAATGAGTCAATATTGTTGGTAAAGCAACGTTAAACCATGCCGCTAGTTCCTGGATAGTTGGCTCGGATCGGCTTCCACCATCTCTTAAAATTCATTGTTATTCACCTTTGTGGGCGGTCTTCCACGTGGTTCGTTCTTCAAATCAAAGTTTCCATCACAAACGCGTTAAAACTAAAATCGCACGGTGCGTTCATTAGCAGTCCTCTCTCCAAACGCAACATTGATATTGCAAGCTGTTTCTGCCGCGTTAGTTCCGCGTTGGAACTCGTATTCAAAAATCACTCGAATTTTAGAAGTATCCATCTTTATTGTCTAAGCTAAATAAAAAAAGCAACTCAAAGTCGATAATCGTCTTGTGGTATATCTAACTCGAGAGTTTCTGGGCTTCGGCAGGTACGTAAAGTAATTGTAAAGATCCCGGTGATTACGATTGTAATAATCGTTAAGCTAGGTAGAGAAATCCTAGACGGCTTGACAATCAGTAGGTGGACCACAAGCCTACTCCCACCATCTACAATTGACTAGCGTGGTGAAGTATTTACCCAACCCCTCCCAATTTTAAAAAGGAATATTATGTAATGTAAAGCAGTCATTTCATCAATTCTTAATGAAATGGAAGTGGTAGAATCCCATGAGCTGAACCATAGAAATAGCTGATGCATAAATTATGATAGCAGTGGCAGAAAATGTAAGAATTTTAGGCATACTCTATTGTATGTAAATTAAAAAAAAAATCATAGCAACGTAAAATATGCTATGTCAACATACAATATAATTTTTAGTAACCAATCCCCACGTAAAATATTGTATGTATTACATAACACTTAATTTGTTATAATTCTGCAACGTAAATTGTTGTATGTGATTATACAATATTGTTTTAGGTTATTTTTAGCGACGTAAGTTATTGTAAGTAATCTATACAACAGTTTAGACTGGCTTTGTCAAAATAAAATAAAAAATGAAATAAAATAAAGAAAATTAAATGATACTGTTACATTTTGGAGACTTGAATTACAAAAACTTTCGGATTTATTATTTAGTTATTTGGTTTAAGGACATTTTCTGGTTTTCTATTGATTTTTCCAAGCAACTTTCGGTGGGTTTCTCAGTGTTATTTACCATATCACAGAGTTTTCGGCCTCTACTTTGTATTTTTTGTTTACGCTCAATTGTTTTCAAAAATAGCTAAATAATGATACTGTTAAAACATTAAAAACGTTCGATATTTATCGCAACCAGTGCGGCATCCACCCGATCGAGCGCCCCCGGGCAAGACTATTGTATGTTACACATACACGGCGCGAGCGCTCAACGATCCCCGGCCCCGACCCGCGTAAACAGTTGCATCGACCTGATGCAATGTTATACGCTGTGGTCATAATAATGATACAACTGTATACGTCTGAAAAGTACCCTAAATATGGCTATTTTTCAACTTTTTTAATTTTTAGTAGGTAAATATAGGTATAAAAAGGCGATATAGCTAAAATAAGCAAAATGTCAAAATTGTGGGTTACAATAACTTACGTGGGAGGTATCGAAATGTTAATAGTGAAGATAAACATCGTAAAGAAATCAACAAATCCAAGAAAAAGAGTTCAAACGCATGTTAGGTGCACCAAACAAGTTGTGTGGATTAAGGCCTCAACACAATCTGCTCTCTTGGTTAAAAAGTTCAATAGCAACCCATATATATGTCCCACTGCTGGGCAAGAGTCTCCCCCTCACTCACAACTCTTATGTGCAAGTCGGATACTTCCCACTCGTTTACTATTTAATGCAATTATATAATATGTAGATTGCTATTATTCATTATTAACTAAGCAGCAAGACTTCTACTGCAGGACATAGGCCCTCCAAGGATTTCCACAATTTGTACGTATAGAACCATGTATAACCCTACTGTCCCATTATAATCTTCGCTTGTAATGTAGCAAGTCGACAACTAACGCTTGAATTACAGCCCTACAAAGGTTTCGTGTCGATTAATTACAGTCGACTGCCGCGCTCGGCTCATGTGTTCGATTCCCGCTCTAATACACACGCCTATTTATACCATCGGGCTAATACCTACTAGTTCATAGGGGTAGGGAGTCTATTCATGTAAATAAGGGTACCTATTTAAGTAGGTAGTGGTGAGTGGGTAAGTGATATTTTTTCAAAATATTAACTAGCAAGAACAAGAAGAGAGGTAAGGCACTATCCTAGCGAGCAAGCCCTGGCAGAGAAGGACTTTCACCTTACAGAAGATCACAGCCAAATAACTACACACAGCGGTGTACTTGTGTCCTTGTGTGCAAGTACAAATCTCTAGTGCTCATTTAGGGCTGCGTCTTGAAAGAAACGTATTCTCCTATGCCAGGGATAGTCCCATCATAAAGCCATGGTGTAAAAAAATGGGTTGGCAACATGCAAATGATACCTCTGGTATTGCAAGTGTCCATAGGCTACGGTAACTGCTTAACATCAGGTGGGACGTTTGCTAGTTTGCCACCTAAGTAGTATAAAAAAAGGAAGAGAGGTAGGGCATATAGCGTATTGCTATATTCGTTTTGAGGAGTAAAATAAGACGATGATTTTTGCTTGTAATCGACTGGTCTTTATTCTTAATCTTAATCTATTTATATTAAAACATAACAAAGGAAAATACAATTATGTGTTGGAAGGGATTAAACGATGAACGTGAGTAATGTGCAGTGACAGCACTTTGCCATATTAATGTATTTACACGTTCACACGTTTTACAATATTAGTTATGGCTGTTGCCATAGATACTCCCTCCTTAAAAAAAATATTTACGATTAAACTTATTACCCTACACCACGTTGGTTTCTCGTATCACACGCATAAATCTCTTCTCGATTTTTGTTCCGATCGCTCGGAACAACATGTAGACACTGATGATGCATATTATTATTATCACTGCGATAATCGTTAGTGTGATCCAACCTCGTATGCTCTGTAGGTCCTCAGCGAGCCTAGAGTGTATCTGCAGTAACTCTTCCGGAATGGCTGGCGCGTTGTTTTGCACCATGTTGACTTGTTCTTTCTCATGAGTACTTGTGTTGGATCCCATGTTGCGTGTGAAAACTTCTTGTCGTGAGTGGTGATTGTAGATCGTTTGTATAGCTTTATATATCATAGCTGGAATCGAACCGTTGGGCGTGAGATTCGCCCTGCACGTGTTTTTTTATTTGCTACTATTATTCGTGCAGGCGTTTCTAATCCCGTTTCTTTGTCGATCAATTTTCGTCCGTGTATATCCACTAACAGCTGGAAATGCTCGAGGAAATCGGCTCCTAGAATCGGCATTTTCACGTCGGCGATGGTAAAACACCATTTGAATTCTCTACGGAGTCCGAAATTCAGTGTTAGCGTGCGTTCTCCATATGTGTTAATTGGGGTTCCGTTGGCGGCGTATACTTGGTATTTGCATGCGTCGCTATCATGTTCCGTGCGATTTAAAACGGAAATGTTTGCACCGGTGTCGACTAAAAATCTATAACTACTGTTTAAGTCGGTTATAGTTAGACGGTTAGCGGGGTGCATAGCACAGAGATCCGTCGCTTTCTGTGCTATTAGTAGTTTTCCGACATCGCATTCGTATTTTTCTTCCATGTACACGGCTGCCGGCATTTTATTGCATTTTGCTTGAATTTGTTATGATAATAACAAATGCCATTTTGCGGCTTTCGATAGTGCGACATTGACCGTGAGCGTGAATCATTACGTGACCGGAAACTGCTGCGTTGTCGCGTTCGAGACAGACGATTGTTGCGAAGCTCGTTTATTTCAATTTGCATCGCTGCAATTTGTGACGTCAGGTTTGTTATTAAACTGATGTCAGCTGTCGACGATATGGCGCTCGTTCGTGTATACGTTAGATTCTCGTGAATTTTGTCGGCTATTTCGCTCAGTTTTTCCAATGTCAAGTCTTCGGATACTGCAATGATAGATGTAATGGTGGCTGGGAGTTGTCGGAACCACAGGAGACGTATCGTATCGTCGTTCATCTTCCCGCTGCCTGCTTCCCGCATTTTTCGTAATAGCTGGGAAGGTGTCTGGTCACCGAGGTCCATCTCTGATAATAGCTTTTGAAATTTTCTGTGCTCGCTCTCCTCGTAACAGCTTATAAGGCGATCTTTAATAGCCGTATATTTTTGCTCGTCTGGAGGATGTGTCAGGATGTCGCTTACTTGATGGATCACCTCCTTTGGCAATTTGGCAATTACCATGTTGTACTTATATTCCTCTCCTTGTTTCTGGGGAGCCATGATTGCTTCGAACTGCGCAAACCACAATCTTGGTGAGTCAGTCCAAAATTGAGGCAGTTTCTCGGTAACTGATATCGCTGCAATACTATCAGTGCTGGCGTCGCCTTTCGCTGGAGTCGCTGGTGGAGCCATGGTGTCTTGTTTGTTTTCTATCACTTTCTAGATTTGATGCTGAAAACCAATTTGGGTTCCGGTCGTCCCGGTATTATATCAGCACTAGAGAAGCGGTAGCCAGTCGGGGTCACCAATTATAGCGTATTGCTATATTCGTTTTGAGGAGTAAAATAAGACGATGATTTTTGCTTGTAATCGACTGGTCTTTATTCTTAATCTTAATCTATTTATATTAAAACATAACAAAGGAAAATACAATTATGTGTTGGAAGGGATTAAACGATGAACGTGAGTAATGTGCAGTGACAGCACTTTGCCATATTAATGTATTTACACGTTCACACGTTTTACAATATTAGTTATGGCTGTTGCCATAGGGCACAATACTAGCGAGCAAACCCGATCGAGGAAGGACACACACAGCGATTTAGTTGTGTTTCCGTGTGTGCCTTCAGTGCTTAGGGATGCGTTTTAAAAGTAGTTTCCTATCCCAGGGATACTCTATCAAGTGAGAGGAGCGGCTACTGAAAATTTTAATACTAAAATATAATTAATATCTTTAACTATTTTCGGCCTGGGAATCCAATCCGGGACTTTACAATCGGCTGCAGGCATAAACTCAAACTTATATTACGGAATAATCGATACCAAACATGAAGCACAAAAACTACAGCGCTAATCCAAAAAGCTTTCAAACGAATCCAATCTTTATCAGTATTAGTACGAAAGGCACAAACCCCCTTGTGAGAAAGAGCTAGAATTATTCACATAAACGAAACCCAGTTTACCTCCGGCACAATGGCGGAGCGCTCGCTTTTTGTACGTTTGATTCCCGCATAGGACTAATCAATATAAACGCTACAGTTCACTGCACGCGTCTACAGTCTACCACAGGATACAGATTGGTAAGTATGCATGACAATCTAGATATATATCAGTCATTGGCTTAATTTTTCATACATATTATCACGCCCGTTTCGCATTGGGGTAGGCAGTCCAGACATACCTACTTCTTTCGCTTAGTTCGTGCATTAAGTTTTCGAAGATATAAGTAATATATAATTACGGTATTCAAAGAAGAGGAACAGGACGTAACAATATCTTCAGCGAAATTGGAAGAGTAAGAGTACCTATATAAATTTGCCTCCCATTATCAACGGATCAGGCACAAAGAAAGAAAAAATAAAATTATGCCAAGGTTGGTATTATTGCATACTAGCTGTTGTCCACGGCTCTGCCTGCGTGGTTGTCGGTTATCGCTGTAAAAATAACGCCTACGTGTTATCTATCTCTGTGCCAATTTTCATCCAGACCCGTTGAGTAGTTTTTACGTGAAAGAGTAACATCCATCCATCCATCCCTCCATCCATCCATACTCACAAACTATCACATTTATAATATAAGTAAGGATACTGCCTAGCTAAATTTAGTTATGACTGTGTCATTATTAATACATTAAATCCGAAGATAACATACAAAATAGCTATAGATTTATTGACATGAAATGTCGCGACAACACATTCCAGACACAAAGAAAACCGTGATTATAATCATGATGTTGTCTGAATGTATCTCTTTGATTCATTCACTCTTCTAAACACAATATAGTCACATAGTGCGGCATATTATTATTTTAGGCGGCAAACAAGGACATGGCCTGCCTGATAGTGTAGCTTTTGGATACTTGCAAAACCAGAGGTGGGTATCGAAGAGAGGTATATATAATACTAGCTGTTGCCCGCGACTCCGCCCGCGTGGATGTCGGTTATCGCTGCAAAAATCATATTTGTTATTCCAGACCATAATCTATCTGTGTGCCAAATTTCATACAGATCCATTCAGTAGTTTTTACGTGAAAGAGTGACAAACATCCATCCATTCTCACAAACTTTCACATTTATAATAATAACTAGCTTTTACCCGCGACTTCGTCCGCATAAGTTTTTTTGTTTTCTCCCGGCTGTAAGTCCCCCTGCAACAATGTCCCACTATCGTGTTCCAGTCCTCAACTTCACATCAAAATTTGTTCAAAAGCAACCTAAGCTACATAATGGATAGCTCCGAATGTTTCCTTAGTAAATATAAAAAGTAAATAATGTAAATCGGTTTAAAATACTACTAACTACCTACCTGTCAACCCCCGATGTTAGACAGTGTGACATCCGCAACATCGTCTGCGTAGGAAGTACTAACTTAATGTAAGTAGTATAATAATGTAGGAAACTAAAAATAAGAGGCCTTATTACTGTAGTACATTTTTGTAAACTATGTTCTTTGTTTTTCCCTCTCTGGCCAACACATGGAGATTCTGTAGACTTGAAACACGTGAGCAAGCCACGTATAATTGTCCGTGAGAAAAACAACGGGGGGATTAAAACGTTCTCTCCTTTTGCCATTCCAGTCATAATGATTGCTTTTACAATATTGCGACTGAGGTGTGTTACTTGCAACCGTGTGCCATTACACAGTTTTGGTGCATCTAAATTTCGCATCAAAAGGACAGGAACGCCTACTTTCAGCCTCAGTTTGTGTGAAGGTACTCCCGACAGTTCTAAAGAATTAAGAAATTCTACAGGGTATGATGTTACTTGTTCAGTATCCATTACAGTGTCTACAGAGAGAAACTCAACAATATCACCTTCCACGCGTGACATAATTTGCTCGTTTATCTGTCCCACCATTTAATTCGTCGGCGCTAAAATTGCTCTTTCACATAACCATTCTCTATTCCTCATATTAGTTAGCAGTTCGCTATAGACGAAGTTATTTAGATCATCTGGATTATGCACAACATTGCAGAATTCACGATCCAATGTAATCATGCCATTACCATCCTTTGCCATACGATCTTCTCCAATTTTAAGAAGAGCAGCAGCATATTGTCCAGATTGTACATCATTGTGTAGTTGCACTCTCATATTTGTAGACAGACTAAACGTTTTTACGTGCATCCATAACGTTGACGCTTTTAAACACGCATTTATTTCATCTGCAGGGGTGCCTTTAGTGATAACCGGCAAAGTCTGTCTAAAATCGCCCGCTAAAAGTACCACCATCCCCCCCCATGATATTTGGATTACTCTTGATGTCTTTCAAAGTCCGATCTAGAGCTTCAATTGCTCTTTTATGGGACTTAGTACACTCATCCCAAACTAATAATTTACATTGCTGCAACATACGTCTACGCTCGCTGTTTTTACTTATATTACAGACTGGCATTTCTTCATGGGCTAAGTTTAATGGCAGTTTAAGCACCGAATGAGGCAACTGCTACAGCAATTCCTTCTTTTCGGATTTGCGCTAAAAGCAAGTTTAAAAGAAAGGTTTTTCCCGTGCCTCCGGGAGCATCCAACAATTTCTGTGGTGTAGGTAATTAGATTTTATCTGTATGTAATGTAACAGTCAGTTGATTAAAAAATCGTATACAAATCAGATCAATAGTTTTGGCCTAATGTGATTCTAGACAGAGTTTTAATGTTGTAGATAGGTAGCTGTGTATAGGTTCCTGTGGGAATGAGATATTTTCCCGAAGTAAAAAGTAGTCTGAATTTTGGTACCTTCCTACCCTATAAGTTAAGTAGTGTGATGGAATGTCGCTAAGTTTCGATCCAAGTAAAACTGTTAAATAAAGACAGTTGCATCAAAATTTTATCATAAATTCCCTAAATTATGGCGCCTACCGACCCTCTAAGTTAGAAAAGTGATCAAATACTAAATTGAAGTCTTAGTAACACTCAGTTAAAAAAAAAAGCATCAAAATCATTTCAGTAGCTATGGCGTCATGCGCTTCTTGACACAATCACGCTAGATTTCCGCGGGAATGAGGTATTTTCCCGCCGTAAAAAGTAGCCTGTGTCCGTGCCTAGGATCCTATCTTTATATTAACCAAGTCTTATAAAAATCCGTTCAGACGTTAAGGCGTGAATGAGGTAAACTTTTAAAACAAACGATTAAAAATCACTAACTTAATTAGTTTTCTGCCTACTGCCTACGCCTTAAGTACGATGACGTGATCATTTTGATCTTATATCCTTTTCTAGGTTACTATCTATCATCTAACTAAATTTCATCAAAATCCGTTCAGCCGTTTAGGCATGATAGAGCAAAACTCCCAGCAAAAACTATAAATAAATCACTAACTCAATTCAGTTTTCTGCCTACTTCCTACCCCCTAAGTACGATGACGTGATCATTTTGATCTTATATCCGTTTTTAGGTAACCATCTATTACCTTACTAAATTTCATCAAAATCTGTTCAGCCGTTTAGACGTGAAAGAGCAAAAGTCTCAACAAAAACGACTAAAAATCACTAACTCAATTTAGTTATCTGCCTACTGCCTACCCCCTAAGAACGATGGCGTGATTATTTATAGCCTATGACCATTTCTAGGTTATCATCTATCACCATACCAAATTTCATCAAAATCCGTTTAGCCGTTTAGGCGTGAAAGAGTAACAGACAGACAGACAGACAGACAGACAGACAGAGTTACTTTCGCATTTATAATATTAGTATGGATAAGGATGGTAGAGAGATAAGAATTGCAGTCTTTATGGACAAACACAAAAAAAAATAGAGAAATGGGAAAAATAAGTCTAAAGTCGGCATGATTCGATTTTAGACTTATTTTTCCCATTTCTCTCAATTTTTTATTGTTATTCTCTATAAAGACTGTGTAATTCTTAAGCCATTAGGTAACAATATAACAAATTCCTATCATACCCACACTACAATTTCTTCTTTCATAACTTTAAACTTCACATTGGTCTTCATAAGGCACTGTAATAAGCAATCAACAAAGAGCTTTAGACCCTGTTACCACAATAACCAAGCGAATTTCCTAAGAAAACAGGGTCAAGGTGCTTCTTTCAACTTTACCCCTCATATACAAGGTAAACAATGCTTAAGAGACTAAATTTCGGAGGTTAATTTGCACGTAATTGTACCTTACTAACACATTGTTACCTGCAAGTTTTTCTGAAGAGAAAGAATGTTAGGTTTTAATGTTAGTTATTATAAGAGAAGTAGGTACTGTTAGTATGTTATTGGTATACTTTCTGAAAACAAAGGAAAGTATTTTTGATATGCATTTTATTTAGGTAGGTTACCTATGTATGTGTATGAGGCCAGCAGGTTGACAGAGTTAGTGCGGCCCGTAATCTCGGATTATTGATTGATAGTGATCTCAGATTTGAAAAACACATAGCTGACTCCGTTAAGAACTGTTTCTATCGCTTGAAGATTCTTTATAAAATGAGACCGTACTTGTCCGAGGAATTGCGTATTCAGTTGGTTGAGTCACTTGTGCTGTCAAAACTGAATTATGCTGACGCTGTATATGGACCACGGCTGCTAGGCAGAACCAACCGACTTATCCAACGAGTACAAAACGCGTGTGCTCGGTTTTGTTTCTCTGTGCCCCCTAGAAGCCATCTAACACCATATTTAATCCAGCATTCTATGCTTAAAATGAAATCACGACGTAAGCTGCACCTGGCGTGCCTTCTGTTCGGAGTAGTTAAGTACAAAGAACCATCATACCTCTATAATAAGCTTACTTGGGTCACTGGCAGGAGAGAAATTACAGGTAGATTATGTGCACAACAACTTTCTATAAAGCCTCATTCTACCACCGCATTTAAGGGCAGTTTTAGCTATGCCGCCGCAAAGATCTGGAACAACATTCCACCTCCCTTACGACAAATTAAAAGTTTATATAGTTTTAGACAGCGCGTTCGTAAATATCTTATAGATAAACAACGTGATATGGGAAATCTTTGTGCGGACATATCCTTTATATAATTGTTGTGCACTGTTTTTGTAAGTGTGTATTGGGTATTTAACAACATAGTTATTATATACGTTAAATTAATTATTATTATTGAATTATACTGATAAAATTATATATTACTAATTCTTATGCTTTTATTATAAATTATTATTATAATCTGAATCTTTTTTTTTTTTAATATATCACCATTTTAATTAAATTATTTATATTCTACACTAATTCTTGGAATGCTATTAATATTCATTTATAATATTACTAGCAGGTATGACAATTCTATTTTTCCGTTTCTATTCTATTAATTTACACCTACTAAGTATTATTATTATATCTTAATTTAATTTGATATCTTCTGACACCGGTCGAGGTTGCGAGGTTCCAGATGAAAATCAGCGCGACTCACCATTACAGTGGATGGCATTACGCTGATCTGGACACCTGTTTGGACCACCGTTGAGACACACATTACCGTATATAAATTTTACCTATGTTAATTTTTACTCTTTTTATATTTGTTTTGATATATGTATTACCAGAATGTATTGTTACCATGTGTTCTATTGTGTCTCTGAAGTCCAAATAAATAGTTTTTCTTTCTTTCTTTCTTTCTATGTCCATAGAGTAAAGTAATATAACGGGTACCTATGTCTTAGAATATTCGTTATGATTTCAGTAATTTTATAAATATATACCTAGATTAATTGGCAAATATGTTCAGACGGGTCCTATAGAACAAGTAAGATTTTAACCTTTAGATTATCACATAATTTTCAGGGATTCAGGGACCAAGACGTAGGGTGAGAGGTAAGGTAGGGGCATGCACAAAAGATCCCAAGGGTCGAAGTGCGCTGGCCGCAAGGACAGCCCCGACACAAGATAAGATAAGATAAGATCACATAATTAATTAACATAAAATTTAATTTAGTTAAAATTTCCAAGTGAAAAAGCGACATCTATGTATAAAGCTCAGTACTACAATGAACAAAATTGAAGGTATTTGACGAGGGGCAGCAAGGAGTTTTGCATTCAAAGTAAATTAACAATAAACTCATAGATGGCGTTACATGTAGATAATATTTTTTTTAAAACTATTTACTATTTTTTTTTTTTTTACTTTTACTGTGGTTTTTTTTTAAGTAAATAATAGTTTGTCGAGCCCATAATGCGACACAAGGGGTGAGCCAAAATGGGGAACAAATCGTAAAAAAACGAAATTATAAATAAGATGTGTGTGTGTCAGCATAAAAATTATGATGAGCGCAGTCAGCATAACATTAATTGCTGAATTATTTGCGTCAGCTAATTAATTATTATCATGTTAAGTAATCACTTAATTTGTTATGGAATATAACTAAGTTTTACTAATAGCTTTAATAATTTCATTAGGCAGGTTTTTTCAACGAACCTTTAAAAAAATATAATCAATTAAAAAGTGTTTGATTGGATCAAATTGATCACGTGGCCATTACAGAGCTCGGTCGTTCACTCTTATTTATTGATAAATAATTGTTTTTTAATTGGTTGACATTTTCGTAACATTTCATCATTTTTTGTAATTGATATTAATTTAGTTGCCAATTATTTATATAAAATGTAGACGGGAAAAAGCAAAATCTTTATATAGTACGAATATTTCGGTTTTTGACGTCTTTAAAAAAAATGTTTTATACCACTTGGGTGGCAAACAAGCATACGGCCCGCCTGATATTAAGCGTAGCCTATGGACGCTTGCGTGTTGCTGATCCATTTTTTACACTAGAGACTTCCCACATCCCTAAATGAGCGCTGGAGACCTGTTCTCAAATACACCGCTATGTGTTTATTTATTTATTTATAACACAGATATCTTATTGCTAACAGTGAAGAGGTGGAGGGTCTTTCCCAATCGGGCTAGCTCGTAAGTATGGTGTCCTACCTCTCTTAACCGATTTTAAGAAAGGCTGTAGATATTAGATAAAACTTTAAGATATATACCTACTTTATATATGTATAAAAATATTTTAAGATGCGTTTCTAACTTAACGTTTTCCTATCCCAGGGATATTCCATGGCAAAATCTTAGTGTAACATTTTTTGGGTCAGCAACACGCAAGTTATACCTCTGGTATTGCAAATACACACTGTGGAATCAATTAGCTGACTACGAAACTATGTTATGTAGTATCCATAATATCTTACTTTTACTACATTTTACCTTTTTTTATACTACTTGGGTGGCAAACAAGCATACGGTCCACCTGATGTTAAGCAGTTCCCGTAGCCTATGGACGCTTGCAATACCAGGGGTATCACTTGCGCGTTGTTTTACACCAGAGCTTTATGATGAGAGTATCCCTGGGATAAAAATACGTTTCTTTCAAAACGCATCCCTAAATGAGCGCTGGAGACCTGTACTCACACACAGGAATACAACTACACCGCTATGTGTAGTTATTTGGCTGTGGTCTTCTGTAAGGTGGAGGTCCCTCCCCAGTCGGGCTTGCTCGCTAGTACGGTACCCTACCTTTCTTAAAACAAAATTAAATCTTCCTACAAAGGAAAGGTCCAAAAACGAGGTTTCGCAAAATGTGTCCCTATCGTAAATGGAACTACAAGAATTATATTTATTTCATTTAGATCCCGTGAACCACACTTAAGGGCCCTTCGGAAAAACGGTTGACCAAAAATAGACAGTATAGCGGCCCTTCATTGGCTATTAAGGTAAAGTACGTTAGGTACTTATCTTAGTTTATTCGGTTAATATAAGGATGGCTTTTGGGATTTGTGAAACAACTTTCAAAGAACTTTTACTTTTATATTGTGCTATTTAGATAACAAAGAAGCACATGGACAACTCCCGCACTAGAGAACAAGCTCTGTGTCGCGGGGGACTATACAAACATACAATTAACGGACACAAATTACACCCAGACTCAGAATAACTCTTTGCGGGTCACACAAAGTTTTGTCTTGTGTGGAATCGAACCCACAACATCGTGAACAGCAGGCGCATATTGCGGCCACTGGACCACCAAGGCAGTCTACTCACGTGTTGTCGACCCAAAAATTTAGGGTTAACACCAGGGTGCTTAGAGTATCCCTGGGATTAAAAAATGGGTTTCTAAATCAGCACTAGAGAAATTCTTACTTTAATTATTTCTGCACAACTCAAGGTTGACGTGTAGAGAATGCTTATAGTATAATAAGCCCGCCTATGTACCTATGTGAATGAAGTTAAGTAAATAAATAATAAATAAATAAACACCTATACTCATGTGTTAGGTGTTACGATTAAAATTATTACTAGATATCGGTAGATTACTTATTTCTATCCACTGGCAACATCGTGTGAACGCGTTGAGGAGATGCGCGCGCTGTGAAGATATGAAAAGGAGGGAACAGAAACTTTCGTCTCTGTTTTTTTTGGGTCTTTTTGGGTTTGAGTTTGAAGTGGTGTAAGCAGTGGCATATATAATATGTATGTCCTTCCCAAATCAGGTATGCTCACTTTTGTGGTACCTACGATATTTCTAATTTACTCTAAAGCTGGAAAAGCCAAAATGGCTAGTTCGATTTTTTTGACTACTAGTATTTAGTATCGGGACAATCCCACCCACATGCCCACCGCTGTGACTCCTGTGAGCCAGGATTAACAGCGGAGTAACCAACTGATACACCGAGTTTTGACACTCGTGCGTCCCGTGGACAACTAAACCTACTGTCTTGGACCCCGCAACGAATTTAATCAGAAGTAAATAGGAGGAGTCAGTCAGATGTACCTTACCCGTAAGGGCGGTAAATAGCGTCATATATTAAGAGATAGTTTTTAGTAGTCAAAAAAATCGAACTACCCATTTTACCTTTCCATATATCGAGTAAATTAAATATCGTAGGTACTATACAAAGATTTGTCCTGTGTTCTAACTAACAAACTCTGGTTAGTAGTTGAGGTTATAAGCCATTAGAACGCCTCCGGCCACATTGGCAACTTTTGCAATCAGTTGCCAAAGAGGAAAAAATAGTCTTTCTAATCAACCAGTTGCCAAAGAAACTGCCAAAGATGTAGGGCGTCAGTCGGGGAAAGCTTTACAGAAGACCACGGCATAATTGTGTTCCTGTGTGTGAGTACAGGTCTTCAGCGTTCATTTAGGGATACGTTTTGAATGAAACGTTTTCCTATCCCAGGTATAAATGGGTTGGCAACACGCATGTGATACCTCTAGTATTGCAAGCGTCTATTGGCTACGGTAACTGCTTAACATCAGGCAGGCCGTATGCTTGTTTGCCACCCAAGTAGTATAAAAAAATATATTATTATATATCTACTCCTAGATGCAAAATAGCCTCTAACACATTTTTTTTCACTTTTATCATCTTATACATATATAAAACTCCCGTGACGCGGTGTTTGTAGTTACACTCCTCCGAAACGGCTCGACTGATTCTCATTAAACTTTGTGTGCATATTATATGAGAATCGGACAACATCTATTTACCATCCCCCTAAATGTTAAGGGTAGTCCACCAATATATATTTTTAAATTTTCAGATGTTTTTTTATTCAGAATTAAAAAATACATACAAACCTTAATTTTCACCCCTCTACGATCAACTCCTTTTTTTAATAGCGATATTACTATGTTAGTAGCAAAACAACGTTTGCTGGGTCGGCTAGTGTAAATATAAAAATTAAACTGCTATAGAAAATCTGGCGTGAACAGTGACAGTAATCGTTTATCAGCTTGACCCAGCCCTACTGTGTTATTGGTATTTCAGCTAATGAAAGACACATTAGCGTTATATTTATGGGTTTGGAATATATTTAAGACTCAGCCGACTACAAGATTGATGTTGTGTGATTTAATTAATAAGATTAATAAGGAATGGTTTTGGAACATATACAAAGATAGGTAGGGCACCATGCAAGCGGGCATGCCCGACTGGGGAAGGACCTTTACCTTATAAAAGGCCACAGCCACACATAGCGGTGTAATGTTACTTCGTTTTTTTTTCTTTCGTTCCAAATAAACGTTTTCCTATCCCAGGGATACTACTCGTACATCTCAAACAAAATCTTTGGTATTGCTAGCGTCTATGCTACGGTAAATTCTTAACATCAGACGGTTCTTATGCTTATATGCCACCTAAATAGTATAAAAAATAAGGGTAGGTCCGTAGATTAAATCACAGTTCGTTTTTTTAATGACACCCGCAGGGGTATTCCGTAAGAGCAAAAACCGAGCCACCGCGAAAACCGAGCAAAATCTGGCTGTCAGATTGAAAATCGGTATTCCGTAAGAGCCCTTTTTGACGTTTAGTCAATAGATTGTGCCATCACCGAGCAATAACAACTGTCAGTTTGCGATCACATTTATCAGTTTGCCATCGCTGTTTCTTAGAGAATCATCAGGCCGATTTAGGGAAAAATATTACGAGTGTTTCTATCGTCGTTTACGGGTATGCACTGTGGAAAGGTATGGCCTAGTGCCAAGGCTACCTTTTTAACACGCGCTCTTTGTAGGCTCTAGAATAATCTCTCTGCTACTGTCTGAAAAACTTAAGTAATTAAAAAAAAACTAAATTCTCTTACAAATCGCAAGACTTTTAAGAGTGTTGTCTTGTTTCTTACTCAGAATACGCCCTTCAACGAGGCAATGCCGCTTACTTACTGGACACGGGCATTGTGGACAGTGATGTTGAGGAATCTTATATTAAACTCTTCTTGGGAGCTGATCTAGCGGCTATTAAGTCAAAGTCAAACTCATTTAGATCAAATTCATGATACTTATGAACGTCATTAAAACAAATGCCAGCATACTTTTTTCCTAAGGCCAATTCGCTGACTAGGGTAGGGCCTCGAGAAGAATAAAATTGGCAAGAAACTCGCGCCACTCTTTTTAATCGCCAGAGTATAACATTTACAATAGTTGTAACAAAAAGGATTTAATTATAATAATTTTATTTATGCAGTATGTTGAGTTGATGTTAAAAAGTATAAACAACACAGTCTACAACAAATATTATTAAAAAAAAACTTATTTTTATGAATTATGTCTAGATCGAAGCAATTGGCGCACCGTAGTCTCTGCCTACCTCAATAGGAGATGGGTGTGATGATATGTATTTCTTAAGGCTTGGGATATCGCCAACGATCTTGAGCATTTGGGCGCAGCAAAAACGACCTAATTCTCTAGGCGAGCGCGGGGATACAAACAGATGTACTCTTTGAATATACGTCTTATTAATTTTTAATAAATTAAAATTTAAACTTATCCTAAATATAACATTACCAAATTATAGGTGTATGTTTTCTTTAAATATTGTTTTTTTTTAATTATTATTTGATAAAATTCGATGATTTTTTACAAACTATTTAGAATTACTATATAATTTATGACAAAACCATATTATGAACCACATCTTGTAGATTATTACTGTATTTTTGGCAGTCATTTGTTTATAAATGCCAACAATAAATGGTTTCATTTACACCTCTTTTTCATCATTTTTTGAGAGAGGGGCCTTAAGTAAGGAAAACTAATTTGCGGTTTATTTTTCTCCCACAAAGCTCTTATCTCTTCTGTTCTTATTTCTGTTTTTTCACCTCATTTTAGAGCAATGGTCTTTATAGATAACTTTTATTTCCTTTTGCAAAATAGCTCGAGCACCAATAAATGATTATAAGAATAGCAACCCACATATTTCCAACTGCTGGGCACGAGTCTCCTCTCCTCTATTAAGATAGAAAGAGGGTGTAGGCCACACACTCTGGCCTAATGTGGGTTGGTGAATCAGACATGATGATTGAAGACAGAAGGCATGTGGATTTCCTCATGATGTTTTTCTTCACCGTTAGCAGGTGGTGAATCATTTGATTAGAACATGTAAACTACCATTTGGGATCGAACTCGCACCTCTTGCATGCATGTCTGATACTTTCCTACTCGGCCACCACTGCTTTAATAAATGCTTACTGAAAAGTTAAGCATTTTATTGTATGGTTGTTTTCATCATCAACAAAAGCATCAAACTAACAACAAACCTTTTTATGCGAAAAGTTATTAAATAAAATGCTCCAGTAGTTACTTATTCACTGTGAATAAATAAAACGCTTTAAGCGCTCAAAGGACGTCTTCATAGTTCATCTCAGTTCAACTATGTTGATCTCTGGAAACTTCTATATTGTGCCCCCAAGTAAGATTGAACTTTATGAGAATAAACCAAGTGGTAAACAAAGACTCATTTAGAATTTTAGTTTTGTAGTTATTTTGGGAATGGATGAGAGAGAGATGGGAGTTGTTTGTAACGTTATTTAAAACCTAATTATTTTATACTAGTATACAGAAAACTTAATAGAACAGGTACTAGTACTTAGAACCGACGTTCATGCATCAGGAGGTTGATGAATGTAGGGAAAGCAAAAGAAGAATAAAAAACGAGAGGAAAGTAGAAACTTCAAATATTTCCTATTAATAATTAATTGAATAAGGACAGTGTCAAGTTACGCCAAATGATCTGCGACGTTTTTATGAACGATAAAAAGTTAATTAAAGATCGCAAAATGTATTTGAGCACTTGGAAAAAAGAAGAATTTTAGATAAGTTCATTAATTGGAGGTTCGAATAAATTAAGTTGAAGTACGAAATTAATTACATAATTAAATTATGTAATTAATTTGCGTACGTATAAACTTTAAAATATAACAACCTCTTGTGGTGATTTTGCTACAACATGTACTTGAAATAAGTTTAGTAAAAAACAAAGTTTAGGAACTTTCTTATGGACTTTTTCATATTAGTACTCAACATACAAGCAGCGGCCTGGCTGAGCCCTGAGATCTAAGTGGATTCATGTTCTACCAGAAGCAATAAAAAAAAAATAACGGCAAAGTTACCTATAGAAGATATATCACTCATCTGACATCGACTCAGCAATCATAAGACCCACCCGAAGATAAGTTGCTTATAGACGCGCCCAATAAAAAGATATCACTCACGGATTGCCATTTGCCAACCCTATGACACTTTTCCTCTCACATTGTCATGTCCAGAATCACTAGATACCCTTTTAAAATGAAACATAATATTTCACAATTTGCGGCAAAACAATATCTGATACTTAATACAAAACTTCATGACTCACTCTCCTGTCTCGTCGTCGTATAAGAGTAAGAGAGAAGAAAGTGAATCTGTTTACACATACTACGCAATAACAGCGCACCTTGACTACCAATTACCATTTAGATTGGCTACCGTGACTAATACCGGTCAGGAAGACGTAAAAAAAAACTCTAGAACAAAACTCCACATAAATAAATAATTAATTTACAAATCAAAACAACTCTATTTTTAATCGCTTGGTCACCTAAAAACTAATAAAATAAATTACTTTATTTTTAAGTTAACGTTAGTTTAAGCACTAAATTAATTAATACAACCTTATAGTTTATGATGCAATATAACAGTTCATTGCTCTATCTGCCTGTAAACAAATTATAAATCAAACAAACATTAATACAGTTTGTATTGTTACCATTTGCATTGGTGTTTAGGGTTCCTTGGGAAAATGGACGAATTATACAGCTCAAGTCTCTCTGAGATAAAGAACAGACATTCTTGGAAAATAATGTAATGGAAATGTTTGGGAAATGTTATTGCGTGAAGACGGTAATTTATTTTCTTTGCCTGAACTGTTTATCATTTAAATTATTTAGTCACTTAAAGGAATACTTTTTTTTATTTTCGCATATACAAATAATCAACAGTATCAACAAAAAATATTTTTCCAATAAAATAAAATCAAAACAAAGAAACAGGCTATTATACATAATTTAAAAAAATATAAATAATATTATTTAATCAGGTATAATAATCTTATCGTAACCTAAATAAATGTGAAGTCCACCAGTGCGAAATCTGGATGGCCCCTGATATAATAAGTAAGAACACAATTTTAAAATAAACATGCCATCGAAATATAATTACCTAGATGCTGTAGTCAGCTCGACTGATGATTCCCACATGGAATAAAAATTGTGTAGTGTAATATAATTATTATGTCAATAAATAACACCACAGAGTCTTCACCTAGCAATTGCTCACTTCAGAATATTTTATAGTGTTCACGCTTTACCTAAGTTAAATTAAATTGTCTTGTAATTACTCTTATTATAATCGTTCTAGCCGGAAAAATTATAGCAATAAAAAGTAATCAGGTGCTGAATTTTAATGTGAATTTGTCGTTATTTATAACTGCTGCAAAACAAAAGGTGTCATTACCTTAAACTTAATTACCTGGCTACTTTATCTGTTGGTCATTTTATAACTCAATTGAAGAGGATACTTACTACTATTAATTTAAAAATGATTTGGCGTGCCCTTGGAGAGGTCTATGTCCAGCAGTGGACTGCGATAGGCTGATGATGATGATGATAAAATATCGTTTAATTATAAATTTAGCCTTTAGCCTGAAGTGGAACTGGGCCGGTCATCTAATGTACCAGGTGGCTGCCACTGAACTCTAACCGCGCTAACTGGCAAGTGAGACGTCTCGACCGTGACGTGAATGGAAGAAAGAAAAGAAGGTCTTTGCCCTGCAGTGGGACAGAAATGGCTAATAATAATATATTATAAATTAATGATACATCAAAGATCTGAACGCACGTGCTATTGCACCTAAAGCTTTTACACAGGAATGCGAAGAATTTCTAATCTTCATTAATCGTAGCGTGCATTAATTGTAAACTTCTTGATAAAAAAATCCCAAAATTTGTTTTTGGATTTTTTAATTTCTTCTAATTCTTATTCAACAGTCGCACTCTTGCACCTCTGGACCTAGCTAGTTTCGATCATAAGTAAAGCAACTGTACGGAACCTCAGTAGCCTTACAAAAACTCCTGCTATCACATATCGTTACTTATTCAATTGATTAAGATACTGACGTAAACTCATAATCTTACCACATATCGGTATAAATTAATACTATTACAGGTTCAAACAGCATTTATCCATACTAATATTATAAATGCGAAAGTAACTCTGTCTGTCTGTCTGTCTGTCTGTTACTCTTTCACGCCTAAACGGCTGAACGGATTTTGATTAAATTTGGTATGGTGATAGATGATAACCTAGAAATGGTCATAGGCTATAAATAATCACGCCATCGTTTTTAGGGGTAGGCAGTAGGCAGATAACTAAATTGAGTTAGTGATTTTTAGTCGTTTTTGTTGGGACTTTTGCTCTTTCACGTCTAAACGGCTAAACAGATTTTGATGAAATTTAGTAAGGTAATAGATGGTTACCTAAAAACGGAAATAAGATCAAAATGATCACGTCATCGTACTTAAGGCGTAGGCAGTAGGCAGAAAACTGAATTGAGTTAGTGATTTTTTTATGGTTTTTGCTCTATCATGCCTAAACGGCTGAACATATTTTGATGAAATTTTGTAAGGTAATAGATGGTTACCTAAAAACGGATATAAGATCAAAATGATCACGTCATCGTACTTAAGGCGTAGGCAGTAGGCAGAAAACTGAATTGAGTTAGTAATTTTTTTATGGTTTTTGCTGGGAGTTTTGCTCTATCATGCCTAAACGGCTGAACGGATTTTGATGAAATTTAGTTAGGTGATAGATAGTAACCTAGAAAAGGATATAAGATCAAAATGATCACGTCATCGTACTTAAGGCGTAGGCAGTAGGCAGAAAACTAATTAAGTTAGTGATTTTAATCGTTTGTTTTAAAAGTTTACCTCATTCACGCCTTAACGTCTGAACGGATTTTTATAAGACTTGGTTAATATAAAGATAGGATCCTAGGCACGGACACAGGCTACTTTTTACGGCGGGGAAATACCTCATTCCCGCGGAAATCTAGCGTGATCGTGTCAAGAAGCGCATGTCGCCATAGCTACTGAAATGATTTTGATGTTTTTTTTTTTTAACTGAGTGTTACTAAGACTTCAAGTTAGTATTTGATCACTTTTCTAACTAAGAGGGTCGGTAGGCGCCATAATTTAGGGAATTTATGATAAAATTTTGATGCAACTGTCTTTATTTAACAGTTTTACTTGGATCGGAACTTAGCGACATTCCATCACACTACTTAACTTATAGGGTAGGAAGGTACCAAAATTCAGACTACTTTTTACTTCGGGAAAATATCTCATTCCCACAGGAACCTATACACAGCTACCTATCTACAACATTAAAACTCTGTCTAGAATCACATTACGCCAAAACTATTGATCTGATTTGTATACGATTTTTTATTCAACTGACTTAAAATCTAATTACCTACACCACAGAAATTGTTGGATGCTCCCGGTGGCACGGGAAAAACCTTTCTTTTAAACTTGCTTTTAGCGCAAATCCGAAAAGATAAAGGAATTGCTGTAGCAGTTGCCTCTTCCGGAATAGCCGCCACTCTGCTCAATGGTGGTCGAACGGCACATTCGGTGCTTAAACTGCCATTAAACTTAGCCCATGAAGAAATGCCAGTCTGTAATATAAGTAAAAACAGCGAGCGTAGACGTATGTTGCAGCAATGTAAATTATTAGTTTGGGATGAGTGTACTATGTCCCATAAAAGAGCAATTGAAGCTCTAGATCGGACTTTGAAAGACATCAAGAGTAATCCAAATATCATGGGGGGGATGGTGGTACTTTTAGCGGGCGATTTTAGACAGACTTTGCCGGTTATCACTAAAGGCACCCCTGCAGATGAAATAAATGCGTGTTTAAAAGCGTCAACGTTATGGGTGCACGTAAAAACGTTTAGTTTGTCTACAAATATGAGAGTGCAACTACACAATGATGTACAATCTGGACAATATGCTGCTGCTCTTCTTAAAATTGGAGAAGATCGTATGGCAAAGGATGGTAATGGCATGATTACATTGGATCGTGAATTCTGCAATGTTGTGCATAATCCAGATGATCTAAATAACTTCGTCTATAGCGAACTGCTAACTAATATGAGGAATAGAGAATGGTTATGTGAAAGAGCAATTTTAGCGCCGACGAATGAAATGGTGGGACAGATAAACGAGCAAATTATGTCACGCGTGGAAGGTGATATTGTTGAGTTTCTCTCTGTAGACACTGTAATGGATACTGAACAAGTAACATCATACCCTGTAGAATTTCTTAATTCTTTAGAACTGTCGGGAGTACCTTCACACAAACTGAGGCTGAAAGTAGGCGTTCCTGTCCTTTTGATGCGGAATTTAGATGCACCAAGACTGTTGGGACTGGGGTTGGCAGGTAGGTAGTTAGTAGTATTTTAAACCGATTTACATTATTTACTTTTTATATTTACTAAGGAAACATTCGGAGCTATCCATTATGTAGCTTAGGTTGCTTTTGAACAAATTTTGATGTGAAGTTGAGGACTGGAACACGATAGTGGGACATTGTTGCAGGGGGACTTACAGCCGGGAGGAAACAAAAAAACTTATGCGGACGAAGTCGCGGGTAAAAGCTAGTTAATATATAATTATAATAGTTGACACCCGTGTAATACATAGTTGAGAATATATGTAATAAATGTTATGTTAGCTGTAGCCCGCGGCTTCGCCTGCGAAAACATAAACCAATCTATCCAACACAGTGCTGGATCTAGGTTTTCAAAAAGAAGAGGCAGACTGCGAGTTTGCCGACCCTAGGCAAAATTACCTAACAAATAATATTGAAGCACATTGTTGTCATTATTTGTTTATTTGTTTACATTTTATCAACGCACCTCTCGCCACCGACAGGGAGTTTATCCTCACATCCTTGCACCTCAAACATGCCGTACCGTAAAATTCCAGAGGAATTTCTTACCACGCACGATTAGGCTGTGGAATGAGCTCCCTGCCGAGGTTTTCCCAAAAGACTATAGCATGGGGTTCTTCAAGAAAGGAGTTATAAGGTTTTTAAAGGGTCGGCAACGCGTGAGTGACACCCCTGGTGTTGCAAACGTCCATAGGCTACGGTAACTGCTTACCATCAGGCGGGCCGTATGCTTGTTTGTCACCTTGGTAGTTTAAAAAAAAAAAAAATATGACGTGTGACTGCCGCCCCCCAGTCTTTGTCGCCCGGGACGACTGCCCTTTCCCCATCCCCTAGATCAGGGCCTGATCCAACGGGAACCATACATTTTTTCGGGATAAAAGTAGCCTATGTCAAATGCCGGTCCATCCATACTAATATTATAAATGCGAAAGTAACTCTGTCTGTCTGTCTGTCTGTCTGTCTGTCTGTTACTCTTTCACGCCTAAACGGCTGAACGGATTTTTATGAAATTTGGTATGGTGATAGATGATAACCTAGAAATGGTCATAGGCTATTAATAATCACGCCATCGTTCTTAGGGGGTAGGCAGTAGGCAGATAACTAAATTGAGTTAGTGATTTTTAGGCGTTTTTGTTGGGACTTTTGCTCTTTCACGTCTAAACGGCTGAACAGATTTTGATGAAATTTAGTAAGATAATAGATGGTTACCTAAACACGGATATAAGATCAAAATAATCACGTCATTGTACTTAAGGCGTAGGCAGTAGGCAGAAAACTGAATTGAGTTAGTGATTTTTTTATGGTTTTTGCTGGGAGTTTTGCTCTATCATGCCTAAACGGCTGAACGGATTTTGATGAAATTAAGTTAGGTGATAGATAGTAACCTAGAAAAGGATATAAGATCAAAATGATCACGTCATCGTACTTAAGGCGTAGGCAGTAGGCAGAAAACTAATTAAGTTAGTGATTTTTAATCGTTTGTTTTAAAAGTTTACCTCATTCACGCCTTAACGTCTAAACGGATTTTTATAAGACTTGGTTAATATAAAGATGGGATCCTAGGCACGGACACAGGCTACTTTTTACGGCGGGAAAATACCTCATTCCCGCGGAAATCTAGCGTGATCGTGTCAAGAAGCGCATGTCGCCATAGCTACTGAAATGATTTTGATGTTTTTTTTTTTAACTGAGGGTTACTAAGACTTCAAGTTAGTATTTGATCACTTTTCTAACTTAGAGGGTCGGTAGGCGCAATAATTTAGGGAATTTATGATAAAATTTTGATGCAACTGTCTTTATTTAACAGTTTTACTTGGATTGGAACTTAGCGACATTCCATCACACTACTTAACTTATAGGGTAGGAAGGTACCAAAATTCAGACTACTTCTACTTCGGGAAAATATCTCATTCCCACAGGAACTTATACATAGCTACCTATCTACAACATTAAAACTCTGTCTAGAATCACATTACGCCAAAACTATTGATCTGATTTGTATACGATTTTTTATTCAACTGACTGTTACATTCATCATCATCATCTCAACCCATGAACGTCCCACTGCTGGGCATTACTGTTATGACTGTTACATTACATACAGATAAATACCTACACCACAGAAATTGTTGGAAGCTCCCGGAGGCACGGGAAAAACCTTTCTTTTAAACTTGCTTTTAGCGCAAATCCGAAAAGATAAAGGAATTGCTGTAGCAGTTGCCTCTTCCGGAATAGCCGCCACTCTGCTCAATGGTGGTCGAACAGCACATTCGGTGCTTAAACTGCCATTAAACTTAGCCCATGAAGAAATGCCAGTCTGTAATATAAGTAAAAACAGCGAGCGTAGACGTATGTTGCAGCAATGTAAATTATTAGTTTGGGATGAGTGTACTATGTCCCATAAAAGAGCAATTGAAGCTCTAGATCGGACTTTGAAAGACATCAAGAGTAATCCAAATATCATGGGGGGATGGTGGTACTTTTAGCGGGCGATTTTAGACAGACTTTGCCGGTTATCACTAAAGGCACTCCTGCAGATGAAATAAATGCGTGTTTAAAAGCGTCAACGTTATGGGTGCACGTAAAAACGTTTAGTCTGTCTACAAATATGAGAGTGCAACTACACAATGATGTACAATCTGGACAATATGCTGCTGCTCTTCTTAAAATTGGAGAAGATCGTATGGCAAAGGATGGTAATGGCATGATTACATTGGATCGTGAATTCTGCAATGTTGTGCATAATCCAGATGATCTAAATAACTTCGTCTATAGCGAACTGCTAACTAATATGAGGAATAGAGAATGGTTATGTGAAAGAGCAATTTTAGCGCCGACGAATGAAATGGTGGGACAGATAAACGAGCAAATTATGTCACGCGTGGAAGGTGATATTGTTGAGTATCTCTCTGTAGACACTGTAATGGATACTGAACAAGTAACATCATACCCTGTAGAATTTCTTAATTCTTCAGAACTGTCGGGAGTACCTTCACACAAACTGAGGCTGAAAGTAGGCGTTCCTGTCCTTTTGATGCGGAATTTAGATGCACCAAGACTGTGTAATGGCACACGGTTGCAAGTAACACACCTCGGTCGCAATATTGTAAAAGCAATCATTATGACTGGAATGGCAAAAGGAGAGAACGTTTTAATCCCCCGTATACCCATAATTCCGACAGATTTGCCATTCCAGTTTAAGAGATTACAGTTTCCGCTGAAAATCGCATTCGCTATGACGATAAATAAAGCTCAGGGGCAAACATTAAAAGTAGCCGGCATTAATTTAGAAAAGAGTTGTTTTTCTCACGGACAATTATACGTGGCTTGCTCACGTGTTTCAAGTCCACAGAATCTCCATGTGTTGGCCAGAGAGGGAAAAACAAAGAACATAGTTTACAAAAATGTACTACAGTAATAAGGCCTCTTATTTTTAGCTTCCTACATTATTATACTACTTACATTAAGTTAGTACTTCCTACGCAGACGATGTTGCGGATGTCACACTGTCTAACATCGGGGGTTGGCAGGTAGGTAGTTAGTAGTATTTTAAACCGATTTACATTATTTACTTTTTATATTTACTAAGGAAACATTCGGAGCTATCCATTATGTAGCTTAGGTTGCTTTTGAACAAATTTTGATGTGAAGTTGAGGACTGGAACACGATAGTGGGACATTGTGGCAGGGGGACTTACAGCCGGGAGAAAACAAAAAAACTTATGCGGACGAAGTCGCGGGTAAAAGCTAGTAATCTATATTTGTGCCAAATTTAATCCTAATCAGTTTAGTAGTTTTTAGCTTAAAAGAAAGATCTTTCCTTCTATCAATGCATCCATCCTCACAAACCTTCACATTTATATTTATATCAGTAGGATTTTTCTATAATAACATTCTTTCTTCGCAATTGGGAGATGTTGTATGATGTTGTTGATGTGATGGGTACTAATGTAAGTAGTAATGTATACAAATTGTTTAAAGTTACACCATATATATTTTAATTTTACAAATGAACAATACTCCGAAATAGCTTGTACTCTGATATGAGCGGCGCTAGTGGCTCTTTCCGCTAGGTTTCCATAATTTTACAGGAAAAACTACACATTGAAGTTAGCTTTTTAATCTTTCTCTTCTAATAAATACAAATTTGGGGTGTTTCGGTTATTTTACTATACCAAGAATAGCATTGTGTAAATAAAAATAAAGAAGATGATAATGAAGTTTATATTTGCTTTTAAATGTATCAGGTACTAGCTTTTGCCCGCGGCTCCGCCCGCGTGGATGTCGGTTATCGCTGTAAAAGTCTATAAATACATAGCCTATGTGATACATAGCATATGTGTCATTCCAGACCATAATCTATCTCTGTGCCAAATTTCATCCATATCCGTTCAGTAGTTTTAACGTGAAAGGGTAACAAACATCATCCATCCATCCATACTTACAAACTTTCACATTTATAATATTAGTAAGGATATAGCATAATGTTAAAATATAAAAATGTTGTTGTGCCCGACAGGATCTATAATGTACATAGCTTTAAGCCACTTTTTACCACCTAATATCACATTGTGGGATACAAATAATGATATGAATATAAGGTTTATGTTCGGTACAAATAAAATTATTACAGACATAATGAGTCAAAGTATACAATTTTAAACTCTACCTATAATATCTTCAAATACAGAATCCTTACTAATATTATAAATGTAAAAGTTTGTAAGAATGAATGGATGGATGGATGTTTGTTACTCTTTCACGTAAAAACTACTGCACGGATCTGGATGAAATTTGGCACAGAGATAGATTATGGTCTGGAATAACACATAGGCTTTTTACAGTGATAACCGACATCCACGCGGGCGGAGCCGCGGACAACTGCTAGTTTATAATATTTTAAGTAGTTATGTTTATTTGTTTGTACAATAAATAATCAAGAATTAATGAAAAATCTATAAACGATTAGTCTCAATCATCATCACGATAATAATCATTATTGTATGCATTTTGCATAACAGGTTCGTTATGAAAGTAGCAGTTACTGTTGCATCATCGTCTTTACAAATTAATTAACATATAATCCTCCTATTACTTCATTAACTAAGTTATTTATATTCATTTATCTGTTATAAATATATTTATAACAGTTAAAAAAGCAGTTGACAGTGAAATAGCAGGTAGTGTTAATAATATCGCCGTTAAACATTATTATTGTAATATTAATGAATGTTATTAAATAAATAATACATTATAATTTGCATAAATTTACGTAATTAAGTAAGTTTATTTGAAAAATAAGGAGGAAGGGCTTAGAATGGCTACGTATCTGTAGGATCTCCAAGTTTGGACATCATCTACAAATATGACCTCCTTGTTGCATTTGGACCTTCAAACTTGGATTTTTCCTATACTTTAGTAGCCATAAATCCCTTTTTAAAACAACGTGTTCCTTTGGACCTCATTTATACATCTTTGTATGAATAGCTCAAATTGATTGCCTTGGTGGTCCAGTGGTCGCAGTATGCGCCTGCTGTGCACGAGGTTGTGGGTTCGATTCCCACACAGGACAAAACTTTGTGAGACCCACAAAGAGTTTTTCTGAGTCTGGGTGTAATTTGTGTCCGTTAATTCTATGTTTGTAAAGTCCCCCGCGACACTGAGCTTGTTCTCTAGTGCGTTGCGTGCGGAGTTGTCTTTTATTAAAAAAAATGTATATCCATACTAATATTATAAATGCGAAAGTAACTCTGTCTGTCTGTCGGTCTGTCTGTCTGTCTGTTACTCTTTCACGCCTAAACGGCTGAACGGATTTTTATGAAATTTGGTATGGTGATAGATGATAACCTAGAAATGGTCATAGGCTATAAATAATCACGCCATCGTTCTTAGGGGGTAGGCAGTAGGCAGATAACTAAATTGAGTTAGTGATTTTTAGTCGTTTTTGTTGGGACTTTTGCTCTTTCACGTCTAAACGGCTGAACAGATTTTGATAAAATTTAGTAAGGTAATAGATTGTTACCTAAAAACGGATATAAGATCAAAATGATCACGTCATCGTACTTAAAGCGTAGGCAGTAGGCAGAAAACTGAATTGAGTTAGTGATTTTTTAATGGTTTTTGCTGGGAGTTTTGCTCTATGATGCCTAAACGGCTGAACGGATTTTGATGAAATTTAGTTAGGTGATAGATAGTAACCTAGAAAAGGATATAAGATCAAAATGATCACGTCATCGTACTTAAGGCGTAGGCAGTAGGTAGGCAGAAAACTAATTAAGTTAGTGATTTTTAATCGTTTGTTTTAAAAGTTTACCTTATTCACGCTTTAACGTCTGAACGGATTTTTATAAGACTTGGTTAATATAAAGATAGGATCCTAGGCACGGACACAGGCTACTTTTTACGGCGGGAAAATACCTCATTCCCGCGGAAATCTAGCGTGATCGTGTCAAGAAGCGCATGTCGCCATAGCTACTGAAATGATTTTGATGTTTTTTTTTTTTAACTGAGTGTTACTAAGACTTCAAGTTAGTATTTGATCACTTTTCTAACTTAGAGGGTCGGTAGGCGCCATAATTTAGGGAATTTATGATAAAATTTTGATGCAACTGTCTTTATTTAACAGTTTTACTTGGATCGGAACTTAGCGACATTCCATCACACTACTTAACTTATAGGGTAGGAAGGTACCAAAATTCAGACTACTTTTTACTTCGGGAAAATATCTCATTCCCACAGGAACCTATACACAGCTACCTATCTACAACATTAAAACTCTGTCTAGAATCACATTACGCCAAAACTATTGATCTGATTTGTATACGATTTTTTATTCAACTGACTGTTACATTACATACAGATAAAATCTAATTACCTACACCACAAAAATTGTTGGATGCTCCCGGAGGCACGGGAAAAACCTTTCTTTTAAACTTGCTTTTAGCGCAAATCCGAAAAGATAAAGGAATTGCTGTAGCAGTTGCCTCTTCCGGAATAGCCGCCACTCTGCTTAATGGTGGTCGAACGGCACATTCGGTGCTTAAACTGCCATTAAACTTAGCCCATGAAGAAATGCCAGTCTGTAATATTTAATAAGTAAAAACAGCGAGCGTAGACGTATGTTGCAGCAATGTAAATTATTAGTTTGGGATGAGTGTACTATGTCCCATATAATTTTAACAAAAAAAAACCGACTTCAGTACGGCAAGTTGTAAAATTTTCAAATATTTGTTTGTTACAATCGAATAAAATCGACTGAGCGTCGGGCTGAACACAAGTCAAGTAGGTATTAAAAGCAATATTTAATCTGTGCAATCCGTGCTCAATTCATTCACGTCATTATTTCTTATTAATAGTTGCTTAGCAACAATAACCGAAACTTATCTAATCGCCATCAGTAAAATACTTATTATTGAAAAGTTCAGATGGCCATCTGTGGTCTTCTTCATCAGTTTTACTTCACCAAATTACACTTTCTGAATGCAAATGATTGATTAGTTGTTAAAAATATTGAAATTGCTATATGTGTGCCTATAACTTTTGAGGAGTTCCCTCAATTCCTCATGGATCCCATCATCGGAATTTTCTTTTGATGATAATGGGACCAAACTGGAAGTATGTCCAGTCAGACAAAAAAAGAATTTTTCAAATGACGGAGTTATGCGGTAACAAACATTAAAAAAAAAAAAAAAAAAAAAAAAATACACACGAAAAAGAGGAGGTTATCAACCTCCTCTTTTTGAAGTCGGTTAAAAAGAGCAATTGAAGCTCTAGATCGGACTTTGAAAGACATCAAGAGTAATCCAAATATCATGGGGGGGATGGTGGTACTTTTAGCGGGCGATTTTAGACAGACTTTGCCGGTTATCACTAAAGGCACCCCTGCAGATGAAATAAATGCGTGTTTAAAAGCGTCAACGTTATGGGTGCACGTAAAAACGTTTAGTCTGTCTACAAATATGAGAGTGCAACTACACAATGATGTACAACCTGGACAATATGCTGCTGCTCTTCTTAAAATTGGAGAAGATCGTATGGCAAAGGATGGTAATGGCATGATTACATTGGATCGTGAATTCTGCAATGTTGTGCATAATCCAGATGATCTAAATAACTTCGTCTATAGCGAACTGCTAACTAATATGAGGAATAGAGAATGGTTATGTGAAAGAGCAATTTAGCGCCGACGAATGAAATGGTGGGACAGATAAACGAGCAAATTATGTCACGCGTGGAAGGTGATATTGTTGAGTATCTCTCTGTAGACACTGTAATGGATACTGAACATACCCTGTAGAAGAATTCCTGTAGAAGAATTCTTTAGAACTGTCGGGAGTACCTTCACACAAACTGAGGCTGAAAGTAGGCGTTCCTGTCCTTTTGATGCGGAATTTAGATGCACCAAGACTGTGTAATGGCACACGGTTGCAAGTAACACACCTCGGTCGCAATATTGTAAAAGCAATCATTATGACTGGAATGGCAAAAGGAGAGAAAGTTTTAATCCCCCGTATACCCATATTTCCGACAGATTTGCCATTCCAGTTTAAGAGATTACAGTTTCCGCTGAAAATCGCATTCGCTATGACGATAAATAAAGCTCAGGGGCAAACATTAAAAGTAGCCGGCATTAATTTAGAAAAGAGTTGTTTTTCTCACGGACAATTATACGTGGCTTGCTCACGTGTTTCAAGTCCACAGAATCTCCATGTGTTGGCCAGAGAGGAAAACAAAGAACATAGTTTAAAAAATGTACTACAGTAGCCTCTTATTTTTAGCTTCCTACATTATTATACTACTTACATTAAGTTAGTACTTCCTACGCAGACGATGTTGCGGATGTCACACTGTCTAACATCGGGGGTTGGCAGGTAGGTAGTTAGTAGTATTTTAAACCGATTTACATTATTTACTTTTTATATTTACTAAGGAAACATTCGGAGCTATCCATTATGTAGCTTAGGTTGCTTTTGAACAAATTTTGGTGTGAAGTTGAGGACTGGAACACGATAGTGGGACATTGTTGCAGGGGGACTTACAGCCGGGAGAAAACAAAAAAACTTATGCGGACGAAGTCGCGGGTAAAAGCTAGTAATACATAATTATAAACATGCACAAAAGTGAAACACTTTTACAAAATAAAACAGTATAATACAGTATATTTTCTGTTAAGTTCCTTTAACAGAAAATGTAGATAGCTATCTGTTAAACTTCAGCGTCTTAAGTACTACTAAACGAATTTTGGTCACGGCGCGGCGCAGCATCGGGTAATCTCGACTACGACGAGCCATCCGCACGAGACATAATCCTTACTAATATTATAAATGTGAAAGGGCCTCTTATTTTTAGCTTCCTACATTATTATACTACTTACATTAAGTTAGTACTTCCTATGCAGACGATGTTGCGGATGTCACACTGTCTAACATCGGGGGTTGGCAGGCAGGTAGTAAGTAGTATTTTAAACCGATTTACATTATTTACTTTTTATATTTACTAAGGAAACATTCGGAGCTATCCATTATGTAGCTTAGGTTGCTTTTGAACAAATTTTGATGTGAAGTTGAGGACTGGAACACGATAGTGGGACATTGTTGCAGGGGGACTTACAGCCGGGAGAAAACAAAAAAACTTGTGCGGACGAAGTCGCGGGTAAAAGCTAGTCCTTACTAATATTATAAATGTGAAAGTTTGTAAGAATGGATGGATGGATGTTTGTTACTCTTTCACGTAAAAACTACAAAACGGATCTGGATGAAATTTGGCACACAGATAGATGGTGATGGATGGTCTGGAATAACACATAGGCTACTTTTTGCAGCGATAACCGACATCCACGCGGGCGGGGCCGCGGGCAACAGCTAGTATTATTATAATGCACAAGTGTGAGCTCAATCAAAGGTGCATTATAATAATAATAATATTTTATTTATTTATGGCAACTTAGCCCAATCTGGTAGTAACAATTTTTCTTAATTCTAATGTTAGTAAATAAATTTAATCACAAATTTCTAATAAACTAATTACGGTGTGTGGCAGAGCTACAGCATGGCTCAGCCATGGTGCATCAAATTTTTCCATTAACATTTTCAGGATGCCGTTGGAACTCGACCGTGCTCTTGTTAGCAGCGAGTATATTTTATTATTATTTCCTCCGCCTCATAGTTCGATGAGGTGGCAATCGGACATGACCGGAGAGAGATTAAGCGTAAGACCAATGGCTTTACGTGCTTTCCGAGACATGAAGATATAAAAACCGCCTATTTCCGACCAGCTTTGAACCCGAGACTTCACTATCAGCATTCGCACTAAACGACTACTAGACTAATAAGGCCAGACATCAAGCGTTACTGGCATCACACTTTTTTAGTAGAGAATAATATTATTTTTATTCATACACGTTTTAAACTTAATTACAAAAAATATTTATACTCAAAAAATAAATACACAATTGGTATCTTATTAATACAACGGTGATTGATTGTGATAATGGAAAATTATGTAATGCAAAGGTGATCTACTAGACATTAATAAAACCTGTACTTGTATATGTATCGATATTTATCTCAACAAAGATATCACATAAAAAACTGCAAACAACAAAAAAATCGCGAAAAAATAACACAGCGGTAGATATTTAATTTTGTTAGTAAACAAGTCAATATTATTATTGATATAGGTTTATAATGAATGACTTAACAATTATAAAACTAGTTTTTGTGTACGGAAGCTTTAAAGTAGGCCAATCGGTTTATACATACGGTCTTTGCAAACGAAATACAAGCGGATAGTATCTTTAGAATAATAGTAATAAACAAAACAGCTCAACACATTTTTGATTCCTGTAAAATAAACGGTCCAGTGGCCGCAGTATGCACCTGCTGTGCATGAGGGTTCGATTCCCACATAGGACAAAACTTTGTGTGACCCACAAAGGATTGTTCTGAGTCTGGGTGTAATTTGTGTCCGTTAATTGTATGTTTGTAAAGTCCCCCGCAACACAGAGCTTGTTCTCTAGTGCGGGAATGTCTTAAAAAATTGAAAAAAAAAATCTTTTACACAATAATATATTCTTCAGGTATTACCACGATCATGTTTTATTTACCGGCCGTGGTCACAAGCTGACTTGCACACAGCTTGTGACCACGGCCGGTGCAACCTGGTCAAAACGTCAAGCAATCTAAAGGTAAAACTATCGCGTTTAAAAGTTAACATTTTCTTTTATTCTTTATGCGTCATTTGTTTGTGAAAATAAATTGTTTTTCTTTCTTTCTTTCTTCTTTCTTTAGCGAATAGCTACTATTCCAGTGTTTTCGCGCCTTCTTTAATGAATTACGGACGAATTCTGACCGCTGTGCTGTACGACTTGTAGTTAATAAATAATATAATAAAGTATTTTATATTTACGACAATATTAGAAATTTAGTTTGATATAACATTTTGTATCAGAATTCGTGTCAACCTATTAACGTCCCACTGCTGGGCACGGGTCTCCTCCATACACTTGGAGGGATGTTAGCCTACTACACCACGTTAGCCAGACGGGTTGGTATAGGGTTTTGTTTCGAGTTATGCCTCTCTTGCAGTGGATATTGTCTGCCTGACTTAGTTCTTTAGTCGACTCTGACACCCTCGGATGAAACGGGGTGGTGTATTCTTAATCCGTCACCACAACTAACAATAAAACAGAATGTATGTATCAGAATAATAAAACGGATTCAAACATTTTAACATCAAATCCATTGCTCCCTACTCTTAATTAATTCATTCCAATAAAAAGATTAGATTAGATCTTTTAGTACAATTGATTTCCAAAATTTTCTCGGTCCTACTACAAAAGGTTTTTGATGAGAAAAAGCCCGCTTGGAGTAATCACGTACCTACGGCCTTGATAACGTTTCAGAGATCAAATCAAGTATTGCTTAGAAAAGTACTTTTATTTTTAATACTCAATGTGTCTAGTAATAATTTAATTTTGTTGAAAGGTTTGTTTGATAATGTCTTAGTGATTCTTTTTTATGTCACTGAGAGTTTGTAGTCTTAGTGTCATAAAAAAAAAATCAAATGATAATTTTAACATGATCTCTCGAAAAAAGATCATGTTAAAATTATCAAAGCTATACAAAAATGTAACTCAGCAGTTTTCCTAAAAAAAAAAATCTCCAAAAAAATTTATATCGTACGTAATTATCGAAATAATAAATAGAATGCATCTTAAAATAGTAACTCCGATCTTTTTTAACTTTTTTAACCTTCACTAATAAAAATGACGAAATACCTTAGGTATATCAAATCGATTAAGTTGGAATGTACTCAAATTTTCTACTCGAGTCTTCGCTAATTTAACGTATTTCAATCCTTTGTAATTTTACATCATTGACGAGTCGAATACTTATTAATTAGTACATGCTGTGTTTTATATTTTTTTTATGTAATTTAGAATAATAGTCCAAAAGCTGTGGCGATAATAAACAGATAAATTTACTTATGGGTAAAGAACCAACGGGTTAAGCTACCAAGGATACGATTATTCAATGGATGGGTGACTGGTGTACTTTAAAGATCTTGCTTAACACTCTCCACTGTTAAAAGATCGCTGCGGAGGCCTATTTAGAAGAGTTAAATACTGACACTAGGTTGGTCATTAGACTAATAAAAAATAAAAAAATTCTTTAATAAATAAATCAAATTCAAATTGTTAATTTCAATACCTTAGGCCTCGTACAGACGAGCGTCAAATAAGAGCCCGTAAAAAAACCTTGAATTGAGACAAATTGGTCTTAGTATTTATTCCCAAGTCAGCGCTTTTAATTTTTTTTATTGAACTGTGTTAAATTCTAAACTGTGTTAAAGGCTGTACTACCTAGTGCTTAAAATTTATATAGCTCAATAAAATTAAGAAACTTCAAATTCAACGCTGTGATAACAAAGCTGTAAAAAAGCGCGAAATAGAAACAAATAAATTTCTTAGTATTTATTCGCACGTCAGCGCTTTTAAAACGCGACGTTTTCAATAAAGGCGTATTGAATTTTAAGCTCTGTGCCGTAGCACACTCGCTTGCTTTTTTAACGCTGGTCCGAACAGGGCCTAAGGCCTCGTTCATACGAGCATTAAAAAAACCATAGCCGTAGCCGTCGTCCGTTAAAAAAAACGTTGAATTTTACGTTTATTGAATAATGAGCTCTAGGAAGTACTGAACAGCGCTTAAAATTTAACACAGCTCGATTAAAAAAAATTTAGCACTCGTCCGAACGAGGCCTAAGTGGTATATTTTCATAATGTTATCTAAACTAGTGACCAGTATGCCCCAAATAAACAAAATACTTTCCAAGTTCATGGTCTTATCAAGGCGGTCTAGTAGATTGTGTGAGTACGAGTATAGTGGTAAACATAATGCAATTAGAACTAACTCAATGTCGTTCTGTGACACGACGGAAAAATATGTCTGATTTACTACTACAGGTTTTTAAAAGGTGTCTATATTAATGTCCTTATTATACGCAACGGTGGGATTGCATCGAACGGATTTTTAATTCATAATACATAGACTGACATATATAAATATTAATCTAGGTAGGTACTTCATATAACTGTAAGTAAATATAATATAACTAGCTGTTGCCCGCAGCTCCGCTCGCGTGGATGTCGGTTATCGCTGTAGCACCAAATTATTCGCGGGCAGAGCCGCAGGCAACAACTATTGACTGCCTCGGTGGTCCAGTGGCCGCAGTATGCGCCTGCTGTGCACGAGGTTGTGGGTTCGATTCCCACATAGGACAAAACTTTGTGTGAGCCACGAAGAATTGTTTTGAGTCTGGGTGTTATTTGTGTCCGTTAATTGTATGTTTGTGAAGTCCCCCGCGACATAGAGCTTGTTTCTCTAGTGCGGGAGTTGTCTTTTTAAATAAAAAATATATATAATTTATGTAATATTGTACATTACTTCATTACAACTTGTTTACGCAGACTTAACTAATTTACGTAGCTTTAAGTGTTTTTTTATCGGCTGACGTATTAAGATATACGTATTAACAAGTTTATATTATGCTATTTTTGAGCTTAAGTAGGTACTATAGATGCGATCCGTCTGGCGAGTGAGATGCGGACATGTACACATAGTGACGTAGCCTATACGTCATTATCTATACTTATATAATGACATACCTATACTAGTAAAGTGCAAAGGCAGAGCAGTAGTTTTACGGCTCATAGCCAGATGCACTTGCTGCCCGGTAAACGATCAGCGGGTTAAGCAACCAAGGGCGCGGTAACCTTATAGATAATAATAATAATAATAATCATTTATTCACAAGTAACTTAGACTCATAGGTACATTCAATATAATAATAATAGTCATATTCACATTACATTTACATAGATAAACTGTAAAATTTGTCAATAAATTAATTAATTAAAAACACTTAGAAATAATATTAAAAACTAGTTGCTTTAGACACTGTGTGCAATATGTAGCCCACAACAGTGCCTAATAATATGACAATCCAGCCTTTCTGCAAGTGTAGTCAGCATGCTGTTGGTGCTCCCCCGCACTCGCCGCACCAGCGAAGTGCCTCTCTTGCGCATTCTTGTGTAGAAACAATCTACGCGCACTTCTGCAAACATTGTTGATGCGCTGCAAAAGCGAGGGAGCCCCAACATCATCCTGAATGCATTGTTAAACTGGACACGAAGGGCGCTGTACCATTTTTGTGTGTAATCGGCCCACAAGCTGCATGTGTAAAATGTGGTACAGTAAGCCCTAAAAAGCGTTATTTTGACGTCAGTTGAGCACCCTGCAAACCTGCGGATTACCATGTTCGCTCTAACCGACAGCGCCCTTCGCTCCCGTTCAATGTCTGCATTATCTTTCAAGGCAGGTGTAACTAAATGACCTAAGTATTTAAAAACATCTGCCCTCTCTAACGGTGAGCCATTCAGTTTTAAAGGTGGCATATTAGTAACTTTACGAGATCCTCCCTGAAAAACCATACATTGACTCTTTTTAACATTGTATGACAGCCCGTGATCAGCCACATATCCTTCACATATGCTCATCAACGTTCTTAGTCCACAGACCGAGGCACTTAGCAACACCATATCGTCCGCGTAGCTAATGTTATTAAAACAGACACCATCTATGTAACAACCTATATGTTGTTTGCTAAGCGTCTCGATTAGTCCATTAATATAAAGGTTAAAAATGGAAGGAGAGCTCAGACCCCCCTGCCGCACACCACACTCCAACCTATACGGGTTCGACATGGTGCCTGCCTACTTTACGTTGTTCATCTGATTTTCGTACTAATACTTAAAGACGTTAATAAGTTCGTTTGGAATATGGGATGCCCTCATTTTATTCCACAGGATATCATATGAGACCATGTCAAAAGCTTTAGAAAGGTCAAGGAAGCAAGCGTACACAGATGTATTTCTCTTAGTATAATATTTGACAGCACTCTTAAAACACAATATAGCAGTTTCAGTTGACAGTCCCAGCCGAAACCCAAACTGATTATTATATTATTATAGATGGGTGACCGCATAGTGGTATTTCATCTGAGCGTCTCCGTGCTTCGGAGGGCACGTTAAAAGTCGGTCCCGACTGTTAAGAGTCGATAGATCACGGCAGAGGCCTGAATATTGGCGATCTTAATAACTCTGTCACCAGATTGACCACTAACCAAACGATAAGAATAAGAAGAAAAAGTAGTTTTACAGAAAGTATGGACCAGCCCATCTAGACAAGTGGCATAAGCGATAATCGAATCGAAAAGTCAAAAAAGCAAATGTATTGAATTTGACGTAAGTTTACGACATTATATCGTAGACTTACCTCAAATCCCATACATTTCCTTTTTGACTTTTCGATTCGACTACTGTCTATGCCACTTGTCTAGAGGATCTAGGCTGTTTAGTGTATATGTGTACGACCCAAACGATGTATCTGCAAAGACCCACGCCTGTTTCCAAGGGGATGGGCAGATGCAGTTTTTGCTGGAAATGTTTGCATAACGGCTATTATTTAAAAGTCATTTTGCACTTTGATGACCAATGTATGTATAATATAATTCTGGAGTTCTCGACTTATTGTTTTTGGCCCATTCATTATTGTCTCACTGCAGGGCAAGGCTATAGACATCAAACATATCTTGCCATCTCCTTTTGGATCTACAACATAGTTTTTAAATACAGAAAAAATATTTGTGTGTTTTATATCCATACTTCTATGCTTACACATTACGCTTACATTTTTTTTTAAATTTATTTAAACTTTATACACAGTATTGTACAAAGGTGGGTTTTATGCCAAAGGCATTCATTATCCTAACTAATATTATAAATGTGAAAGTTTGTAAGAATGGACGGATGGATGTTTGTTGCTCTTTCATGTAAAAACTACTGAACGGATCTGGATGAAATTTGGCATACAGATAGATTATGGTCTGGAATAACACATAGGCTACTTTTTGCAGCGATAACCGACATCCACGCGGGCGGAGCCGCGGGCAACAGCTAGTAATATTATAAAGAGAAAATATTTGTACTTTTTGTTTGTAATGAATAAACTCAAAAACTAGATTCTATTCAGAATTAAAAAATCTTTCACCTACAGGCTACATTATCAGGGATAAACATAGGTTATATTTTATTTTTTAAGAATTGACGGGCCGCTACGAAACATAAATAAACCTGTGCGAAACTGGGACGTGCCGTGCTAGTGATAAAACTCTTAGAAAAAAAGTATTAGAATTCTATATTATAACTAAGTAACATAGGCTACCTCCAAACATTTGGACGTCCCGTGCCCAGCAGTGGGACGTTTATGGGTTGAGATGATGATGATGATGAACATAGGCTACATAAAAAAAAAAGTGATGTCGTGCGAAACTGGGACGGTCCACTAGTTATATTATTCAATTGGACCTTGCCAATAGGATACCTAGCAAGTGGTACTATAGTATTATCTCTTGGTCTGTCAGTACACGTTACACTTTTCCTTTTCCTTATTTACTGGGTGGCAAGGTGCTAGTGACGCCCTTGGTATTATAAGCTTCCTTAAGCTACTATTTACTATTAGATAGTTTGTGTAATTATTGGCCTTTGTGCTATATATAGTAACTAGCTTTTACCCGCGACTTCGTCCGCATAAGTTTTTTTGTTTTTTCCCGGCTGTAAGTCCCCCTGCAACAATGTCCCACTATCGTGTTCCAGTCCTCAACTTCACATCAAAATTTGTTCAAAAGCAACCTAAGCTACATAATGGATAGCTCCGAATGTTTCCTTAGTAAATATAAAAAGTAAATAATGTAAATCGGTTTAAAATACTACTAACTACCTACCAACCCTCGATGTTAGACAGTGTGACATCCGCAACATCGTCTGCGTAGGAAGTATTAACTTAATGTAAGTAGTATAATAATGTAGGAAGCTAAAAATAAGAGGCCTTATTACTGTAGTACATTTTTGTAAACTATGTTCTTTGTTTTTCCCTCTCTGGCCAACACATGGAGATTCTGTGGACTTGAAACACGTGAGCAAGCCACGTATAATTGTCCGTGAGAAAAACAACTCTTTTCTAAATTAATGCCGGCTACTCTTAATGTTTGCTCCTGAGCTTTATTTATCGTCAAAGCGAATGCGATTTTCAGCGGAAACTGTAATCTCTTAAACTGGAATGGCAAATCTGTCGGAATTATGGGTATACGGGGGATTAAAACGTTCTCTCCTTTTGCCATTCCAGTCATAATGATTACTTTTACAATATTGCGACCGAGGTGTGTTACTTGCAACCGTGTGCCATTACACAGTCTTGGTGCATCTAAATTCCGCATCAAAAGGACAGGAACGCCTACTTTCAGCCTCAGTTTGTGTGAAGGTACTCCCGACAGCTCTAAAGAATTAAGAAATTCTACAGGGTATGATGTTACTTATTCAGTATCCATTACAGTGTCTACAGAGAGAAACTTAACAATATCACCTTCCACGCGTGACATAATTTGCTCGTTTATCTGTCCCACCATTTCATTCGTCGGCGCTAAAATTGCTCTTTCACATAACCATTCTCTATTCCTCATATTAGTTAGCAGTTCGCTATAGACGAAGTTATTTAGATCATCTGGGTTATGCACAACATTGCAGAATTCACGATCCAATGTAATCATGCCATTACCATTCTTTGCCATACGATCTTCTCCAATTTTAAGAAGAGCAGCAGCATATTGTCCAGATTGTACATCATTGTGTAGTTGCACTCTCATATTTGTAGACAGACTAAACGTTTTTACGTGCACCCATAACGTTGACGCTTTTAAACACGCATTTATTTCATCTGCAGGGGTGCCTTTAGTGATAACCGGCAAAATCTGTCTAAAATCGCCCGCTAAAAGTACCACCATCCCCCCCATGATATTTGGATTACTCTTGATGTCTTTCAAAGTCCGATCTAGAGCTTCAATTGCTCTTTTATGGGACATAGTACACTCATCCCAAACTAATAATTTTCATTGCTGCAACATACGTCTACGTTCGCTGTTTTTACTTATATTACAGACTGGCATTTCTTCATGGGCTAAGTTTAATGGCAGTTTAAGCATCGAATGTGCCGTTCGACCACCATTGAGCAGAGTGGCGGCTATTCCGGAAAAGGCAACTGCTACAGCAATTCCTTTATCTTTTCGGATTTGCGCGAAAAGCAAGTTTAAAAGAAAGGTTTTTCCCGTGCCTCCGGGAGCATCCAACAATTTCTGTGGTGTAGGTAATTAGATTTTATCTGTATGTAATGTAACAGTCAGTTGAATAAAAAATCGTATACAAATCAGATCAATAGTTTTGGCGTAATGTGATTCTAGACAGAGTTTTAATGTTGTAGATAGGTAGCTGTGTATAGGTTCCTGTGGGAATGAGATATTTTCCCGAAGTAAAAAGTAGTCTGAATTTTGGTACCTTCCTACCCTATAAGTTAAGTAGGTAGTGTGATGGAATGTCGCTAAGTTCCGATCCAAGTAAAACTGTTAAATAAAGACAGTTGCATCAATATTTTATCATAAATTGTAACACTCAGTTTAAAAAAAAAACATCAAAATCATTTCAGTAGCTATGGCGACATGCGCTTCTTGACACGATCACGCTAGATTTCCGCGGGAATAAGGTATTTTCCCGCCGTAAAAAGTAGCCTGTGTCCGTGCCTAGGATCCTATCTTTATATTAACCAAGTCTTATAAAAATCCGTTCAGACGTTAAGGCGTGAATGAGGTAAACTTTTAAAACAAACGATTAAAAATCACTGACTTAATTAGTTTTCTGCCTACTGCCTACGCCTTAAGTACGATGACGTGATCATTTTGATCTTATATCCTTTTCTAGGTTACTATCTATCACCTAACTAAATTTCATCAAAATCCGTTCAGCCGTTTAGGCATGATAGAGCAAAACTCCCAGCAAAAACCATAAAAAAATCACTAACTCAATTCAGTTTTCTGCCTGCTGCCTACGCCTTAAGTACGATGACGTGATCATTTTGATCTTATATCCTTTTCTAGGTAACCATCTATTACCTAACTAAATTTCATCAAAATCCGTTCAGCCGTTTAGGCATGATAGAGCAAAACTCCCAGCAAAAACCATAAAAAAATCACTAACTCAATTCAGTTTTCTGCCTACTGCCTACGCCTTAAGTACGATGACGTGATCATTTTGATCTTATATCCGTTTTTAGGTAACCATCTATTACCTTACTAAATTTCATCAAAATCTGTTCAGCCGTTTAGACGTGAAAGAGCAAAAGTCCCAACAAAAACGACTAAAAATCACTAACTCAATTTAGTTATCTGCCTACTGCCTACCCCCTAAGAACGATGGCGTGATTATTTATAGCCTATGACCATTTCTAGGTTATCATCTATCACCATACCAAATTTCATAAAAATCCGTTTAGCCATTTAGGCGTGAAAGAGTAACAGACAGACAGACAGACAGACAGAGTTACTTTCGCATTTATAATATTAGTATGGATTATAAGCACATGGAGTCATAGATCATAGACTTGAAGTGCACTTTTTTTTCTTTTTTTTATACTATCAAGGTGGCAAACAAGCATACGGCCCGCCTGATGGTAAGCAGTTACCGTAGCCTATGGACGTTTGCAACACCAGGGGTGTCACTCACGCGTTGTCGACCCTTTAAAAACCTTATAACTCCTTTCTTGAAGAACCCCATGCTATAAACTTAATATTATTAACTATATAATTAACTTAAACTCAAAATGTATCCAAGAAAAAAATAATTTTTTTTTTTTATTTTATGTACTTATACCACTAGATACTTGTTTATAAATTATATTAATTTATTTTTATTGTAAATATAGTTTAAGTGGTATTTAAATACTTTAAAGGGTAGTGTCAGTGGAAGATATTAGATTATAATAAATGAAAGGTAGTTTTGTACATTATTTTTAGTTTTACATGTATGTAATCCTTACTAATATTATAAATATAAAAGTTTGTGAGAATGGATGGATGGATAGATGGATGGATGGATGGATGGATGTTTGTTACTCTTTCACGTTAAAACTACTGAACGGATCTGGATGAAATTTGACACAGAGATAGATTATGGTCTGGGTCTTTTGCAGCGATAACTCGGGCGGAGCCGCGGGCAACAGCTAGTTTATAATTTAATTAGATAACATTTCCAACTGTTGCCGATTAAAAAGAATTTAAAAAGAATTTTGAGTACAAAGTAAAGAGTACAATACGTAAATAAGAGACTAGAATCAATTTGTATAAATCAAAATTAACAGATTCATTTTTTTATTTTTTGTGTTAAATCGTTGGACGAGGTCGTAAATGACAAGCCCCACTTACTTTTTTTACCAATTTTAGCATCAACACGCAAATAAACTTGTTTTTAAATTTGTTATTTTGTCCAAACGGATATTAATAATTATATTTTTTTTATATCTCTAATAGGTCATTGGTATTGTTATTCTACTTCATAACAGAATTTTGAACATAAAAAAAAAGATTGAGAATTGTATGAAATTGGACACTATTCCGAATCAAAAGGGAACAAGCAATGTGTCGCAGGTGTTTTTACAAATGTACCATTTATGGACTCAAAGCACATCCAGATTCGGAACAAATATTTATGCATGATACATTTTATATATATATTTTTTTTATGAGAATCGAACTCACAACAATATCTGACCTGTGTTAATGTTGTGCTGAGTTACAAACCATGGGGCACTTGATATCATGTCCCACGTGCCCTGATACCTTAGAGGAGCTTATGAACGCTACTGAAAATGCAAAAACTCGTAGCTAGGTTCTGAGCCGACACCATTTAGATTGCCATCGACACGCTAAGAAGAAGGACACTTAGCTCGGCATTGTTGGTTAGATGACCACCTTTACAATTAGCCTATACATGCTATCATAAAATATATCATGAAATTTGGTATGGTGATAGATGATAACCTAGAAATGGTCATAGGCTATAAATAATCACGCCATCGTTCTTAGGGGGTAGGCAGTAGGCAGATAACTAAATTGAGTTAGTGATTTTTAGTCGTTTTTGTTGGGACTTTTGCTCTTTCACGTCTAAACGGCTGAACAGATTTTGATGAAATTTAGTAAGGTAATAGATGGTTACCTAAAAACAGATATACGATCAAAATGATCACGTCATCGTACTTAAGGCGTAGGCAGTAGGCAGAAAACTGAATTGAGTTAGTGATTTTTTTATGGTTTTTGCTGGGAGTTTTGCTCTATCATGCCTAAACGGCTGAACGGATTTTGATGAAATTTAGTTAGGTGATAGATAGTAACCTAGAAAAGGATATAAGATCAAAATGATCACGTCATCGTACTTAAGGCGTAGGCAGTAGGCAGAAAACTAATTAAGTTAGTGATTTTTAATCGTTTGTTTTAAAAGTTTACCTCATTCACGCCTTAACGTCTGAACGGATTTTCATAAGACTTGGTTAATATAAAGATAGGATCCTAGGCACGGACACAGGCTACTTTTTACGGCGGGAAAATACCTCATTCCCGCGGAAATCTAGCGTGATCGTGTCAAGAAGCGCATGTCGCCATAGCTACTGAAATGATTTTGATGTTTTTTTTTTTTTAACTGAGTGTTACTAAGACTTCAAGTTAGTATTTGATCACTTTTCTAACTTAGAGGGTCGGTAGGCGCCATAATTTAGGGAATTTATGATAAAATTTTGATGCAACTGTCTTTATTTAACAGTTTTACTTGGATCGGAACTTAGCGACGTTCCATCACACTACTTAACTTATAGGGTAGGAAGGTACCAAAATTCAGACTACTTTTTACTTCGGGAAAATATCTCATTCCCACAGGAACCTATACACAGCTGCCTATCTACAACATTAAAACTCTGTCTAGAATCACATTACGCCAAAACTATTGATCTGATTTGTATACGATTTTTTATTCAACTGACTGTTACATTACATACAGATAAAATCTAATTACCTACAGAAATTGTTGGATGCTCCCGGAGGCTTTTGCGTTTAGCGCAAATCCGAAAAGATAAAGGAATTGCTGTAGCAGTTGCCTCTTCCGGAATAGCCGCCACTCTGCTCAATGGTGGTCGAACGGCACATTCGGTGCTTAAACTGCCATTAAACTTAGCCCATGAAAAAATGCCAGTGTGTAATATAAGTAAAAACAGCGAGCGTAGACGTATGTTGCAGCAATGTAAATTATTAGTTTGGGATGAGTATACTATGTCCCATAAAAGAGCAATTGAAGCTCTTGATCGGACTTTGAAAGACATCAAGAGTAATCCAAATATCATGGGGGGGATGGTGGTACTTTTAGCGGGCGATTTTAGACAGACTTTGCCGGTTATCACTAAAGGCACCCCTGCAGATGAAATAAATGCGTGTTCAAAAGCGTCAACGTTATGGGTGCACGTAAAAACGTTTAGTCTGTCTAAAAATATGAGAGTGCAACTACACAATGATGTACAATCTGGACAATATGCTGCTGCTCTTCTTAAAATTGGAGAAGATCGTATGGCAAAGGATGGTAATGGCATGATTACATTGGATCGTGAATTATGCAATGTTGTGCATAATCCAGGTGATCTAAATAACTTCGTCTACAGCGAACTGCTAACTAATATGAGGAATAGAGAATGGTTATGTGAAAGAGCAATTTTAGCGCCGACGAATGAAATGGTAGGACAGATAAACGAGCAAATTATGTCACGCGTGGAAGGTGATATTGTTGAGTTTCTCTCTGTAGACACCGTAATGGATACTGAACAAGTAACATCATACCCTGTAGAATTTCTTAATTCTTTAGAACTGTCGGGAGTGCCTTCACACAAACTGAGGCTGAAAGTAGGCGTTCCTGTCCTTTTGATGCGGAATTTAGATGCACCAAGACTGTGTAATGGCACACGGTTGCAAGTAACACACCTCGGTCGCAATATTGTAAAAGCAATCATTATGACTGGAATGGCAAAAGGAGAGAACGTTTTATTCCCCCGTATACGAGAGAGGGAAAAACAAAGAACATAGTTTACAAAAATGTACTACAGTTAAGTAATAAGGCCTCTTATTTTTAGCTTCCTCCATTATTATACTACTTACATTAAGTTAGTACTTCCTACGCAGACGATGTTGCGGATGTCACACTGTCTAACGTCGGGGGTTGGCAGGTAGGTAGTTAGTAGTATTTTAAACCGATTTACATTATTTACTTTTTATATTTACTAAGGAAACATTCGGAGCTATCCATTATGTAGCTTAGGTTGCTTTTGAACAAATGTTGATGTGAAGTTGAGGACTGGAACACGATAGTGGGACATTGTTGCAGGGGGACTTACAGCCGGGAGAAAACAAAAAAACTTATGCGGACGAAGTCGCGGGTAAAAGCTAGTTTAATATAAACCTAAGTATCGATACGCTTTTCCGTGTAGAATAAACCTTTATTGTGGAGTAAAAAATGCATTACTGATAAGATAACGTAAGTTTAAGTACCTACCTATCATAAAGACAATTAATTTTCTTTAACATCTCATATTATGCAATATGCATTTCTCAGAACAAACATTAAAAAATTATAGACAACTTCTTAGCTTGCAGTTCTACTTTTTACTAGAAGATTCTAATGTCACAAATAATTTATTTCTCAAAGTCATTAAAATCATTAAGATCATCATTGTATATTTTAAATTCGATAATGGCAATAAAAAAGTAATTTTCTCTAAGTGATCTATTTAGATGAGATATAAAAAAGGTCGATTAGACAATTAACATTCTTACATTTTGTTTTTTATAGTTGTGAAATTGACATGACATAAATATTTTAGATTTATTTTAAGTTTTTAAACATAAGAAAGATACTAAGTAAGGGCAAAACGGGACCGGTCATAATGCTTGTCCTTGAGGGACGCCTGTCTGAGTTTTTATTTTTAATATTTTTGTTACTATGCGTAAGATAAGAATTAATTATGACAAAAACATTTTTTAATAATAAGTTAATAGTACAATTTGATAATAAAATACGGACGAATACAGAAAAAAGTAAAAAATTGACTCGGTACGTTTTAGAAAATTAATTATATGCATTTGACTCGAAATGATTAAAAAAAAAAATATATATTTTAATAAGTAAGTAGGTATCTATATAACGTAAGTGCCTACCTATATAATAACGAAACGAAAATACATACAAAATTTACTTTACATTTCCTGGACACAAATTACACCTAGAGCTGGCTTAATATTTATGGATCACACAACATTTTATTCCGTGTGGAATTCAAACACACTGTTTAGTGACTACCTTGCAATCGCTGCACGTGTCAGCAATCGAAGGAACGTGATTTACCTCTTAATATACTACGAATTTACAATATTGTTATGATAAATTAGAGATAATAATGACTAAACAATTATACTATTGTAGTAGATCACCTCTAATGATAGCACAGGCTTCATTAGTATCGTGATGTTCCTATAAGGATGTGGTCAGAGTAGTAAAAATATAAATTAAGTTTCTATGTAAAACAAACCTCAAGCTAACAATACCTATACTGAATTGTATTGTATTAAAGTAAATCGCAAAAAAATTAGGAGGATATAATTGAGGAAAAATTGCACAAAGACTGTACCTACGGCTTTGACGCGCTCGAATTTATGTATCTAAGCCACAACGCTTCTTTATGTTACTAATTTCAATTTCAACTAACAATTTATTACTAAGAAGACAAATTAGCATAAGCCCGAGCTGATGGCAAACGATCACAATAATATAGTTTACAGCCAACCCTCGGGCATCGCCGCTCAGGTAAAAACCTATCTCCATTCAAAGTCAAAGTCAAACTCATTGATTCATTTAGATCAAATACATGATACTTATGAACGTCATAAAAACAAATGCCAGCATATTTTTTTTTTCCTACGGCCAACTCGCTGACTAGGGTTGGGCCTCGAGAAGAATTGGCAAGAAACTCGGGCCACTCTTTTTAATCGCCAGAATATAACATTTACAATTTGGTATAAGTTACAATATTAGTGGTAACGAAAAGGAACGTAAACTAATATACCATACAGTATAAAATTTAGATAATTATTAAATTAAGAAACAATACAATGACTAAAAAAAAAAAATTTTGTATGAAAATGAGGGATCGTTTCTTTTTGTACGTATAAGATAGAAACGTGTCGAGATCACATTGCAATCTTAGTAAAATCTAAAAAAAAATTAAAATTCTTGAAGAACCGCATGTTCTAGTCTTTTGGGACCTCGACATTGAGCTCTTTCCACAACTTAATCGTACGTGTGAGTAATACTTCCACTCTCTTCTCTTTAACCTTACAGTACGGGAAGATTGAAATGTTAAACGTGAGAATGACCCGTTGTTATCGGCGCAGCGGCGGCGGCGGAAGATGCATTTATAAAACGTGACTTGGACATCATATTAAATTTATGTTATACTAGCTGCCGCTCGCGGCTTCGTCCGTACGTACAATCCTTTAAGAGCGGAGATTTTTTATGGAATAAAAAGTAGCCTGTGTCAAATTTAATCCAGATCCGTTCAATAGATTTTTAAGAGTAACAAACATACATCCATACATTACAAACTTTCGCGTTTATAATATTAGTAGGATTAGTAATATTAGTATGATGTTTGATAAGTTTAATAACATACGAACTATTTGTTTCTACTACGTTTCTAAAAGCAGGAGGAGAACGATAAAATTAAAGTAAACTCAGAGGCTAATATTTATTGCTCCAAGTACCTGTTATAAGCGTCCATAATAGCAACCTATATGTCCCGCGCTGGACATGGGTCTCCTCTCCTATATCAAGAGAGTGAGAGGGTTTAGGCCTAAATTCACACACGCTGGCCAACTGCGACTTGGTGAATCAGACATGTTTTTAGAATTTCTTCTAAGACATGTGGGTTTCCTCACAATGTTTTTTTCCTTCACCGTTAAGAGATGGCGAATCATTTGATTAGCACATATAAACTCGACAAAGTGAAATTCACATTGGTACTGCCGGCCGGGATCGAACTCATACCTCTTACGTGAAAGTCGTTTACTTGCCTACTCGGCCACCTACGCTTCTTACAAGCGTCCATAAGCTATTACTACTTACTATCAGGCAAACCATATGCTTGTTTGCTGCCTAAGTGGTATAAAAAATGTGTAGAATAATATAAGCGACAGTAAAACCTTTTTTGTTTGTAGAGGGGAAACACTTTAGATACCCATACCGCCCCGCCCGGGGAAGCGAGGCGGTTATGTCGGACTCTTCGGCCTAAAGATGGTAGGCGGCCGGTATACCGTCTACTTCCCCTGTGCACCAATACTCGCATTCACAGGTGGACCATCGAAACCTGATAATATGACGTCAGTGGTCCACCCAGCGGTTGCCCGCTTTACGTGGGCTCCATCCCCAGTGACAGTGTCCGGGCGCACCGGGGACACTGTCCCTCCACGGAAGGGTGTGGGTAAGACTCTACTACCGCAGCCTCACTACAGCGACAGTAAAACCTGTCTTTACACATTAAGGAAATCTTAATGTTATTTACTAACTTCGACGTTTATATTAGAAAACTTTTTGGTTCGCACTTAGTTAGTATTGCCGAAAATAAATACAACACTAAGTATACTTATGCAACACGTCGTGAGGAAGCCCACATGTCTTAGAAGTAATTCTAAGCACATTTCAGATTCACCAACCCGCATTAGGCCAGCGTGTGTGAAATGTGAATTAAGGCCTAAACCCTCTCACTCTCTTGATAGAGAAGAGGAGAGCCATGCCCAGCCCATTATTATATCTATTGATTCTGTTCCACATTCACGTGTAAACACAATTATTTTTCTACATCAATGATACAAGATAATAATAATATTCGACTGCACGGTTGGTCCAGTGGCTTAGGTGATTACCTCGCCATTTACCACTGCGCAGCGTGTTGTGGGTTCGATCACCACACGCGACAAGAATTTGAGTGATCCATATATTGTTATTCCAAGTCTGCGTGTACTATGGGTCCATTAATTGTATGTTAAAAATGTCTCCCGTGATAAAGCTTGTTTTCTAGTGTGGAAGTTGTAAAAAACACGAAAAGATATATAAGATTTACAAAATAAATTAAAGTCCGCAATTAACTATTATCATAGTGGTCTGAGTAACACCACTCAGCGCAGACCGATTTGTTACACATAGGCCTCTGTAAAGTATTGTTTGCCTCACTTTTAAAAAAAATCCTTATTTGTCCCACGTTTAATTTGGCTGACTGCCTTGGTGGTCCAGTGGGTACAGTATGTACCTGCTGTGCAAACGGTTAACTAATATACCATACAGTATAAAATTTAGATAATTATTAAATTAAGAAACAATACAATGACTAAAAAAAAAAAATTTTGTATGAAAATGAGGGATCGTTTCTTTTTGTACGTATAAGATAGAAACGTGTCGAGATCACATTGCAATCTTAGTAAAATCTAAAAAAAAATTAAAATTCTTGAAGAACCGCATGTTCTAGTCTTTTGGGACCTCGACATTGAGCTCTTTCCACAACTTAATCGTACGTGTGAGTAATACTTCCACTCTCTTCTCTTTAACCTTACAGTACGGGAAGATTGAAATGTTAAACGTGAGAATGACCCGTTGTTATCGGCGCAGCGGCGGCGGCGGAAGATGCATTTATAAAACGTGACTTGGACATCATATTAAATTTATGTTATACTAGCTGCCGCTCGCGGCTTCGTCCGTACGTACAATCCTTTAAGAGCGGAGATTTTTTATGGAATAAAAAGTAGCCTGTGTCAAATTTAATCCAGATCCGTTCAATAGATTTTTAAGAGTAACAAACATACATCCATACATTACAAACTTTCGCGTTTATAATATTAGTAGGATTAGTAATATTAGTATGATGTTTGATAAGTTTAATAACATACGAACTATTTGTTTCTACTACGTTTCTAAAAGCAGGAGGAGAACGATAAAATTAAAGTAAACTCAGAGGCTAATATTTATTGCTCCAAGTACCTGTTATAAGCGTCCATAATAGCAACCTATATGTCCCGCGCTGGACATGGGTCTCCTCTCCTATATCAAGAGAGTGAGAGGGTTTAGGCCTAAATTCACACACGCTGGCCAACTGCGACTTGGTGAATCAGACATGTTTTTAGAATTTCTTCTAAGACATGTGGGTTTCCTCACAATGTTTTTTTCCTTCACCGTTAAGAGATGGCGAATCATTTGATTAGCACATATAAACTCGACAAAGTGAAATTCACATTGGTACTGCCGGCCGGGATCGAACTCATACCTCTTACGTGAAAGTCGTTTACTTGCCTACTCGGCCACCTACGCTTCTTACAAGCGTCCATAAGCTATTACTACTTACTATCAGGCAAACCATATGCTTGTTTGCTGCCTAAGTGGTATAAAAAATGTGTAGAATAATATAAGCGACAGTAAAACCTTTTTTGTTTGTAGAGGGGAAACACTTTAGATACCCATACCGCCCCGCCCGGGGAAGCGAGGCGGTTATGTCGGACTCTTCGGCCTAAAGATGGTAGGCGGCCGGTATACCGTCTACTTCCCCTGTGCACCAATACTCGCATTCACAGGTGGACCATCGAAACCTGATAATATGACGTCAGTGGTCCACCCAGCGGTTGCCCGCTTTACGTGGGCTCCATCCCCAGTGACAGTGTCCGGGCGCACCGGGGACACTGTCCCTCCACGGAAGGGTGTGGGTAAGACTCTACTACCGCAGCCTCACTACAGCGACAGTAAAACCTGTCTTTACACATTAAGGAAATCTTAATGTTATTTACTAACTTCGACGTTTATATTAGAAAACTTTTTGGTTCGCACTTAGTTAGTATTGCCGAAAATAAATACAACACTAAGTATACTTATGCAACACGTCGTGAGGAAGCCCACATGTCTTAGAAGTAATTCTAAGCACATTTCAGATTCACCAACCCGCATTAGGCCAGCGTGTGTGAAATGTGAATTAAGGCCTAAACCCTCTCACTCTCTTGATAGAGAAGAGGAGAGCCATGCCCAGCCCATTATTATATCTATTGATTCTGTTCCACATTCACGTGTAAACACAATTATTTTTCTACATCAATGATACAAGATAATAATAATATTCGACTGCACGGTTGGTCCAGTGGCTTAGGTGATTACCTCGCCATTTACCACTGCGCAGCGTGTTGTGGGTTCGATCACCACACGCGACAAGAATTTGAGTGATCCATATATTGTTATTCCAAGTCTGCGTGTACTATGGGTCCATTAATTGTATGTTAAAAATGTCTCCCGTGATAAAGCTTGTTTTCTAGTGTGGAAGTTGTAAAAAACACGAAAAGATATATAAGATTTACAAAATAAATTAAAGTCCGCAATTAACTATTATCATAGTGGTCTGAGTAACACCACTCAGCGCAGACCGATTTGTTACACATAGGCCTCTGTAAAGTATTGTTTGCCTCACTTTTAAAAAAAATCCTTATTTGTCCCACGTTTAATTTGGCTGACTGCCTTGGTGGTCCAGTGGGTACAGTATGTACCTGCTGTGCAAACGGTTGTGGGTTCGATTCCCACACAGGGACAAAACTTTGTGTGACCCACAAAGAGTTGTTCTGAGTCTGGGTGTAATTTCTGTTCCTTAATTGTATGTTTGTAAAGTCCCCCGTATCACAGAGCTTGTTCTCTAGTGCGGGAATTGTCTTTAAAAAAAAAGAAAAAAAAAAGATATCTGTTTCGCCCCACTTTAAAGTATCAATCAAAGTATCGTTCGCAAACAAAAATATGTTATAATATTAGAATGAAATCGTAGCATTTCGGGTTGTTATGTACATTACTACTTTATGGTCTTCGTAAAATAATAAACAAAGTACAAATATTAATAATTATAACAATGATAAGACAGTAAATAATATTGATAAAAGATAATAAAGATGAATATGTACACAGATAATAATTATATACCTACATATGTATTTTACTCTGTAGTATTATTATCAGAACATCTCGTAGATATGTCACACGTAGTGTACGTGTGACATATCTACGAGAGCGAGGTGTTATTAATACCCTAGGATTAACACTACAACGCTAATAGTGGTCGAAAATACCGCAGCTGTTAGCATTACTCATTTATTTGATACTTGTTTTTTTATATCAAATGTCAAGTATTTATTACCTGATTGTGTGTCAGGCAGTTAAATAATGGAAGATTTTTTAATATTTTTTGACTGCACGTGATGACGTGATACCAAAACCGAGAGCTGTGAGACAAAACATTATGTAAGCCAAATTTTTTGTTCTGAGTCTGGTTACAAACATAAAATTCACAAACATAGTATTGTGAATTGTATGTTTGTAAATACATCAGGTGGGCCGTATGCTTGTTTGCCACCCAAGTAGTATAAAAAAAAAAAAAAAAAAAAAAAAAAAAAAAAAAAAAAAAAAAAAATACATATACATATATTATGCAGGGCTTGTTTTTGAGTGTAATAAAGAAAATAAAAACTCTTGCTCAAAATGTCGGACAAAATGTTTTACAATAAAATAAAAAATATTGTCCTTAATTTTGAGATGCAATTTTAGCACAATTATGACGGCATCTTAAAGTAATCGAGGAAAATCCCTACAATATTTAAATTAAAGTACTTTCAATAATAAATAGTAACAAAATTTCTATAAAATAAAATAATAAACATTCAAATTGGAAAATAATCAGTCTTCAAAAAAGTTACTGACTCAAAAAAACAGAAAACGGTAACGTAAAAAACCTAAATCGCAAAAAATAACTACCTTTTCTTGCAATTAAATAATTCAAAGATAATAATAATATTGGACTGCATGGTTGGTCCAGTGGCTTAGGTTACCTTGCCATTTACCACTGCACGGCGTGTTGTGGGTTCAATCTCTACACGCGAAAAAAAATTGTGTGATCCATAAATTGTTATCCCGAGTCTGGGTGTACTATGGGTCCGTTAATTGTATGTTTAAAAAGTCCCCGCGATAAAGCTTGTTTTCTAATGTAGGAATTGTAAAAAAACAAAAAGATATATAAGATTTACAAAGTAATTCAGATTCATTTCTTTAAACCCAAAGAATATGAATACATTCATCTTGTTCCAAAAACGTGTTTACATTTATTTTTTATAACGAGTCTATTACATTTCTAAACAAATTTAATTGATTCATAAGCACTCAATGCAAGGTGTAAAACTAATAAAAAACTAATACGCTAAATGGTCTAAAATACCTATTCAATAACAAAGTGTTAACGTACTTATCATCGCTGCGGCTATTTATACAAATGCGACCTCCTTGAAGCGACTGTTTGCATTCGATTCTTAACGTGAGTGCACGCTTAATCGATATAGATCGTTCAAATCGTACGCATCGATATAATACAATCTGAATTGGTATTCGGTTTTTAAACAGTGTCGCGATTTAGGGTTGGTTCTAATAAACTGGTGTGGACTAAGTGGCTTGTAGTAAAGTGTTATCTATAGAACTTTATTCAAGGAAACGTCATTTATTTTCGCATAGGTAAGGCACTAATTATTTATTTTACATGACGATACGTGAGTCAATATTTTGGGATTCTTTTTAACAAATGGGAGACTAAATAGGGTTTTTTTTATGCAGGGGTACTTAACAGTTTTTTGTTTTAGTTTTCATTAAAATACTAGTTTTCCTATAAGATACCTAAATTTATTATAAACTTATCTTTTCATTTAAAGGTAAACAAACATAAATAAATACTCTTAAGTTTTTTTATAAGTATTTATTTTATTAGGTATGCCCATGCAAGTAAAGACAGGCAGCATTGGCATTATATTTAAATAACAAAATGATTTAACCAAGACAATTTTAAATTTCCATACATTTTTCTCTCCTTGTAATACAATAAAATTCTAGTGTTTACATACGGGTCATTGAACACTTGAGTGGTTTCCAATAAGTGTATTGGTATGAAATTGGAATGCAAAATGTAGCGTTCTGAATGTTCTTGTAAATTATGTTCTTTATAAACATAATTTTATCATGTTATTTGTTATATTATGTATATTTTTACTACAAGGGGCTACCGCGACTTCGTCCGCGTAATAATTTGGAATATTTTCCCCGATTTTGCAACATATCTCACTACTGCTCCGCTCCTATTGATCATAGCGTGATGTTACATAGCCTATAGCCTTCCTGGATAAAGGCACTATTTAACAAAAGTTTTTTTTAATCAAACCAGTACTTTCTGAGATTAGCGCGTTCAAACAAACAATCAAACAAACTCTTCAGCTTTATAATATTAGTATAGATAATATCATTGTTATAATAATCGTTTTAAAAATATATACTATATTTTACGATTTAAAAGCTAAATGGTATAATATATAATTGCAGTTGAAATTATCTAAGTTTTTGACGGTCTCGATAGTGCAGTGGTAATGTGTACAATTGCTTCAGAGCTCCCGGGTTCGATTACTAATCGGGAGATATTAAAATTTTTCAATCATTTTATAAGAGCCTGAAATTTGACTTTCTGTACGGAACCTGGCTCGTCCTGTATTACATAGGTAACAAAATATAGGTGACATACTAGGTACTCTGCCTACGCTTTTAATAAAAAGGCGTGATTATTTAAACAATAAAATGAATTTTAAATTAATACAAGAACAGCTACTGTAGGTAGTATTTAATTCACAAATGGCTATAAACTGTACAAACATACTTGAAATATAAATTGCCATTCTATTTTGTCGTGTTCAACATAGCAATAAGAAATCTATATTTAGATTTCTGCAAATATTTTTATCTGATGTTAAATTTTTTACGACCTTTAATTAAAAATGGCCACTCCTTTTTGTCATATCTTTATCACGTCATAAGTTTTATTTTTTATAAAAATACCGATAAAAATGGGTGTCAATTTTTGACATTAATTACAACTAATTATGTAAATATTATTGTAAAAAAGATGTTTTTGAACTTTTAATTGTAATTGTTTTGGGTTATCCTAGCAATTATGTCTATTTATCACTTCGTCTCGTCAAAACATCAGACCGGCGGAATTTTACGTCGATATCTATTACGTACCTACTTAAACGGACGAAAAATTGATTTGGCTAGTTTTATCGCGTAAGGTGCTAGGAAGAAATCAATGTTTTCAAATCTACGCTTTGCTGACTAAACAGACAGGGTAGAGCCTAAGGAAAGAACCGGCAAAAAACTCGGGCCAATCTTTTCAATCGCCAGATAATTCTTACTAATATTATAAACGCAATAGTTTGTAAGAATGGATGTATAGATGTTTGTTACTCTTTCACGCAAAAACTACTAAACGGATCTGGATTAAATTTGGCACAGAGATAGATTATAGTCTGGAATAGCATATTGGCTACATTTTATCGGGATAACCGACATGTACTAGGGTGGACCTGCGGGCAACAACTAGTAAAACATATATTATTTGTGGTTACAATTTTCTTCAATGAGTTCTCTAAAGACCACTAATTCTATCAACTCACGGTGGCGGGAGCACCACACACCGGTACTAAGTTTTTTTTTTTTTTTTTTTTTTTTTTTTTTTTTTTTTATACTACCAAGGTGGCAAACAAGCATACGGCCCGCCTGATGGTAAGCAGTTACCGTAGCCTATGGACGTTTGCAACACCAGGGGTGTCACTCACGCGTTGCCGACCCTTTAAAAACCTTATAACTCCTTTCTTGAAGAACCCCATGCTATAGTCTCTTGGGAAAACCTGGGCAGGGAGCTCATTCCACAACCTTATCGTACGTGGTAAGAAATTCCTCTGGAATCTTACGGTACGGCATGTTTGAGGTGCAAGGATGTGAGGATGAACTCCCTGTCGGTGGCGAGAGGTGCGTTGATAAAATGTGGCCGTGGGCATCATCTCGAACAATTCCTCAGAACACAGCCCATTGTACAGGCGGTAGAACACACACAAGGAGGCGAAGTCTCTCCTGAGACTTAGTGGTTCAATACCCCCTGTGAGCTTGGGATCGTCAACAATCCTAACAGCGCGTCTTTGGATAGATTCAAAGGGTCCAAGCTGGTACCCAGGTGCTCCCGCCCAAAGGTGGCAGCAGTACTCCATGTGGGGCCGGACTTGCGCTTTATAGAGCAGCAGTCTTTGGCCCGCGGTGAAGTACCACTTTGCCCTGTTTATCGTCATGTTTATAACCTTATAATCGTTTCGAACTGTGGGGATTAGCATACCTTCTATTAGGGTATAGAATGATTTCCCTAGTACGGTTTTTCTGAGAGACGAGTATTTGGACGGTTTTTACAGAGTTGGCAACGCGCGATCGTAACTGCTTACCTCGTGTGTATTTCTTTATATAAAAAAAAATACTTAATGTACTTAAAGTTCTACGCTGTAAGGATTAGTTAACTAAATTAGTCAGATGAAGCTGTTAAGAAATCTATCTCCAAACTAATATTAAAAAATGAATGATTTGATTTTTTGTTTGTTTGTGTTTAAGTCAAAAACTATTGGACCGATTTTGAAAATTCTTTTACCATTAGATAGCTACATTATCAGCGTGTAACATAGGCTATATAATATTGAAAAAAATGTAGCTAACCGGTGCCAAGCCAGGACATGCCGTTATCAATAATATAATTCTATAAATAAATAATTCAGGTCACCTGTATACTGTTTGTTTACTCAGTGCAATCGTGTCATTTATTGTATATATAATATTTATCTCGTAAACAATATACTAAGACAAACAGATCAGTGATTAGATAAGAATAAATCTTACAAGGTTCAATTGATAAAACACTAAGACGTAGCATATAAAGCTATTGCAGGCCATATAATACTTAGGTCTTCAGATTATTCCATTAACCATTCTGAGGGTATCGTAAGAGTCAACTAAAGGAGTAAGTCAGGCTGACAATATCCACTGCAAGAGAGGAAAAACTCGAAAGAAAATCGTATACCAAACTGTCTGGGCACTCGCTGTTCGGTAAACGATCAGCGGGTTAAGCTACCAAGGGCGCGGTAACCCTAAAGATGGGTGACCGCATAGTGGTATTTCATCTGAGCTTCTCCGTGCTTCGGTGGGCACGTTAAAAGTCGGTCCCGACTGTTAACAGTCGTTAGATCACGACAGAGGCCTAAATATTATGGGCGATCTAAATAACTCTGTCACCAGGTTGACCACTAACCAAACGATAAGAAGAAGAAGATCGTGGTATAGTAGGCTAATACCCTCCAAGTGTATAGAGGAGACCTGTGCCCAGAAGTGGGACGTTTATAGGTTGAGATGATGATGATGATGATTCGAGAGAAAGAGAGGGAAAGGACGCCTGGAGTATACCTCATAACATACATAACGCTTTTTAATTACGTGACGATATCTGCCAGTCAAGTGCAATCTGCGTAAAAGAACTTCGTTCCAATAAAGAAATATATTATTATGATATAGATAACCTCAATAATCTATATCAAAATATTCAAACAAACGAAAAAAACAACAGACAGCGCTAAAATTCCATCGCAAAGTAATATTATGCATATATTATTGTTATTAGTTTTGCATTCGGTCCGTTGTTCATTATAATAATTAACATAAAAAATAAGACAAAAAAACTTTTGATACCTAACACTGGTAGATATGACAGTCATGCTCCTAGCTAACTAGGTAATTGGTATATAATATTACCGGTTTGTTTTTTATTAATATTCGATCGTACTATAATTTATTCTGTGGTTTATTTTGTTTATGATATTTTTATTATTATGTGAAACACGTTTTAAAGCAAGAAAGCAGATACGCGTAAATACATATATAGCCTAGTGGTTAGTGACCCTGACAGCTAAAAGGGTTTGGGTACTAAAGACCAGCGCGATACAGGGCTTGTTCCTTAGTGTGGGAGTTGTCTTTTCAAACAAAAAACAATACAAAATGTATAAACAATGGGTGTTACAACAACTATGTATCTATCCATCCATATCAGCCATAATACGTCCACTGCTGGACATAGGCCTCGGCCAAGGTTGTCCACATCATTCGGTCCTAAGCTGACCTTGTCCATCGGTTGCCCACGACCTTTACCAGGTCGTTGGTCCACTTTGTTGGAGGCCTGCCCACGCTGCGTCTTCCAGTTCGTGGTCGCAACTCTAGAAGCTTTCTGCCCCAACCATGTTTAACGCGACTCAAAAGATTAAATCACCAATATTATAGGAACTTTAAGTCCCAATAACAAAATGGTATGTTATAGAATAATATGTCCCAAGAGTATTGGGCGCATTCGGCAGATTGCCCACTTCTATTCACAGTAATTTTACTTTTATTTTGTAAACAAAGAATGATCTTATCATAACTCAAACGAGTCGAAAGAAATATTTCCTTCATTGAAATCGAGGTTATATAAACTGAATTATCTGACATGAAAATTTTTTGATGTGCCGATTCAGATTTTTTACTTGGTCAGAAGAAATGATGTCGAGGAAGAATGTTGATACGAGTAAATAGATTTAAAAAACTAGGGGTCGCCCACGACTTCGTTCGCGTGGTAATTAGGATTATTTTTCCCGATTTTGCAACATATCTCATTACTGCTCAGCTCCTATTGATCATAGCGTGATGTTATACAGCCTATAGTCTTCCTGGATAAATGCACTATTCAACAAAAAAAGATTTTTAATCGAACTGACATTAGCGCGTTCAACCAGACAAACAAACTCTTCAGCTTTATAATATTAGTAAACATAGATAAGTAGTAGAGACGTAGCCCTACAAAACTGTCTGGTGAATTAAGAATTGTCCGTTATTGATATCAGTGAATGGAAAATAAAATAAAACATTGTTTATGTCTCGATGTTTATGCGTACTGAGGTTTCCATAGAAATTTTACACAGTATGTTGTACATATAACGTTGTTGTGTTTGTGTGCTTGAGTACAGATCTCCAGTGTGACGCCACACAGCAGACACAATAGAAATTCCATTGTTTTGGGGTCACCTGGTGACTGACGTGGCGTTTAGAGACTTAAAGAACGTTTAACTTACTAATAAACATCACGAAAGCCTGGTGTTTCAAATTTTTGATTCCAACTAGCTGTTGCCCGCGGTTTCGCGCTTTTGATTCCAACTAGCTGTTGCCCGCGACTCTGCCCACGTGTTTGTTGGTTATCGCGGTAAAACGTACCCCATTTCCTTTCCCAAAATACCATCTATCTCCATGCCATGTTTCATTATGATCTGTTAAACCGTTTAGTCGTGAAAAGTTAACAAACAAACTAATTAACTAATAAAAATACAGAGTTACTTTCGTATTTTTAATATTAGTACGGATGCGTATGAAAACTTTTAAAATTCTATTACTAACTCAAAATTCATTTATTCATTCAGGTTACAAAGTAACACTTTTGAAGGTCATAAAGTATGAATAAGCCAGAAAAATGATGACGTGGAGCCATGAGAAAAACTAGCAAGAATCTCAGGCCACTCTTTTTAATCGCCAGATAGTTACAATCTTTTGTAAAATACAATTATGGTAGCATGCAAGCTGATGCAGTCAAAACACGATACAAAAACAAGATAACGCAGGACACCATATATGATGTCGATTACTAAGTATAAATGCTATCCCAAACCAGTTATGCTAGTAGTCATTAGGTGTACGTACATGCGACAGTCATTGCACTCTCATTATTCTTATTATGCAATCAACAAGGGCATCGTTACTTTTATAGGTTTAGTAGGTACTTGTGGCTACACAAGTACCTACTGAACCTTACACCTTTTATGCTAATAAAAGGTGTTGATTTAATCAGCGTTTACTATGAACTATATTATAATGCTTAAATATTAAAGCAATGTGGAAAAAGACGAGCCCGGACTCGAAACTGCGCCTCTCGGGTTCCGGCCCAGCGCACTACCAACTGGGCTATCCGAGCTCCTACACCAGAGTTCGAATTTGTCCACCACTTGTTTACGTCTTGGAGTGACGTCAGTTTCATTCAAACGTTAGCCGTTACAGGTCTATATGCACAACATCTTCCAATTGTAAGGAAAGAATGTTATTATAGATTATTTTTCCACATTGATTTAATATTTAAGTATATTTTAGCTGATTGCATAGCAAAAATGGTAAAAATATCTAATATATTATAATGCTATTCTTGGTATAGTAAAATACCGAAAAACCCCAAATTTGTTTGCAAGTTCCTTTCGCAAGCAAGCATTTTTGATAGAAGAAAGTTTAACTCCAAGGACGTTTTTTTATACTACCAAGGTGGCAAACAAGCATACAGCCCGCATGATGGTTAGCAGTTACCGTAGCCTATGGACTTATGATAGAGTAGCTTGCAATTTGCGTTGTAGACCCTAGATTTAGGTAATTACACTACAGTTTTGGGTTATGGGTGAACCTAAACTTTTTTTGTGTTCCGGCTATCTGTAATGAGCTCTTCAGCCACAATCAGATGAGTTCCTCGCCCCTTTTGCTGTAGGTGGCACTGAACTTAAATTCTCTCATCTAAGTCCAGTATTTGCCATCTTTTTAGGCGATTTATATTTTTATTTGCAGGTGGCTTGAGCAGGTCTCTTGCTAGTTCATTTGAGTGGTACTGTAATCGTTCTTTGTCTTTTGCTATTCCTTCTTACTTCTTTTCGACAGTAAACGACTCCAGATACTCATGTGTCTTTGTGTTTCTTACAAACCGCACATGATTACATTAAGTAAGTACTTCCTAAGCAGACGATGTTGCGGATGTCACACTGTCTAACATCGGGGGTTGGCAGGTAGGTAGTTAGTAGTATTTTAAACCGATTTACATTATTTACTTTTTATATTTACTAAGGAAACATTCGGAGCTATCCATTATGTAGCTTAGGTTGCTTTTGAACAAATTTGGATGTGAAGTTGAGGACTGGAACACGATAGTGGGACATTGTTGCAGGGGGACTTACAGCCGGGAGAAAACAAAAAAACTTATGCGGACGAAGTCGCGGGTAAAAGCTAGTAATTAATAAAATTAATATATTTGTAAAGCCTAAAGAATACATTATTTTAAAAAGTGCTGAAAACAGTGCTTATTTAAGGACCACTGGGTCCTTAAATAAGCACTGTTGAGCTGTACTCATGGACAGGAACAAAAATACGCCACTATGTGTAGTTTTTTGACTGTGGTTGCCTGTCAAGCTGGAGATTTTTTTCCATTCGAGCTTATTTGCTTGATATAACCCTACGTTTTTACATACGTGAGTTGTATTATATTTTATGCACTGATATATTGTAGGTATGCTATATTATCACGTGCAATAAAACCCATCGACAGTTAGAATTATCAATAATTGTGGTGTCATTTGTTGTAAACAATATTGAGCCTACTGATTAGCATAAAAGTACCTAATATTGCTTAATATGCAAATGTAATGTAGGTCTACAGCGTTCAATTAGGGATGCGTTTTAAAACTTTTTCCTATCCCAGGGATACACCATCTTAAAGCCCTGGTGTAAAAAATAGGTCGGCAACCCGCAAGTGATACCTTTGGTATTGCAAGTGACTATGTGCTACGGTAACTGCGTATAAAAAAATAATATTATTAAGCAACAAAATAAAAGCTGCTGTTGCTATTTAACATGTTTAAAAAAAAAATTAACACATCTAAATCGTTACTTTTTCTAAAGATTTGGACATTGAAGATTTGGAGTTTTCCTAATTTTAGAAATTCATAAAACAACAATTTTTTTTTTTACTAGCCTATATTGTCCCACTGCTGAGCAAAGGCCTCCCCCATTGACTTCCATTCCCGTCTGAAAACAACATATACTTGCCTAAAATTATCATTAAACTTTAACTTTACCAGAGAGCAAGCTTGTGTCTTGGGAAACACAAAATATACCCAGACTCGAAATCACTATTTGTGGATCATTTTTTGAACCTACACTAATGGTACACTCTCTCACTGTACCTACCCAATTATATTGTAGTTTAATATTTATAAATATTAGAATAAATAAGATATTAAGTAAAAAAAACATTAGATTAAGAAGGTCAAAGGTCAACATTAATATGGTTATGATAATTATAAAACATAATTATTGTGCAATATTAAACTAAAACTGTAATATTCGACGGTTACTACACTATCATTTTGCCATTTGTGTGAGTTGCTGTGATTCCACATTCGTGAATTAAATATTGTGAGTACCTAAGTACATTTTTTATCAATATTATTATTTTTTTTCTTTTCTTTTTATTAAAAGACAACTCCCGCACTAGAGAACAAGCTCTGTATCGCGGGGGACTTTACAAACATTTTAATTAACGGACACAAATTACACCCAGACTCAGAACAACACTTTGCGGGTGACATAAAAAAATGTCTTGTGTGGGAATCGAACCCACAACCTCGTGAACAGCAGGCGCATACTGCGGCCACTGGACCACCGAGGCTGTCAATTTTATATACAACTAGCTTTTACCCGCGACTTCGTCCGCATAAGTTTTTTTGTTTTCTCCCGGCTGTAAGTCCCCCTGCAACAATGTCCCACTATCGTGTTCCAGTCCTCAACTTCACATCAAAATTTGTTCAAAAGCAACCTAAGCTACATAATGGATAGCTCCGAATGTTTCCTTAGTAAATATAAAAAGTAAATAATGTAAATCGGTTTAAAATACTACTAACTACCTACCTGCCAACCCCCGATGTTAGACAGTGTGACATCCGCAACATCGTCTGCGTAGGAAGTAGGTACTAACTTAATGTAAGTAGTATAATAATGTAGGAAGCTAAAAATAAGAGGCCTTATTACTGTAGTACATTTTTGTAAACTATGTTCTTTGTTTTTCCCTCTCTGGCCAACACATGGAGATTCTGTGGACTTGAAACACGTGAGCAAGCCACGTATAATTGTCCGTGAGAAAAACAACTCTTTTCTAAATTAATGCCGGCTACTTTTAATGTTTGCCTCTGAGCTTTATTTATCGTCATAGCGAATGCGATTTTCAGCGGAAACTGTAATTTCTTAAACTGGAATGGCAAATCTGTCGGAATTATGGGTATACGGGGGATTAAAACGTTCTCTCCTTTTGCCATTCCAGTCATAATGATTGCTTTTACAATATTGCGACCGAGGTGTGTTACTTGCAACCGTGTGCCATTACACAGTCTTGGTGCATCTAAATTCCGCATCAAAAGGACAGGAACGCCTACTTTCAGCCTCAGTTTGTGTGAAGGTACTCCCGACAGTTCTAAAGAATTAAGAAATTCTACAGGGTATGATGTTACTTGTTCAGTATCCATTACAGTGTCTACAGAGAGAAACTCAACAATATCACCTTCCACGCGTGACATAATTTGCTCGTTTATCTGTCCCACCATTTCATTCGTCGGCGCTAAAATTGCTCTTTCACATAACCATTCTCTATTCGTCATATTAGTTAGCAGTTCGCTATAGACGAAGTTATTTAGATCATCTGGATTATGCACAACATTGCAGAATTCACGATCCAATGTAATCATGCCATTACCATCCTTTGCCATACCATACATATGTCCAGATTGTACATCATTGTGTAGTTGCACTCTCATATTTGTAGACAGACTAAACGTTTTTACGTGCACCCATAACGTTGACGCTTTTAAACACGCATTTATTTCATCTGCAGGGGTGCCTTTAGTGATAACCGGCAAAGTCTGTCTAAAATCGCCCGCTAAAAGTACCACCATCCCCCCCATGATATTTGGATTACTCTTGATGTCTTTCAAAGTCCGATCTAGAGCTTCAATTGCTCTTTTATGGGACATAGTACACTCATCCCAAACTAATAATTTACATTGCTGCAACATACGTCTACGCTCGCTGTTTTTACTTATATTACAGACTGGCATTTCTTCATGGGCTAAGTTTAATGGCAGTTTAAGCACCGAATGTGCCGTTCGACCACCATTGAGCAGAGTGGCGGCTATTCCGGAAGAGGCAACTGCTACAGCAATTCCTTTATCTTTTCGGATTTGCGCTAAAAGCAAGTTTAAAAGAAAGGTTTTTCCCGTGCCTCCGGGAGCATCCAACAATTTCTGTGGTGTAGGTAATTAGATTTTATCTGTATGTAATGTAACAGTCAGTTGAATAAAAAATCGTATACAAATCAGATCAATAGTTTTGGCGTAATGTGATTCTAGACAGAGTTTTAATGTTGTAGATAGGTAGCTGTGTATAGGTTCCTGTGGGAATGAGATATTTTCCCGAAGTAAAAAGTAGTCTGAATTTTGGTACCTTCCTACCCTATAAGTTAAGTAGTGTGATGGAATGTCGCTAAGTTCCGATCCAAGTAAAACTGTTAAATAAAGACAGTTGCATCAAAATTGTATCATAAATTCCCTAAATTATGGCGCCTACCGACCCTCTAAGTTAGAAAAGTGATCAAATACTAACTTGAAGTCTTAGTAACACTCAGTTAAAAAAAAAACATCAAAATCATTTCAGTAGCTATGGCGACATGCGCTTCTTGACACGATCACGCTAGATTTCCGTGGGAATGAGGTATTTTCCCGCCGTAAAAAGTAGCCTGTGTCCGTGCTTAGGAACCTATCTTTATATTAACCAAGTCTTATAAAAATCCGTTCAGACGTTAAGACGTGAATGAGGTAAACTTTTAAAACAAACGATTAAAAATCACTAACTCAATTCAGTTTTCTGCCTACTGCCTACGCCTTAAGTACGATGACGTGATCATTTTGATCTTATATCCTTTTCTAGGTTACTATCTATCACCTAACTAAATTTTATCAAAATCCGTTCAGCCGTTTAGGCATGATAGAGCAAAACTCCCAGCAAAAACCATAAAAAAATCACTAACTCAATTCAGTTTTCTGCCTACTGCCTACGCCTTAAATACGATGACGTGATCATTTTGATCTTATATCCGTTTTTAGGTAACCATCTATTACTTTACTAAATTTCATCAAAATCTGTTCAGCCGTTTAGACGTGAAAGAGCAAAAGTCCCAACAAAAACGACTAAAAATCACTAACTCAATTTAGTTATCTGCCTACTGCCTACCCCCTAAGAACGATGGCGTGAATATTTATAGCCTATGACCATTTCTAGGTTATCATCTATCACCATACCAAATTTCATAAAAATCCGTTCAGCCGTTTAGGCGTGAAAGAGTAACAGACAGACAGACAGACAGAGTTACTTTCGCATTTATAATATTAGTATGGATTGTCTGTGTGGTGACGGATTAAGAATACAATTGTCACCATCCCCTTGCATCCTGAGGATACCCTAGATATCATGAAGAATAGAAGATACATGAAGAAACGATATCCACTGCAAGAGAGGGAAAACTCGAAACAAAACCCTATACCAACCCGTCTGGCCAGCGTGGTATAGTAGGCTAATATCCCTCCAAATGTATGTAGAAGACCCGTGCCCAGCAGTGGGACGTTCATGGGTTGAAATGTGTGAACGAGCCCGACTGGGAAAGGACCTTGCAGAAGACCACAGCCAAATAACTACACACAGCGGCGTAGTCGTGTTCCTGTGTGTGAGTACAGGTTTACAAAGCTAATTTAAAGATGCGTTTTAAACTAACGTTTTCCTATCCCAAGAGAATTTTATCATTAAAACAACCGTCCTTAAGCCACGGTAACTGCTTCCTTTCAGGCGGGCCGTATAAAAAATTGCTTACATTGTTGGGATAACTAAACTCAAATTATGACTTTCATTATATTATTTCTTTATATTTTTGTACCACTAAGGTAACAAATTTGCGAAAGAATAAAGCCAGCTCTGTCGTTCCAACGTATTTTCATATTATTTTGTATTCAAGACAAGTTTATTATACTCATACTAAAAATAACATGAAGAAACGTGCGTTGGCATAACATCAATGGAACGGATGAGTCGTATATGTTTGTGTTACCAATTGTGAATATTTTTGTACTCTGCTATTATTATATATATTATTGTTATTATTCGGTACAAAGATTTGTTCAGCATTCGCCTCACGAAGTTTTGCCCCATGCAAAAAAATCCGTATTCGTCCTACACTTTATTCCTTTTTAGTCTCAAATTTAGTATATTTGGGGCTAAAAAGGAAGAAAATGCAGGACGAATGTGGAACAAATCGGTACAAATACTGCGTTCAGACTATTTTTAAATAATAATAGGCGCTCACAGCGGATTTAGCTGCCATTTTGCAGACTGCGTTAATACTATTTTTTAATAGTAGAGTGTCAACTGAAAACCCTATCTAATTGTAAAAAGGGGGAATATAATTAAAACTTTATATACCTCATCTAGCCTTTTCCTGATTGGATAGGGTTTTCAGCTGACACTCTACTATTAAAAAAATAGTATTAACGCAGATTGCAAAATGGCAGCTAGATCCGCTGTGAGCACCTAAACTATACTGCATATTGCAAATAATTTTAAAGTGGTAGGACACTGTACAAGAAGTAAGCCCTATTAGAGAAGGACCTCAACCTTACAGAAAACCACAGCCAAATAACTACACACAGTGGTGCAGTTGTGTTACTGAGCGCGAGGACATAATTATTGCCAGTGCTCATTTAGGAATCCGCTTTAAAGAAAACGTTTTAATATCTTAAGGTTACATCCATCCATCCATCCATCTTAAAACCCTGGTGTTAAAAGTGATTTGTTCGGCAACAAGCAAGGCATGTCTTGCTTACTACATAATTACATATTAATTGCAACCAATTTGTTTTGCTACCTAATTAGTATGAAAAGTGCCAGTAGCTTCCATAATGTTACACAACATTTTATAATGTTGCCGTATACCATAATATGTTACAATAACATCTTAATAAATAACTAAAAGATTATCATGTAGGTACTATAAACATTATTTAGTGCTTATAAATAAAAGCAAAATGAATAACCAATTTAGTTTTAATCGCAAATGCTTTAAAGAGGTCAGGATGATGAACGAAAACATTATTTTATATAATTTGTCGAATACGTTTGGCAATGGCATAGTTCAAGAACTGCAGAAAGCTGTAACGGTCGAATTTCGAGCACCAGGCGACTTCTACTCGTAGTTTATTAAATTTCTATGTTGTAAATTAGCGGCAATGCCGCTAGCCTTCTGAGCACGTTTCTAGGTAGACAGTGATATTTACGAATATTTTGACGTTTAAACAACAGTCTTCTTAATATTTAATTTTGTGTTGAACTTAAAAATTAGATTAGAATATGTATGTATTCAAGAAAGGAGTTATAAGGTTTTTAAAGGGCCGGCAACGCGTGAGTGACACCCCTGGTGTTGCAAACGTCCACAGGCTACGGTAACTGCAGGTGGGCTGTATGCTTGTTTGCCACCTTGGTAGTATAAAAAAAATGTATATAAATAAGAATATTTTTGTTTTTTTTTTTAAGAGATAACTCCCGCATTAGGTCAGGCCGCATCCAGGTACCGCATCAGGGAACAACTTTGTGTCTCTCGAGACACAAAGTTGTTCCCTGAGAGTTGTGAGTGAGAGTTTTTTCCCGGCCGGCTGATTCTCTAAGAAACAGCGATGGCAAACTGACAGTTGTGATCACAAACTGACAGTTGCGATTGCTCGGTGACGGCACAATCTATAGACTAAACGTCATAAAGGCTAGGTTTTTGCTCTTACGGAATACCGATTTTCAATCTAACAGCCAGATTTTGCTTGGTTTTTGCTCTTACGGAATATCCCTGCGGGTGGGAATCTTACCCACAACCTTCGGTTTAGCAGTAAGGATTACTTCTAATTGTAAATTAAAAGAAAAGTAAGTAGGATATGCATAAATTTAAAATATATAACAATGTTGATCAGTTGTCAAGTTGCCTTACTGGCTCTTTAGTTTATTATAAGATAGGTGGCCGCGTGTGCAATTATCGCAAGATTATTATTAAACACATAAAAAGTAAACGGTATCTTAATTATCGTGTATAGTTACACCTTTGAACTTTAAGATACATTTTAGTTGCCACCAAATCTTACTAAATGATCTTATATATCACTGTTATGTAAATAGGAATACATAAACATTATTATAATCATTACTGTATACCTACACACGCATGTGATGAATGGGAGTCTCAATAACGGATGTTTTTTACTGTACGATATCTTATTTTACACTTACATTACCACAACTTATTATTAGCGTATTTAATACAAGAGCGGTGTTATATGCACTTTTTAACAGTCGTTAGATCACGACAGAGGGCTAAATATGGGCAATCTAACCAACTCTGTCATAAGTCTTCTAGACAAGGCAGTGGAATCGGATAGAATAGAAAGCAAAAGGGATTTGTTTTTTTTATACTACCAAGGTGGCAAACAAGCATACGGCCCGCCTAATGGTAAGCAGTTATAGTAGCCTATGGACGTTTGCAATACCAGGGGTGTCACTCACACGTTGCTGACCCTTTAAAAACCTTATAAGTTTCGGCAGTATATCGTATACTTTTGTCAAATCCCATAAATTTGCTTTCTATTCTATCCGATTTCAACACCGTTGGCTAATCTAAAGCCACTGAGGTGGCAAACAAGTACACGATCTTTCAATATTAAGCAGTCGCAATTACAGCAGTCTATGAATGCTTACACACCGTTTCATTCGCGCGTTGCCGACACTGAAAAGAAAAGAACCCATGCTATAGTCCCTCGGGAAAACCTTAGCAGGGAACTAATTTTAAAACCTTCTTTGCTTACCATAGCATTACATCTGTTTTATTGAAAGGGAAAGTGACACTTTGCAGGTATAGTGGGTCCCACGTTATAGTAGTCTAGCCTTTTTCTATATACCGGATGCAATTCCAAACTCCGAGTTGATAATGTCGAGATTTTCTTCAGCAAAACTTATTGGAAATAAAAATCTCTTCTAAATATGCACTAACTACTGATTTACCAACGCAGTTGATTGTTCTAAGAATAGTAAAAATATTTATTAATATTTGTTTTTTTAGAACCTCAAGATGGGGGATACAACATTCGCAAACGCGAGTACAGAAAATGGATACTCAGATATAGTCAGCGACCATTTGAAGGGCATCGGAAGATTATTCTACCTTCATTCACCTGAAGATACAATGTATGAAAAGAAAGAAGATGTACCTAATTTCTTCCATCAGGTATGTGAAATAAAACATTGTATTTACTAGTAATAGTAGACCATTTTTGGCCTCGGACACCATGCTAGTGAGCAAACCTGACTGAAAAAGACCCTCCACTTATAGAAGACCACAGCCACATTACTACACGCAGAGGTATTCGTGTTCCTGTAAGTAATTAAAAACAAAAATAAAACTGATTCGCATATCAATGAACTATAAAAAAGTTCATTGACCAACTTATCAATACAAAATATAATCTGCAAAAATACCTTGACCGCCAAAATCACTCAAAAGTAACCTTTATTTTTAGTACCATAAGGTTGACAAAATACCTGCAATACTACTATTAAATATTACAGCAATTTCATGTCGCAAGAGAAACAAATCAAGGTTAAATTTGTCAATATTAGATATATGTTTTTTTAATAGAATGTAACAATGTATGCTCTTGACATATTAACATAAATTGCTATGATTAACACTCTCATTTGTAAGGTCTATAATCATTACTGGTTCATGGTCGACTCACTTCAGCCTGAACCTTTAGAATTGTAAATGTATTGACTACAAAAAAAATGAAAAAAATTGAATCTATTAATGTATATGACATTTACATACAATGTTTCATAATTGGCTATTTGAAATTTTTGAAAAAGTACTTTAAAGGTGACTGCTGTTTTTTATATAGGTACAACAATGTTACTTTTTTTTTAAAAGTCGTTTAAGATAGTATAAAAGATAAGTATAAAATTTAAAATGTAGCGCGAAAACAGTCGGTCACGTGAAACTAACAATTTATTTAGGTTCTTATGCGAAAGTTTTTGCATAGGTACCGAAAATTGGCAGAGCAATCAAAATGTAATAGTTACTGTAACTTAGTTTATTTTTCTAACAAATATTAATTTAATAGAACAGATTTGTCAAATGTGACGTCAAACATGGCAGCCTACGTTTCGATTCTTGTAATCCACAGATAAAAAATCGCAAATTTATTTTGCAAAAATAAAATAAATACAATTCTTTTATGCAATTAAAAATGTGTAATATAATTGCTTAACTATAAACTGCCATATCTAATGCATTTTTATATTTTATTATTACAACTGTCAAGTAGCCAATTATAATAAAAATGCAAATGGCTCTCAACACTGATATGCGGCAGCGCAATGGATTGTAACTCACATCAAACGTGTTTCAGAATAATGGATAAGTCTAGTACTAAGTGCTCATCAGAGGACGAATACGATGATGATGACACTTTCGAGAACAGGATGACATGTACCTACCTTGTCTATGTCAATTCGAAATAGTACAGTTCCTATCTGTAGCCAAATTTTTTTTTATCAGATAAATACTTCCGAGATTATTACATACAAAGTTACAAGCAACTCTTCCTCTTTATTTAATAAGTTATCATAATTATATCATAATAACATCAAAAAAGTATAATAATTTGTATATCTTCTTCTTCTTATATATAAAAAAAATGAATCCCTATTTTACCTTGGTCACGGCATAACGTGTGAACGGCTGGACCGATTTCAGTAGTTCAGTTTTGTCAGGAGAAGGTTCTTATGTAAAAAAAAAGTTGGTTAACCCGGACGAAGTCGGGGCGGGCCGCTAGTCTTAAATAAAAATACCAATATCGAAAAGATTAAATAATTTTTCAAAGCAAACATCACACGTGTCGCTTTTCTGACTTATAATATACATACCAAAATACATTTATTCGTACTCGTAATATTATCCACATGGTCCCGTTGAATACTAAAGCCGTTGACTTCTACAGTTGTGATCTTCGCATTTTGTCAAAGAACAATTACGTATATACGCGACATGAATAAATTTAGTCACATCTCTCTCATCGATCCAAATTTATGTTGGCCTAGAAATTTGCGATTTCAGAAAATGAGGGTAAGAAGATTTGTAACGGCTTTCTTAAATCAAAGATATTGGAGTAAATTTATTGCTTTTTTGATGGAGAGAAATAAATCAGTAATCGCTTAATCATTTCTATAAAGGATTCATTTTTTCTATCTATTATGTCATATTATGTTTTTCTCGCACTTAATGTTAGGTATACTTAAAAGCGCGAGAAAAACATTACTAACAATTTATTTTTTTCTAAATTATACACAAGGAGTTTATAATATTTGAAAAGATATACGAACTCGCCCATTTTTTTAAAGTTCTGTTTCTAGTTTTGTTTTTTCTACTTATGTAGCTACCTATATACTTTATTCTTAGCGTGAGCTTTATTTGGTTTACCTTATTCCTGTTTAAATTTAATCTATACAATTTATGTCAGTTTGTACTGAATAAACACCAAAACTCCTAAACTGGTTTAAAAAAATATTTATCATAAAGAAAACTGCATTACCAGCAAGTAACATAACTATAGCATGGGTTTATTCAAGAAAGGAGTTATAAGGTTTTTAAGGGGTCGGCAACGCGCGATTGAAACCCCTGGTGTTAGGTGTCCAAAGGCTACGGTAACTGCTTACCATCAGGCGGGCCGTATGCTTGCTTGCCACCTTGGTAGTATAAAAAAACACGGATTGTTTATATTTTTTTAAATATTAGGAATCTCTACAAAACTTAGAGGCGCTAGTAAATATTATAGTATGTCCATTTTTGCAACAAAACTAGAACTTATAAACTCAGACACATATCACATAGGCATTATTTCTGAATTATGGTCACCAGTTGCGGCATTAGTTATGAAACCGAAACACGATCCATCAACATTCACAGCGTATGTCTTGTGAACGAAATATGTAAAACGATATGAAACACAGTAGGTACAGGTGTGGGTAACACTATAGTATTACTGCAGATCAATTTTTGTTATGTGGTTACTGCTTTGCAACATGGCGCATGGATAAGGAAATGTTGAAATATAGAGTTTCCTATAACACAAAACTCTAGTATTACTGGATGTCTAAAGACTACTGTAACTGCTTACCATCAGGCAGGCCATATGCTTGTGGTCACCGTGGTAGTATTCTTTTTATATTACTTAGATGGCAAACAAGCATATTTGCCGCCTGATACCGAAGGTACTTGTGTGTTGCCGAGCCAAAAATGTTAACTTCTGGATTTTGTGACGGAATATCCCGAATACGTTTCATTAAAAACACTTCTCTAAATGATCACTGGAAATAGTACTCACACACAGTAACACAACTACTCCACTGTGTGTACTTATTTGGCTGCAAGTGTATTATGTAGGTGGAAGTCCTTACCCAATTGGGCTTGCTCGCTTGTAACTATCTGGCGATTAAAAAGAGTGGCCTGAGTTTCTTGCTAGTTCTTATCAAGGCTCCACGTCAGCGAACTAGCCTTAGGAAAATTTTGCTCACATCATCTTTATGGCTTATTCATAATTTATGACCTTCATAAGTGTTACTTTGTAACCTAAATGAATAAATGAATTTTGAGTTTGAGTATGGTGCCCTACCTCTCTTAAATATATACATACATATATTAATACTAGCTTTTACCCGCGACTTCGTCCGCATAAGTTTTTTTGTTTTCTCCCGGCTGTAAGTCCCCCTGCAACAATGTCCCACTATCGTGTTCCAGTCCTCAACTTCACATCAAAATTTGTTCAAAAGCAACCTAAGCTACATAATGGATAGCTCCGAATGTTTCCTTAGTAGATATAAAAAGTAAATAATGTAAATCGGTTTAAAATACTACTAACTACCTACCTGCCAACCCCCGATGTTAGACAGTGTGACATCCGCAACATCGTCTGCGTAGGAAGTACTAACTTAATGTAAGTAGTATAATAATGTAGGAAGCTAAAAATAAGAGGCCTTATTACTGTAGTACATTTTTGTAAACTATGTTCTTTGTTTTTCCCTCTCTGGCCAACACATGGAGATTCTGTGGACTTGAAACACGTGAGCAAGCCACGTATAATTGTCCGTGAGATAAACAACTCTTTTCTAAATTAATGCCGGCTACTTTTAATGTTTGCCCCTGAGCTTTATTTATCGTCATAGCGAATGCGATTTTCAGCGGAAACTGTAATCTCCTAAACTGGAATGGCAAATCTGTCGGAATTATGGGTATACGGGGGATTAAAACGTTCTCTCCTTTTGCCATTCCAGTCATAATGATTGCTTTTACAATATTGCGACCGAGGTGTGTTACTTGCAACCGTGTGCCATTACACAGTCTTGGTGCATCTAAATTCCGCATCAAAAGGACAGGAACGCCTACTTTCAGCCTCAGTTTGTGTGAAGGTACTCCCGACAGTTCTAAAGAATTAAGAAATTCTACAGGGTATGATGTTACTTGTTCAGTATCCATTACAGTGTCTACAGAGAGAAACTCAACAATATCACCTTCCACGCGTGACGTATTTGCTTGTTTATCTGTCCATCCATTTCATTCGTCGGCGCTAAAATAGCTCTTTCACATAACCATTCTCTATTCCTCATATTAGTTAGCAGTTCGCTATACCTAGACGAAGTTATTTAGATCATCTGGATTATGCACAACATTGCAGAATTCACGATCCAATGTAATCATGCCATTACCATCCTTTGCCATACGATCTCCTCCAATTTTAAGAAGAGCAGCAGCATATTGTCCAGATTGTACATCATTGTGTAGTTGCACTCTCATATTTGTAGACAGACTAAACGTTTTTACGTGCACCCATAACGTTGACGCTTTTAAACACGCATTTATTTCATCTGCAGGGGTGCCTTTAGTGATAACCGGCAAAGTCTGTCTAAAATCGCCCGCTAAAAGTACCACCATCCCCCCCATGATATTTGGATTACTCTTGATGTCTTTCAAAGTCCGATCTAGAGCTTCAATTGCTCTTTTATGGGACATAGTACACTCATCCCAAACTAATAATTTACATTGCTGCAACATACGTCTACGCTCGCTGTTTTTACTTATATTACAGACTGGCATTTCTTCATGGGCTAAATTTAATGGCAGTTTAAGCACCGAATGTGCCGTTCGACCACCATTGAGCAGAGTGGCGGCTATTCCGGAAAAGGCAACTGCTACAGCAATTCCTTTATCTTTTCGGATTTGCGCTAAAAGCAAGTTTAAAAGAAAGGTTTTTCTCGTGCCTCCGGGAGCATCCAACAATTTCTGTGGTGTAGGTAATTAGATTTTATCTGTACAGTCAGTTGAATAAAAAATCGTATACAAATCAGATCAATAGTTTTGGCGTAATGTGATTCTAGACAGAGTTTTAATGTTGTAGATAGGTAGCTGTGTATAGGTTCCTGTGGGAATGAGATATTTTTCCTAAGTAAAAAGTAGTCTGAATTTTGGTACCTTCCTACCCTATAAGTTAAGTAGTGTGATGGAATGTCGCTAAGTTCCGATCCAAGTTAAACTGTTAAATAAAGACAGTTGCATCAAAATTTTATCATAAATTCCCTAAATTATGGCGCTTCCGACCCTCTAAGTTAGAAAAGTGATCAAATACTAACTTGAAGTCTTAGTAACACTCAGTTAAAAAAAAAAACATCAAAATCATTTCAGTAGCTATGGCGTCATGCGCTTCTTGACACGATCACGCTAGATTTCCGCGGGAATGAGATATTTTCCCGCCGTAAAAAGTAGCCTGTGTCCGTGCCTAGGATCCTATCTTTATATTAACCAAGTCTTATAAAAATCCGTTCAGACGTTAAGGCGTGAATGAGGTAAACTTTAAAACAAACGATTAAAAATCACTAACTTAATTAGTTTTCTGCCTACTGCCTACGCCTTAAGTACGATGACGTGATCATTTTGATCTTATATCCTTTTCTAGGTTACTATCTATCACCTAACTAAATTTCATCAAAATCCGTTCAGCCGTTTAGGCATGATACAGCAAAACTCCCAGCAAAAACCATAAAAAATCTAATGTGGCGTACGCATGCCGCGTACAACACCGGAGCACCCGCAGCCCTAAAAATCATCAACATGCATCCGCTCGCGACGCGCTACATCAGCCGACTACGATGCAAGTTACAGAGCCAAGCAATTTATACGTGGCATATTTATACGTCGACAACGGTGCCGTCTGGTGGCGAATAGCAACTCCAATCTCAACACACGCTGATTGGTTCCCGCCAAAAATATATCTGTAATCTTAAAGCTAAATGTAAATACGCATCGTGATTGGCCAATGTTCAGATATCGCTCCTGTAATGTTTAGATGTTGCGTGACCTTATTTGTGTATAAAGATCGATCAAATTTGTAAATAAATCAGTTCAGTATTGTACCTCGAAACGTCTTTACTTTACCATACTAGCGACGGTCTAAGGGCTCTCAACCCATCCGGTCTAGTTCTTCAAACCCTACCTACTCTTACTAGCGACGGTCTAAGGGCTATCATACCCGTCCGGTCTAGTGCTTCGAATTACCGACCTCTAGGGTCAGCGACCTCACACTGATCCTAAATTATCACGTCGGGGTCACCAATTTAGGATCAGTGTGAGGTCGCTGACCCTAGAGGTCGGTAATTCGAAGCACTAGACCGGACGGGTATGATAGCCCTTAGACCGTCGCTAGTAAGAGTAGGTAGGGTTTGAAGAACTAGACCGGATGGGTTGAGAGCCCTTAGACCGTCGCTAGTATGGTAAAGTAAAGACGTTTCGAGGTACAATACTGAACTGATTTATTTACAAATTTGATCGATCTTTATACACAAATAAGGTCACGCAACATCTAAACATTACAGGAGCGATATCTGAACATTGGCCAATCACGATGCGTATTTACATTTAGCTTTAAGATTACAGATATATTTTTGGCGGGAACCAATCAGCGTGTGTTGAGATTGGAGTTGCTATTCGCCACCAGACGGCACCGTTGTCGACGTATAAATATGCCACGTATAAATTGCTTGGCTCTGTAACTTGCATCGTAGTCGGCTGATGTAGCGCGTCGCGAGCGGATGCATGTTGATGATTTTTAGGGCTGCGGGTGCTCCGGTGTTGTACGCGGCATGCGTACGCCACAAATCACTAACTCAATTCAGTTTTCTGCCTACTGCCTACGCCTTAAGTACGATGACGTGATCATTTTGATCTTATATCCGTTATTAGGTAACCATCTATTACCTTACTAAATTTCATCAAAATCTGTTCAGCCGTTTAGACGTGAAAGAGCAAAAGTCCCAACAAAAACGACTAAAAATCACTAACTCAATTTAGTTATCTGCCTACTGCCTACCCCCTAAGAACGATGGCGTGATTATTTATAGCCTATGACCATTTCTAGGTTATCATCTATCACCATACCAAATTTCATCAAAATCCGTTCAGCCGTTTATCCGTGAAAGAGTAACAGACAGACAGACAGACAGACAGAGTTACTTTCGCATTTATAATATTAGTATGGATAAAAAAGACATATAAAATTAACGAGAATGAACGTAATTACTATGACGACTCGAGCCAAATTATTCCTCATAGGATATTAAGAAAGATAATAATATCCATAAGATCTTTATGACCTTTTGTTAATTAAAAAAATAATTAAGACGAGAGGCCCGTAGATAATAAGTTACGTTAGAGGGAGAGCCAGCAACGTATTTACTTTTGTCATTTTATAAGTCATGAAAATTTACAAACTAACTCTTTTATACCTGCAGAATAATAAAAAGTTCTTCTGGCAACCCTCCGCGACCGGCCGGCTGATTCTCTAAGAAACAGCGATGGCAAACTGACAGTTGTGATCGCAAAACTGACAGTTGTGATTGCTCGGTGCTGCAACAATCTATTGACTAAACGTCAAAAAGGGCTCTTACGGAATACCGATTTTCAATCTGACAGACGGTTTTTGCTCTTACGGAATACCCCTGCGGGGTTGCCCAGGTCTTTATTATTTTAGGGTTAATAAAACCTAATCCAAAATACTTAAAAAATCAAATATGCGGCTCGAATTGAGAACCTTCTTATCTTCTCCTTCTTTTTTTTCGGTTAAAAAAGCAAATGATTTTTTTGATGTAAATTTACGATAAAATGTAGTAAACTTACGTCAAATCCCATACATTTAATTTTTCGATTCAACTACCGCTTATGCCACTTGTTTAGAAAGCCTGGTGCTTTTTCCTTAAGAGACTTCCTAAAGAGTGAAGGAATAAAGAGAGTAGCTGTATTAATTGATTTATTGAGGAAATGGTACATGCTACGCATTATGAGTTTGTGTTTGTAGTGGTGGCCTGCCCCGACTTCTTATACTATTTTCAGTTCAACTTTTTTTCCATGCGGACCTTCTCCTGACAATAACAAACATGGCAAAAAAAAGAGTTAGCGAAATCGGTTCAGCTGTTCTCGAGATTTGCGCTTAGCAAGATTACAGATTATATGTCATTGATTGGAGTCTGAATAACTTATTATAATTAAAAATTAATATTGTTTTAATTAAATGCCCTTTTTCTTTACAGTCATGGCCCTACTTCTTCCTCTTCATGATATTAGAACATATAGTTCTAAGGTTAGAAGGGAAACCAGGCATCAGACTCAATGATGGCATCACGAGTATATCACATGGAATCTTTCAAGAGTGTGGAAGGTAAGCTTATTGAACAATTATCTAGCGAACATTGATATACAAAGACCCTAAGATACCCAATCAGCGTCTCAAAACTGTCCACATCAAGAGACCACTTAAATCTGTCGCCAATAATAGTAATAATAAAGACATTATTTCTCAAATTCAACCTTACACGCATGATATAAAGTTGAATTTGTAGTGTATTGTCTCAATATACTACTCGACCAAATGCGATGCTATTTGAAATAGACGCAATAATGCTTGACCCTCTAGACAAGTGGCATAAGCGATACTCGAATCGAAAAGTCAAAAAAGCAAATAGTATTTACGACATTATATCGTTGACTTACGCCAAATCCCATACTTTTATAATTGACTTTTCGATTCGACTACCGTTTATGCCACTTGTCTAGAGGGTCAAGCATTTTTGCGTCTATTTCAAATAGCATCGCGTTCGATCGAGTAGTGAATAGTAGTGTAGAGACACTATACTACAAATTCAACTTTATATCGGGTTAAGGTATTAAGGTTGAATTTGAAAAATAATGTCTTTATTATTACAATAACTATTGGCGACAGATTTAAGTGATTCTTTTATTGTATTTTGTGATTTTTGTATATCAATGATAGCGAACGCATACAGCTAATTGTCTTGAACCATAGGGCAATGCAGTCCAATTTATCTATTGAAATAATGTGCTCATACTCGTATGTTGGGCATTCTTAATCATTTTGTATTCTACTCAACCCGAATGTATGAATGTTTGATATTCCTTCACGCAAAAACGGCTAGACAAATTTTAATGAAGATTCTATGTTGGACTTCAATGAAGATTCTATGCTGTGTTGGTTATATAAGTATATATAACAAACAAATTAATAAATAAAATTAGAAAATAAAACATATTTGGAATTGGCAATACTTTAAGTGTCACTAGAAAAATATGTATAAGTAGATATTACAAAAAATACATAATAATGTAACCTCTATTTTACTCTACTTAAAGTAATTTCTATTAAGTTGGGCAGGGTAAGGATAGAAGCCAAATATTTTGGACAACAAAACTCCTTAAAGGGGAACGAGATTAAACAAATACATAGCTTATCTCATCTCAGCTAACTGGCAATCTGTCTCAGGATCTGTGCCTCGAAAATAACGATTTTATTATCATCTTAGATCATTTACATACATTGTGTCCCGAATAAGTCTTCTCGAGCGCTACAACATTTTCGCAAAACTTTCTTTTGATGTACTAATTATATCGCATTGTTAATCTCTAGACACATTTATCTGGGTCTGTATCTTAATTTTATTATAAATTTGAGGCCTAGAATTAATTAGTCATGAAAGCTAATTATTATCTATACTAATATTATAAAGCTGAAGAGTTTGTTTGTTTGGTTGAACGCGCTAATCTCAGAAAGTACTGGTTGATTAGAAAAACACTATTTTTGTTGAATAGGGCATTTATCCAGGAAGGCTATAGGCTATATAACATCACGCTATGATCAATAGGAGCGGAGCAGTAGTGAGATATGTTGCAAAAACGGGACAAATATTCCAAATTACCACGCGGACGAAGTCGCGGGCGACCCCTAGTAGATAGATAAACGCTGGATTACATTATTTTCTTTCTCAATTCGTACAAAATTTTAATCTAAACAATGGTCTTAATAGAGGTTTTCCTGTCCGCGCGTTAGCGCCACCTACCGGGTAATCCATTTAAACATACACAAATGAATTATCAAAATTGATCTAGCTGTTTTGGAGAAGTTTAGTGCTAGTGTTAGCTTGAAGTTGAAGAAAAATAATATTATTAAATAAGTAAAGGAGACGTTTTATTTCAGGCTATTATGGCGTGGAGCTGAATCTTACCTCTACACATGGATATATGTTAACTTTAGGCTCGTGGACCTACCGTGGAACCACGCTTTGACGTGGTATGCTGCGGCTTTAGGTGTTGATTTCTGTTACTATTGGATGCACAGAGCTTGTCATGGTAAGTTTATTCTCTTCTATTCATCATAAGCCTCTTGTTGTATTTCTCTCGTCTCTTGTTTCTTAATAACACTTATTATAATTTCTTACGTACACATTTAAGTAAAGGAGACTGTCTCGGACCTCGGTGGTCCAGTGGCCGCAGTATGCGCCTGCTGTGCACGGGGTTGTGGGTTCGATTCCCACACAGGATAAAACTTTGTGTGACCTACAAAGAATTGTTCTGTGTCTGGGTGTAATTCAATCAATTTATCAATCAATCCGCCTATCGCAGTCCACTCCTGGACATAGGCCTCTCCTAACACGCGCCACAGCACACGGTCCTCCGCCTTCCGCATCCAGTCCGTCCCAGCGACCTTTTTTAGGTCGTCGGTCCACCTAGCTGGGGGCCGCCCTACCTTACGCTTACCGAGTCGCGGTCTCCACTCTAGGACACGTCTGCTCCATCGGCCGTCGGTCCTTCTGCAGATGTGACCAGCCCATTGCCACTTCAGCTTGCTAAGTCTGCGAGCTATGTCGGTAACTTTGGTTCTTTGTCGGATTACCTCGTTGCGAATTTTATCCTTCAAAGAGACGCCAAGCATAGCTCGCTCCATAGCCCGCTGTGCGACTTTTAATTTGTGGACTAGTACGTCATAACAGGTAGGGCGCATTGGGTGTAATTTGTGTCCGTTAATTGTATGTTTGTAAAGTCCCCCGCGACACAGAGCTTGTTCATTAGTGCGGGAGTTGTCTTTAAAAAAAAAAAACAATTCGTTTTGCTCTTGACAGAGCGGTCGTGGTCACGATGATTGTTTAATGTGGATGATGCGGATGTAGCTCGCCTTACGATGCCTCGCCAATTATTTATGTGGGTGGACAGTCTGGTGCACTCATTAACAGGAATCCCCATCGACGACCCAATGAATGAAAATGATTCTACCACGGTATAAATAAGGCATATAACTATGAAAGAGCTTCTTAGACCGTAATCTACTTGGTAGACATTTCTTTTTCAATCTTTCTCAAAAATAATTAAAACATCTCTCCAAAAAGCGATTATATATGTAATTGTTTGTTAAGAGAAGTAGGGCAGAGTACTAGCGAGCAAGCCCGAATGGGAGTTGACCTCCGCCTCACAGAAATCCATAGCCAAATAACTACATAAAATGCAGTTGTGTTCCTGTATGTGAGGCAGGCCATATGCTTATTTGCCACCCAAGTATTATAAAAAAAAAATGCATAAGATTATTTCCATGCCATAGTCGCTTCAATCGACATATGTACAGATATTATACTAAGGCTCAAAATTGCAAAACCTTACTTTTAAATCAATGCCGCGTTGCTTCAAACATATGACTACATTGGAGACTCAATATTCTTAGTATCGTCTCAAAATGATATGAATCAGACAAAATTTGATTACGTACTGCTTGGAATTGCAATAAAGTTTTGTCTCGTGTGGGAATCGAACCCACAACCTTTGGCTTAGCAGTCAGGGTCACAAACCACTAGACCAACAGGCTGGTTTATATTACTATAATATTTTTTATTTTGACAGAGGTCCACATATTATGGGCTCAGCATCAAGTTCACCATACGTCAGAAGACTTCAATATGGGAGTCGGTATACGGCAGTCTGTTTTGCAAGGATGGTGTGGATTTGTAAGTATTAAAAACTTCAAATATTATTATTGCACGGGTGGTACTTTCCGAGGTCCCGTATTGTTGTCCATATCATATATTTTAATTCTGGGGGCTTACCATGACGTGTCAAAACGTTAAGACGTTCGACCTAGAGAGATAGAGCTAAATAGCTTGTATAGCTCCATCCCTCTTTCTCGTTAGAATCACTCGGTTGGAGTAAAACCCTGGAGTTTAAGAGACACATTGCGTATGGCTGAGATTATCCCAGCTCGTATGCCTAGATACTTTTTTGCTATTGTATTTGTATATAAAACATCCTTGCTTAATACAGATGGACATTATTTTAGTTTTCGTAAGGATACCGCTATTTTATTTTTAATTATTGTCTAGGTTACCCGCTGACAATGTAGCTGTCTAATGGTCAAAGAATTTTTTAAATCGGTCCCGTAGTTTTTGAGTTGCATTGTAACAAACAAACAAATAATCAAATCTCTCCTCTATTATGAGATTAGACAAGGCGTGTAGATTGGCAAGCTATTCATTCTTCATTTCTTTAAACCCAACATCAAAGTGACAACAGAATATAAAGGTCTTTGCATTCACATCTTATCTTTATTTCAACATACACTTTTTCAAGGAACCTAATGAAATAATCATGTGAACACCAATCCATCACTATTCCTGATGGTGTTAATGCGTATTCCATATTTATAAGAAAGCAACTAGCTGGAGGCAACCATATTGTTTTTATATCTTCTGAACTACCATCGTATCGCCATAAATATACATAAGGTATAGAAGCAAAACTTTTGATATTCGGCGCGTGATGTTGAATATATTATGGATCGTGGGATACATCGGTTTATGAGTAACTTTACCGACATCCGTGCGGTTGGGTATTTGTACAAATGGCTATGTTAGTCTGCAAGTTATTGGAGAAGCAGAATAACTTATTTATCTGACAGGGGTAATACTAGAAAGAGAAAAGTTATAAGGTTTTTAAAGGGTCGGGATCGTGATACCCTTGGTGTTGCAAGCGTCCATAGGCTACGGTAACTGCTTACCATTAGGCGGGCCGTATGCTTGTTTGCCAAAAAAAATTGTTTGTAACAAATAAACTCGAAAACTAATCGATTATTTTTAAACTCACTCACTTATATGGAAGTAATATAAGGTATATGTTTTTTAATTAAGCCTACAAAACTATCTAACGCTGAATTATATTTAAAGTTGTAATATTTATAACGTTGAGCAATTATGGTCTAGTTATTGTGTTTTATTTTATGCACTTGTATTTTGCGTTGCGATCCAGATCAAAACATCGTATTAATTATATGTAGTATTTTAAGATTGTGATGTATTTGAATAAATGGGCTCATAGCTTAGTTCAGGATCCTTATACTTTTGTAATAGCAGCAAGCAAAGTTAAGTTTGTCGCCGCTAGTTTGTAAATGTGATTAGAAAAACGGTCGTTTTCCTAAAATATGTTGAGTCTTGACAAGCTAGTAAAACCGATCCTCTTTTTTAAAAGATAACTCCCACACTATAGAACATGCTATATCACGGGGAACTTAACAAACATGCAATTTACGAACACAAAATTATACCCAGACTCGGAACAAACATTCATGAATCAAACAAAATTTTGTCCTATGTGGGAATCGAATCCACAACCTGACTAACTAGTTTCTCTTTTTTTTTTTTTTTTTTTTAAATACAACTCCCGCACGCTTTGTGTCGCGGAGGACTTTACAAACATACAATTAACGGACACAAATTACACCTAGACTCAGAACAACACTTTGTGGGTCACACATACTGCTGCCACTAGATCACCAAGGCAATTGAGCAACAGGCCAGTTCTTTAACATTATAATATCTAAAATAAATCACTTCTTTTTCTTTCTAGATCTTCTACCTTCCACTAGCGCTGGTGATTCCTCCTGCGCAGTTCGTGATGCACCATCAGTTTAGCTACCTCTACATGTTCTGGATCCACACCGAAGCTATTAAGAGCTTGGGACCTCTGGAGTACATCCTGAACACACCTAGTCATCATAGAGTTCATCATGGTATGTTTCTGAAATATGCAATTGAATTTAAGCCAAATAACTGCACAGCGATGTAGTTGTGTTCCTGTGAGTGAGTACAGGCAAGTAACTCTTTAGTAATCTGTGGTACAGGTCTCCAGCGGTCATTTAGGGATGCATTTTGAAAGAAACGTTATCCCATCTCAGGAATATTGCATCTTAAAGGCCTGGTGTAAAAAAATTGTCGTCCATAGGCTACGGTAACTGCTTGAAGTGTTTTCCAATCCCGAGGACTCCATACAAAACGGTATTACATTTTTTTGGTCGGCAATTCGCAAATGATACTTATGGTTTTTTTTTTTTAGGTTGGTCGAGTAATTTTTGAGATAATAAATTGTAATAAACAAGCAAAAAATCAAAGCTTTCCTTTTAATAAATAAGTTTAGATAAAATAATTTAAAAAAATAACCCAAACAATGAAGATAAAAGTAAAATAAAGCCGGAATTTAATAAGGAAAATGATACTTACTCGTAACTTAACATTCCGCAATCCTTTACATTTTGTGTATTTACATTAGAATGTATTCAGTGAACCGACCCTCTCATAAATACGAGTATGTCGTCGTTTCCGTCCTACTGTATTGTTGGTAATATATTTGTTTAGTTATTAACATTTGAGTTAATACATTGTGACTTGACACGTGGCTTTGTTCATTCTCCAGGAATATGTTATGTGCTTCTGTTTGCATTTCATTCTTTTTATCATCAATCAATCAGCCTATCGCAGTCCACTGCTGGACATAGGCCTCTCCTAACACGCGCCACAGCACACGGTTCTCCGCCTTCCGCATCCAGTCCGTCCCAGTGACCTATTTTAGGTCGTCGGTCCACCTAGCTGGGGGCCGCCCTACCTTACGCTTACTGAGTCGCGGTCTCCACTCTAGGACACGTCTGCTCCATTGGTCGTCGGTCCTTCTGCAGATCTTTTTATCATGCTTGACCTAAATTCTTTTTTTTATGTTGTTTGTTCTTCTTTCACGTAAAAGCTATTTTTTTTTAAAAACAACTCTCGCACTAGAGAACAATCTCTGTGTCGCGGGGGACTTTACAAACATACAATTAACGGTCACAAATTACACCCAGACTCAGAACAACACTTTGTGGGTCACACAAAGTTTTGTCCTGTGTGGAAATCGAACCCACAACCTCGTGCACAACAGGCGCATACTGCGGCCACTGGACCACCAAGGCAGTCAAAACGGATCTGGATGAAATTTGGCAAAGAGATAGATTATAGTCGGGAATAGCGAATAGGTTACTTTTAAATGCGATAACCGCGATACATCGCGATAAAATCCACGTGGAATTGCCGCGAGCAACAGCAAAAATATTTTGGGTTCTAAGTGTCTTGAAAAAGGTCATCCTTATTATTGTTTCGTAACAATTTTCCCCTACCGATGAAAAAATCTGTGATTCGTTCAGATTCTTGAGGATTTAATCAATTTGCGGAAAATGACGAAAGCGCGCAATTTTATATTTTAATGGAAAAGGTTTTCACTTAACAAGAGTATTGGATTTAGAAAATGGATGTGTAAATGATTTTATGACTTCGATATTAATGTCTGTTATAATAGGTGTATATAAGCAATTTATGGCTATGTTTAAAGGAAATTTGAATGAACGAGTTTTTAGGCATTGTTGTGTCCAGTCACAACAGCAAAAGAAAAGTCTCATTATATTTCCTAAGTAAATGTCAAAATGATTTTTTTTTTATAATGATACAAGTTTCCACCCGCGGCTACGCCTGCGTGTAAGATCCCTCAGGAACAGTATTTTTTCCGAGATATAGTTTATGTTCTATTCCAAACTATAATCTATGTCTGCGCCAAATTTCATCCCAATCCGTGAAGCTGTTCTGTCGTGATTGAGTAATAAACATCCCTATATCCACGCATTTCTTTTAATTTTAAATATTAAGAATATCTTTCTATCACCACCAGGAAGCAACAAATACTGCTTGGACGTGAACTATGGAGGAGTCCTCATCATTTGGGACAGACTCTTCGGCACCTTCAGACCTGAGACAGACAAAATCGAGATCGTCTATGGACTTATTTACAACCAACCGTCTTTCAACCCATTGTATTTGCAGGTAATTTTTATTTAGTAATTGCTAACTTTATACTAACCCTATAAGTTTATTTATTTATCTTTTTAGATTAGATTTTTTTTCGTAGAATAGTGCATTTTTCCAGAAAGGCTATAGGCTATATAACATCACGTTATGATCAATAGGAGCATTAGTGAGATATGCTGCGAAATCGGGGAAATGTACGTTCCAAATTACCACGCGGACGAAGTCGCGGGTGACCCCTAGTATCTTCATAAACAGAGAAACAGCTTTATTTCATTATATACGTACACATATTTCAATGTAGGAAACTCCCCAATCAAGTCCAATTAAGTAGTACAAGTTGAAACTTAAGTTTAACTTTCGCAAATACAACTTAGCACTTCCAACTGAAAGCTAGAATATTATCCCGTCACTATCAAACATTTAAAGCACTTAGAAATATCCCTACAGGCGATATGTTAACATCGTGCTTTTAGCACTAAGAGTTACCGCAATTGTGTATCTATTATTACCTATATTTTTCTGAAGTTTCAACAGAAAGAAATTCGCCGAATCTACGGGAACAATTCAGCGTTTATAATTATAATGTAGATGTTTGTTTGCCGAATAACTCCAGGATGGCTTAATTGAATCTGATTTGATTCTCAATTGAATCTCACTAGCATTTTTGTTAATAATTGCTATGCAGACGACAGCACCGGGGACACTTTTTACACAGGCCGCGCAAATATCCCTCGTTCCATTGTTGATGAAAGTCGCGAAAAACTTGTGTCTGAAATTAGTAGCACTCTTTCCAGAGTCTCTGATTGGGGACGACTAAATTTAGTCCAATTTAACCCCAGTAAGACACAAGTTTGCGCGTTCACCGCTAAGAAAGCCCCATTTGCTATGGCTCCACGATTCCAAGACACAGCCCTTACAATATCAAAGAGCATTGGGATCCTCGGCGTCGACATCTCCAGCGACGTACAGTTCCGACATCACTTGGAAGACAAGGCTAAGCTGGCATCTAGAAAGCTAGGTGTGCTCAACAGGGCAAAGTGGTACTTCACCGCGAGCAAAAGACTGCTGCTCTACAAAGCGCAAGTCCGGCCCCACATGGAGTACTGCTGCCACCTTTGGGCGGGAGCACCTGGATACCAGCTTGGACCCTTCGATTCAATCCAAAGACGCGCTGTGAGGATTGTTGACGATCCCAAGCTCACAGGCGGTATTGATCCACTAAGTCTAAGGAGAGACTTCGCCTCCTTGTGTGTGTTCTACCGCCTGTACAATGGGCTGTGTTCTGAGGAATTTTTAGAGATGATGCCCACTGCCAAATTTTATCAACGCACCTCTCGCCACCGACAGGGAGTTCATCCTCACATCCTTGCACCTCAAACTTGCCGTACCGTAAGATTCCAGAGGAATTTCTTACCACGTACGATTAGGCTGTGGAATGAGCTCCCTGCCGAGGTTCTCCCAAGAGACTATAGCATGGGGTTCTTCAAGAAAGGAGTTATAAGGTTTTTGAAAGGTCGGCAACGCGTGAGTGACACCCCTGGTGTTGCAAACGTCCATAGGCTACGGTAACTGCTTACCATCAGGCGGGCCTTATGCTTGTTTGCCACCTTGGTAGTATAAAAAAAAAAAAATATATTTGCAGACTACCAAAAATGCTACTGAGATTCGATTGAGAATCAATTCAGATTCAATTGAGCCATCCGTAAATTAGCAGAATTAGGGCCCAGTATTTGATCGGAACAGAGAACTTTTTTGTGTTGCAGTATTTTTTTTATTAGTCTCTTGAGATAATTTAATATTTTTTACTAAACACCAAATAAATATACAAATTAAAAACAATTCGCAAAATAAGTAGCTGTATAATAAAATTAGGCTAATATTCATCTCTTTATTAAATATTCTCTGATTAAGAATTCTAATAATATATTTCTGGAAACGAAATGAAACTAATTAAGTTTTCTTTCATGTTTTATTTAACGCAAAAAAAAAAAAAATATAATTTGTATGTTAAAGGCTCTGCAATTTATGAATTAATAAATTAATTCAAATAATGTTTATAGTTATTTTACCTACGTTACAAATTATTATTATAGAATAAAACAAAGCTACTTCGGTCTTCAGGACCATAGCGAGCAAACCCGACTGGGGAAGGACATAAGATCACAGCCAAATAACTATACACAGTGGTGTAGTTGTGTTCCTGTGTGTGAGTACAGATCTCCAGAGCTCATTTAGGAATGCGCTTGGAAAGAAACGTTTTCAATCCCAGAGATACTCCATCGTAAAGCCATGGTGTAAAAAAATGAGTCGGCAACACACAAGTTATGGTATTGCAAGCGTCTATAGGCTATGGAAACTGCTTAATATAAAATAGACTTGTTACAACAGATTATAATTACCTTTAATTTTGCTTTAGGTTTAACTTGAAAGGACCAATAATATTTCCTTCGTTACTAATGTTACATTTTTATACGTCATTGTAGATACTTATGTAAGCCCGGGTGATGTCAAATTTGGGCTCATATTGTGCCTTGTGGCACGCCTTTATTATTCTAATTTATCATTTTTTACTTTATAGACGCAATTAGGTTAATAACAATTATGTTTATTGCATAATGAATGCGTCAGTTATCAATTTTAATAGCTTTTTTATTACCTTGTTTCTGTTATTTGTAAATTGATATTTATTTTTATTTGTTTTCATTTGAAAAGTTTTTTGAAGATTTCCCAACAAAAATAATCAACACAATACCTAATATTTCAGTTACGAGAATTTGCTAAAATGAATACGAAGCTCCTAAAATTTAATAAAACTTTTTCAACAATGCGTCCCAAATATTTATCGTTCGGTTTGATCGTGCCCAGCAGTGGGACGTTTATGGGTTGAGATGTATGTATGTTGATCGATAAATAATGTCGTCTAAGGAATTCACCAATAATATCCTCACCATTCCCCTCATTCTTTTGAAACGGTGGAAACATTGCCTCTTGGTTAGTGACCCTGATTGCTACGGAAGAGGTCGTGGATTCAATTCCTAATTTTATAATGAACGTAATAATTTCACAGGCATTCTACAACAACTACGTGATGGAGAAATTCCGTAGGATGAACACATGGGGTGACAAAGCTCGTGCTATTGTATGGGGTCCAAGCTGGGAGCCAGGTTCTCCAAGACTTGGTGACGAAGACGAAAAGGTAGATGTAAGTATACTTGGCATGTTGCTTGATTTATATTATTGGGTACCTAAATTTTATATGGGTAAAAGACCTTAACCTTAATGGTTAGTAGCCAAACTAGTGATGCAATTGTTCAGATCGCTCATGTATACCTTTGTCGTGATCTAACGGCAGCTGGAACCGACTTTAACATGCCTTCCGAAGTGCGGAGACGCTCTTGTGAAATACCATTATGCGGTTACCCATCCACGGGGTAACCGCGCCCCCGGTAGCTTAATCCGCTGATTTAAGAGTGGTAGGGCACCATACTAGCGAGCAAGCTCGACTGGGAAAGGACCTCCACCTTACAGAAGTCCACAGCCAAATAACGCAGTGGTGTAACATTGCTGCTTAGCTTGGCTGCTTAACATCAGGCGGGCCGTATGCTTAATTGTTTGCCACTCAAGTAGTATAAATAAATACGTTTACGGATTAGTTACATAACAAAATGGTCACCGACACAAAAACATAAAATCCTAGATTATAAACCTTTGATAAATAAAATTCTAAGTTAAATACCAAAGTGTTAATGCAAGAAACTTTGAAATTTCTTGTCAAAGATAAGGCGGTACTATGCGCACAAGTTCTTTGTCGGGGCGTTATAATCGAATCAACTGCTGAGATATCCGATACCCATTTAAAATTTAAATTTTACTTTAAGTTTTAATTTAAATTGAACTATTTAAATTCTATTGCATGTGTATTTTCAAAATTGGTAAAAGATAAAGGTGGCTGAATGTTCTTTATGTCAGTTTGATATTTTCAAGATTAGAATTGACATATTTTTTTAAAATATATTTGAAAGAACGATAGTCAACTTTTATTTTCATTCATACTTCAATTTTTTTGGAGAGTTTTGTTCGTTAACTTATCTCTGCTTCACAAGAATCTGCTTAAAAAGTATCCTAGCATACGATATACGAATTATTTATGCATGGTTCAGTGTCGGTTCACATGTTAAAGTCTGTGATAAAATTAAAATTAAAATTTCACTGTTACGTTCCCAACTTTTGTTTTATAAGTGGTCGATGTAAATTCCGCTCACAGAAATTGTTTGCGATTATCTGGAAAATTATAAATGGAAAATGAGTTTTGAAATCCAGTTTCGTAAATGCGTGGATTTTATTATTGTTGCTCTTGTTCTTTTCAGAATATATTTGAAACTAAGTGGGTTTATAATTATATTAATTTAACTTTCACCAAAAATTCAAAAAATTCAAAAATCTTTATTTTCAAAAGAAAAAATTAATAGTAACACATAGATTGCTAGCAGAATACTAATAATAATAGAAATATAGTGTTTTGGGTTACGCTATGAAAGCTATAGGATATCTTAAGTCGAAGAATTGGTTTAGTTCCCTCTATTGAAATTTCTGTTCAGTTCAGTTCTATGTATTCATTTTTATGACTGCTCGGTTGGTTCCGTGGCTTAAGAATTTACCTCGTCATTTACCTTTCCGCGGCGTGTTGTGCATTCGATGCGAAAAGGGGCTACTGCGAGAGTCGTCAAAAAAAGTCAGTTCTATTCTATTATGTTCTTCTTTTTTTTTTTCTTTTTTTAAAGACAACTCCCGCACTAGAGAACTAGCTCTGTGTTGCGGGGGACTTTACAATCATACAATTAACGGACATAAATTACACTCAGACTCAGAACAATTCTTTGTGGGTCACACAAAGTTTTGTCCTGTGTGGGAATCGAACCCACAACCTCGTGCACAGAGCAGGCGCATACTGCGGCCACTGGACCACCGAGGCAGTCAAATTGATTCTCAATTTCTGCTCTATTTCTGTTCAGTCAATTAATTTAATTAAAGACACGTTATATTTAAACGTACCTAGTATACCAGTAGAAACGTAACAATGGGGGAAGCTTCTAGGAATTCGTGACTAAAGAGGTATTCATATTCTTTATTCAATTTACAGGTGGAAAACAGAGAAAAGTTTGACGTTCACCTGCCAACGTGGTGCAACCTCTACCTTGTGGCGCATTACACTATTGTGCTGTATGGCTTCTTTGAACTAGCGTCTAAACATATGGTAAGTAATTTAACAGATTTACTAGATATTGGTCGTCGTTTGATCTTGTTGGAGGTCTACCCACAAAAAAGGTCTGTGAGGATGGATGTATTATGGATGTTTGTTATTCTTTCACGTAAAAACTATTGAACGGATCCGGATAAAATTTGGCTAAGAGATAATAGTCAGTAATAGAAAATAGGCTTAGACTTTTTATCGCGTTAACCGACATCCACGCAGGTGGAGCCGCGGGCAACAGCTAGTTTTACATAAATAAAGCTACTATCGTTTACTATATATCTAAAAGTGAATAATGACTGTCTCGCTAACTTTGAATACCCCACGAAAACTTACAAACATGAAATTTGGCAAGCCACCACTAATAAAGTGCTCTATCGATCGCCGAGGGTGTGATATGAAGGACCTTTATTTTCAATGAGGACAAAGATAACGGAACCTACCCTTGTTATATTGGAGTTATTCGTTCATACCCAAATAAAACCCCTGGGATTGATTGTGATAAGTTTACTCATGTTTCTGTCCCTTTCGGGTGTATGACTTCTGAGGCTTTTCCTTTGATAACAATAGATTCCTGCGTGTTAAACATGTCATGCTGTTTGAACATAAATTCTATGGTGGTAACTTTGTCTCTTAAAATAAAAATACGGTGCCTAATGTAGACAAAAATAATAAATGAATATTATTTTCGCAAAGCGGAGCGCCTACCATCTTTAGGTTGGTAGTGCCCGAGGTATTCCTCGAATCGCTACCATTTTGAAGCGCACCTAATGAGGCGCTCCTTTTTTATTCCTTGGAGCGCATCTTTTAGGAGCGCTCCCGATTGAAATTAAAAATATTAAAATTTTATTCCTCCTAAAAGGTGCGCTCCGAGTAATAAAAAAGGAGCGCCCCATTAGGTGCGCTTCAAAATGGTAGCGCTTCGAGGAATACCTCTAGAGCCCGACATAGCTATAGGGATGGTTTACCTAAGGTCGCAAAAGATTATAATCCCAGGACTTTTTGAAGATTTGACTCTTAGCTTTAATGCACCACAAAGCTATAAGATATATTTTCTTTAAGGTAAATATAGACTAGATCTTTTTTTCGAGCATTACTGTGTAATGTAACGTTTTTACGAATGGTACAATACAGGTAAAAGCTCAGTTTCCAAAGCATTTCCATGTAATGTAACGTTCCTGCGAATGCTCGGCGTAATTCTCACAGCGAGTGTGCATTTATTTCGTTATACCGCGTTCATTCTTCCTTGAAATGTCGGACCTACAAGGCTCGACAAAATGTTACACCAAAACGCTCGTTGGTTTGTACAATTATTATTGTAACAAAACGGCAAGCGTGCTCAACGTCTGGTTCGTGAAAGGTGATACACTAGAACATATCATAGAGCGGCTCGTTGTTTTGTTACAAGTAAATGCTCTAGTCTATACTCACCTTCAGATACTTTTAATATAAATTTATTATTCTGATAACAGTGTATCATGAACAAAAATACAATCTCCGTTTTATTATTGTTATTCTTCTTCTTCCTCGCCATATCCCGCTACACGGGGTCGGCTTTCTTAATCAGACGGCGCCACTTCTGCCGGTTACTTGTATCGTCCACTGTAAGGGACATACTCTTCATGTCCTTTTGGACAGTCGTTAGCCATGTCACTAAGGGTCTTCCTTTTTGTCGTTTTCGTGTTGCTGTACAGGATAGGCACTTTTTTACTACGTAATCGTCAGGGCGTCTCATCACGTGTCCGTACCATCTCAGTCTTGCTTCTATTACTTTTCGTTTTATTATTTTTATTGACTTTATTTATTTTATTTGTATAAATAAAACATAAATATTTTGATATAATATTCTGGTCTAATATTAGACCAAGAGAAATAATTTATATGAGTCTCATACAATAATACTGTAAGACTGTGGGTATCAAAATATCTCAATGATAAAATTATACTTAAGTGTAAAAGTAAAAGCATGTACACTTTTTCCTGTTACAAAATCTTTTATTCATCTCTGTAAGTGATACCCGGTGTATCCTTTCAATCTAAAAGATTATACTTAAAGAGAAGAAAATCCTATTTTGAAGCCTTTTGCAATTTATTCTTAATATTTAAGTGGGCGTAAATCGTTAAATTGGTTGTCACCATACTTCACACCAAAAAGTCTCCATGCTAAGCTTAAACATCGTGAAACAGTACGGTCATCAAATTTTCAGTATGAGCGAGTGAGACAATACTAGATATATTTAGTATTTCAGATTTTAAAAACAAATGCAACTGTATTTTGACGCGATAGACCGATATTAAAGTAGTTAGTTTTTTAACAATGCAGTAAATAATGCGTGCGTCCCATGATTATGATATTTGTCTCTTTCTTATTAATCAATTTTATTTTGATATCTCTTCCACGCACGTGGAAAAGTAAAAACTTGACAGCACGTGTGACCATAGTTACGGCCTCTTCATTTACCACTTCACAGCGTGTTTGATATACTCGGCGTCCAAGACAGATCAAAATAATATGTGATCAGCGAATGATTGTCTCAAGTCTGGATTATTTTTATTTGCGATATTTCTATATCTATTAGTAAAGTCTCCCTCAAAACAGGGACAAAAGAGCTTAAGTATAACTTCATTGTTTCTTTAGGTGCTAAGATTTTTAACTTATTACAATAACTTCAAATGCACCTACTTTGTATTTTTCTGCATCACCTTTAATGGTAGACTGGTAGAGAATACCTTTGGTATTAAGTCTGCCTATGTGCCTTTTGTATGTTAAGTTTTTAAAAATAAATAAACTACATATGTCACAGCTACCTTCATCTTAAGATAATAATTTGTGAAGCGTCAAGTTAACACCTTTCCTTTCAAAATTAACGACCTGCCTTGGTACTTTTGACCCTTGAAGGTTATAGCCCCTTTACTTCAACATCCTGAAATTTCAGAGCTATAAATACATTTTCATGCGTACCCTTGTTATAACTCCGTAACAAAATATTTTTTACCTTGATTTTAAGGGATGAAAACATACTGTTAGTAACTTTTGTTTTATACTAACTTGAGTGGCAAACAAGCATACGGCTTGATGGTAAGCAGTTACCGTAGCCTATGGATGCTTGCAAGATCAGAAGTATAATTTGCGTGTTTCTGAGCAATTTTTTACACCAGAGCTTTTAGGTGGAGTATCCCTGGGAAATAAGAAATAGGAAAACTTTTCATTTAAAACGCATCTCTAAATGAGAGCTGAAAACCTGTACTTATACACAGACAGAAACTGCACCATTGATTGTAGTTGTTTGGCTGTGGTCTTCTGTCAGGTAGAGATCCTTCCACTGTCGAGCTTGCTCGCTAGTATGGTACCCTACCTTTCTTAAAACTTTAGACTTTAAAACTCCTAAAGTTTTCGAGAGATAGAGAAACATATTAGCGAGCAAACTTGACTTGGAAATGGCTTATAGTAAACCATAGGCTTATAACTACACAGTGGTTTAGTGAGTATGTTACAGTGTACAGGTTTCCAGTGCTCATTTAGAAATGCGGTTTTGCATAACCAAGCCTTGTTAGATTTTTTGGGTTTGGCAACACTGATACCGTATGCTTCTTTGCCACATAAGAAGTCTAAAAACTATACTATAAAAAATACCACTATTTATATCAGGATTTTAAAAGTTTGTGTATGGTAGTGAATTTAGGAGAACTATCTACTAAATTCCTTTCACAATAAGAGTCAACGTCTGCAACAGTAGCTCGTGTGTTTTATATTTTACATATTTTATTCGAGTTAAGCCTAATTGCTGGAGGCAAGGCACCTTCTTCACATACAAAAACACGTTCGGTTTGCCACGTCACGTCACTTTCGCTATGATATATTTGTGGTAACCAATTAAATGTTAGCGGTGACTGATCTAGAAATAATTCATTATTATTTCTGGCCCTTTGGTGGTTAAAGACCGTGACTAGTAAGCCAAAGGTCGTGGATTCAATTTCCACGTGGGACAAAACTTTGTGTGATTTATAAAGACTTGTTACGAGTCTAGATGTAATTTTTGTCCGTTAATTGTAAGTTTCTATAGTCCCCTGCGACATTGAGGAATTGTTCCCTAGCAGGAGTCGTCTTTTGAAAAAAGAAACAGAACTAGGTTTTCATTTTACTTAAGAAATTTTTTATCAAACCATCACAATTTTTGCTCTCTATTACAAAAAGCCTGCTCAGAACACAATTCATAATAAAAACTTATTATTATAATAAACTATAGCAGCTATAATAGTTTATCAGCACAACATTTACTTATTATGATTTGTCGTTTTCACTGAATAGACAAATCAATCATGACATTGTAAATAACGCTGAAGTAAACGATAAAAGCAGAGCACTTAAAATGGAGTTATGAGGTTTTTACAGGGTCGGCACACGCGAGTTATACCCCTGGTGTTGAAAGCGTCCATAGGCTGCGGTAACTGCTTAACATCAATCGGGACGTATCTTTTTTTTTTAAGACAACTCCCGCACTAGAGAACAATCTCTGTGTCGCGGGGGACTTTACAAACATACAATTAACTGACACAAATTACACCCAGACTCAAAACAACTCTTTGTGGGTCACACAAAGTTTTGTCCTGTGTGGGAATCGAACCCACAACCTCGTGCACTGCAGGCGCATACTGCAACCATTGGACCACCAAGCCTTGTATGCCTATAAAAACATTAATTGAAATAGATGACAGCTTTCAACACTTATATAAATAACTTTCCTTTTATGTGTCGTCTCTTTGTATGAACGATCATAGTAACTAATATTAAATCAGAACTGAAATTCGATTAAATAATAAATGACATACTTATTTCCAATCAAACCAAACATTTTTAAGGCAATCCTCTCACTAAGGCGTAAGCCACAGGGATTATTCGTCTGTGAAAAGGTATAACCTAAGTGGTAAAAAATTACAACATTTACATTTTCTTTTAGAATAAATTTAAAATTAAAGAATTGTTCGATGAATTCTTTAAAAATGTTACAAATGTTACAGCCATTTAGTAGATTGAACAGCCTGAAGCGAGTTTTGAATTAAAATAATCCATCAAGTTCTAATAAAGAAAAAAGTTCAAGTCGTTTTTGCAAAGGTCGCCACAATAACAAACTTGAATGACGCCTGTTTAATTAGTGAGGATTGTGTTAATAACCTTAGCAACACCCACAGAGATGAAACTTAAAATAATTGTAAGATCTAATTCTAATTTCTAATTGGAAGAACATTATTAACATAATTATATAATTCTATACTTATATCTATGCTAATATTATGAAGAGAAAACATTTTTTCTATGATTATTTTTTCTTATGTAAGTACACCAAGTTTGTAACATATACAATTACTAACAACTGCATCTTAACTTTAATTCCTTAAGGAGAGTGCCTGGAGATTTGTAACACAGGTTTCGAACCCAGTACAAACTCCAGCTCTTGTTAAGGTCCAAGATTATGCGGTTCCTAATTTATTTAATGTTAAATTACAAACCCATTTACCTTAACGAGAGGAATAAAAAAAAATATTTTGTTTTATTTTACTAAGAAACAAACAGTTATTTAAAATACAATGGTTTTTATGAACTATCTTAATCTATAACTAGACCTATAGTTTCCTTAATTGATACTATGGATATTTGTATACTTAAAGTTAATGGTTACAGTTATAATTACCTATATTATATTACTATTGACGGTTAAATTGGTATATACGTTACTTGAAAGCTTTTTTTATTTTAGGGAACATGAAAATATATCTATGTCTGCAAATTTTTCGGAATTGTTATAAAGTTTGCATGCACGCTTTGTGAACATACCTATTTTTCATCCACTTCAAAAAGCTACTTTCAGCGAGTAACATAGGCCTTTTGAAAAGATTCGATTATTTTGTTTGTTTGTTACGATTTAACTCTAATTCTATTTGACCGATTTTAAAAATTCTTTGACCATTAGAAAGCTACATTATCAGCGGGTAATATAGGCTATATTTTATTGAAAAAAAATCCGGGATCTCTTCGAAAACTAAATAACTTTCGACCCGTGCGAAGCCGGGACGTGATGTCATAAATGTTTATTATACTGTTTTACCGTGCCAAGTTTTATAGGTACAATTTATAAAAGCAGTTTATTTCTACATCATTTCTCTCGTAAAACGAAACCTTATAAACAACCTTATAAATTAATTTAAAAGCCGATTACTGCTTAATACTAACATGAATACGATAGCAGATAAGAAATATATTATTATACCAGCTGTTGCCCGCGGCTCCGCCCGCATGGATGTCGGTTATCGCTTCAAAAATGCCTATGTGTTATTCCAGACCATAATCTATCTCTGTGCCAAATTTCGTCTAGATCCGTTCAGTAGTTTTTACGTGAAAGAGATACAAACATCCGGATGGATGTTTGTATCTCTTTCACGTAAAAGATTTTGATAAAGTTTGTGAATTTTGATAAAGTTTGTGAGGATATCCATCCTCACAAACTTTCACATTTATAATATTAGTAAGGATTATGCTGAACTAAGAGTAATTTTGGATTAGTTCTATATACTATAAGCCACTAAATCTAGCTAGTTTTTAAAAGTAATATTGTAATTCACACACAGCCATTTGATCCCAAACTAGGCATGGCCTGTACTATACTATCTATAATATAAAAATGAGCCGAACCTACTTATATATATCTAAATACATACATGTATTAATTAGATGAATTATACCTAAATCTAAGAACACTTTCTATCAAAGGTGACTTTCGAGATAAATAAAAATAAATCAAAGTCGGTTCTTCTACAATGTCTCAGTCAGGCGGTCTACTTTAAAGTATTTGTTTGATCTCCAACCACAGCTTTGTCTTAAAGCTCATTTATCTTCAGATTGACTTTAAAGTACCTATTAAGATATAAGATATACAACGTTTAGTTGCTATTAGAATAGAATATGACTAAAGGATATCCAGTAAAATTTTACGATATTTATCTGAGCAGCTTAAAATATGATTGGTGGTACTAAACTTCAGAATCGTTTCGTTTTATGAATTTAGTAAATTCTCATCATATTTGTGCCTTGGTTGATATATGTTTATGATTTATTGATCACCATCTTAGCTGAATGACGCCCACTACTGGACTATCTGATTTAGTTACGACTTTTTGTTATAATATTCTGTATCATCAATGTACTTGGTGTACAATAAAGAGTTTTCTATCTATTTATCTATATAACTTACCGTGATCTCACTAAGGCCTGATCAGAGAATCAGCGCTGCAGTATGAAATGCCGCAGCACAGAGCTAATATTAGGATCATTTCTGCCATCACACAGGATATTTTTTGTGTTTTTATTATCTGTCTATTTTTTGTCTTCTATCTGTGATCATGTGTATGTTCGAATAATGATTTTCTTTTGTTCTTTCTTATATCTCTTTCTTTTTTCATCAATATGCTGAGGATAACTTTGGGGGTGGCCCAAGGAATCGTTGTCAAAAGTATCCGTTAGTAGATTCATCTAAATTGTTAATTCGTCTTCTAATCGAATGGTTAAAGCCAACCTGATGATAGACTTATGATGATTGTATATTAGGCTTCTGTCCTGATCTAACGTCTCTTACCAGTCGGAATAACTTACCCTGTTTGAAGGACAGAGATAATCAGATGAAACGCTATACGATCATTATAGAGTAACCGCGCCCTCGGTATCTTAACCCGCTGATCGTTTACTGATTAGCGGGTGCACCCGACTATGAGAACCTATTTTTTTTTATTAAATAAAATGTCTTTTTGTTTCAGGGCATGACTCCTATCTCCGTGTTAATCTTTGTCCTATACATCATTGCTTCCTTGACTATCATTGGAATGCTCTTCGACAACTCAAAATACGCTGCCATTCTAGAAGTACTGAGGTGTTCAGCTCTCGCTTTCCTCACCAGGAGTGTGGCTGTTTCCAGCCCAGGTCTCGCCACTGGCCTACAAATATTTTACGTGGCCTCTGCTATGTTCTGGTGCCTAAATATCTTGAAGTTCTTAGAAATCAAGAAGACAAGGAAAGTTGATTAAGTGAATCCTAGTGTTATACATTTTGACGACTGATATTGAATTTTACGTGTTTTGATCTAAATGGACAGTGGATTTACTACTATTTGGACGAGTTTTCACATCGCATTGCGAAATATTAGTTGGGAATAGTTTAGAAATTGCTTATCATTCATTGGAAACTAGTCTTTAGATTTGAAGATTTGTCGTGACCAAAGGTGGTGAAGCACTTCTACAACTATTGCCAACACATATCGCTATGTTAAAGTGTAAGGAGGTTTTGATATTGGCCTATTCAAGTGCCATACATATATTAGTGGTTGAACTTAGGCAATAAGCAGTAGGAATAAAGCCAATGTTTGCCTTAACATTTGTAATACTGTTGTCATATTGTATCAGATAAGCTGTTCTGTGTAAATGTTGAATGAGGGAAATAAATGAAAGTTTGAATAATGATACGTTCTGATTTCGATTATAAGTAAAAATCAATTGTTGGGTTTTGTGTCATCTGACTGCTCAATAAATTATATATGTCGTGAACGGACTTGCAATATCAAATCTCTTGAAATAAATCAATTCAAATTTTGTTGAATTTATGTTTTTCATACATTTATGAAAATGAAAATATTTTTCTTTGTCTATGTATAAATTTAAAATCAACCACTAAGTTAACTCCTTTGAGACATTTTTTGATATATAAAAAATAATGGAAACTAATTCAATTTGATTTTTAATGACAACAGAGTTAAATAAAAAGAAAATGAATGTCGTTTTCAATTACATTTTTCTACTCAGCCTTGTTAAACTAAAATTTTCTAAATAAAATATTTTATATTTAATAAAAATAAGAACCATGTATAAGATTGAGTTTCAACCGTGTTGAAAAACGGATGTTTTTGAAAATAATTTAAAAATGTTGTATTCACATTTTGTACATTTTTATCATAATAATTAAGTAGGTATATAATTTATATAAAACTCACTCTTTATATTTAAAAAGAACACCAAATAATTAGAATAGCTAATTATAGTGAAATTATTTTTAACATTATTTTTACAACTGATTTAATTATGATTTGTTGTTATAAATTATTTGTAGTCGCCATAGCATTTTAATAGTTATAATTACGAGTATATTCTTGATATGTTTGTAACGGCTATTAATAATTTATTTGTTACGAATTTAAATAAAATAATTTGAAAATAAATATTTTGTATTTTATTAAACACATCACACATGTATTTATTTTGATAATATCTTACACTAAAGTAAAATACATTATTTTTCTCAGATGAATACCTCGTTGACGTTTATTTTCTTTCTTTTTTTCCATTTATTACACATATTAAATACAATAGTTACAGAAAATGCTATTGTAGCATTACGAAAACCACAGAGGTTTGTAATGAATGCTACTTTGAACAAACTTCGACATTAACATAATATTTTGTAATCTAATACATTTTATAATATAATTTACACAAAGTTAGGTACATTAATTGTTATCACATGTAATCAAATTCTGTACTTGTTACTGTAACCTTTTTTTTGTATTTTACTTCTATTCTAGAAATGTCATCCACAATTTCTAATCCCAGTATTATTGGTCTAACAGCCCTAAGAGTCTGTTAGGTCATATTATTACATGTCATTATTACAAATTCTTATGTAACAAAGCTCTCGTATCCAAAATATTAGAATATAGTCGTTATCACGACAGAGGCTTTAAATATGGGCGATCTCAATAACTCTGTCAACAGGTTAACCACTAATCAAACGATAAGAAGAAGAAGAACGCTATAAAAGTGATTTAAGCCTGCCGCTGTTATAGCTCAGACAAAGCTTAATCCCAAGAAATGTACAATTGTCCTTATTTCATCCAATTTGCTTTTGTATAAAAGTAACGCAGTTATAGTTAGAATTTGCATTTAAAGTGATACAAACAAGTAAATTGGAAAATAAGCGTGGACGTGTGATATTGTAGTTAAGGTATCCATCGTAGTCCACCTCTCTTACAATTTATTATTTGATTCCCACCCCGTAAAATGAGTTTTGTTTGACCCACAGATAGTTATAGCTTACTATGAGACAACAAGTTTACCTTATGTGTATTCTTCTAGCCGGTAGCGTACTCCGCGACACGGTTCTATTTCCTACTTCTTGATAAAGAAAAAAAAAGTTGGTTTTGGGTCGGACTAAAAATAGATATTATATTTTTGTCGAAAAATTTACAAAATGGTATGCGTTCAAACCGTTAGTTTCACGCCTGATCTCATACCGGCTGAGTCAGATTATTGAAGAGAGTGAAAGAATAAGGAGTGTAATTGTATTTGCGCACACACTTGGGCAATATCTCCCCGCTAATAGTCTCCGTTAAGATAACTTGCCATAAATGGAATTTGGTAAGGAGTATCCACCATACCGAATTCCATTAATATTATTAATTATTTTACATACAATTTTCTTTAGTAGAGAGTTAAGGCAATTAATTTTAAAATAATTATTACATTTCTAACAGCGATCTGATGAAATCTCGTAGCACTACTACAAACTCTCTACGAGTTAAAAGTTTAACGTAAAACAAATTAAATGTCGTAGCAGTTGTTATGAGCGTAGCACTTAAAAGCTCCGGGCGCTATTTCCTCTGTAATTAGTAAAATTTAACTAAACCTATGAGTAGATGTTGGTAAATTCTACTAGGTATATCAATATTGTTAGTATAGATAAGTGTGGGAGCGATGTCAAGGAGCTCTTCAATGATTTCATTCAAAAATTTTGATAGAATAATATATTGAGTTTAAAAAAAATACATAAGTTAAGTAAATGTAATAGGAACTTAAATTAATGTCCGTTCCCACCGAAGTTAGGTAAAGAAAAGGCCCCGACAATACTAAGTAGCGCTGGATGTGCGGTGTCGTAATCGGAGCGGCCACGTTTGTCGGCCCGATGTATAATGGAGTGCTGGGCTTGCAGAATAGCATCGTAACAGTATGTAAATGTATTATGTATTTGATACTGTCAAAAAGATATGGCATCTCTTAACTTCTAAACATACTATAAATATTGAATAAGTATTTATCTGAACCGTGTATTCAAATAATCAACATACGACATTACAAACGCAGTCTTTTGTTGACATACTATCGCAAACATTGCTAACAGAAACATTTATTTATTTGGTTTTCATCGTGTACTGTACCTAATTGTATTTACTTTTCATATTGCTCTCTGAAACGTTTGCTACATAATAAACAAGAATCCGCCCGCGATTTCGGTTGCGCGTGAAATCTCACGAGTAAAGTGATTTTTTAGGGTTCTTCTATCGGGTACGATAAATAAAATAAATTGTACAAGCCCAGAATTTTGTCACCTCTATGGCGTTATCAGTTTTCGCGATATTTTTTCTTATGATATTTACATGAATAGTTATTATAATAAAAGTAACTTAGCCTAAACTATTTCCATCTCAGCCATAAGACGTCTACTGCTGGACATAAGCCTGCCCCAAGGTCCTCCACATCGTTCGGTCCTGAGCTGACCTTGTCCATCGGTTGCCCGTGACTTTTACCAAGTCGTCGGTATTTATATGTTACTAAAACTATTGACAAACATATAAATAAAATATCTGATTGATGTCGCAGTTTTTAGGAAAGGTGCCAAAAGACTGGCCACATTGCCTCACTGGATCGCAAGGCTAGTCGCCTGAAGGGTAGCTAGTCTTTTTTTTACTGCTTGGGTGGCAAACAAGCATACGCCTGATGTTAAGCAGTTACCGTAGCCTATGGAAGTTTGCAATACCAGAGGTATTAAAGCTAAATAAGCTGTCTTCGTCAAGCTGGTTTAATTTGACAATATTTCCGATGTACTAACCTGTGAAGAAAGTAAATTGCTGAAAATAACCTATAATAACTAATAACTTTATTTGCATTAACAATGTATGGCTTGTGTGTGTATGTGTGAGTTTAGTGAGTGTGTGTGTGTATTATATTTAATTATTATATTGTATTGTATTGTTCTTATATTGTGTGACCTATGTGCTATTCCAGACTATCTATCCTGTGCCAAATTTTATCCCAAACCTGTTCAGCCGTTTTTTTTTTTTGTGAGACAACTCGAGCACTAGGGAACAAGCCCTGTGTCACAGGGTACTTTACAAACATACAATTCACGGATACGAATTACACCCAGACTTGGAACAAACATTCATGAATTACACAAAACATTTAAGAGAGGAAGGGCACTTTACAAGCTAGCAAGCCCGACTGGGGAAAGACCTCCGCCAAATTACTACACAAAGTGATATACATAGTTGTGTTCCTGTATGGGAGTATAGGTTTCCAGCGCTCATTTAAAGATGCTTTTTTAACAAAAAAAAATCCCATCCCAGGCTCCAATACAAAACCCTGGTGTTAATATAATATATTTAGGTTGGCAACACGCAAATAGTACCTTTGGTATTGCAAGCATCCAATCTACGGTAGCTGCTTACAATCAGGCGGGCCGTATGCTTGTTTGCCACCTAACTAGTATAATAAATCCATTTTTTTGTACCGTGTGGGAATCGAACCCACGACCTTCGGCTAAGCAGTCACTAACCACTAGACCACCAGGCCAGTCAAGTTTTGGACTGATTCAGTAACAAACATCGATACAACCATTTAAACATTAGCATTAATAATATTAGTATAGATGCTAGCTGTGGACCGCGGTTTTGTCGGTGTTAAGTTTGGATTTCGTCCCGAGTCAGGTTTATTGTTACTGTCATCTTCCTCTCGGGTCGTAGCGTGATGGTAGCCTATACTTTTGACTGACCTGAGCCTCTAGACAAGTGGCATAAGCGATAGTCGAATCGAAAAGTCAAAAAAGAAAATGTATGGGATTTGACGTAAGTTTACGACATTAAATCGTAGACTCACGTCAAATTCCATAAATTTTATTTTTTGACTTTTCGATTCGACTGTCGCTTATGCCACTTGTCTAGAGGCTCTGTTGGTATAGTGGTTAATGACCTTGACTGCTAAGTCGGAGGTCGTGGGTTCGATTCTCACACGGGACAATCAAAATTTAACCGATTTTTATATTAATCGATTGTCACTTGACTGGCAGTTTCAGTGATTAGCGAGTACACACAAACAAAATACATGTTTGTCTGACAAACAAACAAACTGCCGCTTTATAATATTAGTTTATATATAAATAACGCAATATGTAGTTATATACTGTTTATTGTTGGTATTTGAGAATAATGTGTACTCAGCGATATTGTTCGTGAACTTCGGTTAGCTTTAGGGCTCGTTGTATTTATTAAATAACTTAGCTTTTACTGTGGCTTTTGTCATGTAATTTTAATTTTCTTTTAGATATGAGTGAAGTTTATAATGGCAAGGATGCCTGTGACATTCACTGGTAGGTGAATAGCTTCATTCAAGGTAGGGTCCAGTGGAATTTTTTTTTTAGTTACCAGAAGAGTAATGCGAAAGTAAAGAGTAATACAACGAATGACAGGGACGATGGAAGGACTTAAGACCACCTAACAGAAGACCACAGCCAAATTACTACACATAAGCGGTGTAGTTGCATTCCTGTGTGGCCAGCGCTCATGTCATCAGGGATACGTATTGAAAAAAGCGTTTTTCTATCCCAGGAATGTGGTGTAAAAAATAGATCAGCAATAGGCAAGTTATACCTGGCATTGAAAGCGTCCATAGGCTACGATAACTGCTTAACATCAGGCGGGCTGTATGCTTGTTTGCCACCCAAGTAGGTTCAAACTTGATCCACAAAGTTTGTACCTAATTCTCCTAATTCAGTCATATAGCATTAAAAATATCTGAACGTAATAAAGTTAGTATGTAAGCAAAACTTTTCTATTAGTTATATTTTGAAACAAGCTCAGAACCTCAAAGAGAAACTTATTAAGACGCGCCTTATAACTTTGTCTGAGGCCGATAATGTTTATGACTTGTTCCCTCTTTTGATACAAAAGATAAAAACTAACGTTATCTAGTAAGCTACATTGTTTTTGATGATTTAGATTTCTTCTTTTTTAAAAGACAACTCCCGCACTAGAGAACAAGCTCTGTGTCACGGGGGACTTTACAAACATACAATTAACGGACACAAATTACACCCAGACTCAGAACAATTCTTTGTGGGTCACACAAAGTTTTGTGCTGTGTGGGAATCGAACCCACAACCTCGGGCACAGCAAGCGCATACTGCGACCACTGGACCACCGAGGCAGTAAAATTTGTTTATGTAGATATATGTTACTCGCGGATTCGCCCGCTTGATTGTCGGTTAATACGATAAAAAGTATTCTTCCTATGTGCTTCCCCAGAATATCATCAAATGTAACTATATACTGCATGTAATCATAACTGCACGGTTGGTTCAGTGGCTTAATTGGTTATCTCGCCATTTCCAACCATGTGGCGTGTTGAGGGTTCGGTAAGTTCGATACGACAATCACACAAAACATTTTAAGATAGACCTTACAAGCAAGCTAGCCGGACTTGGAAAGGATCTTCACCATACAGAAGACTACAGCCAAATAACTATACACAGCGGTGTATTTATGTTCCTGTGTGTGAGTACAGGTCTCCAGCACCTATTTAGGGATGCTTTTTAAAAGAAACGTTTTCCTATACCAGGGGGCCTTGTTGTAAAAAAAATGATAAAAGGAATGGTATCGCTAGCGTGCATAGGATACGAGAACTGCTTAACATCAGGCAGGCTGTATGCTTGATTGCCACCTAAGTAGTATAAAAAAAGAACCAAGGATGACAAAACCTTTACAGAAACTAGTTGGAACTACTAACTGGACGTGACATAGTTACTAAAAGGGAAGTTGTTTGGGACGTTATTGTAACTGGGTAGTTAAATTTCGTGTTGGAAGCTTTGTATTCAATCGTAGTCAAAGACAATTGTTAAATTTAATAAGTTTCTTCTAATTAACTGCTGAATATTCCATAATGAAGTTCAAATTGTTTGGTAATACATTATTCTTTTATATAGAAAAATAAATAAAACACAATTATATTAAAATCGGGCCAGCCGTTTGCAATATAGTAGATCCTACTAATATTTAATATACAATAACATTAACATTTAATATAATAAATAGCGAAAGTTTGTAAGTATGGATGGATGGATGGATGTTTGTTACTCTTTTACGTAAAAACTACCGAATAGATCTGGATGAAATTTGGCACAAAGATAGATTATGGTCTGGAATAACACATAGGCTACTTTTTACAGCGGTAACCGACATTCACGCGGACGGAGCCGCGGGCAACAGCTAGTATACAGATATAGGTAAAAACGATAGTTAAAATACTTTTGAGACATTGACTTTTGGGTTACATTTTTTTTGTGTAGAATAAATTGTTTGTTTTGTTGATGTGTTGGTATTGTGTTCAGTCATCTGGGAAAATGAAAATATAAATCTTCTTTTGTAGCTAGTTATGAAACTTGGTTATGAAAGATCAGTTGCGTACGTGGATGTGGATGAAAGGGGAGTATGGAATTTCGTTTATTGTAGCCTCGCCCCATATTATATAGGCCTACCCATGGTAAACGAAAATATTAAACTCCACTGCCAACCCCTTCGGAGAAAATGGCGTGACGCTACTTGTATTTCTGTGTAAACTTTACATTTATTTTCCGATTTTCAAATCGAATAAAATTCGATATCGAATCGTGCCACTTTTTCAACGTTAGCCATTAAAAGTGTAGCTTTACTAATGGCCGTCCATTAGGACAAGCAAAAATGAATCAGTATTAGTAATTTTAATGTTGCCAACCCAATATACCAAAATGGGCTTTTATATGTTTAGTGTTTCGTTTAATTTGAATTATTTGTTTTTTGAAACGTGGTTACCGCTTTAAGAAAGACGTCCTGTAACGTAAAAATTCAAATGATTTTTTACATTACTAAACTGTTCCAGCTGAAAATCAGCGCCTAGCATTACTGCCAGGGATTATGCTGAGCTGGCGTAATCGTGAGACACATAATGTACCTATAATTAAGTTTCTTAATTACTGTCAAATAAAATATTCTTTCTTTCTACTAAGACCTCTTTTAATTCACAGACATTAAGTACACCCAAACTCGTAACAACTACATACAGACAATACAAATATCTGTCACTAGTGGAGTTCGAACCCACAACACTAAGAGCGATCCAGTACACACCAAAGTAATCCACGATAATTTACTGACATAGAATACGTAGAAAATAAATCACCGTAATAAGAAACCTCATGTGTAAAGCCGCACAGAAAGCATCATTAAAAAAAAAGAAATAACTTCCTCACCCATATTAATGTACAGTACACCATAACGTATTATTATAATAACAACCCACATATTATTATGACCCATTTATAGGCACGGGTCTCTTCTCCTCTATCAAGACAGAGAAAGAGGGTGTAGGCCTTAATTCACACACGCTGGCCGAATGTGGGTTGGTGAATTAGAGATGTGTTTAAAATTTCTTCTAAGAAACTTTCCGTCACATTTCGTAGATGGTGAATCATTTGATTAGTACGGTGGGCAACGCAGATGGGGCAGGGCTCCTATATTAGGAGTAGTTTTTAGGAAAAACTAATGTTTTAATCTGTAGGTTTAGTCTAATTGTACACTGTTATCAAATTACACAAAAATATATACAATTAAAGATTAGTTTTTTAAGAAAATAAATTTTCTTAAAAAACTAATCTTCATAAAACGGCTCTGTACAGTTTGTGGAGTATTTATGTACGCATAAAATATCCACAAAGTGAAATTCACATTGATACTGCCCAGGATCGATCTCGCACCTCGCACTCGGCCACAACCAACACGTATTATATCTAAAACAAAAATATGAGTAGTAAAACTCCATTAAAGCAATGTTATTTTATCAAAAGAGTCCAACAGTAGTATATACATTCACTATCTCTGTTATAAGTTGATCTGCAAATATTTGATTCCCTACAATAACACGAATTTAACTCAAAGCAAATACGCCGCAGCATCTCGACTTTATACCATACGAACCTTCAAACAGAAGCCAACTAATAAAAGAAAAACATACAACCAAAACTATAATCAAACCTCTTTTGTCAAAACCTAACATTTTCCTTCCAATATTTCTGAACACAGAACATAATTTCATTACTTTTGTTATAATATGGATAGAAAGAAAACACGTGTAAGTAAAAATAGCAACCCATATAATTATTACAAGTTAATATGTTCCACTACTGGGCACAAACCTCCTCTATTCTATTAAGAGAGCTGAGTGAGTTTAGACCAGAGATTCCCAAAGCGGTATATTGATCCCTTAGGGTCGAAATTGGTTTACCAGGGGTCAAATCGTCATAAACGAAAACTGATTTTGGGGGAGTCAAGATACTGTATGAGTTGTGTTAACGTGTACCCACTTGTTATAAGAATGTCTAATATTTTAGTAGTAGTAGTATCATTGTGAAGTTATTATTAATTGTCTGAGGCATCTCTTTGAAAAAAGGAGTCTCTAGCCTTAAATAGTTTAGACCTTAATTCATATAAGCTGGCCTAATTCGGGTTGATGGATCAGACATGCCTTTAGAATTTCCTCTCAGACATGTAGGCTTCCTTTCGATGTTTTCCTTCACTGTTAGCAGATGGTAAATTATTTGATTAGTGCATTATAAATTCCAAAAAGTGAAATTCACATTGGTTCACCCAGGATTTAACTCCACCTGTGACTATAATAGAAAGAAAGAAAAAAAAATTGCTCTTACACTAAAACTACAAAAGATAATATATCTTACAAGAAAAATAATGTACAAATCGGTTATTTTCCCACTTGTCTAATATATATAAAAGTGATGAGGTACGTTTATTTTTATGAATAATAAAATCTATTTTTTATGTTAATATTGGGAGTAGGCTGGAGTTTTGTTAGTATTACCGTTTTCACATTACCTTCAGTCGTTCCCGAGAGTCGGAGTTGACTTGACGTTGGCGCGTTCACGGCGGTGCTCTGAGCTTTTGGGCTTACGTTTCACGAATAAATATTTGTGCTTATTTATTTTTAATTTGTGAGTGACGGTAGAAATTGATTTTATTTTTGTGAAGTGGTGTTGCTCTGAATTTTCTATCAATGAGGTGAGTTTATCTTTTTATTTATAGAGTTATGTTCAATTATTTATTTTTTAACACAATATGTGCCTTTGCTCTCTTGCTAGAGAAAAGGATTCCGTGCCCAGCAGTTGAACATGACTGCTGTTAATTGACTTTAATACCATTTTGTATTTAATTTATTATTGTAGAACATGACATCGTTTTATTGTTATTTATTTAATATACATATACAGTGTTACTATTACTAATAAATATATATATTACTACATTTTATACTTATATTATTCAGCTATATTTAGGACATTAAAGTACCATTTGAAGAGTTCTTCATAAGTCATTAAAACAACAAGGATCCTTTAAAATTGTCTTACCTGTTATACAAATATTTTGAGTTGAAACATTTATTTATAAGATTAAGATGAATTTAATATTGTTAGGAACATTACATAAACACTATCGAGACCTAAGACTTGTAACATTGGTTTTTTTAGTGCAAGCTCCAGTCTCCACAATACTATTGTATGCATTATTAGCAATAGCAATCTGCAACGACATAGAATTGTGTGGAGAAAATAAATATAAATATGTATTTTTTCTATAAAGGATTTTAGAGATCAAAAAAATTATAAAATATTCTTTATTCTCTTTTAAATATACCAGAAACACTAATAAGAAATTTCAATTACTTTTTTCAAAAAAATATTAAAGAAAATTGTTACTTTTTGTATTTGACTGGGCTGTTGGTCTATTAATTTGTTGTTAGCCTTACTGCTAAACTAGAGGTTCGATTCTCACCCAGAATAATTTTTTTTTTTTGGGGAGCAGCATTCTTTGTTCTGTCTATGTGTTGGCAGACTGTATGGGACCCTTAATTTTAACCCTTAACGTATGTTACTCGCTGATAATGAAATTTTCTAATGGTGAAAGAATGTTTAAATTCGGTCCGAATACGAATAGGTATTGTAAAGAGAAGAGATACAAATCTTTTATATCTTATTCGTATAGAAATAAAAATACTAGAATAATTTTGCCTCAGCAGCGGAACGGCAATAAAATTATGTCTAGTCTTTCAATAAATATTTCAACACCTGCATTGGATAATAGGACCAAATCAAAATACGTCTAATTTACAAATTTCTATCTTCCGATAAATAGCATAAGGTTAAAAATTGTTTATTACATTAATTATTTTACGACCTTTTTCTTCCACACCATGGTACTTCGAAATAGAACGATACGGCTGATGTTGCCATCCCCTTTTAATTACTTACCTTACTCAATTGCAGTGAAGCAACAATGTTATTAATTCATTACCGTTCGTCCAGTAATAGTGTAGGTGCTACTAAATGGGGCAGCCCTAATGGAAATATATCGTAAAAGTAATAATGTTCAAGAAAAAGGTTCAAAGAATTTTAGTTAGGCATTTCAGGTAAAAAGCGGTGGTGGCCGAGTGGGAAAGTAACCGATTTGAACGCAAAAAGGTGCGAGTTCGATACCGGGCAGTACCAATGTGAATTTCACGTAGCTAATCAATAAATGATTCGCCATCTGCTAACGGTGAAGGAAAACATCGCGAGGAAACCCACATGTCTTAGAAGAAATTCTAGAGACATGTCCGATTTACCAACTCGCATTAGGCCAGCGTGTGTGAATTAAAGTAACCGCAAGTGATACCTCTGATATTGCAAGCGTCCATAGGCTACGGTAACTGCTTTACATCAGGCGGGCCGTATGCTTGTTTGCCACCCAAGTAGTATAAAAAAAATACCTAAAAGGGCGCTGTAGGTTAAAAATAAACAAATAGGTCTTTAGTGTTCATTTTGGGCTTTTAAAAAATAATCTTATGGTAACTAAATTAACAGATCCGTTTCTAATATACATAGGATAGCGTTAGACTATCTTTTGTATTTTGTTTGTTCAGGATAGTTGGGGACTGAATAATAATACGATCAACGGGAATGTGTCGACACGCTTACTGTGGGTTTAGTAATCCTTAAGTAATGTTCATGTTGAATCTCGTTAATAGCTTTGAAGTTGTCTTCACTATTATTAGATGATTTTTGGAAGGCCTTATTAGAACATATACCTATATTGAGAACATATAGGTATATGTTCTCAATATTGATACTAAATGTAATATCGAGTTGTAGGTCGTTTCGCCCACCATTTGTTCGCCCGAACGGGCGAAATTACAAAATTTTTAAATATTTGATTAGGTGTTTACCCCGATAGCATCAAAATCTGTCTGTACATAAAAAGTAATAAAACTTTCATCGGGCGAAACGCCTAATCAAATATTATACATTTTGTAATTTGGTCGGCAACATATCTCACTACTGCTCCGCTTTTATTAATCATAGCGTGATGTTATATAGCCTATAGCCTTCCTTGATAAATGCACTATTCAACTAAAAATTTTTTTTTCTAATCGAACCAGTACTTTCTGAGATTAGCGCGTTCAACCAAACAAACAAACGCTTCAGCTTTATAATATAAGTATAGATAACAATACAATACTTAAATAAATAAATAAAATTTAGTAAGTATTATTTGTATAAAAATATTCTTAAATTTATTTATAACGTTCTATTTTATTTCTACTAACGCCTCTATGAATTACTAAGACTATCAATGTATAAGTTATCCCCATATACATGCTTAGTACACGTTTGAACAAGAAATAGATATAGGATCAAATAACAAGATATCTCCTAGATCCCCCGGGATATAAGCTCGTGTATACACATGATACAATAAGCTCGCCAATCGTATACGTATCATCTTTGGAAATGCAATAAGTTTTTATTTGTAAATAGAACGAAGTTTTACTTAGTTTTTTATACTAGTTTGATAGCAAGAACTTAAATTCATTTGGGTTATAAGCTAATACTGTGAGGGATCTATATAATAATAATTTATTACAGATAAAATCCAGGGGAAAAAAAATATTAAAAATAAATAAATAAATAATCATTACAGTTATTTATACTACTCTACTTGGGTGGCAAACAAGCATACGGCCCATATTATGTTAAGTACTTACCGTAGTCTATGGACGCTTGCAATACCAGAGGTATAACTTGCGCGTTGCCAATCCGTTTATTTACACCAAGGCATATTGATAGGAGTATCCCTGGGGTAAATTACCGTCCTATTAGTCTAGTTTCACACCTGTACAAGGCTTTTATTAAAGTCATAGAGCTGTCTCCGAAATTATTCACAGCTGTACTAGAGGAAGTCTTTAAAAAGCTGGCGGCAGGCTGGGCGGAAAAAGGCATTATGGTCGGGCACAGGATTGTCCAATCATCGATTCGCATTGTCCTCTTCTCGTCTTCAGCTACCGAGTTGACTCAGTTGCTCGAAGACCTTAGGACGACAAGCCTTGAGGTCGGACTTCGAATAAATATGTCAAAGACTAAGTTGATGACTAACAGCGCGCATCATAGAATCAAAGTGGGGAGTGGGGAGATTGAGTACGTCGATGAGTATCTCTATTTAGGTCATATAGTCTCATTCCAGGTAAGACAAAACAAAGAAGTTGCAAGACGCAACGAAAATGCCTGGAGGAGCTATTGGTTTATGAAAGACATCATGAAGGGTGATCTTCCTTTTTCCCTGAAGAGGAGACTCATGGACGTATGCATTCTTCCCATCTTCACATATGGTTCTCAAACATGGTCTTTGACAATTCAGCAGAGGTCCACGCTCGAGGTTTGTCAAAGAGCTATGGAACGAAGTATTCTGGGGATTAAACTAACAGACCGAGTTAGGGATACTTTAATCCGTTCCAGCACAAAAATCACTGACGTCACGAGGAAATCTGCCATGCTAAAATAGAACTGGGCTGGTTATATCTGCCGCTTGTCAGACGATTAATGGCCCAAACTCACTACCCAGTAGGTGCCTCTAAATGCCAAGCGACATCGTGGTAGACCCAGACGGAGATGGCGGGATTTTTTTTTTTTTTTTTATAATGATTTACTAAAAGTACATCATTAGAATTACAATCTAGCCACAAAGCTAATGAGTAATTTAAATATAACCTAAACTGCTAAGTAGAGTAAAATATAAGTTATAAGAATGTGTCCATTAACACTTTTCCTAATGTCTCTATTAAGGCGAAGTCACTTTGTTCATGTGTTCTTTACAGGTAGCACTCACATTACACACTACATTACACTAGCACTTTATAAGACTAATTCGAAGGGTTTAGTTCTTTTCAGTCTTCTCACTAAGTCCGTGTTGTCGAGGAGCTGGATAGCTTCGACGTTCACATGATGATGAAGCCTGCGATGATGGGCTTCGGCATGTTTTTGAACAACGCTAATTACGAAATCCATTTTAAGGTCCTTATGGAGATCGTCATTTCTAATATACCAGGGCGCATTAACGATACCTCTGAGTACTTTATTTTGAAAACGTTGTATAATTTTAATATTGCTGTGTTTGGTACAGCCCCATAGCTGTATACCGTAAGTCCATACTGACATGAGGACTTGCTTGTATAATAGTAACTTATTGTGCACTGACAACGAAGAATGTTTTCCAAGTAGCCAGTACATCTTTTTGTAGCGCAGTTCTAGCTCGTTGCGTTTCTTTTTGACGTGGGCCTTCCAGCGAAGCTTTGCGTCTAATGTCATGCCTAGATATTTGGCTGTATTTTCGTACGGTATCGCTTTGTTATTTATGTATACCGGGTGATAGCTAGGTCTTTTATTTGTAAAATCTATATGTGATGATTTTGCTTCATTTAACTTTATTTTCCATTTTTTTGTCCATTCAACGATGATGTTAACGGCTGTTTGGACCTTTTCCACTGCTTCCGCGTGGGTTTCGCCAGTAGCCATTATGGCTGTGTCATCAGCAAATGTTGCAATGGTGTTATTTTCTAATTCTGGGATATCACATGTGTACAATAGGTACAGGACCGGACCCAATACACTACCTTGGGGTACCCCAGCTTTTATCTCCTTCAGTTCTGAATGTGCATCTTCTTGTCTGATTCTAAACATTCTCTGTGTCAGGTATGATTTTAGGATGTTTGCAAACTGTTTAGGGAGCATATTTCGAACTTTTTGCATTAGACCTTTATGCCAGACTTTATCAAATGCTTGAGCTACGTCTAGAAAAACTTTAGAACAAACTTTCTTTTCTTCTAACGCTTTTTCTATAATGTTAGTTATTCGGTGCACTTGATCTATAGTAGAATGCTTTTCCCTAAAACCAAACTGATAATTTGGTATTAGATTTCGCTCTTCTATAATAGGTTTTAAACGTTTTAAGAGCAGTTTTTCAAATAACTTAGACATAACTGGTAGCAAAGATATAGGTCTGTATGACGCTGTTTCAAGTGGTGGTTTACCGGGTTTAGGTATCATTATAACTTCGGCTACTTTCCACACATCAGGTACATGTTGTAGTCTAAATGTAGCATTTATAATAGTGGTAAGTTTGACTATGGCTTTACGAGGAAGATTTCGAAGAACTTCTGCTGTAATAAGGTCATAACCAGGAGCTTTCTTTAAGTTTAAATGCTTGATCTCATTATAAACTTCTTTTGGTGTAACGAGTCTTATTTCTTGTTCATCATTTAATGTTTCAGTTCTTATTACATTCTCAAAAGTATTATCATTTGGTTGAAAAATTTGTTCTAGATGTTGTGCAAATCTAGCTGCTTTCTGTTTATTATTTATGGCCCAGCCCCCATTAATTTCTTTAATAGGAGGGATCTGCATAATCGGCTGGTTAAGATTTTTTGTGGCTTTCCATAATGAGTAATCTGTCGTACGTTCATTTGTTAATTGACCTAAGTAGGTATTCATAGCTTTATTATGAAAATTCTGGATTTCTCTCTTGAGTCTTTTAGTGATATTATTAAGCTGAGTTTTTTCTGGTGGGAATCTAGTTCTTTGCCATATTCGACGTTGTTCTCTTTTCTGAGCTATGAGATTAATTATATCTGTAGGATAGTAGTGGCTTCTATTTTTTCTTTTAAAGTCAGGTGTATTGTTCCAGGCACATTGCTGAATATCGTTGATGAGTTGTATTAATTCTGAATCTAACTGTTCTGATATTTTCAATGGAATTTTCAGATTGATAGCAGCATCGAGGTCTAACTTGAAGCTTAACCAGTCTGTGTTCTTATTGACTAGATAGGGACTTTTCTCTTTATTGACTATAGTCTCACTTAAGAATAGTATTATTGGTGAATGGTTAGAACTCATGTCATAGCCTTCCTCAATATGCAGGAAGCTAGACGATATATTTTTATAAATGAAAAAATCAATTAGATCTGGTATCTTTTGTAGGTCAGTAGGCCAGTATGTAGGCTTTCCTGTTGATATAACATCACATTTAATTTCTCTCATAGCACAAAGTAATTCTTTTCCTTTAGTTGTTGTTAGTCTAGATCCCCAGTGGGTGTTTTTAGCATTAAAATCACCGCCCAATATAAATCTATTGCCAAGATCTTTCAGAAGACTTTTATACTGATCCGCTTTCAAGGAATACTTTGGTGGACAGTATATCGCCGATATGGTAACTGAATATCGTTGAGTTCTAACACAAACAGCCACAGCCTGTATGTATTGTTCCTCACATTTATGTTCTACGTAATGGTAAATGCCTTCCTTAATAATAACAGCACTACCACCTCTTGCAGTGTTATCGGGGTGCAATGCATGGTATGTTTTGTACCCTTTGATTTTAACATAAGATTCTCTGGTGAAGTGAGATTCTGATATGAGACATACATCAATATTTTCTGTATTAAGGACTACCTGCAGTTCATCTTGATGCTTTAGGAGTCCATTTGCGTTCCATGCCATAATTTTGATTGTATGAGGCATGATTATTTTTTAAGAGTTTTATATTCTAGTTTCTTCAGCCTTTCGTCGAAAGAAGTTAAGAGGCTGAGAATTTTATTTATTTTATCATTATTATTAAGGCTTACCGGTTGTTGTTGCGGCTGTGGCTGTGGATGCGGCTGAGTTACCTTCGTTATTTCTGCAAACGTGACGTTTTCAGAAACTCGCTTATTAATGTTTGGTTTTCTGATCGTTTTTTTCCTTGAGACCTGAGTGATCGGTGTAGTTACATTATTTTTTAATGTTTTATTTTTAATTTTCTGTAACTCTTTAGCTACTATACATCCTCTGTAATTAGAAGGATGTGGCTCACCGCAGTGGACACACTTTGGCTTTGCCTCAGCTGGTTTTTGGCAGTCTCTCGTTAGATGTTTACCAGTGCACTTTACACATTTTGCTTCTCTAGAACAGTATTTCTGTGTGTGCCCATAGGCTTGACACCTTTTACACTGCGGAATTAATTTTGATGTTTTGAGTGGTTGTATCTCTACTTTGCAACTCAAAATAGATTTGATGCCATAGATGTTTTCAATGTTTTCATCCTTTTCAAATGAAAGCATGAAGATATTTAGAGGCTCCTTAGTCCTCCAGCTCAGTTTGTTAACTGCTTTTTGGATTTTATACCCCTTTTCTTTCAGGTCTTCAACGATTCTGTTCGGTAGACATGAAGAATGTAGGTTTTTAGCCATCACCCTAATTGGTCTGTCCTGTTTGTTTTCGTAGGAGTACCAAAGGCAGGTATTTTGTTGTAGCACTTTGGTAATAGACCTATACGAATCCTCATCCTTGGCATTTATTTTAACATTCTCACCGTTCATCATTTTTACGACAAACTTATTGTTTGAGATGCTTGCAGACAGCAGATCGTAGAACTGTTGGTAGTTCTTAACGTTTTCTACCACAATTGGTGGCGGTAGTGGGGGTTTTCTTATCTTTTGTTGTTTTTCATCGGAACTGGTTCCTTGCCGTTGAGGTGGGGATGGTGTCAAGTTCAACTTCCGTTTTTTATTTTTTTGACGTACCCACTCAGTTTCTTTGGCAAGCTCCTCTTCATCAGTCTCATATTGGACTGTTTCAATGGCTTTCTCGGTGTTTGTGCTATTTTCTTTATCTGGAGCCAAGTTCTTTTGCTCCTGAATATACTTTAACTGGCTCTGGAGTTCATATATTTGATCTTTGAGATCAGTAACTAACTTTTCCAGTTGTTCGCGTTCTTTCTTCTCGTTGTTATAGTACTTGTATAACAAATGTTCTGTTTCTGTTTTAATATCTATTTTATTAGACGAAGCCATAATTTACTACAAGTTATAACTGCGCCTTAATTGTTATTTACATAATCGTGAATCGCAAAATCATCGGTAACTAGGTCATCGCGGCGACCGCGCATGACTCGACGTGACGAAATCAGTGGCTGCGTCAGCAATTTAACCGAGCGCTAACTAATGTGCGAGCGTCAGCGACGACGCGACCGTTCGCGGCGGAAATCGAACAAACACTGAAGATGGCGGGATGAGTTGGATTCATTTAACCAAGACTGGTCCTCAGCGGCTTTAGACAGAGAGAATTGGAAGGAGAGTGGGGAGGCCTTTGCCCTGCAGTGGGACAGTACAGGCTTATAATAATATAATAATCCCTGGGGTAGTAATACGTTTCTTTCAAAACGCATCCCTAAATAAGCGCTGGAGACCTGTACTACACCGCTGTGTGTAGTTATTTGGCTGTAATCTTCTGTAAGGCAGAGGTCCTTCCCTAGTCCGGCTTGCTCGTTAGTATGGTGCCCGTTGTATTATAATAAATTAATTAAATTATAATAAAAATCAATCAAATATGACCGTAGCCTATGGACGCTTGCAACAAAGTTATCACTCGCGCTTTGCCAACCCTGTAAAAACCTTATAAGTAATACCTACATTTATGACCACTAGCATCAACTAACAACATTTGCGACGTTTTATTTTTCCTCTAAGTAGAAGCTTTTCATTTATTACAACTGTTATTAGTATATATAACAGAAATATATATCATTTTTATTGTTCCGATAATGGCGGGACGTGCTTCTTAATAAGACAGGGTATGATTTTAACGACTTTTAAAACTTTTTGTTTTAAGAGATCAAAATTTAATTAAAAAAGACATTTGGTAAGATTTTTTTGATTACGATACGTGTCTTTTTTATGTTTACTTAATTTGTATTTTTTTATTATTTTTTTACGACAAAAACTGTTTAGTATAAAAAATCCATAAATGGAAAAATATATTTGTTTATTCTGCTGTTTATAATTACAGCTTAAATTTTAATTGACTCACGAAATTTTTAACAAAACAAATATTATAATTATTTTAATATATAGAAATCCAAAAGTCCTCAGAACTGCGACCTAAATCAGATATTTTATTTAAAGGTAATAATAATAATAATATTTTACTGTCTACACTAGGATTCCTTGTGTCGTGGGGAATAATCTCCTTCAATCCGTCGCAAATAGACAATAACAAATATATAATAGTAAACTTAAAAGAGAAAAATATAGAAATGAGGCAATTTATTTCTTCTTTTTTAAGTTTTTCTTGAAGATAAATACTTTTAAATACAATATCTGATTGTTTGTAAGTAGTTTACGTTAAGATATTTACAAGAATTATAATTAAAATAAATGTATTATTTTAATTATAATTCTTGTAAATATCTTATGAAATAAATGAACAGTAGCCTATATGATATTCCAGACTATCATCAATCTTTGTGCCAAATTTTATCTAGATCAATTCAGCCGTTTCGGCGTGATTAAGTAACAAACATCCATACACCCATGCAAACTTTTACATTGATGTATTAGATTTAAATTGTATGAAGGTGTGAAATGCCTGGTAGAAATCGCTCTTAGCGATAAGGCCGCCCATTGTACAAACCTATTTATAAGCAGTTCTTTGTAATAATATTATAAATGGTGTACAATAAAGTATATAATAAATAAATAAATAAATGCAAAAAATAATGTATAATATAATTACATTCCTTAAAGCTTGAGGTTGCGCTGTTAAAAAAAAAATTACACTGAACAAAGCTATATATAACTACAAACTTTTTATTTAGGAATGAAGATAGCTGTACTATTTGATGAACTAAGACAAATTCAAAAACGAGCGACGAACGTCGAGTTTCAAACACACTATCTATATACTCTTTACTCAATCCGTTGAGCTGATAAATTAAAACGACTTTGAGAGAGAAATTGCATCCAAAACCTGTTAAGGGTTAAATATAGAACACTAGTTGTTTCCAGCAGTTTCAACTGCATTAAATTTTGATTTCGTCTCATGTCACGTTTGTTACTGTTACGCTCCATTTGGTAGTAGGATGATGATATCGCCGCCCTCACCGAACAATATCGTAATTGAAAAATCAAAGTTTTACAGGAAAATAATATATGGTTTTTGGCACGTAACTTTTTACCAGGTTTACATCGAAAATCATTTATATACCAAAATATATAAATGATTTTCTTTTCTATTTTTTTTTCGATAATGTGACTTAAGCGACAGTAGACCTGAGTATTTGATATAAATTTCAGTTTGAAACCTCCACATGTTCCTGAGGGTTTTAGGGTCTTGACAGACAGACGGACGACCAACAAAGTGATCCTATAAGGGTTCCGTTTTTTTCTCAGCAATAGATTATAGGCTGGAATAGCACATTGACTATTTTTTATTGCGATAACTGACACCCACGTGAGCGGATCCGTGGGCAACAGTATCTTTATATACGAAGGACAAGTAACGTAAATATGTTTATTATATGACTTCGTATTAACTGACCCTCAGAGAACATAGGCTATGAATAATAAGGGAACGTGTTTTAAGAAAATGTAGCTTATACCATTGGGGTACTTGTTATTTTTATTTATAACGCAGCTTTCTTACAGTTTTGTTTAGATATACATAATGGTAAGTTTGATAAATGAAAAATTAATTTGTGTTCTTAGCCCACTTCAAAAAAGGAGGAGGTACTATGTTCATCATATCAAGCCATAAATATCCCACTGCTGGGCACGGGTCCTCCCCATACACATGGAGGGATATTATGTTCGACTGGATGTATTTTTTTTAAATGTATGTTCACCAATATCTCCCCCATCTGTGGACCGATTCTTAAAATTATTTTTTTATTTGAAAGAGTATTCCTACTCTTAAGGTCGTCCCATTGACACCAAGTCAATATCTGATGATGGAATCCAAATAAATAATAAATACTACGCAAGAGTATAAAAGTAAAAGAAACTACAAAAATAATATAAAATTCATAGAACAGTCATCTTGCAGAATTTAAGAGCTGTTTTATACGACTCTTTTATTTTATCTCGACGAAGACCTCCTGTTGAAAGGAAAAAAGATGAAAACCAACTTGAATTTCATGACTTTTCATTAACGCGCTCTAAATATAATGTCGTAACAAAATTCTCCGAATAAAATCTTGTTTTTCTTTTCTTGCCCAAATTTTAATACTTGGCTCCATTTTTATCAGATCCCTAATAAATAATGAGGCAGAACCATTACTTGATTTATTTTTTATTTGCCTTTCAGATTTTTGCGCAGGATTATATCAATCTACAAAAAGATTCTAAAAATTCTTGCTCTTTATAATTTTTAAGTATGCCTAACAGCACGTACAGCTTTCTGGCAGTAGATCTTAAGGCTGAAGGTAATGAGGTTTCATATCATATCTTATCACGTCCTGGTCTTGTTTGCCGAAGCACCTAGATCCTGTGGCCCGAGTTTCTTCTAACCCTAGTCAGCGAGTTGACCGTAGGAAAAAAAGTATGCTGGCATTTGTTTTTATGACGTTCATAAGTATCATGGATTTGATTTAAATGAATAAATGAATTTGACTTGACTTGACTTGACTTGTGAAATCCTTTGACCTCCTCCATTTTATACATACCCTGGACTTTTCAGGATTGACTGTTGTGGACGTCTTTTGACTGAGATGGAGACTGCTCAGAATAAATATATAAAAAATCCAAAATCAAGACTCATCTATGCCCTTGACTCGACGACACCATGATGGATGAGTAATGCTTCAAATAAAATATTCGTACAAATTTAGATACTTTTATCAAACTTACTGTGAGCTGAAAAGGACCCGCGAATAAGCGTTTATCGCAGTCTCGCCGTAGACACACGTCAAGAAATATAGTTTTATTTTATTTTTCGTGGCCAAGAATAAAATAATGTTATCCCGTTATATAATAATAACATACTAAGGTATCATTATCACTTGGACCATTAGTCATTTTGGTCCGGTGACTATGATTTATTGCAAATAGAAAATGCGATATTTTATTATAATAATAATTTATATTTAACTTTGTAAAAGTCATGTAAAAGTAAATTGGTATTACTCTCGCGGAATGTAGCGATGATTTGCAATTTTATTTTCTTTTACATCACTGCTTTAAGATGGAGTATACCTGGGATTAAAATATGTTTCTTTCAAAACGCATCCTTAAATGAGCTCTGAAGACCTTTACTCTCACACAGGAACACAGCTACACCGCTATGTGTAGTTATTTGGCTACGGTCTTTTGCAGGTGAAAGGTGCTTCCCCAGTTGGGCTTGATCGCTGGTATGATGCCCTGCCTCTCTTAGAAAAAAACATATCTTATTCTCCAACTTACAGGAATATAGTTTAAATCGCCCGTCTCTAAACTCAAACTCATCATTAATTATTCATTTGTGTATTTGCAATCTGAAAAGTTTATTTTATACTAAAAATATTTGTTTTGATTCACCATTATTTTCTCTCACAACATGGCGGAATACTTTCTATTAAATTATGGTCCCCTGAGACATTGTAACGCTAGCAATTACATCGCTGGTTAAAAAAAACAGCAGGGCCCCAGGGAACACTAATTGGATAGCTGCAACATTTGCCAGTATCATAATAAATAAGACAACTCACACATGACATCCTAAAATAGGCAGAGCCTGTACTATGTCACCCAGACAATTTATAAACATGCTTATATATAATTATATACTTTTTTAAACTACTTAGTTGGTAAACAAGCTTACACCCCACCTGATGGTAAGCAGTTACCGTAGGCTATGAACGCTTGCTCTTGCTTGGTCTTCTGTAAGGGAGAGGTCCTTCCCCACTCGGGCTTGCTCACTTGTATGGTGCTCTACCTTTCTTGATTTAAAAATTCTCTTATAATTCTTAAAACTTATATCATCATCATCTCAGCCCATAAACGTCCTACTGCTGGGCACGGGTCTCCTCCATATATTTGGAGGGAAATTAGCCTACTATACCACGCTGGCCAGACGGGTTGATATAGGGTTTTGTTTAGAGTTTTCCCTCTCAAGCAGTGGATATTGTCTGCGTGACTTACTTACCATAGTCGACTCTCTCGACTCTTTCTCTCTGTCGACGTCACCCTCGGGATAGAACGGGGTGGTGACATTTTTGTTCTTAATCCGTCACCACACGGACAAAAATTTATATATTAGTTTAATAACACCCAGCCACAATCACGATTATTTATCTGGGCGTAATTTTGGCGGTTGTACCGCGTGATTGCACCACCAACATAACAGACGAAACGTAGCTGTCACACTCCTGCCTACTCCTTCTAGTAAAACGGTGTAATGCTATGTTGTCCAACATTATAGCAAACATATCACAACGTTACTACGTCTTTTACTTTATTTGCCGTAACATTTTGGTAAAGTTAACAATGTTTGGACGTATAAAACTGTTATAAGAGCAGTAAAACCTACCTAACGTAGGTATTTTTTGTGGAATTACTAATAAAAATGCTTTTGACGTAACTAACAATTTCTTGATCCTCTGGATTTAATGTCGAAAGTACTAAAACTATGTTTTTCTTGCTGGAGAGTGGACTCATGAGCTAGCTCATGGACTTAAGCAATTTTAGGTGCACAGTCAAGCTACCGGCAGGGGTATTCCGTACGAGCAAAAACCGAGCTACCGCGAAAACCGAGCAAAATCTGGCTGTCAGATTGAAAATCGCTATTCCGTAAGAGCAAAAACCGAGCCTTTATGACGTTTAGTCAATAGATTGTGCCGTCTCCGAGCAATCAAAACTGTCAGTTTGCGATCACAACTGTCAGTTTGCCATCGCTGTTTCTTAGGGAATCAGCCGGCGGGTATTGTGTTTTTTTTTAGTCAAAGTATTTTTTTTTTTATTATTCTCTATTTTAAGAGACTTTGATCCATCCATGACTATGTCAGTCCCGTATCTTATAAGCTATATAATCAAATTTTAAAAACTAAAAACAACGGCTGCATACGACTTATTCTAAGTAACAGCCTCTTTATACTATTAACATTGCATACCCATGAAAGGTTTTTTTTTTGTATTGCGATATAAATATCATCAAATTATATTGAAATAGGTATTAGCAAGCTAACATTTATTTTATAAGATATTTACAAGAATAGATAAAAACAACTTATAAACAATGAGATATTATATTTATAGCTATTTAACTATAAGCAAAATATCTGATTGAGGTCGCAGTTCTAAGGAAAAGTGCCCAAAAGACTGGCCAATGTCGCCAATTTCAGTCAAAATACACAAGCCTTGTGGCTTAATGTGTTGACCCAAGTAAATGCTAGCCTTAGGATCGTGAGATGATTTGACTAATTAACAAGCTAATTCAATAATGCAAAAAAAAAAACATATTTACAAGATTTACAAAAGAGAGAAAATTAATTACAATATGACCGCTTTGGAAGGACTTATAGAATTCTGGAAAACTATTTGGCAAAATTTTGGTGTTTGTAATATCCTTACTAATATTATAAATGTGAAAGTTTGTAAGAATGGATGGATGGATGGATGGATGGATGTTTGTTACTCTTTCACGGACTACTGAACGGATCTGGATGAAATTTGGCACAGAGATAGATTATGGTATGGAATAACACACAGGCTACTTTTTGCAGCGATAACCGACATTCAAGCGGGCGGAGCCGTCGGCAACAGCTAGTTACTAATAATTTTGCCGAACAATACTCGGAAAATCTACACAATTTCAACTTGACAGCATAATCACCCAATCTCCCTCTGAGAGCTCGTTAATAATGTTAAGCCTACCTACTTTGTCAAGGTAACCGTGTGGCGTCATCAAAAGATAGATGGTTGAACACATTAGCACTCAACATGTTGCGAGGAGCTTAGTATTCTCCCCGTGTGGAAGTTGGGCCTCGAAAACAGTGAAACGTATTTGAAATCTATTATATATATTCTCAGAGGTGGTGTGGTGTCCGAGTGAGACAGATAACAGACATGAACGCAAGAGGTGCGAGTTCGATCCCGGGTGGCAGTACCAATGTAAATTTCACTTTTTGGAGTTTACATGTACGAATCAAATAATTCACCATCTGCTAACGGTGAAGGCAAACATCGTGAGGAAACTCACATGTCTTAGAAGAAATTCTAAAGATATGTCTGATTCACCAACCCGCATAAGGCCAGCGTGTATGAATTAAGGCCTAAACCCTCTCTCTCTCTCTCTTGATAGAGGAGACTCGTGACTCGATCGTATAAATACTTTCAGGCGACTGTGACGTGATTCCGTGATTGCGACATCAACTTCTGACATTAAGGTGATTATAACTCACTGGCTAATGTTAAGTCTAAGTCAAATATATACAGGCAAAACTTTGAAACGAGGACTGCAAAAGATAATGTTTAAACTGCTCACACTTAACTCTTCAGCAAAGAATAAATTTTATACATCATTATCCAGACAGAAGAGGTATACTGCTATATCTATATACTACATAGGCTTTATCCCAAGATTTCTACAGTATTCGATTCTAAGCCGACTTTGTTCATCGATAGCCCGCCATTTTTACTATGTCATCGGCTAGCTTCGCCACTTCCAGAACTTTTTTGAACCAGTAGTCATTGCAAACTACGTAAAAAAAAATTGATAGTATTCTACTCTTCGTTTGTTAACACTTCGTAAAATTTACGAAGGCTTATAAAAATAAATACACACAATTTCATCGACTAAAATAACGGTGGTCACAGAGTGGCAAATGTAAAAATAATAATTGGTTACTGGAACTTGTTTCAATATTAATTGCTTTATCACATCAGTTTTCGGAGAAACGATTTAGTCCATAGAGGCTATTTTAATTATAAAAGTAAGACAGGTATTAAGTTGTTAAAAAACTCAAATATCCTAAAAAAACTCTAAAACCATGTTCGATTTACCACAATAAAGTTATATATCTTCTTCATTATATATATATTTTTTAATTATTAAAACTTAATTTACAAATTAATTTATGTAAAGGTGCCTGATACATTATTTATCAGTCAACCTAGGCTGTAAATGTAAATTTCACTTTGTGGAATTTATATGTAGTAATCAAATGATTTATAATCTGCTAACGGTGAAGGATAGCATCGCGAGGAAACCCACACGTCTTAGAAGAAATTCTAAAGACTTTCTTCTAAGACGTGTTTGAATTTAGGCCTACACTCTCTCTCTCTATCTCTTGATAAAGGAGAGGAGACCCGTAGTCAGCAGTGGGACTCTAATGGGTTGCTATTATAACCTAGGCTGATTCAGAGATACAACAAGAAGTCATCGTCTTTCCTCGCTATTTTAAGAGCCTATCTGCCGCTATTCATATGCAGGAGCCGTGCTAAATAAAAATAAAATTTATTGGCACACGCCGGCAATGGTTGTGAATATGGAAATTCTCAAGTGCACGCGTTTATACGTAATCAAATTCTTGACGCTTTGCTTCGAAATATTGCTTTAAATTTATAATAGAAAAAAATGTAAGGCGTTTATAGGTATCAGACTTTCGGAGCTCTTTAGTAGTAATGTAACGGGCAATTTTAGTACAACGTAGCCACGCGAAAGAGTTATAAAGCAACGATAAAATACTTTGAAAATCGAAAAGTAAAATAAACTAACCCCCAAACTATGTCATTAATATTGAGTCGGCATTAAAACGAACTTCTCAATTATGAGGTTATTCGTGGTCATATTTCTCACACTAAGAAAACTGCTTACCAAACAATAAAACGGTAGACTGCAAAAGTCGTTTTTTTATGCAATGTTGATGAGAACATCAACATTGCATAAAAAAACGACTTAAAAAAACCTCACAACATCAAATTTATTCAACAGAATAAATAAGATAGTCTTAAGAGTTTTTCTTGGATTCATCACATGTATAGCAACGTCTTCAATGCTGTTTACTTTTAAATTTTTTAGAAATTACATGCAGTCGAGACTTTGAAATGTTTAATTTCTTTGAGTGTATTTGCAGACGCAGTACTAGCAGAGCAGTTTCACTTTGATAAATTTTTAATAATGAGTTGATGAAAGTTGAAACGAATATGAGTATGTTCTCAAATGTATTCAATTTTATCTTTGAAATAATTATTCCAAGGGATATTTGAGTAATAAATAATCTGACTTTTCTGGCATCTTTATTTCAATCGATACTGTAGACACTGGATCCTCCTATCTACCTCCTACGTGCTTTCTGAAATACGGAAGCACACCACCAATTATCAAACTTAGATTTCTTGACAGGGAAACGCAATGTACATATTATTTATTTTTGGCTCGACTCAAGAATTGATCCTGGGACGTCATGATCAGCCGACCACTAGACTGACGAGGCAATTCTATTGCTCTTTTTATAGATACTTATATCAGGATTTGTTAATAGTGCCAAAGGTGGCGCTGTCAGGATAATTGTCATTATTTGCATTGTTACTGTAAAACAGATGAGTTTCTACTGTTGCAATTAAATGTGCGAATTCTTAGATTTAAATTGTATCGTTTCAGAACCGAGCCACAATTTTAGAATTATCAGTAGCATAAGTTCCTTTAATGTGCTGATAACCGATGGATGAACTGATTTAAAATAGTTCTAACCCAAAATGGCAGAACAAAGCTGATTAGTATTTTATTCAAGTGCAACTGCAGACAACAACAACAAAAAGACCGTAGCTAAATATATTTTAGCACAGTGGTATCGGCAAAACTCCGATGCTAAAAGATATAGGGTAGAAAATTAATGAGTAATGCTTTTGGTATTTCAAACATTTGTAGACTACGGTAACTGCTTACCATTAGAAGTAATATTCTTTAACTAAACGCTGACTACACAAAGACAAATACAAATATTTTTGATAACTTTCTCCATAACGAATTTAAATCTGAGATTTTCGTCAGAATAATCAAAGCTTAACATCTTTAAAGACCCAATTACTGCCAGGAAAGTAATCATCCCATTTAAACCAGGGGTTAGAAGGGACGGATTATCATCTCAAATACTTGAAAATTTTGTTCTTCCTTATAGAATGTCAAGGTTGTTAAAAAGGCATTTCCTCTTTAAAAATAAATATATAGCGCACGGCGTTTTACCCCGAAGGCGTCAGCAGACAACGCCTGTAATGAAAGTGAGGCCCATGGCATTAGGAACGAATTAACGCTGATGCACAGAATACTTAATAGTACACGTAGCTTAAGGGGGGAATTCATCAAACTCAAAGTTTAAACTACAATTATAAGAAAATAAGACTATGATCGCTCTTAAGAACAAACATGTAGAGGTATATTCATATAAAAGAAGAATCTGACTGACTGATTGACTGACGTATCAGCGCACAGCCGCAGGGTCTAGAACCGGGAAGGTTTGCAAGCCGGTGCCTTTTTCATTATAAATGAGCATTAAGAAAGGATTTCTGGAAATTCTACTCCTAAAGTGGATAAAAGGGGTGTCATAGTGTATGAAAGTCCATCATTTTTGGAAACAAATTATGAAAATTCATGTTTAAACGGGTAAAATACATCCAGAGAAAGTAAATGGCAGTTACGGCCGAGGTGTGACATTGTACATGTATGTTTGTATGTAATCCCGGCCCTTGTAACAGCAGTGAAAACATTTCAACCCCTACCTTGAAGAACCTCAGCTTCAGTCTCTCGGGAAAACCTCGGTATAGAGCCGATTAATATGTATATAAAAACCTAACATTTTTTTGCCAATAAAATAAAATTGGATCATATTGGTTTTTCGTTTGACCAACTCGAATGACCTAATTTGCTTGTGATCCATTAAAGATATTTATAATATTGAGGTAACGTTCATAATTTTATTGGAGGCAATATTTTTATTCTACTATTTTGTTTTAATCATATTACATTTAAACTTAAGAAAAGCGTTAAAGAGTACACGGTACTTAGAGCAATTGCAATCTGTGGTAAGGGAGCAAGGAAGAAGGAAATATGGTCAGCATTAGAAAAGGTTAGATAGATAGAAAACTCTTTACACCAATGATGATACAGATATTATATTTCTATCTGAAATCCGTTACTAGTTGGTTGGGTATCACTTGCGTGTTTACGACCCAATTTTTTACCAAGGCTTTAAGATGGAGTATTCCTGGGATAGGTAATCGTTTTTTTTTAGAGAATTAAATGTAAATTTTAGCTACAAGCATATAACTTTCAACAATAATATCTCTCTCTTCCTAACTATTTATTCCACATGGTGGTTATTTTGAACAATAATAAATAGAGAAAATTTCCATTATAACGTAAAAGCATCAATATATGTACTCGTAGTCTCGCTACCAAAATAATGTGTGACACAATGAAATATAGCTCCATTTGATACCATTAGCGTCTAATTTGGTTTAGAGCTATTAGCGCATTGATACATAGGTATTTCACTCGAGGTCTATATGGCTATATTAACCTGAATTAGAAATGAGGGCATGACCATGCTATCCATATCGCAGAAATCAAAACATCGTAGGTTTTGATTTCTGTGACATTTAGATTGTGGAATGAGCTCGCTACCGAGGTTTCCCAAGAGACTATAGCATGGAGTCTGATACGTCTGTAGATACGTGACCTCAGCAAGCACGTACGAGTAAAGCTGTCGGTCCTGCGTCTGATCTCTCTTCAGTCGTGTCGGATTGCCGTCCTATCGGACTAGGAGAGTGAAGTAGATGCACCTGTTTGCGCACATACTTTTACTATTATATGTCCTGCGCAGTTGGCTAATTTTCGTTGAGAATGGCCGCCGCAACCAAAATTGGTCTAGACGAATACTATTAAATATATTATCACGCATCTAATTGGGGTAGGCAGAGACTATGGTAGTAGAGGTTAGGTAGGTTCCGCGAAGGGACAGTGTCCCCGGTGCGCCCGGGCGCTGTCGCTGGAGATGGAGCCCTCGCAAAGCGTGCAGCCACTGGGTGGACCACTGACGTCATATCAGGTTCCGGTGGTTCAGCCTGAAGGCGGGTGTAGGTGCACAGGGGGGTTTTAGTCGGTATGCCGGCCGCCTACCATTTTTAAGCCGGAATATCCAGGGGTACTTCTTTCGCTTCCTCCACATTCATCAACCTCTTCATGCATGCATGTCGGTTCTTGGTACTTTTAATTTGGCACTTTCTGTCACTTATTTGTTACATGTGTTCAAATAAGCCCAAATTATAACAAAATATATAATTCAAAGGTATTTACGAATCTTCAGATAAACACCTTTTATCTTTATTACATGGCTCAATTAATATTTATGGAAATGGCCTCAATGCCCGTATCATATATTTCATGTCGATGTTTATGTGTATTAGAATTTCGTTTTATTGTTTTATATTGTAACTAGCTTTTACCCGCGACTTCGTCCGCATAAGTTTTTTTGTTTTCTCCCGGCTGTAAGTCCCCCTGCAACAATGTCCCACTATCGTGTTCCAGTCCTCAACTTCACATCAAAATTTGTTCAAAAGCAACCTAAGCTACATAATGGATAGCTCCGAATGTTTCCTTAGTAAATATAAAAAGTAAATAATGTAAATCGGTTTAAAATACTACTAACTACCTACCTGCCAACCCCCGATGTTAGACAGTGTGACATCCGCAACATCGTCTGCGTAGGAAGTACTAACTAAATGTAAGTAGTATAATAATGTAGGAAGCTAAAAATAAGAGGCCTTATTACTGTAGTACATTTTTGGAAACTATGTTCTTTGTTTTTCCCTCTCTGGCCAACACATGGAGATTCTGTGGACTTGAAACACGTGAGCAAGCCACGTATAATTGTCCGTGAGAAAAACAACTCTTTTCTAAATTAATGCCGGCTACTTTTAATGTTTGCCTCTGAGCTTTATTTATCGTCATAGCGAATGCGATTTTCAGCGGAAACTGTAATCTCTTAAACTGGAATGGCAAATCTGTCGAAATTATGGGTATACGGGGGATTAAAACGTTCCCTCCTTTTGCCATTCCAGTCATAATGATTGCTTTTACAATATTGCGACCGAGGTGTGTTACTTGCAACCGTGTGCCATTACACAGTCTTGGTGCATCTAAATTCCGCATCAAAAGGACAGGAACGCCTACTTTCAGCCTCAGTTTGTGTGAAGGTACTCCCGACAGTTCTAAAGAATTAAGAAATTCTACAGGGTATGATGTTACTTGTTCAGTATCCATTACAGTGTCTACAGAGAGAAACTCAACAATATCACCTTCCACGCGTGACATAATTTGCTCGTTTATCTGTCCCACCATTTCATTCGTCGGCGCTAAAATTGCTCTTTCACATAACCATTCTCTATTCCTCATATTAGTTAGCAGTTCGCTATAGACGAAGTTATTTAGATCATCTGGATTATGCACAACATTGCAGAATTCACGATCCAATGTAATCATGCCATTACCATCCTTTGCCGTACGATCTTCTCCAATTTTAAGAAGAGCAGCAGCATATTGTCCAGATTGTACATCATTGTGTAGTTGCACTCTCATATTTGTAGACAGACTAAACGTTTTTACGTGCACCCATAACGTTGACGCTTTTAAACACGCATTTATTTCATCTGCAGGGGTGCCTTTAGTGATAACCGGCAAAGTCTGTCTAAAATCGCCCGCTAAAAGTACCACCATCCCCCCCCATGATATTTGGATTACTCTTGATGTCTTTCAAAGTCCGATCTAGAGCTTCAATTGCTCTTTTATGGGACATAGTACACTCATCCTAAACTAATAATTTACATTGCTGCAACATACGTCTACGCTCGCTGTTTTTACTTATATTACAGACTGGCATTTCTTCATGGGCTTAGTTTAATGGCAGTTTAAGCACCGAATGTGCCGTTCGACCACCATTAAGCAGAGTGGCGGCTATTCCGGAAGAGGCAACTGCTACAGCAATTCCTTTATCTTTTCGGATTTGCGCTAAAAGCAAGTTTAAAAGAAAGGTTTTTCCCGTGCCTCCGGGAGCATCCAACAATTTCTGTAGTGTAGGTAATTAGATTTTATCTGTATGTAATGTAACAGTCAGTTGAATAAAAAATCGTATACAAATCAGATCAATAGTTTTGGCGTAATGTGATTCTAGACAGAGTTTTAATGTTGTAGATAGGTAGCTAGTATAGGTTCCTGTGGGAATGAGATATTTTCCCGAAGTAAAAAGTAGTCTGAATTTTGGTACCTTCCTACCCTATAAGTTAAGTAGTGTGATGGAATGTTGCTAAGTTCCGATCCAAGTAAAACTGTTAAATAAAGACAGTTGCATCAAAATTTTATCATAAATTCCCTAAATTATGGCGCCTACCGACCCTCTAAGTTAGAAAAGTGATCAAATACTAACTTGAAGTCTTAGTAACACTCAGTTAAAAAAAAAACATCAAAATCATTTCAGTAGCTATGGCGACATGCGCTTCTTGACTTGATCACGCTAGATTTCCGCGGGAATGAGGTATTTTCCCGCCGTAAAAAGTAGCATGTGTCCGTGCCTAGGATCCTATCTTTATATTAACCAAGTCTTATAAAAATCCGTTCAGACGTTAAGGCTGATTAAAAATCACTAACTTAATTATTAGTTTTCTGCCTACTGCCTACGCCTTAAGTACGATGACGTGATCATTTTGATCTTATATCCTTTTCTAGGTTACTATCTATCACCTAACTAAATTTCATCAAAATCCGTTCAGCCGTTTAGGCATGATAGAGCAAAACTCCCAGCAAAAACCATAAAAAAATAACTCAATTCAGTTTTCTGCCTACTGCCTACGCTTTAAGTACGATGACGTGATCATTTTGATCTTATATCTGTTTTTAGGTAACCATCTATTACCTTACTAAATTTCATCAAAATCTGTTCAGCCGTTTAGACGTGAAAGAGCAGAAGTCCCAACAAAAACGACTAAAAATCACTAACTCAATTTAGTTATCTGCCTACTGCCTGCCCCCTAAGAACGATGGCGTGATTATTTATAGCCTATGACCATTTCTAGGTTATTATCTATCACCATACCAAATTTCATCAAAATCCGTTCAGCCGTTTAGGCGTGAAAGAGTAACAGACAGACAGACAGACAGAGTTACTTTCGCATTTATAATATTAGTATGGATGGATACGTTTTTTGCAGTAGATCAGAGTCTTAATGCGTTTTGAATATGTTTCTTTACAAATTGGCTTTCATACACTATGTATGTTTTTTATACTATTTATGTGGCAATGACACGCAAGAAATAACTCTGGTATTACAATTATTCATAGGCTACGGTAACATCTGGCGTGCTGTGTGCTTGTTTGCCACCCAAGCAGTGTAAAAAAAACAATCACAATGCGTGAATTGAAGCGTGCTGTAAGTGCTATTAGCAGCCTATTAGACGATGGTAAACCTATTTACAAACTCATTGCTTAAAAATTTGTTTGTCAAATGTTTTAATAAATCAATATCACGATGATACCTTTCAAATATTTAACCCTGCCTTCATATTTCACTAAAGTGTTAATTGTAATTATAAGTTGTCAGACAACCGCTAAAGCCGTCGACAAACTTTGTTCTTAATTAATATCGCTGTTGCGTGGTTTGACAAACACATTTGAATAACATCGAATACTAACATTTAAATAATATTTTTATTATATATATATACTACTTGGGTCACAAACAAGCATACAGCCTGCCTGATGATAAGCAGTTGCCGTAGCTTACAACGCTTGTGACATGGTTGTGCGTGTATTTTTTTTATATCAAGGCTTTAAGATGAATTTTGAATTTGAAAGATGGAGTATCCTTGGGATAGAAAAACGTTTTTTTTAATATATTTTAGAATATATACAATGTAATGTGGTGGCAAAACTAATCGAAAGATACTGACTTGAACACAATTATGTGCATGGTCATCAATCATTTCTATTAAAATTGAGACGTCAGTCTTTGAATAATTATATTTCAAAACAGCTTCATGAAAAATGTTGATTCTCAAATAAGGTTGAACGGTATTATATCAACAGACTGAATGGAAATATATACATTTAAGGCGTTTTAAACTGAGAATGTTTACCGAGTATAAAAACGGTTCTTCACATTTTATAACTTTTTTTTTTTTTATTTTGATAAAATCCACTCTTGGATGTAATTTGTGCCCGTAAATTGTATGTTTGTAAAGTCCCCCGCGAGTTGTCTTTTTGAATAAGAATAAGAAACTTTTAAATAAATTTTCTCGAATTTAAACACTGTTACGCATATCTGCATATGCGTCAATAATTAAAAATTACAGTAATGATGTCAGCTGATTAGCCTACTGCCGAGTTCGCTAGCTGAACAGACGGTTACAAATTGTGAGCACAGAATCAATCATCAAATACCTCCATACACACACAATTGGATGAAAAACTGGTAGGACAGCATAAGAAGAAACTCTTGTCTGTCATCGGTAGCTGAACATACTCTAGCATTTTTGTAAAAAACATTTATAATACCTTAATCCATACTAATATTATAAATGCGAAAGTAACTCTGTCTGTCTGTCTGTCTGTCTGTTACTCTTTCACGCCTAAACGGCTGAACGGATTTTGATGAAATTTGGTATGGTGATTGATGATAACCTAGAAATGGTCATAGGCTATAAATAATCACGCCATCGTTCTTAGGGGGTAGGCAGTAGGCAGATAACTAAATTGAGTTAGTGATTTTTAGTCGTTTTTGTTGGGACTTTTGCTCTTTAACGTCTAAACGGCTGAACAGATTTTGATGAAATTTAGTAAGGTAATAGATGGTTACCTAAAAACGGATATAAGATCAAAATGATCACGTCATCGTACTTAAGGCGTAGGCAGTAGGCAGAAAACTAATTAAGTTAGTGATTTTTAATCGTTTGTTTTAAAAGTTTACCTCATTCACGCCTTAACGTCTGAACGGATTTTTATAGGACTTGGTTAATATAAAAATAGGATCCTAGGCACGGACACAGGCTACTTTTTACGGCGGGAAAATACCTCATTCCCGCGGAAATCTAGCGTGATCGTGTCAAGAAGCGCATGTCGCCATAGCTACTGAAATGATTTTGATGTTTTTTTTTTTAACTGAGTGTTACTAAGACTTCAAGTTAGTATTTGATCACTTTTCTAACTTAGAGGGTCGGTAGGCGCCATAATTTAGGGAATTTATGATAAAATTTTGATGCAACTGTCTTTATTTAACAGTTTTACTTGGATCGGAACTTAGCGACATTCCATCACACTACTTAACTTATAGGGTAGGAAGGTACCAAAATTCAGACTACTTTTTACTTCGGGAAAATATCTCATTCCTACAGGAACCTATACACAGCTACCTATCTACAACATTAAAACTCTGTCTAGAATCACATTACGCCAAAATTATTGATCTGATTTGTACAGGATTTTTTATTCAACTGACTGCTACATTACATACAGATAAATTCTTAAAATTACCTACACCACAGAAATTGTTGGATGCTCCCAGAGGCACGGGAAAAACCTTTCTTTTAAACTTGCTTTTAGCGCAAATCCGAAAAGATAAAGGAATTGCTGTAGCAGTTGCCTCTTCCGGAATAGCCGCCACTCTGCTCAATGGTGGTCGAACGGCACATTCAGTGCTTAAACTGCCATTAAACTTAGCCCATGAAGAAATGCCAGTCTGTAATATAAGTAAAAACAGCGAGCGTAGACGTATGTTGCAGCAATGTAAATTATTAGTTTGGGATGAGTGTACTATGTCCCATAAAAGAGCAATTGAAGCTCTAGATCGGTCTTGAAAGACATCAAGAGTAATCCAAATATCATGGGGGGGATGGTGGTACTTTTAGCGGGCGATTTTAGACAGACTTTGCCGGTTATCACTAAAGGCACCCCTGCAGATGAAATAAATGCGTGTTTAACACGTTCATGGACACAAACCATTCTTAAAAATTTGTGATATGACACACAAATTTGCCATACAAAATAGTATCACGTCTGCGGGCGGATTGCCACGTTATTCGATTTTAAAAGTATGTGTTACGGCAGTAACGGTCAGAGACGTAACCGCCTGTAGACGGACATTCATACCAGATGAATTCTAAACGTCGTGTTATGGCACTACGGCCACAGACGAAATCGTCTATAGCCGAATTGTCATATCAAGTATGTTCCTAGGCGGGTGTTGTGGCATTACGGCTAAAGGCGTGCCCGTCTACAGACGGACTGCCCCATCAAGCGTACCACGACAGATGTGTTGTACTAACAACGGCCACAGACGAGTCAGGATGTAATTCAAAATACATGTAAAATCAACATAATCTTTATTCATCTTCAAAAATAAAACATAACTATCTTCTTTTATGAAAAACATAATATTTTATATAACTATTATGGCACATATCCAGGAACATTAAGTACTTTAACAATAATCTAGCTTAAATAATCAGTTCACAAAGGAATTACTCTTTCATTTATTACTAATCAGTCTTCCATTGAGCGTTATTATTATTAATAAAATCACAATAAGTGACTAAATAAAGTAATATTAAACATTTTGAGATAGATGCCATTCTTCAAAACAAGTAGGGCATAATGGCGGGGAGTCAAGGCATCCCTTGCACCGGTAACTAGTCTCACGGCGTATTTTCTTTTTCTGGCACACCCTGCAATTTTTAAAAGCAAACTTCTTTTTTGAAGGATCTTTGCCCTCTATTCTTACTGGCCAGTGACCAAAGCCGGTTGCCGAAGAAGTTCCCGGTTGAGGCTGTGGTTGCTTCACTGGAGCCTTTTTTCTATTCCAGTTGGCTTTTGGTTCGAGAACCAAGTCTTTGCCAATCTTGTTTTCATCAATCTTTAAAAGACTTTTAATCAACTTGTCTCTGTACTCGATGTATTCGGATTTGATATTCTTTTGTACAAAATGACTGAACAAATAATACGCATTCCAGGTAGTAAGGTCCATCATGTGAAAGAGAACTTTTTTATACCAGCGAATAGTTTTTCGCGGACAAGAGTAATAACTCACCATTTGGTCAGCACGATCGATTCCGGACATATGAGCATTATATCGGACCACTTCTTTTGGCTTCATGAGTTTCTGTCCTCTTTTATTCGTCACTTCAATCATATTAGGGTGATCAAGTGTTGTAATCATCAGAACTTGCCTCTTGTCTTTCCAGTGACTCACGTATACTTTATTCTTTCTAAGCCATCTGTGTTCACCTTTTTTCAATTTCGCTTTAGTTAATACACTAGGGTTACCCCTACGGTTTACTCGTAAAGTTCCATTAGTGTGTGTTTTGAGATCAAGAAGTTTTTCAGAAAGGGTCACCGAATTATAGAAATTATCCATATATAATTCGTGCCCTTTAAGTAGATATGGTCTCATCAAACGTAAAACTAGTTTTTCTATTTTAGGACTTGTATCATTATCATTCAATGCTTGCTTTCCAGAATACATCAAAATATTTAGAATATATCCATCATCAGTAGCCAATATGTAAAATTTAATGCCGTATTTAGTTTTTTTATTTTTCATATATGTACGAAAAACTAGGCGTCCTCTATAAAGCATCAGGGATTCGTCTAGTGATAATTCCTTTTTAGGCTGGTAAACGTTTCGAAAATTCTGTGTCAACATATTGATAAATGTAGTCACCTTGTCGGATCCTTGAGAATTAACTTCTGAACAGCAAATGCAACGTAACAGTTGCTCATATCTTCGATTTGACATAACGTGACTGAAAATCGGGTGATAGTATAAAACATCTGTATGCGTGAAAAGCTTTCTTCGGTCTGGAACTTTAATCTGGCCTTGTAGTAATGTGAGACCGAGAAACTTTTTAATTTCCTCGACGCTCGTCTCCTGAAATACTTTATTTCGACTATTACGTGTATGGGGTCTGTTTTGATTAGTGAGAGATTTTCCATAGGCGTTCGTGCATGTAACCAAATACTCAATCATATTTGGTGGGAACATCAAATCAAATAACTCTTCTACAGTCGTATTCTGATCTATGTGGACACGAGGGCCAGAAGTAGTTGAATCAAAATGAAATTCAGGTATGTCTGTCACGATATCTTCCCATTCGTCACTTACGGGACTCGGTGGTGTATAGGAGCGTGTAGTATTACGTACCTGCACCTCATCTACTCGGATCGGTAATGAGCTATGTAGTTCCTGGTAACTAGCATTGTCTTCTTGGATTACAGAAGCGGATTCGTTTTCAGCATCGAATAGATTTTCAGGTTCATCCAGCCGCCCTATATTTTGAGTGTCAATATTGCTTTCAGATAGGTTATCGTTCTCCTCGCACGATTCCTTGTCACTCTCTGCCTTCGAGCTTTCAGATTCCGAAACAGTAACCTGTCTTGATAATTGTCTTGGTCGGCTAAATATTTCATAATCCTCCGAGTCAGTACTCAAGTTAACCTCATTTGCAGGTTCATAATTTGCATCAGAACCATATTCACCATCTACATCACTGTACGGATCCTGATTTTTATTGCTCGAGTCAGAGTCGGAGTCAAACAAACTACGCCGAACGTTGAAAGGAGGTGTGGTTCTTTTGCCCGATGCCATCTGTAATAAGTTTATGCGATTACAATTTAAAAAATAGTAATAATAATAGCATCAGTCTACTATGGCGTGTGTTAGGAAAGGTCTATGTCCAGCAGTGGACTGCGATATGCGGATTGATTGATTGAATAGCATCAGTTTGATATGCCAACATCAATATCGAAAATTTAAAAACATTTCAACAGTTTTTATAAGTAGGTAGGCACTTCAATATTTTCTGTCTACGTGCTCTTATCAGCACCAAATTCAAATAAACATCATTCGCTATACATTGAAATAATCGGCAAATAAATATTTCGTATTTGTGATCGTGAATTATGAGTAAAATAATACGTACCATTCATCAAAAATCGCCGCAGCGCACCTTGTTGGACGTACTTCCTCCCGCTGTGGCGCGGGGCGACTGATCGATCAAAAGTGTAGGTAGATCGTCCGGCCACAGACGGAGTATCACAACACGATGCTCTTCAATGTGTGCGTGACAGAGGTAACTTGTGTGCACGCGCAAGAGTGTTTGATGTGACACTAGCGGTCTGTATTACAGCCTAAAATGGCACAGAGTCATATCTTTCCTATAAATGTAATGAGAAATGGTCGGCTGTGGACGTAATTCGACTTTTGACGTATTTTAAATCACCGGCCACAGCCGTAGTGCCATATTATGAGGGTAATAATTTACGTCTCTCGACGTACTGTCCGTGAACGTGTTAAAAGCGTCAACGTTATGGGTGCACGTAAAAACGTTTAGTCTCTCTACAAATATGAGAGTGCAACTAAACAATGATGTACAATCTGGACAATATGCTGCTGCTCTTCTTAAAATTGGAGAAGATCGTATGGCATAGGATGGTAATGGCATGATTACATTGGATCGGGAATTCTGCAATGTTGTGCATAATCCAGATGATCTAAATAACTTCGTCTATAGCGAACTGCTAACTAATATGAGGAATAGAGAATGGTTATGTGAAAGAGCAATTTTAGCGCCGACGAATGAAATGGTGGGACAGATAAACGAGCAAATTATGTCACGCGTGGAAGGTGATATTGTTCAGTTTCTCTCAGTAGACACTGTAATGGATACTGAACAAGTAACATCATACCCTGTAGAATTTCTTAATTCTTTAGAACTGTCGGGAGTACCTTCACACAAACTGAGGCTGAAAGTAGGCGTTCCTGTCCTTTTGATGCGGAATTTAGATGCACCAAGACTGTGTAATGGCACACGGTTGCAAGTAACACACCTCGGTCGCAATATTGTAAAAGCAATCATTATGACTGGAATGGCAAAAGGAGAGAACGTTTTAATCCCCCGTATACCCATAATTCCGACAGATTTGCCATTCCAGTTTAAGATATTACAGTTTCCGCTGAAAATCGCATTCGCTATGACGATAAATAAAGCTCAGGGGCAAACATTAAAAGTAGCCGGCATTAATTTAGAAAAGAGTTGTATTTCTCACGGACAATTATACGTGGCTTGCTCACGTGTTTCAAGTCCACAGAATCTCCATGTGTTGGCCAGAGAGGGAAAAACAAAGAACATAGTTTACAAAAATGTACTACAGTAATAAGGCCTCTTATTTTTAGCTTCCTACATTATTATACTACTTACATTAAGTTAGTATTTCCTGCGCAGACGATGTTGCGGATGTCACACTGTCTAACATCGGGGGTTGGCAGGTAGGTAGTTAGTAGTATTTTAAACCGATTTACATTATTTACTTTTTATATTTACTAAGGAAACATTCGGAGCTATCCATTATGTAGCTTAGGTTGCTTTTGAACAAATTTTGATGTGAAGTTGAGGACTGGAACACGATAGTGGGACATTGTTGCAGGGGGACTTACAGCCGGGAGAAAACAAAAAAACTTATGCGGACGAAGTCGCGGGTAAAAGCTAGCATAATCCAGATGATTTAAATAACTTCGTCTATAGCGAACTGCTAACTAATATGAGGAAATATGAGAAATAATATGAGAAAATTGCTCTTTCACATAACCATTCTCTAAATGGTTATGTGAAAGAGCAATTTTAGCGCCGACGAATGAAATGGTGGGACAGATAAACGAGCAAATTATGTCACGCGTGGAAGGTGATATTGTTGAGTTTCTCTCTGTAGACACTGTAATGGATACTGAACAAGTAACATCATACCCTGTAGAATTTCTTAATTCTTTAGAACTGTCGGGAGTACCTTCACACAAACTGAGGCTGAAAGTAGGCGTTCCTGTCCTTTTGATGCGGAATTTAGATGCACCAAGACTGTGTAATGGCACACGATTGCAAGTAACACACCTCGGTCGCAATATTGTAAAAGCAATCATTATGACTGGAATGGCAAAAGGAGAGAACGTTTTAATCCCCCGTATACCCATAATTCCGACAGATTTGCCATTCCAGTTTAAGAGATTACAGTTTCCGCTGAAAATCGCATTCGCTATGACGATAAATAAAGCTCAGGGGCAAACATTCAAAGTAGCCGGCATTAATTTAGAAAAGAGTTGTTTTTCTCACGGACAATTATACGTGGCTTGCTCACGTGTTTCAAGTCCACAGAATCTCCATGTGTTGGCCAGAGAGGGAAAAACAAAGAACATAGTTTACAAAAATGAACTACAGTAATAAGGCCTCTTATTTTTAGCTTCCTACATTATTATACTACTTACATTAAGTTAGTACTTCCTACGCAGACGATGTTGCGGATGTCACACTGTCTAACATCGGGGGTTGGCAGGTAGGTAGTTAGTAGTATTTTAAACCGATTTACATTATTTACTTTTTATATTTACTAAGGAAACATTCGGAGCTATCCATTATGTAGCTTAGGTTGCTTTTGAACAAATTTTGATGTGAAGTTGAGGACTGGAACACGATAGTGGGACATTGTTGCAGGGGGACTTACAGCCGGGAGAAAACAAAAAAAACTTATGATAAAGATAAAGATAAAAAGATATTTATTACCAAAAACACAAAAAATATAATTAAAAAAACAAAATTTATCAAACGAGAAAAAAAAAACAATGTGTTATGGTAACCGGAGCGGACTCAAATGTTGGCAGTGCGCACTGGTTACACTACGCCTGGGCCAACGCTGGTTTTCAGTCCGCCCCTTTTACAAAACAAAATATAGACACATTAATTTGCGGGTTTTACATAAAACAATAAATAACAAATAAACAAAAACAATTTAAAAGTGTTTACAATAATAAAATAATGTATGTGAAAAAAAAAACTAAATATAAAAAAAAAAAAAATTGATAAAGCATAATATAAATATGCGGACGAAGTCGCGGGTAAAAGCTAGTACTTATATATTTCTAAATACATACATATTATAGATAAATTACACCCAGACACAGAACAAACATTCGTGCTCATCACACGAAGATTTGTCCTGGGTGGGAATCGAACCCACGACCTCCGGCGTAGCAGTCAGAGTCACTAACCACTAGACCAACAGGCCAGTCAAAGACTAGTCAGTTTGTCTTGGAGCATTCCTACACTTGGCTGCTCGAGTGAGCTTCTATATGTGAATATCCTCTGGGTTTTTCACCCAACCTAGTCTCTTTTTAAGCACGGAGGCGCTCATAGTCTGGTGCAATAGGTGATCGGTAAACGATCAGCGGGTTAAGCTACCAAGGGCACAGTAACCCTATAGATGGGTGCCCACATAATGGTATTTCATCTAGCGTTTTCGTGTTTTAGAGAGGAAGTTAAAAGTCGGTCGCGACGGAGACCTATCATGGGCGATCTTAACAACTCTGTCACCAGGTTGGCCACTTACCAAGCGATAAGAAGAAAAGTCTGGTAGACTTTTGAAAGAGTTCAGAAGTCCATCATGCCACAGGTATCAGGAGTGACAGATGTTCGAAAGAAAGTTAAGAAAAACTCAGGTACAACACCTGAGTTTTTTTAACATTTTTTATTTTCCTTTTTTTGTTTTTAAAAAAGACAACTCTCGCACTAGGAAAGCCCTATGTCACGGGGACTTTACAAACATACAATTATCTTACACAAAGTTCATCCAGACACGGGACAACCATTTATGGATCTCACAAAATTTTGTCCCGCGTGGGGATCGAACCTCCAACAGGCTGTGCAGTAGTTAATGGCGAGGTAACCACTGAACCAAGCGTGCAGTCGAAAGTCGAATAATATCTACGTTGTTTTTTTTTAGTAAATACACATAGGTGACTACTTTGTTAGCTTTTAGACTTGCAAATTGTCTGGTATACATCTCAACCCATAAACGTCCCACTGCTGGGCACGGGTCTCCTTCAAACTTTTGGAGGGATATTAGCCTACTATACCGCGATGGCCAGACGGGTTGGTATAGGGTTTTGTTTCGAGTTTTCCCTCTCTTGTGGTGGATATTGTCAACTAGACTTACTCCCTTAGTCGACTCTTACGACACCCTCGAGATGGAAGGGGGTGGTGACATTTGTATTCTTAATCCGTCACCACACGGACAAATTGTCTGGTATCCCCGGGCAATATTATTTTATATGGAAAGTTGGGTAAAGTACTATTATTTTATTAGGTTTAACATAATATTTCTTTACTTTTAGTAGTTTTCAACGTTTTACGTCGTCTAATCCATACTAATATTATAAATGCGAAAGTAACTCTGTCTGTCTGTCTGTCTGTTACTCTTTCACGCCTAAATGGCTGAACGGATTTTTATGAAATTTGGTATGGTGATAGATGATAACCTAGAAATGGTCATAGGCTATAAATAATCACGCCATCGTTCTTAGGGGGTAGGCAGTAGGCAGATAACTAAATTGAGTTAGTGATTTTTTGTCGTTTTTGTTGGGACTTTTGCTCTTTCACGTCTAAACGGCTGAACAGATTTTGATGAAATTTAGTAAGGTAATAGATGGTTACCTAAAAACGGATATAAGATCAAAATGATCAAGTCATCGTACTTAAGGCGTAGGCAGTAGGCAGAAAACTGAATTGAGTTAGTGATCTTTTTATGGTTTTTGCTGGGAGTTTTGCTCTATCATGCCTAAACGGCTGAACGGATTTTGATGAAATTTAGTTAGGTGATAGATAGTAACCTAGAAAAGGATATAAGATCAAAATAATCACGTCATCGTACTTAAGGCGTAGGCAGTAGGCAGAAAACTAAATAAGTTAGTGATTTTTAATCGTTTGTTTTAAAAGTTTACCTCATTCACGCCTTAACGTCTGAACGGATTTTTATAAGACTTGGTTAATATAAAGATAGGACTAGGCACGGACACAGGCTACTTTTTACGGCGGGAAAATAACTCATTCCCGCGGAAATCTAGCGTGATCGTGTCAAGAAGCGCATGTCGCCATAGCTACTGAAATGATTTTGATGTTTTTTTTTTTAACTGAGTGTTACTAAGACTTCAAGTTAGTATTTGATCACTTTTCTAACTTAGAGGGTCGGTAGGCGCCATAATTTAGGGAATTTATGATAAAATTTTGATGCAACTGTCTTTATTTAACAGTTTTACTTGGATCGGAACTTAGCGACATTCCATCACACTACTTAACTTATAGGGTAGGAAGGTACCAAAATTCAGACTACTTTTTACTTCGGGAAAATAAATCTCATTCCCACAGGAACCTATACACAGCTACCTATCTACAACATTAAAACTCTGTCTAGAATCACATTACGCCAAAACTATTGATCTGATTTGTATACGATTTTTTATTCAACTGACTGTTACATTACATACAGATAAAATCTAATTACCTACACCACAGAAATTGTTTAAACTTGCTTTTAGCGCAAATCCGAAAAGATAAAGGAATTGCTGTAGCAGTTGCCTCTTCCGGAATAGCCGCCACTCTGCTCAATGGTGGTCGATCGGCACATTCGGTGCTTAAACTGCCATTAAACTTAGCCCATGAAGAAATGCCAGTCTGTAATATAAGTAAGAACAGCGAGCGTAGACGTATGTTGCAGCAATGTAAATTATTAGTTTGGGATGAGTGTACTATGTCCCATAAAAGAGCAATTGAAGCTCTAGATCGGAATTTGAAAGACATCAAGAGTAATCCAAATATCATGGAGGGGATGGTGGTACTTTTAGCGGGCGATTTTAGACAGACTTTGCCGGTTATCACTAAAGGCACCCCTGCAGATGAAATAAATGCGTGTTTAAAAGCGTCAACGTTATGGGTGCACGTAAAAACGTTTAGTCTGTCTACAAATATGAGAGTGCAACTACACAATGATGTACAATCTGGACAATATGCTGCTGCTCTTCTTAAAATTGAAGAAGATCGTATGGCAAAGGATGGTAATGGCATGATTACATTGGATCGTGAATTCTGCAATGTTGTGCATAATCCAGATGATCTAAATAACTTCGTCTATAGCGAACTGCTAACTAATATGAGGAATAGAGAATGGTTATGTGAAAGAGCAATTTTAGCGCCGACGAATGAAATGGTGGGACAGATAAACGAGCAAATTGTGTCACGCGTGGAAGGTGATATTGTTGAGTTTCTCTCTGTAGACACTGTAATGGATACTGAACAAGTAACATCATACCCTGGAGAATTTCTTAATTCTTTAGAACTGTCGGGAGTACCTTCACACAAACTGAGGCTGAAAGTAGGCGTTCCTGTCCTTTTGATGCGGAATTTAGATGCACCAAGACTGTGTAATGGCACACGGTTGCAAGTAACACACCTCGGTCGCAATATTGTAAAAGCAATCATTATGACTGGAATGGCAAAAGGAGAGAACGTTTTAATCCCCCGTATACCCATAATTCCGACAGATTTGCCATTCCAGTTTAAGAGATTACAGTTTCCGCTGAAAATCGCATTCGCTATGACGATAAATAAAGCTCAGGGGCAAACATTAAAAGTAGCCGGCATTAATTTAGAAAAGAGTTGTTTTTCTCACGGACAATTATACGTGGCTTGCTCACGTGTTTCAAGTCCACAGAATCTCCATGTGTTGGCCAGAGAGGGAAAAACAAAGAACATAGTTTACAAAAATGTACTACAGTAATAAGGCCTCTTATTTTTAGCTTCCTACATTATTACACTACTTACATTAAGTTAGTACTTCCTACGCAGACGATGTTGCGGATGTCACACTGTCTAACATCGGGGGTTGGCAAGTAGGTAGTTAGTAGTATTTTAAACCGATTTACATTATTTACTTTTTATATTTACTAAGGAAACATTCGGAGCTATCCATTATGTAGCTTAGGTTGCTTTTGAACAAATTTTGATGTGAAGTTGAGGACTGGAACACGATAGTGGGACATTGTTGCAGGGGGACTTACAGCCGGGAGAAAACAAAAAAACTTATGCGGACGAAGTCGCGGGTAAAAGCTAGTATTTTATAAATAGCATTCTGAAAATCATGTATAGCCGTAACTGGTACTTAATTTTTTTTTTATTATGCTACCTGGGTGGCAAACAAGCTTACGGCCTGCCTGATGTTAAACAGCTACAGTAGCCTATCGACGCTTGATATACCAGAGGTATTACCTGTAAGCGTTTATAGGCTACAGTAACTGCGGCCGTAAGCTTGCGAATATAAGTGAATATTTTAAGAAAGTTACGTACGTAGCTTTTGAGAAAGAGCCAAACCTGTTTGATTTAATAATGTATAGTATATCAGTTTATTGAAAAAATCTGATATAGTTTATACTAAATAAACTTTATGCTCTATCGATATGTAGTATATTACATATTAGTTTTTTACTATAACTGCGTCTGGACTCAATTTATTTGTCTGAAAGCTTTATTGAATGTTATTGAATAGATTGTAATACTTAGTATTTCTTTAATAAATATTCGTTCATAGTATAATATTATTAAAGCTTTATAATGATACAATTCACTTACAAAATGTTTAACTGCTGCAACTGGTAACTGACATGTAATAATAAAGTTAAGATATTTAGTAAATGTACTGTAATGGAAAATGTCATGAGAATTTGACAGGCCTGTTGGTCTAGTGGTTGGTGACTCTGACTGCTACACCGGTGGTCGTGGGTTCGATTCCCACCCAGGACAAATCTTTGTGTAATGAGCACGAATGTTTGTTCTGTGTCTGGGTGTCATTTATCTATAATATGTATGTATTTAGAAATATTTAAGTATGTTTATCAGTTGTCTGGTTACCATAGTACAGGCTCTGCCTAGTTTGGGAACAGATAGCAATGTGTGAGTTGTCCCGAAAATATTATTATTATTAATTCAACAGAAAATAATAGATCCTTACAATAAAAGCAATATCAATTTAATAATAAAAATGAATGTAAGTAAAATAACAGAAAAGTGGATCAACCACCTAGTTGAGGGGAGCTGATGGATAAGATATGCTCTTCGCTGGGAGTCTATGAGGGAATCCTATGATGTCCAACAGTGAATACAGTGTAGTGTGTGACGCTGCATCACCCCTCATTCCTTTGTATCCATAATGTAAGATAGTAAGTAAGTTAATTCATTAAAGCACAGACATTATACGAAGGAACATCTTTTACTTGGCCACCCAACGTCCCAACATTGCATAAGTTAATCAGTCAATGCGCTCATTTAGGGATTTTCCTATCCCAGGGATACTCCATTTTAAAGCCTTGGTGTAAAAAAATGGTGCGGCAACACGTAAACGATACCTCTGGTATTGCAAGCGTCTATACGCTACGGTATTTTATTTTTACCTCACAAATTGTGTATCACCTTTATACACAATTTGTGAGGAAAAAATAAAATAATTATAATTATTACGAGGCGTACCATGTGCTTGTTTGCCACCCCAGAGACGCAATCAGCCTTATTAAAAATAGAAAATATAAAACGGTAATATTTTTAAAAATGTTATAATCACCTATTATCCTTAATATTACCAATTAAATTCAATAAATTAAAAAAATATATTTTTAAATAATTTTTAAAATTTGGCATTATTTTTTAATTAAATGTATTTAGGAGACAACTATATTATCGTAAATATTGTAAAGAATAACATTTATATTTTTTTATTCTGATAAATGAAACAGATTTTGCTAAAAAATATTTTAAGTTAGGCTATATTTTTTTTTTATACTACCAAGGTGGCAAACAAGCATAAGGCCCGCCTGAAAAATTTACTAATTGGTTTTAATCAGCGCCTTAATACGTAGTTACTATAATGAGGAAAAAGACATTGTCTGTAGTACAAGGTATGCGGGGGAGCCAAAACAGTATCCTGAAAATGATTGCGAGCAGGCTGGATTCCGCTGTGTTTGGTCGCTTCATTGACCTTCATGTGAGAGGTGTGGGTCAATGATTTAATGTTTTATTTGATAAATTGTGAATGTTTTAAATATTATTTAACTTAATTATTGTACTAACATAGACTATAAGTATTTTGTTACTAACATAATATGGATTGTAATTATCTGTAAAATAAATAATTTGAATTTGAATTTGTAGTAGCAGCGTAACGATCACAAGAACGTGTAAAGCACTTGTTTAAATTAGTCGCCAAGTTTACGGCTCGGTGTACTAACGAATGCTTAAAATCGAATCGCTTTCTGTAGACTATTCAATTTCGTTTATTAAATGACATAGGTTTGTAGCCAGCTAAATTACAATTAAATTGCGTATGTTTCTGCTTACTACTTAGTTTCGAATTAGATATGAAGGTCTGACGTCACTTTTGATACAAAAGGGTTGAGATGTTCTTAACAGTTGACAGATAAACGTTTGTCGTCTTAAAATGTGTTGAACCTTATGTCGAGGACGTCTAGTTTGATGAAGGTAGAGCCAAAACTATTTCTAACTAGCTGTTGTCCGCGGCTCCGCCCGCGTGGATGTCGGTTATCGCTGTAAAAAGTAGCCTATGTGTTATTCCAAACCATAATCTATCTCTGTGGGAAATTTCATCCAGATCCGTTTAGTAGTTTTTACGTGAAAGAGTAACAAACATCCATCCATCCATTCTCACAAACTTTCACATTTATAATATTAGTAAGGATTACTCACTATCAGAATATCCTATGACTGAGAGTCATAAGACGTCCACTGCTGGACATAGGTTTCCCACATCGTTCGGTCCTGAGCTGACCTTGTCCATCGTTTGCCTACAACCTTTACCAGGTCGTCGGTCCATCTTGTTGGAGGCCTGCCCACGCTGCGTCTACCAGTTTGTAGTCGCCACTCTAGAACCTTTCTGCCCCAACGGCAATCGGTTCTGCGAGCTATATGCCCTGCCCATTGCCACTTAATCGGAATATATAATTTATTTTATAAAAGGCAACCCCCGCACTATAGAACAAGCTCTGTATCGCGGGGGACTTTACAAACATTCAATTAGCGGATACAAATTACACCCAGACTTGGAACAGCTCTTTGTGGGTCACACAAAGTTTTGTCCTGTGTGGGAATCGAACCTACAACTTCGTGCACAGCAGGCGCATACTGCGGTCACTGGACTGCCAAAGCAGTCAATTATAAAATGTAGTACCATAATATTTACTCCACTTGATTTCATATTCAGAAATTTAATTAGATATCATAAATACCTATTTATAGTCATAATATGTATTCAATATCAACCGAACAGTGTACACTACAAAATATAGTTAACATTGTAATTCAAAATATTTTCTTTAAAGTGAACGTAATTATTCTTAAACCTGAGAACTATGTATTTATATGAATTTTGCACTCTGTATCCAATTAAAATATTGGCTTGGTAAACTTTAAGTATGCTTTAATTTAGCCTGATTACTTTAAACACACAATTATTAAAATAAGAAAGTAAAGCAGGCACCCACACGGGCTTAGCAACGGGTTGAAGTTATAAAACTGTTTAAAATTTCTGCTAGCCTCTCCACTAGCCAATCTATACTAATATTATAAAGCTGAAGAGTTTATTTATTTGTTTGGTTGAACGCGCTAATCTCAGAAAGTACTGGTTCGATTAAAAAAAAAATTTATTTATTGAATAGTAGGTACATTTATCCAGGAAGGCTATAGGCTATATAACATCACGCTATGATCAATAGGAGCGGAGCAGTAGATATGTTACAAAATCGGGGAAAATATTCCAAATTACCACGCGGACGAAGTCGCGGGCGTCCCCTAGTAATAAAATAAAGATGTTGAGAAAATTCTCAAGAGGTTATTTCGAACTCTATTTATCCAAATTCTTTAAGTATAAAAGGCTTTTCAATAGGCACTTTACAATAAACGCCATCATGTAATTGCCCTTCCTCAAAGGCTCAGTAATATATTCAAAAAGGTATTACAAAACGAGAACGACCTTTTGATTAATTAAGTTTTAATTTAGTGTAATCGGATATTTGATACTAGGTCATGTTTGACTTGATAATGAAAAAGCTTGTATGATGGATAAAGCCGAGGTATTCTAAATTTATTTATTTATTTTTGTATGTTTTTTAACCTTTTAAGTCTTTTAGGTATAACCGAGAAATGACTGCGTGTGTTGTCACCTCACTACTGACAACGCGCTCAGTGTTGCACATTCGATTCCCACGCGGGACAAACCTTTGTCTGATCCATAAATGTCTTCGAGCAAGGTAGACCAATAAACTGAAGCTGAGCAAACCCGTAGAAACGGATGAGAAACTATATGGTTTCAAAGTAATAAATACTATAGGTCGTAGTCAAAATATGACCGCAAATAAGAGAGGTAGGGCACCATACTAGTGAGCAAGCCCGACTGGGGAAGGACCTCCACTTGACAGAAGACCACAGCCAAATAACTACACACAGCGGTGTAGTTGTGTTCCTGTGTGTGAGTACCGGTCTCCAGCGCTCATTTAGGGATGCGTTTTGAAAGAAATCAGTCGCCCACCTAACGGCTGCCCACGCTATGCGGGTGCTAGTGCTTTTGAAAGAAACGTATTCCTATCCTGGGGATACTCCCATCCTAAAGCCCTGGTGTAAAAAAATGGGTCGGCAACACGCAAGTGACACCTCTGGTATTGCAAGCGTCCATAGGTTACGGTAACTGCTTAACATCAGGCGGGCCGTATGCTTGTTTGCCACCGAAGTAGTATTAAAAAAAATGCTTTTTGTAGTCATTTTCCGCATAATTTTTAATTGTGCCAAATCTCGCACTCCATCGTACGCATAATGTACCTCCAAAAGGAGAAAAAAGTTATTCTTCTCGTAGTAATATATAGATAAATTGATTCTGCAACGGAATTTTAGTCGATGAAGTATGCACACAACAGAATGATATTTATTCAATCACAATACTTACTAGAGGTATTATACCTCTAGCCGCGTAGTAGTAGTATGCAAAGTGTGAATAATAGTTTCTAGTTTGAGTTTGAACATTACTGTTACTATTCAAACTAGAAACTTATTCCTTTGAACATGAGACTGAATAAATGACTCGCGCCAGCTGCTCTCGTATTGGAGATGTCCATATGATACGGCAATCTTTTAATCAATTGTCAATAAGACAGACTTTATACGTAAACGCGTGGTAATTTGGATTTTTTCCCCAATTTTGCAACATATATAACTACTGCTCCGCTCTTATTGATTATAGCGTGATGTTATATAGTCTATAGTCTTTCTGGATAAATGCACTACTCGACAAAAATATTTTTCTAATCGAACCAGTACTTTTTGAGATTAGCGCGTTCAACCAAACAAACAAACTCTTCAGCTTTATAATATTACATAGTATAGATAAACCTACAAACATTATACATTAAATTGAAAACACCCTTTGACTTTGACGTAGAATGATAAATAATAGCTAGTACCTAAGTAAAGGTGAACATATTTAATATTACTAGTATTCTACTAATATTGTAAACGTGGACTATTGTGAGCATGTGAAGATTTTTGTTACTCTTTCACGCAAATTACAGTTTTTTTTAATCTGTCTTTTTTAAAACAATAGAACAAGCTCTGTGTCGCGGGGGACTTTTCAAACATACAATTCACGGATACAAACTACACCCAGGCTCCGTATCATATATTTAATCCGAATTAAATAAATGAGTTTGCCTTTCACTTTAATTAATTTATGTTATACAGTTGTTTGTGTGGTGACGGATTAAGAATACAAAATGTCACCACCCTATTCCATCCCGAGAGTGCTGTAAGAGACGACTAAGGGAGTAAGTTATGGAGACAATATCCACTGCAACAGAGGGAAAACTCGAAATAAAACTCTATACCTACCTGTCTGACCAGTGTGGTATAGAAGGCTAATATCCCTTCAATTATATGGGGAAGACCTGTGCCCAGCAGTGGGATTCTTATGAAAGAAGAAAGAGAAGAAGAAAAAATGTTTATTTGAGACAATAAAGACACGTTACAGAATTAAAAATTGAAAGAAAAATCAAAGAAACAAAAAAATATAGAAGTAAGTGTCTTACAGTGCCAAAATAGGATCTAGCTCAGCATATGCTAGACAATATCTAGCGCTGGGTTGTGATGATGATGATGATATTCACAGTCTTACTGGTGTAAAAAAAATACTTATAGTAGATAACTTGACTTGATAGAGCTCGGTAAAAACCACTAAAGATACTGTAATAAACATTATAGCAAAGTTTATGTCAATGTTACGAAAATATCGTCGACTTCAAACAAAAAACATTGTCTATTTAATGGCCTTCTTGATGCCAATAGAAGTTTTATTATAGCAGCCCCCATAAAGTAATAAATAGTGGCTCGGGGTTCAGCCTGACCTCTTGCCTTTGTCACACTTTTAATCAATTCATGAGAACGAGCTCTATATAAAACTTATAAGCCTTTATTTTAGATAGAATGAAATGTTGTAAATTTTATAAAATGTCTAGGTAGGTACTGGCGATATTTAAATGTTTTTTTTTTAATTATTGAGGTTTCCTAAGATATTTACATAAATAGTTATTAAAAATAAAGTAACCTAACTAACCTAGTTACAAACAATCAGATATTGTATTTAAAGGTATTAAACCTATAAATAAAATATCTGATTGAGGTCGCAGTTCTGAGGAAAGGTGCCCAAAAGACTTGCCACGTTTCCACGCTAGATTGTAAGGCTAATACGTTGACCCAAGTAAAGGCCAGCGTTAGGATCGTGAGGTGACTCGACTAAACGCTTAGATATCTCACGATACAGTTTGTGGACACTTGGGCCCCATGGTCCTAGGGTTTCGACATTTTATTTATTTTATTGTCTCAAACATCGAACAGTATATGGAGTGAAGCCCTACATCCTACACTAGGATTCCCTGTGATGTAGGATCTCTACTCTTCCGTATATTGGGAGACAAATACAAGGATATTTTATAAGTGTACCTTATAAAATATGCAAGTTTCATTGGTATACTAAGTTTATTTTTTTTTTCAAATTATTTATTTACAGAAAATTACAATCCATATTATGTTAGTAACAAAATACTTATAGTCTATGTTAGTACAATTAAATTAAATAGTATTTAAAACATTCACAATTTATCAATTAAATCACATTAAATCATTGACCCACACCTCTAACATGAAGGTCAATGAAGCGACCAAACACAGCCGAATCCAGCCTGCCCGCAATCAATTATGATTTATAAAAAAAAATATTAAATGTGCGTGCGTGTGTGTGTGCGTGTGTGTGCTTAATAGATAGATAAATAGAATATTCTTTTATGTACACCACTTAAGTACTATAAATATAACGTTGTTAAATTAAATTGTCCGAAGCTGCGACGTGCCGCTAGTAATAGTAATCTATACTAATATTATAAAGCTGAAGAGTTTGTTTGTTTGGTTGAACGCGCTAATATTAGAAAGTACTGGTTCGATTAGAAATATTTTTTTTTGTTGAATAGTGCATTTATCCAGGAAGGCTATATATAAAATCACGCTATGATCAATGGGAGCGGAGCAGTAGTGAGATATGTTGCAAAATCGGGAAAATGTACGTTCCAAATTACCATGCGGACGAAGTCGCGGGCAACCTCTAGTACTTACATAAAACGTTGCCAAAGCAACTGCCTAGGTTATATTGACTTCACCCTAATATTCCAAAGTTCTATTCTCCAGTTAACCAACTACCAACTACTTTCTATAAGTCGTTTGTTAGATTTAATGTGAATAGGGACGTTTCCCACGTTTACGAGCTTTCAAAGAAACTTGTTTGGAAACTTGTGCCCACACTGAGTTATACTTCGATCAACATTACTATGTACCATTTTATATTTTTGGATTGTTATTTAAATGCAGAGTTCTGCGAATAATTTTGCTTACCACTGAAGTCTATAAAAGAGCAGTTATTTTCTACGATTTTATGCATCGCGTTTGTACCTATGAAGAAGTCGTAGTACGTATTTACACTACAACTTCTTTCTATCCAGCGACCGCGAAAACGGAGCAAAATATGGATGTCAGATTGAAAATCGGAGCAAAATCGGTCTGTCAGATTGAAAATCGGTATTCCGTAAGAGCGAAAACCGAGCCTTTTTGATGTTTAGCAATCGTGTGTGCCGTCACCGAGCAATCACAACTGTCAGTTTGCGATCGCTGTTGCTTAGAGAATTAGCCGGCCGGTGTCAGTAGAAGCTATATAAATATAACACTGTAAATATACACCGTATAAATATAGCTTGTTTTGAACTGTACCTAATCCTCTGCAAAGGCACTTAAATAAAAACAAAAGAAAATCATTTCGAAGTCAAACAAAAATAATATTCCTTTTTCAATTTGATGGATACAGATGTTCATCTTGATATGCATCAAAAGCCGCACGCTATGGCCACGATACTCAAGTATACAGTGCCATCTGTAGCTGGTTTGGGTCATAAACCAAGTCAAGACAAGACAAGCATGTCTTACAAAGTAATGAAACCGAATAAAGCTTTAAGTAACCTCATTTTGTAAACAAAGGCAACATTTTAAATAAAAATTCTTGCTCTTTCAGCTGTCATCTAGTCTTTGTCTAATTGCTGTATCTCACAGATTGTGAGTTACTTATTTGTGGATATTTTTGGTTAGGAGAAAACACTGAACATTTTTAGAATGTACAGTATTTTCTCCTAACCAAAAATCAGGGTTCTTAAAACATTGTTTTCTAATAAAAACGCAAGTGAAGTAGCATAACTTTGACACAATTTTAATTTTTAAATTTTGATATTATGTTCCTATGTAAATTTTACTTTGTAGAATTTATCTGCTAACGGTGAAGGAAAACATTGTGAGGAAACCCACATGTCTTAGAAGAAATTCTAAAGACATGTCTGATTCACCAACCCGCATTAGGCCAGCGTGTACGCATGTTTGCACACACGCTGGCCTCAATTACATTCACACTCAAAACATCCTTATGTTTGTTTTGAGTGTGAATGTAATTGGCGAATGAAATTGAATGTAAATGTGGATGACACAGATTTTTACTCCACCACACTATAAGTAAAACGCTTTGACTAAATTTATGTTTCCCTTAATTCATAGGTAGGTACTTTGCTTTTTTTATACTACCAAGGTGGCAAACAAGCATACGGCCCGCCTGATGGTAAGCAGTTACCGTAGCTTATGGACGTTTGCAACAACAGGGGTATCACTCACGCGTTGCCGACCCTTTAAAAACATTATAACTCCTTTCTTGAAGAACCCCATGCTATTGTCTCTTGGGAAAAAAAGTTTATTCTAATGTTTTTTTTTAATATCAGATTAAACCCAAGTTCACATTACAATTTCGCATCTTGAAAGGCTTCAGTGAAGGTTGTTTAAGCTGTTTTCAATTTTGCCTACGAAAACGACAATTTAATCATGCACTCGAGAGGCAATCGAACGGATTTATTATTGAATTGGCAACCCCAATCACGGAATACAGGGAATTATCGGAATTGATTCTATATTGACTTTTCATTTGAGAGTAAGCTGGTTTAACTATACTTAAACATTATAATATTACATCAAATGTGGTTTATACGTTGAAGTTTAACGTATGACAACATGAAATATGAAATATGAGGCTGTACGGTGTGTATCCATTTTATCCACTGATGTACCCAACGTTGTTCATCTTGGGCATGGTTGGTTACAATGAATTAAAGGTTAGAATGGAACTAGCGCTCAGTTCATATATATTTAAAATATTAAGAGGTAAATCGGATCAGGCTAGTTTGCTACAATTGTTGTGGCTTAGAGTCCCCGACAGATATGTATGGCGCCGACGCAGACCACCCCTGCTGGTAGTACCGAGCGCAAGAACTAATTTATTAAAAGAAGCACCGGTAACGCAGGCATTTCACACACTCAACGCTGTCCATGAAAAATCAGATCTGTTTGCATGTACTCTGAGTGAATTCAACAGAATAGCGTTAATGGTTATTTGTCACAACTACTATAGTTTGTAAATAGTGTCTAATATTGTTTAAGATAGCTTCACTATCGTATTGGAATATTTTCTGTAAAGGTAGTTGTAACTTTTGATAAATAAATAAATAAAATAAAATAAATATATACTTACTAGTTGCCGCCCACGGCTTCACCCGTCCGCACTATCCCATAAGAACAATATTTTATCCTGGGATAGAAATTTGCTTATGTTCTATTCACATACATGCAGGGCAGTCTTTGGGGACTGTCGATAGAAGTGAAAACTATATAACTTGTGAATTGTATCGTCGAGCTATTAGATTATTATTTTTGAATATGGAAAGCGTTTGGTGACGATGACGCGAGATTTTTGTTCATCCTATAAGTGCTCAATGCGCCTTAAGAAGTTATCACTTCAAAAACTATTTCTAATACTACCACCTCATGTTATATAGGGTATATAGCATGTTTTTTTTAAACTAAAATAAACAATTCTATTCTAATTAGCGTTTTATAACAATAATTTCCTTCGGTAGCTGTTTAAATAAAACAATTAGCAGTTAATTGTTGTGGTACGTTTGCAGACAATTTAAGTAATTAAGCCCTACATAACATTTCAAATGAACAAAACTCCAGAGGTAACCATTTCACTTAACTTAAAAAGACATTATAACAAGCTAAATAATATAATAGGTATTTAAAGAGAATCAGTAATTGTAGTAATTATAAAGAGGTAGGGCATCATACAAGCCAGAAAGCCCGGCTAGGGAAAGGCTACCACCTTACAGAAGACCACAGCCAAATAACTACTCAGTGATGTAGTTGTTTGACTGTGGTTAATGATTACAGGGTATTTTACAAATATTTGTTGACAGCACATTTACCATTTAATAGCATGCAATATTTGCATGCCATACAATGATGAAAGCATTGGGTTCTTCAAGAAATAAGTTATAAGGTTTTTAAAGGGTCGGCAACGAGTGAGTGACACCCCTGGTGTTGCAAACGTCCATAGGCTACGGTAACTGCTTACCATCAGGCGGGCCGTATGCTTGTTTGCCACCTTAGTAGTATAAAAAAATAAAAAATAAAAAAAAATGATAAAAGTAATTGAGATTAATATTGAATTATGTATTGAAATTGAAAAAAATGATGGTTATGGAAATATATATCAGTAATGGAAATAATAATGTCTAGAGGTGCTGTAGCCTATGGACGCTTAACTGGCGTCCATGAGATATATGTCGTTTCGCCCGTCATTTGTTCGCCCGAGCGGGCCAAACGACTAAATTACAAAAATTTTAATACTTGATTGGGCGTTTCGCCCGATGGAGGTTTTATAACTGTTTATGTACAGACAGCATCATAATCTGTCTGTATATGAAAAGTAACCTCGTACTTCCTAAAATAAAAAGAAAAGTTAGGTAGGTACCTACCTACAATTTGTTTGTGGTAGGCATGTGATGTTGCGTGCATATTTCTTCGAACTTCAATATTTATCCATGACGAATTTCATAAAATTCGATTTAGAACTTAAGTCGTGCAATCGTAGCAGACAAAGAGCGATATTTTTACATTTTATATAGCCGCCGGCGATACCACTTCTTACTTTTATCATGTTGAATGATTAATTAAAACATTGTAAAATAAAATGCAAAATAGCTTTTTTTTGTCGAGAAAATTATAAAAACAACGACCATGAAAGGCAAACAACACAATTTCAAAAAATTACTTTGTATAATTTAAATGTAATCCAACAATGATACCAGGAAGGCGAACTTCGTACCCTGTTATTTTTGTTTGAAAAATAAACTGATTAAGAGATCGTAAAAATAATGTTACGGTATCTAAAATACAAAATACGCATTTTTTAAATAGTATTTTCAACTTTAAGGCAATGGCTTAAAGGGTAAAATAAAAATTAAGAATAGAAGCCAGAGTTTCTTGCTAATTCTTCTCGAGACTCTAGTCAGTGAAGTGGCTGCAGAACAAAAATGCTGGCATTTGTTTTTATGACGTTCATAAGTATGTACTGTGTATTTGTTCTAAATGAATGAGTTTGAGTTTGAAATGACTTTGAATCGTTCAGAAGGTATAGGTTAATAGCGTAGTAAATGAGTTTTAATTTTACTATTTGTCCATTATATCAATTATATTTCATAAGTCTTAAAAAGCCTAAAGCTTGAGTGTAAATATTTATAAACTGTTACTGACAAGATTATTACTTACATTTTATTTGAAACAAAACAAAAATTATTATGTTACTAGCTGTTGCAAGTGAATCCTCTTCATCCTTCCCTTTCGTTCTCATCCCTTGGATGTCGGTTATCGCGATATTTAAGTATCTGCCTCAGAATATAATCTATCCGTGCCAAATTTCATTACGAATCGTTCAGTAGTCTAGTCGTGAATAATTGGCACTCAAACAGTTTTTTTTATACTACTTAGGTGGCAAACAACCATATGACTCGCCTGATGGTAAGCAGTTATCGTTCTTATGGACGCTTGCATTACTAGAGAGATCACTTACGTGTTGCCGATCCATTTTTAGTTTACTCCAGGGCTTTAAGATGGAGTATCCCTAGGATAGGAAAATGTTTCTTTCAATACGGAATTTTAAATGAGCGCCATAGGCCTGTACTCACACACAGCTCAACACAAATACACCACTGTGTTTAGTTATTCAGTTGTGGTCGTCTGTAAGGTGAAGGTCTTTTCCCAGTCGGGCTTGCTAGCTAATATGGTTGCCCTACCTCTCCTAAAAAAGTTACTTTTGCGTTAACAATACAAATCCATTGCTATGGCTCCACGATTCCAAGACACAGCCCTTACAATATCCAAGAGCATTGGGATCCTCGGCGTCGACATCTCCAGTGACGTTCAGTTCCGTCATCACTTGGAAGACAAGGCTAAGCTGGCATCTAGAAAGCTAGGTGTGCTCAACAGGGCAAAGTGGTACTTCACCGCGGGCCAAAGACTGCTGCTCTACAAAGCGCAAGTCCGGCCCCACATGGAGTACTGCTGCCACCTTTGGGCGGGAGCACCTGGATACCAGCTTGGACCCTTTGAATCTATCCAAAGACGCGCTGTTAGGATTGTTAACGATCCCAAGCTCACAGGAGGTATTGAACCACTAAGTCTCAGGAGAGACTTCGCCTCCTTGTGTGTGTTCTACCGCCTGTACAATGGGCTGTGTTCTGAGGAATTGTTCGAGATGATGCCCACGGCCACATTTTATCAACGCACCTCTCGCCACCGACAGGGAGTTCATCCTTGTTTGTAAAAATAAATTGTTTTTCTTTCTTTCTTTCATCCTCACATCCTTGCACCTCAAACATGCCGTACCGTAAGATTCCAGAGGAATTTATTACCACGTATGGTAAGGTTGTGGAATGAGCTTCCTGCCCAGGTTTTCCCAAGAGACTATAGCATGGGGTTCTTCAAGAAAGGAGTTATAAGGTTTTTAAAGGGTCGGCAACGCGTGAGTGACACCCCTGGTGTTGCAAACGTCCATAGGCTACGGTAACTGCTTACCATCAGGCGGGCCGTATGCTTGTTTGCCACCTTGGTAGTATAAAAAAAAAAAAAAAACTATCCAAAATATATTATAAGATAAATTTATTATTCGATTACCTTCTCATAGATTAACTGCGCATCAACGTTTTGATCAGTAAACACCTTTATTTTCATGTAATATTCTACTTGGGTTGCAAAGCGTTTAGGTACTCACCTTTGAATCCGATTCACGATTGAATGATTACTTTCTTGGAATTAGTTATAGTGAGATGGTTCCTTTATCGTTTCAACAAAATGTTTCCAGTTTTACTTGTTATTATATAATTAGATATAAGGCCCTTCGTACACAATGCTAGTCAAATATTTGATACTCGACGTTTTTCGTCTAAAGATTTAAATCGTTGGGTGATATAATAATAAGTAAGACTGGATTTTTTTCAAACGATAAAGAAATACAAAATCATAGAGATCCGTACACACGCACATGTCACGTAATGTTGTGGACGAAATGCCTGAATAGTATTTAATAATAACTACCTCTCGATGACCTATGCTAGCCCGTTTTTGAAATAAATACTATTTCAAGCGCACTGAGCACTTGCGCGATGGGGAAAAAGTTAGTACCTATACGTACTAACTTGCGTGGCCATCATACTTTAATTATATGTTTTTTTTATTGGCCAGTGATATCACTGGCCATAGTAAATAGGTTTATGCCTCACTCATCCGCATTATTTGACTTCCCTATTCATCTGTATTTTTCTGCCCTACTCATCCGAAATTCGTTTTAATTTTAATAAATTCCTTCTGATCCGAAATTATAATATTGCCTTTTTATCCGACATAAACTGACGATCACATCGAGTTTTGTAGGTTCAAAATCTATGCTAGCCCTTTTTTTAAATGAAAACTTCTTCAAGCGCACTGAGCACTTGCGAGATGGGAAAAAAGTAAGTACCTAGACGTACTAACTTGCGTGGCCATCATACTTTAATTATATGTTTTTTTTATTGGCCAGTGATATCACTGGCCCATAATAAATAGGTTTATGCCTCACTCATCCGCATTATTTGACTTCCCTATTCATCTGCATTTTTATGCCCTACTCATTCTGATCCGAAATTATAATATTCCCTTTTTATCCGACATAAACTGACTTTAAATTTAACCATACAAGATACAGACAACAAAAAAAGTACGTAATGAATAAGTTTTGTATCAAATTATTAGAACCTTTTTGTTGTTCTTATTATTGTTTTTAAATTGAAAAATCACATCTCATAGGTCCACGAGCAACTTTGTCGGTGCAATTTATTTGTCTCATCACATCAAGTCTATGGATTAGTATGAAAAGTCTCCTGGCTGTCGCGTCGCTACGTGGGCGCACTTTCATACTAGCCCTTAGACTTGATGTGATGAGACAAATAAGCTGTAGAGACAAAGTTGCTCGTGGGCGCCCTACTTAAATGAGCGTACGCACACACAGGAACCCAACTACACCGCTGTACGGCGTCGTTATTTAGTTGTTGTTTCCTATACGGTGAAGGTTCTTCTCCAGTCGAGCTTGCTCACTTTTATGGTATGCTACCGCTCTCTAAAAAAAACTAATGCATAAAATCTTAATTCATATTTTCTTCTTTTCAGATGCTCATCTCCAATTTCCACGTCTGCGTTATATGATATCCGTGACAACACTGTTCTAAAAACCAGTACTTATGAAGCGCAAACTATGCAGAACATCTTTTAATTGCGAAGATATGGAGGAGCTTAATGTGGTAAGTGTCTTTATTTAAAAAATACTAGTTTTTGACCGCAGCTTCGCCGGCGCGCGTACAGTTCCATGAAATCAGTGATTTTCGTCAGGATAAAAAGTAGCCCTATGTACTATTTCAGACTAAAATTTATCTTTATGCGTAATTTCATGCAAATCTGTTTAGCCGTTTTGGCGTGATTGTTTATCAAACATCTGTACTTCCATCTTAACTTACCCATTTGTAATATTAGTACACACAAGTGGCAAGTTCCGGCTTCACGTGGGTTATTTTAATTATATATTTTGTAAAAATCGATAAAAATCTAATCCGTCCTTCATATAATATTCGTTTAAGGATGCTTAAGTTAAATATTGGTCATAGAATGTATAGAATAATATTCATATATTATCTCATGAACAATTTGCCATCTGATAACAAACGTATAAACTAAGCAGAGCCTGTACTATAGCAGTTGCTATAGTACAGGCTCTAGTCTAGTTAGACAAATGATATTGCTAACCCTATGCAGCAGAAGGACAGATACGCTAAATCCCGGAATAGCAAAATCCCAGATTAGCATCAGGACAGACTAGAATAAAGGCAGAACAGAACAGACACACACAGAAAACAAAATAAAATTTAATAGAAAGAAGAAGAAAGGTTAATTCGTAAGTACACAAAGACGCCTTGGGTGGAAATCGAACGGCGACCTGTGGCTTAGCATCCAAGGTTAATAACTATTATATTAACCGAGGGTTATAATTTATTATACTTCTATACCATTTGGATCAATGCATTTGAAAATAAGAACACAATCGTAATCGTAAAAATATTTTATTAGTTTAATTTTATAAATAATAGGTATAATTAATGAGAAAATGATACAAGAAAATCAGAAGATTAGAATAGTTAATCAAATTAATGTGAGAATTCATCAAACACAATAGATATCGAAATGCATTTGAAAAATAATATTCACTGGTCATAATAATAAATTATTTCATATAAAAAACATAAAATTATTTATTTTTTCTAAGGAATAGATAAATATAATCAGCTAAGTAAGGAACCATGTAACTGGACCAGGCGGCGAGTTAACAACCCTGCACTGCAGAACTTCATATTCAAGAAGTAGGTACTGTTTATATCTCGACAAAAATATTTAAAGATCTATCACATCACACCGTCCCTGGGGATTAACATTAGGAACTCAATAAGGCTTAGTTTAACTTCAAACTAATCGTTGTGACAGTAGAGGACAAACTTTACATAAAATAAAACTCACTTTGAGATGCTTTTTCATTCCGATGATACAAGGTATACCCTATGCAAAGTAAGTCAATCTGCAATGGCTAAAACGTCCAGCAGTTAATTAATACATACGAAGAAGAGAAAAATGGCTAAATAACAACCAAACATATTCTCGTTGTAAACTTAAGGAGTCCAAAGAGAAATCCCATTAGTCCCATTTGCAATTATTTCAGATGTGATCCTTTTGATATTCCACACCAATATTTTACAGCCCAGTTTACAATATTACTTAGATGAAATCCATCGTCGTTGATTCTTCATCAGGCTCAATTTCCCGTGCCGATGGCGATGTAGCATGCATAGGTCTTGGTCGAACTACGGGTTCTTCGTCAGCTTCTTTATCAGTATCAATTCTATCTCGATGCATCATTACATAATCTTCTTGAGCATTCAAAGCCTGACGTCTCTCTTTACCTTCAAGAAGAGTCTGATCCCACATGAATTTTATTTTAAATGGATTATTCTTTACTGTTCTGAAAGCATTTTTCTTGATATAATTATAGTCTTCTAGATATTCTAATTTAAGTGCCTCTCTGTTGTCTGACAAAAGGCTTTTTTTAATTTTAGGGGGTCGCTTTACAGCTTCAGGGAACAAAATTGCAACAGTATCGTTAAATATGGCTTTCTGATTTTTCATGATATCCAACATTCTTCTTTCCTTTTCTAAACGTTGTGCTTCTAATTCCCTTAATGGTTTCTCATGTTCTATTAGTTCTTGTCTATTGATTCTTTTTTTAACTGCAATCGTTCTTTCAATGAGTTTTTGTACAATTTGTTGCCATCTTTCTTCCGGACCAATTACTCTCAGCTTAGCTAACCTTCTTGCTTCGGCTTCTTCTTCTTCTCTCTTTTCTTGTTCTTCTCTAAGTTTTCTTTTCTCTTCCTCTTTTTCGGCCAAATGGGCTCCTTCTTTTCTTTTCATTGCCAGTAAAATATCTGGGTTACTTTTCATGTACTTGTCTTGCCAATCAATAAAAGTTGTCATCACTTTTAACTCTCTTACAAGCATAGCTTCCATTCGTCCCAAATACGTTGGACTTTCTAATTGAAATATCGGTGGATTTAAATACATTCTAAATGAACCGTTACTATCACTTATTCCTATCAGATTTTTAGTTAAAGGTAGTGAATGCAGTGTAACATGTGTGAGCATGCTACCAGAGAGTGTTTGAACAGTTATAGGTTTATCACTTTTCAATAATAAATCCCATGCCTCAATAGTACCTTCACAGGTAGCAATAAACAGTAAACTTGGCTTATACAATGACCAAGCTCCATCGGTTAATCGATAAGGACGTTTTTTCCAAGTAATTGGACGGTTAAGCAATTTATCTGACCAAATGGCAAATATTTTTCCACCAACTGTTAATGTAAGACTGTCCATAAGCGGATTTTTAAGACAACATACTATAACTCCATCGTGTATGCAACATTTAAATTTAAAATTGCAATATTCAGAGTTAACTACTTCACCGGTATTAAACTCGTGTCCATCCCATGTTACTTTTACCACATCTCCATGTTGTGAACCACTATATAAGGTCGTACTCATTTCAGACTCTTGTTGCTTTATTATTTTGCAAGTAAAATATTTTCTACCTCTACCATCCGTCTTTGGTGTATGAATATATTCAATAACGGGTGGTGTCATAGTAAAATTTTGAATACATATCGTAAATGGTTGGCCAGCTGTACCCAATATAACTTTGTAGCATGGTTGCAAATTGCGATCCAATATTTTATATGGCGATACATCAACAAGTAAACCAGAAGGTCTCTTTAATACTCTCTTTGATTTCTTTACCTTTTTTCCTTCAAAAACATTAACATTTTCAACAGATAAATTCCATATTAAGATATTCCCATCTTCTGAGCCCGTGAGAAACTGTAATGAAGTTTTTTTTTCTTCCATCAGTTTGAGTTTACCCGTAGATGTAATTTGAAAATTAGGTGACAGCCACGAAATACCAGTTACAGGTCCGTAATGACTGGTCATTAGATTGCTTAAAACTGTAGCACTTACTACAGCATTATCTTGAACAGGTTTCATCCAACCCATATGTGAGTTCATCGCAATTTTATATTTTTCTCTAGTTTCACTCAAAACCTCTATATTTTCAACATTCTCAAGCTTATTAGTTATATCCCACAGAACTATTTGGCCATTAATTAAACCTCCAAGAAGAAGGTTTTCATCAAAAGGACAAAACGAAAGAGATTTGACTTCCCTAGGTGATTCCAAATAAAGTTTTGGAAGAAGGCTATCTATGTGGCTCCAAATCATAACAGGATTAAGACCATATACGGCTCTCTGAATAGGATCAAGGCGACTACTTGTACTTTTCATAACTTTTGGTGATCCATCGGAATAACAAATAGCAACTATACCAGACCACATTGGATGAAATACAGCACAAGAAACATACTTGTCTTTGGCTCTTACATCTGTAAAACAAACATACTCTTCAAATGTCATTGTAGAATATGATCCAGTAGACTTTTGATGTGATAACAATGGATAATCATTACAGTATATATCCATAACTGTGTTAAGTTCTACTATTGAATCCATTTCTTTTATTTTAGCAGACATAAAATTATTCATCAATTTTATATATGATGGTCGACGCAAACGCCTATACGCAGCTTTATAAGCTGCCAATCCTACATCATCCTCCGCTACAGCTTCTTTTTTGTCGTCATCAACTGACTCATCATCATCTTTTTTCTCTACCTGTTCTCCAGTATCTCCCCCTCCTCCTCCTCCTCCTCCTTCTTGTTCAGTACAATCAGTTTTTCCTAAAGCATCTGCGATAGATTGGGTCCACATATTTTGAGGATATTTAAGTACAGTTTGAGCATATTGATTTATCTTCGCAGGAGCAACCTGAATACCGCAGTTAACCCTTCGTCGATAAACATTATTATATTTTTGTCTATATGGAGTTAACTCTATATAACCATCTCTGACGGCATTGCTATCTCTAACAATAAAATGTTGAGGTTCATATGTCGTAGGAAACTTGGATTTTATTTCTAGTTCCATCATATTTCTAGTGTTTATAGGCAACATTGATAACATTTCTTTATCACTGCCTAAACAAATCCACGGTTTAGGTGTTTTAAACACAGATTTTTCTAATTTCTTTTCTTGCCTTTTAATAAATCTATCAGATTGTTGTTTGCAATGATCATGTGCCTCTTTTGTACAACAAATGTAAAACTCATCTGTCGCTTTACTTTCATCAATAATATATCCAACTAAGATCATTTCCTCTTTGTAAGCCGCAAGTTTATCACGTATTGGGAAAAAGTCACTTAATTCTCCACCTACTTCAATCATTTCCATAATTTTGGCTCTACTAACTTCTTTCCAAGGACGTTGAACAGTAACATGCTCTCCTACAACCAGATCTATTTGCAGTTGTGTTTCTTCACTTACTGTTACTTTATACACACCCTCAACGTCATATTTTGGAATAAATCTTTTTCTTCGTGGTTTTGGTTGTGCCGCCGCTGATGATAGGCGATTCGACGACATTATATCTTCGTTAGCTTGAACTGTAATAATAAAATATTTTTAATAAAGCAATTAAATGCTTTTGAGTGACATTCAATCTCTATCAATCTTTGACATTTAATATTTTCTTAATGGAAAAATTCAATGTGGCTTTTAAAAAAACCTATTCAACCTCTTTTTAACAAATCGAAAATCTAAAATATTTCTCTGTAATAACTTAGTAGGTATTAGATTGTATTGCCACCTGAGGATCATTGCCTCCAAGTATGACAGCCCCATTGTAAATTATTTATGTAAATTACACGAACTAACATAGCTGGTAAGGTCTTTTGTATACGTCTCAACCCATAAAAATCCCACTGCTGGGCACGGGTCTCCTCCAAACAGAGGGATATTAGCCTACTATACCACGCTGGCCAGACGGGTTGGTATAGGGTTTTGTTTCGAGTTTTCCCTCTCTGGTCTTTTGTATACTAACAAAATATTATATTATGGAATAATCTGAAATAAACATTATTATTATTATTGTCTTTTTGTTCCAAAATTATCATAATTATGCTCTTAGATCATCACAATTTTGGCATTAGTTCACCAGCAGCATTCCCATCCTCAGTTCACAGACCGAAAGATTTCTAAATGCTTCTCCAAACACTGTTTTGCCTACCATTATCACCATACCATATTCACTAGTATTCACCCAGAAACAGTATGGACTGCTTGGTAAGACAAAATTAAGCTTTCAGTGCTGCTGAGCACGTCTATTTTTTTATACTACTTGGGCGGCAAACAAGCATACGGCCCGCCTGATATTTAGCAGTTACTTTAGCCTACGGAAGCTTGCAATATCAGAGGTATCACTTGCGTATTGCAAGCCGTATGCTTTTATGCCTTCTTAATAAAATAAAATAACAATTTATTGTTGTTCTCTCACATAGTTATTTCACAATATAATAAATGTAATTAACATTTACAGAAAAGAAAAAGCTTATGTATTGCTACAATGTGGGACACTGGTTCCTGTACTAGGAGACTTGTATGACAAATTACCAGTCTGTCCAGACCAGACTCTGGATTTGTGAGCTAATTTTTGTCGGATAATAAGGATTGGTAACGAGGCTAATACATTACACGACTGTATAATGAACAGTAAGCATGAGAGTATGTGGGAGTGTGCGTGTGTTTATGTGTAAGTGTGTGTGCTTGTGTTTATGTATGTGTAATAGACTCCAGTTTCTTTGTAACAAAAATAAATAAAACATAGTCATTATTATATCACGAGTAATTAAGTAATACGATAAGAATACAGAGCTTTCAACGCCTAGAAATTGTGAATATCAATAAGTATTTCAGAATTTTGCTATTTTATTTTTTTAGGCGATAAAATGATTAATGTATACAATTTTTTTATTTGTATTTTCTTTTTTTGCACTCTGTAAGCATGAAAAATGTTATTTATAATACTAACATACCAAATGCGTCATCAAAAACTTTTAAATTTAGGCATTACACATTTTCCATAATTTTAACAATTTGATGAAAAATTACATAGGATCATCCACAGGGATCATCTATACATATATATGTCGGAGTTTGTTTTCAAAGTATATCTATGGCTATTAATAATCTGTGGTTATTTTTAGCAGAACTTATTTGTCATTTGATTTTCCTATTAATAATAATAGTAGTAATATCAATAATTCCTATTATTTTGTATCAATTAATGTCTTATAATTCAAAACATGATTTATTAAGTATCTACGAACTCCGTCTGGGCACTTATTGTAATAAAAGTATTGCTGGTCCTGTACAAAACATGTAAACATCGGGTACGCCATTTTGTCGCCATTTTCTTATCGTACCATTTCATTTCTTTAAATTATCAGACATTAGATTTAAGTAAGTAATTGAGAATGTTAATGTACCATAATTATGTTAGTGATATTTAAAAACTAACAAATGTGTTTTACACTGTGTAACTTATTAGAATGAGATAATTTAAATGATTTTCCAAACAGTAAACGCTTGGCGCACATTTCCGGGTGCCAATGGACAGAGTTGTCGGGAGGGAAATCTTACTATAAAAGCCCATACATTGCCCTAGATCGGCAGTCTCTCTTTGGACTGACTCCTAAGAGCGCCGGCTCCCGACAAAACTATCGGTTTACTTGGTACAGCTTGACTGTATATTCTGCATAGCTGTATTGCTGCGGTTCCCGCCGATACACTTTGTACCTAACTGGGTAGCTCTGTGCTACTGTACGAACTGTGACCAATTTACTTGGTCTGTTCGCATACATACTAGGCGGCTCCGCCGCTATACGAACTGTGACTCACTGAGTCTGTTCGATATTCATTGGATGGCTACTCGCCATTATACGAACTGTGACTTCCCAGAGTCTGTTCGATACTAATTGGATGGCTATACGCCATTATAGAGAGAGTCTGTTCGATTCATTGTTGGATAAACGGCTACGCGCCATTTTGTGAGTTGTGGTGACTTTGCACTATAAAAACCCACCATATACATACCTCAGTTTATTATTAGTTAGTTAGTCTTATATCAATTGCACTTATTGTGATTTTGTCTTTAATTGCTATTATTGCTTTCTTATGATTTTAATTATCTTGTAATAATATTTTGTTAGATTTCATCGTATCTTGTTTATCTTTTGAAAATGGATACTTCTAACTCTGACGATAGGCCCCTCGGCACTCCTGATCCTACATATATTTATTATTGCTTGTATACAGGTTTTCATATCCAGGTGCACTCGCTGTTCGGGAATTGATCAGCCAAGAGCGCGGTAACCGCATAGTGCTATTTCATCTGAGCGCTTCTGTACTTTGAAGGGCTTGCTAAAAGTCTGTCACGACTGTAAACGATGGTTATATCACGACAGAGGCCTAAATATGGATAGGTAATCTTAAAAATTCTGCCACCAGGTTGACCACGAACCAAACGTTAAATATAGAAAAGAAGTTCACATTGGTACTGCTACCCGGGATCAAACTCACACCTCTTGCGTGGAAGTTGGATACTTTTCCATTCGGATACCTACCTTTTCTATTTAGTAAAAAATAATACAAACCCAGGGTGGGTTAGGGTGATAGCCTAAAAATGTCAAGGCACAAGATTTTGGGTCCATCTTTGAGCATTTATTTTTTCCAATGATATTGAAAGCAGTCAACTTCAATTTATTCCTGACTACAATCTATCTTTGTGCCAAATTTCATCCAGATCCGTTTTCGCGTGATAAGTAATAAACGTCCATCTATCCATCCATTAAAATTTTTACATTTATAATATTAGTATAAATCTCCTATTTTACTTTGTCAACTTTCATTAAAATCCGTTCAGTAGTTTTTACATCAATAAGTTACAGACATGCTTTCAAATTTACTCGTATGTATTTTTTTACAAGCTTTTATTTAGCTTGCAATGTATGTATGTTAGTTAGTTTGTTTGTTAGTTAGTATATTAGTTTTTTCAATATTAGTTGGAATAGGAATGAGAGTTTGATTCATTCATACCTGTTTGAACCATTGTTTCATCTTGCTTCTCATCTTGAGACCTCGTATCTTGTACAGTTTCAAATTCTTCCTCATCATAGCTTGTTTCCGATGAAGAATTGCGAATCGGTCCAACGTTGAGAGTGTCATCATCTTCAATTTCTGAGTCACTGCTCGTTTTGTCGTCCATCTATCTGAAATTAATATTTTTATATACTGCTTAGGTTGCAAACAAGCATACGGCCCGTCTGGTGGTAAGCAGTTACCGTAGTCTATAGACGTTTGCAACACCAGATCGTGGTGTGACCTGCGTGTTGCCGACCTTTTTTTGACACCAGGGCTTTCAAATGGAGTATCCCTAAGAAAGGAACGGGTCTTTCAAAACGCATCCCTAAATGAGCGCTGAAGACCTGTACTCACACACTGGAACAAAATTACACCGCTGTTTGTAGTTATTTAGCTATGATCTTGTGTAAGGTGGAGGTCCTTCCCCAGTCGCCATTCGCAGTGCCCTAACTCTCTCAAAATTAGTCTTGTTAACTAAAATTGGCAATAAAATGTTATCTAACTTATGAATGAGGATTTATGTAAGCTATAAAATATAATATGTAAATAAGAAGTAATTTTTTTTTTTATTAAAAAAGGCAAGATAACTCCCGCACTAGAGAACAAGCTCTGTGTTGCGGGGGACTTTTACAAACAAACAATTAACGGACACAAATTACACCCAGACAATAATAATTAATAATTAATTAATAATTCTTTGCGGGTCACACAAAGTTTTGTCCTGTGTGGGAATCGAACCCAAAACCTCGTGCACAGCAGGCGCATACTGCGGCCATTGGACCACCGAGGCAGTCATTATGTTTTTATTTGTAAGTTATATATTATTATGTATTAAATAGTTCAAACTGTACAATTCGAAGCACTCGGTGAGAATAGAGCAAAGCCATCATGGCGGCTTAGCACCAACCACCGCAACCAATCTCTTGTTACGGCTGCGGTAAAGTTTGTCGTTCTCGTTTTGGTCTGTTAAGCTGCCAAAGACGTTGTTACTCCGATATTATGAAATGAATCGTTTTCACGATAAAAATATACTATTATGTCAATTATGTAAGTACGTAGGTGCTACATTTTGTATCTATTAGGTATTTTTAATTTAGACTTGCGGCTGGTCTAGAATTCGCACGAGTTTTTGTAAGGATATTTTTTTTTATACCTGAGGGTAAGCACTTGTGGAGGTGAATAAAAGTAAAATGTTCAAGACTTACAGTACATTTAATATGAGGAAGCGTGGAAGTCACAAGCACAAGCACAGAGAAAGTAGAAGCACAGAATAGCACAGAAGGAGTATGACAGTGAAGTAGACAGTTCAGAAAACACATAAGACTTAGGTATTAATTAAGTAATTAGGCAATTACGCGACAGAGAGCAGTGCTGCGGATGGCACGGGCTTCGCGTCGGATAGCTCGGTAACGACTAACTAGCGGCGGCGGGCGTTAGCTCCATGCGCCAACGCACCTCGTACGAGAACAATAGAACCGGTCTTGAGGTGCGCTTGCCCATTTGCTACAAACCGCGCGCCGTGTCGATATAGTATGTTTTTATATATTTTATAATATGTATGTGTTTAGTGTATGTATGTATATATATTTATATATTATAGTTTTGTATAATTATAATTTAACTTTGTATGTATGTGTCTGTGGGCCACATCACTCCCCCCCAGTGGCTGACTATGGTCGAAAATAGTCAGGAAAACGAACCACGCGTCCTGAACGTGTTTTTTTGGTGACATCCTGTGTAGGTACATTATCGCCTACGGGACCAGGATGAATTGAAATTGCAGGGGTAGGGTTAGAAGAAGCTGTAATAGGATCAGGGGTTGGGTCTATCAGTACGTAGGCCGGTTTGAGGCGGTCTATGGATACAGTGACCGATTTGCCCTTTAATAAAATTCTAAATGTTTTGTCCCCTCGTTCTAGCACTTTATGGGGGCCGGAATAGGGAGGCTGCAAGGCACCTCTTACTGTATCGTCCCTTAGAAAAATATGGCTAGAAGAGGTTAAATCCTTATGGATAAAAATTTTATCCTTGCTATGACGTGCAGCTGGAGAAGGCTGCAGCTTGACCGTAAATTGGCGGAGACGGGCGTGAAAATCGGACAAATCGACGGTTTCCGGTGGTACCGCCTGGAAAAATTCTCCCGGCAGCCGCAAGGGTTCTCCGTACACTAGCTCGGCTGAAGAGGATTGAAGATCCTCTTTGTATGCGCTTCTAATTCCTAATAGCACGAGCGGTAGTGTGTCCACCCAATTGCAGTCAGCGTGACACATTATTGCGGCTTTAAGTTGACGGTGGAATCGCTCCACTAAGCCGTTGCAAGCGGGGTGGTATGCGGTTGTTCTGCGATGCTTGAATCCAGTCACTTTTCCAAGGTATTGGAAAAGTGAAGATTCAAACTGTCGCCCGCGGTCGGTGACTATATCGAATGGACATCCAAATCTGGATATCCAAGATATTAACGCCTTTCCCACTGTCTCCGCTGTCATGTCCGTCATAGGAATGACTTCAGGCCAGCGTGTGAAGCGATCCACGACCGTCAAACAATACCGATAACCTTGCGAGACTGGTAAGGGTCCAACAATGTCGGTGTGTAAAAAAGAAAAACGTGCTCGAGGTAGCTCGAAAGTGCCATGTGGGGATGCCACGTGTCTATGGACCTTTGAGCGTTGGCAGGCTAAACACTTTTGTGACCACTCTCTGCAGTCTTTTCGTACTCCAGGCCAAACAAAACGCTCCGCTACTAATTTGGCAGTTGCGTTGGCGCCTGGGTGGCTAAGACTATGGAGACTTTCAAATACTCGCCTTCTTAGAGGCTTAGTAACGAAAGGTCTTGGAGAGGAGGTGCTGACGTCACAGTAAAGCTCTGTCAGACCGTCACCTACTTTCGATATCTTCAGCCGAAGTGATGATCCATCAGCGATGAGTTGAGAAAGCTCTTGGTCGGCAGTTTGTGACGCAGCCAGCTCGTCAAAATCGATGGGTATCTGCAGTTCATCAACTCGAGATAATGTATCGGCCACCACATTATTTTTGCCAGATATATGTCTGATATCGGTTGTGAACTGCGCGATGTAGTCGAAATGACGAAACTGTCTTGGAGAACAATTAGCTTTTCTCTCATTGTAAGCGTAAGTGAGCGGCTTGTGGTCGGTATATACTACGAAGTGTCTCGCCTCCAGCATATGGCGAAAGTATTTAATGCCTTCGTAGATGGCCAATAGCTCGCGGTCGTAAGGCGAATATTTTTGTTGCGCCGGGCTAAACTTCCGCGAGAAGAAACCGAGAGGTTGCCAAAAGTCGTCTTTGAATTGCTGCAATACGGCACCCATTGCCAGGTCAGACGCATCTGTAACCAGAGCAAGTTTGGCCTGACAATCCGGGAATGCGAGCATAGCAGCTTCAGACAGGCTAGCCTTACACTTTCCAAATGCTGATAAAGCATCACCAGACAGCACTATAGGGTCAGAACCTTTTACAGAGCCAGTAAGCAGAGCGTTTAAAGGGGCTTGAATCTCGGCTGAATGAGCTAAGAATCGCCTGTAAAAATTCATCATGCCTAGGAAACGCCTAAGCTGCTTGACGGTTTTGGGACAGGGAAAATCAACTATAGCCTCTACTTTTGTTTTCAATGGTTTGACACCCGATGCGGAAATCTTATGTCCTAAAAATGTTACTTCGGAGGCTCCAAAAACACATTTTGCAGTGTTGATAAGGACACCGAATTCCTTCATACGAGTGAAAAGTTGCTGAAGGTGTGCCTCATGTAGTGCTTCATTTTTGGAGAATACCACGAAATCATCGATGAAGCAGTAACAAAAATCGAGTCCTCTCGTCATTTCGTCGACGAACCTTTGAAAGGTTTGGCCTGCGTTGCGCAGACCAAAGGTCATAAACGGGAACTCGTAAAGGCCAAATGGAGTGGATATAGCGGTCTTTGGGATATCAGCTTTATGGATCGGCAGTTGATTGTAAGCTTTCATTAAGTCTATCGTTGAAAAGACAGTACAACCAGCCATGCTATGGTCGAAGTCATGGATGTGCCTGATTGGGTAACGATCAGGGATAGTACGAGCGTTGAGCAATCTATAATCGCCGCATGGTCACCAGGTGTTGTCCTTTTTAGGAGCGAGATGAAGTGGAGAGGCCCAGGGACTCTCCGATGGACGCGCCGTACCGTTCGCCAACATCAATTCAAATTCCCGTTTAGCTATAGCCAGTTTATCCGGGGCTAACCTGCGTGGAGTACAAAACACAGGGGGGCCGGGTGTGGTACGAATGAAGTGTACGGTGTTGTGCTTAGGTGTGATGGGTGTGCCAGAAGGGCGTGTTATTTCGGGAAAGAGATCTAAAATCCGATGGAAACGCGTGGCACCCGTTGCAACCTTTACTGAAAAAATATCAATATTGGCAAGTACAGCTTTTGACGACAATGTTGTCATATTATCTATTAAGCGTTGGTTCCTTACATCTACAATTAGGTTGTAATGGCTAAGAAAATCTACACCAATGATTGCTTTCGTTACATTAGCAACAGTAAACCTCCAAGGAAAGTTACGCCTTAAACCTAAATTTAAGTTGAGCTCGATACAGCCAAAAGTATCAATTACAGTTCCGTTTGCAGCACATAATTGAAAGTCCGTTTTATTGCGGCGGTCTCGTAACGCGGATCGAGGGTAAACACAAAGGTCACTTCCAGTGTCTATCAAAAATTGGATGTTCGATCCCTGGTCGGTGACGAAGAGGCGACCTGTAGCGGTGGGACAGTAGTCAGTCGCCATTACTGACTGCCCCTGGAGTTTTCCGCCTTCCCGTAGTCGCAGGGCTTTATACATATCCGAGCCGCTGCTCCATGTTTAGCGTGATACCAGCACAATGGGAATCTTCTATAGCTGGAATCCGACCGGTTCCTGTTGCCCGACGATGATCGACGGCGTTCGCGAGGTCTAGAGCGCTCGTGGGAAAATCGGGAAGTCCTCGTGTGCTCGTCCAGCTTCTTTGCGAGTGCCTGCACCATTTGTTTCAGCTCAGCGATTTCACCGGCTGCGTTGGGAACACTTGATGAGCTAGATGTGGCTGCGACTTGCATTGGTGACGTAACCTCCTGCACTCGGTCCGCTAGGTCTGCGAGTTGCTCTAGGGGCTGCGTAGTCTGACAAGCCAAGACGGTCTGGATATAGGGAGGCAGGCGATTACTCCAAATGCTCTTTACAAAGCCTTCAGGTACCGAAGGACCGGCTAAGTCCTGCAAGTGTCTCAAGAACTGGGATGGCTTCCTGTCTCCCAATTCTTCGTGAGTCAGTAGTTGCCTAACTTTCTTCTCATGTGACGCGCACAAACGTTTGATCAGCTCAGTCTTAATTTTTTTATACCGATCGGTATCAGGAGGACTAATGATAATATCCTTTACTGACTTAGCGTACTGAATGTCCAAATTGTTTGTCACATTGTTAAACTTCACTAGGTCATCTGTAATGCCGTGCGTCGAAAACTGACTTTCCAGCATAGCGAACCAAAGTTCCGGGTCCTCCGGAGAGAATGCTGGCACCTTCAGTCGTAATGGTCGGACGGGCGGTGTGTCGACACAAGAGGACAACCGCGCTTTGCGAGTCGGCCGCGTGGTCACTTTGCTGGCTTTATCTGAATCGCAAGTTTTCACCGAGCTATTACTGCTGTCGCTCATTTTCACAAATTGTCGTGTTCTTACGGGGTCACCAGTGAGGGTAAGCACTTGTGGAGGTGAATAAAAGTAAAATGTTCAAGACTTACAGTACATTTAATATGAGGAAGCGTGGAAGTCACAAGCACAAGCACAGAGAAAGTAGAAGCACAGAATAGCACAGAAGGAGTATGACAGTGAAGTAGACAGTTCAGAAAACACATAAGACTTAGGTATTACAAGTAATTAGGCAATTACGCGACAGAGAGCTGTGCTGCGGATGGCACGGGCTTCGCGTCGGATAGCTCGGTAACGACTAACTAGCGGCGGCGGGCGTTAGTTCCATGCGCCAACGCACCTCGTACGAGAACAATAGAACCGGTCTTGAGGTGCGCTTGCCCATTTGCTACAAACCGCGCGCCGTGTCGATATAGTATGTTTTTATATATTTTATAATATGTATGTGTTTAGTGTATGTATGTATATATATTTATATATTATAGTTTTGTATAATTATAATTTAACTTTGTATGTATGTGTCTGTGGGCCACATACCTATATAGGTATATAGTCTATGTTATTTGATAATAATGTCGATTTTTATAGAATAAAGATTTTTTAGAAAACTCTCCATTGTACACCAATTAGATATTTATAAAACATTATTTAAACTCAGTTATGTATAATGTGCGGCGCTAAAAGCAATTTGTTACAGGCAACCTTTGGATGGACAGAAAAGAAAGTTAAATACAATATAAAGAAAAGTTTATCCATTAGAAACAATCATTAATACAACAAAATCTAATATTGGCCTTTTATAATATTAGGGTCTTTAGAAATTTAATATTACTTTAGATCAACACCAAATTAGGTACCTATTAGGGCATGTAAATTTCAAAGTGTAAAATCATGTTTCAAACTCTTACCTCTCCTGAAAACTTTATGACGCGCATTACATGCGATTTTAAAAGTAAACTTGAGAGTTTTACAGTAATCTTAATGTAATCCAAATAAGTGATAAGTATTTATAAACTTTCTGATACAACTTTGAATGTCTTTCACAAGCTATTTAAAATAGAAAAATATTGTTATTTAATTTTCAATAATACCATAATACCACAGAATACTTAATAGTACAAAGATACATAACTAATAAACGTGTTACTAATAGTAACACGTTTTTTTTCGCAACCTAGGTATCCCTTGGCAGAACACGCACAAAGCCTGAGCGGCCAAGTGCGAATAACACCCCGTCAAACTAACTAACCCTTGGCAGAGGTATATTATGTTCCATTAATAAACAGAAATAAAATATTATTATTTATAGATTTTTTTTTCTAATCATTAAAAATTAAAAAAAATATTTATGGTTGTTTTGAAAAGATTTGAAAAGATCCCGTTTGGAAATTGCCCTCTATCGTACAGAAGACCACAGCTAAATAACTAGACACGGTTGTTTAATTGTGTTCTTGTGCTTGAGTGTAGGTTTCCTAAACCCGTAGTTATCCATAACACAAAACTCTAGTGTTACAAGCAGTAAGGTGGACAACGCAAAAGTAAAGCACCAGCCACACTAGACAAATGGCATAAACGGTAGTCCAATCGAATGAAATAGAAAGCAAATATCGTCGTTGCAAATTTAAAACCTCCTATGTGACAATTTTGACGAAAATGAGTTATGTATATATTTTTAAAGCAATTTTGTGTACCTTTATATTGCAAAAACTCCTGTGTGAATATCTTAATGTACCGTTAAAGTATTCGCTCATTTTAAAAAATCTCATGTGACGACCTACATTTTATTGTCTATCAAAAACTCCTATGTGCTTGATGTTCACATATAAGATTTTAGTATCAATTTATATTCAAATAATTGAAAAATAAAATATCCTATGTGATATTTTACATGTGAAATCGCCAATCGTACACTGCCGATAATTTCGCGCCTATATTTCCTAGAAAGAGAACGAAATGTTACGGAATCGATGTATTAGAGTGAAATAGATAATATTACTACCGTCAAATTAAAAATTGCGTGGCTAGGTCAAGGTGACAGTGTATTTAGTGCAGGTTGCAACTTGACGCGCGTAAGCACGTGTTCTGCGTAAACAGTAGTTATTTACAGTTAATACTTGTTGTTTGGACTTGTGCTATTAATAATAATGTCCAAAAATTATAAAAATAATACCCGGAGTCATCGTATGCTAAATTTAGTATTACAATCTGAGTTTATTGACGAATTTATGGATGAAAATTCCACTGATATTGCCCGTGCCGCCGGCGTCGCTGTTCCTGCATCGACAATATCTCCAATGAAAACCGTCGATTCATTAATAATGCCAGAAGATTTAGGATTTAGTGCGGAACTTAGATCCTCGATATTGAAGTCATCTTTTCTGTTGCATCCACTGTCAAACATTGAGCCAGTGTTATTAACAAATAACGATGACGAAGAGTCAACGCCGCCGTCGGTGATATCTACTCGGGCTATCATACATTGCGACTTAGAAACTAATGAAGGTAGCAATAGCGCAGCACAACATGAATTAGACCATGCCGTCATTGTGTCACCATCAGTTCCTGCTAGGCTACCATCTTCAGACTTAGATGCCATTTTGTTATATGAAAGCGAGGATAGTGTGCAAGACTCAAACTGGAATCCACCCAATAAAAAAAGAAGGCAGCAATTGTCATCTGATAGTGAAGATGATGTTCCTTTGCTGTCATTACGAATAAATGAGCCGAGTTCTTTGGAAAATATGCTACCTACGGATGAGGATATTGAACATCTAATACCTTCTACGCAGCATACCAAAGGTACTGTTGTACAATTAAACAAAAAGGCTAGAGTTTTGGGAAAGTCTTACCTAGGATTTAGGAAAACCGATGATGGCAAACATAAGCCTTGTGTTCAAAAGCGTAAACGAGAAATGAAACCGCGTTGCTCTCATATAAAATTAAACCCAGACTCAAAACTTAAACACTCTTTCTTGTGTGCGTGCATTACTGACGAAGAACGTGAAGCAATCCATTCCTATTTCTGGAGTCTCAATACGTGGGCTGAAAAGAAGGCGTTTGTAAAGGCTTCTGCTGTTCGTAGAGGTATTCGAAGACGACGCTGTAATGATCAGGTTTCATCAAAAAAAGGAAGTGGTCATGATATCTTTATGAGCAAATGCGATGAAAAGCATACTAAGCTAAGGGTATGTAGATTTTTTTTTTTAAATACCCTGTGTTTAGGTGAAGATAGTTTCAAGCGCTGGACTAGAGAAGATGGAATTAAAGATGTGACTTGTAATGATTCTACCACTCATGACAATGAGAATACATCAAGATGTCTAGCACAAGTATCTACGCATTCACGCCTAACTAAAATTGTCAAAACTTGGATAGATTTGCTTCCAAAAGTACCGAGTCATTATTGCCGAGCGAGTTCCAAAAAGCTTTATGTCGAGAGTACTTTCAGATCTGAAAAACACATGCATGACGTCTTCGTGGAATGGTGCCAAGAACATCATCACCAAGCCGCAAGCAGACCAACTTTTTTAAAGGTTTTAAAGCGAGAAAATATAGCCATTCATCATCCGCGAAAAGACCAGTGTGATACATGTTGCAGTTTTCAAGCGGGTAATATTTGCCAAAAAGAATATGATGATCATATAATTAAGAAGAATGAAGCTCGTCAAGCAAAAAAAGATGCCGTGGAATCAGCGAACGAAAAGGTAGTAGTGATTACAGTAGATGGCCAGAGTGTTTTGCTTGCACCTAAGCTTTTGGCCAGTTCTTTATATTATAAACTTAAACTTCAATGTCATAATTTTACGGTCTATGACTGTAGGACGAAAAATGTGACTATTTACTTTTGGCACGAAGTTGATGGTAGTGTATCTGCCAATGAGTTTACCTCTTGCCTCATTGATTACATATCAAACATGGGGCCGGATACCGAACGAGTTATCATAATTTCTGATGGATGTGGCCATCAAAATAGAAACAGAATTTTGTCAAGCGCTTTAAGCGATTTATCCAAAAGCATGTCCCTACATATCGAGCAGTTGTATCTAGAAAAAGGACATACTATGATGGAAGTTGACAGTGTCCACTCCACAATAGAACAATACATTAAGCCTCCTATTTATGCACCTAGTGACTACGTTACAAGAATGAAGCAGCCTCGCCCTAAAAATCCCTACAATGTCAAATCTATACACTACGATTTCTTCCTTAATTATGAACAACTAGAGTCAAACTTTAAGTCCATAAGACCTGGCAAGAAAAAAGGGGATCCAGTTGTAGTCGACATAAGATGCCTCAAATATTTACCAAATGGTTCTGTTTTATATAAGTTGCGTCACAGTGGCGAATGGTCCATATTACCCCAGCGAAGAGCTAGTCGTGAATGTTTACAACCAAAACCACTGTATCAAAGACCGCTCAAAATCACAGAAAGCAAGTATAAACATTTGCAAGAGTTGAAAAGCGTGATTGATAAAGATTATCATCCATTTTATGATTCCATAACATTTAATCCTGGCACTTAAATTATAAAACAATTAACTAATTGTTTGTTCCAGTCTCCAATCTTTGAATATGGCTTATTTTGCATTTAATTAATAAATATCAAAGAATTATAATATAGTTTTATTTTTACTTATAACCTGTAAAACCCCTTATGTGACAAAAAGTTGCAATTTAAATCTCCCATGTGCAGAAAAATAATTAAATTCATATATAGAATGCTAAATGACATATTGATATTAATAAATTCTATTTCAATACACTATAATTTATTTATATTTTATTATATCTAAAGGATTAAAAAAGTTTTCTAAGATTTTTTTTCAGAAAACAGTTTTTATTGTTTTTCTCGAAAAGTTGCTTTTTACACATAGGAGATATTAAATTTGCAACGACGATATATGGTATTTGACATAAGTTTACGATATATTGTCGTACGTTACGGTTTATGCCACTTGTCTAAAGAGGCACGTATTGCAAGCGTCCATAGTCTGCTACATACGCTGCTCCATAGGCCAGTTCGCACCCACAGTAGAAAAATGACATAAGTCGACGCGTGTTTGATTTGCAATTTACATCTTATTCTTAACAGCTAAGGTTCAAAATTGCCCAATGACATTTTTCGAGTTACGACAGTTTTCTACTAAGGATGCGAGTTGTGCGCTTGTTTATCACCGCTTTTTTTTCTCTCTCCCGCACTAGAGAACAAGCCCTATATCGTGGGGGACTTTACAAACATACAATTAACGGACACAAAGTCATCCCAGACTCGGGACAACCATTTATGGATCACACTAATTTTTGTCTCGTGTGGAGATCGAACCCACAACACGTTGCGTGCAACTATAGAAGTCATATAGTATAGAATAAAAATACTATTATTTACCGTTTGGTGATACAAATTTCCTTCAATAACTATTACTTCACAGCGTATTTGATTATCACGTGAGCATAGATTAAAACAATTAGATCTTTATCAGCACCCGATCGCTATCCACGGCTGGATATAGGCCTCTCGAAATGTACGTCACTAGGTAAGATCGTCAGATCGTCGCTCCACCTAGCCTTATTGCGTACACTACGTTTGTCGAGTCGCGGTCTTCACTCAAAAACACGTCTACCTCAAAGATTATCGAATACGAAATAGTTAAATACTGATTTGTAAACAAACACTGAAATATAAACTTAATGTTAACAATGTGGTGTTTATATTGATAAACAATCGGTTGCTCTGTAAATGTTGGTGTTTTACGCATGCGCTTCTGCTGTGGTACTTGGTATGGGTTGGTACCACATAAGAGGGTCTTGCCATCGCTATATTGCTAGTTGCAGCCTTCGATCAAATATTGTATACTAGCTGTTGCCCACGGCTCCACCCGCGTGGATGTCGGTTATCGCGATAAAAAGTAGCCTTTAAGCTATTACAGACTATTATCTATCTCAGTGCCAATCATCCAGATCCGTTGAGTAGTTTTTACGTGAAAGGGTAACAAACATACGTCCATACATCTATACATTCTTACAAACTTTCGAGTTAATAATATTAGTAGGATTTAATCGAATGCAGGTGATGGTTTTGTCTCGGTAGAATAATAATAATAAAAATAAAACAAACTATAGACTACGGAGCTATGTAGGTTTGAGTGTGTGTGTGTGTGTGTGTGTGTGTGTGTGTGTGTGTGTGTGTGTGTGTGTGTGTGTGTGTGTGTGTGTGTGTGTGTGTGGGTGTGGGTGTGTGTGTCTTTGTGTGATGAGTAGTGTGTGATTGGTGGAAGATTCGTACCTAATGTGTACTGGCAGACTATTTCATGAGTGTTTATTGCAGGGGATGTAAGAGATTTTCGGTTGTTTCGTAATCTAGAGGGAGAAGATATTTAATAAGTGTTTTTTTGCAACTGTGAGTATTTAATGGGTATATTTTTAATTTATTATTTAATTTATTATAGAGGTATGGTCCTAAATAGCTCATAAAATGTTGAGAAAAGGCAGTATTATGTTGTTGTTGCTTAGCAACTTTACCCATACGTCGTTTGTCCTTAATTCTACTTGTTACGTATGGTGTTTGGGAGTGTTTTAATAGTGTTGCCCTAAGGATGAATGTTCTCCTCCTTATTAATATTATTAACCAATGTAAGTGGATCTATTAATACTATAGATATAGTTACTAAAAACCGTTCAGACAGGACAGAGTGTAAAACTTTCAAAATTTTATGTAAGCCTACATAAAAAATGAAATATTTCATAAGAAATACCTTTGTTTTTGTTTTTTTAAAGACGTTTAAAGTGTTTGAATAGCGATATTGAATGACATGTTGTCTATATTACTTAATCCGAAAATGATCTTGGCTGAAAGCCAAGTAGTGGCTTGCGTTGCTTAGCTAGGCTTGACTAACAAACTTGAGCCCAAAATTTATTAACTACTCATGCACTATAGACTAACACTTGTAAGTAATTAAATTTCAAATTTGATTAAAAGAACTCCAGAAACTAGCAGCCTCAAAATAGTCAAGACAAACAATTTGGAAATGGCTAAATCATATCCTTTGAAACATAGCTAAAATTCACTGCTATTAAACACTTTATAAAAAAAATAATTGCATTAAAAATTGTGTATTTAAGCTAATGGACTGGCGGGATTAGAAAGAAGCCTTTGCGGAACGATACATACAGGATGCCATATTCGCCGAGAACAGAGATATAAGGACTTGCTAACTGTTGTGTTAGCAAGTAATACCTACTATATTGAATGGCAAAGACGTTGTTAAAGCTCATTTTCATTCATTGTTGCAGGCAGCTCTTTCTCGGCGGAAGGAGTCAGCGGCACCGCTGACAGGAGAAAGAGATAGCACGCTATTTCGTCACGGGTTCGGGTATCCTCTCGCTCTGGTGTTGAGACTCCGAGTTTTGCAGGTGAGTACTGGATACTGCACTTATCCTATTCAACTGGTAAAAGCGGTCGTAAACAAAATTTTACAAATGTAGTTATTTTTTCACAGTCTTATTTTTTCAGTTTTATTTTTATACAGTCGTAAACAAAATTTAACAAATGTAGTTATTTTTTCTGACAGTAAAAGCGCACTTCAACATATTGCTCGATGCTGGTTTCAGAGGTACATCGATAGCATATGAGATTCTACAAAGTATTGTATTATCTAATAATAATAACATAAAATTTAGAATGCAATGGGTTCCAGCTCATATTGATCTGCGAGGTAATGAGCAGGCTGACCGTATTTCTAGACTAGTGGCTGAAAATGGAACACTATTTGATTATTTGCCCGACTACTGGGAACTAATACCAAAATTTAAACTGAAGTGTTATGATCTCTGGAAACAGCATTTTGTTAGCATTTCGCAGCGTAAAGGAATCTGGTATAGAACCATACAAAGTGAGCCTACTCAAGTACCCTGGTTTGATAATATTAGTTTAAGTAGGGAATATGTTAAATTAATTTTACGACTTCGTTCCGGACACTATCCATCAGCGAAGTTTGCATACCTTATGAATAAAGTTTATTCTCCAAACTGCAGAGAATGTAATCAGGTTGAGGATGTACAACATTTGCTGATGGATTGTGTACGAAACAGAAATGAAAGGGAGTTATTTATGAGTGAATTTAAATTTAGTAATTATGTCACGGATTTCATGCAATCTGTTCTATCAGAACCAACTTTGAAAGCGGCAAAAAAATTGTACAACTTAGTGAAAGTCTGCATCAATAACGATAGTACGATGGGGTTGACATATCTTGTATGATAAAAACCCCAAAATAAATAAATAATAAAAAAAAAAACTGGTAAAAGCAAATATAATAGAAAAACGTTTTGACTCAGTCTTTGAGTAAATCGTCAGTACCCGTAAGACTATATATGTGCGTCACTTTTTCTAATAAATATTTTGGTTTTTTTTAAGTTACAAAAGACCAGTTAGACATGTACAAATGCAATAAAATGTTTCGATCGAATAATTGCTTAAGACATAGCCAATGCCCTTCTGAAGAATTTATTTAAGGCAAAATGTGTCTATTTTTGTTGTCTTGTTTTATTTTCGCATCGCATAAACACAGAAAACTATGTTAGGACACTGTACTTGCACTATGTCGTGTATTTGTGAGGCACTTGGCTACCAAAAGGACAGAACACTCGCGAACTAAAGTTCGACAAACAATTATAGATAGGTATTATGTCTCGTTAATAACGACTATAAATTATAATTTAATGGCCTTATCTATAGCTTTTTGCATTAAAACATACGTATATTCACCAAACAAACAACAATTGTAAATGGAAAGTTTTCCTATTATATATCAGCAACCCTTTACATAAGTATGGTTAAAGTTTAAACAAACAATATTATTATATTGATTCGAAAGGCTGATTGATTGATATAGGTAAATAATAGCAACCCATAATGTCTCACTGCTGGGCACGGGTCTCCTCTCCTTTATCAAGAAAGAGAGAGGGTTTAGGTCCTAATTTACACACGCTAGCCTAATGCGGGTTGGTGAATCTGACACGTCTTTAGAATTTCTTCTAAGACATGTGGCTTTCCTCACGATGTTTTTCTTCACCGTTAGCAGATGGCGAATCATTTGATTTGTACATATAAACTCCACAAAGTGAAATTCACATTGGTACTGCCCGGGATCGAACTCGCACCTCTTGCGTGCAAGTCGGTTACTTTCCCTCTCGGCCACCACCGCATAGACATAAACGTTTTTAGGTCTCTTTGGTGGTATGAACGGGCCGCGGGAGACGGGGCGCAGCAATGACAATAATTACAAAAGACCACAGGCAAATAAATACACACAGCGTTGTCGTTGTGTTCCTATGTGTGAGTACAGGTCTCTAGCGCTCATTTAGGGATGCATCGAATGAAACGCATTCATATCCCAGGGATACTCCTATCTTTATGCCCTGGTGGAAAATAATGGGTTGACAACACGCTAGCGACACCTCTGGTATCGCAAGCGTCCATAGGCTACAGTAACTGCTTAACATCAGACGGGCCGTATGCTTGTTTGCCATCCAAGAGGTATAAAAAAAATGAACCAATCACAGGCTTGAAGGATTCACGTCATTGGTTAATACTGTCGAACTATGCACCTTGCAATTGGACCATCTATATGACATGCGCGAGCTACGCCGACTATTGTCCAAGATTGACTATTGGCCAAGAGAGGTAGGGCACCATACTAGCGAGCAAGCCCGACTGGGGAAGGACCTCCACCTTACAGAAGACCACAGCCAAATGACTACACACAGCGGTGTAGTTGTGTTCCTGTGTGTGAGTACAGGTCTCTAGTGCTCATTTAGGAATGCGTTTTGAAAGAAACTTATTCCTATCCCAGGGTTACTTCCATCTTAAAGCCCTGGTGTAAAAAAATGGGTTGGCAACACGCAAGTGATACCTCTGGTAATGCAAGCGTTTATAGGCTACGGATACTGCTTAACATCAGGCGGGCCGTATGCTTGTTTGCCACCCAAGTAGAATAAAAAAAAAACTTTGTCGGGCATAATAACTTCCCAGGACTATGGATTTGTTTTAAAGACAACACCTGCACTAAGAAAGAAGCACCGTGTAATCGGGGACTTTTCAAACATACTTTTCACGGATACAAAGGTGCACCCAGACTCAGAACAACTGTGTAGGCTTATAAAATTTTCGCCATATTGATCCAACCCGGCACAATAGTAAGGTGACTGCCTTAACGACCTATATTTAATTAGACTACCCGTGCAGTCTAATATAACACAACAAAAGGGGAACGGTGTATTCATTTTTCGAAGATCGACTATCGTAATATTAAATTTTGTGTGTATAGCATAACCTTGAAGGCGTTGACCAATGTTGAGTGTTACCTCATATTTATTCTTGCGTAAATAATCCTGTTACATTCAAACATACATATCATCACGCCTATCTCCCTTCTGGGTAGGCAGATACTATAGTGCGCCAATTGCTTCGATCCAGACATACTTCTTTCGCTTTTTTTCCATTCAACAACCTCTTCATGCATGAACGTCGTAATTTGGACCTTTTTTAGAAGGGTTAAAAAATAGGAAATAGTTCCTGTTATGCAATAATAACAATCAGTATCTTAATAAGATGTAATTTAATAGTAGCCCTGCTGGCATTATAGTGGCAACAAATATAAGATTTACTCTAACGTCCCACTACTGGAAACTGAAAACTTTTTTATACTACCAAGGAGGCATACTAGCATATTCACGCGTTGCCGACCATAGAAAACTTATAACTCATTTCTTAAAGAATCTTCTATCAAGAAAGCAAAGAAGGTAAACACTGGCCAAATGCGGGTTGGTGAATCACACATGTCTTTAGAATTTCTATAATGACATGTGGGTTTCCTCACGTTTTCCATCAACGTAAACACATGGCAATCATTTGGTTAGTCCAACAACATGATTTTGATATTTTTAATACTTAGTGTGTATTCAGTCAGAAACTGCTTAAGCCTTAATTTCTTCAACCAAAACGGGCAGTAAGCTCTTGTGCCGTGTCCGCCCATGTATTTCAAATATTATATTTTTGTAAAAGTGTAAAGTAGTAAGTATTTAATGTAGCCGTATGCTGTTAGAGTCTGTGTTCCGATGTCTAGACTGGGAAACCAAAGGAGTAAATGTGGATGGAGAAATAATGAGCCACCTTCGATTCGCGGATGACATCGTGGTATTCGCTAAAAGCGCGTCAGAGCTAGAGAGTATGGTCAGCGAACTAGCAGTAGAAAGCCAAAGAGTAGGATTGTCGTTGAACACAACTAAAACCAAGATTATCACCAACGGTGCTCGCAGTGATATTACAATAGCAAATGAAAAAATCGAATATGTTACAGAATACATATATCTTGGACAGCTGGTATCATTTGAAAATAACACACACAAAGAGGTACAAAGGCGAATAACTTTAGCTTGGAAAAAATTTTGGACGTTAAAAGAGAAAATGAAAAACATCAATATCAATGTATGGATTAAGAAAAAGCTTTTCGAAATAACAATATTACCATGTTTAACATATGGGTGCCAGACGTGGTCATTAAAAAAGATAGACGAAGAAAATATTGGTATTTGCCAACGAAAAATGGAAAGAAGTATGCTTGGAATAAAATTATCAAAAAGAAACAGCAACGACGATATTAGAAGTAAAACAAAGGTATTAGATGTACGAAGTAGAATTAGAATACTCAAATGGAATTGGGCAGGACATATTTGCAGGATGAATAACAATAGGTGGACAAAACGTTTGACAGAGTGGTTACCCAGGGAGAGAAAGAGGAAAAAAGGAAGACCAAGTAAAAGATGGAGAGACATATTTAATGACAGATGTGGATGCCAATGGATGCAAAAAGCACGGGAAAAAGAAACATGAAAAAGATTAGGAGAGGCCTACGCCGGAGAGGCGACTACTACCAATAAAAATTAATTAATTATAAAACTCCTTCAAAGTATACAAATAAAAAAAAATAAGTAGATAAATATTATAACCTAGATTAAGTTTTTAATGTAAATATTGTAGTAGAAAATAAAGGCTATTTTTATTTTATTTTATTTTATTTATTCTGATCTCTTGATGTCAGTACTTTGTTGTTCACAGTACTTTTAATTACCCAGTCTCTATACCCGAAGACCTATATAATTGGCTGTCAGTAAAACTTACTGATTTATGTCTGCTGTGTTTAGCTGTAAGTGTTCCATAGAAATTAAATAAATAAATAAGCTCGACAAAATTAAATTCACATTGGTACTACCATCCGGGATCGAACTCCTACATCAGTGTTACCAGTCAGTTACTTGTTACATAGAGGAATGTCAAAGTTAGTATAGTGTTAAAAAATGTCGTCGTTGAAAAATAATATCTAACCTAAAGGAATTTTTAATTAAGGCAAGCTTATGAGCGTTAGATAAGCTGAAGTGTAAAAACTCGCTTTGATCAAAATAACGAGTATAATCCACTCAGTTAGGGGAGGGTTACAGCATCAACTTGAAGAAAAGACAAGGGAAAATACAAAAATAATATCTTTTGACAACATGACCATCTAGTCTCAAACACAACGAAAAATATATTTATCGCTTTAACTTTGTACAAAGGATATTTAGATATTAACAGATAACATTACATTACACATCATAATTTAATGTAATGGGTCTGTGTGGTGACGAATTAAGACAAATGTCATCACCCCATTCCATCCCGTGGGTGTCGTATGACGACTAAGGGAGTAAGTTATGGAGACAATATCCACTGCAAGAGAGGGAAAACTCGAAATAAAACCCTATGCCAACCCGTCTGGCCAGCGGACCGTATGTTGGCTAATATCCCTCCCAGTATATGGAGGAGACCCGTGCCCAGCAGTGGGACGTTTATAGGTTGTGATGATGATGACACATCATAAAGGAACATGTAATTCATATAATGTATAAAGCCCATTTTCAACCCCCTACAAACCTAATCATTATTTCAAAATTTATAATTTAAAACCAGCTAGACACCTACCGATTTCCATAAAAAAATCTGCTGCATAAGGAACCTTACCGATTACATTTTTAAACATAAAAACCACACTACAAACATCTTTTTGTTTTTTTTTGCATGATAATAAATAGTGATTACAAACTAAACACATTGCTAATGTATATAAATATTTTTCAACCGACTTCAAAAAAGGAGGAGGTTCTATGTTCGACTGTATTTTTTATCACCGATTTCTGCGCCATTTGTGGACCGATTCTCAAAATTATTTTCTTATTTGAAAGAGTATACTCTTGAGGTGGCCCATGGCACTATCAGGATCTGATGATGGAATCCCAGGGAAATCGAGGGCAAACCTCAAATGTTATAGGTATTGACAATGTTTTTATTTCATATAATTTTTTACTTTTATTTTATCACTAAAAATAAAAAAAATTAAAGCGACTTCAAGAAGCTAAAAACAACTGAATTCAATTTGAAGTCGGTGCCAAGCTGAATATTAGTTGACAAGATGAACACCAACTTCAATCTGTATTCAGTTGTTTTTAGCTTTATGAAGTCGGTATAATATTTTTTTCGTATTTATATATAGATAACTTTTTTTGGTTCTTATGAGAACAAACATATTTCAATAGACACTCGTATTACTATCAGACGGTATACTTCTTAGAAATAAGAAAACTATTCAAAAAACTACTTTGAAGTATCCTTTGTTCTTTGACACAAAAGGGGGAATAATTTCATATAGAATATTATGTTCTCAGAAATGTTTAAGCACTAAATCTTATATGTGGATAGGAAAGACATGGCAATTATTTTTACCCGACTGACCTAGAAAGATGGTTATGTTTTGTAAGTTATTTTTACTACTACCAATAAGGCAAATAAGCATACGGCCTGCTTAAGCAGGTATCGTAGTCTATAGACGCTGCCGACACCAGGGGTATTACACTGCTGAGTGTATTTATTTGGCCCGCTGTGTAGCCTAAACGGCTTGATCAAACTTTGTATGAGATGTATTGTTAGATTCATCTTAATTTTAAGAGTGACACTAAATATTATATCGAAATAAAATAAAAATTGGTCAGTCAAGATTTTTGGGTTTTAAGCTAGTAAAATTGTTTTATAGTTAACTTTTGAACGCTTTTATCATAATATTTATACTTAATATTATAAAACTGAAGAGTTTGTTTGGTTGAACGCGCTAATCTCAGAAAGTACTTGATCGATTAGAAAAAATCTTTTTTTGTTGAATAGTGCATTTATCCAGGAAGGCCTATAGCCTATATAACATCACGCTATGATCAATAGGAGCAATAGTGAGATATGTTGCAAAATCGGGGAAAAGTACCGTATAATGTACGTTCCAAATTACTACGCGGACGAAGTCCCGGGCGACCCCTAGTTATTATATACAAGTAGATGCATGCCCTGTACTTCATTTGAAGTAGAACATTTATTATCAGGCAATATACCAAGATTGCGCTTTGCGGCAGAACTCTGGTAGACATTAATTATTGAAAGTTTTGGGATGTCGCCAATTTGATAGCGCAATACTATCGTTAAAATGTAAAATAAGAGTTTTATCTAATAAATGCTTATTTTGAATGAAATAGTACTTTGGTGGGTGAAAAATCGGTTAAAGGAATTTTGGGGTTTATCGTCTGTAGTTTTGACTGATTTTGTAATTTTGGGAACAGGCCTAATAGATGGAACTTAGCTTAGCTTGAAACGTTGTAATGATAAACCTGTATACCGCTTTAAAATTAATTTATAATAGAAAAAAATGAACTCAGTAATTAAATTACAGTACAAATTCATCTCATCCCATAAAGGTCCCACTGATGGGCACGGGTCTCTTCCATACATTTGGATTATACAGTACTAATTACTCAAAAAAAAAACCACCGAACTTTTTGTAAAACTCCAACTAATCAGAATTCTGAAACAAAAACTTAGGTAGCATTTCATTTGGCTTAATTGACCAGTATTCACGTAAGTAGGCCGTAGCAAAATGAACTGTATTAATTAAACATAAGGCTAGTTTTCGTTTGACTACCAGAACAAAAATTTAGGTATTAAATTACTGCAGACATATGTTAACGTTACTTATTACGTGAGTACCTAATTAGCATTTATATTTGTGTAAGTATTTATTGAATGACTGCAATACGTAACTATACTCTATTTCATATAGCATGGGTACTGTAACGTTTGACATTTCAAGATAAATATCAATGAAAATGATAGACGACAAAATGAAACCTATCGATTAAATACTTCATGCTTTTGATCATTTAACCGGTGTATTGGTTAGAGATTGTTTCAATAATTTTCTTTCATTTTCATCGTAAAATGTAAAACGTCATAGTCATCATCATCAACATCATCTCAGCCAAAAGACGTCCACTGCTGGACATAGGCCTCTCCCAATTGGGGGGGATTTACCATAATCGCCACGCTTGGCAGGCGGGTTGGCGATCGCAGTGGCGGAAGTCTTTACATAGGGACGCTGCTGCCCGTCCTATGTCTACTATTTGCTTCCGCCATATTGGAATGGTTTGGCCGCCATTATTCGATTGACTGCTTGCACAAGTGCAGGCACCGGCAGTTAAATAACTACGTATACCTTAAACGTCATAGTACCCGTGTGAAATAGACTATTGTGTATGTTCTGTTAATGTAATTAATGTGTGTGTGGGTGTGTGTTCGTTTGCGTGTGTATGTGTGTGCACGCGCATGTGTATCTGCGTTCATGATAACAATTCACGGACACAAATTACACCCAGATTCGAAAACTTATGAATCACGTAAAGATTTGTTTCCAAACACTTATGAATCAGATAAAGATATGTCCCAGGTGGGAATCGAACCTATCCTCCGGCTTAGCAGTCACTAACCACTAGACTAACAGGTCAGTCAAATGTTTGTATGTACATATGTATATGCATTTGTTTGTGTGTACATGTGTTTATTGTATGTATATTGTAGTAATTATAATGAGTGTTTATGTTCATTCGTATAATACTCATGCATTCAGTAGTGAGCTCCGTATGTCTTCATTTTCTAGCGTTCTCTTGGCTCGACCTAGTTTTAAAGAAACTTAAGATTTATGTATGCTCGTTAAACATACGAGTCACTATTACTAATTACATTAGATACTGAATGTAACACGTCTACCCCGAGTGTAATTAACGATAAAAAACGTACTTAATTAATTTAAAGTCTTACGAGTATTACTCTATAAACTTAATTTACTTAAATTGTTAGGTCAACGTTCACTGGTAAGTTGCTCCTTTTATATATAGGTATATTATACAGGGCGTCCCACGGCTTTGCCTCATGGAGGAAAAGTATTTTAAATATTTTAGATAGACAATTCTACTGAAAGGACTTCGTTTTCCCCAATCCCGCCCGACCCGGGAATGGAACCGGCCGACTGATTCTCTAAGAAACAGCGATGGCAAAGTGACAATTGTGATCGCAAACTGACAGTTGTGATTGCTCGGTGACGAATCTCGAATCTATTGACTAAACGTCAAAAAGGCTCGGTTTTTGCTCTTACGGAATACCGATTTTTTATCTGATAGCCAGATTTTGCTCGGTTTTCGCGGTGGCTCGGTTTTTGCTCTTACGGCATCGACCACAGAGCCACCGAGGTAGTGAAATATAATATGTATGATGCCAAAAATAAAACAGCATCAGAAATAAATTATAACTTTTGCTCCTTTGCATATTTTGAAAAATTATATTTTAAAAAGTTTATAGTGTATTTTAGTGATTTATGGGTTTTTACGCTTAAATTAATTTCAATAGATTAAGTTCTATGTTATACCTTATGACCCCAAACACAACGCGGTTGTCTTGTTTCGTTGGAGAGTTCTTTGGCCACCTTTAAACATCATCATTACACACTAAACTCCACCTAGAAGTATTACCCGTCAAGATAAAGCGACAAACCCAAAAACGACGCAGTTATCTTGTTTCGTTGAAGAGTTCCTATATCCACCTTCAGACTGCATCATTAGGCCAGCTCCATGTTACCATGTTATTGCATTGTTACCGAAGTCACATCAGCATACCAGATTTCAGCTTAATTAAACACCGGGAAGTGCTTCAAATCTTGCTTACAAGATTTGAGCTAAAAAACCTAATAATTGCAAGCTAAATAAAATTTTGTAAAAATATCCCATGTCCTACTTCAAACTATGGTCTATCTTTGTGCCAAATTTCATCCACATTCTGATTGAGTACCTAACAAACATACATACATTTAGTCATTCAAACTTTCAGATTTTCAATATTAAAGAATACGTTATATAATGTGCAAAACGATTACAGTAATTTAGTTTTTTACTATCCCGTATTGTCCTACTGCTGAGCAAAGGCCTCCCATTGACTTCCATTCCCGTCTTTCCATTGCCTTATTCCACCAATCCTTCTCATTTGCATCCCTAAATGAGCGCTGGAGACCTGTACTCACACACAGGAACACAACTTCACCACTGTATGTAGTTATTTGGCTGTGGTCTTCTGTAAGGAGGACGTACTTCCCCAGGTAGTCAGGCTTGCTAGCTAGTTTGGTGACCTATAGTATACAGTAATTTAGATACGACACATTAAATAACACAAACACTACGTTTTGTGTCCCACATTGGGTGAAGCTAATTAAAGCAGGTCCTTACAAACACGAAACCTTTGTGTCGACCGAACTGTTGCGGTTTCAATCTGCACTACATGGAATTAAACGCTCAAGTTTCAAGTCTAAATTATTTAGAACTTGGGACAATCTCTGCATGATTTAGACTAGGAAAATATAGTCCACAAGCATTTGCCCGTGGTTACACCCGCGTGTTTCGAGTAACTAAATGTAATAATAATAATATTTTAGGACAATTCACACACCGTCTGATCCCAAACTAAGCAGAGCCTGTACTATGGCAACCATACTGTTAAACATTCTATATATTATATATTTTTAATTACATACATATACGTATGGATTAAAAATATATAATATATAGAATGTTTAACAGTATGGTTGCCATAGTACAGGCTCTGCTTTGTCTGGGTGTTATTTATCTATAATTATAGATAAATAACACTCAGGGGCAAACATTAAAAGTAGCCGGCATTCATTTAGAAAAGAGTTGTTTTTCTCACGGACAATTATACGTGGCTTGCTCACGTGTTTCAAGTCCACAGAATCTCCATGTGTTGGCCAGAGAGGGAAAAACAAAGAACATAGTTTACAAAAATGTACTACAGTAATAAGGCCTCTTATTTTTAGCTTCCTACATTATTATACTACTTACGTAGTTAGTACTTCCTACGCAGACGATGTTGCGGATGTCACACTGTCTAACATCGGGGGTTGGCAGGTAGGTAGTTAGTAGTATTTTAAACCGATTTACATTATTTACTTTTTATATTTACTAAGGAAACATTCGGAGCTATCCATTATGTAGCTTAGGTTGCTTTTGAAAAAATTTTGATGTGAAGTTGAGGACTGGTACACGATAGTGGGACATTGTTGCAGGGGGACTTACAGCCGGGAAAAAACAAAAAAACTTATGCCGACGAAGTCGCGGGTAAAAGCTAGTACTTATATATTTCTAAATAAACACATGTTATAGATAAATTACACCCAGGCACAGAACAAACATTCGTGCTCATCACACAAAGATTTGTCCTGAATGGGAATCGAACCAATGACCTCCGGCGTAGCAGTCAGATTGACTAACCACTATACCAACAGGCCAGTCAGTAATAAAAAGGCCTCGTTTTTTTATACTACTTAAGTAGCAAACAAGCATACGGTCCGTCTGATGTTAAACAGTTACCGTATCCTATGGAAATTTGCTATACCAAAAGTATCACTTGCGTATTGCAGACACGTTTTCTTACACCATTGCTTTAAGATGGAGCATCCCTGAAGACCTGTACTCTCACACACACACACACACACGCACACAAGAAAACAACTACACCGCTAATTACCGCGTGGTCGGAAACCTACCTTACTTCATACTACGTTACACTGTCACCAGGTGGACCACTAACCAAACGATAAAAACAAGAAGAATATCTAGCTAAATTAGCTTTGACTTATAAGTATTTATCGACAATCCATTTTTTTTTTCTATACTACTTGGATGACAAACAAGCATACGGCCTGCCTGATGTTAAACAGTTACCGTATTTATATTTGCTATACCAAAAGTATCACTTGTGTATTGCCAACCCATTTTTTACACCAGTGCTTTAAGATGGAAATGAAATGAAAAATAAATGAAAGAAACGTTTTCCTATCCCAGGAACCCTGATATAGGAAAACGTTTCTTTCAAAATCGCATTCCTAAATGAGCGCTGGAGACCTATACTGACACACAGGAACACAATTAAATCGCTGTGTGTAGTTAGACTGCCTCGGTGGTCCAGTGGCCGCAGTATGCGCCTGCTGTGCACGTGGTTGTGGGTTCGATTCCCACACAGGACAAAACTTTGTGTGACCCACAAAGAATTGTTCTGAGTCTGGTGTAATTTGTGTCCGTTAATTGTATGTTTGGAAAGTCCCCCGCGACACAGAGCTTGTTTAGAGAACAAGCTCTGTGTGTGCGGGAGTTGTCTTTTTAAACAAAAAAAAGTTATTTGGCTGTGGTCTTTTGTAAGGTGGAGATCCTTCCCCAGTCGGGCTTGCACGCTTATATGGTGCCCTACCTCTCATGGATGCCATGCAAGCAAAAACGTCGATAATGGCTAGCATAAAATAATATTATTCTATACTTACCTTTATATTACCAAGAAACTAAGAAAAATACTCGTAAAGGTTTCTTCATCCCTCTACGTGTTATTGAGGAGCATGGAATTGGATTAAGTCGGTCGAATGTACTCAACACTCAATGCTATTACTATCTCTCGTCAATTGAACGTAGCTTGTAAAACCAATGTGACCACCACTAGAGACGTTTTCTAAGGGAAGCTGAGGATAAGTGTGGATCTAATTTGACAGTCTAGGTTCCGTATGCCTTAATATAGAACGTCCTATTTGCTGGACTATCTGAAAGTGGTAGCCGATACAGGGTGCGTTTATTTTTTTATACATCTTAGGTGGCAAACAAGCATACGCCTCGTCTGATGTTAGGCAGTTACCGTAGCCTATGGACGCATGATATACCAGATAGGCTTTAAGATAGAGTGTCCTTTGGATAGGAAAACGATTTTTTTATTGAGTGCGTGAGACCAGCCGGCTGATTCTCTAAGAAACAGTGACAGTTGTGATTGCTCGGTGACGGCACACGATTTGATTAAAAAATTTGATTATAAACGTCAAAAAGGCTCGGTTTTCGCTCTTACGGAATACCGATTTTCAATCTGACAGCCAGATTTAGCTCCGATTTTCAATTTGACAGGCAGATTTTGCTCCGTTTTCGCGGTCGCTCGGTTTTCACTCTTACGCCAGCGGTACTCGCACAACTACACTGTAATTATTTGGCTGTGGTCTTCTGTAAAGTGGAGGTCATTTGCCAGTCAGGCTTGCTCACTTGTCTAGTGCTCTACATATCTTGAAATTATGCGATGACTCATCGAAAAAAAGAGATGTCTGAAAGAGAAAGCAGATCATGCACTTCTCGCTACATTTTTTGTAATCAACAAATGCAGCAAAACATATCTATTTTAAACGACTTTAGTTTTTAATGCCTGTTGCAAAGGTTTTAAATCGGGACTTTTTTTTTGTCTCGTGCAGTTCATCTAATCTGAAACACGTCGCGCAGTAGAAAATAGAGAGCCATTTTTCTCTGAACGTTAAACGTTGAAATATTAAAACGTAGGTACATTTTTGAACCACTAGAAAGTTATTCTATGACAAAGTAAATAAATTTATAATATGTACAAGAAGATAATATTTTCTTTTCTTGTTCTTTTTTCTTTTTAAAAGAGACAACTCCCGCACTAGAAAACAAGCTCGGTGTCACGGGGAACTTTACAAACATATGATTATTATTGACAGCACAAATTACATTCAGACTCAGGACAACTCTTTATGAGTCATACAAAGTTTTGTTATGTGTGGGAATCGAACTCACAACCTCATGTACAGCAGGTGCATACTGCGGCCACTGGACCACCAAGGCATAAATAGTATATTGCAACTGAAACAGCATCCAGAGCTTATCAAAGTTTTTTTATATTCATTGACGATGAGTAAAAGTAACGACGGTGAACAAACTCAGTAATTTGTCTCCATTTTCTTTGTCAACGGAACCCTATAATAAACCGATTCGAGTCAAAGCGGATTATTTCTTTTCGCATTGTGACTCGCCCAGGCAATAAAGTTACGAAATAAGTACTTGGACGCTCCTCAAATAAAAGTTGGGATCATACGACCCACCGTGACGTCGTTGTCCGGTTACCGACTTATGTATTTAAGTCAATTTTGATGACGTTGGCTCTATACGATACGTTCCTGAGAGTATTTGTGTATAGGTTTATTAGTGCTTCGGGTATTCTACGCAAATGTGCTGGAGAAAATCCCTGCCTCTAGTAGCTTATGTCGCAAGTCAGTAGTCCTTACTAATATTATGAACTAGGGGTCGCTCGCGACTTCGTCCGCGTGGAGGAGGGACTTCGCTTCCTTGTGTGTGTTCTACCGCCTGTACAATGGGCTGTGTTCTGAGGAATTGTTCGAGATGATGCCCACGCCCACATTTTATCAACGCACCTCTCGCCACCGACAGGGAGTTCATCCTCACATCCTTGCACCTCAAACATGCCGTACCGTAAGATTCCAGAGGAATTCCTTACCACGTACGATTAGGCTGCGAATGAGCTCTCTGCCGAGGTTTTCCCAAGAGGCTATAGCATGGGGTTCTTTAAAAAAGGAGTTATAAGGTTTTTAAATGTTCGCGTGGGTGACACCTCTGGTGTTGCAAACGTCCATAGGCTACGGTAACTGCTTACCATCAGGCGGGCCGTATGCTTGTTTGCCACCTTAGTAGTATAAAAAAGCCATATACTATACGTAATAAACTAATAAAACAATATTTAACCTTATGGTGGGCAGTGGCTTGGCTGAGTCCCTAAAATTGCTGAAGTCCATAAGCAGCAGATACCACTTACCATTCAGTGGGCCGTTGGCTCGTCTGCCCCTACTTAAGCAGCAATTAAGTATACGGCCCGCCTGATGTTAAGCAGTTACCGTAGTATTACCGTAGCCTATAGACGCTTGCAATACCAGAGCCATTACTTGCGTGTTACTTCAAAAATTATAACACGTTTACTCTTTTGCAGATAGTATGCGGCATATCAGCCATGGTGATGGGCAGTGTTGCCTTTATAGAAGAGAGGCAGAAGTTCAACATGGGTCTCGGTATACCTGCTGGAGGTATAAGTGTTTTAGCTGCAGGTAAACAAATACTCTTTTCTTGGTCTCCTGGTCTTATACCATGAGCTTACGTATTATGCTTGCCGCAAGTATAATGCAATGCATGTATAGGTTGGTATTTTGTTTTAATAATTCTTAGTAGCAATAAATAGTCTGGTCTTGAGAAGACTCACTCACAGTAAGAATGCCTGTCCACTTAAGCGGAACAAGGCAGCAGACTTCGCTGCGCCCGTCTCCCATTGGGGTAGTCAGAGACTATGGTACGCCAATTGCTTTGATCCAAACATACTTCATTACAATGTAATATTGTATTATGAATTTCTATATTTTTTTTAATTTTAAGCAACAAACACTACACCATCACATGTTGTAAATCTTCTGGTCATTCCTGTCCATTCTAAGGTTGCCTGGAAGAAATCGCACTTAGCGATAAGGCCGCCCATTGTACTTGTCTATTTTCTGTATGTTTCTAACATATGTATTTTGTTATCATTATGGTGTATAATAAAGAATTAGAATAGAATAGAAAACTCTTTATTGTACACCAGTTACATTGATGATACAGATATTATTTTACACATTTATTTACAATGGGCGGCCTTATCGCTAAAAGCAATTTCTGTCAGGCAACCTTTGGATGGACAGAAGAGAAAATTAAATATAATAAAGCAAAAGTAGTGGGAGGTTTTGGTGTTATGAATACAAGGAATGAAGGTAAATAAGTAATAATTAGGTACAAATAAATACCTATTAAGAACTATCTATCTATACCTCTTTCGCTTCCTCTACATTCATCTGGGTACTTTTAATATTCGTCGTTACCCGAGATTATATAGGGATTACATGAGTTATACGCACTCCTCAGCCGTTTTTACTCCGCTTGCATGCTTAGCTACACCGCTCCGTTTGTCCACTCCAAGTTTTTTTCCCGCTTCAAGTTTAGAATGTATGAATTTTAGTCTAGCTTGTATACTTGTCCAGTTAAGTATTATTTTATTTATTAAAAACTTTAGCACAAAATAATGTGTACAAGGCGGACATAATACCAAAGGCATTCTCTACCAGTCAACCTTTGGGTGAAAAAGAAAAACAAAAAACAATAACATACATAGTCAATAAACTATAAATGTTGTGATGATTCTGCCAAATATTTGATGTAAAGCTGACGTACTCTAGCCTTGTATGTCTGTACAGTCCCCCGCAAAACAGGGCTTATTCCCTAGTGCGAGAGTTGTCTTTATAAAAGAGATACTTCTGAATCAAAGGACCAGAAACACAACCAGATATTATTCCTACTAGAGATTAAAGTGGCGTCCTTATGTCCTAATGACCAACTGCATGAGCTGACTTTGACTTTTGACTTTGACTGCCTTGGTGGTCCAGTGACCGCAGTATGCGCCTGCACGAGGTTGTGGGTGCGATTCCCACACAGGACAAAACTTTGTGTGACCCGCAAAAAAATGTTGTGAGTCTGGGTGTAACTTGTGTCCATTAATTCTATGTTTGTAAATTCCCCTGTGACACAGAGAGTTCTTTAGTGCGCGAGATATCTCTAAACAAAAACTTTAGAATAGTGAACGAGTTTACCATTTTAGACACAGCCCGCAAAGCCGTAGTTAGAAACTTTGTTTTTATAAGTTTAAAACTAATTACTAGTTTGTGTTTGCTTGTTAAAACTACACGAGATAAGCTTAGTTTTAATTTAATATACTAACGAGCAAGCCCGACTAGGGAAGGACCTCCACCTTACAGAAGACTCCAGCCAAATAATTACACATTTGGTGTAGTTGTGTTCCTGTGTAGGAGTATTGTTCTCCAGCGCTCGTTTACGGATGCGTTTTAAAGAAACGTATATTACTAACCCAGGGATACTCTCATCATAGAGCCCTGGTGTAGAAAAATGGGTTGGCAACACGCAAGAGCGTCCATAGGCTGCGGTAACTACTTAACATCAGGCGGGCTGTATGCTTGTTTGGCACCTAAGTAGTATAAAATATTAAAAAATCAGCCCTTTTGATGGTAAGCAGTTGTTACCGTAGCCTCTAGCTGATTGCAGAAAATGATACCTTGAAATCTTTACTGGGGAGATTATAAATAAATGTTTCATCCATTATTATAAATACGAAAGTAACCCTGTTTGTTTGTTTGTTCGTTTGTTTGTTACCTTTAAACAACTGAACGGCTGAACGGATCTTCATGAAATTTGGCAAGGAAATAGATTGTATCTTGGGAAAAGACATAAAGTACATAGGGAATATATACATATAAATTCCACAAAGTGAAATTCTTAGTCCATACTAATCTAATGACTTACCATCTGCTAACGGTGAAGAAAAACATCTTGAGGAAACCCACATGTCCTAGAAGAAATTCTAAAGACATATCTGATTCACCAATCCACATGAGGCCAGCGTGTGTGTATTAGGGTTTGAAACTCTGTCTCTCTCTAGATAGAGGAGACGAGACCTGTGCCCAGCAGTAGGACATATATGGGTTTCTATTATTACGACATAAATGTATGTATCAATACACATTTATACATTCAAATACACGCAGGGATTTACAAAAACACATCTCTTTTTGCAACGAATGATAAAAAAATAAGACTTTTTCATAATTATCTTTCTAAATTGAAAACGAAGAGAAAATATAATAGGGTCTGCTGCTAGCTGGGTCCCAAATCCCTTGTAAAACTTAATTAACGAAAATATATTACTATTGTCCTCGAAGTTAACAAGTAATTTGTCACCCGAATATTTCACTCCCAAATTGCTGAGTGTGACGAAGTTAAAATTATAAATCAACAGTTACACCTGAAAAATATCCACGTTGATTAAAATGGACAAGTAAATATGTTTTTTTTTTTTGGGAAAAATTTCCTTACTAATATTATAAATGTGAAAGTTTGTAAGTATGGATGAAAGGAAAGATGGATGGATGGATGGATGGATGGATAGATGGATGTTTGTTAATCTTTCACGTAAAAACTACTGAACGGATCTGGATGAAATTTGGCACAGGGATAGAATTTATAATAATAAAATTTATATGCACTATTCAACAAAAAAAGATTTTTTCTAATCAAACCACTACTTTTAGAGATCAGCGCGTTCAACCAAACAAACAAACTCTTCAGCTTTATAATATTATAGTATAGATATAGATTGTTCGGAATCCGTATTTTTTTAAATCAAAATATAACCAATTCTAGCTGTTGCCCGCGGCTCCGCCCGCGTGGATGTCGGTTATCGCTGCAAAAAGCCTATGTGTTATTCCAGACCATAATCTATCTGTGTGCAAAATTTCATCCAGATCCGTTCAGTAGTTTTTACGTGAAAGAGTAACAAACATCCATCCATCCATCCATTCTTACAAACTTTCACATTTATAATATTAGTAAGGATTACTCGTTTATAATGTAGCGTTCTAATGGTGAAAGAATTTTTAAAATCGGTCGAGTATTTTTGAGTAACAAATAAACAAGAAATCAATCTTTATAATCGAGGCAGAAGGCTGGCTTATTTTTGGCTCAATGAATAAGCATTGCCATTCAACGTGGCAATGCTGCCAGTCTTCTGGGCACGTTTCCAGTAGACGTCGATGCGGAGGAATTTTATGACGCCTTCCCTACCGTTTTTCATGTATTTTCTATGTGTATTTTTGTTTATCCGTGTGGTGACGGATTAAGAATACTACCCCCTTCTATCCCGAGGGTGTCGTAAGAGTCGACTAAGGGAGTAAGTCTAGCAGACAATATCTAGAAGAGAGGGAAAACTCGAAATAAAACCCTATTCCAACCCGTCTGGCCAGCGTGGTATAGTAGGCTAATATCCCTCCAAATGTTTGGAGGAGACCCGTGCCCAGCAGTGGGACGTCTATGGGTTGAGATGATGATATTTTTTTTCCTTTTTTAAGAAGTGTAAATATATTAGGTATATGTTCATCATCATCATCATCATCTCAGCCAAAAGACGTCCACTGCTGGACCTAGGCCTCCCCCAATAGGTATATGTTATATTGTATTAATAAATGTAAATAAAAAAAAATTAAAAAAAAACATTATAATATTACTCATTATAATATTAGTATAGATAATAATATATTTTATACTTGCAATACACCAGACTAAAATAACGACTCTAACGTTCTACCCTTCTTCATGCTTCGTTTACTAACTTTTACGTCACCACATTTGTCATGCTCGTTTACTTAAGTACGCTCATCTTGCTCATTAATTACCTTCCCGCACTCACCTTTCTCGCTTTTATTATGTACCAGTCTTTAGTCTCTTATAAGTTTAATTCTATTTGCAGCTGCTGCTAATCCGCTTACCAATTACCCATACAAAAGGACAGACTGTAATCTTTTATATTTTCTCTTTGTTGACCTGCTCATTCATTAATAAAAAAGTTTTATTAGCTCTTTTGGAATTATATTTTTATTTAAGAAGCTTACAGCTACAAAACTCAAACTCAAAGACATTTATTTATTTAGATCAAATACATGATACTTATGAACGTCAAAATAAACAAAAGTCAGCTTTTTTTCCCTACAGCTAATTCGCTGACATGGGTAGGGCCTAGAGAAGAATTGGCAAGAACTCTGGGTACTCTTTTTAATCGCCAAGGTATAATATTTTACAATTTGGTATGAGTTACAATTTGAACTCATACCAAAACAATCATGATTGGTATAATTTAACGCAATTACTGATTGAGCGTGCAATAGGTCTATCATCAAGTTTTACTCGACTAAACAAGCAAGTTTGCTTTGCATTTAAGCAACTAGCATTGTTAAGCCATCAATGACGTATACAGCTTTTAGCAATAAATCGGCGATTGCGATGGATTGTTTCCCGGCGGTATAATTTAAATCCTGAATTAGACGTGTAATCGCCAGTTTCAGCAATCTGTAGACAATGATGTGTGCTAACGACTGGTCGTTAAGCCAATCACGAAGTTAATGATGTGGAGGCCTCAATGTTAACACTTAAATGTAATAAACAATAATTTTGTTTGACTTTTTATATTAGGTGAAAATTATTCGTTAAAAGTTGCAACAAAAGGTAACGTGAATGTCGACTTTGTCAAAGAAATATTTTGTTACAGCGGTATCTATTCATACATCCCGAGGTTGGACTGCAATGTCAGGCGTAGCGGGAGCGGGAGCGGGTGCAGCTAGCGTGTTATGGGCAGCGGCAGCGTGTTTGTTGGTGGCGCTAGTGGTACAATGCTGCCGAACTATCATGGATCCACCTGGAGTTGATCATGGGTATGTCAAAATAATAAATAACATAGAAGAAGCCTTTTACCTTAATGGGGAGGAAAGGATGTATGGCATCCACGTTCCGCGAGTTACGATAGATCTTATGTAATAGGCCCCATTTAATTAACATATTCCATTTCTACATCTGGCAAAAAATACGTAAAGGGAAATCTTCGGATCCCTGCGTGCATGGAAAAGTTTAAGATTCGTTATAGTAAAAGTTAACACGGAGAGGAAATGTAAAAAAGAATCAATATTGAAAATATGCTTTATTTATTTAGGCCTTATTGTACACAATAAATGATGTATAAAGGCGGACTTAATGCCAGAGGCAAATTTTCATGAAAACTCGACTCAACTCATGAAAATTTCAACCACAGCGCGACTTTTAGTATTTTTTTCTGTAAAAAAATAGTAGTAGAGTAGAGAGTAGTAGAGTGCCTTGAAGATATAAGAAATCGGTTTTGCATCTGATCTTTGCCCGGTTGTTTTTACGGCTTTGTTGTTATTTTACGGTTTACCATCCCATCTGGCTAAGAGACAAATAAAGACTGCACTGTGTTTGTACACATATATCTCATTGGAGATTGGTTCACATTAGCCGAAATTCAGCCATGGGCACTACAAATTATTATAACTCGATCCCTTTTTTACAGTGACGGTCCAACAGAAGATGACACGATACCTTCATCGCGCGATTTAGTCGTAATTGCATGCGTGCAAATCGCTTTGGCAGCGGCGTCATTACTCAGTGCAGCGGTATGCGCGCGCATCGACTGTGGCGCATGACGCGAGCCGCAGCGCTCGCTGACGCGGCGACGCGTGAGCGAAGCGCCCGCTGTCGCCACCGCTCCCGCTGAACTCGTGACGCCACCCGATGACGTCGTTGTTGAAAGAGAGGGCAGTCGTGTTGCTTGGTTAATATAAAGTGCAATGATACAGTGAAATGGTGGAAAAATAAAGTACTGTGTAGATAAAAGTTAAGATGACAATCATAGTGATAGTCAAAGTCAAATTCAAAGTCAAACTCATTTACTCATTTAAATCAAATACATAATACCTATGAACGTTATAAAAACGAATGCGAGCATACTTTTTTCCTACGGCCATTGTATAGTTTTTTCATTATATAGTTTTTGTTATAAAAAGTTTTGCGTATGGTGATTTATGTATTACAACTTTTTCAAATAGACTCAAATCCATAGTGCATTATTTTAACTAATGAATTAAAATCCCTATTTTCAAAATTATGATATAACCTTGTCTTGAATTCCAAAGCTTTTAAAATTACTCTTCTTCTTCTTCTTCACAGTCTGTTGATGTCCACTGCTGAACGTAGGCTATACATATTTCCACAACGGCTGGTCTTGAAATAACTCTATTTATTGTAAATTACACAAAATATCAACGCAACAGTTTCATATATTACTTAATAAACTTATGTTTGAAAACATAACTTTCTAACTCAAGTAATCCTATTTGCAGAGCTACTTAAATATTCACAGGGAAATTCGAAGTGAATATAATTATATTCTTAGCAAAACTAGTTTAACTCTGGCTCATATTAGAAACTTAGTTCTCACAATATCAAGTAAAGTTATGGCATAGTTAGTTAATGTACTGCAAGAGAAACATATTTCAAAACGAGTATCGATATTGTTAGCGTGTTCTTAACTTTAATAACAGTTCTCGAACTTTAGTTTTGTTTTATTTCCATATCGCTTGATCTAGCTATAATAAACGATAATTTTCAAATAAAATTTAGTTTATTTTATAAAACGAAGATATTATTTTTATTTGTTCTAAAGATACATTTTTTATTGGTCTAAAGATATATTCATTGTTTTTTTTTAATAATTAATATGTTAATCATTTATTTCAGGAAAAGACTATATGCTACAAATATATACAAGAATAATATTAAAAACTTATTTAAACTAACTATTCATTGTTGCTCACGTGGAACAAATTCACTTATACATGCCGCTATTGTGCTCTTGGCGTAAATTCACAATGAGATTGGCAGCGGTTGGGAGCCGCGAATGCAGTAGGTACTGTCAGTGTCAAAATAGATGCAGTATTTATTTTCGTAACTAAAATGCAGGTCTGTTGCGTCATTCAGAGGCGCGGCTGTTCGCTGCGCCACTTTTGCCGCTTTTTTTGTATCTATATATACTGAAAATATATAGTTTCGAGTCGATGGGCAACGCTGCTGGTTGCTGTCATTCATTTTGTCAGATGTATATTTCGGGGTCTATGTTAGAGTGGATACTTTTAGAATTTTGCTACGTAGTCTGATTACTAATAACATTTATTTATTACATAGGTATGAAAACCTTTAAAATATTACGCGATTTAGACCGACAAGGGTATTCCGTAAGAGCAAAAACCGAGCCACCGCAAAATCCGAGCAAAATCTGGCTGTCAGATTGAAAATCAGTATTCCGTAAGAGCCCTTTTTGACGTTTAGTCAATAGATTGTGCCGTCACCGAACAATCACAACTGTCAGTTTGCCATCGCTGTTTCTTAGAGAATCAGCCGGCCGGTATCTATTTTAGTTATAATAAGGGAACAAAACGTGAAAGTTTAAAAGAATATACTAATAACATTATTTGTTACGTATCATTATCTTTATATAATATAATTCTTCTGTGCATGTCACTGAAATCATTCTAAACGGATCAGCTGATTTTAATAAAACTTTGTGCGTGTTCGGGTAGGGCCCTGGATGGTTTAGATTCACAATTGGACCCGTTAGGTGGCACTGGTGTCGGTGTGTCAGCTATTCTGGGCAGGACGACGTCTTCCAGGTCCGCTAGTATTTAGCAAAAACGTTGCTGCACGAAAACTATTATAACTACGTCACAATTTTGGTATTTTACAGGCATAAATCAAAAACCCTGACATGCATATTATACTTTTGCTAAAAAGCTTTTCGACGAATCGGATTTGCAAAAGCAAATATTTCTAGCGTCCCGATTTCACGCTAGTACGCACTGTTCCACAATTATTCCTTAAAATTTTGCAAAAAAATTTACTGAAAACTAAAGTCAATTCTCACGTAAATTTTGTAGGTATTCCATGATATTATGTTTAAAACATTTACGCAACAATGACGTATACCTATGTGAGATTTTAATTCAAACACATCGAGATGATTAATGGTTGTTTCGTCTATCTAGAACACCAAAATAGATTTTCACAATAGCCTCCATTGTGTCTGAACATTTTGTGTGTACTAACATCGGCCTTATATTGACCTTATAATAATAATTTATTACACAGTGTTCATATTTGACTTGGCAATAGTTTTTTCTTATAACTACGGCATTTTGTTATTAAATTCCATTAAACAAATTAGATCGCTTTTTAGTCTGCTTCTTCAGATTATTTAATTTCTTAGTTTACTTTTATTTTTAAAAACACTCAATATAAGTAATTGAAACTTTGTAAATAAACTGTAAATATTTTAGAATTATTTGATAAATTGTGAATAAAATATAATTAGTAAAATATGTATCTATCTTTTTTTTGTTTTAGAGATAAAACTTTAAATTGTACCGTATTAATTGTAGAAAGTGCTTGTAAATTTGATATTTTCGTTTAAAAACAATATAATTTTTTTTTTTATAAAATAAATTGATTTACGTAAAGTGATAACTTTACGTAAAGTTTAAAAACAAATTACAAATGTAAAAAACAAATTGTATAATATTTATTAGTAATATTTATTATGTAACTACAACGTAATTATGTAGAATGAATTTAATAAGTAAAGTGTAACTAGTGTAATTTTGTAAATAATAAACATTACCATTAATGATTGTGAATTTTAATAAAATAGGAAATTCTTTATAAATCATGTAGACTTAAAATTATTAACTTAAATACGATTCTATCAAAACTGTAATTTTTCTAAATTAAAATACGTCTTGAAAAAACTGACTTTCATTTTACATCTTCCATATCTTCATGCAAATAAGGTAAGTTTATAACTTTCACTACATAAAGACATTAACAAAAATAAAATCCTACTAATATTATAAACGCAAATGTTTGTGTTACTTTGTAGTAACACCTATGAAGGTTTACACTTAGGAAGGAAATTATGAATAAAGCAGAAAGATGATGTCAGCAAAATTTTCCTACGGCTAGTTCGCTGACGTGGAGCCTTGAGAAGAACTAGCAAGAAACTCAGGCCACTCTTCGTAATCGCCAGATAGTTACAATCTTTTGTAAAATACAAGTATGATAGCATGTAAGCTGATGCAGTCAAAACACGATACTTACTTTATTGATAAAATAAGGTAATAAGTCAGTCAGGCAACATTTAAGTTGGCTCGCGAGGCAAACGCGTCTTTACATCACGAGGCTGCCTCGTGCGGCATGCCTCGCGAGGCATATGCATGATGCTTACGATACCCGCCTGACAGTTGAGTAACCTATGATCATTAGCAACAGACATGTCACTCTCACGTGACAGACCTTGAATGCAGAATAACAATTACAAAAACTTCGATAGAGAGCTCATGGTTGATGTGAAGCTTACTTCATTGCGGTAGCAACTTTTAAATATAGGACAGATACAAGACTCTTGACATTTCAAAATGTGTAGAACGATCCAGCGAGCGAACGTGTATGAACAACCATAAAGAAATACAATATAGGTACAAAAGCAGTAGTTGTTAACCTTTTAGTGGTAGTCAAAAGTTTTGTTTCGGCAATGTAAACTACTATTAGGGTTTTCTCTGTTAATTAAACGTAATATATTAATTTGACTCAAAGAATATTATGAGCAAATTTATACAAGGTAATTATAATATTTTAGTAAACCAAAAAGGATTTTTTTATAAAATTAAGGAAAAAAATATTTTTAATGATGACTTTGCGGACCACTTCGGTTGAATTAAGAAATACCAGTGGTCTACGGACCACCGGTTAAGAACCACTGTACTAAAAAAAACTGCTACGTATAAAAATGTTTGATAGGTTGACTAGACGAATACACACAAATATCTCGTAGCAAGTCTACAAGCACTCTACGAATGTCTACGCTGTTAGCACATCCATCTGCTACTGTAAATGTATTTCATTTCTTACTTTAAAAACACGCTGAATAAGGAATTGAAACTTTGGAATTATATACTGTAAATATTGTAGAAGTATTTTATGAATCTACATATAATCTACTAATATTATAAAGCTGAAGTTTGTTTGTTTGTTCGGTTGAACGCGCTAATCTTAGAAAGTACTGGTTCGATTAGAATTTTTTTTTTTGTTGAATAGTGCATTTATCCAGGAAGGCTATAGGCTATATAACATCACGCTGTGATCAATAGGAGCGGAGCAGTAGTGAGATATGTTGCAAAATCGGGAAAAATATTCCAAATTACTTCGCGGGCGACCTCTAGTTGTGAATAAAACCCCTTACCCTAAATGTCAGCTGACGAATATTGTCCGTCGCGTAGTGTCACCATGTATTGATCTTTAAATTAAAGTAAGTAACAAATTGACAAACCATGACGTTAGCCTACAATCTGATCACCTGTTAACTACTTAATCTGTGTGCGAATTAGTGCATTAAATAAAACATAAGTACCTCGCGTTGTTTTGAAAGAAGAAAGAAACTTATAGACCAGGGTCGATAATTTTTGAAACCAAAAAAAATTATAGTAGGATAAAACCCATTGGAAATGGAAGAGAATATAACAAAAATTAAAGGAAAAATAAATTACGGGCGATCTGAGGTCGGGAAGTGGAAGGGGGTGAGTTTTAAGGGTAAAAAACGGTTTATCTCGATTTCCGGTCAAACTACAAGTCCTATGAAAAAAAGTTAAATGGCAAAGTTGTAGGTAATAAAAAGATCTACAACTTTTGTATTCACACTTTTTTCACATAACCTCAAAATGTATGTGAAAAATTCAAATAACCAAGTTTTTTATTTTTATCTTTTACAAAAAGAACTTTTTTTTCACAAAAATTTCTTGAAAACTTACCTTATTATGTCCCAAACACGCTGTAATTTTTTTGATTTAAAATATTTATTTTTCACCTTGTTTTTAACTTAATATCGAAAAAGCACCCTAATTTTCGATCGAAAAATCTCCCGTCAAAATGTCTGCTTTTTTAAAAAAGTTAGTGAGTTTTTTGTTCCTTGAAGTCTCTACTTTCTGATGGTGTAAAAAATATATACATTACTATGGTAAATTTTCTCAGAAAATGCGAAAAACTAAACTATAATTAACAACCAAATAAGTTAAAAAAGTTAATATTTAATAAGAGATCTACAATATTTTGAAAAGGTTGTAGAATCTTCTTTAAAATATTTGCGTAGATGCCTATTTATTGCTACTAGACTGTCACTCAGTTGTCGAAATTCGACCGCAATACTTTAAAAACGTGAGTAAATTTCATTACTTAAAAAAAAATGCAACTGTCTGACAACAGACTCAACATATAATTCAATAAAAATAGTTAAGTAAATTTTATCTTCATTGCTATTTTAAATAATAAAATGTACTCACTTTTTTTAAGTATTGCGGTCGAATTTCGACAACTGAGTGATAGTCTAGTAGCAATAAATAGGCATTTACGCAAATATTTTAAAGAAGATTCTACAACTTTTTCAAAATATTGTAGATCTCTTATTAAATATTAACTTTATTAACTTATTTGGTTGTTAATTATAGTTTAGTTTTTTGCATTTTCTGAGAAAATTTACTACAGTAATGTATATATTTTTTTACGCCATCAGAAAGTAGAGATTTCAAGGAACAAAAAACTCACTAACTTTTTTAAAAAAGCAGATATTTTGACGGGAGATTTTTCGATCGAAAATAAGGGTGCTTTTTCGATATTAAGTTAAAAACAAGGTGAAAAAATTACATTTTAAATCAAAAAAAATACAGCGTGTTTGGGTCATAATAAGGTGAGTTTTCACGAAATTTTGTGAAAAAAAGTTCTTTTTGTAAAAGATAAAAATAAAAAACCAAAAACTTGGTTATTTGAATTTTTCACATACATTTTGAGGTTATGTGAAAAAAGTGTGAATACAAAAGTTGTAGATCTTTTTGTTACCTACAACTTAGCCATTTAACTTTTTTTCATAGGACTTTTAGTTTTGCCGGAAATTGAGATAAACCGTTTTTTACCCTTAAAACTCACCCCCTTCCACTTCCCGACCTCAGATCGCCCGTAATTTATTTTTCCTTTAATTTTTGTTATATTCTCTTCCATTTCCAATGGGTTTCATCCTACTATTATTTTTTTTCACTTTTAACCATTTTCATAGGCTTCGGCACTGGTCTATTAGGAATATACTCGTAAATAAAATATAATCAACGGAACTTATTTAAATTCAGGAGTTGATTGAAATCGATAGAGCCGTTCCGAGATACACGGAATCGGAGTGTTACTCGTTTTAAGTTATTTGAAATACTAGCTGTTTCCCGCGGCTCCGCCCGCGTGGATGTCGGTTATCGCTGCAAAGGTAGCCTATGTGTTATTCCAGACTATAATCTATCTGTGTGCCAAATTTCATCCAGATCCGTTCAGTAGTTTTTACGTGAAAGAGTAACAAACATCCATCCATCCATTCTTACAAACTTTCAAAATTATAATATTAGTAAGGATAGATAAATACTATGATATTTATGAATGTCATAAAAATACAAATGTCAGTTTTTCCTACAGTTAATTCGCTGACTACGACATTTCCTCGAAAACATTTACAATTTGGTATGCGTTGCAATATTTGTTTGTAACAAAACAGTAAATCATATCAACCCATAATCGTTCCAATGGTGGGCACGGGTCTCCTTCATACACTTGGATAAATATTAGGCTACTATAACACGCTGGCTGGTATAGGGTTTTGTTTCGAATTTTCCTTCTCTTGCAGTGAATATTGTCTGCCCGACTTATTCCCTTAGTCGAGACTCTTAGGTCACCCATGTAATAAAACGGGAAGGTAACATTTGTATTCTTAATCCGTTGCCACACGGGTAAAACAAACAGTATATGAACAAGGTAAAATAACTTGGCAAAAATAAAGAGTATTATTTACATACCCTTTAATTAAAATTAATGATTATGCTATAGCCGAGTATAACGAAAAGTTATAAAGGTATTATATTACATATTCATAATGTTAAATTATGTAACGTAAACGATAATAAATGAATTTTAGCAGTAAGACGACGCCAACGAAGCGATTAGAAATAGTCTACAAAACAACATAATTATTATTTTAAACAAAATAATATTTAATGTATTATGGCTTGTGATATCGCCAACGACCTTGAGCATTTGGGCGAAGCAAACACGACCTAATTCTCTAGGCGAGCACGGTATCCCCGCGCTCGCCAAACAGATGTACTCTTTGAATGGACGTCTTAATAATTTTTAATAAATTAAAATTAAAACTTATTCTAAATATAACATTACCAAATTATAGGTGTATGTTTTCTTCAAATATTGTTTTTTTTTCGTATTATTTGATAGAAATTGAAGACATAAAGTGGTTACATCTCAATAATTTGGGGCTGATACGATAATCTTTTTACAAACTATTTGGAATAAATATATAATTTATGAGAACACCATAATATTATGAAACACATCTTGTAGATAAATACTGTATTTTTTGGCAGTCATTTGTCTAAATGCCAACAAGAATGGTTTCATTTACACCTCTTATTCATCATTTTTTGAGAGAGGGGTCCTTACTAATAAAAGAAGGTAAGCGAGCAAGCCGGACTGAAGAAGAACTTCTACCTTACATAAGACCAAAGCCAAATAAACAATAAATAGGCACAGCGGTGTAGTAGTGTTCCTGTGTGTGAGTACAGGTTTTTCGTGCTCATTTCGGGTTGCATTTTTAGGTACCTACCAAACGAAACGATTTCCTATCTTAGGAATATTTTAATAAAAACTTCGCTGTTAAAGTTTTGGGGAGGCAACGCGTGGATAGTAGCTCTGGTATTACAAGCTTCCATAAGCTATGAGAACTGCTAACCATCGGGCGAGTGTCATCAACATACCAAGTTACAGAATGAGTAAACATAACGTGGTGGTAGAAAATAGAACTTGTTTATTCCAGAATTATAAAAATCTAATTTACCTAGACCGAGTAAAAGTAGAAATAAAATATCTGAATTGCCATTAACGTCAAAAGAACTTTTCAATTTGCTCTGGGAAACCTTCATTTAGTTTTCTTTTAGTTTTTTATTTAAGTTTTTAAACCATAATTGGTTCTTTTTATGTTAAATTAAATCCAAATTATTATTATAAATGCGAATATAAGTCTGTTTATTATCTTTTGACGATTAAAAGACTGAACGGATCCTAACAAAATTTGGCAAGAAGATGGTATCCTAGAGAAGGACATGATACTACTTTTAAATACGTTAAGGCCACTCTCTCAAAAAATGATGAAAAAGAGGTGTAAATGAAACCATTTTTTGTTGGCATTTATAAACAAATGACTGCCAAAAAATACAGTATTAATCTACAAGATGTGTTTCATAATATGGTTTTATCATAAATTATATAGTAATTCTAAATAGTTTGTTAAAAAGTCATCGAATTAGCACCAAATTATTGAGATGTAACCACTTTATGACTTGATTTTTTATCAAATAATACTAAAAAGAAAATATATTTGAAGAAAACATACACATATAATTTGGTAATGTTATATTTAGAATAAGTTTAAATTTTAATTTATTAAAAATTAAAAAGGCATCCATTTAAAGAGTACATCTAGAGGATTAGGTCGTGTTTGCTTCGCCCAAATGCTCAAGGTCGTTGGCGATATCACAAGCCTTAACAATATATGACAAATAAGAGTGGATGATCTTCTTCACTATTCACCACTGCGCGGGGGTTCAATGTAAACATGGAATAAAAAAATTGTGTATCCACGTGGCTGTTTACCGGGTTTGGAAGAAGTGGTTTAGTTAGTTTTTCTATCTCAAAGGTACTCCATCTTAAAGGGCGTGAAAAAAGGTCGGCAACACGCAAGTGATATCTTTACAATTGCAAGGTCGTATGCTTGTTTGCCACCCTAGTAGCATAAAATAATTATACTACATGAAAAATAAATTCACGACCTTTTTTCATTCGCTCAATATTAACGCTAAAAGCTCTATAATTAGAGACGGTACATAAACTATTCCAGTCTCGTCTAGTGACTAGAACTTTATGCACATTGTGCAGCCGCTAATGTAGTTTCAGAGCCAAATGTCTCGACTTTGTATCAACATTTCGTTATATTGTTTAATGTGAGTTACATAAGTTATGCTATAATACTGTACTAGTACAACCCAGTTTTCTTAATTTAAAAAAATATATAGATTATGCTCGCTGATAACGTAGTTTGCGTGAAGATTTTGGGTTTTGTTTATTACAAAAATATGAAAATACAAATCTTTTCTCTTATATTATTTATTTATTTATTTAATAATTTATGCACAGTAATGTACTAAGGAAGGCTTAATGCCAAAGGCATTCTCTATCAGCCAACCATTGGGTGATGCAGAGATGAACGTAGTAGGTGCAAGATGTGAAAATTTAGTATAAATTTATTTAATTTTGTTGATTTAATAAAGCTGTGATGAATACAAAGCGGGCTTACCATGACGTGAGGAATTCAAGCGAGTAAGATGACGTGTGACGAGTGTTAAACCTGAGTCTATCGAAAGAGAAAGAGGCACAGAACTATACACGCTATATAGCTCCGTCCCTCTTTCTCTTTCCATCGACTCTCGTTTAACACATCATGGATCACCCCCCCCATATGTGTACCTAAATAATACTAATATTACTAAAACGACAGTTTATGAGGATGTATGGATATTTGTTACTCCTTTACGCAAAAACTTCTGGACGGATTTTTATGAAGCTACAATGTTATAGCTTCTAAATAAACATAATAATGTTGACGCGGACGACGCCACCCTATAGATGGGTGACCGCATAGTGCTATTTAATATGAGCGTCTGAATGCTTTGGAGGGTATACTAAATGTCAATCACGACAGAGGCCTAATTATGGGCGATCTAAATAACTCTGTCACCAGATTGGCCACAAACCGAACGATCCGAAGTCATATATATTGTATACTAGCTGTTGCCCGCGGCTCCACCCGCGTGGATGTCAGTTATCGCTGTAAAAAGTAGCCTATGTGGTTATTCCAGACCATAATCTATCTCTGTGCCAAATTTCACCCAGATCCGTTCAATAGTTTTTACGTGAAAGACACGTGTTTACATTCTTACAAACTTTCACATTTATAATATTAGTAAGGATAAATCTCTTCTTATATTTATTTATACAACATTTTAGTATTCTAATAAAGATGTAAAATGGAAACCTCAATAAGTTTCTTTGTTTAACTCCTTGGAGTTTGCTCCGTTTTAATTATAAGTATTATAAAACTTCTAAATAAGTTTTTGTTATACGACCTTTAACAGTTTGTAATGTCTAAATTACAAATTTAATTAATTATAATTTAGAAAGACGTTATTATATACTATACTAATAAAGGATTCACCATCTGCCAACGGTAATACAAATCATCGCAAGCTTACAACTTAAAACAAGTTCTAAAGGCATATCTAGTTAGATATGCCTTTAAAACTTGTTTTAAGTTTGATCGCTTGCTCGCTAATATAGTGCCCTACCTACCTTTGTGGGTAGTTACCCACAAAGAGAGGTAAGGCACCATATTAACGAGCAAGCCCGACTGGGGAAGGTCCTCCACCTTACAGAAGACCACAACCAAATTACTACACACAGCAGCGGTGTGTGATATTTTGTGGTCCTGTGTAAAACGTGAAAAAAATGTATTCCTATCCCAGAGATACTGCAACGCAAAAGCCAAGCCAACACGCAAGTAATACCTCTGGTTTACTATTGCAAGCGTTTATAGGCTATGGTAACTGCTTTACATCAGGCAAGTATATATTAAGGCCACAATAAAGATTTTTTATTTGATATTTATTCAAGTTGAAAAGGGGATGTTAAGGTGGTTTGGACATTTAGAAAGGATGGATGAAAAAAGAATAACAAACGAGGTATATCGTGCAAGAATGAATGGAGATGTCGATAGGGGCCGCCCTAGGAGAACATACAGCGACCAAGTAGGGGATTTGCTAAAAAAGGGCCAAATTAAAAGTACCCAGAATCGACGTTCATGCATGAAGAGATTGATGAATGTAGAGGAGGCGAAGGAAGTATGTTTGGATCGAAGCAAGTGGCGCACCATAGTCTCTGCCTACCCCACTGGGACACAGGCATGATGATATGTATGTATGTATGTATTTATTCATCTTTACTGCACAAAATGGACAGACGGTATAAATATCAGGTTTATATTTGTTTATACTGTATAATGTACTAAATATAGAAAGAAAGAAAAAAAAATGTCTTTACGATACTTATCTTATAACAGTAATTTAAAAAAAATACATAATGGTTACAAGACAAAACAGGACATAGCTCGGCAATGAATTGCAACATCGCAAACGCTGCAGCGCTGATATTGTGCTAGGCCCAGTTTGGGAAGGTATTCGATCCTATACACATATAGGACACATGCCACAAACATTATTAGCTACTTGTTATTTGTCGTTCATTGTCCTCCTTCTTTCTTTTCCTTTTCACGCATTGCGCACATCATGAAACTGACCGAAGCATAATATTATTTTTATGACAAATACTGTCCCTAGCGCACGGGAACCATAAGATTGATATAATAATAATTGCCTCCTCACCGAATTTCTCTTACGGCGGCTAAAGACCTATTCAAAGTCAAAGTCAAACTCATTTATTCATTTAGATCAAATACATGATACTTCAATCAATCAGCCTATCGCAGTCCACTGCTGGACATAGGCCTCTCCCAACACGCGCCATAGCACACGGTCCTCCGCCTTCCGCATTCAGTGCGCCCCAGCGACCTTTTTAGGTCATCGGTCCACCTAGCTGGGGGCCGCCCTACTTTACGCTTACCGAGTCGCGGTCTCCACTTTAGGACACGTCTGCTCCATCGGCCGTCGGTCCTTCTGCAGATGTGACCAGCCCATTGCCACTTCAGCTTACTAAGTCTGCGAGCTATGTCGGTAACTTTGGTTCTTTGTCGGATTACCTCGTTGCTAATTTTATCCTTCAAAGAGACGCTGAGCATAGCTCGCTCCATAGCCCGCTGTGTGACTTTCAATTTGTGAAATGTGTTAAATGTAAAAATTTAAAAAGTGTAAAAATTTGTGAACATGATACTTATGAACATCATAAAAACAAATGCCAGCATACTATTTTCCTACGGCCAATTGCTGACTAGAGTTTGGCCTCAAGAAGAATCTTGGCCACTCTTTATTCAAACCTTAGTAGTATTGACAGCCGCTGTGGATAGAAGTACAATCACGCGGGTATAGGTCACAGTTTGCTCACGCGGCTATAGAAAGAAAGAAAATTATATTTATTGACACAGAGTGACATTTTGGTATATTACAAACTGTACCTTATAATTCTTCTTTCTTCTTCTTTGTCAACCCTTATCCACCCACTGCTGGGTATAGGTCTCCTCGTTTGTGCGCCATCTGTTCCGGTCCCGTACCAAGCTCATCCAATGGATTCCCACCGTCCTTCTTTTATAGTCTGACCATCGGACGGGTGGTCTACCCGGCAATCGCATTCCGTTTCGCGGCCACCATTCTGTGACTGTTCTGGTCCACCTTCCGTCTTCCCGCCTAGCTAGACATCCCGCCCATCTCTACTTCATGCTAGTCAACCGTTTACCCACATCTTCGACTTTCATCCTACGTCGAATTTCTATGTTGGGTATCCGGTCCACCAGAGAGATACCTAACATGGCCCTTTTCCTTATAATTATTATATACTAATTAGCCACGTCGTATCCGTGCCTATGAGGTTACTAATTAGCATAATGCTGTTGTGATAATAACACAGCGCTGATAGAACGGAATAGTTGGTAAACACAATAGCATTACCGCATACCCACTTGATATTCTCTACCGCAGTCGGTAGCGGATACCGCTCAGGTTTAAATAGGTCTGTATAGAATTAAAAAAATATAGGCATCTATTACGAAATTATTCAATAAAACCGAATACCTATTTTCAACCTAGGAATCGAACCCGGGACCTCGTAATCAGAAGTCGTGCTCCACGACCACTGGCCCAGCGAAGCAGATTGATATCAATATAATCTTAATATATATATTTCTTGTGTGCGTGTGTATGTGACTGAACTCCTCCTAGACGGGTGGACCGATTTTGATGAAATTTTGTGTGTGCGTTCGGGTAGGGCCCTGGATGGTTTAGATTCACAATTGGACCCGGTAGGTGGCGCTGCTGTCGGTATTTCAGCTTTTTCCGGCAGGACGACGTCTGCCAGGTCCACTAGTATCTCTGTATAACTTGAATGATGATAATGTTTTTCTTTTACATTAGCCATGAGGAAACAATGCGCTTATATAAATACGTGGAAACCACAAAAAGTACCTACTGTAACAAAAGTCAGTGTATTTTCCTTAGCAACATAATACATATATATTAATTTAACTATGTAAGAGACTTTGTGTAATCTCAATACTTTCTTAGATATATATTATTATCTTTTGATCTTATTTTGGGTAGCGCGGTATAACATGTTCTTTGAAGTAAAGATTAAAATAGAACAGGCAAAATACTTAAAGGTTATCTGCGTTCGGTATTACTTCAAATATTTCCTATTATTTTCCGCCCGCGACCCGCCCGCGAGTCGAATTCCACGGGAACAGTGATTTTTTTGGGATATAAAGTAGCCTAGAGATAGAATATACTGGAACAGCACGTTCCAAACTATAGTAAGTATAATCTATCTCTATGTCAAATTTCATCCAGATTTGTTTAGCAGTTTTGGCGTGGTTAAGTAACAAACACCTGTACATTCATGCATACATTTCGTATTTATAATCTATACTAATATTATAAAGCTGAAGAGATTGTTTGTTTGGTTGAACGCGATAGTACTGGTTCGATTTGAAAAAATCTTTTTTTGTTGAATAGTGCATTTATCCAGAAAGGCTATATAATATTACACTATAATCAATAGGAGCGGAGCAGTAGTGAGATATGTTGCAAAATCCGGGAAAATATTCCAAATTACCTCGCGGAAGAAGTCGCGGGCGACCCCTGTTGTATAACATTAGTATATAGTACTGTTATCATTTTTTGAAAGAAGAAGGGCAAGAGCAAGCTCGACTGGTGAATTAATTGTGTTCCTGTGTGTAAGTACAGGTCTTCAGCGCTCGTTTAGGAATGCGTTTTAAAAAAAAAGGTTTCCTATCCCAGTTAAGTCCTGGTGTATAAAAAATTGGGTCAGCAACACGCAAGTGATACCTCTTGTATAGCAAGCATCCATAGGCTACATCAGGTAGGCCGCGGCCGAACGGTTGTTTGTCACCTATTTACGAAAATTTATTCATTTTCCTTATAGCAGGATAATTCATAACACAAATTTTGAATCTTACATTTTTTTTTTTTTTTTAATACAACTCCCGCGCTAGAGAACAAGCTCTGTGTCGCGGGGGACTTTACAAACATACAATTAACGGACACAAATTACACCCAGACTCAGAACAACTCTTTGTGGGACACACAAAGTTTTGTCCTGTGTGGGAATCGAACCTACAATTAACGGACACAAATTACACCCAGACTCAGAACAACTCTTTGTGGGTCACACCAAGTTTTGTCCTGTGTGGGAATGGAACCCACAGCCTCGTGCACAGCAGGCGAATATAGCGGCCACTGAACCAGCAAGGCAGTCAGAATGTTACAAGATGTTGTTTTTAAATTTAAATTGGTATTATTTTAAATGTAAAAAACCAGAATACAATATGGTAAAATGAGCGGGCCAAAACCTAGCCATTAATATCTCTTGTATCTCTTTAACAGTGGACCGACAAATTTTGCTATTTTACGGTATAGCACTAATTCATTATGTAAATAGATTTCGAGTTCGTGACGTAGGTTGTGCCAAAATGAGAGTCATGCTTATTTATTTTGGTATGTAGGTTACTGTCCTTTTCTGTTATCTATACTATCCATACTAATATTATAAATGCGAAAGTAACTCTGTCTGTCTGTCTGTCTGTCTGTCTGTTACTCTTTCACGCCTAAACGGCTGAACGGATTTTGAAGAAATTTGGTATGGTGATAGATGATAACCTAGAAATGGTCATAGGCTATATATAATCACGCCATCGTTCTTAGGGGGTAGGCAGTAGGCAGATAACTAAATTGAGTTAGTGATTTTTAGTCGTTTTTGTTGGGACTTTTGCTCTTTCACGTCTAAACGGCTGAACAGATTTTGATGAAATTTAGTAAGGTAATAGATGGTTACCTAAAAACGGATATAAGATCAAAATGATCACGTCATCGTACTTAAGGCGTAGGCAGTAGGCAGAAAACTGAATTGAGTTAGTGATTTTTTATGGTTTTTGCTGGGAGTTTTGCTCTATCATGCCTAAACGGCTGAACGGATTTTGATGAAATTTAGTTAGGTGATAGATAGTAACCTAGAAAAGGATATAAGATCAAAATAATCACGTCATCGTACTTAAGGCGTAGGCAGTAGGCAGAAAACTAATTAAGTTAGTGATTTTTAATCGTTTGTTTTAAAAGTTTACCTCATTCACGCCTTAACGTCTGAACGGATTTTTATAAGACTTGGTTAATATAAAGATAGGATCCTAGGCACGGACACAGGCTACTTTCTACGGCGGGAAAATACCTCATTCCCGCGGAAATCTAGCGTGATCGTGTCAAGAAGCGCATGTCGCCATAGCTACTGAAATGATTTTGATGTATTTTTTTTTTAACTGAGTGTTACTAAGACTTCAAGTTAGTATTTGATCACTTTTCTAACTTAGAGGGTCGGTAGGCGCCATAATTTAGGGAATTTATGATAAAATTTTGATGCAACTGTCTTTATTTAATACTTAACTTTACTTAACTTAGCGACATTCCATCACACTACTTAACTTATAGGGTAGGAAGGTACCAAAATTCAGACTACTTTTTACTTCGGGAAAATATCTCATTCCCACAGGAACCTATACACAGCTACCTATCTACAACATTAAAACCCTGTCTAGAATCACATTACGCCAAAACTATTGATCTGATTTATATACGATTTTTTATTCAACTGACTGTTACATTACATACAGATAAAATCTAATTACCTACACCACAGAAATTGTTGGATGCTCCCGGAGGCACGGGAAAAACCTTTCTTTTAAACTTGCTTTTAGCGCAAATCCGAAAAGATAAAGGAATTGCTGTAGCAGTTGCCTCTTTCGGAATAGCCGCCACTCTGCTCAATGGTGGTCGAACGGCACATTCGGTGCTTAAACTGCCATTAAACTTAGCCCATGAAGAAATGCCAGTCTGTAATATAAGTAAAAACAGCGAGCGTAGACGTATGTTGCAGCAATGTAAATTATTAGTTTGGGAGTGTTTAAAAGCGTCAACGGGTGCACGTAAAAACGTTTAGTCTGTCTACAAATATGAGAGTGCAACTACACAATGATGTACAATCTGGACAATATGCTGCTGCTCTTCTTAAAATTGGAGAAGATCGTATGGCAAAGGATGGTAATGGCATGATTACATTGGATCGTGAATTCTGCAATGTTGTGCATAATCCAGATGATCTAAATAACTTCGTCTATAGCGAACTGCTAACTAATATGAGGAATAGAGAATGGTTATGTGAAAGAGCAATTTTAGCGCCGACGAATGAAATGGTGGGACAGATAAACGAGCAAATTATGTCACGCGTGGAAGGTGATATTGTTGAGTTTCTCTCTGTAGACACTGTAATGGATACTGAACAAGTAACATCATACCCTGTAGAATTTCTTAATTCTTTAGAACTGTCGGGAGTACCTTCACACAAACTGAGGCTGAAAGTAGGCGTTCCTGTCTGTTGCGGATGTCACACTGTCTAACATCGGGGGTTGGCAGGTAGGTAGTTAGTAGTATTTTAAACCGATTTTCATTATTTACTTTTTATATTCACTAAGGAAACATTCGGAGCTATCCATTATGTAGCTTAGGTTGCTTTTGAACAAATTTTTATGTGAAGTTGAGGACTGGAACACGATAGTGGGACATTGTTGCAGGGGGACTTACAGCCGGGAGAAAACAAAAAAAGTTATGCGGACGAAGTCGCGGGTAAAAGCTAGTATTATTATAAAGCTGAAGGGTTTGTTTGTTTGGTTCGCGCTAACCTCAGAAAGTACTGGTTCGATTAGAAAAAGTATTTTTTGTTGAATAGTGCATTTATCCAGGAAGACTATAGGTTATATAACATCACGCTATGATCAATAGGAGCGGAGCAGTAGTGAGATATGTTACAAAATCGGGGAAATGTACGTTCAAAATTACCACGTGGAGTCGCGGGCGACCCCTAGTCTATAATATAAAAATGAATCGCGGAATGTGTTGCTAAGCGCAAATCTCGAGAACAGCTGAACCGATTTCGCTAATTCTTTTTTTAGAATATTCCTTAAAGTACGAGGATGATTCTTACGTAGAAAAAAAATCCCTAAAGGGGCAAAAAATACTTTACCCCGGGTGAAGTTTGGGCGGGCCGCTAGTTACAAATAAATAACGAGGCGCTTCGATAGCGGTTCGAATACGATCAGTGGGTTAAGCTACAACTTACTGACAAAAGTCGGTCCCGACTGTTAAGTTGTTAGATTACGACAGAGGCCGAAATATAAGCGATCTAAATAACTCTGTCACTATTACTTTTCTATATTTTCTATATTTATCAACTTTGTACCCAGTAATGTAATTTGTGGAGATAAATAAACGATTTTTATTTATTATTATTATTATATTACTAGCTGTCCCGGCTAACTTTTGTATCGCCTTGTGATCAGCTGTCGATAATTTTCTTACATTTTCTAATTTTGCGTCCAACTTTCTTTTTTTTTACACATGAACTTTCTTCTGACAATAACGAACACAGTAAAAAAAAAAAATTAGCGAAATCGGTCCTGCCGTTCACGCGTGATGCCGTGACTAAGTGAAATAGGTATTTATTTTTATGTATATAGATAATAGCAACCCATATATTCAAATTCAAATTCAAATACTTTATTGCATTCATGTGTACAAAGTTATCACATATCATATTTATTGGTTCAACATGAAACCCTGTCAGGGCACTGCAGCAGTCTCAATTATAATAATTAAATCTACAGTTACATACTATTAAACATACATATGTCCCACTGTTGGGCACGGGTCACCTCTATCAAGAGAGAGGGAGGGTTTAGGCCTTAATTCACACACGCTGGCCTAATGCGGGTTGATGAATCAGACATGTCTTTTGAATTTCTAAGAAATGTGGGTTTCCTCACGATGTTTTTCCTTCACCGTTAGCAGATGGCGAATCATTTGATTAGTACACATGAATTCCTTAAAATGAAATTCACATTGGTACTGCCTGGGATCGAACTCGCACCTCTTGCGGGCAAGTCGGTTACTTTTCGACACGGCCAACACCGCTTTTATATATTTTATTATTTTATATATTTAATTTATTTTCATATTTGACTTGTCTTTTATCCTAGTGGTTAGTGACCCTGACTTCTAAGGCAATTTATGGTCGTGTGATCCATAAGTATTTGTTCCGAGTCTCGGTGTAATTTGTGTCTGTGAATCGTATGTTTGTAAAGTCTTCCGCGACACAGGGTATGTTCCCCAGTGCGAAAGTGGTCTTTAAAAAACAATACGTAAGGATCGAATCAATAATACGCCGTAAACTGGCTAGTAGCTATTGAACTGCTAAGCCACATATGCAGTCACTTTTTTTATACTACTAAGAAGATAAACAAGCATACGGCCCGACTTATACTTAAGTTATATCCTTACTAATATTATAAATGTGAAAGTTTGTAAGTATGGATGGATGGATGGATGGATGTTTGTTACTCTTTCACGTAAAAACTACTGAACGGATTTGGATGAAATTTGGCACACAGATAGATTATGGCCTGAAATAACACATGGGCTATATTTTTGCAGCGATAACCGACACCCACGCGGGCGGAGCCGCGGGCAACATCCATACTAATATTATAAATGCGAAAGTAACTCTGTCTGTCTGTCTGTCTGTCTGTCTGTCTGTTACTCTTTCACGCCTAAACGGCTGAACGGATTTTGATGAAATTTGGTATGGTGATAGATGATAACCTAGAAATGGTCATAGGCTATAAATAATCACGCCATCGTTCTTAGGGGGTAGGCAGTAGGCAGATAACTAAATTGAGTTAGTGATTTTTAGTCGTTTTTGTTGGGACTTTTGCTCTTTCACGTCTAAACGGCTGAACAGATTTTGATGAAATTTAGCAAGGTAATAGATGATTACCTAAAAACGGATATAAGATCAAAATGATCACGTCATCGTACTCAAGGCGTAGGCAGTAGGCAGAAAACTGAATTGAGTTAGTGATTTTTTTATGGTTTTTGCTGGGAGTTTTACTCTATCATGCCTAAACGGCTGAACGGATTTTGATGAAATTTAGTTAGGTGATAGATAGTAACCTAGAAAAGGATATAAGATCAAAATGATTACGTCATCGTACTTAAGGCGTAGGCAGTAGGCAGAAAACTAATTAAGTTAGTGATTTTTAATCGTTTGTTTTAAAAGTTTACCTCATTCACGCCTTAACGTCTAAACGGATTTTTATAAGACTTGGTTAATATAAAGATAGGATCCTAGGCACGGACACAGGCTACTTTTTACGGCGGGAAAATACCTCATTCCCGCGGAAATCTAGCGTGATCGTGTCAAGAAGCGCATGTCGCCATAGCTACTGAAATGATTTTGATGTTTTTTTTTTAACTGAGTGTTACTAAGACTTCGAGTTAGTATTTGATCACTTTTCTAACTTAGAGGGTCGGTAGGCGCCATAATTTAGGGAATTTATGATAAAATTTTGATGCAACTGTCTTTATTTAACAGTTTTACTTGGATCGGAACTTAGCGACATTCCATCACACTACTTAACTTATAGGGTAGGAAGGTACCAAAATTCAGACTACTTTTTACTTCGGGAAAATATCTCATTCCCACAGGAACCTATACACAGCTACCTATCTACAACATTAAAACTCTGTCTAGAATCACATTACGCCAAAACTATTGATCTGATTTGTATACGATTTTTTATTCAACTGACTGCTACATTACATACAGATAAAATCTTAAAATTACCTACACCACAGAAATTGTTGGATGCTCCCGGAGGCACGGGAAAAACCTTTCTTTTAAACTTGCTTTTAGCGCAAATCCGAAAAGATAAAGGAATTGCTGTAGCAGTTGCCTCTTCCGGAATAGCCGCCACTCTGCTCAATGGTGGTCGAACGGCACATTCGGTGCTTAATCTGCCATTAAACTTAGGCCATGAAGAAATGCCAGTCTATAATATAAGTAAAAACAGCGAGCGTAGACGTATGTTGCAGCAATGTAAATTATTAGTTAGGGATGAGTGTACTATGTCCCATAAAAGAGCAATTGAAGCTCTAGATCGGACTTTGAAAGACATCAAGAGTAATCCAAATATCATGGGGGGGGGGGGGGGGTGGTAATATGAGGAATAGAGAATGGTTATGTGAAAGAGCAATTTTAGCGCCGACGGATGAAATGGTGGGACAGATAAACAAGCAAATTATGTCACGCATGGAAGGTGATATTGTTCAGTTTCTCTCTGTAGACACTGTAATGGATACTGAACAAGTAACATCATACCCTGTAGAATTTCTTAATTCTTTAGAACTGTCGGGAGTACCTTCACACAAACTGAGGCTGAAAGTAGGCGTTCCTGTCCTTTTGATGCGGAATTTAGATGCACCAAGACTGTGTAATGGCACACGGTTGCAAGTAACACACCTCGGTCGCAATATTGTAAAAGCAATCATTATGACTGGAATGGCAAAAGGAGAGAACGTTTTAATCCCCCGTATACCCATAATTCCGACAGATTTGCCATTCCAGTTTAAGAGATTACAGTTTCCGCTGAAAATCGCATTCGCTATGACGATAAATAAAGCTCAGGGGCAAACATTAAAAGTAGCCGGCATTAATTTAGAAAAGAGTTGTATTTCTCACGGACAATTATACGTGGCTTGCTCACGTGTTTCAAGTTCACAGAATCTCCATGTGTTGGCCAGAGAGGGAAAAACAAAGAACATAGTTTACAAAAATGTACTACAGTAATAAGGCCTCTTATTTTTAGCTTCCTACATTATTATACTACTTACATTAAGTTAGTACTTCCTGCGCAGACGATGTTGCGGATGTCACACTGTCTAACATCGGGGGTTGGCAGGTAGGTAGTTAGTAGTATTTTAAACCGATTTACATTATTTACTTTTTATATTTACTAAGGAAACATTCGGAGCTATCCATTATGTAGCTTAGGTTGCTTTTGAACAAATTTTGATGTGAAGTTGAGGACTGGAACACGATAGTGGGACATTGTTGCAGGGGGACTTACAGCCGGGAGAAAACAAAAAAACTTATGCGGACGAAGTCGCGGGTAAAAGCTAGTATATAATAAAGATAAAATTTATTTTATGGCGCAATTTTGAATCCTGCTCCGGGCTCGAGTTTACCACATTGATTTTAATATTAATAAATATATTTTACACGTCGCAGAGTTTTTTTAATCTTTAGCATCGAATCTCTGAATGTCTACTAAATCAAGAAACATTGCTATAGAAAATACTAAGAAACTCGTAGAAAATCAACCAGATATGCAAAATGAAAGCTATCAACATTCAACTGAACCTTGTCTCTTGAGACTACTTGATGGACAGTTCACAGAAGACAGCCCGACGTCCCACGTATCAGTTCAACCCACGTCTCCAAGTTTAACTTCACAGAATACTGAACATTGTTGTGTAGGAAGATTGATCTATATAGATACATAAATTGTTAATGTTCACGGGAGATGGGTTTCGCAAGGAAATTAAAGGAAATTGTATTTTTCAGATAATAGGATATTTTACGAATGGTGATTGTGTTGACTTTTATAATGTGGGATTGCTTTGTTGACCCTGCGGTATAGAAGCGAGGTCGTGGGTTCGATTTAAAGGTCGGGCAAAATATTATTGGGAATTTATGCAAGAAAATTGTCAGAAGCAGCATTCTATACTGATTAGATGGCGAACATGCCTACGGCCCGTATAATGTTAAAAAAATACCGTAACCTATAGGCGCCTGCAATACCACAAGTATCACTTGTGTGTTGTCAACCCTTTTTTTTACACCAGGGCTTTAAGACCAGGAGTATCCCTCGACAATATTTCAAAACGCGTCCCTAACTGAGCGCTGGCGACCTGTACTCACACACAGAAATACAACTACACCGCTGTGTGTATTTGGCTGTGGTCTTCTGTAAGGTGGAGGTCCTTCCAATCGGGCTTACTTGCTAGTATGGTGTTAGTCCTATACAGAATGCAACACGTCTAGAAAACTCAATATAAATACAGATGTATGTCAACAAATAAAGACGCGCGGCGCCCGCGCCCTTTGACAACAGACTGTTCCCATCTCACTCTCTCTAATAATATCTGCGCTCAGGCGGGAACGGTACGGCGGTATGACGCTTTATGATTGCGTTGCGTTGCGACGTTGCCAGACCGTTATAGAACAGGCATCCACACACAACACGCGTCACGCACACATACACAATATACTACACTTTACACTGCACATCTTCAATAGTTTAATCACACATTACAATACGCACATAATAATAAGGTATACTCGTATATTAAATAAATAATATAGTTTTGTTTGATAAATGTAGTTTATTGTTATATTTTAATTATTAAGTTAATTAAGTACTCGACTTGTATTTTTTATTATGTGGACCACCCATTGAAAACCAGCGCTTCCACAATGCTTAATGTATTGTGGTAGCAAATAGCTGAATGGGTGGTCATTTATTTCTTTACTTATGTATGTATTATATTTTGGTATGTATTGTGTAAGAAATAAATATTTTTCTCTCTCTCTCTCTCTCAGACTTTACAAAATAGTTCATCAGAACGATTCCGTTCCTCGTTTAAAAACGACGTCGAGGGTCTGCACCAAATACCTTTTAAATAACATTGCGAACTGCGGGATCTTACGATTTCGACCCTTTCCACTACAAAAGTCGTAACTCCAAATCTGATACTTTTAACAAAGAGCAAAACATATTTTTATTTATATTCAGTAAAAGTATCAGTCAAAAAAAGGTTTAAATTTTGACTTATTTCATAATTGCCACAGAATACTTAATAGTACTGACATTGCCAAAACTACGAGATTTGAAGTTACGCCCTTTGTAGATCAAAGGGTCTATTTTCTTAATTCACCATCATTTCCTTTTTCTTTGTATTAAATAAAACGCTGCATCAGGGATCTTATTCAGTATTCACGAATGATGTGTGAAAAGTGGTTGAAAGACATAGAATAAAATAAAAATACAACGAAAAGGAAATTTGAATAAAATATATTGACATTTCCCTTGTCTTGTATTTGTTCTCAACTCAACAATTAACCGCATTAACACTTTGAAGGATACTGAACGCCTATAGACGTCATGACAATAAAACATCTATTGTGTCTACGTTACTGTCCGCGAAAGAGTTAAATCTATCGAAAGGAGCTTTTGGAACAGATTACAGACCAGTGTTGTCTATGCTCACAGTATTGTTATCTATTGTAAAATACATATTATTTTTCTTGTCAAGGTTCAAGGAGAAAGTAAGTACGTTATAGCCTCTTGATAGTTTAGAAAGAAAATAAAGCATATTATCCAACTAATATTATATTGTGAGATTTTGTGAGGATGTATGGATGTTTGTTTCTCGTGTACGTGAAAACTGCTGAACGGATCTGGATGAAATTTGGCATAATATAGATAGATTATAGTCTGGAATAGCGAATAAAATATTTTTTTTATCGCGATAACCGACAGCCACGCGAGCGAAACCACAGGCAATAGCCAGTGCTTAGATAAAGTGTTTATGTTAATCTATGAATTGACAAAAATCTTTAGATAGACTACTATTTATTGCACACCAAATAAATAAAACAAACGGTTAGTTATAATTGGAAACTTAAATTAGCTGTGTAATGCATTATCGCTAAGAGCCATAATAGAGCCATGAGCATATGACCATATAAAAGCTATAATAATAATAATAGCAACCCATATATGACCCACTGCTGGGCGCGGGTCTCTTCTCTATCAAAAAATATGGTTTAGGCCTTATTCACACACGCTGGTCTAATGCGGGTTGATTAATCACTTTATTATTTCTTATTACACATGTGGGTTTCCTCACGGTTTTTTCTTTTACAATTAGCAGGCGGTAATTCATTTGATTAGTTCATCTAAATTCTACACAATGAAATTCACACTGGTATTGCCACCCGTTATCGAACTCGCACCTCTTGCATGCAAGTCGGTTACTATCCTACTCGGCCACCACCGCTAAATAAACTAAAATCCCTTTAACCTAAGCAAGCCTGTAATGCAATTATTTAAATTATCACGTAGTTTACAAACACCGAACAGAGTGAACAGGTACAAAATAAACTTTAGCAAACTTACTTTGTAATAATAGTAGGTACATTGTTGACTTTGTAAAATTGTAAGTTTCCAATAGCTCTCAAAGGCTGATTGATTAATTAGTTTAATTAGCTAATAGGGATCGACAATTGGATTGTTTTGAAATCCGACCGTCCTTTGTTGTGGTCAGTGCACGAGGTAGCTATCCAATGGTTGATTATTGAGGTCCTCTGATTTAGATCTTACTCTATCAATCAAAATTATTTTGTCATATTATGATTGTTTTGCGTCTGGGTGGTTACCTATATTTAGAAATATAATGTGTTTTCTGGTTGTCTGGTTGCCATAGTACAAGGTTGCTTAGTTTGGAATCATCGTGTGAGTAGTCTCAATCCTTAGGTACTTATATTATAAATGTGAAAGATTGTGAGTATGGATGGATGGATGTTTGTTACTCTTTCACGTAAAAACTACTGAACGGATCTAGATGAAATTTGGCACAGAGATAGATTATGGTCTGGAATAACACATAGGCTTCTTTTTACAGCGATAACCGACATCCGCGCGGGCGGAGCCGCGGGCAACAGCTAGTATTTTAGGCCAAGGTGTGACCATGAATATCACACTAAAAATAGGACGTTACGTAATTTGGATCCTGCTAGTTTCACTGACTCAACATTCAAGAGCACCCAGTACCACTGGGACATTTACTAACTAATAATATTTGTTTGTCATGAATAAACTCAAAACCGATTTTTAAAATTCTTTCATCTATATATAGCTATTACTGTACATAACATTATCAGCATCCCTACCAAAATAAATAGACAAGCCGCTGACATTTTATAAGTTTGCGTATCAATACCTCAATTTCTTTTTGTGCACACACAATGCGTACGTATAGGATCATCAATCTTTTAAGGCTTCAGTTCGTCAAACATAAGCAATCTGTGTTACCCACACATAATAAGTATTCTTTCCGAAAACAGCTAACTTACACAGCTATATTCATTAAATATATTCATTTTAGAGCAAACTCAGTAACATTACTAACATGATAATTTGTGTTTTATTGACATTTCCTTCTTCTTCTTTCTTTTTAAAAGACAACTCCCGCACTAAAGAACCAGCCCTGTGTCGCGGGGGACATAACAAACATACAATTAACGTCCACAAAGTACACCCAGACTCGGGGCAACCATTTATGGATCACCCAATTTTTTGCCCCGTGTGGGGATCAAACCTACAACACGCCGCGCATTGCTAAATGCCACCAGAGGTAACCACTAAAGTCACTGAACCAACCGTGAAGTACTTTTTCCACTGAACTCTCTGTTATGCAAGATTCCAAGTACTTGTATGTATCTAGAATAATACATTAATAACCTAGAATCTGCGCAGCTTTGCTAGTATAGTGCAAGAAAAAATCACATTAAAATATAAAACCGTTTCGCTGAAAATGAAATGAATTTTGAATTGAATAAAATGTCGCTACGCAGCTCCATTAGCCTCCTATAGTGTTGTCACATAGCATAAGTACTGTGACGTTTAAAATTTTTCCATGAAAATGAAAAAAAAAATGATTGAATCAATCTTTTAACTCTTTACGTAATTGAAAGATCAAGAGCATATCATCTTCTTTATTTTTTCATTCCATGACTCTACCATATTATTGGTTTTGTATATTGATTGAATGTATTCCATGTTTTTCTTATTATTTTTGTGCCTGGTTGTACTATAAGGTTGTATAATTAAAACTTGATAATCTTTTCTGTCTGACGTCAGTGTGGTCCGAATCAACCCATTACAAAAAGTTCTTGGGCGATTCGAACCGCGGTGCGAAAGGACACATTAAAAAAGAGCTGTTGGGCAATTCATACCGCGGTCCGAACCACTCGTGGTGCGAAACGCCCCACGACCCAGTATTCCATCGATAGGTTTTAAATTAATCTATCATGTACTTTTTTTGTCTTTTGTTGTTTTCTTCTAAATTTTATAAAACTTGTGCATTACAATTTGTCACATTATTGTTGTTTCTATCCGTACCTAATGTTAATTTTGTAATATTGTTTTGGCGCTATTAGTTAATTAATATGTGGAAACTGTTTTGGATTTTTTTTTATACTACTAAGGTAGCAAACAAGCATACAGCCCGCCTGATGGTAAGCAGTTACCGTAGCCTATGGACGTTTGCAACACCAAGGGTGTCACTCACGCGTTGCCGACCCTTTAAAAACCTTATAACCTTATTATGTGCTGTCTAATATGTATATTATTATTTCTCTATTGTATCTGTTTGTTTCCTGAATAAAGATTATATAAAATAAAATTGATATTTATCTTCAAATATCGTCGGCACTGTACCCATGCTCTGTGAAATATACTATAGTGTTATGTTTGTTGCAAGCAAGCATAAGGCCAGCCTGATGCGGTTGAATGCAGTAACAGCTTGTGGACGCTTGCAATACAAAAAAAATTACACTTTTGTGAAAATGTTTTTTAGTAGTTTATTTTTAGTCTGGTACGTTTTTATCAACATACCACTCGAGTGAAGCCGCCTGTAGTATGTAGCAAAAGGTAAGACTTAATAAGAACTATAATAGTTAATCTTTTTTATAGCTACGAGAAGAAATAGCTGTTTCTGGGTAAACAAGAACTTGCGCCAATAAAAAACAAAAATTCAAGGTGCTTCGTTCAACAACTCGATATCAGCTTCCATTTTCTTGAACACGTAAAAGTTTTATGACGTCAGCTAGACATCAGAAATATTTAAATATAGAATAAAAAATATTACATAACCCGCCATTTTTTTTCAAAATGGTAAACGGTGTATGATATCCAATTTTTTAAAGCTATGTTAGGTCTGATGTTATATGGGGTAAAAATAACTTCTAACCAGACATTTCTCTCAAAACGAGGTCTCTAGCGCTCATTTAGCAAAGGTGCGTTTTGAAACAAAAGTATTCCTATCCCTGGTGTAAAAAAAATAAATAGATTGGCAAGACGCAAGTTTTATATACCTCTGGTATTGCAAGCGTCCATAGGCTGCGGTAACATCAGGTGCCGTATGTTGTATGCCTTGTTTGCCAACCAAGAACGGCAACGCATGAGTGACACCCCTGGTGTTGCAAACGACCATAGGCTACGGTAACTGCTTACCATCAGGCGAGCCGTATGCTTGTTTGCCACCTTGGTAGTATAAAAAAAAATTGAAGTATATAAAAAAACCAGGCATTGCTTTCTAAAAACACCTAATAATATTAAGCCTGACTAAATCGAACCCGAGACAGAACTGAAGCAGCTGCAAATAATAGCGAAAAACGAAGACCAACACAGTCAGAATCAATAACTAAATCTGTGCTATAAATAAAATATGCACTTGAACTTTCCTCTCCAGAATATCGTCCGACGGAAATTGAACATTTTTACTGTAATCACACATCGTTTTGACGTCGACGTCTCAAGTCGAATGCCTAACGAGAGTGACAGATGGAAATAATTGACATTGTGAGTAACGATGGAGTACAAATCTTTGTTAAGGCACCATACAAACGCAAGCTCTAAGAAAAATAAAGGACCTACACACAGCGCAGTGGTGTTTAGTTCCTGCTGTGTTACGAATGACCCTGGGATAAGGAAAACTTAATTTGACCCTTAAATGTGTTGTGTTTCTGCGCGTGTCTTAAGTCTCCAGTGTGACCTGTAATCACGTACAGAAACACTTGAAACTTTGAAGGTAGGACCTCTACCTTACAGAAGATCACACGCAGCGGTGTAGTTCCGTTCCTCTGTGTGAACTCTGCCCCTCTAGACAAGTGGCATAACTACGAATCGAAAAGTCATAAAAGCAAATGGTTGGGATTTGACGTAAGTTTACGACATTATATCGTAGACTTAAGTCAAACCCCATACATTTGTTTTTTTGACTTTTCAATTCGATTATCGCCACTTGTCTAGAAGGTCAGGTCTCCAGATGCGTTTTGAAAAAAACGTTTTTCTATCCCAGGGATACTCTATCTTAAATCCGTGGTATTAAAAAAATAGGTCAGCAACATGCAACTGGTACCTCTGGTATTGCAAGCGTCTATAGGCTACGGTAACTACTTTACATCAGGCGGGCCATATGCCCGTTTGCCACCTAAGTAGTAAAACGTATAGTCGTCTGTAAGGTGAATGACCTTCCCCAGTCGAGCTCGCTCCAACATCCACCATCTCAACCCAAAAACATCCCACTGCTGAGCACGGGTTTCCTCCATACATTTGAAGGGATATTAGCCTACTACACCACGCTGGTCAGACGGGTTGGTATAGGGTTTTGTTTCGAGTTTTCCCTCTCTTGCAGTGGATATTGTCTGCCTGACTTGCCGTTAAATAGCCGACCAATCACGTCAGTGACGCATATTATGCATAACGTGTGATATTGAAATCAATTTCTTTTTGTGCACAATGCGAATGATAAATGAGAATGATATTTAACAAACTCACTAACCCAATTAAAAGTTCATTGCGTGGATGTTAGAAACTAATGCCAGCTGCATAAACGTAGCGGTAATTTATTTTAAATCAAGTCGATTGAATATTGAAATTAAATAATTTTATAGACTAAAGAAATCTTTCATGTGGGTAAAATTAATGGTAAGATTTAGTGCTAGTGGTTTCCTTTGATTTTTATATTCTAACCAAAATGTTGATATCATATACCACTATTTTATTTTCTTTTTCTTTATTTAAAATGACAACTGCCGCACTAGAAAACAAGCTCTGTGTCGCGGGGGACTTTACAAATATACAATTAACGGACACAAATTACATCCAGACTCGGGACAACTATTTATGGGTCGTAATTAATTTGTCCCACGTGGAGATCGAACCCACAATATGCCGCGCAGTGGTAAATGGCGAGGTAATCACGGGAACCAACCGTGCAGTCAAACCACTGCTTAGCCGTAGGTGTGATTTTATGTTATGTGATGTTTGGATATATAATATCCTTACTAATATTATAAATGTGAAAGTTTGTAACAATGAATGGATGGATGGATGTTTGTTACTCTTTCACGTAAAAACTACTGAACGGATCTGGATGAAATTTGGCACAGAGATATATTATGGTCTGGAATAACACATAGGCGATTTTTGCAGCGATAACCAACATCCACGCGGGCGGAGCCTCGGGCAACAGCTAGTATATCATATGTGAGCAAGACTAAACAACAAATTTGTTGGGCATTGTGGATAAACAATGGAGCCAGTTGTTTCCCTCGGGCAAAGTTACCTCAGATACAATACAGCTTTGGTCCATGGTGGAGGCGATCACGATACGATTAGTTATATTTAACTAGTATGGTGCCCTACCTCTCTTGATATCTTTGGTATGGAAAAACATTTCTATTAAAACGCATCCCTAACTTCTAACTATTCTTATAACTGCGGTTTCCTATAAGGTAGAAGCTTTCCCTGTTTGAATTGCTAGCATGTATGGTGCCCTAATTCTCTTGATCTCGTAATCTCCGTTAAGATAAAATTCAACCACCATTCTTTTATCGCTGCTGCTTATATCTTGGACCAATAAAAAGGGCAGGTGTTACATCGTATCCAGTAGAAACAAATGGCCGTAAAGTAGCGAGTGCCTTCATTCTCCGGAAGCTGAATGTTTTTGCTCACGTCAACAAAACTCTACGGTATATAGCCAAGCTATGTAATGCAATGTATGTCAACATCATATTAGAGACATGTGAGTAATTACTGCCGGGCAGTTATATGGTTACCGAATGCTTGTAGAAGTAATGAAAGATATGTACCGTGATGAAAGTCTGTCAGGGTCTTATTGTTGATCTAGTGGTTAAGGTGATTACCTCACTACCAAAACCTCGCCTAGTGTTGTGAGTTCGATTCCCACACGAGTTATTTTTTGTGACATTCATAAATGAATATAATAGAACTCTTCCTATTGGTCAAGATGTCACGAAGACAGATGTCAACAACTGCTGTGCGACTTTAGTTCGAGATACACAATGTATAATGAGTCCTAAGGTTTATACCAGTGATAAGTGCCAACAAATAGTAGGGGATGTTGAGCCATGGCACTTGGTGGCAAAAAAGCGCAAGAAAACCATAGCTAGTAGAAAGACTGGGAGAGCGGTGGTTGGGCCTGATGGTAAATTTAAAGCCGCGCCAATTAAACTGCCACTTTTTATCTCTAATGTATGCAAAGATACCACTGAAAGCGATATTAAGGCTTATGTACTGGAGAAAACGCAAGAAGAAGTCGAACTATTTAAAATAAATAGACCGATTGAAAAAAGGTACAACTCGTACAAGCTGTACGTCTCACAAACCAAAATAAGTGTATTCCTAGATGACAAATTCTGGCCAGACGGAATAAGTTTCAGGCGCTTCGTTCGTGATAAGTTTAAGGTGAAGAATGGCACACAATCGCTTACAGCAAATAAATAAACAACTATTTATGGATTCAGTCGCTTATCACACAACAAAACTAATCAGTTTTAACTGCAAGTCAGTGAAAAGGTCGGTCGAGGGTGTAAAAACTTTGTGCCAATCGGCTGATATAGTTGCTCTGCAAGAAACTTGGCTGTTGCCCCATGACTTAGCATACCTCAACAGCATACACAAGGATTTCGCTAGTACGGGAAAATCAGCAGTAGATCTTTCAGTGGATTTGTTAAGAGGGCGTCCTTTTGGCGGTGTTGCTATCCTGTGGCGCAAACAAGCTTTTAAAACGGTCACTGTGATCGAGTGTGTCAGTGCGCGGTTAGTGGCAATTAAAGCGTTACTCGGTGATTGCTCGATAATAGTGTTTAGCGTGTATATGCCGACCGATTGCAGTGATAACTTAGCGGAGTTTACAGAGTGTTTGGCTGAAATGTGCGCGATAGTAGATAGTGAGAACGTCGAAATGGTTTATCTACTTGGAGACTACAATAGCCATCCGGGTGAGTCTTTTTGCTGTGAACTTTTAGACTTCTGTACTGAGCAACAATGTTGACTGGTCAAGGTTGACTGGTAGATAATGCCTCAGGCATTAAGTCCGCCTTTACCATGTTTGTGTATAAAGTTTAAATAAAAAAATAAAAAAAAACAATGGACATGTGCGGATATTGCAAAATTAGGTATAGACTCTGATAGCTATACCTATATCAGTGAAGCTCACGGCTGTAGGCGTTGGCTAGACCACTGCGTGGTTACTGAATCTGCATTGCAGACAATAACGGATATAGGCATAATACAGGATGTTTTCTGGTCTGACCACTATCCTATGTTTATCAACTGTAGGTTAGGTATTAATAGGCAAAGAACTGATATCGTCGAAACCCCTTGTAATCGAGTAATTTGGGGGCAGAGGGACAATGATCAGATGACTGAATATTCTAACCATTGTAACGATAGTTTAAGGTTAATTGAGTACCCCCAAGACTTAGGTATGTGTACTAATGCTCATTGTGATAATGTTGAACATAGGCAAATTTTAGACATTATGTATGAAAAGATTGTCAACATTCTCTCTGAAGCAGCCACACAGAGCTATGTTAAACATCAACCTAGTAAACACAAGGCACGGATTGTGGGCTGGAATAAGTATGTGAGGGAAGCTCACGCGAGGGCTAGGTTTGGCTATCAGAATTGGCTCTTACACAAAAAACCAACTTCAGGATTCATCCACGAGGAAATGTGCTTATCTCGTAAAGAGTTTAAAAGCAAACTTAAGTGGTGTCAAAACCACCAGGAGCAAATTAAGCTTGATATAATTGCATCACATCGTGAGGGTAAGGACTTCAAACAATTCTGGAAAGCCACAAATAAACTAAATGCCAGACCTGGTCTTCCTGTGAACGTGGGAGGAGCTGATCAGCCTGACAGCATTGCCAATATGTTTGTAGAGCATTTTAAATTAGAGTCACCTCTTGGTCATTCGTCGAGGGTTGTCGATGCTGGCGTCTGTCATGACACTGATATAATTCGTTTTTCCGCCAAAGATGTGGCAAAGGTTATTGGTAGAATGACGACTGGAAAGTCCCCTGGTCATGATGGCCTCAGCATCGAGCACCTTCGGTACGCTGGACCACATTTACCTAGAGCTCTTGCCATGTTCTATTCACTGTGTATGTGTCACTCATACCTTCCTGGTGATTTGATGAGAACTATTGTTATACCAATAATTAAGAACAGGACAGGTGATGTGTCTGACAAGTGTAATTACCGACCCATCTCTCTGGCTACCATCATGGCAAAGGTGCTTGATAGCCTGTTAGATATTCAGCTAGTGCCTCTACTCGGTATACATGATGCCCAATTTGGGTTTCGACCTGGGCTGTCCACTGAAACAGCAATACTAAGCTTGAAACATACCGTACAATATTACACCCAGCGTCAAACACCCATTTATGCTTGTTTCCTGGACCTCTCCCGTGCTTTTGACCTCGTATCATATGATATACTGTGGGAAAAACTACGGGCGAGACAAGTGCCAGCAGAGCTGTTGCGTATTTTTCAGTTTTGGTACCACAATCAGGTAAATAATGTGAGATGGGCCGGTAAGCTTTCTGTTTCTTTTGGGTTGAACTGTGGGGTAAGGCAGGGGGGTATAACATCTCCAAAGCTCTTTAATGTCTACGTTAATGACTTGATTGTCGAGCTCAGTAACAAAAAAATCGGCTGTCGTATTGACGATATAAGCGTAAATAATATCAGCTATGCTGATGATATGGCGTTGCTGAGCCCAACAATCAAGGCACTGAGAGATTTACTTGGAGCTTGTGAGCATTATGCTGCAAACCATGGATTAGCATATAATGTCAAAAAAAGTGAGTACATGGTCTTTAAGGCCGAGGGTGGTAAATGCCCAGAATCAATACCTCCTATATTGCTGAATAAGTGTGAACTTAAACGTGTGTATCAATTTAAGTACCTAGGGCATTTTGTTACCGACGACCTTAAAGACCAAGTTGATATCGAGAGGGAACGTAGAGCGTTGGCGGTGCGATGTAACATGGTGGCCCGCAGGTTTGCACGATGTAGTGAGCCGGTCAAAATTACTTTGTTTAAAGCCTACTGCCAGGTATTCTACACGTGCAGCCTGTGGACCAACTATACGCAGCGCGCCGTCAGTGCTTTACGTGTCCTATATAATAATGGCTTTAGAATGCTGATGGGGCTGCCCCGCTTCTGCAGTGCATCAGGTATGTTCGCGCAAAGCCATACTAATGACTTTTTTGCGATATGGCGCAAAAAAACAGCCTCCTTGCTCTGCAGAGTTCGGGCCAGCTCCAACAGTATTCTGCGAATGATTGCCGAAAGGTATGATTCGCCTATTTTGAACCATTGTACGCGTAGATGCATGTCTACCGTACAATTGGTTTCAAAATAATTGTTGTGTAGCTCTATCTTTAATTTTGTTTACTAACATAGTTCTAAGTTTATTGTTACTAACATAATATGAATTCTGTGTTTGAAATTAAAGTTATTTTATTTTATTTTTATTTATTTATTTTTTATAAATATTTGTTTCGAGTCTGTGTGTACTGTGTATCGGTAAATAGTACATTTGTAAGGCCTATGTGACAAAAGGGTTGTGCCTTAGTAAGGTAGATAGCCATCATTATCTTAGAGATACGTAAATAATAACTGCCGGGCAGTTTCACGTACACTGAATGCTTTAAGAAGAAAAATAAATGTTGCGTAATCAACTGTTCCGAAACAGTTGATTACGCAACATTATTTTTGTAAATTAAAAGTGTAAGGATTACCCCGAGGTAATCCTGTCTACACTTTTAATTTACAGAGGAAAGAAATGTGTTTGTTTGCAATTAAGAAACCCAAAAACTACTCAAGCAATGATTGATTGATTGAATTCGCCTATCCAATTTCACGACTTTCCTCCATACATACGAACGCCGCACTGGCTGGCCAGTTCCAGTAAACTGCTCGAACAGTGGCCCGAATCTCTTGCCAATTCTTCTCGAGCTACAACCATAGCCAGCTTATTGGCCGTGGTATAAACGTTATAAAAACAAATTACTGGCATTTGTTTTTATGACGTTTATAAGTATCTGAATGATTAAATGAGTTTGACTTAGACTATCAAACATCAAAAATACTACCAAAAGAACACAGAACATAACAAAATTAAAACTGGTAAACAATAGAAGCCGGCTCTTCAATTACTTTGAAATAAGCCTCATTACGCTCCAGACTGACCCTTGTTACGAATGATATGAAGGAAATCTTGTTATGCTAGAGAATATTGTGTAAAGCTGGTAGCTATATAAAATACTGAAGAACAATCGTGATACTTAAACTTTGTTACGTTACTCAAAGTTTTATAAATAACTTTGCAAAGAACATTTATCCTCAGTCCGTTGAAATATTCTTTGTTCACAACATTTTTAAACAGTGATTTATATTTTAGAGAGATGAAACTCGGAAAAGGTTGGTAAACTGTGAGTTGGATTAAATTAGAGATATAGCTGTAGTGTCTGGTTTGAATTTATAGCGCGCGTTGTTTGATAGAAATGTTTGTTTATACCCGCACCTCAGCTCGCGTGTATTTTTTTTAGAGAAAACTTATTTAGGCGCGTTGAGTACTTTTTTAAATAAAAAACTATGGAACTCGCGGTACTGTCATTGAACGTTTTCCATATTCAAACATTTTGGGTAAACAAAAACCATGGAACTCGCGTCGCCGCCGATCGCGTTCCATATTCAAAAATAATAATCTAATAGCTCGACGATACAATTCACAAATTACTTAGTTTCCACTTCTATCGGCAGTCCTCAAAGACCCGAAAGCCCCGCATGCTTACATTAGTACAGTTTACATTAGTAGGATAAACAGAGGAACAAACGATGAGGAAGCTCAATTTCTATGTTTTATTACAGCGCACCAAGATGCATCTAGGCAATGCACTCAAAAAATGAAAGATACCAAGAATACAACCACTCTTTTTGAGTCCGCATCACGCAAGTGATAACCCTGGCATTGCAAGCATCCATAGGCATTGGTAACTGCTTACCATCAGGCGGACCGTATACTTGTTTTCTACCTATCCAAATCAACTATCTGTAGTCTGCTTAACATTATGGCATATGGAAATATTTCCTTTGCGTCAAAGGAATTTCCCATCATATTCCTCCGCCCACAAAACAAATATTGTTTCACGTAACACTATCTTATACACTACGTTGCATTTGACACTATTTAAAATACGGGAAATGGAACGTCACGCGTTTTTAGATAGGTATACCTTTTTCTGGCTCTGCCTACCTTTTTCAGGTAAAATTTGAACGTGTTTATGTGCATTACACTTAAATAGACTACGTATTTGTTGACTTAAAAAAATAAAAATAAATAGAAACAGCATTCAATTAAAACAAATGCTGTTTTCAAATCACAGCAAGTTAGTCGTATTTACTTTACCGACATAATCAAAACAAATATTTATTTACAGTTCTACATACACCCAAAACTCTTGTATTTGTTGACTGAAAATTAAATAGAACATGTTTAAATCAACAAATAATACATTACTTAAGTCAACAAAATGTTATTTATTCATTAAATATACAAGTTTCACTGAGTATTTACATAATGTATATATGAGACAAATAATACACATAAAATGTAACAAATGGCGCTTAAGGCTGAATTATGAATTACCTAACTTAACTGCCACGTCATTTATTTTATCTATCAGCCTTTTAAAATAGTTGGAAGTAGGAAGCTGGTAAGTAATTATCCAAGCGACTAAATACGACTGGGAGCCTTGGTTATCAGGTCTTACAGAAGACCACAGCCAAACAAGTGCACACAGCGGTATAGTCTCTTCGCGTGAGTACAGTTCTTCAGTTCTGATTTTGGGATGCGTTTAAAAAACCTTTTCCTATCTCAGATATACATACCATCATAAAACTCCAATATTATACATTTTTAAGTCAACAAAAAGTGTCTGGATGAAGAAACTGAATGCGGGAAGCCGAGGATCGTGCTAGGTAGCGTGCACTTGGAGAGGCCTATGTCCAGCAGTGGACTACGATAGGCTGATGACGATGAAAACGCGCTTACCTCCTAAGTAATAAAATGTCTTCAAATTTACGACCACTAGGTATATTTATTATACCCGTACATCCTAAAATCATTACTCTCTAGTACCCGAAAAACCCACAAAACTTTTAGAATCCCTTATTTACTTTGAACAAAAACGTTTACGGACTAGCCGAAGCATTTATTTACACAAGAAAATTACTACACGAACTTGAACAAAGTACTTTATCTTTACGGGTAATATAACAGGAGGGTAGTACAAGGAAACTCGTCACGTGTCAAAAGTTTCGGCTTCGTAAATACTCGGCTGGGTTCGACACTTTTCGGCTCGCGGTCAAATTCGACGAAGTGATATGGTTACTCAAAAGTTTGACAAACTCTGCTTTTACGTAAGTCGATAAGTCGTTTAAACTTTAGTATTTATTTTAATGAATGGGCGAATTTTAAAGCTGTATCAATGATTCACCGGCCTTACTTTGAGGTATGTTTAATATTAATTTAGAACTTTGTAAAATTAATCATTATGAAAATTACTAAAGAGGAATTTGAAGGAAATGGAATTTGAAGGAAAATTCACACACTCACACACACACACACATACACACACACACACTCACTCACACACACACACTCACACACACACTCATTTCTCATTTTTATTATTACTTTGTTATTATTCCCTAAACTATGTTATAATACCTAACATAAGTTACGCTATGGAAGAGCGGAGTCTTCTATCACAGACATTGTTTGCTTAAAAGGAGGCTCCAATCAACAATTATTGTTATACAAAATTCTTGGTATTGAAATAAAGTTATTATTATTATTAATGGAGATAAGGGCCTATGGTAAATTTCTAGCATCGATCAGTCAGTTGGAATATTCGGTGGATTCGATATTGGCATCGGGTATAATATGCGAGCTTAAGATTGATGAACTCTTGAGCGACACAGTTCGTCAGGACGCCGTTTTTGAAGCAAACCTATATTTTATTTATTTATAATATTCAAGCTTCATCTACTGATGAAGCTTGAATATTATAAATAAATAAAATATTTATAAATAAAATTTTATTATATACTTATAATATATATCAGTATATAATATTGTGTATGAACCGGTAACTCCTTACAATACCTGAGTATAGCACCTAGACCCGATCTGAACATCAGTGTTACAGTATTTTAGATGCAGCACAGAACTGAAATTGAGACCCTCATTGCACAGAATATCTTATATTTTATCTTTGTGTCAAATTTTGTGTTTATTTATTGTTTTTTACCGGCACATACTACACTCACAGTGACCTTATTAAGAAGCTGCCCAAATTAATTTGGAGTACATTCCTGCATCGCAATCACATTGAGACCTCCTGAACTTGTTGTACCAGATCATCATCATCATCATCATCTCAACCCATAAACGTCCCACTGCTGGGCACGGGTCTCCTCCAAACATTTGGAGGGATATTAGCCTACTATACCACGCTGGCCAGACGGGTTGGAATAGGGTTTTATTTCGAGTTTTCCCTCTCTTCCGGTGGATATTGTCTGCTAGACTTACTCCCGTAGTCGACTCTTACGACACCCTCGGGATAGAAGGGGGTAGTGACATTTGTATTCTTAATCCGTCACCACATGGTGTACCAGATACCCAACGTTAATTTAGGAATGCGTTTTCAATTGAACAACTTCCTATCTCAGGGATACTCCGCCACAAAACCCAGGTGTAATTCTTTTTGAGTCGGCATCACGGATGTGATACCCTAAGCATTGCAAACATCCATAGGCATTGGTAACTGCTTACCATCAGGCGGACCGTATACTTGTTTTCCACCTAACCAAATCAACTTTGACTGCTTTGGTGGTCCAGTGGTCGCAGTATGCGCCTGCTGAGCACGAGGTTGCGGGTTCAATTACCACACAGAACAACTTTGTGTGACCCACAAAGAGTTGTTCTGAGTCTGGGTGTAATTTGTGTCCGTTAATTGTATGTTTGTAAAGTCCCCGCCACACAGAGCTTGTTCTCTAGTGCGGGAGGTGTCTTAAAAAAAAAACCTTTTCGTCAAAGGAATTTCCCATCATGTTCCTCCGCCCTCAAAGCAAATATTGTTTCACGTAACACTATCCTGTACACTTAGCTCCACACTTCATCTTTACATTCGACACCATAAGATTGAATTACCGACTCGGAAACTTGTAGATTGTTACGGTTATGGTTTACTCTTGAGAAGCATTGAAACGTGTCATTAGTAGCAGAGACAGGTACTAGCCACACTAAGTGCCACAGTTACTTGTAAGTGGTTCCTCGCGAACAAATATCCAAATATATTGAAACTTAATTTCAATGAAGATGTTTAATTCGACTACTGGAATGGCTTAGTAATGGTTACATGGCTACTTATCACTGCTAACCGTGTCGTGTTTTTTTTCTACTACTTAAGTGGTGAACAAGCATACGGCCCGCCTGATGGTAATCAGTTACCGCATCCTATGGACGCTTGCAATGCCTGGACATCACTAGCGTGTTGCCTACCCTAAAAATTGTAACACCAAGGTTGACTGAAGTATACCTCGAATGGGCAAACGTTTAATAAAATAGCAGCCTTAAATGAGCAATGGAGACGCGGACTTAATGTCTTAGATGATTTCTACCAGTCAACCTTAGGGTGATGTAAATGGATAATTGTATCCATCTACATCACCCTAAGGTTGGTTAAATTAAAATTTTTGGATTAACTAACTTTAATTGATCCACTTAGTTTAGTTGATTTAGTCTTAGGGTACTGAGTTTCCGTGGTTTTAATGTTTATAAAACACCTCACGATAACTTAGATGGAAAACTTAAATTCCTTCACAAAAGTTATCTTTAAAACATCCATGGCCTTGTTATTAAAATATAATATTTGATAACGAAACCTTTACAGTACATAAGAAGTCAAACAACCGTCATATAAATGTATTGGCCTGATAATAATCCGATACCATTATCCATCTCCACGAAATATAGAAATGTTGGATACAATTCTAAAATTTGTAGGCTGGTTAGCCTTTTACATTTTACTTACATTTAAGATATATTTTACATGGTTTATTCCCATTGAGTAACACCCAGATATTTTACAGTGTGACTCATTAGGAAATAAGTTCCCATTGAGTAACATTGTGACATACTGTAACTTTTTTTTCCCAATGAGTCACACCAAATAATGCCAATGTGTAACAACAAAAAAATATTCCCTCCGAGTTACACTGAGGGACGACCCTTTTTTTTCTCGTTGAGTAACACTGTTAACTAAACTTAAATCCAAAGGTAAGGTATAAATGGTTGTTGTTGTGTAAAACAGACTGGCCTGTGGTCTATTGGTTAGTGACCCTGCCTTTTGGAAGTCGTAAGTTCAATTTTCACAAGGGGGAAAACTTTGTGTGAATTATATTAAAATCATGAAAAATAACAGTGTGTTTGATATAATAAAAATCCTATTATCAACTTTCGAAATTAAGAAGGGAACCCATCAGTCGCGCGCTGCTGACTCTAGATATTTCATTTCTCAGTACATCAAGCCTGAGGCAATAATTCCACATGTGTATGTTGTATACTTATACCATTATTTTCATATACCACTCATGCAATATTCAGTCCTCTTTTATAAAAACTTACGCGCCGTCTGCCATATAACATGCTCTGCGAGGCACATAGGGGAATAGAGTAAACAGCGGTTACTGAATCGAGCCCGGTCTGTTAGTATAATCATTCTAATCGATTGGTTTGTTCACTGTCCATTTAACCACGAGAGGTAATCAAACATACGATATTTTGAATTCAGGAATATTTAGAGGTAGGGCACCATACTAGCGAGCAAGCCCAACTGGGGAAGGACCTCAATCTTACAAAAGTCCACAGCAAAATAACTACACACAGCGGTGTAGTTGTGTTCCTGTGTGTGAGAACAGGTCTCTAGAACTCATTTAAGGATGCATTTTGAAAGTAACATTTTACTATTTCAGGGAACACTATCTCAAAGTTCCGGTGTAAAAAAATGGGTTGGCAACACGTAAGTAATACCTCTGGTATTGCAAGTGTCTATAGGCTACGATAACTGCTTAACATCAGGTGGGCCGTAAGCTTGTTTGCACCTAGTTAGTATAAACCGTAAACCGTCTTAAATTTGGATTTCGTTTAATGTCATGTTTATTGTTCCTACCATGCTCCGTCGTATCCATGAGTCGTAGCGTAATGAAAAAATGCCTACCGTCGTCTTGATAAATATTGCACTATCACATGCAAAAAAAAAATTGAAATCCGACTGGTATTTCCAAAGATTAGCGCGTTCAGACAAATCAATATTTTATTTTTAAAAGACAACTCCCGCACTAGAGAACAAGCTCTGTGTCGCGGGTGACTTAACAAACATACAATTAACGGACACAAATTACACCCAGACGCAGAACAAGTCTTTGTGGGTCACACAAATTTTTGTGCTGCGTGGGAATCGAACCCACAACCTCGTGCACAGCAGGCGCATACTGCGGCCACTGGACTACCAAAGCATTCAATAAAAAAATATCGCTCCTTCTTGCTAAAAATTGGGCATTCAAATCATTTCATTCATCTGACATACTTAGGATACAAAGTAAGCGTTCAAACAAACAAAATAAGCTCAAAAGGCTCTAAGCTCCAAGTCTGGCCTTGTTTGAGTTTTATATTTAGAATCATTCGTCAACTCGCTAAACACAATCTCGCAGAGTTTGGTGAGATGGCACTTTTCAATTTTATTTTATTTCGTTGTCTACAACTCGCTAAAATACATCAATTACAGTCAAGCCCAAAGAATGTGTCGATAATGGTTGATTAAGCATTATGTCGCAATGTCCAGTTGGGTGATAACATTTCAAAATTTAAACATTATTTTGTAAATAAGTGAGCTTTTAGCATTATTTTGTAAAGAGTGAACCTGAGTAAAAATTATTTTTATTTTTGCGCCAACAGCTATCAATCTTATTTTTACATCTTTTAGTACGCTAGCCTAATGCGGGTTGGTGAATTAGACATGTCTTTATAATTTCTTCTAAGACATGTGGGTTTCCTCACGATGTTTTATTTTACTGTTAGAAAATGGCGAATCTTCTGATTAGTACATATAACAAAACAACAAACTGAAATTCACATTGTTGCCTCCGGGATCGCACTCGCACCTCTTGCGTGCAAGTCGGTTATTTTCCCACTTGCCCACCACCGCTTTTTATATAAAGTTATTTTTTTATAAAAACAAACAAATAACAATTTGCACAATTCACAAAGTCAAAGTATCTGTCTCTTGATAGAGAACAGAAGACCCGTGCCCAGCAGTGGGACATAATATTTTTATTTTATAATAATACAATATAATATTTTCGGGACAACCCACACATCGCTATCTGATCCCAAACTAGGCAGCGCCTGTACTATGGTAACCAGACAACTGATAAACATACTTATATATTTCTAAATAAATACATATTATAGATAAATTACACCCAGACACAAAACAAACATTCATGCTCATCACACAAAGATTTGTCCTGGGTGGGAATCGAACCCACGACCGCCGGCGTAGCAGTCAGAGTCACTACCACTTGACCCACAGGCCAGTCGTATATTGCTTGTTATTATAAATTTAATGATGAAAATAACAAAAAATATTGCATGAAATTTCGGTCCGCATAATACCTAACCACATAGAGCTTTATGACAAAGTTTTTAATAAACGAACACCTCAAACTTCCCCTCTGTTTATTTTTCTGTATACACAGCGAGGACCGCCCCAGGCAAACATACATCGACTAAGTAGGAGACACGAGCTAAAAAAGAGCCAGATTATAAGTACTCAGAACCAACGTTCATGCATGAGGTTAGAGGAACCCGAAGAAGTATGTTTCATCATCATCATCATCATCATCATCATCAGCTTAACGCAGTCCACTGCTGGACATAGGCCTCTCCAAGTACACGCCACGTAGCACGATTCTCGGCTTCCCGCATCCAGCTACTCTCAGCCGTTTTGCGAAGATCGTCGCTCCACCTCGCCTGAGGGTGCCCTACATTACGTTTGCCGACGTTTGCCGAATGTTTAATTCATAGCAATTGGTACAGTCTATAGTACCTATTGAGCGATTTGTTTATAAATAAATGTTTTCCTATCACACCACAAAACTCGGGTATTACAAATATTTGGGTCGGTAGCACGCGAAGTACCTTTGCAAGCGCCAAAACTGAAAAATTAAATAAAATAAAAATGTTTAAGTTTTAACAACTTTGATCTTATAAACTAGATGGTGAATGGAACCTAAAATAGCCTGTATTAGGAGATAGCAGTCATTAACTCTAGTTAATATTAGCCCCTATCTCATAATAATGATGAAAAAGAGGTGTAAATGAAGCCATTTTTTGTAGACATTTATAAACAAATGACTGTCAAAAAATACAATTTAAATTTCAAGATGTGTTTCATAATAATATGGTTTTGTCATAAATTGTATATTTCATTCTACATAATTTGTAAAAAAAACATCGAATTAGCACCAAATTATTGAGGTGTAACCACTTTATGACTTAAAATTTTATCAATGAATACAAAAAAAAACAATATTTAAAGAAAACATACACTTATAATTTGGTTATGTTATATTTAGAATAAGTTTGAATTTTATTTTTTTATAAATTAATAAGACGTTTATATTCTTGCGCTCGCCTGAAGAATTAGTGCAGCGTGAGTCGTGTTTGCTTTGCCCCTATGCTCAAGCCTTAATTAAGTATATTAATACTTATAAAATATTATAACAAAATTTGTGTAAGTGTGACTTTGTGTGGGTATGTGTTTGTATGTGTATGAGCGTGTGTGTGACCACACTACCATACTACAATAACTGCTTACAATCAGGCGGGCTATATGCTTGTTTGCCACGCCAGTAGTATAAAAATAAGTGGCTAGAAACATATTCGCAAGCCAGTTAAGATGTTTGCGGTGTGTAAAAGCGTTGTCATAATTTGTGCACGTCACAACAAGCCGCTGCAGCTTATTAGCTGTCACCGCTGCAGCGCTGCGCTGTCACTGCGTATGTCGTTGTTATTTTGCAGAATTTGCAACATTTGACGTTTTGTAAAGCTGGATTTTAACTGTAAATCCGTAGTAAGCTTGTTTTATGAAAAGCGTAAAATATAAATAAATGTTCCTGTTAAAAATATTCATATTATTTTTATGTTTCTTTGCAGGCGTCTTGATTATTTTTAGTATTTTTTTCAAACACAATCTTATTTTACATATACATATAATGTATAGATGTTTGTTACTCAATCACGCCAAAACCACTGAACGGCTTTGGATGAAATTTGGCACAAAGATAGAATATAGTCTGGAAACTGTTTCCGTGGCGTTGTACGTGCGGGCGAAGCCGCGAGTAGGAACTAGTTTTACATAATAATTTGTTCACAATGATATAAGGACAACCGACCTAAGAATAAAAATTCTCCAAAATAAAAGCTCTAACAGAAGGTTACGCGTTAAAAGTTTTGATTAAAACATTTCTAAAGTTCGTTTTCGTGTTCAATTTTCTAAGTGTACGACAAAGAACATTGGATTTTCCTTAACAAATCATTCTCTTAAAGTCTTGAGTATTATTTGTATGTAGATTATGTTGAGTGTTCGTCTGTTGTGTTTAAGGAAAACCGTGCGGATAATTCTTATTGTTTTGATACGTTGTGATGATACGAAAATAGCCAAAGTTATGTAATGAAATCGTACAGGATAACCCAGCGTGGGACGAATTCATATTCAGTGGACAGATGACCTAATTGTGGAAACCCGTAGGCTCACGTTTACTAGTGAACGTGTTCGGGCTTCGGCAAATGGTAATAAAATCATTACATGAATAATGATATTCGTTTTTTTAGATATACCGAAACATTTTGCAGGTCTATGTAAAATGCTAAATGAAACTATAGCTCATTTGCAAACGGCTACATTACCTGACAGGACAGAAAGGAGCAAAGCCTAAAGAAAGAACTGGCATTAAAACTCTTTTCAAACGCCAGATAGTTAAAATTGGATAGTAATTACAATTTATGACAGAATTAAAATTCCATACAAAGATTTGGAAAAAAACTGGTATGTCAGAAAGATGCTAATTTAGTAGAACCATTTAAAATAAAATACAGCAGTATAAAAGAACAGTTTGATAAAAGTTTTTTTTATTTTTTTATTATAAAGACAACTCCCGCACTAGAGAACAAGCTCTGTGTCGCGGGGGACTTTACAAACATACAATAAACGGACACAAATTACACCCAGACTCAGAACAATACTTTGTGGGTCACACAAAGTTTTATCCTGTGTGGGAATCGAACCCACAACCTCGTGCACAGCAGGCGCATTTTATACCACCCACTATAGACCACTAAGGCAGTCATTGAACAATGGGCGGTCCTATCACTTAAAGTGATCTCTTCCTTTGGACGGATTTTAAACAGTAAGGGAAGGTAGGTCAAAGCTACAAGATGTCCATATAATACGAATGTATTCAAGATTTGTTATTATAACAGACTTAACGCGAACTTCCTAACATTTGCGTACCACTTCGGGTAAAATCGTAAGCCCTTGTTCTTGATTATTTTTTGTCTGTATCTAATATCAGCAAGAATAAGCTTTTGTAATCTTATGTTGATAAATAATTATCTATCTACGTCTATGTTTTGTTGTAGATAATCAAGAATAAGCTTCATTTTACCAAATATTCCTAACGTAGCTACACAAATTCTCAATTAATTATTACAACATACGTCCGTAGTCAATATTACGTATAAATAATATGAGGTAATCGTATAAAATTATTATTATTTATCGTAGCGACAGCGTTCTTTCTAATTAGACGGTCTTGTCGAGCATTATGTGATATGTGGCTAATAACTGAAGCTGAAGCGAGGAGAACGAAACAAAGCTCAAAGAGAGGTAGGGCACCATACTAAGAGAGGTAGAATACCATAACATTTATATACATTTTGATCTCTAGTCTGTGTCTGTACCAAGTAAATAAAATATAATTTTAACAAAAAAAACCGTCTTCAATACGACGAGTTGCAGAATTTCAAAAACCTTAAAAACGGCTAGATTACTTTGTTTAATTATGAAGTTCCGTTGCCTAGCTACCTTAGCTATCCGTAAAATACTTATTATTGAGAAGTTAAGGTGGCCATCTGTGGTCTTCTTCATCAGTTTTACTTCATCATATTATACTTTCTGAATGCAAATGTTTGATGTGTTGTTAAAAATATTAAAATTGCTATATGTGTGCCTATAACTTTTGAGGAGTTCCCTCAATTCCTCAAGGATCCCATCATTAGAAAATGAAAATGAGACCAAACTGGAAGTATTGTCCTCTCAGATAAAAATTTTTTTTTTCAAATTATGGTCGGTTAGGTTAATAATAGGACCGTAATTTAAATTATTATATGGTCGGTTAGGTTAATAATAGGAGGTAATAACGAGGAGGGAGTTCTGCGGTAACAAACATAAAAAAAAGAAAAAAAAAAAAAAAACACGAATTGATAACCCTCTTTTTTAAGTCGGTTAAAAATAAATACTAGCGAGCAAGCCCGACTGGGGATAGACCTCTATCTTACAGAAGACCACAGCCAAATAACTACACACAGCGGTTGCCATATGCTAGTTTGCCTCCCAAGTAGTATATAAACAAAAAAAATAACTACGCAAGACCACCAGAATTGTCAGCCTACTGTTTAACTTGAAGTTGGAAAAGTATTTCTCTTTCACTCTCCTCTATATCAAAGCTATCCCCTATAGCATATTTGAGGGGCTCATAGCTAAGTGTTAGCAGCGTTCATCGATAACTCGCAAGTTTAAGCAAGCTTGCCGCGGTAGGTCCGCAGATGGGTGACCATTTTCTAAAAACACAGGAAAAACCCACCGTGCCTCGGCAAGCACGTAAAGCAGTTGGTCCTGTGCCTGATGTCTGTCCAGTCGTGGCGGATTGCCGTCCCATGAGAGTAAAGAAATAGTGAATGCATCAGTGTTTGCGCACTAATAATATCATCATCTCAACCCATAAACGTCCCACTGCTGGACACGGGTCTCCTCTGTTAATTTAGAGGGATATTAACCTTCTATACCACGCTTTTGTTTCGAGTTTTCCCTCTCTTGCAGGGGATATTGTCGGCTATTCTTATATCAATCAACAATCAACGCACAAAGTAAATCACTAATACTAATGGCAACCGTTTTACCAGAATATTTCAGTTACTAACCTGTTTTCATGTATTATTTGCACGTATTTATTATTATGTAAATCTCTTTATCTCTGAATACATATTTATGTTATCTCAGAAAACCCATACGTAATGCAATTGACTACATGGCAGTGGCTTAAGTGGTTACCTCGCCATTTAATACTGCGCGGAGTGTTGTGTTCGATCCCCACACATGACAAAAAATTGTAAATTTGTGGTTATCCCGAGTCTGAGCCTGAGTGCTCAAGATTGGCCATTGTGGAGACATATAAGGGAGGCCAACGTTCAGCAGTGGACATTATCAGGCTGAGATGATGATGATGATGATGAGTACTTTTTGTCTATAACTGTATGTTTGTTAAGTCCCCGTGACATACGGCTTGCACTCCCTAGTGCAAAAGTTGTCTTTTACTTACTAACTAGCACGCAAGAGGTGTGAGTTTTATTCCAGGTCGCAGTACCAATGTGAATTTCACTTTGTCTAATTAATATGTACTAATCAAATGATTTACTTTCTGGTAACGATGAAGGCAAAGCATCGTGAGGAAACTCTTAAGTTGTTTTAGGGAAATTCTAAAGATATATCTGATTTACCAACCCGCATTAAGCCAGCCTGTGAATTAATGCTTAAACCCTCTCTCTTGATAGAGAAGACGAGACCCATGCCCAGCAGTGGAACAAATTTATAAAGGTTGCTAATATTATCAATAACGAAACATCATTTACGTAACTTAAGAACGTGATATAACACAGCGTCATATCTAAGGAAGGAAATTTTCAGTGGGATTTTCTAATACACTATGTCAACATTTACTTTTAGCTTTAAGACTAAACTGACAGTAACGTGACCTGATATTGATATATCATACTATGCAAAATTTAAGAGTTCAGATTGTACTGTACCGAGACTCAAATGCACCAATCTAAAAAACACAGACTCTGGCAAGTGGCTCCATTCCTTGTCTAATAAATGTGGATTATGAAGCACTTCATATTGAAAGAATATCAACCATTGTAACAGTGGCGAAAGATAGTCAGCAATAAACAAGATGGAAAGTTTCATAATCCCATCATTATTTTATACAACGACAACAAATAAATCTACTGTAATTCTACATAATTACTTACAAACAACTGATATAAATTTAGCTCACTATCTTTGCAACTAATATAATTAAACAAAATAAAAGGCACGTCTAGAATACATCCAATCAGTATAGCCCAGTTCATCGTAGAAAACACATCAAGAAATCAAAACATTTACAAAAATGACTGTAGAAAAGGTCACGAAAAATATTGAAAACAAACTTGACAAAGCAAAAGATGAAGTAGAATATGACGATCTGTTGTCATCGGCTGGTGAACTGGGCCGCTACCAATGGACTCTCTTTTTTTCTACATTTCCTTTTTACGCTTTTGGTGTATTTGTATACTTCTCTCAAATGTTCATGACAGAGGTATCGCCTAACCACTGGTGCAAGATACCTGAGTTGGAAAACCTGACTGATATTCATCGCAGAGATCTCGGTGTACCTAAAGATGAAAACTCGAGGTTTGGATACTCACATTGTTTGATGTACGAGGCAAATTGGACTGAGGTGTTAGCTACGGGCCAGACACCTAACCGAACATGGAATACAGTATCATGTCAATATGGATGGGAATTTAATAAGTCTGAAATACCATACCCAACCATAGGCAGTGATTTTGAATGGGTCTGTGAAAAAAATAGTTATCAAGCGTCTGCTCAATCAATATTTTTCATTGGATCTATGGTTGGAGGGTTCTTATTTGGATGGATTTCTGATCGCTTTGGGAGGATACCAGCTGTCATCAGTAGCTGTCTTATTGGCTGTGTTGGTGGCTTCACAAGTACATTCGCACGCAATTTTATAGAGTTTACAGCGGCAAGATTTGTGATGGGAATGTCATACGACACATGTATGATCATGGCATATCTTCTCGTATTGGAATATATTGCTCCAAGATATAGAACTGTGATAGCAAATATGTCTTTTGCTATATTCTACTCTCTTTTTGTGACTATACTTCCGTGGATCGCTCTAGCTTGCGGTCATTGGAAAACTATCTCTTTAGCAACTAGTATACCTTTTGCTCTAGCAATATTAACAAAATTCATAATACCAGAAAGTCCAAGATGGCTTTTATCTAGAGGGCGAGTAGATGAGGCTATCGCACAAGTACAAGTTATAGGTCGAATCAATAAAAAGGAAGTACCAGAGAAAATAATAGAGCAATTTAAGTCATCTTTGGCTAACACTAAAAAAGAACATAATCAAAGTTTGTTAGAAATTTTCAGAAGACCTCTCGTTAGAAACATGTTTATCCTTATCTGTGTTGAGTACATGTGCTGCACCATAGTGTTTGATGGACTAGTGCGAAGTATTGGACAGTTGGACTTCGACTTTTTCATATCTTTCTCTGTGATATCATTTACTGAGTTCCCCTCAGTGATATTAGTAGCATTCATAATGGACTATACCGGGAGAAGATGGCTATGTATAGTCTTCATGGGAATAAGTTGCATATTCTGTTTGTTAACTGTATTTGCCAGTGGAGTACATACTGTAATATTTGCTGTCATAGCAAGATTTGCGGTAAATATGGGATTCAGTGCCACTATGCAATGGGCTCCAGAAATCCTGCCAACATCAGTAAGAGGATCAGGTGTAGCCATAGTACATATTTGTGGATATGTAGCATCGTTCCTGTCACCATATATTGTGTATTTGAAGGAGTATATTTACTGGCTTCCTTTAGTAGTAGTGGGTGCTACTGCCGCACTTGGTATGTGCATTGCTTTTGTGCTGCCAGAGACAGCAATAAAAGGTATGCCACATACTTTTGAAGAAGCAGAAGAATTGACAAAGAATCAGCGATTATGGACATTGCCGATTTTAGAATCCAGAAAAAAGAGGAAGCGGCAAGAGGGACAAGACAACTATACTTTTGAACTTGATGCATAATTTACTTTGATGAAAAGGTTAATATATGCCGTAATCTTACCGAGATAGTGATGACATTTGCTGAAAGTCAATAGCACGAAGTAAACATCAAAACTATTTGTATATTGCAATCTCATGATCTAATATTGCGATAAAAATCTGAGAAACAATATAAATAATAGGCGAATACTCGAGACCTGATTCGTTTCATTTCAATATATTACACAACCATAATCCGATGATTCAATATTCCATTGATACAAGTTCAAATAGAATGTGAAAAAGTACCGTTCGAAGCAAAAGTTTCGCAAACAATTTTGTTCCCAATTTTATTTATTACGAATCGACAATATTAATATGAGTCTCATAGTTATAATACTTATCGTTAGCGAGGACGTAACTTCCATCTACACTAGACCAGCTATTCTTATCTTATCATGCCTTGCCTCCATATTTTGCACAATATTTTAATCTATTTTCATTATACATACATTACTAGTTTTAAATAATAATATTATCAACTATTGCTGTAATAGAACTCAATGTCACTCGCGCGTTGCCGACCCTTTTAAACTTTATAACTCCTTTCTTGAAGAACCCTATCCTATAGTCTTTTGGAAAAACTTTGGCAGGAAGCTCATTCCACAACCTAATCGTACATGGTAACAAATTCCTCTGGAATCTTACGATACGGTTTGAGATGATAGGATGTAAGGACGAACTCCTTATCGGTGGCGAGAGGTGCGTTGATAAAAAAATAATGCTATTTACGTGTATTTTTGTTTACTCCGTGTAAAGTTAATAGTAATAGTAGAGAATTAATGAACAATAGATACCACCAAGACCAGGCATTATTTATTATTATAATGATAATATTAATCACATGAAGAGGCGTTGAGGCAAAATGCACTAATTAAAAATTGATGATGACATCTAAAGATTTTTTTTTATTTTAATTAATAGAACCGTATAACCCTCAGAATCTCTTAGACAAAGGGGTTATAAATAAATTTGAAGTGCGTTCTCAAGTCGCCCGAGGCTATAAGAGAAGGGTCATCAAAGAAAAAAGACAAGCCTTTTGAAAATAGTACAATAACAATATAACTTTAGCGAGAATTATATTTAATTACTTTATGAAGTTTTGGTTATAAGCACTACGAATTATACGAATAAGAAGTATTATTATTAAGCTTAAAACATTTTTAGATAGCAGGTGTTGCTGGCATAATTATGAGAATTGTGAAAGATACATAACAAAAGAATAAGAAACTACCAACTTGAGGTTTTTTTTATACTACTTAGGTGGCAAACAAGCATATGGCCAGCCTGATGTTAAGCAGTTACCGTAGCCTATGGACGCTTGCAATACTAGAAGTATCACTTGCGTGTTGCCAACCCATTTTTTTACACCAGGGCTTTATGATGGCACTATCCCTGGGATAGGAATACGTTTCTATCAAAACGCATCCTTAAATGAGCGCTGAAGACTTGTACTCACACACAGGAATACAACTACACCACTGTGTGTAGTTATTTGGCTGTGGTCTTCTGTAAGGTGGAGGTCCTTCCCCAGTCGGGCTTGCTCGCTAGTACGGTGCCTCTCTTAAAAGTGTTTTTTTGGGGTTTTTTTTATTTAAAATGTCGTACTTCGATCGATCAATCTAACTTGTAGTCCAATATTGATAAAATAAGGTTATGTTAGGTAAAAGTGAAAACTTGTAATTAGCTTTATAACACTTATAAATATTATAGTTGTATCAAAAAAACTTGCACGAAAGAGGTGCGAGTTCGATTCCGAGTGGCGGTACCAATGTGAATTTCACTTTGTGGAGTTTATAATTACCAGCATGTACTAATCAAATGATTCACCGTCTGCTAACGGTGAAGAAAAACATCGTAGGTCTTAAAAGAAATTCTAAAGACATGTCTGATTCACCATCGCGTATTTGGCCAGCGTGTGGTCATTAAGGCCTACACTCTTTCTCTCTCTCTTAATAGAGGAGAGGAGACCCGTCCCGTTATTATTATATCAGTATAATTATCGTTACGTGTTCTGCTTATGACTTGTGCCAATCCCAACTGATATTCGTTTCTGCCTTTTGATTGCACTCGTCCCCCAGGAGTTGATAAGTTTTAATGTATCCAGGTATTAATGCGACACACCCAGCGATATGATGCAGTGAAGTTATTGTATTTTTAATGTTAGCATTGATTATAGAGGTATATAGGATAACTTTTGAACACAGTGGGTTAAAAACAGAACATAGCAACATGTCTTTCTAAATCAGTTAATTTAGTCCCATTTTGACAGGCTTGTTAGTCTAGTGGTTAGTGACTTTGACTGCTACGCCGGAGGTCGTGGGTTCGATTCCCACCGAGAAAAAATCTTTGTGTGATGAGCACGAATGTTTGTTCTGTGTCTGGGTGTAATTTATCTATAATATGTATGTTTTTAGAAATATATAAGTATGTTTATCAGTTGTCTGGTTATCATAGTACAGGCTCTGCCTAGTTTGGGATCAGATAGCGATGTGTGAGTTGTCCCGAAAATATTATTATTATTGAAAAGAAGACGCGCGAAGAATAAGTGCGTCCTCTTTTTAATAATAATAACCAGATCAGTTAGAGACATATCGTTAGGCACCGCACCTAGTCAGTGAATTGGCCGTAGTAAAAAATGCTGGCATTTGTTGTTATGACGTTTATAAGTACATATCATGCCATTGATCTAAACCACAGAATACTTAATAGTACAGGTACAGAAGGTTCACTTCTCTAAATCATTTAAACAAATATCAACTTTGCTCGCACACAATAGAGCGCAATTCAGCTGCCCAGAACAAAACTTACCTACTCGTTTATTTACCTACAAATTGGCTCCCTTTGTATTGCGTATTTCTGGACATTATGGTTGTCACTTAGAGATCAATTTTGATCTGAAGTACCTGTTAGGTTTAGGTAGGTACTTACTATACTTTTGTAAACGAGTGACTTTTTAAATAAATCTGGACATGTGGGGACATATTCAATGTAGGTACTAAGTAATTAAATTATAAGAACGAGCAGTGTGTGTCCACATCACAGGACTGGTCAAACCACTAAAGAACAAATTATAATAATGGGTACTAGCTGTTGCCCGCGGCTCCGCCCATGATTATGTTTTTGATTAAATTAATAATAGGTATTAGAGTTTGTCATTGGTTTGTTTGGAGCCATTTGTCCAGTTGAAATTTAAAACTATTGAGTGATAGGCGGTTATAATATATTTTCCCAATTAAATAAGTACCTACTTAATTGGTTGGACAAATAAATAATACGACTCTACAAAAACTGTGCTGTACCTATAGTCTACATATCAAAATCTTGCTACAAATAGGTACCTACCAATTATGTTTTTCTAAATGATAACGTGTTTCTTTACTTTGCAATATCCTTTGGAATATTGAAAAACGAGAGGTTAGGATCCTTATCACTATTTAAGCAGCCGAATACTGTGGAATATTTTTATGCCTTTATTTTCTTTAAAATATTTAAAAGCGAAAACGAATCGGTGACGAATTACGGCTTCGTGTGCGTTTCGTAGGTAAACTTACGTCGAACCGACGACGCGACCGGCGCGCGACACTCGACTAAATAATACCCCTGGAAATGTTGCGGCCGGGTACTTGTAGATTCATACCTAAACAGCGGAGTGAACCAGTCCTGTCTAAACAAATAAATGAGTTTGACTTTGACATGACCAAACTGGACACGATGCCAGACTCCGATTTAATTCTGAGCATTTAACTATGCAAAAGCCCAATACTATTCGAACAAAGGATGGATCCAGAGATTCTACACACCAGAAGTATCCACAATGATCAAGTTTAAAATAAATATATTGACAACACATAAGTAATTGCACCTATTATGTATGGCTTACACTCGTACCCTTTCCGCTCTCATGACAGAAGAAAGGTACCCAGCAGACCTTGTTTATATACTTGATTATCCCGACTGACTAACTGATTCATGAACGCAGATCTTAACTCGATAGAGCTACAATTTTAAAATGTTCATAAAAGTTCTTAAATGACATAAGTGAGCACTAGGGAGAGAACTTTCTTGACATTCAATCTCAAAATGGCAAAAAAATGTTTTTATTCCCGAACAAAACCAGGGCATGTTGCTAGTATACAAACATTAAATTCAAACCCCGGACAATGACAATGACCGCTGTCTTATTTATGTAGGAGCAAACTATCTTAGAGTAGATAAAATTAAGTTAGACAGGAAAATTTATTATAGCCGTAACCCTGTTGCTCATCTGACCGATATAATCTGTTTGGCAGAACCGTGAAGTCCCAAAGTAAAGTAAAACTTTTATAGTAGTTTCGTAGATGAAACAAACTTCTCTATGAACGCTCCTATTCTTTTGTGGTAAATAAAATGATACATTTACAAATATTTACTTATTTGTAAATGTATCATTTTATTCACCTTTTATTTTAAATCTCATCAAGATTTAAGAGAGGTAGGGCAACATATAGCAAGTCTGACTGGAGAAGGACCACCACCATCGTACAGAAGACCACAGCAAAATAATCATTTAGGAATAAGTTTTAAAAAAAACGCTTTCCTATCCCATGTATAAAAAAGTGGATTGGCAACACGCAACTGATAATTTTGGTATTGCAAGCGTCAAATACTTGCTGCGCTCCAATCGTGTCATATTAAAAAAGAATATAAGTAATAACTGAGCTTGCGTACACACTAAATCATTATAGTGTCTGGTGTATGTCATATTTTGAAAATTCCAAATCCTTCTACCGATATGATGTCTAGACGTTCTAAAGATAACTTTAATCTTATTGATCCATTCTGTCGGAGACACAATGTGTAGGTACAGGTAGGATTTGCTGCATTTGCATATTATATTATTATACTAGCGACGTGCCCTGGCTTCGCACGGTTAAAACACTCATTTTTTATGTTTTTTTTTATACTACCAAGGTGACAAACAAGCATACGGCCCGCCTGATGGCAAGCAGTTACCGTAGCCTATGGACGTTTGCAACACCAGGGGTGTTATATATGTTAGGCGTTGATTTTAAAAGGGTTAACATTAGTAACCTTTGTTGTTATTCTTCTTCCATACATCTTCCATTCAACCGTACTTGCTTATTTTAAACCCTGATGGGTGAAGTTTAAGGAAGCTTTGTGCAAAATTTCAAGTCTGTAGCCAAAGCGGTTTAGGCTCTGCGTTGATAAATCAATCAGCCAGTCTTAGATTATTATCTAAGTCTCTTTACACAATACGACTTTTTGCATCGATTTAGTCGCGATGCAAATGTGATACAGGCACGAGCTATCTACGTTACACTGTAACGTAAAAAAGAAACTGTATAACTTTTAATAGTTTTATTTGTTATAAATTACAGAAATTGAAATAGAACACGGCGTGGGTTGCGTTTGGCACAAGGTTCGTTGAAGGGCCCGCTTTTGATAACAATACTTATATTGTATTTCGCTGGTCGAAAGAATGGGGCAGAACTCCGCGTCGTCTGTTCCTTTTATACGGCCCGAACGAGCGGGCAAGTGGAAGCGAACGCGATGGAGTAGACGGTCACACATAATACACTGCGGCTTTTTGCATCGATAAAAACACGATGCAAATGCCCTAAAATTGCATAGCCTGTTGGTCTAGTGGTTAGTGACTGTTATTGTTAAGTCGGAGGTCATGGCTTCGATTCTCATCAGTCACATCATTGTTTTTGTGATATCCACAATTATTTGTTTTGTGTCTGAATAGAATATAATCATTTATTTGCAATGAATGTAGGTATGTTTTACAATATGGTGTAATTTATCTTAACAAATATATATAAGCATGTTTACTAGTTGTCTGATTGCTATAGTAAAGGTGTGTAAGTTATTCGAAGATATTAATTGAGATACGCGGGTTTTAAATACACGCGTACTTATCGATGCGAAAAAAAAAAAAGAAAAAAAAAAACCGACTTCAAAAACCTAAAAAAACTGAATACAGATTTCAGTCTGTACGAGGTTCATCCTGTCAGCTAATATTAAGCTTGGCACCGACTTCAATCTTTATTCAGTTATTTTTAGGTTTTTGAAGTCGGTTTCATTTTTTAAAAAAAATATACCTATATTTTTTTATTTTTAGTGATAAAATAAAAGTAAAAAATATATGAAAAACATTGTTAATACCTATAACATTTGAGGGTTGCCCTCGATTGCCCTGGGATTCCATCATAAGATCCTGACTTGGTGTCAATGAGACCACCTCTAGAGTATACTCTTTCAAATAAAAAAAAAAGAGAATCGGTCCACAAATATACATATGTATATCGGTGAACATACATTTAAAAAAACATACAGTCCAAGTCAAACTCATTTATTCATTTAAATCAAATACATGATACTCTTGAACGTCATAAAAACAAATGCCAGCATACTTTTTTCCTACGGCCAATTCGCTGACTATAGTAGGGCCTCGAGAAGAATTGGCAAGAAACTCGGGTCACTCTTTTTAATCGCCAGAATATAACATTTACAATTTGGTATAGGTTACAATATTAGTGGTAACGAAAAGGAACGGAAACCAATATACCGAACATAGAACCTCCTCTTTTATTGAAGTCGTTTAAAAAACTCGTAGTGTGTACCCGCTCTTATATTTAACTTATGCTGATGTCAAACAGTCAACGTCAGAGGTAACAGAGTTCTCTTCGTACAAACGGGCGCGCAGGCGGTGGCGGGAGTTAATTATTGTATTAATCTTCGTCAAATTATACGATAACATGATTATTATGTTGCTATGCTGATGTCAAACAGTCAACGTCAGAGGTAACAGAGTTGTCTTTGTACAAACGAGCGCGCAGGCGGTGGCGGGAGTTAATTATTGTATTAATCTTCGTCAAATTATACGATAGCACGATATGTTGCCTTTGACGGTGATTCTATTTGTTAATTATCTGTCAGTCTTGTGTATGATTATGTAGTAGCTAAGCTCAACACAATTATATGACGGTGCCTATTAATAAACTCTTTATTATATTATTTAATGTGTGACAGAATGTGACTAAGATGTTTTGAAATTAAAGGTTGGATCTTATTGATTTTTGAGTGATTTATGAAATTTATTCTCATTTCTAATTTTATGTATAATTAGCTGTTGCCCGCGGCTCCGCCCTCGTGGATGTCGGTTATTGCTGTAAAAAGCTGTGTTATTCCAGACCATAATCTATCTCTGTGCCAAATTTCATCCAGAGCCGTTCAGTAGTTTTTACGTGAAAGAGTAATAAACATCCATCCATCCATCCATACTCACAAACTTTCACATTTATAATATTACTAGCTTTTACCCGCGACTTCGTCCGCATAAGTTTTTTTGTTTTCTCCCGGCTGTAAGTCCCCCTGCAACAATGTCCCACTATCGTGTTCCAGTCCTCAACTTCACATCAAAATTTGTTCAAAAGCAACCTAAGCTACATAATGGATAGCTCCGAATGTTTCCTTAGTAAATATAAAAAGTAAATAATGTAAATCGGTTTAAAATACTACTAACTACCTACCTGCCAACCCCCGATGTTAGACAGTGTGACATCCGCAACATCGTCTGCGTAGGAAGTACTAACTTAATTTAATTAGTATAATAATGTAGGAAGCTAAAAATAAGAGGCCTTATTACTGTAGTACATTTTTGTAAACTATGTTCTTTGTTTTTCCCTCTCTGGCCAACACATGGAGATTCTGTGGACTTGAAACACGTGAGCAAGCCACGTATAATTGTCCGTGAGAAAAACAACTCTTTTCTAAATTAATGCCGGCTACTTTTAATGTTTGCCCCTGAGCTTTATTTATCGTCATAGCGAATGCGATTTTCAGCGAAAACTGTAATCTCTTAAACTGGAATGGCAAATCTGTCGGAATTATGGGTATACGGGGGATTAAAACGTTCTCTCCTTTTGCCATTCCAGTCATAATGATTGCTTTTACAATATTGCGACCGAGGTGTGTTACTTGCAACCGTGTGCCATTACACAGTCTTGGTGCATCTAAATTCCGCATCAAAAGGACAGGAACGCCTACTTTCAGCCTCAGTTTGTGTGAAGGTACTCCCGACAGTTCTAAAGAATTAAGACATTCTACAGGGTATGATGTTACTTGTTCAGTATCCATTAAAGTGTCTACAGAGAGAAACTCAACAATATCACCTTCCACGCGTGACATAATTTGCTCGTTTATCTGTCCCACCATTTCATTCGTCGGCGCTCAAAATGCTCTTTCACATAACCATTCTCTATTCCTCATATTAGTTAGCAGTTCGCTATAGACGAAGTTATTTAGATCATCTGGATTATGCACAACATTGCAGAATTCACGATCCAATGTAATCATGCCATTACCATCCTTTGCCATACGATCTTCTCCAATTTTAAGAAGAGCAGCAGCATATTGTCCAGATTGTACATCATTGTGTAGTTGCACTCTCATATTTGTAGACAGACTAAACGTTTTTACGTGCACCCATAACGTTGACGCTTTTAAACACGCATTTATTTCATCTGCAGGGGTGCCTTTAGTGATAACCGGCAAAGTCTGTCTAAAATCGCCCGCTAAAAGTACCACCATCCCCCCCATGATATTTGGATTACTCTTGATGTCTTTCAAAGTCCGATCTAGAGCTTCAATTGCTCTTTTATGGGACATAGTACACTCATCCCAAACTAATAATTTACATTGCTGCAACATACGTCTACGCTCGCTGTTTTTACTTATATTACAGACTGGCATTTCTTCATGGGCTAAGTTTAATGGCAGTTTAAGCACCGAATGTGCCATTCGACCACCATTGAGTAGAGTGGTGGCTATTCCGGAAGAGGCAACTGCTACAGCAATTCTTTATCTTTTCGGATTTGCGCTAAAAGCAAGTTTAAAAGAAAGGTTTTTCCCGTGCCTCCGGGAGCATCCAACAATTTCTGTGGTGTAGGTAATTAGATTTTATCTGTATGTAATGTAACAGTCAGTTGAATAAAAAATCGTATACAAATCAGATCAATAGTTTTGGCGTAATGTGATTCTAGACAGAGTTTTAATGTTGTAGGTAGCTGTGTATAGGTTCCTGTGGGAATGAGATATTTTCCCGAAGTAAAAAGTAGTCTGAATTTTGGTACCTTCCTACCCTATAAGTTAAGTAGTGTGATAGAATGTCGCCGTCGAAGTTCCGATCCAAGTAAAACTGTTAAATAAAGACAGTTGCATCAAAATTTTATCATAAATTCCCTAAATTATGGCGCCTACCGACCCTCTAAGTTAGAAAAGTGATCAAATACTAACTTGAAGTCTTAGTAACACTCAGTTAAAAAAAAAACATCAAAATCATTTCAGTAGCTATGGCGACATGCGCTTCTTGACACGATCACGCTAGATTTCCGCGGGAATGAGGTATTTTCCCGCCGTAAAAAGTAGCCTGTGTCCGTGCCTAGGATCCTATCTTTATATTAACCAAGTCTTATAAAAATCCGATCAGACGTTAAGGCGTGAATGAGGTAAACTTTTAAAACAAACGATTAAAAATCACTAACTTAATTAGTTTTCTGCCTACTGCCTACGCCTTAAGTACGATGACGTGATCATTTTGATCTTATATCCTTTTCTAGGTTACTATCTATCACCTAACTAAATTTCATCAAAATCCGTTCAGCCGTTTAGGCATGATAGAGCAAAACTCCCAGCAAAAACCATAAAAAAATCACTAACTCAATTCAATTTTCTGCCTACTGCCTACGCCTTACGTACGATGACGTGATCATTTTGATCTTATATCCGTTTTTAGGTAACCATCTATTACCTTACTAAATTTCATCAAAATCTGTTCAGCCGTTTAGACGTGAAAGAGCAAAAGTCCCAACAAAAACGACTAAAAATCACTAACTCAATTTAGTTATCTGCCTACTGCCTACCCCCTAAGAACGATGGCGTGATTATTTATAGCCTATGACCATTTCTAGGTTATCATCTATCATCATACCAAATTTCATCAAAATCCGTTCAGCCGTTTAGGCGTGAAAGAGTAACAGACAGACAGACAGACAGAGTTACTTTCGCATTTATAATATTAGTATGGATAGGATAGGATATTAGTAAGGATTCAAATACAATGTTGATATTATTTATGAATAAATGACTATGACTAGGTATGACTAATTAAAAGTTAAAAGCAAGGTGTGTGTAATTGAAAGGTAAAGATAAAGGAGATTTATAAACTCAAATTAAATAAAAAAAATATCTAAAAAAGAAATGTAGGGGTGGACCACTCTTAACATTTAGGGGGATGAAAAATATATGTTGTCCGGTTCTCAGACCACCCAATATGCACGCAAAATTTCATGAGAATCGGTCGAGCCTTTTCGGAGGAGTTTAACTACAAACACCGCGACACGAGAATTTTGTATATAAGATGCGATATAATGCGTAACTTTGGATGAATAAATGGATGGATGTTTGTTACTCAATCACACCAAAACGGCTAAACAAATCTAGATAAAATTGGCACAAAGATAGAATTTGGAATAGGCTATTTTTAAATTACAATTTGGAATAGACTATTTTTTATCCCGAAAACAAAAACTCTTATCCCGTGTGATTTTGAAATTAGTAGCTTATTTTTTTAAAACGACTGTTCCAATTCATAAATTTATCCATAATCAGAGTTTGCGGTGTTTCAGAGGTTGCTTTAATTACATATTTGGTAAATTTGAATTTAATTGAAAATGTTATGATGTTTTGTATAGTATTATTATTATGGTTTATATTTATTTAGTCTGTATTTAATTATATTATTATTTGCTTGACTTATTAATTTCTATTTTTAATTTAATTCAATGTTGACATAATTTTAGATTACTGTTTACTTTATTTTACTAAAAATTAGCATAATTTTGACATATTTTAATAAAAAAATTATTCTGATTTGTTGAAAATGTAATTGATAGATCAGGCAATAATATAATATATTTTATTTAGTGACATAGTTCTAAGTTTTTGCACTAACAACACCATAGACACTGTCATTTTGTCTGAGAGTGAATTAATTGAATAGAATTGATAAATTAATTGAATAAATATATTTAAAATATTTCCCGAGTAAATAAGGTTTCAAACAATAAATCCACATTACGTACCATATGCGAATTGCGCCACAGACAGACATATCAATCTAACTTTTTACGTGTAGAGTTAAAAATAGAATGGTTCAATAACCCTTTCTGAAACATGGAGTTGTTGTTAAATATTCATATTGCTACGTATTTGTTCTCACGTTTCAGACTTATGAGTTACTACGTGATAGGACTAAGCTAGATACTATCGAGGTAAACTCAGATCGCTAACCTTTAAACACATTTTTTATTATTTATTTCGTTTATCTTCTTAAGTATTGTTAATGTGCTAAGATATTGACAATGGAACTACGTGGAATAGGGTGGAAACCTGCAGGGGTATTCCGTAAGAGCAAAAACCGAGCTATCGCGAAAACCGAGCAAAATCTGGCTGTCATGGCGAAAACCGAGCCTTTTTGACGTTTAGTCAATAGATTGTGCCGTCACGGAGCAAAAACAACTGTCAGTTTGCGATCACAACTGTCAGTTTGCCATCACTGTTTCTTAGAGAATCAGCCGGCTGGTGATAGAAATAAAAGAATTATTATTATTAAGTATTACATTCTAAGGTTCTTTGAAAAAGTTAGCTCTGCGTAGAACCACACGCGTCTCATAACCACACCTTATTTTTATATACCACTTGGGTGGCAAACAAGCATATGGTTCACCTGATGCTAAGCAGTTACCGTAGCTTAAGGACACTTGCAATACCAGACGTATCACTTGCGTGTAGCCAACCTATTGTTTTACACCAAGGCTTTAAGATGAGAGTATCCCTCTATGGAATACGTTTATTTTAAAACGCATCGTTCATAGGCTACGATAATTGCTTAGCATCAGTCGGGCTGTATCCTTGTTAGCGTCCTTGATAATATAAAAGAAAGCATAATCTGAGATTACTACAAATTATCACTAGATACGTTTAACGGTAGGGAACAAAACACTATCTCCAAACATACAAATAAAGCTATCACACTCACACCTAAGAAAAACAAAAAAAGCAAAACAGAGATAATAGATATTAGGAAACAGCAGATAAGCTTGAGATAAACTACAGATCGCATTACACAAAGCTTGTTTAACCTACAACTAAATACATAATGTACTATTGTGTTTGGTGAAAACATTCGCCTTTGTTCATGTTTACACATTTCAAAGATAAACGTGTGGCTGGCCTTTGTTTTCCTGTATCTCCCATGGGCACATTGTTTTACCTTTTTATTTTTGACCGGCTACGAAAAAGGAGGAGGTTCTTAATAATCACTTATTTCAATTAAAAAGACCATACTTCTAATCCTTACTAATCCTTATCCTTACTAATATTATAAATGTGAAAGTTTGTAAGAATGGATGGATGGATGGATGTTTGTTACCCTTTCACGTAAAAAACTACGGAATGGATCTGGATGAAATTTGGCACAGAGATAGATTATGGTCTGGAATAACACATAGACTTTTTACAGCGATAACTGACATCCACGCGGGCAGAGCCGCGGGCAACAGCGAGTATAAAATAAATTATAAATTTTGAACATTTATACTGAAAAATAATAAAGATTGCTAAATATCCAATACTATAATAATAATATGAAAAAATGGAGCTGTTATAAAAAGGGTAAATAAAAAAAAACTTTATTTTTATTTAGCTCTATTTATTTTTCATTGGTATTGGAAATTGGTGTCTGGAGATACACTTAGGAACCCCTTAAAATCAAAAAGGAATTAATATTGATTGATAATAAAATTATTAGACCACACTTCACTAAGTATGGAATATTAACATTGACTTCATTATGTATCTTGGAAGTGTGTTTATTTGTCAGAGGGCATATTATGTACTTGTTTTCTTTAAATAAAGACCAATATTCTCAGCCTCGAAATTTGCGCAACAGGAATAAACTCACAATACCGAGCTCAAAGTTAACAATAGTCCATTCTGGCCCGCACATAATGTCAGTAAAAATCTATAATAAGATTCCGGAGGAAATAAAGAATGATACATATAGCTATAATATATTTAAAAATAAATTAAGTCAACATCTCTTGCAAAAATGTTACTATAATCTGCGAGAGTTTTTCGGTGCATAAATGTAGATGATAGCATATAAGTTTATTATGTAATAACATTTGAATTTGAATAAAAAGTATTGATATCGGATTGTATAAAGATTAAAAATAAAATAAAAGTATGTAGGTATTTATATAAATGTATGTATGTGTAAACAAATATTGATGTATAATTAATTGAAAATTCAAAATCTTAATCTTAATTGTTTAATAGTATGTAACTGTAGATTTAATTATTATAATAGAGACTGCTGCAGTGCCCTGACAGGGTTTCATGTTGAACCAATAAATATGATATGTGATAACTTTGTACACATGAATGCAATAAAGTATTTGAATTTGAATTTATTATTAGTAGGTTTGTGACAAACCAAACACAAAAGGGCACCAATACTACTTACCTACTATGAAAAATAAACCAAATTTGGAAAAAAGGGAAAATTTAATTATATAATTGAATTATTATTCTTATTCGTATTCTACCTTATTAAACCTTGGCACCGAATTCAACCTGAAATTCAGTTATAGGTATTTTTAAGTCAGTTTTATTTTGTTAAAATGTTCGCTTTTGTTCATGTTCACATTTCACAGATAAACGAGAATATGTTGTATCCCAGTATCTCTCCCATGGGCTTATTGTGTTACCTTTATATTCTGTGTTATCATGTTGAATAAAAATGGTTGTTTAAAAATTTTCGTATCGCTCCCGTGGGTGATAATGTTTCTTTCTCAATAATCAAGTTTGAGAGTTTAGAAAATGTTCAACAAAATAAGGTGAATAGAATATTTTAAAAGTCGGATAAATGGATCAATTTTAGAAGAATTAAGAATCCATCCATTCATCTCAACCCATAAACGTCCCACTGCTGGGCACGGGTCTCCTCCATACATTTGGAGGGATATTAGCCTACTACACCACGCTGACCAGACGGGTTGGTATAGGGTTTTGTTTAAAGTTTTCCCTCTCTTGCAGTGGATATTCTCTGCCTGATTTACTCCCTTAGTCGACTCGAGTTAAAAATACTAAAATAATAATATGACTGCACTATATTGATTCAGTAAGTGGTTAACACGCTATCAACCATTGCGCAGCGTATTGTTGGTTTGATGATCTGCAATAGGAAAAAAAAATGGCATTTGGCATTTGTTTTTCATGTATTTGAAAAATGAGTTCGACTTTGATTCTTACACTGGGCAAAAATATAAAGCAATAGAAAAAAAAGTGGGCTGTATAAAAAAGTTTGAGACGTTCATCAGACGTGTGTACTGTCCTGCAGGACTTTGGCAATCACACAACTAGTAAACATTCTTATATATATTTAGCCAGAGTTACTAACCATCAGACCTAAGAAACTCATTCCCCCCTTCTCATCCTCAACCCATAAACGTCCCACTGATAGGCATTCGGTTAGTAGTACATTATTACTATCCTAGCGCTGACATGAAAATGAGACTATCACCCATATAATTATGTTTATGTAGGCGATTGTCTATGGCCACTTACAATTCTGCCATTATTCCCAAAATGATAGCAAAATCAATTAAGTTCACCCTGTCTATACTATCTATCTATATGTTATATCACAGATTTATTGCACCGATCCCCTAACCAAAGCCTCGTTTATAGACATTTTGTGTAGCTGAATGCGATCTGATTGGTCAGCTAGTGCCCTTATGTGGACACAGTATTTTATTACGGGCTTTGTTTAACAGGCAAGCGGTCGTATAATGTTTATTCGATTTTGGAGGACTACTCATTCATGTGGGGGTAGAGGTATTTTAGTTACTTGAAAATTTTAAAGAAATTATAATCCTACGCAAGCTGCCAAGGTCTTTTTTTATACCCCTGCCGGTGAAGCCCGGCAACGGTAAAGGAAAACATCGTGAGGAAACCCACATGTTTTAGAAAAATTCAAAAGACAAGTCTGATTCACCAACCCGCATTAGGCCAGCGTGTGTGAATTAAGGCCTAAACCCTCTCTCTCTCTTGATAGAGGAGAAGAGGCCCGTGCCCAGCAGTGGGACATATATGGGTTGCTATTATTATTAAGCATACGGCCTGGTGGTAAGCAGTTAATATAGCTTATGCTGAAATACCAGAGGTATCACTTGCGTGTTGCCGATTCAGAAAATTGTAACTCTGACTGCACTGGAAGCCCATAGTTACACATAATAACATTAATAACACAACTACACTACTGTCTAACTATGTCCAGCAGTGGATATCTTTTGTGTGAGATGATAATGATCACTGTATGTAGACGTGTGTAGGTTGTAAATCGTTAGATTAGCAGTCGGTTACTTTCAAGAGAGGGCACCATACTAGCGAACAAGCCCGACTGGGGAAGGACCTCCACCTTACAGAAGACCACAGCCAAATAACTACACATAGTGTAGTTGTGTTCCTGTGTGTGAGTACAGGTCTCCAGCGCTCATTTACGGATGCGTTTTGAAAGAAACGTATTCCTATCCCAGGGATACTCTTATCATAAAGCCCTGGTGTAAAACAATGGGTTGGCAACATGCAAGTGATACCTCTGGTATTGCAAGCGTCCATAGGCTACGGTAACTACTGAATATCAGGTGGACCGTATGCTTGTTTGCCACCCAAGTAGTATAAAACAAAAACTTTCCCATTCTGCTTCAAAAATACATTATCATGTCGACAAACGAACGAAATAATAAAAAAAAACAAAAAAACACAGTGAATGGTTTAATAGCCAAAAGCCTCGACCAACACCTGAAGAGGCTCGCGTTTGGTGGATGGATCAAGGGTCTGATGCAGAAGGCAGTGCTCCTCGACACGGCACGTATAGTGAGGAGGTTCCTGTTTCTGGAGCCCTAACCGCCGGTAGCTTGGACTTTGTTCCCGATACCGGTGGCGACCTATTTTTTATATTTTTAAATATATAGGTTTTTTATTTGTGTTTTTATATATTTAAAAATGACAATAAAAAAATTAATAAAGGAAATAATAATAATATTTTCGGGACAACTCACACATTGCTATCTGATCCCAAACTAGGCAACGAACGAAATAAAACCTACATACCACTTGTACACTCCATTAGCCATACAATAACGAAACGTCTTTTGTGTAGAATGTAGTGACCAATCCCAATATTGCTTCAGTCCTCGAGGCAGACACTCTTACTCAATAAAGTGTGAGGCGGAACAATAGCTTGGCGACTGTATACTGGCTATAGTCCACACACACAAAGCGTTATAGGCAGTCTCTTTGAGGCATTCTGCTTTGAATCTATTCTGGTCTATCTTTATTTTGCTTGATGTTTCAATTAAAACTATGTTTAATCCATATTATAAATATATGTATATATATATACTAGCGGCCCGCCCCAACTTTGTCCGTGTTAAACTATTTGTAGCGCAACTTTCTTTTTTTTACATAAGAACCTTCTCCTGACAATAACAAACAGAACAAAAAAAGAATTACCGAAATCGGTCCAGCTGTTCACGCGTGATGCCGTGACAAACGGAAATAGGGATTATTTTTTATTTATAACATAAAAATCAATTGCTTTTCGTTAGTCTCGCTAAAACTCAAGAACGACTGGACTGATTTGGCTAACTTAGGTTTTGAATTATTTGTGGAAGTCTAGGGAAGGTTTAAAAGGTGAGTAAATATAAAAAAAATGCTTGGAATATAGTAAAAACAACTATTTCACTTTCTCTTAGAAACTATTCCTACCTGTCAAACATTTTATGTTCGTCCCATCGTTTAAAAATCAATTAAATTTAAAAGTGAAGTTTTATTTTTGATTCTGAGGCGGTACGAAAGTTTGCCAGCCCCTCTAGACAAGTGGCATTAACGGTAGTCGAATGGAAAAGTCAAAAAAGCAAATGTATGGGATCTGACGCAAGTCTACGATATAATGTCGTAAACTTACGCCAGATCCCATACATTTGCTTTTTTGACTTTTCGATTCGACTACCGTTTATGCCACTTGTCTAGAGGGGCTGGTCAGCTAGCAGACATTAAAAATATCTATTAATTGCGTTCCTCTTAAAAATCTTTTTTAAGATAACCATTGTACTTATATATTTCTGTGGGATTTGGTAACAGGGTACAATTAGATTAATCCTACAGATAAAAATATATTTCACACATTTGTGTGATAAGTTTTTTGGAAAACCAATGAATGAATTTTCATTCATTGGTTTTCCAAAAAACTTATCTTCATAAATATAGGCCCTGTACAGCCATCTCCGTTGTCGTGTATATCTACTAAGTCTAATAAGTTTTAAAATACAATCTACTTCTCATTGCCACTAAATAATAATTATTAGAAACGCTGCATATTATCATTAAATATTATTAAGATGACATAGATTTTTAACATAGGCTATTGATAATATTTTATTTTAATATGTGTAATTTGTGATTGTCCAATGTCCATACTAACATTAGATAATAAGAACATTGTTACTAACAAATTGGGCCCTGTTGCCATTAATAAATAATATTGAATTGAATTAAATATTATTTCATTTTACGTAAATCATAAAGCTTTTACATTATATACTAGGGGTCACCACATCAACTTTGGAATGTTTTCCCCGATTTTGCAACATATCTCACTACTGCTCAGCTCCTATTGATCATAGCGTGATGTTATATAGCCTAAAGCCTTCCTGGATAAATGCGCTATGCAACAGTCAATCATCAATTGTATGTTTTGAAGACCCCTGCGACACAGGGCTTGTTCCTTACCGCAAAAGTTATCTCTAAAAAAAGGAAATAAAAGTGGACTTTACGAGCATTTAAATAGAGTTGCGTTTACCTACCTAGTAATATAAGCTCTAAATCCGTCAAACGTAACATTAAATGTTTTGCCGCAGATCATTTAATTTCCTTTGTTATTGTGTAGTTCAGCAAATAATTATTCACACAGGGAATTATATTAAGTACTATTTGGTCATTTGCTTTTCATTATATCCTATGTAGATATATGTAAACTGGCTCGGTGGTTCAGTGGTCGAAGTTTGTGACTGTTAAATCGGGGACCCGGGTTCGATTCGCAGATCCAGCCACAAAAATATTTTGGGTTTGCTGAGCCCGTTGTTTGAAAAATGGCGGTGTTTATATCTCCTCTCGAAAAGCACGTAAAGCCGTTAGACTTACGTCTTATCTCTTTCCGTATCAGATTTCCATCCCATCGGACTATAAGGGAATAAAGAGCACTATAATATTTCCCGCGCAGATGACTAGTCTCCGTTGAGATTGGCCACCGTGCTATATTCAAATTCAAAATCAGTTATTAAAGAAAGAAAGAAAGCATTTATTCGAACATACACAGGATAACAGATGGTAGACATATAGATATATAACATATAGATCACACTGTGACACTTATGCAGGTCAATGAAAAATGCCAAATGAGATGTCAGTTAATTTGCGTACTGCCGGATTCGCTGACTGAACAGTCAGCGATAGAGCCCAAGGAAAGAACCGGCAAGAAACTCAGGCCACTCTTTTCAATCGCCAGATATGTGATTACAATTTTATTTGTGTTATAATTAGTGCAAAAAGTGATACAACCAAAAACACCATACAAACACAATAGGGTGAAAAACTGGTAGGATAGAAAAGATGACTGTCTTGTCTGTCGGTAGCGAGGCGCTTTGCTTAACATACCTACTCTAGCATTTTTGAAGCCAAAATTAAATTTAATGATATTCTATATAGTATGGTAATGTGTTAGCTTTGCTTTAATATAATAGTGAGTATAATGTAGGTAATAATGTAGTAAATATCTGGGAAAAAAAGGCTATGTAGGCTACACTAACTGCTTATCATCAGGCGAACAGTATGCTTGTTTGCCTCCTAAGTAGTATATAAAATAAAGTTCTTATTTAAGGCTTGATGATAAAGTATATATTCTGCATATTAAAAGACTCTATGCCACCGTTAAAAACCATTAAAGTGAACAGTAAACCGAGGATATTTTGATAAAATTGTTAAACTCGGCGCCTAACCTAAGCGTTCAAGCAGAACGCTCATCTATACTAATATTATAAAGCTGAAGAGTTTGTTTGTTTGGTTGAACGCGCTAATCTCAGAAAGTACTGGTTCGATTAGAAAAAATATTATTTTTTTGAATAGCGCATTAATCCAGGAAAGCTATAGGCTATATAACATCACGCTATGATCAATAGGAGCGGAGCAGTAGTGAGATATGTTGCAAAATCGGGGAAAATATTCCAAATTACCACGCGGACTAAGTCGCGGGCGACCCCTATTAGCATATAAATTTCCTCTACCTCATTAGCAAAACGCACAAAGTTGCTAACAGTACCGTAGAGCCGTAACATAAAAACTAACTCTTGAAGTTTGTTGGGTGATTTCAACTTGGTATAAAGTGGAATCTCACCTCGTTTATGTTATCCAATACAATCCACCTTCTCATACTTCAGGTACTTTAACATTTATATACGTTTTTATATTAACGTTCACTTTATTTTTGATATTTTTAGGGTTCCATACCGTAAAAGATTTTTATGCTATCTCTTCTCAGACAAATGGGTTTCTTCAGTATATATTCCATCATCGTTTGCAAATCTGAAAATCTGATACCATTTTTTTTTTAATACTACCAAAAAGGAAATCAGGCATACGGCCCGCCTGATGGAAAACAATTACCAAAGCCTATGGACGCTTGTAACACCGGGGTTTTACTCGCGCGCCTTCTTTCTTGAAGTACTCCATGCTATAATATCTCGGGTAAACCTCGTCAGGGGAGCTCATTCTACAAAGGATCACATACATCGTACTAGGTAGAAAATTCTTCTGAAACTGCACAGTGCGACACGATAGAAACCATGACCTACGGCAAAGGAGTTAGGGTCACTTACCACTAGACCAATAGGCCAGTCAAATTATCCATACTAATATTATAAATGCGAAAGTAACTCTGTCTGTCTGTCTGTCTGTCTGTCTGTTACTCTTTCACGCCTAAACGGCTGAACGGATTTTGATGAAATTTGGTATGGTGATAGATGATAACCTAGAAATGGTCATAGGCTATAAATAATCACGCCATCGTTCTTAGGGGGTAGGCAGTAGGCAGATAACTAAATTGAGTTAGTGATTTTTAGTCGTTTTTGTTGGGACTTTTGCTCTTTCACGTCTAAACGGCTGAACAGATTTTGATGAAATTTAGTAAAGTAATAGATGGTTACCTAAAAACGGATATAAGATCAAAATGATCACGTCATCGTACTTAAGGCGTAGGCAGTAGGCAGAAAACTGAATTGAGTTAGTGATTTTTTTATGGTTTTTGCTGGGAGTTTTGCTCTATCATGCCTATCATAGTGATTTTTAATCGTTTGTTTTAAAAGTTTACCTCATTCATGCCTTAACGTCTGAACGGATTTTTATAAGACTTGGTTAATATAAAGATAGGATCCTAGGCACGGACACAGGCTACTTTTTACGGCGGGAAAATACCTCATTCCCGCGGAAATCTAGCGTGATCGTGTCAAGAAGCGCATGTCGCCATAGCTACTGAAATGATTTTGATGTTTTTTTTTTAACTGAGTGTTACTAAGACTTCAAGTTAGTATTTGATCACTCTTCTAACTTAAAGGGTCGGTAGGCGCCATAATTTAGGGAATTTATGATAAAATTTTGATGCAACTGTCTTTATTTAACAGTTTTACTTGGATCGGAACTTAGCGACATTCCATCACACTACTTAACTTATAGGGTAGGAAGGTACCAAAATTCAGACTACTTTTTACTTCGGGAAAATATCTCATTCCCACAGGAACCTATACACAGCTACCTATCTACAACATTAAAACTCTGTCTTGAATCACATTACGCCAAAACTATTGATCTGATTTGTATACGATTTTTTATTCAACTGACTGTTACATTACATAGAGATAAAATCTAATTACCTACACCACAGAAATTGTTGGATGCTCCCGGAGGCACGGGAAAAACCTTTCTTTTAAACTTGCTTTTAGCGCAAATCCGAAAAGATAAAGGAATTGCTGTAGCAGTTACCTCTTCCGGAATAGCCGCCACTCTGCTCAATGGTGGTCGAACGGCACATTCGGTGCTTAAACTGCCATTAAACTTAGCCCATGAAGAAATGCCAGTCTGTAATATAAGTAAAAACAGCGAGCGTAGACGTATGTTGCAGCAATGTAAATTATTAGTTTGGGATGAGTGTACTATGTCCCATAAAAGAGCAATTGAAGCTCTAGATCGGACTTTGAAAGACATCAAGAGTAATCCAAATATCATGGGGGGATGGTGGTACTTTTAGCGGGCGATTTTAGACAGACTTTGCCGGTTATCACTAAAGGCACCCCTGCAGATGAAATAAATGCGTGTTTAAAAGCGTCAACGTTATGGGTGCACGTAAAAACGTTTAGTCTGTCTACAAATATGAGAGTGCAACTACACAATGATGTACAATCTGGACAATATGCTGCTGCTCTTCTTAAAATTGGAGAAGATCGTATGGCAAAGGATGGTAATGGCATGATTACATTGGATCGTGAATTCTGCAATGTTGTGCATAATGAAACTTCGTCTATAGCGAACTGCTAACTAATATGAGGAATAGAGAATGGTTATGTGAAAGAGCAATTTTAGCGCCGACGAATGAAATGGTGGGACAGATAAACGAGCAAATTATGTCACGCGTGGAAGGTGATATTGTTGAGTTTCTCTCTGTAGACACTCTAATGGATACTGAACAAGTAAAATCATACCCTGTAGAATGTCTTGATTCTTTAGAACTGTCGGGAGTACCTTCACACAAACTGAGGCTGAAAGTAGGCGTTCCTGTCCTTTTGATGCGGAATTTAGATGCACCAAGACTGTGTAATGGCACACGGTTGCAAGTAACACACCTCGGTCGCAATATTGTTAAAGCAATCATTATGACTGGAATGGCAAAAGGAGAGAACTTTTTAATCCCCCTGTATACCCATAATTCCGACAGATTTGCCATTCCAGTTTAAGAGATTACAGTTTCCGCTGAAAATCGCATTCGCTATGACGATAAATAAAGCTCAGGGGCAAGCATTAAAAGTAGCCGGCATTAATTTAGAAAAGAGTTGTTTTTCTCACGGACAATTAAACGTGGCTTGCTCACGTGTTTCAAGTCCACAGAATCTCCATGTGTTGGCCAGAGAGGGAAAAACAAAGAACATAGTTTACAAAAATGTACTACAGTAATAAGGCCTCTTATTTTTAGCTTCCTACATTATTATACTACTTACATTAAGTTAGTACTTCCTACGCAGACGATGTTGCGGATGTCACACTGTCTAACATCGGGGGTTGGCAGGTAGGTAGTTAGTAGTATTTTAAACCGATTTACATTATTTACTTTTTATATTTACTAAGGAAACATTCGGAGCTATCCATTATGTAGCTTAGGTTGCTTTTGAACAAATTTTGATGTGAAGTTGAGGACTGGAACACGATAGTGGGACATTGTTGTAGGGGGACTTACAGCCGGGAGAAAACAAAAAAACTTATGCGGACGAAGTCGCGGGTAAAAGCTAGTATTATTATATTTATAAAGTCCCACTGACATGGCACAGGACTTATTCGCTTGTGCAAAATTGTAAAAAAAGAATATACATTTTATTTTAAACATTGTAAGTGCAGTAGAAGATTATGACAAACATTTTAACAAAAAAAAACTTTGTGTTAAAAAGTTGAGTTTTTAATCCCTACCTTTTGCTACTAATACGACTTTAAACAGTCTCGTGGTAAAACAATCTCTGAATTTGCTTAATCCGAGGTGACTTAAACTAAGACTACTTACTTATGCTAGACTTATGAGTGTCATTTTTGTTAAGTTGTTATTTAAATTTATACTAAGTGTTCCCCACAGTTCTGTATGCGTTAAATTTGAATTTCAGCCCGTGTATATTGACTATAAGATATTATAAGCGGTGGTGGCCGAGTGGGAAAGTAACCGACTTGCACGCAAGAGGTGCGAGTTCGATCCCGGGCAGTACCAATGTGAATTTTACTTTGTGGAGGTCATATGTACTAATCAAATGATTCCCCATCTGCTAACGGTGAAGGAAAACATCGTGAGGAAACCCACATGTCTTAGAAGAAATTCTAAAGATATGTCTGATTCACCAACCCGAATTAGGCCAGCGTGTGTGTCTACCCATTACTTAGTCTGAGAGCACGTCTGTCTAGTGGTTATGATATAGTAACCTCTTCATCGCTTTTATTTGACTCGCCTAATTTTTCTAGTCGTTTGTGACCTTTGTGTTGTGGTCGTAGGTTTAGGACTCAGGACAAAACTTGTCTGCCTGGTAGTACCTAACTTGTGTCATTCATAAATGTTTATACCGATCTTGGTGAATTAAATATTTATGTTCGTGAATTGAATGTTTGTAAAGTCCCCAGTATTAATCCTTACTAATATTATAAATGTGAAAGTTTGTAAGAATGGATGGATGGATGTTTGTTACTCTTTCACGTAAAAACTACTGAACTGATCTGGATGAAATTTGGCACAAAGATAGATTATGGTCTGGAATAACACATAGGCTACTTTTTGCAGCGATAACCGACATCCACGCGGGCGGAGCCGCGGGCAACAGCTAGTAGGTAATAAATCCTAAAATTTCCGAATTCGGAATAAACCCGCTGCCGCCTGTGTCTAAATAAATCCGTCATCTCCGTAATACGGAGCTGTTTCCCTTTGCATTGTCTCTTAATTGAACCGAGCTACTCACACGGTGGTAATGTAACGTGAGCCTCGGGTTTAACAATAAAATAATACTAATATTACACGCACGTACTGTTTTAATGTGTGGAGGAAAGGGTTTACGTCTGAATAGAAATGATATACCGAATAGAATAGATAGCTAAATTATTATACAAATCGTAACATCCAATTAATAAGCTAGACTCACATTGCGGGTTCATGACTGCCTTGGTGGTCCAGTGGGTGCAGTATGCGCCTGCTGTGCACGAGGTTGTGGGTTCGATTCCCACACAGGACAAAACTTTGTGTGACCCACAAAGAGTTGTTCTGAGTCTGGGTGTAATTGTGTCCGTTAATTGTATGTTTGTAAAGTCCCCCGCGACACAGAGCTTGTTCTCTAGTGCGGGAGTTGTCTTATTAAGAACAAAAAAAAACTATAATTCATTTTTCTATCTTTATTGGTTTCTTAGTAACACTAAAAACAATACTTTGTTTTCAACAAACGTTTCATGTCTTTGAAGTTTAAAATCTAATACGAACAGTTCCCTTTCAACAAGTTGTTTTCTTTTAATTTATTTTCCAACAGAAAAACATTTTATATAACGGGAATCGCCGCTGGCAAGCGTCAAAATGAGATATCGGCCGGTTTTCGGCTACATCATCAGCTTTACATCATAAATATAAAATATTGATACCCTTATATCCTTGTGTAGGTGTATCACTATATTGTATTACCTTTAATCTACTGACGCAACGAACGTGAACGGAACATAAAAGACGTTTTGTTCTTTTCGCCTTTATATATAGGTGAATATTGTTATGGTCGTTTCGCACGCCTTTTGTTCGCCCGAGCGGGCCAAACATTTTATCAGAATTTGATGCTGTCTATACATGAAAAGTAATAAAACCTCCATCGGGCGAAAAGTCTAATCAAATATTATAAATTTTGTAATTTGGTCGTTTGGCCCGCTCGGGCAAGCAAATGGCGGGCGAAACGACCTATAACTCGGTCACAGATAATATAATACTAGTACTCGGTGTACCGACCTACCTAAATGTTTTTCTTGAAATAAATAAAATGAGTCTATCACTTTTTAACGCAAAAGCAACCTCTTTTGATTGCCAAACATAAAATGATTGTGATTTATTTTATTTACTTCATACTATAGTGGAGATTTTTATCATGACTTGAATAACCGAAAACTTATTGTTTAAACTATAAGACGTCGTTAACCTTTTATTTCGATATCTAAAAAATACGATTTACGTTTTTTCGCAACTGTCAAAAGTGGCTAACCGCCACGAACACGCGCTGCAGCGTCACAGCGTGAGCGTCGAGCATCAGCGTCGAATAGTGAGAACAAATTTAATGTACTAAAACGTTAAGCGCGCGAATTTCACCAAGCGTCGAGCGGCCGCGGCGCGGCGGGAACAAACGTACGCGCGACCCAATGCCATGCCACGAACAATATCGTTGTGGTGGTTGTGGCCAGCGCTAGCGCAGGGACGAACTGGGCTGCGACTGCGGCGACTCGTTAAACAAAATACCTATCTATACATATAATAAAATCGTAACCAAGTCGCGTCTGTACATTTAATTTTTTTTCAAAAATACAATTTATATAAATATATAAATTGTATAAATAAATAAATATACGTTGTATTCATGTTACTGAGGCCAAAAATTTAGTCTTTGAATTTTTGTCTGTTTGTCTGTTTGTGGCCGCGTTTGTGCGCGATAAACTCAGCAACCACGCAACCGATTTGAATGCGGTTTTCACTTAAATATTGTGGCAACCTTTCCATACCATATAGGCTTTGTTTTATTCCAATCGGTTCACAAATAAAAAGTTATGGTAACTTTAATAACACACGTGCTATTCAAGAAACGCGCTTCGATTCATTTAGCTCAAACTTTTGTTAAATGTAGTTTGTAAAACCACAACCGAAGTTTATATGAAAAGAAATTTAAAAAATAATGCGAGGTTTCGGAGATATAGACATCACCAATTTAAGTTTTTTTTTTTTCTTTTTCTAAGTTGAACTCTTATCCATATGGACGTCCATATTAAATAGAGATCAACTGACTGGTACAATACGTGTTAACGGTACTAGGTTAAAGTGACCATTTTACAACGAAATGTGATAAAAGCAGATATTTTAACAGGATGCGGTGCAGGTGATAATCTCTTATGCCCCGGGTTCTTTTGATTCCAAACAATTTTTGTTTATCAATCCAGGAAATTCAATATTTTTATCCCTGAAGTCCACGCAAACGATGTCACAAGCACATATCAGCTATACATCTATACACACATAAATAAAATTGAAGTGTCTGTTTGTAATATCTAAAAAACAACTTTCTATTAAATTCATGTGGCTGTTTACATAGCACTTACAACAGAAATTCAATTTTAACAGTTTTGTCTCTCTGTCTGTCTGTTTTTTGCCGCTAAAATTTCCGCTGAAATCTTTAAAAATATTAAAACTATATAAATATACTATAAGTACGAATGAAATGCGTTAATCATGCCAAGACCTAAGACAATCACTGACTAAATTAGTAACGCCTAATGAAACTTAAACACAATCTAATCTATAATATTACTATTTTTTTGTTGTAGGGGCTAACATTTAACAATACCTTAATTTAGGTAATCAGGAAAGCAGCACAGAAAAGAAAACACTCCACCGAATTTGTCTGGTCACGATAAACTCAATAATTACCAAATCAAATTTCATACGATTTTCACCAGAAGACGGCGTGATTCTTTCATTATAGTTTTGTGAGTGTGAATTGGCTGTAATATTACGATGATAGTTGAACGAGTCGGACAAATCATGCTGTTGGAGGCAATGTTATTCCTAAATAGATCTAAAAAAGTCCGCGATATCGTCTATCTTCGACCAAAAAAATCACTAACAGCGAAACGCGTGATTGGCCTATGTTCAGCAGTGGACGTCTTATGGCTGAGATGGAACTACTTTTGTGTCCAACAAGCATAAGGCCGACCTGATGTTAAGCAGTTACCGTAGCCTATGGACGCTTGCAATTCCAAAGGTATCACTTGCGTGTTACCAACCCATTTTTTACACCAGGGCTTTAAGATGGTATCCCTGGGATAGGAATACGTTTCTTTCAAAAATAATTCCTAAGTGACCGTTGGAGATCTATACTCACACACAGGAACACAACTACACCGCTGTGTGTAGTTATTTGGCTGTGGTCTACTGTTAGGTGGAAATCCTTCCCTCTCTTAAAAAAATCTCTTATAGATTATAGATAATATTTCATATTATTCTAATGTTTTAAGAAATCCAGTTCTGGTTATAGGATCCGTAGGGAATTGAGTAACCTCCTCAAATACTATTGGCATACTGCAATGAATCAAACAAATGCATTCAGGAAGCATCAATTCGTTAGTGAAACTAATAAAGATTATTGCAGATGGCCAACTTCTCAATGATAAATAATTTGCCGACAGAGATCAGACATAATGTATCTCAATTTATTATGGTAATTAAATGACAGTAACTAATCACAATCAATGAGCAAATTAAAATGATATAATTGAACTAATATGATGATACAGCCGGATATAGCCACGGAAACTTGGAACTAATTAAACAATGTACAAAGTAAAAAACGCACGGTTTTGAAGGAGGAAGGAATCTAATAACTATGCAGTTCAATTTCTGAAATCCTTAAGGTTGTTCACGTTTGCGCTAACACAATTTGAGGAGCAGAACAATCATACAAACAAGGAATATTTTTTTAAGAAGTTTATTAATTGCAGAATCTAAATGTTTAAAAGAAAAACGTGACTGACTAATCAACAAACGCACAGTTTAAATCACTAGACACTCAGATAGCTATTATGATATAGGCATCCGCTAAAAAAGGTATTTTAAAATGTAACCGCTAAAGATGAAAATCAGCCGTTGAAAATTTGTATGGAGATAACTGTAGTTTTCAGAACACGCGAACGAAGTCGCGGGTACAGCTAGTTATAAATAAAATTGTGCAGTATGAATAAAAAACATTTATTGTGTGAAATTAAGATTGTCGAGACTGATTATTTCAAATAAGTAGATAAATGCTTAAGTACTTAATTAAAATTTAATATGTGATGATAATATTATAGTTTGAAGTAAATAAATAATGTTATGATTATGTTTGTTTTTAACAACTTTCCTGAATTGGTGAGAAATCCTTTTTGATCTGCTGATTGTAAAATAATTGATATGTGTTAAAGAATAAAATCAAAAGTACCTACATTCACTCTCGTGTACTGGTAGAATTTTTCGGGATATTTCCTATATTCTTTGTATATAATTTTGAATTCCCCATACTAACATCGCTCTTTATTTAGGTACTAAAAATATCTTCTCTTAAAATGTAATCTAGTACGTTTTAGGCAACTCAGCGCCATTTTGGATAGCGATAGATCTACCTAAATACGTCCACCTCGGTGGCCGCCGCAATGCTCTAGGTGTGTCCGTGGCATGGTCGACGCGCCGCTCGCCGCTGACGCCGACGCTGACGCTGACGCTGACGCGCGAACTCGTGGCCGGGCCGTAACTGCTTCATTTCATATACATATCACTATCTCTTTCTGTATCTTTATGTTCCGTATTATCAGTCGCATTCATACTTGAAATGTATAAGGACGCACAAAACATGGAAGCAAAAGTGAACGCCAGTCAATATAAAGGTAACGTATCTTTCTTTATAATATCATTGGTTATTGGTAGATATGATCATTCATCATGTTCTCATTTTCTTTCTACACAATAGGTTTTCTTTAAATTAAAAAATATAGTTTTTTTTTATATTTATCCTTTATTTGTAAAAAAAATACTTATATAGGTATCTGCATATTAATTTTATAATGTATCTGCTGCGTAAATATAAAAATGTAAGTATAACAATTTTGATTCCACAGACAACTACGATGTTAGTTTGTTTTTTAGTTTTAATGCCTCAACTTAAACACTACACAACTATCTAGTAGGGCATCGACTTAAAATTATAGAAATACTATTTATGTACATTTTTATTAAATAAACTAGTTAGACCACTAATTTTAAACTATTTTCAGCTCAACTTTCTTAATTTTTATACATAAGCACCTGCTTCTGACAATAACGAACATAGCAAAAAAAGAATTAGCGAAATCGGTTCTGCTCCTCTAGACAAGTGGCATAAGCGATAGTCGAATCGAAAAGTCAAAAAAGCAAATGTATGGGATTTGACGTAATTTTACGACATTATATCGTAGACTTACGTCAAATCCCAAACATTTGTTTTTTTGACTTTTCGATTCGACTACCGTTTATGCCATTTGTCTAGAGGGTCAGCTGTTCTCGAGATTTGCTCTTAGCAACATATTCCGCGATTCATTTTTATATTATAGACTAGCGGCCCGCCCCGACTTCGTCCGGGCTAAACTATTTTCAGCGCAACTTTCTTACTTTTTTCTAACGTAAGAACCTTCGCCTGACAATAAATAACACAACAAAACAAAAATAGCGAAATCAGTTCAGCTGTACTCGAGATTTGCGCTTAGCAACACATTCAGCGATTTATTTTGATATTATAGATAATAATACAGCAAATTGTTCCTTCACTTTATTCCATATTTACATATTTCAAAAAGGTACCTTTCTCATTTAGCATACTTGTGTAGTTTAGTATTTGTACTTAGTTTAAGTTACTGGAGCAAGTAATGTTGCGAGTTACTTGCGCATAAGGCCTAAGTTATATATATGAGAGCGTCGGCAACACCTAATATTTGCTTGTCTTCTTCGACGAGTTAGGGTGGATTGTTTTTTTTCAATTCTAACTGAGTTTTACACGGTCCGCCTAATGATAGCTGTTACCGTAGCCTATGGACGCTTGCAATATCAGAGGTATCACATGCGTGTTGTCGATCCTTATTTTTACACCAGGGCTTTAAGATGGGGGTGTCTCTGGAATAGGAAAATGTTTCTTTCAAAACGCATCCCTATATGAGTGACATCTGTACTCAACTACACCGCTGTGTGTAGTTATTTGACTGTGGTCTTCTGTAGGTTGGTGGTCCTTCCCCAGTCGGGCTTGCTCGCCAATATGGTGCCCTACCACTTTTAAAAAAATATGCTCCTTCCACCCATTTGTACCATACCATACTGACTCTAATTGCCGCTTCATCTGGTATATTTATTAGCCACTTGATGATTTCCACTTTTTGCTTATATATAATGATGACGATAGACACAACTAAAAGTAACTGTGCAGCACTTGTAATTTAGTTTATCTTTAAAGTCGTTTTTGTCTTTTTAAAGAAATACATTCCAATATCTTGTGTTGGCTCTGCTACGGTATCATCATCTGAAACGAAAGTAAATTTTAATCAGCGAGGTATTTCGCTCAAAATGGGCAGCACGATTGGGGAAGTAATTCGAGAGTTCCATTTTCTGTACAAGTCCCGTAGCCTTGTGATGCTTGCAAATCCAGAAGCATTACTCTCGCGTTGTCGACCCTACATCATGGTAACATCAGAGTTTTGTCTTATGGGATAAGGAATTATAAAGAGGTAAAGTTTGTGAGTTTGTCACGTTGTAGGGAGTTTTCTCTGGATCTAATGATCTGGTTTTGAAAATTCTTTTACCAATAGAAAGCCACATTATTTGAGAGTGTCATAGGCTATATTTTATTGACAAAAATATTACGGGACCCCGGGTTATACTACCTGTGCGAAGCCAGGACGGGTGGCTGGTTATTTATAAAACTAATAAAGCTTACCTTTTTCGATCTTCCTTTGATTTTTGAGGCAGGTAACAAGTATATAAAACAAAATTCCCAGAACTGTTCCTAAACTTAACGCCGCTGCTGTATACACCCAGTTATTTTGTATCCTGAAATAAAGGAATATTATATTAAGCGACCACTTTGCACATTTTATGTTACGATAATCCGGCAAGAGCAACACAGCAGCTTCTAAACATTACTAACGAAGTTTAAACACAACCAACTATCTGACTACGTGATGCTGTTAAAAAAAATGTAGCAGAAAAACCTAATAACACTTTGCCTAATTCGGAAATTAAACCCAGGACCTCACGATCAGCGGCAAGCATAGGCGCAAACTTAAGACTAATTCAAGTGCCAATACAAGTATTATTAGAATTGCCCACAAATGATTCTAGTAGAATGGTCATCTTTTTGTCATCATCATTTCCATCTCAGCCACAGTCCACTGCTGGACATTACAGGTCTGGAGTGGCGACCATGAATACGCAGCGTGACCAGGATTCTAACAAGGTGGACGGTGGTGAAGTATCAAATTAGGCAAGGTCTACCCAGCACTAGACATCTTTCGACTAATATGATAAAAGAGTTGAGCAAAAATGATAAGTATAATTTATAATCAAGATCTTACCATTGTTTCAAGGGTACACTGATGCCAGATATAACGACGAATTCACATATGTTACTTTGATTGTTTTTATACCAGCCAGAATCACAAATGCAAGTTTTAGGTTCAACGCAGCTGCCATGCAGACATCCCGAGCAATAGGGTGTGCAAATATGCTCTTCAGTTTTATTGTAATCTGGTAAACATTCACAGATGTTTGGGGCCACGCAAGTACTGTTTACACACTCTTGAATGCAAATGGGTGCACACGTTCCATTGTTTTCAGTCATATTCATGCTCCAGCCTAAATCACAAATGCAATTTTCAGGTTCAACGCAGGTACCATGCAAACAACTATTAGAACACTGAGGTTCACAAATGTAGTGACTTCGTTCATTTTCGAAGCCCGCTAGGCATTCACAGTAGTCTGGAGCTATACAAGTTCCATTAATACAAGGATTTGTGCAAACTGGTTCGCAAATATCTTCTTCCAAACGCCAGCCTGGACAACAAAGGTTTGTAGGAGGTTCAATACTGCGCCCGTTGACAGATGCTACTATACAATATACCTCGCAATTATAATCACTTGTAGCTTTATAACCAATATTGCATTCACAAGTCTCTGGGGCTACGCAAGCACCGTTGACACAAGGTTCGCTACATATTGGTACGCAAACCTGTATTTTACTACCTTCTGCTTTACTTAATATCCATCCTTTATTACAAATGCAAGTTTCCGGACTGATACAAGTTCCATTGGAGCAGCCGTTTGAGCAATGGGGCTCACAAATATTATCTGCTAAAATATTGTTCTTGGATTTCTCATAACCTGGTAAGCATTCGCAAAACCCTGGACCCGTACATGTACTATTTACACAAATTTCAGTACAAACTGGCAAACATGTATTGTTCTTAGTCTCATTATCTAAAGTCAACTGCCATCCTATATCACATAAGCAAGTTTCTGGACTGATGCAATTTCCATTGAAACAGCCGTCTGAACAATGTGGCTCGCAAATATTTGAAGTCTCCTTTGACATTTTATATCCTGACAAACATTCACAAATATCTGGAGCCACGCAGTTGCCGTTCAAACAGGGTTTTGTACAAATCGGTTGGCAAGTGTTTGTTTCAGTCAGTGCCCATCCATTATTACAGATGCAAGTTTCTGGATTGACACAATTACCATTAGGACACCCACTAGAGCAGTAGGGCTCACACACTACTGTATCGACAGATGCATTTTGGTTTAGATTTATATATCCTGATAAACAATCGCAAGTGTCTGGTGCCACACATATACCATTTACACACATTTTATTACAAACGGGCTCACACGTATTGTTTTTAGGTCCATTCAACTGCCACCCTTCATTGCAGATGCAAGTTTCTGGGCTGATACAAGTGCCATTATAACAACCATTTGAACAATACGGCTCACAAGTATATATATCTTTTTCAAATTTCGCATAACCAGGCATACATTCACAAACATCTGGAGCTACACAATTACCGTTTATGCAAGGCCTTGTACATATCGGTTGACAGGTATTAATCTCAGTCACATTTGTGTCTGTCATATGCCATCCTTCATCACAGATGCAAGTTTCTGGACTAACGCAAGTTCCATGATCACAACCATTTGAACAAATAGGCTTACAAGTATATATATCTGTTTCAGATTTTGCATAACCAGGCATACATTCACAAACATCTGGAGCTACGCAGTTGCTGTTTATGCAAGATTTAGTACATATTGGTTGACATACATTATTCACAGTCACATTTGTGTCTGTCATATGCCATCCTTCATCACAGACGCAAGTTTCTGGACTAACGCAAGTTCCATGGTCACATCCAGTTGAACAATATGGCTCACAAATACCTTTTTCATTTTTCTGAAATCCTGGCAAACATATGCATGTATTTGGACTTATACAATTTCCATGGGCACATCCATTCGAACAGTAAGGGATACAGACATAACTATCCGAGTTTGTATATCCTGGGAAACATTCACAGGTCTCAGGAGCAATACATTTACCATACACACACGGTTTGGTACATATCGGTTGACAGCTTGTGTTAACGAATATGTAACCCCTATCGCAAACACAAAGTTCTGGACTGAGACATTTCCCATGGTCACACCCAGTAGAACATATTGGATTGCAATGATATTCATTATTATTTTGAGATACTTCATAACCTGGCAAACATTCACACTTGTTTGGGGATGCGCAGATGAGTTCTGAAGGACAGGGTGTATCACAGACTGGTTCACATGGATTTGACAAGGTATCCTTGTAGCCTTCATCACATTTGCAAGTGTTTGGTGCGCTACAAACGCCATGTCCACCACAACCTTTGGAGCATATTGGTAAACATCTGTATTTATTTGTCGAATCTAGTTCGTATCCTATATTACAAGCACATTCTTCAGGATTGGTGCAGTATCCATTTTCGCAAATTTTAGAGCATATCGGCGTACAGGTGATTCTAAAACATCACAATTAAAATAATTTACTATAACAAAAATATTAGCATTAGGCCAGCGGGTGTGAATGAAGGAGTACACCCACTTTCTCTCTTGATAGAGGAGAGGAGACCTGTGCCCGGCAGTGGGACATATTGTGGGTTGGAATTATTATTATGCTATAAAAAAAATCTTGTTTTTTCGTTCTACTTTGGTGATAAACAGGCATTTGACCTGCCTGATGATAGGCAGTCAAAAAACTACAGGTGACTCGACATATTAAATAGAAAATTGGATTACATTGTCAATACCAACGATTTTTTATTTCTCCTCGTACCTACTAAGCATGTACATGTAAGTACATACGTAAGAACATCCACTTGAATTGCACTGTTTTTTTTGCTTGCATCAAATAAATATTTCTTTCTTTCAATGACTTAAAAAAAAGGTTGACAACAGCAGGAATATAGAGCAAATACATCTATAATATAAATAATAGCAACCCATATATATCCCACTGCTGGGCACGGGTCTCCTATCCTCTATTAAGAAAAAGATAGAGGGTTTTTTACATCTAATTATTTATTAATAGCAACCAATATATGTCCTACTGCTAAGCACGGGTCTCCTCTCCTCTATCAAGAGTGAGAGAGGGTTTAGGCCTTTATTCACACATGCTGGCCTTATGCGGGTTGGTGAATCAGATATGTCTTTAGAATTTCTTCTAAGACATGTGGGTTTCCTCGATATTTTCCATCACCGCTAGCAGATGGTGAATTAGTTTGTTATTATTTTATTAGATACATATAAACTCCACAAAGTGGAATTCACATTGGTACTGGGATCGAACTCGCACCTCCTGCGTGCAAGTCTGATATCATTCACATCTAATCACATTAATTTAATTGTTAATTTAATTATATGTGTTACTGAATGATGTAAATTCTATTTTTAAGTATCTTATCGAGTTTGTCGGTTTGCATTGTAATGGGGATTCACTCATATGAACTAGGTATAATATGTACATATCTAGTTACTATTATAATATTAAATGAGAGAGAGAACAAGCTCTGTGTCGCGGGGAACTTTACAAAAACATACAAAAAAGGGACACAAATTACACCCAGACTCAGGACAATTCTTCCGGGAGGAAAGGCACCTTCACCTTACAGAAGACCACAGCCAAATGACTATATATTTAGACTGCCTTAGTGGTCCAGTGGCCGCAGTATGCGCCTGCTGTGCACGAATCGAACCCACAACGGGTTTGATTTCCACACAGGACAAAACTTTGTGTGACCCACGAAGAATTGTCACAGTTTATTGTAAGAATTGTTACAGTTTATTTTACAATTATATTGTTACTTACTTGTCATTATATTTACTTTCGTGATAACCAGTACAGCACGATTGAACCTCCTTAGTTACATTGAACTGAAACAAATGAAACGAACAATTTACTCATAATAGTGAAAGAAATGTAACATATTATCCTACTAATATTATAAACGCGAAAGTTTGTAAGAATGTAGGGATGCATGTTTGTTACTCTTTTACGCAAAAAATAATAAACGGGTCTGGATAAAATTTGGCACAGAGATAGATTATAGTCTGGAATAGCACATACTTCCATCTTTTTATCGCGATAACCGACATCCACGCGGGTGGAGCCGCAGGCAACAGCTAGTATTAAATAATACATGATTTATGTGTCACATTTGACTGGCCTGTTGGTCTAGTGGTTAGTGACTTTGACTGCTACGCCGGAGGTCGTGGGTTCGATTCCCACCCAGGACAAATCTTTGTGTGATGAGCACGAATGTTTGTTCTGTGTCTGGGTGTAATTTATCTATAATATGTATGTATTAAGAAATATATAAGTATGTTTATCAGTTGTCTGGTTACCATAGTACAGGCTCTGCCTAGTTTGGGATCAGATAGCGATGTGTGAGTTGTCCCGAAAATATTATTATTATTATTATTGTTATCCAAATTCAAGAGAGGCAGGACACCATACTATCGAACTACCCGACTGGGGAAAGACCTCCATCTTACAGAAGGCCACAGCCAAAGAACTACTGTGAGTGCAGGTCTCCAGCGCTCATTTAGGGATGCGTTTTAAAGGAAACATTTTCCTATCCCAGAAATACTCCTTCTTATAATATGCTCTGGTGTCAAAAAATGGGTCAGCAACACGCAAGTGATGCCTCTGGCATTGCAAGCAGCCATAGGCTACGGTAACTGCTTAACATCAGGCAGACCGTCTGCTTATTTTTCACCCAAATAGTAAAAAAAAAGAAAACATCCATCCATCCATTGAAACTTTCTTATCTAAAATATTAGTACAGATTACTTACCGGCACTTGCTTAGTAAATGTTTTAAAAACCCATCTTGTAGCTTTACACCTAAACCAACATCGAGATTTCCTGTAACTCTCATTTACTGCCCGCTGGTATACTTCTTCACGGTATTTTGTTTCGCTGTAATAATATTTACATTGTATTCTATTTGACTAAAGTTTAGCAACATGAAAATAATTATATTAATAACTTTCTATTAAAAATACCCAGCCCCTTTAGACATGTGGCATAAACGGTAGTAGAATAAAAAAAATGGGATTGACATAAGTTTTCGATGTGTAAAGAAAGAAAGAAAAGCGTTTATTCGAACATACACAGGAGAACACATACAAACAAAAACAATAGACACACAATAACAAAAACAAAAAAATATCCTGTGTGATGTTAGCAAGGGTCCTAATCCTTACTAATATAATAAAGGTGAAAGTTTGTAAGAATGGATGGATGCATGGATGTTTGTTACTCTTTCACGTAAAAACTACTGAACGGATCTGGATTAAATTTGGCACACAGATAGATTATGGTTTGGAATTAACACAAAGGCTACTTTTTACAGCGATAACCGACATCCACGCAGGCGGAGCCACGAGCAACAGCTAGTATAATAATAATATAAAATAATAATATGTAATTCGTAAGCATATATAAATACCATTCGTTGTTTTTTGATTGTATTCTATTCTACTACCGTTGTCTTAAGAGAATTATCGGAAGATTTATTTTATTTATCTGCCACCAAAACATTACAAACAAAAGCTTGACACAGACAGACATACAAAAAAGTTAAGCTTATAACAGCCTTCGTTAAGCATAAGATAAATATACGTATTTAAGAAAAGTTTATCTACACTATAATATTATGAAGAGGAAAGATTTGTATGTTTGTATGTAACGAATAATCTCAAAAACTACTCAACCGATTTTTAATTTTTTTCACTATTAGAAAGCTACATTATCAGCAGGTAACATAGGCTATATTTTATTGAAAACAAAAAATACGGGATGAATGTCCGCCCCTGCGAAGACGGGGCGAGCTGCAAGTAACTTATAAAGATACTAGCTGACCCAGCAAACGTTGTTTTGCTACTAAAATATAGGGGTTGATCGTAGAGAGGGGAAAATTAAGGGTTGTATGTATTTTTTAATGTTAAATCATTAAACATTAAAAACAAAAAAAAACAAAAAAAAAAAATAGGGTTGGACGTAGATGTTGTCCTATTCGCAGACCAAACCGATATGCATACAAAATTTCACGAAAATCGGTCGAGCCATTTCGGAGGAGTTTAATTACAAACACCATAACACGGGAATTTTATATATAAGATTCTTTCCACACACAAATCAATCCCTTAAACATAACGCGAATATTTTTTTAAACAAAAGTAGATAATAAAAATATTTACACTTGAGTTTTTGTACACATTCCTTGTTCACTGAATGTATTATCAATTGTTATTATAATAAACAACAAAACAATAACAAATTGGTTAGCCATTCTCCCGGACATCATCACAACAACTAAAGTTACACTAACTGCCCGTTAATGTTATACTACTATCAATCTATTGAAGTTACAGTGATTCATAAGAGCTGTAGGCATAGCTTAGGGCCGATTTTGTTATTATACAACTTCGTTGATTCATATTGTTATAGTACTTGGATGACAAAGAAGCATACGACCCGCTTAATATTAAGCAGTTGACGTAGCCTATGGAAGCTTGCAATAACAGAAGTAATTATTAATTACTTGCGTGTTGCCGACCCATTTTTTTACACCAGGGCTTTAAGATTGACTGCCTTGGTGGTCCAGTGGCCGCAGTCTGTGCGCTATGCGCCTGCTGTGCACGAGGTTGTGGGTTCGATTCCCACACAGGACAAAACTTTGTGTGACCCACAAAGAGTTGTTCTGAGTCTGGGTGTAATTTGTTGTTAATTGTATGTTTGTAAAGTCGCCCGCGACACAGAGCTTGCTCTCTAGTGCGGGAGTTGTCTTTTTAAAGGAAGGAAAGAAGGAAGATAATAATATAGTACTTGGATGACAAAGACGCATACGACCCGCGTAATATTTAAGCAGTTGACGTAGCCTATGGAAGCTTGCAATACCAGAGGTTCAGGTTACTTGCGTGTTACCGAACCATTTTTTTTTTACCCTGCTTTAAGATGGAGTATCCCTGGGATAGGAAAACGTTTCTTTTAAAACGCATCTTAAATGAGCTCTGGCGACCTGGACTCACACACGGGAACACAACTACACCGTTGTGTGTAGTTATTTGGCAGTGATTAATACTTGCGCACTCACTTGGCTTATGTCCGTTAAAATTGTCCATCATGACAGAAATCGATCTGAAAGATTATTTTTATAAAAAAATTGACGTAGGTACAAACGGCAACGGAGATGTGTATACAGGGATATGGAGCTTCATGAAGATTAGTTTTTTAAGAAAACCATTGTATATATTTCTGTGGAATTTAGTAACAGTGTACAATTAGACTAAACCTACAGAAAAAATATCTCAACCCATAAACGTCCCACTGTTGGGCCCGGGTTTCCTCCATACATTTGGAGGGATATTAGCCTACTATACCACGCTGGCGAGACGGGTTGGTATAGGGTTTTGTTTCGAGTTTTCTCTCTCTAGCAGTGGATATTGTCTGCCTGACTTGCTCCCTTAGCCCACGGGTTGGAACATTTGTATTCTTAATCCGTCACCACATGGACATAAAAATATATTTCACATAAATTCATACATTTTATTTTATTATACATTATGTATTTACAATTCTTTAATGTGCCTACTGACTGTTACACAAGAACAGCTGTAGACTAACGAACTATTGACTAAACAAATACTTTATTTAAACTTAAATTAAATTCATACATTGGTTTTTTTAAAAAACTTTTCTTAATTTTAGTAAGATTGTATTCTTCTATCATTCTGGCTGGCGGGGAGCGGTGTAAAAACACGTGAGTCGTTCAACCAATCAACGTTCACCTTGCCTTCGTCGGACGATTTAACGGCAAGACGTCGTAAATTAATCAATTTACTAAATACATACGTTACATAATACATTTCAACTGCCGTTTATTATTTTGCGAGAGTTGATCAACTACCTAGGAAATTGATCAACTTACGAGTCTTGTTATTTTCCGGTGACATATACATACATATATCAGATGCCGTGCGTACATTCGGCCGAATGCTGCCCTTATCCGATCCATAGCTGCAAATTTATCACCCTTGTTATTATTGTCAACGGTTTATACAAATTCAATTTTCTAGTGACCGTAACTTTGCCAGATCAATTTATTGATAAGCGATATCCTGAACGAAGTTAACGTTTCAATGGAACTTTAGATATATTATCATTTTCATATTTTTGTTTTTTTTCCCATTTCTGTTAAAAAAGTATTATTATTTTGTTATTATTGTGTATTAAGATTAGCATTGCGATCCAGCGTGGCCAGTCTTTTGGGCACCTTTCCTCAGAACTGTTACTACGTAGTTTCGGTTAAGTTACTTTTATTTGAATAACTATTCATGTAAATATCTTATGAAATAAATGTGTAAATGTTAAAAATATATTTAAATATTTAAACCAATGCGGAAAGCATGCGTCTGGAGCAGGATTTGAACCTGTGCCTCTCGGGTTCCAGCCCAGCCATTTGAAAGCAAAAATTTAATTTGTTTTTTATCTAGAAATAAAAAAACTAATTATTACAATAATTTCAGCGTATAATATAAATAGGTATTTTGCCAACCACTGGTAGATGGAGAATCTAAAACAACAATTCTAAGCAATTGAATACACAACGTGGAGTTGTGTGCGAGTAGGTACAGGTTTCCAGCTCCAGACCTTATTTAGGGATTCATTTTTAACGAAACAATTTCCTATCCCAGGGAAATTCCATCCTAAAACCCTGGTATTGATTTTTATGTTGTCAACACGCATATTTACCCACATATAGCGTCGGGTCGATAGGCTACGGTAACTTACGGGATGCTTATTTGCCAGCCAAATAGCAGAAAAATATCTAAAAACTAATAAGTAACGCAGATCCCATGTGAACATAAAATTCGGACCAACAATAAATTGTCATATTTATGGTTAGCGATATTATAGGTACGTCTGTAAGGCAAACATAATATTTGGCAGTTAATGTGGCCCGTAGTGTATAATAAAAGTATCGTAATTATGGCATAGTTAAGGAAAGAAAAAAAAGAGAAGCATTTATTCGAACATAGGATAACAGATGGTAAGCAAAAAATAATCATCATCTCAACCCATAAACGTCCCACTGTTGGGCACGGTGTCCTCCATACATTTCGAGGGATATTAGCCTACTATACTACACTGGCCAGACGGGTTGGTATAGGGTATGGTTTCGAGATTTCCCTCTCTTGCAGTGGATATTGTCTGACATCTGTTTGTATCCCCGCGCTCGCCTAGAGAATTAGGTCGTGTTTGCTTCGCACAAATGATCAAGGTCGTTGTCAATATCACAAGCCTATTCCCTTAAGGCACCACTCTCAAAAAATGATATAAAGAGGTGTAAATGAAACCATTTTTTGTTGGCATTTATAGACAAATGACTGACAAAAAATACAGTATTAATCTACAAGATGTGTTTCATAATATGGTTTTGTCATAAATGATATAGCAATTCTAAATAGTTTGTAAAAAAAGTCATCGAGTTAGCACCAAATTATTGAGATGTAACCACTTTATGACTACGAATAATACGAAAAAAAATAATTGGAGAGAACATACACCTATAATTTGATAATGTTATATTTAGAATAAGTTGAAATTTTAATTTATTAAAAATTAAAAAGACGTCCATTCAAAGAGTACATCTGTTTGTATCCCCGCGCTCGCCTAGAGAATTAGGTCGTGTTTGCTTCGCACAAATGCTGAAGTTCGTTGGCGATTTTACAAGCCTTAATCGACTTTTACGACACCCTTGGAATGAAAACGGGTGGTCACATTTGTATTCTTAATCCTTCACCACACGGACAACAAAAAATGATCACATAATAAGAACCCATAAATCATCCTGTGTGATGTCACTATGCTGCGGCATTTTATAATGCAGCGCAAATTATTATTAATTATTATATAGATAATAATCAGCAATCACACTTTTGAACGTGAAAGTACAAATATGAATTTTAAATAAAGAATCTGCCGTTTAGCGACAAAAGGCGTATTTAATGTCGAATACTACTAAATGGAACTCAATACTAATAAAAGAACTATAAGGAATGCTAGTTAACAGTTGAACTAATCGGCAGGGGTATTCCGTAAGAGCAAAAACCGAGCCACCGCAAAAACCGAGCAAAATCCATCTGTCAGATTGAAAATCGGTATTCCGTAAGAGACCTTTTTGACGTTTAGTCAATAGTTTGTGCCGTCCCCGAGCAATCACAACTGTCAATTTTGCGATCACAACTGTCAGTTTTCATCGCTGTTTCTTAGAGAATTAGCCGGCGGATAATTTTTCCGTGTAGTTCTATCAGTAGAGCTGGGCTATAATCCAGATAGACATCTCTTTAATATACACTATACATTTGTGATACAGAATAAAATATAACTTTATATGTGTTTGAAAATATGAAGGAAAGATTCTAAATATAAAAATGTTTAAATAAAGTTTTTTTTTTTATTTGTTTGAATAAAATCGACTATATAGTAGCGTCACTCTTTTATATTTGCCCAAAAGCCGACAAATAAATACCTAGAGTTCCTCTTACCCGCAAACCCCCTCATAACGCATAGGGTTGCCGACTGTTCGAAAACTTCGAACGCTGCGACCGGTGCGTGGGCGCGCCCTACGCCCCCTGACTTATTCGTCAACTCGACCGCGAAAATCTCGTCCACGGTCAAGTTGGGAAGATTTGATTCTACCTTTTATTTTATTATGCATCTCGACCAAATCCAACCAAATTATGCAATCGAGTCGATACATGTGGATATGCCCGCTACGTTGCCAGCCCGTACTTGTTTGCCGATTAAACAGGTCTTTGTACTCACTATATAGAGAGAGAGATGAGATTCTTCCTGACACTATGGTTAAGATCTATTCTCGTACAGTGTAGTGCTAGAAATGTAGTTCATACATTTTTCTTTACTATTTTGGTACAGAACCCAAAACTACTTGTGAAGCCGTATCGGCCATACCATGACATCTTTTACAACTTTCTTTCGATCTTATTATGATTTTTTTTGATAATATGTTATGAATTTTTAATTAATTATAAATATTATGGATTTTTTTATTTAATTATTTTTACAAACAAATAATTAGCATGCAATATGCAACTGGTAAACTGGGCAGAACTGATGGCCGTTGGGGCAGAAAGGTTCTAGAGTGACGACCACGAACTGGAAAACAAAGTGTGGGCAGGCCTCCAGGTTCCGGGCAACCGATGGACAAGGTCGGCTCAGGATCGAGGGTTGCGGAAATCCTTGGGGGAGGCCTATGTCCAGCAGTGGACGAGTTTTGGCTGAGATGATAATGATGCAACTGGTTCTGGAAGATAACGAGTCGATAGGCTGACCTCAATACATTGCACTTATATTAAACGAAATAAATACACCACTCAGAACTGACTCTTATTTATTTATACATCCTAAGTACTAATATTATAAACGCGAAAGTTTGTAACAATGTATGGATGTATCATGGATGTTTGTTACTCTTTCACGCAAAAACTACTAAACGGATCTGAATTAAATTTGGCATAAAGATAGTATATTCTGGAATAACACATAGGCTACTTTTTATCCAGGAAAAAAACTCTGTTTCCGAGGGAATGTACGCACGGGCGAAGCCGCGGGCGGAAGCTAGTTATTTATAATACACTAGTGGCACGTGCCAGCTTCGCACGGGTGGACATATCTTTAGTTTTCGTAGGGATCCCGTAATTTCAGAAACTTAATATAAATAAATTTGTACAATGGCGGCCTTATCGCTAAGAGCGGTTTCAAGCTGGCAACCTTTGGATAGATATTGTGTTAGTGAGATTCAACGGTATTGGTTAACGAACTAAATAAATAAAATGAATTGAAAAACCATTAAAATATATGCGTTATGTATGAAAAGGTTGATAAATGTAGAGAAAATAAAATAAATATGTCTGGATCGAAGCAATTGGCATACCATAGTCTCTGCCTACCCCCATAAGAGACGAGTGTGATCCTACTAATATTATAAACGTGAAAGTTTGTAAGTATGGATGGATGTTTGTTACTCTTTCACGTAAAAACTACTGAACGGATCTGTATGAAATTTGCCACAGAGATAGATTATGGTCTGGAATAACACATAGGCTACTTTTTACAGCGATAAACGACATCCACGCGGACGGAGCCGCGGGCAAAAGCTAGTGATAATATAAGTATGTGTGTAAATATAACATCAATACACAATATTTCTGCCTGTCCTTCAGCCTCAGTAAAATACTGTGAAATCAAGTTTAATCATGTAGTCATGTCCGTCGGAAGTTTATAGATATCGGAACAGCATACACTCGTAGATTTGTATTTATCTACGAGTCTATTAATATAAAAATATTATTTTTAATATATTTTAGTGTTAATAACTTTAATACGATACGTACATATTAGTGACGCTTTACCTGTATGTGTTTACGGTAAATAATAATAATAAAAACCATTTATTTTCTCAAAACAAAGCTTCTTACATTTGCATTTATAATGTAGTAGTACAGGGTGAGAGAAATAGGCATTATGACAAAGTAATAAGGTAAAAAATAGACAAATAAATAAACAATCTTTCAAAACTTTGTCAGAGACTGGTGCATATTGTAGATTTATTAATATAAATCTGTGTTACATGTCACCAAATGAAAGTAACTCGAATCGTTGATCTCACAGATAGTTCTATCGCTTGATCTACTCACTTAAATAAATCGATCATCTCGTTTAGGTATAGAAAACCTAATCGCAATGATCTATTCTATGATTTTAAACAAACTTCAATTCAAATTTTATTAAAATATGAGCTGAAGATAAGATAATAATTGTTCAGTTATTTAAATCTTTATGCACAATCGCACACAGGCGGACAGCATTCTCTACCAGTCGACCTTGGGTGATACAGAGATGAACATAGTATGTGCACTCAAAAATATTTCATCATTTTTCGAGAGAGGGGCCTTAATAGGATATGACATTGTTAAATTATTAATCATCATCATCATCTCAACCCATAAACATCCCACTGCTGGGCACGGGTCTCCTCCAAACATTTGGAGGTATAAATTATTACTACCTAATACAAATTTTAATGTTACTCTTATTATATAAGTTTGCACGCCATATTGGCAGATTGTAATGGACACTCTGCCATAACATCTCTATTTTTAACCGACTTCAAAAAGAGGAGGTTATCAATTCGTTTGTATTTTTTTATGTTTGTTACCACAGTACTCCCTCATTTATGGACCGATTTGAAAAAATATTTTTTTGTCTGAGAGGACATACTTCCAGTTTGGTCCCATTTTCATCAAAACAAAGTTCTGATGATTCTGATGATCCATGAGGAATTGAGGGAACTCCTCAAAAGTTATAGGCCCACATATAACAATTTCAATATTTTTAACAACACACATTTGCATTCAGAAAGTATAATATGATGAAGTAAAACTGATGAAGAGGACCACAGATGGCCACCTGAACTTCTCAATAATAAGTATTTTACGGATGGCAATTAAATACATAAGTTTCCATTATGGTTGCTAAGGTAGCTAGGCAACGGAACTTCATAATTAAACAATGTAATCTAACCGTTTTTAAGGTTTTTGAAATTCTGCAACTTGCCGTACTGAAGTCGGTTTTTTTTTTGTTAAAATTATGTTACTTACATTTAGTGCAAATAAATGATTTCTTATTCTGATTCTGAAGATTGAAAATGAATCGAATGCAGTTATTAAGAAGGCTGTCATACTTATTGAGAAGGTCTGCATTCAGGTCGTAATGGCACATATCACCATCGTCGCGTCGTTTAGAGGAAAGATTAAGGATTAATCTATACTTAATATTATAAAGCTGAAGAGTTTGTTTGTTTGTTTGGTTGAACGCGCTAATCTCAGAAAGTACTGGTTTTTTTATTGAATAGTGCATCTATCCAGAAATGCTATAGGCTATATAACATCACGCTATGTTCAATAGGAGCGAAGCAGTAGTGAGATATGTTGCAAAATTGGGGCAAATATTCCAAATTACCATGCGGACGAAGTCGCGGGCGACCCCTAGTTATGTAATATTTGTTATTATAGTGAGGTGTACCAAAAAGAAGAACTGAAGTACAAATAAATTATGTATGTATTATCTTAAATTATGTACATTCAGAAACTAACTCTTACAAAGGCCAACTCTTACGAAAGTTAAGTTTGTGAAGTTATAAACGTAACAGCGAAAATCCAGCGAACAAATTATAAAAATAAACTTCTTCGCAACACTACTAAAGAATTGATGTTCAAATAAAAGGAAATGCGAGAGCGCTCACAAAATCATTTTCATTTTGAGCGCAAATGACATGACATCAATAAATATATAATGCGATTGGAAGTGGTCGAATCTTTGGCCAAAACATACATTTCCCACGGGTTCACTTGGAACAGTAGGTAGGTATTGTGGGCCGCGGAGATGACTGTACTGCCCCTCTAGACAAGTGGCATGAGCGATAATCGAATCAAAAAGTCAAAAAAGCAAATGTATGGGATTTGACGTAAGTTTACGATATTATATCGTAGACTTACCTCAAATCACATACATTTGTTTTTTTGACTTTTCGATTCGACTACCGTTTATGCCACTTGTCTATAGGGGCAGTACAGCTTTCTCCGTTAGCGTGTGTACAAGTAAAATTTTATACGATCCCGGTGAACATGTGTATACTTTAGAAGTTTAAACTTTATTTGCAAGTTTTAAGACAATGTTTCTTTTACAAGACAGATATAGTTATCCATACTTTCATAAGAATAAATCGTAGTGTTTAAGTTGGGACACAAGTACCATATAAAGTACCAATACAATATTATATGAGGGCAAAAGTATTATACGAATATTATGTAAAAGTATTATATTAGTAAACTAGTGGGCCGCCCCGTCTTCACCTGGGTTTAACTATTTTCAGCTCAATTTTCTTATTTTTTTTTACCTTCTTCTGACAATAACGAACATAGCAAAAAAAGAATTAGCGAAATCAGTTCAGAGCCTCTAGACAAGTGGCATAAGCGATAGTCAAATCGAAAAGTCAAAAAAGAAAATGTATGGGATTTGACTTAAGTTTACGACATTAAATCGTAGACTCACGTCAAATTCCATACATTTTATTTTTTGTGGCATAAGCGATAGTCGAATAGAAAAGTCAACAAAAAAAAAGGTATGGGATTTGACGTAAGTTTACGACATTTAACCGTAGACTCACGTCAAATTCCATACATTTAATTCCATACATTTTATTTTTTGACTTTTTGATTCGACTATCGCTTATGCCACTTGTCTAGAGGCCCAGCTGTTCTCGAGATTTGCGCTTAGCACACATTCAGTGACTCATATTATGTATTATAGATAATATAAATATAATGTAATGATCCTTTGTTCGTATACAACAAATTAAAAACAAATAAATTAATTATAATTAACCAGTAAGTGTTTTAGGCTTAAACATTGACATTACGCGTAATACCACATCATTAAAACCACAATATTTACATTATAATTTATATTACATTAAGATAAATAAACAAGTGTTTCTTACCACTATTTGTTATGATAACATGGATGAGTGCAAAGTCGCACTTCTATTTTTAATACTACTAGTGTCTGTATCCATTTTCTACAACTACCCGTATACCTAAAAATATCTCGTCTACGTCATTCACTCCATATTGGCATTTAAACAAAAGAATTATCTTTTTCAATAAAATAATATTATGTATATAATTAAATAACAAATGAATGACTAATTAATATTTTAACAGATATAATTGCAACCCATACCTATATGTCCTACTGGATCTCCTCTTCTCTATCAAGAGAGAGAGAGAGAGAGTTAGAAAGTTTAGGCCTTAATTCACACACGCTGGCCTAATGCGGGTTGGTGAATAAGACATGTCTTTAGATTTTTTCTAAGTCATGTGAGTTTCGATCACTCACTCACGATGTTTTCCTTCAGCTTTAGCAGATGGCGAATCAGTTGATTAGTACATATAAATTCCACTAAGTGAAATTCACATTGGTACTGTCCGGGACTAGTACTGTAGTTTTACATGTGTAATAGACACTAGAATTAAGAACCTATTTTACTATGTTATCCTTTGTTGCTATGTTGGTGAGAAATAAACTATTTACTATTACTAATAGTATTTTGAGTATTTATATAATAATATTCTGTTTTAGTTCCATTCTATTTTCGCTATTTGAAATCTTACACCTACTTCATTTATCTCTGCATCACCCTAAGGTTGGCTGGTAGACAATGCATTTGGCATTAAGCCCACTATTGTACACTATGTGCATAAAGTTCTAAATCCTTACTAATATTATAAATGTGAAAGTTTGTAAGAATGGATGTTTGTTACTCTTTCACGTAAAAACTACTAAACGGACCTGGATGAAATTTGGCACAGAGATAGATTATGGTCTGGAATAACACATAGGCTACTTTACAGGCTTTTACAGCGATAACCGACATCGACGCGGGCGGAGCCGCGGGCAACAGCTAGTAAATAAATATATGTATAATGCATGCATATTATAGCAGAGAAGTCCAAAATAAACCGAAGCGAAGCAAAGGCAAGTCGTTAGTGAATTATATTTGATCTTTTTTTTTTCTTAAAACAACTCCCGCACTAGAGAACAAGCTCTGTGTCGCGGGGGACTTTACAAACATACAATTAACGGACACAAATTACACCCAGACTCAGAACAATTCTACGTGGGTCACATAAAGTTTTGTCCTGGTTGGGAATCGAACCCACAACCTCGTGCACAGCAGGCGCATACTGCGGCCACTGGACCACCTACGCAGTCGATCGATTCGATCTCACTATTTAATCAATGTACCTGAGCAGTGGCGGTCTTCTTCTTCTCATAGCTAGGTGCACTCGCTGTTCGGTAAACGATCAACGGGTTAAGCTACCAAGGGCGCGGTAACCCTATAGATGGGTGACCGCATAGTGGTATTTCATCTGAGCGTCTCCTTGCTTCGGAGGGCACGTTAAAAGTCGGCCCCGTGTTATCAGTCGTTAGATCACGACAGAGGCCTAAATATGGGCGATCTAAATAGCTCTGTCACCAGGTTGGCTACTAACCAAACGATAAGAAGAAATGGCGGTCTTAAGGTTTTATTTCAATATGCCAGGCACGGGTGAAATCGTTTTGTACTTCAACCCAGATCCAAATGATTCAATATTCAACCGTGTCACTGCGAATGTTCAATGAATAAGTAATGCTTTTAGCCTGTATAGCTTGGTATTAATATATTGATAGGGACAAAAAAACCGCATAAACGTTGTTATTATAATCCTCTTCTTTCATTTAATGCTTATCAACAAACCCGCATTAGGTCAGCATGTGTGGATTAAGGCCCCAAAACCCTTTTAGTTCTCTTGATAGAGGAGAGGAGACTGGAGCCCAGCAGTGGGATGTCCCACTGCTAGGCTCGGGTCTCCTCTCCTCTGTACCTGTAGCTTATGTAAAGAGGTTGAAAGGCCAACCTAGTCTTTCTCTATTGGGGCTTGTTCTCTGCATTGATTAGACAGCCAGTCAGTCGGGAGACTAGCCACCCGCCCCGACTTTGCACGGTTGGTATTTCCCGGAATCCCGTCATGTTTTTGTTAATAAAACATAGCCTATAACACTCACAAATAACGTGGCTGTCTATTGATAAAAGAATTTTCAAAATCGGTTCAGCAGATCCAGAGTTTACCCCCTATAACGTCACAAACTCACAAACTTTACCTCTTTATAAGTATAGATAGATAGATACATTTTTTTTTTATTTTAAAAAGATAACTCCCGCACTAGAGAACATGCTCTGTGTCGCCGGGGACTTTACAAACATACAATTAACGGACACAAATTACACCCAGACTCAGAACAATTCTTTGTGGGTCACACAATGTTTTGTCCTTTGTGGGAAACGAACCCACAACCTCGTGCACAGCAGGCGCATACTGCGGCCACTGGACCACCAAGGCAGGCACATGAACTACTTAGATACATCTATTTATGTGACGTCAGTATATTTATTGTAAGTCTGATCGTAACTAATCTCCAGGAAACACACATTTCTTATTATTAGACAGTAATAGACAGTCCGATTTTTCCTTCAAGGAAGTTGGCTGTCACAACAATTACATACACTCACCTAGCTACAGGTAGGTCTGTCTGTTGGGGCTTTCACGTCGTTGACGTTATCCCGTTGTGTTGAGTAGTAGGTGTAGAAATTAATTAACAGTAACCACTTGTTATGTAGATACCAATTCTTTATTAGTTAGGTATACATTAAGTTTGGTAAGTTGGGCGAGTCGCACTTTCCGTTAATTATTAGATTATCACGCACATTACGATGTTGCAGTACGACTGACTTTAATTAATTATGACAGTATTATATATTAGTAAGCATTTGCTGTATGAGCATTATTTGGCTCGTACACTGTCTATTTTCCTATTTATTTTCTTACTAGTAACCACCCGTGGCTTCTCCTGCATATACAAAAGAACAGTAAAATAGAACCATGCGGAGCAGTAAAGACTGCTCCGCATGGTTCTATTTTACTGTTCTTTTGTCTTGTTCTTTTGTCTTTTTTCTAGGTAGACACTTCACTTCTATACCATTCATTCTATGCCCCTTTGGGTACTACCGATAGAAGTGAAAACTTAGTTGGTAACTTGTATGTTATATCGTCGAGCTATTAGATTATTATTTTTGAATATGGAAAGCGTTCGGTGAAGATGTTATCACGCGAGTTCCATGATTTTGTTCACCCAAAAAGCGCTTAACGCGCCTAAAGAAGTTTTCATATCAAAAAGTGATCTATTTCTGACTATATCATCTATCTCTGTGTTAAATTTCAACTATGTTTCGTTTAGCCGTTCTGCCCCTCTAGACAAGTGGCATAAGCGTTAGTCGAATCGAAAAGTCAAAAAATCAAATGTATGGGATTTGACGTAAGTTTACGACATTATATTGTAAACTAACGTCAAATCCCATACATTTGTTTTTTTGACTTTTCGATTCGATTATCGTTTATGCCACTTGTCTAGAGGCTCTGGTGTGATTGTGTAAAAAACATTAATCGTTCCAAAAACTTAGGCATTTATATTACCTAGTAGTAAGATTATATTGTTAAAGGCGCTGTTGGTCAAATAATTAGTGACCCTGATTGTGAAACTGGAGGTCGTGGATTCATTTCCCATCCAGAACAAACCTGACTGCACGTAGATATGGTCCATCGGTGAAGGTGGTCACTTCACCATCAACACTGCGCCGAGTATTGGGAGTTCAATTCCCACACGGGGCAAAACTTTGTGAGATCCATAAATGTTTGTTCCGTGACTGGGTGTCCATGAATTGTATGTTTGTAAATGTAAAGTTCCCCACGACACAGGGCCTATTTTTAATAGTACCCGCGCAGCGTGGGCAGCCGTTAGGTGGGCGACTGATTTCTTTCAAAACGCATCCCTAAATGATCCCGCGTTGGAGACCTGTACTCACAAAGGAACACAACTCTACACCACAGTGTGTCTTCTGTAAGGTGTAAGTTCTACCCCAGTCGGGCTTGCTTGCTTGTATGGTGCCTTAACCCACCTATCATGTGATGGTAATTAAACCTTTTCCCGTCATTTGAAAGTTTCTTCCTTTTAAAGTTCTTACAAAATTTTACTTTGGAACTTAATAAAATATATTAACTAAGCTAAAATTAAGTTTTCTGGAAGTCGTTAATCCTTCGCCCTTCGATGAATAAACGATCAGCAATTTTATCAGTACTTTAAACGGATATTTACCGTTGTGAGGTTAGAAAGAACAAAAAAAACAACATATTACAGCAACATATTAAAATACTGGTTGTTTCTTACACAATAGATTTTTTTTTGTTTTAGTAATGGTAGGGCATGTGAGCACCCTTCGACTAGGGAAGGACCTCCACCGCACAGAAGACCACAGCCACATGACTAAACACAGGGGCGTAGTTATGTTTCTGTGTGTGAGTACAGGTTTCCAGCACTCAATTAGAGATGCGTTTTTAACGAAACGTTTCCTGTCCCAGGAAGATTCCTGGGACCGAATTACCGGCCCAAAAAACAATATTTAAGTAATACCCTTGGTATTGCAACCATTCATAGGCTACGGTTACTGCTTACCATCAGGCAGGTCATAAGCTTATTTGCCACCTAAGTTGTAAATAAAAAAATATGTTTTGTGGTGGTTGTATCTGACACAAAGATTATAATTAGAACTATTTCACAGGTCGTTTTAAAGCCCCTCTCTCAAAAATGATGAAAAAGATGTGTAAATGAAACCATTTTTTGTTGGCATGTATAGACATATGACTGCCAAAAATTACAGTATTAATCTACAAGATGTATTTCATAATATACTTTTGTCATAAATTATATCATAATTCTTAATAGTTTGAAAAATATCATTGAATCAGCACCAAATTATTGAGAGTAACCACTTTATGACTTAAATTTTTATCAAATAATACGAAAAAAAAACAATATTTGAAGAAAACATACACCTATAATTCGGTAATGTTATATTTAGAATAAGATTAAATTTTAATTTATTAAAAATTAATAAAACGTCCATTCAAAGAGTACATCTGTTTGTATCCCCGCACTCGCCTAGAGAATTAGGTTGTGTTTGCTTCGCCCAAATGCTCAAGGTGGTTGGCGATATCCCAAGCCTTAAAGAAATGTTTTCTTATCCTAGAGATATTCCGTCACTATTCCCCAGTTGTAAAAAGTTTTTTGGTTCGCAATATGCGCGCATTAGCTACGGTAACTGCTTACCATCAAGTGGGTTATATGCTTGTAACTAGTATAAAATAGCTAAGAAACAAAAATTAAATAGTCTATGTCTGTACACGACTTAATAGCACATTCTCAACAAAAGTAAAGCGATAAAAATTGCCTTAAATAACTGGTAATTCAAACAAATGGTTGCAATTTTTCAGTTTCACGACTTAAATCTAGACTCTTATCGGGTGGAAAATAAGGGTTATAATTGAATGTCATCTTGAGACGTTGTAAATGTGTTTCCCAGGTCGCTACCGTGCGTTGTAACTATTATACCGGTGGATTCGTCTTTTAGAAATGTCTTCAGCAGTAAGCTATAGTTATTTTATACTGTTTTTACCTGAGGATGTATGAGATAGAGACATTTATAAAAAGATCTTTAAACTTTGTACCCGACCACGGCAAACCTAAAGAGGGCTGTGATTTTAGCCTGTATGTATGTTTGTGTATCATCTAACAAAACCTCACCGTGTGTTGTGGGTTTGATTCCCATACTTTAATGGCACAAAACTTTGTGTTATTCATTTAAAGTGAGGCAGGGCACCATACTATCGAGCAAGCCCGACTGGGCAGGACCTACATCTTACAGAAAACCACAACCAAATAACTACACATACTGGTGTAGTTGTGTTCCTGTGTGTAAGTATAGGTCTCCAGCGCACATTTAGGGAAGCGTTTTGAAACAAACGTTTTCCTATCCCAGGGATACTCCATCTTAAAGCCCTAGTGTCAAAAATGGATCGGTAACACGTCATACCGCAGGTATTGCATGCATCCATAAGCTACAGTAACTGCTGAACACCAGGCGGGCCGTATACTTGTTTGTCACCTAAGAAATTTAAAAAAAAATTGTTCCGAATCTGAGTGTAAATACTTTTAAAACTATCAAAAAGTTGTATGTTTGTAAAGTTTCCCGCGACACAGGGATTGTTCCCTACAATGGAATTTATCTTTAAAAAAAATACAAAAAGAAAAAACAAGAGAATTTATAATAGTCACTAGCGTGTTACCAACCCAAAAAGAACAAACTTTTACTAGCTTGACATGACGTCACAAATCACTCCATCTCTAGTTCCCATTCCCAATGATAGATGTCGCCTCTAATCTACATTCACAGCTCATTACACACACATAATTTATTGTTACGAATATGCGGATTTCCCCACAAAATGTTTTTATTCCCCATTCGTTGCCGAATGAAATATGTGACTTTGGTTTGAACAAATACCTACATTGTAAGGCCTCATGTAGGGAGAATAACTTATTGTATACATTATTGTTAGTAGAAATATATTAGCTAGGTGGTCTAGTCTAGGCAACGCGACGCCAAGTTTATTTATTTATTTATAGGTTTGCCTACAATTGCTACACATTTCTTACAGGTAATACATGCATCCTTACTAGTATTATAAATGTAAAAGTTTGTGAGTATGGATGGATGGATGTTTGTTACTCTTTCACGTAAAAACTACCTTTTTTTTTTTTTTCTTTTATACTACCAAGGTGACAAACAAGCATACGGCCCGCCTGATGGTAAGCAGTTACCGTAGCCTATGGACGTTTGCAACACCAGGGGTGTCACTCACGCGTTGCCGACCCTTTAAAAACCTTATAACTCCTTTCTTGAAGAACCCCATGCTATAGTCTCTTGGGAAAACCTCGGCAGGGAGCTCATTCCACAGCCTAATCGTACGTGGTAAGAAATTCCTCTGGAATCTTACAGTACGGCAAGTTTGAGGTGCAAGGATGTGAGGATGAACTCCCTGTCGGTGGCGAGAGGTGCGTTGATAAAATGTGGCCGTGGGAATCATCTCGAACAATTCCTCAGAACACAGCCCATTGTACAGGCGGTAGAACACACACAAGGAGGCGAAGTCTCTCCTTAGACTTAGTGGATCAATACCGCCTGTACTACTGAACGGATCTGGATGAAATTTGGCACAGAGATAGATTATGGTCTGGAATAACACATAGGCTACTTTTTGCAGCTATAACCGATATCTACGCGGGCGGAGCCGCGAGCAACATCTAGTAATATATAAGGTATAGGTGTACAATATCAATCGGCAAACACAACATTTATGAATAATATTCGGATTTATACAAATAATAATAATAATGCTTTATTTCTTTAACACTCAAGTTACAAATCATTATACATGGGTTGGACCTTCCTTTTAAGTATGTAAATACCTGTGCCAGGAGGGTCCGCTCTTCTATGGTGAACATGTGACTTTTATTTCATACTTAATATATTACAAAAGCATTGTATGTAGACTTAATTACTATTACAAGAAAATGATGGTTTGATAATAAAAAGGTGTGTGTGGGTGTGCGTGCGCGTGTGCGTGTGCGTGTGTGTGTGTGTGTGTGTGAGTGTGTATGTGTGAGTTTAATTATGTTTTTTTATGTATTATTAAGATATATTTCAGTGTTTATATTATTATGTTTCTGTCGTGTAATTCCTTAGCTATTAAATACCTATATTCAAAATTGCTTCCGTTTCATTATAGTTGATAGATTTTAACCAAGACGTCAATTTTACTTTACAATTTCGGTAAGTCAAAGGGAAGATGTTGATTTTTTTATTAATATAATTATATAAGTGTGAGGATACTTTTACATATTGTCTTTCAGCAAAGGCAGATCTCACTTTTGTCAATGGAGCGACATTGTGTTTACGGCGATTGATCAAGACAGCCTTGTCAAAAGTTATGGATTTATGTAATTTTAACACAACCTGCAGGACATAAAGTCTTCTAACACTCAAGACGTCACTAAGCGAGTATAAGGTGGTGGTCGGGAACCTATAAGGCTTAAAGAACATGGTCTTTAACAGAGACCTCTGAGCTCTTTCTAGTTCCAAGAATTTGGTTTTTGCGGCTCCACCCCATATCGGCATACAGTACATTAATATCGCTTCGGCTAGAGATACATATATTTGTTTCAATAGAGTTTTGGTGGTGACGTATCTTAAAGTCTTAAAAGTCCATATCAATTTTCTAATTCGTCCCATAAGTAGTTCAAGATGAGCATACCAATTAAGATGCTGGTCCAACATAATACCGAGGTATCTGGCATTAGCAACCTTTGTAATGGGTGAGCAGTGACAAAGTGTGGTCGTGTGATTACAGAAATGTATTTTTATCTCGAAGCTGGTAGTTGGTTGGCCCAGTTTATTTTTAGAAAAACAAATGTAATTACATTTATTTGCATTCAAGGTAAGTAGGTTAGAAGTAAGCCATGCTGCTATCTTATTGAGCCCTGTCTCTGTTGATTTTTTAAGTGCATCCCAGGTACTACCTGTGAACACCACTGCGGTATCATCTGCATAACAAAATACTTGGCCATTTTCAAGTGACATGTTACACAAATTATTGATGTAGATTAAGAACATCGTTGGACCAAGTACGCTGCCCTGCGGCACACCAAAAGTGACAGGTGCTTCATCGCTCAATGTATCTCCGATTTTGACTCTTTGTTTTCGATCGCAAAGATAGTCTTTGAAAAGTTCTAGGGGGATACCTCTAATACCTGTATTTTCAAGCTTTTGAATGAGGATTGGAATTGAAACTGTATCAAATGCTTTCCTTAGATCTAATAGGACCGTGAGGCACTTCTTTCCCTTATCAACTTGATCCACTATAAGAGAAGATAAGGCTGTGACAGCATCATCTGTGGATATACCCGACCTAAATCCAAATTGAGACCGAGAGAGACTTTCAATTGAATTCAGATAGTCAACCAAACGACTGTTTATCAATTTTTCCAAAATTTTTGAGAGGGAGGACAACACTGAAATTGGCCTGTAATTATTTATATCTCCTTTTCCACCGCCTTTGTGGACTGGCGTTACCAATGCTTTTTTGAATACAGCCGGAAAAACACCCATATTGAAACAGAGGTTTGTAAGCCGGACAATAACCGGCACAACCAAATGACTAGCCATTTGAAGAAATTTTGTTGGAATATTGTCATAACCTGGGGCGCTGTCTGTCCTCAGGCTCATCAAAACGTTGTAAACCTCAGTAGGATCAGTATCTAATAGTACAAAAGAAGAGAAAGGAGCATTTGATATATTATATTTATTAATACTTTGTGTTGTGCTGTTTGGTTGATTATTTTTAATATTATTAGCTAGGTTTTTACCGACATTCGAGAAGTAGTTATTGATATAATTAACAGAGTCATGCGACGTGTCTTTTAAGTTTAGCAGGTCAATACATATTGATTTATTTGAATTACGATTAGTGATATTATTTATTGATTTCCATAATTTTTTTGAGTTATTAGTTGCGTTTGTTAATTGTTGTTTGTCATAATTACGTTTTAACTTTTTAATGAGTGCATTACAAAAATTGCGATATCTTCTATATGTTATTTTCAATGTTTCATTTGCAGGATCAGATTTAAGTTTTTTTTGCATACTATTTCTATTTTTGATACATCTTAGTATACCCAGAGTCATCCAAGGCTTAAGGATGCGGCGCTTCTTCTTCACTATAGACGTGACAGTATTTTCTGTCAGACATTTTTTGATAGTGTCAATTAAAGTTTCAGCTAATAGCACAGGATCCCCAAGCAAAAGCAGCTCGGGAAGATGGCTTTCCTCTAGACTAGCAAGTGCGTTTTTGTAATTTGTTGTGGTTTTAATTTTATTGCTAGTTATATCGTATCCAACATTTGATAACCCAAGGTACATTAAGCGATGATCTGTGACTGTAGTGTCCATTATGGCGATGGAAGCTTGTAAAGTTTTAGTTTCTAGCTTCAGTATAAAGTGATCTAGACAGCTGTTTTCCCGTGTCGGTAAATTGTGACCAGGGAGTAGTCCATGCATGGCCAGCATATTAAGGTAATTCAAGCGATTTGTACGTTCATATGCATGTTCATTAGGTTTAAGAATTAGATTAATATTTAGATCCCCTGTAATAATAATATTTTTACGTGTCCTGATGGTTTCTAGGTGCAAATTAAGAGAGTTAATGAAGTTTTCTGCATTGGTATTCGATGGTGATCGGTAGATTCCAAGAATGGTGAAAGATGGAAATGATATTTGTAAGCATGAAGCATGAGTGAGCTTAATTTCAGAGACTGATATATTGTGATTATTTTTAATGTAGGCTACCACCCCGTCGTTTTGGTTTAAATGATTTGTAGTAGCAAAAGAAGAGTAGTTATATAATGTTGGTAATGCCTTAAATTGGTTGAGTCTACACTCACTAAGTACTAGCAAATCCGCGTCAAAATCAAAGCCAGCTAAGTTAAGTTGCAGATCATCCATATTATTGTAAACACTTCTAATGTTCTGTGAAAACACTTTGAAATCTAAATTACGAACTTGCATTTTATCTTGAAAATCCTCTAATGTACGAGTACATTCCATAGCTTGGGCGATAGACATTGTGTCTATTTCATGCAGAACTTTCAAAGAACTATCCATAATCAATAGTTAACAAAGTTCTATGCTTTTCCTTGAAGATTAAGAATACTTGTATCTTTAAAAAGTGTAAATAGCGGTGTAAATGTATCAAATAGTTATTATTTATTATTATTATTAGCCTATACTGTCCCACTGCAGGGCAAAGGCCTCCCCTTCCTTTTTCCATGATAGTCTATCTTTTGCCAACTGTAGCCAATCCCTTTTATAGGCGTCAAGTTCATCTCGCCATCTCATTTTGGGTCTACCACGTGGCCGCTGTCTGGTGTTTGGGACCCACTGCGTCGTTATTTTTGCCCACAGCTCCTCCGGCATGCGACTAACGTGACCCGCCCAGTTCCACTTTAGCTTGGCTGCTGAGTGGCCTACATCAGCAATTTGCGTCTTGGAACGTAGTATTGAATTTCTAACGTGATCTGTTAATTTAACTTTTAGAATACTACGTTCCATTTTTCGCTGACAGACTGCGAGTGCGGACTTTTGCTTTTTGGTTAATGACCAAGTTTGCGCTCCGTAGGTGAGGGTAGGGAGAATGCACATGTCCATAAGTTTCCTTTTTAGGGATAAAGGAAGAGAACCTTTCAACAGTATTTTCATCGACCAAAAACTCCTCCAGGCGTTTTCAATACGTCGAAAGATTTCTTTATCTTGTCTTGCCTGGAAAGAGACTAATTGGCCGAGATATATGTACTCATGGACATATTCAATCTCCTCACCCCCAACTTCAACTTTCCGCGCAGTAACGTTGGTCATCAGCTTGGTTTTTCGCATGTTCATTCGCAGTCCGACTTCAAGACTAGCTTGGCTCAGTTGTTCGAGCATGAGGCCCAGCTCAGTTGCTGATGAAGAAAAAAGAACAATGTCGTCGGCAAAACGGAGATTTGTTAGTCTCTTTTCTCCAAAAACAATGCCTTTATCACGCCATTCAGTATTTAATTTTTGAAATATTTCTTGTAGGGTTGCTGTAAACAATTTAGGAGATAGCGGATCACCTTGCTTTACTCCTTTTTTGATTAGAAAGGACGGCCCAGTTGTATGGAGCTTAATGGCTGCTGTGCTATTATGGTATATTTTTTGAAGGAGGGCAATATATGTAGTATCAATTTCTTGTTTTTTGAGTGCATTAAATATAGCTGTGTGGGACAAACTATCGAACGCCTTTGAGTAGTCAACGAATGCAAGATACAGTGGTAGGTTAAATTCGTGATGTTTTTCTATTATTTGATTTAAAGATTGTAAATGGTCAGTAGTAGAAAGGCCACGTCGGAAGCCTGCCTGCTCAGGTGGTTGATGGAGGTCAAGTTTGCCAGAAATACGGTCTTCTATTATCTTTACGAAAAGTTTGTAGAGATGTGAGACAAGGCTTATGGGGCGATAATTACTGATATCAGTTTTATCGCCTTTTTTGTGCAACAATATTATATTAGAATGACAGAAACTACGTGGAAATTTACCGGTTTTAATAATTGTGTTGAAAAGGTTACAAATGTATGGTAACAAACTTGCTTCCCCAACTCTGAGTGACTCAGTTGTGATACCGTCGTCACCGGGACTTTTACTAAATTTCATGCTTTTTAAAGCTCGATGAATCTCACAATTAGTGACCATCGGGAAATTTTCTGGGCATAAGTAAGTTTCGTTTGTAAGCGGGTTATTTGATTTGTCAGAATATAACGATTCATAAAATTTTGTGCATATATCAATGATCTTGGTATGGTTTCCCTGTCTCACACCGTCTTTATCCATAAGATGGGTGATTGATGATTTGTTTACATCTATGCCACGCATAGCCGCCCTTAAGGAACTATTGTTTGTTAAGGCGGCGTAAGCAACTTGTGTGTTATAGTTCCTTATGTCATTGCGGATGCTTCTTTTCACTCTTCGATCTAGCTCTCTGTAGTTAACAGATTGAAATTGTAGTTTCTGTCTCTCCTCGATCAAATGTAATGTGTTATTTGTGAGTTTTTTCTCTTTTTTCTTAGTGAGTTGTATTTTTTGAGTCGCTATTTTTATGTTGCTTTTTATTATATGATACTGTTTATTTACATCTTCTATGTCATCTATTTCCAATGCAGCAAAACTATTTTGTAAATTTAAATTAAATTGCTCTTTATTTGCAATTAATGTGCATTTATCTATTTTTCTAATTGTATGTCTAATCATTCTACTACGTTGAATTTTTATGCTAAACTTGATTATTAGTCGCAGTGGACGGTGATCGGAGCTAAATTTGATATTATTAATTATGCCAATGTTACTAATTATATCTTTACTCGAAGAGAGACAGAAATCAATCTCATTCTTTGTGTGGCCGTCTGGTGATAGCCATGTCCAACGACGTTGTGATTTCTTGGTGAAGTAACTATTGCTGACGCTTAGATTTTATAATAGTTATGTATTATATTTTTATGTTGTTGTTTCTTGTTGGTAATAATAATACTGAATATGTAGCTAAGTGTTTTTTTGATTTTATTAATACTTTTAAGATATAAAATGTAATAGAGTTGTATAAAGTATGTAGTGGTTGATTGTTTAGATGTCTGAAAGGCATAATTATATATATGGGTTAAAAATAAATTGTAACTTATGAGTAATATTATTACATTTGAAAGTGTATAATGTTTAAGTTTATGCAATATATAGGTTAAATATATGTGTACTCGTATGTAAGATGTGTTATAACATGTATGAAATAGTATTGTGGTTGGGTGTGTACAATGTTTAAATTTGTGTAAAAAATAGTAAATATACATGTGTGTGTAATATGTGTTATAACATGCATGAAATAGTATTGAAGTTGAGTGAGCATAATGTTTAACTTTGTGAAGAATGTATTGTGGTAGTGTGAAAGTCAAACCAATAATATGAAAGAAGCAAAAAAATACATTAAACGAAAGAAATGAGCAGGATATTTTAGTTATAATATGATAGAAACATAACATCTCTCGATGTGTTACAAAAACTAGTCAGATACAAATAAAAATAAATATACAAATATATCAAACAGTAATATAGACAGTTTATGAGTAATAATAATCACAGTCTAATTTAAATTGGTTACAATAATGCTTTGTTGCTGTGAACCTGACTCTTAAATCTATACATATCAATTTGTTTATCACATTTGTTATAAAGTCTACTTAGTCTTGGTATTTGAGAGTTGAAGCCGAGGACTGTTTTACGTGATGTTGGGTAATAGAGATACCTATATCAAATTATAAAACATCACATACAAATAACAAATCACAACATAAAAAACGGGTGTGAACTTGCATGTAGCTGCAGGATAAGTGAGTCCCACCACTCGGACAATACTCCTAGAATCTCGTTCGTGCTGTCACGGCTACGACGCAAGAGTGATAATAATAATAATAATTTATTGTTGTTCTCTCACATAGTTATTTCACAATATACATTAAAAGAACAGAAAAAAAACTTAGTTTAGACATCATAATGCTACTATGTGAGAGACTGGTGTCTGTACTTCCTAGTACAGATACAGGTCTCCTGACCTGTATGACAGATTACCAGCCTCTCCAGACTCTGGATTAGTGAAGTAATGCGCTCCGTTTTCGGATAACTTCGGGATCCTTCGATCCTTCCAGGAGGGATAAGCAGAGTTGCACAAACGATTCAATGTGACAATGCCTGTGGTCTTTTTCATTGCTTTCAACTGATCAAGTGACACTTTCTGAACGTCATGTTTGATTTGTTACAAAAAATACCAGAATCGGTATATAAGGGTAAAATATAGAAATTCTTTCAATTCCTTATTTATTTATTTTTTCAATTCCTTATTGCATTTCGTAAAAATGGAACCAATTTGGAAAATCCCAGAGACTTTCGAATAAAATAAAGACTCAAATTAAACTCAAAATTTATTTAGTTTACTTATGAAGGTCATAAATACACATTTATTTCATAAGATATTTACATGAATATTTATTAAAATAAAAGTAACTTAACCTAGACTACTTACAAACAATTAGATATTGTATTTAAAGGTATTAAACCTATAAACAAAATATCTGATTGAGGTGGCAGTTCCGAGGAAAGGTGCCCAAAAGACTGGCCACATTTCCACACTGGATTGTAAGACTAATACGTTGACCTATATACCCAATGTAGGTATAAATTATAAATTAGCTAGAAAGATATGTCGGCGAATTTACATAAAGTTCACTGACGTAAAGGTCTTTTGTAAGGTATTTTTATCAAATTTTATAAAAATGTATCTGTTTATATAAATAATTTACGCGTACATCATTATTGTGAGAAGAGTTTATTTACATTGATTAATTATAACGCAGAGTCAGAGGTCACGCAAACATAATTTATCTGCTTTATGCTATTTGGCCTACGGGTTTTTAGTGATTAGTCACCAAATGATATCTTATCTTGTTGCGGGTTATCCCCGCAGTTCCACCATTTTGATTTGCTTGTCTTTCATCCTAGTCCTTAAATATCCTACAAAGTACTAACTGATAGATAAATTTATTTATTTTGAAAAGCTATTTTCCGTAATTTAGGTCCGCCCTACCTTACGCTTACCGAGTCGTGGTCTCCACTCTAGGACATGTCTGCTCCATCGGCCTTCGATCCTTCTGCAGATGTGACCAGCCCATTGCCACTTCAGCTTACTAATTCTGCGAGCTATGTCGGTAACTTTGGTTCTTTGTCGGATTACCTCGTTGCGAATTTTATCATTCAAAGAGACGCCGACCATAGCTCGCTCCATTTTGAATATGTTAAATGAAATTAAATTTTTGTTTCGAGTCTGGACGTAATTTGTGGTCGTGAATTGTATGTATGTTTGTAAAGTCTTCCGGAACACAGGGCTTGTTTTCTAGTGCAGTAGGTGTCGTTGTTGTTTGTATAAAAAAATGTACCGAGATTCTATAATATAATAATAATAAATAAATAATAAATTCTTTTATTAGCATAAATTAGGTTCACAATATATTAAGCTCTGACTCCTGAGGTAGGCATACAAGCCTGAGTTTCTGGAGCCAGTGCCTTCTCCCGATTTAGGTACATGTATTAATTATGCTGGTAAAGATCGGTGTTGATTTAAATTTTGCATATAAACTACATATAGATCGTGTTGTGTGTGTGTGTGTGTGTGTGTGTGTGTGTGTGTGTGTGTGTGTGTGTGTGTGTGTGTGTGTGAGTGTGTGCGTGCGTGTGTGTGTACCTGTGCGCGTTCGTGAGTGTGATAATTAACGGTGTTCATTTTAATGATGTTAACAAGCTTTCCGTTGAGTTATAGTCTTGGGACAAAAGCCAGGACATTAGTTTTCTTTTTGTTTCATGTAGTGAAAATGGATTAATGTTAAGATTTTTGTTCACTTTATTATATAGGTATATGGCCATATGAACACGCTGTCGCCTTGCACTAGCGGTACGACATCTCTGGGGCAAACAGACATTTGTTATAGTACGTTTTTCAGTGTTGTCCTTATTGTAGGGTGTAATACTGTGTTGCTTGCACACAAGTTGAAAAATAAAAATTTGCCTGACCGTAAGTACTTTACATATTTGGTATAGAGATATTGTAGGAAATCTAAAGGGTTTGAAGGTTGCGACTTTTAGTATAGATCTTTGTGCCCTTTCTAGGTGTATAAGAAACGTTTTACAGGCACCCCCCCACACTACAATACAATATCCCAATACTGATTGAACAAGCGCATAGTAAACCGTGCGTAATAGGTCAAGATCAGCAACATGTCTTAGAGTTTTAAATACCCATATGAGTTTCCTGACTCGCGAAGTAGTTAACTCAATGTGCTGCCGCCAGCTGAGATTGTCGTCTAGTAGTACACCTAGGTATTTAACATATTTACATTTACAAATAGCCAAGCAAGAGCAACCAGCGCTGGAATTTGTCATATTGCACTCATGTAATTTTATGTTTATATTTTCAGGTAGGATTTTAGAAAAAGAAAATTGAAGAAAGTTAGATTTTAGAACATTTAGCGTAAGAAGATTCGTTTTTAGCCATTCACCAACTTTATGTAGTCCCAGTTCAGCCGTGTTCCGGACCTCCTCCCAAGTCTTTCCATGAAATACCAGTGCGGTATCATCCGCATATGTGAAGATTCTACCATTATAGAAAGTTTGCTGGCACAGGTCATTTATGTAGATCAGAAAGAGACTGGGACCTAGAATGCTACCCTGTGGGACGCCATAAAATTCTAAAATCATTATTATTATAGCTAAAGATAAATTTAGAATGTAATCTCTAGGCAGGGATCACAGTACAATGGTCGTTGAGGCAGAAAGGTTCTGAAGTGGAGATCATGAACTGGAAGACGCAGTGCGGGCAAAGCTGGAGCAACGTGGTCCGACAACCAAGTGAAGGTGATGAACAAGGTTAGTCCAGACCCGAAAGCTGGAAATTCTAACTCATTGGGTTTTCCACAACATTCGGTTCAATTTTTTATTATAGATTGTAAAGTTTAAAGGTTATGATAAACACATATTATTAAATATATATATACGTACTAAAGCTAACACTGAACCAATTTATTACTATATGTCACTGTGAATACTCGCTGTTGAGGTTTAATCAATATCAACATGCTAATACTAATAATTTGCGGATTTCTCATATCGATAATTTCAAATGTTCAGTGCGGGTACGCACTGAACATTTGAATTTGATTGAAATTGATTATAAATATTATCCGAAGGCCGATGGGTGGTTCAAAATACACAAAGTCTCCGCAACATGGCAAGAAGCGTTTCTACAATGTCACCATGAAGGTGCAGTGCTCGCGTCTCCGTTATCCGAAAAACTACTGAAGGAAATGAAATCTTTGATCAGTAATAATACAATTCCGTATTTCATTGGCACCCATGCGACTATCTCTCCGGGAATCTTTGTGTCTGTAGAAGGTGTTCCGCTAGAAAACATGCCAGTATCAGATATGTACCAAGTTCTACATTCAGGAGACGGTAAGTGTTTAAGTATGGACGATTATAGCATAAGTGTTGTATCTTGCTTGAACAAATTACCGTACATCTGCTACAGGAGGTATAAAAGTGAAGAAAAGTTGACGGAATGTGGTACATTTGACAAAAAGTATACGTTTGAACCAAGCACAGGCAGCTGCTATAAGGTCCATCGAGATTTTCGCACGTGGCCTGATGCAAACTCTTTGTGTATTTCTGAGGGCGGGTATTTAACCATACTTAATAATGAGAATGAAGCTCTCGTAGTCTATGTCATGATTGACTTTCCTTGGATTGGCCGATGGGATCCGTTGTTCATTGGTCTGCGAAACTGGGGAAACAACTCAAAAGGGACATGGTTGAGTATTCATGGAGAACCAATAGAGCAGCTATATAGTGTGTGGGATGACTGGCAACCAGATTACACCGATAATGTCCAGGATTGCGGAGCATTAACCAAGTTCAACAAGTTAGACGACTCTTGGTGTAATCAAGTATCGTTTTTCGTTTGCGAAAAGGACCCTAATAACATACGATACGTTTTCGAAGACCAAACTCTAGACGTTAGTGGAGCGTAATTAATTCAATAAATTGTGATGAATATAAGAATGTGTTTTTGAGTTAAATCGTAACAAACAAACAAAACGTCTAATCTTTCCTCTTTGTAATATTAGTTTAGATAAATATATGTGGCTGCACTTTTGTAGTTTATTTATTTGTGAAGCTGGCATTTTTTATATAGGTGACTAGTAAAAGCCCGCACATAAGGTGGCTTTACAGCTGACCGGCCGGCTGATTCTCTAAGAAACAGCGATGGCAAACTGACAGTTCGGTGACGGCACAATCTATTGACTAAATGTCAAAAAGGCTCGGTTTTTGCTCTTACGGAATACCGATTTTCAATCTGACAGCCAGATGATTTTGCTCGGTTTTCGCGGTGGCTCGGTTTTTGCTCTTACGAAATACCACTGCGGGAGACCCGTACCGGTCGTCTGTATGGGCTCCCAGAACGGAGACACACGAGGCGAGGGGCTAGAACATCGTTTCATAGTGACGTAAATTGGTCCGTACGTGACCTTAGCCCGCTCCGGACGACAGCCTTATGTTCGAGCTTTTACTATAATAGTCACCTATATGAATATTGACAATATTATTATCCTAAGATTTTCCGGCAAAAAAAAAAAAATATATAATATATAGGTATATATGTATATAGGTAAGTAGTAGTCAGGAATTAATTCTTATTCAATGCATTGGACTTTACCTTTTTGGTATGCAGTTCTGACCTAAGCAATTGCTCAATAGTAATACGCCGACTACCCACACCTATTTTTGAAATAACGCATTTATTTGTTAGCCTGCTCAATTCTGCACTTGTTTTTCGCTCTTTGATCTTTGTAAAGTCTTTCCCTGGCGCACTGTTTATCTCAAATATTGCGCTTGCTACGGAGAATATTATGTGAATCGGTATGAACATTATTATAATAGGTAGTCAAAGCATGTAATTCGGTTTATCGTACCGTTATCACGATCGTGGAGGCAAACTTGCGGAAAATTGAAATTTCCTCAAACTTATGACGTTGACGCTGTGACGTATGATTTCCATACAGATTATGAAAATATATTATGACGTAACATCAAATGCTTTGCTGTTGAATGATCTCCCAGGGCTGGGTCTAGAGAGCTAATAACTAAAAAGATGCGAGTTCGATCCCGGGTGGCAGTACTAATGTGAATTTCACTTTGTGGAGTTTATAGTACTAATCAAATGATTCTCCATCTGCTAACAGTGAAGAAAAATATCTTGAAGAAACCTACATCGTCTTAAAAGTAATTCTAAAGACATCTCAGATCCACTAACCCGCATTAGGCCGGCGCGTGTAAATTAAGGCCTAAACCCTCTCTTGATAGAGGAGAGGAGACCCGTGCCCAGCTGTGGGACATATATGAGTTGCTATTATATACACTCAAAGGAAGAGTAAGTATCTACCTATACAAGCATAGTCAATTACAAAATTCCTTCATCCCAAAAAGTTCTAGAATTTTCATGAATCATAACTCCACAAACAAAATTTTAACTGACGTGTTTAAAAGCCCTCGTGTAAGGACGTGTCACGTTTAGTAGACACAAGCGTGACACACACGTCAGGGTCTCACGTGAACAATTATAAAGCGGGGGTCCAAGGTGCGGTTGCTAATAAGTGTAACGTTAACAACAGATCTGAAAATCCCTACATACCTATTATAAATGCAAAAGTAGCTCTATATTTCTTTTCCTTTTTCTTTTCCTTTATTTTAAAAAGACAACTCCAGCATTAAATTACAAGCCCTGTGTCGCGGGGGATTTTACAAACATATAATTTACAGACACAAATTACACTGAGACTTGAAAATAAAAACATTTAAAATCCCATATAGTGTTGTCCCGTGTCAAGGTCGTCGGTAAGGGTCTCTAACTACTAGATAAACAGACCAATCGTCTCTGTCTGTCTGTTGCCTTATCACGTTTAATCGGCTAAACTGATCTTAATAATTTTACTTTAAATATATTTGTGTAGCTATCTTACATCACGCTATGGCCTATAAGAGTGGAGCAGAGACTAGAACACGGCTACAGTGGCAGCTCTGCTACTGTGACTGGCTGAATCGAAGTATTCGTATTCTAAGGGACTCCTTGACCTTCACCTGCCTTGACTTAAATGCAATATGTTTGTGTCTTAGCGAAATAAACACTTTTCTCGGTGACTATACAAATTATAAAATTTATGAAACGGGATCAGTTGACTAATTCGAAATATACATTAGGTCAACTGAACCCGCGGAACCGTTGCAAGCGGGAACTGTTGACTAAAGTGTCGCCTGCCATTGTTTCACTGACTTTTAATTTGTGGAAACGGAAAGTAGGCAGACGATGATTATATTATTGTTTTTATTTAAAAAATAATTGCCATCCATCTCTTTTTTAAGTCGGTTAAAAATAAACTACCTCATTCCCGTTTTAAATCGCGAAGTACTTCAAACTTAAGTATTACGTCATAATTTTCATCATAGCACCAATTTTCATCCGTCACGATGTCAATAAACTTTATTGGGAGCGTTTCACTCTACTTCACTGACAGCTTGCCTGAAATGAGACCGTCGCGTCGAGTGGACGAAATTTAAAATATACGACCCATCTCTATTATCTATATCATAGATGAGTAATCAAACTACGGCCATTATTCTCATAGAAAAGGTCTACCTAAGTGGTATTTGAAGTCCCTTGGATAATTTATAGGGTTTTAATATAAAAATAATGTCCTAACCGGTTTTTTTTGTCACGACAGCTAATTTTTGCACAGGTGCACCCTTTATTCCCTTACTCTCTTACAATTCTTGTGATCCAAAGGGACGGCAATCCGATACTACTGGAGAGAGATCAGGCATAGGTTCAATTTGAAATCCGTGTCCAAGTAGTAAAACTTTATTTGTGTTGCCATTATTATTAAAGATCGAAAACCTGAAATAGGATTAATTGAAATACTAATCAAAATATTCATTTTTTCAACTATTTTCCAGCTATTCTAACACGCTTTCACTGCTCAAATTTAAATATATTTCACTCAATATGAAAACGGCCTACAAAGTGAGGTATTCCTCGAAGGGCACTCATTTTGAAACGCACATAACAAAGCGCACCTAAAGTATTCCTCGAAACGCACTATTCAGTTGCGCTAAGGAAATCATAGCGCATCCGAATGGTGCGTTTCGAGGAATACTTTAGGTGCGTTTCGTTAGGTACGTTTCAAAATGGGTGCGCTTCAAGGAATACCCCTACAAAGCTCCCTTCAACACACCTACGTCAAGAAAAAACGAAATTGGCATAATTTTCAGAAATACCATTTTGTTCCCAAAACCTTGTTTTATTACGATTTATGAGCGTTTCTATCAAACATTACCTTCGATTCGTACGGCCATAAATGTTGAGAACCATTATCATTTAGATAATACCTATTTCTAAATGTTCAGGACTCGCTTAGAATCGGTATTAAATAGAAATGCGATCATAAAATGTCGGAGTCCGTAATAATGGTGAAGATATTATTTATATTTATATGTACTATATGATATGGCGAATTTACAGACAGTACACAAATTATTTTCCTAAAAAACTACTAAGAAAGTCAAACTGTTTTCATTCAACAATTACCTTGATGGTCCAGTGGCTGCAGTATGCGCCTGCTGTGCACGAGTTTGGTTGGGTTCGATTCCTACACAGACACAAAACTTTGTGTGACCCACAAATATTTGTTCTGAGTCTGGGTGCAATTTGTGTCCGTTAATTGTATGTTTATAAAGTCTCCAAAACAGAGCTTGTTCTCTAGTGCAAGAGATGTCTTTAAAACAAAAATGTGCACGAAAAATACGCGATACTTCATAATAATAATAGCAACCCATATCCCACTGCTGGGCACGGAAACTTCATACTTATTTAAAAATAAATCGAACAAATCACATAATATGATTGTCTCGTCTGCCAGTAGCATAGCGCTTTGCTGAAGATACTCAAGTATTTTTTTATTTAAAGTGTTACAATATTAATATCATATTTATATTTAATTTCAAGTCTATTTTTAAACGATCGTTGACAGCACTATCCCTTTTCAAAACAAAAATCTTATAACAAGACCTCTGAATTCCTTATTCAGTACGAAGTCGAAGGTTAGATGCCTGGCAAATCTCTATCGAGTACCACAGACGTACGGCATCTCAACTATTGGCATGCTACAAATACTTAATTACTGATTACATTGACCAGAGACTCGAGAAGTTTCTCTTACGTAGTTTTGTTTTATTTTTTACTGCTTGGGTGGCAAACAAGCAGTTACCGTAGCCTATGGACGCTTGCAATACCAGAGGTATCACTTGCGTGTTGCCAACCCATTTTTTTACACCAGGGCTTTAAGATGGGATTGTCCCTGAAACCACAACTACGCCGCTGTTGTGTAGTTATTTGGATGTGGTCTTCTGTAAGGTGAACGTCCTTCCCCAATCGGGCTTGCTCGCTAGTATGGTGCCCTACCTCTCTTTACTTAAAAAAAAAACAACGCCCGCACTAAAGAACAAGCTCTGTGTCGTGGAGGCCTTTACAAACATACAATTAACGGACACAAATTACACCCAGGCTCAAAACAACTCTTTGCGGGTCACACAAAGTTTTGTTCTAAGTAGGAATCGAACCCAAAACCTCGTGCACAGCAGGGTGCATACTGATGCCACCACCAAAGCAGTCTATATCGTTATATAAAATGAATACTTTCTGTTATCCTGTTATCAGTATCCTATATTTCAAACCTCATTTTAAGTAATATTTATTTAAACCGTCGAAGAAATAATAATAATATTTTCGGGACAACTCACACATCGCTATCTGATCCCAAACTAGGCAGAGCCTGTCCTATGGTAACCAGTCAACTGATAAACATACTTATATATTTCTAAATACATACATATTATAGATAAATTACACCCAGACACAGAACAAACATTCGTGCTCATCACACAAAGATTTGTCCTGGGTGGGAATCGAACCCACGACCTCCGGCGTAGCAGTCAGTGTCACTAACCACTAGACCAACAGGCCAGTCAAATATTTTATTTATTCATTTTCCGACGGCGTCGTCGTAGAATTTGTTAATATTTTGGTTTTAATTAATCTAATGAAAGTCAACGTAGATATTTAGATCAGTAGGTATTTCGTTATCATTTGCATTAATTTTGACCCATACTGTGTCTTATCTTATTTCATAATATTACTTCTTCTTCGTATTAATGGTACGATTAATAATTAAATTGTACAAGCCCAGAATTTTGCGTTATCAGTTGCTGCGCAGAGGTCACTTAGAGTGTAGGTAGTAGGGGCACAAAGAGCAGGACAGGAGGTGAGAAATTATTTGTGGGTCCGTACCGCCACAGTAAACAAACAGTAGGTTATCTAAGGCCGCCCGCCGAGTTATTAGCCTACTCTTGCGTTGATACCCAGGGTTGTTCATACGATAGGTACGAAACAAAAACAAGTGTCAAGTGGCCGACCCGAACGCCGGCCAAAAAAATGCGATGTACACACAAGTATATAAGTCGATCGTCAGACTACCGGAACCATATTTGGATTGAACAACACATCAGACAATAGAAAAAATAATAATTTCAAAAGTAATTAATTTGCAATATTAATTATTGTGAAATTGCCCTTATTACAACTATACCTACGCGAAAAATATGTTTACCTAAACGATGTTTCGTACTCAATCCTCTATTTTATAGTAAAACTAGACTTCTTAAAATAAACTTTAGCTCTAAACATAGTATTCAGAAAAATGCGACTCGGCTACGCTCTTAATAAAGCAAATAAACTGTGAAATAAACAATACAATACCATATTTTCTAATAATATTTAAGTATAAGTAGGTACTTATATTTCTGGTTGAGTAGGAAGTATGATAAGTCCGGGTTTGCGAAATCATTATTGAGGCACCCGAAAACACTACAATATTTTTTTCCCCTTTTTGAAGTCATGATACTCGTAATTTACGACAAGTGTCCGCCGCCCGCGCCGGCGAGAGTTGACGAACGCAAGCGGTCATGTAGCGTACGCGCGTGCTCACAGTCGCGCTGCACAGCTCGCACTGCCCCATCTTATTCCTACCTTATATTATGCTAGCGTGTGCGTGAAATCGCGTGCCGACATGGCGCGCGGCGCGCACGCACACATTCAAACCGAGAGCGGCACGTTTGTATGAAGATGTTTTACTGTTTGTTTACTGTGGTACCGCATTCGCACCCTGTAGTTGTTACAGCGTTATAATATTACTGTAGGGTTTACATTACTACAATAAAACTTTGACTCATCATCATCTCAACCCATAAACGTCCCTCTGCTGGCCACGGGTCTCCTCCATATACTTGGAGGGATATTAGCCTACTATATCACGCTGGCCTGACGGGTAGGTATAGGGTTTTGTTTCGAGTTTTCCCTATCTTGCAGTGGGAATTGTCTGCCTGACTTACTCCCTTAGTCGACTCTTACGACACCCTCGGGATGGAACGGGACGGTGACATATGTATTCTTAATCCGTCACCACGCAGACGATAAAACTTTGAGTACAAATCAAATCATAATTTACCTCGCCATTTACCACTGCGCGAGGTGTTGTGAGTTCGATACCCAGACGGGACAAAAAATTGTGTGATCCATAAATGGTTGTCCCGAGCCTGGGTTTACTTTGAGTCCGTGAATTGTAAGTTTGTAAAGTCCCCCGCGACGCAGGGCTTGTTCCCTAGTGCGGAAGTTGTCTTTTAAAAAATACATACATATATAAGTATTTACTTATATATCTGTAGTATTGTAAAGTATAAAGGGTTTACTTGATCCAATATCTTGTTTTACAAAAACGTTTACGATTTTTGTTGCTCTAGTTTTAGTTAAAGTCTGTTCAGATTTTCATTTTATGTTCAGTTTAGCTTTGATCAACTAACATCGGACCACCGGAACCTGATATGACGTCAGTGGTCCACCCAGCGGCTGCCCGCGCTACGCGAGCTTCATCACCAGTGACAGCGTCCAGGTGCACCGATGACGCTGTCCCTCCGCGAAAAGCTATTTATACAATCATCTGAAATACTTACATCATTTTATGATAATTCCTTCACTTGTTGCTATTTGCCTGTGGTATGCATTGCCGCTGCCAATAAGACGCGCTCAATCATTGACTACATAATGTATGGTTAAAGAGCACTATCTGTTACTTAAATAAATTATATTGTATGTATGTTTTAGTCATATAATTATATCTTATATATGTATTGTATAGTATTTATATAGTAAGTACACCACAAACTACCTTACCTTACTCTTTAATATCCATCCAAAGGTTGTCTGGGAGAGATCGCTTTTAGTGATAAGACCGCCCATTCTACAGCTAACTATTACATCAAACTGTTATTTTATACTGTTGTATTTTTGCTTGGAAGAAAAAAAAAAGAATATTCTATCTATCTATACTCCTGCACTAATTCCACTACTTAATCGTACGTAGGAGGAAATTCCTCGGCAACGATAGAGGTGTTCACGAAAATGGCGCGTCTCATAAGACGTGCCATTTTCTCGTTCTCGGACTCGTTCATCTCGTTAGATGAAGAGAGAGAGTTGTATGGAATCTTATTGAACATAGCTTAGTGCGACTTAAGTACGTATCATTACTAGATATGCTGCAAATGCTATCGATATTAGGTTGCTGTTCATATCAAAATGAACGTATGCCGCCGATTGTATGCTAGCAATGCGTATTTTTTTAATGCTCCCTCTACACGTTGGCCCAATATACACCAATACTGGCCACAGTAAACCCATATTATAGCAAACAAAAGCAATAAATAAAAATGACGGTAGTACAATGTTCCAATTCTAGCTTTAAGTATACTGTGGTCTTCATTGGCTTATGTTGGCCCAACGTATAGAGTAAGCTTTACTTTTTCAACTTACATTAGGCTTAAGACAGCCTTAGCTTTAGACTGTCTGAATGCTTCATAGTGATTTTCACATTTGAAAATGACAGGCGATTAAATTAAGTTTTTTTTTTATACTACTTAGGTGGAAAACAAGCATACGGCTGGCCTGATGTTAAGCAGTATCCGTAGCCTATAGACGCTTGCATTACCCATTACCAGAGGAATCACTTGCGTGTTGGCAACCCATTTTTTTACACCAGGACTTTAAGATGGAAGTAACCCTGGTATAGGAATACGTTTCTTTCAAAATGCATTCCTAAATGAGCGCTGGAGACCTGTACTCACACACAGGAACACAACTACACCGCTGTGTGTAGTCATTTGGCTGTAGTCTTCTGTAAGGTGGAGGTCCTTCCCCAGTCGGGCTTGCTCGCTAGTATTGTGCCCTACCTCTCTTTACCTTAACTTAACTTAAGCTTAATTCCTGTAGGAAAAAAGTATGCTGGCATTTGTTTTTATGATGTTCGTAAGTTTAATATCATGTATTTGATCTAAATGAATAAATGAGTTTGACTTTCACTTTTCAATTTAATACCTTCTATTGATTATTCAATTAGCCATTGATTGAATCTAACCAATAGGTTAGAGATTGATTCAATCATTTTTTTTTCGTAAAATGTTAAACGTCACGGTACCCATGCTTTGCTGCGGTAAATGCTGTACGCACAAGCCTGTGTTCCACTATACAATATTTACGTATTATAATGGGTATTATTATCATAGCTAGGTGCACTCGCTGTTCGGTAAACGATCAGTGGGTTAAGCTACCAAGGGCGCGGTAACCCTATAGATGGGTGACCGCATAGTGGTATTTCATCTGAGCGTCTCCGTGCTTCGGAGGGCACGTTAAAAGTCGGTACCGACTGTTATCAGTCGTTAGATCACGACAGAGGCCTAAATATGGGCGATCTAAATAACTCTGTCACCAGGTTGGCCACTAACCAAGCGATAAGACAAGAAGATGGGTATTATGTGTACAAAACATTTACATGGACTTTGAGTCCCGTCAGCTGACTGTAAGTATGGTCTGAATAGCACCTAAGCCTTTCATTCATTTCACATTCTAAAGCTTGAACGCGCACAGCCAAGAAACCTACGTCAGAGCTGTAGATCGCATGCGATAAACATATAGAAATCGTAATAGCAACACCGTAGTCAAAGTCATTTAAAAGTCTTCTTTTTCTTATCATTTAGTTAGTGGCCATGGTGACAGAGTTATTTAGATCGCCTTGATTTAGGACTCTGTCATGATCTAACGACTTGCCAAATGCAAAAAAACTTAACGTGCCGAAGCACGGAGACGCTCAGATGAAATACCACTGTGCGGCGAGCCATTTTACCGCGGGTTACCGCGCCTTTTGGTAGCTTATGCTAAGAAATTTACAGGTTTTATAAAGTAAGAAAGGTCTGACAATCACGGGATCTTACTCTAATAGGACTTTACGCATACAAAAAACATGTCGACAGTCTTTGGGTACTGCCGATAGAAGTAAAAACTTGTGAGTTAACTTGTGAATTGTATTGTCGAGCTATAAGGTTATTAATTTTGAATATGGAAAGCGTTCGGCGACGATGACGCGAGTTCCATGATTTTTGTTAACCCAAAAAGTGCTTAACACGAATAAAGAAGTTTTCACTTCAAAAATATAATTAAAGTTCATCGAAAGAATAACCTCTTGACAAAAATTTTGTGTTATGTAATTTCTACATTATTGTTGCACTGATTTCTATACGTTCGTATACGCGTGTTTTACTAATGTAGATACATAATAATGTTAAGCCTATTTTAGTAAGATGATAATGCGCCAAAGCGTGTTCGTTACCTCTAAGTAATTTAATAATGGCATACATCAAAGCTTGTTACCTATTGTCAATGTAAGTACGTCGAATTTGATTACACAACGTAAATACAATATGCGTCAAATAACTAAGCAGCACTGAAATAGGTTATTTGGCGCATATTTGGATTTTAGGATCGAGAGAGACGAGTTTACAGTCATAAAGTACCAAAATTAGCGCTTAGTTATGTAAAAATATATTATGTTTTGGAATAATCTGTTAGTGTAGTGTCGGGTTTGAATGTATATCTATATCTGTGGGTTTGAAAGAAATGTGACATACTTTTTGTGTGTGACAAAATAAGTGACATCTACCGCTCCTAGGACCTTGGACCTCAAGTTATCTAAACTTCTTTACTAATATTATAAATGCGTAAGTTGGATGTATGGATGCTTGTTACTTTGGATAAAATTTGGCACAAAGATAGAATAAAAGTAGGAAAAGCACATTAGGCTACTTTTTATATCGAAAACAAACACTGTCCCCGTAAGATTTTACACGCGGGCGATGCCGTGGGCAGAATACTAGTTTATTATTATAAGCAACTAATCATGACATCACAGGTCCGTCGCGTGGCGCAAAGACCTGATTTAAATTTCGAATCAAAAGTAAATTAATACCAAATGCAACATTCGAATTTCAAAAATCATACTGCTTTTGTTTTTATTTATTTTTTTTAGTTTTCTACAATGGCGGTCGCCATCCACTATTTTGATAAATATTCTACGTTTTTTGTGGGTTGTACAAATTTTAAATAACTGTCAAGTTGTTTCTGTTTAACTGTCATACTTTTTTAGATTCGAGTGAACTTGTGAAATTAAGTGGATTGTTATTGGATTGTTGTTGAAAACCTTCTCTTTTCTGTGGTCAAAACGATCAAAGCGATAATGAATGAACTAATACTATTGAACATTATTTTACGTGTAAAATCCAGAACCTTTGGCAACCAGAGCGGCCGAAATACAGTATAGGTAGTCTGTGGAAGTGCATACAGAATAATTTATAGTTTCGCGAGTGCAATGTGTGTGTGTCTGCTATTTGAAGTAAAATGGAAGTTGTTTGAAAATTTTATGTAAGTATTTTTACCTTTATTGTATACCTACTGGACCAGACTGTTGTGTGATTGTTGCTAACAATGATATTTAAAGATAGATACGCATTCTTAAATAAATTAATAATTCTTAAGACATGCCAGCGTGAGCCTAGACCATTTCTTACTATTTATATAAACTTCGATCAAATATACAATCTCAGACTAATAGAATAAGATAGACGGAGCGTGTAGAACTCGCGCGTGAAGCCGCCAAAAGTCATACTAAATAGCAATGTCATACGTTTTCGTTTTCGCGCGCAGTCGATTTGAGCCGCTAGTGAGTACGTACGTCTAAACACGTTTTGACAAAATATAAAAATACTTTAGAGCGGCTCAAATCGACTGCGCGCGAAAATGAAAACGTATGACATTGCTATTTAGTATGACTTTTGGCGGCTTAACGCGCGAGTTCTACACGCTCCGTCTATCTTATTCTATTAGTCTGAGTATACAATATAAAATTGTATATTTGATCGAAGTTAAACCCTTTCTATCTCTTGATAGGGAAGAGGAGATCCATGCCCATCAGTGTGGCATTTAAGGTTTGCTATTATTATATTATTACCTAAGCAACATTCATACTGTGCGGCTGTCTATTTTTTTTGCCATATATTATTTATAGATTACGATAGACAATACGGAACGTAGTGATACAGAAACCGATATTTTTAGCCGAAATAGCAATTAATTATAACAATTTTATTAGCCACTTTGTCAGCAACAATTTTCGCGCGCTATTTCGTTATCTCTGTTTCTTACTATCCTACTAATATTATAAACGTGAAAGTTTGTAAGTATGGATGGATGGATAGATGTATGGATGTTTGTTACTCTTTCATGTAAAAACTAGGTACTGAACGGATCTGGATGAAATTTGGCACAAAGATAGATTATGGTCTGGAATAACACATAGGCTACTTTTTGCAGCGATAACCGACATCCACGAGGGAGGAGCCGCAGCCAACAGCTAGTTATATAATAATTGGATAGATAAGTCATAATGGCGGTAAGCTTACATATTCTCACATATTTGACTGGCCTGTTGGTCTAGTGGTTAGTGTCCCTGACTAGTCAAAGATCGTAGGTTCGATTTCCACACAGGACAAAATTTTATGTGATTCATCAATGTTTATTTCAAATCAGAGTGTAATTTGTGTCCGTGAATTGAATGTTTGTAAAGTCCTCCGTGACAAAGGGCTTGTTTCCGAGCGCGGCAGTCAATTTAAAAATAAAACTATTGTCTATCGATTTGCTTGGCTAATACTTAGATACTTTGTTTGGAACGATTTATCAAAAGTCTTACTATATAAACGAAAACCTTTTTTATGTCTGCTGAAGCATGAAAATACTCAGATCAAATACCTACGACTTAGAAACCACCCATTCCGTCTGACCGCACCGCCATCATAACCTCACTGCTCATTCAAGAATCACTGACTGGAAAAGTAATAAGCGCCTCTTTGGTTTATAATATCTGATACAAACTGTTGCCCGCGGCTCCGCCCGCGTGGATATCGGTTTTTGCGATAAAAATGTAGTAAGCCTATTCGATATTCCAGACTATAATCTACCTCTATGCCAAATTTTATCTAGATCCGTTCAGTAGATTTTACGTGAAAGCGTAAGAAACATACAATACATCCATCCATCCTCACAAACTTTCACATTTATAATATTAGTAGGATATAATTAACTTTTCCTAACCTTTTAGATTTTCTTGGCACACAATATGGCGTTAGAATCAAACTCATTTATTCAGATCGTAACTTTTTATGCGTTATGCTGCCTGCGGCGTAGTGCGCGTGGATGTCTGTGTTAATGAATTAGTCAGTCAGTCAATCGGGACAAGTAATTATAAATGTAAGTATAGATAAAGGCGTGGCCAGAGCCTCTAGATAAATGTCATAAGCGATAGTCGAAACGAAAAGTCAAAAAATAAAATGGACTAAATAATAGGACTTCACGCATACAAAAAACATGTCGACAGTCTTTGGGTACTGCCGATAGAAGTAAAAACTTGTGAGTTAACTTGTGAATTGTACTGTCGAGCTATAAGGTTATTATTTTTGAATATGGAAAGCGTTCGGCGACGATGACGCGAGTTCCATGATTTTTGTTAACCCAAAAAGTGCTTAACACGAAAAAAGAAGTTTTCACTTCAAAAATATGATTTAAGTTCATCGAAAGAATAATCTCTTGACAAAAAATTTACGTTATGTAATTTCTACATCATTGTTGCACCGATTTCTATACATATACGCGTGTTTTACAAATGTAGATACATAATAATGTTAAGCCTATTTTGGTAAGATGATAATGCGCCAAAGCGTGTTCGTTACCTCTAAGTAATTTAATAATGGCATACATCAAAGCTTGGTACCTATTGTCAATGTAAGTACGTCGAATTTGATTACACAACGTACCTACATACAATATGCGTCAAATAACTAAGCAGCACTGAAATAGGTTATTTGGCGCATATTTGGATTTTAGGATCGGGCGAGATGAGTTTACAGTCATAAAGTACCAAAATTAGCGCTTAATTATGTAAAAATTCCTACTAATATTATAAATGCGAGTTTGTAAGTATGGATGGATGGATGGGGGTGGATGTTTATTTTTTCTTTCACGTAAAAACTACTGAACGGATCTGGAAGAAATTTGGCACAGAGATAATGGTCTGGAATAACACATAGGCTACTTTTTACAGCGATAACCGACATCCACGCGGGTGGAGCCGCGGGCAACAGCTAGTATATTATATTTTGGCATTATCTATTGGTCTAGTGGTCGTGGGTTTGATCGTCATCTAGCGCTCCTGGGATCTTGGACCTCAAGTTATCTATACTTCTGTACTAATATTCTAAATGCGTAAGTTTGGATGGATGTATGGATGCTTGTTACTCAATCACGCTAAAATGGCTAAATGGATCTGGATGAAATTTGGCACAAATATAGAATATAACTAGGAATACTTTTATATCGAAAAAAACCCTGTCCCGTAAGATAGTACGTACGGGCGAAGCCGCGGGCAAAATACTAGTTTATTATTATAAGCAACTAATCATGACATCACAGCAACTAATCGTGGCGCAAAGACCTGATTTAAATTTCGAATCAAAAGTAAATTAATACCAACATTCGAATTTCAAAAATCAGCGCCAATACTGCTTTTGTTTTTATTTATTTTTTTAGTTTTCTACAATGGCGGTCGTCATCCACTATTTTGATAAAATGATTTTACGTTTGGATTGGTCCTGATTCGTCGTATTCCTGTATTTTGTGGGTTGCACAGTTTTTGAATAACTGTCAAGTTGCCATACTTTTTTAGATTCGAGTGTACTTGTGAAATTAAGTGGATTGTCATTGGATTGTTGTTGAAAACCTTCTCTTTTCTGTGGTCAAAACGATCAAAGCGATAATGAATGAACTAATACTATTGAACATTATTTTACGTGTAAAATCCAGAACCTTAGGCAACCAGAGCGACCGAAATACAGTATAGGTAGTCTGTGGAAGTGCATACAGACAGAATAATTTATAGTTTAGCGAGTGCAATAGGAAATGTGTGTGTGTCTGCTATTTGAACTAAAATGGTAGTTGTTTGAAAATTTTATGTAAGTATTTTTACCATTATTGTATACCTACTGGACCAGACTGTTGTGTAATTGTTGCTAACAATGATATTTAAAGATAGATAAATTCATTCTTAAATAAATTAATAATTATAAAGACATGCCAGCGTGAGCCTAGACCTCTTCTAACTATTTATATATTATTAACTATTTATATGTATATTTGATCAAAGTTAAACCCTCTATCTCTTGATAGGGAAGAGGAGATCCATGCCCATCAGTGTGGCATTTAAGGGTTGCTATTATTATATTATTACCTAAGTAACATTCATACTGAGCGGCTGTCTATTTTTTTGCCATATTTTATTTATAGATTACGATAGACAATACGGAACGTAGTGATACAGAAACAGATAGTTTTAGCCGAACTAGCAATTAATTACAACAATTTTATTAACCACTTTGTCAGTAACAATTTTCGCGCGCTATTTCGTTATCTCTGTTTCTTACTATCCTACTAATATTATAAACGTGATAGTTTGTAAGTATGGATGGATGGATAGATGGATGGATGTATGGATGTTTGTTACTCTTTCACATAATAACTAGTGAACGGATCTGGATGAAATTTGGCACAAAGATAGATTATGGTCTGGAATAACACATTTTTGCAGCGACAACCGACATCCACGAGGGAGGAGCCACAGGCAACAGCTAGTTAAATAATAATTGGATAGATAAGTCATAATGGCGGTAAGCTTACATATTCTCACATATTTGACTGGCCTGCTGGTTAGTGTCCCTGACTGCTAAGTCAAAGATCGTAGGTTCGATTCCCGCACAGGACAAAATTTTATGTGATCCCATCAATGTTTATTTCGAGTCAGAGTGTAATTTGTGTCCGTGAATTGTATGTTTGTATATTCCTTTGCGACATAGGGCTTGTTTCCGAGCGCGGCAGTCGATTTAAAAATAAAACTATTGTCTATCGATTTGCTTGGCTAATACTTAGGTACTTTGTTTGGAACGATTTATCAAAAGTCTTACTATATAAACGAAAACCTTTTTTATGTCTGCTGAAGCATGAAAATACTCAGATCAAATACCTACGACTTAGAAACCACCCATTCCGTCTGACCGCACCGCCATCATAACCTCACTGCTCATTCAAGAATCACTGACTGGAAAAGTAATAAGCGCCTCTTTGGTTTATAATATCTGATACAAACTGTTGCCCGCGGCTCCGCCCGCGTGGATGTCGGTTTTTGCGATAAAAATGTAGTAAGCCTATTCGATATTCCAGACTATATACCTACCTCTATGCCAAATTTTATCCAGATCCGTAGATTTTACGTGAAAGAGTTACAAACATACGATACATCCATCCATTCTCACAAACTTTCACATTTATAATATTAGTAGGATATAATTAAATTTTCCTAACCTTTTAGATTTTCTTGGCACACAATATGGCGTCAGAATCAAACTCATTTATTTTGATGCCTGCGGCGTAGTGCGCGTGGATGTCTGCGTTATTGAATTAGTCAGTCAGTCAATCGAAGTATTCCATATTGGGCACCCGTTTTAATGGCACCTGAGTGAATGGCACCTAAGGTATTCCACATTGGGCACCTACCGATATTTTTCGTAGGTGTTGTTCTACTAATGGCACCTGCGAAAAATATCGGTAGGTGCCCAATGTGGAATACTTCAAATACTTCAGTCAATGAATCGGGACAAGTTATTATAATATGTAAGTATAGATAAAAGCGTGGCCAGGCCTCCGGCCTACCGTGCGTAAAGGGATAAACGCAATTTCACTCCGTTACGAACGTTACGTTATTTTAACTGACGAGCCAGGTGCACTCGCTGTTCGGTAAACGATCAGCGGGTTAAGCAACCAAGGCCGCGGTAACCCTATAGATGGGTGACCGTATAGTGGTATTTCATCTGAGCGTCTCCGTGCTTAGGAGGGCACGTTAAAAGTCGGTCCCGGCTGTTAACAGTCGTTAGATCACGACAGAGGTCTAAATATGAGCGATCTAAATAACAAGTCAATGAAGCGGGACAAGTAATTATAATATGTAAGTATAGATAAAAGCGTGGCCAGGCCTCCAACAAGGTGGGCCGACGACGACATATGATGAAGATTGCGGGCAACTAGTGGACAAGGTCGGCTTAGGATCGAGAGTTTTGGAAATACTTGGAAGAGGCATATGTCCAGCGGTGGACGTCATATAGATAGATCTATTAGCATCATCTCTTTAAACTGTAAGTAGCTAAGAAATAACTACCTGACTACCCTTATATTTCTTTAATCAAATTTAATTAGAGGGAGAAGAAAAATCTTTAAAAAAATTGCTCTATTAATTTTTTTCAGGCGCTTAGATATTTAAAAATATGATAACATGTGTTACTTCAGAATATGGTCTATCATTGTGCCAAAGTACATCCACTGCTCATGGCATTAAATCCGTCTTTGTGCATAATTTTACTTGATTTGGCCTGCCCACGCTGCGTCTATCAGTTCGTGGTCGCCACTCTAGAACCTTTCTGCCCCAACGGCCATCGGTTCTGCGAGCTATGTGCCCTGCCCAATGCCGCGTAATTGAGGCAATTCTTCGAGCTATGTCGGTCACATTGGTTCTCCTACGGATCTCCTCATTTCTGATTCGATCTCGCAGGGAAACTCCGAGCATAGCCCTCTCCATTGCTCTTTGGGTGACTTTGAGCCTTCGCACGAGGCCCATATTGAACGACCACGTCTCGGATCCATAGGACATCACTGGCAACACACACTGGTCAAAGACTTTCGTCTTGAGACACTGCGGTATTTGCGACGAGAAAATATGGTTTAGCTTCCCAATTAATTATAAGAATAAAATGAATGTACGTATTTAATAGATAGAAACGAAGATTGAAGTTTAAGCGTCAAAATATTCTACAACAAGGCTGTCTACTGGAAACATGCCCAGAAGGCTAGCTCCATTGCAACGTTGAATGGCAATGCTAATTCTCTGTCGTTAGGTCTCTGTAAAGAAAACGAGCACTCGGACACTATCAACCAACAAAATAGGAAGGTATATTAAAGGATACAAACAACCAAATAAATTTAATGTTTTCAATTATATAATGCTTGAGAAAGTCCTCAATTACAAAGTAGGTACTGTTGAACATGAGTTCTAAGTTTTGTTAGGTTAATTGTTGTTAACGGCAATTAGAAGTTTGTTACCAACTAAATCAAATTAATTACGATAGGATGGAAGAATTTAACAATTGTTTATCAAAAGTTTACACCGTTTGTATAGGCTACACACCAAAGAAAAGTTTTCACAGATTTATATGTATTTATGTCGTCAACACTCGTAGTCACCAAAAAATGCCACGATTATATATTATATTATGTGGTAAGCTAGCTGTAATAATTTATCAAAAATCCTTTCTTAGTGGATGATTATGTTATTAAATAAACGTTTGTTCCAAATTTGAGCTTATTATTTTATTTTTAACAAGCTAGAATTTATAATTTACGGATTTCTTATATCGATAATGATAACTTATTTTTCCAAAGCCCGAAGTGTCAATAAGTCGTTTCCCTAGGTCTCTGTAAAGCAAACGTGCACTCGGACACTATAAACCTACAAAATAAGTAGGTATATTATAAGAATACAAACAATCTACTAAATTAAATGTTTTCAATTACATAATACTTGAGAAAGTCCTCAATTACAAAGTACTAAACAAGTTTTGTTACATTAATTGTTATTAACGGCAATTAGAAGTACACTACCAACAAAATCAAATTAATTACGAAAGGAAGGACGATTTCGGTCGGTACTTATCAAAAGTTTACCCCGTTCGTATAGGCTAAACACCAAAGAGAAGTTGTCTACACAGCTTTATGTTAACTTTTGCCAACAGCACCTGTCGTCCTGGAAAAAAAAAAGTTTGCTTTGGTACGTACCTATATCTTCTTTATACATATAAAAATGAATCCCTATTTCCCTTGGTCACATCACGAGTGAACGGCTGGACCGATTTCAGTAATTCTTTTTTTGTTGTGTTTGTTATTGTCAGGAGAAGGTTCTTATGTAAAAAAACAGACGAAGTCGAGGCGGGCCGCTAGTACTACATAAATATTTCGCGGTCGAACAAAAGGCATCAAGCAAAGAGTAAAATATCGTAAAAATCTCCTGATCTGTCATGTCTGTCTATCTCAGTCGTTGGCGGTTATCAGCAAGATATTTTACGTTTATCTTTCTCGGCTGGGAAAAAAGAGCTTGTAGGGCGCAAGTAAATTTTAGAACCCCCAACCCGCAAACATTTGTATTTATATTTTGTTTTGTAAAAGGGGCGGACTGAAAACCAGCGTTGGCCAAGGTGTAGTGTAACCAGTGCGCAATGCCAACATTTTCTGAGTCCGTGTAGTGTGTTTGAGTTTTTTAATTATTTTTTTGAGTTTTTGGTAATAAATATCTTTTTATCTTTTATCTTATTATTTGTACTAATCTAATCTATTCGTTCTTTGTGTTGATGAACTGTTTGATTGATTTTGATTTCGAGACGGCGCACTCACATTCAGCCCGCCACAAGCTGCTCTGCGGGTGCTTATTATTATTATTATTATTAAAAATGCGAAAGTAAATATGTTTGCTTGTTTCTATGTATGTAGGTATGTATGTGACCTTGTCACGTTTAAACGGCCAAACACATTGTATCTAATGAAATTTGACAAGGAGATCGATTATATCCTGGGGAAGGACAAAGGGTATAAGCGAAATCCCGTATGGGTACAGTCATATAGGATACGAAATCACCGAAATATAGTCAAAGCATTAGACGGTAATTTCCACATGAAACCGTTGAGAAATTACCAAGTTGGTAATATAATATTAGTACAAATTTGCGGCTGTAGGTGACGTCTGACAGGTACTTAAATAAGTACAAATATCTTTGTGAGATCAAACAAGAAGCTCGTTATGTAACAAAGGAATGTAATTTATACAGCTCAGATTAATATAGCGATGGTAGCCGAATACTAATCAAATGATTTACCATCTGCTAACGGAGAAGAAAAACATTTTGTGGAAACTCACATGTCTTTAAAGGCGTGTTTTATTTACTAACCCGCAGGCCAGCGTGTGTGGATTAAAGACTCAAAATATTCTTGTAAACATTGACAAGAATATTTTATTATTTATATTGGCAGAATAGCTAATAATAGTCCATTAACATAAATACGAAAAGAAAATACTCTAAACATTAAAACGTAAAAGCATCGTAATTGAAATAGAAGCTCTGAATGTGAAAGTAGGAGCGAACACATTCACAGAGCGCATAAGGAATGAAGATGTAAGATAGGTTCGGAAAATTGTAGTCTAGAAAAGCGAGGAAAGATCCTTAAGTATTTGGAGTACTTGAGGAAAATGTTTGCTCGTCATGCTATACACAAATCGTATAGGGCTAAAAATTTATGTGAATGATTGGAAAACTATCCTACTAATATTATAAACGCGAAAGTTTGTAAGTATGGATGGATGGATGGATGTTTGTTACTCTTTCACGTAAAAACTATTGAACAGATCTGGATGAAATTTGGCACAGAGATAAATTATGGTCTGGTATAACACATAGGCTACTTATTGCAGCGAAAACTGACACCCATGCGGGCGGAGCCGCGGACAACAGCTAGCTATCTATAAATGTGAAAATTCCCCTATAATACAAATCGATCCCAAACTACAAATGACCAAAGTTCACATAGTCATTCTTGCGTTTTTCAGAGAAACGGTAAGTTTGGTCATATAATTAGTGCAATTATTTATAAAAATTCTACGTATGTACATAAAAAATATGTATTTATTATTTAATTTTATTATATAAAAAAAATAAGGTAGCGTACTTATGCATATTATGAAGAACACAACATTTTTAACTTTTTTAATTCGTTTATCTCCGGAAAGTTTGAAGGCAATGTTGTTAGATGATTGCATGGTCTACAATTTTGTGCATCGTAATTTTTTGATCAAACTTGTTTGGCTGAAAAATGCAAAAATCCTTATTTGCCAAATTAGACCTTAATTTTTTTTTTATTTATTAAAAAAGACAACTCCCACACTAGAGAACAAGCTCTGTGTCGCGGGGGACTTTACAAACATACAATTAACCGACACAAATTACACCCAGACTTAGAACAATTCTTTGTGGGTCACACAAAGTTTTCTCCTGTGTGGGAATCGAACCCACAACCTCGTGCACAGCAGGCACATACTGCAACCACTGGACCACCGAGGCAGGCACCGAGTTTGGGATGATGGAATTTTGTTATTTGATTAATTAGAAAGGATATTAATCTGCATAATAACTATTTACTATATTAAGGGACATAGTTCGCAGTCAAAGTTATAAATGGCTTTTGATATTAGAGCATTCCGTGATGCAGAGCGAGACGAGTTCAAATTGTTGCTTTAATTCCTTTAACATCCAGAATGGGCGAGCTTTGGTAAATTCGGCGAAGCTTTCGTAAATTTAATTACTGGACATAGGCCTCCCCTAAGGATTTCCACATCACTCGATTCAGAGCTGAAAGCTGAACCTTGGCCAGCAGCCTGCAGTTTTAACATCGTCAATTTTTTCTTGTTTACACAAATGTTATTTACCGAGCTGCCACTGTAGCCGTGTTCTAGTCTTTGCTCTATTCTTATAGGCCATAACTTGGTGTAAGATAGCCACACAAATATATTTAAATAGGTCAATCTCTGAAGTTTCTATTTCTATTTACTCCTGTCTATTATATACAGGTAAGTACTATCTGTTTCCTTGCCAAAATTATTAATATCCGTTTAGCCGATTAAACGTAAAAGGCAACAGACATACAGAGAAGATTGGCCTGTTTATCCAGTGTTTTACCTATGTTTATTTTTATTGTTTTTATATTTGATTTGTTATATTACCAGGGTTCATTATTAGTATTATGCCATGTGTGCTATTGTGTCTCTGAAATCCAAATAAATAGTTTTCTTTCTTTTATTTCTTCTTTACTTAGTTAATGACTCTTAACGAAATACAAGTACTCATGATTTTGTTTTCCATTGTTACCTACCTCAAGAACTACGTAATTCTTAGCTGGTATTTTTATTCTACTTAAACTTAAGACAAACAAAACCACAATTCCAGCCAACCGAAAAAAAGTCTTTACAAAATCGTATCGCCCAAAACAATATCCGATGTCGATAACGGTCGAATATACCACTTAAACGAATTATCGTATCGAGAACAGGTAAAGGTGTGCTCACAAAGGGGCAGGCGGTACTTAAATAATTCATGAGAAGGTGTTCTATCGTTATTTTCTGGGCTAGAATATTGCGACACCGAAGCTTTGAACTAGAATTTCTAGCGTATCAACAAACGATATCATAAGTAGGTATCCATCCACTCTAGACAAGTGGCATTAGTAAGCAAGTTACAAACAAACAATTAACCGACACAAATTACACCCAGACTTAGAACAATTCTTTGTGGGTCACACAAAGTTTTCTCCTGTGTGGGAATCGAACCCACAACCTCGTGCACAGCAGGCACATACTGCAACCACTGGACCACCGAGGCAGGCACCGAGTTTGGGATGATGGAATTTTGTTATTTGATTAATTAGAAAGGATATTAATCTGCATAATAACTATTTACTATATTAAGGGACATAGTTCGCAGTCAAAGTTATAAATGGCTTTTGATATTAGAGCATTCCGTGATGCAGAGCGAGACGAGTTCAAATTGTTGCTTTAATTCCTTTAACATCCAGAATGGGCGAGCTTTGGTAAATTCGGCGAAGCTTTCGTAAATTTAATTACTGGACATAGGCCTCCCCTAAGGATTTCCACATCACTCGATTCAGAGCTGAAAGCTGAACCTTGGCCAGCAGCCTGCAGTTTTAACATCGTCAATTTTTTCTTGTTTACACAAATGTTATTTACCGAGCTGCCACTGTAGCCGTGTTCTAGTCTTTGCTCTATTCTTATAGGCCATAACTTGGTGTAAGATAGCCACACAAATATATTTAAATAGGTCAATCTCTGAAGTTTCTATTTCTATTTACTCCTGTCTATTATATACAGGTAAGTACTATCTGTTTCCTTGCCAAAATTATTAATATCCGTTTAGCCGATTAAACGTAAAAGGCAACAGACATACAGAGAAGATTGGCCTGTTTATCCAGTGTTTTACCTATGTTTATTTTTATTGTTTTTATATTTGATTTGTTATATTACCAGGGTTCATTATTAGTATTATGCCATGTGTGCTATTGTGTCTCTGAAATCCAAATAAATAGTTTTCTTTCTTTTATTTCTTCTTTACTTAGTTAATGACTCTTAACGAAATACAAGTACTCATGATTTTGTTTTCCATTGTTACCTACCTCAAGAACTACGTAATTCTTAGCTGGTATTTTTATTCTACTTAAACTTAAGACAAACAAAACCACAATTCCAGCCAACCGAAAAAAAGTCTTTACAAAATCGTATCGCCCAAAACAATATCCGATGTCGATAACGGTCGAATATACCACTTAAACGAATTATCGTATCGAGAACAGGTAAAGGTGTGCTCACAAAGGGGCAGGCGGTACTTAAATAATTCATGAGAAGGTGTTCTATCGTTATTTTCTGGGCTAGAATATTGCGACACCGAAGCTTTGAACTAGAATTTCTAGCGTATCAACAAACGATATCATAAGTAGGTATCCATCCACTCTAGACAAGTGGCATTAGTAAGCGGTAGTCGAATCCAATAGAATAGAAAGCAAATGTTTGACATAAGTTTACGATTGTAGAGGCCGCGCTCTTTGTTGGTCACACAAAGTTTTGTCCTGTGTGGGAAACGAACCCTGCGACCACTGGATCACCAAAGCAGTCATTGTTTGTGTATTCGGTGCTAGGCTGACCAGCCCGCAACCTTCACTTGATCGTCAGTCCACCATTTGGTTTGCCTGCTCACGTTGCGTCTTCCAGGTCATGATCGCCCTGGTTGTGAAAGATGGTGCACCCTACTAGCGAGCAAGCCCGGCTGGAAAAAGACTTCCACCTTACAGAAGACCATAGCCTCATAACTAGACACATCGTTGTAGTCGAGTTCTGAGTGTGGGCACAGGTTTCCAGCGCTCATTAATGCCACAGCAATACGGAGCACCTGATCGTGAGCAGTTACTGTAGTAACCTATAGAAATACCCGGGCCATCACAGCTTAATTATATCAACACTATCGCAGTGTCGGTTATCGCTGTAAAAAGTATAGCCTATGTGTTACTCCAGACCATAATCTATCTCTGTGCCAAATTTCATCCAGATCTGTCCAGTAGTTTTTACGTGAAAGAGTAACAAACATCCATCCATCCATCCATTCTTACAAACTTTCGCATTTAAGTAGGTATACATCTAGACTCGGAGCAACTATGTGGAATACAAAAACTTGTTCCTTGTGGGTATCAAACCTGTATACTACTGTTTTTCGTCATCCTGTGTAGAATGCTCCTGTATTATTATTTAATGAGCTCCCTTGCCAAGGCTTTCCCTAGAGACCATAGCATAAGGTTTTTCAAAAAAGGAGTTATAACGTTTTTCAAAGAGTCAGCAACGCGCTAGTTTCACCCCCCTGGTGATGCAAGCGTTCATAGGCTACGGTAGGCTACGGTAAATAATAAATAAATAAATAAATAAAATAGTTTATTTCTGTAACTTTTCTTATACAATATTATTCAGTTGCCGGAACAACCCAGGAAGCATCTACATGCTTCCTGGGTTGTTGCCATGTTGCATTACTACTAATGCTTGTGTTGGGTGGTCCCGCTCTTCCTTAGGACTACATAATAACAGGTGTAGTGTTATGGGAAATTACATAATTAAACCATTTTAGAAAACTAATTTAATGAAATACAAAGTGATCAAAATAGTACTGGTTTGGGTGAATATGTGTGTGTGTGTGTGTGTGCGTGTGTGTGTGCGTGTGTGTGCGTGTGCGTGTGTGTGTGTGTGTGTGTGTGTGTGTGTGTGTGTGTGTGTGTGTGTGAGGTATGTGTGTGTAAGAGGTACGGTAACTGCTTACCATCAGGCTACCGTATGCTTGTTTGCCTCCTTAGTACAAACTGCCTCCGTGGCTCAGTGGTCGATGTGTGAGACTGCTGATCACGAGGTCCCGGGTTCGATTCCCGGGTCGGGCCAAAATCGATATTGGGTTTTTCTGTTAAGAAATTCACAATAGATGCTCGGAGTTTGGAAATTGGCGGTGTTTACACCCCCGTGCCTCGGAAAGCACGTAAAGCCGTTGATCCTACGCCTGATCTCTCTCCGGTCGTTTCGGATTTGCAGGCCCATCGGCCTATGAGAGTGAGGGAATAAAGAGAGCACTTGTGTTTGCGCACACACTTGTGCACTATAATATCTCCCGCACAGATGGCAAGTCTCCGTTGAGATTAGCCGCCGTGACCGAAATTCGGTTTGGAGGACATTATTACAAACAAAAATTGTATTTAGCCAAGTGGTTATAAATTAATGTAAATATAAGTAAAAGTATATAATCTCATTAACTTTGTGTCGCGTTACTCACGGCAAGTAGGTACGGGCCTTGTTAAATTAATGATGGGGATATTGTTCACAACCGGTGTTAGTTTACCTTGTTAAACAGGAATTTTAATGATTAAGTAGGTATCATATAAGTAGGTATAAAAACATACATTGTTTATTCAAATTGTATTCTCTGAATCTACAGAACGGCCGGCTGATTCTCTAAGAAACAGCGATGGCTAACTGACAGTTGTGATCGCAAACTGACAGTTGTGATTGCTCGGTGACGGCACAATCTATTGACTAAACGTCATAACGAACGGAAGACCGATTTTCAATCTGACAGCCAGATTTTGTCGGTTTTCGCGGTGGCTCGGTTTTAGCTCTCACGGAATACCCCTGCCGAATTTGAAAATTCTTTTACCAATAGAAAGCCACGTTTTTTGTGGCTATATTTTGTTGACAAAAACATTACAGCACCATGGCCAATAACTACCCGTGTGAAGCTAGGTCGGGAATTTTCACATCAAGCTAAAACAAAATTCGTATAGATAAATCAATATTCACCTACTTGAACATGCATAAGTTTATAGAATCGGTTATTTTTCTTCTAAGATCCGCCATATTTCATCACCCTAAACGATTTCTGTCATATACAGATTACCATTATCCCTTTTGACACCCTTACTGACATCGCTTTTTATTTCTAGAAATTTATTACGTTTAACTAAAGTACCTACCGCTATTATTGTGCAGTATCTCTGTCTACTATCTCTGACATATCTTTAAACATTTTCTTTGTTTTTACCTACGAACCTACCTACCTCATCATCATCATCATCTCAGCCAAATGACGTCCACTGCAGGACATAGGCCTCCCCCAAGGATTTCCACAACTCTCGATCTTGTCCATTGGTTGCGCGCAACCTTTACCAGGTCGTCGGTCCACCTTGTTGGAGGCCAGGCAAACCACATTTTAAGATGAAGTATCCCTGGGTTAGGAATACGTTTCTTTCAAAACGCATCACTAAATGTGTGTTTGAGACCTGTACTCACACACAGGAACACAGGCTGTGGTCTTCTGTAAGGTGGAGGTCCTTCCCCAGTCGGCTTGCTCGCTAGTATGGTGCACTACCTCTATTCTTAATTTTCAATCAAGAAGAAAAAAATTAAACAGGCAATCAAAATTTACTCCTTACTTATTTCAAAGATAAAGGTCAAACCTTGTCAAGTAAAATATTCAAAAAGGCCCTTTGCTATTTTTGAACGGATATTTGTCAAATTAAGATTAGCACCTCCCGGTTCAGTTGACAAGGGTTCAAAGACTTGCAATTTGTATACAAATACCTGTCATGATCAAACAGCTAATATCTTCCAAAATTATGTCTTGCCATTTTGATATACCTACCTTTTTTACACGCTTTTTTGTTTGTATGTTTGTAACCGACTTCTTTGGGCGCGATTTTGACCCACTTCAAACGGCCAGATTTCGTTCAAACTTCGAGGACCGATGCCAATACACTAATTTGATAAAATTATTAATAATTATAGCGTACGCTACTGTCCCATCCCTACGCCCTCAGCGCGAGCGCCGCCTTCCCTCCAAATATATTAATTAATGTCATTAGTGTCAAAATAGTTAGTATCATGAACCGCACGCGGCTGCGCCGTGTTAACATTTATTAGTTTAATTTAGAAAGTAATTGTCTAGTGTTTACAACTGTATCTTACCACCTATATCCAACCTGTCTGTGTAATATGCAAGGATAAACAGTTTCAATCCATAGTGCGAGTTTTCATCAAATAACTCCCCTATAAGTGACGCCCAACGTACCGCCGAACTTTCGTTTTACATTGCTACGATACAATTTGTGGTCTTTGCAGTGTAGCCCGGCATATCAGTGACATTTTTACATCTATTGGAACTGTTAATATAGCTCAAAATCACATTTGCTCATTCTTGTACCTAAGTACTAACTACGATACCGGTTCAGGTTGGATCGTGTTCAAGGTCAATCAATAACGAACAAGCTAACGCGCCAAAAAAGTTCGATTTTTGACAGATACAGTTCAGAGACAATTTCAAGTTTTCATAACGACTTTTAAATCGAACTTTGTTCAAGTTACAAAAACATGTTAAGACATTCGGGTCATTGTGTGTAATATAGCATTATAGTACAAGTAGGTAATCGTAACAGTGCGTTGTATATTGAACAGTCGCAATCATGGTGTTAACGCGATCACGCACGAATAGTGCCAGTGGTCAAAGACCAGCAGCACCTGCTGCTTCGCACGATCATGGTGGCGAGCATTCGCCGCCGTCTTCGCCGCTGTCTTCGCCGCTTTCGGGCAGTGAAGGTAATGCCGCCCGGCATAACCCTCCGCCCGCTGATCCCGTTCTGCCGGCGGGCTCGCCTGCCGCGCTGCCATCACCTGTGCACGTGCCGGCCATGCCACACGCGCCGCCGTCTGCTCATGCTGCTGCTACTCCTATTGTGCTTACACCGGAACAGCTAAGTCAATTAATTCTATCGCTACAGACACAAACAACTGCCACTGCCAGTCCCTCATATGTACGTGAAGGGGCTTTTGTTGGAAATTTTTCAAAATGCAGTCATCGCTTTGATGGAGCGAAGGGCAGTGACGTATTAGCTTTCATTGAAGCCATTAAGGTTTATAAAGACTGTGTCTCCATGGATGATGACATTGCATTGAGGGGTCTGCCCATGTTATTAACAGGACTCGCAGCCACATGGTGGCAAGGAATAAAAAGAGACACTGCTTCTTGGACAGATGCCTTAGACTGTCTTAGACAAACCTATGGACCACGGCTGCCTCCTCATCGTATATATAGAGAGCTGTTCAAAGAAGAACAATGTAAAGAAAGTACTGATATTTTTGTTTGCAAGGCTAGGGCCTTACTAGCACAACTACCTGCAGGTTCACTGTCAACATCAAGTCAGCTTGACATGGTTTATGGCCTTTTAAATAAAAGGATAAGAGAGAAAGTATCTAGAGATGCTTTTGAGACATTTGCAGAGCTTTTGCAGCTTGCTCGAAGAGTGGAAGATTTATTTGATGAGGGTCGCACTTCCACTCGCACTGATTCAACTGTGAGTGTCTCATCTGCTCCTGCAACATCAAGTGCCCCTTCCAAACCTTCATCTTCTGAGTCTACCAAAAGCAGATCTAAATGTAATTATTGTAAACAATTTGGACATTCAAAAGAAGAGTGCCAACGTTTAAAAACAAGAAATAAATTAGATAATGTCTCATCTCCAACCAAAGAGGAGAGTACTGAGCAAAGGATAGTTTGCTTCGGATGTGGTACTCCTGGAGTGATAAGGTCTAACTGCCAAAAATGTAAATCCGCATCATCATTGCTGCCAAAGACATCAGCATCTTTCCAGTCAGTGTCAACAGTAGGGTTACAGCCTAAAAATGCTCGTGGCCGTCCTCTATTAAATATATCAATTTTTAGTGCAAGTGCTAAAGTGTTAGTTGATACTGGTGCTAAGCAATCAATTGCTAGTGTTAGTTTAAGAAATCACCTGATTAATAATGGTCAAAAGTTTGATGTTGTTAATACTGAAATTAAATTAGCTGATGGTACAAGTTATGTTAAGAATTTAGATGTGGCTAGAGTAAATGTTCATATTAGCAACTTAGTTATACCAACCATGTTTATTGTATTACCTGGTGCCACTGACACTCTACTAGGCATGAATTTTATTGAAGATGCTGGCATGATACTTGATTTTCAGAATAATAGGTATATGTTGCGTGATACGGGTTTTCACGACTTGCAATACGAATATGATGATCGCGTTATTTGTAGTTCCACAGTAGACCTCCGCGAATGCGAGGGCGTCCTCCTATCATCAGCTGATAAGGAAAAATTAGCTGCACTCCTGAAAGATAATATAGATGTCTTTAGTGCAGGGGGAGCTCCCACTCCCTTTGCCATTCACAGGATCGATACGGGGAATGCCGCGCCTATTTCTACGCCACCTTATCGTGTGTCTCCTGCGAAGAAGGAGATAATGAGAGCTGAAATAGACAAGCTTTTAGAAGAAGAGGTAATAGAAGAAGCTGAATCGGAATGGACCTCGCCGGTCGTTCTAGTACCCAAGAAGAATGGGGAAATTCGATTTTGCGTCGATTATAGGAAATTAAACGCAGTGACGCGTACGGATAAGTATCCGCTGCCCCTGATCGACGACATCATCTCTTCAACACAAAGTGGTTGTGTTATGTCAACCATCGATTTAAGATCTGGTTACTTTCAGTGCTATCTTGCTCCAGAAGATAAACACAAGACCGCGTTTGTTTCGCCGTTCGGAACATTTCAATTCCGACGTATGCCTTTTGGGCTTAAAAACGCTCCGTCGACATTTCAACGTTTGATGGATAGATTCAGATCTGGGCTTACGGATATAACGGTAGTTACCTACCTGGATGATATTTGGGTCATATCTGACAGCCTAGCTTCTCATCTTTGTGATTTACAGCAAGTATTTGATCGTCTACGTCAATTCAACCTGAAAGCTAACAGACAAAAGTGTGTTTTTGCCAGAGAAAGGGTGACTTACCTGGGTCATGTGATCTCCGCCCACGGCATAGAACCCGACCCGTCTAAGGTCAAAGCCGTGATGGACATGGAGCCGCCTACTAACCTGAAGGAATTAAGGACCTTTTTACAAACCTGTGCATGGTTCCGCAAGTTCATCCCTCAGTTTTCTGAAGTTGCACGGCATCTCACTGACCTCACCAAGAAGAATAAGCCCTGGAAATGGGGAGAAAATGAGGCAAAAGCCTTTGAAGAGCTCAAGCGAAGACTTACCACCAGCCCCATCTTGCGACAGGCAGACTTTGGAGAACCTTTTATACTGCGCACAGACGCTAGTTCGTATGCCATCGGCGCTGTGCTCATGCAAGGACCAGATCATAAGTCGGAGAGGCCTATTGAGTATGCAAGTAGGTTATTGACATCAGCAGAGCGCAATTATTCTACGACGGAAAGAGAAGCTCTAGCTGTGGTGTGGGCACTTGAGAAGTTTCGAGGTTACCTCGAAGGCGCCCAAATTCGCGTTGCAACAGATCATCAGCCTTTAAAGTGGCTGTTTTCATTAAAGGCTCCTAGCGGTCGTCTTGCTAGATGGGCCCTGAAAATTCAAGCTTACAACCTAAATGTTGAATACACTCCCGGAAAAATTAATGTGGTGGCCGATACTCTAAGTCGTCCTGTATGCCATTCACCTACGGATGACGGTCCCACTTGTGATATCTGTCCAGTTGCCGTTGACTTACCTCATCGCAGCTCCGAGGAGATCCGCGCAGCTCAGCTCGAAGATCATGACCTGAAAAAGATACTTACCGACTTCGAAGACAATGATGCCGCCGCTCGATGGACAGACAGAGGCTATTATCTCGCTCAAGGAGTGTTGTTTCGCTTCGATCCGGATTGTGAATCCGAAGAGCCACAAATAGTTATTCCAGAGACTATGCGTGCCGAAATTATGAAGGAACTTCATGACGCACCAACAGCTGGACATTTGGGCTTAGAGCGCACTCTGAAAAGAATCAAAGAGAGGTTTTATTTTCCCAACATGCGCCAGTATGTTGCTAAGTACCTCAAGTCTTGTGATTTGTGTCAAAAGTTTAAACCTACCAACCTGAAACCGGCTGGCTTACTGCAGACACCTGTTCCTCAGCAACGATTTGAAGTTCTTGCCATGGATCTATTCGGTCCCCTGCCCGAAAGCAGTAAAGGAGAGAAGTGGATCTTCTTAATCGAGGATACTGCGAGCAGATGGGTTGAACTTTTTCCCTTGGTAGAGGCCAACTCGGAAATTTGTGCCAAGGTGTTAATTGAAGAAATCTTTATGAGATACGGGCTACCCCGACGAGTAATTTCAGATAACGGTATGCAGTTTGTATCAGCAGTGATGCAAAAGGTTATGCATGTCCTCAATGTTAAGCAAAACTTGACGCCTGTTTATCATCCAGAAGCCAATCCTGCTGAACGGAAGAATCGAGAAATGAAACAGATGTTGGCGATCCTGATCGATCCAGAACATCGTCGTTGGCCTGAAGTCTTGCCTGCTGTGAGATTCGCCCTTAATACTGCGTTTAATCAAGCCACTGGACACTCAGCCGCCTATCTAACTTTTGCGCGTGAGTTCCGGTCCCCGGTGGATATAGAAAACGATCTACGAACGATCGTTGACCAGGAAAATTATGTACCGCAAATAACTCCTTACCTGCGCAACTTCGTACACGACTTACAGGAAGTAAAATGGAGAGTTGAACGCCAACAAGATATCCGTAAGGATACAGCTGATAAAGACCGTCGCACTGGACCTAAGTACCAGGTGGGCGACCTCGTGCTCGTGGAGAGTCATCGTTTAAGTCAAGCAGCAAAAGGTTTTACTCAGAAGTTCGCCCCGAGACGTGAAGGCCCTTATCGCATTAGTAAAGTTGTGTCCACGACCACTTTCGAGGTTGTAGACAAGGATAACTCGCCCCGCGGCAAGTATCATGCCAGTCTCTTATCACCATATGTCGGTGATTCTGATGTAGTTCTTCATCCTAGAAAGAAAGGAAGGCCGCGTAATTCAGTTCCCAAGTCAGTTCCAAAGTCTTCCACCGACTTGGAGGGGGAGGATATAGCGTACGCTACTGTCCCATCCCTACGCCCTCAGCGCGAGCGCCGCCTTCCCTCCAAATATATTAATTAATGTCATTAGTGTCAAAATAGTTAGTATCATGAACCGCACGCGGCTGCGCCGTGTTAACATTTATTAGTTTAATTTAGAAAGTAATTGTCTAGTGTTTACAACTGTATCTTACCACCTATATCCAACCTGTCTGTGTAATATGCAAGGATAAACAGTTTCAATCCATAGTGCGAGTTTTCATCAAATAACTCCCCTATATAATATTAATAAAAAGTAAAAAATAAATAATAGTTTAAAAAAAACTAAAAAACACGCTTTTTATAGAAAACCGAACTAAAAAATAGAAAATAAATTTTAATAAATTTAAATTAAGATCAAAATAAGAATTTAAAAAAAATATTTTATTTAAAAAAAAGCGTGGGGTGCTTTTAAGATATTATCAAAATGATACCTAATCACTCTACTCATATCTGCCAATAAAATATTTATAACTATTGACACCATGCACCTCACGCTTTTTTTAAAATAAAATATATTTTTTTTATTCTTAATTTAATCTTAATTTAAATTTTTTAACATTTATTTTCTATCTTTTAGTTCGGTTTTCTATAAAAAGCGTGTTTTTTAGTTTTTTTAAACTATTATTTTTATACTATTAAAAAGGGAAACAAGCATACGGCCTGCCTGATGGTAAGCTGTTACCGCAGCTTATGGACGCTTGCAATACCAGAAGTATCACCCGCGCCTTGGCGACCCTTCAAAAACCTTGTAACTCTTATTTTGAAGAACCCCATGCTAGTCTCTCGGGAAAACCTCGGCAGTTAGATCATCCCACAACTTAATCGTACGTGGAAGGAAATTCCTCTGAAAGCGTACTGTACGGCACGATGGAGGTTCTTAGATGTGAGGATGAACCTATTATATAGGCATAGGTACTTCTATATCCATACTTCCATACTAATATTATAAATGCGAAAGTAACTCTGTCTGTCTGTCTGTCTGTCTGTTACTCTTTCACGCCTAAACGGCTGAACGGATTTTGATGAAATTTGGTATGGTGATAGATGATAACCTAGAAATGGTCATAGGCTATAAATAATCACGCCATCGTTCTTAGGGGGTAGGCAGTAGGCAGATAACTAAATTGAGTTAGTGATTATTAGTCGTTTTTGTTGGGACTTTTGCTCTTTCACGTCTAAACGGCTGAACAGATTTTGATGAAATTTAGTAAGGTAATAGATGGTTACCTAAAAACGGATATAAGATCAAAATGATCACGTCATCGCACTTAAGGCGTAGGCAGTAGGCAGAAAACTGAATTGAGTTAGTGATTTTTTTATGGTTTTTGCTGGGAGTTTTGCTCTATCATGCCTAAACGGCTGAACGGATTTTGATGAAATTTAGTTAGGTGATAGATAGTAACCTAGAAAAGGATATAAGATCAAAATAATCACGTCATCGTACTTAAGGCGTAGGCAGTAGGCAGAAAACTAATTAAGTTAGTGATTTTTAATCGTTTGTTTTAAAAATTTACCTCATTCACGCCTTAACGTCTGAACGGATTTTTATAAGACTTGGTTAATATAAAGATAGGATCCTAGGCACGGACACAGGCTACTTTTTACGGCGGGAAAATACCTCATTCCCGCGGAAATCTAGCGTGATCGTGTCAAGAAGCGCATGTCGCCATAGCTACTGAAATGATTTTGATGTTTTTTTTTTAACTGAGTGTTACTAAGACTTCAAGTTAGTATTTGATCACTTTTCTAACTTAGAGGGTCGGTAGGCGCCATAATTTAGGGAATTTATGATAAAATTTTGATGCAACTGTCTTTATTTAACAGTTTTACTTGGATCGGAACTTAGCGACATTCCATCACACTACTTAACTTATAGGGTAGGAAAGTACCAAAATTCAGACTACTTTTTACTTCGGGAAAATATCTCATTCCCACAGGAACCTATACACAGCTACCTATCTACAACATTAAAACTCTGTCTAGAATCACTTTATATATACGATTTTTTATTCAACTGACTGTTACATTACATACAGATAAAATCTAATTACCTACACCACAGAAATTGTTGGATGCTCCCGGAGGCACGGGAAAAACCTTTCTTTTAAACTTGCTTTTAGCGCAAATCCGAAAAGATAAAGGAATTGCTGTAGCAGTTGCCTCTTCCGGAATAGCCGCCACTCTGCTCAATGGTGGTCGAACGGCACATTCGGTGCTTAAACTGCCATTAAACTTAGCCCATGAAGAAATGCCAGTCTGTAATATAAGTAAAAACAGCGAGCGTAGACGTATGTTGCAGCAATGTAAATTATTAGTTTGAGATGAGTGTACTATTTTTTTTTTATTTTTTTTTTTAAAGACAACTACCGCACTAGAGAACAAGCTCTGTGTCGCGGGGCACTTTACAAACATACAATTAACGGACACAAATTACACCCAGACTCAGAACAATTCTTTGTGGGTCACACAAAGTTTTGTCCTGTGTGGGAATCGAACCCACAACCTCGTGCACAGCAGGCGCATACTGCGGCCACTGGACCACCGAGGCAGTCAAACTATGTCCCATAAAAGAGCAATTGAAGCTCTAGATCGGACTTTGAAAGACATCAAGAGTAATCCAAATATCATGGGGGGGATGGTGGTACTTTTAGCGGGCGATTTTAGACAGACTTTGCCGGTTATCACTAAAGGTACCCCTGCAGATGAAATAAATGCGTGTTTAAAAGCGTCAACGTTATGGGTGCACGTAAAAACGTTTAGTCTGTCTACAAATATGAGAGTGCAACTACACAATGATGTACAATCTGGACAATATGCTGCTGCTCTTCTTAAAATTGGAGAAGATCGTATGGCAAAGGATGGTAATGGCATGATTACATTGGATCGTGCACCAAGACTGTGTAATGGCACACGGTTGCAAGTAACACACCTCGGTCGCAATATTGTAAAAGCAATCATTATGACTGGAATGGCAAAAGGAGAGAACGTTTTAATCCCCCATATACCCATAATTCCGACAGATTTGCCATTCCAGTTTAAGAGATTACAGTTGCCGCTGAAAATCGCATTCGCTATGACGATAAATAAAGCTCAGGGGCAAACATTAAAAGTAGCCGGCATTAATTTAGAAAAGAGTTGTTTTTCTCACGGACAATTATACGTGGCTTGCTCACGTGTTTCAAGTCCACAGAATCTCCATGTGTTGGCCAGAGAGGAAAACAAAGAACATAGTTTACAAAAATGTACTACAGTAATAAGGCCTCTTATTTTTAGCTTCCTACATTAAGTTAGTACTTCCTACGCAGACGATGTTGCGGATGTCACACTGTCTAACATCGGGGGTTGGCAGGTAGGTAGTTAGTAGTATTTTAAACCGATTTACATTATTTACTTTTTATATTTACTAAGGAAACAATCGGAGCTATCCATTATGTAGCTTAGGTTGCTTTTGAACAAATTTTGATGTGAAGTTGAGGACTGGAACACGATAGTGGGACATTGTTGCAGGGGGACTTACAGCCGGGAGAAAACAAAAAAACTTATGCGGACGAAGTCGCGGGTAAAAGCTAGTTAATATTATAAATGCTCAATCATGCCAGAATGGCTGAACCAATCTGGATTTAATGTAACAAAAAGATAGATGATAGTCTGGCATGAATAGTATTATTATGCTACTTTTTTTCCGGAAAAAGGAACACTGTTCCCGTGGGGACTGTAAGTCCGCGTGGGCGAGGCCGTATGCGAAAACTAGTATTTTTATATATTCCACTACAATTTTCATGGCTTTATATAATAAGTAGGTATTGCCTGACCTAGATTTAGGGGGGCAGGAGGAAGCCCTTGCCCAGGGCGTCACAGACTGGGTAGCGATAGCCACAGACTGGGTAGCGAGACCCAGCTAGACTTATCTATACTAATATTATAAAGCTGAAGAGTTTGTTTGGTTGAACGCGCTAATCTGATAAAGTACTGGTTCGATTAGAAAAAATCTTTTTTCGTTGAATAGTGCATTTATCCAGGAAGGCTATAGGTATAACATCACGCTATGATCAATAGGAGCGGAGCAGTAGTGAGATATGCTGCAAAATCGGGGAAATAATTATAAAAATCCATTTTTTTTTATACTACCAAGGAGGCAAACAAGCATACGGCCCGCCTGATCGTAAGCAGTTACCGTAGCCTATGGACGCTTGCAACACCAAGCGTTGCCGACCCTTTAGAAACCTTATAACTCCTTTCTTGAAGAACCCCATGCTATAGTCTCTCGGGATTACCACGCGATCGAACTAGCGGGCGACCCCTGACTTAATTTCCAGCCGTTCTAACTGTCCGTAGATCCGTACTGAGTACCTATTACTTGTTCGATTGAAAGTTACCGTCAATAACCATCCATGCATGGGAAATTGCGAACTATTCCAGTAAGATTTACGATTTTGTTTGTCAAGTCAAACTATATCGTACATCACTACAACAAAGGACCTTTTTTTAAGAGAAGAATAAGACCTTATGCATACAGCCCGCCTAGGGGAGCGAAGCATGTGTTGGGCTCAAATTCAAACTTATTTGTTTAGATCAATTGCATGGTTTTTTTATGTTACTTAGGTGGCAAGCAAGCATACCGCCCGCCTGATGTTAAGCAGTTACCGTAGCCTATGGACACTTGCAGTACCAGAAGTATCACTTGTGTGTTGCCAACCCATTGTTTTACACCAGGGCTTTATGTCAAAAATTCAAATTAAAAAAAAAGAAAAATTCCTATCCCAGGGAGTATCCCTGGGATAGGAATTTTTCTTTCAATACGCAACCCTAAATGAGCGCTGGAGACCTGAACTCACACACAGAAACAAAACTACACCATTATGTGTAGTTATTTGGCTGTGGTCTTCTGCAAGGTGGAAGTCTTCTTTCCACAGTCGGGCTTGCTCGCTAATTATGGTGCCCTACCTCTCTTAAAAGTGATATTAATGAACATCAAAATAAAACAAAAAGAAAGCATATTTTTTCCTTCACCCAATTGCCTGACTAGGGCTCTCTAGCCTAAAGACGATAGGCAACCCGCATAGCAACTAAAACCCCTGTATACCTACACTCCGCTTTGACAGAGGGGCTACCACTGGAACTGGATATAACATCATGCCCATCTAGCGGTGGCCCTCAACGCGGGCACCAACTTTAATGACAGCGTCCAGGTGCACCGGGACGCCCTTACGCGGAAGGTTGCAGGTGAGGAATTTTAACCTTTTCATTAAAGCGGCATTAAAGTAAGACCTAATCCAATAAAGTAAGGTTCATTTTTGAACAACAATAAAACAACAACATTACGTCCTTATCATTTTATTCTCACAAGAAAAAACGTTAACGGATCTCTTAAAAATTACAATAACGAAAGAATTATCCACAGCTAACAAACGCACAGCTGCATATTACGATATATTTACACTTAAGCTCTTTGGCTTCTAAAAGAAATTTACAAAAAAAAACTTTAAAAAAATCTTAATAAAATTGCGAAAGCAAATAACGCAATATAACATAATTTAAAATTATCAATAAAATTTCAACATAGGACTTAAATAAAATAATAATTATTACACATAATATACAAAGTGCCCAGAATTTCTTGTGTTTTTTTACAAATTGTGTCGAATACTGTGTCGGTAAACGAGTTATAATTATTACTAAATTTACAAACAGAACTTATTTTTTTATTAATAGAAATGAATTTTTAATATCTATATAAGTAACATTTACAAGACGATCACAACAAATGTAACTTGTAAGTAAAACGAATTGATAAGTAATTAATATTAAAATGTAAATTTAATTGTACAAAGCCTTTTACAAACAACGGAGAAAATTCTTTAAAAACACTTTAAGAGTCATCGTCCAATCGGCGGAGTTATTTTGTCACGATATTTAAATAGATGGGTTGACAGGACGAAAGTATTGATGATACTCGTAGATTAATAGAATACACACAGGCATAGTTTAGGCATATAATAGGCTTTTTCACAAGGAGATTCATATTACGGAACCAGTGATCACTCCTTTAGAGCCTTTTCCAAGAGGGTAAATGCCATTAATATAAAGATTATGCAAAAATGTTCTATTCCTTAAGATTTTGACTCCTTCGATTCGATTTTGGGCTGTATAAGCCTAATATTGTTATACAGCCCAAAATCGATTTGTAGCCGTAATGTTATTCTGAGAGCCGTAATATTATTCTGTGACCCGCGTCATTATTCTCCGAGCCGTAATATTAATCTGTCAGCTGTAATATTAATCTGCGAGCCGTATTATACTGCTGCGTCCCGTATTATTATTTTGTTTGGCGTATTATTTTTCTGTGCATATTATCCATGCACCGCGAACTGGACGTTAACTCGCTGTTCAACAACTCCATCAAACAAAGTATAATTTCTAAAAATCTGAAGACAGATAAGACATACTGTAAAAATGGACTGATACTTAAACCTGAGGCAAATATATTTCACGCAATACGGCTTCATTGGTGTGTTTCAATGCAACGTGGGCAGGGTGGACCGACGACAAGAAAAGCCGATGGTTGTCCATCGGCTTCCCAGGCCCTGGTCCTGGTCAGCCCAGAGCCGAATGCTATAAAATCGATTTGCTATTCAGACCTTCGGGTAACGTTAGATCTAGTTACTTTGATAATATTCAGGTGTGGTGTCAATATTTGCCCGATAGGTAGTGTCAAATAATGTCAATCCATTTTACAGTGTAAAAAGAAAATGTCAATCAACAACTTGCATTAAGTAATAAAAATAACCGCAAGCACAAACATCTAAAGGAAGGATTAATCCTAAAACGCGATATTACAATGAAGTACTTTACAAATTGGAAATAAGACGATAGTCCAGGAGCTTGTGATGCATGTAAAATATTTATTTGTAGTGCTAGCTCCTGGTCTATTATCAAAAAAGCGTACTACCTAGGTAGGCACAGAAGGATCAGTACATTTTGGTTTAAAGGGAGACCTTAAGTATATCACATCGACTATTTAACCCCTGGTGTGCTGTATGTTACAATTGGAATGTTATTGTCTGTGGTTTGTTAACGATAGCAGGAAAAATATATAGTTTTTTTTAATTTTTAGAGTGCAGGGTAACACTAATCGCAAAGTTCTATCCGTGTGTCACACAATTACATATTACGATCATAAAAATACTACTATTTATAGACACAAAATACTTAATTAGCTGATATATAAAATAATCAATTCGAGAGTCATTAAATGGCCACTAGTTGGCGCTACCAGCGCAAGAGACTAATTTGATTTATTTCTGATGCGAAATTACTATATTGTGTTTAAAACAGTTCATGGAAAACACTCAAAATTTTTTTCATGTTATTTTGGTCCTAAGCAGCTCTAGGAAGAGGGGGTAAGGTAGCGAAGAATAAGCCCTGCAGTGGGACAAAACGGGCTTATAAGAATAATTTTAGGTCACCCAGTGGTCCAAATTCTACCGTAATTGCTTTCTGCAGTCCTTCTCCATATAAACTTTAACTACGCCCAATCTCACACTCCTACGTGGACACAATGTGCTTAAAAAGAGATACAAAATTTTTTCCACATATTAAAATATAGATAAGTTAAAAAACCACAGACTTCACAGCCAAGGGTGTTAGGGTAAAGCATGAGAAATTACCACTAAATAATTATCCTATACCCTACAAATAGCATTGAGCTGAGATCTCGCTTCTAAACGATTAATTTAATAACATCTATATGCTACACTGTGACTTTCAATGGGAACTGCAATGGTGGGAAAGTACCGGTGGTATATATAGAGTTTAAACTGAATTGGATATGAACCGAGCTGAGATGAGCGGACCGAAGATGAGTCCAACAATACACTATACTTGAAAAATCTTTTGTCAATCGTCTCAGCTCAGTAAAAGCACGACTTTGGATCCCTAAGTTGATTATAGATTCCTATCTTAATATATATATTTCTTGTGTGCGTGTGTATGTGACTGAACTCCTCCTAGACGGGTGGACCGATTTTGATGAAATTTTGTGTGTGTGTTCGGGTAGGGCCCTGGATGGTTTAGATTCACAATTGGACCCGGTAGGTGGCGCTGCTGTCGGTATTTCAGCTTTTTCCGGCAGGACGACGTCTGCCAGGTCCACTAGTTAAGTGTAAAAACGTTATTGAAATACAATACAGCTACAGCCATCCCACAAGGTATCGACATAATGGACTAACTACTATCGGAGGTTCGTGCACAGCACTAGAACGTTTGATAAACATACATTATACATATCATTCTTCTTCTTCTTAGCGTGTCGATGGCAATCTAAATTGTGTCAGCCCAGAACCTAGCTACGAGTTTATATCATTCTGAAAAGAGATTAATACGATACAGAATAATTGCAGCGACGCCACGACTACTAGATGATGGCGATGTTAGATTGTTCCAATAACACAACACTAAGTGGGAGGCTACGTTCCGATTTTCAATTCATTTTTCATTGTGGTTATGGGTAAGGGATGTAATAGCTATTAACAAAAAAGTAAAGGTATCACCATAAACAGCTTTTTAAGCATGTAAATATTTGGTCTGACAACACGTTTACAATTATATTAATTAAAATTACAATAATTATTTTTATCGAGTAGTTAACTGCCAATCAAACAACTCTATCAATAGAGTTGTTTAGACCGCCCATAATAGCCCACTGCTCAGCAATCTAACGACTGTAAACAGTCGGCACCGACTTTAAGGCCATTGGCAAACTGCACCCGTATACGCAGTGTAGCCTGGGAGTGCGTGTTCATACGTTGCTTGAAAGTATATATCTTTGTATTGAAAACACGCGTAGTACATTAGACTGAAAACGCATTAAGCACTACGCATCCTGCAGCGTGGTGCGATGCAGTGTGCCAATCGCCATCATCACTATGCGGTCACCCATCCATATAGTAACCGCGCCAGCTAGCTTAACTGCTTATTAGCCTCAACGTTCTGATAGGTCAGGTCGATGCGTCAAATCGAAGAGTAGGTATAAAATGTTATTTTTATATTGTAATATCTAGTGTATGATTTATTGCTCAGAGACCGGACCTATAAGTTAGACCAGATAGACAGATTTATGTAATACTGGCTAGTGTTGTATCCTCGGTGTATGAATTATACCTTGCCTTAATAAATAAAAAAGTTGTGCTAATTATGTATTCCTAAAACCGGTACTTTCTCTACTAATATGATACTCTCCGTGTCACACAGACTAGTTCTTTTTCTAAATAATTACGTATGCCTAAGCATATTTTCTATTTTTATATTACTTATTCGGTATACAAATGGTATTACACCTCGTAGATATTAAAACGATTATTCTTCTATTTTTCAGGAAATGTTATCTTATATGTGTCGGATGAATATTTTGTTTAATAAATGAGGGTTTTTCTAAAATGCAATTGGTACCTAAACTATGCAACTAGGAAAAAATTGTATTAAAAATTTTAACTATTAACACCGGATATGTAAATGTAAAAAAAAGTAGTAAGCACCTCATACTCGAAAATTAGTCGATAGTATGGCAACACTTACTTTTAAATGAAAATTACATAATATTTTGTAACACGCTAAATTTTTCTAATTTTTAATTAACTTTTTAAATTGACAGACACATAATTTTAAATAATTTTTGAAAAGTAGTTTTTTTATGTATGAGAGATTACGTCATCATTACGTCAACTGTACCATCGTCAGTCGTATAATATGTATAATAAACACATTAGTACTAATATACAAAAAAGTGAAGCGCAGTTTTGTATGGCATCCATAAAAATCATACATAAATTATGTAAAGTCGAATTAGCTATCGGCGTAACCAGATATGTCTTTCTATTAGTTCAACAGAACCACCCAATTAAATTTTTTCATAAATAATATTTATCATCATTTATAATATAATTTATCATAATTATAAATATCTCTCTTATAATATATTTATCAATTTTGCTAGAAAAAAATTGAAAAACATATTTTATCACCAAATCCAACAATAAATTGCCAGTTAAAATAACCATCATCACTGGGTTGCTATAATAAAATTACACAACGAAAATGTAGGTAACTATAACTATAAAGTATAAATTTGAATAAATAGCTGCCGAATTTTTATACTTATACAATAAAATATGTCCAATAAACTGCGCCCCACTAAACTATTAAGTATAAGTTATACCTGCATGGTAACAATCCTTCAGTCACAGTACTCACAGTATCAACATTAATTCAAAACAGACATTAAGAATTATTGAAAAAAATTACACTATGCTGCCGCATTTTCCATTCGTTAAAGACAAATTGGGGCCCAGGGAAGGCCTGCCCAACGTGCTGTGGGGGAAGTTAGACATGCTTCCTCCATTGTGGGAGTCGTATCCGTTCATATATTGGTTGTTTTGCAGTCCAATTAGCAATTCTACTAACGCCTTACTCGCGCCTTGAGCGTTCAGCAGCTCGAAGATAATGCAGTTGCACTCCGGTTCCGGGTTCTTTAGTGAACTCTTAGTGCTGGAGTTGGAACTCGTGGAGTTAGTGGCGGAACTGTTGGAGGAACTCACCGGGGGGTTAGGGTGGAGGGGGCAGGACAATTGAAGGTTTTTGGGGTACTGGATGGGGATTCCCGAGAGGTGGTTGGCCGCCGCTCGCGCGTAGAACACGCAGGTGTGACCGTCCGCGTCCGGGTAGTTCGGATTGCCGTTGTGCTGGAAACAAATATTTTAATCAGATGATCTGTGTTGGGATAAACATAAATCACGACGAAAGCGATCAGCTCTCGCCGGCCAGGGGAGGGCCGGGTAATTACGAAACGTAGCGCCAATGTATGTCGCGCACGTACCCATATGAGCAGCTGCGCGGCGGCGAGGTGCCCCGCGGCGGCGGCGGCGCGCAGCGCGAGCGCGCGGTCCGGCGGCGCGGGCTGCAGCGGCGCGGGCGCGGCGAGCGCGCGCGCCAGGGCGGCCACGCTGCCGCGCGCACACAGCGTGCGCAGCGCGTCCAGCCCGGTGGCCACGCCGGTGCTGCTCACGAACGCGCGCCGCTCGTACTTCAGCCGGATCCATCTGCGACATAACGATCTAATTATAGCAAAACGCACGCTCTGTTTACCTGACCGACTGTGTTCCGCGCGTGTAAGACTACTTCGATTCATTCCTCATAGTTCGGTAAAAACGTGTGCATCCGTGCGTGGATCCTGCGTGGGCTTAAGACGTTTAATTGTTAAACCGACCGCTTCCAAAATCAGTATCGGCTAGCGGTGGGTAACTCCGGCGTAACTGATTAAAAAGAGTAGAATCCAAGCGCGGACTACATAGCCGTATCTACTCCTCACAATTCTTATCGATACCGATACCGCGGTATCGATGGCTCCGCGGTAGCGTTGGCGCGGCAGCGGAGTCGAGTCGGCACCGGCGGCGCTACGACTCCGCTGCCGCGCCACGCGCCACCGCTACCGCGGAGTCATCGATACCGTGGTATCGGTATCGATATGAGTGAGTAATTTTTATAATGCTATACCGGCGTGTGCGTTTTTTTTTTTGGAGTTTTGGAATCACAAATTCATGGTAGAATATTTATTCTATCGATTCATGTCTCGGAAAAAGTAGTAGTCTTCAAAATTATATATCAAATAATTAGTCACCTTATTTTATGGTACCTATGACTCGAGTGAAAAGTTTCTTATTGTTTGAAATTTGCGAGTTTTTTTTAGTGTTTACGACAACTTTAATACATTCGCGCGCGTCTTTTTTGGTGCCATTTGTAAATATTACAAAAAAATGTTTAGAAGTGATTGTGACATTACTGTAAATAGTTCGTGCGTAAATTAACACCAGAAACTGATATCAATAGACTTTCGTGTACATATTTTAGGCCTGTAAATAAAATTAATAGTAGTAAGTAACTAAGTAGTTAATAAAAAGTAAACAATGAGTGCTAATCGCGTGCAACTAAGTTAAAAAAGTTACTACTACTGCTATAAATGTGTCAAATGATCCTGTGCACAGAATGAATAAAAGAATTTACGGAATTATAGTGAGCAAGTGATTTGAACGGTGGGTCGGAATTAAATCAGTCGTCGGAGCCGAGATTACCCACCACTAGTATCGGCGGATCCGAAGCACTCAAAAACAGAGATCCAAAATCAAAATTAGAAGACGGTCACTATCATTTTGAAATAACGCTATTTTTCAACCGATCGCTTTTAAAATCTCGTAGACCACGAAATTTTAAAAACAACCATTCAGGTAACGATTATAATAGGCATGATAACTAATTTTGAAAAATACTACACGGTACCTACGGGTCTTATATTCCTAAAATTTATCTTATTTCTACATAAAACAAACGTTTAAGGACGCATTCACAAATTTGGTAAAAATTGGGTGATTTTCGGTACCCATTATAACGTAATCTTTGAAAATTTTAAAGCTTTTTTGTTAAAATATTTTATTTTTGGCACTATAACATCAGTTTTTTTATGCCTCTTCATCGCGCCATTGTGAGTGGAGCTGTATCGAGTCGTAAAAGATCCGTGTACGTACACGAAATACTTGGGCAAACCAAATTGACACATCGCAACTTCGGATTCGTTCTATGACATTGCACTACTAAGACTTGTAAGAATAATAAATAAATAAGTTTACTGTCTCAAAAATAGGTGTTACATAAAATTAGTACTTAGATCCACCTTTTAAGCAAATAGATGTATTAGGTGGCTCTGCTCTTCGATATCGAATTAACATTAATATCCTAAGAAACAATAAACCTAGGAAAAATTAAACAGTCAGTGTTAGAGCATGATGGTAGTATGTGTCTTAGAGTTTTAAAAATCCAGCTAACTTACTTGTATAAGGTGATAGTACCTACCAGGAAAGTCTGGTCAATTATCACTCCATATAATACATTTTATTATTTGTTGGAATTTAGGTAGGTACATATAGTAATTTAATTTTGTGTTCCGACGACAATAGAACAGTATGCTTTTGAGTTGGTTTTGAGTTTAAGACCTTACCTACGGACTTGGTGCAATGACCTGAACGTATACTTTGGAGACTATTGGAATTCGTAAGTGGATGGCGCTAAGTATGTCGAGTTTGGGCTCGTTTTTGAAAAGAGATCGAAAATAAATCACTGTAATACCACGACGTCCTTGCAGCGATTCATTTTTGAAATTTATTTAAATTTTAAACAATGGAAATACTATTATAAAATTGTCATATAACGAATTTCGAAAGGAAACCGAAAATAAATCGCGTTATATAGATAAATAATATTATAAACATACCTAATGGGGTAACAAAGTTACGACCACTAACTATACTAACTCAAAACTACAAAAATTACAACCTGTACACCTACAAGTACCAAGGTTAGATAAGTGATGTATAAAATCGATCGCCAAACGGTGTCAATGTGTGCGTGCGCTTTATTTTGTTCTGTGCGCCTCAGATACCTAAATTCAAGCGCGTCAAAAAGTCAGCGTTAACAGCATAATTTTACATTTTTAAACAACATTCTATACTTTTTTTACTAATTTGTGACGTAATTCCTCAGTAATGGCGTTTTACGCAACATAGCGGATAGCTGTATTTTATTTGATCAAAAATCAAGTCGATTTGGTTATTATAATAAATGTGGTTTTTAGAATCCCTATAAAATATCTATGAGCCTCATGCGAAGGCTCAAAGTCACCCAAAGAGCAATAGAGAAAGCTATGCTTGGAGTTTCCCTGCGAGATCGAATCAGAATGACCGTAAAAGAACCAAAGTAACCGACACACACCGAGCTCTAAGAATTGCCTCCATTCAGTGGCAATGGGCCGGGCACATAGCTCGCAGAACTGATGGCCGTTGGGGAAGAAAGGTTCTATAGTGGCGACCATGAATTGGAAGACGAAGCGTGGGCAGGCCTCCAACAAGGTGGACCGACGAAGGTCGGTTAAAGTTAAAGTCGGTAAAGGTTGCGGGCAACCGATAGACAAGGTCAGCTCAGGATCGAGAGTTGTGGAAATCCTTGGGGGAGGCCTATGTCCAGCAGTGGACGTCTTTTGGCTGAGATGATGATGATAAAATATTTTTACTTAAAAATCTAAAAATTTTGTATATTGTTTGTTCTCGTCATCATGGCTATTGTATGACAACTCACCGTTCTTTCTCTTCACGGCTGGACGTCGCGATAGGTTTGACATGACTCCTCAGCTCCGCCTCCCATATCGAATTCACGAGATCATTACCCAGTGACACCATAACACTCACGTGACTCAATCTGAAAAAATACACATAAATTACATATTTTTGTTTGCAATTCAATGTTATACAGATCTTTTTTTGTCATATTTATTTATCTTTTTTTAAAAGACAACTCCCGTACAGGAACAAGCCCTGTGTCGTGGGAGACTTTACAAACATACAATTAAAAGACACAAAAAACACCCAGACTCGAAAATAATTTATGGATTGGTGGCAAACAAATGTGGTGGGGATCAAACCCACAACACGCCGCGCAGTGGTAAATGGCGAGGTAACCACTTAAGCCACTGAACTAAACGTGCAGTCGGTATATAATACTTAGGTAGCCAGTAAGCACACAGCCAGCCATATAGCAGCTATTACTGTAGCACGTAAACGCTTGCAATACTGAAAGTATCAATCGCGTGTTGCCAACCCAAAAAAAAAATTGATGGGGTATTCCTGACATAAGAACATGTTTCTATAAAAATGCATCTCTTAATGAGCCACCGGTGACGTGCACTCACGCCACAAACACAACTACTTGGCTGTGGTGATTGGTTAGATGTAGGTTCTTTCTCAATCGGTCTTGCTAGCTTGTATGGTATATATAAATGGATACTCACGGCCACTCATCAAGATCCAGCGAGCGCACTCGCGATATGTGAGATCCGAGATTCCTGTGTATTCCCGAACATTCGATGCATATCAACACGCCGAGGTTCAAACTCGCCCAGTCAGGGTCTGAAATTGTAATACATTTGTCCAAATTAAACTCGCATTTCGGCGTCCTTAGTAGAAAACTGGCGTAACTTGAGAAATGTCACTAGGCAATTTTAAACTTTAGTAGTTAAGAATAAGATATAAATTGCAAAACAAATACGCTTCATATTAAGTCACTATTCCACTGTGGGTGGGATTTGTCTATCGTAATAGCGCTCTCTCACTGCTGTTAAAAAATGTTAACAAACATTATCTAACACTTAAACATTAAGTAACAAATGTTAGGAGTTGTTACTTTCTGTTTGGAATTGTTAGATTTTTTTTAGTGTTTCCTATAATTTTGTTTATAAATGTTAAGTAGACATTACCTAACATTAAAACATTATCTGACTTTCTGATTAAATGATTTAAGAACATGTTTACTGATGTTTGTAAACATTGTTTAACAGCAGTGTGGGAACATCACTACAGAGAGTACACGCGTTTTTTTTAATTGGTAACATTTGACTATCGAGTTCAAGAAGGATGCTGGGATAGATTGGATGCGAAAGGCGGAGGACCTAGATCATATAATTGATTATATTTAATATGCATTTATCACTAAGCCAACTGTGAACAGTAGAATTAAACAAAATGTTGACTAAAGATGCAGTTCCATAAAAAGAATATAATTTACGGATATGCAAAATAACAAAAGAATGACTATGATACAGACCTGCAGCGCCACAGTCGCAACACTTATCGTTCCCGTTGACGCGACGTATGTAGTACGTGGCGCGCACGTCACCCGTCGAGTTGGCGCCTGTCGGGACCGGCAGGCGGGACGTCTGTAACAACACATGGAACTCATTAAGTCGGTTCATATTCATGTTCAAGTTACTTCTTTAAGGTATCAAATGAGCGGTTCGACTGATGGTGAGCAGCTACCGTGACTATGGACATTTCTAATGCCAATGTTCAAGAGTCAAAGCTGCCGGAGCGAGCTTCCGAAACCTCTGAACAGGTCAATTCTCAGCAAAAATGCAACACTATCCAAAAAGTATTATTCCCGCACCTCCCAGCGCCATCTCTTACCGTCCAGGCTCACTATAGTGAACTCGCACGTAGCATGTAACTTACTCGTCCCTGCAGCGAGGCGAGTATCTGCGCCTCGACAGCCGCGACCCAGGCGTCCCGCTCGGCGGCCGCGCTCCCGCCCGCGCCGCACACCTCCCAGCGCCATCTCTTACCGTCCAGGCTCACTATAGTGAACTCGCACGTAGCATAACACTTACTCGTCCCTGCAGCGAGGCGAGTATCTGCGCCTCGACAGCCGCGACCCAGGCGTCCCGCTCGGCGGCCGCGGCGCCGGCGCCCGCGCTCCCGCCCGCGCCGCACACCTCCCAGCGCCATCTCTTACCGTCCAGGCTCACTATAGTGAACTCGCACGTAGCATGTAACTTACTCGTCCCTGCAGCGAGGCGAGTATCTGCGCCTCGACAGCCGCGACCCAGGCGTCCCGCTCGGCGGCCGCGCTCCCGCCCGCGCCGCACACCTCCCAGCGCCATCTCTTACCGTCCAGGCTCACTATAGTGAACTCGCACGTAGCATGTAACTTACTCGTCCCTGCAGCGAGGCGAGTATCTGCGCCTCGACAGCCGCGACCCAGGCGTCCCGCTCGGCGGCCGCGGCGCCGGCGCCCGCGCTCCCGCCCGCGCCGCACACCTCCCAGCGCCATCTCTTACCGTCCAGGCTCACTATAGTGAACTCGCACGTAGCATAACACTTACTCGTCCCTGCAGCGAGGCGAGTATCTGCGCCTCGACAGCCGCGACCCAGGCGTCCCGCTCGGCGGCCGCGCTCCCGCCCGCGCCGCACACCTCCCAGCGCCATCTCTTACCGTCCAGGCTCACTATAGTGAACTCGCACGTAGCATGTAACTTACTCGTCCCTGCAGCGAGGCGAGTATCTGCGCCTCGACAGCCGCGACCCAGGCGTCCCGCTCGGCGGCCGCGGCGCCGGCGCCCGCGCTCCCGCCCGCGCCGCACACCTCCCAGCGCCATCTCTTACCGTCCAGGCTCACTATAGTGAACTCGCACGTAGCATAACACTTACTCGTCCCTGCAGCGAGGCGAGTATCTGCGCCTCGACAGCCGCGACCCAGGCGTCCCGCTCGGCGGCCGCGGCGCCGGCGCCCGCGCTCCCGCCCGCGCCGCACACCTCCCAGCGCCATCTCTTACCGTCCAGGCTCACTATAGTGAACTCGCAAGACGTAGCATATTCACCATCTGAAAAAAAAGTTAGGTAAATATTTTTATTAGAAACTAACAAACCGCTCAGACTTCGCACGAGCAGGCCTGGTTCACTCCGCTGTTTAGGTATAAAGCTACGAATACCCGGACGAGCCATGTCGTCGCGACCTATCCAGTTGAGTGTCGCGTGCGCGCCACCACCGATCGCTCCGCTTGAACTTACGTAGGTACCTACGTTACGCACTCAACAAACCCGCGTCAGCTCGTCATCGCTTTAAAAATTTGAAGTGCAGAAATGAAGCCAAAAAATATTGCATATCGTTCGAATGCCTAAATAATGACAAATATCCCAATAATTATATAATAAATGGGGCATCACATGTCTGTTGCCCACCCAAAATAACTTTTAACAGACCTGTATTTATGCACAGAAACAAATACATAACTGTGTAGTTACTTGACTGTTTTAAGAAACTTTTCCATAGCTTACGTAGTAACTATTTATTAATCTGTGCCATAGCGCTGTAGCAATTAATCTACAAAGATAATTATGACCTCCCACTACCCAACTATCATATTTTAAAATGTTCTTTCTATATATTTGTCGTATTCAAAATAAATATATTTTCCTAAATTATAAACACACTGGAGAATATAGCTTACCTTCTTCTCCGTCCTTCTTAACACCGCTACTCTTCATCCGTCGATGTCGTTTCTTAACATGTGGTGTATCTTTGTCTTGTCCGTTAGTAGATCCGACCTCTGCCTCTGAAGCGAGGGACTGTCTGCTTGAAGCCGGCTCTTTCATCGTGTCGAACGCTGACATTAATGCTTTGTCGGTTGCGCTGCGTGGTTTTTCTTTGTAACCTGGAGATAACAGTTAGATAAGTACATCTATATTACCTACATACATCTATATTATTTAATCAAGGGCATGACAAGCAGGAAGAGTTACATTTAGATAACTTTTACTGAATGCAAGAAACAATTATAAAAAAGGAAATTGAACTCTCAATGCATGCGTTTTGCCTGGTCAATTTATTAATGGAGCATTTTTCACATGCGGAGAATAGGAACAAGAACAATTAATTACTTTTTTGATTAAAAATATTTAGGTCAAATAATAATACTTTATTTTTAGCAATAGAAATAAAATAAAGTTCATAGGTAAATTTATCTTTAGGTAAACTTTATCATTGGTAAGTTTTATCTGCAGGTAAATATAATTTCAGATACTTTTTGTTACCTATTTTGTTTTCTTTTGTATTTCTTAACTTTAAGTTTAAAATTTGTTTGATGTAAATATCTTTTGAAATAAAGGTTATTTATCTTTTTAATTATGGAGATATGAAATAAGCCCTAAATTCAGAATTCAAACATGATCATGGGCATTGTCTAACTTAGTTTGAAATTTAATCAATAACAGCACAACATGCTTAGGTACGTATATAAATTGCCATAAATGGTCCAAAAGGCAAAAAGGATATATTAGGTGCAAGTTAAACTGGCTCTTTTGACCATTACACGTATTTAATCATCTTAAATTTCTGTTCGAATTCCGTTTACGTCCTTTAAGGCTAAAAGGTAATAATAGGTAAGTAAAATCTCAGGTTTCGGGGCATACGGTCTTCTGGACTGTTATATTTTGGGTGACGACATACCATAAATGTCTACAGTAGTCGACCTGCTGTAGAGCCGACTGATTCTCAAACGCGGCAGTGGTGATGAAGCTATATGCCATTTAACAAAATATACAATCAACTAAAATCTACATGGAAATAGCTTGTGTAAGACTTACAGAGAGAAAACTATTTAGAATTTCTGTCTGTAATTTTAAATCTGTCTACAAACAAAAATATCATCATCATTATCATCTCAACCCATAAACGTCCCACTGCTGGGTATGGATCTCCTCCATACACTTGGGAGGTATATTAGCCTACCACACCACGCTGGCCAAACGGGTTGGTATAGGGTTTTGTTTCGAGATTCCCCTCTCTTGCAGTGACTCTTATAAAAATATAACCTGAACTAAACGCACAACATTCGGAACAAACATGGATTGCCCTTTTTTATCCCGTGTGGAAATCGAACCCACTCAGTGCGCACTCAGGACTTGATGGCTGCCTCTGACAATGCAGTCAATGTAGCTGAATTTTGGGGCCGCAATAATATAAATTTAAATGATGTTTGCCATCGAAACGCTAAGAAGAAGAGTGCGCAGTCAAGTAAATGATTAAATTAACTATTTTTTTTAATTTGTGCATTTGAATAAGATGTCTATGTCTTGCAGCAGACCACTCAAAGCTCAATGATATTTCCACTCACCAATGGATAGTCCTCCAATACTATCATGTATATCCAGGCTGCTGTATCCATTGTACCCCGGTACTGTCGTGATGATAGACTTGGAGCCACGCGGCTTTTGTCCGGGCACCTTCACTGTCACGTACTGCAGAGATATCTCCTTGCCATTCACGTCTTCCATATAATCCTGGAACATGGAAAAGATTTGGTATATACATTTTTTATACATTCCCTTTTTAACTAAAAGTGCCGAGAACCGACGCGACGTTCTTGCATGATGAGGTTGTTTAATGTAGAGGAAGCGAAAGAAATATGTCTGGGTAAGCAATCGGCGTATAGTCTGTCTACCCCATATTATTACTATAATATTTTTATAGTTTACCCGTAACTATGGTTGTTTCAATTCAACCGAAACGTCGGATAACGAAAAAGACTTGCTACACTGCTTGAAGAATAGAATTGATAGGTACTATTAAAGTTACTACCAATAACTTAATTCTTACGGTCTTTGTACGGATATTCTCAGTTTGTTTTACTACGGAGGTAGCAAATAAGCAGTCGGCCTATGGACGCTTTCAGTACCTGTGATATTTTATGGCTCGGTTGTCTGATAGAAAAACCTTTCTTAGATAAGCGCATACGTCACTGAAGACTGAAGACCTGTGCTAAGTTTTTAAAAAAGATAAAAGAAAATAGGACAACTTACATGCAAACTTGGATGATAAGTCAATCTTCCATCATCACAAAGAGTCACGTATTTCTTCTTCCACTCCTTATTCAGAGCCTTACTACTCTTCTTGTATAAGTATCCTTGCTTCAAAGGAATCGCTCGACCAGACCCCAGCTCCCCATTCTTCAGTCTATCATCTCCTTTTTTAGAAGGAGTAAAGAGATTCGATCTCCTTCTCGACTTCCTCGATGTGGTAGGAGTAGAAGAAGGGGTGGGTAGATCTTTGGAATCTTTAACTTGAAGATTGTCAAGACAGTGTGGTGCCGTGAATTTGACGTTATTATTTTCCGTTGCTATGGAGACAAGTCCTGATGAGGATCCATGGCTTCCAAGGGAGTTGCCCCATCGGGATGACGTGTCTGAACCATTGGTGCTATGGATTTCTACTACGTGCGTGGAGGAGATTCCACTACTGTTTGAAGATGCATCGAAGGACTGTGCGCCTCTGTGTAAATGGTGGGATGAGGCTGACAGTGTGTGATGACCACGTGGTAAGGAATCCTGAAACAAAACATAAACAATAATTAATATTTTTGGCTGAGATGATGATGATGATGCAGCCATTGAACAAGGTCAGCTCAGGTCTGAGTGGAAATCCTGTGGATATTCTTGTGGAAAGACAGAAGAAGTCGATAATGTTTCTTATTTCCTACACACTGTGAATATATTTCTATATACGACAAGATGCCAACAAGCATACCTATTGACAATCGCAATATCAGGGACTCATGACTCGAGCGTTGCAAACCCTAAAATTAACGCTAAGGTTTTGTATTATAGGTAACCCTGGGATAAGAGCCCTCCTTTCGGCCGCCATTGTAACTGTGTTTCGCAACCAGTTGCGATAGAAGTCTTTTTCGAAATTTTATTTTCATAAGACCCATAACCACGACTGTCTTGGTAGTCCAGTGGGTGCAGTACGCGCCTGCTGTGCACGAGGTTGTGGGTTCGATTCCCGCACAGGGACAAAACTTTGTGTGACCCACAAAGGGTTATTCTGAGTCTGGGTGTAATTTGTGTCCGTTAATTGTATATTTGTAAAGTCCCCCGCAACACAGAACTTGTTCTCTAGTGCGGGAGTTGTCTTTTTTTACAAGCTTTTATTTAGCTTGCAATGTATGTTAGTTAGTTTGTTAGTTAGTTTGTATGTTAGCAAATCTTGTGAGCTAGAATTGAAGTACTTCCCGGTGTTTGATGGAGCTGAAATTTGGTATACCTACGTAACTTCGGTGACAATGTAATAATATGGTACCATGGAGCTGGTCTGATGATGCAGTCGGAGGATGGCCATAGGAACTCTTCAACGAAACAAGATAGCCGCGTCGGGTTTGAGTGTTTTGGCTTTATCTTGACGAGAACTATATTATTAGATGGGAATTCAGAACGCGATGAAGATGCCGGAAGGTGGCCATGGCAACTCTTCAAGGAAACAAGATAGCCATGTCGTGTTTGGGTGTTTTGGATTAATCTTGACGAGAACTATATTCTTAGATGGGTGTTCAGGACAAGATGGTGAAGCCGAAAGGTGGCCATGGCAACTCTTCAACGAAACAAGATAGCCGTGTCGTGTTTGGGAGTTTTGAATTTATATTGACGAGTACTATTTTCTTAGATGGGTGTTTAGGACGTGATGATGAAGTCGGAATATAGTCATGGCAACTCTTTAATGAAACAAGATATCCGTGTCGTGTTTGGGTCTTTTGGATTTATCGTGACGAGTACTATATAGTACTCGTCACGATAAATCCAAAAGACCTACCTAGGAATATTCCTAGGTGAGTGTTGAGGACGTGATGATGAAGTCGGAAGGTGGCCATGGCAAATCTTTAATGAAACAAGATAGCCGTGTCGTATTTGAGTATTTTTTTTAATTATCTTGACAAGTACTATTTTCGTAGGTGGGTGTTCAGAACTTGATGATGAAGTCGCAACGTGGCTACGGCAACTCTTAAACAAAACAAGATAGCGGTGTCGTGTTAGGGTGTTTTGAATTTATCTTGATGAGTATTGTATACCTAGATGGATGTTTAGGACGTGATGACGAAGTCGGAAGATGGCTCTGATGAACTCTTTAATGAAACAAGATAGCCGCGTCGTTTTTGGATTTGTTGATGACTTCATGGCTAATCTATTTTAAGGTGGAGTTTAGTGTGTGATGATGATGTTCAGAGGTAGTCATAGAAACTTTTCAACGAAACAATACAGCCGTGTCGTGTTTGGGCTCTTTTAAGAATATTTAATGCATAAACACCCATGTATTACAAAAATACACTATAAAAGCTTGTATTTAAAAATATTTTTTTAAATATAAACTTATTTTAAAAGATAAAAAAAAAACACTAAAGACCTGCACCCACGCAGAGGACCAAAACTAAACGACTATATAGTTATTAGGCCGTATCTATTCCTTCTACAAGCGGGCAGCTCGCTCTCGCACCTCAATCACTGTTATTATTATAAAATCGGACAACGAAAGACCAAATTTAGAGACGTGGACAAGGGTAACTACCGTTTTATACTAGAACTCTGTAGGGTGACAAATACGAATTGTAACCATCTAGATACGTGCGTCACTTAATCATTTTAAAGAAAGCGGCTTTAAAATCAAGTCTTTAAGGTTCAAAGTGCGTAAACAACATATAATAAAAATGCCTCTGCTGACACTATTATGCTTTTAAAACTATGTTTATTTCTAATACTCATGATCAATATAGTTTGCTAAAGATAACTGTCGCTTACGTCCATTCATTTATCGATATTGATATCGCATAAATCTTGGATAAGGAAAATCATAACAATAGATTGTCGAAGGCCGTCTATAAATGTTAGTATGTATGTGTAATCATAACGTTATTCTCACGCCACGCAATTTTAGCAACACGAAACTCTTTTGTAGATCCAAAAGCTTTCTTTTAGCGGAAAATTGGCGAATTATGCGTGAAGCTAACTGTTCTATCAATGTTTTTATATACATACGATATACAAGTTAAAAAAAGTTCTCAGTTATACGTTACTGGCTTACACATGCGTTTTTCGATACAGTGTTCTCGCAGAGAGGCGAATATTCTTCTAGATTGTTCTCTCTCGAATGCCTCCTATACAAGGAAGAGCTATCCCTTCCTTGTAAAGTTGGTAAGCAACTAAGGTTGTTAAACAAGTATACAGCCTGACTAACGGTAAGGAGTTACTGCCGACCCTGGTAAAGCCTATTAACCCATTTCTTGAAGAACATTCATGCTATAGTTTCCAGGGAAAACCTCGGCAGAGAGCTCATAACACAACTTGATTGTACAGGAGATCTTCGAGGAATGTGTTGGTAAAACCCTCGGGCATCAATCAATACTAAACAATTTTGCAAAACACAGCCCGTTGTACTGACCATAGAACATACAGTGGATATTTTTTAAGATTGCGAGATGGATAAGTGTCCACGATTTCGTACACTTATAAACTATGCACAATCCTACTAATATTATAGACGCAAAAGTTTTATAAGTATGGATGAATGGATGTTTGTTACTCTTTCACGTAAAAACTACTAAATGGATCTGGATTAAATTTGGCACAGAGATATATTATGGTCTGGAATAACACATAGGCTACTTTTTACAGCAATAACCGACATCCACGCGGGGCCGCGGGCAACAGCTAGTACAATATAAAACTAGTTATTAAATAATATTTCGGTTTTTTTTTCGTATGTATTGATTGAATTATAATGATAAGCAAAAAAAGCCCACACGTCTACTTAAAAATCACTTAAAGAGGCCAAAAAAGTTTTAGTGTTTGATTGTTGACCATATATTATGTTAGAATGTCGAAACACAATCCCACTCAACTTCTATAATGTAGATTTTATTACGACTTATTCTGCCTTTACATGACCATGACCTATTCCCACGATGTGTCTAAATTTGCGTCCTCTATGATTCATAGGACAACGCCATTTAAGTATAGCTTAACTACCTGTTCTGTTCACCGCAGTTTTAATAACGTTTGATTTCGTCCCGTATCACATTTATTGTTAATACCATGCCTTGGGCCATAGCGTGTGTGATTGTAATAGCATAGCGTAAGGAAAAATCTCGTCTATCTCTATATAGTGAAGACACTGTAAAATAGATACCGAGAGACCTGTCTAATTGGCAACAAGTACGGGCTGGCAAAGTAGCAGGCGCGGGGCAACCTTATTTTCTTTATTTTCCTAACCTTATTATCTCAAAAGCCGACATATAAATACCTAGAACGCGTCTTTCCTTTCAAGAATAGCTTGAAAGGAAAGACGCGTTCTAGGTATTTATTTGTCGGCTTTTGAGATCTAATAAAAAAGCGACGCTACTAAAATACTTTTACTTCTACTATAACCTTCCTCAATAATTGGCCTATCAAATGCAAAAAGTTTTTTTTTTATATCCGACGATTATTTACTTATATGATTCACCCACTCAACTATAGTAGGTAACATGTGAGTATGTGACGTCACAATATTTCAAATCTGGAACAATAGCCATTGTTGCCCTATTTTAGGACGAAGATGCCATTTGAATTATCGAAGAGACAAGAGACAATAATAATAATTGATGTTAATGTGGAGTCAATGCGTCTGCAAGTTTGTATGTAGATCGAATGCATTATCATCAATTGTAACTTAATGATAAAGCATAGTATCGCGCTTGCTTCTCAAAAGGGGTAGGCAGAGATGTTTCACATCCATTGATATAGAAAATAAAACGGTAGGGCACTATAAAAACGGACAAGCCCGACTGAAGAAGGACCAGCATCTTACAGTTGTTGAAAGTTGCCCCCGGTTTTGCAAGCCTCCGTTAGCTACGGTACCTGCTTACCATCAGGCCACCTAAGTAGTATAAAAAAACAAAAATAGAAATTGGTATAAAATACTTTCCAAAATTAGCTAGTAGTAGTATAAAAATTAGTTTTCATATAACACATTTTGATATAAACTCTCTCCGACATGTCAAAGTCACAATATACCTAGCATTGATTTAATTTAATAGCTAATTAATTCTATAATAAACTAGAATTATTATTAAGACTAAATACATATAATTAAACTTTTAATTTCTATGTTGCATCTGTTATCTTTTTGAGAAGAACTACTAGCCTAAAAACTTATTTTAGCATTTTAACAACTTTTTTCCTACCCCTTTTAAAACCCAGGAGATGAATTTCAATAAAATACGATACACGTCTACCATCAATTCTGGTAAAACAGGTTTATGCCAAGTTTGAAGTAGATTGGACCCAGGAATCACGTTGTCCCATAAATACTTTGCCCCCCTTTTTCACCTCCTTATGGGAAGATCGGAAGATGAGAATTTCGGAAAATCCATTCTAATCGGTCATACAAAGAACACACTCTTCTTTTTCAGGTCTCTAAGATCAGAGGTTTAGGCTGTGCGTTGATCCGTCAATCAGTCATTCAGGACAAAGCATTTTATATGAATAGATGAAAGATACAATTATTTTCGTTTTACTGGTAAAGACACATGTCTTTGTTCACAAAATTATAGCCGACAATTCTTTTTGTTTCTTTTGTTATGTGAAGGTGCAAATAATAAGGAAATCGATAACAATTAAAGGGCACATACGAGGACGACAATAAACCTGTTTAAAATGGTATGCGTCGTCTTTTGTAACTTTGTTTACTACCAAGTGATAATAAGCGTACGGCCTGCCTGATGGTAAGCAGTTACCGTAGCCATATGCTACCAAACTTTTTTATACTACCAAGGTGGCCAACAAGCATACAGCCCGCCTGATGGTAAGCAGTTACCGTAGCCTATGGACGTTTGCAACACCAGGGTTTGCAACTCCTTGCTGACGCTTGCTATACCAGGCTATTATTTGATTTGCCTGTAGGTCTAGTGGTTAGTGACTGCTAAGCCGGAGGTCGTAGATTCGATTCCCACGCGGGAAAACATTTTGTGTGATTCAGTTGTTTGTTCCGAATCTGGGTGTTATTTGTGTGAGTGAATTTGCTTTAAAGTCCCTATATGTTACGGAATCGACTGACGTCCATTTCTCGATAAAAAAAAACAAATAGGTACTTAACGCATGGATACCTTACCATTGGTAAATTAATGATCAATATCGGATCGGTAATTCCGGAGATTACCCTCCACATTCCAACAAAAAATTCGCTTACTCTCTTTATATTATAAGGATAGATGTGCTGCATTAGATATAATGTTAAGAGGTAGATATACACTTATTTACATAATTGTCTTAAAGATTTGATAACCTTGAAATACCAAAGAACTAGTTTTATTAAATACCTACAAGTAGTCGTTTATTTTTTATCATTGTTTGCACACAATGTCTTTTACCATAGAGTACCTACTACTAATATTATAAACGCGAAAGTTTGTAAGTATGGATGGATGGATGTTTGTTACTATTTCACGTAAAAACTACTGAACGGATCTGGATGAAATTTGGCACACAGATAGATTATGGTCTGGAATAACACATAGGCTACTTTTTGCAGCGATAACCGACATCCACGCGGGCGGAGCCGAGGGCAACAGTGCTAATAATAAATATAAAATAAATAATAATATATCTACTTCTATTTTGAGGCCATCATTCTGTGACTGCTTTGGTCTCGCACATTGGTTTCACACGGGTTAGGGATCCCATTTTTCAATATAATATAGCCTATGTTACCCGCTGATAAAGTACCTTTCTAATAATGAAAGAATTAAATCATAACCAATAAATAAAAATCTATTCTTTCGTCGTTATAATATTAGTTTATACTAAAAGTATAAACAGACGATCGAACTCGATCGGATCGGACTTGGTTCGGGCCGCATGGTGCGCTCCGAACCATTTTCGCTCGTGTGGTGCACGGTCCGCCGGACATTATTATTATTAATATCATTATAATGTTCGGAGCGCACCATGTTCGTGGTTCGGCCCGAACCAAGTCCGATCGTCTAGTTATACTCGAAGTATGGATAAATACGTATGTAAACCAAAACATGTTAGCCAAACTTTCTCTGTTATGTGGAGTAAAGCAGTTGCCTAGATATTACGCAACAAGATAACCGATATCATAATATGATTAGATATAACGCTGTTTTTATTATATCTCTATCGAAAATATTATGTCGAGGTAAAAAAAAAGATAAACTGATTTTCCCAAGGGAACAATAATAATAATATCTAGAGACAACTCACACACGGCAATCTGAATAGGGCAGAGTCTGTGCTATGGTAACCAAACACCTGATAAATATTCTTATTAGACCTACTTCTAAATATAATACATATTCATCATCTCAGCCAAAAGACGTCCAGTGCTGGACATAGGCCTCCCCCAAGGATTTCCACAACTCTCGATCCTGAGCCGACCTTGTCCATAGCTCGCAGAACTGATGGCAGAAAGGTTCTAGAGTGGCGACCACTAGACAAATAAATTATAGACAAATAATACCCAGATACAGAAAAAACAATCATGTTTATACAAAGATTTGTCCTGGGTGGGAATCGAACCCACAACTTACCATCAGGCGGGCCATATACTTTACTTTAAAAAGTTAATGTAATATTTTCGTAATGGGGTGCCCCAATTTAAAGAGACTCTTTTAAATTGGGACGCCCCATTCCGCAAATCGAAACTTACATTTGACGATAAGTACAAAACTGCAATTATTTACAAATAATAATTGCATTACTGTGCAGTGTGTTTTCTAGAGTTCATTGGCACCACTCATATGTAAGTGTATTGTGTTAGATCCTTGCAACTAATACTGTGCGCTGATAAAACAATAAAATATCAGTAGGTTTGTTGTGAAATAATTTAGATTTGTTCAGTTTTAAAGTTTGTTACCAAGTATATATAAATACTGAAACTGAACACTTGTTTGTGTTTATCTTCAGATTTGAAAAAATATTTTCTCTTCTATTTATAATAATTATTAATTAATAATATTAGGTAGCTAATAGGTCTGGTATTGCAAGCGTCCATAGGCTTCGGTATGTGCTAAACATCAGGCGGGGCCGTATGCTTGTTTGCCACCCAAGTAGTATGAAAGAAATTACTTTACTTACTTTAACCCGAGCAAAGTTAGGACCGCTATTAGGTTATATTATCACGCTAGGATTCAAGAGGAGCATGGCAAAACTACTGCGCTGCTAAGATACTCACATTAGCATTTTTATAAGCAGGGATTTTACGGTTGGTTGAACAAGTCTAATATTTGAGTCAGTAAAGCGTTAAACAAAGTATTAAAACGAGGTTAGTGAACTGAGTTCTTAATTGAATAGTTTTTTTTACTAACCAGCCATTATTTGGAATTGTTTTGATTAGAATGTGTATAGATTTTGTTTTTTTTTTTAAATTATTAAATAGAATAATGAAAAAAAAAGTTATTAAAGTTTTCAAAACATTTTTAAAAACAATGGAATGTGTTATTTTCAATGATGCCAAATAATCCATTGATATGTCATCAATGGATATGTCGTCAATGGATTATTTAGCATTATTTGCGACAAGATACTATAGATATTGACTTTAACCATCACTCCTTATCATGGTGCTTTGTTGTATGTATGTAATTCAATTTTATATCTTCCTGGCGCAAGGAAGGAAATTTTCACATTTTGCACGCTGACATGCAGACTACTTACTAGTTTAAACCTTTATTTAGAACAAGATTTTGCACATATGCAAAGCTGTGAAATGAATGTGTATGTAAGTAATTAATTAACTCAAAAACTACAGGACCAGTTTTAAAAATTCTATCACCTATAGAAAGCTACTTTATCAGCAAGTCACATAGACTCTATGTTATTTTTAAAAAATAGGACACCTTCAAAATCTAGTTTTTGAACTGGTCCTATTTTTAGGTATATAAAGTCGGTTTCAGTTTAAAAAAATTTTTTTTCTGTTTTTAGTGATAAAATAAAAGTAAAAAATACCTACAACATTTAAGGGTTGCCCTCGATTTCCCTGGGATTCCATCATCAGATCCTGACTTGGTGCCAATGGGACCACCTCTAGAGTAGGTATACTCTTTCAAATAAAAAAGAATTTTGAGAATCGGTTCATAAACAAAGAAGTTATCCACGAACAACTATAAAATAAGCATATAATATATATATTTTTTTTATACTACTAAGTAGGCAAACAAGCATACGGCCCGCCTGATGGTAAGCAGTTACCGTAGCCTATGGACGCTTGCAACACCAGGGGTATCACTCGCGCGTTGCACCGGGGCACCCTTTAGAAACCTTATAACTCCTTTCTTGAAGAACCTTCTTTCCTTTCTTGTTTATATATACGGCCGAATTGTGAAATCTCCTCCTTTTTTGAAGTCTGTTAAAAATTGGCTGTCACACCACTACCGAGTCCTCATAGAAATAAACGGTGTGATGCCACTTTATGTTTATAACATAATCAAAATATTGACATTAGTGAGTAATAGACATGATTCAATAACATTGACTATTATTTAACTTCCCAATCAATTGTTTGATCTAGATCTATTTATTTTTATTGTTCAGGCAGTATTGTTTGTAAATAATAACACATCTGGTTAAATATAAAAACATGTATTAGTCAGAGAAATTGTGTAATCACTAATCTGTCATTGATGAAAAATTGTAATTGTCAATTTTTTTTGAGATGACAATTTTCAACAATCAATAATAATATGAAACACATTATATTTTTCTTTGATAGGTACGCTATATGCGGAGAACCCGGCTACCGAGTCAATCTATAGATAGTTATTAATTACCTGTCCTCATGCCTAGCATATTTTGTGACCAACAATAGGACTCTGTTCGGCTACAGAGTCCTATTGTTGGTCACAAAATAGTAAGGGTTGGTAATTCGATACTTTTCTTAAATCAATTCAATAAAATTATTTTTTTGACTGAGTAAAATGTCGTAACGGCTTTCTTGGCACTGAAAGTGTTAATAGTTTGACCAGGGACCTGTTTTGCACCAGTGTGGCAGCAGTTCGGCGACTCTTGGCTAACATTTCACCTAAGCAAGCTCCAATCAATTAGCACATATCAAATTAGATTGAATAAAACTGAACTCCTTTATTATTATTTTTAATTTTCTTTGTGTAACCTGGTAAATAGATAGTAGGTACTTGTTTATATTTGATTGCATTTGTGATCTACTGGTAAAAAGAGACCACCTCCGTAAATACTGTCTTCAGGCAAAATGTGACACCAACATGGAGTTGCAGAGTACAGCTCTAGTAAAGCCAAAGGTGGAATACCATGATCCACAAATGGGTATTCTGAGGCTGGGTGTACTTTGTGTTAGTAAAGTCACTGGTGATACAGGGCTTGTTCCCTTATCTCAACAATAATCTCAATTTTCTTGTTGTTAAATTTCTTACTAATATTATAAATGTGAAAGTTTGTAAGAATGGATGGATGGATGTTTGTTACTCTTTCACCTAAAGACTACTGAACGGATCTGGATGAAATTTGGCACAGAGATAGATTATGGTCTGAAATAACACATAGGCTACTTTTTGCAGCGATAACCAATATCCACATGGGCCGAGCCGCAGGCAACAGCTAGTATAATATAAATTTAGTTTTGTTAATATAACTAATTATACTGATCATAAATATTGTGGATCAGGGACTTCATGTAACATACCCTATTTCATTCAATCAAAAGAAAGATGTTTAAATATTTTTTTTTGTATCAAAAACAGCAGTGGACTTCTTGAGAAATGAGTTTCTTTGTGCCTGGGATTTCTATAAAGACTAAAGTTGATGTGTAGTAAGTACCATTTGGTACAGTAACTCAAAAAATAATTATAGTCGGCTAGTTCCATATTGCATAATTATAATCATATTTTCATCATTTACAAGTTTCTACTCAACAAAATACCCATAGAATTTTATTGAGCTAGGTTCCACCTATGGCTTTACTAGAGCAATATGTCCATTAACACGTTGAACGCCATAACGGACACCGTGTGTCCGACAGAATACTATCCCATGAGGCCGCACTGTTTTAACACGAGTCGTCCAAAAATCGTTGGGGTGTTTTTTTGTAAATATCGTCAGGAAATAACTCAAAAGTAATTAGCGACTTACGGAAAAAGTGAAGATTATTATTAGAAACGACTTGTCAGGGCCAGGCCTACAAGGTTGCCATAGAAAATGTTCAGTGCGATGTATATTCACCAATACACTGGCCTCTGAAGTTGAGTACTCAGGGTGTATAACTAGATATACACCAGCCTGTGAGCATTCCCCTAGGGTGTATATCATCGTATACACGTGGCGCTTAACGTGTTAAAAGAAGCCTATACTACTCAACACAAAATTAGCTTTCTGTTAAGAAAGAAATTTTCAAAATTGAATTAGTAGTTTAAGAGATTATCACCTACATGCAAACTTACAATGCCAAATGTATAGATAAATGGCCATGCTCAACATGCCCATGATTATTAAGGCCCATGGTCACTTGTAATGTGTTAAATTATTATCATTGTGTATTGTGTAGGTACTTTGCCCTTAATTCAATTTAATGATGATTTAAACTTATGACTGTATACTCCTAGCTTTACTGATATTAATGATAGCATGTTGCTGAAATACTCCAGATGTTATGTCATCTAATTTAGACAAGTATGCATGTGGTATTTTTGTCAACTAAAAATAGTAAGCACATTTTTTATTACCTACCTCGAGTATAGTATATAGTAGGTACCTAAGTATCTGAATTTTGTAAACAGTTGTATCGACATTGACATGAATGTTTCTAGTAAAACTTTCTAGAGATAAGGAATGTAAAGTACATATCGTGAGGTAAAAAATTGCGGCAAAATATCGACGAACTAGGAAATAATCATACGTCAATTACCTTGTACAGGAACGTCGAATGGTTGTGGCTCGGCGAATTCACCAATGGTTGAGGAGTCACGGGCCTGGAACCTCCAGACAAACATTGTGACGATGCTGACAGCCTCGTCCCCACAATCTTCTGACACGCTGCAAACAAAAATAATCACTTGTAATCACTGCACTACACAAAAACTTTCACAATTCAATATCCAAAAAGCACGACAACTATTTCTAAACGGTAATTCGAACAATAAAATTTTCACGCACATTCAAATTTAGACGATTTCCTACGATCGCGTTCCTCGGCTCTTTGTATGTTGTAGCACGAACTTCGACGCCTTAAACTAGCTATAGGCGACATGTTGGACTTAAATATAAGTGTTTTCTCCATCCTTCCATTCAGAATACTATTGAAAATAAACGAAATTTATGTAACACAAACGACGCTATAAAAACGTCAAAAAAATGTAAACAATGCGATGCCGCGGCGGAACGAACAAGAACGAATGAAACGACCGCGCGACTGGGGGCCGGTGTTGCCACTGCGTGCGGTGTAACATCCCGCGACGAGCTAGCAGATATCCACAGACTAGTTAATAAGTACGTCTCATCACGTCGTAGAATCACGCGAGACGATGCGGCCGTAAAAAATCTCTATTATGTAATTTTAAACTCTCTAACGATCTCAATTACCAAAGTTATCAATATGCCTAATATCATTAACACAAACTTTACGTATGCAGCTGATAACATTATATTATGACTTTTATTCAGTGATATGATTGCATATATAGATTGTTCCTGTAATTGATAAATCTAAGCCGAAATTAAGCCACTCAAACATTTGTCATACTATCTATTTCCGTAAAAAATATTATACGGATATAGGTCGTCACAAATATTCTTCTGCAGTAGGTATCTATTAACTGCAGATGCTCGTCTATGTCTACCTATGAAAAACAAAATACCTACATTATTTTAAGATTTAATTTACTTTTTGGTTTGGGTTGGTATTTTTAAGAAAACTGTTACACAACCCAAATCCAATTCTAGGATCCAATTACGAATCAGGTAGATATGTACCGAACTTATATGTAGTTAATCATTACCTAAGAAACTGTCGGAAGAAACACGGTTGGCTAACTAATTACACCTTTTCAGCTTTTCCTATACACAATCGGATTCAGTCCAAAATAAATACTAAACAGCTACCTACTTGAAGTTATGCAAATTAAAAGCGACAGCGACATTCCGAAAACAATGTCGTAGAAAAAAAACACAAAAGCTGACATCATCCAGTATGAAATATTCTATGTTCGTTTAAAATCGTTACACTTACCATCTTGGAAGACTCGCTCAACGTTCAGACCGTACGTAGCACAAGTCTCGTAGTAAGAACATCTTCGCAGCTCATTCGACAACTTGCGAGCACGGTTGTCGTCCACCACGCGTGGACTACTTTCACTTATGGCATCTGGAAGAGCAACCAATCATTTAATAGGAAATAGTCTGCTCGACGAGCGTGAATAATTGTGTTTATTCTAATGTAAATAGTTAAATAACATATGTTTGTTTAGATTTTTTATAATAAATACACCTCTTATGCATATTTATTGCGAAGAGGTGATAAAAACCGTCAAATGACAACTGTCGGCATTTTACATTTTTTTTGTTTCGCAAGTGATTATTGTCAGTCTTGTAGGTAATTATTTTTATTGTACCGTGTAATAGGAACAAGTTGTCGTCTCGTCATAGATGTAGACAAACTTGGACACTATAAGTATTTTATATTAAAATGGTATATACGACATTTAATACCAAAGATTATAACCGGAAGATGAAATGAAAATAAAGGAAATTGGAAAAAAAAAGTCGGAAACTTCAATAAACTCACCTTGGGTCCCAACCAATATGATCGGAATCTCAGCGGAATTCCTATAATGGGACATTTTATTGAAGTAGTTCGACACCGTATTATAGCTGATCTCGTTGTCCAGGCTGAACACAAAGATTACGGCATCCACCCAAGCCGTGAACTGCAACAAAGATAAACATAATGTTACTCATACATAAACATTTTACTGAAATCGTTTATCGGATATGATTTGTCAAATGACGCTATATTATTGTGTTGTTGTTAACAATTTTCGAGAAAATTATGAATTTTAAATTGCTTTAAGCCATTGCGGTTTTATGATCCGAGTGATTCGTTTATGGATTAGAGAATACAAATATCCTCGTCACGAGTCCCCCGCAAGACCTTGGTATTATAAATCGATAATAATAATTAGACTTGAATGAGTGAACAGATTTCTTTATCGATTGAAACAATAAAATATGTAATATTGATTTTTTTTCGACTATGCCGCTATCAAATGAAACATTATGGTAAAATTATGTGATTGTGCACAATATATGAATCTCATATGGATAATTGCCTAGTTACAACAGTCACAAAATAACAACTTTCCAAAGAAATTGCGTTCTAGTAATACAATAGTCTTTTATAAAACCACATTACATGAAGTAAGTGAAGTAACCCTCGCAAAATATCTCGTGAAGAAAAAAAACTTGCCCATCGCAGGGAACCATAATAATTACAGAGGGTAATTCCAGGCAGTCATAGGGGTTTACAACGGAAGGGTTATGTGATACGTGTTTCAACAAACATAATGTATGCGGTAAGCCAGGTAATTGTATAATAGCGGAGCAATCGAAATCAAATGAATGAAGAAAGGAATTTTAAAAATATAGAAACAACAGATACATCTGAACTAGTTCCTAATGGTTTGATAACAATTTCATCTGATTAAAACATCTTGCACTTCATATTGAATCACTTAATACGTGTGTTAAGTAAACTAGTTAATACTCCTTGTTTGAAATAAACAAGCTGACGTACTAAGCCATTACTATTTATGATTTCAACGATTAGTATGTAACTGTAACAAATGTGTTTGTCTGCATTTTTAGCGAGGCACTGAAATATAAAAGATGTCTCTATTATGATATACAGCAAAGCAAAATGTATGACTAACTCAACTTCCACTTGAATGAAGATGCGTGCGTAGGAGGGTGTCACCCCTTTCCTCTGCAGAACAATCAACGATATGAGGAGCGTCATCCGGCGACAGAGTGCGTGACGATGACATGAGAGGAAAAGCCTTGGAAAAATCTCTTCGCCCTTTATAGGACAAGTTCTTTTGTCTCACAAAAATACATTTGGTATGTTTAAAAAATACATAGCTAAGCTCTCCGTACTATCAATTGATGTGCCGGGACAAAAATAACGCTTGATTCTACCGTCTCTTATTGCCTAGAAAGGTATCAAAAAATATAACATTGAACTCATTTCAATGTTTTGTTTTACTTACAAAAATAAACCCAAGCTACCGATATTTAAAGTATAGTTTAAGATATTTGAAATTTAGTGAAGAGTCTACCATAACATCGTCATAATTAATACAGGTATCCTACAAAGAATTATTAAGTATACATCTTTTTAATTTTTCACAAAACCTTAAACTCTTAAACGATGAGACGTCAATTAATGTAAATGTCAACCAAAAATAACGGATTATGAGGAGATCGCATGTTGTAATGAAATCATAGCCGTGAAATGTGGAGGCGAAGGTTATTGCGGACCAGCCGCAAAATATACGAAATACTTTAAACGATGCGTGAAATTGTATTGCCGATGAATTATGACATAAATTTACCACACATAAAACGCCATATCACAATATTTAATACTACAAAATAAAGTTGATGAACTTCATATAATACCGGCAGTAAAAACGACATAAATATGTAATAAATCGTATTATATACGAGCATCAATATAAACCAAATTTTAACTATCACATAGATAAGATTTAAGTCACACGCGTAATATACCAGTCAATATTTTCAGATAATTTATGTGATAAAATTAAAACAAGAACTATAAAACACTTCTTACCGATCCATTAAAATACTGGCTTGTTTTTGAAAATCACAATAAGCATTTTTGCATAATTATTAACATTTAAATTCCATTATTAATATAGTGCAATGACATTTAAAATAACGCGATCGGGTGTAAAGTCACAGTGTATCCAGGGCGGCGCACTGAGGGCGACTGGGCGGGCGGGCGTCTCCAAGCTAGGGCGGCGAAGCCTTCGTTTATTTCTATTTCCCTCCCACACCCTACACGCTCTTTATAAAAAGAGACAGAATTATTCAGTGCAACTCCAATGCAACCGTTGTAAGCTTAGCAAATGATATCAGGATTAGCATTCGGGATAGTTGCAACAATAACGATTAGAAATAATGAAACTAATAATATTCAATGCATTTGTATATTGCATTTAAATGTCAATGTATGCAATAGTTATAGAAACTGGCTTAAGTTACGTAGTACGTATTTAAAATGCACAATTTATGTAAAGAATATCAACACTCATTATTTCATGATGACCAAGTCTATGTGTTAGTTACGACCTCTCATTTTGTATTATGTTTTAAATTACATTATAATAATTTGAAAGCTTCCATTAAATATGTAAGCAAATATGATGTTATTTTAAAAGATAGCTTAAAATCGCCTGAATTAATACACTTTGATTCAATGGCCTGACGTAGTAGAAATTTGGTAAAGGACTCTGAGGTGGTGGGTGAATGGACTTTGAGCCTGAATATCTAGACCTTGAGCCTCAGACGGCCTAAGTCTATGCCATGTCGGTTGAATACCCCTATTGCAAGGTCGGTCTTTGACAATTTAAAAAATATAAAACATTAAGATCTAAAAGTAACAAAAAGGTGTTTATCATTTTAGAAATTTCTACAACGTAGAGCTATAACATGTTGTTATTACTACATAGTTATCTTTCATACCGTTTTTCACATAGCAAAATGAGTGCATCTGCGTTATGCACTTTCATCTTCTATAATGGTGGAAGCAAAATTACAAGGAAGTAATCGAAGATAGCTTAAGACGTGCACAACTTGTACGTGCAGTGACCGAGCGTCATTAGCTTCCAAATTAGTTCAAATTTCCCTATAACATGGGTAAATTTGCCTTTACAAGTGACTCGATAAAAATGTTACCTAGATGGAAAATACAATTTACAATTTTATTTAAAGTTAATTCATTTTATAGTTCAAGTTCAAACAATGTAAGTGTTTCAAACTTTCACCGACTTAAGAAAATAGTTTAAGCCAAAAACAACAAAAACACATTAAGTTAACGCGACGGGATGTAGGTAGCTGGTGTAGGATGACGTTATAGTTATTGGACCATTTTAGCTATTGTTCTAACCATATCTCGTATTATCTTTTAGGGTCAATGTACCAGAAAAAGCGGTTTGTACGTCCGCAAATCATTATGATAACGTTTCCGGTGTAAAAAAATACTGCAGTAATGCAATACATTGTAGTCAAAGACGATATATTGCGTGACATACAATCAATTAAAATGTTTTGGAAGACCAACATACGCTGTTGATTAATTGGTTTAAATGACGTACTGAAAGAAAAAAGAAACTACATGGCAAAATTGTATGAGTATCTACTGTGAAGGAGCGGCAGCAGTAGATACTTACCAATTCTTTTTATATAGGCAAGCACGTACCTACGTACAAATTTAAAGCTGCAATTGAAATCTTTAAAGCATCTCATAACAGGTTTACATGTCTTCACGAAGTGAAGCCGTAAAGGCACGTTGATCGTTCTTAAAACGAACAATAGGATACATTTGCCGGCTGCCCCTATTTCACTGAATTTTTAAAAAATATCTTAGATACTATTGGTATTTCATAGTATTTTGAATAGGTATCACTATATTCTCTGGCTTGCTAGAAAAACATACATTATAGGTACTAGATACATATATTTTCTAGAAACAAGCTTTTAAAAATATATCATCAAGATGAAATTTACACGAAAAGTACACATAATAAACAAGAAAAAAAAAGTAATTCAACCTATTGTCATACAACTGAGCCCTATATATATCGCGTTTGTTACACTAGTTTTTTTTTCAAAGCATCAATAGAAGTGAATAGCGTCAGCCAGGTAACCCGATCTTTGGACGTGACCCGCTCTCCTCTACATTGTTCGTGCTATACGATACTTTAGCCGGACCGCGCATAAATCACTAACGCGGTGAAATGTATCGTCCAAGACGAGTTATTAGAGAAACACAGAAAAATTGGCTTACTTACAATATTTAAAACTTAGAGCTTGTAGAATGATCATAGTAAATTTATTTTATTTTAGAAATTTAAACTTAAATACTGCTCAAGCTTACTTTTACCAACATTTAAGTTACATTTATTTTTCAACCCTCAGATCCCGGACTGAAAGGCTACCTCTGTAAGTGCAAAGTTAGATGAATGTTGAACGTCATTTAAAGAGGTTACCGACAACTCAAAGCATCCAATAAAATAAATTTGTACGCGCGAGATAAGGGTCAAAACATTGTAGAACTTCTTCAAATGCATATTAATCTTCATTTCGGTTAGGGTTGTCATTTTTGTTTCCTAATGAGTTATTTCTATATCGCATTGGTCATTTATATTTAATAATTCATCTGCTAATAGAAGCATTACTCAACACATTAATTATGTAAAGTTCAATGACGCTTACTGACCAACTTTCTCATTTAAATGTCTTGCAGAATGAGTGCTTGAAACCATTTTTTAACGTCAGCCCTACTAGATTTGTATAGAAAACACCGCAACGAATGAGCCAATAATAGCTTTGGTCCTATTCAAAGAGCAAAGGAGACGTGACCAAGAGATTTAAGTGTAACAGCTTTGTTCATTACTCTCAGGTACTACGTACGTTTCCATAGTTAGTACCTACTTACTATGGAAACGCAATGTTCGGTTAATAGAAATTACCTCAGCAGGCAATGGTTTGTTTAATAACTGTACTACATTTGGCTGTAGACACTAAAGATTATAACAGGCGTTAACATCTCATATTCTATAATTAGTTACATAGTAACCCCAACAAAGTGTTAACAGAATAACAATAAAAAAACTATTAAGTAACCTGACCACCAATTAATGTGATAGTTATAGACTTCTTATCACAGCGGGATCTTCACCAAAACACGTGTAGAAACTTAAAGTAACTATTTTGTGTAAAATGTTACGGTAATTAATGTAAATACAGTTTATATTCTGGGGAAACACCAACAAAAGCCACGGGGGCCGTAGCCAACGAAACACAAAATTACGACCTAATTAAAGAACCCCATACTAATTAAATTGTCTACGACTCACTGTACAGAGGAGAACCTTTTGTGGTTAAGAAACGTATTAAATGCAATTTTCGACCTTAATTCTACTATCGTAGCCTCTAAGGTATTCTGTCCAATGTTTTGAAATAAATGAGATTATTTTGAAGGCCAGCTCGTATTTGCATAAGGTGAATTTACATCAAAGCAAAGACATATCTTATTTCAAGTCACAAAATTAATGAGAATAAATTTTGCGCCCTTAAAGAAGATATCTCAGAGTCTCAAATCAAATAATAACTTGTACGTACTGCATGCAAAATATGCCCAAAATGCTGGAGTATTTTCTTTTTGTGGCAACATTTTTTAGACGTCAATTAAAAAATGCTACCAGTAAGGTAGACTCACCAAATCTTTGTTATTAAAAAATATATTTTAATTATGAATAAATGTTGATTATTATAATGTCCTTGAAATAAAACTCAATAAATGAAATGAGAATACACAAAAGTTCTATAGAGTAGGTGTTGAATCCATTTTGTTTTTTTAACGGAATGGTAATGCCCAGCTGCTACTCGCAATGATTATGGTGTGTTTGACCTTGATAGCTTTTACAATGCTTCACTGTTTCCGTAAAATAAAATAAATATTTAAGTAGTTAAGTTCGAGTTGATTAATAAGTATTGACTGTCTCCTTAGTCTAGTAGTAGCTCATCGTGAAGTCATAGATTCGATTCTAGGTTTTTCCAGGATTCTATTAAGTTTATTTTTGGTTTTCATGTTAGAAAATTCTCAGTAGCAGTACGAAGTGTAGACCTTACATAGCAGGCAAAATGTGGGTGTCATATACTTCTACCTACCATGTCGGGAAAAAAGCGAGATGTTATGCTTAGTTAATAACTACCTATTCCAGCTAATATAAGATTGCTGAAACTGAGACCTTTTTTATGTCTATATTAAAATAAATTTGTATGAACGCGCTAATATCTGGAAAATTCTTTTTGCATCTGATTGCCCATTTTTTAAGGAGGTTATAGGCTATTTAACGTCACACTTCGACTGTAAGGAGCATGGCAGTAATAATAAACATGACACGGGATGAAATTCAAACTTAACGCCGATCAAACTGCGAGGAACAGCTATTTAAGTTTATTTTGTCAAAAACCACACTAAGTAGGTATGTGTGACCAGTAACATCTCATTCATAAAACATTATGCTTATCAACATGGTACATTATTATGTCTATTTATGTACATGGAATACCTTCGCAGCGGGCGTTTCTTGACTGTTAGTATTAGAACAGGTTTGAGACAAAGACATACAACTCAGTTCACACTTTTCAAATAAATACAACATTGTATCTTTTAAATTTATCTACGTTGTTGTTTTGAGTTGTCTGGTGTTGTGTCCAGTAACTGTTTAAGTTAGCATTTTAGATACAGGTGGAGTAGATACCTTTATTACGAATAGGTACTGAGTGAGTGTTAGTAATTTCTGGTGTGTTATACCTATTTTCTTTAAAATGAAGTCAACCATTTGATGTGATCAACTTTCAGTTTCAGGAATAAAAAAGTCCCTAACAATTTCATGACATAATATCTAGCATCATGGCAATTTTATTAAGGAGAGATATCACACCGTTTTATCAACTATGTTAGGTTAAGGCTATTTGAACATTTCTCAACAGAAAAATCAATATAATTTTATCCAACCGAGTATTTGAATTTGAATTTTAATACGGGATCGTATGTACTATTAATACACCAGCAAAGTGCATAATTATGAGAATTAGTATTAAATAGATAAAAAAATAATAAGAACAATGACAAATCCGAAATATAGATATCATTTTTAATGGTGTTATAAACAATCAAGACGTATTTACTGCACTTTTAAAATAATAACAGAACAATAAAGGTAAATGATTAGTTTGTTACTCAATCGAAAGAAGCTTCGAGAGATACTAGTTGATTACTTTTTTGCGGAAAGATAAAAAGTTGTATTAGTACAAAGTGTTTAGCTATTATCTGAAGATAATAAAACGATGGGTACTTTAAGTACAAACGTACATAGTCGTTGTCTACGTCGAATAAAAACTCGTTCACTTACACTCGATAACAACACAAAATTATTATACAAGGTAATCAGACTATAAGTAGGTGTATCAGATAATCATAATACTACATAATGTATGAATGTTATCTTCTTCAAGATTGTGTTGTCATTTCTTTACGCAAATACATATGTACACATAACGCTAGGTACAATACTGCATATTCAATACCTACTTAGAATAGTATAATCAAAGATTCAACACCACATCAAGCATGCAACGTATTACAAAGTCATTATAAATACCTATGAGAATAACTGTTGAGTTTTTTATACTAAATCGTTAAATTATGGTTACGAGATAGCTAGGATTGTTTTGGTTTACCTAGCACTTACCACATTTTAGGTATCAGTCATTCATTCATTGAAATAGTTTGAACATATGATACAGAATATACATTTATTTAGTACATAATTAATCTCAAAATTGTTAGATTGTAATATAAAATGAGAAACTTCTATAGAATATATGTCCTCAAAGTGAAGTAAACACACAAGCTCCGCATGCACGCTATCATTACTCCTGCATCAAAGTTTCAACGGCAACGAGACTCATTGAGTTACCTACGCGGAACTTCACAAGAAAGTATATGGGCTCGTATCAAAGAGGGAGAAATGAATAAATTAGATAACATTAAATGTATTGCCGCCAATTTCTTACGGAACAATCTCCCTGATCAATTTGGGAAGTTTCGCCTATTAGAAACAGAAGCGGGGGAGAACATTGAAGGTACACACACATATGTATATCTGTAAGAAACTAATGTTTTATGATAAGTAGGGGTTCAAAAAAAAAGTATGTTTCACCGTAAACAGCAAGAGAAATGTTTTATTTATGTTGAAAAATGTTTTATATAATATTTGATTTATGTAATATCGTTGAGAATTTACTACAGGTGTGGTCTTAGTTTACCCAAATACTAGAAGTGTAAAACATAACGAGTATTAGAACGCATAATAAGCAGCTTGTACGGTACTTTATTATGTACCGCAGAATGTAAATCTGTGACTGACAAACTCATTGAATAATTTAAAATAACATCAGGTAACATGGACTTAGCTTGCACCTTTCGGTTCTTTGAACCTTTGTTCATTTAGATTCAGAGCGCGGTATCAAAAATCAAAATCTGTTGTGTAACAACTCATCTTCAAATATTGATCTTCAGTACAAAAGTTTGCAAGTCAACGTAATGCGTGACCTATGAGATCAACGCACTTTCGACGTAAAATAACGGTGTCTACAGCCTAAACTATTATTGAGGCAATTTTGAATCTATAGTGATTTAACAACTAGTTGATGTATTACTTCGTGGTTTTTCGTTCTGTATGTTTCAATTTCCTGTACATGATGCTAGTTTATTGATCATTTTTGTGGTTAAAAACGTTTTTTTTTGTTTTTAAACATTGATTGATAATAGTTACTAGTTACATAAAAATAACATAACAGCAAACATGTTTTCTTGATGTCGATAATGCAAAAATCTAGAAAACTAGATGATTGCCACTTATAATTCTGATATCTACTCCGGGTAAACAATTCTAAGAGAGTCCCGCAATTCTGTAATTTGTATACACAGTACGCTCCTTTAGAGAATTTCCATTTTTGCACCAACAAGTCCTTGTGGAGTGTATTTGTATGTAAATAATAAATACATAAAACTTATTTACGATTCGCACAGGTGTTGGTAACACGCCTCGTGGGTCCGAATTTATGAATATATTCCATTGACATAGCTAACGCTCTCCTTGTTATTAGACAACAACATAGATATATTTTCTTTTAAAAGGAAAACAGGAGTAAAAAGTTTATTTAAAAATGTGAATACAAGCGACGATCTTCACAAAGCGGCTGTGAGTAGCTGGATGCGAGACGCCGAGGACCATGCTAGGGCGTGCACTTGAATTGGCATATACATATATGCCAATTCAAGTGCATATAATTTCTATCGCATCGTTGGACATCCAACGGTGCGATAGAAATTATAGGAAAAATAAAAAGGAAAAATCTTGGTGAAGTTTAGAACGGCTGCAAGGCAGCGGTGAGGACAGAAACTTTAATAATGTTAAGAAGTCCAAAGTGCCGGCAAAGCAACGCGGCAGCCATCGCCAACGTTTGGTTCAACTTTTAACTTATATACATACCTGCTTCAAGTGTTTTTTTTATTTTTATTTAAAATAACGTGAACAAGAAAAGAAGCAATATTATTGTTTTGTTTTTCTTTCGCTAAAGAGATTTAAAGTCTGTGCAGATAATTAAAATTGCTGTGTCAGACAGCTAACTTTGTGTTTGTGAAGGTTTTTGTATTTTAGACAAAGATTGCTCTTTGAATATTATTATGAAAACACGAGGGTACATGTATGGGAAGAAACTAAATAACACATGTGTTATTTTAATAAATTTATTTTTTAAGTTATACAAGAGTGGCATTACAATAACGTCCTGTGTTAGTTGACTTTAAATTTTCTGTCATTTGCTTTTAATTTTCTGTCTGTAATTCATCCACTTTATCATCGCAAACTAAAACCTGAATTAACTAACGAATTTTGAAAGCCCGCGAAAGGTGTTAAAAGCTTTTATAGCCTAAAAGGGTAACAGACAGCTGGTATTTTATGCTATTAGCGTCTAAAAATTTATAGCCTCTAAATATAATTTTACTTAATAGTACTATATTAAGCTATAATTATAATATGTACACTTCTAATATAATACACGTAATTTAATTTGCAAACTCGTCACATTACAAATACATAATACCTACCTACCTTTATAATACTGAAAATTAATTATTGGAAAATATTTTTTTTGTTTACAAGGAACGATGAAGTAAATATATTATAATAGCAATATAATCTAAAAAATACGATCTTAATAGTGATTCTAGCTTAAAATTGGCATTGCAATAACAGTGCTCTATGAGAAATAACGTCAGGAAAACACCTGTTCAGTATAACTAGCGGCCTATTAAGTGTATTGTTCACTTGACGATCGACAGTTTATAATTAAACCTACCTACCGAGCCCCGGTACTCTTTGTATACAAAGGTGGCGACTGGCGACTCGGTGGCGCCGCACGCGATCCACCCTTCCGAATACAAGTGCTTTCACCCTACGTAATGTAACCTCACGGACAAATGTCAGTTAATGACAGATAATATAGAATTCGAAATTCATTCACTCGCTTGTTCGTTCAATTGGTTATTTAGAAAATTACTAGCTATTTTCAGAGCTTCTGAAATTTTGAATAGAGAAGTCTTTAGTTATTGTTGGGTGGTTTTTGTGTAGTAATTAGTATATAATATTATATATTTAGTTAGACTTAGTACTAGGATAAAAAGTGATTTAAACTTTAAAAGAAATAAAGATTCGTTTAAATAATTAAAAAATTGACGACGACGGCGACGGACACAAAGTGAAATCCGACATCTTTTATTTCGTATCCCGTTCCCGCCACAACCGCGTCCTGTCTAAAGCTAAACGGAACACAATAGCCTTGTTCCTTTGTTTTGAGTCCCCTCTGCGACGATCCGAGCCTTTCACAATACATTATACGACGGCTGTGGTCTTTAGCTATATTATTTTTGTTACCTACCCAGCTACCTTCCTATTTGTTTTAATTTCTACTAGGTACATATGTTTAAAAATAGGTACCTACTTACCTACCTACGTATTACCTACCCAAAAAAAAGTTTTCAGGCGATATTGAATTGTAGGTTCTAGGTAGCTAAGTAGGTATGAGTATTTGCTTAAAATTATAGAGACAATAAAAAAGTAGATACTCGTAAGTAGGAACAAAGGACCAGAATTTCTGATTTTATTTTGTCAAAAGTAGGTCAAGTATGTACCTACCTACATTCGTCACAAAGTAAATTTGCCACAGAGAAAAACATGTGTAAATTTTGTAAAGTCGTCACAGTACTAGACAAATTTACACATTTTTCTCTGGCAAATTTACTTATACTATACTTGACCTACTTTTGACAAAATAAAATCAGAAATTCTGGTCCAAGTACAGTCTAGATATTTTTTATCCAACAAAAGATAATAACACAGAATAAATCTGTGATAATAATAAAGAAAAATCTAAAATACCTACCTATAGGTAGGTATTCCCTAACCTATTGAAGTTTCAAAGACAAATATTATTTTTTCAAACTAGAATTTGTCGATAAGGCGCCGCAGCCGTCATAGCGTGGCCATCTTGATTAATTAAAGTTGTGATATCATTACGTCAACCCTTAAATAAACGGCGTACCTACTAAAACAACGATAAAGTTATTTGAAGGTGGCATATCGTCGGGTTGGTGCAAATAACAACTAACTCATAGAAATAAGGTTCCAAGATAATAGCGTTATCAAAGTTATTGATTATTTAAATTAGATTATTATAAAGAATAGAGCCAATGAATTACTTCCATCCGAAGTATTGCTTAATTGTGTTTGCAAACATGTACAATAGTATACAATGAAATACACCAAAGTTTACAAAAAAGCCTTTTTGTTTAATAGACCTCCAATTTAGTTGGTATTAGCAGTATATTAAGAAACATCCATAACTTGGTAACAAAATGTCAATGCTGAATGTTATTTACTTTAAATTATTAATTTAATCATAATAATAGTGTCAAACAGTCCCTGGTGTACATGGAACTCATATTTTTCAAAAAAACAGTAGAAATTCAAAATATTAGTTGGTTTTACCTCTCTGTATAAAGGAAAAAGAAGTATTTAATTAATTAACTTTTTAAAAATGTTCTACAAATTACATTAGACTTGGAATAAAACGATGAAACTAAACAATGAAAGTTCATTTATTTTTTCTTAATCATTAAGTACTTAAAAAGAACAAAATAATGGTTTTACAATCAATTATAAACTTATTCCTCATCTGAAGAGTCTGTTATTGAAGCGTCTGGTATACGGTCAATTTTTGATCGATCAGTCGTTAAATGATTAAACCATGCATGGTATTCCTCGGGAATTACACCCTTTTCACAAAGTTTCAATAAATCATTTTTTTTAGCCTCTGTAATACGATAGACCTTCAGCACGTCTTTTCTTCGCCACGTTGCGTTCCCAAGATTTTGGATCAGGTACACGCCATCGACTCCGAGGTTTAATTATTTTCCAGGTTCTGGAAACAACTTCGTTAAGGATCCCTCTTATTATTTCTGATGAATTAGATTTATCGAAAACAGTGTCAAATATTTCCATGACTAACATTGAAGCCACGAACGAACCCTCACATAAATCCTCTTCTGGGTTGTGTATCTCTAATTGAAGTGTGTCCGTATTTGGTTCAAAAGTATTGTCTTGATAGGCAACAAAAGAAGCTACGGGACCCATTAAATCTGCCAAAGTGATCAGGTCATTCAAATAATCTACACTTGAACTTAAATTGTAAGTTACAGTGTCATTGTTAACTTCATTATTAGTGTCGAGTTTTTCAAAAACCTCTCTTTTGTTTTCTGAAAATAGAAAACAATATAATTATAATAATAATACCTATAGTTCAACAAAATTTTATTTAAAAGTATAAGTATAATAATAAGTGCAATGAGATTTTTTTTTTTTATGATTTAATTAGGTTATGGAATTTATACATTTTTATATCCACACTAGCTTTCTCGGCCGCGTGGTTCCTATGTTGATAAATTATAGCCTATGTGTTATTCTGATCTATAAGCTATATGATTGTAAGGTTTCATCAAAATCCGTTCAGTAGTTTTTGTGTGAAAGCGTAAGAAACATCCATACATACATAAACACTCACAAACTTTTGCATTTATAAAGTATAATTAGTAAGATAGGATTTCGCTCAAATTAGTGTATAGCAGCCACAAGTTAAGTCATATCCTTAACGGAATTGTGGCTTATAGCACTAATTATAATTAATTATTATAAATTTGGATAATATAGAACTGAGATAAAAATAGGTACTAGGTAGGTACTCTCTTTAGCCAACTAACCATTTCTTCTCAAGGAATGTGAACTGACAATTTCTGTCTCGGCTAAGAAACCATCGTATGCTTGAGATAAAAGTTCATCGTCTTTGTCATCAAAACCTTGATTTTCATCTGTAACAATCATAAATAAAATTTAATTTACATTGTGTAATTTTACTCATAAGTACTTAACTAATGTCATTATTGAGTGAGCTACAAGTACCCGCACGGGTAGTCGCGACAATTCTCGAGGTTCCAGTGTTACCCACCATTAACCAACCGAAGAGCCACCTCACATTCGCGGGCGGGGCGCGAGCGGTACATTAAACAATGATGTGATAGCAAAGAACATGTTCGAACATGCTCGAGAGATAAAGTTATGCTTTAATCTACTCATTTTAACTCAAAACTGAACTATAAATGCACAGAGGAATTAACAAAATAAGTAATTATGATGAAATCGAGTGGTCGAAATCGAGAACTTATAAAAATCAATCTAACCTAAATCTTTCAGAAATAAATATTTTCAAATAAAATACTTACTTGTACGTTTTTGAATGGGTTTTGACTGTAAGGTAGAGGAATCCTTCGTAGGAGAACCCATTTCAAACTTGAAATAAACACTGCGTATAAACAAAGCGTAAATTATTATGACAAGAAAACACGTGTAGCTCTTAGCGTGAGCGCAAGCCGACTAACGCGCATGCGCGGTGCATTAATCTCGTGTTATTAACCAACTACCCGAGAATAGTTGGTTTTACCTCTACATTTCATTAGAGTCTATTTGCTAAACTTCAGTGGTAAAAGCTACTATGACGATATAATTCTTGTTACTTTTCTGTAAAAATAAGTATTCACGAGCAATAATCACCAAGTGAAATAAATTATCAGCTCATAACTCCTATTACCAGTATCCACACTTACAATATTTGAGAATTTTTTAATGGAAATATCTGTTACATCGGGTTAGTATGTAATAATCTTTGAATTTATCACGCATTCGAACAATTCGTGTTACTAGTAAAATATATTATGTGTAGGTAATTTGTTTTGGTTCACGAAAAAAATCTTTTAGTGATTTTATCTGATGATTATTGTTTTTACGTTGACAAGGTAATGTGAAATGTTTTATTTAGCATGTTTTACATCTCGCTATCTTCGGAACCTCTTTATTGATTTTAAAGTTTGTTTTACCTCTAGAAAGAGAATAAAATTTTAAGTATAAGTGCATTTTTAACGTATTTTGTCAAAATTTGTCATTTAGTTGGTATTTGCACCAACCCGGCGATATTAGTCTGTATAAAAAATATAAGGGATCGCCCGCGACTTCGTCCGCGTGGTAATTTGAAATATTTTCACCGATTTTGCAACATAATATCTCACTACTGCTCCGCTCCTATTAATCATAGCGTGATGCTCAACCAAACAAACAAACTCTTCAGCTTTATAATATTAGTATAGATGATACCTATGAACCTCCCCATGAATTGTTTTCGAAAAAGGATCAAAAGAACTTTACTGCAATCGCACTGTATTAACTGACTTACCCTGACCAGCCTCTCAAGACAAGTGGTATAAACGGTAGTCAAATAGAAAATGAATGTATGGGATTTGACATAACTTTACGACATAATGTCACTTAGGTACGTCAAATCCCATACATTTGCTTTCTATTCTATTCGATTCAACTACCGTTTAGTAGCTAGCTATTAAAATGATACTTCTGGTATTAAAAACGTCCATAGGTTACGGTAACTGCTGAACATCAGGCGGGCCTGCCTTATGCTTATTTTTCACAACTTTACAAACTGCCGATTTTATCTATCTAAACATTGACACCTCCATTTTTACCACCTTCTTGAATGAATGCAGGTACAATCCGGTTGGCTAGGCTTTTCCACCGTGTTTTCCGTCAATTAGTAAGGGGAGTAATTTGATTGAAAATTTCCTGTTCTACTATTTTGTTTTGTCTGAATTGGAATATTTTTATGTTTTATATAATTTATGCCAGTTTTATAAATAAACAAGTAAAAGTGACTGTCTTGTAATTTGTGAATTCTATTCATCCCAAAGGTACCAATATGAATTTTACTTTGTGATATTATAATAATAATATAATATTGTAAACAAGGCCACAAATTAAAGCACGACTGATTGCTTTTGTTACGGTTTTTTTAAATGTGTACAAGTCAATGTTTGTCATTGAAATGCTTTAAATATTTCTTCATTCAGATAAAATTTATTACGGTATTGTGATGTTTATGTGGGAAGGTACTTATTCCTTTTTTTTCCGAAACAGATGCCATTTTGAAGTATCTATTTATCCTTTTCCTCATTAATGAATGTCGAGCGTAAACGCTATGTCAGGGTGGCAAAGGCTACCTTTATCGTTAAATAAATAGAAGAAAAGCTAATTGTAACGATAAATTATATTATTATCGCAGCCGAAAGACGTTTATTGCTAGACATCCATAGGCGTCCAAAAAGGTGAACCGACGACCTATGTATATAACGGTTGCGAGCACCACATGAATAAGGTCAACTCAAGACCGTATTCTGTGGAAATCCTTGACAGAAGCAGGCATATGTAAATCATTTATTCAATGCAAGGCCGAAGCAGGATTCAAACCTGCGCCTCTCAGGTTCTGGCCCAGCTCACTACCAATCGTGCCATCCGAGCTCCTACCTTGGAGTTCACCTGAATTTGTCCACCGCTTTTTACGTTTTGGAGTGACGTCAGCGTGATATATTTGAGTTAATTGCATAGCAAAACTGCTAAAAATATTTAAAAATAAAACCTTCCGAAAAACCAAATGACAATAATAATTTTAAGAAGCAATAAATCCAATAACAAGAAACAAACGTAACTTTGTCTCATATCGATCCATGAAATAACAACCCAAGACATCCCTTACTAAATATTATACAGTAAGTATATCGCGGATCGCCACAAGGGTTTGAATAACATTGCCTTGAAAAAACTCACAAGTAATTTAAACAAGGTAAACAAGCCAATCTTACTTTTATGTTTCTTTAGTAAGAATCAACATGAACATAATTAGGATGGAAATAGGTAGGTACATAGAATGTTGTTTTTTGATCTTCTTGTTCTTATCGAATAAATGCTTTTCCTTCTTTATCGTTTTAGTGGTCAACCTGGTGATCGCCCATATCTCTATCTATTTTTTGATATCGCCGTGCTAGTCATCATCATGTTTAGTAAGGTATCAACTGACTCTTCTTTACGTAATTAAGAGTTGTCTTTTCGCCGTGCTTAAAAATACGGCAAAGAGAAGGGTGTTCCAAAATAAGACTTACGGCCGAATATACGGCAGATATGACCAGTCCAGTTTCACTTTAGGCTAGAGGCTTTTTGTCCAACGTCGGCGATTCGATAATAATAGCAATCCATATTTGTCCCATTGCTGGGCACAGGTCACCTGTCCTTTATTAACAGAGCTGTGACGCTTAAGTCCTTAAGGCCTTAATCCACAGACGCTGACCTAATGCCCGTTGGTGAATCCTATATGCCTTTAGAATTTCTTCTAAGACTTGTGGATTTTCTTCAACGTTTGCAATCCACACATCATATTATGTACAAATAGGTTACTTTCCAACATGGCTCCAAAAATGTAATGTACGAAAACCGCTAAAGTAAACTCTACAAAACGAACTAAGAGAAATCATGCCGGTACTTTAAATTACTACGAAAATTATATAAGTTCTGCAAACGCATCTAGTTATAATTCATTCATTTTGTAGACTCTGTAAAGTTCTCTACCCTTTCTGAATAAATAACCGCGTAATAAATCCTCCATAAATTGTTAATTTGGTAGCTTTATTTGTCTAAGTTCTATACTTAATTGTTAAGCTTGCATGATTGCTAGGGTTTCCGATTTAATCCAAAGAGATTAATTTAAATTTATACAAAGCGATCCTCTTTGATCCTTGGATATTATAATATATGTATATTGTGAGAATATTACACGTCAAAATCAATATTGTACCGCGTACAAAAAAACTAAAACATAATGAAAAGAAAACGATAAGAAGTCTATAACACTGCCACGAATGAATTCGTTTTTTTTAATAATTTTGTAAGTCTCTAGCATTACGCTTTTGTTCCCTAAAGGTATAGGCAGAGGTATATGCCATGACATCTACGTTTCGCCTTTGTTATGGCTCAATAGAACCTATTGCCATATAAACGACAAAACTCAAACCCGGTGCTGTTAATGAACTTTTTTAACAGAATTAAGAATTAACTCGAAAACGCTTTGCTGAAAAACCTAGACCTCACAATCTGCCGCAGACATAAGCACGAAGTTATGCCGCATAACCAACGAGGTAATGACGAATTTACAAGATTGCAGGCTCTTCTTCTTAATGAATTCTTTCTTTAAGAAAAAGCCCCAGAGGAAGTGGACATGGCGAAGCCCCGATACTGTGACGAGGAACGAGATAGACTTCATCATGACTGACAGGAGGTCTGTGTTTAGAGACGTCTCCGTGATCAACAGGTTTAATACCGGTAGTGATCACCGACTTGTACGAGGCGCTCTGAATATAGACTTCAAAGCCGAAAGGCGTCGTTTGATTAAGTCTACTCTCAGACCTACTGCGCCTCAAATAGCAGTAGGGTCCGAAAAGTTCCAATTGGAGCTTCACAATCGTTTCGATCTGCTGGAAACCGAAGGCACTGTTGACGAGAAAACTGACACAGTGGTCAGAACGCTACAGGATGTGTCTCGAAGGGTATTTCCCGGAAAAAGCGTAAACAGACAGTCTAAACTCTCACTCGAGACTCTTGAACTTATGAGGCAAAGACGGGAAATGTCATCCATGCAGATGTTTTCGTCGGATGGAAGAAACCTCAACCGGAAGATCCGGAAGCTGGTGCGACGTGACCTCCGATGTTCAAACGCCCGCGCCATCGCGGCTGCGATTGAACAGAACAGAGGCACCAAAGTCTTCGCTCGCCAGCTAGGTAGATCCCATCTGACGAAACTAAATACTGCGGATGGCAGAACCGTGACCTCAGGGTTCGAGATTCTCGAGGAAATTGAAAGTTTCTACAAAGACCTGTACGCATCACGGATGACTGAACCCACGAGACCCAGCGCTGATGACCACAGGGCCCCACTCACGCGCCACTACACGGAAGACATCCCTGATGTCAACCAGGGCGAGGTCAGAGTGGCTCTCGAGCAGCTTAAGAACAATAAGTCGTCCTGGTGATGACGGAATAACCACAGAGCTCCTAAAAGCAGGCGGGGCTCCAATCTTGAAAGAGCTAGCGAGTCTCTTCAATTCCGTTATACACCAGGGCCTAACACCTCAAGCGTGGAGTGGGAGTGCGGTGGTTCTGTTCTTCAAAAAAGGTGACAAAGCCTTGCTGAAGAACTACAGACCCATCTCACTCCTGAGCCACGTTTACAAGTTGTTCTCGAGAGTACTCACAAACCGCCTCGCTAGAAAACTTGACGAGTTCCAGCCTCCGGAACAAGCCGGGTTTCGAAAAGGCTATAGCACCGTGGACCACATCCATACTGTTCGGCAGATTGTACAGAAGACCGAAGAGTACAATCAGCCGCTGTGTATGGCATTCGTGGACTACGAGAAAGCCTTCGACTCCATCGAAACCTGGGCAGTTTTGGGTGCTCTGCAGCGGTGTCGCATTGATTGGCGCTATATCGAGGTGCTGAGATGTCTTTATGACAACGCCACTATGACCGTCCAGCTCCAGGACCAAAAGACCAACCCAATTGAGTTGCGTCGAGGGGTGAGACAGGGGGATGTAATATCCCCCAAGGTTTTTACCAACGCGCTCGAAGACGTCTTTAAGACGCTGGACTGGACTGGACGGGGCATTAACATCAATGGCGAATACATCTCACACCTTCGGTTTGCCGATGATATCGTCATCGTTGCAGAGTCTCTGGAACAGTTGAGCGGAATGCTGCACAGCCTGAATGAAGCCTCACGACGTGTCGGTCTCGGTATGAACTTGGATAAAACCAAGATTATGTTCAACGAACATATCACGCCGGGACCGATTTACGTCGACGGTTCGATGCTCGAAGTTGTTCGGGAGTATATCTACCTTGGGCAAACTGTCCAGCTTGGTAGAAACAACTTCGAGAAAGAAATCAACCGTAGGATTCAGTAAGGTTGGGCAGCGTTTGGCAAACTACGTCACGTTTTCTCTTCGCCTTTACCGCAATGCCTGAAGACGAAAGTTTTCAACCAATGCGTCCTACCTGTTATGTATGACGTACGGTGCCGAGACGTGGACGCTCACAGTGGGACTAGTCCACAAATTAAAAATCGCACAGCGGGCTATGGAGCGAGCTATGCTTGGCGTTTCTTTGAAGGATAAAATTCGTAACGAGGTAATCCGACAAAGAACCAAAGTTACCGACATAGCTCGCAGACTTAGCAAGCTGAAGTGGCAATGGGCTGGTCACATCTGTAGAAGGACCGACGGCCGATGGAGCAGACGTGTCCTAGAGTGGAGACCGCGACTCGGTAAGCGTAAGGTAGGACGGCCCCCAGCTAGGTGGACCGACGACCTAAAAAAGGTCGCTGGGACGGACTGGATGCGGAAGGCGGAGGACCGTGTGCTGTGGCGCGTGTTAGGAGAGGCCTATGTCCAGCAGTGGACTGCGATAGGCTGATTGATTGAAATAATTGTACAGTATTCCATTAAAATATTACTACTTTCTTCGAAGAATTACATGCCTACAAGGTAATCAAATATTATAAAAAATAAAAAGAGTACCTATATCCTTACTAATATTATAAAGGTGAAAGTTTGTAAGAATGGATGGATGGATGTTTGTTACTCTTTCACGTAAAAACTACTGAACGGATCTCATTTGGCACAGAGATAGATTATGGTTTGGAATAACACATAGGCTACTTTTTACAGCGATAATCGACATCCACGCGGGCGGAGCCGCGGGCAACAGCTAGTATAAAATATATCACCAAATATTTTTACTTCAGAATCTCAAACACCAGACAAAATTTCAACAAGCGTCCATTGAAGAGAAGTGTTGACTGTATCGTTGAACAAAACATTTCCTGACGCCACAAAATTCAGTTCTTTTCATAGGAAGGATGCAATTTGCGAGGACTCGTTGCGTTATTACCTTCGTAGGCAGTACAAAACTGAAACCCGGCTGAATGCAACTAGGTCGGTGCTCGGGACAATACTGTTCAGCGGTCAGGACACGCGTGACGTCACTCCATGTGAGGTTGGAAATCTGGTATGAAAGTGTAATGTACTTTATCTATTCATGCATGATAAACTGTTGTTAGAATATATATTTCTCAAAAGACCTCTACGTCCATCGAAACTGTAAGCAATAATTAATTAACAATTGGCCCTTGGGTTAGTGGAGTTATCCAAGCTTGGAACAAATATTTGAATAAGAACAAGTTGAACAAATGTTTGTCTTGGGTTTCCAATTCTAGCCCTTTGGTTTCACCTTTTTGGCATGTTTTGGGATAGAGGGCGAAGAAATATATATAAGAGCGGTAGGGCACCACACTAGCGAGCAAGCCCGATTGGGGAAGGACCTCCACCTTACAGAGACCACAGCCAAATAACTACATTCAGTGTTGTAGTTGTGTTCCTGTGTGGGAGTACAGGTCTGCGTTTTGAAAGAAACGTTTTACTATCACAGGGATACTTCACCTTAAAGCGCTGGTGTAACAAAATAGGTGAGCAACACGCAAGTGATACTTCTAGTATAGCAAGTATCCTACCTACCTACAAAGAAGTATTGGACCTAGTTTTTGTGATCATAAAATTGCGAAGCAAAGAAAATTGTTAAAAATGTTAACACAAAAGGAATGTAAACAAATGTGTATTCTTATCTAACCCTAACGATTAACTCATAAACACAGAGATTAAATCCCCAAGTAGAGCAATTAGAGAAGCTTCCTCGCAATTCCAACTTCCAGTTGAAAATGGGTCGGGATTCCGAGAGAGATGGCTGAACAATGTGCGCTTTTCAATTTAAAACTATTATAATACTTGCAGGAGGTAGATTGAGTTTTAAATGCCGGAGAATTGCGGGGATTTTATCATTGTTTTATAATAGAATTAATATAACATGATTGATGACACTTAAAAATTGTAATCAAGAGGTAAATTTAAACCCAAAATTTATTTAGGTTACAAAGTACCCACTCTTATGAAGGTCGTAACTCTACTCGTTGTCATTCATATGTAGTTAATAAAGGACCTGCGAGAATACCAACGTTAAGGTTCAGGCCACAACATTAAAGCTGACACAAGGACCTTATTTGCTTTTTTGTTTTAAGTTTTATTGAATGTAATAATAATTTAATGTAGAAGCAAAAGAAAAAGGAAATCTTTCTTTCTTCTGAAAGGAAAGTAACAAGAATTTCGGTAATATTATGTCAGTGAAATTACTTACAACGACTAAACTGCTGACAAGGATCGAGTTGAGCCACGAGAAGAACTGATGAAATTAGCAAATTTAAAACCGCGTGGTGTGACATAAGAATGATTATGTCGAGATCTACATACAAATTGAAGATACACGAAATATACGTGTACATAATTACATATATACGTATCTATCGAGTGCAGGCAATGCAGGCTGATCAATAATTATAATGTCACTCAGTATGTGTGAATTTGTGTATTTGGTAATATAGCAATGGCTTGATAACCATGGACCGACACATGTTTTTGGGAGATTGGAGTGCTCTTTAGCTATGTTTCTCATGTTAGCTCTATCCCCTTAGTATCAGGCTTGTCGAATTAAGCACCCTGTATCTATTAGTAAGTTTGTGGTTCATCGATTTTTTTCAATGGACTAATTTGGCTTCGAACCAAGGCATGTCAGAGTGATATTTTCTTTTTAAGAAGCTCTTTAACTTCGTGGCCTAAAAAGAAAATATCACAAAAATGCATAAAAAGTCCAATTTTCACTCACACAGAAATGAATTGAAAGCAAAAATAGAAATAGACACGTTCATCACCGAAGGCATATCTGACAGAATTCAATCATTTTATTTGTAACTCCAATACACAACCCCTGTTTCTGGTTATAGATAATTGAAATTGGTTTCAAGGGACGGAATTCAGAACGCTTTTTATTTTTTATTTGTGGCTGTTCGTATAGTCAACCAATTTGTATCAAATTGAAGTGGTGAGTTGTCAATAAATTACGGCACGTGTGCCCGTACACTAGTACAGTTATACGAATTGAGTGGGACAGTTTGATTGAAACAGTTACGATCAAGGGAAGTTGAATAGATCACTTTATTGTGTAGGAGAATTTAGTGTAGTTTGTTTCTCAACTTTTGCAAAAGTTACATACATACATAAATTGACAACTGCTCCGACGTTTTTTTTTACTCGATTGAAGTCCCAAGTGTGCAAAATTTCAAGTTTGTAGGAATAAAATTTGCAAAAATCCCTTAGTACTTACACTAACGTTATAGATTTTTTTTCAAGAATTCAAGTTGTGACCAGTTTAGGCTCAACGTAGATGAATCAATCAGTCAATCAGTTTTGACAAGTAATTATTACATATACATAAATAAACCAATGAACAAAGATTGTGAATTTTCACTTAATACGGATCTACATTCACACTCATATAACATCCTTCATGCATGCTCCTCGATTCAAGGTACTCTTATCTCTCATCATAAAACTTAGCATCAAGGGTTCGAGAATCCGTCGTCTAAAGTCCCTACCTGAAGTCTTCTGAAAACCCTTAGAAACGGTGTACGACTCAAAAGACAAAAGGCTTTTAATGTCCTAATCGCCTTAACGTTTTCTTGTTTCGGAAAAGAATGACGGGATTACTTATTCTCTGAGTACTAGGGTGCCTTAAGCTTAACATGTTTTTGGAAGAGCAGAAATTCATTTAGCAATAGGTTAGCTGAGAGAATGAAGATACGGAATTTGTCATAATTGGACCTGGTTTGAATTTTATTATTTTAAATACCGACTTAAGTCAGTAAGCACACGGCATACGGTACGCCTGATGTTAAGCAGTCGCTGCTGTAGCATATAAACGCTTGTAATAACAGGGGTATCGTTCACGTATTGTCGACCCAGAAAGGACTTCTGATTCTCTGATCTGACCATACTACCCACGATTCGTTATTTATTTTAGAGCCTGTAGTGGGCGAACCTTTGCCAATTACCGGGAAAATTCCAAACTATTCTGGAAAACTATTGGATCCGGAGGTAGTCGATCAAATTATAATCAAGCGTGATCAAGTTCTTACCAAACGACTATCCTTACTAATATTATAAATGTGAAAGTTTGTAAGAATGGATGGATGGATGGATGGTTGGATGTTTGTTACTCTTTCACGTAAAAACTACTGAACGGATCTGGATGAAATTTGGCACACAGATAGATTAGGATCTGGAATAACACATAGGCTTTTTGCAGCGATAACCGACATCCACGCGCACACGGGGGCAGAGCCGCGGGCAACAGCTAGTTTTTCATAATATGATACTCCTACCTATTATTTTATCCTCAGACCTGCTCCAATATACGGTCACCATAGGGCACGCGCTGACTATATTTAGATGGCTTTATATCGGTCGTCGGGTTGCGGGTCAATCCGGCCTAATGCGATGACGTCACAACCTCAGGGAAAGGCAGGAAGGGGTGAGCGTGAGATAACACGTCAGTTCGCGTGCGAATCTAAGTGGCGGGTATTTTAAGATTTGGGTGTGGAGAAAACACAATGAAGGTAATTTACTATGGCTGTCCCTAAATTGGCCTGTCCCTGCTTTATAGATAGGACGGTAGCAATTCGCCAAAACCATGCAAGGTTGTCCAGCTCATTTATGGTATTCGTAAATTGGCATGCCATGCCCATGAAATGCTGATTGTTAGAGCAATATGATGTATACTGGATAAATTTCTGTGTGTAAGTTATTTCTTACATTTCCAATGAGAGAATTTATAAATGCAATATGGGAGCGTAAGATGCAAGAATCTGACCCGTAATACCTTGTTCCCTCTATATGTGGGACGAAATTTCCTTCACTAAAATTTTTATTCCACGGTTGAAAAGAAGAATTAACCAAATCGAAAATCCTACTCCATTTAAGTCATAATCTGTAACCAATAATATAATTAATAATAATAGTTAAACATAATATCACGTTTTTTTCCCAAAGGTGTAGATAAAGATGTAAGACACCACGTTTCGCCAGCTATGATACCTCTCAGTCTGGTAACAAATCCAGACTTCATGCTGCTACTGAGAATTTTCTAATTACTTATCAACAAAATACTACAAAATATTTTCAAAAGATTTCCTCTTACTAATTCTCCATAACCAGTCCATTACATTCGAACAATCGTACAAACATCGACAAACTAATCACAAATCGATTCGACATCAAGCGAGTGTCGACGACACTCGCTTCAATTAAAACGATAGTAGAACTAGCTCCCGTTGTGATTGCTTTGTCCGGATTTCAAGACAAGTGTCTGTATCTGTACGTACTCGTGATGTTATGTAGCTTTAGTGGTCGTATTTACATTGTTCGTTGTCGACTACGATATCGATTCGATCTTGTTGGCGATTATTGGATCATGCTTGAAGCTGGCGATTTGCCACTGGGTAGAGCCAGGATAATTGGTGACTAAATGTGAAAATGTTATTGAGGTAGTTCTCGGCACCACACAAACGAACAAGCCCCCTGGGGAAGGATCTTCTTACACGAGGCCACAGCCAAGGAAGTACACAGAGAGGTATAGTTTATAGTACCTATGCTTATTACTCATTACATAAAATCCTGCAGTTAAATTTTAGGATCGGCTACGCAAAAGCGATGCCTCTAGTATTTATGACTATCGCAATGACTATTTTTGTCTGCCACCAACACCACGTCGCTAGTCGATTACATAGTCTCGTAAATTCGAATTCCACACGGGACAAAACTTTGTGCGATTGAGAAATGTCTGATCCGAGTTTAGGTGTACTTTTATATGGGTTGTGTGTTATTTTTTGTAGTAAAGTTTACAAAGCTTCAGAAGCATATTCACAGTATACAAGACCCGTTTCCTTTCCCGTTTCGTCAAATTTTACGATTTACGTAAGGAGATAAGGTGGGACTTATATGGAAGATACATGTTTTGGTACTAAAAGAATAAGATTACGACCTATAAACTTTTGAAGGTTTACTTATCATTTGTTTAGCTTTTATATGAAGTCAACATTACTTATACATATTTGTTGTGGTGTTCTAGGGTATCAATAGATTGAGACATTGATCCGCCACGAATTCTTCTTCTTCTTATCGTTTCGTTAGAAGTCAACCTGGTGACAGAGTTATTTAGATCGCATATATATTTAGGCCTCTGTCGTGATTTAACCACTGTTAACAGCCGGGACCCATACTGTAAGTGAAATCAATTGAGGAGTAAGGAATGAAGTGGTAACCAGGCATCTTGGTCGTTGCGAGATCTATCTAAGTTATTACGAGTCCATCCTTTTAAGTACGTTAATTTCACGAGTAATAAAGTGTCTACCACAAAAATGGAATCTGAATACACTTGATTGAGGCACAGGTTAAAGCTCTATGTGACCGTAGGTTTTAAGAGAAGAATATAATAATAGAAGATTAACATAAAAGAGGTCATTAGAGTTGCATAGGTACACTAGAAATAGAAGCTGAGCTGATAGGCATGGTATTGTCTGTAGAAATAAAAATCTATTGCCATGATATGTATGATAGAGCATTTCTTGAGAACTGATCGACCGATTGGGATATTTTCTTATTGTGTCCGCAATTGTCAGGAAGTTTTTTTTTGTAAATCCTCTTGGAATGTCAGAAATTTAGAACGTATTTTTGTCTAATAATTCAAATTCAAATTATTTATTTTGCTAAAACATGAGTAATTAAAAACAATATAAAAACAAAGCCGAGTTAGGTTGGTATAGGTAAATAAATGTTTAAAGAACTTTATTATTATCTCAAAAGAACATAATACCTAACTTGTTTCGAGAAATAAATTATACTCCAAATTCCTTCAGGCTATCTTTACAAAAACTCTTTGATCCTACATTCCCGCCTACATCAGACACAAAAACAAACAGTAAAGCAACTTTCGACATGTAAAAGTCAATGTTTTTGTAAATATCGTAAAACCACTAAGCGGCTTGTAAATTTTGATACGACAGGCAGTAAAACGGCTTTTGCTGTAGCGTAAACAAAATAACGTCTATTAAAATGTTCGACTCCCTTCGTACTCGGTTTTATAGCACAAATCGATATGCGCATCCTGGCGGGGGCGCGGGTGCACTGTTCAATGAGATACGGTAGACTCTGATACGGGGTAGAGAGAGATAGATAGAGCGATAGAGTTGTTCAGATCGCCCATAAAGGCCTCTGTAAGCCAGGACCGACTTTTTACATACCTTTTTAAAACACAGAGACGCTCAGATGAAATACCACTATAAGGTAACCAAGTCCTTGGTAGTTTAATCGGCCGGCTGATTCTCTAAGAAACAGCGATCGCAAACTGACAGTTGTGATTGCTCGGTGACGGCACACACGATTGCTAAACGTCAAAAAGGCTCGGTTTTCGCTCTTACGGAATACCGATTTTTAACCTGACAGCCAGATTTTGCTCCGTTTTCGCGGTCGCTCTAACGGAATACCCCTGCCGGTGACCGTTCGCCGATCAACAAGTGCAACAGGCTATAAGCGCCTCAAAATAGACGCCACGGCCCATACTGTAAGTGAAACCATGTCCTCCATGCCAATATTGACGTCAAACTATGACTAACGGCACATACTTTTCTATGCTAATTTCTTATCGCCATAATTTTAATGTTAACTCAGCTTTCACTACTGACAAAAATCTAGATTACTATACATATTAAGTACCTACTACTAGATGTGTTAATGTGTTAATTAGCTACATCAATAGTAATACACCCCGCTGCCACTGTGCGGCGACGTGGTGTGGGTTCGATTTCCTCTTGATACAAAAAAGTGATTCACAAAATATAATATATCCTTACTAATATTATAAATGTGAAAGTTTGTTAGAATGGATGGATGGATGGATGGATGTTTGTTACTCTTTCACGTAAAAACTACTGAACGGATCTGGATGAAATTTGGCACACAGATAGATTATGGTCTGGAATATCACATAGGCTACTTTTTGCAGCGATAACCGACATCCACGCGGGCGGAGCCGCGGGCAACAGCTAGTAATATATAAAACTTTCCCAGTCAGCCTACACAAATTGTCCTAGATCAATAATATGTCATATATTTCTCTTATAAATAAAACCATAGTATCTGTCTTCTGTTGCATTTAAAAAAAAAAACTTTTCCGATACTAAAATCGTAAAACTAAAAGAGAAATGCAACTTACGACGACGCGTAAGTTGCATATCTCGTACCGTACATAACAATAGAACCTTGCACCAATAGTAGGTCACTATCTATTTCAAAATACGTGAACTGAGTCTGTCTTCTGTTGGGACTAGGGACATGAGTAGATAGTATAGGTACATTGTACATGGTTGTCATTGTAGCCTTACACGCGAGCTGTGTCTTGAATATTTCATTAAGATTTTATTGATTTGTTCAAGTACAAGTAGCTGAAGGAAGTTTTGTTTATGAAGGTTATAATAAATGTACTTATCTGGGACATTTTATTTTTATAGATTTATTAAGGTCTATTTTTTTTAGGTAGGCGCTAGCTGTTGCCCGCGGCTCCGCCCTCGTGGATGTCGGTTATTGCTGTAAAAAGTTTTTACGTGAAAGAGTAACAAACATCCATCCATCTATCCATCCATTCTCACAAACTTTCACATTTACCTATAATATTAGTAAGGATATGGCTAGGATTAAGAGACTCCTAGACTATATCTTTGAGATAGGGTACTATTGGTTCTCAATGAACAATAATGTAATGCGGGTATAAGTTATAAGTTCTTTTGTAGCTAGCTTATTACTAAATTATTAACTATGTAATGGATCTACTTGGTCTTTTTGTGATTTACTTTCTTAACTGGAATGATGTGTATGACTGTTTGTATCCTGAATAAATAAATAAATATACAAGAGAATAAGCCCGACTGTGGAAGGACTTCTATCTTGCAAAAGACCAAAGCCAAATTAGTTATTTGGCTGTGGTCTTTTGCACACAGTGTTGGTGTGTTACTACCATAGGCTACTGTAACTGCTTACCATCAGGCGGTCTGTATACTTGTTTGCCACCTAGATAGTATAAAAAAGGTACAATGTTGAATAAGTGCAAAATCATCGTCAGTTAGTTGGTAGTCAATAAAAAACTTGCGAATAATAACTTTAGTTAGGTTGGTACTTTAACTCGTATTTTTTGTCTTCATACAACTGACACCTCAAATTTTATAATAAGAAAGCCGTTTATAACTTTATACGTTGTTAGAAAAAAAACCGCCCCTTCTTTAAAGTTTAGGACGCCTAGATATTCTCATAATAAAAGTCTTTCATACTAATTCAGATTACGGCGGCTAATCTCAAGGAAAGGACAAACCAACTGAGAAGGACATTATATTGCACAAGTGTGTGCGCAAACAAGAATTCCTTTACTCTTAGAGTTCGATAAGACAGCAGAAATTTGATAGAGAATGGGTAATTAGGTGAGTGTACCAACCTGCATCTCTGGCGGACCTCCTTCATCGCGAATTAGTAAGAGATAGCTGTGGCCGTCGATTATCACTTCTTTTTTGAAGCGACCGCCTGAAAAACAAAATGCCAATTAGATACCTACATAGGTAGGTACACCAACACCTGATCAGCTAGATGCTGCAAGAGGTGGAATCACAGAATGGGTGGAATGCATGCGTGTGACGTACGCCACACAAAATATTATTATCGTTTAGATTTCCTTTGTTTAAATGTGTGTTGTTGTGTGCGTCATTAATTTATAGAAATAAATTGTTTTTCTTTCTTTCTTTCGAATTGCAGCTAAGCACTAGAGTGTTTATAATAAAGATCGCCTATGATAAAAGTAAAATAATTAATTAATTTGAAACACTTGGTAGGTAGGTACTCTCAGCTTCAGATTCAAAGCAAATCTACAAATGTAATAGAAACCTAAGAACTCGAGTTAGCTGCCAAGCAGGAAATTCTAACATTTCTAGGATGTAGGTGGAACGTAAATAAATGGCATTTCAATCCTACGCACTAATCAAACCCTTGAAGTGAGTGTAATCAGTGCAATAATAATGCCCTCAGTAGTTCATTGAACTTTTACAGATAGCTTTCCTGTTGGACTGTAGTGTATACCGCCATCTAGTTGTATTAAAATTAACTAAAAGAAAAAGCGCAGTAATGCCATCTAGTGTATTTTATTGTAACTAAGCAGTGAAGCCAAGTCAGAAGTTTTTACTATTTGACGCTAGATGGCAGTTAAGAAACAAATATTTTTATTTTAAATAATTATACAATTAGCTTAACTTTTAAATACACTATTGGGAAATCAATAAATATGTTACCTTCTGGACTTTCTTCTTGCATGTACGCCCCTGTTAAGTACCGATGGACTAGAGCTGATTTGCCACTGTCGGGTGAACCCAAAACTCCTACTCGAAGTTCTGTTACACCCCTTGACGACGTCCATTCTTGACTGTTGACGAATGAATCTGTGAATAAGGAAAGAAAAGCTTTAATAAAATGTTTACCAGTCAATTTATGGCTTGCTTCCATAAGTCTCGCGTTATTACCGCCATCTAGCGTTAAAACGTTGAACGAAATAGTTTATCACAGACACTAATAGATGGCGTTTGATCTATGTATGTTGAGGCGCTAATTAAAAAAGTAATAAATTATAACTTTTAAATAGTTTTAATGTAAAATACAATTGAATTAACGAAAATAAGATACACATTAAATGACGGAAAGTTACATAAATAACACATTAAATGTAAGGTGTCAATTACGACTAATTGACCGGGAAATAGGAAACATTACCGGTTAAATAACTTCCATCAAAATAAATATAGGTGGGTTAATGATGGAATGTTTTTAATATTCATAAAATGTATCGTAATAACGACTTTCACTGGATATCCTATTACTTCCTAGTATCCATTCAATTCTAGTTAGATAAACATAAACCTGTTGTCATACCGACAATTTAAAGTTTAAAGGGGCGTAAGCGACATTTAAACAATAAATGACTTTGAATTATTATTACTGTAGTTCTATTTTTTTCTTTTAAAAAATGATAACTCCAGTCATCGGCAATTAATTTATCTAAATGATTTAATTTATATTTTTAAGAAGACAACTTTTGCACTAGGAACAAGGTCTGCATTGTAAAGTCCTCTTACAAGCATACAATTAACGGTCACAAATTATACCCAGACTTGTCTTCAGAAGTCTGTTCCAAGTCCAAGTTCCAAGTCTGCTATCAAAGATCCAACCAGACTTGGAAAAACTATTGTGAATCAAATTCTTGTTTGTATCTTTGTGGTGATCGAACCTACAACACGCTGCGCCGCGCATTCGCTCTCAGTTTTAAAATCTATCAAAATCTATGTGCAAGAATAACCTATAAAAAGCACGAATTCAAATTCATTTATTGTTTATCACAGGTGCCGGAATTTAAGGCATATGTCCAGAAGTGCACAGCATAGACCTTTAGGCACTTGAACAATTATCATACCATTGTCATAAGCGCCAAATTAGTTTGCATAAAAATGTCGCTTACGCCCTAAAACTTTTACACCTGTTTCAATGAAGCGTGAATGGCCGAAGTAATTCTATACCGGTTAACAATTATTTATACTTATACGTAATTATTCATGTTATCTCATATTCGCACACAGTTAATTAACCTCGATTAATTGGTATGATAATTTTGACACGAATGCTGGAATAGCTGCATAATTAGATACCTATTGTGACTTAGTTCGTAAACCTACTGTTTGACTTATAGCACATTAACATAATTGGAACTCATGATCCTATTCTTCTTCTTATCGTTTGGTTAGTGGTGAAGATAACACAGTTAGCTAAGTCCCAACTATTTTTCGGTTACATTTTTACTTTTTTTTCAGGGTTAATACAGTCGGCCGTCTGATTCTCTAAGAAACAGCGATCGCAAACTGACAGTTGTGATTGCTCCGTGATGGCACACACGATTGCTAAACGTCAAAAAGGCTCGGATTTTCGCTCTTACGGAATACCGATTTTCAATCTGACAGCCAGATTATGCTCCGATTTTCTATCTGACAGTCAGATTTTGCTCCGTTTTCGCGGTCGCTCAGTTTTTACTCTTACGAAATACCCCAGCTGAGCACTTTACAAACATATAATTAACGGACATAATATACACCCAGACTTGCAACAACTATTTATGGGTCACGTACATTTTTTGGGGATCGAATCCATAACATGCCGCTTAGTAGTAAATGGCGAGGTATTCACTTAATCCACTGAATCAACTGTGCAGTCAATTGATAATAATATACTAGTTGCATTTTAAAACAAGCGTTCATCCATCCACATGCTTATTTGCCACCCAGGCCGTTTTATTATACACTAGGGGTCACCCGCGACTTCGTCCGCGTGGTAATTTGGAACGTATATTTATTTCCCGATTTTGCAACATATCTCACTACTGCTCTGCTCCTATTGATCATAGGGTGATGTTATATAGCCTATAGCCTTCCTGGATAAATGTACTATTCAACAAAAAAAGATTTTTTCGAATCGAACCAGTAGGTACTTTCTGAGATCAGCGCGTTCAGCCAAACAAACAAACAAACTCTTCAGCTTTATAATATGAGTATAGATTTTATTTACATGTTGGTATATATGCTGCATAATGGTGATTTAATGCTTCAATTATGTGCACTTCAATTAATTTCACAGACCTATAAATATATTAAGGAAATAAATAAAGGTTATAATTAAGATTTAAGGAAAACAATCAATACATAATTCATTATATTCACCGTGGTTATACCGGATTTACTTTTTACCGTATGTACTTGTAATAATATAAACATTACGTCACGACTTTTCGCCGAAGAGGTAAGCAGAGGTATATAACATTAACGTATCGCCTATAACTACTTATTTTGCGAAAAATGCGTCACAATACTTTTTCGCAATTTTTTATACCTTCTACCAACGAGGTAAACAAGCATACGGCTCGCCTGAAGGTGAGCAGTTACAGTAACCTACGCTTACAACACCATTGGTGTCACTCGCAATTTGCCGACCCTGTAAAAATCTTTATTGATGAACCCCATGCTAGTCCTCCTTAAACTCGGCAGGGAGCTCATTCCACGACCTAATCCTGGTCAACAACATTGATTTACCTATTAGTGCTTTTTTTTTAGAACAAAGGCGGTCGGCATATTGGAACTTGGGATATGAATCGAATCTTATTAGTATACCTATGTTACTTATTTCTTTCTAACAGGTATGTAAGCAAGGTGGCTAGCGGAGCGATAAGCGGTAGGAGTAGCGGAGCGGATAACAACTAAATGGCACACATTTAATTAGCGTACCTATTGAGGGTATGAAACTGCTAAAATAAAAATGCTCAGTTTGCATTCCCTTCAAAAAATTAAGAATTTTTTTTTTACACCCGGTCTTTAAGATGGAGTATCCCTGGGATAGAAAAACGTTTCTTTTAAAACACATCCCTAAATGAGCACTGGAGATCTGTCTGTGTCCTCACACAGGAACACAATTACACCGCTGTGTGTAGTTATTTCGCTTTCTTCTGTAAGATAGGGGTTTTCCCCAAGTCAGGCTCACTCGCTAGTCGCTACTTTGGTGCCCTACTTCTCTTAATCATATGAAAACGCATCATTATCTCTCCTGCTCAACCAATCTTCTCTCAGTCTCACACATAAAACCGCTTCTCGCTCCGCCTATACAATGTTAATACCTAATACAGTTACATAACTCAAAGTGCTAAAACATTGATAATATTGTTATGTCAACCTTGTCTGCTACAATTCCACAATAGAAATTACCATTAGGATAATAAGTAACGTATCTACGTATATTCTTATTTGCAAGAAGCGTAAAATATGTGTTGGGACATGAAATAGCGTTACTTTTAAACGCTAGTCACAAGATTTTTTACTAGTTGTAGCTTATTTGATGAAAGTGGACTTCCATTATCATTATTTAAGTGAGGTAGGGCACCAGACTAGCTAGCAAGCCCGACTGGAAGGACCTCCACCTTTAAAACCACCTAACCTTCTATATATTAAGACCCGCCGGCTGATTCTCTAAGAAACAGCGATGGCAAACTGACAGTTTTGATCGCAAACTGAAAGTTGTGATTGCTCGGTGACGGCACAATCTAGTAACCTAACGTCAAAAAAGCTCGGTTTTTGCTTTTACGGAATACCGATTCAATCTGACAGCCAGATTTTGCTCGGTTTTTGCGGTGGCTCGGTTTTTGCTCTTACGGAATACCCCTGTCGTTCTCCATTATAGTAATATAAAGTCATTATTTTGTTAAAGATTATAGAATTTTATTTAGTAGATGTTTCTAGAAAAACATGAAGAAATACAAAAAAACAGCACAAACGGCAATAAAAAGTTAATCAAGGCATACTTTAAAGCAAAGAATTGCAACGCGCGGGCTTCAAACTCTATAGTCGTCCGGTAGCAGCATTTGTCACAGTAAGTGTGGCCATTAAACAAGCGACTTTATGTGTAAATCTTAAGAGATTAAGATTATTGTTTGCCACCTAAGTACCACTACTGCTACTACAGTCGTCCAGACCAAATTTGGTCACGGCGACCAATCTCAACGGAGATTAGCTAGCTGCGCAGGACATACATATATAGTGCATAAGTGTGTCCTTTACTCTCATAGTCCGGTGGGACGGCAATCCGACAAGACCGGAGATAGATCAGACGCAGCAACAACGGCTTTACGTATTTTCCAAGGCACGGAGGGGTCTTGCTGTGTTTTTAGAAAATGGTCACCCATCTACGGACCGACTGCGGCAAGTGTGCTTAACCTTGCAGATCTAGCCCCTCGTCTGAGTAGTGTTAAAGTACTGTAGCGGTATACGGTAAGCAGGTTTGTGATTTAACGATATTTTTAATTGACGTTGCTACGAACTATGAGGTTTTATTAGTCGTAATAGTAATATTGGCAGTTCTGTTAGTGTACTACATTTGTGGTTACATTTAATGTTTATTTATATACAGCTAGTACTTACAAGCTTAGTTATAAAATCTTAATGTCATTATAATAATACATAATAGTGTACTTCAGGATATGTCATAAGTGTTAACTTGTAATTGGCCGTCTATTACTTATTGTTTAAGATTCTTAATTATATTAGCTCTAAGTTTTCCAAATACAATAAAATAAATAAATAAAATACATGACTTTTCCGTGCGTACTATTCCACGAGAAACATGTTAATCTATCTCTGTGCCAAATCTTATCTAGATATATTCAGCCGTTTAGGCGTCATTGAATAACAAACATTTATGCAGCATCTATCTAAACTTCTGCATTTATAATATTAGTATATATGAGTTAAATAGCTAGGTGGGTATATTTTCCAGAACATGCAATCGCTAGTTTCATAGCCCTAAAGTATCCTAGTCACGCTGATAAAGACCTATAGCGACATCTTCCGTAACGAATCGACGCACACAATAGAGCCTAATGGCAAATGTCGAATACAATATCTTGAACAATAAATACCATAACATTGCTACATTCTTTCTATAATATATTTGCAATCACAACGTTGATGAGGCTCGCAGTATTTGTAGTACTCTGTCCATCCTTAAATTATCTGTAAAAAATATTTTCTGGTAGCGATTAGGCTCATTGTACGAGTACATTTCAGTTGTACAATAAAGAACGTTGAAACCTTAACTTATAGGTGTACAATAAAGAGTCTATCTTATCCCGAGGAAGAGATAATAATATATAATAATAGCAACCCATATATGTCCCACTGTTGGGCACGGGTCACCTCTCCTCTATCAAGAGAGAGAGAGGGTTTTGGGCTTCATTCACACACGCTGGCCTAATGCGGGTTGGTAAATCAGACATGGCTTTAGAATTTCTTCTAAGACATGTGGGTTTCCTCACGATGTTTTCCTTCACCGTTAGCAGATGGTGAATCATTTGATTAGTACATATAAATTCCACAAAGCGAAATTCACTTTGGTACTGCCACCCGGGATCGAAATCGGTTCGGATCGGTAAGTCGGTTACTTTCCCACTCGACCACCACCGCATTTAAAAAAAAAAGAAAATAACAAATTCTTATTTTTGTTCATATCCAATTCTCAAAACGACCAATGGTTTCAAAATATCCAATTTCCATTAAGTCCAAATCCCATAATGTCCTCTTCTAGACCAATCTCGGTCACGACGAGATAATAAACACAAACTCAAAATTCATTTAGGTTCCATTATAACACTTATGAAGGTCATAAGTTACGTGTATGTAAGTAGGTAAATTAATATTGCAAAAAATACCATTTATTTATTATAATCCTGCGAGTAACCAACGCTTACTACTCGTATATTCTCTCATGTAAACTAATACAAAGAAAAAAACAGTTGTTTTTTTGTTATGATTTGACTCATAAACTTCTCGACCGATTTTAATAATTATTTTACCATAAGAAAGCTACATTATCAGCGGGTAACATATTTCATTTTTAAAAATACGGGCTCTTTACGAAAACTGAACAAACGACTACCCGTGCGAAGCCAGTACGTGCCACTAGTCTATCTATGATTCATCCACTCAGAGCCTGAACTGAAAGAAAGAAGAAAAGAAATTGGGTACTAAACCCAAAACACACAGTTTGTGAGGATGTATGGATGAGTCATCCATACATCCTGTAGGTCTCACGTAACAACTACTGTACGGATCTGGATAAAATTTGGCCTAGAGATAGATTATAGGCAGGAATAGCGAATAGGCTGTAGGCTTTTTTTCATAAGACTTTTCTAGTAAGGAATGAAATACGAAGTCTCAGAAGGGAAATTTGGCAATTCAATTTCTAAACGGGTATAAAATGGTTTAACCCGTGCGAAGATGGGGCGGGCTGTTAGTTTATTATAACCCTGCAACCAACCAACGCTCACTAGATTCTCATACAACATAAATCCCATACAAAAATCAAATCACTTAAAAGACATTTACGAGATGTTTACAAGACCCGCCATCATTAACGATGTTCCCGTACTAAATATAAATAACTTTTATTGCTAACCAGACATCCATAAATTACCTTTTCGTTCATAGGGTCCTTTTGACCGCCATACTAGAGGGTTAAATTAACATTCATAGTTACCTTTATGGGATCGTCAAGGTGTGAAACGAGACCTTAATCGCGTTTGGTACTTGAAACATGAAATTATGGGGCCATAGTACCGGATTTGTTAAATTTATGTCCATCTTTAGAAATACGTTATGATCTTGTCGTGTTTAACATAAAACAATATTTATTTTATGTATGTAGTTGGCATTTAAAGGGTTGAGTGAAGTGTAATTACGCGGAAAATTTGTTTTTTATAGTTTTGTGTTAAAGTGATTAAGACCAATTTTATGCTGCATTAACACTAATATAATAAATGCTGAGGATAATGATGCTGCGATAGACGCTGTCGTCACTAAAACGCAAAAAGTTAGATTTCTACATTATTATTTAGCGTGTAGGTAAATTGGCCAAGCCGTGTACATTTTGAGAGGTTATTTTAATCAGTGGGTAGGCTGATGATGATTTTGAAATTGTCCATCCTCTTTTGTATTGGCCGTTTCATTTATAAATTGTGACATTCATAAGTGTAACTCTGAAATCTTAATTATGCCTAATTTACGGCTAATTTCTCGACAAGTGAAGAGCCACGAGAAAAACTAACAAGAAACTAAAGCTAATCTAATCTTAATAGCCATGTAGTTACCTAAAAAATCTGTAAATTACAATAATAGAAGCATACAAACTGCTGTTAAAAACATCTCGGAAAGAACTTCGCAAAAGTAATCAAAAAATTTGCTGCATTTTTACTAAAATGCTGCAGGTAATGCTGCACTAGCCATGTTATTCTAACAGCTTAAGATTTCAATTTTAGGACCGGACTCAACGCTCATAAACTTGGATTAACAGCGACCTACGAGTGTTTAATGTTTGCATCAGTTGGAGGGATTTCTCTGCAATTTCACCTTATTTGCATTGTGAGGTAGGGCCAAAAGTAGTGTGGGTTAACACCTATTTAGCGGTAAATTGTTACTTCAAATGAGCGTTGTAATAAAAATGCTATAAAGTTAAGATCTTTATTACTAAACGAACAACTTCATTAAAAAGAGAAGAAATTAATGTTAACATGGCTTGCACGTGTATATGGACATGTAATGGATTAAACAATTAATGAAGTAATGGGATAGGAAAGTGTACGTTAATTTTTTGCGGGCCCAAAACAGATATTCTGGTGAAATGCATGCATGAAAAATATTATGAGTATAACATTAATCGGTCGGCAATACGCAAGTATAGGTATTGCAAGCGTCCATAGGCTAAGATAATTGTTTAACATCAGCGGGGTTTACAAAAAAAATGGAGCCTGTCAAGATGTGTAGTAAGTAGAAATCCTTAAACTCTACTCGACTGCCCACCGCTTTGAGATACAGGCGTGAATCTATGTATGTGAAGGTTATTCCGAAGGAAGGGTCGTTCTCTTGTATACCCTGCCTCTCTTAATTTTCGTAGAACATATTTCTATATATTTTACACAGTTTTTACAATTACCACGCGCAGACGTGAAACACAATTTTCTATTAATGTTCCGAGGCAGACAGTTCCGAATTAGTTGACCTTACCTAAATCTGTGTGTAATTAGAGCGCAACACGAACAGCGTTATGATTTGTGCTAGCCTTGACCCTCACACTATGAAGTGACGCGTATTATGTGCCCACGTAAAAGTGTTTAACAGTAGATCAACTTGTGATAGTAGTTCAAAATTTTGTTAGTACATATTACATAGTTACAACAGTCAAAGCAATCTTGATATGACATTGAAGATAAAGATTATACCATGCAAGCATTTCGGGAATAAGTAGTCAACGTGAAAAAATGTTCAATAGTTACTTGCATCGTCTAAATTGCGCTTGATATATTACAATATCGATTACTTTTGCCAGATGATTTATTGCACCAGCTAAGTTCGCTAAGTCAATGCTGCCAAAGTTTTATACCACGAACATGCGGCTTATCTAACGGTAAGAATACTAACGCGTTAATACCACGTACGCCTGAAAGATGTTACCAAATCCCTAAAAAGTTAGTTTTTAAAGAGACCAGTGTTCTTAACTTAGAACTTAATGCGTTTCATACATTCAGCGTAATCAAAGTGAATGCAAAGACAGTATATATGTTAAAAATACGCAGTTGTTCTTCTGCTCATTCTGTTTTATTGTCTATTGTGACATGACGCAATAGACGCAAGGGGCGCGTCGTACCGTGCGACTGGAAGCGTTGAGCGTCCATTACTTCGTATGGTTTCCTTCCGTCGCACAACGACTGTTTGCACTGCCTGTGTTGGTACACGCAAACTCATTTTGCGTTGATATATTGTACATTTTATGAAGCTGCCTTTTAACTGGTTTCTGTATGAAAAGCTAGTCAATGTCACTTGGCTATAATATGGCTTTTGTTTAAAGATTTTTTTTTATCGCACAGTTATTGCCTAAGTCTAGATAGTCTTCAGCTTGATAATATGCTAGCTTTCACCCGCAGCTTTGCTTGTGTGGTATAACAGTAAAAAGTAATCTAAAGCATTCAGGAATAATGTAGTTGTACACTAGTAAAAGAATTTTCCGAATTGGATCAGTAGTTTCAAAAACCTATTACCAACTTTATATTATAAACATGTATAGATTATTATATTGCATAATAATATAGTAAAGAGATTAGTTTAACAAAGGTATTTTTTTTCTCTTTCTTCAACTACTTAATAGGCAAAATATTTTTTTTCTTTCTTGCCACTCACACATAAAAGATTAGCCCCAACACATTATCTAAGCAAGTAAACAGCCCTAAATCTGATCATCGGTAACTCGATAGCTTAAGACATTCGCGCAGTATAGTGTTTCTATAGACACAACGAGAGAGCTTTTAGCGCCAGACGAACAGTATAGGATTACTTCACAGATATTATGTTGTCCTGGTACAATGTGGAATGTATCGCTAGCTGTTTGATGTTACATCTCTGCAACCAGTCTCTTCTACTTAGATAGACTGAGATAGATATGTAAATTCTTCTTCTTCTTTTCAGCCTGGTACATCCACTGTTTCTATTTCTGGTGTAAAAAATGGGTCGGCAACACGCAAGTGATACCTGATATAGGAAGCGTCCATAGGCTACGGTAACTGCTTAGCCACCTAAGTAGTATAAAATTACCTCTTGATAGCATTTACACCGCTGCGGACCCACTTACGCTGAAGTACAATATTACAATTCTATTGCTCATTATTTTTTATATAATTTTAATTTATAACCGACACCACTGCAATTAAAAAATAGAGGAAATGACAGAATTGGAATTAAAGCGGTGGAAGCTGAATAGGAAAGTAACCGACTTATAAAGATGACGTGTAAGTTCGATGTCAGGTTTAAAAGGATTTATACGTAATATTCAAATAATTTACCATAATATGGTAACGCTGAGGATAAAATTTTAAAAACATAATATCTGATCTTCCAACTCGCATTAGGCCAGTGTGTGTGGATTAACACCTAAACTCTATCAGCTCTCTAGATAGAGGAAAGGAGACTAAACCCTGTAGAGGAACTTATATATTGGGTAGCTATTACTTTTATACGGATGTACACGCCAACTCGTTAAGCATTGTAATTGTCATAGAATATCCTGTCCGTGTGGTGACGGATTAAGAATACAAATGTCACCACCCCATTCCATCTAGAGGGTGTCGTAAGAGTCAACTTAGGTAGTAAGTTATGAAGACAATATCCACGGCAAGAGAGGGAAAACTTGAAACCCTTTACTAACCCGTCTGATCAGCGTGTTATAGTATGCTAATATCCCTCCAAGTATATAGAGGAGACCCGTGTCCAGCAGTGGGACGATTATGGGTGGTGATGATGATCCAGATTGAAACTTAAAAACAATAAAAGATGATAATAAATTGTCGATAATAAAACACGTTCTTATTATGTAGAATACTTCACGCTATAAACCTAGAAACAGTAGAAACTGAGTATACGTTCCGTTTCTCACAAACCGCAACAGGCGTTAGTAATTCGGCCGAGATAACCGACGGACCTGAGAACTGGGACCAGCCTGTTAACAACTCTATTTAACTGTCATCTACTGCATATAATATATGTTGCATTATCTTTGCATTTTATGCTATTTTAATTAACGTTTAGATTCTTTTAAAAAAGACAACTCTCGCACTAGGGAACAAGCTCTGTGTCGCGGGAGACTTTACAAACATACAAATTAATAGACACAAAGTACACCCAGACTCGGAACACGCGGAGTCATCTTAGAGTTGTGTGAGGATCATTTTTTATAAGATAAATGTTAAATTTATATTAATATAAATCAATTGCCACATGTATGATGATTGATGAACCATTGCTTCAGAACGGCTTGACGTATTAGGCTGACATTTATTTTTCATTATGTTCGTATTTGTCAGATTTGTATATATTTTTTTGGAAAATGCCTGTGTAAGCTTTCCGTGAAAGTAGAGTTTTCTTGTCTGTTATTTGGTTGGTATTTTTGTATGAAACTCTCAATATCGCTAGGTACTTTAAAGTAAAATATAGCCTATAACTTATTCTAGTATAAATTATGGTATAAACTCTTTTTAGCAGGTTTTGCTTGATTGAGTGACAATCCTAACAAATTTTCGTATGTATTATATTAAAAAGGTTGGATAGAATTTGTAAGACTTTTAATTTGAGCCCATTTAGAATGGAAAGGATATTTGTATCGTATTTGAATTACCAGCACTTAGCGATCCTACCTCTTAAAACAAAACCATCGTTTTGTTATGGGTAACAGTAGAAGGGCGTTATTTAAAAATACAGTTTCCATTTCAACAGTTTTCAAATGTAACGTATTCAAATAGCGTATCTTCGTTCTAAAGACGTAGGCGGACACATCAATGGTCAATAACGATCACAGTGTGCGTCCACTTGAAGAAAAAAAAACATATTCAATGAATTTGTACTAAATTCTCTTTCAATACGACAGATGCTATTCCTTTTGATGCTTCCATGTCAATGTTCCTTAGCAAATATAAGGCAAGACACGATTTATATCTATGAATACAATTATTTGTATTAATATTCTTGTCATTCAATTTTGAATCTTATCTGTATTGAAATAAGGATCTTTGAATTGTGAAGTGTTGGTCACGCTGTGTGATAGTTTTTTGTTCAATGTAAATCCGTCGGAAACGGTCTGATATATTTGACAAGTCGGAACATCTCTTTTCATTAGAAACTGTAACTAATATTAAATTGGTTACTGACTTGAATGAGTAGACGCAATTTAGATCAGCTGTATGTCATCGAATTTTAGAGAACTAAAAGAAAATGTAGTGATTTAGTACCAGTTACTTTTGGTTTGGTCATTTGTTGATGGTCGAGTTTACGTTTGAAAAATATTTCTCCGAAAATAACTCTATTTCCTAAAAACGAAATGAAGCAGCAGATATTATGAGAAAAATTTAAACCATCTAAAGCTGATTTGTTGAGGAAAACTAATTATACCCAAAATAATATTAAGTATTATATGAACCGAGCATGTTTTTTAGGTACGGTAAGCATAGTGTTCTGATGAATTAGCCTGACTAGTACATAGTTTCGTATGGCAGTTAGATTTTTACTAACCTAAACATCATCTATTGGAATATTAGTAAATACTGTTTACCTGACGATGAGAAAAGGCATCTATAAGTATATGATTACTTGTCATGAGTGACTGATACATCAACTCAGAGCTTTAACCACTGGGACTACAAATATGAAATTTTGCACAAGAGTTCCTTAAATTACATAAATAAGCACTTTAAACGGATTTCTGGAAATTAAATTTTAAGATTGAATAAATCGGAACCTGCCCTAGTTACGTATAATTAGAGTAAATTTCACATCAAAATTTAAAGATAAACTTCTCCATTGATATTACAGAAACTCATGAATTAATAATTAAGTTAACCCACCAGTAGCTGTATGTCAAAGGTCAGACAAAAACAATGCCTTTAAACAACAAGCTGAAGGTAAAGCCACTGTGGGATAACAAACATCAAAGGAACAATGTTCCGTTGGAATTTGACGAAGGTACTATCATGATGCTATGTACATTACAGGGTATTACGCTTTTGAGTGGATAAAGCCGTTTGATGTTTAGATGGCGTGTTGCTGACGTCTACAAACGCCTTAATGGTTTAGTGGTCAACGAGTCATATTCCACTTCTTTTTCGCGTTTTGATATCAAACTTTTTTACAATTTATATTGTTGCCGCCGTCAACTTTTAGATGCTGGTGTTATTTTTCACGACGCCGAGTGTTCGTTTTAAGCCGCACTCGAACGGGTTACAGTTAATTTCTTTAAATTCCTACGATAATTATTCGCTTTCGTGAAGACTACTTTTCTATTATAAAAGCGATTATGAGGCGCTCATAGCTAAGTGCACTCGCTGTTCGGCAAACAATCAGCGGGTTAAGCTACCAAGGGCGCGGTAACCCTAAAGTTGGGTGACCGCATAATGGTAAATCATGAGGATTTCCGTGCTTCGGAGAACACCTTAAGTCGGTCCCGACCGGTAACAGTCGTTAGATCATGACAGAGGCCTAAATACCTTGTCACCAGGTTGGCCACTAACCAAACGATAAGAAAAAGAAGAAGTGATTTTGCTTTCAATATTCATTCACGTTACTGACGTATGCTGAATACTGACATTGTACAAACTGCCAAATTCAATGTCTGAACATCTCTCATGTTCAGTCAGCGAATCTGACAGGAATAGAGTAAAAAACAAAGGACATTTATTTTTAATATATAACTTTAACCTAACCTTAAGAATACAATGTAGCGTGACCATAAAGACCTTGTTCGACCAGACCATTCGTTCAATGACATAGTTAAATGGCATATTGTAGTTGATGACTGTCATTTAGAATTGTTTGCTGATTTGAGTGAATTTGTGAGTTCAAACCGCATAACAAATGGGAGATGCCACGTGAGGATCAAATTTTGTTCAAGTTTGGATGGCTATTGTTTGCTCTATACATATACTAATAAACATACAGTGCAAGAGAATCTTGCCAATTCTTCTCATGACTCCTGTCAGCGAACTTTGGAAAATTAGTTGAAATTATTGTACCTCTGGATAATCTGTGCCATTTTTATGGTGTTAAGTCGGAGGTAGTAGTGTTCGAGGACAAATCTAAGTGTGATGGGCACAATTGTTTGTTCCCTGTCTGGATATAAGTCATCTATAATTTGTATGTAATTAGAAATATATAAGTATGCTTATCAGTTGTCTGGTTGCCATAGTACTGGCTCTGCCTAGTTTGGGACCATATAAGACACTCTGTGAGTTGTCCTAAGGTTTATTATTTGGGGAACATTATGAATAATTGATTTATGCCTAAATTTATTGGAGCTTTGTTTCTTAAGATTTTCCCAACGAACCAAAGAAACAGTTGTTGAAATCATTTCTTTGTTTTGTAAACAAAACTCACGGTGGCTGTTTATACCAGAGCGATTATGACGCGATGACGTCATAAGCGACATGCAGCGGTTGCGCAGGCGCCGCGCAGTTGCATCTTAAATTAAGTTGCTATAACAACATTAGCACCGTTGACTAACATGAAGCGTTAGGGTTGTCTCAAAGAAAATACTAAGGTACGTGCATTAAATTTACATATATTTTAATTGATTCTTTATACATTTTTAGTATGGAATAAACGAATTCAAGAGAAAATGACTGCATGGTTGGATCAGTGGTTACCTCGCCATTTACCACGGCGCGGGGGGTTTGTGGGTTAGATTCGCACACGGGACAAAAATGTGTAATCCACAAATGGTTGTTCTGAGGAAAAGTGTAGTTTGTGTCCGTTAATTGTATGTTTATAATTATAGCCCCTTGTGGCACAGGGTACGTTTCTTAGTGCAGGAGTCGTGTTAAAAAAACACGCATATGTTACAGTTATTTAATTATCGCAGGCATGTTTTAGTAGCGCAGTTATTTTGACAAGTTGTCCTTGGCTATCATACAAGGATGACGTCACTTTACATTATCTACATAAAGATTAGTTGTCATATTAAAACGCCTACAGTATTCCGTTACATTTACATCCAGACATGAAGAGACCTTGCCTAACAAATTCAAGGTAACAGCCGTCATCCTTGACATAATATGTTCTATTATTGCACTGTTTATGCTAATCACTGTTCTATTTAGTGACAACCTTTGTTTTGGACTAAAACTGTCTATTTTATTATATTTTCTTCGTGAAGCCAGCGAAAAAGCGTCTTCAATTTTATAAGTACCTAATCAATCAAATGATACTGATGTTCTTGTGTACCATACATGGTAAAGAAGACCGTCAGTGTCACCGTAAGATAATTAAAAAACTAGTACATGTAATTTTGCGAAAAAATATTACTATTTTTAGTTAGGTACATTAATTTATTATATTTTAATTTCAAAAATGAAAGATGAAAATAAAAATGTCAAATTAGTACAAATGAAGAACAATAATCTACGGTAGTTACATTATTATTTTTATTTGTTTTACTTTAAAAAATGGCCATCTCTCAGCATACTTAGACAATATGTGCGTTATATGCGTTATTTACTTACTTTACACATGTAAAAATAAATAGCTTTTCCTTCTTTCAAGTATACAACAAGAATAATGGAACAAAATTATTTAACAAGTATCAATTTACAATTAAACAAAATCACTTAACTGACAGCCCTTACGCATCATACGATCTTACATGTACACACAAAATTCAACTCTAAATCTTTGCTATAAGTTTTAAATTTACTTGAACAACCATGGTGAGCAAGTTACTCTAAAAATAGTCTGCGTATGGACTAATGAGCGCAATTTTGCGTTAAATTGCCGTCAGATTCTGCGCTAAAAGAGGCTGTCACAGTTACACGCAATGGCTTTACAGAATGCAAGTTATGAAATGCTGTTCATCATAATTTTATGGCGTCGAGTAGGTGAGTACTAATCGGCCTGATTTGCTGCAAAGTCGCATTGGAAACAAAAACTCTTTGAGTTTAGTTTCTCTAAGATATCCTTAGCTTAGCGAAAACTCGCCAAGAAGTATTATATTGTTGTTGGATTGTTACCGAAACGAAATATTGCAAGTGTTTTCAGCCGAAGAATTTAGATTGTAAGAGTGTTCGGTTCTGCAATGGGCTGGAGTTGAATCTCTCAAATATAACAAAAAATCTTTAAAATAATATTTCTTGAAGAACAAAATATAAAAACACCGCTTTTATTTGTTTTGAAATTATTTAGGTACTTGCAACAAAAATATTCGGTAAGCAAAAAACGACTGATTAATTTTTCATTGACAGGTTAGACAAAATAGTACTTTTCGCCTTTTCACCATTTGGAAGAAGAAGCATTTTTGCTGTGTTACCATTCCAGTGTTGAACTAATTGAATCCATACAAGTTTAGTATGCATAGTAACAAACTAATAAGCTTATAACTTGCACTGACTTTGAATCACCCTTGGCGCCACATGTCCAACAAACGCTGATTAATTGTCGCAACCGCATCCGATACAGTCAAGCATTTGCAGTCTTATTACATGATCAAATTACTTTTCACTGGACAGGACTTTTCATGCTGGATTTTCTTTTAAGCGGAGGTTTATTGCTTTTCCTCAGCGTTGGTATATGTCTACTTCTGTCTGTCTACTGTAAGTGGGCTTTGTCACCTTGGTACCGGCCGGAGAATAAGGATACCAGCTTGGACTCTTTGAATCAATCCAAAGACGGGCTGTAAGGATTTCTGGTGATTTCAAGCTTATAGGCGGTATTGATCTACTAGATTAAAAAGAATGAGTGTGTGTTCTACCGCCTGTGCAACGAGCTGTAGTCCGAGACATTGTTTGATAGAAAGCCCACGGCCACGTTTTACTAACTCACCTCCAGCCACTGAGAGGGAGTTTATCCTTACATTTTAAATCTTACATCCTCCCACGTGCAATTAGGTTGTGAAATGAGCTCCTTGCCGAGGTTTTCCCAAAAAGTAAGCTATATTATAAGCCTATTTTCGTTATAACAATAACACAGCCACCGAATGACCGCTGCGGCCATAATAAAAAGCATTTATTTTGCGGCATTAGTAAGAAATTTATTAGCCACCGTAACAATATTGCTGCTCGTCAGGCGATGCGACAAATATAACATCGTTATTACATTATTTATGTAAAACAACAACGACTGTACTTTCTACCAGTATAATGTTTACTAAACGACGTTTTTCAGATAGATGATTTAGTGCTTCCTTATTAATAGCATCATCTTCTGCATCATCGATTTCTGCGGATCAAGATTTTATACCTTTCCCTTCCTGGTAGAGGTACAGTCTCTCTAGACAAGTGGCATAAACCGCAGTCTAATCAAATGGAATAAAAAGTATTTTTATAGAATTTGACTTAAGTTTACGACATAATGACGTAAACTTATGTCAAATTATATACATTTGTCATTACATATTGTCTAGAGTGGCAGGTCTCTAGTGCTTTTCTTATCCCCAAGGTTATCAATTACATAAAATCTGGTGTTACAAAAAGTAAGGTGGACAACGCGCGTATAATGCTTCTGGTATTGCAAGCGTCTATAAGCTAAAGTAGATACTTCCTATCAGGCGGACCGTATGGTCCTTTGCCTTCTTAATCAGTCTGGATATTCAATTCAGAGATCGTATTGTAGTTCTTCTATCCTTTATTATACTGACAAACCGTTTGATTTTCAATTTTCTATATCCCCCGTACACTTAAAGATTGATATCAAAAAGCGATCGAATGTCACTTTCGTGGCAGTTTCATTTCGCGCTCTAGCGAGCATTGCGCAAAACACGGCACTCTTACCAACGATCCAACCCCTTTTTTTGTAATCGTGCTCCAAGTTTCTAACGATACAAAAACACGATGTCATACCGTAAGCCTTTTTTATCGATAAACTGATTCATGATTTGATGGAGACGGTTATTGACAAATAACGAATATATTCTATCTATCTATACCCTTAGCTTAGGGGCCCGGTCGGACTCAGATTATCTTTCTATCAAGTGTAGACAATTTAAAATTTCTTCGAGTGTACAGAACCTCTAGACAAGTGGCATTCACAGTAGTCTAATAGAGTAGGAAGCAAGTGTATGGAATGAACGTAAGTTTACGACATAATGTTGTAAACTTACGTTTTCTATTCTGCTATTCGATTCGATACTACCGCTTATGCTACTTTTTGTGATATACATAGGCTGGCTTTTACAACATGATAGAACTATAATTTGATTAATGACGTCATAATGGTTACAAACAAACGTGATTAGTAAACGGAAACTTGAAAGAAAACTATGTTTACATAACGCATTGGAAATAATAAACTACGAATGCATTTAGACCAATTCGATAGATGTAACCAGTCTCAAAACTATAACAAAAATAGTTGTTCAATTCGCAACAAACACACACAAGTGGTCTCCAAATAATTAAATTACAAGTTCACAATAACGTTCAGTTTCTTAGTATATTGTTCTTGCACCATCTGCTCCAGTTACCTGAGCACATCTGCCCACCAAATAATGTGCCATTGAGCCCTTCGCGAATAGATTAAGGAAGCTTTGTGTGAACCCTAATCTTGGATAGAGCGGTTATGTTATCGACAGTTTTTTATCGAGAAAGTTTAAAATATCGATACATTATTCGACATTATTTTTATCGATACATTAAAAATATTAACTAAAGGCTCGTCCCTAATTCGTCCCGTTCAAAAAAAAACCTATTTAGGGATTGAATTTTCCAAAATTATGTACTTACTGTCATTTAATCTTTGTGCAGAATTTCAGTTTGTACCCCAGTAGTTAAGGCTGTGCGTTAGTTAATCAGTCAGTTACTCAAAACAAGTAATTAAATATGTACACTAATGTACAGATCAGGTAAATATGAACACAGTAAAAAATAATTAAAATATAATAATAATAACACCAAACTCATACAATGAACATAAAATTAATGAACTGTACTTAATTAACCATTATAATTAATGTGAGGCATATCACAGTACACTGCTGGATTAATGTGTATGAGAAAAAAATAATTAAACTTTTTATATTTTTATCTTTTCTCTTACCTAAAGTACAACAAGGTAATAATGAAAGATAATATTTTGTGTAACACGTGCGTAATACAATGAACCAATGGCGTCGTTTTGATAACAGTTTTATATTACTTGCGATTAGATTATTATATTAATCGTGTAAAGTAACAATACCTTTTCAATCACTGCCATTGCGTTTACGTCAAAGGGTACTTAACTAAAACAAAGCTGTTGAAATTCAAACTAGAGACGATCTGATGGCCAATATTAATAAAAAAATAGGTTAGAGGACCGCTGAAGCCAAATTGTACTTAATTTTTATTAGAAGCCACTACTAAAATTGTCTTTTTGTTTCAGATCAAAAACATATCGCGGGTCGCAGGTGTTTTACCTTTGAAAATTATACTCAAGTCAAGCATTGAACTAGAGTGTAATTTTTTATCGATAAATATTTATTTATTTATTCATCATTAATTACAACAATATGTATATTGATATAAAGAAATATACTACTGCAACATGATACGGATGTTTTATTTAAATATAGCAGAATAGTGTTTTCTTTCACTTAAACGACTTGAAATTGCGATAATATTTTGGAGTCGACAGGTTTAAATGATGTTATATTTAAAGTATTCGTCTATACTTTCTTTTCATTCTTTACCTTTTATTATAATGCCTTAGTAAATTCTTTATTTTAATAAAACTTTTGATTTTATCGATAAAATAGTTTCGAATAAATAAATTAATCTCAACTCTTCGCCATCTCGTGAACCACACAAGAGCAACTCTTTTCATAAATTCCAAAGCGTAATTACATGTTTTCTGATACGTGAATTTCGCGATCATTATTAAGTAATTTAGCAGCGGTTGCTATGGTTACGCCCACCTTAACAAATGGAGGGTCTCTTAGACCCCACTGTTTATAAGCTTAAGATCTGTTTGTGTTGTGATGCAAATAAATCTATTGTAAAATTAATTGATTTTGAATGATGACAGATGACATTTTGAGCATGGGAAGGAATGGGCAAAGTTCGGTTAGTTTCTGTTTTTGCTAAAGATGAATTCTACATGAAATGTGATATACCTAATAATTTATTAACCACCCGCGGCTCCGCCCACGTGGCTGTCGGTTATCGCGGTAAAAAGTACCTTATGACCTTCACCAGGATACTACCTCCTTGCCAAATTGAATTAAGATCCGTTCAGCCATTTAGTCGTTAAAAGGTAACAAACAAACATACATGTATAAAAATATACATAGCTTTCGCATTTATAGTATTAGTATTATTTATAGATTAAACGCAATCACCAAAAAGGTTGTGTATTTTATTTTATTCGTAAATTCTACATCGGTATCTGGTAGAATAGATCATGCCGTTGTCAGCCAGAGGTCGCAAAAGTCTTCTTATACGGATCATGATACTAAGGAAAATATTTAGGCTAGCCTGCCCGTTAAGTATTAGAGACTAGAATTACTCAACTGGCATGCGTAAATGCATTTAAACCACGTAGAAAAAAAAAAGGCTAGCCGTTTGTAGTTCTATTCCTACTCAAGACCAATCCTTGTTTGCCTTCTCACGATTCTTTTTTTCAATGTCTGGGTGTAATTTATATAATATATAACTGGATGTTTCCGTGGCTAAAGTTTGCTATAGGTTACATTGACCCTAAGCACAACCCTGACGGTTAGACAGCAAAAAAAGATCGGTTCAAATTACCGTAGTGTTTTTTTTTACATGAATGAGTAACTCGCGCGTGGATGAGAAGGGGTACGATATAAATAAAACGGGATTCATTGATTTTTTACGTACCATATAATTATGTGAATTTTTTTATGAATAAATATATTTCTTTTTTTTTTCTTCGTTTAAAAAGACAACTCCCGCACTAGAGAACAAGCTCTGTGTTGAGGGGGACTTAACAAACATACAATGAACGGACACAAATTACAGCCAGACTCAGAACAATTCTTTGTGGGTCACATAAAGTTTTGTCCTGTGTGGGAATCGAACCCACAACCTCATGCACAGCAGGCGCATACTGCGGCTACTGGACCACCAAAACAGTCAAAAGTCAGTAAATTTTGGTTTTAAAACGGCCCTAAAACTTTACCCCCGCACTAGAGAACAACACATGTCTCACAGGAAACATTATAAAACTTACACATTTCACGAACTCAAATTACACCTAGGACCCAGACCCACAATCAGTAATCGCAATGAAACTTAGACCACCTTCGTGGACTATTAACCATTAGAGCAGTGGTTCTCAACTTTATTTTGCCTAGCGCCCACTATTAAAATAAAATTTTCAGCGCCTTTTAATTTTCTTTTATTTTAACGATGGGATTTTTTTTCTATTGAAAATTATTTTGCCCTACCGGGCGGCACTCAAAACGGGGTGTTATCGACCACTTTGAGAAAGACATAAATCATTGGAGTACAGAAATGTAGGTAAGTATACTAAATATAGATAGGGAATATATTCATTGGTACCTTTCATTTCTGTATACATATCTTCTTCATTATAACTACCAGCTACTCAAGTATATTTATCAAAATAATAGACTAATTTAATATTTTTTATTGCTTGAATATTCTGGCAGGTACATGTACTTGCGTCAAAAATATAATCAAATATTCATATTGACGTCATGTCGCGTTCAATCACCTCATACACCCACTTTAAACATTTATTTATTATAATTCACTGACTACTACATTTATTTATACAAATGTTTTTAAATAAATATTAAAAATTGTGTTACACCTGTAAATTTCTAAAACAAATATAGTTTTTATAAATTCAATTTCAGGTGAGCTAATTGTAAGGCTATCATATTAATTTATTCATTAAGGTTGCAAGCAACACTATAAAATGGCATAGGTTTTAAATGTACCAGGTAATTGAGAAGACAGTTACCCATTTTACCTACGACCAATTCGCTGGCAAAGGAAGATACACTTTTTAATCGTCAGATATTTTACTTTAGACACCATACATAACTAATACAAAATAGGCTTCATCATCATCTCAAAGTCGTCTACTGCTGGCCTCCTCGAAGGATTTCCACAGCAGAGCTGACCTAGTCCATCAGCTACTGCGGGTAGCTGATGGACTTGGTCAGCTTTGCTGTTATTCTATACGTGCCTATATGTGCCTTTATTCTATAGGTACGTATGATACATAGAAAGTACCTAAGTAAAATACTACTTATAACATACAACCCACTCTAAACGGATGGATACTTGACTGCCTTGGTGGTCCAGTGGGTGCATCCATGCGCCTGCTGTGCAGAGCAGGGTTCGATTCCCACACAGGGACAAAACTTTGTAAGACCCACAAAGAGTTGTTCTGAGTCTGGGTGTAATTTGTGTCCGTTAATTGTATGTTTGTAAAGTCCCCCGCAACACAGAGCTTGTTCTCTAGTGCGGGAATTGTCTTTTTAAATTTAAAAAAAACATTGTACTCAAATAATAATAGTATAGAAATATATAATCTGTAAAACAGTTATGGCAACTTTCTTACCTAACATACATACTTACTACGTTTAAAGAGTAACTAAAAAGAGAATAGGGCCGCCCCACTAAAATAAGTCGCTCCACATCGATATCGACAGCGCTCAATCGAATCGCGATTTACGATTCAACTCGTGCCGCGCGGCTTAACAATGGCTTCCGTTTCCTGTGAGCCACGTGCGCGTGAGCAACAAAATATTCGATTATGGAATTCACGTAAAGCCGAGATAATAATCGGGTTATGTTAAAGAAACTTAGAATATTTTTTTGTTTTTATTGGGTTTAAGCTTGTTGATATAGGCACCTTTTAGTGGATGGAGCAAACGGCCAATTAAAATGTTTATTTTCACCTGTAATGCTATAAGCCTTTTTTACCCGATGTTTAAAGTTTATGTTACTCGCGCGTATATTACCTTATATCTTTCAAAGCGCTTCACGGATTTTATTAGCAGAATTTTGAGTGCAAAAATTGCACATCTACGAGTATGATAGTGTTTTCCATATAGATTTATTATACACAAACATTAATAGAGTGATCGTACTGTAACGCAATTCAAAGGCACTTTAAAGAAAAGTTGATGTCTGCTGTCATCACGCACTTAGTATTAGGTGAGCAACCTTTTTTTAGAAAAAAGAAACACATTCAAGTACTCAATGCTACTAAGGTAGATACGGTGCAACTCGATGACAGAAGATACGGGAAAATCGCATTTAAGGCATGTAACTTAAAATATATTTTTCTGAAACTTGCGACATGCATTTCTTTGTTCTTTGTTAGTAGACCAGCTACTATAGACATAAGTAGCTCACCATACTAGTATATAAAGCCATAATTCAATAGATTTCCTTAAAACAATTCATGTTTTTGCATTGCCACTGACAATGTATGTGAATTATGTTTTTACCCATTCATCATAGCCTTTTACTATTTGTTTACATCGTATTGTGAGATTTGTTTTCATTTATGAATGGTAAGTATGTTGATAGTACTTCTTCGTATGTTTCTATCAATCAATAACGAATTTACATGTGACTTTCACTTTGTAGAATTCTCCTTATCTTTTGGGTAGTGGTATTCAGGCCTTCGTGATCTAACGACTGATAACAGTCGGGACCGTCTTTAAATGTGCCCCCCGAAGCACGGAGACGCTCAGATTAAATACCACTATGCTGTCACCTATCTATAGGGCTACCGCACTGATTGCTTAACCCGCTAATCATTTACCGAACATCGAGCGGACCTGGCTATGAGCGCCTCACTTAGTAGAATTCATGTATGATTTACCAACTGCTGGAGGAAAACCAAATGATGAAGGAAAACATAGTGACAATGACCCACATGTCCTAAAAATATCGAATGAAATGTCTTATTCAACAACTACCATTGGACTGATCTCTCCAAGCTCATTTATTCGGCTCCGTCGTATATGCTGTCTGAAATTTAAAGTGCTAGTCATCATCATCATCATCAGAATATCGCAATCTATTGTTTGATATTTTGGCCACTTAGCACGATCTAGTTGTTCTGAGTCACTTTGCGAAGATCATCGCTCTACCTAGTCTGAGGGCGTCTTGAGTGTCTAATCTAATATATTTTCCATTATATCGATATTGCCCCATCACTACATCCGTTGCTACTGCACTAATACAGATCGACGGTAGAGGGCAATCGACAGTATTAGGTATATAGCTAATACATATCTATGTGTATGTAAATAAGCGCTCAATATTTCGCTTCATTTGGCTGTCTGCATCCCGATTAGGGTTGCCTCCTAGATTATATTAATGCAAAAATATTTCTGTTTGTCTCTTGTCTTTTCACGATTAAATGGCTAAACAGATTATAATGAAATTTGACAAGCATATGAATGATATCCTGAGGAAGGAAGGAAAACGAAGTCATATGAAACTACAGATACAAATATGGAAATTCTTCACTAATCAAAAGCTAAATCATTTGTGACTTGTGAGTGCTATAGACAACTTTTTAACAATATACATACTTTATGAGTGCACTCTTTTGTATAAACACGTGAAGGTGATTCAGACATCATGAAAATATTTAGACGCCATGTAGTAACCACAACCAGAATCTAATGAATCACTACCAGCATAACAATTCCAATGTAATTAAACCGTCTATTAAATCAAGTACACAAGTGTAAATCAATAGGCATGTTAAGCAAGATTTCTATTGTACAGATATAATCCTAAGATGAAGGCTTCCTGTATTAGACGCTTACCACACCCACGCCAAATAAGGTGCTCTATTTGTAGTGGCGAGGTATTACTTTCTTGTTGTCACTACCTTAACCGTCATACAAGGTCTATGATTTGAAATATTAGAAATCTGTCCATGGTCAGCAAACGCGATTTAATGCTGTTATATTGTGAATCCAATGAGATCAATATAAGATTATAACAAACAATAAATTTGAACTGTCTAAGCAGTCAATGGCTGATAATATTTTATCTGTCAACGTAACCATTCATGAGGCAGAAAATTAGATTTTATTATATTACATTTTGGTGGCAAACAAGCATAAGGATATAATGAGTTACTGTAGCCTATGAACGCTTGCAATACCTGGGGCTTCATTTGCGAGTTACCCAAAATCTTTAAACACCAAGGTTTTGAGATAGAGGGATTGGAAGAAATATTTAAAAACGCAGGAACATCTATAATAACGTACAGTAACACATCTGCAACACTCTCACTCACTTAGTTCTATGTTCTGTCCTTCCCAATCGGGCTTGCTCGTTTCTATGGTTGCTCCTACCGCTTTTAAAAATGCTTGCAAGCATAACAGCTCATGTATGCTTAATCGTAATCTAAAAACACTTTTATTAGTAATAATGTGTAGTACAAAAAAATATGTAAAAAAGACTACTTCATTTCGTGGCAACCCTTACTTCCTGCACTTTCAGTATCCGCTGTTTATTTGCTTTCATATCGACGGCACTGTTTGCGTAATGTCCACACATTTAAATGTGTTCTTTGCTACATGCTGTTTAAGTTTACCGTAGTACCTGATAGGACACGTCCTAAAGTCATTTTGTTCTGCAGATATTGTGATTACTTTGTAAGTAAAGTATGCTCGAGATTGCTATTGCTTTACCTGGTCTAAAGAGAATCGACATTCTTCTCAAACCTTATCTCAGTTCTAAAGGTATGTCTCTCCATTTTACTCTATGTATTTCGCGAACGAAGAACAAAAAGAATAAGTTTAGGAAAGCTTTAGGCGGCTAGCTTAAGGCGTATGCTTGTATACCACCTATGTTGTATAAAATAAAATGCTTTAGAAGTTTAATATCAAGTTCAGAAGCTCTTCTTTTCAACCTGTTAATAACTAATTATCTAAAAAATCCCTATGTAACTAATAGACACAAAGTTTGCAAAGATTTAAAATACACTAAATAATTATCACGCTCTGAAAAAACGACAACACGGATACCGAGCCAAGTAATGTGAACACTAGCGTAAAACAATTCAAAATAAAGCAAAAAAATCTGACATTCTACAAGGTCACGCTCATGCGAGTTGGATACATGACAATGATCTCTAAAACTACTTAAAATAATCAGTTGGCATTATTCATAGCCTCTTATCATCTAATCTAGTTACACTTGAGTTATTGACTGATTAGAAAAGTTTTTCTCCTATCTGATCTACAGTCTCTATTTTCTCAAGCTTCTCATCCACCATCCTGCTTAAATAGATAAAGCCTTCTGTATTCAACATCTAAGTAGTAGAAGGCTTTATTTTATCGCGCGTCATGACATCGCGGTAGATCCAAACGGAGGTAGTGATGAGTTAAGCTCATTTAACGAAGACTAGACCCTAAAGGTTCTAAATAGATAAAGAGAGGAGGAAGTAAATTAGAAAGGCCTTACCCTGCTGTGGTACAAAACGGGGCTGATTACAATAACAATCTCTAAGTAGGCGTAATGAGTTGGAGGTTGAAACTCATGAGGACATTCATGCTACCCTACACCTTACATATAATATCGTATAAACTCAACAATATTCACTTAGCCTAGAACAATACATTTATAACCAATTTCCCCGCTTTAGAAACTCTAGCTTCTATTGTAGTTATAAAAAGGGCCTGAATAAAACTAGGTCGGCTGTCATGGCGCCTCGCGCCCGACGACCTCTGTGCTCGGCAAATGGCTTTTCCGATTGCACTCTGCTAGTGACGGCAAATGCGACGGTAGTGGGATATTTCTATTACATTTAGTAGCTTTTAGCTCTGTTTGTTTTTATTGAGTAGCTTAATGGTTACCTTGGGAATCGTTTGGTCCGGTTTCCGCAGCATAATTTTTGATGGGATATTTGAACTAATGGGGCAACACTGATTGTATGGATACTTGGCGAAATGTTAAACATTAAAAAAATACCTTTAGTACTAGTATCTTTTATATAGAGGTCTTGCATTAGATGGGCAGGCAACCCAGCTACGCGAGAAGATGAAAAGTGGATCGTAGCAGTCACAGAAGGTTGCCGCGAAACGGGAAGAGGACTGCAGAATTTCAGACATGAAGATAATGAAGTGATCGTAGTAGTCTAAAAACATAATAAATACTGGAAATCATTCTTCTTCAATCGAAAGAGAGGAAGAAATAATGATAATTACGAGTTTGTTACATGATTAAGAAAAGCAAAACACCGAAAGTGACGACCCCGCCCCGTTAGTTACTTAAATTACTAAAGTTGTTTAAAAACTAGTAGTAGATATATAATTCTACGTATAGTAACAATTTTGGGAATTGAAAATGAATCGTCAATATAATCACCAAGAATAGATTGGTGTGTGAATCAAAGTTAGATAACATTAACATACAGTAATGTGATTTTATTGGTTCTGGTCCTTATCAGCAGTAGTTTAATTGCATTTAGTTACCCTACTGTGTTTTTATAAATAATGTCAAGCGAACTATGAGTAAATGTATCGTGTACTTTTGTCGTTTTAATTTATTTTAAAGTTAGACTATAGGTATTTTACGCTTCTGTTTATTTTTTATTTTTGTGTCGTCTGACAACACTAGTTTCACCCATTTCATCTCTGCGTTCAAGCTCAGTTTTTTGAAATTGGAACGGTACTATTCCGTTACTTTGGTTGTAATATTTCTTTTTTCAAAAGTTCATGCTTGGATATTTTTTATAGGTGTACAGTTACCGTTTGATTTTCTAAAAATGACACATTCCTAATTGACAAGCGCTTGACAATTCGCGACGGTTTGTTCGTTCGATTAGATTGAAATGAGGTTAATATGGCGACAAAAACGTGTTAAAATGTACTAAATTATCATAAATGCACTTAACTATAAAAATTGTCTAATAAAACAAAAATAAAAGGCAATCAATTACAGAACGGAGCAAAGTACGACAGTCTCATGGCTAAGATCATAAATATCAAAGTATTATTCGTGATGTAGGAAAATCTAACAACTCATTTAGCTGTCTTAACAGCTTAATTATATGGAAACGTTTTACCGAAGACATAATATATTTTGAAACAGTTGTGTAAAAGTGAGTTTGTTGAAAAGATTTTTAATCTTGAAAATAAATGACTAATTAAAATACCTACTATTAAACTTGTAATTCCTACTAATATTATAAATGTAAATGTATCTTTGTCTGTCGCCTTTTCACGGCTAAACACCTGAACGGATCATAATTAAATTTTGCAAGGACATAATTATAAAGTATCCTGGGGTTCGAGAGTGGATGGATATAGGATACCTTCTTTTTATCGCGATAACGTCGTTTATCGCGATCGAACAAAAACAGCTAGTATAAAAATAAAACCCGTATCTCCATTTTCATCATACTACCAACTTTTTATAAAATTCGCTGCAGACGTACATAAAAGGTGAGATACACTTGTGCTGCGAGAACCACAATGCAATACTAAGGTCAAAATCAATGTCACTCATACATCGCGTGAGTCACAACACTAGTAGTAATGCTGTACTGCGCATTCGCAGACATTGCATGACGAATCGAGAAAATCTTTACGATTGCATCAGTGCGATGGTGTGCTGGCGTCGATTTTGTTTTTGTAGTACTCGTACTACGCGTTTGTTTAGCACCTGTATTTTTACAATCACGTAGTGCATTTATTCAGGAAATATATGACAATGTATAAGTCGTCCAGACCGATTTCAGTCACGGTGGCCAATCTCAATAAAGATTAGGACATTATGTGTGTGTGCGCAAACACAAGTGCACTCTTTATTCCTTCACTCTCATAGTCCGATGGGACGGCAATCAGACACGACTGGAAAGAGATTAGTCGCAAGAACAACGGCATTACGAGCTTAAATTAATTTAGGCAATATTGGTAACGGAATATTGGCTAAGTCTTAGTCTTAGTTTCAGATTTGTTGGGTGTTAGACCGACATTATTAAAAGTCCACTAACAATCTATGAGCTATCATCATAATGTTCTATATGCTTGTATATTTTCGTCGAGGCAAAACTTCAATGAAAACAGGAAGTCATCATTTCAATCATTAAAATCCATAGTTGTCTTTAGCCAAGGTGTTAGATATTCAAATTTGACAAACAACTTTTATGAATTGTTAACATTTCATCTTAGTACCACAAAATCTATGCGTATTGCAAACCGGCCAAGAAAGCGACTTGGACCTTATACATCTTTAGGCATTATGCATGTCTTCTTACGCTGGTCTCATTTAAGTCCGGGAAAAGTAACGACTACCATCTACTAAAGATCCAATATTCAACACTACATAAGTAATTTCAGGGTTCTACTTAACCTGGATTTGTTTTTAGGTAAAGGCTTACTATCTACATTCACATCAATCCTTATTTGTGCCGTATATTGATCCCGGGAGTGTCGTCTCTAAGCGGATGCTGCCGCAATATGTTGCAGAACCTTTTCAATAACGTAAGCCCTTCAGTGCTGACCCCAATAAATTGTTAGAGCCGTCTCCTTTGATGGTTCGTGTGATGCGCGATGGCAGGAAATGTTCACCTTTAGTTCTTCATAAATCGTTGACTTTATAGTATTATATGTGTATGTTATGGTTGTGCAATGCTCAAGGAGGATATAAAGATGTTGGGCCATAACAGCGTAATATGGGCGATCTCAATAACTCTGTCATCAGGTTGGCCACTAACCGACGATAAGAAGAAGAACCGTACTGTTGTGGTGTATAGACGACGTATTACTTTATGTCCTAAACAGATTCAGGATTAGATGGAAGTGTTCTCATAATCTTCATTTCCATAAATACTGGTTTACCTACTGACTTCAATTGAATAAGAACCGAAGTAGTAACAGTAACTTAGGTTCAAAACTCACAATACGATTTTCTTGTGTTCGAATAAAAAATGCGTAGTGCGAGCTTCACCTACATTTTCATACATAGCGAAATGCGCACGCACATCAATGTTGTTAGTATCGCCGTGAGGAAGCTGGAGTATCTGGCAAACACACAGAATGTAAATTTAACAGAGTTTGAATATACTGCCGGACATGACTCTAATAACGAGGAAATTCTTTTCTGACCGACTTCATTTAAGACAGCTCTCGCACAAGAAAGCTATTGGAACAAGATATATCGTCAAGGCTTAAAAACATTCAATTCACACCCAGACTGCAAACAAAACTTTGTGTGATCCATACACAAGGTTTTGTCTCTTGTAGGAATTAAACCAACCATACTTGATGCGATGTTACCAGAAGAGCGCACGGGCAGAACAATGTAGAACACATAAACGAACCACAAAAAGGTGTTATACCCCAGACTATTAAACAAAGGTTTAAATACGGCCTCATTCGCTACCTCTCCCGTCTATAACTTAAGAAAGTTTGGCGAGTAAGCCGACATTAAATGAATTTATTATGAGCGGGGTACAGCGAAACTTTTGCAATTTCTATAATGTGGCCAGCCTAACTGTCAGTTTTTCTACTACATCTATTTGTTTTAGTAAGAAAGCAAGAGGGTTTAATAAACGGATGGATAATACTGGAATCATTGGTGATGCAGTATCTTTCCAATTTAGAAACGAAAACCCCTGAAATAGTAGGTATAATATAATTTTTTGTCTTCGTATATCTTTTTTAATAAAAATACGCGATGGATAAAACTATATAAGAGACTTAATTTGGGGACTTGTATGAAATTCTATTTTCAATATTTAAGAGAGATAGCACCACAAAAGGTAGGAACACCGATTGTGGAAGGACCTTAGAAGACTGAAAACCAAATAACACAATGGAATAGTTAGGTTTCCATGCGTGACTAGTGTGACTACAGGTTTCCAGTGCTCATTTAGGGATGTGATTTTACATAAGTTGCAGGCTGCAACTCATAAGAATAGCTATAGTACAAAATAGAATAAGTATGTTGAAAATTTCAACATTTCCCAAAACATTCTAAACAAACGGGCAAGTACTCTAGGTAGAAACGTGAAACAACAATCATATTTCAGTCCCAAAACCTTATTACAGTGTGTAATTTGAAATAACGCAACGGTTCTACCATTCAGCCTTATTTACTTTATCTCTATACCCATTTCGTTAAATTGAGGGACAATTTTAGTCGTAAAGGTTCCATTTAAATTCAAGGTTTTGCCGTAAAGGGGTGTGCAGGTTGTTGGATTGCATCCAATAATGTTTTCTGACCTACTTTCTCCTGTATTAGGTCATTGAATAGATTGGTATTAGCATTTTTATTACAGCCTCTACCTGTTCGTGTGTAAACGGTATTATTTTCGGCCAGTTTTTAAACTGCTGTATAATTTGAATTAGGAACATTTAAGTCGCATAATGTTGCCACAAAAAAAAAAATTCACTTGCGATAAGAGTATTTTGTTGCTGTATATTGTTAGTTGGTATTTATCAGCAAGGTCGTTAGTTACTAACGTCAATGGTTCTGCGACTAGGGTTGCTAAACTTATCATATAGGTTGAAGTTCTATGGATATTCGTCATATTAGGTTCTCATAGTTATGGGGACATCGCTATCGTTATCTAACGAAATTATTAAGTTTAAGCAGCGCCTTCACTAGGGATCAAGCCTTAAGTCACAGGGGATTTACAAACATACAATTCACAAACACAAATACCTACACCTACACACATTCACACATCCAAATAAAAATTTTTTACCTTAGGTATAGCTATCGTAGCTTATAGACGACTCAAAAATGTTTACCACCAGACTTTTTTTTTTTTTCAAAAAGACAACTCCCGCACTAGAGAACAAGCTCTGTGTCGCGGGGGACTTTACAAACATACAATTAACGGAGACAAATTACACCCAGACTCAGAACAACTCTTTGTGGGTCACACAAAGTTTTGTCCTGTGTGGGAATCGAACCCACAACCTTGTGCACAGCAGGCGCATACTGCGACCACTGGACCACCAAGGCAGTCGAATTATTATATGCATTTAAAATACTCCCAATAAACAAACCTACCAGCTAAATTATGTCACGAACAGTTTACATAACCACCCGACCATGAATACATGCACCAATGATACCAAATATCGGCTTTAATCAAACTTGTACGTATTTGGACTGAGTCCAATCGGACCGTGTGCGAGGCTTGTGCCAGGCAAATACTCTCTCTATGCATGTATATGTGTTACGTAACAGTAACATAGATGCAGATCGCGGCATATAATGGGTTAGTGGGGCCTTGGAAACTGAAAGGAATATACGATTTAATGTTCCTATATTTTATACTGGTTTTTACTTTTGTATATATTATAAAATTCACCAGTTTGTACCAGGTTGCAGTAAAATAGGAATAAATAGTGCATCTGTGTTTGTGTGAGATAACCTAGGATTCATTTTCTTTGAATTAAAAGCTAGAGATAATTAAGTCCTACCAATAAAAGGGCAAACCGCTAGAAATCTTTGGCCATTACAAAAATAATAGCCTAAGTCTGCATTCTTAAAAAATAAATGTATAAGAAATGACATTAAATCCTCCAATTCTTCCCACGCGATGCTTGCCAGTGAGAAAATTTAAATTTTAAAAATAGAATGTGACGTTTTGGCGGGCTCGTTTCACACGAGGTCGTGAGCTTCACATTTTTTTCACTGCATGACCATGACCAAGGCTGGATCTGAATAGCTTGGCCAATCGAGAAATGTATGTGCAGAAAAATAAGTTGCTTTGTTTCATTATACATAATTGAATGGAGCAAAATATTTGGCGCGATAGTTTTCTTGATCTTACGTAGCCTTGTTTTTGTACTATTAAGAAGGCAAACATGCATACGTGCCACCGAATTGAAAGCAGTAATTGTAGCGTATGGAAGCTTGCAACACCAGAGGTATCACTCGATACCGACCCTGTAAAAACCTCATTTGTTTAAAGAAAACCGATGCTATAAACTCTTAGGAAAACCTCGGAAGGGAGCTCATTCCACATCTTAATTGTACATAGTAGAAAAAAATCCCAGAAACCGCATTGTACGAGACGATGGAAATATGTACAAATAAAAAATACATAAAATACGCCAGTCTCCGATCTGGGTGAGCAAAGATTACGGTTCGATCCAGACATACTTTTGTCACTTCCTCTACACTCTTCAACCTCTTCATGCATGAACGTCGGTTCTGGGTACTTTTAATTTAATTTGGCTCATCTCTATTTATTCTCGCCCGATATACCTCTTTTGTTTTTCTTATAAAAATACATTAAATAAATTAGTGTTTGTACTATGTTTCGCTTCTCTCAGTCTCAACACGTGATTCTTTTGGCGCATCTGCAACTATTTACTTGTGGGCACAGATTGCATTATGAAAACATTTAGTTCTTTATATACCAACTTGTACCTATATGCATACAGAAATAGTACCATAAGAAAATAGCATTATTCAACATAATGTAGTTAAAAGCGATTTTATTACTCGAATAATTTAATTGGGATAATAAAATGGATCTCTGAAAAAATAATAAGAATAGTCTTAATGCCGTACTTATAACTAAAACCGAGATCAAAATGATTATTTTATCTATCCAAATGCCAGTAGTATATTGACCGTTAGATACATAGATAATAATTTTGATGAAAATATAAGGTGCCGTTTTTTAGGGTAGAGTATCATATCATGGTCCGCTTCAACGCCTTCAGGTATTCTATTTATTTATAATAATTAATAAAAAAAGAAAACCAAATTGAAGGAGGTTTTTCACTGGATAGCATTCATCTTTGCATTTGCAATATATATAAAAGAAAAAGAACTGAAGAGATATTCCAAGTTAACGTATTTTGCAGTGCATAATTTAATAGTCCAGGAATGTTAATCACAGTAATAAAAACTAATTAATACATGAAATAAAAGAACTATGCGGTGATGTCGTTGCTAATAAAAAGGGGTCAAGTTTAATTGGTTATGTAACGTAAAGTGTGACATTTAAGTTGGCTGCGCACGCGCCGGCCAGGTGCATTTGATCATTAGTGGTGGGCCGTTGGAACGGAAACAATAGTTTTAGTCGATTTTATTATAGCGATAAGCATCTAAATCAATAATAAGGTTGTTAAGGGTCACAATTTTGATAATAAAATCCTCAGGGTCACATTTTGTGTGCATTTGAATATTTAAATTAATTATAGTTTAATTTACTAATAACTAATAACAGTAGTGCACTGGTGTGTAACGAGGGATTAATAAACGTACAATTCACAGACACAAACACCCAGACTTGGAAATACTATCTGACGTGGATCAGACACGTATTAGTCTCAAGCGGAGATGGAGAAGATGGAGAGTGGATGTCGTGAAGCTGAGTAGATGATAATGATGGGGATCTAATCCACCGATGAGCAAACGACGTAAGGCAACATAAAGGGTATTTCTTTTGTATTAAAATATGACTCGGGAAATTATTCCGTCTGTAGTTATTACTCGGTCGAAGGGTTCAAGTATCAATTCATATTTAACAAGGTTAAAATAAATCATTTCGCCCAAATTACCACAATTAACTTAATTAACTGGAGTTTTTCAATTTATTTCACACCAGTTGTTCCCCTTGAATTGTCCAAGCGGTCGTTGCATGTCTGCCTTCCAATTAAGTTTACATAAAACGATGTTATCTTAGCACCCATCGATCTAAAAGTTAATCAAGCTCGAGATCTGATAAATGCTTTTAGAAATATGCATACTATCGTAGGAATAACGCTTTTTTTTAATCTATACATACTTTTACATACTCTAGGGGCTCGTAGCTTAGTATTAGCTACTCGGATCGACAGATCTGCAAGGTTATGCAAGCTTGCCGCGGTTGGTCAATAGATGGGTGAAAATTCTCAAAAAACACCTCACCGTGCCTCGGAAAGCACGTAAAGCTTTCTGCACCTGATCTCTCTCCAGCCGTCCCATCGGACTATGAAAGTGAAGTTATACGTAGTGAATGCACCTGTTTTTTCACTTGGGTATTATAATATGACCTGCGCAGTTGGCTAATCTCCGTTGAGATTGGCCACCGTGACCAAAATCTTGGTCTCGTGGCTAATCTTTTTCCTGAAATGACGTAAGTAAGGCTAAGGGATTTTGGAAATTATACGGGTAAAATTATACTGGCCACTTGCCTTTTTGTGTAAATTAATTAGTTAAAAACTTGATCAAAATGGATACTGTATTTAAGTGAGTACGTGTTTTATAAATTGTTACTCTATTAACATTACTCTAATTTCTGTCTTATTGCAAAGGGCCTGTCTAATTAAGAGTATGTATCACTCGGGGAAAAAGTCCGATCCCCAACTGGTGTGGTTTGAAACCCCTGCGGCTTGAGCCTCAAATTGCATTCTCGTAGGTAATCGGTCACTTTCATCCCTTGATGGACAATTTAATTATAGAATAGATGAGCAATTAATTTATTGGCGTTAAATAAGGAACAATACACACTACATATAAGCATTAAAAATCGTAACAGGTTCGGCAATGCGCGTGCTATGATCCTGGTAGCAAGTGTCCAAGCTTTTCCAACTACTCACCTTTAGGCGGGCAGTATGTTTGTCCGTAACCGTATAACATAAAACTACGTTTGTATCTATGTATTCAGCCGGATGGACATCCACTTTTGGACATAGGCTTACCTAATATTTCCAAAGCTTTCGGTCCTTATATGCTCTCATCCATCGACTGCCTGCTTTTTCCAGTTCGTTAGCGCTAATCCAGAATCTTGCTGGGCTAACGGCCGTTTAGGTTCTACTCGAATACTCTAGCTTTTTTATTGTAAGTTGACATTACTAGTAAACGGATATATTCTTTAGCTTATAATGCCTCTTGATGACCTAACGTGAATCTTTAAAGACGTCGATGAATAAACGCGTATGGAAGGAACAAATTAAAACATCACATGTGACCTAAAATATTTAGAGTAGCAAAGCACATGTGTTTTATGTCCTTTTTGTTGTAAACAATATCAAAAGAACAAAGTAATTGTTGTTATAATATATAACTGCAAAAACGTATGTTTTATAATACTGAAAGTCTCAGCAGCAGTATAATACGGTTTGATTGTCAATCGAATTCAAGTTATACGTGCATAGAACAAGCCAACGGAAGACAAATTTAAAAGTCAGAATACGTCAAAGTGGCTAGTTTGTACAGGTTAAAAATATAAAATCAATAGGTGCAATTCTACTACTATAATGGAACTACTAAATGATTCGTATGACATTCTGCACTTGAGCCAAGCCGGGCGCAACACAGCTGACAGCTTCAGCTTCTCTTTAATCTCAAGTAAGATATTTGTACCCATCTGATATTATCAAGACCTAAATATTATTAAGCCTACCTAAATATAGGCAGAAAGGTTCTAGAGTGGCGATCACGAACTGGAAGACGAAGCGTGAGCAGGCCTCCAACAAGGTGGACCGACGACCTGGTAAAGGTTGCGGGCAACCGATGGGCGAGGTCGGCTCAGGATCGAGAGTTGTGTGAAACCTTGGGGGAGGCCTATGTCCAGCAGTGGACGTCTTTTGGCTGAGATGATGATGAAATATTATTACAGTCTGAGGCAACAACTGTAAAATATTCTTGATGACTTCAATGATAAAAAAATTAAGTGAATGATCAGTGCTTGTTACGTTTAAGTAAATCGCTGGACAGATTTCTATAAGAATTTCATAAGGATCTTTACAAATAACCTGGATTATTGTTAATTTATTTTAGTACCGCAAATTATTTTGGGTCAAAACTAGACTGTAACTAACGAACTAGAACTAACTATTAAAGCACTTAAAACCTAAAGTAAGTAGGTAACATTACTGTGATACTCGTAAAGTAAGAAAAACATGCGCAGTAATCTATAACAGACAGAATGACAGTTTCAATAAAATGAAGAGGCTAGAGAGGTTGGTATCAAAGACTACGTTCCTATACGAAAATAAATCGATTCGTGGCTAACCTGATATGTGAAATTGAAGTGATGCGAATTGATTCAGTAAATAGAATTGAAATCGATTACTGTTGGTGTTGTTTTCACGATCAAAATTTAGTTCCGCTTAAAATGGTAAGCGATCAACGATGGTAACAGTTGAAATTGTTAATCGACTTTAAAATCTAATAGTATTTGTGCTGTGTTAAGATTTCATTCAATCAAGTGATCATGGACTATTATTTATTCCAACCGGTCTTTGAGTGTTAAACACCATGCTAATATTACCGTACTAACAAGATTAGTTGTTAATCAAAACAAATAAGAAATTTATACTATCTAACATTTCAATATTGATGAGGTTATTTATTAAATCAACTGACTGAATTTGTCCATCATATTCCAAATACAACAATTTACTAAATAAACAGACGTCAAATATTAATAAAAATAAATTACCAATGTGGTAAAAGATGCCAAATAAGCTTTGAGTTAAAATAGGTGCAAATATAATGTTACTATTTTTTTTTTAGATCTTAATAAATATACGAGTATCCAATTCCACTACTCAAATGGGACTTGGCTTGAATGATCGCATCTGCGATTGTTAACTGAATCTAAATGGCCACTGATCATTAAAATGTTACACAGAGGCATTAGAAACAATGCTTAATGACATCACGTACGATGACGACCTGTGACGTCAGGATAGACAAATGACCACACGTAACACGAAAGTTTTCGTAGAAAATCACGTTTGAGATAAAATAATGTTTTATGCGGTTTTTTGTAAATCGTCATTACGTTTCTTTTGCTCAAAGAAGCGTAATATTTTGTGAATAGAATGTTAGAAGTATTTTTTCTGACTTCCAAAATAAGAGTGCATAAAATCGTTTGTACTTGATCACACATAACAATTCCATTCAATATAATTAATACCTGACTATAATCTCTGCAGCAAGACACAGTAATGAGGATTTGCTGCAATGATTATTATAGCCGAACTTGTTGAATCAAAAGTCAATAAAACAATATCAGTTCAAATCGATAATAAAGATGTTGTTCACACTTATGAAGACACGCTCAATCATTATCTTATAAAACAGTAATTTTACGGAAGAATTAATCTGCAACACAACTAGTTAAAAGTTACGTATTATTGCAAAATACGAGTACATTCGTGTTATGAATTATTCAATCCGAATGTTTTCTAATCACAACAATACTTCTTGCTAAGGTAAATAGTCGATTTTCTCGATCTGATGTTACAGCAAAAAACCGATACTGGGTAATTTTATTGTAACCATTAATGATCCTCTCGGTGATTATGTAATTGTATCTCAGGATTTTTAATTACAGAAGAAAAGGTGTCATTAAAAGCAAAAGCCATTTGTTAAAAAGAGGGCCATTATTATCTTAATGAGTGCCTAACCTGCTCATTGTTCACGTCAAACTTTTTGTTATAAAAGGAATCACGGTGTAGAATTAATCAAAAGCTTTACTAAGTTCAAAAGAACTCTTATTAAAACGCCAAGTATTTTTCATAGAAAATTGTAGAACTAAAGTAAAGTTATCGATAAAATAAAATGAAATCATACGCTACCACTCACCGGATTTCCTCTTTTCGTTCACAAGCACCAGCGACTTGGTCCTTTTAACTCTCAAAGAGCGTCGCCTTATGGACCTCATTAAAGCCTCTGGCATCCTTGAGAACCTAGGAGAATCCACTCTCTTTTCCGGCATGAAAAAGTTCTTCACCGCCAACATTGTCATTTTTACAATTCGCACTTCTCACACACAATAAGATAGGTTCAGTTACACAAATCCCATCGTAATTTCAATTAGACAATTCGATCAATATCATTCGATTTATAAACAAAAAAAAAACTATGACTAATTATTTTTTCGCTCGATTTGCAAGGTCACGTCAATTAGTAGGTTGATAGACGACACTATTTAGGCGATCCTTTTCTGAAATAATGTCACTATTGTTTGTTCTCATCACTATTCTGAATGCGAAGTATCCTGTTCGGTTGGTGGTCGAGAATAATTCGAGGGCGCGCGGTACGTCTGCTCGCGTACAGAGCTCGCGGCGCACTGGCCTGGGTTCAACAGCTAGTCGACGTTGGTGGGGCAAGGCTCGAGACGGGTTTGCAACGTTATCTATCTTATCAGAATTTACCTAGTGTTCGTACAATAAGGTCGTAAAATTTACCGTAACTTGATAACCATGGGCAAGGTCGTGACGAATGAATGAAAATGTTTGATCGCCCTTTATATATTTTAAACGGATTTTGGACGCTCACAGATAAAAAGTCCTACAGATTTCAATTATATTATTGAGGTGTAGTTTACAACCAAGTTAATTATGGAAAAGTTAAAATGGTTTTTAAGGTAAGTATGTCATTTAAAAATCATTTTAAAATATTTAATATTTGAATCAAAAGGGGTTTTAGCGTGGATAAAACCCCTTTTGATTTTTGTACTAATTTCAATAATGTATTAATTTTTTTTCCGAAAATGTTGGTATAGGATAACACATTTTTCTATGTTATAAACAATTTGTTTTCAAGTCTAAGTATGCAATACAGAGATAAAAAAAACTATACATGAGCATAGTTTGCATTCTATTCTCCACAGTAGGCATTCTAAGCCAATCAAACACAAATATGAGTCATAAGAATCATAAGTGCATACATTATCCTCAATCTAGTTACCTTTACAGGCACAAGAGTGGCGAACGATTCCCTTATAGACACGCACGAACTTCCTGTATCACCTGTGCCTCCATAATAGGTGGTTATGTTACTCACGATTTTATTTCTAGCTGTGCTACAAATGTATCTAATTGGAGTTAACGTTGGTATTTATGTTCGTCTCATCGCATAATGTCCTTTTCTCGAAATGTCCTTTCTCATATTGTCCTTTTCTCGAAATGTCCTTTCTCATAATGTCCTTTATCAAAATGTCCTTTTCTCAAAATGTCCTTTTCTCGAAATGTCCTTTTCTCAAAAAGTCCTTTTATCGAAATGTCCTTTTCTCAAAATGTCCTTTTCGTGAAATGTCCTTTTCTCAAAATGTCCCTTTCTCAAAATATGTGCACTACAGGATTACAGTCTTTATACTAAACATGTACATACATGTTACTATAATTTTAGACCAGAATGTGAATTCAGAAAAAAAAAAACAATGTTATTAGTAATCATTTATTTTGAGACAAAAATATTGACGAATGAAAATATCATTTCTCAAAATAATCAACAAGATAGAAAGTATATACTTAAAAAGAATTTAACATTTCTTCACAAAGGAATCCTTATAATTATATATTGATCCAATTTTGTTTTTAAAATAATGAGCAAGATAGATTATGTCATATAGCTATATAAAAAAAGTTTATAAGAATAATAATATACTTACGTATTTCTCTGTTTAAATAACATGTGAATGAGTATATCAAATTTATATTTGTTTATTTAAACAATAATATTTTATATTAGGTATAATATTATATATAATTATAATATTACATATATAATTTAATATATTATTGTACATGTAATTTGTTGATTTTTATTGATATTTAACTGACTAATAATACGTACGGTATCATTTTTAGCTGTTAAAATTTTCGTTGTGAATTTTTCTTATATAGCTATAGATATGACATAATCTTTCTTGCTCATTATTTTAAAAACAAAATTGGATCAATATATAATTATAAGGATTCCTTTGTGAAGAAATGTTAAATTCTTTTTAAGTATATACGTAAGTATATACTTAATGACGAATGAAAATATTATTTCTCAAAATTATCTTGTTGATTATTTTGAGAAATAATATTTTCATTCGTCAATATTTTTGTCTAAAAATAAAGAAGCTGATTACTAATAACATTGTTTTTTTTTCTGAATTCACATTCTGGTCTAAAATTATAGTAACATGTATGTACATGTTTAGTATAAAGACTGTAATCCTGTAGTGCACATATTTTGAGAAAGGGACATTTTGAGAAAAGGACATTTCGCGAAAAGGACATTTTGAGAAAAGGACATTTCGATAAAAGGACTTTTTGAGAAAAGGACATTTCGAGAAAAGGACATTTTGAGAAAAGGACATTTTGATAAAGGACATTATGAGAAAGGACATTTCGAGAAAAGGACATTTTGAGAAAAGGACATTTCGATAAAAGGACTTTTTGAGAAAAGGACATTTCGAGAAAAGGACATTTTGAGAAAAGGACATTTTGATAAAGGACATTATGAGAAAGGACATTTCGAGAAAAGGACAATATGAGAAAGGACATTTCGAGAAAAGGACATTATGCGATGAGACGTTTATGTTGCTCTAAAAATAATATAAGAATTTTAGTAATCAGACGATTTTTATGTAAAAATATAATTAAAGACCGTATAGACACACTTATAAAGCAAAACCTTGTGTTCCAAATTGTTTAAGAATTTTCCGAGATACATAAGATATACAAGAATTGCTCATTAAAATTGATTCGATTTGAAGGCAAAATTTAATGCTTATTATTGTCTTCGTTGTGGATTAAACAGGGATGTGCAAATGAAGGTTTAGGAAGGAACTGGATAGAGAAAATAATTTAAATGTAGAGACAGGTGCTGCAAACCACGAAAGTATAACGTGTTATACGATTTCAAAGTAAAAAACGTTAAGCTAAACTGCAAATGCTGCATAATTTAAGATCGCAAAATTTCAAAAATCTATCTAAATTTAGCTAAATCGAAAGGTCAAAGGTAGTTCTTACATAGTCAATGTACTTAAAGAAGTAGAGCCTTGGTCCAAGAATGCGCTGTAATCATTTGTTTCATTCACGCCAATTTGGCAATTTTAAAGCACCTACGCTAAATGCCGTATAACGCCTTATTTAGCTTCGGAAATTGCTGAGTCAGAGCCGAAAATATTTCAGCATAAAGAATAAAAACAACATGTTTCTTTTTAAATTAAAATAGTTCATAGGTCAAGAGTACGGTAGTAATTTTCACGCACGCAAGCTTCTTTAGGCTTTTCTAAATAACTCGAAAGTTTTTAGTTTTTCTTTCTTTTCTTTTTAACTTACACATTAGGAACAAGCACTATGTCGCGGAGGAATCCGCAAACATACAATTTACGAACGCAAAGGACATAATTTGAAATCAGACATTTTTTTGTCCCGTGTGTGGATCAAAACAACACGCCGCGTAGTGAACATCTGTCATTTTTGTCATTTTCCTATAATATTTAGATTGTTAACAAGTTTATTGATAGAAAGCACCGTACCTAGTTAGGCAAGCGTTGGAATTATTGTAATCCTAGAGGCATTCACTCACGCGTTGAGTTTGCATGTTCAGGAATTTAACTAATCACATATTATTCCACTGCTGTACCTATGGACCCTCGTAAGTCGATAAACAACATGACTTTTTTGTGGACATCGCGTGAGGGAATCCACCATTCTTACCAGTCCTTACCTAGCATTGTAATGATCACGTTTAACAAAGTCGTGTTGTGATCGCACTCTATACAACCGGTACAACAAGAAGCAAGTAGCTAGTCATCTGGAAACATACTAGTACCTTTAATACTTGAAATTTATTACCTACTAGCTGTTGTCCGCGGCTCCGCCCGCGTAGATGTTGGCTAACGCGATTATTTGTCCTATGTCCTTCCCTCGAATACCATCTATCTCCATGCGAATGGCAAAATAATCACTCAAGCCACAGTACTAATCATGCAGCCAATAATTGAACTGTCTTGTCTAGAATTCCAATGTACACTAGTATCTCAGATTCAAGTGTGGACTTGAAGCTAACACGAGATGTTTGCTAACATTGCTTGTTTAGTCAAGCTTGCCTTGCCAATTATTCGATGGAGAGCCTGAGCACATATGGCAGGCTTACACTAATGCATTAGAAGACTAGAAGTGCTTCCATATATCTCTTCGTTTAATCCATACTAGAGGTACCCCGGTGGTCGGACTTCTACCGTAATAGGATAGTTGGTGGTTTGAATCTCTACCAAAGCGGAATTCAGTTTAGAAAGTGTTTACAAGACAGGTGTGTGGATTCAATACAATTCAATATCAAGGGACATGACTTTCTGTCACATATCGTCCTTTGTGAATCTGTGAAAGTGCGGGAGCCGTTATAGAAAAATCTCGTTGTTTTTTGACAAAATGGGATACCACAGAGATCGATAACTGTCCAATTCAAAGTAGTTAGAAAATGAAGACAATAGATAGAATATAGTTCAAGTTTTATAAAGCAGTACACCACAAAGGGCAGTAAATTAATTAGCACAGCGCAACAATAGAGGGGAGTGGGTTCGATCTAGGCGCGGTCTAAATGTTAAATGAACGAAATACCAGCAGAGCGTAATTTCTGATGAATGTAGGCCATTGTAGGCAATTTGTTTCACTTGTATGTGCATATTTTAATTTAACATGTTAGGCTGAAATTTAGAGTAACATTTTTAAATTGCCGTGACATTAGTACCGGTGATATTTTCGTTCGTTTTATTTTACAAGCCTAGATTTCGGACTAAGTTCGAAGAGGATTATATCAAACAGGTATTTACTTTTTTTTTATTCCACTAAGGTATCACAGGCATACGGCATGCTATCTGTCTGTCCGTTACGCTTTCACGTCTTAATTAATATTTGACATAAAGATAGATTCAAACATGGCGAAGGATATGGATCACTTAAGTCATTCATCAACTCGCTGAACACAATCTCGCGGAGTTCGTTTTGAAATGCCGCGTGGTTAAAGATTTGGGGTAAAGCTATTTATTATAGCTCATATTATTTTAGTTTATTATATGCCTCCACTGAGATTAAAATCGGTCAAGTAAAAAAACTAATGTAGTCATAGGCGTTGTTTACACGTATTATGCAGCCTACCACAAATTCCCTAGAAAATGTAACGTTGTAATAAAACGCCTAGTCTCAGCTTCCAAGATTAATGCGAACAATTTAGATGGTAATGCCAGCATTAACATTTTAGGTTGCTTGAGACAAACACGCGGTTCTCCATCTTAACCCGAGATCATACTTAAAGATGATACTGCACGAAATTCTTCGACAATTCCCTTGAGTAAATATGAAGGTGGAATAGCAGATATTATGTAAGTACCTAAGTTGGGAGAAGCATGCGATAGACCAGAGGGTTTATCTTTGATAAATAGTTAGGTCAGTGAATGTTCTAATCAACGTGAGCTGTTGAAAGAAAAAGTGTGACACGTGAAACTATGATCTGCAAGTGTCAATGCGTAAGCATATCTTTAGTACTCGTACTATAGAGTGAGCTGTAAAGATTATTTCCTATTCAGATATATACATGTTCTATCGTCTGTTCCACGGGGAGTACACAGAGGCTCTGGTGTCTTCGTCACACTTCTAACAACGCACCCGTGCCACCTAGAAACTATTTCGTCCAGTACGGTTCGCTTTAGCGTTTATTTCTCCCATGTAAACACGGCAACGGAGATAGCTTTACAGGGCCGCTATATGAAGATTAGTTTTTCAAGAAAACCATTGTATATATTTCTGTGGAATTTAGTAACAGTGTACTATTAGACAAAACCTACAGATAAAAATAAATTTCACACAAATTTATAGATTGGCTTTTCTAAAAAAATAATCTATATGCGACTCTGTATAGCTATCTCCGTTGCCCACTGCACATGTAGGCTCTATACTGAACTAACTGCAGCAGTGTTTCGAGCAGTAGGACATCAGTTAGTGCCCTCTTCAAACGAAATTTGAAGAGGGCACTAACTCTTCCGTAGGTAGTGGCTTGCCTGTGTCCCTAGCAATGATTAGCTTGGCTTGCAAAATCCATGAATGGCGGTTACCACTTACGATCAGGAAGGTCGCTGGCTTGACGGCTGATCGACCATTGTTGATATAGTTTTATGAGATTATACACGAGGACATGGTAAAGGTCGCGGGCAACCGATAGACAAGGTCAGCTCAGGACCGCACGACGTGAAAAACCTTGGGGGAGGCCGATGTCCTGCAGTGAACGTCTTATGGCTGAGATGGATACAGAGGTGAATTTCAATACATTCAAGTTCAAAAAGGTTAATTTGTTCGAACGAGTCTACAGCTATAATTTTAAATTGTTACGTACGTTTATAATGTAAATTAGATTTGGTTGAATTTGCTGTTTCAATGTTGTATTAAAACAAATTCATTCGTTCTTTGAGTTATGATAAAAATATGTTCGAAGTATTGTAGAACTAATTGGGAAAGTTTGTTATATAATTTATGTTTAAAGCAGCACACTTGTTACCAGCACGTCTCATTTTCACGATTTCAATGGAAATTATCCGGTTCTTTAAAAGTTTTATGTATTGCAACCGTCTGTAGGCTATGTAACTGCTTACTATGAGGCGAGCCGTACCTATGCTTATAAGTCTCCAAATATGGCACAAAAAATTGTTAAGTAAATGGGTTTGAACAGTGGAAACGCTCTACATATTAATCAAATTATTTCTTTTCATTTTCTAAACATGCAAATATCTGAGCTCCAATAACTAACAACAATGAACAACTAAAAGCAGTTATATAAAATAACGGAGCATTGAAGGCTGCATGTGTTCAGCCTCCGGCAAATCTTCGAGTTCGTTTGCACTGGTTATTGTCACAGATAACGCTGTTCCAACAACATAATCTTCGACGGTATGAACAGTAACAGTTTAAAGATAGGACGCGTGTAAAACAAGCATAGCAATAAGATTAAAATACGTCGTTTTGCTCAAGACAAGATAAATAATAGTAGGTAAATCAATTTAGAAAGACTGCGTCATAAGAGAACGTTGTGTATTGAAAGATGTACCTAGTGACAAAAGTTGAAAAGGGAATGCAAGATGGTTTGGACATTTCGAAAGGATGGTTAAGAAGAATAACAAATGAGGTATATCGTGCGAGATTGATTGGAGATATTGGTAGGGCCGCCCTAGGCGAACTACAACCAAATAGGTAGTTTGCTAAAAAAGGGCCAAATTAAAAGTATCCATAACCGATGATCATGCATGAGGTTGATGAATATAGAGCGAAGCGAAAGAAGTATGTCTGGATCGAAGCAATTGGCGTACCATAGTTTCGCCCTACCCCAATGGGATACGGGGGCTTGATGATACGTATGTGGTGGCGACCCTAAGCAGTGAGGGAACGACGATGATGACCAATTGCTGATGACTTGTACGATGTTACTAAAATTAGATTTACATATTATGTGGTTGCTCCACTTGTCATTCCTCTAGTAGAGATATATGCCCTTTTCATCTACTAGTCTCTACCGCTTAGTGGAGACAAGTCTCGGTATTTCTGTGCCAGAGATATAAGAGATAAATCTACTAGAAATGGCATACACTTGTGGTGATTTCTAAAATATATCCTAAATTAGGCACGGATTGATCTCGACCAGTACGTGCCTAATATAAGGTTAATTTGTTGGTGCTGCCATTACACTGGTGAGGAAATAGAGTGTGCATGCAACTGTATTTGTGCACCCACTAGTGGACTAGCGAACTATTATTTGTCCCGCGTAATTGGCTAGTCTCCATTAAGATTTCCCCCCATGTCCGAGATAGATAAAGACATTTGTTATTACTGAATCTTCAAACAGCTAAGCAGTGATATTAAGTTTGAATTAAGTAGGTACGTGTTTCATAATAAAATAAACTTTAACTAAGAATGTATATTTTCTAAAGCGCAGTCTTTGCTGGATAATCAAGCAATTAGCATTCGCTGAAAACTTTATAGCTATGCTAAATAAAGCGCTACACCGCTTTGTTTACAAAATACCGAGGAGAATCGTGCAAACTCTTATCGCTGCATCGAGGCACGATGCGGTTCACATTTTGCATCTCCGTCTAAAATAACTTGACCTCCCCATCCCCTTTTCAAATGCAGCAAACAGAACTTGAAAGAGAGAAACTGTTATGATTGCGAGGTCTACAAAATTGGTTGTCTTGAAACATTGTACTTTAGCTCAGTGTTTCTAACAAAGATTTATATTTACTGTGATGTTTAGAGGCGAATATACTGCTGAGATTACGTAACATTTTGTATGATGTTAAAAGAGAACAAATATTTTAGAGACGTATTTTTATAAAGGCGTAGTACAGTGTCCTTGAATTTTATGTATTATAAATGCGAGTGCCTGTTTGCTTAACAATTGAATTACTCAGATTAGTTGTGCTTGATCGTTCGGCCATGATCCGCGGCAACTCGTGGCAAGATCAAAACTATTTCATACATTTATTCAGTTGCGTATGCCAGTGGTGATGGTAATATACGAATGTCAAATTGTTGAAAATGCGCTCCAACATTACCTGTTCCAAGAAATATGTAGAGTCCTATGGACGTTTGCAACACCAGGGGTGTCACTCACGCGTTGCCGACCCTTTAAAAACCTTATAACTCCTTTCTTGAAGAACCCCATGCTATAGTCTCTTGGGAAAACCTGGGCAGGGAGCTCATTCCACAACCTTATCGTACGTGGTAAGAAATTCCTCTGGAATCTTACGGTACGGCATGTTTGAGGTGCAAGGATGTGAGGATGAACTCCCTGTCGGTGGCGAGAGGTGCGTTGATAAAATGTGGCCGTGGGCATCATCTCGAACAATTCCTCAGAACACAGCCCATTGTACAGGCGGTAGAACACACACAAGGAGGCGAAGTCTCTCCTGAGACTTAGTGGTTCAATACCCCCTGTGAGCTTGGGATCGTCAACAATCCTAACAGCGCGTCTTTGGATAGATTCAAAGGGTCCAAGCTGGTACCCAGGTGCTTCCCGCCCAAAGGTGGCAGCAGTACTCCATGTGGGGCCGGACTTGCGCTTTGTAGAGCAGCAGTCTTTGGCCCGCGGTGAAGTACCACTTTGCCCTGTTGAGCACACCTAGCTTTCTAGATGCCAGCTTAGCCTTGTCTTCCAAGTGATGACGGAACTGAACGTCACTGGAGATGTCGACGCCGAGGATCCCAATGCTCTTGGATATTGTAAGGGCTGTGTCTTGGAATCGTGGAGCCATAGCAAATGGGGCTTTCTTAGCGGTGAACTGCTTACCATCAGGCGGGCCGTATGCTTGTTTGCCACCTTGGTAGTATAAAAAAAAAAAAAAAAAAAAGTCAGTCACCCTATAAAATTATACCCAGCAGACAATAACATAATTACAGTGTCTCCTAAACCATCGATCATTCATAAATTCACTTTTAATACAACTTGTATATAATTATTTAAAAAAGTACTAGACAATTGCCATAACAGAAATTGCGAAGCGAAGAGTTATGGACTCGAAAATAAAACTAATTAAAATAGTTTTATCGATGGTATTTTACGCTGAATTGCTGTTTGAAAAAAATACATAATTACAATCTCTGGATTGTTAAAAGCAAAGACCATGGCGTTTCAACTATGCTTGTTTAATAGCAAACAAGTACAGTTCAATACCAGTCCTAGGCCACTGAGCTTTGCACGATGTTTTATTTTGACTTTTAAATAAATACATAACATACACTTACACACAAAAAATACAGGCAAATTTAATAAGACACATTTATATTCAAAACTTGATCCAAATCGTCAGAGCCGTTTCGATGGTAAGCAGTTACCATAACCTGTGGCAACTTGCCATAATAATTTCCGTACCAAAAATATATTACTAATTGGAAAACATTTGTTTAAAAAGCATCCTTAAATAAGCTCTGTAGACCTGTACTCACGCACAGGAACACAATGACATTATAGTGTGTGGTTATTTGGCAGTGGTTGTTTGTAAATAAATTTCTTTATACAATTCAGTAGCATCAATAAATTGCAGGACAACTACCACCCTTAACATACAAACACAGCACTAAAGTCAAACCTGTCTGTTTAATTGTAGGCTCACTTAAAGCAGTACGTTTTGGGAATGCTGTCCTCGCCCACGTCAGTGTACCGATCAGGAATAGAACCGGTTGTGTCCTCAACAAGATAGTGCTTAGTGCTTCCTTTCATAATTTGTCTCTTTGATAAGATGTTCCAACAGGTAGACAGGAGAGAATCCCGTCTAAAAATAAAAGAAACTGTTTGTTCTTTTTTGTTGCTCCTTGTATAAAATATCCTTTTGTATTGTTAGTAGCCTATACATTCTTAGTATTATTATCATCTATTATATGATATAATTAAATTTTATTACTTTTTATTGTTTTAATTTTTTAATATTAATAAATAATACCTTTTACTTGTTTTATTTATTCTACTTCAGCAGACAAAATAATACACATAATTGGTTATATAATTTAAGCGCAAAACAACTAAAACAGTAGTAGATAATTACGAAGTAATACTAAACTTCGGAATGAATTGCTTTCAAAGAAAACAAAGCTAGTAAACAATTAATTTGTACGAGAAGTTCAGGTTTCTGAAGCCACAGAAAATAAAATAAACGCGCCAGTAGATGTCATAATTGACGTAGTTGATTTAGTGGTAAATGTCTGAAGCACGCGCTACGAGAAAACACATACTCATTTAACAATAAGGTATTCGTATCTTCATATTTTCATACAAAGCGCAATTTCTAATAGGTATCTACTTATACAACTAGTGGCAGATTTTAAACATTTTGAATATGTTTACTATTGGACAAGCAACCTTATCTTTAAAGACATTAAGTTCACATTTATGAATATTCGTAACAAAGCAAAATTCGTCGCATTCGTGGCGTGGAGTTTAATGGAAGAATAACAAGTTGTATTTTGGTATAAACATCGTTGTTTTGATCTCCGGAGGGAATAAATGAAAACATAAGTACATTTATATTATGTAGAGTTTCCAGTTTAAGAGATTTTGTTCTCTGTCAGTAATGTGAATTGAATCTATTTTAAAATACATGCTAAAATTGTAAGTAAATATTCAAATTGCGTGTAATTGAGGCAAATTTAGTCCTGACCTGTATCATAATTTGATTTGAGACAATTCTTCATTAAGAATATAATATAGAAATAACTAATCACTAATCCATTCATAAACATATTTTTATAACTATTAATCAAATCAGCCTCAACGATTCAAACTTGCCATTTTCTGCCTTCCCACAAAGATCAACAAATCATATTATTCATTCGGGTTATTCGAGTAGGACGTTATTTTATTAATGTCTAATTTAAACAGTGCAGGAACTAGAGCGGAGCCTTGTGGCATGCCGTGTAGGCAGAGCTAAAGTCTTTTACACAAACGTATTCAGATCAATACAGTCGTCAAACATGTTTCTGTTTTATTTTTATGTAAATGCATCGCATCGTGCTTTTATGATCGTACGGCTGTGTTATCCAAACGGCCGTTCTAATATTCATGACAGATATAAAGTCCACGGAAGCCACTATGTAGTGTTGGCAAATTTGGGCAGATCTACTACATGTAGTCAAAATGTGTTCCAGTAGTTAAGGTAGTCCACTCACCATCAACATTGCGCCGACTGTTGTGGATTCAATTCCCACGCGGGACAAAATCTATGTTTAGTTTTAGTCCGAGGATTGTATGCCTGTTAAGTCCACCGCTCTACAGGGTTCTTTCCTAGTACACGAGATGTCTTTAAAAAAACTTACTTGTCTAATAAAAAACGAGCTAGGAAAATAATAGGAAAATCATATTATAGAATCGATTTATGATTTAACAAAAAAGTTTATTTGAATGATCGAAGTTGAAATGTTTATGTAACAGCAAAGTACCAAAAAATCCAATTGAATATTTTCAAAATATTCAGAATATTTTACTGTTTGCGATCTGCTTAATCCAATGCCAAATCAAATTCCAACCATGAAATTAAATTAGCAGTACTTAACCAATCTGAAGGTATCCTAAGATCAACAGAACCAACCTGCCTTGAGCTAATTTATTTGCAAATTGTTTTAGCAAAGATGTTCACCAGTTGCGTGGGGGTACAAATATCTTGGATTATGAAGGTAAAATGTCTGTAAAGAGAAATATCTGTTGAATACCTCAGGCGGTTAAAGTTACTACGCCTACGTAGGCCTATAGAAATGTTTTTTATGAGCTGGAATTTTATGATGGGTTTGTATGGTTATTATTACTACTATTACTTACGGAAATAAACTTTCAATGTATCCAAAAAAACTCTTAGCGAGTGTCTTGTTGTTACAACTTAGATCTATTCGGATGGTATCCCTGGATTGATATTTGAGCTGGGAGTGATATAGAATTTTCAAATTGAACATTTTCAATACCAGTCCAGTCTGTAAAGTACAGCAGTAGTCTGAGAACAACAATAAGGATATCTTCTATTATATAAAGCCTACGCTTTAATCTCGAAACCTACACATGAGTCTGGCATTTAAAGAGCATGCAGATATAACTCGTGTAACAAAAAGATCGCAACAATATTGACGTAGCTTCTGGTACATTACTTATTACATTTCCTGTAAAAATGTATATTTAAATTTATCTTATAATATTTAAAAATATAAGTTACAGTACTTCCAAGAGCGCTGATAGAAGATTGTGATTAGATCGCCGCGAAGAATGAAACAGTACCTGAAACAATAATAGAACATGTTAGCACCATTTAAAACCTATTAGAAGACCATCAAACCACCATAGATAGAAATAACGACATCGTAAACTGAATAATAGAAACATTTAAAATGTTGAACAGACAGAATTTAAAACCTGACCATGTTTTTCACAAAGGATGAATTTACGACTGCGGTCACAAAATGCAATGAAAGATTTTACGACTTAGGGACGTATATAGATAAATTTTACAACATAAAAAGTTCCCTTTCGATATAAATTAGGGAAACGACACACAACACCATCAAAATTAAACTCTAAAACAAATAGATAAGGTCTATAATGTATTAAAGAACTGATTAAGATGAATGTCAATAAAATTAAAAGAAATGTTTGCTGTTAGTCTTGTATAGTGCCGATAGTGGAAGCTGAACTAATTTATCTTTAAGCTCTTACTGCGACCTTAATCCGCAATTGTACCAGTCTAGGCACGAATTTAATCCCCATGCAAAGCGTAGGAAAGGGCTACTAGTTTTACGAATAAATTCAATCAACATTAAAGGAGTAATAAGGTTTTTATATTGAGGGCAACGCGTAAGTGATACCTATGTTATTGTAAGCGTCCATTACATAGGCAGAAACTAGTAGATATGATTATAAATAATCACCAAAGTCTGTTTAGAACATTAATGACTCAAAAACTCATAACGGCTCATCAAGACTTTATTTTGTTAGATATATTGAATAGCTATGAAAAACAAAAAATATTGAAAACTAGCTGTTGCCCGCGGCTCTGATAATTGTGATAAAAAGTATCCTGTGTCCGTCTCCAAAATACGATCTATCTTCTTGCCAAATTTCATTATCGTCCGTTCAGCTATTTAGTCGTGAAAAGGTAACAAACAAACTTATGCATTTATAAAATTAATGTGAATTTGCGTTGAGAAAGTAGATACTCAGATTGCAGTCGTGAACTACTTTACTATTTTATAGGCATTACCCTGAATACTAAGGTTTCCTAGTATTATAATGAGATGAGCGAGTACAAGGTCTTGAAAGTGTATAACGCTGAACAGCGTGGAACACCTATTGAAATTATTGTCATTATACTCACCATAAGTCGTAAAAGGGAAAGTCAGATGGCGGTTTACTATGCTACTATAAATTATCTGAAAAGAAGTTTCGAACAAAAGTGCATCTATTTACTTGATTTCCTTAGATTCTATTGCTGTTTCTTTAGCTCATTATATAGCTAGGCTATTTATATTTAAGAGTCTTTGGAAGATATACGTATTAATTTCCGACTCATTCTATTTTCTATATATCTATCTATGCAACTAATAGACGTGCATTGCGAGATATAGGTTCAAGATTTTTACAGGATTCGGTTCTAAGCTGCTTGGAATTAGTTATCACGATTAGTTTGTTATGTTGCAATTAAGTAAGTACTTATAGTGTTTTGACCATCATTGTAACTTACAGAAGATTGTAGCTAAGAAGCTGCATCGCCGACTTCTTCGGCAAAAAAAGGATATATTTGTATCCTCATAAATGTAATCTTATAATTTGGATAGTAAATGGCGTCAGACCTTGAATCCTTTTCTGAATTAATGAGATTTTTGCTAGTTGGCTATCAACTGAAGGTTTAATATAAGAAGTCTAGACACATTGATCTCATTTACAGCATAAAACGACCTCCAAAAACTTCTAAACTTTCTCAAAAACAATCAAAACAAAGCCTTAATAAACTAAATTAATTAGCCAACTAAACAAACTAGCAACTCGAATTAGACCTAAAGGCCACAAAGCATTAGCGACATCGATTCAGCGCGACCTACATTTGCCATAAACTAAATTATTTATTTTAATCTAAGGGTTGACAAGGGTTTCCACTCGCAACACCGGTTTTAACTTAGCGTAATGATACCTGATGTAATTATAAACGAAGGTCCTGTATTTAAAGGATTAGCTGATTGTGTTTATTTGTGATGTAATTTAAAGTAATGTAATGAGTGTGTGTATACTAATTAATACTCATTACGATTACAAAAGTATGTATGTATATTTAATCTTGTTTAATGGCTAAACCACTAAACTATTCCGTGTGAAATTTGGTATAGTGACAACTAACTCAAAACGTAAATAGTTTTTACGTGAAAGAGTAACAAACATCCATACAAACATCCATCCATCCTCACAAACTTACACATTTATAATATTACAGCAATAAAAATAATTAATGAATAATACGACTATTTATTCAAAGCATAGTACCTATCCTATGTAACAATACTATGTATATACTTAGAGGGAAACATTTTTTTTAAAAGACAACTCCCGCACTAGAGAACAAGCAAGCTGTGTCATGGGGGACCTTACAAACGTACCTACAATTAACGGACACAAATTACACCCAGACTCAGAACAATTCATTGTGGGTCACACAAAATTTTGTCCTGTGCGGGAATCGAACCCACAGCCTCGTGCACAGGACGCATACTGTGGTCACTGCACCACTAAGGCAGTCATAAGCAAAAAAAAATCAGGCAGCATTAAACAAACCCATAACCGAAATTGAATTGATATTTGTAAGACAAGTTCATGGTGCGATTAAAATGCTATGTCAATGTCTATGGTGTACGTTAGCTCTAATATTAGCTACAATTTTCAACAACAATAATAATAATAATAGACCAAATTAGTGTTACAATAGCTCTACACCTACTCTAGTCGTATCATGGTTGTACTGTTATAGTGCAGCTGTGGTATGGCTACAGTGTCTCATCCCATTTTAGATTAAAATTCTCTAAGGGCCTCTGCGTGTTTGACCTATATCCCCGCGTAAGCCTTCCAAAGGCCCGGGTATTCTTCTTGATAATGGAAAAATACCCGTGACAAAGAGATACATAATAATAGCAACCCATATATGTCTCACTGCTGGCACCTCTCCTCTATCAAGAGACAGAAAGGGTTTAGGCCTCAATTCTGCATGCAAGTTTGTTAAGACTTAATAATAATAATAATAATTTTTTATTTCAGATCTACAATAAAATCCATAATGTTAGTGTGTTAGTAACAATTTGGCTTATATTTATGTTAGTATTATTAGTAGGTAACAATTTATGTTAACATACTCTAAATTATGCTATTGACTACCCTTACCCAATGTTTTTGGATAGGGCAATCAAACCTTGCAGCAATTACCTTCAGAATGCCGTTATTGCAGTTCCTCAGGCGATGCAGTAAAGAAGCTGTTTTTTTGCGAATAATCGCCTTAAACCCGTCTGTTTGCGCATCGGCGAACATTCCGGAGGCACTGCAACGCCGGGGCATCCCCAACAGCATTCTGAAGGCATTGTTGTACTGGATACGCAAGGTGTCGTAAGATCGCCGCGTATACCTCACCCACAGGCCACTCGAGTAAAAAGATTGGCAAAATGCTTTAAAAAGCGTTATCTTCACTTGATTTGTACATCGAGTGAACCTGCGAGCAAGCATATTGCTTCTCACCGCCAACGACCTGCGTTCTCTTTCCATGTCTTCGTCATCTCTAAGGTCATCTGTCAGAATATGACCCAAGTATTTAAATTTGTCAACCAGCTTTAACGCAGAGCCATTTAGGTATATGGGAGGCACATCAGTTAGCCCGCCTATATTCAGAGAAGGCAAACATCGGTGTTTACCTGCTCTAAATACAATCAACTCACTTTTTTTTGAGTTGTATTTAAGCCCATGTGTCTCTGCGTATGCCTCACACATACCCAACAGTTTTCTTAGTGCGTTTATCGAGGGTCCCAATAGCACCATGTCGTCTGCATAACTAATATTGTTAACACAGATACCGTCAATATAGCATCCGACATGAGTGCGGCTGAGTTGCTCGATAAGCTGATTGACATACAAGTTAAATAGAAGTGGTGAGCTCAACCCCCCCTGTCTCACCCCGCATTCCAACCTGTATTCATCCGACAAGGTATCGGCCCATCTCACCTGATTTTTCTGGTTAGAGTACCAGTACTTGAGGATGGCAATAGTTTCCGCCGGCACTCCCGCAACACACAGTTTCGCCCACAGAAGGTCATAAACCACAAGATCAAATGCCCTTGAGAGGTCAAGGAAGCATGCGTATACCGGCGTCCTCCTCCCAGTATAGTACCTAACAGTATGCTTTAAACTCAAAATAGCACTCTCCGTGGATAAGCCAGGTCTAAAGCCAAACTGGGCATCTTGTAAGTCCACATGTTGTCCAAGTATGCCATTTAGCAGACTGTCAAGCACCTTAGCTGTTGAAGTCGCAAGTGAGATGGGTCGGTAATTAGATTTATCGGATGAATCACCCGTCTTGTTTTTTATAATTGGTACCACTATGGTACGCATCATCGACTCTGGTAAGTAAGAGTGACTCAGACATAGGTTAAAAAGCATCGCCAATACTCTTGGCAGATGCACACCGGCATATTTAAAGTGTTCGATGCTGAGACCATCGTGACCTGGTGACTTTCCCCTTTGCATGCTCTTTATCACTTGAGTAACACTATTTACTGAAAAAAGATTAATTTTTTTCGCCACAATGGTCTCATCATCACACTTATTGCATAACGTCGAAATCACGGGTGACGTTACCGTAAACTCTTGTCTAAACAAGTTAGCAATCATTTTATGATTCTGTACGCCGCCTACGCTCACAGGAAGACTAGTCTTACAATTTAATTTGTTGGTATTCTTCCAGAAATTACCAAAATCTTTAGCAGTGTGATTTGATGCAAGTATGTCCATTTTTATTTGTTCCTGTCTGTTTTGACACCATCTTAATTTGGATTTGAAAATCTTTCGCGTTTCAGACATTTCCCTGTAAATAATACCTGAACTGGGTTTCCCCGCTAGTACCCACATATGAAACTTAGTTCTTGCCTCCCTGTGAGCGGCAGCGACGTACTTATTCCAGCCAGTAACATATTTCTGTCTACAGTTACGTTTTTCAGCATAACTCTGAATAGCAGCCGTAGACAGAAAAATAAAAATAAAATATACAATCGTTCGTAACTACACAAACGCAAGTAAAATGCATGCAACCTTGACTTTCAAGCCGCTTCTTACACGACACGTGTATGTACGTTTACTAACTTTACTATGCAATCACCATTCAAAACAATAATTATATTTTAGCCTTCATTTTAACTCGGGTTTTTAATTCCATGGTTATTGGCTAGGGCGTCTGTGAGTTCACCAAGTTATAGTCTTAGTTGTACATTATGTATTATTTTTTCTTCTCTTCCTAAATATTTTGTTATTTTTTGTTTCGCTAAATATTTATTTATTTTAGTGCACCTACTATGTTCATCTCTGCATCTGCCGAAGGTCGGCTGGTAGAGAATGTCTATGGCATTAAGTTCGCCTATGTGCAATTGTGCATAAAGTGTTTTAATAAAAAATATACATTTGCGTGGTCCCCCACGAACTGGAAGACGCAGCACTGGCAGGCCTCCAACAAGGTGGACCGACGGCCTGGTGAAGGTCGCGGGCAACCGATGGACAAGGTCAGCTCAGGACTGACTGATGCGGAAAACTTTGGGGGAGGCCTATGTCCAGCAGTGGACGTCTTTTTGCTGAGATGGAAATATACATATGCGCGAAAAACATAACCCTCTCTAGGCAGTCAGGTAAAAAGACTATAACTTCGAAATGCATCAAAACGGTTGGACGGATTTCTAAAACCAAGATATCGTTGAATTGTTGTGCTTTTATTTAACTTGCAATGTATGTTATAGTTTTATTATTCTCAATGACATGACAGATTAAACTAAAATTTGATATTTTGTGTGATCCATAAATGGTTGTCCCGAATCTGGATGTACTTTGTGTCCGTTAATTGTATGCTTGTAAAGTCTCCTTCGACACAGGACTTGATCCCTAGAAACGAACAAACTGCAAAAATCAATGAAAGATTACTCATCAACATCATTATCAATCAGCCTATCGCAGTCCACTGCTGGACATAGGCCTCTCCCAACACGCGCCACAACATACGGTCCTCCGCCTTGAAAGATTACTCGCTTCAGCGTTATTATCATTCTCAAATAGCAGCAGTAATAGACTACTTATTATTAGTAGTCTTCTTCACTTCGCAATCCTTACGGATTGCGAAGTCTATTATATTATATATATTAGTAATAATATTATAAATTTGAAAGTTTGTAAGTATGGATGGATGGATGTTTGTTACTCTTTCACGTATTAACTACTGAACGGATCTGGATGAAATTTGGCACAGAGACAGATTATGGTCTGGAATTACACATAGGCTACACACACACTTTTACAGCGATAACCGACATCTACGCGGGCGGAGCCGCGGGCAACAGCTAGTAGTGTCATAAAAATGCTTAAAGATTTTAAGATCACTTTCAGAATATGCGACAAAAAATGTACAAATAAACGATCCGCATGAGATAACACTGATAATTATCTACGTCGCAAAAAATTGTTTGTCTAACTTCTGTCTGCGGTTTGTCTCACGTGGTATGTCAATAAAAAAATAGCCTGTCACTCGGATATAGTGTAGCTTTCTCCTAGAGAAAGAATATTCAGAATCGGCTTCAGAAGAATCCCAGAGATCAAGAGGTTACGACGACGTTATCTATCTTGAAATCACCGACTATCGGGACAATCCCACCCACATGGGACTTCTGTGAGCCATGATTATTAGCGGAGTAACCAACAGATACACCGAGCTTTGACACTCGTGCGTCCCGTGGACAACTAAACCTACTGTCTTGAACCCCGCAATGAATTTAATCAGAAGTAAATAGGAGGAGTTAGAGAGAAATCACCGACTACCATTTTCTTTTTTTATTACTGAGGTGGCAAACAAGCGTACCGCCCGCCTGGTGGTGAGCAGTTACACTATGATGAACATCCTAGGGATGTGATAGGATGGGAAAAAAACATCTTTAAAATACTATACCCTAAATAAGCACAGGTTTGTAGGTACATCTACTCTTCCCCAAGAATAATTGCTCGGTGACTTGCGAACCGACAATCGATCCCACATTACGCTTGAACGATAATCGCATAATAAATATTCGAATAATCGATACCATTCGATTCAATCGAAACTCATCCACTTGTAACTAATACGGGGGTATATTCGATCGTAAATTGTGTCTAGTTTTGGATCGTAAACCACTCGGGCCTTACTGTACCGATATATTTATTATGTAGGGTATTTTTTTTGGGTACAAAAGATGCAATGAATACTGTAGTTGATATTAATCTTTCATGGTTAAATTGGTTTGATTTCTTGAAGAAAGTAATGCATACGTTTCTGTTTGAGGTACCAGTCAAAAGTGTTAGTTGGGTTGGCACTATGAAGGATTCTGCACTTTCGAAATATTAATAACTAGCTGACCCAGCAAACTTCGTAACGCCATTTTTTTTCTTAAATATTTTTTTTTTACTATACAACACATTTTTTTATTTATATAGATAGATTTTCACAGTTACAGTTTTGGATTAGGTCTAGTTAGTAATAGTCTAGGAGTAATATATAGTTTGTAATCAGATGTGTTCAGATAGCCGTGTGAGTAGTCTGAAGATTACCGCACTAGAGAACAAGCTCTGTGTCGCGGGGGACTTTACAAACATACAATTAACGGACACAAATTACACCCCGACTCAGAACAACTTTTTGCGGGTCACACAAAGTTTTGTTCTGTATGGGAATCAAACCCACAACCTTGTGCAAAGCAGGCGCATACTGCGAGTGGACCATCAAGGCAGTCGAATTACGAATAACTACAATATTATGTGTAACGATAAGCTAGTTTTTATATGAAATAGGTTAACAGAAGATCCGGTAAGCGTTGGCGTCATAAAAACACGTGGAGCGTTGGTATTTAGTCCAGGATCACCATACACCTTGCTTTATGGGTTTCTTGGCACCGTCTTACGTCATACGAGACCTACATTTAACGTCTGGTCATTTGTATGTAAACAAAGTTTGAGCAGGCTGTCGCGTTTTATTTCAGAATAAAATTAAAGTGTGTTTTTATTTTGCCATGGCTGGTGATAATAGGCAATAATAAAGAAGAATTAAAAAAATATAATATATATTGGTTAGTTTCAAATATGACGTTTAAATTCTACATAATTGTTATGGTACTCGAGCTTAATATTTCAAGTTTTTTTTACCTCTGGTATGGCAAGCGTCCATAGGCTGCGGACGCTTGCCATACCAGAGGTATTACTTGCGTGTTGCCAACCCATTTTTTATACCAGGGTTTTAAGATGGAGTATCCCTGGGACAGGAATACGTTTCTAAAACGCATTCCTAAATCACCGCTGGTGACCTGTACTCACACACAGGCACACAACTAAACCGCTATGTGTAGTTATTTGGCTGTGGTCTTTTGTAAGGTGTAGTATGGTGCCTTGCCTCTCTTTCTAAAACATAAAAGTACATAACAGCTTTATATATACACCCTTACTTAAAGTAATACGACACTAAAAGTGCTTTGACTGAATGACGTCAAATTACCTAAAAATACATGTTATCTTTGTATCGCGAAAAGAATATAGGTCATGCACACCAAGGTGATGACGGGAACTGAAATGTAAACATTATAACATTTCATTACTTTCCACTAAAATATATATTTTGAAAGCTCCTTGACTAATACAAAAATATTTACTTGAGTAAAATGTTCCAGTGAACGGCTGAAATGAATCAGATGTTTTGCTTACAAGATTAGCTAAATCTATATCTTTAACGTAAATAAGGAAAGTAGGATTGTACATTTCTCTATCGTTTGTTTGTAAACTTATACCAATTAAATATAGCAATGTAGAATCTGCACCCTTCGGGTTTCGGCCTAGCGCACTACCAATTGTGTTGATACACTGACGTAAAGAAGCTCGGATAGCACAATTGGTAGAGTGCTGGGCCGGAACTCTAAATGCACAGATTTGAATACTGTCCGGACTCGACTTTGTCAGCATTTCTTTAAATATTTAAATATATTTGAGCTAATTGCATAGCAATAATGCTAAAAATATAAACCTTATAGTTACCACAGGCCTGCTCGCTAGTATGGTGTACTGTACTATTAAGTATTCTGTGGTATTAGTAGAAATCCGTCACCGGACTGTTCTGTTCATCCCAACGTGCTGTTCATAACAATTCTACAATAAACAGCTAGGCCATGCTCATTAATGAACAAGTTAGATAAACGATTTCCTATTCCAGATAATATATCTATATTATCGATGAATATCCCTGGAGCTGGTATACCTACGACAGCCAACGATGATTCATCGATATAAAACTTAGGCCTTAATCACGTCATGCAGGAAGAAGATATTTCCTGTGAAGCTTGTAATTGCTCTTATAATATACACCTTACATCCTGCATTGGACTTGGAATTGCGTTTTTAAACTTCACTCATATTAAAGATTTATATATATAGAAGTACAGTAATAGCAACTACAGTAACTATTCAAACAGGATCTTAGTAAAAAGCTCAATTTGCACCGATATAATTGAAAATATTTTAATTCTACTAAAAAGTAAGGTCTACTATATGAGGAAGAATGGCAAATGCTAGTTGCCATTCATCCTAACAAAGTTTTTTACTAAGGTCCTGTTTAAATGGTTACTGTAGTTGCTGAATTCAACACATTATAAATTAAATCGAAACATTATAAATGAGAAAGTAATTTTGTCTGTCTGTCTGTCTGTAACCTATTTATGACTAAGGCAAACTCATTTATTCAATTAGATTAAATTCATGATACTTATGAACGTCATAAATATAAACAAATGCCAGCATACTTTTTTTCCTACGACTAAATTGCTGAGGGTAGGGCCTCGAGAAGAATTGGCAAGAAACTCGGGCCACTCTTTATAATCGCCAGAGTATAACATTTACAAGTTGGTATAAGTTACAATATTTGCAGTAACAAAAAGTAGGTTTAAAAATACCCTCCTTACCTACGTCTATGTCGTATTATTTATATACTAAATCTGTTTACACTTAGATACATTAGTAGTTGCTACACTACCCCACAGTGTAGTTTCAAGAGCAGCAAACATTTTATCTCGTACGTGTTCCACCGGGCTAGTGCAGGATTACAAAGAGGAACTTCCTAAGATTCCACACATATTGAAGCAATATTCACCTGTGTGTAACTGTCATGTTATACGACACGAATATATAGCATTTTTAGCGAGAATAGTGTTTTACAGTGCTGACCTATGATATTTTAATAATAATAAATTTTTATTTCAGTTTTTTTTTTCATACAAAAATCCTTACTAATATTATAAATGTGAAAGTTTCTAAGAATGGATGGATGGATGTTTGTTACTCTTTCACGTAAAAACGACTGAATGGATCTGGATGAAATTTGGCACAGACATCCACGCGGGCGGAGCCGCGGGATACAGCTAGTAGAAACAATACAATAAAAGCATCAAATTAAGACATAATAATACAATATCTAAAGTAAAAACTATTTCTAGCCACCTTTTTTAGGACTCATACCAACCCTGTTCATGAACGCAGCGATTCGACTTCTTTGGATTTTAATTGCATCATTTTGTTAGCGTATATCTACCATAAAGTCTAATATTCATACGAGCGACCTGAAGAGGCCCTCGTACAACGTACAACTGGTAGCATTTTTTCGTTGTTTTAATCTCTACCAAACTTCACAGTATCATCTGCTGAGCCAATCTGTAGATTGCCATCAAAATCGGTCCAAACGTTTTGGAGTCTATAGGGAACAAATAGATAATTATTCATTTAAGTGTACTCGTTTGTTTTTATTTCTGTCATGTTAGATCGAAGTTACGTATAAATTTTAACCAATCAGTCTACTGGACATAGGCCTCTCCTAATTTGCGCCCCCGCAAAATTCTTTCTGAGATTACATCATCAGATCCTGATTTGGTGAAAATAGAACTGCTTCAGGAGTATCCTTTCGAGCAGAAGTTTGGTTATATTAATCTATAATTTGTCGGTAGAAGCAGTTACTTCGGTGTTGCTAGCGTCCAAAGTAGCTATTTATATTAGGCAGCCTGTATGCTTTTCATCTCACTAATAAAAAACCTCTATCCGCCTTTAACAAAAAGCAAATAAACCCAAGTAATAGAATTTAAAACATTAGCTTTGGTCATTAATATTTATACCATAGACAATAACTTTACTTACACTTGGTCATTTCCACGATATCCAATGTCACAGTCTACAGTATAATTGTGCACTTTCTTCTATTTCTACCGATAGGAAGTGAAAATTGTTAAGTAAAACTTTCACTACATCAGTGTTTTATGCTTATGAATTATCATTATTACCATATATTTGTTCCTTTTTTATACTACCTGGGTGGCAAACAAGTTGACGGCTCGCCTGATATTAAGCAGTTACCGTAGCCTATGAACGCTTGCAACACCAGAGGTATCACTTGCGTTTTGCCGACCCATTTTTTTACACCAGGGTTACGTTCATTTCTAAACGCATTCCTATGAGCTTTAGAGACTTGTTCTCACACACAGGAACACAGCATCGCTGTGTGTGTAGTTGGTCTTCTGTAAAGTGGAGGACACCATACTAGCGAGCAAGCACGACTGTGGAAGGACCCCAGTCGCTAGTATGGTGTTCTACCTTTCTGAAATTCCTACCCCTCCTTATTAGATAATTAATAACTAATTTTATTACGAAACTGTGTCCTATTTTACTACGAGCTCTATTGTCGAGTTAAAACCGACAAACATGAAAATTTGCAACAACGGTTCTTCAAATGGCGTAAGTATCACGTATCCCACATTCAAATTCAAAAAAATATTTATATTTAGAAATATATAGGCATTTCTCCAGTAACCATAGTATAGACCATACCCCTAGTTTAAGATTAGTTGGCCATGTTTGTTGCCCCAAAGAATTGCTGCTGTCATTAAAGCTAAAGGTAGACCAACTAAACATTGATGTTTTTCATAATTTTAGAGCAATACAATGATTTTTAAAATGATAAGGCTTTTATTTTTTACCTTAGCAGCCGACAATGAGATAAAGATTAGGGTGCTCATACTTATGAGCAAGGCTGTATATTGTTGTCGTTCAAACAAACAAACTTTTCAGCTTTATAATATTAGTACAGATAGGAATTTTAAACTACCATTTATCGTTGCACTATTTTAAGTATGGGTTATGATTATGAGTTATGAGTCCTCATTAAAAGCGCTTATTTCTGTTTCCTGTATCAATCAAGTACGGTAGGCAATTTATAATAATATTAGAATCAATTATGAACAAATTGGGGTGGAGGGTGTGTTGGTCATAACTGTTTTGTCACATCTGGCGGTGTTATAGGGTGTAGTCCAAGCGAGTTAAAACATTACTAATATTATAAATGTGAAAGTTTGGAGTACTGGATGCAGGCAGCTAAGGATCGGCCATTGTAGAGGCATATGAGGAAGGCCTACGTTCAATAGTGGACGCCTACAGACTAAGATGATGATGATGATAATTTCCCTCCAAAAATGACTTCGTAAAAGCTCGTATACAGTATACTTAAATATTAAAGCAATGTGGAAAAAGACGAGCCTGGAGCAGGATTAAAATCTGCGCCTCTCGGGTTCCGGCCCAGCGCACTACCAATTGTGCCATCTGAGCTCCTATTTCGGTTCCTTTGTCACATTGCTTTAATATTGTTTTTTTTTTTTTTTTTATACTACTTGGGTGGCAAACAAGCATACGGCCCGCCTGATGTTAAGCAGTATCCGTAGCCTATAGACGCTTGCATTACCAGAGGTATCACTTGCGTGTTGCCAACCCATTTTTTGGTTGTTGGTCTAGTGGTAAGTGACTCTCGAATGCTACAGGACAAATCTTTGTGTGATGAGTATAAATGTTTGTTCTGTTTCTGGGTGTTATTTATCTATAATATGTATGTATTTAGAAATATATAAGTACTAGCTGTTACCCGCGGCTCCGCAGGCGTGGATGTAGGTTATCGCTGCAAAAAGTAGCCTATGTGTTAATCCAGACCATAATATATCTGTGTGCCAAATTTCATCCAGATCCGTTCAGTAGTTTTTACGTGAAAGAGTAACAAACATCCATCCATCCATCCATCTATCCATCCATTCTTACAAACTTTCACATTTATAATATTAGTAAGGATGTTTATCAGTTGTCTGGTTGCCATAGTACAGGCTCTGCCTGGTTTGGGATCAGGTGGCGGTGTGTGAGTTGTCCCAAATAAAAAAATAAAAAATAAATATGCTGAAAATATTTAATCGTATACAGTAGTCACTTGTGACTTGTCCCAATGTCTAAAATTCTCTAGGGCTACAAAACTCCGTAGTACCTAAAGCATCGAAGCGAGAAAACTGTCACGGTTAACCAATACCGGTCGCGACCACCTACGCGATGGAGGGTTAACTCATAAATTTGTACTGTTTTGAATATTAAAAACAGGTTTGTTATAATGTTCATGTAGCGGTAAGCGGAATTACGTATAAAGGTTTTTATTATAAGGACTGTATACTTACCAGTGAAGTGAAAACTGAAGCTAATCATGGGGTGCTTAAGACCCATAAGTTTTGACCGTACGTGTGGGTGGAGTAGACTAGGGTGGAGACATCTTAGGTGGCAAATGATGGCAATCAAGTATACGGCTTGATGGTTAGCCGTTACCTTAAACTCAAAATTCATTAAGGTTACAAAGTAACACTTCAATCAATCAATCAATCAATCAGCCTATCGCAGTCCACTGCTGGACATAGGCCTCTCCCAACACGCGCCATAGCACACGGTCAATAGTAATACAGCCGGGAGAAAACAAAAAAACTTATGCGGACGAAGTCGCGGGTAAAAGATAGTAACACTTATGAAGGTTAATTATGAATAAGCCCGAAAAATCATGTCAGCTGAATTTTCCTACGGCTAATTCGCTAACGTGGAGCCATGAGAAGAACTAGCAAGAAACTCAGGCCACTCGTTTTAATCGCCAAATAGTAAAAAACAAGTATGGTAGCATGCAAGCTGATGCAGTCAAAACACGATAATTACTTCATTGATAAAAAAGGCTAATCGTACTTAGGTCGTGCGAGATTAAAAATATGTATTATATTGTATGATGTTCAGTCTGCTTCAATTGACAAATTATTGCTAAAATGGAATAAGGCAATATGTGAATAGTGACGATTTTACTCGTAATTAGAAAATTAAACGTTTTGCTTACTAAGCCTATGGACGCTTGCAACACCAGAGATATTACTAACGTGTAGCCAACTTAGAAATGAATTTATTCCCCTAAGAGTTCAAACAAACGAGTGACTAATGGCGATAGTTACCAGCGTACTAATATACAAAGTATGTCAATTACAATAAAGATCACTTAACTAATACCTCCATTTTGAAGTGTCAATTAAGTAGAGAAGTTATTAGCTGCATATAGGAAGTTTCACGAGTCGTTGTAGTTGGCAAAGTGAAGTTTGCTGAGTTCGAGGCGCACCATTCAAACTTGAACCGTTACTCCGCTACTCTAATATTTAGTTACGAAATAAGTAGTGAAATTGCAACTAAATTTTCATAGTAAAGTTTCTAATGATATAGGAAGATTGATCAAAAGTAGTTTGAGTTGTCTGAATTCCCAAGTGGGAATTAAAACAACTTAAATTACTTTACGCCATTCTTTGCTTTACGCTATTCATCTAAATGTTTTAAGTTTTTACAAGCTTTTATTTACTTGTTTTTACATTTGTTTCTGTGGGTCAAATCTTGTAAGTGAGAATTGAAGAACTCCCCAGTGTTTTTAAAAAGTGTGTAAAAGACAGTGTTTGTAAAAGACAACTCCCGCACTATAGAACAAGCTCTGTGACGCGGGGGACTTTACAAACATACAATTAACGGACACAAATTACACCCAGACTCAGATCAACACTTTGTGGGTCACACAAAGTTTTGTCCTGTGTGGGAATCGAACCCACAACCTCGTGCACAGCAGGCGCATACTGCGGCCACTGGACCACCAAGGCAGTCATTTTTTGTGAAACAAGTAAATCTTTTTATTGGTAACCAAATTTTCAGAACCATTTTTTTTTAAACCAAAGTTTTAATAAAAGATTTTCAGAATCGGATCAGTTGTTTCCAAAATTACTCCTTACATCCATACTTACAAACTTTACATAGATAGAAAACGCATTATTGTACACCAATTATCTCTCATCATTATCATCTCAGCCAAAAGACGTCCACTGCTAGACATAGGCCTCCCCCAAGGATTTCCACAACTCTCGATCCTGAGCCGACCTTGTCCATCGGTTGCCCGCAACCTTTATCTTTACCTTTTTATAATATTAATAGAATAGAAAACTCTTTCTTGTTCACCAATTACATTTTGACAAAAACATCATTTTTACTCAGTTGTCAATGGGCGGCCTTATCGCTAAAAGCGATTGGGACTCATTTATTACAGGCAACCTTTGGAAGGACAGAAATGAAAGTTAAATATAACAAAGAAAGGTGGGAAGGTTTTGTTGTTGAATATACAATTATACAAATTAACCAAAATAAAGAACAGTGCAGATTCATCAAATCAATATCAGATTATGATATCAAACTAGGAAATGTAGACATAACGTTGCACCCCACTACGAAAGCCAGAGGCAGTCTCGGAGGGGACAACCCTCCTGCCTCACTAAATTGAGTGAAGTTAATGTTAAAAAAATGTCCCCCGGCAAGATTGCATTACGGGGAAAAAAAGAATATTTGGGTTCCGTAGTTTTTTTTTTTTTTTTTTATACTACTTGGGTGGCAAACAAGCATACGGCCCGCCTGATGTTAAGCAGTATCCGTAGCCTATAGACGCTTGCATTACCAGAGGTATCACTTGCGTGTTGCCAACCCTTTTTTTTACACCAGGGCTTTAAGATGGAAGTAAACCTGGGATAGGAATACGTTTCTTTCAAAACGCATTCCTAAATGAGCGCTGGAGACCTGTACTCACACACAGGAACACAACTACACCGCTGTGTGTAGTCATTTGGCTGTGGTCTTCTGTAAGGTGGAGATCCTTCCCCAGTCGGGCTTGCTCGCTAGTATGGTGCCCTACCTCTCTTCAAGTCCAAGTAGTCCTTTTCTTATTGATTATTATATGTATAACAAAATAACCAAGGCTTTGTCGCTGGGGACAATATAGACATACAATTCTTGGACACAAAGTACACCTAGACTTGGTAAAAACTTTTCTGGATACAAAGTTTTGTCGCCTCGGCAGCTTGCTATACCAGAGGTATCAGTTGCGTGTTGCCGACCCATTTTTTTACACCAAGGAATGGAATATCCTCGGGATAGAAATATTGACTGCCTCGGTGGTCCAGTGGCCGCAGTATGCGCCTGCTGTGCACGAGGTTGTGGGTTCGATTCCCACACAGGACGAAACTTTGTGTGACCCACAAAGAATTGTTCTGAGTCTGGATGTAATTTGTGTCCGTTAATTGTATGTTTGTAAAGTCCCCCGCAACACAGAGCTTGTTTTCTAGTGCGGGAGTTGTCTTTTTAAAAAAAGAAAAGAAAAAGAAATGAAATACTAGTTTTTCAAAACGCATCGCTAAATGAGCGCGGTAAACCTGTCCTTATACACATGAACCGCCACAAATTTTAAACTAGCTGTGTAGTTGACACAGCTATGTGTAATTATTTGTGGTCTTCTGTAAGGTGGACGTCCTTCCCCAGTCAGGCTTGCTTGCTAGTATGGTGCCCTACCTCTCTTAAACTAAAGAGGATAAAGACGAGATTGATATTTTTATGTTTAAATTATGCTGAATTAGTCTACGGAACCCAAAGCTCTTACACTACTTACATCCCTCGTCTAACTACACACATATAAAGTATGCACGTGCAGAGACCCTCCCTAACTATTCCATAAGCAAAACGTAAAATCTAAGACTGCCGATGACGCGATTTTACTTTATGCAGTTTTATTAATAGGGTGGGGAATATACGAATATATTATTACTAGATGTTGCCCGCGGCTCCGCCTGCGTGGATGTCGGTTATCGCTGTAAAAAGTGATGAGATTAGAGTGTGATGATGGATGTACTCTTTCCGGTAAAAACTACTGAACGGATGTAGATGAAATTTGGCACAGAGATAGATTATGGTCTGGAATAACACATAGGCTACTTTTTACAGCGATAACCGACATCCACGCAGGCGGAGCCGTGGGCAACAGCTAGTAAAGATATTATAAAATTAATGATCCTCCGGACTTATAGAATCAAATTTATTTGGATTTTTCGCTCTTCGACATCATTACGAATAATTATTTTGTTTATATTATTTTGTTTTAAAATAATTGTCAAAACCCGTATTCTTTTGTCCGATGCGTAGTATAGTAAGTACGCCTTATATTCACTGATGTAATCCTTATTTACAGATTATGCAAATTGTAATGTTGCGTGCATAAAGCGATATTATCATTACGGATGGCGAATAATTAAGTTAATGATGTAACAATTCGAGTTTAGAGTATAGAATACGTACGTAAATAAACAAGTTTTTTATGTATTTTTTAATTTTAAATGAATATTATTAGCGACATGTCCCCCCTTTGCATGGGTGGACATTTATTTAGTTTTCGTAGGGAATCCAAAATTTTATTTCAATGAAATTGTGAAAGAATTTTTGAAAATCGGTGCATCAGGTTTTGAGTTAAATCGTAACAAACAGACCAAAAAAAACAAACAAAAACCGATTTTAAAAATTCTTTCACCTTTAAAAAGCTAGACTTAATTATCAGCGAGTAGCTAAGCTGTTCCCGCAGCTCCGCCCACGTGGATGTCGGTTATCGCGATATCAAGTAAAAATTATATTCTCTATTCCAGACTATAATCTATCTCTACGCTAAATTTCATTCAGATCCGTTCAGTAGTTTTTACGTGAAAGAGTAACATATATCACTCCTGACTGCCTTGGTGGTCCAGTGGGCGCAGTATACGCCTGCTGTGCACGAGGTTGGGGGTTCGATTTCCACACAGGGACAAAACTTTGTGTGACCCATAAAGAGTTGTTCTGAGTCTATGTGTAATTTGTGTCCGTTAATTGTATGTTTATAAAGTCCCCCGTAACACAGAGCTTGTTCTCTAGTGCGGGAGTTGTCCATCCAAACACACAAACTTTGACATTTATAATTTTAGTAGGATATATTTTCTGAACGTCTCTATCTCTAGTTAGGTTAGCTTCTAGTTTAATAGTAAATAAATGTAATTACACTAATCACAATAGCATAACAACGCTCGCCTTACCAGTGCTCTACGATTAACCAAGTTAATTACCCATATCACAAGCAGAATAGGGAAAACAAACTGTTATAAAAATAGTCGCCTAGACATATCATTAGGGTTGTCAACCGTACTTTATTATATAATAGTGGGATGGACTGTATATTATGTCATTGTTTTATACTGTTGGGTGGCAAACAAGCACCTGATGTTTAGCAGTAACCGCAGCCTATGTACGCTTGCAATACCAAAAGGTATCACTTGCGTGTTGACCCGTTTTCGAGGACCGATGACAATACACTAATTTGATGAATGAAAACTATAAATAATATTATTATTACTAAAAAGTAAAAAATAAATAATTTTACGCTTTTTATAGAAAACCGAACTAAAAAATATAAAATAATTTTTATTTTACAAGAGGGCTTTAAAATGGAATAACCCTGGTATAGCAAAACGTTTCTTTCAAAACGCATCCCTAAATGAGCGCTGGAGACCTGTACTCACACACGCAGGAACACAACTACACTGCTGTTTATAGTTATTTGGCTGTAGTCTTCTGTAAGGTGGAGGTCCCTTCTCGCTAGTATGGTGGCCCACCTCTATCACATTTATTGTTTTTTTTTTATATATACTAAATTACTACACATGTTATCTACATGTGTAGTAATTTAGTATGACAAACAAGCAACTCATTTAAAATTTTTAACATCAAGGTTTTTTGTGTCCTTGGGGGTTAGCACAAAATATCATAAGATATTTTAATCAGAGGTATGCCACCATACAAGCGAGCCAGCCCTACTAAGGATGTACCTTGACCTTACCTAAGACCTCATCCATTATTATGGATGTGGTTTTGTACATATATAAAAATAGATTTAGAATGTTCGATCTTAATTTTAAACAAATTACACCCAGACTCGGAACAAAAATTATAAATCACATAGTTTCCCATGTGGGAATCGAACCCACGACCTTCGGCTTAGCAGTCAGGGTCACTAACCATTAGACCAACAGGCCGGTCAAATATTGAATAGTTAAATATTTTTATTCTAAAGTTATTCTGTATTTTGACACTGTTGATGTGTCCGTCAATATTTCCCTTCAATAAATAAAATATATTATAACGCTGAAGAGTTTGTTTGTTTGGTTGGTTGAACGCGCTAATCTCAGAAAGTACTGGTTCGATTAGAAAAAAATCTTTTTTTGTTGAATAGTGCATTTATATGGAAGGCTATAGGCTATATAACATCACGCTATGATCAATAGGAGCGGAGCAGTAGTGAGATATGTTGCAAAATCGGGGAAAATATTCCCAATAACCACGCTGACGAAGTCGCGGGCGACCCCTAGTAAATAAAATAAATAAATAAAACAAATACATAAATATTTCAAGTCGTATGTTACTTTGACATTTAGAGAAGTTTACCGTGAGCTTACGTTACTAAACCTGAGTCCACAATAGAAATGTTTCCTCAATCGATCATACTAATCTAAAATAATTCCCATCATAATGCTCGTCTGACCCTCGTAATATCGCACCGTGTAGGTTGTAATGAAGGGGTGGTACGTGGCAGACAATCGAGAGCCCACGGTGATCGTGAGATCGACGATATTGCGGGGGTGTGCACTACGGTTAATATGACGTATCATTGATGTTGTCTGTGAAAACTATATCGAGTTTTATTGTGTTTTCGACTTTTATAGGTTTTTGTTAAGGATATTGTATAGTATGTTTGGTAAAATTTAGATCAAATAAAGTGATTTAAAACATACGAGTCTGTAATTTATAATCATATACTTGTGTGTGTGACGTGTGTGCGTGTAAAGGCACTCGACGACCCTACGTCGGGTGAAAAATAACATCTTAATTAAGTCCTGACAAATGATGTGACTTTTACCGTGAATTTTTGCTCTAGCCATAGCTCACAAAATCTAAAGTATCCATCTAATTATTTAAAGATTAAATTATAGTGGATACAGATGATTCACAATGTCGCGATATTATATACCTACTGTAGTACCTGAATAAGATCCATATAATAGGGAGCAAGTCTGTTGACACAATTCCAAACTCCGGGATACGGGCAATATTGATAAGAAAAATTTAAATACTATCGAATCTAAGATCTCTACATGTTACACATCCATCGTACGATGCACCTACGCCGCAAATTCGGAGCGTATCTCTAAAGCACGGTGTAGGCACTATGTGGTCGCCCATCCGCTAGATTACCGAGGCCTGGGTAGCTACCAGCGAACGCACGTGGCTATAAACGCTACGATTTCATATAAAAACTAAATATCATATAAAAAAACACTTATTACACATTTCATCGTAACAAAAACTGAACAATATTAATGACACGCTTTTCGTATCGTTGAACAAAATGTACAATATTACTCTATTTATGTCAGCGCTGTCGCTGACTAGGCTGCTCTGTGTGCCCGCATTTAGATTAATGATACCATATAAATATTGAAAAGTTAAAATCATTCGCAGAAATTGATTTATCATTTTCTGACATTATTGCCGGTTTAATTCTGACGTGCGCTTTTGAGGGAGGAGTGCCTTTAATGGGACTGTTAATTTTTTTATATCACAATTTAGGAGGCAAACATTCGTATCGTCTGTCTGATAGCAAGCATTTACAGTACCTAGCCTATAGATGATTGTGATACATAGGGCGAGTGTTATCACTAGCGCGTTGATGACCCGAAAGAATAAGCTTTTGAATGCTTGTTTGCCATGAATGAGCACTAGAAACTTAGCATAGAAGGTTCTGGCAAAACTGTTGGAAAGTAAGACAATAAAGGAGAAAAATTTTAAAAATAAAAGGAAATGACAAGTACTACTAAATATTTTACCTAAGAACAGGACCCGTACAATGTCGACCTAATTTTCTATCTTCATCTGAAATGTTTTAAGTATGTCATTGTTAAAACAAAATTACATAATAATTAAAAGCCCAGATACAATGAAATTAAAACACATCCTCATCCATTGCTTCCTAAAACAATTTAGTTGTTTCAGCTTCCCACAACTGAATGAAACAGGAAGCCGTATAACGCCAGATGTCAAGAAACATTAAACATGACATAACAATTCATCATAACAATATTTACAATCCATGGCCTTGAAAAACCTAAATACAAAAGCCACGACCGATAACCGTAACGGATTAACTGGAATACAAACCACAAACGACAATATTTCCCATCACTCATTGTGTCCATACGTCAAATTCGAACTTGACATCAAAGGGACGTGACAATAAGACCCCAATTAAAATGTATTTAAAAAACTAATCCTAATACTACACGCGAAAAAATAGACTCAAGTCACCCCTCAAACAGTAACGAATATTTGCATAAGATTTGCACAAACCGTGGTCTGAAAAGGGACCTCACATTGTAAAACTAACTTTATTAATCAAGCATAAGGTTGAAATTAACTTAATAGATTGTTGACTAGTTATTCTTAATATTATAGATTCAAGGAACAAACCTAAGCTAATTGAAACAGACAAATCCCTTTGTGTTACATCACTTGAAGGTTAATATTTGGTTACACGGTTATTGCCCTTGAGAACGTAAAAAATGCCTCGAACATTATTTGCTATGTGTGTAAGTACAGATTACTACGCATGCGTATCATTGCGAATTACTTACACGTAGGCATAACAATAGTGATAATAGTGGAAGGCAGATCACTGGCTCCATGGTTAGAACTAAGACAACATAAAAAATACATGTCGTGAATAAGCTTAATCGTAAAGTCGAGAGCCAAATGTGGTGTTATGTTTCATCAGGTATCATATATGTTAATGGTGTAAACCACACTGTACTTATACAATTATAAATATATACATAGTATAGGTTAATTATACCCAGGCACAACAAAGAATAGTGCTTTATGAGGACTCACAGCCTCCATGTTAACAGTCACAGTCACTAACCACTAGACCAACAAGCCAGTCAATAAATACACGGGCAGATACACTCTAATCTATGGAAGTAAGAGCCTCCCCACGCCAGTAAATTGGATTAGCAGTCCCGCAGTGTGTTGTAAAGGCAACTGAAGTTAATCCCATTAGAAACGAGGACGTCTTCTCTGATTCATGATAAAACAAACTCTTGAGATAGATTAAAAGTGACATTAACATCCAAACACATATTATTATCCCAAAAACCGTAACAACGGCTTTGTCATCCACAAAAAACAGATATCTTTATTCTGAAGACATCTAAATATTTAGAAAAAACTAAACCGCGTAACTAAAATAAGATCCCACAAAATCGTAAAAATAGTAAAAAAATAAAAATTCAATTCGCTTTGGGAAAAAAACATCCGACGGATAACTGCAAACGAAGGGAAGATCCCTTGATGTATTTTTTATGTAATTCAAGAAGGGTGCAAAATAAAGTTGCAATTTTAAGACGTTGCGATTGGACAGAAATGGGTAGGGGTGACACCCAAGAGAAAAGGGCGGAACATGTAAGGGTCTGTGTGAGAAGATTATTAATTTTTGAAGATGTAACCCTAGGGGATTCAATAATACTGTATCTGGGTTATCTAGATATTGAAAAGTACATTTAATAATGCAAAGAAGCCATATTGTTGTCAAACTAGTTATGTAAGAACAGTTTATATTCATTTTATTTAGATTTTATCATTGAAGAACCTTTATGCAACATAAAAAACTTTACTTTTTGTTAAACAAATATAAGACGTTGACGTAATCTTATACTTAGTCTATCTCGAAAAATATGACAAAAAGAGATATATTTTTTTACATTTAGATTTTTTAATTTTGTCACTATTTCTGCTAACAGGAAATGTTATGCCGTTTATATACCTCTCTCTTTCATAAGGAAATAAATACTAGTTAATAAGAGTTCTGTATGAAACCATTAATCCTTTTCTTTAGTTTTCGCTTATTTCTTAGCCTAGCCAAAGTCTCAATCTGTGTAGTAATAAACTTTGTCCTAAGTAATTTTAGTCGTCGTCTACCACAAATTGTTGAATTCAAAGAAATCAGATAGATTACCGTAACCTTAAAATAATTAAAGCTATACCTATACTTATATAGCATATGTGAGCATTTATTTATTTTAGACTCAATTTACATGATCATTATATTCATTGCAATAAAATTTCACGTAATTAACACAATAAAAGAATTCAGTGTACCGTTCAAGCAAGTTATAAAAGAAATCTTACATAATTTAAATAATCCTTCTTCAGCTAGTTCTGGGAAAACAAAAGATTACATAAATCAAAATATTTTTACCGTACAATGAGTTCACGGCATGCGCGCGCACAGATACAATAGATCTCTCAATATCAATGACATTAGACGGTACTATCAAAGGCGTTAAACAAATTTATGACCCGTAAAACCCATTAGAATTATTCGTACACCATAAATCATAGGAACGTACTATGGTGAACTATGGTAACAGTATAATTTCTCGGTACTAAGATTTGGTTACGGATCGTTTAGCAAATTGATACGTGCAGGGCAACTTTTTCTATCATAAAGAAATAATGCATCAAGGAAAATTTAAGTAGCTTAAGAAACCACTGGAAAGTAGAATAAAATCCCAAAATTACCAAGGATTAGCCAAGGTTTACTAAGCAGTTGAATAATAGAAGTAACAAAACCAAGAATAAGAAAACCGGTAACATAAAAAAAATAACCTTGTTGACCTGAAAGCACGGAACTCAATCATAACACGTCAATTTTGACGTTTGCAACAAAACGGTGCAGCGATGCAACGGACTGCAAACAATTAACAATAGACCGCCGACAAATAGTAGCAGGACAGGACAGATGGTGCGAAGATTTACTTCAAAATACGAATAATCGTGCGACTAAGCTTCCGTATTGCAAGACCGGTTTGGTTTTAAAAATAATTGCTATTTTAACTGTGAGAAAAATTGGGTTTTAGAATAACTATTTCGTATAAGATTAAGACAACCTTGTTTCATTTCGTTTACAATTTAGTACAAGATGCAGTTGATAAAATAAATGCGTACTTGGAAAAATAGGATGGTATTTTTCCCATGATCTGAATTGTAGGCACAAAATGCTGACTGTGGGACTTAAATTCTTAAAATTACTTAGCACTAGTATTGGTAATAAAGAAAAACATTAAAAGATCTTTATTCTTAAGCACTCCTCAGTCACTGTTATGTATGAACGTATATTTTTTCGTGAAACCCAAACTTCCTAAATTCGTCATGTTCCAATGCGAAAAGCAGAACAAGAGTGATATTAATCCTTTCTAAAGTAGTGACCTTTATATAACTTTTAAAAGTAATCTAATATTTAGCAATATGATTATCGATAATGCTATTAAGATTAAAATCTAACCCGTTCGATTTAAATAAGATAAGGTTAACAAAAGAACATTGCATAAGTAACAAAACGGTCTAAACGTTAAGTTGTGAAATGTTATTGTTGACCCGAGGGTAAGAAAGGTTGAACCCTTTCTTGTCAAAGTTGATTGTCATGACATTGTCAGAATTTGCAACGTGACAAGTCATGTCAGAATGCAGTTTGATGAGGTTCGAATGAATGCAGTGAAGGATCGTTCACACGCCGTTGATCAGGGTGGTGTAACTTACCATGAGCCGGTAGGTGTCTCTCCCTATGGTAAAGCAGGTTCAGACAAAGAAAGTAATACTGTTTTGATATGTGGAACGAAATAGCTAATAATTATAAAACACACTACTTCGCAAGCGAGTATTTTTAACCACTTTACTTTTTGGGACGCCCACGTTTATTATTAGATTTTTCCCCAGAAATTATGATAAGCCAAGATTGCCTATCGGATAAAATTTATATCTGAAGATAGCGATTATGTAAATCGCACCAGCAAAAAGGCGTCAGATTAAGAATTGCCACTTGGTTATTTTATCCTTATGAAATGAAAAGAAAATTGCCGAACTGCTATATCTTATCTTAATGTAGTTTTGGCAAGAAAAGCTGATGAAATACGCATTTTGTTACACATTTACTTAGGTACACATAACAACGTGGAATCGTGAACCAGAAAAAAACGCTTTTTGCCTGGTACCCGTTTATTGTATGAATATTATTTTTTTATATATGTGTTTACTTGCAAGTAAGATTTTCTACTAAATATTATTCTGGCCTGATTTGAAAGACTATTCGTTAATGTTTTTATATCACTATTTACAACATCACACATTTCTCTCATTATTATCTTTACTCGCGTAGGATGACGCAGCTGACATTTAACATTTTCTCAAGTCGATATTCGATAAAAAAATGCATTATCTTGCCAGTACAATACCAGAAATATTGTAAAATATTGGTAACATTATTTGAAATTTTGCAATAAACAAACAAGAAAGGAAATCTTTGCTCCCCATACTTTTATCACATCAAATGTCTATTCAAAAATCTGTCATCTCATCAGAGAGCCATCATCCCTTGTTTCCCAAAACACTGTTTGAACAAACGCCCTGATATTAAAGACTTGATCTACATTGATAGCTTTAGCAAATTTATCATTCACTTCAATGATATTATTACCGACTTTATTACAACGTCTTACAGTTGAATCTTCTTTGATTATTTCTTTATCAGGTGTGTTGTCTATTGGTGTTACTTGATCTAATAAATTGGTAAAATAAAGCTGGGGTTTGCCGTATTCAATGGTGCAATTGTGCTATCGAGTGAAGAAAAATAGGCCAAACTCGTAAATATTGTAATGTTATAGTTTGGAGTTACCCTCACTTGGGGGTATTTTATTTTGCATTGCAGTTACCTACATAAATAAAAGTAAAATATTATACTATGCAAAAGAAAATATTACGCACAGACTCATTTTTTTATGTCAATATAGGTGTGGTCTTGGGAACTTCTAAACCGGTATCTGATATGATTTGCAGGCAATGAAGTAATCACAATAATTATGATATTAGACGAATAATATTGAATATAAAATCGATGAAATCATTCGGTTCGGTATCGGTTGTATATGATAGCAAACCTACATAAATAACCTTTATTTAGTCATTATTTAACTGTGCTGGACGTAATCGGTTCCGGGTGGTACAGATTAATTTGACTGCGGAGTCGAATGATGCGTTGGCACCAGGTCAAACAGATCCTCAGAGCACTCTCCGTAAAACAGACGATAGAATCCGAATCCAAACTCAATGTTACGATTACTTACAAACAATACTACGCACACTTCACCTTGTCTTCACCCACCCATGCGCACTCCTATTGTTACAATATTCTACACAAAAAATAGACAACGGAACCTTCAAACCATAGAAAATGACCATGACCTCATTGTTACCGGAATCCCGTTTTTACAATAGATCAATGGTCACTTACTTTACTTTTAGATAACTAGTTTTTGCATTGTATTATGGCGGGCTTATCTTTCTTTTTTGCATTTTTGCGTTTCAAGGGCGGCGGCGCAGTGAACGTCTAAACATGGAAGAAGTACCTAATAGAGTACCTATGATAATTATACTACTAAGAAGGCAAACAAGCATACAGCCCGCTTGATGGTAAGCAGTTACCGTAGCCTATTGACGCTTGCAACTGGGCCTTGGGTATCACTCGCGCATTGCCAACTCTGGCATTTTTAACTTCAATTAATTATGTTTAAAAGATGAATAATTAACCCGACAATAATGCTGTTTAATGACGTCACACTCCCGTAACACCATAGCAACCTAAATGTTTGTTTTGTGGAAAAGGGAAATCAATATTCTAATTTCTATACTTTACAAGCTCATAACTTGATTTATTAATGAATAATTTTGTTTGTGTTGTTTTGTTTGTGTTTGTTGTCTACTTATTTTGCTATTTTCATTCATTTAAAAACATGAAATTGTGCAAACCTTTGTTTTTCCTTCCCAGCATAATTTTGCTCTGGCTCAACATTTTCCACATTGTTCTAAATAGATTTGAGTCATAGCAAAAATGGTAAAAAAAAAAGAATTGTGTTCATAATTTTTGTTTTTAAATAAATAAAAAAGTAAGCCGACTACCCTTTTGTGTCCAAATGTTCTAATCTAACGCAAATTCCTTCAGGCATGGTGCAATGATCTCTTTCGCGTCAGTTACTATCCAAAGAGCCTGCAGCGGTATAAAACAACAAATCCGATCCTCGCAATTTTGTGTCTGTCAAGAATAATACAGGCCGGATTGTGAAAGGTCGTTTGTAAAAAATAAATTGTATAGAGTATAGAAAAAAAGAGTTATTTTTCTATTTGTATTAGAAAAGCAAATAGAATTAGGATGTGTGATGAGCAAATAATGTACTTATTGTATACCGGCTGTTGCCCGCGGTTCCGTGTGGATGTCGGATATCGCGATAAAGAGTATGTGCTTCCCCCGAATGCCATCTATTTCCTTTACGATCCGTTCAGCCGTTTTGTTGTAACAGGGCAATAGATAGACATAGTTACTTAAGCATTTATATTTTTTTGCATTTTGATGTATGTTTTCTACCTGTCGAATTAAAACTCGTTTATTCATTTAGATTAAGTATTATTTTATGGCGTTCATAAGTGACACTTATAAACGTCATAAAATGCACGCATATTTTGTTTCCTAGGACCCGGCCGAGAGAAATTGGCAAGAAACTCGGGACATTCTTTTTAACCGACTTCAAAAAAGAAGAGGTTCTCAATTCGATTGGTATTTTTTATCGCAAGAGTAGAACATTAAATATATTATGTGCGGAATGAGCGGTTCCGACGACGCACAAACACTGGTTCGATCCCACACGAAATAAAAAATTGTGTAATCCATAAATGATTGTCCGGAGTTTGTAACCATTAATAAGTCCCCCGCGACACAGGGCTTGTTCCCTAGTGCGGCAGTTGTCTTTTTAACTAAATAAATAAATTCCCATCTTATTCTTCCGTCTTACGTTACCGGCACAAATTATTATTAATACAAAAGTACCGCTAAACCTGATCCCAAGTATCCCAACGTATAACGATAATGATCCCGCATTTAGAATGATATATTTTATTAGCGTATTGTATGTACAAACATGGTACATGAATAACTCCTTAAGATTGACTGACTGCTGGTACTTGTCGGGAGAACGACGTAACTGGCATTTTTTATTGCAATTTGTATCTAGTAAGTAATTTTGTTCTAATACGAAAGTTCATATCAATAATTTTGTTCTTATAAGAAATTATACTAATTAAAAACAAATATCTTATACCTAAGTAATTTTGTTCTAATGAGAAAGTTCATCAATATTTTTGTTCTTATCATAAATGATACCAATTATGTTCTTGTAAGATTTTTATCCATCTTCGGGTCGATTTACTTGAGAGTGTCGATTAGTGTGGTAGAGTATCGATTAGTACTAAGTACTTTTTGTGACACATAAGGATCTTAATGAAATATACTCCAGACCGATATAGGTCAGAGTGGCCCGATTTTAATAAATACATAAAAAAAGAGTGGCCAGAGTTTCTTGCCAATTCTTCTCGAGGCCCTACCCTAGTCTACGAATTGGCCGTAGGAAAAAAGTATGCTGGCATTTGTTTTTATGACTTTCGTGATAAATACATGATACTTATATCATGTATTTGAACTAAATGAATAAATGACTTTGACTATATAGTGCACCAGTGTGTACGCCAACACAGGTGGACTCTATTCCTTCACTCTTGTAGTCCAATGGAACGACAATCGAGAGAATAGACTTAGGAACATCGGCTTCGGCAAAAACAAATCAGTTACTTCGTTCGTCACCAGATGAACAGAACAAGTATCTCATAATCCATCTAGTTAACTCACCCAATTTGCGTGCGACAAGGGTCAGTTTGAATGCGTACGCGCATATTGTGCGCTTTCAAAACGAACGCGCAAAAAATATGTCTTGTATCGTGCACTGGTTTGAGACATTGTCGAATTGTGATTTATCTCGGGGCAGGACGGGTATTGAAGATCTTGTTTGGAACAAGATTATTAGCTTTACTTGCAAATTTATGAGGGTACTATCGACAAAGTTTGCGGTCGGTCACTTGTAATATTAACCAATTTTCAAGAGGTTGAGCACCATACATGTAAGCAAGCCCGACTGGGGAAGGACCTCCACTTTACAGAAGACCACAGGTCTCCAGCGCTCATTTAGGGATGCGTTTTGAAAAGAACGTTTTCTTATCCCACGGATAGTTACTCCATCTTAAAGCCCTGGGGCAAAACAATGGGTTGACAACACGCAAGTGATACCTCTGGTATTGCAACCGTCCATAGACTATGGTAACTGCTTCACATTAGATGAACCGTTTGTGATCGCCACTTAAGTAGTATAAAAAAAACTGAACTTTAAACTATGCAGGTAAGTAGAGATGGTGCCTACTTTGTCAATTACAACGAGGCGCTTATAGCCAGGTGGACTCACTGTTCGGCAGACGATCAGCGGGTTAAACAACCAAGGACGCGGTAACCCTATAGATGGGTGATCGTATAGTGGTATTTCATCTGAGCACCTCCGTCCTTCCGTACGCTAAAGGTTGGTCTCGATAGTTAACAGTCGTTCGATGGCGATAGAGGCCTAAATATGGGCGATCTAAATAATGAACCTGTCATCAGGTTGGCCACACTAACCAAACGATTAGAAAGTGGTAGATCTACACTGAAGGACTGAGGAATCGACTGTAAGGTTAGTACTTACCGCGGCGTAGTGGGTTTGATTCCCACGGAGGATAAAAAAATGTGTACCTAATCTACAAGTTCCGACTCTAGGTGTTCTTTGTGTCCATGAAAGAAAACATAAGACATAACTGGCCTCGGCACCGACTAAAATTTGTTTTTTTTTTGTGTTGGTTTATTTTTTTTTTAATTTTTAATAAAACTTTAATAACTATGTCATTCATATTGTTTACTTATGTACCTGCATTCATTTTTAACTACTGCAATATCAGTTATGTAATAAAATAAAAAAGTAATATTATGTCACAATTTTATGCAACCAGAACGTAAATTTCGTCAACTATCTCACCGTCCCGGTAGCCGTGATCGTCTAGTGGTTAGGACCCTACGTTGTGGCCGTAGTAACCCAGGTTCGAATCCTGGTCACGGCAGTGTACAACACTGTCATGGCGGGACATACTTTTTGTAATTTGTAAATATTTTTGTTTTTATTTTAAATTAAAAAAGTATTTTCAATATTTTTTTATATTATTACATTTTTTTGTTTCAAATAAGTTTTTTTGTAAAATAAAATAAAAATTGACCGCACATTTAATTACCTATATAATTAAAATAATTATTTCAATTTCAAAGTATTTTTCAATTTAAGTAATTAATAAATGTACGGTATAAAGTAAAGCTATAAATATTAAAATGCCTGATATTTTTTTATTTGAAGGCTTATTTATTAAAAACTATTATCAAAAAACAAATAGTAATGACAAACAGACATCTAGTGAGCGGCAGCTAAACTAGGTAGGCTACTACAATGACATGAAAGTTTTTCTAGCTTAAACTTTCACAAATATAATATAGATGGCGTTATGGTAAACTTGTGCAGCGTTGTAGCGCTCAAAAAGTTTCGTCCACTCGATAAAAGAGGTCGTTGTTACTCGAAACACTAAGAAGTATTCATAAACGGATACTAGATGGCGTTAGTAACATATTATATCGCGACTTGCTGAGGGAAAAGCTATGGAAAGTGTATGTTCACTTAGAAGCAACGTAAGTTACGAAAGTTTCAAACCACACCTGTCTGCACTAAAGACTATTGTAAGTAGAAGGAATTTAACGTACAAGTAGCTGATAGTCTAGCTAGAGTTATGTATACCGGTACTACTAACCAACCTTGATTACGCTCGTCTGTTAGGGGGTGAACAGAATTAGTCGCAGGAATTAGTGCTATAACAATTTTTTTTTTAGACATCTCCCGCACTGGAGATCACACTGTGTCGCGAAGGACTTTACAAACATACAATTAACGGACACAAATTACACCCAGACTCAGAACAACTCTTTGTGAGTCACACAAAGTTTTGTCCTGTGTGGGAATCGAACCCATAACCTCGTGCACAGCGCACACTGCGGCCACTGGACCACCAAGGCAGTCAAAGTTGTACCCCAGGTAGGTCACCAAATTATTTCCCTTCACGAAATATACAAGAACGGATATGAACCATACATACAAACTCATTTGTGAACTCATTAGCAACTGTTTAATTCACGTGGAACATATAAACAGTGTTTTGTTTCAGTTTGATAACAAAAGTAAGTCATTTGAGTATAATGAGGAAGAGTGAACTACCCTGTGGGTAGTTCTTCAGACACCCTGTGGGTGTCACACACTACAGCGGGTTTTACCGGTACGATTCTGTATCTCTTTCTCTCTTAGCTGATGTTCACAGTTGGACATAGCCCTTCTAAAGGCATTCGGTTCAGAGCTGCCTTTGTACGAGTATGTCGGCTGTTCGAAACCTATACCAAGTCTTGCTCACACTACCTACGTTCCAGTTCGAAGTTTCCATTCCAGAACTTTTTTGTCCCAGAATATATATTTATTTTATTCTACACATAAGGTATTTAGTTTTAGTAGGGGACACTTAATTTTTTTCGATAAAATATAGCTTATTTTTCTGGATAATAATAATAGCTTTGTATAGGTGAACGAATTATACCGAACGATCCAGTAGTATTTTTTTATTACAAACAAAAAGTACAAATCCTTTCTCTTTATAATATAAGGACCTATACAAATATAGGTATAATTATGAGAAAGTTTCTATTACACGTGTAAAAGAAACTACGTATCTCATAAATAACCAACTCTATCGAAGTTATATCAAATCAAATCAATCAAATTGTTATTTAAATTACATTGCTAACAAATATGTAGCATGAAGATAAGCAATATCACCAATATAATATGTTTATTATCGATTTATGCATGTGCATATACAAATAAAATACATAGTCGCAGAAGCCATTAAGTGCATTTTGTAGATAAGATGACACACTAACATCCTTTGCGATAAAATTATTAATAGGCACGTGTCGTGGCTGTCATGATATATTTGTTTACGCCGATGGCGCCATTGTACACAGCTTACATCAAGAATAAGTTATATTACTAAGAAAAAGATGCGTTGTTCTAACTATAAATACATAAGTTTAGAAATTAAACTTTTTTTATTTCACAACTAGCTGTTGTTGTTATGGGAGAAAAGATCTAAATTGTGTGTTGTGTTTTGTCTTATTTAATGTACCTATTTTTACTATATTTTTATAATAATATGATCCAACTGTCGATTGAAATAAATAAATTGAATTGAACTGCAGAGCAAAGGCGTCTTTTCCTTTTTAACCGACTTCAAAAAGAGGAGGTTATCAATTCGTGTGTATTTTTATTTTTATGTTTGTTACTGCAGAACCCCCCTTATTTATGGACCGATTTGAATTTGTCTGAGAGGACATACTTCCAGTTTGGTCCGATTTTCATCAAAAGAAAGTTCTGATGATGGGATCCATGAGGAATTGAGGGACCTCCTCAAAAATTATAGGCACACATATAGCAATTTCAATATTTTTAACAACACATCACACATTTGCATTCAGAAAGTATAATATGATGAAGTAAAACTGATGAAGAAGACCACAGATGGCCACCTGAACTTCTCAATAATAAGTATTTACGGATGGCGATTAAATAAGTTTCCATTATGGTTGCTAAGGTAGCTAGGCAACGGAACTTCATAATTAAACAATGTAATCTAGCCGTTTTTAAGGTTTTTGAAATTCTGCAACTTGCAAAGTCGGTTTTTTTTTGTTAAAATTATTTCAACTCAAAACGATTTAGACTACTCTTTCTCTCTCTTACGTTTTAAGGCCGTCCCAGAATCTGAGTCCGGTCTGCCGCGATGCCGTTGGACGTTATTAGGACCCTTATAGTGTTAGTTTCAGTTTTTTGATATACGGCACGTGCCCGGCTCGAGATTTACTACTTTTTGGGTAACGTTTCTATAAAAAAAACTATATTTTTTAGACATAAATATCAAACTATCGAAACAGGAATAATGAAATGACTGTTCCACGGTTCACCATCATATCAGCTCTGTTTGTAAACGTCAGCTACAGAGTGAGGATTGTCATGAGCGCCATGCACTTGGGGTGTAGTGTTAAACGCGGTCATTCCGACACTTATTGTTCCGAGTGTTGTGGGGTCAATTATTCACCACTAGCTGTTGCCAGCGGCTCCGCCCGCGTGGATGTCGGTTATCGCTGTAAATAGTAGCCTATGTGTTATTCCAGACCATAATCTATCTCTGTGCCAAATTTCATCCAGATCCGTTCAGTAGTTTTTACGCGACAGAGTAACAATCATCCATCTATCCATCCATCCATACTTACAAACTTTCGCGTTTATAATATTAGTACGATTATTCACAATTTATAATCTTCCAAATAATAAGTCTAATTCCATCTTTATCTTCCATGAAAACGTAGCAGCATTACAAACTCAAAATTCATTTAAGTTACAAAGTAACTTATACTAACTATACTTATGAAGGTCATAAATTATAAATAAGCAAGAAAGATTATGTCAGCAAAATTTTCCTACAGCTAGTCCGCTGACGTGGAGCCATGAGAAGAAGTAGCAAGAAACTCTGGCCTCTCTTTTTAATCGCCAGATAGTTACAATCTTTTGTAAAATATGTTAGTTGTTTCGATTAAAATTATTACTAGATATCGGTAGATTACTTATATCTATCGACTGGCAACATAGTGTGGACGCGTCGGTAAGTTGCGCGCGCTGTCAAGATATAAAACGGAGGGAACAGAGACGAAACGGGTCTTTTTGGGTTTGCGTTTGAATTGGTGTAAGCAGTAGTATTATAATATACATGCAATATACATAAATATGTAGTGCAGTAATATTTTAATAAATTATATTGTATTAATTATTACTGTCGGTGTTTTATTAAATATACAAGTATGGTAGCATGCAATCTGATGCAGTCAAAACACGATACTTACTCTATTGATAAAAACCCATCTCAAGAACAAACCTCTTGTACTTTATTATTCCTCTTCGTACATTACTTTGATTTACGTATCAAAACAAAAAGAAAACAATCTAGCCGAAGGCAAAGGTAAATAATGCATAAGTTATGCGTAATCTCGCGTATACAAGTTACATTTTTAATGCTATACGGTTAGGGTTACCAGGTTCGAAAATAAAAAGCTGGATACGTCTCAATGTTGAGCCAGACACGGGTCTTAGCCAGACATTTACATTCATAGCCAGTATTAATACATAGTCATTTAATTAGATCATTATACATATTTTCATTTTGGATAATGGTGACTTTAGTTTTTACACATTGATGAGATTTTTGTTACACTTTTAAAGGATATATAATTATGTATTATATCATCACCTCTCTTTTGATTCATTAAGTTGATATGTTTCGCTATGGCAAGCCTTATGCCATATTATACAAATTGATTTGTTTACCCACTTTATTAAATTTTGTGTCCCGAAACAGACTAGTGTTGGGGGTTTGTTGTTACAAACATAAAATTCACTCCGGCTGAATTTGGGAGTGTTATCTATGGGCCATAGAAATATTTGACCCGGATAGTGATTGAACCCACAACACGCCGTGCAGTGGCAAATGGCGAGGTGACCACTATAGCCCTATTTCTAACTAAGCCAATCCAGACACTAATATATATAAATACTAGCTGTTGACCGTGGCTCCCGCGTGGATGTCGGTTATGGCGATAAAAGGTAGCCTATTCGCTATTCCAGGCTATAATATAGTTTTTACGTGAATGAGTAACAAACTTCCATACATCCATCCTCACAAACTTTCACATTTATAATATAAGGTATGTAGCAGGATTTGGCAAGACTAAACCTTGAAAAGTCGAACACCTGGTCTCCCTATGTACGATATAAGATGGGGCAAGAATGGTTGTAGTAATTGGGGTAACTTAGGTATTATGTTCTGTTTCTTAATGGTAATTGTTAGTGTTTGTTTAGTGATGCGAGTATGAGATTTTAGTGGCTAGTAGTACTTACGAATGGGATATTGTATGGTCGAGTATTTCACAGCTTTATAGGATGATTTTACCTGTAACAAATAAAAATTATATGATAAGGATTATGCTCGAATGGATTTTCATGAAACGGGCCGTATGGAAGTTTGCCTCCTTAGTAGGATTCAAATAAAGGGCATGGCGCATCCATTCCCTGAAAAGCAAAACCTGGTAAATTCTGCACCTGTTTTAATATCTGGTCGTGTCGGATTGCCGTAAAACTATCGACTGTGATTGCGCACTCACGCACATGAGCACTATAATAAGTCTATTTAGTATATTTGTCTAGATGATATTTACCTACATAGGTACGTAAGAGCCGTAGAAATGATGAGTCCAGGATGAAAAATAAACGATACAAATAAATAAAATGGTGGTTTAATATAATGTGGCAATTGTCATGCATGTTGTATATACGCATGGCAATTGCCACCATATACTCGTGTAGTATAAAATTTACATATTAGTTTCGATGCTCGAATTTCGTGACCGCACACTGTATTTCGTTAAATATATTCAAGGTATAATATTGAGTGTTATTGGATTTTATTTATTAACAAACAATGTTTTAGTTGTTGAATCAATGGATATATATGACTAATGGCCCGCTCCGGCTTCGCCTGGGGTAAATTATCTTTTAAAGGGATTGTTTTTCCAAAAATCATTTCTTATCAGTTGCTTACAATATAAAATAAATCTATCTATGTATTTTGGTTTTATATTTATGACTAGCTGACCCAACAAACGCTGTTTTACCATATCAAGTGAAAATAGTAATATCGCTATTAAAAATTGATGGTAAAAGGCTGCAAATTTAGGGTTGTATGTATTTTATAATAACACATAAAAAAATACCAAAAAATAAAAAACATTACCACCCTTATCACTGGGGTATGAAAAATAGATAACTCAGACTTATACTGAATATACATATAAATTTTCATCAAAATCGGTCAAGCCGTTTCGGAGGCGTATGGTAACTAAAACTTTATATATTAGATGAATATAAAGAGAATTTTATATATAAGATGATGACAAATTCGTATTTGAAACGATGAATTGCCGATCCTATTCGTTATCAGGATATAATATCATCTAAGTTGATTTATCTTCACACTCTATTACTTTACGGGATGAGCCAGACCATCCGTAGGGTAGCCAAAAATAGATATTATACATAATAATCAATATCAATAATAATCTATAGATCCTATAAATACGAGTATTGTAATTGGGAAAGTTTGTGAGGATGTATGTCAAATCATTGTTTTACATCACGGCTTTCAGATGGAGTATCCCTGGTATAGGAATACGTTTCTTTCAAAACGCATCCCTAAATGAGCGCTGGAGACCTCACTCACACACAGGAACACAACTACACCGCTGTGTTTAGTTATTTGGCTGAAAGGCTGTGGTCTTCACTCTTCTGTAAGGTGGAGGTCCTTCCCCAGTCGGACTTGCTTTCTAGTATGGTCCCTTTTCTTAAATTAATCTTAGCGCTTTCCTGATAGAAGTAGACTGTGCTTGATGTAAATCACGATATAAAGATCAGAGTTAATTTGTTTACTCTAGTTGAATGTTTCATAACATCAAATAATTCCTAAATGATAAAAATCAAGTGCTCTATCTAAATGTTAAGTTCACTTACTGCAAAATAAAGAATAATCAGATCGTACGAATCAAATAAAATCATAGAAAACTTATAACAATTCAATCTTTGGCGGATCAAAGCACCTGGTTTGCTATTTCATATCAAGAAAGGATAAATTTATTCAATTTCGTTGGGTCTCGGGGCTTGCCCTTATGAGCTTTTGATAACTGTATGTTTTTCCTTTATACAATATGGTATGTTTTCGTTTGGATAGATATATTTGATACTAGCTGTTGCCCGCGGCTCCGCCCGCGTGGATGTCGGTTATCGCTGCAAAAAGTAGCCTATGTGTTATTCCAGACCATAATCTATCTCTGTGCCAAATTTTATCCAAATCCGTTCAGTTGTTTTTACGTGAAAGAGTAACAAACATCCATCCATCCATCCATTCATCCATCCATTCTCACAAACTTTCACATGTATAATATTAGTAAGGATACTAAGATTTACTCAGTTGCGCATAATATTGTTCGAAATTAAAATTAATTTGTTCGGCAGATTTAAATTATGATTTTGAATATTTTGTGGCTTCGACTACTTTCTATCAATTAATGAAGTACCTATATTTTGACCAGCTCCATATCGACATAATCATTACGTCGATTGACCAAATTTCAGCTTATTCGATCACCGAGAAGTGTTTTGTTGCTTGTAAAACAACAGTGCTTTATTATATTCTTCATGAAACTATTTATTTTAAAAACAGTTTGCGTCGGTACCACTTTCTAGGATCGAAAATGCCTCTTATCCTATATGAAGTCCGTCTGTGTTCTTATTTATATTAGCATAAGGTCTACGGTAACTGCTATACATTAAGCGGGCCGTATGTTTGTTTATCCCCTTATTAGTATAAAAAAATCGAGGTATATCAAAGTAATTGTATTTTATATCACCAAACATCGCTTGCAATATCAGCGGCATTAATTTGCTCACAATGAGAATTTAGAAAGAAAGAAACAAACATTTCATTGTTTTTCTTTCTTTCTAATTTCTCATTGTATATTTTCTTATTTATTTATTTATTTATTTAAGCTTCATATACACAAATTCGTATAAAGGCGGACTTAATGCCAGAGGCATTCTCTACCAGTCAACCTATAGGGTGATGCAGAGATAAAACAGAGAAGGTGCACGAATCTAAACTCGAAATTATCTCATATTCTTTATATATCTCAAATTATCTTATATTCTTTCTTATATGTTTTTCGTTTACTTGGAGAGATATTAGCCTACTATACCACGCTGGCCCGACGGGTTAGTATAAAGTTTAGAGTTTTACCTCTCTTGTAGCGGATATTGTCTGCCTGACTTACTCCTTTAGTTGACTCTTACGACACCCACCGGATGGTACGGGGTAGTGACATTTGTATTATTAATCCGTCACCACACGGATAGGCACATATTTACACATGTAGTAGGCACATACTTACACACATATTATTATTATAGATAAATTACACTCCATGCATGCTTTTATTTTTTGCATGCGTGTGACGTACGCCACACAAGATATTATTTTTGTTTTGATGTCCTATAGGCAAATGTGTTTTGTGCGTCATTTGTTTGTAAAAATAAATTGTTTTTCTTTCTTTCTTTCTTTCTTTCTTTCTTCTATTTCTTCTTAAAATACCCTACCTTAACCCTTCACCTTTCACTTCAGTCACCGTCTTTTCACAGCATAGTCAACCATACAGCGTTATCGAGTAGCACCATCTGACTATTGACATATATATACATTAACATCGCAAACCAAGTATTTTCCTCTCTAACACGTACCCTTACTCATGAAAATAAACTGCTGAATACCCACATTCAATATCAAATGCAGCCAATTATATCAGGCTGAACATGCCATGCAAATTGTACGAACGCGTAACCCCCCGTATTTCCCCCGGGGAAGATGTTTCTCGCTCGTTTAAGGGTTAAGCAAGAGGGTTAACTATGCATGAAGGGAAAGTGTGAAGTGCTTAACTGTTTCTTTTTCTGGAATGAATTTAAAAAATAAAATTCTGATACTTAGGCATTTGAATTCGTTAATAGATAGACAGATAGGTAACTTTTATTATATACGAAAGTACATATTGCTTCTTCTTACATAAGCTGGCGGAAGAATATTGTAACTCATACCAAATTGTAAATGTTATACTCTGGCAATTAAAAAGAGTGGCCCGAGTTTCTTGCCAATTCTTCTCGAGGCCCAACCCTAGTCAGCGAATTGGCCGTAGGAAAAAAAGTATGCTGGCATTTGTTATTATGACGTTCATAAGTATCATGTATTTGATTTAAATGAATAAATGAGTTTGACTTTGACTTTTGACTTTGACTTAAATAAATTATTGAATTTTATGGTGCCCTACCTCTCTAAAATATGCGGGACATGAATAAAAATTAAGAATAAATTAGTAGTGAAGGTCGCACTACAAATTTTTCCCTAAATTTTATAAATATCCCACATATTTTAGAGAGGAAGGGCACCATACAAACGACTATATATAGGTAGAGCTCATTTTCCAGTCGGGCTGGAAAACGAGCTCTACCTTACAGAAAATCGCAGCCAAATAACTATACTACACCGCGTAATGCAGCTGTGCTCCTATGCGTGGGTACAGTCTTTTAGCAAAATAAACTGTATAAAAACCAAGGGTCCATAGGCTACAGTAATTGCTTATTCTTCAGTAGCTCGTATCTATGTGTTGTATATAAAAATAATGGTACTACGTATGAGAGGCATACTCATCTGCCACGTGCGTCTACCAACAAAGATATACAGGTAAACGCAGTAGGAAGACCTACTGGATGGACTCCCTGAATAAAGAGTTTTCTATCTATTTATTTATCTATATAACTCACCGTAATCTCACTAAGGCCTGATCAAAATATCAGCGCTGCAGTATAAAATGCCGCAGCACAGAGCTGAGATTGGGACCCTTTCTGACATCACACAGGATAATTTTTTGTGTTGTTATTATGTGTCTATCTTTTGTCTACCATCTATTATCCTGAGTATGTTTGAATACATGCTTTTCTTTTTTCTTTCTCTCAGCTCTGATTACGAAATCAGAGCTACAGGGAAGTACTACTGGATAATGTTTCCATAATAACCGAACTTGATCTACCTGGTAGCTCAAGCTCGGTATAATGGTTACATAATAACCGATCTTGAGCTACCTGGTAGATCAAGCTCGGTTATTGTGGTAACATTTTAGAGCCTCCATTCAACAGTTGACATAATCAGGCAATAGTGATGTCATAAGGGCTACCATTACCAGATGCCAAGATTTTATAAGTCTTTTATTAAAATCCTAGCATCGAGTAATGGCCCCAAACCCCATATCTATCATCACTATTTATTATCAGTAAAGAACCAAGGTCTGCACATCACGCGACCAATAATCTGATGCGATGTACCGTGAAGGCTGCATTCACAACAATTGAGATCTGTGCCAACTTGTGTGTAATGGGAAATGTGACGTTTTTAAGCCGAAGGTCGAAGAACACCACGATTTTTGTAGTGAAAACTCCTTTAGGCGCGTTGATCACTTTTTGGGTGAACAAAAATCATGGCCCTCGCGCCATTGTTTGAACAACTTTTACGGTGTTTTTTTTTGCGCGGAACCTCAAGTCTTTTCCTCAAAAAAAGCCTATATTACTTTTTACAACAATAGCTATCTGACAGTGAAAGTCTTGTTAAAATCCGTCCAGCCATTGCGGAGATTAGCAGACACAAACAGACAGACAGACCAACAATTTAAATAATGCATTTTTGGTATAAGCATGGGGTCTCATCAGGAACAAATCAAAATTAGTACGAATAAATACCAATAGATGGAGTTACATATATCGATTTGTTATTTACGTTTATGTAAAATTCAAACCTGGAAGAAATATAGCCTGAAACATATACGTACATATTTTAAGAAATCCTACTAGCATAGGAAAATGAAATAGAGGGCTCATAAAACAAAATTATAATTATATATTTTCAAAATTCAATAATGTCGCCGTAGTCCTGGCGGCAGTATTTTGTACTACTAAGAAGTTGAAACTTGCGAGTGACTTGTGAGTAATGGCGCTGGCGCTGTATGCATTTTTAGATTTTTATAAATTAAAATTTTACTGTTGGGTCATACTAGGTATAAAAATATATAAAGTTAGGTTAAAAATAAATAATACTGGCATATATATTTTTTCTCTCAACAAAAAAACTTTAAAAATGTCTTACGTTATCAAAATTATGAACAAAAATTTAAGATTTATTATCATAAATATTTTAAAAACTAAACAAATACAAAAAGTGTATCCTATGTTGGGATTCAATATTTTAAAAACTAAACAAATAGAAAATACAAGAAGTGTATCCGATGTTGGGATTCGAACCCGGTTCGGCCGGATACGGGTACCTCCGTACGGTGTTAAGGTATCGACGATCCTTACTGTGAGAAAATTACCTATTTGTGAATTCGAACTGATACTTAATAATTACAGTTTTATTATATTTTTCCTAATAATTAAAAAAAATATTATCTGATATTAAAACCATCTACAAAAAACAAATTTCAAAAATTGGACATGAATCTGGGATTCGAACCCAGTACCATGGGACTGTTGGACGAATACCACAGAATGCTATACTTACTCCTGATTGGCCTGTTGGTCTAGTGGTTAGTGACTCTTAACTACTAAGTTGGGGGGTCATGGGTTCGATTACCATTCAGGACAAATCTTTGTGTGATGAGCTCTGTTTGTTGTGCTGTGCCAAGCCTGGTTTCAGATGGTATGTGAATTGTCAGAAAATATTATTATTACTCTAATTCGACTCATCTCGTAGGTACTGAATTGATAGATGCTAGGTAGGTATAATATACTTATTTGTTAATATGAACTGACAAAACAAAAAAAATGTTTATTATAGTTTCACGAATAATTAAAAAAAACATTTTATTTTATAGGTATACGTAATTAAAGCCATCAACAAAAAACTTAACACTATACCGTAAACTTCTGTTAAGATACGGGAAAAAATTGTTTAGCCCGAAGGGGCGAGGTTTAGGGCGAAACCGGGGCGGAGCGCTAGTTAAATACGGAAGCAAACAGTCAAAATAAGTGTATATTTCGTACGGAAAGCGCGTGACCTTGAGCGAGTAAACGTGGCCCGAGCCCGAGACAATAAGCGATACCTACCCTTTATGGTCGGTGTTCGGTGTAGATGCCTACTATTTTTTGGGAAGAATATAATTTCTTTAACATAAATAAATTCGGTTATAAAGTGTCGCCATCTGTTGATTTTATGTGTATGCACGTAATCTGTTGGATATAGACATCTAGTGTCGTATAAATAGTAAAAATTTAGCCGCACGGTTAGCCCGAGTTAGCAGGGAACCAATTCTTTGTATGGGATGGGGTATCTGTACTAGTATTATATTATCTGTGGTATAAGTAACATGTAAAAAGTCATATGCATTTAGTAGAAAGTTGTAATTTTAATATTAAAAATAGACACTTATTTTATTTATACTCGTATGTATATATCATTAAACATAAACCTAACTGTACTGTTATCTGATACCCACAAACAATGTGTTTTCATTACAGAAATTGCATCACATTACGAATCACCCATACAAAACATACAAAAACTCCATCAATCAATAAAGCCAAATGTACCAAATGCAATCATACATCACAGAGAATGATCATCAATATTATTCAACATATTCTACAAGGAATATTGGGAATAGAGAGCTAACGAAGCGGTGCATCTAAATATGGTTAACATAATTCCGGCGTATTGTGCGAGCGACGCCGGAGCGCAATCACATGGCGGGTGGAACAAATGGCCTCGTTCGGCCATGCAAGATTTGAAGGGTTGGTATATATATAGAGTTGTTAATACCACACTTATTTTACATTCAAGAATTTGTTTGATTTAGAGTTGTTAATACCACACTTATTTTACATTAAATAATTTGTTTAATTTATCTGATACATCGTCTACAGCTACAGTTTAAAATGAGCTCTGCAATAAGTTTTAGTTTATTATTGCAGCATAAGCTGAGCTGTGGCCTGTTAGTCACACAAAACTGCGCCAAATAAGCATTCGGCCTGCCTGATGTTAAGCAGTTACCGTAGCCTATTTACGCTTGCAATACCAGAGGTATCACTAGCGTGTTGCCAACCCCTTTTTTATAACAAGGCTTAAAAATAGAAAATCACTGGGATAGGAATACGTTTCTTTCAAAACGTATCCCTGAATAAGCGCTGGAGACCTGTACACACTGTACACACAGGAACACAACTACACCACTGTGTGTAGTTATTTGGCAATTGTCTTCTGTAAGGTGGAGGCCCTTCCCCAGTCGGGCTTGCTTCCCAAGTATAGCTACTTCTCTAAGTGTTTTATTTTCTTCAAATTCAAATAAATCATAACAAACAAACAAAAAACCAAATCTTTCTTCTTCATAATTTTAGTTTAGATAACCCGCTTGTTTTGTAATAGTTATAATATTATTTGGTGCCGTTACGAAAGTAGATACTCTCGCATCAGAAGTACGGGTAGTACAAAGGAACCAGCTCACTGTTAATAATTTGGTGCTAAGAAAGGGAAACAATTAATTATTGTTTAGCAGGAAACTCCTAATTGAGGACGTCTGCTCATCCGTTACATAACTAACGCTTAGATAAATTGTAATGTAGGTATAGAAAATCATAGGTCACTTTCTTGACTAAAATGGTCATCTCGCATGCGTGTACTTTGTATCCGTGAATTGTATTTTGTAAAGACCCTCAGGTTTGAAATAATTGGTACTGCCAGCCAAAATTAAACTCAAATACCGAAATTAGGCTCGTCAAAGGTGTAAGATGGTCGCATGCGTGAACTTTATGTCCCGTGAATTGTATTTTGTAAAGTCCCTCGCGACACAGGTTTTTTAGTGAGGGAGATTATAACAAACTAGTGCACGTCCCGCCTTCGCACATGCAGACATTTATTTAGTTTTCGTAGGGATCCCGGATTTATTTTTAATAAAATATAGCCTATGTTACCCGCTGATAACGAAGCTTTTAATGGTAAAAGAATATTTTAAATCGGTCGTTTAGTTTTTGAGTTAAATCGTAATAAACAGACAACAATAATTATAATAATGTCACAACAATTTTTAAATTTAAATAATGGTTATTATTGCAACATTAAGTGAAAGGGACTGGTATCTTTAACACAGGCTGCCCTGTAGCCTAGCTAAGATGCCAGTTGGGAATTAAATTGTATACATTCAATAAACCATAAACATGACGTATTTTTTTAGGGTATGTATAAGTGCTTGCAAGATATATGTATTGGTGCAAATAAAGATATTATTATTATTATAACTAACCAACAAAAAATAACAAATCTTTATCTATTATCTCTTACTATTAGTTTAGAGATAGAATTTCTCAACCATACAATACTTTGACTAAATAATAACTAGTAGTGCCCTTCTGAACTATTTGTTGAAGACAAACAAAGTATGCTCATCTTTGTTGCTTTGACCTAGGTTGTGCTCACTCATATTGCAGTCGCTCAACCATAATATTATTTAAGGGTGCTTTGACCAAAGCACGACTAGATATGCACTAGCGATCCATTTCTATACGACAAACAAAGTGAACTTACCATATTATTTTGAGTTAAGTTCTGGGGACGCACGAGGACGTCTATACACCGATCTTAATATGAATTTCGAACAATGACAACCTTAAAACTAGGTAATAAAGTTAATATTTCACGAATTTAAAATTAAAATCGAAAATAGATTGATATAAGAATGTTTTACAATTTAATAAACATATAAAAAGACTAAAAGACGCTTAGGTCTTTTGTTGTCTTCAAAATAGTCTCGAAACGAAAAGAAATAGTGTTTCAACAGCTCTATGTATTTCCAACAATATGAATCAGAAATGCGTGGAGCGAATCTCCTAAAATGGACTGGCTGGCAGGCTCGGTACGTATCAATCATTCAATAGCGCAATAGCATTATTTGTTTTTGGAACGTAGCCCGTTTCTGATTATGACTTTTGTAAAAGGAGGACAAAACATTTAAAACAATTTGACTGTCTTGGTGGTCCAGTGGCCGCAGTATGCGCTTGCTGTGCACGAGGTTGTGGGTTCGATTCCTACAAAAGCAGGCCTCCGTCACTCCATGTACCTACTTGCGCGCTATAATTACCTACGGCTCGTCGTACCGCCGGTGGACCAAATTCAATGCGGTTTTCGCAAGCGAAGCGCACGCACGTTGTTCAATTTTAATCGTTCTATTAGTTTTTTCTACACTAAAATGTAATAACCCAGAATTTAGAAAGGGTAAGAAATTTATATAAAAATAAAACACGTACCTTTTAAAGATTTTTTTATTTTACCAACATACTGACCTTTATAATTATGTTTTAGATGTATTGCACAGTCAACAATTTTAAACTACCACCTATAGTCAGAACATATTCACAATTCTCAATAAAATAGGCACAAATGTTATTTATGTTAATTTAATTTTATCAAAGAGGCAGCCCCGCGATTGCTGTGGGATCGCGCGGTGCGAAGCAATCACAACTGTACGCTTGAGCATTTAGGCAGATTTTAGCATGCAGCGGTTGCTGACGCGACAGAGTAGGCTATTATAGCAGTAGGTATTGGTAATTTTCTTCTGAGTGAAGTATTTGTTACGTAGTAACTCTTTAGTAATCTGTGACAAAAGACAAAACTTTGTGTGATCCATAAAGAGTTGTTTTGAATCTGGGTGTAATTGTGTAATTTGTGTCAGTTAATTGTATGTTGTCCCCAGCGACACAGAACTTATTCTCTAGTGCGGGAGTTGTCAAAAAAAAATGTGCACTCTATTTTAACCGAACATATTATACTCGTATATATCATCACGCTTGTCTCCTATTGGGGTAGGCAGAGACTATGTTACAACAATTGCATCGATACAGACATACTTCCTCTACATTCATCAACCTCTTCATGCATGAACGTCGGTTCACCGTTTAAAATGTGACTTTTAAACTTAAACTTAAATCAATTGATTTACGTGACTAGGCAGTGTTTGCACATCGAAGATAGGTGACCGCTTACTTATCTCGGCACCTCCCTGCCATCATAGGACCGTCAACACTTTTCACAGAGGGTCACTTTTAAATTAGGGTAGTATTATTGATTAAAGAAACTATGGCAGGTATAAGGCAAACTTATTTAAACATACTAACACGGATGTGCTCATCAGCTATCAGCGAGTTAAGCAACGGCTTATTCCCGTGCGCTCCAAATCTATTGTTCTCTAAAATTCATGTTTTCATACATTGATTACCAGGAGCTCCAAGGATGTTTGTATTAAAATAATAAACAAAGCCACATTTACCACTTTCATTCCCTAGAGCTCCAAAACATTGTCTAGGTACTTTGAGATTTTATTCCCAGCAGCTCCAAGAAAAAAGTCAATTCTTCAATATAAAAATCGTTCCCACGAGCTCCAAAGATTTTAAAGTAACGTAGGCAAAACAATCCCGAACGTAATAGTAAATCTATCAGTGTGTCCACTTAGCGTTGTCGCGTCACCCCTACCCCGCAGCTTTTCCTTGCAATCTAACTTTGCCTAATGATGTGCAAAATAAATAGTTGACCTTGCGCCCTTGCAATGCGTACGTCCATCTTTCACAAATAATAATTTAAAGTAAGTCGTGCACGATGTGTGATAATCAAAATAACGCAGTTGCCGGTCCCTCCACACCTAAACAATTTGATTTAGTTGTTGGAGATGGTAAGTACATTAAAATTAAATGTTTATAAGAGAGATACAACAATTATATGTCAGTATACAGATATAACTAAGAGCTGCTCTTACACACACATATAGCTATCTTAGTCCTACATCTACCAGAAACCTACTTTCACTTAATGCTAGCAAAACTAATTATCTCACTTTTTCTCTGACGTCTCCTGGTAAAATCCCCTTCTTATCCCACTCCCTTACAGCGCACTTCTGTAATCGCCTTCCAGAACTTAATTGCAACTGTCCTACCCTTTCCCGTACAAACTGCGTTAAGTATTTAGGAATTCAGATTGACAACACTCTCTCCTTCCACACGCATATTGATAACCTCGCCTCAAGAATACGCAAACTCATCTTTTTATTTAAAGCCCTCGCGCCCGTAGTTGACTCTGATATCCTTCGAACTATTTACCTTGCTCTTTGCCAATCTCTTGCTCAATACTGCATAGTTGCTTGGGGTGGTACAGATAAAACCTATCTTTTAAAACTAGAGCGTGCTCAGAGAGCAGTGCTTAAGGTTGGTTGGAGGCTACCATACCGATTTCCCACATCGGAATTGTACAAAATATGTAATGTCCTGTCTATTCGCAAACTATTTATCCTCAACATAATTATCACCACTCACTCACAAACTCCTTATGTCCCTTCTAAATTTGATTCTGTGCGTCGAAAACATAATGTATGTCCTGTTATTTCGGTTAGAACAAGACTAGCCCAACGCTGTTACTACTACCTTGGAAGCTATATTTACAATAAGGTAAACAAAATCTTAATCTTGTATCCCATGACAAAGGTGCAATGTAAAAGAGCAGTCACTGACTGGATGAAAGATTTAGATTATAATGAAACTGCAATGATCAATTAAACCCTCATATAAATAGTGGGTGCACACAAGCACACTATATTTATAATCAAACTTACTTCACTCATACACTTGGACATACACACACATTCACACAAATACACACACCCATATGCACACACACAACACTCCTAATATATGATCTATTTCGTATCTAACTGTGCTCTCATTCCTCGATTAGATAGATACATTTATATGTTTTTCTTTCTAAAATGTGCACTCCATGTCTCCATATATTTAGTTCTACCAAACGAGAGAGCCTGGAGATTTGTCACACAGGTTCCGTACCTAGTACAGACTCCAGCTCTCACTAAGGTTTCTCACCAAATTGTATACTATTATTATAAGACAACCCAAATGTATTTTACCTTTTTGAGAGAAATAAACTATATTATTATTATTACATCTGAGCAGATAGCCAGAAAAAGACCTTATAGATTGATTTGGCAGATTTAATTTGACGCTCACACTTGAGCATAGATTAAGAATAAGGATTTTAAGAGATATACTTCTGGGACTAAACATGTATTATTTTTACATCATGCCTTTTTTGGGTTATTTTGCCATTCAAATAATTTCAGAAGTTGACAATCTTGATAAGTTGCATTACGAATATACGACTTGGTAATTATAATAATATAATAATAAATCATTTATTTCGGATTAAAAAAAACCTACTCCATAGTCCCAGTGAGCTTGTATTGGACAATCGCTGCGGGAATCTATCATTTCCAGAATGCTGTTAGAGCTGTCACGCAATCTTTGAAACAGTGACGCCACCTTCTTACGCATAATTGCGTGGAAGCCATCCACACGCGTGTGAGCAAACATTTGTGACGCACTGCAATACCACGGCAGCCCCAACAGCATCCTGAAAGCGTTATTATATTGTACACGCAAGGCGTTGTTGCATGTACTGAACCCACAGGTTGCTCGCGTAAAAAGATTGGCAGTACGCTTTAAACAAAGTGATTTTTACTCCCTCCGTACATCTAGCAAACCTGCGGGCCAGCATGTTGCTCCTGAACCGCCAACGCCCCGCGCTCTCTCTCAATATCCAGGTCATCCTTTAGGTCCTCCGTAACCAAATGGCCTAGATACCTAAAGGATTTTACAACATTAAGTGCGGCCTCATTTAATTTTATCGTAGGAATCGCACTGGGTCTCTTTGTGCCAGCATTAAATATCAAAATCTCAGTCTTTTGTGAATTATATTTGAGCCCATGTAAGGAGGCGTACTGTTCACATATCCTTAATAGTTAATTCAAGGCGCTGACCGAGGGGGCCAGCAGAACCATGTCATCAGCGTAACTTATGTTGTTGACGCATACGCCGTCAATGTAGCATCCGACATGAGTTCTGCTGAGTGCCTCAATCAGTTCATTGATGTACAGGCTAAAAAGGCCCGTGTAAGTAAGCCCCCCTTGTCTCACCCCACATTTCAGCCTATACTCATCGGAATAGCTTAAGACTGATTGTGATAACCCCAAACTGTTTTTTTTTTAATTGATACTATTAAAATTACGTTAAACATAATGTTGGTAGTGATGACAAACAGGTATAGTTTGAATACTATAATTGACTTATTGACTATGAATTATGTATTAAATTATTTGAATTTAATACATCATTTAAAGCAAATAATATGTTCCTATTATTTATAAAAGAAAACATAATCTCTTTATTTACTGCTTTCTATATTAAACCAAGTTTACCGTTACCTAATAAAAAGGTAATATTATAGTATTAAATGTTTTAATTCTGCTAACCGTACACTTTGTTTTGGAGCTGTTGGGAACACAGTATTATGTGGGTCTTTTTTAATTAATGTAGTATATTTTGGAGCTCCTGGGAATTGATGTATGGAGATAAGAAGTTTTGAAGAAAAAACCTTTCATAAGTTTTTGGAGCCCTTGAGAACGATTTTATAAATGATAATAATATTTAATTTTAGTCTTGGAGCGCTTGGGAACAAAATCGTGGAGCGGGCGGGAATAAGCCTAAGCAACCAAGAGCGCGGTAATTTACAACACAATTGTTTATTGTACCTACTAGTAACAATAATGTGTCTCAGAACAATCCAATATTACGCATGTGTAAATATGCCAATACAACTCTATTTGTTCTCAAATGGACCTCTTTCATCAAAAATACTTTAATTAAGATTTGCAACAATGAATCTTAAAAATTTTCACTTAATATTGTCCACTTCAGAATATTATTGATTTATGTTGTATAATAGATAATTTTATTCTATTTTTGAAGTACCTACTCACTGTGACTTTGTAATCTGTGAATGTTGTGTACAGTCTTAATTAGGCTTCAGATTTGAATTTATATGCTGTAAACTAAATTTATGTACTTTTTCATCTGTAGTCTGTGTCTGTACCAAAAAAATAAAATAAAATAAATAAAAGTAACCCTATAGATGGGTGACCACCGCATAGTGGTATTTCATCTAAGCGTCTCCGTGCTTCAAAGGGCACGTTTTATCTTTCTTTAAAAAGACAACTCCCGCACTAGAGAACAAGCTCTGTGTCGCGGGGGACTTTACAAACATACAATTAACGAACACAAATTACATCCAGACTCAGAACAACTCTTTGTGGGTCACACAAAGTTTTGTCTCTGTGTGGGAATCGAACCCACAACCTCGTGCACAGCAGGCGCATACTGCGGCCACTGGACCACCAAGGCAGTTAAATTGGTTCTGACTGTTAAAAGCCGTTAGATTATGACAGAGGCCTAAATATGGGCCATTGAAATAACTCTGTCACCAGACACCACTGACCAAATGATAAGAAGAAGATGATACTAACACCTATTGTAGTGTTGTTGATGCAGAGGTATTAGTAGGCTTAGGGGCTATTGTAACTTGGTAGTATCACGGCTTTAATTACCATATTAGTTAGGGATTACGGGGATTTTAAGAGAAAAGTGTTAGTAGGTACACGATCTACGAAAAAAATATTTTTACATCTGTTGCATGAGTATCTTTGATGGGAATCCGCTTTTGCTATGTGGAAACAGGTTACTCTGATCTGCCTCGGAGGGCAAAGGTCACAATTGATAAAGATTATCGGTGCCCATAATATGAAGATAGGTAAAACATAGGCACCAATGTAGACGTGAATCGGCAATCGCAATTAAGTACCGTCAATCCCAAAACCTAATATCATCATGTGTGATATTATGAATATGCTTGTTAAAGTGATTCCCGGTTGTAAAAAGTAGTAGAAAATCCTATGCCACCAGGTTAGCCAGTAACCACTGGATACGAGACGAGATGAGTATACTACAAACCACACAAAACGAAAGGAATTTGCCATAAAGTAGGTTGTTTTACGATATTACATATCCATTTTCCAATATTAATTCAAAATCTCAGCACATTCCAACTTCAAAACCAGATTCAAACAAAACCGAACAACAACAACAAAATAAAATAAAACACCGAAAGAAAAATAACAAAATAAAAATAAAACACCGAAAGAAAAATAACAAAATTTTTCAGGTGTGTTATCTTGGAAAGCAAATCTGAAAAGCGATAGTCGTCCAACAAATAACAATTACTTACTCGAGTTGAAAAAGGGAGCCTGCCTGTGTCAATGTCACGACTTCGGGAATATGCTGTAGGATATGCTGAGGAACGAACGATATTAAGTAACTATTTGAAGGTATGGATTCTCGTTGAGAGTTGAGTGTACGTTTTGTTTTGCATATAAGCATTGGTGAAGGTAAAAAGGTGACCAGCATGCACTAAAGTAACTTCTTTCACCTTGTTATACAATAAATACCAGCAACGATGCTCTAAGTCCAAGCTATCCTGCACTGACGTGTATACTTAATGGTTTGGCATTGACGACGCATGGAATACATAGACAAAAACAACGGCAGCAGTTTTTTTAAATAAGCCTACTTTTTACAAAGTGTATGAAGGAGGAAGACACTTTCTGTGGTCTTCCGCAAACTTGCAATTTACTACCTACTATGAAACCAGTAGTCGTATAAAAACAATCTAAAGAGCAATTCAGAGATTATCTCAAAAAACGGAAAAGAGCAGGATAAATAGATATCGTGACTAATATCGTTTGTCCTTATCACCCCAAACGATAAGATACCTTCGATGTTCCCTACTTTACGATAGTATAATAGCGTGTCTTAAATTAAATGTAAATACGTTTAAAAAATTGAGTCCGCTGTTTTGTTTACTTGCAAATATTGTTGTCCGATCTTAATTAAAGATAACTTTGTAAACGGAGTCAGTTTGTTGGGGTGGAAACTTTTTGCAGCGGTTGGAGTTATGTTGTTGGAAGATTAGTACTTCTGTTTTTTATAATTTCGTTTGTTTCATTATTATAGCCTCTGGCGCTGGTGGAAAATGAAGGGTCTTGTAATTTTTTGCAATACAACACGACAGGAGAGAGATCAGGCGTATGATCAACGGCTATACGTGCTTTCAGAACTAAAGGTAAACACCGCTAACTTCCAAACTCCGGGCATCTATTGTAAATCTCTGGTCAGAAAAACTCAATATAAATTTTTACCTCGACCCAGGAATCAAATTCGGGATCAGCAGTCACACTCATAGACCACTAGACCAACGAGGCAGACCAACATACAAACGCCGGATTGTTCCAGAAGACGCGGAGAACTTCGCTCTCCCGTCGCAACTATTTAAATTTTAAATACATATAGAAGCGGGTATATAGACCTACTAGCTTTTACCCGCGACTTCGTCCGCATAAGTTTTTTTGTTTTCTCCCGGCTGTAAGTCCCCCTGCAACAATGTCCCACAATCGTGTTCCAGTCCTCAACTTCACATCAAAATTTGTTCAAAAGCAACCTAAGCTACATAATGGATAGCTCCGAATGTTTCCTTAGTAAATATAAAAAGTAAATGTAAATCGGTTTAAAATACTACTAACTACCTACCTGCCAACCCCCGATGTTAGACAGTGTGACATCCGCAACATCGTCTGGGTAGGAAGTACTAACTTAATGTAAGTAGTATAATAATGTAGGAAGCTAAAAATAAGAGGCCTTATTACTGTAGTACATTTTTGTAAACTATGTTCTTTGTTTTTCCCTCTCTGGCCAACACATGGAGATTCTGTGGACTTGAAACACGTGAGCAAGCCACGTATAATTGTCCGTGAGAAAAACAACTCTTTTTTAAATTAATGCCGGCTACTTTTAATGTTTGCCCCTGAGCTTTATTTATCGTCATAGCGAATGCGATTTTCAGCGGAAACTGTAATCTCTTAAACTAAAATGGCAAATCTGTCGGAATTATGGGTATACGGAGGATTAAAACAATCTCTCCTTTTGCCATTCCAGTCATAATGATTGCTTTTACAATATTGCGACCGAGGTGTGTTACTTGCAACCGTGTGCCATAACACAGCCTTGGTGCATCTAAATTCCGCATCAAAAGGACAGGAACGCCTACTTTCAGCCTCAGTTTGTGTGAAGGTACTCCCGACAGTTCTAATGAATTAAGAAATTCTACAGGGTATGATGTTACTTGTTCAGTATCCATTACAGTGTCTACAGAGAGAAACTCAACAATATCACCTTCCACGTGTGACATAATTTGCTCGTTTATCTGTCCCACCATTTCATTTGTCGGCGCTAAAATTGCTCTTTCACATAACCATTCTCTATTCTTCATATTAGTTAGCAGTTCGCTATAGACGAAGTTATTTAGATCATCTGGATTATGCACATTGCAGAATTCACGATCCAATGTAATCATGCCATTACCATCCTTTGCCATACGATCTTCTCCAATTTTAAGAAGAGCAGCAGCATATTGTCCAGATTGTACATCATTGTGTAGTTGCACTCTCATATTTGTAGACTGACTAAACGTTTTTACGTGCACCCATAACGTTGACGCTTTTAAACACGCATTTATTTCATCTGCAGGGGTGCCTTTAGTGATAACCGGCAAAGTCTGTCTAAAATCGCCCGCTAAAAGTACCACCATCCCCCCCATGATATTTGGATTACTCTTGATGTCTTCCAAAGTCCGATCTAGAGCTTCAATTGCTCTTTTATGGGACATAATACACTCATCCCAAACTAATAATTTACATTGCTGCAACATACGTCTACGCTCGCTGTTTTTACTTATATTACAGACTGACATTTCTTCATGGGCTAAGTTTAATGGCAGTTTAAGCACCGAATGTGCCGTCCGACCACCATTGAGCAGAGTGGCGGCTATTCCGGAAGAGGCAACTGCTACAGCAATTCCTTTATCTTTTCGGATTTGCGCTAAAAGCAAGTTTAAAAGAAAGGTTTTTCCCGTGCCTCCGGGAGCATCCAACAATTTCTGTGGTGTAGGTAATTAGATTTTATCTGTATGTAATGTAACAGTCAGTTGAATAAAAAATCGTATACAAATCAGATCAATAGTTTTGGCGTAATGTGATTCTAGACAGAGTTTGAATGTTGTAGATAGGTAGTTGTGTATAGGTTCCTGTGGGAATGAGATATTTTCCCGAAGTAAAAAGTAGTCTGAATTTTGGTACCTTCCTACCCTATAAGTTAAGTAGTGTGATGGAATGTCGCTAAGTTCCGATCCAAGTAAAACTGTTAAATAAAGACAGTTGCATCAAAATTTTATCACAAATTCCCTAAATTATGGCGCCTACCGACCCTCTAAGTTAGAAAAGCGATCAAATACTAACTTGAAGTCTTAGTAACACTCAGTTAAAAAAAAACATTATTATATTATATAAAACGGTATTTCATCTGAGCGTCTCCGTGCTTCGGAGGGCACGTTAAAAGTCGGTCCCAAATGTTAACAGTCGTTAGATCACGACAGAGGTCTAAATATGGGATATCAAAATAACTCTGCCATCAGGTTGGCCACTAACCAAACTATAAAAAAACAGGCCTACAAAGTCGAAGAATTTTCAGACAACATATGAAAATTTGTTTTTGCTTCTTTTAACTTTGTAGCTAAGTTATTAAAATTCTCGCTGTGGCCTATAAAACTCTTGTAGAATGATAGAGCGGCAGGGGTATTCCGTAATAGCAAAAACCGAGCCACCGCAAAAACCGAGCATAATCTGGCTGTCAGATTGAAAATCGGTATTCCGTAAGAGCAAAAACCGAGCCTTTTTGACGTTTAGTCAGTAGATTGTGCCTTCACCGAGCAATCACAAATGTCAGTTTGCGATCACAGCTGTCAGTTTGCCATCGCTGTTTCTTAGAGAATCAGCCGGCGGGTCCCGCTACATATGGACCCAATACTGCCTTCTTGACACTTTCTTCTTTATAATTATTTATCGCGCAGACAATTTTATATTGTAGTAAAAATTCTTCCTCGTCCTGGTAGACTCTTTGGGACATAAACAGAGAAATTTCTTTATGTTTCAGAGAAATAAGGCACCATACGAACGAGTAGCCCGCCTGGCAAAAGATATTTTTTGTTGTGGTCTTCTTTACGGTCCTTCCCCAGTCGGGCTTGCTCGCTTATATAATACACAGTACACAGCCAAATAACTACATCACTGTACAGTACGGGGTTATCCACAATCACAAAACTGATCATGATACAATTTTACAAAATATCAAAAGTGTCTACAGACTACTAAAACTGCTTACCACCAGGTGCTATGCTTTTTCTTTTAAAACGTACGAAGTTACGGGCTCAATATAGTTGTTTATATTTTCTTTCAATCTCAGGCTCGTATGAAGTATGTAGTTACCTTGATACGCACAAACAGAACCTTGTATGTTTTGCTTCAACTATTGTTTATGTAACTGGCTGTAGGAAAAACAACGAAGAGATGACGGGAAAAGCTTTCGAAATACCTGGAAATGCTGATGAAAAACCTGATAAGAACAATATCTAAAGGTAGATAAATTTATGTTCATACTGAGCGGCGCGGTGGAGCTACCTGTAGTGTGTTTAGAGTGAGTTAGCTAATGAAGACTATTGTCTCCATTTCTTGGTAAGAATTTCTGCGAGTTTAAGAGAGATAGGACACCATACTAATGAGCAAGCCCGACTGGGGAGTACCACATACACCATACGGAAGACCACAGACAAATAAATACACACAGCGGTGTAGTTGTTCTTCTGTGTGTGAGAACAGGTCTCCAGCGCTCATTTAGGGATGCGTTTTGAAAGAAACATATTTATTTTCCAGGGAGACTACATCTTAATACCTTGGTGCAAGAAATGGGTCGGCAATACGTAAGTGCTACCTCTGGTATTGCAAACGTAAAGGCTAAAGTAACTGCTTAACATCAGGTGGTATGCTTGTTCACCATGCAAGTAGTATAAAAAAAAGAATTAGTGCGATATTTTATGTTGGCAGAATCTTTATCTTTATGCCTTTACCCGTATCTTTAACCTTTGAACTTTAATTCAGAAAAGTAATTCTGCTACTTCAGCCTAATAACAAATCCTTATCGATAACACCTTTTACTAGTCAATCTGAACCTCTAACACGTAAGTTTAATCCCGTCCAAATACCACGTAAGTTATTCAGAGTCGACGATAGGCTCATTACCTGTCCAATCAGAAGCTTCGGAGGCCCCTGGCAATTTGCCGATTGATAGAATTGCTGCTTCTCATTACGCTGCGCTACTAAATTTGCAACGACATCTAACGTCGAATAGCTGTATTTGTGATTAGGATTTGGTTAATAGATGGCAGTATCTATATTATTCTTGTTTGCCCACTCTCAAGATTAATAAATATCTTCCATATATAAAAATCTCGTGTCATGATGTTCGTTTCCGATAATCTCCGAACGAAATTTTGTTAATTAATCTTGCTCGATCCCGGGTCGCGGTACCAATGTGAATTTCACTTTGTGGAGTTTATTACTAATCAAATGATTCACTATCTGCTAACTATGAAGAAATTCTAAAGACATGTCTGATTCACCAACCCGTAATTAGGCCAGTGTGTGAGAATTAAGGCCTAAACCATCTCTCTTTCTTGATAGAGGAGAGGAAACCCAAGCCCAACAGTAGGATATATATGGGTTGATATTATTATTATTATCTTGCTACTGCTTGTAATTTTAGAAAAAGGATAATTTTATCTTGATTTTACAAATACCACGTAGGCGATGCCGCAAGCACAAGCTATTATACTAGTACATAATATTCTCAAGATTATATTGCGTGCAATAACATTTTTAAAAAAGTTCCTTTTTATTTCTATAGGCAGTAACTAGGGTCAACAAACTTCAAACATGGCGTGTCGTTTCTTCGCAAAAAAAATTGGCAATTATAATAAAAACTTGTAGAAGATGTTTCACAAGTCCCTTGCTACTTTTGCCAGAGTGTCATGGCAACCCTTCATTGGCAGTTTATTTTTACGATCTGCGGGGGAATATGGCAGCTGATACCTACTCTGTGAAGATCGAGACGTAATTAGGGATTGTTTTGTCAAGATCATTGTATTTTTATTAGGTTCTTTGTAAAATTTATTGTAATTACCTAATGTTTTTTGAGGTAGAATATGTTATGGCTTCTACATGGCAATCTTGTTAAATTGTTAGGATTATGTAGAGGCCTAAACAAAACCCTATACCAACCCGTCTGGCCAGCGTGGTATAGTAGGCTAATATCCCTCCAAATGTATGGAGGAGACCCGTGCCCAGTAGTGGGACGTTTATGGGTTGAGATGATTGATTGATTGATGTAGAGGCTTCCATAATGCTACGTAATTTTAAGTATTAATTTATGATATATTAATTTGTAGGTACAGCGTCTATCAACATTAGTACAGTCCCGTATCCTCAAGTTCTTCGGCCGTGTCTCAAGGAGAAGCAACAACTCTATAGAGCGTCTTGTTGTGCAGGGTCAAGTAAACGGGAGAACACCACGCAGAAGAGCACCAATGCGGTGGACAGATCTCATTAGGTCGTCGATAGGGATTCCTGTTCATGAGTGCACCAGACTGTCCACCCACAGAAATAATTGGCGAGGCATCGTCAGGCGAGCTACATCAGCCTCTTCCACATTAAACAATCATCGTGACCACGACCACTCTGCCAAGAGCGAAACGAATTAGAAGAAGGTATAACTCTCAGGAAACCCGTGCCCAGCAGCGGGACATATGGGTTGCTATTATTATTATTAATTTGTATAACGTGTCAAAAATAACGTAACGAAGGTAGATACGTAACGTATTGTACGTCTTTAATCCTAGGATAATCAATCTAACTTGACTAGACCTCAATTATATTAATATATGTAGTAAATAAATCATAAAACGAAATACATAACATAGTTATTACATTGACATATAAAACAAATGACAATAATGATTTGAACAACTACAGACCTATTACACTAACACCAATCGTTAGAAAACTCTTTGTAAAAGTCACGCGCGGTTCAGTGACTTTCTATTAAATGAATAATGTCAAAATCGCTTTAAAAGAAAATAATCCACTATTCCTGCAGACTTGTACAGTCAGACGTGAACGAGCAGCCTTCCATCTCAGCCATAAGACGTCCACTGCTGGAAATAGGCGTCCCTCAGGGTTTTCCACATCGTTCGGTCCTGAGCTGACCTTGTCCATCGGTTGCACGCAACCTTAACAGCAGCCTAATCTTAATTAATCTATAATTAAGATTAGGACAATAAGTTACCGAGTTTTTGTAAGAGCAAAATATAATGTACTTATTGCAATAGCGTTACGCACACGACCTACAAAACGTCGGTCAGAAATATCAAACAAAATATAACCGGCCGACAATCGGCACAATTTATCGGTCCTACAATCGGTCACAGATTGTCGGTTGTGTGTCGTCAGCCTAACGCAGAAGTCGCACAAGTGAACGCTAGCCAAGTTATTTCTGAATTTCTATTTGATACAACCTCAAATAACTGGCTAGTCCAAATATAAAACACTTGGCCATGCCAGGGGTGTACAACTAAATGCAATTTTACACTTCGTTCACACCATCAAAATTCACAGCGTGTTGCTCTCATATACAGCTTGGGTAAAAACATACGAGGTTCTGTTGTGGGCGCAGCGTTTATTCGATGCATGGATTTTTACCGATTTGTTCCGCATCACGAAGTTTGGCCCTACGTACAAAAAAAACTGTTTTAGTCCCAAATGTAATATTTTTGGGGTTAAAACGGAATAAAATGTAGGACGAATACGGTTTTTTTACGTGGGGCAAAACTTCATGAGGCAAATACGGAACAAATCTTTTATCCGAGAAAGCAGGCAGGGTTACCTAGCAATTTAGATCGCGGCGAGTCTTGTGATTCTTTGGGACAAACATTTGTATATACAGATAGTTGTTTGTAGTTTTGGTTTATTCACAGGTCCTTATTATATTAAGTAAGTACTTAGATAAAAATATTTATTCGGGCACTAATGAAAACATCTTAGAGCCTCTACCGTGCCGTTCTGGATATTTTACGTTAAGTTAATCTAAAATAATTGGAATACTTACTTAACAATTTGATATTTGTGACACCGGAGACCGATGGAAAGACTACCGCATAGAAAATAAAAGCTGCATATGTATGGGGTAAATACAGGCTTTACTTCGATAACAAAAACAATTCTAAGAAAACCTAAGCTCACAAAAGCTCTCATAAATTCCTAATGTCGTAATGGTAAGGGTTGCCGCACAAATTCCCACTCCGTATGTTGTTTCTTTAGTTTTACATGGCGACAATAGCGTCCGCGTCGTCCTTATTTCTACCCCATTGTCCGTCAGATTCTGTGCGGGACACCTCGCCTCAGTATGCTCTGGTGCAAGTCAAAAGATATAGCGTTTTTAAAAGTACCTTTTAGTCTTATATTATTGAATGAATGTAGGTGGTGTAATACGTAGCACTCACATACATACACGCACATAAACTGACATATGCACGTTAAGTCTAGTGGATAATTTAGTTACCACGAGAGTAACACCGCGTCGAGTGTTATGGGTTCGATTCCCACGCGGAATAAAACTTGTGATTGAGCGTATGATCTATAAATGTTTGTTTAGTGTCTGAGTTTCTTTTATGTCTGTAAATTGTACCGCTAGTTCCCAAAGTGTGCGAGTATCCTATATAAAAACACTTTTAAGTACATTCGCGAACTTAATAACTCCTATAACTCGGTTACGCACCTCGGTAACACGCTGCGTGTACCTATATCGGTCTATCACGAAAATAAGCTATCGATGCTGTCCAACTTAAACTCATTAAGATCCCTTTTCATCCGCTTCTAGACATAGCCACTTATCAACGGCTTTATACCAGTAGTGACACTTCGCCATTAAAATAAATGTAGAAACATTCACAAGAGTTGGTAGTGAAAGTAACTGATGCACCACGAACATACTCCTAACTTAAACACTATATAAAATTCAGGTAAGTTTAGGGTACAAAGTTTACTCATTTCAAACCGCGTTTAAACTTCGGTATTGTGAATATTTGAACGAACTTCACCTCGTTTTCCTAAAGTTAATATTTTACAAAGGACTACGAGTATATTGAAAATTTAAAGTTTGTGATTAAAATCAAAGAAAAGTTTGGTTACAGCCAACAGAAAATTGCATGACGGCATAGTTTGTTCAATGACTACCTTGCCATTCACTAGTTAAGGCTTGTTATATGTCCGTGTGGTGACGGATTAAGAATACAAATGTCACCATCCCATTCCAAGATCGTAAGAGTGTCGTAAGAGTCGACTAAGGGAGTAAGTCAGGCAGACAATATCCACTGCAAGAGAGGGAAAACTCGAAACAAAACCCAATACCAACCCGTCTGGCCAGCGTGGTATAGTAGGCTATATCCCTCCAAATTAATGGAGGAAACCCGTGCCCAGCAGTGGGACGTTTATGGGTTGAGATGTATATATTCAAATCCCACACGGAAAAAAAAATGTGTGATCCACAAATGGTTGCTTTAAGTCTGGTGTCCGATAATATTGTGATGTAAAGTGCTACGAGACACAAGGCTAGTTCCCTGATGGGATTTCCCTTATAAAAAATATCCCCAGACGGGACAAAAAAAAGGTGAAATCTATAATAATTTATTGTTTCGAATCTGGGCGTATTCTGTGTCTGTTAAATATTTATAAAACTAACTAATAATACTAACCAAACGATAAGAAGAAGAATGACAATAGCAACCCATACCCATATATTCCATTGCTGGTCTTCTTTCCTCTTATTAAGAAAGTTATGAGCTAAGATACACACCCAAATGTTACTGTCCGCTATGCTCTTGTAACTGAAACATTACGGTTAGAGGGTTTCATTACGGCTCGCGTGACGTCAACCGTGATCCCTGGGATACGACAGGAGGTGTCCGAGGTGTTAGACATAATTGTTCGCTGCGTATATTGTTATTGCCTACAAAGTATTAACGTTTAGAGCCCGTAACCGACAAATGCAAAGATTACAGTTTCATGTCTCTTTGGCTAAGTATATGTATAGTAAAGAAGTGGTGAAAATTTTAATAACGCTGCGACTGGGTTATACTCGTACGTCCTCCGAGACAGTCACAGAATGAGTGATGAGTGACAACTGAGTGAACGCAATCTCATTGCTCTGTAAAAACATTTTTCATTTCATTTCAATAAAAATAAAATATGACACTAAAACTGTTCTAAACGACAATTTTTTTTTTATACAGAGAGTGTATTAAAATTATTTACATACGTAAAAAAAAGCACACCGGACTATGTCCAGCAGTCCTTTGGCTGAGATAATGATAACAAAAACATCAGCAATAATAGTTGGACAAGAGCAGAAAAAACCAAAATAATTATTTATTTTGGACTTTTCTACTCTTGCCCTAGGAAACAAATCCAGTGTCTTTACAAACAAGGAGGCTTTACAAGCATACAGTTGACAAATGACACCCTGACTCATAACAAATATTTATGACTCACACCAAGTTTTGTCCCATCGAATCCTCTACACGGGACAGTCAGAATAAAGATAATGAAATTATGACACAAAAAATAGTAATTGTTTTTATCACCGCTTCATCTTATAACTTGTACCACATTTTCCCATCAAGGTTTGCGTGAGATGGGGAAACCCCGAGATAACGCCGTGATGTCCGCCATCATGCCCCACTGTTTATTATGGCTATTTAGTACACAATACCAACTATACTATGTATTTACAGGGACTTGAAATAAGTGAAATAAATTTATATTGTAAATAACTTTTGATTAGTTAGTTTGTATTTGTTGATAAATGTTCCTTTTATTGGGAAAATTTAAAGCAATTGCAAAAGAAACAAAAAATCTAATATTTCCTCTTTATAATATTAGTATAGATATTTGTTTGTATTATTATGCAGCCTTAATTTTATTAAATAATCTCTCCTTCTGCCATCAGTAATTTGACATTCGAAAGAAGAAGACAGAGCATGGCGTAACTATTCAATCGCTACACCACGTTTATTAATAAAGCTGATGGTGTACAATAAAGAAATATCTATATATCTACAGCATGCTGAAGTTTTAAGTCATATGCTAGTAGTGGTATAACAATTTTATTTTTTTATATTTTCAGTGATAAAATAAAAGTAAAAAAATATATGAAATTAAAACAATGTCAATATCTAGAACATTTGAGGGTTGCCCTTGATTTCCCTGCGATTTCATCATCAGATCCTGACTTGGTTCCAATGGGACTACCTCAAGAGTATACTCTTTCAAATGCAAAAAGAATTTTAAGAATCGGTCCACAAATGGCGGAGAATTAATCGGTGAACATATTACACTTTCGCGGACAATAACGTAGACACAATATATGTTTTATTGTCATGACGTCTATAGGCGTTCACTGTCCTTCAAAGTGTTAAAAAAAATATACATACAGTCGAACATAGAACCTCCTCCTTTTTTGAAGTCGGTTTAAAATACAAATCTTTCCTCTTTATAATCTTAGTGTAGATAGATACAGTTAATAGAACTAGGTATGTTGTCTTCATGAGGTACTACTCCAGATCGAAGGAAACTTTTAATAAGGTTCTTACGCTCTAACAAACCTTTAGTGAGCTAGTTCAAACAGCCAATCAATACTTTTAAACAAGCTGGGTTTTCAATTAGTACACTTTTATTAGTTTAGTTTTTAAAGAAGATTCCTGCGCTATCCAGAACAAGTTCTAAGAAAATAAAATAATTAGATTAAGACCGAAATTAAATAGCTATGAACGCGTCTTTGCTTAGATTGCCACAAAGCGTAACAGTTTCGAATTTGAACTCCTTATATGGGGGTCATAGCTTTCATAACGTGCGTGACTGGATGTCATACATATCTACCTACTTCTTTAATGAACAAGGTGTACTTTCAGCACAAAACAATATGGCAAACAGCTCGATCGGCTAATTCATAAGTGTTAATTTGTAACCTAAATGAATTTTGAGGTTTCAATTACTGGAGCCTAACATTGATGGCGAAAAGTAGGTGACATAAAATTCTAATTATCTCTATCTTTTATTTTGATTTTCAACCGCGTGATACGACGGATCAGGAATCCGACTAAACAGGAACCCGACGATACAGGAATACGACGAATCAGGACTAATTCGCACGGTGATTCGGTATCGGTCCCCATGATGCATGAACGCGCAACGCTAATAACACCCACACGGGGTGCACGGCTCGCTATGAGGCAGCGTTCGCAACGATCGTATAAGCAAATACTCACAGTAAGCATACCCGTCAACATAGCCCGCCTCTAGGAATGCCTCGCGATGTTTACGCAGCTTTAAAATCAAAAGTTTTCTAAAAATTTAAAATAATGTTAAAAACCAGTTGCGGCTGCAGATTTATATTTAAAACAAAATATTCAATTAAGAACTTTTAATAAGATGCAAATCTTGTCTTATTTTGTTTGTTGTCTGCAATAGAAACTTTGTTGTTGTACTTTTGCCAGTGAGCCCCTAGTATTATGTAAGGGGTTATCTTATTAAGAAAACACACGTAATGGGTTATTCAGTTATGTTTACAGTTTGTTATGAGTACAAAGATGTTGCGGTTATGGAATTTCGATTTCTATTTTAGGCTGGTTTTACAGTGTCGCTTTCGCCAGCGTGGTTAGTAAATGTTGCGGGCCACTAGCTTCGAGTTTCTTCGAAACATAGTAAAATGAATGGCCCGCGCAATGCAATGCAATTCGGTGCTGCCAGACGGTAAGTTACAAAAGCAAGCTGGCCGCGATCGGTCCATAGACGAATGAACATTTTCGAAAAATACAGCGAGACTCCTCTTTGAAAAGTATGTAAATAAAGTCCCCTCCTGCCTAAAGAGAAAGTATCCAGACACTTCCAATACCACGGTCATCTAATTGCGCGTTATAAATCTGGAACAGCATAATATAGACTACAACACAGCTCCGGTGAAATTGTTTTCGCGGGCGAAGCCGCGGGCGGAAACTAGAAACTAATATATATTCATGTACAGGAACACAGCTACACCACTATGTGTAGTTATTTGGCTGTAGTGTTTGGTAAAGTACATAAAGGTCCTCCAGGCTGCTCGCTCATTTAAAACTGGCTCTCATAATTCGCAGCAAGAGTTAGCAAAAAGATTTGCTTTGAGTTTATGCAATTAAGGCTCCTATGATAAGCCTCATTCTTATGATTGATATTGGGAATTCACTCTTATTCCAGATTTTTTGTAACAAACATTTCCCAATACGATAATGCCGACGGCTTGCTCCCCCGAGATTAAAATAAGAGTGATAATATGAGCGGGCAATATTACCTTTGTGCTACTAACTTAGATGATCTCCCCGAGGATAAGTCGGGGAGATAAGGTGAAAGGAAAAGAATCGATTTCATCAATACATTCTTGCTATCGCGTTAATTAAGATAAAAGTTCTGGGGAGTGACATCTTGAGCTTCTCTAGTGCGATGTTTAGTATAGATAGATACCACTCAATAAATAATACGAGAGATTTTTTACAATTTGAAACTTAAAAGTAGTTGTACAATGGCAGGGCTTGTCGCTTAAAGTGTTATTTTTTCCAGACAACCTTTAGATGTATTTTGTTGTACAAAAAATTGAAGCTTGTGGTGGTACAAATTAGTAAATAATTAATTACATTTATATATTACTAGCGGCCCGCCCCGACAACGTCTGGGTTAAACTATTTTCAGCGCAACTTTCTTTTTTTACATAAGAACCTTATCCTGACAATAACGAACACAACAAAAAAAGAATTACCAAAATCGGTCTAGCCGTTCACGCGTGCCGTGACAAAGGCAAATAGGTATTCATTTTGATATATACGATTTATAGAAACAAATAAATAGTTTCTTTAATTTTTTTTAATTTGTGCTAGAGGTCAAAAATGCCGGTTAATCATTGCATGCCTCTTTAGGTGTGTTCTTATTTCGTCGGTTTATTTTTTTGTTAAAAAGTGTTTATTCGTTTAAAATTATTAACAAGCTTTAGTGTTATCAATAACAATAAAATAGAAACAGATTTTTTAATAAATTACGGTTGAATTTCCACCACCCGGTAAATGCCGGGCGGTGGAAATTATAGTTTAGTGATTGGGTATCTCTGGGATAGGAAAGGGTTTCTTTAAAGACGCATCCCCAAAATGAGCACTGGAGACCTGTATTCACGCACAAGAACTTAACTACAGCACTGTGTGGAGTTATTTAGATCTTGTAAGGTGGGCTTCTTCGCTAAATTTCTACCGAAAACACAAATAGGACAGAGAACAGGAATGCCAAATTCACCCGTCGCTAATTTTCTCGTTGTCCATCAGTTATCTACAATCTCGGTACGTCTTTATGTACCTGTCACTTGTTCACCGCAATGAATCGTTTTGTTTTGATTGTCTTGTTTATGTGAAAGGGTCGTGTGTGCTTCGTCAGACGTGGGGAACTGAGGATGTGTCTTTGTGAGAAGTTTGGATGTGCCTATACAAAGGGAGTTTTTGTTTATTTACCAAATGTTTTGGAGACGCCGCGGCGCGTCGATGGTTTCCTATGTGTTTCTCTGTGCTATGATGAAGTTTTACTATGACTATGACGACCTTATGGCAATTTATTTTCGTTCTTAAATAGAATTTTGAACAAAGCTAGGGAATAAAGTTACAACATTTTACGAATATAAAATTAAGATCGCTATAAGAATGTCATTGTACTTCCTCTGAACTGTTTTGCCATTGCCAATATTATATTGTTTCTTGTTATTTTGCTATTCAATCAATCTTGCCAGGCTGATATTATAATATAACTTTATAATAAGTCTATATATTATCTATGACGTGACGTCGAATAATGAAAACAAAGTCAATTAAAGAAAGTTCACAACACACCACAAAGTTTGAAAGCTTATTATTTATATATCAATCAATCATTGTGTTTAATTTAAAATACGAGAAGATAGCAAAACCAATATAAAAGAGGTAGGGCACCATATTAGCGAGCAGACCCGACTGGGAAAGGACCTTCACCTTACAGAAGACCACAGCCTAATAACCACACACAGCGGTGTAGTTGTGTTCCTGTGTGTAAGTACAGGTCTCCAGCGCTCATTTAGGGATGCGTTATGTAAGAAACGTATTCCTATCCCAGAGTTACTTCCATCATACAGCCTGGTGTCAAAAAATGGGTTGGCAACACGCAAGTGATATCTCTGGTATTGCAAGCGTCAATAGGCTACGGTTTCTGCTAATATCAGGTGGGCCGTATGATTGTTTGCCACTCAAGTAGTTCCAATAAAAAAACCAAAGTGACCAATATAGCCGAGCGGTCTCCACTCAAGAACACGTCTGCTCCAACGGCTATCAGTTCTTGGGTAAAACTCGTATTAACAGTTGGATCACCAAATTCCGGCTTTGATTTATCTGAAAACCATTGAACATAGCAGTTTTCATAGCTTCCTGAGCGACTTTTAATTTTAAGGACAAGCGACTGCAACTGATAATGCAAAACTCGGGGCTAAATTCTGGTCGCAAAATTAACATTGCAAAATCTCCAATTGAATTCCGGACTACAAAATACAATAAACCAATAAAATATTGATTAAACAGTAGACCAATTACGTGCCGTCAGTGCCACAATACTCCCTAGTCAGCACGAGGATACGTGGAAATTCAATTAACGTTGAAAGTTAAGCTGATGGGTACTAACACTCGGTGCAAACGCACTCACAGTGACACGCTTGCACTTATTTGACATCCAATTGGATTCTAAGCACTTATTGGACGTGGAATTTGTTTTTGTTCATTTTGGAGTTGGTTGTAATTTGAGATAGGTCAGTAATTATTATGATTGAATTTCTATATATTAGATTGTTCTTTTTGGTGGTAATAAAGTATGCGACCAGCCTGATGGTTAGTATGGTTATACGTGAGGTATCATCGCGTGTTGCTGAGGAAAAATATGAAGACCAGGATTTTATAATAAGTCTTCTTCTTAGCGTTTCGCTAACATCAATAAATTTATATTATTGCAGCCCAAAATTCAGCTAAATTGACTGCATTGCCAGAGGCAGCCATCAAGTCCTCCTGCGTGCAGGTGTTAGGGCATGCAGGACATGATGTGAGGTGGGCCATTGTTTGCGTTACACTGCATGAACAAGCCAAATCTGTATCGTCTGTAAAACCCCACCTGAACAAATTTTTTCTTTGCTCCGGCCGACCTGAGTCCGGAGTCTATTTGAAGACTTTCAGACCTGCCACGGCAATGTATGTCCAGGTGAAAGATTTTCAGCAGGTAATAGGCGTAACCCCGGAATAGAAAAATGTTCCTAGTTCCTATAAAATCACATTTCTAAATGAGCACTGGCTTATAATAGTCTAACCTCAGTTGTTCCAGACTTATGATACAGTACCTATTTTATTTTCAAGTCGGTGAAATCTAATTAAAATTTCATCAAGATCCTTGGTCAGGGAAAAAGTAATTGAGTCCAGAACTGTGCCTAATACATGGTAGTAGAGATGTCCCCATCCATAGCACCTAAAAACGCTGACGAAACATGAAATTAAATGAAATACACCACTGCCCACCCCTTCGTGGAAATATGCGTGATATTATAAATGTTATATGTATAATAAAATGGATAAAACACAAAATATCCGTACGAGAAACCCTTGAAAAGTCCTATTTAATTAAAGCACCACCCTCAGGGACACATTATCGAGGGGTCTTTCCCGAATCGCTCGTAAATTTACGACTGTATGATTCACCTAATACGAGTTGCGAGTTGTTTTGTTACCCCCAAACGATATTGTTTTGATTTTAATGTGGTTTTTAGAATTAATTCTCTATGGAGTGTGAGTCTTGTTTAGTTAAGTGTGTTATGAAATTGTTGAGTTTGATGATTTTGAACTCCGAGGTTTACATACGAGGGAAAACGACTGTATGGTTACAGTACATTACATTGGTAAAGATATAGGTTCGCCGTCTATTGAGTGGGTGGGTTTTCGATCACGAAATCATTATTTGTGTCTATACGAGAGGAGATTTTTTCGTTATTTTTTTTTTTAAATCCTTCGCTGTCTAGGTAATGAAATTGACATTATACAAATTAATGAAAATAAATCGCAATAGGAAACGTTTTACGGCTCCTTGAAAACATGTAACACTAAATACATACATATAATAATATTAATAAATATACGCAATCTTTTATAAATAAAAAATAGACTTGCTTAGGATATGGTGGATTTTCAAGCACAAAATAACTTTTATCTTCACCAGTCGAGAATTCTGGTCCTGTTTTTAAAACGCGACGCGACGAGTTGTAACTGTGTGGCACGCGTATTTTGTGACGCTTAGTCACTAGCGATTAGAACACCACAAGACGTGCATAAAAAGGCGTAAAAGTAATCTTACCTTGCTTTCTATAGTTCTATAGTATGTTTATTTTATTATACGAGTACAAAAGTAATTTTAACTTAAAAAAATAAGAAAATCAAAGTTTTAAGTGCTTGTTTGTATTTCAGAGTCGAATTAATATTCCTCAACATCACGTTCGACGATCATGTTTAATTTATATTATCATTTTGTAAAACAATAGTCCGAATTGATGTGAATCAACCCTTTTAAGAAATTCCAATTACTTTTTATAATACAAATAAATCTCAAAGAATACTTTCAAAATCTGCCACGCAGGTGTAATCGTTCTCGAGCCATAAATTATGAACCTCATAATACTCCCCCTCGTTTACCAATTTCGCATATTTCCTTTTTTTTCTCAACGTTACCATTTTGTAAGCACTCCTAACATTGTATATTTTCCTTAAATTAAGGTAATTTCTCGTCTCATGATCCAATTTGAATTACGATGGGGATCCGAGTTTTTTGTTATAATAAATTGTGAATGGGTGTTCAAATTCAGTTCACCTGTGTTTTCGTTTGTAGCTTAAAGAAAGGCGAATACAGGATCGAGTTGCAGAGATATGACATTTATACGGAACTTACTTATTGAAAAATGGATTTTAAACAAACATTATAATGCTCTAAGCCGATTACAGTGACAGCGGCCAAGCTTAATGGATATTAGGCAACAACCCAGTACATATAACACATATCCTACTAATATTATAAACGCGAAAGTTTGTAAGTATGGATGGATGGATGTTTGTTACTCTTTGACGCAAAAACTACTGAACGGATCTTGATGAAATTTGGCACAGAGATAGATTATGATCTGAAATAACACATAGGCATACTTTTAACAGCGATAACCGACATCCACGCGGGCGGAGCCGTGGGCAAAAGCTAGTACAACATAAAACAGATCCGATGCAGGACGGTGGTTAATCGTCACAAATCATGTTCACCCATCTACAGTGTTATCTCTGCAAGTTTACTGAACCTTGCAGATTAAACAAACATTACTATGCCGAGGGCATTATTAAAAAAAAACCCTAATAGCAATCGCACAGTGAAGTACATAATACCTATGGTAGGCAACTGTGACGAAAAGATAATATATTAAGAAAAGTTAGACGCTTATCCAGAGTAGAATGATGTCAGATTGCTTGCTTTTCCCTTTTTTGATTGAGGCTCCTTTCAATCATTGTAGCAATTTGCCTTTTTAATACGTGGCATTGATCTTAAGTAAATACATCAATAGACCTATGGTACTAATTCATAAAAGCGAGCGTTTTAAGATATTTGTGGATTTTGCCAGCACTGTTTGTTTAGGCAAGATATATTTATCTTTCTATTTATATTTTCTTAAAAAAAACAAACAAAATATACAGCTATGGAAGTTAGTAGACTACTAACTTTTTAAGCTGGCTAGCTTAAACCTATCTTATCATTGGCTAGCCGATAATGTCCAACGATAATTTTCAGTTAGCAACCCGCAGGGGTATTCCGTAAGAGCAAAAACCGAGCCACCGCAAAAACCGAGCAAAATCGGGCTGTCAGATTGAAAATCGGTATTCCGTAAGAGCGAAAACCAAGCCTATTTGACGTTTAGCAATCGTGTGTGCCGTCACCGAGCAACCGCTGCTGTTTGCGATCGATGTTTCTTAGATAATCAGCCGGCGGTTCACGTGTCCGAAAGATGGTACCACGGAAGTGGCTTGAGTTTAGAGCACTTACGAGTCTTTGTAACACAAAGCACCTTATCTCTACTGCTTCTAGACTGATAAAAGAAAAATTGCCAGTTGATTGTTTTACCTCAGAAAATCTGGTTGCTAGACTAATCTTACATTTAATTCTGAGCATGTCTTCTGTGATTCTAACGTTCATAATTTACGAATATATTATTTCTAAAAAAATACTGTACACTGACTATAAATAAGAATTTATTTACCAGTTGAAGAACGGTTTGGTACCGAAGCGCTCTAAGTACTTTGGGTTAGGTTAATTCAACAATTGCTTGAATCAAAACTCGCCAATTTATTCAAACTAAGTTCTAATGATTATTTTATTTGCTATATCCATTATTATAACAACCGCAATTACGTTCAACAATATCTTACATAAGACCACAAATCATCTACAAAACCCCTAAAGTTTTTTAAATGGTTTTTATAACCAAATCCAATTACACTAACAGTCGTTTATCTTAGGTTTAAAAACTGTAACAATGTGCCATAAAGTATGCGATAAATCAGAGGGAACAGTGCCCTCAGAGTGAACGGTCCCTTGCTACCTCTAGTGGAGCGTGACGCCCTCCCGATAAGGTTGGCTCGATGGCGATTATACCTGCCGAAATCTTAAAAATTAAAACTCATTTAGGTAACAAAGTAATTCTATCTGTTGCCTTTTTACGGCTAAACTGCTGAACGGATCTTAATGAAATTTAGCAAGAAGTTAGATGGTATCCTGAAGAAGTACTTTTTCTACTTTTAATTGCGATAACCGACATCTACGGGCAAAGGTAGTAAAAAGAACTATGTCAATTAATTTCCCTACTGCCAGTATACTAAAAATAGTAAAGCTGTGAGAAGAATTGCCACAAAAATCATACAAACAGTAAAAATGAGTGCCGCTGCGCTGTCCAATCACATAATAATAAAGCATTCATAGTACGCTCACTTCAAATTGGCAGACCTAAAGTTAGCTTTTGTTGCGCAAATATATTGCGCATGTGCAGTCATATAGATGTGTAAATGGTCCCTGACACTATTTACTCAGTTTCAAAAAATAACACTACGCCACAAGGGCTTGATTCTTTTGAGCTAATTAAAGATTAGATTAACTCGGGTATCTATTCCGGATAGATAACCGGAATACATCCTAATTTCTTTAACATCTTAATAAAAAACTAACGACAAGCCAAGCAAGGCTACAAATTCGTCCAAATCATTTGTGACACAGTTGGTGTAATTCGACTGAATCTTCGTTGAATAGAAGGCAACTTTTATATCCTAAAATAGGACCGGGAACTTCTTGTCAATGTGTACAAACACACACACACACACAAACACATAAATACTCTAAATCATTATACTACTTCTGTGATACTCAGATCAAAGTAATTTTAAAGACAATTGAATCGAGAATCCTTTTGATTTTAAACGAAAGTAGACTCCTTTTGTAAATTTATTCAAAGTTCGAACAAAGCTTATGTCACAAACATTCACGTCACTACTCCCAGACTCGATGTCTGAAAAGTTTGAACAGATCGATTAAATTCGTTTACTGATCTTTTTAGAGGTCAGGCCGAATATTCAATCGTGATTCTTTTTGTAGAAAATATGGCAAGAGCAGACTCTGTGTGACATGTAGTCAAGGAGTAAAACGGTAAGGTGCAGCTGGTAAAAGCAAGAGTTCGTTCTCGTATCAGAGTCAAAATGAAGACTTAAAGAAATGTTTAAAAAAGTATTCTGTATCTAATCCAGCTTGGGGGAGGTCTATGTCCAGCAGTGGACGTCTTTTGGCTGAGATGATGATGATGATGATGATGATCTATTCCAGCGACGTCTCAATCCATAAACGTCCCACTGCTGGGCACGGGTCTCCTGCGAACAGAGGGATATAAGCCTACTATACCACGCTGCGAGATCGAATCAGAAACGAGGAGATCCGTAAGAGAACCAAAGTGACCGACATAGCTCGAAGAATTGCGTCAATTAAGTGGCAATGGGCAGGGCACATAGCTCGCAGAACCGATGGCCGTTGGGGCAGAAAGGTTCTAGAGTGGCGACCACGAACTGGAAGACGCAGTGTGGGCAGGCCTCCAACAAGGTGGACCGACGACCTGGTAAAGGTTGCGGGCAACCGATGGACAAGGTCAGCTCAGGACCGAATGATGTGGAAGACCTTGGGGGAGGCCTATGTCCAGCAGTGGACGTCTTGTGGCTGAGATGGATACCACGCTGGCCAGACGGGTTGGTATAGGGTTTTGTTTCGAATTTTACCTCTCTTGCGGTGAATACACTTACTCCCTTAGTCGATTCTTACGACACCCTCGGGATGGAAGTGGTGGTGACATTTGTTTTTTTTTTTTTTTTTTTTTTTTTTTTTTTTTTTTATACTACTTGGGTGGCAAACAAGCATACGGCCCACCTGATGTTAAGCAGTATCCGTAGCCTATAGACGCTTGCATTACCAGAGGTATCACTTGCGTGTTGCCAACCCATTTTTCTACACCAGGGCTCCAAGATGGAAGTAACCCTGGGATAGGAATACGTATCTTTCAAAACGCATTCCTAAATGAGCGCTGGAGACCTGTACTCACACACAGGAACACAACTACACCGCTGTGTGTAGTCATTTGGCTGTGGTCTTCTGTAAGGTGGAGGTCCTTCCCCAGTCGGGCTTGCTCGCTAGTATGGTGCCCTACCTCTCTTAAAATTAAAAAAATTGTATTCTGAATCCGTCACCACACGGACACCATCTAGCCAATCAATCCAGCGACGTACTATTTTTATTATATGAAGAAAACTCCCTTAATAGAAAACGAGCCCCGTGTCGGGAAGGAATTTATAAATATACAATTCAATAACACAAGATACACCCAGACTCGGGACAACTATCTGTAGGTCACACAAATATTTTTCCCATGTGGAAATCGAACTTTATAATATTATCAAATGTATTTGTAAAACCAAATAAAAAGGAACCTTCTTTTTATTTGGTATCACAAATTCTTTTTATTTCCAATCAAGCAAAAAAGCCTGTAATAAAATATTCCATAACATAAATAAACGGAGAGAGACAGGACAGGGTAGGTATAATGGGTAGGTAGGCAGGAGATACGCACAATGTGAAATATTTTTCATGTTAAATTCAATATTTATGGAGTCGAAGTGAGTTAGGATGATGCATGTGTTTGTGTGCATAGAGATAACTAGGGGCTAGTTCACATTGTTTTTCTAAGGACGTTTGTATGAAAGTTTTGAAATGACGGAATAAGTTTTGAGAAGAATACAAGCGAAAAACTGACAGAAATTATAAGCCGTTAGTTGTAGAGAGGTAGGGCACCATACTAACGAGCAAGCCCGTCAGGCAAGTAGGTAAGACGACAGGTAATGCAGTTGAGTTCCTGTGTGTGAGTACAGGTCTCCAGCGCTCATTTAGGAAAGTGTTTTGCAAGAAACGTTTCCTATTCCAAGGATACTTTATCTATACATCTTAAAGCATTGGTGTAAAAAAAAACAATATACTATAATCTTCTGTTATACATAAAAATGAACTTTGTCGCGGCATCACGCGTGAACGGCTGGACCGATTTCAGTAATTCTTTTCTTGTTGTGTTTCTTATTGTCAGGGGAAGGTTCTTATGTAAAAAAAAGTTGCGCTGAAAATAGTTTAACCCGGACGAAGTCGGGGCGGGCCCCTAGTAATAGTATACAATATAGAAATAACCAATCACAGAAATGCTCATTTTCCACAGGGAATTTAATTAATTACAATTTTATTGTAAAGCTTTACATTTACGTACATGAAACAATAAAAAGAAATGTTGTTTACACGCTTCCAAAACATTATTTTATTTACATAGGTTACTGACTAAAAGTTTCAAGGGAGCAATCGGATTTCCTGAACGGCGCCGGTGCGGTTTCCTGCCAGGAATGGGACATACTGATGGCTAAGAATTGATTGTAAAGGCAGCATCGACATTCATAAAGTCGACATAACTTAGAATACATGATCCCTATATTTTAAATGCAAAGATACTTTTTTTATTAAGTGGCTGACAAGCCAACGACATACCTGATGGTAAGTGGTAAGTGCCACTCATGGAATTTATACTACTCTCCTGTTTTTTTTCCTTTATTGTAAACTAGCTGATGGCTATTGCTTCGTCCGCTTGGATGTCAGTTATAACGGTAAAAACTAATCTATGTCCTTCCCTGGTATACCAACTATCTCCTTGTCAAATTTCATTGAGTTCCGTTCCGCCGTTTAGTTGTGAAAAGGTAACGAAAAAACAAACAGGGTATTTTTTTATACTACTTGGGTAGCAAGCAAGCATACGGCCCGCCTGAAGTCAAGCAGTTACCGTTGAACCGCTGAGGCTACAACCTTGAAATTTTGCGGTTTTTTGAAATGCCGTAAGTAAGCATTAAGAAGGGATTATTAGAAATTCAATCCCTAAACCTTACCCAGCCAAAGTCAGGACGAGTTACTGGTATTCTATAAAAACGATTTCAGCCACTGTGACATAAAATATACGCATTTTATATTTGTAATTACTTAATACTAATTGTAGAATATTTACAAAGGACCTCCTAATATTATTATTACATTTCCTTTATAAAATCCATCACCATACGTAAGTATATAATCTAATCCCATACATTAGCTATACGTAATGGAAAACAGATTTAATTTACACTTCTTTTCAAAATAAATGTTACGCCATTTACCAGCCGAGCTTTTTCGATTTTACTGACACATAACATTCAATTACAAAATAAAAAAGAATTTGGAAATACGTACCTATTTCACGTATACCCGTTGAACGAGTACGTGGGTACATATATTTGAAGAGTACAGTGAATTTATTGTCGATGGAATCTAGTTTCAATTTTGTTGTATGATGTGACGCTGACGGCCTTTGACTAGTATAGCATAAAGGCATATTCGTGTGAAAATTGGAACTGATGGCTTGATATGTTCTTTGAAAAATGGACTCTGAATCCATTGAAAAGATCGATATATTCGAGCTAAAATTGGACGTAGACTGCCACCCCGGGTCGAGAGTGTTTTTCTGATACATAAGTTAAAATAGGTACTATTGAATATTTTTAGCATTTTTGCTATGCAATCAGTTAAAATATATTTAAATAATAAAGCAATGCGGTAGTACGCTGGGCCAGAACCCGAGAGGCGCAGGTTCGAGTCCTGCTCCGGTCTCGTCTTTTTCCACATGGCTTTAATATTAAAATAGGTACTGTTAAATAAAATAAAAGCTTTTCATGCATTTTAGTTTATGAGTTTTACACATCAAAGCTGACGCGGGTTTACATTTCGTTAAAGAGTTCTTATAGCCTCTGACTACATCAGCACACCCTGAACACGTAGGAGTATATTAACCGTCCGGAAAAATCTAATAAGCCCAAACACGATGCGGCTATCTTCTTTCGTTGAAGAGTTCCTATCATGCATGACCGCAACGGATACAAAATTTCAGCTCAGTCATACACCGGGAATTGGTTTTAAATCTTGCTTGCAAGGTTTGATATAAACAAACATACAATGCAAATTAAATAAAAGCTTGCAAAAATAGGTATCTTCTTGTCTGATATAGAATAGGTCTTAGGCAATAGGCCCTTCAGGAAGATAGATGTGATGGTATGTTATTATAATACCAAGAACCAATAGATTGATAGTAAGCAGTACCAATGTCTCGCAATGCAAGATACCAGGTACCTAATAATGTACAAATTAACCTGCACAGAAGTCAAGCCATTGACCCACCCAAACACCCTCACTCATACAAATATATTTTTAAAATTCGATTACCATACATTACTCGTATATAGGAGTTCATTGTGATTCGCACTGGAGCAAAACAGTGGGGGAACAAATCGTTCAAAAGGAATAAGTAATGAGTGCCGCGTCTGCCAATATATTTATTTTACATTGCCAATTTAATAAGCCTCTTTGTGAGCAACTCACTTTCAGTGATATTATAATTGAAGGGTACTTTGTAATAGGTATTAAATTTTCCCTATATAATGGTATAGTAGTTTTATGAGTTTATGTTTATTAGCTTCATTAAACACTATTAAATTGCTGTTAAAACTTTCAATTAATGGATGCGTAAAGCTTTTGTGTGTAGTAAAACATTTATGTTTATACGAGTAAACTTTTGTACGATAATGGGCAATGGAAATATTTTTTTTTTTTATTTCTTAAAAAGACAACTCCCGCACTAGAGAACAAGCTCTGTGTCGCGGGGGAATTTCCAAACATTTAATTAACGGACACAAATTACACCCAGACTAAGAACAACTCCTTATGGGTCACACAAAGTTTTGTCCTGTGTGGGAATCGAACCCTTAACCTCGTGCACAGCAGGCGCATACTGCGGCCACTGGACCACCAAGCCACTGGACCACCAAGGCAGTCATATACATACCTAAATATACAAAAATTCGGCTTTGAACAGAAGCTTTTCTTTATTACAACTACAATAAATAAGTCCTAGGCTTAGACTACATATAGGCAACAATCTATAGGTTGAAGACTTTGGAATTGGAAGGGAACCAGTCTGTTCTAAAGAATATATAACACTTTATCCCCATCATGACGATAATGATGAGTTCAGCAAGAGAATTGCTTCCCAACAATTAAACTAATATATCGAAATGCTTCTTTTTTTTTAAATACTACTTAGGTGGCAAACAAGCATACGGCCCACCTGATTTTAAGCAGTAACCGTAGCCTATGGACGCTTGCAATACCAGTGCCAGAGGTATCACTTGCGTGTTGCCAACCCACTTTTTGACACCAGGGCTTTAAGATGGAAGTAACCCTGGGATAGGAATACGTTTCTTTCAAAACGCACGCCTAAATGAGCGCTGGAGACCTGCCACACAGGAACACAACTACACCGTTGTGTGTAGTTATTTGGCTGTGGTTTTCTGTAGGGTGGAGGGCCTTTCCCAGTCGGGTCTGCTCACTAATTAATTAATCTCAACAGAATACTTTAATATAAACATATTTTTAATAAAGGTCCTGATAGTCCTGATAGCCCTATGTGGAGAGTGCGTATGGAGGCAGAGAAAAATAATCATTTATCGTGTCAAATATGGTAAGTTACATAAATGTTACAATTCTTTGCTGAAAGAAAACGGCGCACGTGCATTTAAATAATCTACAGCATTTTGGTAATCCGAATAACATTTTCTTTGACATAAAATCCTGAAAGCGAGCTTGAAGTTTGCTAAAATTTCTGGCAGAGCTGGGATTATGGCAAGAGTGAAGAAAATTCACAGAAACGCAAAAAAGGCCGTCGAATAATGGAAATTGTTCATTTAGCTTTGCATTTTCGGCCATTGTCTTCACTTATGTTTGTATGATTAACATTAAATTTATTATGCATCCGACTAATGCATCTATTCACCAAGCTTGAATTGGAAACTGTATTGGAAGTCAAAACGGTAATTAGCTCATTTTGACTTTCCACTAGTTTAAGATAGATAAGAAGCGTCATCATCATTTCAGACAAAAGACGTCCACTGCTGGACATAGGCTTCCCCCATAGATTTCCACAGCATTCGGTCCTGAGCTGACCTTATCCATCCTTATCCTTACTAATATTATAAATGTGAAAGTTTGTAAGAATGGATGGATGGATGAATGGATGTTTGTTACTCTTTCACGTAAAAACTACTGAACGGATCTGGATGAAATTGGGCACACAGATAGATTATGGTCTGGAATAACACATAGGTTACTTTTTGCAGCGATAACCGACATCCACGCGGGCGGAGCCGCGAGCTAGTTGTTTATATATTTCCTTTCAAAATCTTTATCTACCTCACCTTTTTAACAGATTAGTTTTATTCAATAAATGAAGGAAGACACAAATATAAACAGTCCTAAACATCCTTTAGGCATGATATTCTCCTGTCCAATATATCCGACGTCCATAAAAGCGGAATTACGTCACATTACGTACGTCAGTAACAGGTTGCTAATGAGATTGTGGGCCGAAAGTGATCCCTAATCGGATTGAACGCGAATACGATTATTGGCCGCAATTGTATAAGCGATGTTCATACTAACATAACTATGGTAAACTAATATTATAAACTAGCTGTTGCCCGCGGCTCCGCCCGCGTAGATGTCGGTTATCGCTGTAAAAAGTAGCCTATGTGTTATTTCAGACCATAATTTATCTCTGTGCCAAATTTCATCCAGATCCGTTCAGTAGTTTTTACGTGAAAGAGTAACAAACATCCATCCATCCATACTTACAAACTTTCACGTTTATAAAATTAGTAGGATGTTAAAATGTATATATTTGCAAGACCTTACATAAGAGAGGTAGGGCACCATGCAAGCGAATAAGCCCGAATGGAAAAGGACCTCCACTATACAGAAGACTACAGCCAAATAACTACTCAGAGCGGTGTAGTTATATTCCTATATGTGAGTAGAGACCTACTCAGAGAATCGCTTCTCTAAAGCGCTCATTTAGGGAAGCGTTTGGAAAGAAACGTTTTCCTATCCAAGGGATTTTACATCTTAAAGCCATAGGCATAGGCTACGGTAACTGCTTAACATCAGTCGGGCCATAAGCTTGTTTACAACCAAAGTAGTGTGAAAAAAAAACATATATAATAAAATGCACTTTATATGGCACTGCGTTTAGTTTAAAAAGTTAAAGTAAATTACAATGTTTACTTAATGTAAACGGCGACGAACTTAGCAATAAACAAGGCATGTCACCTTTATAACCATAGTTGATGATATTTGTCAAAAATAATTAATCACCACGAAAGGGACAAAGGCATTTGGCAGATGATTAATTTTTGCAAGTACAACGGTACAGGTGCGCTAAAGCCTTCAGGGTATAAATAAACGGCGTGTAAAATATTTTACAGCAGTGACATACAGATGTATAGAATGCACAACAATGTTAACAGATTTTACTTTGACAATTTGGCGTTGTTGAAATTTTGGTGATTTTGAGATATTACGATTTTGCCAATTTAAATCTTTGACATTTTGCAAAATCTTATGTCCTTTTGACATTTTGAGAAATTTAGTGTTTTTAGATTATTCAAACAATTTTGCTTGTTAACCATATAATTAATCAAGACATTCCACAACATTCGATCCTAAGCTGACCTTGTCTGTCGGCTGCCCGCAACCCTCACTAGATTGCCGTAGCCAATCTTGTTGGACCTTGTTGGAGGCCTACCCACCACCTAGTTCAGTTTTAGTCGAGGATTTAATATCAAATTATTAATAAACTAAATTATTTTTAAGTTAGTTCATTCATTAAGAAACTCTTTTGATCTGTTAGTAACTGAAAATGTATCTTAGTAAGAATATTCATTTTTGTACTCCAGACAATAATGTTTGTTTCAATTCAATCTATTTTTTTTTAAGACAACTCCTGCAACAACCCCTGTGTCACGGTGGATTACAATCATACAATTCGTGGACACGAATTACGCCTAGACTCGAAACATACAGATATGAATCACACAAAGTTTTGTCACGTGTGAAAATTAAACGCACAACCTCTGGCTTAGCAGTCAGGGTCACTAATCAATAGACCAACAAGCTAGTCAAATTCGACAGTATGTCATAATACAATTCTGCGTATTTTGGGATTAGATTGCCATGTGTGAATTTTTCTTTCCTTTCCTTTTAAAAAGACAACTCCCGCACTAGAGAACTACAAGGTCTGCGTCGCGGGGGACTTTACAAACATACAATTAACGGACACAAATTATACCCAGACTCAGAACAACATATTGTGGGTCACACAAAGTTTTGTCCTGTGTGGGAATCGAACCCACAACCTCATGCACAGCAGGCGCATACTGCGGCCACTGGAGTGGTCCAGTGGCAGCAAGGCAGTCATTCATCAGTCGAATTATTTTCGTAAAAGAATATTCGCAGCATTTACCAACATGCTCGCTGACATACCCTCGACTGTATCACGAGCGAACTTTAGTTATAACTATAAGTGAAGTAGACGATCATTGGAAAACGATCTCAAATATCTATATTTGTCTCTACCAGTGGTATATGTATTTGTCAAATAGCTCTACTGGCTAGTGGACGGAAGTGAAGTGCACTTTTATTGCTCTCTGAACAATGTATTACGACATCCTTCGCTTGAGAAGAAGACATTTTAGTTACGAGTATACGTAATTATTGCAGTGTAGAAATTAATAGACTTTGCAGCACAGTATTTTGTTCTTCAAGAAAGAAGTAAAAAGGTTTTTATAGAGACGGCAACACGCCGGTGTTTCAAGTCTCCATAGACTACGGCAACTGCTTACCTGCAGATGGGTTGTATGCTTGTTTGGCTCCTTAATACTATAAAACATTAATATGACGATTATCGATTTTTTAGGTTCCTCGAGTTTCCGATGCATTGTTACTGTCCGTTCTCTCTTTTCTTTCGTTATTTTTATTGTCCACCTAATGGTAAGCAGTTACTACGGTAACTGCTTACCATTAGGTGGACAATAAACCTATGGACGCTTATGGACGCTTGCAATGCCAGGGGTATCGCTTGCGTGTTGGCGACCCTTTTTTTTACACCAGGCCTTTAAATAGTAATCTATTTAAAAAAAGTTTCGTTAAATGTACAATCTACAATTTTAGGCTTAGTTTTTACTGGATCTAGACAAATTAAATTTCTTCTTAAAATCGCTTCAGCGGTAGCCATCAAGTCTTCTTGCCAGGCAACCCAAGGCACGATGCGGTGATGAAGTGAGACATTGTTTGGATTACACCGCACAAACAACTCTCTTTAATGAGTATCGTCTGTTAATCTAAGGCTACTTACTTAGTTATATCGATAAATCGCGATCTTACCTGAAAAACAAAAAAATATTTAATACGGACTGTATATATACATATGCTTGTTTGTCATAACGATCTTTTTAAACTACTTAAAATGATGTTTTTACAATTACAATAGCAAGCCATGTATGGTCTCCTCTATCAAGAGAGAGAGGGTTGCGGCCTTAATCCACACATGCTGGCCTAATGCGGGTTGGTAAATCAGACATGTCTTTAGTATTTCTTCTAAGACATGTGGGTTTTCCTCACGATGTTTTCACACATATAAACTCCACAAAGTGAAATTCACATTGGGGATCGAATTCGCACCTCTTTCGTGCATGTCGGTTACTTTCCCACTCGGCCACCACCGCTTTTTTTTAAACTAGGTACTTAAAGAAATATGTTCAGAATTGTTCTATACACAATTATTTTTAGGTAATTTCTAATTTCCTCAACAATCACTTAGCAAAATTAACACAGTAATTACACATCAGTACATCGCTATAAAGGTTTCAATGTATAACCCCACATCAGTTCAATGAAAGTAACAATACGTTCGCTTAATAGCGGTAAAGAGAGATAAAACAGTAATAAAAGATACGGCAATCGGTTACTTCAGTGGATTGAACTTACAAACTGATGTTAAGGAGTTGGTAGATTGAAGACTAATTTATTCAACAAATTCTTCGCCTTATTCAACAAATTCTTCGCCCGCGCGTACAATCCCATGGGAATGAAGGAAGGCGATTTTTCCCGGGATAAAAGTAGCCTATGTGCTATTCTAGACTGTAATCTATCTTTGTGCCTAATTTTATCCAGATCCGTTTACTCGTTATAGCGTGATTAAGTAACAAACAGCCATCTAAACTTTCGGATTTATAATAATAATATTAGTATAGCTTTCAATTGGCCAATTAGCTTAGTTAGTGATCGTTATGGTTATAAGTTCGATTTCTACCCAGGTGAATGCTTTGTGTGATGAGAATTAATATTTGTGCGTCTGGATTTAATCTATCATTATCATTATTATCTATCTATTTGTATATTATACTCATTTTTAAAATACGAAAGTGAGTATCTTTGTTACGTTTAACGAGTAAATGGCTGAGCGGATCGCAATGAATTTGTCAAGAAGATAGATGGTATCTATTTATCGCCATAACTGACATGAACGTGGGCCGAGCCGCGGGTAACAGCTAGTATCAAAATATATAAGTACGTTTATGAATTGTCTGGTTGTGTCTAGTTTTATATTTTACTCATTCATGGAATCATTCGCTATAAAACTACCGTCTGAACTTTTTGAACGTCAAAAATCAAAATATAATATTTTTAATTGGTCAAATTTTACAAATCTCCGTTCTGTTTCGCTTTAGTGGACACTCACCCTAAGGTGATTTGTTTCATTCATTAGTAGATATTTGTTTTGATGGCGAAGTGCATGAAGTTTTTATAGTGAACATTAAAACTTGTTTGTTATCTTTACGTTCGTACTTCGAGGGGGTAAAGGGAAGTTCCGCAGAATCAAATTTGATAGGCGAATAGCTAATAAGGTAATTGAATAATAATGTCCGACTGCTGGGTACGGGTCTCTTCTCCTCTATCAAGAGAGAGAGAGAGAGGGTTTAGGTCTTAATTCACACACGCTGGCCTAATGCGGGTTGGTGAATCAGACATGTCTTTAGAATTACTTCTAAGACATGCGGGTTTCCTCACGATGTTTTCCTTTACCGTTATCAGATAGTAAATTATTTGATTGGTACATATAATCCCCTCAAAGTGAAATTCACATTGGTACTGCCCGGGATCGAACTCGCACCTCTTGCATGCAAGTTGCTTACTTTCCCACTCTGCCACCACCGGCATTTTAGTGGTAATTGTACCACTTGGTAATTGAATATTAAAACATAAAAAATATAAATTTGAAAACTATGACTGATGTTAGTAATTCGTACGTACGACTGTACGTACTATATGCGCATATGACACTAGACTCTGATATGAATTTTTTGAATTTTTTGAAGACTTTCAAATTCATATCAGAGTCTAGTGTCATATGCGCGGAGTGTGAATATGGCTCAAATAAGTAATTTGAGCTCAGTAACTGGCAACGGCAAATGAGTTTTCAGTTACATCGTTAAGATCATTGGTACAGCTGTGCAATGCAGTTTGAAGACTAGAGTTAATGCACCATAGCTTGTTTGGGAGTACCACAATCACATATGAGATTGGTCATTAGAAGTAAAATTATATCTCCAGAGATTAACCTTGATACTACTGGCAACAGTATCACGATGCGATTAGATTGACAAGGTGAGGACCTTAGTGGGATTCTTTTTATACTACTTCGTAGAAGGTCTGGTGAGGGAGCGGGATAGCATATAAATTTAAAATACTTTATACATACCCACACGCACATTTGATCCACTCACAGACACTGCACAGAGAAAACTGGATTTTTGTTGAACCTATTGTGTTTTTAGTTTCTTTTTTTGTTATGTACCTAAATGCTTTTTGTAGGGCCATCCCACTGAAAACCAGCGCTGTGGCATAAGTTTTTTTTTATGCTTCAGCAAGTAGCTGAGTGGGGTGACTTATTGTTGGTAAATTTGATTGTTTTTATTTTTATTAAGTGCTTTATTTTCCTGTTTAAGTTTATCAACAATAAATACTTTTTCTTTCTTTTTTTCTTTTTTCTTACTTACGCGACAGCATACGGCCCGCCTGATGGTAAACAGTTATATATAATACCTGGGATATGTGTCGCGTGTGGCCACTCTAAAAAACTGTAAAACCAGGGCTTAGTGATAAAGTATAGGGATAGGAAAATGATAAGTTAAAAACGTATCCCTAAATGAATTCACGAACGCGGTATAGTTACACCGCTGTGCTTAGTTATTTGGCTGCGGTTTGAGTAAGGTGCGGGAAAAAAAAAACAAGAAAGAAAGAGGTAGGGCACACAAACCAAATGGGGAATGCCCATTTGGTTTGTGTGCCCTACCTCTTTCTTTCTTGTTTTTTTTTTTTTAATCTAAAGAAGACAACTCCCGCACTAGAGAACAAGCTCTGTGTCGCGGGGGACTTTACAAACATACAATTAACGGACACAAATTACACCCAGACTCAGAACAATTCTTTGTGGGTTCAAAGTTTTGTCCTGTATGGGAATGGAACCCACAACCTCGTGCACAGCAGGCGCATACTGCGACCACTGGACCACCGAGGCAGTCAATCATCAAACCTCTCTTTATGTAATCCGATTTTCTGCAGCATACTCAACCAGGACAACATTTCACTCTACTATATAATGTTGCTTGAATATCTTATATTAAAAGCCTTAAAGGTTACACAGGGTGTGAAACGAAGCCGTCTGAGTGGTGATACGTGACCATGCATACTTTGAGCCTACGTTCCAATTCGTTACAATTTTAAAGAGATTTTATTTTTTAAGCTTTAAAATGCAGCTGAATTTGGAAGAGTTTGAAGCATCGACATACCTGGGTGAATTTTTGGGGTAAGAATCATGTTGAAAGGTATTAGTATTGCGTAGAGTAAAGATGAGTGGCCCAAGTTTCTTGCCAATTCTTTCCCTACCCTAGTCAGCGAATCGGCCGTAGGAAAAAAGTATGCTGGCATTTGCTTTTATGACGTCCATAAGTATCATGTATTTGATCTAAATGAATCAATGAGTTTGACTATGACTTTGATGAAGACTTTACTGAACTTTTGCTTTTTAAGAAGAATTATTTACACAATTTTGGGGACGTTGCCCCTTTCCAAAATTGTATAAATAACCTTGATCAGGGATTTTTAGAAAGTTAAGAATAATTTTAAATATTTTATTAGGAATACAACCTCAAGGGAGTGGAACCTGCTCCATATGCTGCGCTCTAGCTTGTATTATCACGGATAAAACTCGATATTTTCTAAGTATTAACCGCCTCTAATTCAAACGTAAGTACGGACTAATACGTCATCATCCAATTTCCCTAGACTTGTGGTTTCTCAATTTACGAGAGGTAAGTTTATTTACAGGTACAGTTTAGTTAAATTTGAAAGTGACAAGGGTTTACTGTACCCACACGTAAAAATGTTGATGAATCATTGCGCTAACGAAATGTGCTGAAGTAGAAAATTGGATACATAAAACTTTTACGGATATGTGTTTAAGAATAAATTTATATACATTCTTTAATTTATGAAAAAATATAGTTATTTAAATCATATCTGATCTATATATGTTACCAATTTTATGAAGAGAAAAGATAGTATTCGTCTCCGTGCTTCGGAGGGCACGTTAAAAGTCGGTCCCGACTGTTAACAGTCGTAAGATCACGACAGAGGCCTAAATATGGGCGATCTAAATAACTCTGTCACCAGGTTGACCACTAATCAAACGATAAGAAGAAGATTAGTATTTTATATTTTTGTTTGTGATGAATAAACTCAAAAAGTACTGGACCGATGTAAAAAAAAACACCTTTAGAAAGCTACATTATCAGCAAGTAACATAGGCTATATTATATTTACATACAATAAGGAACTTCTTCGATAAATAAAAAATGTCCACCCGTGCGAAGCTGGGAGAAGTGCCGCTAGTATCTATCTATACTAATATTATAAAGCTGAAGAGTTTGTTTGTTTGTTTGGTTGAACGCGCTAATCTCAGAAAGTACTGGTTCGAAGTGTTTTTTTTTTTGTTGAATAGTGCATTTATCCAGGAAGGCTATAAGCTATATAGCATCACGCTATGATCAATAGGAGCAGAGCAGTAGTGAGATATGTTGCAAAATCGGGGAAAATATTCCAAATTATCACGCAGACGAAATCGCGGGCCTAGTTATATATAAATGTTAAGTTCTGCACCGATTCAGTTAACATTTTACGACGATAAGTATACAACCCGCTTCAAAAGATTGTTTTTATCGGGAAAAAATACTTTTCCAGTGAAATTTTACGCGCGGTCAGTTGAACTAAGTCACTTTGGTATAACTTTGCTTTGCAATAAAATTAAAATGCTTTTATAACTAATTCCATCGAACTCCAAGTACCCACCTAATTTTTTTTTAAATAAATGGGCACGATCGTAAGTACGATATAAATGCGATGAGAGCCTTATTATATATCGGCTTTAATATTATTGCATAACCAAAGGCTCAATTGTCACCTCAGTGGGTATTAGCTGGTGGTCGATTATTTCATCACTGTGCCCCTAATACCCCGTACTAATTGGATAGTACGCCAAAATTTATATAAATAGGTAACTATACATCTCAACCCATGAACGTCCCACTGCTGGGTACGGGTCGGGTAATAGGTAACTATGCTGTGAAGTATTCCTTCTATGAAAATGTGGAACTTTTCATGTAAAGACAGCCTCAAAATCTGTCTGTACATGAAAAGTAATAAAACCTCCATCGGGCGAAACGTCCAATCAAATATTATATTTTTTTATAATTTGGTCGTTTGGTCCGTTCGGGCGAACAAATGGCGGGCGAATCGACCTATAACTCTTCTTTTTAAGCTGTTTGAATAATATTATTTTGACGTTTCCAAATTGAACTTGCTGATCGTTTTGTTAATGTGAAATTAGAGAGTTAGATACGAGTATTTTTGATCGCAGTATATCACGCATGTAACCGTACAAAATTGTGCGACATCCTTGCAGTGTTTCTTTTCATACAAGTTAAATAGCAAAAAGTATTCGGCGCGTATAATGGAAATAGATGATTTACGGCTTATGGACACTTGCCGACCCAAAAATTTGTAACGAAAGGGATTCGTATTTAGGGGAACGTTTTCCTATCGTGATGATAGGAAAACGTTCCCCTTAAAACGAATCCCTAAATGAGCACTGAATACCTTAGTACTCACGCACGGGAACAGTGTGTGTAGTTATTTGGATATGGTCTTCTGTAAGGTTCTGCTTCTTCAATTAATAAATGAATACCGCGCTTATTCACTTGGATTTTAGTGCCCTTTTTTTATTAGCCTGTATTTTCCCATTGCAAACAAAGGCTTCCATTCCCGTCTGTCCATTGCTTTGGTTCACCAATCTTTCTCATATTCCAGGTCGTCACGCCAACGTTTTCAAGCCTGCCTCGGCGGCAATGCCCAGATTTAAGTACCCACTGTGTGACAACACGAGCCCATCTCTCAGGATGCACACAAGAACTGGCTATCGTAAAAATTATATTTGGGTCGTTACGTATTTTTCCCTCTATAGTTTCCTTTTTTTATCGTTTGGTTAGTGGCCAACCTGGTGACAGAGTTATTAAGATCGCCCATATTTAGGCCTCTGTCGTGATCTAACGACTGATAACAAGTGGAACCGACTTTTAACGTGCCCAACGAAGCACGGAGACGCTCAGATGAAAGGTCACCCATCTATAGGGTTACCGCGCTCTTGGTAGCTTAACGCGCTGATCGTTTACCGATCGTTTAGAGCGCCTCTAAAGTGATAAATTCGTATGTCATACTTTAAGTAATCTGTGTAACCAGTAACATGTAAGTAAGCACACTGGACGTCAAAAAGACGAAGACAAATATGATTTACGTTCCAATATACCCTTCTACCCCACAGAGGTGCTATATAAATTCATCTGAACACAAAACGGGGTGTATGCTGAGCCCGTCCAACGTGTCAAGCCAAGATTAATGTTTATCGTACACTAACAGGATATTAGATGGTCGTCCGTTCGGACCAGCTTTGAGTTTTGATTGTACTTTAATTATGTTAAGTGGATTCGTTAGTTTATGTTCGGAGTTGTTTTGTTATGGGCAGATGTGGCTGTACCTTTGTACAATACATCTATACATACATTATTACGCGTCCTAAATCATCAGTATATAGTTAAACCGCTGGGGATATTACTTGATATTACCATATGGATTTCTTATATGACGCAAGTGAACATTAAATAAGGATTATTTTTTTCTCTAAATGGGTAAAAATAGTTTAGTAGTCGGTGGGTGGTATAAATCTATAAAATATTTCATTAAATAATAAAAACCACCACACGACAACACACCAAAGAGGTGGTGGAATACCAATGAGAATTTCACTATGTGGAGTTTATATGTACTAATCAAATGATTCGCCATCTGCTAACGGTGAAGGAAAACGTCGCGAGGAAACCCACATGACTTAGAAGAAATTCTAAAGACATGTCTGATTCACTAACCCGCATTAGGCCAGCGTGTGTGGCCTAAACCCACTCTCTCTCTCTCTCTCTCTTGATAGAGGAGAGGAGGCCCATGCCCAGAAATGGGACATATATGGGTTGCTATTATATATATGATGAAAACCAAAGTTATTTAATAGCAAATGCATTATATCGATAAACTATTTTGTTTGATATGATTTTGATGACCATTTTTACTTGCTTTACGAACCATTCGTATTATGAACAAAATTAAATATGTAGGTAAATTACTCAATCAACCAAAACAAATTTTTAGTATCTGGTAACAGTATTTATGGGATGGCAACTAGCAAGTGTTACCTCTGGTATTGCAAGCGTTCACAGGTTACGGCAAGTGCTTAACATCCAGCGGGCCGTATGCTTGCTTGCCACCCAAATAGTATAAACAAAACCGTTACCGTACCAGTCGCGATAAAATACAACTATAAACACTAGGTGCTATTTCAGACGTCAAAAAATCGCAATGTCAAAGTCAAACTCATTTATATCAAATGCATGGTACCAATGAACGTCATAAAAACTAATACCAGCTTTTTTTCTCCGGCCAATTCACTGACTAGGGATAGGGCCTCGAGAATTGGCCTAAGCTTTGGAGGGCAAGTTTAAAGTCGGTTTCGACTGTTAACAGTCGTTAGATCACGACAGAGGCCTAAATAATGGGTGATCTTAATAACTCTGTCACCAGGTTGACCACTAACCAAACGATGAGATAAAGATTGCACACTTAGTAAAAAAATATAAAGTCTACATATATGCAATTATGGAGAGATACGCTACTTCATAATTGCATTGGGTGTGTAGCCTGTGAGGTATTAAATAAATAATGATACAAATGTGGACGCAATCTAATAAGATTATTTATTTCACGTATGAGTTTGTTTACCCTTTATGTATATTCTTCATTGTATTTATTTGTATTCTCGTTGTAATATCTAATGGATGCGCCAATGCAACTGTACCTTACGTACGTACACATTATCTTGAAAAGAACTCGTGTAAAGAAAGTTGAGTCTTCAAAGAAATGCACGATGTATTCCTTTGAAGAGTCCCTCTAATTTTGCATAAATAAAGAAAACTTTATAGAGACATATACAAAACTGTTCTTTTATATTATATTTTTGGCACTAATATAAAATGTTTATTTATTTTAAAATAAAGATATAATTCTGTAATGGTTTTAAGAAACAGGAGATATACTGAAGTACTTTTTGCCAATCGTAAGAGACAGAGAGAAAAAAGAGGTAGGGCACCATACTAGCAGCGAGCAGGCCCGACTAAGGAAGGACCTCCACCATACAGAAGACCACAGCCAAATAACTACACACAGTGGTGTAGTTGTGTTCCTGTGTACAATATATCTCCAGCGCTCATTTAGGGAAGCGTTTTGAAAGAAACGTATTCCTATCCCAGGGATACTCCATCTTAAAGCCGTGGTGTACAAAAAATAGGTAGGCAAGCGTCTAAAGGCTGCGGTACCAGGCGGACCGTATGCTTGTTTGCAAACTAAGTAGGTATAATAAAAGAAACCCACGGGGATAGTATTTTATTATTACGTTATTTTTAATTATTATTTATTTATTATCAATTTTTCAATCGTATTTAAATGTACTTAATTATAATATACACAAAGAAACCCGGGATAAAAAGTTCCTAGTAGAGACTGTAATCTATCTTTGTGCCAAATTTCATTAAGATCCGTTAAGCCATTTAGGCGTGATTGAGTAAAAACCGAGGTAATCCGACAAAGAACCAAAGTTACCGACATAGCTCACAGACTTAGCAAGCTGAAATGGCAATGGGCTGGTCACATCTGCAGAAGGACCGACGGCCGATGGACCAGACATGTCCTAGAGTGGAGACCGCGAAGACTCGGTAAGCGTAAGGTAGGGCGGCCCCCAGCTAGGTGGACCAACGACCTAAAAAGGGTCGCTGGGACGGACTGGATGCGGAAGGCGGAGGACCGTGTGCTGTGGCGTGTGTTAGGAAAGGCCTATGTCCAGCAATGGACTGCGATAGGCTGATTGATTAATTAAGTAACAAACATCCATCCATACATCCAAACTTTCGCATTTATAATATTAGTATAGATATATGTCGTAACTACTTACAGGTACTTATATAATTTTTAAAATTCAATCTAACTTAATAAAAAAGTGCATTCAATTGAGGGCGGGCGGGCGAGTGACGTCATTTCCTGTCTCCGGTCTAGTGGCGACACCTAGCGTCTTCAAAGTGGTGTCTAATGCCTTTTTTACTTTTTCACTGTCACAATTGTAATAAGTTAAGTGACTTTCTTGATGTGCTCCGATGCTAAGGTAAAGAAGTTTTATTATTTTATTTTTTGAAACTTTTCCTTAAGTGAAAAGGAATGACTTTGAAATCTGTCAGTCTGTTTTTTCCCACAGATTACAAATGTTAGGTAGGTAATCTAAAGCTTTTCTGTGGTATTCGTGCTTGTACATATATGTTTATTTTGATGTGAATCAGAAAGTAAACGGTAACACCCACTAAGTATCAATCCCGGGGCTGTACCACGACGAAATTATAGCGATTTATTTTCGATTTTAATTTGAACTCATTGAATGTTACTGATCTTAATTTAAAATTCTATCAATGAAAACCTTAAAGCTTATTAATAAATTTTACATCTTACAGATTTCAAATTAACATCGAAAATAAATCGCTATAAGGACGTCCAGTAGCGAAACTATACCTTTAACGGCCCGTGGCAATGTTTTAATAAGAAATATTAGGATACTTCTGTGCTCACGGCCACTCTTGGGCTTATAGCATTAGGATTAGGAAACCATATATTGACCAGCTGGGGAAGAAGTTGCTGCCAAGCTTGCCTTACTTAAAATAAGAGGTTTTCTCGAGATACTATATAGCATAGGGTTCTTGAAGAAAGGAGTTATAAGGTTTTTAAAGGGTCGGCAACGCGCAAGTGATACCCCAGGTGTTGCAAGCATCTATCGTAGCGTCATGGGCTACGATAAATATAATATAATATATAATGCTTGTTATTGTTTGTGTTTGTGTATTGTTTGTTGTTGTTATGACATGAGGGTTTCCTCACGATGTTTTCCTTCACGTTAGCAGATGGCGAATCATTTGATTAGTACATATAAACTCCACAAAGTGAAATTCACATAGGTTCACTGCCACCCGGTTCGAACTCGCACCTCTTGCGTGCAAGTCTGTTACTTTCCCACTCGGCCACCACCGCTTCACAATGTAAATGCAACGTGTTATTGAAGAGTGCTTGTTTGTTTATTTGCTAGCTTTTACTGCAACAACTACTGTGCCCATAAAATGTAGGAAGCAGACTGAAGTATTACAGTTACGACGCCAGTTAGCAATTATTTGTCCGGTTAGTAATACGTTGGTAGTTAAACTATTATATTTATAGACTTGCAATTTCATAATAACTTAATATTGCTTAATTATAATCATTTTACCTTATTGCTTGTGGCTCTAACTCTGACTACACACCTTTTGTGACCGATTGGCCAGTTAGTCTAGTGGTTATTGGCCCTGACTGCTAAGTCAGAGGTCGTGGGTTCGATTCCCACGCGGGACAAAACTTTGTGTGATTCGTAAATGTTTGTTCCGAGTCTGGGTGTTATTTGTGTGTGAGACTCGTCTATTTTAGTTCAAAATCGATTTGAATGAAAAAGGAAAGAAGACCTATGCCCGGCAGTGGGACAATCATCATCTCAACCCATAAACGTCCCACTGCTGGGCACGGGTCTCCTCAATAAATTTGGAGGGATATTAGCCTACTATACCACGCTGGCCAGACGGGTTTGTATAGGGTTTTGTTTCTAGTTTTCCCTCTCTTGCAATGGATATTGTCTGCCTGACTTACTCCCTTAGTCGACTCTAACGACACCCACGGGACAATACAGCCTGAAAATAATTGTAGATAGAAATTGTATTATCGCCTTAAATATCTTCATGTTTTCTTTTTTCGAGACAACTCCTGCACTAGTAAGCCCGATGTCGCGGGGCACTTTACGAACATATAATTAACGTATACAAAGGACACCCAGACTCGAGACAATTATTAATGGATCACACAATTTTTTTTTCAGTGTGGCTATCGAAACTACAACAGGCCGCAGTGATAAATGGCGAGGTAACCACTTAAGCCACTGAACCAACTGTGCAGTTAACTTTGACTTCAAATTTCTACAAAAAATTCGACAAAAATCTATTTTATGCGTCATGACTGCCTCGGTGGTCCAGTGGTCGCAGTATGCGCCTGCTGTGCACGAGGTTGTGGGTTCGATTCCCACACAGGACAAAACTTTGTGTGACCCACAAAGAGTTGTTCTGAGTCTGGGTGTAATTTGTGTCCGTTAATTGTATGTTTGTAAAGTCCCCTGCGACACAGAGCTTGTTTTCTAGTGCGGGTGTTTTCAAAAAACAAAAAAAAAATACTGAATTACCCTAACTTAGACCCTGAATAACAAACGGTATATAAACTTTAAATATAATAACACAATTCAGACTCCGTTTCTATAGAATTAACAGCAGAATTTTTATAAAATAAAACATTGAACAAAATTGCTACACGAACATTATTATGACAATAACTAACGTAGTACTCCGCCTAAAGGAGTATTTTAACTTAAATCTATACTAATATTATAAAGCTGAAGAGTTTGTTTGTTTGGTTGAACGCGCTAATCTCAGAAAGTACTGTTTCGATTAGAAAAAATCTTTCTTTTTTGTTGAATAGTGCATTTATTTAGTAAGACTAAGGCTATAGAACATCACGCTATAATTGATAAGAGCGGAGCAGTAGTGAGATATCTTGCAAAATCGGGGAAAATATTCCAAATTACCTCGTGGACAAAGTCGCGGGCGACCCCTAGTAATATATAATTCCATCGTTATCGTTTAGTTTAGCTCTCATTATTTGTTAAAGCAAAATATACAGAATAATTTCTAAAAGATACTCGTATTACATCTTTCTAGGTAATAATCTCTTTAATAAAACATTATGCTACAGAAAATACGTGGAATATTATATCTAAAATGAAACTCAATGTTTATTTTGACTAATCTTGTACAGAATTATTATAATAACCAATAATATTACGTAGACTTAATACATACATAGCTCGAAGAACTGATAGCCGTTGGGGCTAAAAAGGTTCTAGAGTGGCGACCACGAACAGGAAGATGAAGCGTGGGCAGGCCTCCAACAAGGTTGACCGACGACCTGGTAAAGGTTGCGGGCCACTGACGAAAAGGTCGGCTCAGGATCGAGAGTTTTAGAAGTCCTTGAGGGAGGCCTATGACCAGCAGTGAACGTCTTTTGGCAGATATGATGAAGAAAGACGTACATAGATACCGCACTGGCGCGCGGAAACAATCCCACTTTGATTTTCTTGACGGTAAGCAGAAGATTAGTAATTTGTATAAATCTAATATGTAAAAAAAAGAAAGAATTTATTCATACATACACAGGATAACAGATGGTAGACATAAGATGGACACATAATAGCAACACAAAAAACGCTTAGAACACAAAAAAGATATATATAAGTAGGTATATCCTGTGTGATGTCAGAAAAGGTCCCAATCTCAGCACTGTGCTGCAGCATTTTATACTGCAGCGCTGATTTTCTGATCAGGCCTTGGTGATACATGGATATGTACATACATATGTATAAATTCCACAAAGTGAACTTCACATTAATACTACCGGTCTCACACCTCATGTTCAAGTCGGTATTCCACTTGACGACCACCACTGAATTATTCCGCTTTTATCTTTCTTTCTCTTAATAATAAGCACAATATTATTCAAATTAATGTCGCCATTCTTGGTACAAAGCTAACAGTACGAACCGTTGTTTTACAGTGTTAAAAAATAAACATTCCAGGTCATTCAGGCCAGGAGAGAAATGCACAGTGAACACTTTAACGCAAACATGGAGCAAGCACTTAGTACCAGAACTCTCTGTGGAAAAATCTAGAATTTTCTACGTATAGTTTAAAAATACAGTCACGATGTTTTTGTATTCTAATGTTTCTCTAGAGACTATAGCATGGGGTTTTGGAAGGAAGGAGTTAATGATTTGCAGGGTTAGAAACGCGTTAGTACGGTACGCGGTAACCGCTTGTATCAAGCGGGCTGTATGTTTGTTTGCCTCCTTATAAGTCGACGGCTCCTAAGTATACTGAGTCAACTATACTTCTTAACTTTACAGGAAGGCGATAAGAAGAGCGAATAGTTATATTAAAACAACCTAGAAAAAATAACTAATCAAAGTGAATTAAATGTTATTTATGGATATATGAATTTTATTTTTTACATGTAAATAGGAAATGATTTAATTGTTGTTAATATACTAAAAGTGAAATTCTCAAAATTTGTTAGTTTACTCAGTATACTTAGGAGCCATCGAAGTGTAAAAAAAGAAAGGGTCGTCAGGCTTGCGGATCGGTGCAAGAATGCTTGTTTGTCTTTATTAGATATCGTGTCAATAAACGAAATATTTTATAGGGTTAGCCAGAGGGTTTGAAAATAGCCGGATATAGAGCATTGCTTTATAATTTGATGCATTTATTTTCCTGATTTGGAGACCTAATACCGTGACAAATAAAGGTCGATCTTCATGGACCATTTCTAGATAGCTAAAGTCTACAATCTTATTAACCGACTTCAAAAAGAGGAGGTTATCAATTCGTGTTTTTTTTAATGTTTGTTACTGCAGAACTCCCTTAATTAATTACCGATTTGAAAAAATATTTTTTTGTCTGAGAGGACATACTTATAGTTTGGTCCCATTTTCATCAAAAGAAAGTTCTGACGATGGGATCTATGAGGAATTGAGGGAACTCCTCAAAAATTATAGGCACACATATAGCAATTTCAATATTTTTAACAACCCATCAAACATTTGCATTCAGAAAGTATAATATGATGAAGTAAAACTGATGAAGAAGACCACAGATGGCCACCTGAACTTCTCAATAATAAGTATTTTACGGATGGCGATTAAATAAGTTTCCATTATGGTTGCTAAGGTAGCTAGGCAACGGAACTTCATGATTAAACAATGTAATCTAGCCGTTTTTAAGGTTTTTGAAATTCTGCAACTTGCCGTACTGAAGTCGGTTTTTTTTTGTTAAAATTATTTATTATCAAAATGTCATTAGTGACGGTCAATGCGCCTTGACACCACATGGAAATAAACAAAATGTAGTCCAATATTAATACTAAGAAGTCACAAATTACAATGGCATATACTGGTTAACACCTGAATCATGGAAAAATGCTTCAGTTGTGTTATTACATAAAAAAGGTGATAAGACGAAACTTACCAACTACAGACCCATCAGCCTCCTGTCTCAAGTCTATAAGCTTTTTGCCAAGGTAATGTGTAACCGTCTATGCCGTCTTCTAGATGATTACCAACCTATTGAGCAAGCTGGCTTCCGGAGTGGATACTCAACAATAGACCACATTCATACCGTCAAACAAGCGATGGAGAAATGCAAAGAATACAATCGGTCTCTGTGTTTTGCCTTTGTCGATTATGAAAAGGCCTTTGACAGTGTCGAACACTGGGCCGTGGTTCATTCGCTCCATCGATGTGGTATTGACAAACGGTATGTGGATGTCCTCCGAGAGATATATAGTTCCGCCACAATGCAAGCACGTTTACACGAACTAACAAATCCCATCCCTATAAATCGAGGGGTGCGGCAAGGTGACAATCTTTCACCCAAACTCTTCACAAACGTTTTGGAAGACGTCATAAAGACTATTGAGTGGGGCGAAAGAGGTCTTTATATAGATGGTTCTCGCATGACGCACCTCCGTTTCGCTGATGACCTGATTATCTTTGCTGAGAACGTTGATGATCTCCAGAGTATGCTTACGGAGCTTCATGAAGCATCCCTGAGAGTCGGCCTGAGGATGAACATGTCCAAGACTAAAATTATGGTGAGCCAGGACATCGGTGCGCCGTACATCACTTTAGATGGTAGTCGCATAGAAGTCGTGGCTGACTATGTCTATCTTGGACACTGTTTATCTTTTGAACCGGGGTCGCAGGTTAAAGAGATTGCTAGACGGATCCAGATGGGATGGGCTGCTTTTGGAAAGCTAGAAGATGTACTAAAGTCTCAAATCCCGCAATGCCTGAAGACCAAGGTATTCAATCAATGTGTCTTGCCTATCCTCACGTATGGTGCCGAGACATGGACCCTGACAAAAGAGACCACGCACAAGATCCAAGTGACACAGCGAGCGATGGAAAGGGCCATGTTAGGTATCTCTCTGGTGGACCGGATACCCAACATAGAAATTCGACGTAGGACGAAAGTCGATGATGTGGGTAAACGGTTGACTAGCATGAAGTGGAGATGGGCGGGACATCTAGCTAGGCGGGAAGACGGAAGGTGGACCAGAGCAGTCACAGAATGGTGGCCGCGAAACGGAAGGCGATTGCCGGGTAGACCACCCGCCCGGTGGTCAGACGATATAAGAAGGACGGTGGGAATCCATTGGATGAGCTTGGCACAGGACCGGAACAGATGGCGCAAAAAAGAGGAGACCTATACCCAGCAGTGGGTGGATAAGGGTTGACAAAGAAGAAGAAGAAAGATACTGGTTAAAAGCAATATCTAACTGTACTTAAATTACTATAGTACCGTGCCTTGCAGCTACTACACTTAAGTGACAAAAATGGACAAACAAAAACCACAAGCGCCACACTCTGTTCAATATTACAGCACATTCAGCCGCAGCTACTCACGGAGGACCCATTAACGGCAACGTGGTACACCTATATGTTCGAGAATTTTCTCCAATGTCCTCGAATTTTCACACGACCCGTAGTAACGTAGGTGATGTAATTGAAAGTAAGGTGACGTTGCAGAACAAGAGGTAGCGGACGGCTTAAATAAATTTAAAGACTTAAATTTGAGTGTTTTTTTTTTTACAGGGAACCTCTAAAAACGAAGCAGTTTTTTTTTAAGATAACTACCGCACTATAGAACAAGCTCGCGAGGGACTTCACAAACATACAATTAACGGATACAAATTACACCCCGACTCAGAACAACACTTTGTGGGTCACACAAAGTTTTGTCCTGTGTGGGAATCGAACTCACACAGTACACAGCAGGTGCATACTGCGGCCACTGGACCACCAAGGCAGTCCAAAGCAGTATTTTTGTTTTTGATACTACTTAGGTGGCAAACAAGCATACGGCCCGCCTGATGTTAAGCAGTTACCGTAGCCTATGGACGTTTGCAATACCAGAAGGATCACTTGCGTGCTGCCAATCCATTTTTTTAAACAATGGCTTTATGATGGGACTATCCCTGGCATAGGAATACGTTTCTTTCAAAACGCATCCTTAAATGAGCGCTGGAGACCTGTACTCACACACGGGAACAGAACTATATCACTGTCTGTAGTTATTTGGCTGTGGTCTTTTGTAAGCTGAAGATCCTCCCCAGTCGGGCTTGCTCGCTAGTACGGTGCCCCGCCTCTTTTAAAAAAGTTTGAGACTTTGACAAAATTATCACTGTCCCTTACTCCGCTACACCATTTACTATGTTAGGTAGCTAATAGATCGCCTGCTTGCTTCTCGATGCAACTTGTTCTTTACTTTCTAACAGCATTACAAGAAAAACTTAACTTAATTGAAAAGCGCAATTCTGTTTGTCTACTTCAGTTTACTTTAGAACGTGGTTTCTGTACATATCTATTATTTTTCCAATAAGAATTTTCTTTTTTATAAAAGGTAACGTTCTTGCCATAAAATTTTCATATTGTGGTATAGATGTAAGTAACAAATAGGTCTCTAGTGCTCATTTAGGAATGCGTTTTTCAATACCAGGGATACTCCATCACTGAAACCTAGTATTTTTTTTAAGTCAGCAACACGCATGTGGTATCTGTGTTATTGCAAGCATCTATAGGCTATGGTAACTGTTTACCACGATCCTGTTTGGCCAGCGTGGTGAAGTAAGGCAATATCCATCCAAATTTATGGGGGAGACCCGTGCCCAGCAGTGGGACGTTTATGAGTTGAGATGGATGAATCAGCAACACGCAAGTGGTATCTGTGTTATTGCAAGCATCCATAGGTTACGGTAACTGCTTACGATATTGTCAGCTCCAATAGGAGTGCCACGGACTCCGTTTGGTTCGGAGCCACGTCAACATCAAGTGGCATTTTACTGCTACCCTGGATGTTCGAGTCCAATCCATGACAAATCTTTGTGTAAGGAGCACGATTATTTATTGTGTTTGTAATATATATGTATTTAGAAATATACAAGTATGTTCAAAAATATTGTTCATATTTTTCTACTGGATTCTGGAAAATAACAAGTCAATTTTCTATGTATAGAAGTACAACTAGTCATAATAAGTATGGCGCCCGGGCGCACTGACGGAAGTGAAGCCTTCCGCTTTCGTAACTATATCATTAGCCCGTGAAGCCCACTAACCCATATTTTACTTCGAGTAAAAATAACTATCTGAATATCATAATTTGCAATATGACAGCAAATATTATTTGAAATTCACTAATATCTAGAAAGTTTGACTGCATGGTTGGTTGGTGGGTGCTGAGGTTATATCGCCATTTAACACTGCGCGACGTGTTGTGGATTCGACACGAGATAAAGTATATGTTCGACACCCATACAGGGCAAAATTTGGCGTAGTTTCGTTTATCAGTGATTTTTATGTTTGTAAACTGAGCGAAACAGGGAATCTGTAGCGCGGAAGAAGTTGCTAAGGATAAATTACACACGTGTCAGACCGTATCTTTGGACACTGTTACTTGGTATAGACGTCGTCACCACATCGTTTTAGTTAGAAATAAAGTACTGCGTCTCTTTAAACATTTTTCATGGTCTTTTTCTTGTATATTCTGATTCTCTTAGTGTTTATGTGTGTATTGTGGTTTTATAAAATCTATTTTGAGGGTAATACAGCAAACAACCTCATCTCAAGAAACCACAGTACGTACTTACCCAATTTACCGCAAATGGTAAACTGAGTAATTACGTACACCGAACCGAGTGGCGAATAAAATAATTTGCCCTTTGAAATATTTATAATAACGCTACAGGAGTATTAAAGTAAATATGCTTTGTATTATTTTAATTAAATCGTCTCGTTTCATGTTAGTTGCCTAAGGGCTTCGGAAATATTTTAAGTTAATTTCTGCACGCGGTACCGCACGAGAATTTATCTTCCGTTTGAATTTTGTTTTGTTTTTCTTCTTTTGTGGTTTCGTTATTGGTATTGTTCGGCAAAAGTTGTCGAAGCGTACGCGAGAGACAATGCTCATTTAATTTGAAAGGATTTTGATCTAAATTTTCTTTTTTTTAAGACTTCTTTTGAGAAACAAGGGAACAACTTTTGTGTTATGGGGCACTTAGCGAATTTATTTATTCGTATAGCCGTGGACAGATCTCATTAAATCGTCAGTAGGGAATCCTGTTAATGAACTCATTAACAGGATTCCCTAGTGACGATCACATCATCACGACATGATGACGACAGTCTGATGCACTCATCAGACTGTCCACCCACAGAAACAATTGTCGAGCCATCGTAAGGCGAGCTACATCAGCCTTTTCGACATTAAACAATCATCGTGACCACGACCGCTGTGCCAAGAGCGAAACGAACTAGAAGAAGATAGCCGACATTATGGTCAAGATAAAGTACCTGAATTGATTTCAGCTAATTTGCCCACAGCCTGATTTGCGGCCTAAACAGTCTGGGGTACACACACACTCGCTTATTCATGTATTACTGCTACACACAGCGATGTAGTTGTGTTCCTATGTACAGGTCTCCAGAGCTCATTTAGGGATGCATTTTGAAAAATACGTGCCCTGGTCTTAAAAAATGGGTCGGCACCACATACGTAATACCTCTGATATTGCAAGCGTCCATAGGCTACGGTAACTGCTTAAAATCAAGCGGGCCGAATACTTGTTTGTCACCCAAGTAGTATAAAAAAGTATTACACTTAGCATGGTATTTTGCTTCTCGCATCCAGCTACTCAAAGACGCTTTGCATAGATCGTCGCTTCCAACACTCACGAACTCGTGTATTCAGATACTCGTACTATCCAGTTATTTATAAGAAGCTAATCTTGAAACACGTGTATGATATTCTACTTCCTCGTGCTCTAGACCCACATTGACATTGCTTTATTTAGATTAACATTTCCGCATAGAAACAAATCGTAGCAAACCAGGAAGCATTCCCCAAATAATACACATCGCAAAAACCGAAAACATCCCTCGAATCGAGTCAAGCCGGGAGCAATTTTTTTCCTTCACAAACAAACAGATTCTGTCTCGTTATTAATATAATTATATTAATTATAATGTACCCGTACATGTGCCGAGTATGTAGCTAATTAGCAGCCATCTGCGAGTACCTGTTCGTTGTTGGAAATATTGGATTACATGTTTATATTTAATTAGTTGTTAATTGATGAGATCGTATGGTTTGAAGTCTCGACATATTTTAATATGATCTTATTTTCTAGGCTCAATCTCTAATAATTTTGCTTGCGTGCTATTATCGATTAAAAACAGAAAATATTTTATTTATTTTATTTATTCAACTTCATATACAAAAAGTACATTGGCGGACTTAATGCCAAAGGCATTCTCTACCAGTCAACCATTAAGGGTGGTGCAGAGATAAATAAAAGTAGGTGCACTCGAAGTAAACAAGTTAGAGAGAGAGAGATAATTAATTTTAATAAAATATCATGATACATACCAAAACCATACACATATACAATAAATATAAATACATACATATATATCCATACTAATATTATAAATGCGAAAGTAACTCTGTCTGTCTGTCTGTCTGTCTGTCTGTCTGTTACTCTTTCACGGATAAACGGCTGAACAGATTTTGATGAAATTTGGTATGGTGATAGATGATAACCTAGAAATGGTCATAGGCTATAAATAATCACGCCATCGTTCTTAGGGGGTAGGCAGTAGGCAGATAACTAAATTGAGTTAGTGATTTTTAGTCGTTTTTGTTGGGACTTTTGCTCTTTCACGTCTAAACGGCTGAACAGATTTTGATGAAATTTAGTAAGGTGATAGATAGTAACCTAGAAAAGGATATAAGATCAAAATGATCACGTCATCGTACTTAAGGCGTAGACAGTAGGCAGAAAACTAATTAAGTTAGTGATTTTTAATCGTTTGTTTTAAAAGTTTACCTCATTCACGCCTTAACGTCTGAACGGATTTTTATAAGACTTGGTTAATATAAAGATAGGATCCTAGGCACGGACACAGGCTACTTTTTACGGCGGAAAAATACCTCATTCCCGCGGAAATCTAGCGTGATCGTGTCAAGAAGCGCATGACGCCATAGCTACTGAAATGATTTTGATGTTTTTTTTTTTAACTGAGTGTTACTAAGACTTCAAGTTAGTATTTGATCACTTTTCTACCTTAGAGGGTCGGTAGGCGCCATAATTTAGGGAATTTATGATAAAATTTTGATGCATCTGTCTTTATTTAACAGTTTTACTTGGATCGGAACTTAGCGACATTCCATCACACTACTTATCTTATAGGGTAGGAAGGTACCAAAATTCAGACTACTTTTTACTTAGGGAAAATATCTCATTCCCACAGGAACCTATACACAGCTACCTATCTACAACATTAAAACTCTGTCTAGAATCACATTACGCCAAAACTATTAATCTGATTTGTATACGATTTTTTATTCAACTGACTGTTACATTACATACAGATAAAATCTAATTACCTACACCACAGAAATTGTTGGATGCTCCCGGAGGCACGGGAAAAACCTTTCTTTTAAACTTGCTTTTAGCGCAAATCCGAAAAGATAAAGGAATTGCTGTAGCAGTTGCCTCTTCCGGAATAGCCGCCACTCTGCTCAATGGTGGTCGAACGGCACATTCGGTGCTTAAACTGCCATTAAACTTAGCCCATGAAGAAATGCCAGTCTGTAATATAAGTAAAAACAGCGAGCGTAGACGTATGTTGCAGCAATGTAAATTATTAGTTTGGGATGAGTGTACTATGTCCCATAAAAGAGCAATTGAAGCTCTAGATCGGACTTTGAAAGACATCAAGAGTAATCCAAATTTCATGGGGGGGATGGTGGTACTTTTAGCGGGCGATTTTAGACAGACTTTGCCGGTTATCACTAAAGGCACCCCTGCAGATGAAATAAATGAGTGTTTAAAAGCGTCAACGTTATGGGTGCACGTAAAAACGTTTAGTCTGTCTACAAATATGAGAGTGCAACTACACAATGATGTACAATCTGGACAATATGCTGCTGCTCTTCTTAAAATTGGAGAAGATCGTATGGCAAAGGATGGTAATGGCATGATTACATTGGATCGTGAATTCTGCAATGTTGTGCATAATCCAGAAGATCTAAATAACTTCGTCTATAGCGAACTGCTAACTAATATGAGGAATAGAGAATGGTTATGTGAAAGAGCAATTTTAGCGCCGACGAATGAAATGGTGGGACAGGTAAACGAGCAAATTATGTCACGCGTGGAAGGTGATATACTGCCGTCCACTAACTAAAAGGCCGTTAAGCCACAGTTAGCCGTTTTTCACTTTTTAATATAGTCTTATACAACTTTCGATGCTCTATCTTTTGGTCTAAGATTCATTTTGATAGCTAGCTTAGTTTTAGAGATACAAAACATTGCTGAGCAGTTAAACCACATAAATTTCATTACTTCCTTAATTAAAAAGCGGCTAAGCCACAATACTTCTCTAGAAAGACGTTAACATACTTCAACGGCAAACTGATGTATCATTTTTTCTAATTTTACTTAACTAAAAGTACGTTATCTAGTCATGCTTGACTAAAAAGCAGTTAAGCGTCTTTAACTACCTTCATGTATTGTGTCATATAAGTAACCACCTGAACATCGTACCTTAACTATAAAGCAGTTATAAAGAAAAACTACACTAGAAAGCAGTTATACGCCAATAGCGGCTTTTAAGTTATGTATTGAAATTAGTATTAGCTAAATATCAATCGCTAGAGAGCAGTCAAACGACAATACTAGACTAAAAAGCAGTTAAACGCTTGTGATTTTTGTTTGCGTTTGACGAGCTCAGTATATATTCCGGAAGAAAAGGATCCAAAGGATCCAAACTATGATGAATAGTGTGTTGGTGGACCAGGAATTTCTAACTGCACAACGCCTTGAAACTAAAAGTATGCCATCTACACGCAATTCCACTTGCTCTAATATTAGCCAAGAATCAAAGTACGCCCACTTGAACAGTAACGATTTAGTTAATCTTCTTAACCAAGAACCTTACTCGATGACATCACAAGAGTTTAAAAAATGTAATGAAACACAAATAACATATAAAAACGGCCAACCAGAAGAAACTCTGAAGCTTACAATAGAAACATTAACTCAGCAACAGCTTGAAACACATTCTTTATACTGCCACGAATCGATACCCCCTCCTTCTCCGATGCCATCTTCTTCTCACTGCATTATACCAGAAATATAAGATTATGATAGTGATGACTCCGTTAAGGATAAGGACTAAGGCCAGCCATGTGACAAAGTTTTAAGTGATGATACTGAATATGGTTATGACATGCAAAGGCAAAATACAGTTTTAAACCCTAAAAGTAACCCAATAGTGAAAAGGAGAACATCGATAACTAAAACGTTTCCCGAAAAATTAATAACGCGACGACATACTCAAGAATTTACAAGAACAGAAGAGATTATTGGACATCGGTTACCTAAGAAAAGACGTGCATCTTTATCTTTTATTGATTGCTCTATTTCTATGAATTTAGTAAATTTAGCACCACCATCATCCACAAACAGAAAGAAATATGATACCAGCTTGAAAGATACATTAGTTGAGAAGGAAAAGGAATGCACATACAATTAACGGACACAAATTACAACCAGACTCAGAACAACTCTTTGTGGGTCATACAAAGTTTTGCCGGAATCGAACCCACAACCTCGTGCACAGCAGGCGCATACTGCGGCCACTGGACCACCAAGGCAGTATACTTCACATACGCTGGCAGGATCGGATTCCCAACACGGAAGTACTTCGTCGGACGGATATGGTGGGCATGGAGAGCCTCCTTATTAAAAGACAGCTTCGCTGGTGTGAACATCTTGTAGGCATGGAGCCCTCAAGGTTGACAAAAGCTGTCTTTTACTCTGAGATCAGCTCAGACAGTATCTTTGTACAAGGATGTTCTTAAGCGACACTTATCTGTAACCGGTGTGTCTCCAAACTCATGGGAGGAGCTTGCTACCCACAGGTTAGACTGGCATAAGGCTGTTCACAGAGGTATAGAAGAGTTTGAAAACTGTCGTCTTAAAGACCTTGACGCCAAACGCCAGCACCGTAAAACTCAACTCAGGCCCTCTTATGAGTATACCTAATGCGCAAGGAGGGCTTCACTGCGCTTTGTGTGACCGTCTTTTTACGACGTAATTCGGCTTCGCGAGCCCCGTCCGAGCACATGAGCGGAGACGTATGGCCGTGAGTTAGTAGGGGTCGCCGTCGACGGATACGTCTAGGAGGACATCATCATCATTAGTTTTATAAATATGAAATATTGGATGCTCGTTATTAATTCTTATACTAATGTCTGAAATTTTGCACACACCTACTAGTAGCTTACGGTTCGAGTTGTAATATTTGGTTAAGTTCTTTTCGCATTAGCCGATGCGGTGTCGGCGCGGGTAGCGTATGCTCGCAATGCGAAATACCGAAAGCTTGCCGAACGCTTACATTTCAACGTGCGCATTCAGAATCGCATGGTTTGTGCGGACGTGGGGCGTTTCTGTAAACTGCGTCTCAAAGTTTTGAGAACATAAGGGTTACTACACACATAAGCGGCCCGGCATAATCTGTGCGGCAACAAAGCCAACTCAAAGCTTATACTTTTTCCTCGAACATCATCTACATATATAAACTCGATTTTACTGCTCGACTGTGCCGATTAATGCCGGCCCGCTAATGTGTATAGCTACTCTTAGAAGCTTTGCTCGATTTGTTTACCAACAGGTACAAAAATCAAGACAATATAACATCTTAATGCATTTCGTTATAAATATCCCGCATTGATAACGCATCTACAAAAGTAAGGACCTAGCTAGCTACTTTGTCTTCCCGTTAAAATTTGTTAACATTTTTAACGCAAGTCTTTATGTATGTATGTATGTTTTTACTTAAATCCATTATATATGGTAGTTTAATCGCCAAGTTTGCTCGACTCACGCAATCACGAATTTTGTATTGAAAATTTTCGTTTTTGTCTGGAATTTTAAAAGGAGGCATTTTTTAATTGTTTAAATTATTTTTATTAAACTTTGATTTAATACTTTAAAAATTTATTATTTCTCACATAATCCTGTCAAATGCTTAGCAATAAGGAAGTTAAACTCAAGCGAAGTAAGTATTGCCGCCTTTTAGTTAAGTATTATTAGAATAATCTTGTATTCAGTTTCATATTCTATAAACGCTACTTAGCTTAAAAGAGTCTAAGCCGCTTATTCGAAAATATATTAAGTTTCAGATTGATGAAAAGTTTCGACAATAAAGCCGTTAGACGACTTAGCGACTTTCTAGTTAAGGATTGCATAATAAATTTAACTAAGATTTAGAATCCTATAAATTTATTAAAATTACTTCACTAAAAAGCCGTTACGGTAACGTTAGCGACCTTTTAGTACAGGATTTAGAGCCAAAAATTATCTAAAATGCTTAACTAAATCGAAAAAGAACGTTTTTTTTAACGAGGTGTAGTTTTTTTTAATAACTAAAACCTTAAAATGATCCACGGAAATAATATTCAATAATCTGCCTAACACCCGTCAAGCTAAGTATTGTACTTTTTAAGAAATAACGGTTGCCGCCTTTTTTGCTGTTTTCTCCAAAACTACTTTTTGGGCTTAACGGCTTTCTAGTTATAGGACGGCAGTATTGTTGAGTTTCTCTCTGTAGACACTGTAATGGATACTGAACAAGTAACATCATACCCTGTAGAATTTCTTAATTCTTTAGAACTGTCGGGAGTACCTTCACACAAACTGAGGCTGAAAGTAGGCGTTCCTGTCCTTTTGATGCGGAATTTAGATGCACCAAGACTGTGTAATGGCACACGGTTGCAAGTAACACACCTCGGTCGCAATATTGTAAAAGCAATCATTATGACTGGAATGGCAAAAGGAGAGAACGTTTTAATCCCCCGTATACCCATAATTCCGACAGATTTGCCATTCCAGTTTAAGAGATTACAGTTTCCGCTGAAAATCGCATTCGCTATGACGATAAATAAAGCTCAGGGGCAAACATTAAAAGTAGCCGGCATTAATTTAGAAAAGAGTTGTTTTTCTCACGGACAATTATACGTGGCTTGCTCACGTGTTTCAAGTCCACAGAATCTCCATGTGTTGGCCAGAGAGGGAAAAACAAAGAACATAGTTTACAAAAATGTACTACAGTAATAAGGCCTCTTATTTTTAGCTTCCTACATTATTATACTACTTACATTAAGTTAGTACTTCCTACGCAGACGATTTTGCGGATGTCACACTGTCTAACATCGGGGGTTGGCAGGTAGGTATAGTTAGTAGTATTTTAAACCGATTTACATAATTTACTTTTTATATTTACTAAGGAAACATTCGGAGCTATCCATTATGTAGCTTAGGTTGCTTTTGAACAAATTTTGATGTGAAGTTGAGGACTGGAACACGATAGTGGGACATTGTTGCAGGGGGACTTACAGCCGGGAGAAAACAAAAAAACTTATGCGGACGAAGTCGCGGGTAAAAGCTAGTATATATATATATAAACAATAAATATCAACTAAATCATTTTGATGAATCTGCCTTTTTATTTAGAAGGAGTTCCCGCACTTTCACCTTAAACGTGAAACGGTTAGTGGACATCCTGATTTCCAGAGGCAAAGCATTCCAAAGAAGTGCGGATTGTACAGGAAATGAAGAACCAACAAAATTCGAGCTGTGAGAAGGACATAGTAGAAGAAGATTATTGGAAGAACGAAGGTTTCTGTTGTGATTATTACACAAGTACTGAAAGGAGTGTGTTAGGTAGGAGGGGGGAGTTGGAGACATAAGAAAGGAAAAGAGGGTAGTGAGAGAGCGTAAGCTACGACGCTGACGAATCGGTAACCAATTCAATTGTGAACGAAAGGTAGACACATGGTCATACTTGCGAAGGTTATAGATGAATCGAATGCAGTTATTAAGAAGACGATCGAATTTATTAATAAGGTCTGCATTCAGGTCCAAATAGCACACGTCACCATAGTCAATTAAAGGGAGGACTAAAGTTTGCACAAGCATCACCTTAGTCTTGGATGGGAGGAAGTTCTTCAGGCGTTATAGAGCACGAAGGGTACCTGTGACTCTTTGGCTGACACTGGTAACTTGGACTTGCCAGTTCAAAGAGGAGTCAATGTATAAGCCTAAGTCTTTGACATGCGTACTTAGAGTTATGGCAGCATTGTTGAAAATGACTGGTGGGAGCGATGATGTGTCTAATCTATTTAGCATCTGTTTACTGCCCAAAATGATCGCCTGGCACTTACTTGGATTAACCGACAAACCAAACCTATCTGACCAGTCTTTAATAAATTCCAAGTCGCCATTTATATTGTTAATCGCCGTTAGGACACAATCAACGCTCTCCTGTGTGTAAAGTTTCAAGTCGTCAGCATACAAATGATACGTACACTGAAGGTTTTGGGTTATGAGATTGATAAAAATTGAAAACAACATAGGAGAAAGAATGCCACCTTGAGGAACACCAGAGCCAAGATCACACCATATAGATGAAGAATCATCCAGGTGGACTGACTGCTGACGCCCTTGAAGATAACTCGAGAACCATTCCAGTGCTTCGGAAGAGATCATAAAGTAGGAGAGGATAGCTATTAGGATATCGTGACTGACGGTGTTGAAGGCGTTCGAAAAGTCAAATAAAGTCAAAACAGTGACTTTAGCGTCCTCCATGCCCGCCCGCACATCGCCAGTCACTTTAAGGAGTGCAGACACAGTACTATGGCCCGGCCTAAACCCAGATTGCTGTGGGCTTAGCAAATTATTGCGGTACACAAAACTAGATAATTGTTTGTGGGCACAGGCTTCAAGTACTTTGGAAAGGAATAGGAGTATGGATATAGGACGGTAATGGTTAACAAGAGTCGGATTAGGGATTTTGGGAATCGGAATTACAAAGGCCTTTCGCCATATCAATGGAAAACAGCCTGTATAGAGGGAGAAATTAACGATATGGGAAATGGATGGGAGAAGGTGGTCCAGGATAGGGAGTATCATACGACGACTGATATTGTCGTAGCCCACAGAGTTTGACTGAATAGACAGTATTATCTTTTTGATCTCATCCTCAGCAACTGGAGAAAAGTGAAAAGGATCAATGTTGGGACGGAGTAAACCAGCTAGGTAGTTTAGAGTGCGACATTTGGTTTGGTGATCAATCGGAGTTGTAGATGTGAAATGACGGTTGATATCATCCAAACCAAATGTTTTATGCAGCTCTATGTGTCGCTGTTTACCAATACCTAGAGAGCCAAGGAACTTCCAGATATTGGCGGGAGTAGAGGAAGTGATGTTTTGAAGAATATGGCGGCGTTTAGCATCACGTATCATCTGATTACACCGATTCCTTGCAACCTTAAACTGGTTCCAGTTGTCGTCGGTGCGGTCCTTCCGAAATTTGCGAAATATCCGGTCCCTACGTCTCATCGCCATCCGAATACCCCTCGTCATCCAAGGCGCAGGAGGACGTTCAGCTTTATTCTCTTAATGGGGGCATGCACATCATACAGGTGGATAAGAGATTCATTAAAAATGTGGACTTTTTCATCCACTGTAGAGGCCTCCATCACGCGATCCCAATTAAGTGCAGCAGCGTCGCTGCATAATTTGTCTACATCCATACGCCCGAAGCAACGCAGGTGCAATACTTTAGGTGGGGATTTGGGAGGTTTTAGGATATAAGACAGGAAGATGAGGTCATGATGAGAAAAACCGGGAGCAGGATGTTGACCATGACTAGCAACGAGGGAAGGGGAGGAGGTAAGGATTAGGTCCAACCAGGTATCGTTACCATCAATATAATATTGTACAACCTTAGGAGACTAAGACAAAAAGCAATCCCAATACCACTTTTCCAGGCCCAGCTCTTCAACGGTCGAAAAGCCTAAGCCATCCGCAGTCAGGTAACGACCGACACAAATACAAAGAAGCAGGATGTTTGACATAAAATTTTCTTCATTAAGTCATCGTGAACAACAATCCTTGGGGGAGGACTATGTCCAGCAGTGGACGTCTTTTGGCTGAGATGATGATGATGAACAACAATGCCCGTGCCAAGGAATAAACCCGGTGTCGTGGAGAGGACTCATAAACATACAGTTCACGGACACAAAGTACACTTTGACTCAGAACAACTCCATACATATAGACTCTATTTTATTTATCTCCCTTATCTTTCTTATTCAATTGTACACTTCTTTTGCTCTCTCATCTTTATCCTTTCCTCTACCACTCTGAAATTTGCTGTAAAAAAAAATCATTATGTGTTAAGCTCGCCTTTATACGTGATATTTTCTTTGTATATCCTGCATATTTTGTGTGTACATTAAAGTACTAATAACTGTTTGTTGATTTACACTTTTTTTTTATACTACCAAGGTGGCAATCAAGCATACGGCCCGCCTGATGGTAAGCAGTTACCGTAGCCAATGGACGTTTGCAACACCAGGGGTGTCACTCACGCGTTGCCGACCCTTTAAAAACCTTATAACTCCTTTCTTGAAGAAATATACAAATTTTAACCTCAAACTAATGTACAAAAGATGCAAATTGCCAAATAGATGTATATTTACGTCCTCTACCTCCTTCCTTTCTATCCTTTATTAATAAGTTGTTTGAGCGTGACGTAGAAATAAGGCGGAGAACATACTGTGAATGCAATACTTATTTTTTGAATAATTACGTTTTTTATACTCCTAAGGAGGCAAACAAGCATACGGCCTGCCTGATGGAAAGCAGTTACCAGGTATCAGTCGCACGTTGCCGATAATTAGTTCATTCAGCTCGTCTAAATGTGCAAGCTCAAACAACTAAAGGCTACTTTTAACCGACATACCATTTATTTAATACCACCAAGGAGGCAAATAAGCATACGGCCTGCCTGATGTTAAGCAGTTACTGTAGCCTATGGACGCTTGCGACACTCGCGCGTTGCCGACCCTGTAAAAAACTTATAAACTCCTTTCTTGAGGAACCCCATGTTATAATATCTGGGGAAAACCTCGGCAGGAAGGTCATTCCAAAACCTAATCGTGCGTGGTAGGAAATTCCTCTGAAACGTGCGGCGCGGCGCCGCGTACCGTACGGTTTCAGACGAATTTCCGTACACATAGCACGTTTGAGTTGCTAGGATATGAGGATGAACTACCTGACGGTGGCGAAAGAAGCTGCGGAAAGATGCTAATAAAGTAATAGGTAAGTAACCAGAATATACCTTTGCCATAAAAGCTTGAAGGATACTAAAATCACATTTACAAATAAACTTAGGTAAGTATTTTACCACAGAATAAATTTTACTTTCTAAGAAGTCTACGTGTACCTATTCGTACCTTTATCCTATCACGTTATACAAAATCTTATATATACAACGTACCTACTGTTACTTACTTACCTACTTAACCGTATATTGAAAACGTCTAGGTAGTCACGAACAGTTCTAAAGGCCTGGCTACACAATTTCTATTAAATGTGGCGGGAACATGCCACATAACCTGACAATGTCCAATAGGACACAATTTAAGGATATTGGGAACATTTTTATTCAACTCATAATTGGTAAAAGGGGCCAAGTTCTCTTTAGTAGTCAAGGATGATGAGAATAAACCTCTTATTGTACATTCTATTTTCGGTCATCATGGGACTATTGTGCTGCTAGTATTTTTTTCAGATAATTGAAATAATTTCAAAAGCAGTGCTAGCCGAGTGGGAAAGTAATAGACTTGCACGGATGAGGTGCGAGTTCGATCCCGGGTGGCAAAACTTATATGAATTTCCCTTTGTGGAGTTTATATATACTAATTAAACGATTCACCATCTGCTAACGGCGAAGGAAAACATCGTGAGGAAACCCACATGTCTTAGAAGAAGTTCTTAAGACATGTCATGTCATGAATTAAGGCCTACATCCTTTCTCTGCCTCTCCTGATAGAGGAAAAGAAACATGTGCCGAGCAGTGGGAAATATAGGGGTTGCTATTTTTATTGTAATTTTAATTATTTTATTTTATCATAGAAATACTGATTACATTAAAAACATAAATCTGAAAAAGAAAGTCAAATTACACACACATTAGATTACATAACTGAGAACTAAATGGTTTCCAAGTTCCATAGACGCTATAACATAAAATATAATACCCACCGATAAGCATAAGACTTAACTTGGCAAGTTTCTATGTAGATACTTGGCTTACACACTACCGTGTCGCATTATTTCCATGCTTTCCATAGTATAAAGGTTTATTTAGTACCTGTGCGAAGAAAGCTCTTATTTTATTGTCATTGTTTCCGAAGTATGTACGGGTGCAAATACATCGCAGTACTTTGTCTACTAAATCGTTTTGTTTGGCATAGGCAAGCCAAGTTAAACATATATGTATGTATACATTTTCTATACAAGAGAAATTTATACAAAGGTAAAATCGTATATCATGATTTCTAAATATATGTGTGTCTGTGTATTTTCTATGTATGAAGTCATAGACGTAAAATACTAGGGAACAAGCCCTGTGTCATGGGGGTTTTACAAATTCAATTCACGGACACAAATTACACCTAGACTCAGAAACGTTTATGAACCACACAAAGTTTTGTCTCGTGTGGGAATCGAACCCACGACCCCGGCTTAGTAGTCAGGGTCACTACCCACTAGACCAACAGGCCAGCCAGACAAGTACTGAACACTTTTGTCTTTCAAGTCCCACTACGTCATTGTCCACAAAACTATTTCGTGACTACCCTCGTTATTCTCTAATGTACCACATTTGTCACGGTTTCGGTCAAACAGTTAGTTTTCAGTTCATTCTGTTGAAAGGGGTTTAATGTTCGCGCCTTTACCTTTAGGAGGGTACTTACTTTGACTAGGTTAAAACTGATTATAGTAGTGATTAAGAGAAATGTGCGTATTTTATAAAAGTTTTAGAGCCCATAAAAGTCCCGATTAAATGATTTAATTCTTTACAATTTCTCTGTAAAAGAGACGAAATACTAAAGAAGTATTATAGTTTTCTTACTTTAGGTAGAGCACCGTACAAGTTCGCAAGTCCGACAGGGGAAGGACCTTCTCCTTACAGAAGACCACAGCCAAATGACTACACCGCGGTGTAGTTGTGTTCCTGTGTGTGAGTTCAGGTCTACAGGGTTCTTCTATCCCAATGATACGCCGTCATCGAAAGTCGTCCGTGTGTGAATTTGTTAAATTTTTAACACCAGGCTTTGGTCTTAAAATTTTAACAAATTCACACACGCCGCATTAGGTTAGCGTATGTGAATTAAGGCCTAAACCGTCTCTCTCTCTCTTGATAGAGGAGAGGAGACGACGTGTGCCCGGCAGTGGGACATATATGGGTTGGTATTATTATAGCGCTAGTGATGCCCCTGGTATGACAGCTATCTATAGGCTTCGCCTTCTTATGGCTTTATTATGTAACACAAGAAACTTCATGACAAAATATTTTTATAAAGGTACATACTTCTCGTAATATAACAAGATGTGACCAAAATTTTGTGCAATATATCGAGATTGGAGCGGCGCCCAATAAATGTCGATAGTCTCTTCCAATATACTCGTAAATCGGGGACCTAATAATGTCAAACGGGTTGTACTCGTATATTCAGGAAAAGATGTAGTTCGTTGAAGATCGTTCGTCACAAGAACTGGTTTGAATATTTGAAGATTGAATGTCCTACCTAGATCATTTCTTTCATTTGTTAACCGACTTCAAAAAGAGGAGGTTATCAATTCGTGTGTATTTTTTTTTTTTTTTTTTTTTTTTTTTTTTTTAAATGTTTGTTACCGCATAATTCCGTCATTTATGGACCGATTTGAAAAAATATTTTTTTGTCTGACTGGACATACTTCCAGTTTGGTCCCATTATCATCTAAAGAAAGTTCCGATGATGGGATCCATGAGGAATTGAGGGAACTCCTCAAAAGTTATAGGCACACATATAGTAATTTCAATATTTTTAACAACTAATCAATCATTTGCATTCAGAAAGTGTAATTTGGTGAAGTAAAACTGATGAAGAAGACCACAGATGGCCATCTGAACTTTTCAATAATAAGTATTTTACTGATGGCGATTAGATAAGTTTCGGTTATTGTTGTTAAGCAACTATTAATAAGAAATAATGACGTGAATGAATTGAGCGCGGATTGCACAGATTAAATATTGCTTTTAATACCTACTTGACCTGTGTTCAGCCCGACGCTTAGTCGATTTTTTTCGATTGTAACAAACAAATATCTGAAAATTTTACAACTTGCCGTACTGAAGTCGCTTTTTTTTTGTTAAAATTATTTTTATTTCAAGTCAAGCATTCATACATATTATGACATAATAAATAAAAAAACTATTTTTAGCAAAAGAATGCAAAGGAAAAGAGAGACATCATGAGTGATTGGCAGGTTCACAGAGGTATTCCTGGAATATGCAGCGCAGTGAATCTGCTTATCGCTGCACTGTCATTCTCTCAGCAAACAAGAAGTAATTTACTTCTCTGCAGATGCAATTTAGCAAAGATAGTTGTAGTTTTTAGAGACGAATGGTGCCCACCATGGAAGCGAGCAAGCTCGATTGGGGAAGGACCTTCATAGACCTGGCAGAAGTCCGCAGCCAAATTACACACAGCGTGTAGTTGTGTTCCTGTGTGTGAGTACAGGTAGACACCTGTACTCAGTGCTCATTTAGGGATGCGTTTTTAAAGAATCCGAGTTGTGTTCCTGTGTGTGACTACAGGTCTTTAGCGCTCATTTAGGGATACGTTTTGAAAGAAACCGATGTAGTTATTTGGCTGGAGTCTTCTGGAAGTCCTTCCGCAGTCGGGCTTGCGTGCTTGTGCGGTGCCCTACCTCTATTAAAATGGAATGTAAATGCAGAACAAAGTCTGATTTAAGATAAGTATGGTATCTAGATCATGTGTAAATACATAATAGTAATATGATTATAATTAATGTTGTTGTAATTATATTTATAAATAATGGCGGATAGGAATGTATATAGCTGTTTACAGCAAGAGACTGATTGTTTGATATTTTAATGTGTATGTGTGTGTGTGAATTTGTGCCAGTTGTTTTGTCTACATCAATCGTAAGCAAAGTGCATGTATACACAAACAAACAACATAATGATTGTATAGAAGCCCACTTTACCAATTATGCAAGTTATTTCAATCCCTATGTATGACAAGCTGCCGTCAGCCAAAAAGTCAAAAAGTGACTACGAAATTAAGTGGCTATTCAAAAAAGACTACACTGCAGCGAGACTTATAATTCCAAGAGCACATATTTCTTAAAATTTGCCTATGTGCCGCTCCGGACTTATCTACCTCTATGCAAAATTTCATCCAGATTCGTTTAGCAGCTTTGACGAGATTGAGTTACAAACATCCATACTTTCGCATTTATAATATAGTAGAATAGATAATTGTACAGAAGACGGAAGCCCAATTTGCCATTTTTATTACTGCGCAGCATGTCACCGGTTCAATCCCCGCACATGGCAAGTTTATTCCTGATTCAGGATTTCATAACTTCAAATTTTGTTAATAAATTTAATTAAAAAATCTCCCGCAGTCTAAAAAAAGTAAGTGCGTACGTCGAAAAGCTCATCATTTTCCTTAACCGATTTTCCATAAACCATATTTTGAAACAAAGAAAACTGGTCTTGAAAAACTTGGTCACCACAGCACCACAAAAAGAGAGACATAGGCAAATAAAACGATAGAATTTAAAATACTTAAAACATTTTTGTACGTTTTTCAAAAACACTAAGCTTTCCTAAGTTTTAAAGCAATATACACATATATACTATGTGTATATATGTATATCTTTAACTATAGTTAAACCTTAAACGAACTAAATCTCTGTACCGGCTCCATAGTTCACCGAAGTTGTATCAAATTTGGAAAGTGTTCAATTTCCAACACTACACACCTCAGTTTCGAGGTCTGCAAATAGTTCGTGAAATTCAACACAATGTGCACGGTAGTCGACTGAGCAGGTACGGTACGCTAAAGAAGGTTACAGACATTGTTCAAGGTGTAATTTATCTATAATATTGTATTTAGAAATATATAAGTATGTTCATCAGTTGTCTGGTAACCATAGTACAGGCTCTGCCTATTTTGGAATCAGATAGCAATGTGTGAGTTGTCCCGAAAATATTATTATTATTTATATTCTGAATCTGCTTTCAAAGTATTTAATTTCATAGTGAAATGCAACTTTAGATCAAATGTATGATAATTATGAACGTCATAAAAAACAATAGATGGTAAGTATTTATAGAACTTAGGTGGCAAATAAGCTTACGGCCCGCTTGATGAAGTATTTTTTTCCTATAGCCAATTTGCTGACAAGGTTTACTTGAAGAATTTGCGAGAAACTTGGGTCATTGTTAGTAATCGTCATATATTTTATTAATATTTGCAATTTTATATTTTTAAATTATTTAATACTACGCCCACGGCCCCGTCCGCGTAGATGTCAGTTATCAAAAAAAAGAAGCCGATCCGCTATTCCAGACTTTAATCTATCTAGGCCAAATTTCACCCAGATCCGTTCAGTAGTTTTTACGTGAAAGAGTAACAAACATCCATCCATCCATCCATCCATTCTTACCAACTTTCATATTTATAATATTAATAGGATTTGTTTTGAAAAGAAAATCTGTTGGTAGTCTTGTAGGTGTGAATTTGACTCCGGCTAACACCAATGTTAATTTTGATTTGTACCTACCTATTACTCAAATGGTTTAAAAAGGTAATAAGTTCAAATGGCACATGCCTGACTAATATCGTGAGATCTTTGGATCGATTTCCGGGTAGAGTATTAAATGTTCTAAGTCTTTATGAAAAACTGAAAAAAATATGCTCACTTTTGTTTATTTTGACGTTCGTAAGTATCATGTATTTGATCCAAATGAATAAATGACTTTAAGTTTTGAGTTATGTGGAAAAAACTCTCAGGTCGTTTGAGTCCGGTATAGGGCTATAGGCTCGTCCCTGTTACATAGGAATTTACATATTTAGCGAAATGTGGATGTCATACATCTCTGCCTACCCATCTGGATAAAAAAGCATTATGCTATGTTATATAAAGGAAATAAGATTTAAGTATTGTATTGACGAAAATGTTAAATAACGATGTAGTCTCCGTTAGAGGAAACTAAAACAACAAAGAGTACCTACATAAAATAAGGTTCCTATTGGATTTTCCTTAAAGGATATCAGATTTTCCAATCAGTAACACTATTGTACTGTAGGCTGGCTACACCCTTTTGACAATAATGTCATGCATGTTACATCAGATAGATGGTAAACTAGTATCCACCCGTGGCTTCGCCAGCGTGTACAATTTTTTGGGATACAAAATAATCTTTGTGCCAAATTTCATCCGGCTCCGTTCAGCAGTTTTGGCGCAAACTTTCGCATTAATAAGTATAGACTAAATATTGCCCAAGGCTCTGCCCGTGTGAAGTCGGTTATTATAATTAAATATAAGTCCTTACCCCGGATACCATATATTTCCTCGCCAAATGTTATTGAGGTCATAATAATTTATACCATAACGAATCAAGAAAAGAATCGGTACCGAATAATCCATGTAATTACACTAACAACAAATTAGTTTCTTACTAGCTGTTGCCCGCGGCTCCGCCCGCGTGGATGTCGGTTATCGCTGTAAAAGTAGCCTATGTGTTAGGGAGCGTTCAAGTATTACGTAACGCAATTTGGGGGGGGAGGGGGGTCTCGTAAAACGTTACGATGCGTTACAGGGGCGGGAGGGGGTCTTTCTTACAACACGTTACGTAACATTGTTTCTAAAAAATTTGGGAATTAAAACTCCCAAACTGGCAACCCTTTTCATTTACATTATCCCTCGATTGCCTCGAAATACCTACGCTACAAGCACAAGCCTACAAAATTTTAATAATAATACTTCTTGTGAGGTTATCCGTCGATCTGTTACCTCCTATAGAAGGGTTTAAGCAGATGCCTTACGATTTCTTTTGTCCATCTGTACAATCCGACCTAAAGAAAAAAGTATGTCCAACCTGTGGGATCTATTACACATCTCACAAGAGTGTTCAAATGCACTGTCGTTACGTGCATGGCAAGACTGTCCAAGACCATTGTGAAACGAGAGTGCGGCCACAGCGCCTTGCTGCCAGAAGGGCAAATGAGCTTCTTTGCATTGTGCGTCGTCATGAAACATCGTCCGAGGATGCTGACTAGCTGGACGCAGACGAAGTTGATGCAATTGGCTTAACAATTCCAGAACCGTCTTCGTCTGCACTCCAGGTGCCAGTGATGAAGGAAACTGACTGGCTAGCAAACCCGTGGACAGAGGAGCAGTAATTTTAATCGAATTGTTTTTTATAACTACATAGATACATAGTTGGTTACTAATAGTTGATTATTTTTTTATTAGCATTGACTTTTTGAGTTTATTTTGTTAAGAATACGATTTTATTTCGAGTAAAATGTTTAATTTCAGTTGGGTTTCTGTTTATTTTGCCAAAGGTTAAAATAAATATAAGTATTTTATTTTAAGAGTTTATTAGTAAAAAAGCTAAGATACTTAGGAAAATTAAGGAGCAAAACAATTGTGTGTAAGTAAAGGCAAAAATTTATAAAAAAATAAACAAAATATGCAGGTGTTGCGAATTACCTTAATTACTCTTGTTTTATTTAGTAGATTAAAACTATACCAAGTGTAAAAACTATTACATAACTGTTTACGACTTTAGGGTGAAAATGATCACTTGAGTGTACGTAACGTTTAGAGAGGGGGAGGGGGGGTGCAGAAAAACGTTACGGTGCGTTACAAGGGGGAGAGGGGGGGTCAAAAATCTTCAAAAATTGCGTTACGTAATACTTGAACGCTCCCTTATTCCAGAACATAATCTATCTCTGTGCCAAATTTAATCCAGATCCGTTCAGTAGTTTTTACGTGAAAGAGTAACAAACAAACATACATCCATCCATCCATCCATACTTACAAACTTTCACGTTTATAATATTAGTAGGATTTCTTAAAAAAGACCCGTATCGCAGGGGACTTCACAAACAACATACAATGACCGGACACAAATAACACCCAGACTCGGAAAAAAATATGGAACATACTAAGTTTTGTCCTGTGTAGGAATTGAACCCTTGTCCTCATGTAGCAGTCAGGGTCACTAACCACTGGACTATCAGGCCAGTCATAATGAAACAAATTAAAGTTCAATGGAATTCGCACTCAAGTTTGCTTGTAGCGATGTAATGTTAGCAATTTTTGTTTTACGACGTTTGGAAAACAATTTGCTGTGTTTTGGAAACATACGACACGCGTTTAATTTGTTTACGAAACATAAGAATGCGATGGTTATGTTTGATAGCTGTTGGTTGCTGCGCGTAAGTTGACCAAAACTCGTATTTTTTAGGACTTATTTAGCAATAGGAAACAAAGTACTGGTCTTAGTTGCTGTTAATACGATATTTATAACTAGTTTCCGCCCGCGGCTTCACGCGCGGGCGAACGGGTACACACAGTAACAGAGATATTTTCCGGGATAAAAAGTAGCCTATATGTTATTCCAGACTATAATCTATCTCTATGCCAAATAAAATCCAGGTCCCTTCAGTAGTTTTTTAGTGAAAGAGTAACAAACATACATCCATACATTCTTGCAAACTTTCGCGTTTATAATATTAGTAGGATTACCACTCAATGAAATAAAGATACCTTCATACTAAGCAGCGATCATTTTTGTTCACATGTTTTATGTGCGTACTTGCTTATAGATTTCAAGTATGAATGCGATAGATAATACGGATTGTAATGATACAAAAAGCGATAGTGATATATGAAATGTAGCTAATGTTGATGTCAACAATTTCCGCGCGCTTGTGCGATCTACGTCTTTCTTAGGCCCAGGGATATGCAATAAATATTTTTGTCTCTGTGACACGGAGGACTTTACAATCATATAATTCATGGACACAAAGTACATCTAGAAGAATCTATAGGCCACACAAATATTTCTCTCGTGAGAATCAAAACTACAGCGTTTAGCGTGAGCTTTATAGCGAGGTAATTGAAATAGTTTTCATTAAAAATGCTGAAAAATCAAAATTGCCTGATGATTATTATCAGGTTACCTTACTCAGTTTTAACTGGAAAACAGCAACATACCTGAAAGTAAAAAAGAATAAGTTTAATCATACAATTTTGAGAAAATGAATGAATTGTAACTGCGTGCTGGAAACCTGTACTCATACACAGGAATACAACTACCCCACTGTGTTGTTATTTTATAACGTAAATGAAAAGTTTGTGCTAAATATTAGTTTCATAGTTTCAGAGAATATTCTTTATTAGTTTTATATTACAAACATTATGAAAAATCACAGGGTGTAAGGCACAAGATTCGTGTAGGCCCGCTAAGTAGCTTATAACTTAACTGTCACTAGCAGATCGGAAGAATGGGCCAGACTCTGCAGCACTTCATCCTTTTATAGGTCTCTATAGCAAGTGGAGATGGATGCGATGGGGAGGACGATCCACGTAACTATTTGGCTGTGGTCTGTAAGGTGGAAATCCTTCTTCAGACAGGCTAGCACGCATGGTGCCCTATCTCTCGATTTAATTATGATATCAAAAACAGTTTGCATTGTAAGGCTTTATCCAACTGATATGCATTTATTTAAAACATATATGCGATTGTAGTCCGAATATTGCAACATACGAGTAAGAGTAGTAGGTCGTCGCATACACGTTACACGGTGGAACGAATCGTAAAATACGATTATTTTCTCAATCTGCATGGAGCTGAGCTAATTGCCTCTCCACTGCGATAGTTCGATATTACCTCCAATGGGAATAAATAGGAATCGCTACCTATATATGAGTACAGAAAAGTGTTTGCAAGAATTACAACATCCTACTGATATTGTAAATGTGAAAGTTTGTGAGAATGGATAGATGTTTATTACTCTGTCACGTAAAACTACTTAACGGATTTGAATGAAATTTGGCATAGAGAGAGATTATAGTCTGGAATAGCGAATAGGCTTTTTATAGCGATAACCGATATCCACGCGGGCGGAGCCGCGGTCAACAGCTAGTTATGTATATGAATATGTTAAAGTCGTTTGAAAGTATGTATCGAGTGTATAAAAAACAGATTAACGTCGAAACGCTAAAGAGAAAAATAATTACATTGTATATGTAATTATTTTTCTCTTTAGCGTTTCGACGACGCTGCATCAATGGAATGTATATTTGAAGACGAAGTCGAGTCCAAGTTTAGAATTGATATGATTGTGGCCCAAAACGCAGTCACATTGACTGCATTGTTGGAGTCAGCCATCAAGTCCTTTATATATTAGTTCCGCAAGGAATAATTTGAGGTGAGATTGATACCATCTACAACTATTTATTTACGTTTATATGGAAAAATACATAGGTGACGGAACGTGAGAAAATTACATACATACACATCAAACATGACAAAATTCCTACCGCTTCGTAGAATACTATGTTATGTAACAAAAACTGTGGTATACACACGACTGTCTCTTATTTGGACCAACGCATTAGCCTTGCGATTCAGCGTGGCAATGTGGCCCGTCTTTTGGGCACCTTTTCTCAGAGCTGCGATTTCAATCAGATATTTTATTAAAAAGGGAATTCCTTTAAATACAATATAATAATAATAATAAAGTGTATTGTCTCAAAAATAGGTGTTACATAAAATTAGTACTTAGAGCCACCTTTTAAGCAAATAGATGCCTGTATTAAGTGGCTCTGCTCTTCGATATCGTATTAACATTAATATCCTAAGAAACAATAATAGAGAAAAAAAGCTCAAATATCTGATTGTTGTTTGTAAGTAGTTTCGGTTAAGTTTCATTTATTATAATAATTACTATTCTTGTAAATATTTAATAAAATAAATGTTTTACACAAATGTCAGCCAATAGAACCAAACGTGCATTAGACTGCACGGTTGGTTCAGTGGCTTGATGTTACCTCGCAATTTACCGCTATACGGCGTGCTATGGGTTCGATCCCCGGGATAAAAATATGTGTGATCCACAAATGGTGGACATTGTGTCCGTTAATTGTATGTTTGTTTAGTCCCCCGCGAAATAGCGCTCGTTCCCTAGTGCGGGAGTTGTCTGTTTAAAAAAGAGAAGAAGAAAGAAATTCAGTCAGCTATTTACGTCAAAGTGGAAGCAACTCGAATGAATAGATACATAGAATATTGTAAGTTTCGCTCGAGTGCAGCGCTATAAGCTATTTCCATACATATCGGGTGTTAGCCGTCGGCGCGTGCTGCTGGACTAATTGAAAAATGCTATCGTCCGACCTGCCCGTGCAGGGGATCAACACTGTTTCTAGTGTTTCCATTTTGCAGAGGCGCTCGGGGTTTTTTGTATGAAAATAGTTCAAGAGTACTCTCGCTTTAAGTGCAATGTGAAGTACAATAAGAATGAAGAAACGTTTATTGGTATTAAAAATTTGTTTCAATATAATTAGGAGAGATATTTCTGCCATTCAATACCACAATAATTAGAAGAAATGTATATGTCTGTGGAGGAATTTTATGACCCTTAAAAGCACTCCCTTTATTGTAGTTATGTTTTTTTTAAAATCGTGAATGCCTATATTATTATAGTTAGTTATTATGATGCATATAATATTATAAACTATTTATAATATTTACTTGAAAATAAATTGTAATATGTCCCTATTACTCATTAAGGTAAACGCATTTTAAAAAATTGTTTCTATCCCAGGATTACTCATATGACAACACAATGATATTAGAGCATATGACCGGGCTGCAGACCGGGCAATTAGGCCACTGTGACCTAGTCTATTAAAAATACGGAAGGGCTCATTATTCACATCTTTACAGTGACAACCCTGGTGTTGTAAGCGTCCATAGGCTACGGTAACTGCTTACCATCAGGCAAGCCGCCTGATGCGCATGCTTAATTGTTTATCCATGACATGAATTAATACCTTTACAAATATTCTTCGGGACTAAATCAACCGACGACGATGAATACTCACATTAAAAACATGATCTTTTTGATGCAGAACTACAGTTATCTGATGTCCATTAGAATTTTCGATTGAATGAACTGGGTCGTGGTATTCATAGGATATTTGCATGCCTTTGCTGAATACTCGACGGACTTTGAAGGTTCGAATTCACTGCTCTTTGCATTTCATAAATCAGAATTGGCTCGATCAAGTCGCGACTTTTGGTAACTAGCGTAACTTGAATTCTTCAAGTTGGTTGGAAGTTATACAAGAAATTTATAGGAGAGCAAATTTTTAATATTTTGTCTATCATTTTTATGCCAGTACCGTTTATGCCACTTGTCTAGAGGGGCTGTCTACCTAGTGGAAGGTCGTCCCATACTGCGTTTTCCTAAACGACTTCGCCACCAGAACCTTTCTTCTCCAAGCGATGTGGTGGAGGTGGACCCATATTTAATTTAAAGATCTAAACTTAAAAATTTGCAAAATTATATTTTTTAAACGTATTAGTTATATTTTACTTACTATGTAACTTACACCTAAAGCAATAAGTTAAATAACAAAGCATAATGCGGAGACAATAAACTCCATCAGCAAATCAATCTTGTGACGTTCTACTTGATTGATTGACGTCACTCCAATCAGATAATGTTAATTGATGCGAAATGGCCTAATTAATTATAATTGGCCTATAGAATTATCGGTAGGTATTAAGATCGCTGTCTATAAATCGGTAACTAGTTTTCGCCCGTAGCTTCGTCGGCGTGTTAGTTTGTTTCCACATGATAACCCATTGATTTTGAAGTGGATTTATGAACATTACGAGTTCGAACAGTGATGACTCCTACCACTATATGGGATAAATAGTCGGGAAGAGAGAGAGGGAGAGAGAGAGGACAGAGAGAGAAAGAGAGAGAGGGGGAAGGATCAGGTACGTATATATTCCATTAATTACATACTACAAAGAATGCAAAACGAATGCCGGCACACGTGCCCCTCTTCCTTGTTTGTTAGAACCGTACAAAACACACTTTGCTAACATAGATATTTTCGCACTTTCACGCATTTCGCACACTTTAAGAGCAGCTATTAAAATTTTAAAAGACTGCTCTTGAAAATCCGTTTACTGTCCACTCATTTTCATTCATCGGAATCGAACTCACATCCCATGTATCACAAGATAGAAGAACTTTTACACTCTACTATCACCGCTATCACTCGGCAATCAAGGTAAAGATACAGTATAAACTTTTACCTACAACCCACCCTTCGCCCATACCAAACCACAAAATAAAATAGAACCTTATCAACAAACCAACTCTTGCAATTTGGCAGTGATATTTAAAAACCGTAGCATATGACATCAACATTACACGGGACACTTGGTCGTCCCCTTTATGTGGCAGGGACGCCATCAATGTCGCTGTGCGGGGACATTTGGTAGTCTATGGAGGAAAAGGATATAGAGTATGGTGTGAGCTGTGAGTGTAGGAAAGAGGGTTGTGTTGCGATAATATATAAAGATTTGGCATGACTTATCAAAAAATTCAAAAGGGTTTTTATATTTTTTTATACTAATAATGTCCTCCTAACCGAATTTCGGTCACGGCGGCTAATCTTAACGGAGACCTGCTCTGTCTGGGAGATATTATAGTGCACAAGTGTGTGCGCGCAAACACAACTGTACTGTTTATTCCATCACTCTCATAGTCCGATGGGACGGCAAATCCGACACGACCAGAGAGAGATCAGGCGTAGGACCAACGGCTTTACGTGCTTTCCGAGGCACGGGGGTGTAAACACCGCCAATTTTCAAACTCTGGGCATCTATTGTAAATTTCTTAACAGAAAAATCCAATTTTAATTTTTGGTCCGACCTAGGAATCGAACCCGGGACCTCGTAATCAGCAGTCACACACATCGACCACTGAGCCACGGAGGCAGTAGTTTTTATACTACTACGGTGGCAAACAAGCAAACGGACGGCCCGCCTGATTATAAGCAGCCGTAACCTATGAATAGTTTTAGTGGTCCTGGAATAGGAAAAAGTTTCGTTATCAATTATGTAATATCAGGTTCGGGTGGTCCACCCGTCAAGTCGGGAATAGGTGCACAGGTTTTAGTCGGTATACCGGCCACCTCTGGAACGGACAGACCGATAACACCGACTCGCTACTCCAGGCGGGGCAATACGTATAAGGAGCATTTTTCTCCTTACATTGAAAACGCTTTCCTAAATAAGCGATGGAAACCTGTATCTGTAGGTACTGCTATACAGAAACAAAACTACAAAGCTGTGTGTAGTTATTTGCCTGTGATGTTCTGTAAGGTGGAGGTCATGCTGCAGTCGGCCTTGCAGAATAATTTCTGCATTATCTGCTATATATTTACTTAGGGTAAAGGTGTGTTCACACATTGAGCGGCAAGAGCGCAGCATCAACACGCGGCGATAGCAGAGACGTTCGCGCGCGGCAGACATTCAACCACAGCGCGTCTGCCGCGCACCATTGCCGCTTTATGTTTGGACACACCTCAAGAGTTTTTTGAAGTGAAAACTTCATTAGGCGCGTTAAGCACGTTTTGGGCGAACAAAAATCATTGAACTCGCGTCATCGTCACCGAACGCATTCCATATTCAAAAATGAACAAAATCATGGAAGTCGCGTCATTGTCACTATACGCTTTCCATATTCAAAAATAATAATCTAATAGCTCGACGATACAATTCACTACATTCAATTCAAGTTAGGTACTTAGTTTTCACTTCTATCGGCAGTCCTCAAAGACTGCCCCGCATGTTTTTTTTAAGGAAAATACCTTTTTCAAAATACTGGAATTTCGTAAGTGAAATTCAAATAAAACAAGGAAAAGTCATGTAATATGAATATCCCGGGACATACCAAAAAGCTGCTCACACAAGGAATCTGTGTACGAAACGCATGGTTACGGTACTCATTTATCTCATATTCATCGCTTGGTCCAGTTATTTGGGTCATATTTGAAATAGTCGCGACTTGAATAGCCTTTGATGGCGCGATCTCGTATACGTACGGACGGATTCACAGGTGGAACTCGTCATGAATGCTTCATGTTTGTTTGAATTTTTTCGTATGGGGTGAAATTAGGTTGGGACGTAAGGTTTGTTATGCTTTGATACGTGTTTTTCTGGTTAGGTTGTTTGATGTGAAGTTTTAGTCACATATCAGGGTTTATAAGTTTGACGTGCTTATGCCATTTTAATTCTATGCACTTAGGATACTCGTAAATTGTAAGTTTGTTAAGTCGCCCGCGACATACGAGTTAATCTCTATTGCGGAAGATGTCTTTAAAAACAAAAAAAAATACAACAAGCTAGGTGTGCTCAACAGGGCAAAGTGGTACTTCACCGCGGGCCAAAGACTGCTGCTCTACAAAGCGCAAGTCCGGCCCCACATGGAGTACTGCAGCCACCTTTGGGCGGGAGCATCTGGATACTAGCTTGGACCCTTTGATTCAAAAACGTGCTGTGAGGATTGTTGACGATCCCAAGCTCACAGGCGGTTGATCCACTAAGTATAAGAAGAGACTTTGCCTCCTTGTGTGTGTTCTACCGCCTGTACAATGGCCTGTGTTCTGAGGAATTGTTCGAGATGATGCCCACGGCCACATTTTCTCAACGCACCTCTCGCCACCGACAGGGAGTTCATCCTCACATTCTTGCACCTAAAACATGCGGTACCGTAAGATTCCAGAAAAATTTCTTACCACGTACGATTAGGCTGTGGAATGAGCTCCCTGCCGAAGTTTTCCCAAGAGACTGTAGCATGGGGTTCTTCAAGAAAGGAGTTATAAGGTTTTTAAAGGGTCGGCAACGCGTGAGTGACACCCCTGGTGTTGCAAACGTCCATAGGCTACGGTAACTGCTTACCATCAGGCGGGCCGTATGCTTGTTTGCCACCTTGGTAGTATAAAAAAGGTCCTTTTAAAAACAAGCCTAAAATACCGAAGCATTTACTTGTCTTTAAAATAATTCAGTAAACAGCTAGTTAGCGCAGTTTGTAAGTTTTGTGAGCAGTTGCTCACGACTTTTGTTTATCTACACTCCATATCATGCCATTAAGGTAAAAGAGCACAACATTGGGTAACGAATGTCGAAAGTAAATGTTTAATACTTCTAAGGAGACAAACAAGCGTACAGCCAGTCTGATGGTGAGCAGTTACCGTAGCCTAACACCAAGAATCTGACATAGTCATGTATGGCCCAAAGTCCCTTTACAGGTTCCCTGTTGAATAAATCATATCGAATACCTACATAACAATACATATCCTAACTTGGGAGAGCGAAAAGGTTGAAATAGAGAATTAAAAATGCATGCAGTATCATTTACGCATTATAAAAACTTTATAACGTCTTCCTTGAAGAATCTCATGCTATATATAGACGGGAGCTCATTCCACAACTTAATCGTATATTATGTAATATAGGAATTTTCTCTAAAACCGTAGCTGCGTAGATACTCGAAAGAAAAAAATCCTTGAGGCGTAAGCTTTTTAGACTCGTGATGGCAACCGATATATTATGTCCATTGTCAGGTGTGGGTTTATTCTCTGCGCTTATTTAAGGAGAAACGTTTTAATATATCCCAGGGATACCCTCCGAAACCTAGGTGTGATTTTTGGGTCACATCGAGTTATGGGAGATAATGCAATCATGCATAGGCTACAGTAGCTGCTTACCATCAGGCGGGCTGTATCCTCGTTTTCCACTTAAGTAGTATAAACCTACTAATATTATAAACGCGAATATTTGTAAGTATGGAAGGATGTTTGTTACTCTTTCACGTAAAAACTACTGAACGGATGTGGATTGAAATGGCACAGAGATAGATATTATGGTCCGGAATAACACATAGGCTACTTTTTACAGCGATAACCGACATCCACGCGGGCAGAGCCGCGGGCAACGACTAGTATAAAAATAAACCTTATAGCCGGCCTTTATGATCATGTCATTACTTAGTAAACACCATATAATATACCTACTACGTATTACACACATATAACTCACTTTCCTCGTCAACAATAACTCCAAATAGCATAAAAACAAATAAAAAAACCATCAAGATAAAATCACAAAGTTCACAGAACCGTCAAACAGTAACTAGCTCAACATAAACTCAAATAAAAGAGACGAATTTACTACTCGTAGTGAATTATCGTTCTACGTTACGTTTGTACAGGGCCCTATATAAAAAATGCTACAATTAATCGGCTGTGTGCTATGTTATTTTAAACTTTATCTCCTTGTGATAAAGTTGAGTAATATAGGTAATGACATGATGTCAGACTTCGGATGCTACCATTGTTATGCATATTACACGTCTATAGCACTCATCCATGGACACGACGCGGAGACAAATTTGAATTGTTCTGGATAGGCTTTGGTTTTTTTTGGATATAGGTTTGGATTGAAGGAAATGTTGTTAGGGTTGACACTAACTGGGTTCCCTCCTAATATTATAAATGCAAAAGTAACTCTGTCTGTCTGTTGCCTTTCGTGGCTGAATGTATGTTGTTGAAAATTTATATAAATGGTATTCTGGGGAAGGACATAAGGTACTTTTATTAAGATAGCCAGCGTGCACGGCCACAGTCAACATTTTATTTATATATATATATATATAATTCTTCTGTGCGTGTCTATGTTACTGAACTCCTCCTAAACGGCTGGACGGATTTTAAAGAATTATTTGTGTGTCTTCAGGTGGATTCGAGAATGGTTTAGATTTACAATTTGACTCGGTAAGTGACGCTGCTGTCGGTATGTCAATGTTGCGCTGATTTTTCCGGGCAGGACAACGTATGCCGCAAGCCGCGATCGATAGTATTTTTATAAATAAAGCGAATTTTAATAACTGAAATGTTTAATAATATAAATTAATTATTATATTTGCATTTTTTTTTATACTACCAAGGTGACAAACAGGCATACGGCCCGCCTGATGGTAAGCAGTTACCGTAGCCTATGGACGTTTGCAACACCAGGGGTGTCACTCACGCGTTGCCGACCCTTTAAAAACCTTATAACTCCTTTCTTGAAGAACCCCATGCTATAGTCTTTTGGAAATCCTCGCTCATTCCACAGCCTAATCGTACGTGGTAAGAAATTATTTTTTTATGTAAGGTATGTTTATGGTATATAAAATGAACGTCCATTTGTTAAATAGTATAAATTCAGTACTGCATGCATGTACCGTCATCTACGTTCGCATACAACAATCAAAATTAAATGTAATCTAAAATGAAAAAAGCACGGAGCAAAATATAAGAGAAAGACTGTGGCGACTTTTTTTTTTTTTTTTTTTTTTTTTTTTTTTTTTTTTTTTTTTTTTTTTTTTTTTTTTTTTAAAGACAACTCCCGCACTAGAGAACAAGCTCTGTGTCGCGGGGGACTTTACAAACATACAATCAACGGACACAAATCACACCCAGACTCAGAACAACTCTTTGTGGGTCACACAAAGTTTTGTCCCTGTGTGGGAATCGAACCCACAACCTCGTGCACAGCAGGCGCATTCTGCACCCACTGAACCACCGAGGCAGTCCAAAATTCTTTGTAAAATTTTCATCATTTTTATCAACCTATTGCGACCTATTGCAGTCCATTATTGAAAGTAGATATAGTACATGCCACTTAGCACTTTACAATGTTTTCATATTGTGACAGCCCTAGTTGTTACAAAAGCTACTTATAATCCTGCGCTAGATTAAGGAATCAATTGTGGAAAACGGATTCCTATTGTGTTTCATAGACGATTGGCGCTCAATTTGCAGCTCGTTTCATTCTATGGCGTAAAGTTCGTTACTTTGTTATGTGCTTGCATTAACATTCTTATATGAAAACGCATCCCCGTTTATTATAATAACTAGTTCATACAGACGGATAATGTCACATCTTAAAAGAGAGAGAGAGAGAGATGTCTATGTATTGTTCATTATACCTTTTCTGTGAAATAATTGTTATTATTCAATTACTACTTTGACTTCTCATCCAGGGTAATGACATGTAAAAAATGCGTCGGCATTTTATGCGTTTTTTGTGCAAGAAGTTTATAAATATCTTTTTGAAGTGAAAATTTCTTTAGGCGCGTTAAGCACTTTTTGGGTGAACAAAAATGGAACTCGCGTCATTTTCACCGAACGTTTTCCATATTCATACTTTTCAGGTAAAAAAAAATCATGGAACTAGAGTCATTGTCACCGAACGCTTTCCATAATCAAAAATTATTATCTAATAGCTCTACGATACAATTCACAAGTTACTTAGTTTTTAATTCTATCGACAGTCCCCAAAGACTGCCCGCAGGTTATTTTTCTTTTGTTCGTTCCTATGCCTCTCTCTTTACCTGGTTATATATCCTACATACTTGTATTTCTTCGTTTGTTTTTATACCATCTGGTGAATTTTTGGTAAGCTGTAGTCACTCAAATAACAGGCGAAAGTAACGCTTATGAATAATCATAATGATTTTCCGTCACATAGCTCGTAAATCTCTATTATGATTAAAAGGAGTATCTCGGTTGCATGTGACGTAATAAAATTCTATTAGATAGTACATACATAGGTGTGGTATGCTAATATAAATCTTTATTGGACGATAACATTCGCTCATGTTACGACAGCCTGAAAGGGTGGAATAGACTAATATGTTCTTAAATTGAAAATTAAGCTAAGGAAACATCGCATGAGAAGAAAACTGACAGGATCGTTTCAAGCGCTTTAGACAGAGATAACTAAAAAGAAAGTATGGAGGCATTTACCGAACTTTTTTAAAATTAGGTATGGGCCCGTATTGTCCTGTACCTAATTTTAGAAAGCATGCAGTTTCCCGTAATATCATCATCACAAATACCAATAGTAGGTATATATATATATAGATATAGAGAACAACCTCTGTGTCGCGGGGGACTTTACAAACATGGAAATTAACGGACACAAATTACACCCAGACTCAGAACAACTCTTTGTGAGTCACACAAAGTTTTGTCCTGTGTGGGAATCGAACCCAAAACCTCGTGCACAGCAGGCGCATACTGCGGCCACTGGACCACCGAGGCAGTCTGACTCGTTCTGACGACTGGCTGACTGACTGATTCATCAACGCAGAGCCTAACCCACTGAGCCACAAAGAAACTACAATATTACAAACTTGATATTTTGCACAACGTTTTAAAAATATCGTAAGAGATTTTTGGAAATTCAAACACCTTACCCTAAGAGAATTCAGCACGGGCTGTTAGTTAAAAATATAACTATACATAATGACTTGCACTAACACTTAAAGCGTAAAATTTGTTCATAATCGAACACCAGGTGCCGATTTCACGTTTGTAATAACCGTACATTTTTCATAACACGAAGAACACGGGGTGTAGAGGAAATTTCCCGATCAAGTTTCAACAGTTCTCTTAAAAAGCGATTAATTGAAAGATTGGAAAACCCGAGCATAAAGAATTTCAAGATTTATTGCGAGAGCTGTTATCAAAACGACGCTCAAATTGAATTTGCGGTTTTTTCAGCCTTAAGATGAACGAGAAACCGTGGCAATCTTGAAGAGATCTTATAAATATTATTTTTAGCATTGGATAATATTATACGAAAGTAGTAGTTAGAAAGAAGAAATAAAATACATTTCACTTACAATATATTTTCAATTATTCATATTTGAAGTAGGCGTCCCTAGAAATGTCAAATATATTTTTAGCTACTTAATCTTGGGCAAGATAAGAAAAAACATAGTGAATAACATTATTATTATCGACTACACGCACAGGCAAACCCGTGTCTGTATGAGTATTTTGGCTAAACTGTGAACTTAGATGCATGATATACAATAATACACATGATTATCATGTTAATACCCGAAGTATCTATTATTGTAAATCAATGAAATTTCAAACTCAAACTCAAAATTCAATAAGGTTACAAAAAAACACGTATGAAGGTCATAAATTATGAATAAGCCAGAAAGATGATGACAGCAAAATTCTTCTAGTTCGCTGACGTTGAGCCTTGTGAAGAACTAGGAAGAAACTCAGGCCACTCTTTTTAATCGCTAGATAGTTACAATCTTCTATAAAATATAAGTATGGTAGCATGCGGTTTGATGCAGTCAAAACACGAATAATATAATCAATAATGTTGTATCCCTACCGAGCTACAGAACTGTCAACTAATAACGATGTATGTATGGTGACCACATAGAGTCACACACACACAAAGAATCCAACTTTAATCCAACCCTTTCCATTGAAGCTACATTCATGCACAGTTTAAAAAGCACCGGTGCTCGCTGTGTTTTAATGACGCAGGCGTGCGCTGTCATTTTACAACATTTAATGGATGCGCGATCAATACACTTACAAAAAACATGGAAAAACCTCCTTGTTGGAAAGCGTGGCTATGTTTGTTCCTTTTTTATTGGTACTTTATTGAAATGCTGGCCGGTAGAGCGTGTGTGCATTTTGTAGGCACTTGTTGACTGTGTTTGAATTGGATTGCGTGTGTGAGTGTGAATTTAAAATTAATTCTTGAATATTCATTTGTTTTATCAATGAATTTTATAGGAACGCCGTGCATAGAACGCTTTACAAAATATATCAATGTGAGTATAAAGAATAATGATGTACAGCAGTAATTAATAAGTATTTATTGTTAGATAAATAAGAATTAAGTAGTTATTAACATTACAGAATGGACCAGCGCCATCTTTTAGTAAGTCGAAATACAAAATTTCGGTATTTTGGCCGCTCTGTTAGGCGGGTGGTTTTCCCTGATGTTTAAGAAACTTTTTATTGCATCAGTTCTTAGCAATCCTTAAAAATTACAAACACAAATCACACTCCAGCTCAAAATAAAAACGTATCACCTACTGTATACCTCCCCTTAATAAATAGTTCAAGGAAAATAAAAACGGAAATAAAACGTTACATGTACTGAAAGAGGGTGCCATATAAACCGATGTATGTGGAGGTTTATACGCAACGCGTTTTGAATCTATAATCAACTAATACAACTATTATAGGAAAAGCTATGGTTTTATCTCTTTCTAATGTCCTAGTTACGTACGAACGGACCTCTCACTCGACGCGTTCTAAAAATTTAAGTTACTATACTAAGAAAATTGCTTTCGCTTGAGTGTTAGTGTTGCCAAGTTTGAGTATGATATATATTTTTTATACTACTTACTGAAGTGGAAAACTTACTTACGGCTAACTTATTGGTAAGTAAGTAATTACCGTCCGTAGCCTATGGGTAGGTACTTAGAATACCTGGGACATCACTGCCGATACTATAAGTTAATACCATGGTTCTATGATATGAGTAACCATGGGTTAAGAAAAACGTTTATCATCACCACCCATAAACTTCTGGACAGGGGTGTCCTCCATACATTTGGAGAGATATTAGCCTACTATACTACGCTGGCTAGACGGGTTGGTATTCCGTCAGGTCCTTACATTCACTAAAATACGAGGTCTTAATTTCAGGACTCCCTTGTAGTGACCATCGATCTTTTAGCAGATATGGCCAGCCCATTGCTACTTCTGTAATGCTATATCAATATAAAATACGAGTACCTATTGTACGATCCTTACTAATATTATAAACTAGCTGTTGCCCACGGCTCCGCCCGCGTGGATTTCGGTTATCGCTGCAAAAAGTAGCCTTATATGTGATATTCCAGACCATAATCTATCTCTGCGCCAAACTTCATCCAGATCCGTTCAGTAGTTTTTACGTGAAAGCGTAACAAACATCCATCCATCCATCCATTCTCAGAAACTTTCACATTTATAATATTAGCACAGATAATATAATACTAGTACAGATACCCCATCCCATACAAAGAAATGGTTCCCCGCTAACTCGGGCTAACCTTCGGGCTAAATTTTAATTATCTATCTATCTGTAGATGTCTGTATCCAACAGATTACGTGCATACACATAAAATCAACAGATGGCGACACTTTATTTAAAATTATATTTTTCACAAGATATAGTAGGCACCTACTTCATCACTCACATAGATCTACCGACCATAAAGGGTAGGTATCACTCATTGTCTCGGGCTCGGGCCACGTTTGCTCGCTCAAGGTCACGCGCTTTACGAAATATACTTATTTTGATTGTTTGCTTCCGTATTTAACTAGCGCTCCGCCCCGGTTTCGCCCGGGCTAAACAATTTTTTCCCGTTTAGGTATATTAAAATGTTAATATACCTATTAACCTAAGTTTATTTTTTTGTTGATGGCTTATATTAGGTATACCTATAATATAAATTGATTTATTAAAAAGAATATTCGTGAAACTATAATAAGCAATTAATTTATCAGTGCAAATAAACAAATAATCTGTTTGAAGTGATAAGGGTCTGTTTGAATTGTTTCTGTCCTAGTCAAATTAGGTTAATTATAATATTTTGTGACAACTCACACACCATCTAAATCCAAACTTGGCACAGCCTCAGACGACAGACAGAGCATATCACACTTAGATTGGTCCTGAATGGGAATCGAACCCTCATGGGTTAGATTCACTAACCACTACTTACGTAGTAACTCTTTAGTAATCTGTGCCACTAGTACAACAGGCCAGTCGATGTCATTAATGGATGGAGTAAATTATAGCATTCTTTGGTATTAGTCCAACAGTCCGATGGTACTGGGTTCGAATCCCAGATTCATGTCCACTTTTTGAAATTTGTTTTTTGTAGATGGTTTTTATATCAGATAATATTTTTTTGAATTATTTGTAAAAATATAGTAAAACAGTAATTATTTAGTATCAGTCTGAATTCACAAATAGGTAATTTTCCCACAGTACGATACCGTAGCACCGCTGCACCGTACCGGCCGTAGAACCGGCCGAACCGGGTTCGAATCCCAACCTCGGATACATTTTTTGTATTTAGTTTTTGTTTAGTTTTTAAAATATTTTATTATAAATATTTTATATATCTTGGATGCAATATTTTTGTTGATAACTTTGATAACATAAAATATTTTTAAAGTTTTTTGTTGAGAGAAAAAAACATATGCCCGTATTATTTATTTTTAACATAAGTCACTGTTTCACATAGCTTTATATATTTTTATACCTTCGAGTAAGTAGTATGACCCAACATTAAACTTCAAAACGAGGTAGGTATTTTAATTTATAAAAATCTGAAAATGCATACAGCGCCAGCGGCATTACTCACAAGTCACTCGCAAGTTTCAACTTCTTAGTAGTACAAAATACTGCCGCCAGGACTACGGCGACATTATTGAAATTTGTAAATATATAATTGTAATTTTGTTTTATGAGCCCTTTATTTCATTTTCCTATGCTAGTAGGATTTCTTAAAATATGTACGTATATGTTTCAAGCTATATTTCTTCCAGATTTGAATTTTACATAAACGTAAACAACAAATCGATATATGTAACTCCATCTATTGGTATTTATTCGTACTAATTTTGATTTGTTCTTGATGAGACCCCATGATATTAGTAAGGATGTGAAAGTTTGTGAGTATGGATGGATGGATGGATGTACAGATGGATGGTTTGATGTATGGATGGATGGATGTTTGTTAGTCTTTCACGTAAAAACTACTGAACAGATCTGGATGAAATTTGGCACAGCGATAACCGACATACACGCGGGCGGAGCCGTGGGCAACAGCTAGTACTATATAAATCACATAATAAAGACGTGATTTTGTAGATTCGTACAATATTGCTTACGCATTAACTTTCCACACGGCCGAAAAGTATATCGAGTATACTGAACCTTAAGTACTACATATATCATTCCTTATTTACATATCCTACGCATGGCCAGCATAGCAAATGTACTAGAAATGTTTGGAAAAATAGCTTACAAGTACGTACGTAACTGCTCGTGTTGAGGTCTGAATAACTTTAAACAAATTGATTATACTGCAGAAACTTTATTGAAAGAGAATTAGATTTGTAATATAAGATGCTTTGTCTGTTACGTTTTTTTTTAATATGGAATATATATCAGACATATTTTAACGTCTGTCTTCCAGAGAGACAGAGAGTATGGCTATTTGCCTGGATCCAGACATACTTATTTAGCTTTCTCTACATTCATCAACCTTTATGCATGAACATTGGTCATCACCTACTTGGTCGATGTATATATCAATAGTGCCATCCGAGCTCCTACACCTGAGTCCGAATTTGTCCACCGCTTTTTGACGTCTTGAAGTGACGTCACCTACATTTACCCGTTCGTCGTTACAGATTAATCTATTTAGCTTTTTCCATATTTTTAAACATTAAAAAATACTAAAATAATTCTCCACAGGAATCAGGCACGGAATCCAGGCAATTATTATATTATCATTACATTTGACAAGTTTTTAGGTGGCCCTAAAATATAGATAAATAATATCGTGTAATCACTGCACCTTGCTTATAATGGACAAAAAAATAACTTTATATTTTTATTGAGTAGGTACGCCATCAACTACCGCTAAATCCTACTCACATATCCATCCAAAAGTTTACTGATTGAAATTGAATAGTACATAGTTTGTGTCCGTTAATTGAACGAGTATGTTTGTAAAATCCCCCGCGACACAAAGCTTGTTCTCTAGTGCGGGCGTAGAAAAAAAAGTTGCCTGGTAAAAATCGCTGTTAGCGATAAGGCCGCCAATTGTACAGACTTATTTATAAAAAGTTTTCTGTAAGATTACTGTAAATGGTGTACAATAAATTATATAATAAATAAATAAAAATACTTAGTCACAAATATAAATTCAGACATATGATCATTCCACACAAATATCAACATCAAAACGGTTCATGATTGGTTATAATTCTAGTAGCCATCTTGTAATATTGTATATTGAACGTAGATACAGACTGAAGCTAATTAATTCAGTTCGTTCTATTTATAGGCACTTAGTATTTGATCATACATCGGTACGGTTATATGGAATCGGCAATGAATTTGTCTTCGTAATAATTAAGTACATGATAGATAGAAAGAAAGTATATTTATTTTGGTCTCAAACAAAGATAAATTAATCCATACAAATCCTACTAATATTATAAATGTGAACGTTTGTGAGTATGGATGGATGGATGGATGTTTGTTACTCTTTCACGTAATAACTACTGAACGGATCTGGATGAAATTTGGCATACAGATAAATTATAGTCTTTTTATCGCGATAACCGACATCCACGCGGGCGGAGCCGCGGGCAACAGCTAGTATATTATACATGCGAAAGTAACTCTGTTTGTGTGTTTGTTTGTAACCTTTTCACGACTAACGCACAGATCTTAATGAAATTTGATAAGGAGATAAATGGTATTCTGGTACTTTTTACCGCGATAACGGATATTCACGCAGGCGGAGCCGCGGGCATCAGCTAGTTATATAAATAATATTTTTATTTTTGTCAAATAGCGTTGCTGCTTATTATGCTGAGCCGAATTCCATTTAGGCGTAAACATGAGACACATTATATTCACTATTATGTGTTTTCTAAATTACTGACAAATAAAATATTCTTTTTTCTACAATATTCTTTTCTTGTTAAAAGGCAAAAATGGTCTTAACTTATCTTTATAACCTCTATGCCGTCGTATCCAGCCCTGGTATTCTGCTAAACTCAATGTGACGTAAACAGGCATAAATCTATATCTACATATAAATTAACCTTCAGTATGATTTTAGGGGCAAATAAATAAATACGTCTTCATTTGTAACACACTTCATGATACATAAACTTACCTTTCAGCAACCATTTTGACCGAAACTTTTTACTTTTCTATCGAAATGACCGCAAAAACTCACTGGACATTTTATAAATTGACTGTCAGAGTAAAGAACAGTTTATTTATCGGCCCATAGTATTTTATATTGGAGTGCCGAAACTAATGGGTTCAGGCTATCGGCATTCCTTTGAAACAATTCGGGACCCTTTGTCCAGAAACTTGAGAAATGTAAGATGAACTTGCCAACCATTGTTTGATGGTATTCTCACTTTTATTTTTGTTTCTTAATATTTGTTTTGAGGAATTTCATTTGCATTTTATTTGTTTAAGTAAACGTTGGAGTTTTGAGGTAATTAGTTTTGTTATTTATGGAAAAGTGGTTCTTGTTAATAATATTTGTGGTCGTGCTTTCATTGTGAGGATCTAGCAATTTCATGCCTAAATTAGAGTTGCTAGAATAAAGAGTGCGCCTGGCATATACCTGACTATAATTATGTCCTGCGTCCGAAGTTAACTAAAGTCCAGAATGACTGGTGAATCTAGCCCACATTCGGTAGCAAGCACTATTTTTAAGATTGTAGATTTCATCCGTTCACGGACAAATATGTATATTATGTGATATTTTGTGATAGGTAGGGCACCATACTAGTGAGCAAGCCCGACTGGGGAAGGACCTCCACCTTACAGAAGACCACAGCCAAATAACTACACACAGCGGTGTAGTTGTGTTCCTGTGTGTGAGTACAGGTCTCCAGCGCTCATTTAGGGATGCGTTTTGAATGAAACGTATTCATATCCCAGGGATACTCCCATCTTAATGTCCTGGTGTAAAAGAATGGGTTGGCAACACGCAAGTGTTCATAGGCTACGGTAACTGCTTAGCATCAGGCGTGTGTGTGTGTCCCACGGCAATTCGTTACAAGTATGTCTACTTTGAGTCCGAAAATTATTTTTTTGTAAAGGTCCTACGCGACTCAGAGCTTGTTTCTTAGTGCCAGAATTGCCCCTACTTAGGTAGTTCTAAGGTAGGTGCACCTCTTTTTAAGGGGCGATTCTGGTACTTTTTACTTAGGTGAAAAGTGCTATGCATTAGCTGCTCTACGTAGCTGGTATAAACTAGGCAATCAAGTCAAGACAATAAAATAAAACAGCCATTTCTGCAAATATACTAAAGAAAGACATTAAGTAAAGATCTCGTCATTGCAGTTATGTTATAATAAGTAAACTATTGGCTTTGAACAGCACAAACAGAGACTTATTACCATAAATGTTATTTATTAGCAAGAAGATGGATTCAGAGTATTATTACTTTCTAACCCAATATTGTGATAGAAACGATTTTAATATGGTGACGTCACTGAATTTTGTATGCTCAGTATGTAGCAAAGAAGTATACGGTCAGCCTGATGCTAAGCAGTTACCGTAACCTATACATACGATGTACACATAACATAAAGTTTTAGTATCCTTGGGATAAGAATACGTTTCTTTTAAAACGCTTCCATTAATGAGCACTGGAGACCTGTACTCACGAACAGGGACACAACTAGATCACTGTATGTGTTAACCGTGGTCTTGTGTAAGGTGTAGGTCCCTCCTCAGTCGAGCTTGCTTACATGTATTAAGCCCCATTTCCCTTACAGACAGACAGTAATATAAACACAATATATGTTAGTATAGTAGGCTAATATCCCTCCAAATGTTCGGAGGAGACCCGTGCCCAGCAGTGGGACGTTTATGGGTTGAGATGATGATGATGATGATGATATGTTTTATTGTCATAACGTATATAAACTATTTATTATGAAGATATCTTAAACCTAGACAATAGCAATAGACAGTAGTGTGTCATAAGTTACCTAATCTAATAGGCAATTTATCGACACACTGCGACGGGGGATTAAGCATTTACATTATTGTTATGTAATAGGTAATTAGTTGAGTGCTTTACCTGTATGTATTTAGTCAGACAATCTGGTACTTAGTAGGCTAATTAGTTGGCGACTCATTTGATATTTTCCTCGACCTGCAAAAGCTCGCTCGCTCGTAGCCAAGGGCTTTTCTAATCAGTAAGAGCGGTGGTATTCATCTGAGCGGAGCTCGTGCTTAGGAGGTGTGAACATTCTACCGACTGTAAACAGTCGTTAGATCACCACAAAGGCCTATACGGCTATCAGCACCATTTTGGCAACTAATCTAACTAATTGTAAATGTTATACTCTGGCGATTTAAAAGAGCGGCCCGAGTTTCTTGCCAATTCTTCTCGAGGTCCTACTCTAGTTAGCGAATTGGCCGTAGGAAAAAAGTATGCTGGCATTTGTTTTTGTGACGTTCATAAGTATTATGTATTTGATCTAAATGAATAAATGAGTTTGACTTTGAATCTTTTGATAAAAAAGCGTCATGGTGATGGTTCACCTACATAGTCGGTTTGTTGGTAAATATATCTTTAACACTGAGTCCACTTCTGATTGCTTGTTATAGTGTTAAGTGGTCAACCTTACATGGTTTCATTCAATGCCTAATCTGAAAATCAGAACTGCTGCCTGTAGCATAAAAACCTTTTTATGCTACAGGCAAAGCCAGAGCTCAGCTGAAATAGGGACCTATTTCGACATCATAATTATTTTTGCTTTCCATGTTGTTAACGTTATTGCCCATTTAGTGATTATTTACTGTATACTTTTACCTCTTTACTTTATGTTCTTTTTCTTATCTTTTGGTTAGTGGCCAACTGATTTTGCCTTTGTCATGATCTGACGACTGTTAACAGTCAAAGCCGAATTTTCCGAAGCCCGGAGACGCTCAGGCAAAATATCACTATGCGGCCACCAGTCTGTAGGTTAGCGCGCTCTTGGTAACTTAACCCGCTGATCGCTGATGTCCTGTGTATCTATACAAATATTATAAAGCTGAAGAGTTTGTTTGTTTGTTTGGTTGAACGCGCTAATCTCACAAAGTACTGGTTCGATTAGAAAAAAATATGCATTTATCTAGGAAGGCTATAGGCTATATAACATCACACTATGATCAATAGGAGCGGAGCAGTAGTAAGATATGTTGCAAAATCGAGGAAATGATTGTTCCAAATTACCACGCGGACGAAGTCGCGGGCGACCCCTAGTATACTATAATTTTCTTTCCTTCTATTGGTGTGTGCTCCGAGTCTGGCTATACTTTGCATCGCAATTGCAATATTTGTAAATCCCTGTCGCGATAGAGCAGTGCTAACTTAAAATGAGAACCAGTACGCGGTAACATACAAATATATGCAAGGCTTGTTTACTTTAATTTTACATTAAGAAACATAGAGTAGTTTTATAGACGTCGTTACAAACAGTATGAACAAAGTTCGCAATGAAATGCAAACGTGTAGCAAACCTCGTTTAATGATTTTGCGGGTAGGAAGGTAACAATATCGCGGTGTTCAGTGGCATGTTGCCAGACCGTTGTCTCTTATATGCAGTGTTGTAGATATTAGGTAAATTTCGTTTGTGCAGCGTAAGAAGGATTAAATTATAAATGAAATACTTAGTTCTAATTTGGGGAATTAATATTAAGAAAAGAGGATAAACTGGAAGTACCTACAAACTACCTAAGACAGAAAGGCCGGCTGATTCTCTAAGAAACAGCGATGGTAAACTGACAGTTGTGATCGCAAACTGACAGTTGTGATTGCTCGGTGACGGACGGCACAATCTATTGACTAAACGTCAAAAAGGCTCGGTTTTTGCTCTTTCGGAATACCGTTTTTCAATCTGACAGCCAGATTTTGCTCGGTTTTCGCGGTGGCTCGGTTTTTGCTCTTACGGAATACCGATTTTCAATCTGACAGCCAGATTTTGCTCGGTTTTCGCGGTGGCTCGGTTTTTGCTCTTACGGAATACCGATTTTCAATCTGACAGCCAGATTTTGCTCGGTTTTCGCGGTGGCTCGGTTTTTGCTCTTACGAAATACCCCTGCGGTCGTGATCATAATGATATGTTACAGTTGTCTTACCAACTGTGATATATCAGCCTCTAGGCTTATATAGCTCAAAAACTCGCTATTTAGTTATGAGGGTGAAAATTCTGAAACACTTATTTACAGGGTTGCTTATTAGAGATGTGCTCTTCCATATAGTCAATTCCCTTCTACTTCATCCTGTAGATTGGTGAATCAGACATGCCTTTAGGTTTTTATTCCTCACGATCTTTCCCTTCGTTATAAGATCAATCATTGGATTAATACGTATAAACACCACAAAGTAAAATTTAGATTAGTACTGCCACCTGGGATCGAACTTACATCTCATCCGTCTTATTAATAAACGTTGTGTAGCGACTGAATATACGCCATATTTTGTCCTCTTCTTTCAAATGTCAAATTACTGATGACTAAATAAGAGATTATATAATAAAACTAGCGACCCGCCCCGGCTTCGCACGGTTAATATGGGTTATCCCTAAAAGATAAACATATACCATCGCGGACTTTTTTGTAGACCTTTTTATGGTGTACAATACTGTAGTACATTAATTTGATCTAACTCGTAGGGTTTAGGCAGCGTTTTTGCTAAATTGCTAAATAAGCCCAAAAAAATAGGTTAATTTACGACATCACGTTAGAAACCTCTAAAATTAGCAATGTTGCCTTAGTATATGATGCATGTATTATACATATAAACCTTCCTCTTGAATCACTCTATCTATTGGAAAAAACCGCATCAAAATCCGATGCGTAGTTTTAAAGATTTAAGCGCACATAGGGATATAGGGACAGAAAAGGCGACTTTGTTTTATACTATGTAGTGATAGTGATTACAATCACAATTTAATTTCAATTCAATTATTAATACGGCGGTTAGTGTACGAATCAATTAATTTCCCACTAAGCTCCCACACGGCTCTATGCGCTATGCAATTATCTAAATAAATATGATAAACCCTGAAACATCTCTATATCTATACTAATATTATAAAGCTGAGAAGTTTGTTTGTTTGGTTGAACGCGCTAATCTCAGAAAGTACTGGTTCGATTAGAAAAAATCTTTTTTTTGTTGAAGAGTGCATTTATCCAGGAAGGCTATAGGCTATATAACATCACGCTATGATCAATAGGAGCGGAGCAGTAGTGAGATATGTTGCAAAATCGGGGAAAATATTCCAAATTACCACGCGGACGAAGTCACGGGCGACCCCTAGTGTATAATAAAATTACAATTCAGGTTTATTAATAAGGCGGTTAGTGTACGAATCAATTAATTTCCCACTCAGCTACCACACGGCTATTTGCGTTATGCAATCATCTAAATAAATAATATTTATCATATTATGATAAACCCTGAAACATCTCTATATATACCTACTAGCTGTTGCCCGCTGCTTTGCCCGTGTGGATGTCGGTTATCGCTGCAAAAAGTCTATGTGTTATTCCAGACCATAATCTATCTCTGTGCCAGATTTCATCCAGATCCGTTTAGTAGTTTTTACGTGAAAGAGTAACAAACATCCATCCATTCTCACAAACTTTCACATTTATAATATTAGTAAGGATACTATATAGAGATATATCTCTATATGTATAGCTATCTCCATACAGCACATATAGGCCCAGAGCTGAACACAATCACTAAGACGGCGAACACTCGATTACATAGCCACAGTAAGGTCATTCGACCGTTAACGTTCAGGTACACACGGCAACGAAGATGCCCTGTATACATATCTACGTTGCCGTGTGTACATGTTTTTGTAAGTCTCTGTTTAAGGAGCATACGGGATCACATATTAAAGAAAGAGAACAATATTAATAACAATACATATAATGTCCCACTGCTGGGCATGGGTCTCTATCAAAAGAGAGTGGCTTAAGGACTAAACCGCATTAAGCCAGCGTGTGTGAATTAATCACACACGCTGGCTTAATGCGGTTTAGTGTCTGTCTGGCGGACTTGTCTTAAGAATTTCTTCTAAGAATTTCACGTCGTTTTCTGAATTTATAGGTACTAAATATTAGTTTAGTATATATTATAAGAGTCGACTAAGGGAGTTAGTCAGGCAGACAATATCCACTGCAAGAGAGGGAAAACTCGAAACAAAACCCTATACCAATCCGTCTGGCCAGCGTGGTATAGTAGGCTAATATCCCTCCAAGGAGGAGACCCGTGCCCAGCAGTGGGACGTTTATGGGTTGAGATGATGATGATGATATATTATAAATTTCACAAATTTGTATTGGTACAGCCACTCGGGATCAAACTCACATCTATTGCGTGTAAGTTACTTTCCCAGTTGGCTACTACCGCTTTTATAAAAGAATATCAGTAACACAAAATTGATTTATTAAACGGCATTTGCTACTAAACAAACAGGTTTACAGTTACTTAAAAATGCATGTCGCTATTTACCTCTGTCCAGAAACAGAAACGGCAAAAAAGAAGTGAAAGCCACAAAAGAATTTTGAATTTCGAATTTGAAATGTTTTTGTGGAGATGTCTTATTTTCTTTAACTTTAATTAACACCGCTTACAACCAATTACATTAATTAAAGCTACAATTACCATCGTGAAATACAAAAAATCTGGCGACTTTAAGAAAAACCGTACAAAAACAAAATATTCTAATTACATCCAACCTTCTTTTACTTTAATTTTAATATTTGAAAACTCAATTGTGAGTTGGAGTGTCAAAAGTATGAACATTGCTAATAATGTGGCCCCACGTTGGGCGCCATAACCTCGCTCATCATAATGATGGTTCTTTTGATGACGTCACATAAACGTAACAACCTAACTTTGTTTATTTCCGCGGTGCTCCGTCCTAATGAATCGTGCTGCTTCTATCAATACATATTATGCTTAAATGTAGTAAAGCTTATTGATAATGTTGAAATTTGTTGATCATACACGAACGGATTATTATATGTTATTTAATTTTAAGTAGCCATTTAAGCGGGCAACCTATCTATCCATTTAATAATGTTAAAAGAACCTTTCATATAAGTACCTATCAGCCTTACTTTTATTTTAATGTTAAATATTATATTTGTTACAAAAACATATTAGATCAAAGTTTTTGAAGTGAAAACTTCTTAAGGCGCGTTGAGCACTTTTTGGGCGAACAAAAATCATGGAACTCGCGTCATCGTCACTAAACGTTACTTAGTTTTCACTTCTATCAAAGACTGCCACATATTTTTTTAATGTTACACTATCATTTTTTAAAATAAACACTAGTAATCATAATGACTATATAGATTTTTTAAACTACACTCTTCAAGCTAATCAAAACCGGCATTGTACCGAAATTATCATAAATCCTAACATCAAACTTAAATAAGTATTTTTCTACAAACACAAATGAAGATTTTAATTAGTTCAATATCTTTAAATAGCATAATGGCTTTCATTTAAATTACTTCAAACATAAAGGCGACTCAAAGCCCCTGTAGAATTAAATGAAACAGAACAACATAAACATAATGTAAATAAGATGGTTCTTTTCATAATCTGACGGGCAAAATAAAAATATTAAAAATATATCTTTGCCTGGAACACGGGACAAGAAAATGAAATAACTTGTTAAAATTACGAGTATTTCTCTAATAAAATAAGTAGCGTTCCAGACTTTAGACTACACTTTGAACGAAAGGGATAGTCACAAAGTAAGTTTATCTTTTTTAATTTTGCTTGCGATGCGCCATGTTTAGATAAGATTTGAAAATAAATATGGTAAACATGGTTTGTTTTATTTTGCACATGGTTAGTATTTTTAACGTAAGATAATGTTATTTTTAATATAGTCTTTTACTTACAATGTATGTTAGTTAGTTGGGTAGTTTCCGAGATACATATACGAAATCTAAACTAATATTATAGAGCAAAAATTTGGATGGATCTAAGAATGTCTGTAGACTGTTATGAGTAACAGTCTACAGACAGTCATTCTTAGATCCATCCAAATTTCCATCAAATCATGCAAAAACGGCTGAAGTGGTCTAAATGAAAATTGACATAGCGATAGATTATAGTCTGGCATATCACATGGGCTTCTTTTTATCCCAGAAAAATCACTGTTTCCGTGTGATGGGACGCGTAGGCGAAGCCGAAGCCGGGCGGAAACTAATATATTTATATACCTATATTACAAGAATTGGACCTTCAAAGTTATATTAAACAGAAATTAAATACTAAAACCAAATTATTTCTAAGCCTAATCCACAGAAATATTTCATTTTTCATTCCTTTACTCAAAAAACCTAAACAGCACTCTCAGAACATTCGATCGCCAATTAGTCAAAGTCAAACTCATTTATTCATTTAGATCAAATACATGATACTTATGAACGTCATAAAAACAAATGCCAGCATACTTTTTTTCTACGGCAAATTCGCTGGGTTGGGCCTCGAGAAGAATTGGCAAGAAACTCGGGCCACTCTTTTTAATTGCCAGAGTATAACATTTAAAATTTGGTATGAGTTACAATATTAGTGTTAACAAAAAGGGACGGAACCCAATATACCATACAAAATAAAATTTAAATATTTTAATAGGGAAACAAGAAAATAAAATAAATGCAATATTACAAAGGCTTTTGAGTTTAAACAAACTGAAAACGAAAGGGTCTAAAGTAACAAAATGCAGACAATCGCAGACAACGTAGTCACTAGTATGTATTTAATAAATCCCAGTATTAGCAGTGTGTAAATAATGGTCGGAGACAGACACAATTACGGTGCAGTTATTTTAATTTCTCGTGGGGGCTTGAGTTAACTTGATATATTAAAAGCTTCGGAACGGTTTGCTTTTAAAAACTGTTATGGGTTTTTATTTTATTCTTTAGAGGTTATTTCCAATCTTGTTCAATTGCTTAAAGATTGTTCTTTTAGCTTATCACGGTTGAAAAAAAGACATTGTCAAAATAATTATGTGTAGATTTGCCACAACCTAGCTTATGTGAATTCAAGAATTCGCTGACAAGGGCATACCAATGGACCTAGGATTGCCGGCGAATTGGTCGTACGCAAATTGGCCGACGTAGTTTTCAGGGCTTTGTAAATTTGACATAGTGAATTAAAATTATAAACGATCATACTTTGCGATAACCTGACATTTTGACCATGTTATGTGTATCTAGAAATACTCGAAGTAAACACAATTATTGGTATTTCATGCATCGCAATAGTTTCAAAGTAAATATGTATTAAAATTACCTGATTACTAAATATAAAAATTCCTTTTGTTATGATTTTATTTCACAATTATTTTAACTCCAATTGCTTTCATTATTATGGATAAAAATGTAATTAGATACGAGATAGTCGACCTACGACTCTTTGGACACTATGACTTTTTGCATCGACACTGACGCGTTGCAGTTGCGATGCAAATACGATGCTATCGCTACCTTTACACAATATGGGTAGTAGCTTTTACTTTTATGCTAAAAGTCTTTAAATGTTAATACAAAAGCTGTAGCAGAAAATTGTTTAAAAGTATTTGTGGTGCTTTTCAACGTAGCCTCTTAAGGTAACTCGTACAGTAACTTTTCATTTGGAACTTCAGGTGTGAGTTCGATTGCAATTTAAACTACTCTGTTGCAAGGGTTTTAAGTGGTTTCGACTTAGCACTATTAACTATAAAAGTTTATTTCACTATAAACTAAGTACGTAAACGATTAGGTCGTGGAATGAGTCCCTGCCGAGGTTTTTCTGAGAGATTATAATAGCATGGTGTACAAAATTATAATATTTGAAGACAATAATTACCTAAGCAATAAATCATAAATAAAAAAAGGACGGAAGAGGACAATCAAATACAATGTGTGTCACGCAGCGCTGATTTTCAGCAACACCTCAATAAACGTAATAATTTAATAGTATGCGTGTTTGATTTGTCTATTCTTATATATATTTATAAAAAAATTACACTAAAATTCCACCGAGCACAAATATTGAAATAGGCAGAGACTGTGAATTTTGATTAGCTACTAAAAACTGACAGAATTGTGTTCTTGATCCTATTATTCAAATCATCATCACAAAAACTATATGCTACCTCAAAACCGAAGCTACTTTTTAAACAAATTTATTTTAAATAAGTTCAGTTATTCTTGTATCAAATAGGATTAGTTTAGCATAATGTGTTATTTATTAGTATGAAATCCATAGTAAACTTTAAGTTATTTGCATCATTTGCAACGGCAGAAAGTGTTTCTGACGCAGTGTAAAACTGCAAAGTTACAAAAATTAATAAAATTCGTTGCAGTATCATTTATTACCACAGTGTTACCATATAAATATGAAGTTTGTTGCCAGGAAAAACAACACTTGATCATTTTCATTTGAATGAGTGTCCCAATAATTTCCCGTGAGTACTTTTCTCTTTCCCGGTACATGTGCCAATTTTGGACAATTTATACTGAAAGTACTTCTCTCTGATCAACTGGGTTTATTACCAAAAGTATGAAGGTTGTTTTTGGTAAAATGAATTAACTATATATATTAAATGAAAATAACAAATAAATTATATTAATCTTCGAAAATGTTAATTAAATATAAAATTGAGAATATTTCGACTGCCATTTATTTTTACTGACAACCACCCCGACTTCATCCGAGGATTAAAATGACATTTGATGAATCAGTTAGTCAGTGGGGACAAGTGAGTCAAAATGTATATATAACAAGCTGACCCAGCAAACATTATTTTGCTGAGTCAGCTAGTTATGAAAATTTAGGGGTTATCCTTTAACATTTGGGGGATGAAAAATAGATGTTGTCCGATTCGCAGACCTAACCGATATGCACACAAAATTTAACATTTAACGAAAATGGCTCGACCGATTTTCGGAGGAGTTTAATTACAAACACCGTGACACGAGAATTTTATATGTAAGATATATATAGGTATCACAGTAAGAAAACCCTAAATATATAAATCACATTAGTCCCAAGATATTATCTTTTCTGTCCATCTAAAGGTTGCCTGGAAGAAATTGCTTTTAGCGATAAGGCCGCCCATTATACATAACTGTGTGGAATAAATGTCTGTATCAAATTGTAATTGGTGTACAATAGAGTTTTCTTTTCTTTTTATAACAAGTCTAGATTTTTTAGACCCACGTCTTCGCCCGGAGGTCGTGGTTTAGATTCCCACACGGGACAAAATATGTGTGATTCAGTAATGTTTGTTTTGAGTCTGTGAGTAATTTGTGTCCGTAAATTGTATGTTTGTAAATTCCCTCGCGACAGAGGGCTCTTTCGATAGTACGGGAGTTGTAAAAAAAGCAAAGAAAAGTATAATATATTTATCTTACCAAGTCTGCAATAAGTTGATAAGGCAGCTTTCGTTTTTTCTCTTACCTGAAACAAATGAAATGTTTTATTATTATTATTGTATTAGAAACTAGAAATTGATTGAGATTGATGATTGAGATGCCAAAGGGTCGAAGTGCTTTTGCCTAAAGACAGCCCTCACAAAATAAGGTAAGATTCAAATCAAGAGACACTTACAATAATTATAATAATAATTTTATTTCAGATCTACAATAAAATCCATAATGTTAGTGTGTTAGTAACAATTTGGCTTATATTTATGTTAGTATTATTAGTAGGTAACAATACATTAACATATCTTCTCTATTCTTACTCTAAATTATGCCGTTGACTACCCTTACCCAATGTTTTTGGATAGGGCAATCAAACCTTGCAGCAAATAGACGTTATGTACTCGTATGTACATAACGTCTATTAAGATAGCTGCCTCTTTAGACAAGTGGCATAAACGGTAGTCAAAACGAATAGAATAGAAAGCAAATGTATAAGATTTGACGTAAGTGTTCGTACACTTACGTCAAATCTGATACATTGTAATCCCAACATATTATGTCTTCATTATGTTGTAAAGGGTATAACATACAAAGAGTTCATGTAATCAATAATCCCACACTAGCTTTAATGCCTGTTTTTGAAAGTGTACCTTTTTTAGACTTACGTTTTTTGCTTAATTTATAGTCAAAACATTTGTATGTAACAGATTTCCAACTTTCTTCAGAATTTAGATGAAACAAGAACCGTAGATAAAAGGTACCAAAGTGATTTTAAATTAATCAAAAAGCTCACCTTAAACCAATATTACAAAACCATTCAAAATTCCGAATTAAGTTTCTACAATTTTTATACAATGAAAGTCTAAATCAATCTAGCAGTACGCTGCGGACCGTGCGATTCAATGAATGCACCAATAAAAGGCGAAATGAAATCCTTTTCCAATGGGTTTTATACAATTTGAAGACTTGTAACTCTTGATAGAATTTTCTTTATGTCCGTGATTCATTGTGAGAACATTTGAAGATGACATGCCATCTGTTTTTTGTTTTGATTCGCTATTTTCCGGGAATACGTCCTGTTTTGCTAATCGTACCTCTAGATTCCTTAGTATTTCCTGTATTAGGGCTTGTATATCTAGGATTGGACTACGCCTGAAATCCTCTGGTTCTGATCTTTAGTTTTGTGAGACTTTTTGACTTTCTGAGTAAACAGGTAACCACAATCTTGTTTGGACACAGAAAGCTGAATTGCTGTTTTCAACCAACCATGGAGAAGACAAGAAAGGGTTTTTCCGACAGCATGTATATGAATATGGGTATTTTTTCACACTCGAGTGACAAAGGGTATTAAAAGCGTCTATACGGGCTACGGGAATTGCTCCACCATCCGTATGCTTATTTTATATCTAAGTGAGTATTAAAAACAAAATCTCTCTCTCTATAATATTAGTGTAGAAAGCTTAAATACAAACACATTAATAAATACAGAGAGTCCTCGCAAACTGAGTACCCAACTAACGATCGCTCTCAACTTGTACCAGATAATAATAGATCTGTCTCCACGGACCTTTTGATACTTAGTCTGTTCCTGTTTGAATCACTGTTGTTCTGTATACTTTATATAGATCTGTATAGTTTCATTTATTATCTAGTGATATTATCTGTATCATAAATGTAACTGGTGTACAATAAAGAGTTTTCTATCTATTTAGTGATTTGCCCCGAATTGTGAACTTATCCGTGACTCCCACTTGACCGATTTGGCTCATGTTCAAACATTTTTTTTTTCTTTCTTTTTTTCTTTCGTTTACGTTAAACGTTCAGATCAACGATACTCGAGTTTTCAGCGAACAAACTTATACATACAAACATTTTTCCAGTAGACTTGAAGAACTTCGTTCGTTTGTTCAATTAATTATGTGTTATGAAACGTGTTTAACTGAGATAAGGTACCATACAAGCGAGCAAGCTTGACTGGGGAAGGAAATTTTGCTTACAGAAGACCACTAAAAAAGCGGTGGACAAATTCGAACCGACCACTGCCAAATATTAATATGACCTACCGTTGCCTATGGACGCTTGTAATTTTGGGGTATCACTCGCATGTCAAAAATACAAAAATTAAAAATTACTTTATTTTTCATAAAAAAACCTTTTTTTTTAAATGATTTCTCTTATTTTATTTTAAAATGAAAGAAAGCTAAGTAAATTTTGTCTCTTGTGAAGCTAAAACGGGCCGCTAGTACTGCCGTCCACTAACTAAAAGGCCGTTAAGCCACAGTTAGTTAAGATTCATTTTGCTAGCTAGCTAGCTAGCAAAATGAATCTTAACCACAGTTAGTTAAGATTCATTTTGCTAGCTAGCTAGCTAGCAAAATGAATCTTAACTAACTGTGGCTTAACGGCCTTTTAGTTAGTGGACGGCAGAGTAGTTTTCTCTTATCTAAATACAGGTATTTAGATAAGGGTATCTAGATAGGTAGAGCTATCTAAAATGTTTACAATTTTTTTCAGAAAAATAATTGGGAAATTGTTTTAACCATTATCTTTTTCACAAAATCTAGTTTTTATGTGATAAATACACAGATATCTGTTAAATACAAACACATTTTTTTACAAAGATGAAACTAATTCTAAATACCCGCCAAAACTTAACCACGTGACTCATCCAAAATGGCCGTCGAAACGAGCTTACAAGTGACCGCACTCAAAATTAAACGTTAGCATTCTGCGGCCGGCGTTCGTCGCGGACAGACGCGAGCTCCGCTGACTTTTAATTACATTTATAATTAAAATGCACGTCACGCGGTGTGAGCTCCGTTGTGCACCGGAAAATTGAATGTACAAATTAGAAAAAATAAAAACCAGAAAAGAACTCCTTGCTCTGTCGTGTTATTTTCTACGTGAATTGCGAATTTAGTTTCATTTCTCGTTTAGCGGTTTGTCTGAGATTCAAAAGTTTTTATCTGCAAAAATTATTAATATAGCTTTTAATTAAAATAGAATTTTACATGCAAGAATGTGTTTTAACCTAGACGGTCGGTATGATCATTATTGTGATCAATGCAAAATAGTTTAATTTTTTGAACTAGAATTTAATTAACAGAGTCTACTGAAAGAAGGTCTGGCAAGGCAGTTTTATGGAAAGATCATTAAATTTGTCTTGCTTAATATTTTAGAACTCCGGTTATACCTAAACCAGACATTGCCGTATCATAAAGCTCTTATACACTATTCCTAATCACCTTGCATAAAAAACTAAGCATTATATTGTGAAGTTGATTAAAAATCTCATTTCAAAAGGACTCCCCCGAACCCCTTTAATAGAACCGAGATAATAAAAACAACAAAAGATACGATGATATTACTTAAGCAGCAGAAAGTTTCACCAGGAATTGAATTTCTGAGTACACAGGCTAGGGCTAATAATGGAAGGTAGAAAAGAATCGGGCTTCCCCACACGCGGGATCAAAAGCGCCGTATTATATTGAAAATCTTCAGAAAGCCGAGATTGGGTTTAAAATTTTCATTAAGTTTTCGAGTCTGCCTGTTTTCTATACGGTACCTGCAGTAATTTCAATTTTCAGCTGTTGAAAACAAGTTAAAGTTTATTATTCTACAGCCATTTCGGAACTTTATTCTTGTGAATGTTTTAAATTATTTATAGCAGCAACTGGTAAGAAATGCAAGATTTTTCTTTTTTCTAAAGTTCGTAGCTTCGTTCGTGTAGCTATTTGTAGTAACTTTAATTGCGCAAAAAGCTCTTCAAGCATGAATCTTGAAAGAACACAATATTTATTTTTTTACATAGAGAGATATATAACTCCTTATTGTAATGACACCAAATTTTTGCTTACATAATACTAAACTACGCTTAAAATAGATAATCACAATGGGCACCCACCCTTATTGCTAAAAATACTAATAATAGTATCGGATTCAAATCCTTTTTTGGAATTATTTTTATAGTCATATTTGCTGCTTGTTAAGATTATATTTATTAGTTTTGTCGCAAAAATAACAATAATCAAAAAGTTTTGGTCAATAGAACGTAGAGTTAGATTTTTCACACAACCATTGCCGCGTTAGGAGAGTGAATAGTTACGCCATGCTATGTCCTCTTTAGAATGTCAAATTACTGATGACAGATTCAAAGATAATATAATAAAATTACATCTATTCTACTCCACGTTTATTAATAGGCCCGTTGATGTTTAAAGTGAGCCATACGCTATGAATATATCAACGCTAAGGGTCTCAAGCCCTTATAAATCATATAGCTGCTCCAACGTGTGGAAACTTTGCCTCGTAAATAACAGCACAGAACCACTGGTCGCTTTTAGATAAATAACTAGCAACATATTTTAGCCGGCAAATATATCATGGCGATGTTTTTAGTTTGCTCGAGTATTAAAAGGGATGTAATTTGCTTGTTTCAGCTTAATTAAAGTGAAAGCAAAAAGTTGAGGGTAGTTGGATATAAGTTGATGAAGGTTTAGTGGTTTTGAATAGTTTGGTTTTGTTGAATGTTGTTGGTGTAACAATAAATATTCTATTGCTTGATTAGCGACACAAAATTGAGTAGTTTGCTGTAGTATACTGGCATGACAGTTATTGTGGCAAACAAGCATACGGCCCGCCTGATGTTAAGCAGTTACCGTAGCCTATGGACGCTTGCAATACCAGAGGTATCACTTTCGTGTTATCAACCTATTTTTTTACACCAAGGCTTTAAGATGGGAGTATCCCTGGGATAGGAATACGTTTCATTCAAAAAGCACCACTAAATGAGCGCTGGAGACCTACATTCACAGGAACACAACTACACCGCTGTGTGTAGTTATTTGGCTGTGGTCTTCTGCAAGGTGGAGGTCCTTCCCCAGTCGGGCTTGCTCACTAGTATGGTGCCCTACCTCTCGTCTCGTCGTTTTGTGCTTAAGGTCGACAAGTCACCATCGACACCGTTTCGAGTGTTGTAAATTCAATTCTTACACAGGACAAAACATTATGTGTAGGTATATATAAATGTTTGTTCTGAGACGAATTGTATGTTCTGAGTACAGAAAATGATAGAAAAACGTTACATAAAAGACGCATCCTAAAAATATATTTGTCATTTTGGGTTTGACGCAATTGGTGCACTTCTCAACTTGTACATCATGCTCAAATAGTGAACTTAGCAACTGGTGCACTTCTCATATGGTACACTTCGCAACTCGTGCACTTCTCAATTGGTGCTCTTCGCAAAAGGAGCACTTTTTTAAGATGAGTGGAGATATGGAAAAAATTTCTAAAACTGAAAGAATCTTTGGTTAGTACCTACTTGAAAGGTATTTGTTTATTGTATTATTAAGAAAATTACCTACGTAGAACCAAAGATTTTTTATTTTTTAGTCAATTTTTCCATATCTCCACTCATCTTAAAAAGTACTCCTTTTGCGAAGAGCACCAATTGAGAAGTGCACCAGTTGCGAAGTGTACCATATGAGAAGTGCACCAGTTGCTAAGTTCACTATTTGAGCATGGTGTACAAGTTGAGAAGTGCACCAATTGCGTCAAACCCGTCATTTTCTACCAGATATTTTGATACAAAAAGTGTCAATAAACGGTGTTAAAAAATAAACACGAAACAACGGCAATGGAATTTAAACAATTAACAATTCCCAAAGGTAACAGGACCTGCCACAATATTGCGTCATCGTGTAACTAAACACCAGCTTATCTGTCACTTGTAATACCGATCACGTACCATTGGTTTACAATAGGGCAACGATGGTCCCGCAACTGTGCCCTATTTACTGAGCTAACAGCAATCGAGGTACTGCTTGATAATGTATTTATTTATAGCTTTCTGGATAGTTGACTTTGTGTGTTTCGATAATTAGGGATTTTCGTGTTTGAGTATAAATATTGGTACTGTTTTTTGAAGCGGTAATACGTATTTAAAAAAAATTATACCTTTATGGTGGCAATACGTTTTTCTCATGAAAATGCTTTCATCAATAATGCTATTCTCGGTTTTTATAAACGAGTAAAGTCAAAAATAAGCATACGGTTCAATTGACGGTAAGCAGCTACCGTAGCCTATGAGCACTCCCTAAAATGATATCCCTAAAAATGGGACTTGACATGAGATTTTCATGCAAAGAAAATATTATTCGTTATTCCTACGTTTTTAAACTTTTTTTTTATACTACTTAGGTGGCCAACAAGCATACGGCCCGCCTGATGTTAAGCAGTTACCGTAGCCTATGGAGAGTAGGTAGGTATCGAGGTACTGCTTGATAATGTATTTATTTATAGCTTTCTGGATAGTTGACTTTGTGTGTTTCGATAATTAGGGATTTTCGTGTTTGAGTATAAATATTGGTACTGTTTTTTGAAGCGGTAATACGTATTTTAAAAAAATATACCTTTATGGTGGCAATACGTTTTTCTCATGAAAATGCTTTCATCAATAATGCTATTCTCGGTTTTTATAAACGAGTAAAGTCAAAAATAAGCATACGGTTCAATTGACGGTAAGCAGCTACCGTAGCCTATGAGCACTCCCTAAAATGATATCCCTAAAAATGGGACTTGACATGAGATTTTCATGCAAAGAAAATATTAATCGTTATTCCTACGTTTTTAAACTTTTTTTTTATACTACTTAGGTGGCCAACAAGCATACGGCCCGCCTGATGTTAAGCAGTTACCGTAGCCTATGGATGCTTGCAATACCAGAAATATCACTTGCATGTTGCCTACCCATTTTTTTAAAGTATGATGGCAGTATCCCTGGGAAAGGAATACGTTTCTTTCAAAAGGCATCGCTAAATGAGTGCTTGAGACCTGTACTAACACACAGGAACACAACTACACCACTGTGTGTAGTTATTTAACTGTGGTCTTCTGTAAGGTGGAGGTCCTTCCCCAGTCGGGCTTGCTCGCTAGTATGGTGCCCTACATCTCTTAAAATTTACTTTAGCAGACTTGAGTACATAAGTTCCCAACGTTCCCATAGATATCTAAAGACATTTTACAACGATTGTTCGAAAGTCGTTTGGCAAAGGACATAAGATTGCGTAAGTTTAAAGGTCGCCCACGTTAAATGTGAGATCCTGCATGGCTCATTTCTCGCTTAGTTGAGTCGTCATTGGTTCGTATAGCGCAAGTACTAAAATCGGATTGAAATGGCTTGTATGTAACTAAATAAGAGCTGTAATGTCGCTCATAGCACTCGCTGTTCGGAATACTATGAGCGGGTGAAGCTACCAAGGGCGCGGTAATCTTATAAATGGGTGACTGCATAGTGGTATTTCATCTGAGCGTCTTCGTCGAAGGCTCCTTAAAAGTCAGTCCCGATGGTTAACAGTAGTGATACGACAGAGGCCCAAAATATGATCTAAATAACTCGGTCACTAGGTTAGCTACTAACCAAACATTAGTCAAAAATTAAATCAAAATCATAAAAGTTACACTGTAAGTTGTGACGGTTATGCACGTCAATGAAAAAATGCTAAATAAGACGTCGGTTAATTTGTCTACTGCCGACTTTACTGATTTAATGATGAGGGTAGAGCCTAAGAGAAGAATCTTAGGTATATTTGCAAGGTTAAGGGACTCCTGTTGCGGTCAGCAAGAGGATGGGTGACCGATATCGAGATCACAGTTCTAAAAACAATAACAACTACTGCGTGCATTAGAGTGATACTTTTGGTGTTGCAAGCATCCATAGGCTTCTTGTTACGTCAAACAGACCGTATGCTTGTTAGCCTCCTTAGTAGTGTAAAAACTCATAATTTAAAAATAGATGCATCAATCAAATTAATGAGAACTGTATTAAAAACGGACTAACCGTTTGGTCGCTACAATAACACACACACACATATATATATATACATATATAGATACATTGACTGCCTTGGTGGTCCAGTGGCCGCAGTATGCGCCTGCTGTGCACGAGGGTGGGTTCGATTCCCACACAGGGACAAGAGTTGTCCTGAGTCTGGGTGTAATTTGTGTCCATTAATTGTATGTTTGTAAAGTCCCCCGCGACACAGAGCTTGTTCTCTAGTGCGGGAGTTGTCTTTTTTAAGAAACTAAGAAACACAGGCTTAACACACCCTTCAATTTTCATCGTGAGGCATTAAATTCACACAGTATTCTACATCTTGCTCCTTCCATGTTTATCAGCATCACCCAAAGGAAGGCTGGTAGAGAATGCCTTCGGCATTTAGCCTATCTTTGTACAATACTGTGCATAAATTATTAAATAAATTTTGGTTCTTCGAAAAAAGGTTTCTTACTTCATCATCATAAAGCAATAGTTCATTGCTCCCATGATGTGGCCACTATAATGGCAATGCTAGCCCTAATATGGCATACTTCCTGTGTCCAACACAATGGAATTTGCAACACCATTTGTGGAAGAAGTGGAAGTTCATTCATTTATTCATATTTTTATTTAAATAGTGGTTTTGTGATTAATGTCTTTTGTACCACATTTGTATGTTTATGAAAACTTAAGAATTCTGTTAGGTTTAAATATGCCACTGAAGTAATATTAGACGTGTAGGTATTTGAAAATTAATTAGCTTTTCATATGCCGACTGGCCGACTGGCCAGTTTGTCCAGTGGTTAGTGACACGACTATTTGATTGCCACTCAGGGCTTTACCTAGGATTCTTTGTTCTGTGTATGTGTAATTTATCCTAACTAATATTATGAATGTGAAAGTTTGTGAGTATGGATGGATGGCTATATAATTATGTTTACCAGTTTCTTTATTGTCAATTTTAAAAAATCCTATTCTCAGTGGAAAAAGGCTAAGGCCAAAGATGAGACATGCGTTTTACTACTTTTCAACTTGTGCTAATTAGCATAAGTTAAAATTTGCAAGTCGAGTTCCTACCCTCAAAGTTCTGTAAAAATCACCACGTAAAGACAAACGTAGTGTCGCTCTATGCCAGAGATTTCTAAAACTTATTTCGTCTACCACCCACTTTAAAAATCAATTCCTTTTCAGCGCCCCTAAATTTTATTTTACTTAGACTATTATATTTTTTTAAATCTGGGTCTCTTACCGCCCCCTTCTTGACCTCCAGCGCCCACAAGGAAAACTGCTCTATCCATTTGGCCCACAGTAAGATACCAGTGACGATTTGCAACGAATGGCTGTATAAAACGGTATCAAATATCTGAAATCTATAAACTGAACCAACAGATGTTTCCGTCCCTTTCACATCCAAAAATCATAATCCTTACATGAGGTGCTAAAATCTGGTCCCAACCCAAAACCCACGCCGTAACTAAGCCATATAAACCAGTTCGTAACAAACATTACTATTTAATATACAAAGGAACGGACACAGCATGTAAATTACTTCTGAATAACTAATTCGTTGGATTATGCTGAGTTCGCGTTAACATTTAATGGGGTGGGCTCTTCAAATTTGTACTGTTTCCTCAGAATTGGGTTAGCAGATTATGATAAACGTTTGAGAATAGTTTGCTTTTGCAAAGCTAGCTACTGTTTTAGTATTATTAGAATATGATGATAATCGAATATACACTTTAACATCAATTATATTTTTTATTGTAATGGAGAGAGCTATGCTTGGAGTTTCCCTGCGAGACCGAATCAGAAACCAGGAGATCCGTAGGAGAACTAAAGTGACTGACATAGTTCGAAGAATTGCATCAATTAAGTGGCAATGGGCAGGGCATATAGCTCGCAGAACCGATGGCCGTTGGGGCAGAAAGGTTCTAAAGTGGCGACCACGAACTGGCAGACGCAGCGTGGGCAGGCCTGCAACAAGGTGGACTGACGACCTGGTAAAGGTCCCGGGAAACCGATGGACAAGGTCAGCTCAGGACCGAACGATGTCCTTGGGGGAGGCAGTGGACGTTTTATGGCTGAGATGGATTGTAATGTATGTAATATCCATGTAGCAGTCCGAAAATAAATGTTTTTTCTTTCTTCTTTCTTTTTCTTTCTATAACCAATAGTAAGTATTTTACAGTTGGAGTGACAGCAGGAAGATACATCCTGGGCCTAAAATAAAGTTGATCAACATGCTAGTTGGAACAAGTTTTATTGGGATTTTCAAATAGAAGATTCTTTGTAGCAACGCGGAGATTGGAGCTAGTTAAGGGTGCCCACCCTATAGATATATGCTTTGTCAGCCAAAGTTTCATAGCAACAAGTCCTATTGATCTGTGTCAGCATTTGTATTATATTAGAATGTTCCAGAATAAATTTTGCTGATGTATTAACCTGCCTTATGCGCAATATGCCACATGACTCCCTTTGTTTAAACTTACTTTTAAAATGTATTTTTCCATAGATTCATTCTGTTCTTAGACTTCGCTTATTGTAATTCGGTTTTTTTTATTTTTTTATAAAAAAACCGTTTGTTCATTCCTTGACTAGCTCGTTTCTGACACCTAACATAAGTAACAAAATGTAGATAGTATATTTATTCCCTAATTTCAAGCATTATTTTTTTTACAAATCAAGTAACGTTGAAGATAAATATAGAGAGGAAACCTGCATGAACTAGGAAGAATTTTAATGGCTTTCGTTTTATTTGGATTTAATGGACTTAAATAGCATTAAAAAAACAAATTCAGCACCAGAATTTAAACAAAAACAAACAGCATAAATACTTAAAAGAGGGAGTCAGGAACACTAGTGACAGCAGGCTATTCAACTCAACTCAACTTAAAGTCATTTATTCATTTAGATCAAATACATGATACTTATGAACGTCAAAATAAACAAAAGTCAGCATATTTTTTCCTACGGCCAAAATTGAAAATAAACTTTAGTTTGATATTTGCCTAACATTACATAGCATGGCGACTATTTACTTGAAGCTTTTTCAGTATTTATTATAAGTAGTTTAAATAAATACAGTTTAATAATAATAATAATACTATGTAGAAGGCGGTGTAACCACCGGTAGCTTGGTCCCTGTACCCGATGCCGGTGGGTCTCCACTCTCCATTTTTATATTTTTAAATGTATATTGTTTTTATATAGCTATATATTTAAAAATGTAATTTTTTGTGAATGGATTTGAATAAAGAGAATAATAATAATAATAACGTTTATTCATCTCCACAAATTACAAATTACAGTTGGTATAGTAATTGCGGTTGACATTGTAGTTTGACAACGTAATTTGTGAGAGATCTGGAGTCTAAACTAAGCTATAAAGCTTGTATCTCAGAACTCCAGTTTATTTATATATATAACGTATAATTTAAAATATGTTAGGATATATTTTTTCGTTTGCAATACTAAACTATCCGTTAGTACAAATAGAATCAACTACACAGTTTACAAACCAATCTGCCTCCTGCCTTCTCGTGCGATGTTGTTCCGGAACACATTCAACTTGCTTAACACCCTGTATTTGCGCTGCCGTACAACACTGTTTGTACAACACCTTTTATTTGGTGCTCCGTTAGGCCGAAGTAATTGTCAAGATTTGTTGAGGGGAAAAAGTATTAAATAGATTCGGAAATAACTTGTATTTTTTTATTCTACTTAGGTGGCAAACAAGCATACCCGTAATAAGATCCGCTTAAGTAATAATAATGTCCTCCTAACCGAATTTCGATCACGGCGGCTAATCTTAACGGTGACTCTTTAAAAAATCCAATACGACCGTAGAGAGACAGACGTTGGTCCTACGCCTGATCTGACCTGAGCTTTACGTGCTTTCCAAGGCACGGAGGTTTAAACACCGGAAACTTCCAAACTCCGGGCATCTATTGTGAATTTCTTAACAGAAAAACCCAATATCGATTTTTGACCCGACCCGGGACCTCGTGATCAGCAGTCCCACACATCGACCACTGAGCCACGGAGGCAGTTGAAAAAGTAAACAGTTTCCGTAGCCTATGGATACTTGTAATACTAGCGGTATCATTTGCGTGTTGCAGAATAAAGAAGTGTATACCTACTGTTAGGATACTAATTAGACCTAATGCGGTCCCGGCGGCCAATACCAATAGGGATCAGCTAACTGCGCAGGATTCACAGATGCACTCTCTATTTCTTCATTCTCATAGTCCGATGGGACGGCAATCCCCAGTATGAGAGAAATTTCAGGACCCATGGCCTTAAGTGCATTCTGGGGCACAGGAAAATGTTTTAAAAAAAGAAGATTCGCCATTTTTTTTGTCTCGGGACCTAAATAGCGGCGGAACTACGTTGACTACTAACGATCCGTGCAGTCACAAATTAAAACTTGCCCCTGACGCACTTTTCGATGAACAAATCAATAACTATTAGTAGAAGCAGGAAAATTAATTGACCGCGTGAATAAAGTTCATCACATACAGATTACTTCGATCAGTGGTAATTACTGGCAATTTGATAGGCATCCGTAAATAGGTATTTCTCCGAGCTACCTACATATTTGCTATACAGTGCTATTTTCTATCGAATTAATAAACAAGCATACGGCCTGTCAGACGGTAAGCAGTTACCGTAGTCTATAGAAGCTTGCAGTGCCAGGAGTATTACTGGTGTGTTGTCGACTTTACATTTTCGGAAAGAAAATCGAATTAATAAACAAGCATACGGCCCGTCAGACGGTAAGCAGTTACCGTAGTCTATAGAAGCTTGCAGTGCCAGGAGTATTACTGGTGTGTTGTCGACTTTACATTTTCGGAAAGAAAAAAATCCCGGGGACCGTACGCGCGGGCAATTTTCATTTATTTGAATGAAAATTGCCCGCGGGCAACCACGGGCGGCAACTAGCTTGCTATGAATGTCTACAACAGCCAGGTCTTGAGCTACTTTCAGTATACCGCACAACATATAAGGACATAATTACCGTAATCACACAGTAACTCGATAACGTATCATAACTTAATTACGATATCCCATCGAACATTCACGTTCATGGTGTTTCGGGTCATTAACATAATTAGACTATCGGTCAGGGATCGATTACCAATCGTATCGTGATCGGACAGAGCAATGGCCGTGGCTATATATCGATATATCTTTATCAGTAAGCTTTATCGAATGTTTTATAGAAGTATTTTATAGGGCTTTGTAAGAAAATACTTTCTTGGACGTGGTGTTTTACAGAAATAATTTATATTTCGATGGTCTAGAAGGATAATGTGTTAATGACAAATTTCGATAATTTAATATTTTAATGCAAAAAATATTAATGATTAAATAAGCATGCTCATTTAATACATTTGGCATTAAAATATTAAATTATCGATATTTTGTAATTAACACATTTGTCTTCTAGACCATCGATTTCTGTTATATAGCGAATTTTATATATTGTAACTCATATACCAAATCGCAAAACACAAGCTATATTAACTTAAATATAACAATTAAAAAGAGGAAGAAAAAAATTAAGCCATATAAAATGAGATAAGGTTAATAAATACTGTGTATGCCTCAAAGCTGTGCCAAAAAGGTCTAGTTCAGCATAGGTCTAAACACATACTTACATACATATCACCACGCCCATCTCCCATTGGCGTTGACAGGTATAGTACACCAATTGCTTCGATCCAAACATACTTCTTTCGCTTCCTCTACATTTATCAGCCTCTTTATGCATAAATGTCAGTTTTAGGTACTTTTGTTTCATGTTCTGGCAGGGGTATTCCGTAAGAGCAAAAACCGAACCACCGCGAAAACCGAGCAAAATCTGCCTGTCAGATTGAAAATCGGTATTCCGTAAGAGCAAAAACCGAGCCTTTTTGACGTTTAGTCAATAGATTGTGCCGTCACGGTGCATTAATAACTGTCAGTTTGGCATCGCTGTTTCTTAGAGAATCAGCCGGTGGGTCAGTTTGAATTTGAGCATACATTATTTATTTTAATTGCCTGCCACATTCTAAACTTAAATGAATTACGATTCATTCATTTAAGTTTAGAAATGAAATAAACTGTAACCTGATGGTAAGAGTTTATTTCATTTCCTCACGACTTTCTTCGTGCTTTCCCCGCATCAATGCGTACTTCAACGTGATGACGTCACAGTCACCCCATTCAGAGTTCTATAAATGAAGGTAGCTAATAATACATAAGCACGAAAAAAGCCGCAGAGCGTGAGAAGTGATCATAAGGTCGGCTGGTCGAGACGATCGGGTTACGCGGTCAATGATCGGTTCAATATGTAATAATGTGTCTCTCCGTCAGTCTGGCAGAATATTACATCATATACACGTGCTATATAAAAAACAGTAATTATCAAGATGTTTTTGTCTGCACGATTGTTTCAGAAGTAGCATTTTCCCAGGTTCGATCTTCACACAGGACAATTTTTATTTTACTTTCTGTCCGAGAGTTTAATATTTGTAAAACCCTTTGCGATACAGGGGCTGTTTTCTACGCCAGTCATTTCGCAGTTGTTTATCAAAAAAAAAAAGATTAAGCTACTGCGCTTAAGTGGTTACCTCGTCATTTACCACTGCGCGGTGTGTTGTGGGTTCGATGTGTCATGGAACAAAAATTGTGTAATACATTAATGGTTATATACGTCCGTTATTTGTATGTTTGTAAAGTTCCCCGCGATACAGGGCTTATTCCTAGTTGGGAAAGTTTTCTTTAAAAAAAAAATATTACATTTATTCAAAAACTTGCAAATACCAAATAGCAATACCAATAAAATGCAGCGATTATGGCTCAAGTCTAACAGAAGCTTTAACTTAAGTATAAGAAAACTTCATTTTCAAGTAAAATCCCTGGATCCAATTAAATAAGAAAGAAAACGGGAATTTTCAAAGAAAGTAAACAAAAATCGTTAACTAGGGCTGTGCCAGAGCCCGAACAAATCCCGGGAAATCCCTACTAACAGATAGGTGTTCCCTTTAATATTTCATGTGTGTGTTTTAAGTGGAAATCCCTTGGGATTACAGGGAATAAGTAAGCATCCCTTTGAAGATTAAGGAAATGTTAAATTTGTTAAATATTCAAATACTTGTTGTGTAATTATTTTTGGCCCTCGGCCTACGCTAAATATTTATAAAGCCAGTAGAGCTGACTTTGCTAATGTCTTATAGCATGTTATATTCTGCATTTACATAATTATATAGAACAAACCCTATGATCGGGTCTTTCAAATTGTAAAGGAATCGGCAATTGTTGGATCTTTACATAGTCCTATACGTTCCATCATGTTTACATTCTTACATGATGAGAAACTTTTAGACATTGCCATTGATTTACATGAACCTAAAGTTCTAGTGAATTGCATATCTTTAAAGTCAAAAATAACGCGAAAAAAAAAGAAAAAAATATTGTGTCGTGTTTCGACACAATATTTTTTTTTTTTTTTTTTCTAGAGGACGTCCCGCGTTATTTTTGACTTTAAAGATATGCAATTTACGACATCTTTAATAAGCTTACTTAGAGAACCTATCTGTAGGTCTCAAAAACATTTGTCCTATTTAGGAATCGAACATACAACACTTAGATGAGGCTACCACATTAACTACTACTCATTATAATCTTTAAATTCTCCTTTTTCTTCATTTTCCTTTTTAAAACCTTTGTTCATATTTCGGTTTTTACATTTACGAGTTTTATTACATCAGTCCTAGTTTCTACACATGCCTTTCGCCACAGAATAAATTAAGCTAAGAGGCTTTAACTAAAATCCTGTCGTCCATAAACAAGCCACAGCAAAACTCGTCCCTAACTTCTCAAAATCGGATACCAGGTTAACGTAAACTTGTACATACGACTATCTACTATAGTGCAACATCGACGTAGGTACAGAGTAACTAATTTCCCAAGTTGGACATTGTTGCACTGGTCGATACGGAAATTGTACGTGGTAATTAATATCATAGATGGGTTAGACGAAGTTGCAAAGCTTATATAGAATTACTAGGGGTCGCCCGCGACTTCATTCGCGTGGTAATTTGGAATATTTTCCCCGATTTTGCAACATATCTATAAAGGAGCGGAGCAGTAGTGACTGCTCCGCTCCTTTATAGATATGCTCCTGATCATAGCGTGATGTTATATAGCCTATAGCCTTCCTGGATAAATGACAACAAAAAAAGATATTTTCTAATCGAATCAGTACTTTCTGAGATTAGCGCGTTCAACCAAACAAACAAGCAAACTCTTCAGCTTTATAATATTAGTATAAAGAAGTATAAGGTACATGTTGCTGTTATAATTTGTACTATTAATTACGAGGATAGTGATGAATGTTACAAGAAGCAATCATTTGTGCTTAAAAGCTCTGGCTGTGCCTTTGTGTGTTTCCACTGCTACCATTTAATTTATGCATGTAATTTTTTATTGTTTTGTTTGTCTTGTTTATTTTCTTTTCGTAAAATGTGGAAGAAATAAAATTGTATTTGACAAGAAACGCACTATCGCAAAATTAGACAAAAGAAAAATTTATGTCTCTATATAACTCTATACAATTATCATTTAGATAAAGGACCTCAGGCGAGATTGGGCGACGATCTTCGCAAAGCGGCTGGGAGTATCTGGATGCGAGGCCTATGAGCAGTTGTTTGATAGTTGATAGGCTGATGGAGATGATGATGAACCAATGCAATGTCTCAAGCTTAGTGAAGCTATTTAATACTACAATGGGTATTAAAAAGTATCCTTTGCACTACCAGTGGTGCAAGCCGGTGGTGTCAAGAGTCCAGATTGTTTAATGGTGGCAAATTTGGCAATCAAGCATTTTGCCCGCTTTATGGTAACCAGTTGTATGATGCCGATGCCGTCAGTGCCGGCATTTTTAAGGATTCAGCGTGCGGTTGGCCAATTCTAACCACTGATGCTGTTTTTCGAAGCCGGACTGTATCTAGTATGTAGATAATCAAAGCATGCAACATAGCATATCTATAGTGCTGTTTACCTGTACTAACAACGTATATCAGTGTTTATTAGCAGATGAATGGCATGCGGGTTAAATAACCTGAATACGCGGCAGTTGAATTATGTGGATGAATTAATTTGAGAATTGAATGTATTAATCAACGTTCAATCGCCATATAAAATCATTTCATTGTATACATTTCAATTCATTGGTTTGTTTATTTTTGTTTCGGATGGTAATCGAACTCACAATACTCGGCGTGTACCTATTAGTAGTGATGTGGCTGTAAGGAAGGAAGGCCGTATGGAAGAACATAGAGGAGACCTTTGGCCTTTTTGACCTTTAAGCCCAGCAATGGGCTATAACGGAATGAAACAAAAATGTTTAACTGAGCCTCTGCTAAAAGTCACTTTCAACTTAGAAAGAAATATAAGTATTATAAGTTTTTAATCAGCTTAGAAATATAATTTTAATTTTGCCAATGTAACTGCAAAATGGGTGCCTTAATTATATTTGTGCTCGTAACAGACTGTAATTTAATTAACAAACTTTACACTACCTAATTAGAACGTAGTGTAGGACGCCCTCAGGCTAGTTGGAGCGACGACGATCAACGCTAAATGGCTGGCGTGTAAAAGGCCGAGTACCATGCTAAGTGGCCTGTACTTGGAGAGGCCAGCAGTGAATTTCGATTGGTTGATGATGATGATAAAACAACCTTATTTAATCTTACACTTCTTTAAGAAATCAGTCAAATCAATTGATGAAGATCCAGTATTAAAAACAAAATATTTTCCTTCTACGGATAGTTTAAAGATTATAACAAAAATTATCAATTAACAACTTTCCTAAAGCCGTATATTCGTAGTCGTAATCAGCAAATGAGTAACCCAAACAGATTTAGTATCAGTAAGAAAATCCATAAGGAAACAAAAAATATGTTTCCTCTTATTTTCGTAGTCCACCTGCAGCTGACACCAAAGAGAGGTCATCAAAGAAACAATAATAGACTTAGCTATAAATAACAGAGTCACAAAACAGACCCTTATTACCTTTCAGAAAGGGAATCTCTGAAGGGATGTATCTATCCGGGGATAGCACGGTACTTGAACCGCGCGGGAAAATCGTTGCCATGGTGATCTGTCAGTTGGTATAACGTTGGCTTCTTTTGCGAAATAATTTTGCTTTTGAAATAAAATGTGTAATTATATTCGTAAATAAAAGCTGGCAAGTGCGAGTCGGACTTGAGCAACGCGGCTGAGAGTTCCGTAGCTCGTTGCTTTTTAAATTTTATTTTTGCCTTTTTGTATAAACAGGTAACAGATGGACAACATCGCACCCGGTTCTATTTTAACATTTATGAAAGGAACCATTTAATAATTGTTTAGGACGGTAAATAGATATTGACATTTCCTTTTAAATATTATTTATTTGGTTTACTATCTACTGATATTTAATCATATTAAAGATTAATAATTCAATGCTAGTCCGGCCATTGAATTTGTACTTTTAAATCTATGTATAAAAAAATACCTGAATACGCGGCAGTTGAATTATGTGGATGAATTAATTTGAGAATTGAATGTATTAATCAACGTTCAATCGCCATATAAAATCATTTCATTGTATACATTTCAATTCATTGGTTTGTTTATTTTTGTTTCGGATGGTAATCGAACTCACAATACTCGGCGTGTACCTATTAGTAGTGATGTGGCTGTAAGGAAGGAAGGCCGTATGGAAGAACATAGAGGAGACCTTTGGCCTTTTTGACCTTTAAGCCCAGCAATGGGCTATAACGGAATGAAACAAAAATGTTTAACTGAGCCTCTGCTAAAAGTCACTTTCAACTTAGAAAGAAATATAAGTATTATAAGTTTTTAATCAGCTTAGAAATATAATTTTAATTTTGCCAATGTAACTGCAAAATGGGTGCCTTAATTATATTTGTGCTCGTAACAGACTGTAATTTAATTAACAAACTTTACACTACCTAATTAGAACGTAGTGTAGGACGCCCTCAGGCTAGTTGGAGCGACGACGATCAACGCTAAATGGCTGGCGTGTAAAAGGCCGAGTACCATGCTAAGTGGCCTGTACTTGGAGAGGCCAGCAGTGAATTTCGATTGGTTGATGATGATGATAAAACAACCTTATTTAATCTTACACTTCTTTAACACGTTGAACGCCATAACGGACACCGTGTGTCCGACAGAATACTATCCCATGAGGCCGCACTGTTTTAACACGAGTCGTCCAAAAATCGTTGGGGTGTTTTTTTGTAAATATCGTCAGGAAATAACTCAAAAGTAATTAGCGACTTACGGAAAAAGTGATATTGTTATTATTTTCTGATATATAAAATGTCGGACACCAGTGTCCGTCGCGGCCTGCGAGAATGTCCAATCGTGTTTACATGCGCGGGCGCCGCGCGGGTCACGGTGTCGGTGCATGTGTTGTGAATAAGGCACCAATGGATAGCTGAACCTGATCTCATATCTTATAAGTTTATTATTATTTTAACATGTATGGTTGTTACCTTTTTCTAAGAAATAGATTTTTTAATTAGAATATGAGTTTTTATTTATATGTCGCTTCTACAACTCCTAAAAGTAGCTGCGTACTGAACCCATTGCTTACCTAATACGTACTTGACTAAAATCGAATATAATTCTAACATGTTTCTAGTGTTTTATAAAGGTTAAAAATAATGAGTATCTAACTATAATAGCACTCAATTGAACGATTTGGAATACTTGCTTTATGTACCTACAATATTTTTTTAAAACAACTTGTAGAGAAGCCTATAATTTCTAAGTCCTTCGAATTTTCTCTGTGCCAAGTTGTCAGGCTGTTCTGTGGGGCCGCGCGGGTCCCTTGCAATAGTAAAAACAGATGAAACGCAGTCCGTCGGCCGTCAAGACGCTTCTGAAGTGATCGAGGGCACGCGGACACACGGTGTCCGACGCGGCTCCTTGGACCCAACATATTAGCGGTCACATGGTGTCCGCCGCGGCCAACTGGGCTAAACATGGTTTTTAGTCTGGCGTTCAACGTGTTAAGAAATCAGTCAAATCAATTGATGAAGATCCAGTATTAAAAACAAAATATTTTCCTTCTACGGATAGTTTAAAGATTATAACAAAAATTATCAATTAACAACTTTCCTAAAGCCGTATATTCGTAGTCGTAATCAGCAAATGAGTAACCCAAACAGATTTAGTATCAGTAAGAAAATCCATAAGGAAACAAAAAATATGTTTCCTCTTATTTTCGTAGTCCACCTGCAGCTGACACCAAAGAGAGGTCATCAAAGAAACAATAATAGACTTAGCTATAAATAACAGAGTCACAAAACAGACCCTTATTACCTTTCAGAAAGGGAATCTCTGAAGGGATGTATCTATCCGGGGATAGCACGGTACTTGAACCGCGCGGGAAAATCGTTGCCATGGTGATCTGTCAGTTGGTATAACGTTGGCTTCTTTTGCGAAATAATTTTGCTTTTGAAATAAAATGTGTAATTATATTCGTAAATAAAAGCTGGCAAGTGCGAGTCGGACTTGAGCAACGCGGCTGAGAGTTCCGTAGCTCGTTGCTTTTTAAATTTTATTTTTGCCTTTTTGTATAAACAGGTAACAGATGGACAACATCGCACCCGGTTCTATTTTAACATTTATGAAAGGAACCATTTAATAATTGTTTAGGACGGTAAATAGATATTGACATTTCCTTTTAAATATTATTTATTTGGTTTACTATCTACTGATATTTAATCATATTAAAGATTAATAATTCAATGCTAGTCCGGCCATTGAATTTGTACTTTTAAATCTATGTATAAAAAATATTTTTAATATATAAACTCAAGTGTGTAATTGGTGTTCGACAAAAGCTTTACAAACGCCTAAACTGATTACCACGAAAACCCTAAACTTGAATATTAGGATTTTGTGTTATAGAAATCAAACTTAAGATAGAAATAAAGTTATTTATAAAAAGTTTACCATAAACACTAGATCAACTATGTGATTTTATTTATAACTATTTGACCCGGGCCTACTTCGTTAGGCATTTGGGTTAATATATAGCCTATGACACTCACAAATAACATGGCTTTCTATTGGTTAAAGAATTCTCAAAATCGGTTCAGTACATTCAGAGATTATTCCCTACAGCCTCACAAACTTTACCTCTTTATAATATTAGTATAGATTTGTTCATCACCTCAACCCATAAACGTCCCAATACTGGGTACGGGTCTCCTCCACACACTTGGACTGCCTGACTTACTACCTTAGTCGACTCTTACGATACCCTCGGGATGGAGCGGGGTAGTGACAATTGTATTCTTAATCCGTCACCACATGGACTTTAGATTTGTTAGTCCTACCAAATGTTGATAAGACAGGATTGAAAGTCCCGTATCCTTTTTCCAACAATGTCCCATCACTATATTAGATCCTAGTAATGGACGGAACGTTTTTAATCCTCAGGTTATTTCCCGAACGCCGGGGACTTATCTGAGAAGGGCGGTACCGGTTGATAGGAGGGTAGAGCTGTGACGTCACAAAACATGAAATGTTTTGATAAATATTTAATGTGACAGCGTACGTGTTAATAATTGATTAAGTTATTATATAGAATTTGCATTTGATTAGATGGTTTGTACTTACTATGTATACTGTATGAAATTTAATTAATTAGCAATGTTTCAACCTAAGATTCTATCACGTTATTCAAGAGTTTGATAGAAAATATTCAAATCCATCCGATTTCTACTTACGACTAAAACCTACCATTTTCCTCACTCGATTTCTACCACATGATCATCAACATCATAATCGTAACTAAAAGACTGCTGGACCCAAGGAATTACACAGCTTTTACTCTTGAGCTGACGTTCTTCATTAGTTGACCACAACTTTTATTTTCAGGAACAATACGACGACTTCAAACAACTAGAACTGTTTTTTAACCGACTTCAAAAAGAGGAGGTTATCAATTGTTACCGCATAACTCCGTCATTTATGGACCGATTTGAAAAATTATTTTTTTGTCTGACTGGACATACTTCCAGTTTGGTCCCATTATCATCAAAAGAAAGTTCTGATGATGGGATCCATGAGGTATTGAGGGAACTCCTCATAAGTTATAGGCACACATATAGCAATTTCAATATTTTTAACAACTAATCAATCATTTGCATTCAGAAAGTGTAATTTGGTGAAGTAAAACTGATGAAGAAGACCACAGATGGCCATCTGAACTTTTCAATAATAAGTATTTTACTGATGGCGATTAGATAAGTTTCGGTTAATGTTGCTAAGCAAAGAGAAAGAGAAGAGAGAAAGCTCGAGAAAGATCACTCTCATTTACCGGCAGGACAACAAAAGATAACTAAAGTACTAGGAACCGGACAGTTACAACAACATGAAACACAGGCTACTATATGTCTCCCACCACGGTTGGTCCCCGCGGGAGAACTAGACCACCACCCTCTAACTAATAGATGTGAAGTAATCAGGATTGCAACACTTAACACGATGACCCTCAGGACATCTGAGAGTCTGATGGAGCTAGAAAAGGCTCTAGAAAATATAAAATATGATATTCTCGGGATAAGCGAAATGAGAAGGTTGGGTGATAAAATTGAAGACCATACAGACTACATCTTATATCACAAAGGAGAAACAGCTGGCCAGAAAGGGGTTGGATTCTTAATAAAAATGTATTTGAAGCAATATATTCAGGAACTAAATGGTGTTTCTGAGAGGCTAGCAATTCTCACTATTAAATTACCGAGCTATAAGAAACCATGGGCTGTAATACAAGTGTATGCGCCGACTGAGCAGGCTGATCTTTCAGTCTTGGAATCATTCTACGAAGACATGTCATCAGCAATAAAATCCAATGCAGATAAAAATATTATTTTGATGGGAGATTTTAATGCACAAGTAGGGGCTAGGGAAAACAACGAAGAATATGTTCTGGGGAAATTTGGCTATGGAAAAAGAAGTCGCAACGGCCAGAAACTCATAGAATTTCTTATGGAGCATAATTTAACACTACTGAACTCAATTTTCAAGAAAAACAGTAATAATAAATGGACTTGGATATCTCCTGGTGGGTCAGTAAGAAACGAAATCGACTATATAATTAGCAACTGCCCTAAAGCATTCACTGACACCGCTATTATATCGAAGCTGAACTTCAATACAAATCACCGTATGGTACGCAGTTCTCTAAGAATATACCCTATCAAATCCTCTCGCAATTACATCAGAGGATACAATCTCGCCCAGCACAAAAATCCCAACCTCATAATTAATAACACAGAGTTTATTAAAAAAACTGAAGAAATTATAAGTAACGAATATATGGACGTGACACAGAAGTATGAAAGAATTGAAAAACAACTACAAAAACATACGTCCATCAAGAAACATGAAAAAAGTAACAAGTACCAACTTAGCGACCAAACCTTACAACTTATAAATCAAAGAAAAGACCTGATTCACAACAAATTAAGCAAAGAAAACCTAAAAATGATAGCAGAAATAAGCAAAAAAATAAGAACAAGCATTAGAAACGACCGCAAAGCGAAAAGACTTGAAACCTTAGAGTACCACATACAAAGAACCGGCGGTACCAAGAAAGCATTAAGGGAACTACGGGACTCAGGTAAGGAATGGATATCGCGACTAAAAAAGCAATCAAGGAATGTCACACATAGGAAAAAAATCAAGGAACTAGCAACGGACTTCTATTGCCACCTTTATGCAAAACGAGACACGCCCTATGGTTTAAATACGTCTCTTAAATCAAAGATTGAAGTTACGCAGGAATCAGTTCCCCTAATCCTACCAAGTGAAGTTGTTAAAGCGATCAAGAGTCAAAAGATGGGGAAAGCGCCAGGCCCAGACAAAGTCACGAACGAGATGCTGATAGGAACAATGGATGAATTGATACCTATCTTAACGCCAATTTTTAACGAGATTCTGATAAGTGGCAAGATTCCAGAAGGATGGACAAAATCCCGTATCATACTTATACACAAAAAAGGTGACAAGGAGAACATGGAAAACTACAGGCCAATAAGCCTTATGTCAAATGTGTACAAAACATTTTCCAAGATCATTCTAGATAGAATCAGCCCAATATTGGACGAACAGCAACCGATAGAGCAAGCAGGTTTTAGAAAAGGATTCTCTACAATTGATCACATACAAACAGTGAAACAGATTATGGAAAAATATACGGAATATAACAAAACCCTATATATAGCCTTTATTGACTACGCAAAAGCTTTCGATAGTTTAAATCACGATTACATATGGGAAACCTTAGAGCAACAAGGAATACCGGAAACTTACACCTATGCTATCAAAAATATCTACGCTAACAGCAAGGCTAGAGTCCAACTAGAGACACTTGGAAACGAATTCTCTATAGAAAGAGGAGTCAGGCAAGGAGACCCACTATCTCCAAAGCTGTTCTCTGCAGTCTTGGAAAATTTCTTCCGAAATCTGGACTGGGACAACTTTGGATTGAACATTAACGGGATGAAGATAAGTCATTTAAGATTTGCTGACGACTTGGTGCTATTCGAAGAGGATCCGATAAATCTCAGTTTTATGATACAGAGCTTAAACGTAGAAAGTGAAAAAATTGGTCTTAAAATAAACATCAGCAAAACAAAATTAATAACCAATTCCTCAGCAGTCGAGATAAGAATTAAAAATGAAATATTAACATATGTAGAGGATTACATGTATTTGGGCCAAGTCATCTCCTTTAAAGACCAACCTACCAAGGAGATAAATATGAGGATTGCTATGGGCTGGAAAAGGTACTGGTCTCTAAAGGAGATAATGAAATCCAAAAGCCTGGGAATAGCACTAAAAAGGAAAACATTCAACACATGCATCCTCCCATGTCTAACATATGGGTGCGAGACATGGGCACTCACCAGATCACTGAGAGATAAGCTTGCTAAGTGCCAAAGAGCTATGGAGAGGAGCATGATAGGGTCAAAAATACAGGATAGAATAAGTAATACAGATCTCCGCTTAAAAACAAAACTTACCGATATTTTGACTAAAGTCGACCACCAAAAATGGAGATGGACGGGTCATATGATGCGGGACACTAAAGGAAAGTGGAGCAAGACAGTGACGGAATGGTATCCCAGAGATAGCAAACGAAATCGAGGCAGACAGCACACCAGCTGGGAAGACGAAATTAAACATACAGCGGGTCCGAACTGGCGGCGGGTTACTCGCGATAGACAACAGTGGAAAGGGTTAGAGGAGGCCTATGCCGCAAGGCACACCGAAGTAAGAGACATTTTATAGTGCATTGTAGTTTTAAACATAGTTATAAGTTATTTTGTACTTAATTTAGTAATAGCGAACACTATGGTTTCGGAATAAAGGGCTTATTATTATTATTATTATTATTATAATGTTGCTAAGCAACTATTAATAAGAAATAATGTCGTGAATGAATTGAGCGCGGATTGCACAGATTAAATATTGCTTTTAATACCTTCTTGACCTGTGTTCAACCCGACGCTCAGTCGATTTTATTCGATTGTAACAAACAAATATTTGAAAATTTTACAACTTTTTTTGTTAAAATTATATATACAGAAAATATAAGATTGAATAAACAAGCTGTTGCCCGCGGCTCCGTTCACGTGTTTGTCTTTGTCTTTTCTCAGGATACCATCTATCTCTTTATCAAATTTTACTAAGATCCGTTCATTGGTGGTTTTGAAGTTTTTGAAGCGAACACAAACCAATTACTTACCTATGAAACAAGACCAAGTTTGATCAATATTAGTCTTACAAACATACACACATACGCATGGCTTTCCCAATTTGGCAATGCTACGATACACAGTGGCAATCTGCCAGACCATTCACTGGTTACTGGTAGACCAGTAACCGTCAATACACTTAAAACAATTGAACTAGAAGTTTTTATTCATTCTATGATGTGTATTTATTATACATCTTCATAATTATGGTCTCCTATAAAAAAGAACTTTTTTTTAAGTGAAAACTTGAGCACATTTTGTATGAACAAAGTTTATGGAACTCGCGTCATCGTCATCCGCTTTCCATATTCAAAAATAATAATTTAATAGCTATAATATTTTTATTTTTTTTGGTAAAAAGCATATTTTGTTACATTTCTTCTTCATATCCACACAAATATTAAAATTGCGACAGTAACTCTGTTTGTTTTTTTCCCTTTTCATAACTAAAAAGCTGATGGAAAAATTTGCAACTCTTGGTATCCCAGGGAAGGATAGCCAAGTGGGCAGAGCTGCAGCAGCAGCTAGTATTATATATAGTAAGCTTTAGTTAGAATACAGTCGAGCTGCTGATAGCGGCGAGCAAACCATGATCAAGATATTGAATAGACCACCTCTAAGCCCGTACCGTGACGTAATTAAAACGATTTTCATATACATAAACGACTCAGTTCATTTTCATATGCACTTTACATGTTAAGAAAATCAGTCAGCCAAACAACCGTGCTAACAGCATATCACGGGTATGTGGCGCCACTTTTAAGATATGGTATTATGTTCTGGGGCAACTCAACCGACAAAGAAGCTGCATTTATAGCGCAAAAGAGGTGTGTAAGGGCGATATGCCACATAAACCAAACAGATAGCTGTAATCCCTATTTTTTACAGCTAAAGATATTAACATTACCGTGTCTATATATTTTGGAAGTACTGATGTTTGTCAGAAAAAATATGCATTTATTTACAAAATTAAAGAGTAAAAGGCACAATATGGCTATATGTCTGCCAACAAATAAGACTGCATTATTAAATAAAAGTATTTTTTGTATGGCTCCTCGAATTTATAATAATCTGCCAAAATCAATACTCGAGATTTCAGAAATCAACATATTTAAAAATAAAACTAAGTCCTTATTATTGAATAAATGTTACTACTCGATCAGTGAATATTTAAAAGATAAAATATTATAGATATATTATTTTGACATTGGTTATTTAGTTTTTGTTATTATGTAAATTTATTTTATTATGTTGATTTATTTTATTATTATATGAATTGTATTTTTTTTTTTAATTAACATCTAATTGAATTTAATTAAATAACACTGATATTTGTAATTTCAATATAATATTTAAATGTTTGCATGCCGTGAGGTAAAGTATAGTGATACTATTATAATCATATTTGTCAACCTTCTGTACCTATATCTTGCAAAATAAATAATTTGAATTTGAATTTGAATTTGATTTATTTTCAATCTTTAGTTCAAATTATATGTCAACTTTATTATTTAACTTAGATTGTCATTGCTCGAAAATGAAATTAGGATCGTAATTAAATCGCTAGCAGGACGTTATTATTAGTGTACTTTTGCTACTGCAGCTGTACCATACCTGCCTTAAGTATATCTTTCATGTAAAGCTCCCCAGAATAAAAACTATGTAAAAATTTGCATACTTTAATTTCAAACTAGTTTTAAGTTAGAAAATATAAATGAAGTTGACGTCGCAAGCACTTGCTTACATGCCAAGCAGGTAAGTTTATTTATTAAAGTATTAATCAAGGTATTACATGCAACGGAGATTGCTTAGTGCAGACCATACTGTGATATAATTATTTTGTACCTTGTTGTCATTTAAACTACCCCGTCGATAGTCTAGAGTGATTGGAAGGGCCAGGCTTTATTGAAATTTGATTACAGAAATGTCAATTTACTGAAATATAAGCGGCTGGTTTCCAATACGCACGGGTGGACATTTATTAAGCTTTTGTTTAAATAAAATATAGTGGGCTATATTTTCACGTTCAGAAACGAGTATCATGGGTTTTACTCGTTTCTAAACGTTAAAGAATATCATATATTAGTTACCTAAGTAGTTTTTAAGTTTAATCATTACAAAAAAAAACCTATTCATAAAAGAAATGAAGTATAGCATGGTGTTTTTCAAGAGAGGATTTGTAAGATAATTAAAGGCCGGCATCGCGTGAGTGATACCTCTGGTATTGCAAGCGTCCATAGGCTACGATAACTGCTTACCATCAAGCGAGCCGTATGCTTGTTTGCCTCCTTGGTAGTATAAAAAAGGTCATCAACTCGTCAATTACAATTTTTAAATAATTTACATAATTTCAAAAATATTGGCATTTTCTGTCTCAAAATGCTTAGTATACCCGGAGTCTGGAATTGTGAACTGGGGAATCGTGAGTGCACTTTGTATCTTTATCTGTTTATCGTAAGTAATCCAATTAACGGATAATCCAGCCTGACCATTTAATCTAAAATGCGTGAAGGTCTAAACACACATCGAAATTACGGAACTCATAAAGGGGAATTTCAGTAGCACAGAATATTGCAGACGACAGCCAATATTCTGCCGGTACTTACTAAAACTTGTATTAGCGCCATGTTTGTTTATCCACACGTTTAGTGGGCGTTGATCACGAAGCCCAAGGTTCGCTTCCTCGGTCGGATCATCGATCATCGGATAAATTGATATTGGTTTTTATGTCAAGAAATTCAGAATAGGTGCCCGATGTTTAGAAATTGGCGGTGTTTAAATTCTCGTTCCTCTTAAACACGTAAAGCAATAATGCAATCTGACGCGACCAGGAGAGTGAGAGAGTAGAGAGTCCAGGTACAGGACCGACGGCTATACGTGCCTTCTGGGGTTAGGAAGAGTCACGCTTTTTAATAAAAAAAAATGCTTATGTAAAAACTGATCGCCGGAAATTTGCTTTGTCAACCTGCACATCTAGTACTTAGGTACGAGCCCCTCATAATAATTATGATTGCCGTACTATACAGGCTCTACCAAATTTGAGATCAGATGACCGTATGTGAGTTGCCCCAAGATATTTTTATTATCAGCCTATTCAATAACAATGGTATTTATTGAATAGGCTGATAATAAAAATATATATAGTGATGCTAAGAAGTATTATGACGTGCAAAACCTTAGACATTATTTATACTAATGTTATAAAGAGGAAAGATTTCATTCTTTCACCATTAGCAAGCTTCATTATCAGTGGGTACAAACAGGCTATGATTTATTGAAAAAAAAAATACCCCGACGAGGGAAGCCGGGACGTGATGAAGAGTTTGTTTGTTTGTTTGGTTGAACGCGCTAATCTCAGAAAGTACTGGTTCGATTAGTAAAAATCTTTTTTTGTTGAATAGTGCATTTATTTAGGAAGGCTCTAGGCTATATAACATCACGCTATGATCAATAGGAGCGGAACAGTAGTGAGATATGTAGCAGAATCGGGAAATATATTCCAAATTACCACGCGGACGAAGTCGCGGGCGTCCTCTAGTATTCATAATAATTAGGACAACGTCACTCTACGTGAAAGTACTTACTTTGTAAGCTTAATGTAGATATGTATATGAATATTACTTATAACAAGACTTCTCCTTTGATGGAGTCGAAGCGAGGAACTTGTAATAAGGCGATGCAGTTTCAGTAACGAAGCACCTGTGTTCTCTGTATTGTGGCGGCGAGACATAATATTACGTCGTATCTCTGGCAGATTTAACTATGCAATATGCTTCGTTGCTTCAAATTTATTATTACTGTGTTTGTTTATTATTTGTATATATGTATATAAATTGTTTGTTTTGTGTCAAAAAAACAATAGTTTCTTTCAACATAAATTCTTTCTATTTTTTTTTTTTACTTTTAAACAGTGGAGTGGGTCACACAAAATTGTGTCCTGTGGGAAAATTGAACCCACAACCTCGTGCACAGCAGGCGCATACTGCAGACACTGGACCACCGAGGCAGTCATGTATACTTACTATTTTTTTTAAATTGGAATAATAAAAAATTGCTCGATAATACGAATAATTGCTTAATAGTGTACGGTTAAGTATATAGGTACATAGGATAAGAAATAATTTATTAAAAAACCCCTAACATGAGCACTGAAGACCTATGCTTACGCACTGAACACAACAACACCACGTAGCTGTGTTCAGTGCGTAAGTATACGAGTAGGTCTTCAGTGCTCATGTTAGGCGTTTTTTTTATTAATCTAAACTTATTTTATAAATAGAGAAAGATTTAATTTTTTGTTGGTTTTTACGATTTTACTCAAAAACTACTCAACCGATTTGAACCATTCTTTCATCGAGTTACATAAGCTTAATATATTTGCAAAAAAAAAGAGATTCCTAACTAAAATGAAACAATGTACCTAGCCTAAGGTATTAAAATGTTGCATAAAAAAGTATTTGTTTTGCTTGCGCTGCCAATATTGACTATTGCTATAAACGATATATGTATAAAATAGTGTTCTATATATTTATAATTACACCCGTAGAAACCCGGGGCGGGTTGCTAGTCTTCTATAAGGTGGAAAAAGCTCACTTGGGTGTCTGCTTCTATCAAAAATTTAATTTGTAAGTTGTAAGAAAGTACCACCTTAATGAAAGGGGGAATGTAAATAGTTATTTCAGCTGTCATTCCTTTACCTGAAAGAAAACGCGCAACGAAAATATTTCAGAACTTCAGTCACCTCTAACAGCAGGCTTGAAATTACACAGAAACAAAACAAACTTGGTAAGAGCAAACAAAAACACCTGTAATTGTAAACTCAGTTACTGAACGACTTGCTAACGGTACTGTTAGGATGGTTCCACGGCAAACAGCGCACGGTGCGACGATAATCTCATTTCGAAAACAACTATTTGGACATTCAAGTTTTGCGAACAGATTTTGGATGTATAGGATATAACTACTACGTAAAAGGTATTTAATATAGCAACACGCCTTTTCCTGGATGGGGTGAGCAGAGGTGTATACACGACACCAGGGACAGACCGTTCGAATACTCGTAAGAGTTTTAAAGCAGGGACCATCCGGATAGTATTACCGGTATTTAAGTATTGCAAATTGCAATCATATATGAATAAGAGAGGTAGGGCACCATACTAGCGAGCAAGCCTGACTGGAGAAGGACCTGGAGGTCCTTCCCCAGTCAGGCTTGCTACTCACACACAGGAACACAACTACATCGCTGTTAGTTATTTGGCTGTGGTCTTCTGTAAGGTCCACCTTTTATATTGGAAGAACATTCAAGCACAACTCTGTTATAGTACATTTGTTTATAAATATTGAATGTACATACTTTAAGTTAATTACTTATTTTCTTGGTAGGATCGACCCTCCAGACAACTTCAGCTATTTAAAAGCGCTTAAAGCCTAATCGACTAACAACTGTTTTGCCTTATTATGTTTTAGAAAAGGTAATTTTATTTCGACTTTGTTAAAGTTAAGAAAATAACTCGAAACTCATAAAATTAAGGTTTATATTAAGTTTTTATTCTTGTTGCTTTCAATAACAATAATGTTGGTAACCAGTTACCGCAGCGTATAGACTAGACCAGCAGTATCATTTGCGTGTTGCCGACTTTTTTTTTTGGACCAGGACTGACAGATGTGATATTCATAGATAGTAAAGCGCTTCTTTCAATACGCATCCCTTAATGAGCGCTGGAGAATGTGCTCTCAGTAGGTCTTTCTCCAGTCGGGCTTGCTCGCCGGTATCTTAGAACTTTCTTTAATCATATAAATAGAAATTTCTCATTATGCGCCACTACTTTAAAGAACAGTCAGCCATCCTAGGATCTCGACTTCTATAGCGCTTCAGCATTTAAAATGTCAAAGAGTGTAAAAATATAGATATGTATTCTTTATACATACATTTTTACACGATTATAAATTTCTACTAGGACAAATCTTTATACAGAGCACTATTCTGTGTACCTGTGTGTCGGGGTGTCATTATTTATCTATATTATGTACTAGCTGTTGGCTGCGGCTTCACCTAAGTGGATGTCAGTTATCGCGATAAAAAGTATCCTATATTCTTCTCCCAGATACCACCCATATGTTTATCTTACCTAATTGGGATCAAAAAGCCGTGTGCGCTTAAAATATTAAGTAAAAATACAAAACATAAATTATTAAACTTAAACCATTCAGTTTCTGTTAACGAAGAGACAACACCTTGAAAATTATAGTCTTCATTATCCAGCAGTGTTTGTATAACCTACTTGCCGGTATCACCACATAACATAAGGCGAAATTAAGATAAGTTATAAGTACTTTTAAGGGGTAAGACAATAAAATCGCGCCATTTTGCCTTCCTGCAAACAGAGCCTAATGGCTGTTCGCTGTTTACCTCACGACAAAGGCCCGGAGTTAACTTAAATATTTTATAATATTTGCTTAATGTGCCCAACAGCTATTTGAGGGAATCCTTACTTTATGTTGCTCATTATAATATTAACTTTGAACCAACTTGATATTTGCATTATATTCAGTAAGGTGAAGAAATGGGAACAGTGTTTGAAAAGTAAAGGTGATTTTCAAGGTATTTGGAAATGAAGTGAGTGAATTATTGATAGAATTAAGGTTTTTTCTTACACTACTTAGGTTTTTTTTTATACTACCAAGGTGGCAAACAAGCATACGGCCCGCCTGATGGTAAGCAGTTACCGTAGCCTATGGACGTTTGCAACACCAGGGGTGTCACTCACGCGTTGTCGGCACCTTAAAAACCTTATAACTCCTTTCTTGAAGAACCCTATAATATAGTCTCTTGGGAAAACCTCGGCAGGGAGCTCATTCCACAGCCTAATAGTACGTGGTAAGAAATTAATAATTCCAGAATTAGGAAGCAAACAATCGTTTTTTTTATTAAAAGAGGACAAGCTCTGTGTCGCGGAGGCCTTTACAAATATACAATCCACGTACACAAATTACATTAAGACTCAGAACAACTCTTTGTGGGTCACACAAAGTTTTGTTCTGTGTAGGAATCGAACCCATAACCTCATGCACAGCAAGCGCATACTGCGGCCACTGGACCACCAAGACAGTCAACAAGGCAGTCTGGCAGGCAGGTTTTCGTCCGTAGTCTATGGACGCTTACAATACCCGGATCTTACTTCACGTATAGCATATTTACATCTTAAATCTACAAGGAAAACCTTACCTCAGAACTGCGACCTTAATCAGCTATTTTATTTATAAGTTTTTAACCGAGTTCAAAAACGCGGAGGTTATCAATTAGTGTATTTTTTTTAAATGTTTGTTACCGCAGGACTCTGTTATTTATAGACCGATTTGATTTTTTTTTTGTCTGAGAGGACATACTTCCAGTATGTTAATCAAAAGAAAGTCTGATGATGGGATCTATTAGGGAATTAAGGGAACTTATAGGCACACATATAGCAATTTCATTATTTTTAACAACAAATCAAACATTTGCATTCAGAAAGAGTAATTTGGTGAAGTAAAAATGATGAAGAAGATCACAGATGGCCATCTGAACTTTTCAATAATCCACCGTACTGCAGTCGGTTTTTTTGTCAAAATTATAATATCTTTAAATACAACATTTGATTGTTTGTAAGTAGTATGTGTTAAGTTACTTTTATTTTCATAACGATTCGTTTAAATATCTACAAAATAATAAAACAAAATTAATTTTACCACCGGCCATTGTGATTTTTTACAATATAAATCCAATTAATGACCTTAACCATATAATTTAACCTCTAAATCGATCTACACTAACATTTTACACCATGCCATAAAATTCCAAAATCGCTCATAAAATTAGTTTTAATGTTAGCCGTAGTACACCGTAAAATGGCCATATAATAATTATCGGCCATGACGTAGGCAGAATAGCCGGCCATGTTAGTACTCCATCATAATAGAGAGGGTGAAATGATTCATAGCCGTTTCTCAAAAACTGCTGTATCAGATTTCGTGCAATTACCGACAAACAATTTTTCATGAAAAGCTCTATGAGGTAAATCGTTTATCTAAGCAGAAAGGTGTTTATTTGTACGTAACTTCAACCTTTTATGGAATTATCTTGGTTCAGTGTAACGAATAAGTTTAGTCATACTTATCAGTTTAATGCACAGCGTATCTTGGATGAAAAACGTAAAATTAATTTTAAAATACCTATTTAGCTAACTTGGGTGTGAGTTTATAAAGGCATCAAAGAAACACAAGATCGGCCTTGTGGTAAGCGATTACCGTAGCCTGTAGGTAACAATACCGAGGACATTACCAACCCTCAAACGATTGCGTTACTATACCAATATTGTTTTAAATTGAATGAAAACCGGATTTTCATAGATCTTAAATGATGTAATGTGTGTTATTCCTGTGCAAATTTTCATGCTTTCTGAAATTTATATCTACTGGTGTTTGCTATGCATTGTCTGACTAGAGTCTAAGAATATTATCAATATTCCATCTTTTGAACATATCAACTGATTTTAATTAGCATGATATAATAACGAAGATCGGCAGGGGTATTCCGTAAGAGCAAAAACCGAGCCACCGCGAAAACTGAGCAAAATCTGGCTGTAACATTGAAAATCGGTATTCCATAAGAGCAAAAACCGAGCCTATTTGACTTTTAGTCAATAGATTGTGCCGTCACCGAGCAATCACAACTGTCACCGAGCAATCACAACTGTCAGTTTGCGATTACAACTGTCAGTTTGCCATCGCTGTTCCTTAGAGAATCAGCCGGCCATTCTTAGCAGCTTTAATAGCGCGAGGTGGAAGGAAAACAGGGAAGCCTTTGCCGTGCAGTGAAGCCGAGGCAAAAGGAGCTCATAATAAATAATTGTAACCAAGTTCTCCAGATAAAAACGCCGATGTTTACCTATTCCGGGTATCTACTGAAACTTACTAATTTATAATAATGTTTTTATTATAATGAGGTAAAATGTGTGTGTGAGTTTGTGACGTTGTAGGGTGTAATCTCAGGATCCACTGAACTGATTTTAAAAATTCTTTTACAAATAGAAAGCCACGTTGTTTGTAAGTGTCATAGGCTATATTTTACCTACAAAAACATTATGGGAAATACCACCCGTGCGAAGTATAGTAGTATAGTAATCTTATGTAGAAAAATAATATAAGTTGCGCTTCTGCTTATTTTTATCAAGTGGTTAAAAGACAACCTAGTGATACAGTTGCTCAGATAGCTAGTAAAAGCCTCTGTCGTGATCGACGTGCCCTTCAAAACACGAAGGCACTTTCTTAGTGAAATATTTTTTCTATAATTGCATTTACAATAAACAAACAATAAACTTAATGTAAGTGTAACAGTCACAGTTCGATTGAACACCAAAGGACATGTTTCATATCGCGGCACATTGAATCAATTGGCGCCCAGCGTCTCGAGAACGATAATTTTGCGGCTACGAAAAGAGCGGGTAGTCCAAAAAATTTGGAAGACGCAAGTTTTCTGTTACAGCGATTTGTAAAATATAAAATTATGCGTACTTATTTTGTAAAGACAAAACCTTTTATTTTTTTAGTTGTGATAACAAAGAAAGCCTTGTTAATAGAGACTGTCATTGTCAGATTCATTATTTTCAAATAATACGAATAAAAATTATATCATCATAACAGTTCAATGTTTTTCTATGTTATCGTAACAAAAATGACATTTATATTATCATTGTTAAGTCTTATTTAATAACCAATCTGTTCTATTATAACTAATTGATGCGTCGTAGCTACAACAAAACTGACCCTTTTGTCTAAATATTTAGCTATTATCACCAAATACCTACTTATTATATCTTTATGTTGCGGAAAGGAACTGCTTTCAGCGGTCGCAATTCTAGAACATTTCTACCGCATTTCTAGCTGCCATAGGCAGACGCAGCGTGGCCAAATCTCCAACAAGGTGGACCGATGACATAGTGAAGGCGGCCGATGGACAAATTTAGCTCCCGAGCTGATTTTCGTCATCTGTTGACTGAATTTTCTCAGCATTTTTTTTAACTTTGGGGGAGGCTTATGTCTAGCGGGAATAGTCTTTCAGCTAATCATCTTTGGGATATTATAAACTGCGGTTTCAATTGGTGATCGTCAAGTCTTTTTCCCAAGTAGAGATCATCGCTATCCTTGTGGCCGCACACCACACGCTGTCATCAACACCACACCCTTCTAACATTCAATCGTCTTCATGAAATTCACGTTTAACATTATATAGATGTTCAAATACGATTATGTGTTTACTGAAATAAGGGTACATGCATTGCATGTCTATTATCTATTCAAGTGTTAATAATGAGTTAAGGAATATACAGAGATTGAGGAGACGATAAGATGGTTTTATAAATCCATAAAATAAAACAAGATATTTAAACAATTATATTAAGTATATATGTAGTCATAGTATGTATGTTCATGAGAGTATACGCTATGTAATACAATATTATTAGTTAGTTTTTGTGTTTTTAATTTTTTCTTCTATTTTCTCCTTCTGTTGTATACTTCATAATACTCTTATACAATATTTCCTCTAACACTATTGATTTGCTGTAAGAAAACTCAATATTGAGTTAAGCTCGCCCTTTATACATGTCTTTTGTTAAGTATTTTGTTTTGTGACTATAATTTGTGTGCAATAAAGAATTAAAGATCAAAAGTGGCTTTAAAGGGTGGCACCAAGCGAGCAAACAAATCCCCTCGGTGAAGGACCTTTACCTTACAGATGACGACAGCAAAATAACTACACACCATGTTGTAGTTGTGATTCTGTAGTCATTATTTAACGATATTTCCTTCGTGTTACGTGTTTAATCGAAATTTATATATTATACGAATATATAATAAACAAAATGAAAACAATATCTATATTCAACTATAATTTCCCCTTTCATATTATCACAATCATGTGAAAAACCAGCTGCACCATTACGCAAACATTGAAACGTAAAAATAATAACGAAAAATCACAGTCGTTTTACCATTAAAAACAGAGCTGTATAACCGTATTCACTACAGTGTGGGTACAGAGGGGGATGATATTAGCTTTGTTAGGTAAACGCACATACAAGTATTGGGGGAAATCACGCTCTTTATATTGCATGATTTGATTGAACATGTTAAGAAGATTTTGATATATGGTAAAAGACAAAAAATAGCTTTAATATATTTTTTGTCTTTTAATACTCTTTCTGCACCTTTTCTTTACATTTTAAGACCAATGGTTTTCCAACTATTGGTCTTAAATTTATTAGCAGAATACCAAAAATTCTACTGGGATTCAATTGAGAATCAATTCAGATTCAATTGGCCATCCGTAAATTAGCAGAATTGGGGCCCAGGTAGTAATGTCTGTATTATTACGTAAATCCTTACTAATATTATAAATGTGAAAGTTTGTGAGTATGAATGGATGGATGGATGTTTGTTACTCTTTGACGTAAAAACAACTGCACGGGTCTGGATGAAATTTGCCACAGAGATAGATTATGATCTGGAATAACACATAGACTACTTTTTTACAGCGATAACCGACATCCACGCGGGCAGAGCCGCGGGCAACAGCTAGTTATTCTATACATTGACTAGTAGCAAACCCCGGCTTCGCAAGGGTTAAACATTTTTTTAATTCTCTAATTGACATCTGTTTTGAACGTTTGATACATCTCTGCCTTTCTATTTGGATCAAAAAGCCTGATGCTATGTTCTAAGAATTCCTCCAAAACGAATATGGAAGACAGGTACTTTAGTATGGAAAGCAGAAACCAACAGTAACATAAATATTACCAACCAACAATGAAAAAGAACTCGTTGAAATAAAAAGTAATGACAAGCGTAAACGCGTAAGTAACATCCAGTGATTTATTATGCGAAATAGTACATGCTAATATATTGTCTGTTACGATTTCATTGCTAAACCGTTGAATAGAATTTAAGAAAGAAAGAAAAAAAAAATTGCTGTTACACTTAAAATTATTACATTAAATAAAACATAAAGAAATCAAATAAGGTTCCTGCGTCAGCTCTAATGTTGTTCTGGACCACAATGCATTCTCGAAGGACCTGTTAACTAACTAAGAGTGACGACGGAATCGTCCGAATTACCGAAATTATAATTTGATTGTAAGGCTGCGTTTCCACCAGAATAGTGCGACGAGTAAGTATCAATAGCATCGATTCATCAGGCTAGCCTCGCTCAGTGCAGCTGCGAATGAAGCGAATCTATTCGTTATAACATACACATTTCCCGCTACGCATCCTCGCACATCTCTCCTTCTTTCTCACCTATCTGTTTAACGTATGCGTTGCTTTACGCAATAGTGCAATACACAAATAGAAATACGAAAAAGTGGTTAAATCTTCCATATTACATTGTAACATTGCCTCATATTTGGCTTCTTTATGATCAAAGAACCTGGTCGAAATCTCACGTAAAAAGATCCTACATATAATTAGTATTCCATTAACATAATGACTGATTTAAATTCCCATTAAACAGTTAACAGCAGAACCCTTAACTTCCAGACCGATAAAGGGCCTGACCAATGGAAAAATCTGGAACTTTCCAAAACTTAAATCATTAGCGGAGCTACAACGGTATCGTCAGTCGGGTCTGTTAGCTTTTCAAAACAATTTACATTTAGTTTAGATTTCAAGGAGACCCTCCAATTTTTGAAGAGGGAAATGAACTGGGAACCGTTGGTAAAATTAACTTTATTATAAAGATAACATTACAGATGATGCTTTAAGGAAAAGTAACTTTGTGAATGTAATTTATAGTTAGTGTGCCTAAACAAATATGTTGTTTCGTGATCTGGTACATCAAAGTTAGGTTAGGAGAACATTATTATTATTGCTTAGTAGCTGTTGGCAGCGGTTTCACCCGTGAAGATGTCGGCTATTGCGATTAAAAGTCTATTCGCTACTCTAAACTATAATCTATCTCTATTTCAAATTTCATCTAGAACAACACCAGAAGTGTCACTCACGCGTTGCCGACCCTTTAAAAAAATTATAACTCCTTTCTTGAACCCCATGCTATAGTCTCTATATATGATTGTTTTGATTAATTAGTTTAGCGTTTATGTATATTTGTATGTATTTTTTGTTTTGTAATAGAGACCAGGTAGCATGCTTTACGAAAAGCATCACATTGAAAACCAGCGCTGTAGCACAAGTTTTATGCCACAGCAAGTAGCTTAGTGGGGTAGATGTTTGTACCTATTTTTTATAGTGCCTATGTACACGTATAAATTATCAACAAAAAATATTTTCTTCATTTTATTATCTGCTAATTTCTATTAATCAATTTTGCATGCGAGTCCTACATAGGAAATTATTTTTGTTAACCACATTACGTAATATGACAGCTTCGGTAGCACAGAGTTAGTGCTAGAGTACCGAGTAGAATTTAGAATTATACCTGGCATTTAATGAGCATTAGGCTCGTCCTCTCTCATATGGCACGTAATATGTGTAACTTCGGTGGCAAAGAAGCATGCTATTAGTTGAAGTTGTATAAAAAAATACCCAGTAAACTTTACAGCCTGACGTAGATCGATAAAGAAATTTATTTGCATGCACATTAAGGAAGTAAACCAAATGCATATAAAAATGCTTCCTGATTTATACTGTTAGTTTGACATTTATTGTTACATGGTCGTAAAATATAATTTAGAAAGTATTGTGCTATAAATGTGTTTATTTGTTACGTAACTTTGACGGAACAAACTATTAGAACAAAATGTTTTTTATTTGCGGATTTTTTTCCCAACGTCGAAAATAAAGAGGTGTTATAATTTTGTCATCTAGAAGTATTTAATGTGTGTGTCACTTTCAAATGAATGTGGTTTTTCTTAATTATGTTTAACGAAAATCCTTTTAGCCGTTTGTTAATTATAAACTGTTTATCAAAGGATTTTGAAGAATTAGTAAAATATTGTTTTATAGAATCAAGAAAGATCGTTTTTGTGCTTTGTTTAAACGCCATTTTTAAGTTTGCCTGATCTATTCTATCCAATGAAGAGCATTTTTGAAGTGAAAACTTCTTTAGGCGCGTTGAGCAGTTTTTGGGTGAACAAAAATCATGGAACTCGCATCATCGTAACCGAACGCTTTCCATATTCAAACTTTTTGGGTGAACAACAATCATGGAACTCACGTCATCTTCACCGAACGCTTTCCATATTCAAAAAGAATAATCTAATAGCTCGACGATACAATTCACAAGTTACTTAGTTTTCACTTCTATCGGCAGTCTCCAAATACTTGCCCTACATGGTTTTTTGGTCATCAGTGACCGTTGTTTACTTGGAGTACCTTAGTAATAATAGTCCGAAAAGTTTCAGAAACAGAGCTATAACTTGATATTAAAAACGGACTAATGCAGACACAGTATTGCAGGATACAGTTCGCAATACACAGTTTTCAGCTGAAAAACATTTTTCATAATCTGAAAATGGTGGTAAGTAGGTACGGTGGGGCGTTCCACCGCCGCATTACGTTGGGATATGAAAAGGGAATATTATTTTTAATCCCGCCATTCAGCAGCGAATCGCCTCCAAACATTTTAATGAAAGTTATTTTTGTACACTGTTTTCGTAGTAGGGATTTGTGGGACTTCATTTATAGGGTACAAATTGGTTGAGTAAGAGTTGGTTATGACGACTTATGGACTGTTAAATGAAGCCGAACAATTTGTTATATTTGAAAGTGTAGTAGTGTGTTTGAAATATTTCAGAAACTACTAGTTCGATTTGGTACAGTTTTAGCTGCAGATATTGCGCTTTGTTATGCTACTTATTATTTCTTATTTAAAAAGACAACTCTCGCACTAGCGAACAAACTCTGTGTCGCGGGGTACTTTACAAACATACAATTAACGGACACAAATTACACCCAGACTCAGAACAATTATTTGTGGGTCACGCAAAGTTTTGTCCTGTGTGGAAATCGAACCCACAACCTCATACACAGCAGGTATACAGCGGCCACTGGACCACCAAGACAGTCAGAAAAAGTCAAAGTTACTTAGGTGGTAAACAAGCATACAGCCCGTCTGATAGTTAGCAGTTACCGGTTAACCTATGATGAGCACCTTCTTTTGTTGTGTTTATTCGCTTGTATATTTGCTTTTTAAAAGTTGGTCAGTTCAAATGATAATAAGATATGCAAAATCATCCATTCGCTACATGTTGCATCACATTTTTAGTCAGACATCAAATATTTTTTACCTGCCAATATATCAGCACGAAATACTGTCTAAGTGTTCAGTATAAATACCGTATTGCTAGGCTATAACGACAGTTTCCAGACTTTCCAACAGTAACTTGCAAGTTTAAATGGCGTTGTTGGTGATAGCTAAAGTTTGTCAAACGCCGATGCAAGTTTTCGTCAAACTTTTCACTCGCCAGTTTTCTAGCAGGTGCCAACCAATTATTTGTTCAGATTGTAAGCGAATTCAGTATATATTGTATTTGACTTTAGAAACATAAGCCCTCAGGCAATGTGGATCGACGATCTTTGCAAGGTGGTCGGGAATAGCTGGATGAGAGAACCCGAGGATTGTTTGTGCACTTGGAAAGACATATGTCAAGCAGTGAATTGCGATAGGCCGATAATAGTAATAATGAACACAATCTCATGTTGAGAAATACGCAGCATGCGCTTATGTTTGCGGCCGATTGTGAGGTCCTGGTTTTGATTACCGGGTCGGTAAAAAAATTACTGGATATTTTTGTAAGTAAATTTTCAGGCGGAGGACTAAGTCTTTGATTGTTTTCGGTATATGGCATTGGCTCGCCCTCTATTACATGGGACTTAAAAGCGAAAATGAAAATGAGTAGCGAAAAGTAAGTATCATACACTAAAAAAGCGTGACACTATGTATCATTATCATCGGCCTATTAAGGAAGTCAGTAAATCTCTATTTTACTCTTGAATTTAACAAAGAAACATCCAACAATCACAAAGTAAAATATTGCCGTGCTTTAAAGCTCAAAAATCGATAAAACCATTAGCCGCTTCTGAACAAAAGTAAAGAAGACCAAAACACGGAAGGCAACTAAAGGAGTATAAATTGCAATAATGCACGATGACTTAGTACCACAATTGTAGCGGGAGGACAAGAGCTGTAATCAACCGGCCGAGGGGAACTGGAGATGAATTTTAAACGGTTCGTTCGGTAGAATTTCAACTTCTTTTTTGTCATAGTTAAAGGGAATACTTGAGTGTTGAATTGTTGACTCATTAGTTTCAATGCTAATTAAAGTATTTTTATGAATAGTATTTAAGCAATATACATTTTTAATCAATCTTATATATTTTTGTTCTATCCCTTGTTCACTTAAGGCCGCCCAGATGTTTGAATGTATTATTGAGTCGAATGCCTTGCTGTTGGAAAATGCTTGCAGCTAGAAAAGAAAGGAGACTCGTTCAATATACAAAAAGGAGTAAGACAAGGAGATCCTCTCTCACCAAAACTTTTCTCCGCTGTTTTGGAAATGATCTTCAGAAGCCTTGAATGGGGAAATCTGGGTTTAAATATAGACGGCCGCACACTAACACACTTAAGATTTGCTGATGATATTGTGTTATTTGCAAAAACACCAGGGGACCTAAATATAATGTTAAACGAACTAGTATCGGCGAGTAGAAAAGTAGGACTAAATTTAAATCCCGAAAAAACTAAAGTTATGACCAACGGAAATAAAAGCAGCATAATTGTAGGCGAGTCACAAAGTAGCTATGTTGAAGAATATATATATCTTGGTCAGCTGATATCACCCAAAGATAACATAAACAAAGAAATCGATAGAAGAATAGCAAACAGTTGGAAAAGGTATTGGGGCCTAAGGGAAGTAATGAAAGACAAAAACCTTCATATAGCAACAAAGAGCAAGTTATTCAATGTCTGCATCCTACCAATCTTAATGTATGGAAGCCAAACATGGGCCATAACAAAAAACACGACCAAAAAAATTGCTCTATGCCAACGAGCAATGGAAAGAAGCATGATAGGAGTAAAGAGAGGGGATAGAATAAGAAACATCAACATTAGAAAAAAGACCAAGGTACAGGACGTAGCCCTAAAATTAAAAAGGCTAAAATGGAAGTGGTCGGGACACATGGCCAGAGGAAAGGACAAATGGAGTAAAATAATTACACATTGGTACCCAAGGGAAGGTAAAAGAAAAAGAGGCAGACAACAAAAAAGATGGGACGATGATATTAGGCAGGTTGCAGGCACAACATGGAGTAGAGTAGCCAGAGAGAGATCAGAATGGAGTAGGTTGGAGGAGGCCTTTGCCAACTGGCAAACGGACTTACAAAAAGTAAAGAAGCACCAAATACACGGATAATTTTAATTGCGTTAAATACATATATAAACAGTGCAGTAGTATAAGAAACAGAATTGTATATATTTGTTGTCCGAATAAAAGGCTTTATTATTATTATTTAAGCAATAAGCAAGCTGGTTGGTTTGTTGATTGAGGACAAGTCGAAGTTGGAGGCGCTGGTGCTGCTGGCGCTGTTAGGTGCAATCACACGCAAATACGTAATAACATTTACATATATTAAAAAACCAGAGATTGTTTGTATGCTTTTATTGCTTATACTAGTGACAAGAGGAATGTGTCCGAAAACATACACGATTTCTTCAAATTTATGCAAACGAAACTGTTGTGAAAACAACAAAATATTTTGTTCAAAATTGTGATAGTGTGAATTCATCACTTTTGGACGGAAGTTTTGAACAGCGCTAGCTTGTTTAGAGGGTATATTTTATACAGAATGTTCGTTTATGTCATGTTTATAGAGATGCGACAAAACGCATACGTTGTGTTTTGTTAACGTGCCGTTTTATGACAACGTTTAGTGACACGCACGCATAAGTTTTTACATGCCATAAATTTGTGAAAAAGCGCGATAGAATAACCACAGAATACAGAAAGTATGACGGAGAAATATGGGACCTTTTTGAAAATATAGTTTGGTGGACTTGCAAAAGCTTGGCAGAGAAAATTTTAGTTTGAGTAACCAACGGAACTCAGTGAAGCCTAGCGAGAGTTCACAGGGCTGCCAACTTAAGGCTAGCGCCCGCTGGGACGCCTGCAGCTGAGACTCTAACATCTGTCTAAAAATAATAAATTATGCATATATATGTATAAATATATTTATAAGTAATCACTCGCCAGGCAACAACTGCGATAAGTATTGTCAAAAATAATATTATGGTATCTTTAAACATTGAGACAGAGTTAAGAGGAGTCTTAACCGAGGAGCTTACATGAAGAATATTATGAGTATAAATAAAGCTAAATAAGTACTTAAGTATGTCAAGATCGTAGCAAATAAATAAGAAATGTATAAACCTACTATAGTTAACTCTGTCTAAATAAAATATTAAAAAAGTATTTCTAGAATGTTCCGCAAACAGTGTAAACATCGGAAAGCGAATTACGTAGCTTTCAACGAGGCATCCTGACGATGCAATTCGGTATAGACCTCAAAGAGAAGTTTTGAAAGGAAAATTCAGATTTGCCGGAACAAATATTGACATTAAAAGCTTTGTACATAAGAATAATGTGAAACATGCTCGCTTCTAACGTATTTGAGGTATGAGTAAGTATTAGAGGCACGGCAAAAATCGTTTTAAAGAATTTCTTTCATGATGCGGGAGAATGTTTCTAAAAAAGCATCATAAATTGAGCGTAGAGGTTGAATTAAATGATGTTGGTGAAATACCTACTTATGTGATGCGTACCAAATAAAATAATGAAGTAGGTATTATAAATCTTTAAGATATTATAATCGAAATATTTATAGTTTATAGTTTAAAGGAGTTAAGATTTTTATAGGGTTAGCCATTCGCAAGTGATACCCCATACCTCTAGAGGTATAGGGTATCACTTGCGAAGTAGTTACCGTATGAATGTTAGAAAAAATTCTAAAGAGTTAGAATCCATGTTTTTAAGCGTTCTATATGTAGAAATCTACCAGTAAAAATACATATTTTGCATTAGATATTGAGAGAAGTTTTAACTAATAACATCACCCTATGACCTATAGGAGTGGAGCCGTAACACAAGAGGGTAGCCAGGTTGATTAAATCTACCAGCAGGGCACAGCTAGCTAACGTCTTTAAATACACCAACAATATGATACTAATTACACAAAAACACAGAACAAAGAATCCTGCTCATCACACAAAGTTTTGTCCTGGTTGGGAACCAAACCCACGACAGAGTTACTAACTACTAGCCAAACATGCCAGCAGACTTCTGAAAAATCAATAGGTGGTTAAGTCAAGCTAATAAACCCAGGAGTTAAAGATACGCACACAGTTTTGGCAACACAACATGCATAAGTAAGGTTTTACCGTATTTTTAGAAGCCAACGGCCCAAGGACGATGAGGCTATATTTCCAACAAAACTACCTTCCTTTTATAAATTATTCAAACTTCAGAACGTCTGAATAGAGTGTTTGGCATCAATAAATGATTATTAATTAACGCATGTTCTTGAAAAAGCTAATACGCTTGAGGAAGGAATTCTATACATTTGTCTGATTCACCAACCAGCTTCAGGCCTAAGGCGTAAACCCTGTCTCTCTCTTGATAAAGGAGAGGAAATTCGAGCCCAGCAGTGAGACATACATGAGTTGCTATAATCTATTACCTTATCTATATGAATAAACGAATTTATGGTACAGTTGAAGAGAAACTGTTTTTAAAATAATGTTTTGCTTATCCGAGGGTAATACTACAAAACTCTGATGTTATTTGAGGTAACTACGGTCGGTCGGCAACAGGATAGTAAAGCTCCTGCTAATGTGGTAACTGCGTACCATCAGGCGGTCTTTAAGTTTGTCTGTCACCGTGATAATGTGAAAAGAAAACATTTTGTAGCGTAATTTTAGGGCGTAACAGCAAAGTTTTTTTTCTACTACTTGGGTGACAAGCAAGCACACGGTCTATCTGATGTTGAGAAGTAACCGTAGCCTATGGATGCTTGCAACACTAGAGGTATCACTTGCCGTGTTGCCGACCTATTTTTTACACCAGGGCTCTAAGATGGAGTATCCCTGGGATAGAAAAACGGTTCTTTTAAGACGCATCCCTAAATGAGCGCTGGAGACCTGTATTCATGCACAGGAACACAACTATGCCACTGTGTGCAATTATTTGCTTGTGATCTTTTGTAAGGTCTTTCCCCAGTTGTGTTTGCTCGCTGGTATAGTGCCCTACCTCAACAAGTAACAAAAATAAAGTCAAATATTTTATTCTGAGAAATAATAATTACTTAGTACAAGATAAGTTTGCAGAGTTAACAAAAGGAAATGTAAGAAAAATATTTCAATAAATTCGTCACCACCTAAGATCAAACAGATAAGGAGAATGAAAGTCGCTCGCTCGATGAATTCGACGAAGAAAAATTTATCAAAGGACTTGATATTCATAAAATTTCGCGGTGACATTAATATAACTACGTGGTTTTAATAAATAATAATTTTCTTTAGTATGTCTTGAGCATTTATATTATACTGGCTGTTAGCCGCGGCTCCGCCCACGTGGTTGTTGGTTATCGCAGTCCAAAGTACCCTATATCCTTCTCTAGGGTACTATGTACTATCTATCTCTTTTCCCAATTAAAATTTAAAAAGGTAACAAACAAACATACATAGAAACAAATAGCGTTACTTTCGCATTTATAATATAAGTATCGAAAGGTATCCAGTCAGAATAGAGAAAATATTTTTTTATTTTCTTAGGTTGCTTAGGTGGCAAACGACCTGGAATTCGTGGTCTATGGTCTAGAGACTTGAGTGTTGCTCGCCCAAATTTCAAAACCAGGGTTTTTACCTGGTATTAGAAAACGTATATTTAAAACATTTCTAAATGTGCACTGGCGGAAAATATTTTTAAAGTATAAGTAATAATGTTTATTTCTCTCTTCTTCTTTATGTCGATGGTTTGTCAAGTATTTTTTATAACCAGGACTTTTATAATTGAGTTATCAGCAGATTCAATTGGTGGAAAATATAAGATAAAATAAAAAAAAACAATAGGCCACCATTTTCGCAATTAGCTATCGTTTCGGATTGTAATAATACAACTACAAATAGTTATGATATTACGTAACTTGGTTATATTTTAATTAAACGCAAAGGTTTAAAAACAAACACTGGCAACCATTATGAAAAATTAAACTAAGCATTACAACAAACATTGGATATTTTCGTTAAATTTAAAATAATACATAAAAAAATTAAAAGTTTGTTTCTATTCAGGAATCGCTGGACCTAATAAACGGATTATAACGGATAGCCCAATTATTGAGGAAGGTTATAGACTATTTAACATAGTACGAGCAGACGAACAGACATTCAAGGGGAGCATGACGGTAACAAAAACCGAGCTACAAAACGAAATCCAAATTGAAAGCCAGTGAAACGGCGGAGAACAAGGTGTACTGTGTACTTATATTTGAGTTCAAAACATACAAGGGACTGCAAACCTTTTTTCTTCCATTGATTTCATGTCGAAACATAACCAAAAAACAGAAAATTAAAACCAACAAGTGTTTGAGTACATCATTGAATTCAACCATGCAAATAACATAACCGTTTTAACCCTTTACAAAATATTGATATTGAGGGACTCTGTTAAATATAAAAGCCTTTTTGCTCACCAATTTTGTATTTTATTATCTAGAGAGTAATGTTTACTTTCGTATGTCAACAGTGCTGTCGATCGAGCAACTTGTTTAATTTAGGCCCGTCGCACCTTTGTGTGATAATAAAATAAAAAAGTTTTCCTACATTTGCTCAATACCGAGCGATAGCGCGTCAAAGAGAATTTTGATGGGGAATTTAATTAAAATGTATGCTAAAGAAAAATAAAGAGTTTTTTGATAAAAAGTACTGAATTTATGATGAGCGTCGAAATAAATAACGGTATCGTTCGAGAAGAGTTCACAGGGAATTTTGTTATATTTGGCCCCGGGTAAACTCATAGAAGAAAGAATTTACGATTCGATTTATACATATCTACATAAGTAATGTACTTAACATTGGTTGTAGGTATACTTAAATACAAATCTAGCTATATTTCAATTAAAACTTCTGAATTGTGAAGTCCCGAAAGACTGCAAATACTTATATACAAGAAAACTACTAAATTTTATTTTTTATATTAACATTATGGTGTGACCTATAAATAATTTCAAATGTTACATGAAAAAATGAGATCTTTTCTTTAAGATTTTTTTAAAAGAATTTCAGTACCTATCGAAGTAATTGGCACATTATAGTATCTGCTTACCCAAATGTGAAACGTGCTTGAGGATATGTATAACTTCGTTGAGATAATTAGATACACGCGACTTTAAAAGAAGTATTTTATTAGTGTCTACTGATCTAGAAACAAAATACCCAAGTTGTCTATTCACATGAATTCTCGCTGTACAATTTAATGTCATGTTCTCATTCAAATTCAGAGATATAACATAATTAATCCTGAATATCGAATCAAATAGCATTGAAAATGGCTTTCGAAAGCTTTCGTCTCTACTTGAAGCACTTACCAATGCTAATGTCGGCTTTTAGTTCCATTTGCAAATGGAAATTAGTTGACAGGGGTTCAATCTATGATAGTTCAGTGCGCTTCCCTGACCACATCAGTCCACGCTCATGATACTTGTTTGGAGTCCCTAAGGGCTCTACAATTGGACCATGTTTTATGTACACAAAATAAACTTTATTTGTTATTTCTAACTTTTAAATACAACGTGTTTTAACAAGTATTAACAGTTATCAACTATGAAACTTACGTAGACACGAACATGAAAGTATTACTATGCAAAATAATGCCTACAAAACTAAATCCACTTACAAACTTCCATAATAGTAGAGAACACACTACACTGCTAACTTTAAGACTCTCAAAACTGCTACAATATTCCGACCGAAACTATTACCAATTGTATTACACCATTTATAAAACATAGGAACTAAGTAAGAACAAAACTAAACAGTGATAAATCTTCGTTTTGCACACAATTATTCTCGTCTGCGAACACGACTTATGTTTCAATGTCTGCCTTTGGTGGAAGCTCGCACTTCATTTGTTCGTGTCGAAAACTCCCTAGCTCTCAAATGTTTGTTTTTAAAACGATCTGCGAAAGGACTATTATTGTTCCCGTTTTATCTCAGGAGACGGCTTTCATTTCACGTTGTTATACGGTACGGTGTAAAACTGTGGTGTAGTTTGTGGTTTTGATAGAATCACTTTGTCGTGCCTGCCGTCCCATTCTATTGTTGGGTTTTATTTTAACATGTACCGTTTTCACAGGTGAATGTGCTTTAATTACCATTTTTGGCAAACTCTTAATTATTAGTTACCTCATTCAAAAATGTAATGGATAGTCGCTGCAATCTATGGAAAATACTGAATATCGATCACCACATACCACCAGACATCAGATCGAAATCACAAATTATAACACTCCGTTGTTTCTGTTTTATTAAGACTTGCAATATACTAAAAGAGTTTGCATAAGATGTATACTTCGTATTTAGACTAATAATTCAGATACACACACCTAAATCGAAGATAAAACCAATGTTGTCGGTCCAAAGATACTCTTAAACACAAATTCAATAAACTTTACTAATACACCAGCTTTTACCAAACCAAACGCAAAGATTACTTGTACAATCTACCATCGACTTCGTTGTACAAAGCAGTACCCGTTTGGTGGTGAACCACAATTTCACTCACGGGAACATACCGAGTCATTGCTTTTACGGCCGCACACTTACTACCCTTCTTAGTGGTTAGTTATCGTTGCTAAAGATTATAAGGGATGGGATATGGAATGCGGCATATGAACTGTGATTTGGATGGCGCCAAAAACTGTCATATAGTTTTGGAGATGGAGAATTATTGTATTGCCTTACACAGTGTTTTGAATCAGGTACAGGCATATTATATTGGAGTTTGTATGAGAAATTATCTAATTTTAGATTTCTACAATAATACAAATCATTATTAGGATGACGTCAACATTTTAAATAATCTACAGAGAAAAAAATAGGTTAGTAAGTATTTAATACGTTATAATATTTAACGAGAGCTATATAATATTCTGTAGTGACAGATAATTTCAAAGAAACATCGGGAACATTCCCTAGAGAACAAATAACTTATTCACCTGTTTGTCGACGGCGACGTGACAATTATTATGGATGGATATTGAAATGAAAACCAATAATTTTATCAATGAATGACTTGGTGGTATTAGATATTTATCCGAATTTAAGTATTACTTGGTTGCTTATTCATTGGCAACGGATTTAAACAGTTCTGTTAATAGTACAATTTTGTGTTTTGATTGTTTACCAAAGCTTCATTGTTCTCGGTTGCCGACAGTAAAGCCTCAATTACCTGAAACAAAAGAAAATATATTTTTTTAATATACGAAAACATACTTATGTTGCAAAATATATTATATTATGTTAAAAGCGAAAAGTTTTAGAGACATTTGAATTCGATTTAAGTAGAATTTCAGTACTGTAGTCTCCGAAACTGAAAGTCAAGGACAAAGTTACACGTGGATAAAATTTTAGACAGGCAAACAAGGCTGTGTTCATTTGAGTAAATAATTTAAATTTGAGCTTGTACCTGTAACAAAATATCGACTTTCAACTTTTGGAAAGGCAAACAATATTCTAAAGAGCAATTTTTGCTTTACAATGTATTTGTGCTAAAGACTGAAGATGCTATAAATGTAAATATAGTTTTATTTTATACAACAGCATGTTCGTATGATATGTAAAGGTATCCTTTGTTTGATACTCAGGTACTATTATAATATGTTATTCATCTTTATTTATTGCTCTATACAGTGAGAGCACATTCTATCTCAGCACCTTTCATAAATGAGTAGTCCCTAGCAACGACCCTGGCTACTAAATATGACCCATTTCAAACCAAAAAACCACAAGGGCTTTAAAATTATAGAGACCGTTATACACTGGTATCTATTACAGTAATGGAAGGCCGTATTGCTTCAGCACGCCAATAAAGTCTCCCGTGACACTAAACCTTATGAGTTGGGTCCCTGAATTATCTACGACAGTCGTAAACTTTGTTTCGTCATGTCGAGTATTGTCCTTTATTTCTCTACTTTTCGTGGTCGCTGATATTTTATTGAATTCAGTTGGAGCACGCACCTTTTCTTTGTTCTTTTTCTGTGAGGTTTTAAAAATTTAAGGCGGAATGTTTATGAAGGTATCTAGTTTCAAATCATGTTTTTAATATCCCACGGTTTTCGTTTGGAGCACTGTTTTAAACTGAATTTGTATCTTATTTTATACAGTTTCTATTTTTGTAAGAAAATTGTTTGCTGTCTGGTGAAGCGCTTAAGCTATGGTCAAGATTGTTGGCTTCGATTTAAGCTTTAAAGGAACCTCAGGCAATTTATATATCTATATCGAATGAGTTTTGCTGTTTAACCGAATTGTGGATATTTCTAAACCAGATCTATTTGGAAATAAAAACAACAGTTTTTAGAGGACTTAACAATTACATTGGATATTTATTTTATTTCATCATCTTAGTCAATGCTAAATTCAGGACTATATAAGAATATATAGATAGATTTTCGTTATACTTAATAACTTGTAGAAAATATAATTTTCGTAAAAGCCGTAAGACGGCGACGACGAGTAGAATTTAAATTTCGCTTTAGATTTGCCACATAAAAGTCACACATCGTAAAACTAGACGTTTATATATCTGGAATAGACCGACAGCTCCTCCATCCGAAACATTTCGCAAACCGGTAATATCTGGTCGATGCCACCACAAATTGGATTGGACCGCACGGCGTACCGCGACTTTTGCATCGTAACGTCTATTTTATTTATTTTCTACTCCAAGCGTTGCTGCCACCATGATTTTTACATACCCACAACGTTGTGGAACAAGCAACACGTTCGAACTGAAAAGTATTTAAATTTTTTGTTGTTTAGGCTGGCAACTTGCAACTACCCACTATTTTATTATGCGAGTTCCAGATTTCTCAAGCTGCTATTTTGTTGCTGCGTCCGGTCCAGTTGAAAACGTTAATGCGATGTATGTAGATGCAATTATACTTTTAGCATTGTACATTAACTCAGTAAAAAGTACATGCTATGCAAATTTAGTATCCGTAGCACTTCAAATCACTATATTTGAACACCATCCTACGTATATAGCTGTCTATAAAAGCTGTCTTGTAAAATTTCTTGATCAATCGCTCCATCTATGAAGTATAGAGTAGTCACGATCCGAACGACTTTACCATCGCTCATAAAACCCTTAGCCATTGACCATAAAACAAAATCAATCCCTTTAGTCCGAGGGAAGTGATGGCGGCTAGTTACAGACATAAATCGAGGAGTGTAACTGATGTATTTCTGTAGAATTAAATTACCTAGGAATGCACTAATCTGTCATGACTTGAACTACACCGCAGATGAAATAGTGAGCTCTACGGTAAACGTATTTGTAATACCTGTCTGGGATATAATGTATGTGAGATGTTGTATACCATATGTTGTATATAATAACTACAGCATCAGAAAGGTGCAGTCATATGTAAGTACAATTGAATATGTATAAAAGTCACAGACTTCTAATTTCAAAATGTATTTGTGTCCAAACCAATTATGGAAAGTTTATTATAAATACATAATATTTTGTTGAAGATAGTGTATGTAGTTGGTTCCACATGACGAAGGTGATCGCCGCCAGACGCTAACTTAATTAGAATGTCACGTTAAGTTTGCAATATTGATTTATGGATGGTCAAAATTGGAAGGACAGGGCATCGACAGATCAGCGAGAAACTTCTCGTAAGATAATTTTACTAACCAAAGGCATAGGTTTATTTAAAAGTGCATTAACAATTTGCGCTTTCGTCTTTAAAAGAAGCAGAACAGCCAACAAAAGATAAATCATACATTCATTCATGTCTGACAGTATTTCTTTAAGTAAAATGCGATCCTAAATCTGAACAATCTCTCCACAAGAAACATGTACCGCTTATCACCGTCATAACACATCTCGCGCCACTGACTAACACCGATACACTATGATTTACTTTTATTTCCCCACCAGCATAAAAATAGCCCATTTTACTCGGCGGAACAGTATACGCCAGAAAAATAATAACTCGTTCTTAAAATTCATGTTCGACCATGGTAGCATTTTAGCATTTTCTCTCTTTAAGATCTTTTCCATTTTGTATATTTTTAAGATATTTTATTACATTTACGGCCGTCAGTTGCGAGTCACGTCGTCGTCTGTAAAATATAATTTGTCACAAATATGCGGTAACTTTATACGGTGTAAAAGAGGTGGAACGGTTTCCACTTAAAATGGTCGTATTTTTTGTCGTCAGTGTAGATGATTTTTTGTAAACAGTTTTTATATTAGTTTGACAATAATGCTACTAATTTGGAGTGCAAGATGATTTTTATTTCCAGTTTAATTTTTAAGATCTTTGCCTTCTTTTAACCTCTTAATACTACTATGACTTTTTTCTTTACTTATTAACAATTTTTTATTACGATGTCTAGTACAGAATTAAATTTGATTTAATTGAAAATAATTTTGTTATACACAGATAACAATTTATTGCTTTTCTGATTTTTTTTTCTTTTGTGCTGGCAAATCTTTTGTATAGGCACCAATCTTTAGGTACCTACTTAATTGAAAAAAAAAATGCTGCTTGATAAAACATTTCAATGTTGGTATTCGTTTGTAATAAACACTTAATTAAGTAATTAATAATTCCAACGTAAAACATCAACATTAAACATCTTTAATTTTTGTAGAACATTCAAAAACTGGAACAATATACCGTCAGCTCAAAGTTCGAACGTTCGTCCGCCTGTTCTGTCCAGGATAGGTCAGTCGATTGTTCCGAACCCTCGTCCCCTTTGACGGGATTATTGTGAAACGTTCACCTTTGTCTCTCTCTCTACCTTTGTGAAGTTTACCGTGAATGCCTACCTTTGTTCATCGACAGACAGTTTTAGAGGAAAATTATTATAAGAAGATCTGTTTGTTGATAATTATTATAAGAAGATCTGTTTGTTGATTTAGTGGTTGATTGTTTATCATAAAACTCCGGGTTCGGTAAACATTACACTTTTTAAAGTATTTCAGTGAAAATAAAGTTAAGCAGTGTCAACACAAACATTTGTAATTATTTAGTAAAATATAAAACTTTATTTGGTTTAATTGTTAGTTTTGTTATTATTTAGTATTTATTGATCCAAAAAAAAACATTTTCGTCTCAGCCTGATTCTTAACCATTTTTTTCTTTTTATTCAAAAACAAACTTATTATGTTAGTAGTAGTAATGTTTTAGATGAATCAATTAACATGCTATAAATGCTACTAACTACTAACAATGCTGCTAACTTACAAAAAGGTATTTTTTTAGCAGAGCCACTGTGGCAACTACACAACTGATAAACTTACTAAGATAAATTATAGTTGTGAATACATACACATATACACAGAAAAAGAATCGTGTTCATCACATAAAACATTGTCTCGGTTAGTAATCGAACCTACGATCTTTAACTTAGCAGGATTACTAACCGCTATAACATTAAATTGGTATAAAAACGAATTGCGACATTTTTCAAATAAATATAACCACAAAATCAGCAACAATAACAAACCCTTTACGGCGAAATGCTTTTCAAAAAGAGCCAGGTGTTTCGATGTAATAATAATTAAGGATTATGCCTGTAGCCTGGGGACAACACACCTAATATGTTGTCGCTAATGCAGTGTACATGTTTCATATGTTTAGACGGGTAGAAGCGAAACAATTGCGTTGTTTCATGTGTTGTAATCGTAACAATGGATTAACTCGTGCCTTTATACGACAAAATTATGAATGAAAGAGGAAAATACTGTATAAATATGCTTTCATTCAATAATGGTATTGTATATAAACTGTTATACTGCGTTGTGTTGGGGATTCAATCCCCGCAAGGCTAATTATTTGCTGTTTATTAGGTATATACTTTGGATATAAACAATAGTTTTTAATCTATATTAATATTATAAAGCTGAAGAGTTTGTTTGTTTGTTTGGTTGAACGCGCTAATTGCAGAAAGTACTGGTTCGATATCAAAAAATCTTTAAAATATTAGGCTATATAACATCACTGTATGATCAATAGGAGCGGAGCAGTAATGAGATATGTTGCAAAATCGGGGAAAATATTCCAAATTACCACGCGGACAAAGTCGCGGGAGACCCCTAGTTGATTGATAAAAGTAGAGAAGCTTTTCGCTAATAATAAAGGCGTACAAATCTAGTAAATTTTTACGATTATATCATATCAAGCGTAAAACCGTGGTCTCTGTCTACCACTCCAGTAACTGGCGTGAAGTTATACCTCCTATTGTAATTATAATATGAGCTGATGATAAAGTTTGAAATACACATAAATAAATGACTAGACAACATTATACTTCAAAATAAGCTCACGCTTGTATTAACCAAATTAACAATTAGCATGTTCTAGAATGACAAAAAGGTCTTTGAAATCGCTTTTCACATCGTTAGTGACACTTGTATTTTCAAGCTTTATACTACATTTCTATATTTTAATGAAGAGTAAACGTTTTTCTCGGAATACATAATTTAGAATGTAAACCCATCGACACAAAATTTTCCTTTCATTTTCATACCGCCAAATAAAATAAAAGATAAAAATTTTACTTCCACCGCGATCGGCGTAATAACAAGTTTTTAATTAAAAATATAAAAAAATGTTGTAGGTACATTGTCACCCGACTAGCTGTGAAGGGCTCGAAACGTGAAATTAAAATTCATACAACGAGCGAGAAATAATAACAGTTTTTTTTTAATCGTGTCGTGTCACGGGCCGCGGAGTTTATGTTTGACCAGTGTTAAGGCTGTCTAGAAATATTAAAACCTTCATGGAAGGACTGAGTACCTAACACTGTAAGCAATCATTACTTAATACCTTTATTTCAGTGTAATAGAGCACATTTAGGACTGCGATTTATTTGATACAGATAGAACTGCCTTTCTAACGAGGAGCAACATAGTGCGTTAGGCGCGATTTTCTGCGCTCTGCCGTAAGCCCTAGAAAATCTGCTCGCCAGCAGAACACAATGGTGTTATTTTTAGCTGCATTCTTCTAAAGTGGTGAAAGCTTCCTCAGTCGGGCTAGTCTAACGAAAGAAATATCTAGATTTCTGATTACAAGGTGTTTTATAGTTTGCGAAAGTAGTGTAAGGGTAGTGCGCAGACCCAAGTTGAGTTATGGTAGAAACATTATGTTAATTTCTAATTAATTACCGCTAAAGTAAAATAAATGGCACATAATTTCCATAAAACTTTATTGTTTATTAATTCTTTTATTAGCGTCATAAAAATAACAACAGCGATTAAATCATTAAGTGCCCGTATAAATTATTCTAATTATATGTTATTTAATGATAATCTAAAACGACAAATGGAAGCATTAACTCTCCTAACTTCCTCGGCATATCAATCGTAACAATCGCAATATTTTTAATATGGTAAATTATTTTTTATTACTTTGTAAGTATACATTGCAATTTTTTGTATTTTTTCAAGAGTTATATTCTGTGTCAAGTATGATAGACCATCATTGTCCACTCAGACGAAAAACATCTGTTGCTGGACGTAGGCCTCCCACAACGATTTCCACAACAGGACAGGGCTCGCAAAACTGATGGCCGTTGAGACAGAAAGATTCTTGAGTGAGTGGAAAGTGATCTTTTGGCCAAGATGCAGGATAGGCAGGCCTTCAAAAATGTGAACCGACGATTTTGTAAGGCCGTAGGCAGGCGAAGGGCAAGGTCTTCTCAAGAACAAATGCTGTTAAAAAGTATGATTTTTATGAAATTTGTAAATGATTAAATAAAAATACATTAAAAACACACGCATATACTTTTCAAGTCTAACTTTATTCAAAAAAATTGCCGCAATATATAAAATTAAAAATAACCCGGCAAAATTGGCGCGTCAGCAAAATGACTGTTACGAATTATAATAACTCCTTCGTCACTGTTCCATTAACACGTCTGGCGCAAAGTTTGCCAGGGTAAAAAAATAAAAATAAAACATGGGAGATCTGTCAAACGGACGCCACACTCGTCCGACGGCGAATTAAAAAGTTCACACCGTCCGACAGTCACTTACTGGAGCCGTATTCTGTTTGTGTTCACGGTGGTTTAAGCTTGAAGAGTGAGCCGTGTAGCGTACGGGCAAAGTGGGCAAAATAAAAGAGTATAGGTACAAATGTTTGCACTTAAAAATAAGGAAGATTCATTGCAAGTTGGAAGTTGAATTCATTTTACAATTACTTAGTTGAAAAATGTTGCTGGAACAAGTATGGATGTTACTTATTTTAAGGTGAACTCTTTTTAAATAATACTTTTATATGCAAAAATTACTCTTGTATGTCAAACTTACTCTACAAGTTGTAATAAAGGGCAAGAAAATGTGTTAACAACTGCCTGATGTAATCGATAAAGACCACTACACACAGTAGAATGTGTTAACAACTGCCTGATGTAATCCATCAAGACCCCTGCACGCAGTAGAAAGTGTTAATAACTGCCTGATGAAATCGATCAAGACACTGCACGCAGTAGAAAGTGTTAATAACTGCCTGATGTAATCGATCAAGACCACTGCACGCAGTAGAATGTGTTAACAACTGCCTGATGTAATCGATCAAGACCACTGCCCGCAGTAGAATGTTAAATAACTGCCTGATGTAATCGATCAAGACCACTGCACGCAGTAGAATGTGTTAATAACTGCCTGATGTAATCGATCAAGACCACTGCTCGCAGTAGAATGTGTTAATAACTGCCTGATGTAATCGATCAAGACCACTGCAAGCAGTAGAATGTGTTAATAACTGCCTGATGTAATCGATCAAGACCACTGCACGCAGTAGAATAATTCAAATGCAATGTAAAGATGAATGTTAAGGTCTTTAGAAATTTTTACTTTATGATTATTACAAGTCCAAATTTGCCAAACGGACTTATATAGATCTCATCTTACGTCTATTTCACTGTACCTACCTACGATTCTTCTCTGTATCTGGTATAAAGTTGGATTTCAGTGTTTTCATACGATTCCAACAAGGTGGACCGACGACCTGGTAAAGGTCGCGGGCAATCGATGGACAAGGTCAGCTCAGGACCGAACGATGTGGAAAACCTTGGGGGAGGCCTATGTCCAGCAGTGGACGTCTTATGGCTAATATGGATACGACTCCCACACAAAGGAAAAATCGCTGTATCGAAGTGTCGCATTCACAGACATTTAAATCACTGGCAAAAATAAATCTTAGGAAAACAACACCACGTATTGGAAATATTTACTTGTAGATCACAGGAATCGAACTCACAAAGATGACCATGTTACCTAGTAAACCAACAACTTAAAAGAAAGAAATTAAACTGCAAACGTAAGTGCAAATTAAATATTTACATTAAAGTGTATAAAATTGCACATACCTAATGAAACCAAACAATTATTTTAATTCCAATACAGCAATCCATTATTCCAATAACAGCAAACAACAGAGATAACATTACAAATATATTCGTTAAATATTCAAATTTATTTGTATGTATTACAATGGCATTTAATTAATTAAAATTAACATTTTGGGAGACCTGTCATAATTAACTGTAGCAGTGAATGTATGCAGTAATTGTTATATTGGAAACTAGCTGTTACCCGCAGCTCCACCCGCGTGGATGTTGGTTATCGCGATAAAAAGTAGCCTATATGCTATTCCAGACTATAATCTATCTCTGTGGCAAATTTCATCCAGATGCGTTCAGTAGTTTTTACGTGAAAGACTAACAAACACACATCCATACATACTAACAAACTTTCGCGTTTATTATATTAGTAAGATACAAAGCACGATATTAATTTAACTAGAGTGCTTTTATATCCAATAGCAAACGTAAGCAAACGTTCCCGTAGCTCAAGGGTTCTACCATACCATATTACGAAAGTATTCTAGGGCCGTACCATAGTATAGAGAAGACTATATAGTATCGTCACTCTTTTATATTTGCTCAAAAGACGACAAAGAAATACCTAAAGCGCGTCTTACTCCGCAAGCCTCCTCGTAACACCTATGCATGGGGACTGTTCAAAATCCTTACTAATATTATAAATGTGAAAGTTTGTGAGAATGGATGGATAGATGTTTGTTACTCTTTCACGTAAAAACTATTGAACGGAACTGGATGAAATTTGGAACGGAGATAGATTATGGTCTGGAATAACACATAGGCAACTTTTTGCAGCGATAACCGACATTCTCGCGAGCGGAGCCGCGGGCAACTGCTAGTGTTTAATATTTCTTATAAGAAATTTTAAAGACATGTCTGTTCACCAACCCGCATTTTATATAAGCCAATGTGCGTGAATAAAAGCCTAAAACCCTAAGAGTTAAACCACCCAACCGCAGAGAGAGTTCTCAGAAGAGTATTTTATTGTTCTGCAGGTATATAAGAGTTAGTGTGTGAATTTTCATGACTTTTGAAATGACAAAAGTAAATACGTCGCTTACTCTTGGTCTATTTCGCCATTTTCTATTAGAAAGAAAGCTAATAAAACAGGTGCAATTTTTCTCAGCAACTATAAAAACTTTATTTAATTAAATAGAACTCTAGTTCTATCCACCAACTCATCCTTCCACCCCTCGATACATCACATCCTTATCCTTAGTAATATTATAAATGTGAAAGTTTGTGATTATGGATGGATGTTTGTTACTCTTTCACGTGAAAACTACTGAACGGATCTGGATGAAATTGGGCACAGAGATCGATTATGGTCTGGAATAACACTTTGGCTACTTTTTACAGCGATAACCGACATCCACGCGGGCGGAGCCGCGGGCAACAGCTAGTTCACAATAAAAAAACATTTTCACTACAGAGGGTCATAAATTAAAAGTATCTTACTCGCTCCAATCGTATCTGATCCGGCATCCATATATTTTGTCTAGACGTGAACCGAATACCGAATGCGTAATTGTAGTACCCAAAGAGAGTTAGAAGGAAAAAATCCAGTAAAGATTTGTAGCTCGAAAGGGTGGACTTGAGAGGTAAATAAACTGGAGGAAAAAAACGGTATAGGTACTTGTAATGATGAAGGAAAACATCGTGGGAAATTTAATTCTTATGAGTTTTACAATGCTTTGTGAAGGTCAAACGCACCCAAGCATTCTACGAATGCTGATACCCAGCAGTAAAAAAAAAAAAAACTTTATTTCAGACAACTCCATATTTTGTTAGTAATACACACAACTTATGCTATGCTAGTAACAAATAGTAATAAAATATAATAATATTATTAACAATCCTAACACTAATTCATATATCTGTTTCCACCATCTGACGCACTGGGGATTTGCACATGTGCACGAATCCAGTATGCCATGATGGGGCAACACGGCTAGATGCTATAAATACAGGGTTAGTATTATTAATACCTAATCCCTATTATTGTCAAATATGCGAAAGAAACTCAATCTGTCTATCTGTTACCTTTTTGCGACTAAACTGAACGAATCTTAATGATTTTTTACAAGGAGATAAATTAAATCCTGAGGGAATATGTGTACTTTTTATCGCGATATCTGACAACCACGCAGACAAAGTGGCGGGCAGCATTTAACATAGACGTCAGTAAACGATGTATTAATTAACTATGTCACCAGGTTTGCCACTAACCAAACGATAAGAAGAAGAAGAAGAACGATGTATTGCTGCCTAAACCCAACGATTACATGCTTTCTCTAAAGGGCGCTACAAACCTTCAGTTTTAACTTTGCAGTTTAACTGTACAGTCGAACTGTACGGATAAATCGTAGGTACCTACAGCCTAGCCCAGTTTAACTGTTTGTCCTACACACCTAACGATTTATCTGTACAGTCCGATTGTACAGTTAAAACCGAAGGTGTGTAGCGCGCATAACTGGAAATTAGACTCATCTCTTATTAGCGTAATTGGTATAACCGTGCTTATAATGAACTTCTTCTTCTTCTTCGTGTCGATGGTACGATAAATAATTAAATTGCACAAGCCCAGAATTTGCCACCTCTACGGCGTTATCAGTTGCTGCGCAGAGGTCACTCAGAGTGCAGGTATTAGGGCACAAAGGACAGGACAGGAGGTGAGCTATTGTTTGCGGGTCCATTCCGCATTCGCACTCTGTAGTTGTTACAGCGGTATAGCCCCACTTAACCAGATTGTATCTGCATCTCCCCACTTGGGTCCGAAGTCGGTTGAGTGACTTCCATGTAGACCATGGAAGGTTATACCCCGCGGGCAGCTGCTCTTTAAGATGTAAAAAATTAGTGGGAGCGGTGAACGATTTCTGCCATAATCTACAGCGAGCTTCAACCGGACATCCTGATAGAGTCTCAGCAGATTTTAAAAAACTGTGCCGGCTCTTTAGACGCTGTGTTGGTAGTTGGGCGCTAAATAGTGGATTTCTTGTGTCAGTTTCCATTTTATGTTTTTCCATCGCGCATGCAACTGCTCGCCGGACTTGTGGGGGTGCTATACCTGCTGTAGGGTACAATGCGCAGAGTGAGGTTGGCTTGAGACAGCCTGTAATTGTTCGACACGTCTCATTTAGTGCAGTGTCAACCTCATTGGCATGGGCTGAACGGTGCCACACTGGGCAGGCATATTCGCCTGCAGAGAAGCATAGTGCTAAGCCAGTAGTGCGTAGTACCTGAGGCGAAGCACCCCAGGTAGTTGACGTAAGGCGCCTAAGCAGGATATTGCGGGTACCGACTTTTTGTTTGGTTTTCAAACAATGGCTCTTATATGTGAGCGCTCTGTCAAGAATCTATAATGAACTAGGGGTAGCCCACGACTTCGTCCGCGTGGTAATTTAGAATATTTTCCCCGATTTTGCAACATATCTCACTAGGTACTGCTACGCTCCTCTTGATCATAGCGTGATGTTATATCGCCTAAAGCATTCCTGGATAAATGCACTATTCAACAAAAAAATATATTTTTCTAATTGAGCCAGTACTTTCTGAGATAAAGAGCGTTCAACCAAACAAACAAACAAACTCTTCAGCTTTATAATATTAGTATAGATGAATAAATAAATGATTATATTGTAAGGAAAGGTTGGTGCTACAGGGCAGTACCTATTATTATACCTATTCTTCCTAGTTTAGTGTAAGTGTTCAGTGTGAAAATTATTCACTGATTTGAAGCTTCGTTATGCACAGAAATTCCTAGATAGTGAAATTCCTGGGTATACGAGACACATAACAACGGAGCACAAATTCTTCAGGGTCGGCGTTGCGTATATCTTATATCCATATAGTAATCGTTTAATATAAAGTAGCCAGTAAGTAATCTTGTGTCACGGTATGCACCTTCGATAGATATACAAAATAAAATATACTTTAAAAATCTGCAAAACATATTTGTACTTAGGTAAATAGAGAATATGTTGTAGTAGTGAGATATGTTGCAAAATCGGGGAAAATATTCCAAATTACCAAGCGGACGAAGTCGCAGGCGACCCCTAGTTATACATAAAATAACACTTGAAATCTGTAAAAAAGTAAACCATGCCAATTTATTACACGATTTATACATTTATTAGCCACATTATTTAGTTCTCTAGTCTAGTTTATAAATGTTTAGTTTTTGGCAACGTTAGTCCAAACAAACTTGTTTTTATACAAGCTCATAAAAATAAAATTGAGGATATCGCTAGATTCCCCGCTTGATAGGTTTATAATTTCTACTATATCAAAACTAGCTTGTGACCGCGGCTCTGCTCACATGATATGTCGATAAAAAATTGAAAACTTAAGAATAATGTAGCTTCCTATTAGTGTAAGAGATATATTTCTGTGGTAAGAACTTTCTAAATTGGATCAGTAGTTTCAGAGATTATATTTATATTCTAATCAAATTTCATTCTGATCGGTCCGGATCGGACCATCCATCTAAAATTTCATATTGTGTATAATATTAGTTAGATGTAAAGTGCAGAAAAATGTCAGATGGCAATAATTGGGATTAGCTATACACATCAAAATTTATATCGATGATGATGATCACCGATGATAAGAAACTTTTTACGCACAAACACAAGTAGAGTGGGTAAGCACAGGTAGACTCTCTACGCCCTCTAATCCAATACGATCAGAGAGGAATTAGGCACTGGATCAACGACTTCACGTGCTCTTTGAGGCACGGAGGTGAGGCACTGACCGCGACAAGCTTATAACCTCAGATGTATCGATCCACATGAACTAGCTACGAGAGCTCCTAATATGATATGGTCACGTACACCGCAGCATAGAAGACCACACGGTTCGAGTAACCCTGAACCAACCGATGACAAATAAACGTCGTGGCAGACCGCCTGCCACTTGTCTGACTTCAATCCAAAAAGACCTTAAGAATCAATTAATAGATACCGATAAAGTAAATGGAAAAGGCAGACAACGAGAGCCGACTCTAAATGATGGGATAATGTTTAGAATAGAAGAACCTCCTTAAATTAGATCTTACTCTCCATGGCAAAACATGGGTCTACTTCACTCACCTCTTCAAAGAAAAAAAAGCTACGAGCCCATACGTTCCATAAGATTCCCCCGTCAATTATTTTTCGGACGAATTAGGTTACTAAAATCTAATACGTGACGAATCTTGCGAGGCATATGGGCTCGTTGCCGAAAAAAAGAGTGACCCAAACTTGTTTAAAATTAAATCCAGCTAGTTTTATAGTTCGGGCATACAAAACCAACGCCTCATAATAAGCAAGTGTGAAGCGTTTAAGTGTGAATAAATCAATAAACAACACATTTATTATGCTAAAGTGACATTGAGGCAGGTCATAATGGCGGTGGGTTGCGTTATTTAAAGATATCATCGTTTATTGAACTTGTCAATAAATATGAAGATGCGTGATAGACGTGTAAAAATACCAGATGATAGCAATCTAAATAAGTACCTAGTAGCAATAGAGTATTTGACTATTATTTTATTTAAACATACAAAAAGAAAAAACATTTGGAGGGATATTAGCCTACTATACCACGCTGGCCAGATGGGTTGGTACAGGGTTTTGTTTCGAGTTTTCCCTCTATTGCGGTGGATATTGTCTGTTAGACTTACTCCCTTAGTCGACTCTTACGACATCCTCGGGATGGAAGGGGGTGGTGACATAATGACATTTGTACTCTTAATCCGTCACCACACGGACAAAGCTTTAAACTTTCGATTTAATATCGATTTTGTTATATTATTTATTTTTAATTTTGGAAAATATTAAATACATATTTTGCCTGTTGGCAAATACCCTGTTAGGCCACATTAACTGCTTACCATCAGGCGGGCCGTAAACTATTACAATTGATTAAGATCAGAAAAGAATTTCTACGCAATCAATGCGCTTTCGCTAGAAACAAATCCAAAACTTTAACAATGTTCCACAATATATCAGTATGTAAATAAAACTGCAGCGTATTCTCCGACGGAATAAGGGCGCGGATGCATTTTTAATTTTCTCGTTATGAAGTTGGCTATGCTCGTAATTTTCAACGTTGGCAGCACTGACAGCCAACAACAACACGGCTGAATTTTTCATCGTAACAAATTTTGATTAACTTTTTATAGATTTAGCATAGCATTCTATTATGAAAGAAAAGAAATATAATAAGCTTTAGATGAATAATATTGCACGATCGTTAAAATAAAATTGAGAAATTAATAAGTATATTAAAGAACAGGTATTTTATGAAAAATAATAATAATAACATTTTCGGGACAACTTACACATAGCTATCTGATCCCAAACTAGGCAGAGCCTGTTCTATGGTAACCAGACAACTGATAAACATACTTATATATTTCTAAATACATACATATTATAGATAAATAACACTCAGACACAGAACAAACATTTATGCTCATCACACAAAGATTTGTCCTGGGTGGGAGTCGAACCCGGCGTAGCAGTCAGAGTCACTAACCACTAGACCAACAGGCCTGTCTATAATATAATTAGTAGGTACCTCCTCCGGCCCAATGTCAACTATGTAAGACATTAGAGTTCACATCAGTGTCTGCGCAAATGCAGGTGCACACTGTTTCATAACTATCATAGTCCAAAAGAACCGTAATCTAGCATCATCATCAGGAGACATCAAGCATATGGGGTTCTTCAAGAAAGGAGTTATAAGGTTTTTAAAGGGTCGGCAACGCGTGAGTGACACCCCTGGTGTTGCAAACGTCCATAGGCTACGGTAACTGCTTACCATCAAGCGGGCCGTATGCTTGTTTGTCACCTTGGTAGTATAAAAAAAAAAAAAAAAAAGCATAGGATAGTTTAACGTGCCCACCGGGGCACGGACCGTCAACTTTCTAACCCCTAGAGAGACTTTATCAAATTATAAACAACAAAAACTTCTAGGATGAAAACGGAATCGATTTTTGCCGTAGAATGAAAACGGAATTATTATTATTATTTTAGCTTGTGGGATGAAAACGGATACACCCAAAATGGTTAGGTTATGGCCGTGATGCAACTAAGTGTAATTGTATGAGGTACGATTACTTAATTGTTTTATTGCAATTATGTATATTTTTAATATATCCTTAATCGCGTCTGATTGATGTATTTGCCATTTACAGTCAGACCAATCTTTATCTGACTGCCTTGGTGGTCAAGTGGCCGCAGTATGCGCCTGCTGTGCACGAGGTTGTGTGTTCGATTTCCACACAGAACAAAACTTTGTGTGACCCGCAAAGAGTTGCTCTGAGTCTGGGTGTAATTTGTGTCCGTTAATTGTATGTCTGTGAAGTCCCTTGCGATACAGAGCTTGTTCTCTAGTGCAGGTGTTGTCTTTATTAAAAGATTTTTTTTTAAATAAATTAGTCATTGGCGTATTAAGTAAATTTTATTTATAAACTAGCTGTTGCCCGCGTTTCCGCCCTCGTGGATGTCGGTTATCGCTGCAAAAAGTAGCCTATGTGTTATTCCAGACCATAATTAATCTATCTCTGTGCCAAATTTCATCCAGATCCGTTCAGTAGTTTTTACGTGAAAGAGTAACAAACATCCATCCATCCATTCTTACAAACCTTCGCATTTATAATATTAGTAGGATATATAAAATCTCAGTATTAAACAAAGTTCAATATTTTGTTATTCAACGGATCCCAGGAGACTCGTTCTAAGACATTTGCCAAAAGTTTTTTTAAGTCATCGATCAATTTCGTCCATTTTCTGAAACAAACATTTTGGACGATCGATCGGCAAACATGGCCACTGTTGATACTCGTGTCAAACTTGATTGATGTTAGCATTGGCGTGATTAACTTTCTGAATTTTTCGAACATAATTGATTTGGAGATAGTGCATCAGGTGCTTTATGAACTAAATATGATGAGATAATAATTAATCAATACAGAATATAGATACTGATGGACGTTCAGTATCAGGTGTTTGTGAACTAAGTGAATTTATCAATATTAAATTCAGAACTCTGCTGGACATGACTTTTATGACAATGGCTATAGTCTAAGGATTTCTATGAAAGAGTTGATTTAGTTCGAGAGTATAATATTTATAATTTTGACTATAAAAAGTACCAAAGTACAGTTTTAACGCGTCATTTGTGGTCAATTTTGGCAAGTCGTTTGCAAATTGTTTAAGAACACATATTATGAATGTTTGCGGCATTTATATTCATATGTAAGATCGTTATGACGGAATGTCTGACATCAACGGACTGATACGACGAGCAAGTCATAAAAATAATGTGAACTATATTAGACGCATACGTCGTGTCACCAGCGTGTTTACTTCAGTATACCTACATTTACCTATATATATATACTAGCGGAGCGCCCCGACTTTGCCCGGGTTAAATTGAAAGCTCTCATCAAGATATAAACTATCCTATCTCTCAAGTTGGATCGAACTGCACATGGTGTGCGAATTTTATTATAATCGGTTAAGTGGTTTAGGAGTCCATTGAGGACAAACATTGTGACACGAGATTTATATATATTAAGATATACTAGTGAACCTGGCAGACGTCGTCCTGCCTGAAAAAGCTGAAATACCGACAGCAGCGCCACCTACCGGGTCCAATTGTGAATCTAAACCATCCAGAGCCCTACCCGAACACACACAAAATTTCATCAAAATCGGTCCAGCCGTCTAGGAGGAATACAAGAAATATATATATAAAGATTGGTAAACACACACACATGCTCACACGCTACGCTATATAAAGCTAAATATTTAATCCTTTAATCCAAAGTTTTTAAAAGGTTTTTCGTCAGTAAAAATTCAATCAAAATAAAACTCTACTAAAACTTGGCTATAAATTTTTAACTCTAATTCGGTGACACTAAACGAGGACCGTTTACGATCACCCAAACGTTTGTATAGAATTTTACATTCACTTTTTACCCTTTCAAAATGTCCGTTTCACTTTTCATGGCGTTTTCAATAGTAGAATTTGTCGTTTATGGCACATTAACTTGTAAAACTCATTTAGTGTTTATTACTCGATGTCTATACTTATAAAGGTTTGCTGTTGAAAGATTTTCTACAGGAGATAGAATCAGGATTCAATGGATCGTATAATAGGAGATCGTTTGGTTTTAGCTTTTTGAGAATTTAGATAATGTAACTGCGACTATTTTATTGATTAATTCAATGACATAAATGCAAGTAATACCTAAGAGGAGTCATTATAGCAACCTAAATTATGATTTGCCCCGAAATGTAAAACTACAGCAAAATCAAATATTGATCGAAATGCAACCCATTGGAAGCAAATTTTTCGAGATAGAATTGTTACTCTACTCGGGGTAGGCAAACGTGAGTTACACTCACGTATGATTGGTCACGTTTCGCCAGCTATGTTGGTTCCCATCAAAGATATCCGTAGGTCTCATATCATAGAGCTCAAGTATGACATAACGTAACTTCAGAGTGAAGATTTTACTAAGTTAAGTATTATGACTAGCCTGTTGTTGTAGTGGTTAGTGACTCTGACTGCTATGCCGGAGGTCGTGGGTTCCATTTCCACCCAGGAAAAATATTTGTGTGATGAGCACGAATGTTTGTTCTGTGTCTGGGTGTAATTTATCTTATATGTATTTAGAAATATATAAGTACTAGCTGTTGCCCACGGCTCCGCCCGCGTGGATGTCGGTTATCGCTGCAAAAAGCCTATGTGTTATTCCAGACCATAATCTATCTGTGTGCCAAATTTCATCCAGATCCGTTCAGTAGTTTTTACGTGAAAGAGTAACAAACATCCATCTATCCATCCATTCTTACCAACTTGACATTTATAATATTAGTAAGGATGTTTATCAGTTGTCTGGTTACTATAATAGTACAGGCTCTGCCTAGTTTGGGATCAGATAGCGATGTGTGAGTCGTCTCGAAAATATTATTATAATATTATTATTATAAATAAACAAGCCGGACCTGTAGTAAGTTAGATTAGAATATTAATGCAAAAAATTTAAACAATTAAATGCTACATGAGCCTCCAAATCCAGGTTAATAGATGGTAAAGGTGAGCGGCTGACATTTAAGTACGCTTACTACTTGAGGCCTCCAAATCTTTAGCATTTCGATGAAGCTATTACTATATGAAAATCCTTCATCTTTATGTTAGCTATACGTAAGCTTAGTGCTTGTGTAGCGAATACTGGTTTGATTAGTTTTGCTAGCAGAGGTCGGTCTTTAGAAGTCTTAGATGTGTTTCTATTACTGTTAAACATAGCAAAAAGCCAATGAAAATGCCAAGCCAAAGTCAAGCTCATTTATTCATTTAGAAAAAATCACTTAAAAAAGAATAGACGTCAGTTGTTTTTACTATTCTTCTTTACCCGACCACGGCAAAGCAAAAAGGAGGGTTATGATTTTGACCTGTATGTGTGTATGTTCATCTGTTCCGGCATAACTTCTAAACTACTTGTTACTCTCTCCGGTTACAGTTTAGTCACGTTTACTTCTAGTAACCTATGTCTAGCAATGGGCTGGGATAGTTAACAGTAAACAGCGATGTGATATTCTGATGTATTAGCTGTGACATTGTAAAGTTTCATAAAAATCCGTCCAGTAGTAATAACCACTAGACAACAGACTTTTTTGAAACTTTAGATCGATATTTTTACTCCTTCATGCAATAGCGTGAATATCCCTTCCCTATTGACAATATTGACTGTCGTTTTCACTTAATCGCATATATACCTAAAACAAATCCTTCAGGACATCTTCATCCTCAAATTACAAAGACAAATTTTCACCTGCCGCACAACATATTACAAAGATAAAATCGTGAAGAGCCAGTAATCTTTTATATGTCCAATAGTAATGGCAGAATTTCCTTGACCTACTTGAGCTCCCATGGGAGTTGAACGTTGATGCCGTGAAAACGTGGGAGCTATCCATCTTACTTTAAGGCTACGGCGAGGTAAATAGATAATATGGGTTCCTACTAGAATTAGTAAACTAAAATTGGAGGGAAATAATTCATGACTTAAGTAGAGTAGCACTATAGGAGCGTTGTTTCTTATTATTATTCAAGTTTTACATAAAATATAATATTATTAAATATGTATGTGACGAAGAAGGGTTTCTTTACAAACATAATCCTACTAATATTATAAATGTGAAAGATTGTGAGTATGGATGGATAGATGGATCGATGTTTGTTACTCTTTCACGCAATAACTACTGAACGGATTTGGATGAAATTTGGGAGTCGGGAATAACACATAGGCTACTTTTTGCAGCGATTACCGACATACACGCGGGCGAAGCCGCGGGGAACAGGTAGTATATTATATTATGGTGGTGAGACCTACTTTTGTAAGCTATGTTTGGTCTTGTTATAATTTTGAACCTTTGAAGAAGTGTATTTTTTTCTTTCTTATAGCTTTCTTCATAATTACTATCTATAATAATGACTTGAATTAATATAATGACTGTTGGCTAAAATTACGTTTGATCTTTTTCTCTTAAATTTCCTAACCTTTGACTGGGCTTTCCTTTTGTTTAGACATTCGTTATTGTAATACACGCTTGAAATTATAAACCTTTCGAAGTGAAAAAATATTAATTCGTCATCATAATTTACTCAAACACGACACACGATGCTTATCAAGGAAAAGCTAATAGCGTAATAATGACATACATCGACGATTTACTGATTTATCTATAACGCTATTAACATCACAAAGGCTACAAATCAATGACAGAATATCACCAGCGATAATACCTTACCTACTACGTTATCAATAATTTCATCAATACAAATGGAGACTATCTTATTAAAATGTTGAAGCGAACTGTTCGTACTACGCTTCAGTTGGTAGTATATTACCTATAAATAAGGACTAATAGACGATAATTCCTACTATTTATAATTAAAATGGCAAGTGAAATATTTCACTTCGTTGTATAGTATTTTGTTAACGGAGCCCATTAATTAGTATTTTATTTAATTTTACTACCATCCCGAGGATATACATACATCGGCGCCTTTACAAAAAAATGCTGGTATTTTTGTCGTCGTAAGTAAGCCTCTGCCGTGATGAGTCGAGACTACGACTGTAAGATCACGGCATGGCTTCTAAGATGCCCTTGGTAGCACGGAGACGCTCAGAAGTAATACTACTATAAGGTCACTTAGTAGTTCACTATCATTTCAAACTTTCTTCGTGCGGTATTCTGAAAAAGTTCGTTCATCCTAATTATCAGTTTCTTTCGACAAGAAAGTTTTTTCTAATTGGGCCAGTACTACATTTACGTCTCAACCCATATTAAATCTGGTCAAGTCCACAGACATTATTTTGATAATTAGGATGTCCCACATTTATCGTAAAACCTAGCAACAACAATTCAAAACAACATTAGTAATCCATGTTAGTATCGGATTTGAGTGTGTATGAGTAAGCGGCTACAACAAAAGTATGGGGTAATTATGCCGTTATTTATTATGCATTAGTTGGAGTATTATTGTTGACAAGTATAGTTAATGTGTTCTTGATAATGTTGGAGCTTAGTCTAAGGAAGAATGTCTTTCAATATAGTAAGGACATTGACGCAATCTGTCAAAAGAAAAACGTTTAGGACCGATTCAGTCGGCATACTCAACGTTTGAAGTCCGAAAACGTCCAGATCGCGAGCGCCTTGGTCATAACGTTTGAAGTCCGTAAACGTCCAGTTCGCGAGCGCCTCGCGAGTTCATGAGCGTGTCACGCATCATGAGTGACTGTCCTAGAGACTAGAGAGTCTTTTTTTACACTATGGTTGTAGTACCTATAGTAATAACAACACTTAAAACATAAGGTGTATAATAGAGGTGCACTTTACGGTAGACAGCGTCTTAACTGTGTCCCTGACATTGCTTATGTACATGTATGGCTGTTGTCACTTACCATCGTAGGTCGATGACTCGTTTGCCACCATTAACAATGAAACTAAACGTCACTGGTCGGCCAGTTTACTTTCAAACTCAATTGAAATTTTCAGTCAATCAACATCCAGTAGAAAAAATCTACAAGTCAAGGGTGTGTCAAGAAGTGTGGGTGTGCAGCCCACCACAAACCTCGTCAAAGAACGGTTGGCGCCTAAAATATATAGCGCCCATCTTGAATTTTGTAAGCTATAAATATAAGGTACAAACTAACAACGTTCTAATACCGTAATATAATATTATTTTTATATTTATGTCATAAATCACGGTGATTTATGAACGACAAAAGTCTTAGCTAATATTATTAGTAAAATTAGTTTAGGCTAATATTATAACTATGTAGGTGCGTTTTCAACCTCCGGTTGGTGTTACACATTTGAATATTTTTCTGTTTGTCTATGTGTCTGACTGTCTCTGTGTTTGTTTATAGCGCATCTAAGCACATATGGAACAATTTAATAATTAAGTTTTTTTTTTCTTTTTTGTATTTATTCTACCTGTGTGGCAAACAAGCATATGGCTTGCCTGATGTTAAGCAGTTACCGTAGCCTATAGACGCTTGCAATACCAGAGGTATTACCTGCGTGTTGCCGACCAATTTTTTTAAACCAGGGATAATAATAGTAACCCTGGTATAGGAAAATGTTTCTTTCTAAACGCATCCTTAAATGAGCTCTGGAGACCTGTACTATTACGCAGGAACACAACTACACCTCTGTATGTTGTTACTATTAGAGGGCTTGTTTAATCAGGATGGTGCTTACCAAATTAGAAGTTTACTTAACGGCCCTTCTAGACAAGTGGCATAAACGGTAATCGAATCGAAAAGTCAAAAAAAACAAATGAATGGGATTTGACGTAAGTTATCGACATTATATTGCACCTCAAACATGCCGTACCGTAAGATTCCAGAGGAATTTCTTACCACGTACGATTAGGCTGTGGAATGAGCTCCCTGCCGAGGTTTTCCCATAAGACTATAGCATGGGGTTGTTCAAGAAAGGAGTTATAAGGTTTTTAAAGGGTCGGCAACGCGTGAGTGACACCCCTGGTGTTGCAAACGTCCATAGGCTACGGTAACTGCTTACCATCAGGCGGGTCGTATGCTTGCTTGTCACCTTGGTAGTATAAAAAAAAAATATATATTATATCGTAGACTTTCGTCAAATGCCATACATTTGGATTTTTGACTTTTCGATTCGACTATCGTTTATGCCACTTGTCTAGAGGAGCTGTAGAGTGACACTAGTAACGATCAGTTTTCAGTAAAACAAAAATCTCCTAATTAAGACACATGTAAAATCCGTCTAGCCAATTACATCAGAAAACACAAAACAACCCATGAAAACATTAACACCATGTTATTGAACTTCACACTAAAAATAATAGCTCCTTATGTTCAGAATTGGCGCTTGACGCTTGAGGACGTCGGAACTTGGCCGAGTGCCAAGCTAACCTTCAAGCGGTGTAGCGCTTGCAATATGTCACGGAGCAAATGAACTGCGATCTGATAGCCCACATAAAGCTGCTGGATTGTGTATTTTTGTTTGCAAACTTCCGTCACACAATATTTGCCCGTGAATCTGTTTTTGATTTCGGATCTAGTATTTTCGAACAATAAAGCATCTTAAATTTTTCTTCATGAATAGAAAAGACTTCGGAATGCACTTCTACTTTATCTTAAGTCGATTGTCATACAATGTTTATAAGCATTAAGTCCACTTATGTGCATATGTATTTTGCAAAAGGTTAATAAAAATAACTAACATAAAAAAGTTCCTAATCCTAACTACATTCCTATTTAAGACACTCGGTACGCTAAGATTTGTTATGAATAGTATTTTATGCAAGGTCAAACTAATAGTTTGAAATATTTATAATGTATTATAAATTATATCAATAGAACAAAGAAATACATTCCCACAAAAATTAAGTAAACTTTAAATAAAATTACTAGGTATGACTGGTATGTTGTTATGTAGTTTTCAACGATCGGAAAGGCAATTTCTGAGAATGATTCAGGAGAAAAACACGTGATAGATTTTTAATGTACTTAGGATTTTTTTTTATACTACCAAGGTGGCAAACAAGCAAACGGCCCGCCTGACGGTAAGCAGGATGTTTTTTTTTTAATTTATTCCTCATACCTTTGACATAGCTTTTACGAAAGGAATGTAAATGTTTCCTGCATTTCAGTCTAGCTTGATTCAACTAATTCTATCGTGGAAGTAACATTAAATAGTTCTTGTTTACGTCGGATTTTAACCTCCTTAATTCTTCTCGAAAGAATGTGGAGCGTGGACACAACTCTTAAAAACGCTGATCAGTCCAGTATTTGCGCAAAGTCCATGGACATCTTGTAACGAAAATTTGCACATACTAACACAAAAAGCAGTCGCCTCAATAAAGCAAAAACTCACTTATAACCAATTTCCTCATAGAAGTACAAAAGTATCATAACCTACATAATTCTTTCTGTTTGTTTGACTTTTCCTATAGCAGGAAAACTTTACCCCTAGGTAGTAAATCGTGACGGGAACGATCATAACTTATTTTTCGATGCCGAACGGAAGATGAACTGTTTATAACATCTGGATTTGGAATGATATATTAGTTATATCACTTCCTTGGGGATCAATTGATGGTGATAAGATAATTTTGTTATTATTCGCTTCAGCACACAATTGGAAACAATGATTTGTTAACTGGTGTTCTCAATTGCTTTTTTTAATGTAAGGTTTTTTAAACTATCTAGGTGGTAAACAAGGGTACGGGTCTCCTGAAGGTAAACAGTTAGCCCATGGGCGCTTTCAATCCCTGAGACGTTCTCGATTTGTCGACCCGCAGGAGTATTCCGTAAGAGCAAAAACCGAGCCACCGCAAAAACCGAGCAAAAACTGGCTGTCAGATTGAAAATCGGTAGTCCGTAAGAGCCCTTTTTGACGTTTAGTCAATAGATTGTGCCGTCACCGAGCAATCACAACTGTCAGTTTGCGATCACAACTGTCAGTTTGCCATCGGTGTTTCTTAGAGAATCAGCCGGCCGAATACTTTTAACACCAGAGATTTGTGTAATAGGTAACTCTGGTATCTTAAGCAAATGTTTCTTGAAAAGAAAAACACACAGAAAACACAGAATAGTTATTTGGATGTGGTCGTTTATAATGTGGAGGTCCTTCCACAGTCAGGTTTGCTTATTTGTATGGTGTCCTACCTCTAGTTGCAGCAAGTTATTGTTTTAACATCTCTGAGCACCTACAATTTATTTGTAAAATTTATTTGTAAAAAGACAACTCCCGCACTAGAGAACAAGCTCTGTGTCGTGGGGGACTTTACAAACATACAATTAACGGACACAAATTACACCCAGCCTCAGAACAATTCTTTGTGGGTCACACAAAGTTTTGACCTGTGTGGGAATCGAACCCACAACCTCGTGCACAGCAGGCGCATACTGCGGCCACTGGATCACCGAGGGGTTTTTTTTATTAATTAGCATTTCTATTTGATTAATTAACCATTATCTTAAGCTTCTTTCTTTTAGCCTCCCAGATGTAAAAGTTGCCTTGAGAAATATATTCAATTTTCATAATAAACTTCAATTTCCAGAGAGCTCCTGTTAATAAGCTAAAAATAGGTCAAGCTAATAAAAATAAGGAAACCCGATTGAAACAGCTCACTTTAAGTAAAAGGAAGGGTTCAACTAATTAAAAGATTCAAGTTTTAAAATAGTTACGGCACGGTACTACAGCATGGTAATTAATTCGCGCCTCTAGCGGTACTTGAGTTTACGACTAAAAATATTATTCGAAGTAGCTGTGAATGTTTACTCTAGTTTTAAATAATCTCGTTAATACGGAAATTATAATAGAGTATATTCTTAGATAGTTGTTGGTGTTTTCTTTATCGTAAACTTTTAATGTTATAAGGGTGTAGGTAGATCGTCTGCGTTTGGGTTACAAGTCAGCCTGATTGACTGTACGGTTGGTTCAGTGGCTTGTGGGTTCGATCCCCACACGGGACAAAAAATTCTGTGATCCATAATTGGTTGTTCAGTGTCTGAGTGTACTTGGTGTCAGTTAATTGTATTTTTGATAAGACCCCCATCACGACACAGGGCGTGTTCCCTAGTGCTGGAGTTGTCTTTAAAAAAAAACAAGAAAGTAAGGCAAACAAACAAACTACTACTACAAATTGATTTTTGGGGTCTTACATAGCTGGCGAAATATGGCTATGCTGTAATACACCTCTGCGCAACTCAATAAAATGTTATACAATAATTATTATCTATTGTATTATGATCCCTGATTTTGGTGTTTATTAGTAAATTGAAAATTCGACAGGGAAATTTCCTTACACGACGTTTTCAACTATTCGTATACTTTATAACATATATTACACCAAAATATTATGGAGAATAAAATTTAACGTCCAATATTTTTTCTAAATGCCTCAAAGTTCAGGGTCTTAGTCCCAGCTCACCCTCTTACGAACGAGCGTGAAGTTACGACACAACTTGGGCTATAAACACAGTCTCAATTGCAACAGTTTGGCACCAGTTGATAAAATCTACTGTTCTTTCGCCAACTTCCTGGCGTTAGTAGTAGTAGACAAATATTGTCTTAGATTTCAGCGATAGCGATTTGAGGAAGCGATTTAAACAATATACAAGCGATTGAAAGTACATGAGGAATGAGTACCTATTTACTTTCTTTAGTTTTTAAGCTACCAAATCGCGTAGCTTTTTCGAATATTATCTATTAACTATTTCGAATCGCGGTGAGGTACTATAATATTGGGAGAAAATATTTGTTTTTGTTTGTTAAGAATCAACTCAATCATTCACTAGTAAAACGCTATATCATTAACCGACTCCCAAAAAGAAGGAGGTTTAATGTTTATCTCAATGTATGTTTTTTAACAAACTTCAAAAAGGGAGGAGCTTCTTATGTTCGACAATGTATTTTTTTTAGTGTATGTTCACCGATTTTTCCCCCATTTGTGGACCGATTCTCAAAATTCTTTTTTTATTTGAAAGAGTATACTCTTCAGGTGGTCCCATTGGCTCCAAGTCAAGATCTGCTGATGGAATCCCAGGTAAATCAAGGGCAACCCTCTAAATGTTATAGGTTTTAACAATGTATTTATTTCATATATATATATATTTTTACTTTTATTTTATCACATAATAAAAAAATGAAGAAAGGGTTAATTTTTAGGGATCTCTACGAAAACTAAATAAATGTCTAGCGGGCGAAGCCGCTGCGGTCTACTAATTGCCTATATTTAACAGTCGTAAGTTTTCAATACAGTTTATTCGATTTTTTAGTTTTAGGTCAAGGAATATAAATAGCTACTGGCAGAGTTGAAATATTGGTTATTATTGCGACTTAATATACTATTTAAGTAGGTCATGGACCATGGTATTTCTGCCAAATTCTGTGCCAATTGCTACTTTGGCAAACCTTGCTTGCATGTAACTTTAAACGATTTCTAAATAGCGCAAATATACCCTTTTTTATTAAACATTTTTCCGCATTTGATTATTTTTTAAAGCAGTGCCAAGGAATGACTCACACCAAGACTTGGAACGACAATCCATGGTTCACACATTATTTGTCAGTTGTGGGATCTGAACTCACAACACTTGGTGGCGCGGTGTTAGGAGCGAGGTATCCGCTCTAGGCACAGCAAGTCAATAATGCTTTGGTATTGAAAGCGAGCTTATATTGGCGACCACGTAAAAGAAAACGCAGCGTGGGACCACCTCCCACTAGGTGGACAGATGATATCATCAGAGCTGCATTAAAGCACTGGATGCAAGCAGCTCCAAGATCGACCGATGTGGAGGCATATTTTTTTTTAATTTTTATTATTAATAAGAACAAAGTTCTTAAAAGTTGATTACAATCTAGCCTCTATATTTATCTATGATAGGCTAATAAGCTATTTAGTTCTAACTTAATTTTATAAGTTTATTAGAATAATTTAAACTAAGAGTAATGTCTATGCACTTTCTTAGAGTCTATAGAATGTAAGCACTTTGTTCATGTGTCTTATATATAGCACTATCACTATGGTTTGTTCACTGTTTAATATACTAACTCAAACGATTTAGTTCTTTTTAATCTTCTCACTATGTCCGTGTTGTCGAGCAATTGGATCGCTTCGACATTCACATGATGGTGAAGTCGGCGTTCGTGAGCTTCTGCTGACTTCTGTGGAGGCATATGAAGAAGGTCTGCGTTCAATAGTTGACGTCATCAGGCTGAGATGTTGATTATTAAAGGCATTCATTCATTCAAATGCTTACATCATAATTACCTGTATAATTTATTTTGTCTGAATTGGGTTTAGTTTCTTCTTGCGTTATTATTCTCTATTTTCAAATACCAATATAAGAATATTCCAGAACAAAATCTTAAACAAACTTTCCATATAAAACGTTCAACTATCTATTACTAGAATATAACAAGATCAGATTTGAAATAGTAGTCTAGACTACTTAATTTTAGAGCTCATATATGTTTCACAGTATTCTCAAAGGATTCTAACGCGGTTATAATGACCGATGTTAATAGAATCCACTTTGAAGCTGTCATACCGAAATATGGAATTACTAATGACGTCGATTCTGTTATAATGTGCTGCATAAAACAACATTTGTGGCTCACTATTTAAAGTCGAAAATTGCGTAAACGGTTGATGTCGTATAACTACGGATGCACTTTATTTTTCTGTTTGATTTGACGCTAATTTGAGTTTTATCGTTTTAGCAGCAGTACCAGCTTGGAAGTGCAATGTGATCACGATTTGCTCTTATCTACCAATCCCTCATTACCATACCTACTGTAGAAAGCAATTGTTTGATTCTTTATTACATTTAATATTTTTAAATTAATTCAATTGATTTTTTACTGTTACGTGTAGATCGAATGCTTGATATGACACCTTAGAGGCATAAACAAAAAGCATTCATTCGAGAAGCGATAATTAAGGAGTCACCAATTATTACCTTGGTAAATAAAATGTAAGTAGTAGGTACTAACTCCTTAAGCTACAATAAAATCTTTACTTATTTGGGACATGACAACTTCGTGACTAGAAACGTCTGTATTTTAGTGTTAGTTTTGACAAAAGTATACAAATTTTGGCCATGTTTCAACTTCTAACAATTTTGGGCGAGCAGTTGTAGGCTATTGTGGAGTTTGGAGAGCACCTACAAAAGTTTTACAATATTATTGGCATGATTTTAGTACTTGTAAGTACCTGGTGCGGAACTATTAGAATTCAGTGTTAAAAATGATTCTTACTTGAGATTTTCAAATTTGAGTAGGTAAGAAATTTGTTCATTTGACGCAAATGAAAGTCTACTTCTGCGTTAGGGAACATGCCGTTTGTCACAAGAGACTTTACGATCATACAATATAGGACACAGACTGGTTGTACCAGATTTGGAACAATCATATCACGGACACAAAATATACCCAGACTCGGAATCATTTGCATCACAATTTTTTTGTCTCGCGTGGGGATCAAACCTACAACACGCTGCGCATTGTTAAATAAGGTAAACGAACCAACTGTGTAGTCAAATGTGAACTTCCCTTTAGGATGCTATCGTTCGTAAAACCCTTCAATGCAAGTAGTAACATATTACAAGCTTTCAACAAACCTATACCTATACACACCCCTTCATTTAACACGCGTGATGATACACATCACAGAGAGAACTTGAACAGAGGTATTTAATTAAGCTTGCTCTAAATTTGGCCAGCATTAACACGGCGCCCCGCCGCGGGGTACTCTTTTGTATTCCTGTTAGCTTAGGTGAAGTAAATTGTGGGCTTTGAGCGAACCATACTAACATTTTCGTATAGTATTTAATGAAGGCTCTTTCAAAAGTTTTGTAATTTTATTTTGATTACTATGGAGATGGAGAGATTCGATTAGTAAAATTATAAGTTTAACTTTACATATACTTTAAGAATAAATGTTAATGTTAATTTAAGTATCTAAAAGAAAGTAAATTTACGTACCTATCAATAAAGAATTTTCTATATTATAATGCAGATTCATCATATGTTAAAAAGGTCTAATTTTTATATTATACTATTCGACATCACATCTGGGCAAAAGGTTTCCTCCATGGTCTTCTACATCATTATGTTTGAAGCAGAAACAGAATCAGTTACCTACATTTTATTGCAAAAGAAATAGTGTCGGTCTGTCTGCGTGCTTAGAACTGGGTTGATTTAGCATCGAATCCTGGGAAGCCCTTAGCCCAGCACCGAGACATAGTAAAATGTCCGCGATGACACATCACGTTTTTTGAATTATTCAAATCTAGTTCAATCATTAAACTAGTTCAATGGATTCAAATTAGCAAACACAAGGACAGATCCCGATTAGTATGTCTATAAATTTGTAATTTTCTGAATGCGACCTATTTTTTAAACGAGTCAACGTCTAAGAATTTGTGTGAGTGTTCATTCCCTAATTGAAGTCTCGCCAATTTAAGGTTAAACGAACAAATGCGGATGATATCATTGTTACATGGAGAGACTATTTTTAGGTTTACAATTCAATTAAGTTGTTTAATACTTTACGGCCGCTTGAAAAGCAACTCTCTTATGTGAAGTTACGGTTTTAGATCAGACTTATGTGTGTCAACTCTACTACTATAACAGTAAGCTATACTATGTTTCTCACTGCTTGACACTGGTATCTCCTCTCCTGTAACAAGAAAGCTAAGGGAGACAGTAAAAGCATTAGTGCAATTCGGGTTGATAACTCAGACAAGAACATTTAGAACACCTAAAAGAGTTACTTATACCTATATTTGATAAATCATACAGTATAGGTCTATAGGTACTAACTGTTACCCACGGCTCAGCCTGGCGTGAATGTCGGTTATCGCCATAATCCATATCTTTTCACAGGATACGATCAAACTCGATACGAATTTTATTAAGATTCGTTAAGTCATAAAAAGGGAACCAACAAATAAGAGTTACTTTCGCATTAGTCCGGATTCTTCAAAACTTTGAATAGATAGAGAATCTTATTCACGTTTCTTCATTCAACTCAAATCAGAGAAAGTAAAATCAATTAATTTATATTTAAAATATTCCTCACGGAGTCACGGCGGGTTTCAAACCGGGTGAGTCAACTGATAAGCCTTTTGAAATATATAACCGGAGATAAAAGGTTTGAGTATTTTTCGCAATTCGTTTCATTTTTTATCGATATTTTTTTTTTAGGACAAATTACCCCTTTTCTAACAAAACTTTTGGCAAACAAACAAGATGACTAAGATATAAAATGTTTGGGTGTACATCCGTTTTTTAGTTACAAAAGCTCGTGTATGTGTGTACCTACCAAAGTTTTGCCACATGTTAAATTTAAAACGGCAGCTACACTGACGCATAGACAAATAGCAAATAAATTATTGAATTTGGTTAATTTGTATGTCTACACTAATATTATAAATGGAATCGATTTTAAAAACTTTTTCACCACGCCTTGAAAGCAGATTTTTAAAGTGACTTTATCAAAGCCCATAGTGAGTTATTGCACCCGATGACGTCAAAACTCGTTAGTCTCATCTTTTACTAATGACAGTTACATTGTTGACATTTTATCGACATACCCCCAGGTCAACGAACTCAGATAAGTTAGTAAACAGTTAATCTGTACTCATAAATCACTTGTATTGAGTAAACACATGATAATAGCTAAACAAACTAGTGAGAACGCTTAAGAAACTGAAGTATTTTATAAGCTTATTAGTTACGAAACTAACTCAAGATTTATTGATACTCTTGAACAAAGCTCAAACACTAACTGTTTAGAGATTGATAAAAAGTTTAAAGTCAATAAAAGCAAGGTCTAACAACAAATGCCGTTCAATGATATTATGAAGAAAGATACGATACTTTGATACTGAGCGGTGTTCACTTTTGTTTCCATGATTTTGTGCGTAGCTGCTTATAGATTTCAAGTATAAAACGTTTATTCTCAACGAGTCACACTGCATCCTGTCACACTGTGACTGGTTAAGAAAAATATTCGCATCGAGTAACAGTGTGACTCGATGCGAATTTTAATTCTCATCTAGTAACACTGTTCGTGAATAGTGTTACTCGTTCGGAAAAACAAATCTCATCGAGTAGCAGTGTGACTCGATGCGAATTTTTATTCTCATCTAGTAACACTGGTGCGTTAATGGTCAACTTGTTCGAAAAACCATATCTCTACAGTGTGACTCGTTGCGATTTTTTAACCGATTTCAAAAACGAGGAGGTTATCAATTCGTGTGTATTTTTTTATGTTTGAAAAAATCTTTATTGTCTAAGAGGACATACTTCCGGATTGATCCCATTTACATCAAAAGAAAGTTCTGATGATGGGATCCATCAGAAATTGAGGGAACTTCTTAAAAATTCAGAAAGTATAATATGATGAAGTAAAACTGATGAAGAAGACCACAGATGGCAACCTGAACTTCTCAATAATAAGTATTTTACGAATGGCGATTAGATAAGTTTCCATTATGGTTGCTAAGCAACGATTTGATGATAAAGCCTGTAGCTAGGCAACCGAACTTAATAATTTAACAATGTAATCTAGCCGTGTTTGGGCTTATTAGAATGGTCATGCGATGCACTATAGCTGTCAATTATCAGATAAAAAAGAACCGTCTCTAAGGGAGGAAAAGTAAGAGTTTGCATGAAAGTTCACTCAGGGTTTTCATAAGGTTTTTGAAAATTTTTGCAACTTGCCGTACTAAAGTCGGGTTTTTTCATTTTTGTTAAAATTATTATTCTCTTCTAGCCGAAAAAATAATGATTTTAGGTTTTATGATTGTATAAAGAAACAAATAATGTGGTAAATAGTGTTGATTTTTTTATTATTTAACTGTGAACATAAGTACAATTAGACAGTTATCCGTTTAATATTTAAGCATAAGCATGATTTGACCTACAATATTGAAAAAGTATTTCTTGTAAAATTATCTTTTAAAATGTATAAATAAAACTCTTCGTTTTGCAAGACTTATAGTAGATAATAAAAAGTGTGTTGTAAAAGCTGTTTTTTAAGGAACCATACCTACATTTGAAATTTTAAAATTATTTCATTATTTTAATTAACTTCACTTATAATATTGGTATTAATGTACCTTATGTAACAATGTTAAGTAACTCCTTCAAGAGAAAATGAATAAATTATAAAATATTAACCTTACACTAATAGCAAAATATTAACCGTACTTGACAAATTATGTTACTAAATGAGAATAAAAAATCGCATCGAGTCGCACTGTTACTAGTAAAGATTTGGTTTTCAGAGCAAAGTAATACCATTAACGCACCAGTGTTACTAGATGAGAATAAAAATTCGCATCGAGTCACACTGCTACTCGATGAGATTTGTTTTTCCGAACGAGTAACACTATTCACGAACAGTGTTACTAGATGAGAATAAAAATTCGCATCTAGTCACACTGTTACTCGATGCGAATATTTTTCTTAACCAGTCACAGTGTGACAGGATGCAGTGTGACTCGTTGAGAATAAACCGTATGAAATATGAATGTGATAGATGATACGAAACGTAATGTTAACGAAAGAGATAGTGATGGATGAACTGAAGCTATTTAGCTATTGTTTACAGCAGCAATTGTCGCGCTCTAGTGCGATATCTACGTCATTTTATAACATCATTGGACGTAGTAGGTCTTGAAAATACTAGAATAATGAGCTGGATGCCTTTGCTGCCATCTCCACCCAGTCCTCCGGGTAGAGATGGCAGCGAATAAAGAGGTATAGAGAAACCTTTGCTTAGCAGTGACAATTAACGGGTACTCCGTGCTTCGGAACCTCGGAGGGACGTTAAAAGTCGGTCCTAATATTAACAGTCGTTAGATCTCGACAGAGGATTAAATATAGATGATCTTAAAAACTTTGCCATCAGGTTGATTATTTTATTTTTTGTTAAGTACTTTGTGTAAAAAATTATATAATACCTATAAAACATTTACTTTTAACAAGTAAAGCGACGAGAGCATAAAATAAATATAGTGAAAATAAAAAAAAAGTGGGTAAATGAATCCTGAGTAAAAATACAATCTAATTTTACCTACCTTTGAAATAAAAGCAAAAATCAAACAGCTTATATCAACTCAAACAATACATTTACCTCAACAAAGAGAACAAAAACTACAATATGATTTGCTCTCATTCCAACAAAGTCACGGACAAAAAAATATCAGCAGAGAGAAAAAATACAGTGCTAACAAACATCGAATTCACCGCATTTTATTGTTGAACAAAAACACTCAAGCTACATACAATGAACAAGTCTATACAATTTTCTCACAGAAACTAAAACAATTTAATTGTTTTATTAATAACATAGGAAACGCGGCCATTGAAAGTGACACGACACGTGAAAATGAGAGTCCTGTGAAAAAGAACACAATATGCACTTATTCAGTGAAAGTGCATAATTAGTGGGTAGGTGGAAATTGTACGGTCAAACATTGAGTTCACAGAGTGTGATTTATCTGTTGCATCTGTGGGAGGTCGTATTGTTGAATGAGGTACTATTTTATGTGGACTACTTTCAACAGTTAGTATTGGATGATGATGTAGTAAATTGGTTATTGTGTGTATTTTGCGATAATATTAAATTTAAGTATTACTAGAATTCTGATCTCAACTCAGTCTGAGTGCACATTTTATATGTATAAGTAGATACTTAATTTTGTTTTTTAAAGTCAACATTCGCACTAGGGAACATGCTATGTGTCGCGGGAGACTACAAACAGACAATGAACGGACACAAAGTGCACCCAGATTCGGGACAGCCATTTACGGATCACACACAAATGACTCGACGACACGCCGCGTAGTGGTAAATGGCAAGGCCCACTGAACTAATTGTGCAGTCATATATGTATATAGAAAAATCATGTTGACAGGAACAACTTTGCAAAAATTACGACTTTTAGTTCATCTAGCTTTAGGTCTAGATTCACCCACTTACTTATTCTCGTTTAATTAAGTCATATCATCCATTCAGTGAATATTTGTTGTAATTTTTAGGACCTATATTGGAAGTCTACGTCTATCTTTCGGGTATAAACGCAATAAGCATTATTTACCATTGTATATTCTACATATATTCTAAAGGTAAGTATTGCATGATGGCGTATAATTTTGCATTTATGCAACGCGATAGTTTAAAAGTACCCTGCCTTTAGACCAGCTCAGATACGGATTTTTAGTCAAACCACAGAGATTCTACTCTTCTATTATGTGTCACAGACTATCAAATAAAAAAGAACATAAAAAGTATTTATTCAATTAGCCTATGTGCGGCTAGTCTGCGGACAAGTCATGAGAAGATCTATCAAAACTCTCATCAAATATTTTAATCAACGGATAGAAATGTTACATTTACTTGTATTTTTTGTTATACCGTACCTTAAAACAACTACCTACTCGTAGTAGTAAACTCCTTCAAAGAGGTATTTTTAAGCGCTTAAAAATGCCGCGCTCGATACCTACCGCTTGGCGCGGTCGTGGGATATGCAATGCACCCGTTCAAGGGTGTTACATATATCAAAGGGTTTTGTTAAAAATACACCTTTAATAATCCTTTTAACTCGTTTGTTAATAAAGGGTATCCGGACGGTCCCTGCTTTATAACGCTTAAAAACTCTATAAACGTATATCTGTTCTCTGACAGTAAGGTAGTTAAGGGACAAAATTAAAAAAATAATTACAAAAAGAGAAGACCAACAACCTTCTCAAAGATCACTTATCTACCAAGCGTTCAACTAACACGCTAACATATTAAACGCTGCTCATCAAACCTTGTCAGCCTATTAGGGTCTTGCACACCCAACGCTCAAACCCAACCATCTCAAGTGTTATCCAACAACAAACACTGTGTTATCTTTCCATACATCACCTCGTCAATTACATGACACACAGAGCGTGAGTACCTCACCGTCTGTTATGATCTTAGTGGTGGGCCGCCAAGTGTGAAATGGAGGTATACCGTTGTGGCTACCGACGTAACGGTCATAAACGATTAAGTAAAAGAAGTCTAAATAACACTATTGCACGTCGGTACTACTGTGTAGCGAATTTTATAGCTATCTGCTAGGATGGTAGCACATCGAGAGATAGGAATTGTGGTATCATTTTATTTGGGAGTGAAATGTATGTATGTAAAATTGTTACTTTGTTTTTTTAAAGACAATATAATAATCCCTGTATCGTACGGGAGAATTATATACACACAATTCATGGACACAAAGTGCATCTAGACTCGGACAATAAATTTAGGGATCAGCTAGTTCTGTGCCGTGTGTGATTCAAACCCACAAAACTGGCAACTGGTTATAAAAGTTAGTTGCCATGACGTCTAGAACGGTGCAGTAATGGTGGCGACCACCTTCACCTCTGTATCACAAGTAGTCAATCGCGAGAACTGCTTGAGTGGTGCAATGGACTACCATTGCACCACTGAAGCAGTTCTCGCGATCGACTTTTGACGAAACATATAATACACTAGTATGTTTACTAAGTTAGATGCCTGAGACGAGTAAAGTGTTATTGGTCACTTTACATCAAACTGAGTGTTGTGAGCTCAGAAATAATTATTCCAAATCTCAATAAAACCCACTACACATAAATTGCAGCCTAGGAGATATGTAAAAGCAAAAAACAATAGAATGTTCGCCATTGCGTTATAATCCAACTCTCATATAAACTGGCTACAATTGTATGTTAATTCCTGCAAAGGCCTTTGATACCACACCTAGAATACTATGGTAATTATACACAACAAGTTACGAGCAGTAATTTCCACACCATAAACTTTTAGCCTTGGTGTTATTGCTGCAAATATTTTCACGTACCATTACAGGGCTTTCGAAAACATATTACAGGGGGACGGTGAGGCTAAAACAGTTACTGTTCAAACTTAAAATAGACTGAAAGCTAGGCTTGGTTTCTTTAACGAAGAGGGACGAGCCGACCAGACAAAGAGCAGCTTTAACTGGATGGGATCGAAACGAGTGTCTACAGGCAAAAAGTACTTTTTACCTACTGTACAAACAAAAACACAGATAGGTAACATAGACCAGTAAAGATCTCTTAACAGGCTCAACAACTGCCAAAGCACAAGAAGAACTCCCATTTTTAAGTATGCCTCGAATCCTTATGAAACGCTCTGCTGCGCTATACAGGGCTTGACTCTAGGCACCAATGGCAAAAAAATTAATGATTTATTCGTACAAGAAACTACAATGACGGATACATAATTTGCACCAAAGTACAGAAAACACATATTCATTGTATTTAATAGTGAAAACCTTTCTGCAAACCCAACTCCTCTGAAAACAGACGTGAGCCTATGCAAGTATGTATGTATGTATGACACAGACTTATTAACTGATGCAAAAGCTATTCGATAATATTAAAGTCGATCTCTTCTTTAAGCCAGTTTATATTTCCGTCCGTATAAAATTGTACAGTAGGTACTCTATTACAGACACTTCTTGAAACTGCAAAAATTCATTCCAAATACCCATTACGATTGAACATAGAGAGATCCATATTCAGCAATGGACAGTTGGACAGGCACGAATATATTCCGACAGATGCATAAAAGCGTTTTGAATTTCTACCTTTTGACATTTAGATCCGTCTAGCTCTCACAGGAAATCTTGCTCAAAGGCACAAAGTACCTTCGCATGTAAAGGCATAGATCAGCTACGAGAATTTACTAAGATTATTTCTTATTTATAGTGATATCGCAGACTAATTTTGGCTTTCTGAAAACGGAGATCGGTATTTCGAGTCGGTTCAAAATAGCGATTAAGATTGATTTTTCGACCTGGGTTACCATGACGTATTAAAACGTGAGTTGTTCAACCGAGAAAAAGGGACGGAGCTATATAGCGTGTCATTCCTTTTATCTATTGAATCACTCCCGTTTTGACACATCATGGTAGGCTCTCTGTAAATCCTTACTAATATTATAAACGCGAAAGTTTGTAAGAATGGATGTATGAATGTTTGTTACTCTTTCACGCAAAAACTACTTAACGGATCTACATGAAATTTGGCACAGAGATAGATTATAGTCTGGAATAGTATATAGGCTACTTTTAACCGACATCTACGCGGGCGGAGCCGCGGGCAACAACTAGTTAATCAATTAATCAAAAACATTCTCAATTTTATTTGTCTATGTGATGTGATTTGGATAAAGCAGCGACATCAGCTAGTCCTACAAAACAAGTACGTTGATTACACGAAACAAATACAGGTCGTTTTTAGGTGCACTTTATATCAGCAGTTTATTTAATTGCGGAATCTACACCTCACGTATTGGCACAATGGATGAATGATGATTTAGAAAAGTTTCACTATTGTTACATAATATCTTAACACCTTTGTGTTGGAAACATATCTTTAATCTTCATCAAAAACAATAGACTCAAAGAATTTGTAGTTACTGGTCAGACCTTTCTTCTCGATGCAATACGGTATAAATTTCTTATGATTCACTAGCTTCGGCCCGCGGCTTCGCTCGCGCGTACATTCCTTCAGGAACAGTTTTTTTTTCGGGATAAAAAGTAGCCTATGTGTTATTTCAGACTATATTCTATCTTTATGTTAAATCTGTTTAGTAGTTTTTGCGTGAAAGAGTAATAAACATCCATACATTCTTACTAACTTTCGCGTTTATAATATTAGTAGGACTCCAGACTGCGATTTATTTTTGGATGAATTCCAAATACTACGTTGCTGTCTAGATTTAAAAAAGTTAAAAGAACAACTCACATCTTAAAAATATTGAACAGTATCAGTACACAAAGTTCCAGGCAAAATACGACTATATTAAAGTTTAAGTAAGGATATGATCATTATTTACAGGCTGTCTTCACCCACCGCTAAGTATATTCCTGGTACGTAATGCGGCACTGTGCTACACTAATAAGCAGATTTAGTAAATAATTTTATCGTTTTTATATGTTGTAAAAACTTAGGTTTAAAACCTAATATTTGAAGGCCAAACCCAGTGAATATCCGACCGTATCATTCATGATGCGTGACCAATTGAATCCTGATTGTTTCCAACTCCAAGACCATGTTGTACTTTAACAAAGTGAAGTGAATGATTTCTAAATCCGATGGATTTGTTCGAGCGTACAGAATTGCAGTATTATGTTCGTCGGTGCTATTAGTTACATAAAAACATCAAACTGTTATTTTTATTTTACATAATCTGCAATTTAGAGAAAAAGGCTGGAAATAAACGCTATTGGAGTCTTTGGTCAGAGATTGAATAGTAAGGAAAAAGCAAGGAAAGCACATATTGATAAATCATTTATTTTAAAATACTCGTATTTAAGCTAAAAGGCATACTAGTGTAACGTTGCCATTAATTGGTATGTCTCGCAAAATAATAATAAGATTATCTCATAAATTTTAATAGATGGACAGAAGAAAAATAATAAAGTTCAGTTTAGGTTTATTAATTAGGTAATAATTAATATTGGTTTGTTAATCCATACTTATAATATTATAAATGCGAAAGTAACTCTGTCTGTCTGTCTGTCTGTCTGTTACTCTTTCACGCCTAAATGGCTGAACGGATTTTTATGAAATTTGGTATGGTGATAGATGATAACCTAGAAATGGTCATAGGCTATAAATAATCACGCCATCGTTCTTAGGGGGTAGGCAGTAGGCAGATAACTAAATTGAGTTAGTGATTTTTAGTCGTTTTTGTTGGGACTTTTGCTCTTTCACGTCTAAACGGCTGAACAGATTTTGATGAAATTTAGTAAGGTAATAGATGGTTACCTAAAAACGGATATAAGATCAAAATAATCACGTCATCGTTCTTAAGGCGTAGGCAGTAGGCAGAAAACTGAATTGAGTTAGTGATTTTTTTATGGTTTTTGCTGGGAGTTTTGCTCTATCATGCCTAAACGGCTGAACGGATTTTGATGAAATTTAGTTAGGTGATAGATAGTAACCTAGAAAAGGATATAAGATCAAAATGATCACGTCATCGTACTTAAGGCGTAGGCAGTAGGCAGAAAACTAATTAAGTTAGTGATTTTTAATCGTTTGTTTTAAAAGTTTACCTCATTCACGCCTTAACGTCTGAATGGATTTTTATAAGACTTGGTTAATATAAAGATAGGATCCTAGGCACGGACACAGGCTACTTTTTACGGCGGGAAAATACCTCATTCCCGCGGAAATCTAGCGTGATCGTGTACTGAAATGATTTTGATGTTTTTTTTTTTTAACTGAGTGTTACTAAGACTTCAAGTTAGTATTTGATCACTTTTCTAACTTAGAGGGTCGGTAGGCGCCATAATTTAGGGAATTTATGATAAAATTTTGATGCAACTGTCTTTATTTAACAGTTTTACTTGGATCGGAACTAAGCGACATTCCATCACACTACTTAACTTATAGGGTAGGAAGGTACCAAAATTCAGACTACTTTTTACTTCGGGAAAATATCTCATTCCCACAGGAACCTATACACAGCTACCTATCTACAACATTAAAAACTGTCTAGAATCACATTACGCCAAAACTATTGATCTGATTTGTATACGATTTTTTATTCATTACATACAGATAAAATCTAATTATCTACACCACAGAAATTGTTGGATGCTCCCGGAGGCACGGGAAAAACCTTTCTTTTAAACTTGCTTTTAGCGCAAATCCGAAAAGATAAAGGAATTGCTGTAGCAGTTGCCTCTTCCGGAATAGCCGCCACTCTGCTCAATGGTGGTCAAACGGCACATTCGGTGCTTAAACTGCCATTAAACTTAGCCCATGAAGAAATGCCAGTCTGTAATATAAGTAAAAACAGCGAGCGTAGACGTATGTTGCAGCAATGTAAATTATTAGTTTGGGATGAGTGTACTATGTCCCATAAAAGAGCAATTGAAGCTCTAGATCGGACTTTGAAAGTCATCAAGAGTAATCCAAATATCATGGGGGGGATGGTGGTACTTTTAGCGGGCGATTTTAGACATGCCGGTTATCACTAAAGGCACCCCTGCAGATGAAATAAATGCGTGTTTAAAAGCGTCAACGTTATGGGTGCACGTAAAAACGTTTAGTCTGTCTACAAATATGAGAGTGCAACTACACAATGATGTACAATCTGGACAATATGCTGCTGCTCTTCTTAAAATTGGAGAAGATCGTATGGCAAAGGATGGTAATGGCATGATTACATTGGATCGTGAATTCTGCAATGTTGTGCATAATCCAGATGATCTAAATAACTTCGTCTATAGCGAACTGCTAACTAATATGAGGAATAGAGAATGGTTATGTGAAAGAGCAATTTTAGCGCCGACGAATGAAATGGTGGGACAGATAAACGAGCAAATTATGTCACGCGTGGAAGGTGATATTGTTGAGTTTCTCTCTGTAGACACTGTAATGGATACTGAACAAGTAACATCATACCCTGTAGAATTTCTTAATTCTTTAGAACTGTCGGGAGTACCTTCACACAAACTGAGGCTGAAAGTAGGCGTTCCTGTCCTTTTGATGCAGAATTTAGATGCACCAAGACTGTGTAATGGCACACGGTTACAAGTAACACACCTCGGTCGCAATATTGTAAAAGCAATCATTATGACTGGAATGGCTAAAGGAGAGAACGTTTTAATCCCCCGTATACCCATAATTCCGACAGATTTGCCATTCCAGTTTAAGAGATTACAGTTTCCGCTGAAAATCGCATTCGCTATGACGATAAATAAAGCTCAGGGGCAAACATTAAAAGTAGCCGGCATTAATTTAGAAAAGAGTTGTTTTTCTCACGGACAATTATACGTGGCTTGCTCACGTGTTTCAAGTCCACAGAATCTCCATGTGTTGGCCAGAGAGGGAAAAACAAAGAACATAGTTTACAAAAATGTACTACAGTAATAAGGCCTCTTATTTTTAGCTTCCTACATTATTATACTACTTACATTAAGTTAGTACTTCCTACGCAGACGATGTTGCGGATGTCACACTGTCTAACATCGGGGGTTGGCAGGTAGGTAGTTAGTAGTATTTTAAACCGATTTACATTATTTACTTTTTATATTTACTAAGGAAACATTCGGAGCTATCCATTATGTAGCTTAGGTTACTTTTGAACAAATTTTGATGTGAAGTTGAGGATTGGAACACGATAGTGGGACATTGTTGCAGGGGGACTTACAGCCGGGAGAAAACAAAAAAACTTATGCGGACGAAGTCGCGGGTAAAAGCTAGTTGATAATAAATGTTGATTTAAAAATGGATGCTTTATTCATGAATCAAGAATTATTTTGGTTTTGGGTAGCACCATGGTGTTCCTCCATAATATCTCGATTTTCTAGATGTATCTTGAAGACTAAAAGTTAGCAAAACACTGCAGATGACAGTAATTTTAATAACATAATTACTATGTGATTGATTAATGTCTAATAAAAGCTAGTAGTTAGCTAAAAGTAGTTCCCTTTCTTTTTGAAACCTTTCTACTTATCAAACTTGGATATTTAGCAACCGAATTACAAAATAATAGCAAAAGATTTTTTTATTTTAGGAAAGCTTACGGACTAATTACATCGTGTATAACTTATTATAACTTAACAAATTGCCAATGACAAGCTTCCGCATATTAATAACGAAGTAGTGTGTTGACAATGACACTAAATAAATAATGGAACCTTAGATTTTCACAGTATGCTCACAAAATAGCTGCTATGAAAAGAATACCTTATAAATAATAAATACAATATAATAGCAAAGAACACAAATTTAAAAGCCTGTTAAGTAAATTTATATTTCAAGTTTATCCGTTTAGTAGTTAAGGCAGGTTCTGAACGAAATTTTGTCTAAATACATAAACAGTAAATATTGATATTACAGTGGACGGTATCTAAGAGTTTATCAAAGCTTTTGATTCCCACAAACGGTTTCCCTTTTAGCATAAAGTGAAGATTAAACAAAATAGCGTTTGAATAGTCGTCTTTGTGCTGGTAATACGGTGCTGTAAAATAAACCATTACTATTAACGACTTCAAAATGGTAGTAACTATTAGGCTTACATTTATTGGTATTGTCTTCGTGAATAATCCAATATGAATACATCTATTCTACTGTTTTAAAACGTTGTTACAGTAAATAATTGTTGTTTACACAATAAAAAATCCATTACAATGAGATACCTGCTTATTTTAATTATATAACGTCCATTTCTACTTTTTTTCATAAGCACCAAATTATACTGCATCCTTATTTCTATACATTTTGGTAGGGCTGTAAGAAATCGCGATCTTTTAGCGATAAGGCCGCCCATTGTCCTATTAAATACTAATTATGGTTATTGAGACTAGAATATACAATCATTTAGGGATGCGTTTTGAAAGAAACGTTTTCCTATCCCAGAGATACTCCGTCTTACAGCCCTGGTGTAAAAAAATGGGTAGGCAACACGCAAGTGATATCTCTGGTAGGTATTGTAAGGGCTCATAGGCTATGGTAAAATGGTAACTGCTTAACATCAGGCGGGCCGTATGCTTGTTTGCTATCAAAGTAAAATTTAAAAAAAAAATATATATATTCGATGGCAACAAATACGGACATGATAAAACAGGATACATTTGCACTGTTCTATAGAGCAGATGATGAGTCGTAAGTATAAACAATAACTGCGTTTACTCTTCTTATGGATGAGCTAAGTTGTACAAACTAAAATTGAACACAAAAAAGCAACAAATTTAATATATTTGGACATAAATTTGTGTGGTCGTTTGTACAGGAAAATGCGAAAACATGTGGGCAGGACCGGAATCATGTCCTTTAGTTCCAGCGTAGTACAGTGCGGACTAGGTTTCGGTATTCCACCAACTAAAAACGGTCTTTAAACTGTATTACATAAGGTAGTAAATTGTTTACAACAGTGCCTATTAAAAACATAGTATGACTGTGTTCTACGGTGTTACGGATGAGTAAAGGGCTACGCCTACGTAGTGAAGTATTTTGAGATGCAAAACAATATTTGTTTATCTCGACATATTTGTTTATGTAGACGACTTTGATATGTTGCTTTGTGCACATTTACGAAGTCTTTTTGGTATAGTGACGCAATGTACTATGCTAATTACATGTACTATGTTAGTTACGTTAACGGGAACAGAGTAAATGTGTGTTTTAAAATTTATATCCCAATAAAACGTGCTTTACGTAAACTAATAATATTGCATCTGTTTAAAAGAGCTTTGCTGTTATGGAAGCGTTTGAAATTACGAGTGGTAATATGTGTTTATGCTGTCGAGACTGTAACAAAGTAATATTTATTTATGCTAGTTATCTTAGTTGCTAAATAGCGTCACAGTTATGCCTGAGTTATTATAGTTATGCTAAACGTACTGGTCGTAAATAGTTCATAGTTTGTTTGCATTTTTTTTTAATACATGCTTTTATATTTGATTTTTGTAGTTAAACCATACCAATGCTATTTTGATAAGAAGTAGACTATGTGCTATTCCAGACTATAATCTCCATGCTATATTTCACCTACATCCGTTCAATAGTTTTTGCGTGAAAGAGTTACAAACATACATCCTTACATACTTACAAACTGTCGCGTTTATAATATTAGTTAGGTAGGATATTGTTTTGCTAAGGAAATACATAATACATTTGCAAGCAAACACATTGTAAGCAAATATTACTACAAATACATAGTAACAAATAGCAGTTAGCATTAATTAAGCATTAGTGAAACAAAACAGCTAAACTTCCAATAACTAATTGTAGTTGCATTAAATTTTCTAAACAAACCGTAACATTGTACACATAAAGCAGCTGCTACTCGTTTATAACTAGTTTACATTCATAAAACATCATGTTAATGAATAAAATAACTATGTAATTAGCAAACGATTATGCGGTTTTGACTCGAACTTAGGGTTGCCATCTTCGGTTAAAGTATGAACATGAAGGTAACAATAGAAACAAAGAACATCCTTTGTTTTACTGAGAATATTTTTCGGGCATCCAAATTTTAACTATATCTATACTAATATTATAAATGCGGAATTGTGTATGGATGGATAATTGGATGTTTGTAACTCAATCACGCTAAAACGGCTTAATCAATCAGGATGAATTTTTGACACAGATATAGATCATAGTATGGAATAGCAAATAGGCTTTTTACACGTAGGCGAAGCTAGTACTAGTAGTAGTAGAACTACCAGTCAGATTTGAAAGAATATTTTTGCATCTGATAACCGATTTTTTGACTAATTATTTTTACATCACGCCAAGACCCAAAAGGAGTATGCCAGTAACAATATATAGTTTTACCCGCGTTAAATTTGAATTTCATCTCATGTCACGCATGAGATGAAATTCAAATTTAACGCGGGTAAAACTGCGATGCATATATGTCTGTGTTAGATATACATACCAACATGCCTGCCTACCTTGTCTATGGCATGTCAATTGCTACTAATCACACACACCTGCCAGCTGCCTCCTAAGAGGTTGATGAATATTTAAGAACGAAATTCCTTAAAACTCATCACCATTTTTACACGTTTCTCTCTTCATATGTACCTTTTTCTCGTTAGTTGTGGGTACTTTTTAATTTGGTTATTCGCTAAAACTATTGGCTACGTGCCCGTAGGACCTCCATGTTTGGACCTTGTCTAAAAATATGAGCCGTGGGACCTCCTTGTACCGTTTGGACCTCCAAACATGAATTTTGCCTATACTTTAGTGCCCGTTAGACCCTCTATCAAGAAACGTGTTCCGTTGGACCTCATTTACAAATCTTCGTATAAAATGCTAAAATACAATCGTGTACAAAAGTGAGACTGTTTATCAAAAATAAAACACTACAAAATAAATCAATACTTTTAATAAAAAATATAAAAAATTGACTACCAAAGTGATGCTGTACCAACTGTATTTATTGCAATACCGACAGTATTAGTCTTACTAAAAAAAGGTTATTACATAAAATGTGTTTTTTTTCTAGTTTAATTACGACATATCTATTTTACATATTATAAAATGAGTAGAAAAAGAGGTATTCCTAAAAACTTCTATTCGGAAAGAAGACGTCTAAATCAATAAATTACCAACCAATTTGCAAAATTCCAGAAATACCTTAAGCTAATCCTTTAATTGAGCCCCAAATAGTCATTTCACTCCTCACACACACAGTCGTACTTACTAGAAATCGGGCATCCTATACAGAGTGAGACAGCCCTACTCATGAGGCCAAAATGAGGAGCTATGACTGTTTAAGTGGGCGGTGAAACATCAACATGTTATCATGAACAAAAACTTGGAACATCTGTTCGGACTTTGGTGATAATTGACATCGCTAACCTGTTATTTGGACAACTAATATACCACCTACTAGGTGTCAATCTGCATTATTTGAAATTTGAAAATATATGAACTATTGGGAACAATTGCACGGTTGGTTCAGTGGCTTAAGTGGTTATCGCTATTTACTACTATGCGGTGTGTTGTGGGTTCGATCCCTAAACGGGACAAAAATATTGTATCATCCATAAATGGTTGTCCCGAGTCTGGGTGTACTTTGTATCCTTAAATTGTAACATGGCTCGAGATAATTATAAAAATACAACTACATAAAAATAAAATATACTAGTAGGTTTTTTTTAAAGAAAATAAACTAGACCTAGTAGTTCCCAATGGTTCGATCTAGATGAAAAATAGATCTAAATTAACCTGACCTCGCAACCCCTATTTAAACCCCTAGCGGACGGAAATGTTTTGTTAGCAAATACCTTAGCCATGTATGAAGTTTCATTCATTACAAGTATAGGTACGTCCAGAAGTACACAAGATTTTGAGGGCCTATTTATTTTGTGGAAAGAAGAAGAACGAGACGACCTTAGCCCAAATGACGTACCAGGTCTCCTAATTTTAATAATTTTGAAAAAAAAGTAGTAGTAAAAGCTTTACCAATTCATATTTAGGTATAGGAACGAATCGCGATACCACAATTTAAACATTAATTACTTATTTATGTCTATCGATTCCCGTCAAAATAAGGATACATCACGCAAAACTATACTCCATGTCACGATAAATAAAGTTCACATTCCTTTGACAGAAATCATTGTGATCAACCCAATTCTGATTTTAATTGCCTTACCGATATGACGCTCGATTCCCTGTAACAGCCCGTTCCAAATGCTTTGAAGTTAGTGCCTCGTTATTTTTTTATAGTTTCTTGAGGACATCGTTTTATCTGATTTATGGAACGTAAAATGAAATAAATTAACAAAATAAAATTTATTTATGTAAAATAAAATATAGCTACGGAATATGAATCAAAATATTTCAGATCAGCATTTCTGGCTGGAAGTAGCTGGATGTGAGAAGGCGAATATCGTGCTTGGTGGCATGCACTTGGTGAGGCCTATGTCTACCAGTGGATTGATAAAGACTAAATGGTACTAAAGATAAATTCTGCCTCTAGAAGGGGCAAAGAACGCCTCAAAATATTCCATTAAAGTTTAGTTTTATTCATATTTATAAAAAAAAAACCTTAATATTATCCACGCTGTAATAAGAAACGAGAATAAATATGACAACAATATCAATCGCCGAGCCAAGAGCTACCATACAAAATCACCCAACCTTTTTGAACGAGTCCGTCCTTTGAATCAAAGGAACATTACACCTTGTTTCGCAACTATAATGTTAGGAGCTGTATCAAGGAAATGTGTCTACATTTATTACTATCCTAATGAGTGTATATTTTATCATCTTTATGTTTTGTTGATAAAGAAAAATGTGCAAAAATTAAACTCGTTACAGTCGTAATCAATACCATAGAACATATAATGAGGCCAGACTATAATGAAATAAAAAGAAAAGAAGTGTATAAAGTTAATTAACTAGAAACAAAGAGAGCACGTTCACACAAAGAATAATTTCAAAGTCTATGATTGACAAAGAACAATTCCCTAAAACTTTTGCCGGTTGTACAAACTGATTTAATCATGTTAAAATAGAGCGAAATAAAAGGTATTTTCTAATTAAAATTGAATACAAGTCAGATCCGCTGTCTAATAAACTGTAACTGCGAAATGTCTAAGAACTATTTTAAGTTTCACAGATACGAAGCGCCAATACGAGACAATATCAAGAAAACGAGACCAAATTCCTTTGACAGTGAATCGAAGATATAACAAGTTATTTAATTCTTCGAGGTAACAAAAAACTAAGTTTTCTAGTAAGCACACAGTAATTTAACCGCCACACGATGCGTGAACGTGTAAACTGTAATTTAGTTCATCTCTACAAAGAAGAAAAACACACTCAATGTATAACAGTCAATCAGCGAGCAAAAAGTACAAATTGGTTAATAATTCATCACTAAGAGTACGTTACACTGGATAATGGGAAAGTCCAGTGGTCCTCAAACTGAGGGGCGGAGACATAACTAGCAAACGCTTTAACAATGGTTTCACATTATATCTGTTTGAAATTTAACTCTAAACGAGCAAAATCTCGAGTAAAAGCCGGGGAGTAGTTACACTATGTCCCAAAATTTAAACAAAGACTGTTGTGTGAATGAATTTGTCGCATTTGTTTTGTTGTCAGGTAAAAAGCTTTTGCTATAAATTCTCCGGCTACTCCGGCTTATAAACCTCAACAGCTGTGGTAAAAAAGACTTTAAGACAATGCCTGTCTTTATTGTTGTGACTTTTGTATACAGTGTCTACAGCGTCATGGGCTACCGTTAGTAAGCAACTTTAAAAAAATTGGAAACTAACATTGACTCTGTGTTGGACTGACGCAGGTACTACACTCTTTGTTCCTTATCTCTTATAGTCCGATGAGACGGCAATCCAAAATTACTAGAAATCAGGCGTAGGATGTTATACTTTCCGAGACACGGTCAATCTCCAAACTTCGGGAATCTTTTGCGAATTTCTTAACAAAAAATCCCTATATCGATTCTTGACCCGGCCGCTAGATCACCGAGACAATTTTAATTACATAACGTCACTATATAAGCACAGCAACACGCAGTCTGCTTTTGACTTATCACACAGAACCCATGTCAACAGCGTTTTTATTTTTCAATTTCATGCCACATCGGCTCGATGACACAACTGCGCAAATATTTGTGCATTATTGATTCACTGATATCCTCCATCGACAAGGGGACTTTTTAATCAGTCGTATCGGCGAGTAAAAATAATGCTCTTTCAAGCCTATAAAATTCATGTTTGTGTCAATTCCGCTTTTTCACGGCCGGCTTTGCATTCGAATATTTGAATGTGCTTTTCAACTTTTCAGGTATTGCGCCGTTAAAAGGGTTAATTTTTATATAAAAGCTAGAGGCAAAATATTTCAACGTAGTTTTTAATATTTGTAACAACTTATTTGCATTAATCCTTACTAATATTATAAATGTGAAAGTTTGTAAGAATGGATGGATGGATGTTTGTTACTCTTTCACGTAAAAACTACTGAACGGATCTGGATGAAATTTGGCACAGAGATAGTTTATGGTCTGGAATAACACATAGGCTTTTTGCAGCGATAACTGACATCCCACGGGCGGAGCCGCGGGCAACAGCTAGTAATAAATATTTAGTTACTCAACCTGTAAAAACACAGAATATCTAACTAGACAACATTGTTTTGCCGTAATCCAATATACCTAACATTGGATTACGGCAAAACAATATTGTCCCTGTATCAATAGTGGCATGCTTGTAACTTCGTCCATTTTAAAATAATTTTTGTTTCCACTTTTAGATAATGAAATATGAATAAAAACATGGCGGATCTTCAGAGGGGGTAACGACACACTACCTATGTCATCGCAATATGTTTGCGATGACATAGGTAGTGTGTCGATATATAATAATAACAATTAATTTATAAGATACGGTTTGTTTTCCGAATAAATAAAAAAAAAAAAAAATAATTGTCTGCAATTTATTTGATTTCTGATAGAAAAACAATAATATAGAATCGAAAGTGACTTTGAATTGTGAATGTAGGTTGAAAACGTAATAATACCATGGCATATGAAAAGCAAACACTTGGGTAAACAAAACTGACTTTGTACGGAACAATGGCACAGTAATACCACAGATTACTTAATAGTTACTACGTAACAGATACATCACTCCCATAGAAAACCGAAAATACCTACGCCATAATAGCCTACAAATTCTTAATAATAATACCTGCTGTTCGCAGCGAAAAGAAATGTACCATAAGTACGCGAACAAAGAGTCGAGATTGTGTTGCCCGCCGTGCGACTCACGTGCAAGCTCGTCATCGCACGAATGCGGTAGGGTTGTCTTTCTAACTTTCTCGTAGATTCTTAAGAAAGAGTACCTACACGCAAGATGCATTTTAAAATTACTAGGTACTACTAACTGAAGCCAGCTGAAATGCGTACCTACTGTCAAATAACGTAACGTACCTTTCTTCATCTTTCGGCAATGAAAAAAAGACAATTTTTTATTTTTCTTTTGACTATGAGATCCAACGACTTCACAATAATTAACCATCGTGTCGTTAGTCAAAACTTAATAATATTAACTTAATATACGTCGTGTACGTAAATATCGTATGCGTTTTGAGCGGGAAACGTGCTGTGAGCGCTCTGTGTCGCGTGCCCACTGGCGATCGGCTCGGTTACGAGCTACATATCGGTAGGCACATAACGCGTAACCTTGAGCGAGTGACGGAGGCCTGGTAATACGTTGTCCGTGACCTTGAGATTTGTTCGTTGCCGCGCTGTGGACGAGGCGACTGCATAGTATAAAGAGTAGATAGTAGAGAATCCTACTAATATTATAAATGCAAAAGTTTGGATGGATGTTTGTTACTTAATCCCGCTAAAACGGCCTTACGGATCTTGATGAAATTTGGCACAAAGATAGAATATAGTCTGTTATAAATATAGAGTATAGCATATATAGTCATAGGCTACTTACTACCTGTCCAGGAGGAAATCACTGCTCCCGTGGAGTTGTACAAGGAAAACTAGTATTTTTTATGTTTGCTCAAAATCCAACAAATAAATACAAACGAGGCCTCTCGTAACTCATGAATATGGTTGTCACAGCGCAATAATATAATTATTGTAATAAAATTCAATATAACTGTAAATATGAGCTAGGTATTATAGGAACCTGCTATTAATGTAATTATTATATAAAATTATATCGAAATAAGTAGATTAAACCAATACAAGTTACTATGAATTGATGCGATACCAACCGTTGCCAGCCATCCTTGTAAACTAATTCAATCAGCGCTGCCTGGTAGGTATTTAATTTGACATTTTCATTTTCTCTACTATTCACATATTTATACTATGGCGAAGGTAAGTAAAGCTTGAGTTTCTACCTGACATTGCTTTTAGACCGCTATAAACTTGTTACTTAATGGCATGCACTATACACCTTCCACCTTCTTACATCCTTTAGTAGGAATATTATTTCTAGTATACAATATTATAAATGGAAGTTGGAAAAGTTAGGTTATAAATATATAATTATTAGAGTAGCCTGAATTTCTAGTTAGTTTTTTACATGACTACTCTTGTAGGTGACTAATCGTAGGCAAATTTCGGGACATTGTTTTATTCTAGACTAGTTGTTGCCCGCGGCTCCGCCCGCGTGGATGTCGGTTATCGCTGCAAAAAGTAGCCTATGTGTTATTCCAGACCATAATCTATCTCTGTGCCAAATTTCATCCAGATCCGTTCAGTAGTTTTTTCGTGAAAGAGTAACAAACATCCATCTATCCATCCATTCTTACAAACTTTCACATTTATAATATTAGTAAAGATTACTCTTGCCTGCTAAGTAGATATATCCTAAGTGGATCGTATTAAAATCAAAGTCAAAGTTCATATAGGTGACAAAGTAACACTAATTAAGATCATAAATTATGAATAAGCCAGAAAGACAAAGCTAAATTTGCCTACGGCTTCGCTGACGTGGAGCCATGAGAAGAACTAGCAAGAAACTCAGGCCACTCTTTTTAATCGCCAGATAGTTACAAACTTTTGTAAAATACTTTTATGGCAGCAGATAAATATCCTTGTCTGTCCTGCCTCCTTATTAATTTTTCCTCTTAATACAAACAAAAGTACAAATATATTTTCTCTATATTAAGTAAGTATATCTATTATTAGTATAGAGTATACCTATATAGTACAGATTGAAAATGTTATAGGTACAAAAAATTTAACATCACTTTTGCAATATTCTTTTTAAAATTATGGTAAATTCATAGTAATGCTTGAACCAAATTAGAACGAGACAGACATAAGGGGTGGGAGGGAGATGGCAATATTCCGATACTAGTTGTACGAAACAGTAGTACAGTTATTGACAGTGACCTTCAAGTTCCGTCGCACTACTTTGAACGACCGGTTCTTAAAGCCAACAGACTCGTTACTACAATTAGTATTCATTAACGTGTAATGCTATACGCTTCAATTAATAATTTGAAAGTGAATCACGGAAGCTAAGATGGCTACCGAGATCATAATAATATATCCAATTACAAATCTTGTGATAGCTTAAAACAATTGATATACTTATATAACACTAGCAAACAACTCTCCCTTCACATCGGTTTTTTTCAACTCTACCTTCGCATCGGTTTTTTTCTGGATTTCTCTGTTATAATATGCATGTACTATACTTTAAGACTATCTAGAAGAAATCTCTAAATGATAGTGAAAACCGTATCAATATCTGTTGCGTGGTTTAGAAGATATAAGCGTACAGAGATAGTGGGAAGTGATTTATTTTATACTAGCTGTTGCCCGCGGCTCCGCCCGCGTGGATGTCGGTTATCGCTGCAAAAAGTTCTCACAATTTTTCACATTTATAATATTAGTAAGGATCAAAGTCACACACATAATAATCAAATCATTTTTTGATAATTTTTTAAAATAAATACCTATGATTTCCATGAAACATTAGAACACATGAAAGAGAAAGTACTAAGAATCACCTCAAATTCCAGATATCATAGGCTTTTAAAATCGCCTTATCAGTTTAGTGAGCACGATGCAACAGACAAGCACATAGACATTATAGACAAACATAAGCGTCAAACTATAACTTTCAACGTATACATGGCATTCACTTTATTCTAGATTCTATTGCATCCGAAAAATGTCTAAGTACTGCAGGAAATAGAAAACAAAAAAAAAACATTCAAAATTAGTTTTATTCATTTTGGAAGTTTCGCTAGACAAATATACGATTTGCCGACTTTAAGCATATTTTTTCTCAGTGCGATCGCTACACAAGTGTACCTACTATAGTTCTGACAATACAATGACTAGTTCTATTAACATAAGAATATGTGAATCCCACACAGACGCAACGTCATCCCACAAATCTTACCCATAAACATCATCAGGGTCAAGGTTAATTTAATTCTTCTTATTTAAACTGGTGCTCTTTCGGTGTGTTCTAAGGAATTGTAAAAAAATATTACTGTCGCTGGATTTGAATCAAATTTAGTATGCAGATAACCTTAACCGTGGAGAAGGACATAGTCTACTTTTGACATAGCAAACGGGTAAATCCGTTGCCAAAAACATGTGTTTCTGACCTCATTACAGTTCCCTGTATAGCTGTATTGTTCAAGCAACCCAACGCATTACAACCGGATGTATTCTTCATGTAACCAATAACATAATATTTCTCGATGCTCTCCAATGTTTGCCATTACACTGAAAACTGAAACTCAAGGATGTTGATATTATATATTATTATTATTAAAATATTTAGTCAATGCAATTAACTGATCTTTCACAGGTTGCCGCTGTATTCATGTCTTGTTATATGGCTATGAATTGCTCCTGATATTGCAATAAGAATTCAAGTAAAATTTGTTCCAATGCTGGGCACGGGTCCTTCTCAGCTTATCTATCAAAAAGCTGAAAGGGTTTGGGTTTTAATCCATATAAGTACTTACGCTGTATCAGACATGCCTTTAGAATTTATTTTAAGATACCTGCGTTTTCTTACGATGTTTTGCTACACCGTTAGCAGATGGAAATCAGTTATTGGTATTGGATGTTTCTGTCGAAAAAATTAAAAATCAGAGCATCAGTTAAAATCTTTAAGAATAGATGCCAATTTTTGACGTTTTTAAACGCCACTCCAACACAATAGATTTAAATTTGTCTGATTAACTGTTAACATATAAAAAAGGTAAAATTAGGTTAGCAATAACGAAAATCAGAATTAAGATATAACAGTTCTCATCCATTAATTAAAAAGCATAATCACAATAACAATTAGCCACTGGTTCCCTTTGAAAATTAAGACGAATTGAAAGTTAAATTAGGCGAGTAAATCAAAGCATTCATAACTTAAAATGAAACAAGTTTAAGTTACATCAAAACGTCAAACAAGAATCTAAAATAACTTCAAAGCCACCTTGTTTAAGTTAGACATAATGTTGGAGAATTAATTTCCTTGTCAGCTTAGTTCTCAACTAATTTGAGACAATTTCCAACAGTTTTCTTAGATATAAAAAGCACTTCATTTCTTTAGAACTCAAGAATAGAATACCACCGTGTTTTCGTGGTCGAACAAACTTTAAAGTGATGATGAAGAGTTGTTTCATTTGTTATTAACCAGTGTGAAAGCTTTTGACTATCGCGAGAGATAATTAAAGAAATTTGTTAGTTGACTCAGTATACTTAGGAGCCATCGGTTATGTCCCACTGCTGGGCACAAGTCTCCTCTCCTCTATCAAGAGAGAGAGAGAGAGGGTTTTTAGGCCTTAATTCACACACGCTGGCCTAATGCAACCCGCATTAGGCCAGCGTGTGTGAATTAAGGTTGGTGAATCAGACATGTCTTTAGAATTTCTTCTAGGACATGTGGGTTTCTTCACGATGTTTTCCTTCATCGTTAGTATAGACTAACAGTGAAGGAAAACATCGTGAGGAAACCCGCATGTCCTAGAAGAAATTCTAGGACATGTAGGTTTCCCCACGATGACTTTTAGTATAAACTAACGGTGAAGGAAAACATCGTGAGGAATATTACTACTACTATTAGTTATATAGTTATATTCAGTACTATCTAAGTAATATTAGATAGTACTGAATATAAAATATTCCTTTCTTAATCATAATAAATCATCTGCCTGATAAGATTATGCAAATAATTTACGATATTTTGATTGTATTGCCTCCCAATTTCAATTAATAGAACCGTTCTCCCTATCTGATTTTGATTTAATATTGAACATTCCTCTGCATCATTAATCTTCTCGGAAGGTGAATACGATTCTCCCCTCTCTGGCAACTGACGTGCAAATAACTAATTAATGTCAAATGTCATTAGGTACAATAAAGTCGGAATGTTTATAAAATGTTTAAACAGCTAATTATATTTGATAGATTGTTGTGAAAATGATGCATGGGGTTCTTAAAGAAAGGTGAAAGAAAGAAAGAAAGAAAATTACATTTATTGACACAGTAAATTTTATTGGTATGAGTACATTGTAGGTACCTTATAACTACTGTGTCAATGAGGTTACCACTCAGCATAATGCTATGTTGTGGTAACAACATAGCGCTGATTTTCAGTGGTAGCCCCAAGTGACGAAAGGACATCCATACTAATATTATAAATGCGAAAGTAACTCTGTCTGTCTGTCTGTCTGTTACTCTTTCACGCCTAAACGGCTTAACGGATTTTGATGAAATTTGGTATGGTGATAGATGATAACCTAGAAATGGTCATAGGCTATAAATAATCACGCCATCGTTCTTAGGGGGTAGGCAGTAGGCAGAAAACTGAATTGAGTTAGTGATTTTTTTATGGTTTTTGCTGGGAGTTTTGCTCTATCATGCCTAAACGGCTGAACGGATTTTGATGTTTTTTTTTTAACTGAGTGTTACTAAGACTTCAAGTTAGTATTTGATCACTTTTCTAACTTAGAGGGTCGGTAGGCGCCATAATTTAGGGAATTTATGATAAAATTTTGATGCAACTGTCTTTATTTAACAGTTTTACTTGGATCGGAACTTAGCGACATTCCATCACACTACTTAACTTATAGGGTAGGAAGGTACCAAAATTCAGACTACTTTTTACTTCGGGAAAATATCACATTCCCACAGAAACCTATACACAGCTACCTATCTACAACATTAAAACTCTGTCTAGAATCACATTACGCCAAAACTATTGATCTGATTTGTATACGATTTTTAATTCAACTGACTGTTACATTACATATAGATAAAATCTAATTACCTACACCACCGAAATTGTTGGATGCTCCCGGAGGCACGGGGAAAACCTTTCTTTTAAACTTGCTTTTAGCGCAAATCCGAAAAGATAAAGGAATTGCTGTAGCAGTTGCCTCTTCCGGAATAGCCGCCACTCTGCTCAATGGTGGTCGAACGGCACATTCGGTGCTTAAACTGCCATTAAACTTAGCCCATGAAGAAATGCCAGTCTGTAATATAAGTAAAAACAGCGAGCGTAGACGTATGTTGCAGCAATGTAAATTATTAGTTTGGGATGAGTGTACTATGTCCCATAAAAGAGCAATTGAAGCTCTAGATCGGACTTTGAAAGACATCAAGAGTAATCCAAATATCATGGGGGGGATGGTGGTACTTTTAGCGGGCGATTTTAGACAGACTTTGCCGGTTATCACTAAAGGCACCCCTGCAGATGAAATAAATGCGTGTTTAAAAGCGTCAACGTTATGGGTGCACGAAAAACGTTTAGTCTGTCTACAAATATGAGAGTGCAACTACACAATGATGTACAATCTGGACAATATGCTGCTGCTCTTCTTAAAATTGGAGAAGATCGAACGGCAAAGGATGGTAATGGCATGATTACATTGGATCGTGAATTCTGCAATGTTGTGCATAATCCAGATTCATCCAGCGAACTGCTAACTAATATGAGGAATAGAGAATGGTTATGTGAAAGAGCAATTTTAGCGCCGACGAATGAAATGGTGGGACAGATAAACGAGCAAATTATGTCACGCGTGGAAGGTGATATTGTTGAGTTTCTCTCTGTAGACACTGTAATGGATACTGAACAAGTAACATCATACCCTGTAGAATTTCTTAATTCTTTAGAACTGTCGGGAGCACCTTCACACAAACTGAGGCTGAAAGTAGGCGTTCCTGTCCTTTTGATGCGGAATTTAGATGCACCAAGACTGTGTAATGGCACACGGTTGCAAGTAACACACCTCGGTCGCAATATTGTAAAAGCAATCATTATGACTGGAATGGCAAAAGGAGAGAACGTTCCCCCGTATACCCATAATTCCGACAGATTTGCCATTTCAGTTTAAGAGATTACAGTTTCCGCTGAAAATCGCATTCGCTATGACGATAAATAAAGCTCAGGGGCAAACATTAAAAGTAGCCGGCATTAATTTAGAAAAGAGTTGTTTTTCTCACGGACAATTATACGTGGCTTGCTCACGTGTTTCAAGTCCACAGAATCTCCATGTGTTGGCCAGAGAGGGAAAAACAAAGAACATAGTTTACAAAAATGTACTACAGTATTATTATTATTATAATTTTTAGCTTCTTACATTAAGTTAGTACTTCCTACGCAGACGATGTTGCGGATGTCACACTGTCTAACATCGGGGGTTGGCAGGTAGGTAGTTAGTAGTATTTTAAACCGATTTACATTATTTACTTTTTATATTTACTAAGGAAACATTCGGAGCTATCCATTATGTAGCTTAGGTTGCTTTTGGACAAATTTTGATGTGAAGTTGAGGACTGGAACACGATAGTGGGACATTGTTGCAGGGGGACTTACAGCCGGGAGAAAACAAAAAAACTTATGCGGACGAAGTCGCGGGTAAAAGCTAGTTAAGCTATAAACTAAACTTAAAACAACAAAAAAGTTAACGTATAAAAATGCAGTTAAAAATATAGAATAAATAAATACATAAGTGAGTATAATATATAGGTAGGTATAGGTAACACACACACGGCAGGTTGTATCGGCCCGGTGAAAGTTTTTACAGGGGCGAGTAATACCCTTGGTGTTACAAGCTTCCAAAGATTTTTAAATACTACGTAAATGGCAAACATGCATAAGGCCGGTAGATACCGTAGCCTATAGATGCTTGCAATACCAAAGGTATCACTTGCGTGTTGACGACCCATGTTTTTACACCAGGGCTCTAAGACCGATTCACAAGAACACAACTTCGTCACTGTATGTAGTTATTTGCCTTGGTGGTCCAGTGGCCGCAGTATGCGCCTGCTGTGCACGAGGTTGTGGGTTCGATTTCCACACAGTTCAAAACCTTTAAGTGTTGTTCTGGGTCTGGGTGTAATTTGTGTCCGTTATTTGTATTTTTGTAAAGTCCCCCCCCGACACAGAGCTTGTTCTCTAGTGCGGGAGTTGTCTTTAAAAAAAAAACAAAAAAAAACTGTGGTCTGCTGAAAGGTCTCCACCTTTCAGCAGACCACAGTTTTTTTTTTTGTTTTTTTTGCTCTTTTCGTTCTGCCCCAGTCAAACTTGCTCGATAGTATGGTGCCGTACCTCTCTTGAAATCTTCAGCTTTACAATTTTATTATAGACTTTATAGCTTGTTTATTAAACAATATTACGGTTTAAAACAGTAAAAACACACACTGAATACAAAACAGTTTAAATCGAAACAAAACTGTTTTCCGATTCGTACACAAACCAACAACGGACCAGGTTATTACGAAAACTGGCCAACTTTAAATTTTTAAAGCGGCTCTCGGCTCCAGCAAAAATTACTTTACTTACATGACCTACTTTTGTATCCAAGTTTTCGATGCGAATTCCCTCAAGTTGGGTGGCTGCCAAACGTTTATTTAATTAAATAAAATCTGATTCGCATGTAAAAGTGTTGTGGTTATACTTTACAATTTAATGGCAACGCATAATTTTGTTTGATAATATCGTTTTGTGTTACATTTTAAATTGTATTTCACACGCTATTGAATGCGTGTTTATTGCTTCGATTTCCGATAACTTAAATCAGGTTATAGTACTTATACACCAGTTGAGAAGCAAATGGCCTAGGCGACACATAAACATGGCGGAAACGCGGGGCGTAAAGTTTTTTAGGTTTACGTACTTTTTTTTTAAACCTTTAAATATCAGATCTCCAACGCACATTTGAAGGCGTTTTGAAAGTTACGTTTTCCTATTCCAGGGATAACACTTCTGGCCCTGGTGTAAAAAAATGGATCGACAACACGCAAGTGATACCTATGGTGTTGTAAGCGTCCATAGGCTACGGAAACTGCTTAACATCAGGCGGGCCGTATGCTTGTGCCACTCAAGTAGCATGAAAAAATCTAGTCTCACACTGGAAAAGTTATAATGAAGATACGCAATATATGTAGTTTAAAACTGGTCCGACGTAATTATGTATAGATTTACATGCATCGATCAATATACAATTTCAATTCGTTATTTAAGTAGTCTACAGCATATTATATTGATTAAAAAAAAACAACAACAAAAAGCTGTGTTGAATTTAAACATTGTTATAATTTCTTACATAAATAGCATTAAGCGTGCTAAATGGTAATGTTTATGCCCGCTCTATTTAGTGCGGTGCGGTGGACGCACTTGCACAGCTTAATGTCAAGATCGTGGTTAGAACCGCAGTCCGCAGTGAGCCGCTACATTCAGCTTAAGCCTTTGTACAATTATTTCGTTTTCTCTTCTTCTAGATAAAATAGATATTTCTGAGAAGTAAATTTCCCTCTGTGAATGGAAACTAATATAATTTAAAGGAAGGTGTCTACCGCCTTTTAAATTATATTACGATTAAGATTTGCAAATTAGGAAGTACGGTGTCTACCGTATTTGCAAATTCTACTAGTCAAGTCTAATATTTCTATTTATATATTAATCCTACTAGTCAAGTCTAGTATTTGCAAATCCTACTAGTCAAGTCTACTATTTCTAATTATATATTAATCCTACTAGTCAAGTCTAGTATTTGCAAATCCTACTAGTCAAGACTAGTAGGATTTGCAAATACGGTTATTATATTTGTTACGATTTGCAAATTAGGAAGTACGGTGTCGACCGTACTTCCTAATTTGCAAATCGTAATCGTTTTTATCATCAAAGGTTTTTTTGTAAAAAACCGCAGCAAAATAACTACACAAAGTGGTGTGATAAACATGTAACAAAATGTGTTGATATAACAAAAAGTATTGGAGACCTATATTTATGCATAGGAGCACAACTGCACCACTTGTGTAGTTGTGCTCTCGTTGTTTTCCTGTAATTTCATGCAAGGTGGAACGACTTACCCAGTCGGTCTTGCTCGCTTGTACGGCTTGTACGGTCAACTATGTACGTATGTTTCAAGTAACCTGTGTTTTTTCACGTTTTCCACGACAGACGAAGTAAATAATATCACTCTTGCATTTGTGTTAGAATACTTAACATTCAATCTTTATTCAATATTCAAAACGTAAAGTAAGTAATACTGAAAAAACTAAAAGGTAGTTCAAAAGAAAAACTTTTATCTCTTTTTTTACTATTTTTATAAAAGCTTTTAAAACAAAGTTTGTATTTTAAAAAGTTCTAGAAACGAGGGCATAAATTATATTGTAAACTAGTTTACGCCCGTGGTTTCACTAGTTTGCTATGTCGACAATTAGCTTCCTATTAGTAATAGAATTTTCTTAATCGTAAGTTTATAAGATATTACTACTTGTAAACTTACGTAGTTACCCCCGACATCCCAACTAACTAATTTTACCTCTTTATAATGATTATGTATTAATTAGTATTACTTCAGCCTTAATTTTAGCTAATTTTTCAATCAGTCAATAACGTGATATTTTTACGAAAAGCTAAAAGTATGCACTATGATAAGGATTCAAAATATTACGTTACTAACGTTATTTTTATATTAAGCAGTTGACGCATTCAACTAATTATTCAACAGCATGAATATTATTAAACAACAGTTACATTAAACACGTTATATTAATAAAGCGTAGTAAAGTGCTAATGGTCGTCCACGCTCTAGTTACTTTCGCAGTAGGAATAGGTACAATCGTAAATGTCAAAGTCGTGACATTTTAGTTGAGGAAGCCGACAGTCGTTAGATTACCGCATTTAGACAAAATACATGAAAAAAAAACTTTTATTTGTAATAAATTACCCACGCAATGGTGTATCCATGTGTTACGTCAATTTTAAGGTGCTACATACATAATATGATACACATACGTATACAAAGTACACCCTGACTTGGAATAATTTATCAGAAGTCACACATATACACATCCTGTCTTGAATCGAACTCACAGCACACGGCGAGGTTTTTCATTAACTAAATCATATGCACATGTGCAGTCGAATGGATGTCCAAAATGATAGCCTTTTTCTGTCTGATAATCTGCAAACTTCTATTTTACAGTACTGCAGAGGTCATGAAAAATCAATTATCTAACAATTTATGTTTCATTATTTTTAATAATAAATCAACACGATTAACTTTCTAAGAAGTAGTGTACAAATAGCAGCAAAAACTATTTTTCAGATCTTAGATAGTCGTCATAAGCCATTGTTCTCACACCACATAAAAACATAAATACAAGTTCTATTCTTAGCACAAAACTTCTTGCAGGACGATCGCGTGCTATCGCCGCGGGTCAAAGTTTAAATAGCCAGCAATTACCAATGACAGGTTGACGGCTTAATTGTTTACGCGTACCTCTAATAAATAACACGTTGATCGCAATTATTGCTATAAATAAAGCTGTTATAGCAACAGCTGTTTACTAAAATTAGCAGAGCGATAAAAATGTTATAGCAAATGTAATTTACGTTATTCGCATGTTATTTTGTGTTTAGTTTTAGGGTTAGTTGTGGGCGCATAATACGGTAGACATATTTTGACTTTGATTTAAATAATTTGTGTGATTTATAGATAGTAGTTTCATGTTTCGTTGTTTTCTTAATATTTAGATAGAAAACAAGTATATTGCCCGCCTGATGGTAAGCAGTTAAAAAGCCTATAGACCCTGGGTATCACTAGCGTGATGCCGACTCAATAATTTGTGATGGAATAGATAGGGTATTTGTAGCGAGGTATTTGTTTTGAAACGTTTCTTAATGATAATCACTTATTAAGCGTTTTTTTTCTCTATTTAAAAACGATCAAGTTTTTAAAATCTTGATACCAAATGTTAAAAGCTTTAAAACTAAATACTTAACAAAACCGCATCGCCTTAAACGATCAAACGATCTAGATTAACCGCATCGGATTTCATTCAATGGTTTCGTAGATTAATTTACAGAGACAGACGTACGTCCTAGTCCGCAAATTTATAAAAGCAATTTGTCTTTCTTTTTACTCAGAAGATACAATGAAATAAAAAACGTATCTTTTGCTATTATATTTCTTGCAATTATGAGATGAGGGAGATTAGGAAGAAACAAATATATTTTCTCTACAAAGCAGGTACAATCATAATTCTTTATAAACTCTTATTATGTAATATGAAAGATATTTATTATTATCATTCCAAAGCAAATTCAAAGAAAACAAAGGCATAATAATATATAGTTTATTGTTTAGGGAATTGTTCATTAAGGAAAATAGGATAGGTATACTACAATTCATGTACTAGGTCATGTAACAAAGCTGAATAGTGTGGATATGTTTCATATTGGTTTGAAATATGTTTAACATAGCAAAGGTTTAAAATTAAAAATACGTTAGTAATTCGTCCGGACCGATTTAGTCCTGGTCTCAACGAAGATTAGCCAACTGCGCAGGAAGAATGAAGATGAAAGATGAGAGTGAAGAAATAGTGCTTCTGAATTTGCATAGTCCGATGGGACGGCAATTTGACACGACCGGAGAAAGATTAGATGCAGGAAATGGCTTTACATGCTTTCTAAGGTATGGAGGGGTCTTGCTGTGTTTTTTATAAAATGAAGTACAGTAAGTATCTACTTAAGTAGGTACTTAAAAAAATTGCACTTCGGCAGTGCCGATAGAAGTGAAAACACTAGGCAAAACAGTTGTTTTAAATTTTATAGCAATAAATGTTTATTTTTATTTATCTAGACGCGTCCGCGACTCCGCGGTCTGCTATATGTACAAGCATATATCTCCTCTTTGCTTTAATAACGTGACAGTCGAACAAAGATTTTTCGGATATGTCAAGCTGCGTCTCGTAACGGTGTCGCGATTCCAGAGATTTTATCTCATCTAAAAATATGCGTACCGTGCTAAAAGAAGTTTTCACTTTAAAAAAAGCATGCAGTCTCTGGGGGACTGCCAATAGAAGTGAAAACTAAGTAACTTGTGAATTGTATCCCTGAGCTATTAGATTATTATTTTTGAATATGGAAAGCGTTCAGTGACGCGAGTTCCGTGATTTTTATCACCCAAAAAGTGCTCAACGCGTCTAAAGAACTTTTCACTTCAAAAACAAACTACATCGACGCAGGCAAGATCGCAGGCAAAAGTCTGTTTACACAAAGAAAGAAATGCTTTTAGTCGCAAACGACAAATCAAACTGTCGGTTTTTCATAACGGACAATAAAAAGTAACAATTCATCTTGATACCTATCTAGATCTTTAGACGTATTAATCATTTGACACCATTATTCTTTATAATAGGAAACACAAAGAGTCTTTGAGGCTACAGTGCAATCGGTATTAAACTATATTGTGCCTGTACTAACACGTTCAATAAACATAGCGAAGATACATTTCTTTTTTAACCGACTTCAAATAAGGGGGAGGTTCTATGTTCGACTGTATGTATTTTTTTTAAGTATGTTCACCGATTTCTCCGCCTTTTGAAAGAGTACCTATAGGCTTGAGGTGATCCCATTGGCACCAAGTTAAGATCTGATGATGGAATCCCAGGGAAATACCTCAAATGTTATAGGTATTGACAATGTTTTTATTTTATTAAGTATATATTACGTCTTTTATTTTACTTATCACAAAAAAAAAAAATTTTAGAATAATTAAACCGACTTTAAAAAGCTAAAAATACCTGAATACAGATTGAAGTCGGTGCCAAGCTAAATATTAGGTGACAGGATGAACATAGCACCGACTTCAATCCGTATTCAGTTATTTTTAGTTCTAATTACTCTGCCAAGTCATAACTCAAGATATCTTCGGATTCGAACATTAAAAAAAATCTTCATACGTATCAAACAAGCATACGGCTCGCCTGACGTTAAGCAGTTACTGTGGTCGAAGGATCCTCCCTTTTCGTTGAAGATGTGTGACAGCTACCAACTATTACTGAATAAATGTTGAAAATTATCACAAATCAAAATTCACGATGTTATTACTGACAAAACGCAAAACACTCTAAACATTTTCTCATTAACAGTACAAATACTACTACTCTAATACCCAGCATAACTCCACGTTATGCAAGATATTAAATTACACTAAATAATAACTGGATTCCTTTCATTTGTAGTACACGGCTCTGGCCTTAATTTGCTCCTAGAATAGCTTGTACTCGTAAGTGGAAAGTACATAGTATTTTAAAACTGCTGCAAGCGAAATGCAGCTTTTTTTTTTTTTAAAGACAACTCCCGCACTAGACAACAAGCTCTGTGTCGCGGGGGACTTTACAAACATACAATTAACGGACACAAATTACACCCAGACTCAGAACAACACTTTGTGAGTCACACAAAGTTGTGTCCTGTGTGGGAATCGAACCCACAACCTCGTGCACAGCAGGCGCATACTGCGGCCACTGGACCACCAAGGCAGTCAACACAACAGTTTATACAACTTGGGTGGCTAACAGCGGTTTCAGAGGAATTTCCTCCCACGTACGATGAGGTTATGGAATGAGCTCCCTGCCGAGGTCTTCCTGAGAGACTATAGCATGGGGTTCTTCAAGAAAGGATTTATAAGGATTCTAAAGGGTCGGCAACGCGCGAGTGATACCTCTGGTGTTGCAAGCGTCAATAGGCTACGGTAACTGCTTACCATCAGGCGGGCCGTATGCTTGTTTGCCTCCTTGGTAGTATAAAAAAAATTAAGCATAACATCAGGTGGGCCGCACCTGATGTTAAGCAGTTACCGCAACCTATGGACGCTTGCAATACCAGAGGTATCACTTGCGTGTTGCCAACCCATTGTTCTACACCAGGCCTTTAAGATGAGAGTATCCCTGAGAAAGGAATACGTTTCTTTCAAAACGTGCGACCGTAGGCTATGCTTACCATTAAGCAGCCCATATGCTTGTTTCCCACATAAATTGTATTTAAAAAGCTATTAACGTGTACCTACGTGAGACAATGCCCACCCCATTTTTCAATTTGTATCGTGTCACCAGGACTTGATTATCTACCTATTAGGAACAATTATATCTAAAACATACCATTAAACATGAATTAATGCCGTTATAATTACTATAATATCGCTAAAACTCATCACAAAATGTAAGTCAGCTGGCACAGTTCAATTTTAGGGTTCCTTATACGAAAGGGGTTATTGAACGCAGGGTTGAACGACCCCTCGTTTAAATATTTGTATGTCCATCTGTCATCAATGGTGTCATTTGATATAATTGACTGCATGTGTGGTCTAGTGGTTAAAGGTGGTCACCACGCCAATAACACTACACGGAGGGTTGTTAGTTCGATTCCAACATAGGTCAAAAGTACAAAACTATGTGATTCATAGATTTATAGCTTACTTAAATATACATAAGTTTTTTTTAAAATTACGACGGGGTTGGAAAATCTGGTAAGATAAAGCTTAAAATAAATAAAGAAAGAAAAAGAGTCCGGATGTACTTTTTGTCCGTTAATGGTATGTTTTTAAAGTCCCCGCAACGGTGTTACTTAAGTAAAATAAAAATGTTGACTGACTATTTATGAAAAATTTATAATAATACCTACTTATATTTGGGGGAGATTTCCATCTTGCGAAGGGGAAATGAAAAGGATATGATCGATGGGTTTCTATCAAGTCGTATTGGATTAAATTCGCTCTGTGCATTAGCGTTGACAAGTTGAATGCCCATCGTTGAAAAGAACACCGTATTTGCAAAATGGGGAAGGAATTTCTCCAGCAGAGACTGAGACAATATTTATTCTTAACTTCTTAATAATACTAAACTTTAAAATAGTTTAAGTTGAGTTCCGATAGTAGCTAGTCTACTTAATTTTAGTCTTATATACGCATTATATTATAACGCAATTTATATATAAAAACTATATTTTATATAAAATGTGGTAAAATTTTATATTCATAACAAAAATAGTGTTTTATTTATAATAATTAGGTATCACCATTCACCTAGGTGCGAAACTTTATAGGTATACTAGCTGTTGCCCGCGGCTCCGCCCATGTAAAAGTAACCCATGTGTTATTCCAGACTATAATCTATCTCTGTGCCAAATTTCATCCAGATCCATTCAGTAGATTATACGTGAAAGAGTAACAAACATCCATCCATCCGTACTTACAAACTTTCGCATTTATAATATTAGTAGGATGTAAGAAAAATAATGGGAGATGCAATCGTTTGCGTACATATTTAAAGCTTTAAAAATATTAGCGATGTAGCTTTGTTTTATACTACGGAACCATTTACATGTAACGGTAATAAACTGGAACAATCGTGGCATCCTTAATTACGAATAAATATATCACAGAAATATCTTTCTAATTGTCATTTTATTGATTTGTAATGATCGTATACAATTATATAGTGGCCACACAACGGTGGACGGCGGAGTCCGCAGATCGTTAACCTACAAACAGACCGACTGAGATAGCTAGGTCTTGCGGTCACACGTACGAGAACATTAGTATTAATAGTAATCATAGGTACTACGGTAGGGTTGTCAGGCGTGTCAGATCATAGTCAAATAACTAGTTAGATAGTTGTGTGTGTACGCTAACACACAGGTAAACCTGGTAAAACCTTATTGTGCCTACCACGTGCATGCTATGCGACCTTTTTTATAATACTTGGGTGGACAACATCGGGTGGTCCGCCTGCTGTTAAGTAGTTTCCTTAGCCTATGCACGCTTGCTATACTACTACTTGGGTGGAAAACAAGCATACGGTCCGCCTGCTGTTAAGCAGTTTCCGTAGCCTATGCACGCTTGCTATACCAGAGATATCACTTGCATGCTGCCAACCCATTTTTTTACTCCAGGGCCCCAATTCTGCTAATTTACGAATGGCTGAATTGAATCTAAATTGAAATAATTTAAGACCAATGGTTTTTCAACTTTTAATCTTAAATTTATTAGCAGAATACCATAAATGCTACTGAAATTCAATTAAGAATCAATTCAGATTAAATTGAGCCATCCGTAAAATTAGCAGAATTGGAGCCTAGGGCCTTAAGATTGAGTTGCCCTGGGATAGGAATACGTTTTTTTCAAAATGCATCCCTAAATGAGCGGTGGAGACCTGTGAACCTCTGACCTGTGTGCTTCCATTGATAATACCATCATAAACATCATCCTCATTAAGTATCATGACCAAATACAACGCGTCACCAAACTTCGACAGTCTTTTTAATGGCGACTGACCATATCACCAGCTTTATTAGGCTCCGAATCAAGAGCTTTTTGAGACCAGGCTTAGGTGTTTATATAACAATCCTAAATTAAATAAGTAGCACACTTAAACATATACACACACAACACTCCTAATATATTATCTATTTCGTATCTAACTGTACTCTCATTCATCGATTAGATAGGTACATTTAATCTGTTTTTCTTTCTTAAATGTGCACTCCATGTCTCCATATATTAAGTTCTACCAAACGAGAGAGCCTGGAGATTTGTCACACAGGTTCCGTACCTAGTACAGACTCCAGCTCTCACTAAGGTTTCTCACCAAATTGTATACTTTATTATAAGACAACCCAAATGTATTTTACCTTTTTGAGAGAAATAAACTATATTATTATTATAACAAATTGTTTAAAAATCATGGTGTTCCAGACGTATTTGTTCACAGAGTTAATATTCTATTTCTATGGGTTTCTTTTGTACAGAATTGGGATACTCTTTAGAATTTCGCCAGAAATGTTTCATGATATAATGTAGAAGGATATATTATTGCTTTTAAGAGTTAGGGACTACGTTGTATATCCAACAGACCCATCTAAAGCTTGACTTAGTACTCACTGAGGTGATTGAAGCAGAGAATAACGAAAGGGTTTAATTACAATGTTATTTAGCAAGGCAGTTCTAAGAAGAATAGCTGCGCCGTGCGGTTACGTATGAACGTTCGTGCTTCTGTAATCTGTAGCCTAGCTCGCCTGAGATAGGATCTACAGTATACAGAACCCCACAGCCGAATAACTACATACAGTGATGTAGGTACACACGGCAACGGAGATAGGTATACAGGGTCGCTATATGAAGATTAGTTTTTTAAGAAAACCTTTGTATATTTCCTTGGAATTTGGTAACAGTGTAAAATTAGACAAAACCTATACATAAAAATCTATTTCACACAAATTCATATATTGATTTTCTTAACAAAAACATCTTCATATAGCGGCCCTATATGTATTAAAAGGCTAATATAACTCGCAAGTGGAGGAACCCCATGCTCAGCAGTGGGTTGAGATGAGATGATACATATCTCCGATGCCGTGTGTACCTTTGCACACATGGCATCTGATGTATGTATTGTGTTTGTATTTGTAAGCTAACAAGCTTTATAAATATATTTCACACTAGCTGTTGCCCGCGGCTCCGCCCGCGTGGATGTCGGTTATCGCTGTAAAAAGTAGCCTATGTGTTATTCCAGACCATAATCTATCTCTGTGGCAATTTCATCCAAATCCGTTCAGTAGTTTTTACGTAAAAGAGTAACAAACATCCATCCATCCATTCATTCTCACAAACTTTCACATTTATGCACAGAATACTTAATTGATATTAGTTAAAGGATAGCATGGGTACAAAATGTGACATTTGACGTTCTTCTTTTTTTTAACATGTCGATGTTTTTAAATTGCGTGGGTACAGAACTTTTGGCTACATTTGACATTTAAAGATGAATTAAATTAATTGAATTAATCTTCAACCAATTGGCTGATTGAATGATCAACAGCTTAGATCAATCGATAGATATTATTTAATCTCAAGTATTTAAATTGTTTTTTTTTAATACTACTAAGGTGGCAAACAAGCATACGGCCCGCCTGATGGTAAGCAGTTACCGTAGCCTATGGACGTTTGTAACACCAGGAGTGTCACTTACACGTTGCCGACCCTTTAAAAACCTTATACCTAACTCCTTTCTTGAAGAAACCCATGCTATAGTCTCTTTGGAAAATCTCGATTTTTATCTCTAAATTTCAAACAATGTGAAAAATACTATAGGTAGGTAAAGTGATCATTAAAAGCAAACATTTTCATAATAGGTAGGTACCTACCTAGTTTAATTTAAGCACTTGATAGCTACTACTAATAACAGAAACCTACATTGACATCAACTAATTAATCTTTTTTTTTGGCCCGCCCAATGTTTTGCAGTTACCGTAGCCTAAGTACGCTTGCAATACAAGAAGTATCACTTACGTGTCGCCGACCTATTTCTTTTTTTACACCAGGGGTTTCAAATATAGTACCTACCTACTTAGGTAGGTATCCTATATAGGTATAAAACGTTTCTTTTAACATGCTGCCCTAAATGAGCGCTGGAGACCTGTACTCACACACACACAGCTACACCGATGTGTGCAGTTATTTGGCTGTGGCCTTCTGTAAGGTGAAGATTGTTCCCCTTCTCTTGATAAATAAATCAAGTTGAACGAGCTACTAACGATAATGACTATTAAAAAAAGTAGTTGGTTGTGGTGTAACTTAACCTAAAAACCTTGGCATTGAATCACACTTGCGATTCGCAGCTTACAACGATCGACGCGTCGAGGAAGTCCTTCATACAAAAACTGGTCGGCAAGGATCAGGTTTGCCGTTACTAAAAAGTGGAGAAAGTATAACATTCTTACGTCCATATACCTACTTACATATAAACATATTGATCTTATAGCAACAGTGTGTAAAAAAAGTTCGAGAATATCAATTTTGAGTTTTCCGTTTCGGGGGGCTTTTTGCGTTGCTAGATAAGGATCCAAGCAACGCTAAAAAGGAGTTACCTACAATAATTTGGTTACTTAACTGTGTAATAGTAACTTAATTTTACTTCGGTAAAGTAAAAAAATATAGTTTTCTACGGAAAAATGAAAATAATGACAAAATAACAAATCAAATGTCAAAACATTTCTAAGTTACGAGGACGTTCTAAAGATGAATGATACTAACTACATAATTAATGTCTATTCTATGAAGCTAATGCTTCAGTGTTGTGGTAATCGTAAATATAAACCACGCATTATTAGGTTATGCAGCATGATTTATCTAAGTATAAACAATACCAGTCGCCCGTAGAAACCGCACGATAACATGTAAACAATCCAGTCGTATGAAGCAAGTACTAACCTTCTATGGCCACGACGTGATCTCTAATCTGCTGGGCGAGCAGCGGGTCTGGCACCAACTCCACAAGGTCGTAAAGAGCGTATATAGAAGGATGCACACTCTCAAATCTCTGTATCTCCTGCCGTATAGACAGTGAGGTGTTCAGGCAAGCCTGCGAATGCTGCCTGCTGCACATCGTGCTTCTGTAGCCCAGCATTTAGCCAGGAAACCTCAATTATCACTATCACAACACAACACTACACTGGACGATGCATTCTACCAACGCTACGTGAACGACCCAGCGCTCATCGCGCCGTTGAAAAACTTTATCAAATATCACTTTCCCGGTCACATAAGCGTAACAAACTACAATAGTCAACAATAAACACTATATACTGTGATTGTATTGGTTATGATTGTGATGTAAATAAAGTAAACAACCAATCAACGCGTGTTGTAATGACAGCGGCGCGAGTCAACCACCCCGGCGGCGGCCATTACCGAACTGTAGCATTTTCGCGTGTGGCCGAAGGGGAATTGTCAAAATAAACAATTCTTTTGAACAGCGCCATCTGTGCCTACAGAGAAAAAACGTTCAAAAAGTCTGGCCTTTTCAACGTAGTTAGGCAATTCGCTAACAGAGGGCGCTGTTAGTTTCAGGCTACTGCCCCATAGATGGCATCATATTAATACAAAATTTACATTGTCTTCGTATAGTATATTTATTATGTTGTGTTTATTTTTACTTTTTATAACTGCGATAATAGTTGTTATTGTCACTCACAACTTCCTATAATTTAACGTTATTAGTAGTTGTAGTTATGGTAGGTAAATAGTGCAGCGAAAAACAGGTTCCCAATACAAAGCAGACAAATAATTTCTGTTCGTGTATTTTATGGGACACAGGGCTTGTTCTTTAGTGCAGGAGTTGTTTTTACACAAACAACTTCTTAAAGTGGCAAATACTGACTGATTGATGGTAAGCAGCCACAGTAGCCTAAAATCAATTGTATTGATGAGATTGATGACAGAGATCACTGCACGTGTAGATTAGCTTAAAGTGGTCGCCATTTATCATTGCACGGCGTGTTACGGGTTCGATCCCCACAAGAGACCTTTCAACCTTTCGACCTGAATGCAGATCTGCTCAATAAATATGACCGTCTTCTCAATAACTGCATTCGATTCATTTTTAATCTTCGTAAATATGATCATGTCTCGGCCTACCGGTCCGAGTTAAAATGGTTACCTATACGACAACGCCGTGATTTGCGAGCGCTAACTACTTTATTCTCATTCCTTCATTCTCCTACCCCCCCTAGTTACTTAACTTCCTACTTCCAATACCTATGCTCAGTACATGAAAAAATACTTCGTTCGTCTAATATTCTTCTTCTTGCGTGTCCCTCTCATACCACTAACTTTGTCCATTCATCTTTCTTTGTTCAATCTGTTCTGCTCTGGAATGCGCTTCCTCGTGAAGTCAGGATGGCCACTAATCGGTACACTTTTAAAATGAAAGTAAGGGACCTCCTCTTTGACAAACTGGCTAAATCATCACATCAGTAATATATATATATTATATTATATTATATTATTATATATTTATAAATATGTATTTAATTAAACCTTTGTATTTATTTAGTCTATGTTATCATATTTATTAGAAATATATTTTTCCCCTAAATTATTTTAACATATCTTGCACCTACTACATTCATCTCTGCATCACCCAAAGGTCGGCTGGTAGAGAATGCCTTTGGCATTAAGCTCACCTTTGTACAATATTGTGCATAAAGTTTAAATAAATAAATAAATAAGAGACAAAAAATTGTGATGCATAAACGATTTTTCTGAGTTTGGTTGTACATTGTTTTTATATTTTCTGACTGTAGTGCGGGAGTAGTCTTTGAAAAAAAATCTGCTTCTGCCGTCGTCGTAAGCGGCGTAAGCGAGGTTTCGACATAAGGTTTTAAAGGGTCGGCAATGCGTGAGTGACACCCCTGGTGTTGCAATCGTCCATAGGCTACTTACCAACAGGCGGGCCGTATGCTTTTTTGCCACCTTGGTAGTATAAAAAGCAAGATTTTTTTAATAACCAATGAGAGCCTTAAGCTTAAGCTACGTGTGCACAAATTAATTCCTAGGTACCTACCCTATCTACCTAATCGGACAGACAGCCTTGCACTATATTTATTACTAGCCCCGGCTTCGCACAGGTCGTATTTCCTAGGATCCCGTAATTTTTTGTCAATAAAATATTGGTTCAGTAGACCCACAGAATATATACCCCTACAACGTCACAAACCTACAAACTTTACCTCATTACATAGTATAGAGGAAACCAAATAGAATAATTATCTGTATTTTTGCCGACGTCCATGAACAGTGGGGAGTTACCACTTACCACCAAGTGTGCCGTTGGCTTGTCCCGCTCCGTTATCGTCTCCTTTAGCAATAAAAATAAAATAATGGCATCAGAAAGTACGTAAAAAAGCGGTGGACAAATTCGAACTCCGGAGTAGAAGCTCGGATGGCACAATTGGTAGTGCGCTGGGCCGGAACTGGAGAGGCTCAGATTCGAATCCTGCTCCAGGCTTTTTTTTCTACTTTTTCCACATTGCTTTAATATTCAAGAAAGTACCATCATGTGTAAATTTATCAGGTGGATATAAATTTTACAATGTTGTTTCAAAAACACAAATTCGTGTCATTATTAATAACTTTGTCACATCCTTATTACTGAACGTTTTAATTCAAATATTGCTGTGCTATATTGCATACTTTATAATTTCAATAATACTAAGCTGGAAAGCTGTAACTGGAGACATACACATGGCAAAGGAGATAGCCGTACAGGGCCTCTATATAAAGATTACTTTCTAAATAAAACGATTGTATATAATTTATGTAGAATTTGTTAACAGTGTGCAATCAGACTAAACCTACAGATAATAATATATTTCACACAAATTTATGTTTTTTCTAAAAAAAACAATTTTTACGGTCCTGTACAGTTATCTCCGTTGCCCACTGTACGTAAATTTTTTCGATTTGCGGCACTTACTAGGTACTTAGAATTTAATAAAGTAAAACATAATTCACTAGTGACCGGCCGGCTTATTCTCTAAGAAACAGCGATCGCAAACTGACAGTTGTGATTGCTCGGTGACGACACACACGATTGGTAAACAAAAAGGCTCGGTTGTCGCTCTTACGGAATACCGATTTTCAATGTGACAGCCAGATTTTGCTCCGATTTTCAATCTGACAGCCAGATTTTGCTGGAGATTTTTTGATTGGGGAAAATAACATACCTATCATAAAGGGATACAAAGTTTTGTCCATTGTGGGAATCAAACTCACAATCCGCTTATCAATCAGGGTCACGAACCAATAGAACATCAGGCAAGTCTTGATGACTATGAGCATGATTTTAGGCTGATAACAACAAGCTTTATTGAATTACTAGCTGTTGCCCGCGGCTCCGCCCGCGTGGATGTCGGTTATCGCTGTAAAAAGTATGTGTTATTCCAGACCATAATCTATCTCTGTGCCAAATTTCATCCAGATCCGTTCAGTAGTTTTTACATGAAAGAGTAACAAACATCCATCTATCCATCCATCCATCCATACTTACAACCTTTCGCGTTTATAATAGTAGTAGGATAATGGAACATAATAATATAAGTAAAAAACACGTGGAATAACATTCGTTCGAGTGCTAGAGTTCTAATACTAAATTGTTGTTAGACTGAAATCAAGCCCAATGGTGCGAGAGAAAGCCTTTATGGTCTAGTAAAAATGCAAATAAATCTATAAATGTCCAACATGGCGGAAGCAATTGCCATACATTTTTTATATATCATAAAAATATATTGGCGTGATGTTTCAATGTCGTCAAAGCCATTGATAGATGACATCGTGGTTTTATATCGTCATGGAGGCATACGTGGCGATATGGAGATTATGATGAGAATGACATCCGTGTGCAAGGTCGACATGACCTCAATGTCCTTTGATTAAATGAACTCATTATTATTCATCTAACTTAAAACATGCCTGAAGATGGGCATCGCCGCCGGGGCCGACCTAGAAAACGCTGGCGTGACGACCTGGATGCATATGAGAAGGATTGGTGGAATAAGGCTATGGACAGACGGGAATGGAAGTCAATGGGGGAGGCCTTTGCTCAGCAGTGGGACAATATAGGCTAGTAAAAAAAAAAACATAAAACAAAATGATGACTGCACGGTCGATTTACCACGCCATTTACCACTGTGCGGTGTGTTGTGGGTTCGATTCTTATGGGACAAAAAATTGTGTGATCGATAAATGGTTGTCCCGAGTCTGGGTGTGCTTTGTGTTAGTTAATTGTATGTTTGTAAAGATTCGCTGGGCTTGCCTTTAAAAAAATGAAGAAAAATTCTTAAAAGTTGTTCTCCATTCAGAAAACGCATACGAACATTCTTAGTCTTTTTTTTAAAAACACAACTCCTGCATTATGGAACAAGTCCAGTGTCACGGCAGGCTTTACAAACATACAATTAGCGGACTCAGAGTTTACCCAGACTCAGAACAACCATTTATGGATCACACACATTTTTATTCCGTGTTGGGATTGAACCCACAACACGCCGCGCAGTGGCGAGGTAACCACATAAGCCACTGAACCAACCATACAGTCAATTCTTTAAAAATAAAATGTCTGAATAAAAACAGACAGTCTTATATAATTATTATATTACTTATAGTTATAAATAATTTAATCTTAGGTCTTAACCATAATAACATGCAATAAGAAGGTGAGTACCTACGTAAATAAATCTGAGCAGTTTATAGAGGTAGTATTCATAGACGATTACAGTAAATGAGCTCATTGCGAGGGCGTAGATGTGTGCCATTCCTAGATTATGTGTAGTTAGTCTGAATCTGTAGAAGAGAACTTAAAATGAACAGACTATGTGGAGGACTACTTCTTCTTCTTCTTAGCGTGTCGATGGCAATCTAAATTGTGTCAGCCCAGAACCTAGCTACGAGTTTTGCATTTTTAGTAGCGTCCATAAGCTCCTCTAAGGTGCAGGTATCAGGGCACGCGGGGCATGATATCAAGTAACGCAGTGTTTGCTGCTCCCGGCGTAAGCATAACATTCACCAAGTGGAGGACTACTAGCGGCATAGCGGTCAAAAGAAGAACTAGAAAATTTTAATTTTTCATCAGTGACCTGAATGAAAAAATAATTAAATCACTTCCACTTTATTAATTCCCTGTTCCCGAAATCTAACAGTTTAAATGCGAAAGTGAGTTTGTTTCTTTGTTTCTTAAACTTTCGCGACTAAACGGCTAAACAAATCTTAATGAAATTTGGCAAAGAAATAATAATATTAATAATATTTTTGGGACAACTCTCACATCGCTATCTGATCCCAAACTAGGCAGAGCCTGTACTATGGTAACCAGACAACTGATAAACATACTTATATATTTCTAAATACATACATACTATAGATAAATTACACCCAGACACAGAACAAACATTCGTGCTCATCACACAAAGATTTGTCCTGGGTTCGAATCGAAATAAATGGTATCTCGGGGAAACACATAGGGTTATTTTTATCGCGTAACTGACATCTATGTGGGAAAAGCCGCGGGCAACAGCTAGTCTAAGTACAATTAATGATACAACAAGACAATGTTAGCTGTGTAAATAAGGCTACAAATACGAGTAATATTAGCGTAAGTACCTTCTTCCTTTTGTTTATGAACTGATTGTATAGATTCAAGGTTTACCTGCATTCTGGTTGTTGAGCAAATGTTTGGGTAGCGTATTTGTACAACGTTACAGCCCGTTTATCTCTTACATCGGCATTTACACAAAGTTGGTAAGTAATTAAATTATTTAGTTCTTTACTCGCTGGCTGGCCTGCAAATCTTTCAATTCAGATTCGGGTTGGTCGAAACTAAGAAAATCTTACTTCTCAACCCATAAACGTCCCACTGCTGGGCACGGGTCTCCTCCATAAATTTGGAGGGATATTAGCCTACTATACCACGCTGGCCAGACGGGTTGGTATAGGGTTTTGTTTCGAGTTTTCCTTCTCTTGCAGTGGATATTGTCTGCCGGACTTACTCCCTTAGTCGACTCTTACGACACCCACGGGATGGAATGGGATGGTGACATTTGTATTCTTAATCCGTCACCACACGGATAGACAAGAAAATCTATCCATTCATATATAATTACAACGTGCGCTTCTAGACAAGTGGAATAAACGGTAGTCGAGTTAATTGAATAGAATAGAATCTAAAAAGGCACCATACTAGCGAGGAAGCCGGAAAGACCTCCACCTTACAGGATACTACAGCCAAATAACTACACACAATGGTGTGCACGTACAGGTCTCCAGCGCTCATTTAGGGATTTGGGTATGCCAACCAAGTAGTATAAAAAAGCCTCGATTTTGCAACATGTCTCACTACTGCTCCGCTCCCATTGATCATAGCGTGATGTTATATAGCCTATAGCCTTCCTGGATAAATGCACTATTCAACTAAAAAGATTTTTTCTAATCGAACCAATACTTTCTGAGATTAGCGCTTTCAACCAAACAAACAAACAAATTCTTTAGCTTTATAATATTATAAGTAGGTATAGATACTACCTACCCACTAAGTATATTATGGATGTAAGAAAATGAAGAGCCGCAACTTTAGGTCGAAAGAGGTGCATGCGGCTCGCGAGCTGCTGCTTGCCGACCGACGCGACGTGGCGACGCCTTGTCTAGCACCACAGAAATAGTCTGTGTAATAGACTAAATTTCCTAGATCTAAGTTTAATCTCTGGTCTCTCTTTCGTCACCATTACGTCACAGATCTATTACATTATTGGCTACGGTCAGATGCGGTTCTTTTTATTTGCAAATATAAAATGTGTTGTAAATGTAATAAAAATGTGATGACATATTTTTATAACCATAAAATGGAATATATATCAATATTGAAGTTTTATCAAAAAAGAATTATGTTTTTATTTCCATCTCATTGACAATTTCAAGATAGGATATATTTTATTGTATGACGTATACGACGTTTCTGTACATTTAATTTAAAAAGCCAGATAGGCACTGAAACAATAACTTTCATTTTAAAAATTTCATTTCTGACGAAAAAGTTTTTGACGGTTTAGAAACCACTTAGAAATATTTAAATTTTAATTAAAAGGAAAACGCACAAAATCACAAAAATAAACAATAGGTACTACTAGCGACATAACGGCTAATAGCAGAACTAAGACTGACACTTGTCAGACACCAAATTGACCTAATAGACCTAAAAGCAGACGAGTTTTTACCAAAACAATCCTTTCAAAACGCGAAAGTTGGTGACGATGGAATGGACGGATGTTTGTTACTCCTTCAAGCAAATACTATTAGATGGATTTTGATATAACTTGACTATTATAGCAAATATAAATATAAGAAAGGTAGGGCACCATACTAGTGACCAAGCAGGGAAGGACCTCCACCGGCTCCACAGTAGACCTCAGCCAAATAACTGTACACAGCGGTACAGTTAGTTTGAAAGAAACGATTTCTGAAAAAAATAGACTCTAAGTCTATTGCAAGCGTCCAAAGGCTACGGTAACTGCTTAACATCAGGCGGGCTGTATGCTTGTTTGCCAACCAAGTAGTATAAAAAAAGCTTCTAGGTACATTGCAGTGCGTCAGAGATATTCGCAGTAGCAAAAGTCGACAGTTTTGTTGCGTAAAAAGGCAGCATCTCTGCTCACCAGAATGCGCGGCAGCCCAAACAGTATCATAAGAACGGTAGCCGACAGCGGGAATTGTCCTCTTATCGGCCATCTAAATTGTTAAGACCTGTCGCAAAATACATCTATTACTAACATAGTTATTCTAAGCCTTTACTAACACTATTGGATCATGTTGTCTTAAATAAATAAATTTTTATATTACACTAACATAAAGGATTTACTTAAAATAAAAAAAAAATCTACGTAAATAAAGTAGCGGGCAAAAACTAGTTAAGAATATTTTGACGATACTTTTTCCTAGAGTAGCAACACAGCAGTTGCGCTAATGGTAAGACAAGCAGAATTCTCTAACAATTACTAGAAAGTTGTATCAGCAGAATAATTTAATCTTTTGCATATTTATATTACGTTAAACTAAATATTATAATAAGATACAAACGTATTACAATGAAAATATACTTCTGATTACAGTATTTCATTAAGACTTAATTAACATTCTTCACGCTTAATTCATAGTAAAATTAACTAAGATTTTTATAACTTGAGTTAGTTATATATAAATTATACTAAAATAGAAGTAGATAAGAATGTTACAGTAGAGAGTTTATGTTTTTTTATACTACTTGGGTAACAAACAAGCGTACTACGTAACTGCTTACCATCAGGCGGGCCGTATGCTTGCTTACCTCCTTGGTAGACAAAAAAAAACTAATTAGTTATTTCAGTCAGAAACCTAGTGTAGTACTTAAATATGGTACAGTTTTGAAGTAAAACCCTCTTTAGGCGCGTTGAGAACGTTTTAGGTGAACCAAAATCATTGAAATCACGACAAAAGTCATGGAACTCGCATCATCGCCACCGAACGCTTTCCATATTCAAAAATAATAAAAAATCTAATAGCTCGACGATACAATTAACAAGTTACTTAGTTTTCACTTCAATCGGCAGTCCCCAAATACTGCCCCGTATGTTTTTAAATAGTGGCAGTGTTGTAATTAGTACACAATCTACATTCTTACAGTCAGAATGTTGAGAATGTAAAGAAAAGCTAACATAAATGACAGCAAGTTATTCCACGCTTATAATAATATAATAAAACTTTGAAGACATCTCATGGTTAAATGTTAACGGAGAATTGAATGCCTAATTAACCTAATTTAATGCATAGACCGACGACCCGGTGAAGGTTGCGAGCAGACAATTTACAAGGTCAGCTTAGGCCCTAATTCTTTGTCTTTGTATTCTTTGTAAATAAAGACAACTCCGGCACTAGAGAACAAGCTCGGTGTCGCGGGTGACTTTTACAAACATACAATTAACGGACACCAATTACATTCAGACTCAGAACAAATCTTTGTGGGTCACACAAAGTTTAGTCTCTGTGCGGGAACCGAACCCACCTCGAATCAACCTCGTGCAATGCAGGCGCACATTGCACCCACTGTACCACCAAGGCAGCCTAATGTTGTATATGAGAGCCTGGTGTCGCCTGGGGTATTTGAGCCTCACCCGCACTCTTCCGCGGAGGGTCAGCGTCTCCGGTGCACCCGGACGATGCCACTAGTGATGGAGCTCGCGTAGCGCGGGCAGCCGCTGGGTGGACCACTGACGTCATATCAGGTCCCGGTGGTCCACCGGTCGGTATGCCGACCGCCTGCCATCTTTAGGCCGGAGAGTCCGACATAACCTCAGTCATAAGTCTCCCCAGGCGGGGCGGTATGCGTAAAGCATTTATTTCCTTTCTTCAAGACGAAAAAACCCCTAATGTTGTATCACTTATGTCATATCAGGTTCTGGTGGTCCACCCGCGAAGGTGGGACTATCACCAGACTGGAGAGCCTGACATGACCGTCCCGCTTTCCCGAGGCGGGGCGGTATGGAAAAAGCATTTCCCTTCAAAGAAAAGGACCTAATGTTGTAAAAATCCTTGAGAAAGCAATGTTTTTATTTCTAAAATGTTGTCGCTGGAGGCCCAGGAAAAGGTGGCGTGATGAGTCTGACTCTTACTGCGCTGACTGGACAGAGGTCTTGATTGTGACCAATAGAAGAAAGAAAGGGAGATATAAAAGAGGTAGGGCACCATACTAGCGAGCAAGCCTGACTGGGAAAGGACCTCCACCTTACAGAAGTCCACAGCCAAACAATTACACACAGCGGTGTAGTCGTGTTGTTGTGCCTGAGTTGAGGGCTCCAGCGCTCCTTTAGGGATGCGTTTTAAAAGAAACGTTTGCCTATCCCAGGGATACTCCATCTTAAAGCCCTGGTATAAAAAAGGGTCAGCAACACAAGTGATACTTCTAACATTGCAAGCGTCCATAGGCTACGGTAACTGCGTAGCATCAGGCGGGCCGTATGCTTGTTTGGCACCCAAGTAGTATAAAAAAAAGAAACTTTGCCCTGCAGTTGGACTATAATAATATTTTTTACATTTTGACGCTTTTCTTATAAGAAGAAAAAAAAAGTTTTAAGGTACTTAATAATAGCAACCCATATATGTCCCACAGCTGGGCACGAGTCTTCTCTCCTCTATCGAGAAAGAGAGGGTTTAGGCCTTAATTCACACACGCTGGCCTAATGCGGGTTGGTAAACCAGACATGTCTTTAGAATTTCTTCTAAGACATATGGGTTTCCTCACGATCTTTTCCTTCACCGTTAGCAGATGGCGAATCATTTGATTAGTAGGTACTTATTAGATTAGAATTTAAGTTACTTATTGTTTCAAAATAAATACAAAACTACGCTTAGAATACGAACATATGTATGTCTAAAACTCTGTATACAAATGATATGGCCGCTACATTGGAATGATTTAGAATTACAATGTGATTGTTTGTATCCTTATAAAACTAAATTCAAAATTCAGTAGCCAGCTAGCCAATATCAATTTAAATCTATTAACACCGCTATTGCGATTCGGTCATCTCAGCTTCCGAATCCTATTTAAAAACAGCTGTTATTCAATATTGAATTGAGAACATTTATTTTTTATAGTCTATGTTCATTTCATAATGCTTGTTGTAGTATTTTTTTAATCGCGTGTTACAATTGGAACTTTCATTCTCGATCAGTTATGGTATGCCAGTGACAATCGGTCTGTCGGGCCGGGCGGTCGTCCGCACGCGTAGTGTTGTGATTCTTTCATGTAATTGGTAGCGAGCCGACATGTCAAAACTCAAGGTAATATTGATAGTAACTATTCGAAACTGGTGAAAAACTTAATGATAACAGCCTTGGAAATGATACTATAACTTGCATTGATGCATTTTTAATCGGGGTTTTTATATTTAAGTAATTGTATTTCGTTACGGCTGCTTTTATTAAATGTGATAAGTTTTACGACTAGAATTTGCGATTTTGTAAACTGTTTACAATGGATTGTTAAGTTTTTATACGTTTGTTTACGTACCGGGGGCGGTTTGTAATGTATCTTTGTTTAAATTGGGGGTACTTAGTATGTGTGTTTTGATACGTTTTTTTGATAATGTAAAATAATTATTACGTTGCGCAAATATTTGAGCATGGTTTTCTGTGTTGTTTATGTTAGATATCTTTAAAGTAAGATGTTGTTGTATAGATACTGGAACAATGCTTTTGAATAATTTTATGTCAAGCGTGGCGTGTTAACAATACATCATAACTTTAATAGTGAGATATCATTTTTTACGATATCTATATTCGATTAACCCCTTGTATCCGGCATTGGAATGGTTAAGGTTTGTAAATTTACTATGTTAGTTTCCTACATCTTGTTATACTTATAAGATTTAGTCATTTATATGATTAATTATACCAGTTGAAAAATAGGTATGCAAACTTATGCAAAACGATATATAGGTACAGATAGGCACATAATCTAGCATTGTATTAATTTGTCAATATTTTTGATACACCTGAAGCTTCCAAACATTATATTTATGAATCAAACCCATTTTTTAAAGACAACTCCCACACTAGGGAACAAACCCTGTTGCGTTGGCGACTTTACAAACATATGTATAATTAACGAACACAAAGTACACTCATACTCGGGACAACCATTTATGGATCACACTAATTTTTGTCGCGTGTGGTAATCGAACCCACAACACGCTGTGGTAAATGACGAGGTTTCTATGAACCAACCGTGCAGTCAAATTGATGGATTGGTGATTATTTTGTTTTTTTTATACTACCAAGGTGGCAAACAAGCATACGGCCCGCCTGATGGTAAGCAGTTACCGTAGCCTATGGACGTTTGCAACACCAGGGGTGTCACTCACGCGTTGCCGACCCTTTTAAACCCTTATAACTCCTTTTTTGTTGTCGCAGTTTTTATGTTACTTATACCTAAAGTTGTTAAGCATAATAATCGGTGTTGTACTTTGATCGACAGTATAATTTTACACCGACTAGATGCCATTTACCAACTTTATGATTGTAAAGTACTATGTTTATACTACTTACTAGATAAATCCAGCCTCGCTTTGCTATGGCTCTGTTTAATATGACTGCCTGGTGGTCCAGTGGCCGTAGTATGCGCCTGCTGTGCACTAGGTGTGGGTTCGATTCCCACACAGGATAAAACTTTGTGGACAGACTTTCAGACAGACAGATTCCTACAGAGAATTGTTCTGAGTCTGGGTGTTATTTGTGTCCGTTAATTGTATGTTTGTAAAGTCCCCCGCGACACAGAGCTTGTTCTCTAGTGCGGGAGTTGTCTTTTTTAAACAACACTTGCAATTACCGGTTACCGAATTATATGCACAACTTCATGGGGTATTTTATGCGGTTCTCTAATTCTTTTCCTAAAATAAATGTAGCCTAAGTTACGCCCTATAAAATAAGCTATCTGCTAGTAAAAGTCCTGCAACAATTAAAGTATAAATCGACGATCGAACTTGGTTCGGGCCGACCCATGAACATGGTGCGCTCCGAACCATATTATAATGATATTAATAATAATAATGTCCGGCAGACCGTGCACCACACTAGCAAATATATTCTGAGCGCACCATGTTCGTGGTTCGGCCCGAACCAAGTTTGATCGTCTGTTTATACTTCTAGTCCAGTTGTTGGAAAGAATATTCAGAACAGACAGACATATACAAATTACAAACAATGTATTTTTGTTGTTATTGTCATTTATCCATTTTAAGAAAGATTGAAAAGAGTAGCCAGAGTTTCTTGCCGCTTTTTTCCTTAGGTTCTCCCCTGTCGGGTTCCCTGTCAGTTTAGTCAGCGAACCCGGCATTTGGCAAATTATTCGGCGTCTCATTTGGCATTTTTCATTGACCTGCATTAAGTGTCACAGCGTGATTTCGAAATTCAAATTCAAAATCGTTTATTCATATAGAATAGACGATTTTGAATTTGAATTTCGAAACCAATCCATGACAATAAAATTTTATTATAGTGCCTATCTGCTAGACAAGCTGTCAACCGGTTAAGTGGACTATAATGACCATATACTACATTAACATTATGTGGGTAATAGGACACAGCACATTATAAGTGACTGGTTACACATCAGGTGTGAATTCGATCCCGGGCGGTACTTATATGAATTTCACTTGGTAGTATTGATATGTAGAAAATAAATGGGTCGATTGGAACTAGCCCGTGTAGTGACGGATTAAGAATAGAAATGTCACCACCCCATTCCATTTCGAGGGTGTCGTAAGAGTCTACTAAGGGAGTAAGTCAGGCAGACAATATCCACTGCAAAAGAGGGAAATTTAGAATCAAAATCCTATACCAACCCGTTTAGCCAGCGTGGTATATATAGTAGGCTAACATCCCTCCGAATTTATGAAGGAGACTCGTGCCCAGCAGTGGGACGTTTATGGGTTGAGATGATGAAATAAATGAGTTACACCGAAATCAGTCTGGTTCAAAGAACTATTACGAATATTACAAAAAAATTGATGTAGGGGCCAATCTCTAAAAAATTTCCTTACAATAAAAAATGACTCCCTTGGTGGTCCTGTCAGCGCAGTATGCGCCTGCTGTAGGACAAACATTGTGTGACCCACAAAGTGTTGTTCTGAGTCTGGGTGTTATTTGTGTCCGTTAATTGTATGTTTGTAAAGTCCCCCGCTACACAGAGCTTGTTCTCTAGTTCGGGAGTTGTCTTTTTAAAACAAAAAAAACTTATATACAAAGTAATTTTAAATACCAACAATAAAATTATATTACCTATTTAAATGTTTGTTTCTTTTGATTGTCATGGCATAGCATTTGAATATAATGTGATATTAGTCGTGGGATATTTTTTGCGCAATTTCATTTGTGTTTGTTCTTTTAACAAAATAATTTTGTTGAATAACTAGAATGTTTGAATGAATGAAATGTTTGAATTATTCTTACGTAGTAAGATTTATCAAATACATATTTTTATACTACTTGGGAGGAAAACAAGTACCTATAGTGATACTGATTATAATGGTTAGTGGCCCTGTCTACTAAGTCAAAGGTCGTGGGTTTGATTCCCACAAAGGACAAAACTACCCCGCGACAAAGGTATCACTTGTTAATTGCCGAAGAAAAAATAAAACTCATCACTAGCGCTAGAAACTTATAGGCACGTGTGTGCGTATAAGAATCCTTCCTTATATTATAAACGCCAAAGTTTGTAAGTATGGATGGATGGATGGATGTTTGTTACTCTTTCACGTAAAAACTATTGAACGGATCTGGATGAAATTTGGCACATAGATAGAAAGGTCTGAAATAACACATAGGCTACTTTTTACAGCGATAACCGACATCCACGCATTGTATTTTATCTCTTGCAACACAGAGCTTGTTCCTTACTTGAGCGAAAGTTTTATCTTTACTTATATTATATAGAGAGATTTGTATTTTTACATGTTTTTAATATTTGTAATGAATAAACTCAAAAACTATTGGTCATATTTTAAAAAGTCTTTCACGAATAGAAAGCTACATTATCAGCTAGTAACAAAGGCTACAATTCATTTATAAAAAGAAAGGGTCCCTATGCAAACCAAACAAATGTCCACCCTTAGAAATAGATTTCTGTGTGTCCACCCGTGCAAAGCGGAGACGTGCCCCTAGTGTCAAATAAAAACAAATCTAACTCACTTATAGTCAGGAAGTATTCCATATTGGGCACCCGTTTTAATGGCACCTAAGATATTCCACATTGGGCACCTACCGATATTTTTCGCAGGTGCCATTAGTGGAACAACACCTGCGAAAAATATCGGTAGGTGCCCAATGTGGAATACCTTAGGTGCCCTTCACTCAGGTGCCATTAAAACGGGTGCCCAATATAGAATACTTCATAGTCAGTGTACGCTAGCGCCCTGCTAATCTAATACACATCGTACATATTATACTACAAAGTAGGTATTTAATAAAACCAGTTTATTATGTAATATAATTACTCATAAACATTAAACCACATGCAATGCAGGACTTATACGAGCACAGCGTAAATAAGAAGTACCTACGTATCGAGTACTATATTTGTTACCTATATCAAGAATTTTAATGCACAGTGCCTTACTAAAATTATAAACATAAATGTTTGTTACGCCTCACTTACAAAAACTATTTAATGGACTTTGATGAAACTTCACAATGTTATACTTATCCTTACTTCCTTACTAATATTATAAACGCGAAAGTATATAAGAATGTTTGTAAGAATTTGTAAGGATAAAAGGCAAAAACTACAGAACGGATCTGAACAAAATTTGTCCCAGAGTTAGACGATCAGGAACAGAACCCTATAAAATAAAAAGAAAGCAGACGAACTTATAATCTTATAAGAGATAAATCTTCTATCTTCGTAAGTACTGACTGTAATAAGCTTGCAGATCTATCGGTGCAGCCATTACTTAGTTTAATGCCAATGTAGTAAGTACTTAAGTAATCAGATACAGGAATAGGAAGGTAATAAGATCTTGTACCTTATTTGTAAACAATTGCACTTAAATTAGTATTCATTGTTGGTGTTGACCTTTTCGAAGTAACTACTAACTACTAGCGGTTAGGGCTGCCATTTATCGGGATCGTTTTTGATTATTTACTTGTGCGGTAACGACTTATAATATTTTCGTTATAAGTCAAAATATTTATTAATGTTTTTTATATAGGTACTGCCTGATGGTAAGATGTTAGCGTAGCCTTAAGACGCTTGCAATAGTTTATGCCACTTGTCTAGAGGGGCTGGGGAGTTAGTTGCGTGTTGCCTATCCAAAAACATTTAACACAGTTTTGTGTCAAAGGTAACCCTGGGACAGGTAAATAAATGAGGTCTTTTGAAAGGCTTAAGGTGCTTCCTTTCTTAATTAAATCTGTAAGAATAAGATTTCGATAATCTTTCTCTACAGAAGTGCTACAATACTAATTTACCATTCACTGCTAAAACGTAGCAATAGTAAAAATTACTAATATGTTTGATAATGAACTATAAGAATACGGAACAAGGTTTTTTCGGGGATAAAAGGTAGCCTATGTGGATTGTGGTTCCAGATTATTATCGAAACAATTATAATACAAACATCTGTTTTATAAAATCTATTGACAAAAACATCTTATGTACATCCATCAAAACTTTCGCATTTATAATATTAGTACGGACTCCTCAAATTTAAAATAAATCTTTCTTACAATACCTGGTGTTGCAAACGTCCATAGGCTACGGTAACTGCTTACCATCAGGCGGGCCGTATGCTTGTTTGTAAAAAAACTTTAACCCATTCAGCCCACATTTTGATAGAAAAAAGGAAACCCACACCCAACATTAAGACAGATACATCTTAACTTTATTATTATTAAATAACAATGTCTCGAACATAGCCATTTTGTTAAATGAGACTATAGAACTAAATAACCCATCGCCATCATGCGGTTATTTCATTACTCTATTAGTATCGTATATAACAAGTATAGTTCAATACCTGGGTGTGGTGTACCGGAAGGTTGTGGACTCGATCCCTGAATGAAGTAATTGTGCTAATAAATTATAAGGTTAACGAGGTTAAACTAATAGAGTTAACAGTGTTAGGTGTCTTGAGAATTGGATAATTTTTGACAAAATCTTTGTAGACGTTGAGGTATATATAGAATCACTGTCGCAGGGGTAAGCAGAATTTAGCAATTCTTTCTTTCTTTCTATACATGTTTTTCGGTTCAGGATATTCTTCTTTTTTATAAACAATATCGGGACGTCCCGGCTTAGCACGGGTTTCATTATGTTTGGTAGTACCCCGTAATTTTTTCAATAAAATATAATCTATGTTACCCGCTGATAGTATAGCTTTCTAATAGTGAAATAATTTTTAAAATTGGTCTGGACCGATTTTTAAAATTCTTTCCCTTATTTGTTACAATTTAACTCAAAAACTACTTAGTCCATTGAAAAGTTACATTTGGGGTTGCATTTGTCAGAGGACGCAATTTTATTTTTTAGATATCAAGGGCGGGTCAGTTTAAAGTTAAATCCAAGTTTAGCTTTAAACTGACATCTGATATCTAAAAAACAAAATTGAGTCCTCTAACAAATGCACGCTAAGCCCAAAAAATTTAACATTTCAATGAACTAACTGGTAGTTTTTGGTTAAAAGTTAATTTGTAACAAATAAACAAAAATATTTTTTTTTTCTTTATTATATTAGTTTAGATTACCACGCTAGGGAATAAGCTCGTGTGTCGCGGGAAACTTAGAAAATATATAATTTACGGACAAACAACTTGGGGATCAAACAAATGATTGTGCCTTCCGGAGATCGAACCCGCAGCACGTGCGTCGCGTAGTGGTATATGCAGTAAATTCACTTTCACCAGAACGTCAAGTAATTGCTCCGATGTCATCTTCCGTCTGCCTCTTCCAATTGTCCAATTCACATTTGCCGTAAATGTATATTTGTTATTTTATTCTTTATGCTACTCAAGTGGCAAACAAGCATACAGTTGCAATACCAGACGTATCACTTGCATGTTGCCAACCCATATTTTTACTCCAGGGCTTTAAGATGGAGTATCCCTGAGGTAGGAGAACGTTTTTTTTCAAAATACATCACTGAATGAGCGCAGGAGACCTGAACTCACACACAGGAATAAAAATATACCGCTGTGTGTCCTTCCCCAGTCGGGCTTGCAAGTATGGTACCCTACCTCTTTTCTTCATCTATTCTTTTCAAAATCATATTCCTTCCTTAATAGTGGCAAGTTAACAAATTAGTATATTTATTTACCCCCACTCAACAGCGCACTATTAACTTTTCTAGTATTGATCGGATGTGCATAAAAAAACAGTCTATATCTTATTCCGATAAATAAGCTATAACATTCAAAAGATCCATCAATATCTGTCTTGTAGTTTTTGCATGAGGCAAACAAACATCCATCCACAAATTTTCAAGCTTTTAACTTAAGTAAATTCAAACTCAACTTGAACTCAATTATTTTATTCATTTACATAAAATGCATCATACTTATGAACGCCAATTAAACAAATAATAATAATAAATAGTTTTATTTCAGAACCAGTCCATATACATAGTTAATTATAGAAATACATTGAGCAAGTTAGGATACAAAATGTCAATAATACAAAAGTCAGCATTTTTTTCCTACAACCAATTCACCGACAACTAGGTAGGTACTAGAGAAAAATTGGCGAGAAACTCAGAAAAGAAGTAGGAAATGTTATTCTATCTAAGTGTTTAGCTAGTTTTATATAAGAAAAAGTATGATTATTATGGGAAGAAATCACACGATATGCAAAAACTATTACCTACATAAAAATATTATAGAATACTTAAGTGTTACATGCAATTGTATTCTGTTTACTTGCATTGTTGAATATACCTTTATATTAGATATTGTTTTATTTTATTATATATTATATGAGCTATTATATGTATATTTTTATTATTGTAACGGTAACGTAGCAACACGCGTTTATATTGTTAATATCTGTTATCAATATTATGGTGTGATTAATAACCTGTGACAATCTAAACAATACTTGTAACAGTTATAAAGTCGTGCTTTTATAGGTGATAACGTACTTCCTAGTTAGAAATATACGGGTTATAATATTTTACTTTTGAAATGAAAACTTCTATAGGCGCATTGAGGACTTTTTGTGTGAAAAAAATGAACTCGCGTTACCGTTACCGAACGCTTTCCATATTCAAACTTTTTGGGTGAACAAAAATTATGGAACTCTCGTTACCGTTACCGAACGCTTTCCATTTTCAAACTTTTAAGTGAACAAAAATCATGGAACTCACGTCACCGTTACCGAACGCTTTCCATATTCAAACTTAAAAAAAAACATGGAACTCGCGTCATCGTCACTATACACCTTTCATATTCAAAAATAATAATTTAATAGCTCGACGATACAATTCACAAGTTATTTAGTTTCACTTCTATCGGCAGTCCCCAAAAACTGTCCTGGATGTTTTTTTCTTATATCTAAATAAGTTTTTAATTAAAAAAAATGGTTTTTAATCAATCTTTTATAAATATGGCACAATAACAGACCCGGGCTAATACTGTACTGCCAAGACAAGTGGCATAATCGGTAGTCGAACCAAATATAATAGAAAGCAAATTTATGGGATTTGAAATATATTGCTATATTATTGTCATGAAGTTACTTTCTTACTTTTAAATACCATGAATTTGCTTTCTATTCTATTCAATTCGACTATTGTTTACGCCACTTGTCTAGAGAGGCAGAGCATTTTTGGACGTTAAATCCAACAGCAGCCCACACTGAGATCGAACCCAAGACCTGTACATGGTAGTAATACACACTGCTACTACGTATTTTCATCTCAAAGATTTATTTCCCATTGTCCTAATTACATAAATAAAAGGGGTTCAAGTAATACGTCTTGGCACTTAGTTAAGCCTTTTACAGCGTTCACAGTCACGAACGAACGCGGCCACGAACAGTGTTCAGCGATTATGTAATAAACAACAATTAAACATAATATATTTAGAATTTTGCTACCGTTTATTGTGTTATTTTTAAACTGCAATATTATTTGAAGCCAATTAAGAGAGGTAGGGCACCATACTAGCGAGCAAGCCCCACTGGGGAAGGAATTATACACAGCGGTGTAGTTGTGTTACTGTTTACAGGACTTTAGAGCTCATTCAGGAATGCGTTTTAAAAGAAACGTTTTTATAATCGATTTGTCTCGAGTGCGAATGGAAATCCTAAGAAAGAGTTTGATTCCCGCTTGAGACAAATACTATTGTGTGAGATTTTGTATTGTGATCCATATACTATTGCTCCTACTTAACTACTCAGAATATCACAGACTACAGTATGGGGCTCTTCAAGAAAGGCGTTAGTATACTTGTTTACCTCTTTTGTATATAAAATAAAAGAAAAAAAAATTACGCAAAAAAAGAAAAATAAAAAAAGAAAGTAAAAAAAACAATTTCAACAGAAAAAACAAAACAATATCATTTTGTGTGGTGTACGTCACACGCATGTAAAAAATGGCCACCGCTCAGCATAATATTACATATTATCCATAAAACATAATAACGCTGGTTTTCAGCGACAGCCAGTTCTACTCAATCTGACTGCATCTGCCTGTATGGGTATTGCTCCCTTGATTTGTCTCGTGCGTGTTTGTAAAGTTCCTCGTAACACTAGGCTCGTTCCCTGCGGGATTTGCCTTTAGAAAAAAAAACGGGTTTCTTGCCTTTCACTAGTTACATAACACTGCTAAGGCTTTATCTAGGCCATTCTAGCGCATGTACCGTAGACCTGGCTACCTGTACAGTTATGTGCATAGATTTTCTTTTCTATATTTAATCTTTCTATTGATTAAAATTGAATGCTTTGTTTGTAACAGTCTAATTATTTTTTTAGGGAGAGAAAAGTTGCCCGAGAATTAAGGACAAAAATTTAACTGTTTTTTTTCTATGGGATTTTTAACTGATTTTATTTTATATTACTTAGGGTTAGGTATCGGACAAACAAACAACAACAAGTAACATTTAGTAGTGTAAGCAGTTACTGTAGCCTATGTAGGATCGCTTGTATTTTATAAAGGGTTTAGTGAAGGGTTAACCGTGAGAAAGAAAAACATTTCTTGAAAAACGCATTCCTAAATAAGCAATGGAGACCCTGTACAAAACTGTGCGTAGATATTTGGCTATCGTCTACTAGTTCAATTATAAAAAATACGAATAATTATGTATTATTTGTCCTAAGGTCCGTGTGGTGACGGATTAAGAATACAATTGTCACCATCCCATTCCATATCCGTTATGGAGACAATATCCACTGCAAGAGGGGGAAAACTCGAAATAAAACCCTATACCAACCCGTCTGGCCAGCGTGGTGTAGGCTTATATCCCTCCAAGTATGTATATGGAGGAGACCCGTGCCCAGCAGTTTGTGGGTTGTGATTTGTCCTAATTTGTTAAGTTAGTCTAATTGGATTATTTACTTTAAGATTACGATTTTATTGATTTTAAAATTATAATGCCATAATCTTTAAATTAATTATATCTAATAACTATCTTTTAATATACTGTGTATATTGTCGATTGTGTGCTAATTAAATGCATTCTTATTTTATAAAAGCACAAATTTTACTATCTCAGACACTACTCAGGACTATCTATACTAATATTATAAAGCTGAAGAGTTTGTTTGTTTGGTTGAACGCGCTAATCTCAGAAAGTACTGGTTCGATTTGAAAAATTATTTTTTTGTTGAATAGTGCATTTATCCAGGAAGGCTATAGGCTATATAACATCACGCTATGATCAATAGGAGCGGAGCAGTAGTGAGATATGTTGCTAAATCGGGAAAAATATTTTACCACGCGGTCGTGTTCGCGGGCGACCCCTAGTCTACTAATATAAAACGACGACTATGAGAGCGAATAATAAAATATCTAAGTTATCGCTTCGATGCATATATTTTTTGTATTATTTACGTAATAATGAATTACAAATTTAATAAAAGGTCAACATTTAAAATAATTGTATTGACCTTCAACTGCAACTAAAATACCTATCGTACTTTTGCAGCGTACATCGTGTTTAAATTTTTAAGAATTATTTTATTTAGATAACATGTATTAGTGACAAGGTTGGCGCTCGATCTCTGGATATTCAATCATTTATTAAATACTAGGGGTCGCCCGCGACTTCGTCTGCGTGGTAATCTGGAATATTTTCCCCGATTATTGCAACATATCTTACTATTGCTCCGCTCATGATCATAGCGTGATGTTATTATATAGCCTATAGACAGCCTTCCTGGATAAATGCAATATTCAACAAAAAAAAAGTGTACTATTCGAACCAGTACTTTCTGAAATTAGCGCGTTCAACCAACCAAACAAACAAACAAACTCTTCAGCTTTATAATATTAGTATAGACAATATGGTCTGTCAAACATGGTCTACGGCTACATGAACTAGTACAATGGAGTTGTAAAGTTCTTTAGTTAACCTCCACCTTACAGAAGACCACAGCCAAATAACTATACACAGCGATGGTTTTTTTTATGCATTTATATATAAGTCTGCCTAAATTTTTTACACATTTCTTACAGGTAATGCATAATATATAAGGTATAGGTGTACAATATCAATCGGCAAACACAAAATTTATGAATAATATTCGGATTTATACAAATATATCAAACAGTAATATAGACAGTTTATGAGTAATAATAATCACAGTCTAATTTAATTAGGTTACAATAGTGCTTTGTTGCTGTGAACCTGACTAAAGGTCTTCGGCGGTTCGTTTAGGGACGCATTTTGAAAGAAATGTATTCCTTTCCCAAGGATACTCCCATCTTAAAGCCCTGGTAGTCCATAGGCTACGGTAACTGCTTAACATCAGGCGGGCCGTATGCTTGTTTGCCACTCAAGTATAAAAAAAAAACTTTTGTGTTTATACGCCCATGCAAGAATAAGAGGATTCAGATTTCACGATGCCGTGTAATCCTTCTAATATTATAAATGCGAAAGTTTGTAAGAATGGATGGATGTTTGTTACTCTTTCACGTAAAAACTACAGAACGGATCTAGATGAAATTTGGCACATAGATAGATTATGGTCTGGAATAACACATAGGCTACTTTTTACAGCGATAACCGACATCCACGCGGGCAGTGCCGCGGGCAACAACTAGTATAAAATATATATATCTCTTGTCTAGCTATTCTATGTTAATAAAATTTTTATTACTCTCTTAAAAACGAGCGGGCAAAAACAAATTAACAAAATTATATACCTAACAGTGGCTAATAGTCATTGTTGTAATTAAATTGGCTTGTCTGGCTAGTGCTAAAACTTCGCCTGTAATCTAACAATCAGGGTTGCCACTTAAAGAACTATATAAATTGTGTATCACTGACATAGGAAAACGTTAAATTAAATACGCATTCCTATATGACCGCTAGAAACCTGTACTCACACACAGGAACACAACTACACCGCAGTGTGTAGTTATTTGGCTGTGGTCTTCTGTAAGGTGGAGGTCCTTCCCTAGTCGGGTTTGCTCAATAGTATTGTGCCCTACCTCCCTTAATACCTAGTACCTGGATGACCGAGCTTTGTTCGGCATTTTTTAGAACAAACGATTTTTTAATAAAAAAACGTTTTAAAACTCCCTGCACTAGAAGAATTGCTTGTTTAAAGGTATTAGATAATAAATTGACATTAAAATTAAATTTGAATTAAGAACATATAAATTACTTAATTTTTTGTTGTTGTTATTTGTTGTCAAATACTACCAACTATTTTTTAATCGGACTATTTCTATCAGAGTTCTTAATAGAAGCTCCAATTGTCTCATAAAACCAGCATACTATGCTATTGGCTAGTGGAGTACCGTTTCGCGTTGGATCAATTTCGGCCCATCAATTAATTGTCACGGGTGTCGCGCTTATGACAGATAGATCCCATTTGTGAACAATTACTAATGCTGAGGATTGTACAAACAAGTCATTTATATGCGTACGTTATTATAAGAATTTGTTTTTATTATGTATATAGCTAAATGAGTGTTTTTTTTATATTTTCTGATTAGAGTTATCTAATTATAAAATGAGAAAAATTTAAAGCTCATGGACTGATTGCATATCCTGCCCCTGCAAGAGGCATGAACGATAGTAGAATAGAATTAAAATCAATTTATGGGATTTGAAGTAAACTTATGTTTAAGAAGGCACTATACTAGCGACCAAGCCTGACTGGAGAAGGATCTACAGCTACAGAAGATTACAGCCAAATAACTACACACAACGGTGTAGTTGTGTTCCTGTGTGTAAGTTCAAGTTTCCAGCGCTCATTTAGGGATTCGTTTTGAAAGAAACATTTTACCTATTCCAAGGATGTTTCATCTTAAAATCCTGGTGCAAAAAATATAAAAATACTAGCTGTTGCCCGCGGCTCCGCCCGCGTAGATGTCGGTTATCGCTGCAAAAAGTAGCCTATGTGTTATTCCAGACCATAATCTATTTGTGTGCCAAATTTCATCCAGATCCGTTCAGTTGTTTTGACGTGAAAGAGTAACAAACATCCATCCATCCTGGATCTTACAAACTTTCACATTTATAATATTAGTAAGGATATTTCGAAGTAATAAAGTTCAAATCTTACAAATTTGAAATAACGATCGTAAAAATAGCTGACGGACGTCATGGTACGGCCCCAATTCTTTATAAACAATTACTATTGACACTACATGCCGTCGGTATGGACCACAGGATATAGACGATAAGTATGTCACAACGTAGGGCCGGTGTTGGATCGAATTAGGTTCAATTATTACTGCACGCGAGCTGTAAATCTCTGTACGTACTGGGAACTAAAATGACGCATCGAATTTGAGAAGTTATTTGAAGAACAATAACCGTTAACGTCTATTTTTTTTTAAGACAACTCCCGCCCTAAAAAACAAGCTCTGTGTCGCGGGGGACTTTATAAATATACAAATTAACGGACACAAATTAGACCCAGACTCAGAACAATTCTTTGTGGGTCACACAAAGTTTAGCCCTGTGTGGGAATCGAACCCGCAACCTCGTGCACAGCAGGCGCATACCGCGGCCACTGAACCACCAAGGCTATTACTAGTGGTTCGCCCCAATATTTCACAGTTTTGGGGAGAACTGCTAGTAAAAGACTCGTGATGTTGCGTTTTACCCTATATCTTGGCAACCCATTATATGATTTGGCTCGTGTTCGAAATTAAAAATTCGTTTTGTTTCATTAATTTGCTACGGTATTATAATAGGCTACGGTAACTGTTTAACATCAGGCAGTTCGTATGCTTGTTTGCCTCCCAAGTAGTATAAAAAAGGCGAACCTGCTGGCATTTACCGATTATTTTTTAAAAGACAACTCTTTCACTCGTGATCAAAAAGAAAGAGAAAAATATTTGTTACGGACAACAAGCCCTACATAATGTATAAAGTACATATACGTTACGTACATAACGAAAAACTAAAATTTACACGTATGTACGTAACAAATCTTACTGGCGGTAGATGTCAATTCTCGTAGCCGCGCTCGTACTAGCGCCGGCCGCGGAACCGTGAGACATCTACCGCCATTAGTTTTACTTTGCTACGGGCCGGCGTATAAATATGGGTGGCTCGTAGCGAAGTTGGTTCACTCATCGGGCGCCTCCAAGGGAAGAACAACCAACAAGACTCAAGCCTGAAGCCCTGCAGCTGAATATCAAGCCTTCGCTTCAAACCTATTGTCAAGCCTTCAATCAAGTCCTATCCAGCTACCTAAAAATATTAACTACAGCCCGCGCTAGGCAGGACGTGAGGGAGCCGGAAGACATCAATACGACGTGTCAAGATTACTTCGCACCACATTTATTACCACTAATATATATGGCTGGTGCCTTATACAGTAACCACGTGTTTTCATTGACGTCAACCGACAAGAAGGGACCCCCACAACCAATAGTTTGGTCCTTCGAGCCGGATGAATTGAAGATTGAAGACTACAATCAAGATTGAAGACTGCAATCAAGACTGCAATCAAGTTGGAAGACTGCAATCGTCATCAAGACTTCAATCAAGCCCAGGGAAGCCACGGAGATCAAGACCGAGGACTTCAATCAAGCCGGAAGCCGTCTGAAGCCTTCTAGCAAGTCAGAAGCCCTCGTGAGGTCTAGTCATTGTGTTGTTTCTATCAACGGGTGCACCCGTGGCCTATGTACCGTGCCACCTAACGGTGTCAAACGGCCGGTACTAGGTTTTAACGCTGAAAGGCGGTGTTGGTATATGTTGTGCGCATACCACCGGCGCAGCAAGAGCGCTCTTTTCAGAGCGTGCCGTAAGAGCACTTCCTCGTCGGTAAGTCAACGTGTGGTGTGAGGGCCTAGAGATAGGCACTGCCGACGCAGCCGACATTCCCATCGGTTGCTGAGCGCCTCACAGTGCACGTTGGCCTCTGCTGAGTGGATCAGCAATCCTTCCGTTCCCGCACGACATCCATCCCTCGAGGAGCGTATCCCGGTACCCCCGGGCCCTCCAACAGGACTGTTAGGGCTGGATAGGGACAGAAGAGGCAAACAAGAGCCGAAGATGCCGACCACAAGAAGCCAAGCTGCCGACGACAAGACGCCGCGACGCCACGACAACCCCCCCGCGTCACCGTCCGTTACAGCGTCGGGACTACCGTCCGTGACCACCGGGGTCACATCGCGACCCGATCCGAACCCCCGCGCGCCCGCGTTACCCGTAATAACCGAGAGAGTAGGAGCCGCGACATCGCGTACCGCCGCTGCCGCGACCGCCGCAACCGAGACCGCCGAAGCCGTCCCGCGTGCCCATGCCGTCGCCCCCGCAGCCGCCACCACCGTCGACGCCCCCGCTACTACGTTTAGGTTAACGCGTGCCCCGTCGGTACACTCAGCGCGGTCTAATGCAAGCGCCACCGCCCGATTACGCCAGGCGGAGTTGGAAGCCCACGAGAGGCTGGCTAATATCGCCAGGAAACAGTTGGAGCTACGACTGGAAGCGGATCTAATCCAAAAAAGATTAGCCGTGGAGGCCGCCAATGTTAGGCAAGAAGCTGACCAAGACAGTGTCATCGACGAGGAGGGAGTATACGCGCACAATCGCGTATCACAATGGGTGAACACTTCCCGCCGACCACAGGAGTGGGTGAACAGCTCGCGCCGACCACAGGAAGACTTACCTCACCGTGAACCAATCGCCACCCGCGAGAGGGACCCGTGCGATCCACGGGGGGAGCGTGAGGAGATCGAAAATGTCAGATCATACGAGTCCTTCCACCAGTATGCACCGCGAGAGCCCGAGCCCAAGAGGGAATACACGCCAATGCGTGTACGATCGCCGACGCCCCCTCGCCAACGAGACAGGGGTATCGGCAGGCTAGCCGAAGCGCTAGAGAAGATGGCCTACCGACGCCCGCCGCCTAAACAAGCGCAAGAGTTGCCACAGTTTAGCGGGGAGCCACGCGAGTGGCTATTGTTCAAAGCGGCATTTAGAGAGTCTACGAGGATGTATGAATACACGCCCGCTGAAAACTTAGCGAGGCTACGCTCGTGCCTCAAAGGAGAGGCCAAGGAAGCGGTAGCGGCGTTATTATATACAGCCGTCGACCCGGCGGTTATTATACAAACACTAGAACAGTGTTACGGACACTCTGAAATAATTGTCGATAAGCTTTTGAACGAAATACAGCGAATACCCTGCGTGAGTTCGAAGGCAAGTGAACTAAACGCGTTCGCTGTCAAAGTACAAAATCTCGTCGCCGTGCTTTCCAGCGTCGACGAGGCAGGAGACCTACAGAACCCCATGCTAGCCCGCATCGTAATGGGAAGGCTCTGCCCACACCTATGCACGCGATGGTGTGACTACGCGGATGTAAATTGTAGTCGTAGTGAGCCCCGTATTATAACGTTATCTCGGTTCCTAATGGGAGAGGCGAACCGCGCCATGCGATATTCATATTTGCCAACCGCGGATACGCCAAAGGAATCAACACGAAGAACGTTAGCCGGCGCTAGCAAGGTGCAGCAGCGACCCAAAGCGCAAGGACGCGGCGCTAATGCATTTACCGCAACAGAGAAGCCACTTTGCATCTGTTGCGGGGACGGGCATCGAACCCCCGACTGTAGGAAGATAAAGGAAATGTCCGTTTCTAAGCGGTGGCAATGGATAAAGGAAGCCGGTGTATGTTTCCGATGCTTAGATAGCCGACATCACCGCAGCAAGTGCACCGCGAAGAAATGCAACATAGGCGAGTGCCGCAGAGCTCATCACGCCTTACTTCACGAGGCGCAGGCAGAGCCAACGGAAAGCGGTAGCTCGAGTGGAGCTGTGTTAGCGTCAGCGCACACAGTAAACACAACAGATCATGTACTGTTGAAGGTATGCCCTGTCAAGATAAAAGGACCTCGTGGGAATACCATAGACACCTACGCGCTATTAGATGAAGGTTCTACGATAACTCTAATCGACGAAGAAATCGCCAGAGCGGTCAACGCGCAAGGGGAAAAGCGCGAATTACGTCTCCAAGGACTAACGGCGACGCGATTAGAGCAGGATAGCGAGAGCGTCGATTTACAAATAAAAGGAAATCGAACCGACTACTACTCGATCGTAGCGCGCACCGTCAAGAGTCTTAACATCAACAGTCAAACGATCAAGGCAAGCTGTTTAAAATATTCGCATCTTAAACAAGTACCTCAGAACGAGGTGTGCTATTGTTACGCACAGCCACGGGTGTTAATTGGAACAGATAATTGGCACTTAATTGTAACTAGGAAGCTCTTAACCGGAAACAAGAGCGAACCCGCCGCCTCCTATACGCGGTTAGGGTGGGTAATACACGGCACAATACCACGGGCTACTATTACGGAGTACCCGACCGGCAGCGCCACAGTATTACATGTGCATACAGCACGCCAAGACAACGCCAAGCGAATGGATATGGAGCTAAGAGAGCTAGTGATGGATCGTTACGCGATAGATAACCTAGGCATTGAAAGTAAATGCAAACCTGTTAAGGAAGAGGAACGCGCAATACGTTTATGTGAAGAAACAGCGCGCCTTACAGGCGACCACTATGAGGTCGGGTTGCCATGGACCACGGAGGACGTCTGCCGACCTGCGGTACGCAGACTACGGTCCATAGAACGTAGAATAGATCGGAACATAGACTTCAAACGGGCTTATAACGAACATATGATGAATCTCATCACAGAAGGATATGCAGCGCCCATCAAGAGGGCTGACGAGAAGAGTCGAAGGGAGTGGTACCTACCGCACTTCGCCATAACTAACCCAGATAGGTCGGGGAAGATATGTCTCGTCAATGATGCGCCTGCCGTTATAAGTGGTGCGTGTTTGAATGTAAATTTGTTAGCCGATCCTAACGTTTTACGTTCGCTGTATGGCATTCTATTTCGCGTTAGAGGAATGCCTATAGCCGTCACAGCTGATATACGCAAGATGTTTCTACGTATATACATAAGAGGGGAAGATCGAGCCGCACAACGGTTGCTAAGGCGCGGCGATGAGAGACACGGTCCCCCTAGGCAATGCGTCACGAATTCGGTGATATTCGGCGCACGCAGCTCGCCATTCTTAGCACACAGCGTTAGGGACAAGAACGCTGAAGACTGTAAACTACAGTATCCACTGGCGTTACAAGCTATGACACTCAGCAAATACAGGGATGACTGGGTAGATAGCTTTGAGAGCGAAGAAATCGCCTCACGTACGATTACCCCAGTAGTGCAAATGCACAAACGTGCGGTATTGGAATTAGCGAGTTGGAGTACGAATCGCGCGCGACTATTTATTGGTGACGTCACGTACTGGAGCGATTTAAAGACTGCGCTACATTGGATCCGCAACGACAGCGTTATCTACACACCGTTTGTCGCACATCGATTGGGTGAAATCGCAGAGCTAACCACCGCCGAACAGTGGCGCTGGTTACCGACAGAGTTAAACGTCGCGGACGACGCAACTCGGAATCGAACCTACACTATGTCAACAAACGACAGATGGTTCACTGGGCCAGGGTTTTTATACAAACCCGCCATGGAATGGCCCCCGGAAAAGGCGGCGTGCGTACAGGAGGAGTCGCACGAGACCGCATGTGTAATGCACACTATCCCGCGGGATAGCATTATCAAGATGGAACGTTTTTCATCGTACGAGCGTTTATTACGCACTACAGCGCGCGCGCACTTTGTTATAGATCGCGGTAAGGCGCGCACTATGGAAGCGCATCACATACAAGCTGAAAGGACGCTTGTGAGACAGGCGCAAGGGGAAAGCTTTCCCGAAGGAATTAATCAACTCACAACGTGCCAATGTATAGGAAGGGCGAGTAGGCTAAGGAAACTCGACCCTGTATGCTGTTCCGAAGGAATGATACGGCTTAATAGGAAAATCAACACGGAGAACGTACGTGTGGACAGGAATCGACCGCTCATATTAGACGGAAAACACACGCTGTCATGTCCCTTAATGCGTAGGGAACATGATACTGTTGTACGTGCGACACTAGCGACATGCGTTGTGTGCCGAGCGAAGCGCGCAGCGCCCCCTGTACCCGTGAAAGGGAACCTTCCTAGCGAGCGATTAGATGCATACTCGCGGCCGTTCACACGTTGTGGAGTAGATTGTTTCGGGCCTATGACTGTCACAATAGGCAGACGACATGAAAAACGATGGGGCATGTTATTTACTTGCCTTGTCACCTCGTAGGGACGTACGAACCGATAGACCACAACTTAGAGTAGGCGACCTTGTAATAATCGCCGACGGGTTGTTACCGCGTAACGTGTGGCCGCGGGGCCAAGTCGTAGGCGTGATCCCGGGTCCCGACGGTATCATCAGGAGCGCTAACATACGAACACGCGGGGGTGTAATTCGTCGTCCAGTGAGGAGGCTTGTGGTCCTCGCCGGTGATGTAGGGGCTCGCAAGTCTTCGCCGGGGGGAGAGCTGTTACGGACAACAAGCCCTACATAATGTATAAAGTACATATACGTTACGTACATAACGAAAAACTAAAATTTACACGTATGTACGTAACAAATCTTACTGGCGGTAGATGTCAATTCTCGTAGCCGCGCTCGTACTAGCGCCGGCCGCGGAACCGTGAGACATCTACCGCCATTAGTTTTACTTTGCTACGGGCCGGCGTATAAATATGGGTGGCTCGTAGCGAAGTTGGTTCACTCATCGGGCGCCTCCAAGGGAAGAACAACCAACAAGACTCAAGCCTGAAGCCCTGCAGCTGAATATCAAGCCTTCGCTTCAAACCTATTGTCAAGCCTTCAATCAAGTCCTATCCAGCTACCTAAAAATATTAACTACAGCCCGCGCTAGGCAGGACGTGAGGGAGCCGGAAGACATCAATACGACGTGTCAAGATTACTTCGCACCACATTTATTACCACTAATATATATGGCTGGTGCCTTATACAGTAACCACGTGTTTTCATTGACGTCAACCGACAAGAAGGGACCCCCACACCCAATAATATTTATTGTTGATAAAACAGAAAATAAAGCACTTAATAAAAAAAAAAACAATAAACAAATTTACTAAACATAAAAAACTCATGCCACAGCGCTAGTTTTCAGTGGGAAAACAATTAGAAATATATGAAAAGTTATGTTATTGAGCCGGCAGCTTCATGTAGTACATTATAATTACGTTTTACTACCTGTTACAACTACTGACAACAAAAGATTTTGTTGAAACAGCTGTTTTGTTGTATAAATATTAACGTAACAATAAAATGACAATAAATGTTTCACTTCTGAAATATATATATATACTAGCTGTTGCCCGCGGCTCCGCCCGCGTGGATGTCGGTTATCGCTGTAAAAAGTAGCCTATGTGTTATTCCAGACCATAATCTATCTCTGTGTCAAATTTATTCAGATCCGTTCAATAGTTTTTACGTGAAAGAGTAACAAACATCCATCCATCCATACTTGCAAACTTTAACGTTTATAATTTTAAGTAGAATATATACATTTTTATACTACTTGGGTGGCAAACAAGCATACGGCCCGCCTGATATTAAGCAGTTACTGTAGTCTATGGACGCTTGCAATACTAGAGGTATCACTTACTTGTACACTCCCACCTTAAAACCCTGGTGTAAAAAGTTGGCAACCCATTTTTTACACCAGGGCTTTAAGGTGGGAGTGTCTCTGGGATAGGAAAACGTTTCTTTCAAAACGCATCGCTAAATGAGCGCTGGAGACCTGTACTCACGCACAGGAGCAAAATTACACCGCTGTGTGTAGTTATTTGGCTTTGGTATTTTGTAAGGTGGAGCTCCTTCCCTTATTATTGTTAGGTTACTATAGTTGTAGGTCTTGCCTTCTTGGGACAACTCACACACAGCCATATGATCCCAAACTAGGTAAGGCCTGTAACAACCCGACAATAATAGCTGCCTACGTTAATAATCTTACTTTTTACTAATATTCCAAAAACGAAAGTTTGGATAAATATATGTTTGTTGTTAATATACGAAACGGCTGAACAGATTGTGTGAAATTTGGCACTGATATATATTATAGTTCTGGGATATGGGATAGTACATAGAAAATGTGGTTTTTGGAATTTGTATAATATATATATATATATTTAAATAGGTAAATACAACAGTTCAATATATATATATGTGTTATAATTGTTCCGAACCCCGACTCAGAGCAGTCAGATTTGGATAGGTTTAGTTAAGATGGCAAGGAAGTAAGGGTTAATCGATTTCTACATACTTTGTTAAATGTACAATAGTTTAAGCAATAAACGAATTAACAATTAAATGAAATAATAGCAACCCATATATGTCCCACTGCTGGGCACGGGTCTGTTCTAAAAAACCTAAGAGAGAGAGAGGGTTTTTTAGGCCTTAATTCACACACGCTGGCCTAATGCGGGTTGGTGAATCAATGAAATAATATAAATATAATATTTTCAGGACAACTCACACACCGCCATCTGATCCCAAACTAGGCAGAGCCTGTACTATGGCAACCAGACAACCGATAAACATACATGTATATTTCTAAATTCATACATATATAGATAAATTATACCCAGAACAGGACAAATAATCGTGCTCATCACACAAAGATTTGTCCTGGGTGGGAATCTAACCAACGACCTCCGGCTTAGCAATCAGAGTCACTAACCACTAGACCAACAGGCCAGTTAACAAGTTGCTTTTTTTGTATAAAAAGCATTGACGACTGCAGCATTTTAGCGCTGCATATTGTCATGATATGTCATACCGTGGGAAGTAAACCGAGACGATTAAACAAAACTAATGATCCGTGCAAACCACTCAATCCAATCGTTTTATTGGGACAAGGAGCTTTACTGCCGCTGTGACGTAGAAGTAGAGTGACGCCGCACTGACGGATAATAGTATGTATAAAACTTATACTGCCTTGGTGGGCGAGTGGCGGTAGTATGCGTCTGATTTGCACTAGGTTGTGAGTTCGATTCCTACACAGGACAAAACTTTGTGTGACTCGCAAAGAATTGTTCTGACTCTGTGTGTAATTTTCGTTCGGTAATTGTATGTTTGAAGGGAAGGCCTTTGCCCTGCAGTGGGACAGTATAGGCTAATAATAATAATAATAATAATAATTGTATGTTTGTAAAGTCCCCCGTAACACAAAGCTTGTGCTAGAGAACAAGCTCTGTGTCGCGGGGGACTTTACATAACACCTTCTTCTGACAATAACGAACATGGCAAAAAAAGAATTAGCGAAATCAGTTCAGACCCTCTAGACAAGTGGCATAATAATAATGTCCTCCTAACCGAATTTCGGTCACGGCGGCTAATCTCAACGGAGACCTGCCATCTGCGCCGGAGATATTATAGTGCACAAGTGTGTGCGCAAACACAAGTGCACTCTTTATTCCCTCACTCTCATAGTCCGATGGGACGGCAAATCCGACACGACCGGAGAGAGATCAGGCGTAGGACCTAGGACCAACGGCTTTACGTGCTTTCCGAGGCACGGGCGTGTAAACACCGCCAATTTCCAAACTCCGGGCATCTATTGTGAATTTCTTAACAGAAAAACTCAATATCGATTTTTGGCTCGACCCGGGAATTGAACCCGGGACCTCGTGATCAGGAGACTCATACATCGACTACTGAGCCACGGAGCAGCAGAGCAGAGAGAGAGAGCAGACGTAAGTTTACGACATTATATCGTAGACTTACGTCAAATCCCATACATTTGGTTTTTTGACTTTTCGATTCGACTATCGTTTATGCCACTTGTCTAGGGGCACAGCTGTTCTCGAGATTTGCGCTTAGCAATCACTGAATGTGTTTTCAGTGATTCATTTTAATAGAATAGAATAGAAAACTCTTTATTGTACACCAATTACATTTTGAAAGAAACAATATTAATACCTATTTATGTACAATGTATGTTATGTACAATGGGCGGCCTTATCGCTAAAAAGCAATTTCTTGCAGGCAACCTTTGGATGGACAGAAAAGAAAGTTAAATATAATAAAGAAAAGTGGGAGGGTATATTATAGAGTTCCCAATAAAATGTATCATCCTTTTCTAATTGCCCTTGTTAGATAGAGATGTAATGATAATAATCGGCACTATGACGACTAATCGGCAGCGGCATGTCGAGACGTAGCCACACGCACGCATCAATTAACCTTGCTCCGGTCAAGACTAGTATCAGCAATCGTTGTCGTACATACGTGTCATTGCCATACGACCAACGACACGAAATCCAGGGCGCTAGTAATATTTATTGATTACTAGCTTTTACCCGCGACTTCGTCCGCATAAGTTTTTTTGTTTTCTCCCGGCTGTAAGTCCCCCTGCAACAATGTCCCACTATCGTGTTCCAGTCCTCAACTTCACATCAAATTTGTTCAAAAGCAACCTAAGCTACATAATGGATAGCTCCGAATGTTTCCTTAGTAAATATATAAAGTAAATAATGTAAATCGGTTTAAAACACTACTAACTACCTACCTGCCAACCCCCGATGTTAGACAGTGTGACATCCGCAACATCGTCTGCGTAGGAAGTACTATCTTAATGTAAGTAGTATAATAATGTAGGAAGCTAAAAATAAGAGGCCTTATTACTGTAGTACATTTTTGTAAACTATGTTCTTTGTTTTTCCCTCTCTGGCCAACACATGGAGATTCTGTGGACTTGAAACACGTGAGCAAGCCACGTATAATTGTCCGTGAGAAAAACAACTCTTTTCTAAATTAATGCCGGCTACTTTTAATGTTTGCCCCTGAGCTTTATTTATCGTCATAGCGGATGCGATTTTCAGCGGAAACTGTAATCTCTTAAACTGGAATGGCAAATCTGTCGGAATTATGGGTATACGGGGGATTAAAACGTTCTCTCCTTTTGCCATTCCAGTCATAATGATTGCTTTTACAATATTGCGACCGAGGTGTGTTACTTGCAACCGTGTGCCACTACACAGTCTTGGTGCATCTAAATTCCGCATCAAAAGGACAGGAACGCCTACTTTCAGCCTCAGTTTGTGTGAAGGTACTCCCGACAATTTTAAAGAATTAAGAAATTCTACAGGGTATGATGTTACTTGTTCAGTATCCATTACAGTGTCTACAGAGAGAAACTCAACAATATAACCTTCCACGCGTGACATAATTTGATCGTTTATCTGTCCCACCATTTCATTCGTCGGCGCTAAAATTGCTCTTTCACATAACCATTCTCTATTCCTCATATTAGTTAGCAGTTCGCTATAGACAAAGTTATTTAGATCATCTGGATTATGCACAACATTGCAAAATTCACGATCCAATGTAATCATGCCATTACCATCCTTTGCCATACGATCTTCTCCAATTTTAAGAAGAGCAGCAGCATATTGTCCAGATTGTACATCATTGTGTAGTTGCACTCTCATATTTGTAAACAGACTAAACGTTTTTACGTGCACCCATAACGTTGACGCTTTTAAACACGCATTTATTTCATCTGCAGGGGTGCCTTTAGTGATAACCGGCAAAGTCTGTCTAAAATCGCCCGCTAAAAGTACCACCATCCCCCCCATAATATTTGGATTACTCTTGATGTCTTTCAAAGTCCGATCTAGAGCTTCAATTGCTCTTTTATGGGACATAGTACACTCATCCCAAACTAATAATTTACATTGCTGCAACATACGTCCACGCTCGCTGTTTTTACTTATATTACAGACTGGCATTTCTTCATGGGCTAAGTTTAATGGCAGTTTAAGCACCGAATGTGCCGTTCGACCACCATTGAGCAGAGTGGCGGCTATTCCGGAAGAGGCAACTGCTACAGCAATTCCTTTATCTTTTCGGATTTGCGCTAAAAGCAAGTTTAAAAGAAAGGTTTTCCCGTGCCTCCGGGAGCATCCAAAAATAACAAACCACCTTCGCCATCTTCGATTTTTTTGAAAACATTGTCAAATACTAACCTTTGTTCTGGGATTAAACGTGGAACAGACTCTGTCAATTGTTGTTGTAAGGAAGCAGTATCGTAATCTAGTTCCCGTATTAAATCGCTACTGATTTCCTCGGTTCTCTGTGGTCTGATCATTTCATAATCTGATAAATCCTTTCCAGAAATTGTTTTAACCTGGTCAATCAATCAATTTTTGTCAGACCCTCATTGTAAATTAAATCACTGTACGTGACATTGGGATTTTGCTCTTGTAATCTGTGCAATATATCGTCGGTCATATCATTTTTGTATTTATCCCACAATTGTTGAGGATTTGAAAGACCACATGTCGCTACTAATACAGCAAATAGCTCTCTCATCTTGCCTGCTGATCTACATTGAGCAGCTTCTTCCAGTGTCACATCCCAATGGTTGTCATTCTCCAGTAATCCTCTTGCCTCACATGCCTCTCGAAATGTAGGATAATCTTGTGTGTTGTATTTTTTTAGATCATTGAAAGAGGTAGGTCCGCGCACATGGTGTAAAAGCATGCGTAGAAAAATTTCATTATTCGCATACGTGCGACGACGATGTCTGCCCTCATGAGATATTTTCCCGAAGTAAAAAGTAGTCTGAATTTTGGTACCTTCCTACCCTATAAGTTAAGTAGTGTGATGGAATGTCGCTAAGTTTCGATCCAAGTAAAACTGTTAAATAAAGACAGTTGCATCAAAATTTTATCATAAATTCCCTAAATTATGGCGCCTACCGACCCTCTAAGTTAGAAAAGTGATCAAATACTAACTTGAAGTCTTAGTAACACTCAGTTAAAAAAAAAAAGCATCAAAATCATTTCAGTAGCTATGGCGTCATGCGCTTCTTGACACGATCACGCTAGATTTCCGCGGGAATGAGGTATTTTCCCGCCGTAAAAAGTAGCCTGTGTCCGTGCCTAGGATCTTATCTTTATAGTAACCAAGTCTTATAAAAATCCGTTCAGACGTTAAGGCGTGAATGAGGTAAACTTTTAAAACAAACGATTAAAAATCACTAACTTAATTAGTTTTCTGCCTACTGCCTACGCTTTAAGTACGATGACGTGATCATTTTGATCTTATATCCTTTTTTAGGTTACTATCTATCACCTAACTAAATTTCATCAAAATCCTTTCAGCCGTTTAGGCATGATAGAGCAAAACTCCCAGCAAAAACCATAAAAAAATCACTAACTCAATTCAGTTTTCTGCCTACTTCCTACCCCCTAAGTACTATGACGTGATCATTTTGATCTTATATCCGTTTTTAGGTAACCATCTATTACCTTACTAAATTTCATCAAAATCTGTTCAGCCGTTTAGACGTGAAAGAGCATAAGTCCCAACAAAAACGACTAAAAATCACTATCTCAATTTAGTTATCTGCCTACTGCCTACCCCCTAAGAACGATGGCGTGATTATTTATAGCCTATGACCATTTCTAGGTTATCATCTATCACCATACCAAATTTCATCAAAATCCGTTCAGCCGTTTAGGCGTGAAAGAGTAACAAACAGACAGACAGACAGACAGAGTTACTTTCGCATTTATAATATTACGCCTTAATTACGATGACGTGATCATTTTGATCTTATATCCGTTTTTAGGTAACCATCTATTACCTTACTAAATTTCATCAAAATCTGTTCAGCCGTTTAGACGTGAAAGAGCAATAGTCCCAACAAAAACGGCTAAAAATCACTAACTCAATTTAGTTATCTGCCTACTGCCTACCCCCTAAGAACGATGGCGTGATTATTTATAGCCTATGACCATTTCTAGGTTATCATCTGTCACCATACCAAATTTCATCAAAATCCGTTCAGCCGTTTAGGCGTGAAAGAGTAACAGACAGACAGACAGACAGACAGAGTTACTTTCGCATTTATAATATTACGCCTTAAGTACGATGACGTGATCATTTTGATCTTATATCCGTTTTTAGGTAACCATCTATTACCTTACTAAATTTCATCAAAATCTGTTCAGCCGTTTAGACGTGAAAGAGCAAAAGTCCCAACAAAAACGGCTAAAAATCACTAACTCAATTTAGTTATCTGCCTACTGCCTACCCCCTAAGAACGATGGCGTGATTATTTATAGCCTATGACCATTTCTAGGTTATCATCTGTCACCATACCAAATTTCATCAAAATCCGTTCAGCCGTTTAGGCGTGAAAGAGTAACAGACAGACAGACAGACAGACAGACAGACAGAGTTACTTTCGCATTTATAATATTAGTATGGATAGAGGTACTGCACCATATAAGTAAGAAAGCTGGGGAAAGAGCTTTACCTTACAGGAAGACCAAAAGCCAAATAACTACATACAGCGGTGTCTTTATTTATCAGAACGACAAAACATAAATTACACTGATTAATAATAGCAACCCATTTATGTCACACTGCTGGGCACGGGTCTCCTCTCCTCTATCAAGAGAGGAAGAGGGGGACAAAGACTTTACACTGATTACTTAATCAAAATAATAAACCTTTCACTCCTTCATCTCACAAAACTTCATGCCGACAAAATCATCTTCCATTCATCAGCAAACATATCCAGTCCAGCTGGCTGATTCTCTAAGAAACAGCGATGGCAAACTGACAGTTGTGATTGCTCGGTGGCGGCACAATCAGTCTATTGACTATACGTCAAAAAGGCTCGGTTTTTGCTCTTACGGAATACCGATTTTCAATCTGACAGCCAGATTTTGCTCGGTTTTCGCGATGGCTCGGTTTTTGCTCTTACGGAATACCGCTGCAGGACTTGACTCTACTAGCGCTTTGAGTCACCTTGTTGCATATTGTATACATACTGATATTGTATGTAAATGAGAAAGTAACTATGTTTGTTAGTTCCTTTGTTACCTTTTCACGACTAAATGGCTGAACGGATCTTAATAAAATTTGTCACGGGTATAGATGGTATCATGGGGAAGGACATAGAGTACTTTTTACTGAGATGACTGACATCTACGCGGGCGGAGCCGCGGGCAACAGATAGTGTTCTCATAAATATAAAAATGATTACGATAATTTAGCGTGGGGTAAGAGAAAGCGACTTCAAATAAGTATTTGCTTGGACTATTTGCTATTTTTTTTGTCAAGCTATGATTGAACTTCCATTCTAAAATAACTCCACGTATTTGTTTCGTAAACACACAATAAACATGTATTTCGTTCGTTTCAACATAAATAATAACAATTTTCACTTGTGGTAAAACGTTTTTTTGTTGTCCAATTGTAGGACAAGTATGCTATTGTTGAAATAACGTGTTGATATTCAATTATACAGCTACCTATTGCTCATAAAATATTATACACTTTCACAAAACATACTTCCTTCAAACATGTTGCTAAGATTTGACTATTATTATATACTAGCTGTTGCCCGCGGCTTCGCCCGCGTGGATGTGGATGATATTGCTGCAAAAAGTAGCCTATGTGTTATTCCAGACCATAATCTATCTGTGTGCCAAATTTCATCTAGATCCGTTCAGTAGTTTTTACGTGAAAGAGTAACAAACATCCATCCATCCATTCTTACAAACTTTCACATTTATAATATTAGTAAGGACTATTAGGGCTACAGCAGACATACTACTTTTAGCATCGGCATCGCATTTCGGAAGCTCGACACAGCGACTAAAGCTATACTTCGCACACATTCGGATCGGATGCCGGTGGTATCGATTTGGTTCATGGTTTTGTCTATAACTAGCTGTTGCCCGCGGCTACGCCCGCGTGGATGTCGGTTATCGCTGTAAAAAGTAGCTTATGTGTTATTCCAGACCATAATCTTTCTCTGTGCCAAATTTTATCCAGATCCGTTAAGAAGTTTTAACGTGAAAGAATAACAAACATCCATCCATTCGCTGTAAAAAGTGAGTAAGAGCCTATGTGTTATTCCAGACCATAATCTTTCTCTGTGCCAAATTTTATCCAGATACGTTCAGAAGTTTTTACGTGAAAGAATAACAAACATCCATCCATCCATCCATTCTTACAAACTTTCACATTTATAACATTAGTAAGTATATAAAAATGAATCGCTGAATATGTTGCTAAGCGCAAATCTCGAGAACAGCTTAACCTATTTCGCTTATTATTTTTTAGTTATATTCGTTATTGTCAGCAGAAGGTTTTTATGTAAAAAAAATATTAAGAAAGTAGAGCTGAAAATATTTTAACCCGGGCGAAGACAGGGCGGGCCACTAGTATATTATAAAGGGATCCGCGAGCGAACGCAGAGAGGTGCCATAACGCGATTTAGCATCAATTTAGTCGCAAAATCACTGATCGCGATCAAAAAGTAGCATGTCTGTTTCAAGCTTTATCAAAAAAATTATATAAATTTACTTATATTCATATTATTTCTTACACCTCCAGCGAGCACATAAGCAGTGTACAATTGTCTACATTAGGGTTTAAAATAATTCAGGGTCCCTTTCATCCACGTACGTAACTGATCTTTCATAACCAGCATGTCGATAGCAAATCCTAACTAATATTATAAATGTGAAAGTTTGTGAGAATGGATGAAAACTACTTAACGGATCTGAATGAAATTGGGCACAGAGATAGATTATGGTCTGGAATAACATAGGCTACTTTTTGCAGCGATAACCGACACCCACGCGGGCGGAGCCGCGGGCAACAGCTATATAGCTTCTTAATTTTTATCCAAAATATTGCGGATTAGTACCAATAAAATTTGCACAAGTAAAATTAAGGCGAGTCAAAATGCACTTTCTTATTTCTTTAATTGCTACGAGCATAGGGTCCAAGAAACAACCTCCCGCCATCCACTGTCATCTATCACGGGCGAAACAGGTATGAATAGTTCTAAAATCCAGGATCTCCGAGTAACCTGTAAATTTAAGTGACAGGTACAATTAGGATGGCCTCGTGACTAAAAAATCTATTATACTTATCGTAATAGAAAACAACATAGAATACGTCTGTGGCAATTTAAATCTTGTAGTCATTAAAATAAGATTTAAAACTGCTAAGCGGTATTTTTATCTTACGTCTATTTTTGTGGGCGTGTTACATCTATAATTCACGTGACGGAGACACAGCATGTCCAATGACGTCATTTCTTCATGGAACTAATGGGAATCGCATATAGTAATTATTTTCGCATGTCGCTATACAATTTGGTTGGTTTAAAACTTTGTTACTGTAAACATTTGAGAGCATTTTATATTGTTTGTTATTCTTTTTATTTTGAATGCAAATGCATTTAAGTGGTGAATAATGTGATGACCACAGGTGATGACTCTGTGAATTTTTAATTGTATCTGTGGCACTTTATTTTTACTTTTACTAAGTATTTCTGTATAGACGATAGGCAGCAGTCGATTTTTAATCACAGTTCCAATGCTCATTTTAGAATGCGTTATAAACGATTTAAAACACAGTCTTTTTTTATTTTCTTGGGTGGCAAACAAGTATAAGGGCCGTCTGATGGAAAGCAGTTACCGTAACATATGGAAGCTTGCAATACCAAAAGTATCACTTACGTGTTGCAGACCCTTTTCTTTACACCAGGGCTTTAAGATGGAGTACCCATGGGATAGAAAAACGTTTCTTTCCAAACGCATTCCTAAATGAGCGCTACAAACCTGAACTCTGGTGTTTCTTAATTTTTTTTTGGACAGAAGCATATGAGTGATGCCTCAGGATCAATGCCTCAATCAGATGCAAGCGTCTACTGTAAGGGTCGGTTCATATCTGACGGAAAATGCGTCGCGTACTATCGTTCGCGTAATGCCAGAACAGACAAATATATAATAAAACATTCAACCTTTCACACTTAACTGACGATGCGTTAGTGCATCGAGCATACGAATAGACGCGACCGAAGATACGCTCGACACATTTTCCGTCAGATATGAACCGACCCTAACTGCTTACTATAAGGCAGTCCGTAGGTACGCTTGTTTTTCGTTTAGGTAGTATACATAAATATTCAAATAAGGTGTCAATATCTATTCTTTTTCGATCCACTCTGCCTTTTCAACTAATTTCTATACGCATTCACGGCATGTATCTCTTTATCCATCAATACCTATCATTCAATTTAAAAAGGACATACAGTCTCTACACATTTCAATTTACCAATTCATTTGATGACAAATTCAGTTTCCAATACGCCTATCCGCCTATCAGATTAATGTTAACGGCATTACAGAGAACGAACAGAGATTCGTGAAAATTGAATCAGTAGAATCTGTCTGTCATTTTATTTTGAATTGATGCATGTCGTATCGCACACATCGATAGGTAAGGTGCTTTATAGCAGAGTAATGATGATCACAATATACTTAAATACATCATCATTGAATTGCAGTGACCGAGTCAGAGAGAGAAAGAGCCAGCAACGTATTTACTTTTGCTATTTCATAAGCCATGAAAATTAACAAACTCTTATATACTTTTTAATAGCAATCCATATCCATGTTCCACTGCTGCGCACGGGTCTCATCTCCTCTATCAAGAGAGAGAGAGAGGGTTTAGGCCTTAATTAATACACACTGACCTAATACGGGTTGGTGAATCAGACATGTCATTAGATTTTTTTCTAAGACATTGTGGATGTTTTCCTTCACCTTTAGCAGATGGCGAATCTTTAGATTAGTAAATAAACTCCACAAAGTGAAATTCACATTGGTACTACCACCCGGGATCGAACTCGCATGTGTGCAAGTCGGTTATTTTCCCACTCGGCCGCCACCGCTTTCATACATACTTACCTGCAGAATAATAAGGCTCTTCTGGCAACTATCTGCGGCCGGGGTGTTTAACCTTAAAATGACAAAGTGGTTGAAAAATAAACTTATGTCAATTCGTATACATTTGCTTTCTATTCTATGTATTTGGTTCGACCACCGATGATGCGACTTGTCTAGATTGGCAGGAGTCTATGCTGCAAAACGCATCCTAATACTCACGCACAGGAACACAACTACACCACTGTGTGGCTAGTTGGCTGTCGTCTTTTGTCGTGGAGGGCTATTCCTAGTCAGGCTTACTCGCTTGTTTAGTGCCCTACGATTTTAAAAACAGCTGGTACACTACATTCAGACATAACAATGATCGTAAAAAACAAACAACCAATATTCAATTTTCAATACTGCAAATTGAAATACCACGCTGCCCCTACTACCTACTGCAACACAGAATTCGTTATTGCTATTGCCAATCTTTTTCTATTGCTCTCATTGGAGTTTACGGCCAAGGAAGAAAAGACCTTGCTTTAAATTATCAGTTACTAGCTATTGCCCGTGGCTCCGCACGCGTGGATGTCGGTTATCGTGATAAAATGTGTAGTATAGTAAAATATATAAACATAAATAAATATCTATATTTAATAGCATTTTCCTTACCAACTATTGTCCATTGGACTCATCTCATTGACATTACCGCCACGCTGTCACACGACCTTCACAAATCTAATCAACAGAGAGATCGTTTAGCTAACGTTCTAGATATGTTGTTGAATTTCAAGTTAGACTCTGTTCCAATATTCGGCGTGGCAATGCTGCTTGTCTCCTGGCTACGTTTTCAGTAGATATCGATGCGGAGGAATTTTGCGACGCCTATTAAGCAGTCCCCCTTTATTGTGTTGTTTTTATTTTTAGTTTTTTTTCTAATTTGTGTGAATATCGTTTTAGTTCTAATAATAGTTAGTTTAGGTTTTTGTGAAAAATAACTCCCACACATTTTTTTATATATTTTCTTAAATCTATTTTTTTGGAGCTTAACTCCTACACTTACATTTGTGTCGAATACATAGTCAATAGTGTTATGTATTCGACACAAATGTAATTTTGTTATGAATAAATGAAATAAAATGAAACTCGGGCACAAGCCCTGTGTCACAAATTACACCTAGACTCGAAGTAAACATTTATGAATAAGAATTTTTTTTTGTTCCGTGTGGGAATTAAACCCACAACACACCGTGCACTGGTAAATAAGCCACTGAACCAACCGTACACGACAAATTTTTCAGGTTACCAGTATTGAAAAACAGTTTTTACCTTCTGGTAAAATAATATTTTTAAATTTAAAATTCATTTTTCTTCCTGACTGGGACTATTAAAAGTCATTCAAGCCCGACTAGGACCTCCACCACACAGAAGATCACAGCCAAATAACTACACGCAGTGGTGTACTTGGGTTCCTGTGTGTAAGTCTCCAGCGCTCATTTAGGGATGCATTTATAAAGAAAAGTTTTGCTATCCCAGGGAGCCCTGGTGTAAAAAAATAGGTCTCCAAAACTGAAGTGATATTTCTGGTATTGCAACCGTCCATAGGTTACGGTAACTGCTAAACATAAGGCTGGCCGTATGTTTGTTTGCCTTCTTAGTAGTAGGTATAACAAAAATACCTCCACAGCCTCTGACGTACCTTACGGAAGTAGTTTTCCAAATTGATGGCAGGTGATTATAATTTTCAGCTAGTTGTAAACAATATAATTGTAAAGAGTTCTGTTTACATTAGGCAATATAATAGCGCATTATTTGTTTGTTTGCATCTATATCCATACTATCTATACTAATAGGTATTATAAAGTTGAAGAGTTTGTTTGTCGGTTGAACGCGCTAATCTCAGAAAGTACTGAATCAATTAGAAAAAATATTTTTTTGTTGAATGGTGCCTTTATCCAGGAAGGTTAAAGGCTATATAACATCACGCGACGATCAATAGGAGTGGAGCAGTAGTGAGATGTGTTGCAAAATAGAAGAAAATATTCCAAATTACCACGCGGACGAAGTCAAGGGTGACCCCTAGTAATATATATAAACATATAAATAAATTCTATGTGTCTGCTTGTATGTAAGTTTTAAGTATATTCTTTTCACAACTGCATGTCTGTTTGTTGCCAGCTATTTATATTTAGCATTAGGGTTCTGCGTAAAAAAATTAAAATCCATAAAGTTGTCTGTGTGGTGACGGATTAAGAATACTAATAAATAAATAAAATAAAATAACTTTTATTTCAAACACCGAATTCATATTATGTTAGTAACAATAAACTTAGAACTATGTTAGTAAACAAAATTAAAGAGCTACACAACAATTATTTTGAAACCAATTGTACGGTAGACATGCATCTACGAGTACAATGGTTTAAAATAGGCGAATCATACCTTTCGGCAATCATTCGCAGAATACTGTTGGAGCTGGTTTGAACTCTGCAGAGCAAGGAGGCTGTTTTTTGCGCCATATCGCAAACAAGTCGTTAGTATGGCTTTGCGCGAACATACCTGATGCACTGCAGAAGCGGGGCAGCCCCATCAGCATTCTAAAGCCATTATTATATAGGACACGTAAAGCACTGACGGCGCGCTGCGTATAGTTGGTCCACAGGCTGCACGTGTAGAATACTTGGCAGTAGGCTTTAAACAAAGTAATTTTGACCGGCTCACTACATCGTGCAAACCTGCGGGCCACCATGTTACATCGCACCGCCAACGCTCTACGTTCCCTCTCGATATCAACTAATGTAACCACCCCCTTATATCCCGAGGGTGTCGTAAGAGTCGACTAAGGGAGTAAGTCTAGCAGGCAATATCCACCGCAAGAGAGGGAAAACTCGAAACGAAACCCTATACCAACCCGTCTGGCCAGCGTGGTATAGTAAAGCTAATATCCCTCCAAATGTTTGGAGGAGACCCGTGCCCAGCAGTGGGACGTTTATGGGTTGGGATGATAAAGTTGTGGCAAAAGTTTGGAAACTGACAAGTAAATCAGACTAAACCACACTGACTGATTGACTGGTTGACACATGGGGCTAATGCCGTAAAAGTTTGCATACCAGCCCCTTTTACATTGTAGGTGAGCACTAAAAAAGATTTTTTAGAAATTCAACCCCTAACATAGAGAAAAAGCTGGTATGAAAAATAGTAATTTTTGAATACAGAAGTGTTATGAACTTAGTGTCAAAGTGGGTAAAAAAGTGTAGAGTATTACACTAATTAGGCCTAATTACCTGCTAGCTAATTAGGAATATTTAAATAGTAGATTATTCTAATGTTGAGTTATATTACCGTATGATTGCCTAGTTATATATTTATATACTAGGGGTCACCCGCGACTTCGTCCGCGTGGTAATTTAGAATGTTTTATCCGATTTTGCAACATATCTCACTACTGCTCCGCTCCTTTTGATCATAGCGTGATGTTATATAGCCTATAGGTTTCCTGGAAAAATGCACTTTTCAACAATAAAAGATTTTTTTCAATCGAACCAGTACTTTCGAGATTAGCGCGTTCAACCAAACAAACAAACAAACTCTTCAGCTTTATAATATTAGTATAGATATACTTATTCCAATAATAACTACACACAGTGGTGTAATTGTATTCCTGTGTGTGAGTACAGGTCTCCAGCGCTTATTTAATGATGCGTTATGAAATAAACGTATTCTTTTACCAGGGATACTCCCATTTTTAACCTTGGTGTAAAAAATAAGTTGGCAACACGCAAATGATACAAGCGTCCATAGGCTACGGTAACTGCTTAACATCAGGCGGGCCGTATGCTTGTTACAACGAACTTAAATAAGAAAGGATAGGTATAATTTATTTTTATACTACTTGGGTAGCAAACAAGCACACGGCCCACCCATTGTCAAGCAGCCACCGTAGCCCATGGACGCTTGTAATACCAGAGGTATCATTTGTGTGTTCAATCAATCAATCAATCAATCAGCCTATCGCAGTCCACTGCTGGACATAGGCCTCTTCTAATACGCGCCACAGCACACGGTCCTCTGCCTTCCGCATCCAGTGCGCCCCAGCGACCTTTTTTAGGTCGTCGGTCCACCTAGCTGGGGGCCGCCATACCTTACGCTTACCGAGTCGCGGTCTCCACTCTAGGACACGCATTTGTGTGTTGCTAATCTATTTTTTTACACCAGGGCTTTAAGATGTGAGTATCCCTGGGATAGGAATACATTTCTTTCAAAACGCATCCCTAAATAAGCGCTGGAGATCTGCACTCACACACAGGTACACAACTAGACCGCTGTGTGTAGTTATTTGGCTGTGGTCTTCTGTTAGGTTAAGGTCCTTCCTCAGTCGGGCTTGCTCGCTAGTATGTCATTCTTCAAATGGAGACTCTTTAATGCCTTTGTTGAAGGACCCCATGCTATAGTTTACAAATTATCAACAACGGTATTTATATTTACAACGAAAGTAAATAAGACAGTATATAAAAATTTGGTTACGTTTACAATAGTAAGGTATAATAGGCGTATCCACGTATATTTTGTTATAAAAACCATATTGCACCCGCAGGAGAATAATGACCTAAGTTGAGATACGCCTGTTTTGCAATTTTCATCTTATGCGGAAATAAAGTTAAGGTTCAAAATTGTTAAATGGCATTCCTCAACTTACGCCTCTTTTCCACTGATGGTGCGATATTTGTGTTGGTAAAAAGTACGTGTAAATATTATATTAATCCAGGCACCAATCAGGTGGCCGTTTGCAGTTCCAGTAATCTTCTCTCAGTCGGTCATTGTGACTATCTATGAATATGTGATCTTACGAGTTATGTTTTATACTGGCTAGATCTGGCCACGCTTTGTGGCTTAGTCTAATATTCTTGAGTTTACTCGTTAACGCAAATTGTGACAACTTCATGGGTTTTTAAATTTTTTGTACGGAACTTATACCTACATATATTTTTCTGACATTAAAGTAGCCTATATAACATCAGGTGCTTCATCTGCCTGTGAAAATCCGTTAAGCCATTTTGGAGATAAACGGCAACAAATAAACAGACAAAATTGTGAAAATTGCATTTTTTATAAGTAACGTGTAAAGAGTCATATTTTATTAACTACTAGGGGTCGCCCGCGACTTCGTCCGCGTGGTTATTTGGAATATTTTCCCCGATTTTGAAACATATCTCACTACTGCTCCGCTCCTATTGATCATAGTGTGATGTTATGTAGCCTATATCCTTCCTGGATAAATGCACTATTGAACAAAAAAAGTTTTTTTCTACTCGAACGAATACTTTCAGAGATTAGCGCGTTCAACCAAACAAATAAACAAACTCTTCAGCTTTATAATATTAGTATAGAGTAAATTATAGATTTTACTCAACTATACAATTCGTGACTCCATACTGCTCCTGAGTATTTTTTAAAGAAAAACACCCAATAACATAAAATTTGCTCTACCTGTGAATCGAATTCAAAACCTCACAATTAGCCGGAAAAATGCCACAGGACCTATTGGTCCTGTGGCAAACGGGTTATTACCCGTTATTATAATACAATAAAGGTAAAATGTACGTTGTTTGATTTTTAATGTAAAAAAACATATTTAATGGCAGCCATGACAGTTATTTGTTTGTATTTCTCGCGCATCGCTCGGTTCACTATATTTTTTGTTATTATATTGCAATTTTTAGCCAAATTATCTTCATTATACAAAGCAAAAAGTATAAACGGAATATAACGAGTATCCTGATCGTGTGTTAGATAAATTAATATTTATTTTTCACTTTAGAAAGACTACTCCTGCACTATGAAACAAGCTCTGTGTCGCAGGGGACTTTACAAACATACAATGACTGCCTCGGTGGACCAATGGCCGCAGTATGCGCCTGCTGTGCACGAGGTTGTGGATTCGATTCCCACACAGGACAAAACTTTGTGTGACACACGAAGATTTGTTCTGAGTCTGGGTGTAATTTGTGTCCGTTAATTGTATGTTTGTAAAGTCCCCCGCGACACAGAGCTTGTTCTCTAGTGTGGGAGTTGTCTATTTTAAAATAAAAAAAAGAAAATTTAAAAATTAACGGACGCAAAGAACACCCAGACTCGGGACAACCATTTGTGGAAAATACAATTTTTTGTCCCATGTGGGGCGAACCCACAACACGCCGCGCAGTAGTAAATGTGCAGTCGATTATTGTCAACTAAAAATCGGCGCTAGGTGCTTATTGTCTAGCTGTTTTTAGCTAGTTGCTATATTGAGTTTACTTTAAGAGAGGTAGGGCACCATACTAGCGAGCAAGCCCAACTGGGGAAGGACCTTCACCTTACAGAAGACCATAGCCAAATAACTACACACAGCGGTGTAGTTGTGTTCCTGTGTGTGAGTACAGGTCTCCAGCGCTCGTCGTAGCGTCGTTCTGAAAGAAACGTATTCCTATCCCAGGGTTACTTCCATCTTAAAGCCCTGGTGTCAAAAATGGGTTAGCAACACGCAATTGATACCTCTAGTATTGCAAGCGTCCATAGGCTACGGTTACTGCTTAATATCAGGTCGGCCCCAGCTTGTTTGCCACCCAAGTAGTATAAAAAAAAGAGTTTGGTTACCAAAAAAGCGAACGAACCTTCCTAGAGAAGGACTTTAGAATACTACAGTCAAAGGAATAGGAAAACATTTATTTCAAAACGCTTCCCTAAATGAATCTTTTAAAACTTTTAAAGTGTTAAAATATGGAGGCATAAATATGTTTTCCCCTCCATTTTTTTACAATAACATTTTCATTGAACACAATAACGGCTGTAGCGCTAATGATGACACGTATCTATTGTGTAGTTATGCGACACGTGCAGAGGCCACGTCCATCGGCCGGTGGCACTCCTGCCCTCACAATGGCACGCCATTAATGCACGACTGAATTGTAATTCTTGACCCATTATGGGTAACACTGTTGTAGCTCCATCTAGGTATCTATATGTTACTGTAATACGTTGCATATTCAATACGAGTTATAGGTCGTTTCGCCCGCCATTTGTTCGCCCGAACGGGCCAAACGACCAAATTAGAAAATTTAAAAATATTTGATTGGGCGTTTCGCCCGACAGCATCAAAATCTGTCTGTAGATGAAAAGTAATAAAACCTCCATCGGGCGAAATAATTTTTGTAATTTGGTCTTTTGGCCCGCTCGGGCGAACAAGTGGCTGGCGAAACGACCTATACCTCTTTAATGCAAGCTTTTTACGCAGTTCCACCCGCGTAATGGTCATTTTATTGTATGTTATAAAGCCTATGTTCTTTCTCTTTAGTAAACAATACGTCTACCAACTTTGATTAAAATCCGTCCAGTAGTTTTTGCGCGAGGGAGAGACAAATATTCATCCTTATAAACTTTCGCGTTCATACTATTGATAGGATTATACCTTTATTAATTTCTTCGGGTATCTAAAATTCTACTCCCGCATTGGGGGCTTTACAAACATACAATTCAAGGACAGTGGTATTTCATTTGCGCGTCTCCATGGTTCGAAGGGCACGTTAAAAGTCGATCCCGACTGCTAACAGTTGTTAGATCACGACAGATACGTAATTATGGGCGATCTAAATAACTCTGCCACCGACTTAGCCACTAACTAAATGATAAGAAGAAGAATTCAAGGACATAAAATACACCTAACTAAATAAACTGTAAGGATAACAGAAATTTTGTTTTGTCCCATGTAGGAATCGAACCCACAACTAGCTGACTGTCTTAACTATTAGACAGCAGTAACAACGATTATGTTACCTGGTCGAAACGTCAAGCAATCTAAATATAAAAAAATGTATAATGTATTACCTGAAGTAGTTACCGATATTCTAAATGCAGAGTTTGTTTCTAAAACTATTATTACTAAATACTAACTAGGTATGCAAAAACTTAGGTTTTTAAACTATTAAATAGCATATTTTTTATGATAATGGTGATGAAGGTATCTGTGTAATTATTTATAAATGTAATTGCGCATCGGTGCAGCATATCGTTTACACTATAACTATATAGTTATACAAAATCCCTATAGTATAATAATGGTGATATTACTTATTTTATTATAACGCCATCTAGAATACAATATAAAAACTTCTGAAGTACAAAACTTAGCTATTCAACGCTAGATGTCGCCTCTCAAATAATAAAAGTCAAATCGTTATAAAAAAATATCTATTGAATAAAATATTTGGACACTAATTTTTAATTTGTAATTTTGTTTAGGTATATTTTGATTTCGAATTGAAATCTTAGTGGGAAGGGAAAGATAAATAAATATATAGTACATGCTATATCCGCCAGATGGCGCAATAACCTACCAATAAGAAATTCATAAAATAATGTAGCTGATTCCTTTAACCATTTTAATATTTGCTAAGATAGAATAGAATAGAATATAAAACTCTTTATTGTACACTAATAACATTTTGATAAAACATTATAGATCATTTTTAATATTTATATTCATACCAAAGACAACTTAAAAGATCAACTTTTCCCAAGAGAGGTATCACACCATACTAGCGAAGAGTAGAGAAGGTAAAGACCTCCACCTTACAGAAGACCACATTCAAACAACTCCAGCGCTTATTTAGGGATGCATTTCGAAAGAAACGTTTTTCTATCTCAGGAATACTCCATCTTCCTTCATTCCTGGCCCAAAAAAAATGAGTCATCAACATGCAAGTAATACCAATGGTATAATTCCAAGCGTCCATACGCTGCGGTAACTGGTTACCATCAGGCGGCCGTATGCTTGTTTGCCACCCAAGTAGTAGTAAAAAAAAACAACAACTATAATTCTTTGCTGCAAAATACGACACAGCGAATTAATTATGAAGTTTATGTCTCCATCGTAGCCAATCTACAGTCATCAATTAGCACTAGAACCATTCAATTATCTCATTTACTTTATCAATGGGAGGTAAAGTTTATTGAACTGTTTACGTTCATTAACCTCAGACTTGTTGTGCTTATTTTATGATAAAATCGGCAGGGGTATTCCGTAAGAGCAAAAACCGAGCCACCGCAAAAACGGAGCAAAATCTGGCTGTCAGATTGAAAATCGGTATTCCATAAGAGCCCTTTTTGACGTTTAGTCAATAGATTGTGCCGTCATCGAGCAATCACAATTGTCAGTTTTGCGATCACAACTGTCAGTTTGCCATCGCTGTTTCTTAGAGAATTAGCCGGCCAGACGTTTTTTGTCCTTGAGTATCTGCAAAAAGTAGATTCGTTTTGTTTACTGGTATTTATCTATCCTCCCCACTATATCAAAAATAGTGGAAAGAATTCTGAACAAACGTCTAACAAATTACCTCGAGTCTAATAGCCTTATATCTCAGTCTCAATTCGGCTTCAGAGCAGGCATATCAACTTGTGCCGCGGTTCATGAGCTGACGGATCACATAGTTGACAAATTAGATAAAAAGAAAAAAGTTATTGCAATATTCTTAGACCTAGCCAAAGCTTTTGACACAGTCTCTGTCCCACTCCTGCTGAACAAATTAGAAAGATTGGGTATTCGCGACAAACAGCATAAATTATTTGCTGACTACCTCTCACACAGATACCAGAGAGTAAGAGTTGGAGAATGTACTAGTGACGATCTTCCGGTATCTTTTGGCGTACCGCAGGGCAGCGTGATTGGGCCGACGCTATTCCTTACCTACATTAACGATCTGTGTAATCTCCAACTATCAAATGGCAAAATCATTACCTTTGCCGATGACACAGCGTTAATATTTTATGGTGACACATGGGGGGAAGCTTACGCCTATGCACAATCAGGTTTTGATATGGTTTCAGAATGGTTGAGGAACAATAGACTAACACTTAATACCGATAAGACCAAATACATACCCTTCTCAATTAAAACTATTCCACCTAATACACTTGAACCTTACACTATCATAGCCCATTCTTGTTATAGTTCACAGTCATGTTCGTGCAATATACTAGAATCCGTATCGCATATTAAGTATCTCGGTATTGTGATAGACAATACACTAAGCTTCAAACAGCATATTGATCTTGTCACCGCTAGAACACGTAAACTGATCTTCCTCTTTAAGAACCTACGGAATATTTCTGATAAAAACGTCATCAAAATGGTCTATATGTCCTTATGCCAATCGATACTATCATACTGTATCTCTGTGTGGGGAGGCGCTTGTAAAACGACCTTAATAAAAATAGAAAGAGCCCAAAGGGCTGTCCTGAAGGTAAGTCTCTTCTTGCCTTTTCGGTATCCTACTAGGGAGCTCTATAAGCGCTCTGATGTACTGACGGTGCGCCAACTTTATATCTTATCAATCACTCTAAAACAGCACTCACTACTCAAATATGACCCCTCTATCAGCAATAAACGTCTCAAGCATAAAGTTTGCCCTCCAACGACGAATCGCTCCTCTACTGCTTTCTCCGGAAAATTCTTCGGATTTTTGGGTAAATTCATTTACAATAAAGTAAATAAAAAAATAATTATATACTCACAACCTAAGCATCAGTGTAAAAAGATGATATCGTCATGGCTTAAGTCCCTAAGTTATGACGATACTGAAAACCTACTCGTTGTGCCCCATTAATGTGCAATTATAAGCTAACAGATCAGCTGACTTAACTAATCTAACTCAGCTGATTCTGATCCCAAGATGTCACAGGATGTCGTAGGGTTAGCAATTTCAATTTTTCACACACACACACACACACACACACACAAACACACACACACACACACACACACACACACACACACACACACACACACACACACACACACACACACACACACACACACACACACACACACACACACACACACACACACACACACACACACACACACACACTCATACACACACATATATATATATATATATTTATCAATCATTACTATCATTCTCTCAGTACCGCCTTATACTACTATCGCAACACCAAATTTGTCTAGAGTTGGGGAGAGGCTGGTAATCTGTCATACAGGTTTACCTAGTACGGATACCAGTCTCTCACACAGACTCAATGATTGTGTCACCTAGCAAATAAGTTCTTTGTAACAATTTACCCTGTGTGAGAGAGAAATAAAATGCTATTATTATTATTATTTATATATACCTACATTCGTAAAATATTTTTAAAGTAAAAACTTCTTTAGGGTTGAGTACTTGTTGGGTGAATACAAATTATGGACCTCGAGTCATCGTCACCAAACGCTTTCCATATCTTTATATAATATACTAGCTGACCCAGCAAACGTTATTATGCTACTAAAATATAGGGGTTGATCGTAGAGGAAAAAAAGGGAATGAAAATTAAGGGTTGTATATATTTTTTAATGCCGAATCACAAAAAAATAAAAACAAAAAGTTTTGTATAAAAAATTCAATAAAAAAATAACCCTTAACATTTAGGGGGATGAAAAATAGATGTTGTCCGATTCTCAGACCTACCCAATATGCACACAAAATTTCACGAAAATCGGTCGAACCGTTTCAGAGGAGTTCAAAGTTGAACACTATGACAAGAGAATTTTATATATTAGATGTATTTCTTGTGTGCGTGTGTATGTCACTGAACTCCTCCTAGACAGCTGGACCGATTTTGATAAAATTTTGTGTGTGTGTTCGGGTAGGGCCCTGGATGGTTTAGATTCACTATTGGACCCGGTAGGTGGCGCTGCTGTCGGTATTTCAGCTTTTTCAGGCAGGACGACGTCTGCCAGGTCCACTAGTCTTATATGTAAAAACTAGCTGTACCCGCGACTTCGTTCGTGTGTTCAGGCTTTTACTGTAAATCTGAAAACTACAAACTTTCATCGGCTGATTGTCATCTTTAGCGGTTACATTTTAAAAAACCTTTCTTAGCGGATGTCTATATCGTAATAGCTATCTGAGTGTCTAGTGATTTAAACTGTGCGTTTGTTGATTTGTCAGTTACGTTTTTCTTAAAAACATTTAGGTTCTGCAATTAATAAACTTTATAAAGAAATATTCCTTGTTTGTACGATTGTTCTGCTCTTCAAATTGTCTTAGCGCAAACGTGAACAATCTTATGGCCTATCGCCTAGCTTATCTGTGCCATACCCTGTAGAAATTTCTGCGTCCATACATCTCGTTTTAAATTGGTCACTTCTAACCTGATAGGTTTCCGTGTGGTGACGGATTAAGAATACAAAATGTCACCACCCCTATCTTATGTAAAAATAAACTAATTCCCTCTGTCACATGTTCATCAAGCGTGGACGGCTGGACCGATTTCAGTAATTCTTTTTTTGTTGTGTTTGTTATTGTCAGGAGAAGGTTCTTATGTAAAAAAAAAGAAAGTTGCGCTGAAAATAGTCAAACCCGGACGAAGTCGGGGCGGGTCGCTAGTTCAAAAATAATAATCTTATGGCTTGACGATACTATTCACAAGTTACTTAGTTTTCACTACCATTGGCAGTTCCCCAGAGACTGCCCTGGTTGTTCTGTATTTTTCATATTGTTGGGCATAAGTTTTCGATTTTTTTATCATTTATCTGTTCTAAATTTATAAATTACTAGCTGTTGCCCGCGGCTCCGCCTGCGTGGATGTCGGTTATCGCTGCAAAAAGTAGCCTATGTGTTATTCCAGACCATAATCTATCTCTGTGCCAAATTTCATCCAGATCCGTTCAGTAGTTTTTACGTGAAAGAGTAACAAACATCCATCCATTCATCCATTCTTACAAACTTTCACATTTATAATATTAGTAAGGATTTTTTGTCTTTTGAAAAGATGACTCCCGCACTTGGGAGCAAGCTCTGTGTAGTGGGGGACTTTTACAAACATACAATTAACGGACACAAAGTACGCCCAGACCAGACAACAATTTTTTGTCCCGTATGGGGATCGAACCCACAATGAGGTATCGCACGTAAACTACTGAATCAACCGTGCAGTCAAATTCTACATATTGACATTCCCATTAGTAGGTACTGCCGCCGCGCCGCTACGCGACGTTCGGGATCAAACCTGCACCCGTATATAAGAAGTCGACTTATTCAACATTGAATTTATGTATATGTGATCTAATACCTCGTTCACACTTAAAATTTGCATTTACAAGAAACGTTTAATACAAAAACGCATACATTCGTGACCATAACATACATTGCGCATATTTGTAGACATACTTTAGCATGCATATCTGTTTGTATATACCTACCTATTTGTAAGCACGCAATGAATTAGATTCAGGTTAAAATATGAAACTTTTAATACTTAAGCAGATTGCATGGTCATTTGATTTTTGAAGAGCTTCCTTTTACTAAGGTAGCAAACAAGCAAACGGCCTGCCTATCCAAAGGTATCACTATCGTGTTGCCAACCTTAATATGTTAACACCAGGGTTTCGTTAAAAATGCATCCATAAATAGGCTCTGGGAACATGTACCTTTACACAGGAACTGTATAGCTGTGGTCTTCTGTAAGGTAGAGGTCCTTCCCCAGTCAGGCTTGCTCGCTAGTATGATGACTTCCCTCTCTTACATTTGCTTGATCCTAGCATTGTTGAAGTCCATGACCGGCTGTTATTACCTACCATTAGATCTTCTTCTTCTCTTCGTTTGGTTAGTAGCCTATATTTAGGCCTCCGTCATATAACGTTCTCTCGGAAGCACGGACCGCGCCTTTGATCGTTTACCGAACAGCGAGTGCACCTGGCTATGAGTGAGTCCTTTAGGTGTGCCATTGGATTTGACTGCCTTGGTGGTCCAGTCGTCACAGTATGCGCCTGCTGTGCACGAGGCTGTGGCTTCGATTCCCACACAGGACGAAAACTTTGTGTGACCCACAAAGAGTTGTTCTGAGTCTGGGTGTAATTTGTGTCTGTTATTTGTATGTTTGTAAATAAATAAGCCCTGATTTATTTTATTATTGTTGGTAGCACCTACACTTTGATCAATGTGTAATAAACATAAGCTGTCGAGTTTCTTAATATAAATAAATAAATAAATTCCCCCGCAACACAGAGCTTGTTCTTTAGTGCGGGTGTTGTCTTTTTAAAAAAGTAAAGAAGAAAGAAGACTAGCCTGCCGTTATTGGCAATAAACAAAAATCTATTAGCAAAATCTAATATATACGCCTAGAAGTTTTCAGTCTTGTACTATTGGTTACATGATGTATTACGTACTTAATGCTGTACCGCGTATGGTAAACTAGCAGCTATCTGATAAACAAAAGTATGTAATTTTTTTTTATAGCTCTCCTTATCAAATAATGTGGTTTTGTAAGCATTTTAAGACGTCACAGACACTTTGACGGCTCAATTTCTAGTCTAACCAAACGTTTCACCAATTCATGCCATTGTCCGTAGGAACAGTATAATAGTACATGAGCCGCAGGCATTCGTGACAGACTTTTAATAACGTTCTTTATGTGAGGCTTAGATTTAGATCACCTTCAGGCCAAAAAATACCTCTATGACTTCGTTTAAAAAAAAGACCAAAGGTTTGATTGAAGCTCAAATTTTCTACGGACGAAAAAATGCGTCCATAGGCTACGATAACTTTTTACCTTCAGGCAGGCTGTAGGTACCCATTTAGTTGACAACATGAAAATAAGTCTCTGCCTCATCTAGATGACAGGCGCGAGGTTTTGTATGATATAATTATTTAGTACCTGGATGACAGAGCTTTGCCCGGTTTACTTTTTGGGAATTAACGTTTTTCTAAAACTAAAATCTAGCTAGCTCATGAAACCCCCTGCATATTAAATTTCATGAAAATCGTTGCAGCCGTTTCCGAGATATACAAGAATTGTTCGTCTAAAGGTATTCGATTTGACAACAAGGAAAATTGTCTCTGCCTCATCTAGGAAGCGAGGTATTGTATGATATAATTTGAAAGTTTAGACAAAAATGTTTGATTAGGAAGTGCTAACAATGCAACTTTATACTTAGTACATCAACAAATTAACACATGTTTTTATAGTAATAGCCATGACCCACATGTATACGTTTGTAGATTTTTTGTTAGATTCCAAGTATTTATAATGATGTCATTATGATGACGTGTAATGTAACAAATTTATGTATCACCAAGAAATCTAAAAGAGCATACAAGTACATAATAAAGTCATGTTTGAAGAACTATATCGTTATCATTTATTATAAACTATTATAGCTGTTGCTCGCGGCTTCACCCGCGTCGATGTCGGTTATCGCTGTAAAATGTGTTATTCCAGACCATAATCTAGCTCTGTGCCAAATTTCATCCAGATCCGTTCAGTAGTTTTTACGTGAAAGAGTAACAAACATCCATCCATCCATACTTACAAACTTTCGCGTTTATAATATTAGTAGGATTAAATTGATGTGAAATTATTTTTTATGTAAAAAGGCAACTCCCGCACTAGGGAGAACAAGGCCTGTGTTACGGGGATCTTTAGAAACATTCAATTAACGGACACAAAATCTACCCAGACTCGGAATAAGCATTCCAGCAAGTGGATCTAACAATTTTTGTTCGGGATCGAACCCACAACACGCCGCGCAGCACGCCGCGCGCACTTCAGCCACAGAACTAATCGTGCAGTAACTTAGAACAATTCGGCTTTTGATTTATAAATTACAAATTTAAACAAACAGAGTTACTTTCACATTTTTAACATTAGTATGGATTACATATTATTAACTATCTACATCCTACTTATATTATAAATGCGAAAGTTTGTAAGAATGGATGGATAAATGTTTGTTACTCTTTCACGTAAAAACTACTGAACGGATTGCAGCGATAACCGACATCCACGCGGGCGGAGCCGCGGGCAATATCTAGTACATAAATAAAAATGACTCCCACCCAAAATAATGTATGTACGCGCATAACTTTTGATCGACTACAATAAATTAGTTTTTATTTTTGTGTTTGTTATTGTCAGGACAAGGTTTGTATAGAAGAAAATTAAATAAAAAAAATGTTGAAAAAAATGGCGCTACGAAGTTCGCCGGTTCAATTAGTAAGAGATAAATATATATTAAACTTACACATTTTAAATAATACAACATAACAGATAACAAAACCAAAATTAAATAATGATTACTCAAAGGTCAGGGATAAGTTAGTTATCTCTGTAAACTGTTAAAGAATGCGTAACTACTAAAAATAGTATTATTAAGATGTAAAATAAATAAAGCCAATCTGTATAAATATTTTCATTTATGTAACAATAGTTGTTGCCCGCGGATCCGCCCGCGTAAATGTCAGTTATAGAGATAAAAAGTAGCCTATATGCTATTCCAGACTATAATCTATCTCTGTGCCAAATTTCATCTAGATCCGTTCAGTAGTTTTTGCGTGAAAGAGTAACAAACATCCATACTAACAAACTTTCACATTTATAATATTAGTAAGGATTTACGTATATTGTTGAGCTAATGGGTAAGAGTAACCTCACAGTGGGACTTAAATATCAGGCAGTGGTCACTTAGTGAACCTTTAATGAAGACTTTAAGATGGAGTATCCCTGGGATGGAAAAACGTTTCTTTCAAAACGCATCCCTAAATGAGCGCTGGAGACCTATACTCACCTCAGAACACAACTACACCGCTGTGTGTAGTCATTTAGCTGTGGTGCTCCCTAGTTGGGTTTGCTCACTTGTACAGTTACTTCTTTTTTACGTTTATATAAACGCAAAAAAAACAAAGCAAATGAACAAAAAAATATGTTTCAGAAAAACGAATACACAGTGACACGGTTCTTCAGCGCTGGTTATGTAAATACACGTGTATATTGTGCATATGTGTTAGTTTCATTCACAATTTTACGCTAGTGTGTGTGTGTTGAATCACAAAACTAAGAGTTGCCGCATATAGGCCACAGGCTGTTGTCATACATATAATTTGTAGCGAGTGGCGAACAATGTGCGGCGAGAACATATAAAATATAAGAAAACTACAATAAATAAGCTTCTCTAGACAAGTGGCATAAACGGTAGTCGAATCGAAAAGTTAAAAAGCAAATGTATGAGATTTGACTTAAGTTTACGACATTATATCGTAAATTAACGTCAAATCCTATACATTTGCTTTTTTGTCTTTTTGATTCGACTACCGTTAATGCCACTTGTCTAGAGGGGATGGTCGGTGGCGGCGTAGTGGCGATTTTGTGGCTGTCGTGTGTGCCCCATGTACGGCCATACTTACACGATGTAATTTCTATGGTTTATGACTCGTGGTTTTTCATTACAGTCGGCTAGGAAGTGTTTTGTTTATGTTCATTTGTTTTATATACTAGAAACTTCAGTGGAATAATATTCTATGTTGGCAATATTAGTAAATACGATAAGCTATATCATATAGCTCTAATAGTAAGCAAGTTGAAATGGCAATGGGCAGGCCACGTCGCTTGACGAAGTGAGAAACAATGGGGAGGAAAGGTTCTCAAGTAGCGTACAGGATTTTTTTCAAAATTGATCTATCTTTAGCCGTCTCGGATTGCCATCTCATCGGACTATAAGAGTGCGAAAATAAAGAGTGCACTTATGCAAAAGTGAACACGCATTGTGTCAGTTTACAGGCATATGGCTTGCCTGATGGTGAGCAGTTACCGTAGCCTATAAACGGTTGCCTATTATTATTATTATTTTTTTTAACTTTATGCACATCATGTACTAAATAGGTCTTAATGCCAAAGGCATTCTCTACCAGCCAACCTTAGGGTGATGCAGAGATAAATGAAGTAGGTGTAAGATTTCAACTAGCGAAAATAAAGTTGAACTAAAACACAATGTAATAAAATATATGTTATATAAATAATGAAGATACTAGTACATAAATTACATGTAAAACTAAATACTTATATTAGATAAATATATATTTATACATACTAATATATACTAAATTACTTATGTGTTGATCCTGCCAGCTTGTCGAAGAGGAGGTCACGAACTTTCATTTTGAACGTATATTTGCTAGTTGCCATCCTGACTTCAAGATAATACATATATCTTGAAGTCAGGAGCAAATATACGTTCAAAATGATATTTAATGAATATTATTATTAAAAAAATTACACTAGGATTTTTTGGTGGAGTATCCCTGGGAGAGGAAAACGTTTCGTAAAAAATGTAGTCCTAAATAAGCACTGGAAACCTGTACTCACAACATTGTGTGTAGTAATTGGCTGTGGTCTTGTGGAAGGTGGAGGTCCTTCTTGTCAGGCTTGCTCACTTGTATGGTACCCTACCTATCTTAAAGTTTACTATATCCATTATTAATAATTCCTACTAGTTATGTCACGTAATGAACGGCGCATTCATCTTTGCGCATACGCGTCATAATAACATGTAGACATGCGCAAATTACACGTCGCCGCATCGCACCGGTGCGCGGTGTGGAACGCGTGGGAATCACACTTTGTTTCTATAATTTATACACGAGATACATGTACTATTGACAAAGTTACCGCTTAAACACTCAAACAATACTTATTAAATAATTAAACAGGCCTGCAACAAGGTGGACTGACGAATGCTGTGGAAATCCTTGGGACAGGCCTATGTCTTCGCTGTCGCTGGTGACCACTGGTGTCTTATCAGGTTCTGATGGTCCACCTATGTAGGGTGTAGGTGCACAGGAGAGTTTTAGTCGGTATGCCGGCCGCCTACCATCTATAGGTCGGAGAGCCCAATATAATGCATTTCCCCATTTAAAAAGGCCTATAACTTTTGACTGAGATGGCGATGATGAAGATGAATTAAACACGAAATGGTTTATCAACCCAAGATTGCAGAAGATCTATTGGTAAATGATATCTACAATTAATTCGCAAGATAGATAGATAGAAAAATCTTTTTTGTATACCAGCAAGCCAATTTGAACACAGCCTGATTGACACCCTGACCCTGCTCAATGCGAGCACCAGATGAGCCTCGCGAGGCAGCCTCCCAATGTCAAAACGGTTCTGGCGTTAAGAAAAAAATAAAAAAGGAATCGCTTGGTTAAAAGTTTATGAGTACATACATACAAATGGTACATATTATTATTTTTAGTTTGAATGACTACTTTTTCAATGCTCACAACCGGTTTAAAACAGTGGATTATGGCAGTTCTATTATTTTGTCTAACATGATTTGACAGATTGGTATAGGCTGGCAGATTAATTTGTCAACTCTTTGTGGCTGCTTTGGAAGCTGAGTAATAAGACTCTTTATATGATATAGGGTAGTATAATATATACATACTATATACCTATGTGCTACGCTATACCTACCCATGTGCGAGGTATGGTATGGTAGGTTGGACTGCACGGTTGGTTCCACAGAAATAGATCGAGATCTATTTCTGTGGAACCAACCAGATCGAGATCCTGATCTATTTCTGTGGTTGGTTCAGTGGCTTATGTGGTCTTCTTCTTCTTCTTATCTTTTGATTAGTGGCCAACCTGGTGACAGAGTTATTTAGATCGCTCAAATTTAGGCCCCCGTCGTGATCTAACGACTGTTACCAGTCCGGGCCGACTTTTAACGTGCCCTCGGATCGCTCAGATAAAATACCACTATGCGGTCACCCATCTATAGGGTTACCGCGCACTGATCGTGTACCGAACAGCGAGTGCTATTAGCTATGAGCGCCTCACGACGGCTTATATGGTTACCTCGTTATTTAAGACACACGGCGTGTTGTGGGCTCGGTCCACACACTGGACAAAAAAATCTGTGAACCATAAATAGTTGACTCGAGTCTGGGTGTACTTTTTGTCCGTTAATTGTATTATATTGTTTGTAAAGTCCCCCGCTACACAGGGCTTGTTCGATAGAGAGGAAGTTGTTTTAAAAAAGTCATTATCATCTCAGCCTGATAATGTCCACTGCTGAACGCAGGCCTCCCTCGTATGTCTCCACAATGGCTTGAGCTGCCTGCATCCAAAAGTCAAGTTTTGTTATATTAGTTGCGGACGTTGTGGTACAGTTTTGTGAATGATCTTTCCGTGTTGGTGTCGAATTACCGTTCTATAGGACTGTGAGATTTAAGAAATACAGATTGAAATAAGCTTGTGTACTATAATATATTATACTTTAACAAAATATACGAAATTCGCGCAGGAACACTGTTTAGTATTAAATTTTGTTTGACGAATGATAAACGACTTTTAGTTGATATAAAAAGTTATTCGTGAATACATAATTAGTAAAAAGCTTCCAACCGCAGCTTTTCCGTGAGTAAAATCTAAGGAGAATGCTTTTTTTTCGAGATAAAAATCTACTTTTGTGTCAAATTTTATCCAGATTAATTTAGCTGCCTGGCGTGATCATGGCCTTTTGCTTTGGCATTGCATGGCCTTTTGCATGGCTTTTTTGCATTACATGATTATACGTAATCTGTTCTTTAAGGTACTTACTAGTTTTCCTCAACGCAAATTTCTTCCCGATAGGTGTATTTAATTGTTTAATAATATATTTATATTCTGCTGTGTATGGTATTTAAGCTGTATCAGTTTGCATGTTTCCATAAATCAATTATCTGGCGATTAAGTGAGTGGCTCTTGTCAGCATAGATACTGTAGATAAATTGGCTGACATCATCTTTTTGTATTTCCTGTTACATTCATAACTTGACCTTCATAACAGTTACTTTGTAACAGAGCTTCAAAATGATTTGCAAGACGCAAGATTTTTGTAATACTTGGTTGGCAAACAAGCAAACTGCCCGTCTGATGTTAAGCAGTTACCGTTGCCTATGGACGCTTGCAATACCAGCGATAATCCTTGAGTGTTGCTGACCTATTTTTTTACACCAGGGTATACCTGTGATAGGAAAAAGTTTCTTTCAAAACGCATCCCTAAATGAGTGCTGGAGACCTGTACTCACACACAGGAACACAACTACATTGATGGAGATCTTTTCGTGTCGGGCTTGCTTGCTAGTATGGTAAACCCTTCCTTCCTAAAAAAATCTTCTTTGTAAACCCTTATCTACCCACTGCTGGGTATAGGTCTCCTTTTTTGTGCGCCATCTGTTCTGGTCATGTGCTAGTAAAAAATACAGATTAACAAATAACTTGTTCAACTATTTTATTTTAGCAACCCATATATTATGTTCTATTGCTGGGCACGGTCTCACGGGTCTCTCTTTATTTTATTAGGTACTGAAAATAGAAAAATATTTTTTAAACCGACTTTAAAAACTTAAAAATAACTGAATACAGATTTTTGGGTTTTTGAAGTCGGTTTAATTTTTTTTTTCAATCTACAATATTTGCAAATAAATGATTTTACATGATTTTTCCCATTCGGCCACCACCGTTCTACTACTTATTTCTATATAATCTAGCACACAACGTATACGAAATCCACGTGTAAATCACACAGCTGTTTTTCTCACCATTCTTTGCGGTAACATTACACCTTATTCAGTGACTATGAGTAACATACAAGTATGCCCCCACTTCGTTTGCGCTTGCACCTCTCTAGTATCGTGTCTTTAACACACATAACTGGACGTGTGAACTATGTTATAGTGATGTGCTTCTTCAATAGTGAAGTGTTAGAATATATTATTTAGCTGTGAGTGATAAAATATACGATATAATTTTGTGAGTGAATGCTTTGATGTGCGTTGTTGTTATTTACGTAATGGTTATACAATCTTAGTCCTTTTTACGGGACATTAAGTCTTCGTAAGTTTTTCTTATACTATTATTGTGAATAACAAGTGTACGGTACGCCTGATGGTATCTGGTTACCGTAGCTTCCAATACCAGAAGTATAATTCGCGAGTTGTTGACCCTATATTTTGTGTGGTGTTTTTTTTTTTTATACTACCAAGGAGGCAAACAAGCATACGGCCCGCCTGATGGTAAGCAGTTACTGTAGCCTATGGACGCTTGCAACACCAAGGGTATCACTCGCGTTGATATATCTTATGATAGGGAAACCAGTATTCTAACAACAGGTTACCCTGGAGACCTAAACCCACACACAACAACTTAGTGTGTAGTTTTATTTATTTATTTATTACAATGACTTATAACGCGTCCTTTCAAATTATATTATCTTTTCAGCACTATAGGTTTACTGTAAAGACCCACATATATTACAAGTACTATTACTGTATACAACTGTTTGTTGCCAAAATAAACTTAAAAAAAAAATAACCTTACAGGTCTCAACCTATTGCGACAATGAAGTCATTCTGAAAAATTATGCATTGCCACCCATTGGATTTCCTCCAATGTATGTAAAAATGAAAATTTGTTGAGCTACTTAATTTAGCATTAAACTTAAACTCAAAATTCATTCATAATTTAGGTTACAAAGTAACAGGAACCCACAACACTTCGCGCAGTGGTAAATTGCGAGGTAACACCTTAAGGTACTGAACTAACCGTGCAGTCATATTACTCAAGTGCTTATTTAGGAATGTGGATACCTCATCACAAAAAACTGACGCACGAGGTATTGCTAATGTCTATACACTACGGTAATTGCTTACCACGGCTATAGACATTTTCAATACCCGATGAATATGTTAGGGCATAGGTTATTGTCTATTACAACAGCATCGGTAACTCGTTACCGACACAAAGAAACTAGCTGTACTTAATTCCCATCCACAGGAATTTCACTAGCTATACAATACTCTTCAAACCATAACATTTCTTTGCTCAATATTTGCACAATATTATTAAACGGCAGAATGGAAGTAAATATATAGGTTGAGGCCCTCATAGCCAGGTGCACTCGCTGTTCGGTAACGGATCAGCGGGTTAAGCTACCAAGGGCGCGGTAACCCTATAGATGGGTGACCGCATAGTGGTATTTCATCTGAGCGTCTCCGTGCTTCGGAGGGCCCGTTTAAAGTCGGCCCCGACTGTTATCAATCGGTAGATGACGGCAGAGGCTTAAATATGGGCGATCTAAATAACTCTGGCACCAGGTTGGCCAAACGATAAGAAGAAGAAGAATACATAGGTAAAAAGAGGTAATATAATAAAGATAAATTCGATTGGGGAAGGACCTTATAGAAGATCACAGCCAATTTATTATTATTATTTAGGGATGCGTTTTGAAAGAAACGTTTTCCTATCCTACTCAAAGCCTGGTGTAAAAAATGGGTCCCGCAACACGCAAGTTATGCATATACATACATATAAATACATTGTGTGGTGATGAATTAAGCAAACAAAATGTCATCACCCCGTTCCACCCCCAGGGAGTCGTAAGAGTTGACTAGGGGAGTAAGTCAGGCAGACAATATCCACTGCAAGAGTGGAAAAACTCATAACAAAATCCTATACCAACCCATCTGGCCAGCCTGTTGTAGGCTATTATTCTTCCAAATGTATAGTGGAGACCCGAGCCCAGCATTGGTACGTTTATGGGTTGAGATTATGATTATTGACCAAGCTCCTTAGTCTAATAAGAGCCATTAGTATTATCCACACGTTTACCAACGAAAGGTCAATTGTTTTATAGTTATTTTGAGGCTTTTGCATACGAAGTAAGAGATGAGCTAATCTTACATTCACTGCGTTGCTTCGGTAATTGTACAACCTTAAAAACATCACGTTTGTTTACATGTTTGACCTAAATTTCAAGTTCATATTGTTGCGTTGAGTTTATGAGGATAATAGTTAAAAACAAACGCAAACTAAATTTACTTTGTTTTTTTTATACTACCAAGGAGGCAAACAAGCATACGGCCCGCCTGGTGGTAACCAGTTACCGTAATAGCCTATGGTCGCTTACAATACCAGGGCTGTCACTCGCGCGTCACTCGGCAGGTAGCTCATTCCACAATCTAATAATAGGTACGTGGTAGGAAGTGCCTCTGAAACCGCACAGTTATGTTTAAGGTCCCTGTCGGTAGCGAGAGGTTTTGCTAAGGTGTATAAACAGATTAATACTTTTTAAACTATCAAGGAGGCAAACAAGCATACGGCCCACTTGCTGCCTGTCCAGTCCCACTAGAGTACTACTAGTCCAGTACAAGTGGCATAAACGGTACTCGGATCGCATAGAATTGAAAGCAAATGTATTGGATTTCACATAAATTTACGATATAATGTCGTGAATTTACGTCAAATCCCATACATTTGTTTTCTATTCTATTCGATTAGATTACCGTTTATCGTCGTCTCAACCCATAAACGTCCCACCGCTGGGCACGGGTTTCCTCCATACATTTGGAGGGATATTAGCCTACTATACCACGCTGGCCAGACGGGTTGGTATAGGGTTTTGTTCCGAGTTTTCCCTCTCTTGCAGTGGATATTGTCTGCCTGAATTCCTAAGTCGACTCTTACGACACCCTCGGGATAGAACACATGGGGTGGTGACATTTGTATTCTTAATCTGTCACCACACGGATCAACCGTGTAGTGACGGATTGAGAAAGACCGTTTATATTTGCAATAAAATATATTGATCTTTTATTTTTTATGATTATTCTAAAGTTCATTAACCAATGAGCAAACAAACGAGATAAGTAATAAACGAGTCAAATATATAAGAACATTTAGAATATCAGGTTAATTATGACATTTTTGCAATACAAGACAGTTTTTAAATTTAATGTTTATCGATGTGAATCACAAACTTGTTCCACTTATTGACATTTTAATATTCATAAAGATAACGAGTTAATAACAAAAAAAAAACCCCGACACGTTTTGCTTGAATTATCCAAAAATGCTTATAATTTCAAAACGGCTAAATCGATTTCCAAGAAATATATGTAACAATTACCCCAATTAAACTAGCTTTTCATTTATAAAATCTACTTAAAAATCGGTCCATTTGTTTAGAAGCTACAAAGCCATAAACAAACATAAACGTCAAATTTATTACATCACTTATTTTTCGTAATATAAAAAACCGTTACTTTTAAATAAAATGTTATTCAATGGGATACTGATAGACTGAGTGTCTTCTACAGAAATTACGTCAGGATCTGTTGACGTGTCTACATGCTTGGATCCACTGGACTGAAAAGAAACCAGGTCCTGACGACAACATATCCGTCACAATCACACCAGGTCCAATCACACCTGGCTCAATTCCACAAGAGTCCAATGAGTCGGTACCACGTCGGTCACTATTATGTGTTCTGCAGCGTAAGGTTAGTGAAACACTGAGTGACGTGTTGTTCTTTTCACTAACGTTTTACAAAGCACTGTTCACACAAAGTTTGATGGGAAATGTTCTAGAATTCTTCTTTTATATATAAACACTGGCTTTTGTCCGGGGTTTTCTCTGTGTTATGTCGCCTGTCTTCAGAGTATATGCTCTAACACATTGCCTCATGATTGGTTTATTTTAATATTTGGAAGATTAACAAAGAAGGGACCTTTTTGGGGAAAAGAAAAAGAAAAGGCAGGTCTCACTTATGTTTTTTTTATGTTCAGGTATGGTAAGTCCCGGGTAGTAAGGAGCGATTGTATAGACATTCTCCGAACATATTACTGATTTTCATTAATTGCGACATGTAGACAGTTAATAGGGCTCTAACGACGACAATAGTCAAACAAAAGCTTGGACCGGATGAATTAATAAATATTACCCATTTATTTCAAAATAATTTATTCATATATTTTTTAGTATAGTAACACGGAAAATATAGGTTCGCACATTTACTACCGATAGAATATTTTTTTTCTCTTTATATAATTACTGTTAAAAATTAAATGACACCGAATCCTTTTACAATTATTTCACTGCAAAGGAAATATTTATTACATAGAAATGTTCCTTAAATTAATATGAAAAAAAAAATGAAAATATTGTTGTGTTTGTCCTTTTTCCGGAAAGCAACTATTTGTTTACGGCACTTGGTTTGTTATGTTGTTTTTACTTCTTGACATAAAGCATATTGTTAGGGACGACTCAGGATTTTTTTTATGTAGGACAAAACTCTGTGGGCCAAATGGTTGTACATGGATAAAGAAGTAATAGTCAAAATCCCTATTCTGTAAAATACTAGGTTGCGTAATTTTGATTTAAATTCAATTTTGAAATCGACTTTTTCTTTTGCTCTTTAGTTAAAGCTCTAACTGAATAGTAAAAGAAAAAGTCAAGATTGGTATTTGACACTAGCTGACCCGGCAAACTTCGTACCGCCATATTTTTTTTCTTGAATATTTTCTAACACAAAAAAACGATGATGAGAATGATCTAATTTGGTGCAGTCGATCGGAAGTTATGCGCGTACATACATTTGGGGGTTTCATATTTATTTATATAGACTAGCGGCCTGCCCCGACTTCGTCCGGGTTAAACTCTTTTCAGCGTAACTTTTTTTTTTACATAACCTTCTCCTGACAATAACAAACACAACAAAAAAAAGAATTACTGAAATCGGTGCAGCCGTTCACGCGTGATGCCGTGACAAAGGAAAATAGGGATTCATTTTTATATATAAGAAAGATTATATACTCATCTATAAGTCACATATTAACAATGTAAGCAAGTGTATTCTATAAAATAAATGCATGTAAAGTTCACTGACACTAGTGAACCCGTTTAGTATGTTGTAGCCCTGTCTAAGAATAGACTGAACCTACCCCATCACATTCCATAGAAGTTGTAAAGCCTATTCAACGACTAAATCAGGTCGATGAGACGCTTACGAAGAAACAGGATAACCGTGGCTGTGCCATTTGCAATGAATATAATATATTATTATCACGCTTCTATCTCTAAAAGGTCAGACATAACATTAGTACGTACATAGAGTTATTGAGTGTCTGTTTGTGATCAATTGCTTCTATGATTTTAATCTCAGAGTCTTTATAGACAAAATAAATAAAATAAGGTGCTTCTGTAACTCGACCGGCCGCGATCGGGTATGGTCACCTCATCGGTGAGAGATACGTATTTTGTGTAATATATCTTTCTTTCTCTTTAAAGAAGACAACTCCCGCACTAGAGAACAAGTTCTGTGTCGCGGGGGGCTTTACAAACATACAATTAACGGACAAAAATTACACCCAGACTCAGAACAACTCTTTGTCGATCACACAAAGTTTTGTCCTATGTGGAAATCGAATGGACCACGAAGGCAGTCAAATTTTAACATTAAAATAATTCTGTGGTAGTAGAACATGTTATTGACGCTCTCGTATCTCTTTTCAGCCACTAAAAGCAATGTCTCGCAGACCTTGCATATTATATTGTCTGCAGTACCTACATCTAAAGGCTATGATGAAAATAATCTGATCGATTTAACTCGAACAGCCTTAAAGGAGTTTCTCCACCTGCTCGATCGTTGAAACTAATCGTTATATTACCGATACTTTATTTAGTTACATTCCTATTAAAATTAAGGGGATTCTACATATATGTATATGTATGATGTTAAGTGGGAAGGTATCACGAAACATCGATCTTGTGTCACGATTGGCCTTATCGATCGAGATATATTGTATAGACTGGACTAGAACTTTTATTTGGGTTTACCTTCTTAATTCGAGTCAAATACACTGTAATCTTTTTAATGAGTGTCTGCCTCATCTGGTCATCTCATTTTGGATGTTCTACTTCATCGCTTATTGATTTTTGGGATTTTCTACTTTTCTCTCCATGGGTGCGACTCGGGTGAGGTTACATACACGTGTGTTCGGGATCAGCTATGTTATCTTTATTACATCATTCAAATTGTAACATTCATATTATATTGTTTAGTTTTTCGATTTTTTTATGAACTAGAATTGAAGAGCATAAACTGTTTTATTTCTTTAAATAATTTATAACCATTTCATCACCTTTAAAAATATGTTCCTTTTTTTCAAAAGATTGCTGGTTCTTACGTCATCTTTTGCACTATTGGTGTTAATCCATTTCTTAATTCTCTTGATCAGTCAATCATTAATACTCGGTTTTGCATACAATGTTTATTTTCTGTTTAAACTTTTTTTTGAAATGAGGGTAGTTTAAGTATAATAGTTCTGCTTAGCTGAGTAGATATTATCTATATCTAAATTCTTGGGTCATTCGCCATAGGATGTGGTGCATGCAATCAATAAATTATATCTATAAAATCATTTTTTTACTAGTACCGGGGCTCCCACAACCTATTTACATATAAAAACATAATATGTAGGTAAGTTTACGCTAATTGTATTAAGATTTAAATATTTGGTCGGTCGGCTATGTACCGTTGTCAACTAGTAACGTAAACGATGAGTCAACGGTAAACCGCGCAAACGTGCTTAGCGAACGTACAGCCGAATAGAGAAGTCATTTGACGTTCTCTTGCACTTATTTCATTCATTTTAAGTAATATTTTCCCATAAGTAACTGAACGATAAAATGAATATATAAATGAGAGAATAGACACTTATGGCCTTATTAATAAACATGATATAGAATAGGTGTAATTTTATTATAATATCTTAATAATTTGACATTCGAAAAAAGATGGCAAAGTATGGCGTAACTTTTCATTCGCTGCACCACGTTTATTAATAAAGTGGTTATAATATATAGAAGATGTAAGTAAAGATGGGATTTTGCAAAAATTGAATAGTCACAAATTTCAAAAATTTGCGAAACCCTTATAATATTAGAACACAAAATCCTTAATTGACGTAAGCGAGCACTAAATAGTGTTATTGGGAATTCAATCCCTAAACGAGTAACAAACTCGGGCGAAGTTAGGACAGGCTGCTGGTATACTATGTTTTCAAAGGTGTATATAAATTATACATGTGTCAGTATGGCATGTGTATAAAGCTACACGTGCACTATTTACTGTTGGGCTATTATTCGTGATTATCACAGTTTGTGGTGATTTTATGGTTATCCTTGAATCGTGATGAGTGGAGTATAGTGTAAAGTATGTAAATAATGTTTTAAATTGTTGTATAATTGACTTGACGGTGTTTTTATAATTGGGTATGAACCTAGTAGGAACTTGAAGTATGTTATATGGAATATCATTAATCAGTTTTATTTAGTGAAATTCGTTGTAGGTAAAACAAAATAGGGAAGCTGTTGAAATACGCGTAGCGTTTGGAATCAACTAAGAGAGGTAGGGCATCATACTACCGAGCTAGCCTGACTGAGGAAGGACATCCACCTTACAGAAGGCCAGCGGTATACTTGTGTGTTTGTACATTTAGAGATGCACTTGAAAGACACGTTTTCCCATGGATATTTCATCTTAAAGCCTTTGGGCTTTAAGCTTAAAGGCAACTGCATAACATCAGGGAGGTATGTTTGTTTTCTTCCCAAGTAGTATAGAAAAACTTTCTGCTGCGGCAAAAACTGCTGTTGTGTTTTAGCATTACTATACCCCATGAACGGCAGTTACCACCATATTAAAAGTGCCATTGGCTCGACTGCTACCACTGGCATAAAAAAAAACAGTTGGGATTTAATAATATATTTAGGAAATCATATATTTTGAATGAAAAATTTTTTATGATAAACGTTATTGAAATAACAGACAAAACAGAAAGACAATTTCAATAACATTTTCTCAGAATTATAGAATGATTTGGCATAACTTTTACAATTCCTAAACAAAACAATGAACAGTTTCGTAAATAACTGTTATTTGAACTAAAATTAAATGGGCTATTAAAGATAAAAAAAATATGTTGACAAAGCCATGAAGAAAACCAAGTCCTTCACATCATATTGGAATAGACCGAGATCAAGGTTAACCAAGAATATCAACAATATGATATTTACAGATAGATAGCCATCATAGTTTTGGGATTTGTGTTCGGGAATTTCCCCATTACATAATTTAATTATAATAAATTTATAATAAATTAGTCATAAATAATGTAATCTTAACAAATTGCATATTTAATTTAAATTAATAGTACCAACGATTATAAATGATTATATTGATTATTATGTATCCAACGATAATAAATATTATAAACACGAATTTTTTTTTTATATTTTTTACTCTTTCTAGCAAAAACGACATGACTGATTGTAATGAAACTTTACAATCTTATAGCTCGTGCATCAGAATAGCATAGCTATAATAAACATAAAAGTCGGATCAAGTCGCGGGCAAAAGCTGGTCCTATATCATTGAACAATTAAATGTTTTAATGTTTACCATCAGGCGGGCCGTATGCTTGTTTGCCACCTTGGTAGTATAAAAATAAAATAAAAAACTTCTAGTACAACGTAGCAGTCAGTGTTACAAATTGTTTAACCATTTATTGGCAGAACATCTAATTGCTTGAATATTCCTTGAATACCCGACTATTGTAAATAAAATTATTACATGTCTAATAATACGTAATTTAAAAAGTTACAAATAGTTTATCGAAAAATAATAAATCTAAAAAAGAGAGAACAAAATATATTATTATATTAAACTTTCTCTAATTAGCATTTATTATAATTAAAACAAATAAATCAATAAATGATAAACTAGATCCGTTATATAGAACGGTGTTTAAAACCAAACTTGTTTTGATAGCACTTTTGTTAGTGGTTGTACCGTCGGTGACAGTCGAGCTTGCAAGCTGTCTTGTGGCACACAAGTAAACATATCGTCAAAGATATTAGTGTAGATGCGGAAATGGGTATATTAGTATTTTTGTTAAGATTTAAAAAAAAATATATGACGGTATTTTAAGATTTTGAACGATGGATGTGTGATTAAGGCATATTATACAATTGTTAGTACGCCGTAATACGCTTTGATAGTTGTTGTTGGTTGGGTAAATATGTTTTTTAGTGTGTTTGAATGTTAAGTTCAGAGAAAAAAATGGTTGGCTTTGTAAAATAAAAAATAATGATTATAGTAGATATTGTAAAAAATTGTGACAGCTCGAAATCTATATGAATGAAATTAATTATATCAATTTTGAAGAAAGTTTACTTGCATATTAAAGTCATATAGATAAAAAAAAAGATTTTCATTTAAATTAAAGCTACGTGATTGGAGATTTATTTTCTAGAAAGCAATTTAAACTAGATATAGGAAACTATAGGTTTGTACTGGCAACAAAAAGAACTTTTTAGATCCTTAAATATAGAGATTTCGTCTTTTATATTTTGTTATAGAGCCGTATACTTAATGGTATTAAAAAAATAAAATTATTCTCAGTAGCAAGTCAAATTAGGTACTTATGAAAACAAAAAATGAACCCAAACCTACTCTAAAGAATATCAACAAACCATTTTGTAAGTAAATCGCATCTTCGATCAATGAGACTCAATAATAAAATCTATGGTCGAATCCGATACCCTTTATCGACTCTTGCGCATGTGTGGGTGGACACCGAGGCTGTGAGCTCAGTCATCGGCAGTCATCGGCCGGTCGGACGCGGTGACTGGCCGTTCCATTTACAAATTCGCCAACCACCAACGTTCGTTCCAAATTAGAATCGCGAAAATTTGAATGTCGGATTCTTACTAGCTGACTTGACATAAATAAAACAAGGTAAGGGTTACATACTTTTATTTTCTTTTAGTTTTTTATCGTTGGGTATATAAATAATAACACACCTTGTTTATCTAAGTTCATAGTTTAAGGAAGTCAACGTATTTTATATTATTATCGATTTACTTATTATTGTTAGTAATAATATAATTTGCTTTAAAACATTTTCAATTTTATCAATTTTGTTTAAATTTTTATGTTAGTGTAAAATTTTACCACCATGTCGGCCTGGTTAGTTGGTTATATTTTTCAGTTAATTGTAATATGTCTTGTATAAAAACCGTTTGCTTTTAATCAACGCTTCAACAGATTTTTAATTAAAAATATTTTTTTCTACTTACCTACTTATATGCTTATCGAACTTAACATTATAAAATTGGAATCAGCTGCTTATCGACACGTGTTAGTCATAAAAGTCAAATGAGCAAAAAGAAAAATACTAATTAAGTACCGGTAATAATATTTTCCAAATTGTTTTTTTTTTCTTTTGGGATTTTACTTAGATCGGCTTAAGCCATTCTCTAGTAGTTGGTAACGGTGCAGCGGTGGTTACCTCTCCAACGGTCATTATGCATGGTGTTTAGTCTTGAAATTTAGTGTCTAACATTTTAAACATATTTCTGGTAACGTATTTTTATAATTTTTTTTTTTGGGTAAAAATGCTATTAACGTTTTTTTTTCGATTAATTTTCATTTGTTTGTTATTCAATAGTAAATCGATCGGTAATGTGGTTGATAACATTCTTGATTTTAATTTATAAATTTGTGATTCGTTCTAATTAAGTATTTTGCTGGTAAATCAGTTACGCTTTACCGTAATTGAGGTATGTAGGTAATCTTTATTTTTGTTATATTTTTTTCTTTATTTATACTGTTCGCTAATAGAAAAACGGCATTGCATTACTTTATTTTTTAGATTTCCGTATTGTAATCTATAGTAGCTAGGTATTCCGTTATTTCAACGTACTTTTAGACTAAAAAAAATATATTTTAAAATAATGGAATGTAAATAAGTCGTTTAATTATATATTTTTAAATAGCATAACAAACCAAGCACTCACGGTATGTCAAGGTCCAATTTAAAAGCTGCTGAAGATTCCTTTTCAAATATTTTTGAACTTGTTTTTTGTTTCACACCGTTCTATTGTTATGTTATCTAACATTATAATTACATAATATATACATCGACTGTTAATTGTATGTCTATAATATTATGAGGACGCTCTTATAATGTTTTAGTTCCGGATTTTTTCATGCCCTAATTCGGAAAACATATTTCTAAATCTAAATCTTTATTTGGTCATTTATCAAGGCTCGATTTGTTGCCTGTTAGTGCTCCTCACATATGAGGTTCTATTCATATTTTAATCAATCAGCCTATCGTAGTCCACTGCTCGACATTATTGCTATTAATATTTAGGATGAGGAAAATATTTTTGGTTTTAAATTACATAATTCAATTCGTATCGATAACGATGAATGACTTAGTTAGTTTGACGGGGTGTTATCCACACTTGGCCGCTCAGGTGGGCCATTGTGCGTGTCTTTCCTTGTGGCTATTCCATCCAGTCCAAGTTCCTCCAGAAAGGCAGCAGGCGACCGAGGTGGCCGCAGGCTTCCGGTAGAGAGCCCGGATTCCTTAGAGTCTGTGTCCTAGGGTCTTCTACGCTCCTACATTCCTAAAGTACGTGGGTGGCTGTCTCCTGGGCCTCCATGCAGCCAGCAGATGAATGACTTACGATTTAAAAACAATTCAAAAATAAATATTTTTTTAAATAATTCACAGCATTTGTAAAACGTATAAACTGGTGTTCCTACCGAATTATGTTAAAAAAAAACAACGGTAACTGTCCTTAATTTATTATTTTGAATATTGATTTTTTTATTTGGGGTTTTACAAAATACATTATTTTATAAAATTACCTTTATTATTGCAAAAATAAAAATAAAAATGAAGCAATATAATGGTTGTCCGCGTCTGTACTTCAGTTAATAATAAAATGCAGTTGTTTTTAGTTGGTTGCGGTTATTGCAAAACTGTATACATAGTGTTGTATATTTAGTTTTACTTTGCTACATGTATTTTTATATGCATTCTCGTTTTGATTACATAATACGGTGAAAGTTTTAAACCATTTAATAATATGGCCTAGTAGGTACATATAGTTGGTAACTATGTAGGTATTAGATGTAGAATAATAGTGCCTGTTATTCTATGAAGGTTTTTAAATGAGTAGAGATGTGCCTATGTAAGTTTTTTTTGGAATTCATTTCTTATCAACTCGATGACTTTCATATAATTATTTATGTATGTATATTGAAAATTTGCGAATATAAATAAGAATTTTCTCTACAAATAAAAATATAAGTACGGCGTAGCATTACAAACAAATTAATGCGATGTAATTGATAATTTTATAATAGTATTCCTATACGTACGTAGTATATCCGTGAATAATGCGGGCCGTATGCTTGTATGCCACCTAATTATTATAAAAAGAAAAAATAACGCATTTTCGTACACAGTAGATAGAACACTAGTACCTATAGTATTTTTTACGCTGAGGTTTCTCTTCGCGTTTACCACATTTTTTCAACAAGCCATAGTCTTATTTCAGTTATTTTGTACAAAATATAAATATATACCCACAAATTATATACTTTTCTCATGTATCACTAGTTTCATTAAAACCGTATAAAAACCGTTGCGTGGTTTATAAATAGCGGCGAAATAGACCGCTGATTCATCATTAAATTAATATTTCTATACTAATATTATAAAGAGGAAAGATTTGATTGTTTGTTTGTTTGCATTGAATGGGCTCCGAAACAACTGGACTGAATTTAAAAAATTCACCATTAGAAAGCTACATTATCAGCCGGTAACGCTATGTTCTTAAAGGCTATATTTTATATAAAAAATACGGGATCTCTACGAAAACTTAATAAAATGTCAACCACATATTTTAAAATTAACTAGCGACCCGCCCTCGCTTTGTCTCGGTTTTTTATTTTATGTAAATATAATATGCATGTTTTGTACATATAAACCTTCCTGTTGAATCACTCTATCTATTGCTGAAAACTGCATTAAAATCCGTTGCGTAGTTTAATAGATCTAAGCGTATAGACAGCGGGAGCGACTTTGTTTAATGCTATGTAAAGGTTTTTAAAAGGGAGATAATATTAATATTGAATATGGCGGTCACCTAATGAATTCGGTTACCGTTGTGGTTATGACGTTTGTAGGCCATCTCTATTATATTATCTATTGTTAAAATGCAATTTAAGAAAAGTACATATTCCTGAAAGTATATCGTTCAGAAACAGTAATAGATAATACCTGAAAGTATAACGTTCAGAAACAGTAATAGATAATACCTGAAAGTATAACGTTCAGAAACAGTAATAGATAATACCTGAAAGTATAACGTTCAGAAACAGTAATAGATTCGAGTATAATGTTATATTTTATCCCAATAATGTATAAAAATTGTTTAGTTATTTAATACCCATGTTTTAATTTAAAAAATCCATAATATACTGAAATGATTTGTACTCTGGTATATGTGGGGAGCGGCACTTCCCGCTTGGTATCTATAATTTTACAGAAAAACTACACAGCAAAATTAGCTTATAACTTCCAGAACTTTTATTTTTCCTTTTTTTATTCTTACTCTTCGTATTGGTGTACCGCCTATACGAAGAGTAAGAATAAAAAAAGGAAAAATAAAAAAATTTAACAGTTGACTAACAAGCTTAAGCTACAGTGCTACTGAAAGGTTTTATGATAGTAAAGGGCACCTCCTTTATTTAAATGCACTATCAGTAATGAGACTCCGTTTATAACTTGAATTTTATTTTGAGAAATATATAACAATTATGTAGGTTATTTAATAAAAACAAATTTAGAATGTTTCGGTATTTTCCTACACAAAGAGAAGTATTGTGTAGATAACAATATTAATTTAGATGATTTGAGCTTTACACAGATGTATCTGTGGTCTCTTGTTTATTTAAATTTTGATATCTCATTCAGACTGACCCTAAGCCCGGAAGGCCGTGACCAGGTCATGTCTTGATAACGCTTAAATCTCCCTCAATGTGCGAATATATACTTTTTTTATACAGTTACCGTAGCCTATAGAAGCTTTCAATACCAGAGGTATCACTTGCGTGTTACCAATATAAACATTTTTTTTTTGGAAAATCTGGGTTGTGGAAAACTTTGAGGGAGGCTTATTTATTTATTTATCAGGGACAACAAACAACTACAATATAATATGTTCTTGGGTGACAATAACTAAATAATATTAACAATATTGCAGTCAACCACATTATCCACAGAATAACAAAAAAGTATTAATGTAAGCATGCCACTAGGTAACTATTAAACAATATATTCTTTTGGTGATATTTGATGTTAAAGATGACATTTGAGAAACAAAAAAGTTTATAGAATAATAATAATAATAAAAAACTTAAAAATAATATAATTAAAATATTGAAATGGGACCAACAATACACTGGTAAAAATGGTTAGGTTCTTATGCTACAAATAGGGACATTCTCAACAATATTGCCTTGCGATGATTCAGTACTCACAAAGAGTCTCAGAATAATAGGTACCTATACTAGGTTTTATTACTCAAAGTCCGTAACACATCGGATCTAAATCTGCACTTGGTACAGGCGAAAATTATGTCCAGCAGTGGACGTCTTTTGGCTGAGATGGATCATCCCTGGGATAGGAAAGCGTTTGGTTAAAACGCATGAGCGCTGGAAATCCATACTCGCACATACAAACACACATTGTCGCTGTGTGTAGTTATTTGGCTGTGGTCTTCTGTAAGGTGGGGGCTTTCCCAATCGGGCTTTTTTTAAATTTATTTATTCACATTGCTCACTATACTTACAGTTGCCCAATACGCGTAGTAAGCCACAACATTTCGGGCTTTCTCACTTATATGGTGCCTTTTTAAAATTATTTACTAACTGAGGAAGTTGTTTGATGCCAAATTTTATTTTAGCACCAGTCTTTTGTATCTCCTTACATACCAACCTACCGTACCTTAATACCGTGAAAATCATACAATATATCGCACCCACAGTGGAAAAATGACTTAAGTTGATGCATGTTTGTTTTGCAATTTACATCTTATTCTTAACAGCTAAAGTTCAAAATTACCCAGTAAATATTTCAAGTTACGCCATTTTTCTACTGAGGATGCGATATATGAAAACCACATTCTCCACGCTGTTCAGAAGACAATTGAGGATAAGATGAGGGGACCTTGACAGTTTCGGTCTGACGCACACCACTAACTATACGTACATGGTGCTGAGACCAGAGACTCATCATAATTCAGCATCATAATGTATGGGAATTTCCTGTAATTAGTTTTTGCACATAAAGTCTTTTGAAAAAACTTTAATTGCAATATGGTTGCAAGATAGAGATAACATTATTGCTAGCTCGAATTAAGCTAGCCGACCGGGGAAGTACCTTACATAGACTTTAAATAAATAACTTGGCCTGTACTGGTTTAAATACTTATGTTAGATGACTCTGGGGAAGATGGGGGTGCCTGCTAAATAATCCTACTAATATTATAAACGCAAAAGTTTGTAATGGTTGTATGGACGCATTTCACGCAAAAACTACTGAACGGATCTAGATTAAATTTGGTATAGAGATAGATTTATAGTCTGGAATAACACATAGGCTAATTTTTATAATTAAATATATCATCATATTTATTAAAAAAATATCTGTTCCCGAGGGATTGTATGCGCGGGTGAAAGCTAATCTTTATTAAATTTACGTTCATGAACCAAGTTAGACTATGTTCAGATGGAAAAATTATGACGCGCGTTTTCAAGTTGCGCGTATAGAGATCCTAATATTTACCTAACAAACGTCCACATGCGCGCGCGTTAACGCAGCTCTCAGATAAAATTTGTCTAGACAGAGGGGACCGCCGGACGCACGCTTTGATAGTTATTTTACGTCTGTTTGCTATTCATCCCCTAGACAAGTGGCATAAGCGGTAGTCGAATCGTATAAAATAAAAAGCAAATGGATTTGGCGTAAGTTTATGACGTTCATAAACTTATGTGAAATCCCATACATAAGCTTTCTGTTCTATTCGATTCGACTACTGTTTATGCCACTTGCACGTACTTTTTTGCACAATTAATATAATGAGAGTATTCTCGCAATGCGTAAGCGCTCGTCATATGAACTCTCTTTAAATGTTATCTTGCGTTGACGTGCGTTAACGCACATTACATGTGAACTTAGCCTTACAGTGTTGTAAGCCATATAGGCTCTATGTATTTTTTATTTGCCATAATTCCAGTTTCTTTGAACCACTTTAAACAGTTGTTATATTAAAAACAAATCAGTCTTTTGGCAACCAGCTGTTATCATGACAGATTGGCAATGTCAATATTCTACGATAATATTTTCTATAGGCGTCAACAATAATATTTTTAGTACTTTATTACTTAGTTATTTGATATTATTAAATAAGTATTGTTTTCTAGTTTGTATGCATCTAATTTGTGTTGGACTTGAAATTGCTAAAGGTGTTAGGTTAAAATATCGAAGTAAACTTGAGAAAGACGGTGCGGCAAGGTTGGTAAAATTCTTACGCATTTATTTTCCCTCAGCGTCGTAATAACTCAGGTCTTTAGGTGCTGCAAACAATGATATTATAAAGATAGATAAGCTACCTATGTGGATTGAAAGGAGATAATGACAAAAGTTGAAAAGGGTATGTTAAGGTGGTTTGGACATTTAGAAAGGATGGATGAAAAAAGAATAACAAAAGAGAAAAAGAATATATCGTGCAAGAATGAATGGAGATGTCGGTAAGGGCCGCCCTAGGAGAACATACAGCGACCAAGTAGGGGATTTGCTAAAATAGGGCCGAATTAAAAGTACCCAGAATCGACGTTCATGCATGAAGAGGTTGATGAATGTAGAGGAGGCGAAGGAAGTATGTTTGGATCGAAGCAAGTGGCTTACCATAGTCTCTGCCTACCCCACTGGGACACAGGCGTGATGATATGTATGTATGTAGATAAGCTACCTTCATACGAAGCGGCGTTCAGTTTTGTTCACAGGTTTTAGTGCGTATAGTAAAAATTGCGATAGATAATAATTATAGAACAGAGAGAGATAGTGATAAATCAAATAAGAATCTACTTAGTTACTATTAACGGTAACAGTTTCTACGTGCTATTGCGATATTTACGTCTTTCTTACTGTAATATCACTGGCTGCAAAGATGAGAGCTCCTGTTATAATTTGAAAGCTTTGGTACTGAAGCTTTAAACTCTTATATACTGTTTACTTTAAGAGTATACTAGGTATTACTTTTTATACTTAAAATTCTGTACCCTCTATGTTTACTCGCCTATCAAGTTCCATGCTCTAGAAACTGCTGAAGCTGAAGTTTAAGTGGATTTTTTGGGATGCAAAAATGTGAAAGCAAGCTTAGTTAATGTAATTTGACAGTTTAAGTGACTGACCCGTGGGTCTAGTGGCTAATTACCTTGACTACTAAACCAGAGAACGTCGGTTCGATTCCCACGCGGGGCAAAAGTTTGTATGATCCATAAATCTTTGTTCCGAGTTTGTGCTCATTCAGGAGCTCGCATTCTGCCGCTCACAGCCACTTTGCGAAGATCATCACTCCACCTAACCTAAAGGCATCCTGTATAACATCACATAACATTCAAATGAATCCTTATTTCCTCTTCCAGACTATGCTGAAAATCGGTGGGGGCGCCGTGCTGGTGGCGGCGATCGTGGCTGTCTTCGTGGTAGCCACGCAAGGTCGCGACCCAGACCTAGAGGCATCAGAACATGAAGGCCGAGAGTACATCAACAACTTGGACAAGATCACCGGTACCAGGAGGAATAGGGCCAGTAATTCTGAATGGGATTACACCTCGAATATTACTAAAGAGAATGAGGATAAATGGGTAAGGGATAAAATTGTGCTTTTGTTTTTTTTTTTTTTTAAAAGACAACTCCCGCACTAGAGAACAAGCTCTGTGTCGCGAGGGACTTTACAAACAAATTACACCCAGACTCAGAACAATTCTTTGTGGGTCACACAAAGTTTTGTCCTGTGTGGGAATCGAACCCACAACCTCGTGCAAAGCAGGCGCATACTGCGACCACTGGACCACCGAGGCAGTCAAAATTTCATCAACTGATTTTGATGAAATTTTTGCTAGTCAAAGTCAAAATATTTTTTAATGGATTAAGATATATGATATCCGAAAACACCATAAAATCCAATAAATATCTGCAAGTTTCCTATGACCAGGGTAAGGCGGAGGGTAGAAAGATCTTTTTGCCATTTTGATAGCCACCTGCTTCATAAAAAAATTATGGTAACATTGAAAACAACGAAACCAATACAAAAGTAAATAAAGAGACGCCTAAAATTCCTCTAAAGTATATTTTAACATATTTGTTTTTAATTGAAATTCAGATCCGTCTCCGCCTACAACTGTCGAAGCTAGAAAAAGCAGCATGGGAAGAAACTAGAATGTACAAGTGGCAAGATTTCCAAGACTTCGCTCTACGAAGGATGTTTAAGAAGTACAGCCAGCTAGGAGTGTCTGCGCTAAGCGATGATAAGTATGGTAAACTGATGCGGCTGGTCACGGGAATGGAGTCCAATTATGCAACAGCTAAAGTTTGCGACTACAAAGATAATTCAAAATGTGACCTGTCCTTAGAACCTGGTAAGAACCTTCTTCCCTTATTAAAAAAAAAAACTAGAACAGAATCAAATTTCTTAATTCTTTGCAGAGACAATTGAGACTTAACACTTTGAAGGACAGTGAACGCCTATACTGCCCTACTAAAGATTAAAGGCATAACTACATAACGAAAGATACGGGAAAATGAATCTTAGACATCTAACTTTAAAAGCAGTTATCCCTAAACCTGTGTCATGTACTTGTGTCTTCATTAGCAAGGCAGTATAGACGTCATCACAATAAAACATCTATTGTGTCTACGTTGCTCGCTATGACCGTATTTAACACTGTCCGCGAAAGTGTTAAATACGGTCATAGCCAGGTGCACTCGCTGTTCGTTAAACGATCAGCGGATTAAGCAGCCGAGGGGGCGGTAGCCTTATCGATTGGTGACCGTATAGGTATTTCGTCTGAGAGTTACAAGTCGGTCCCGACTGTTAACAGTCGTTAGATCACGACAGAGGCCTAAATATGGGCGATCTAAATAACTCTGTTACCCGGTTGGCTACTAACAAAACGAAGAGAAGAAGATGTTCTTCTTTAAAAATAAGACAAGCGCAGCAGTGAAGAACAAGCTTAGTATATTTTTATCTTGGGTACAAATAAATCCCAGATTCGAAACTTTGATCTAAGTGTCATACAAATTTATATAACAAAATGGGGATCGACCTCTTAAATAAATAAATAAATTATTGGTTAGCTCCATAACGGTTGGACCGATTTTGATGAAATTTTCATGCCTGTGATGTTAAATAGTGATTGGCTTATCGTTTTTATTTTTGGTTGTTGCGCTACCCGTGCTGGTCATTATATTTTCAGTTAGTGATAATAGCAACCTACAATATTATACATATCATTCCATGGTTCTCTAAGTTTTGGTGCTTGAAACAAAGAACAGTAGTATCTAGATACTAGTCTTTATGGCAAAGTGGGCTGTTTTCTGCAACTCCACGTCGAAGTTCGTATTTTGCGAGCATGAGAGACCAAGCTACAACAAATGTCCGATATATTTATTGTTAAATCACTCACCGTTACTTTTAACTGTTCCAGAGATCACCGATATCGTCGCATCCAGCCATGATCCTGAAGAACAGAAACATTACTGGGTGGAGTGGCACAAAGCTGCCGGTGCAAGAGCCAGACACAACTTTACTGAATACGCCTCCCTGTACAACGAAGCTGCGAAACTTAACGGTAAAAGTTATTCTTAAATATAAAATACATACATATCATTACACCCGTCTCCCACTGGGGTAGGCAGAGATTATGCTACGCCAATTGTTTCGATCCAAACATACTTCCTTCGCCTTCTCTACATTCATCAACCTCTTCATGCATGAACGTCGATTCTGGGTACTTATAAATATAAGTATGCATATTGATCTCGTTTGCGTGAATCTATTGTAAGTATTAAATACATGGATGAATAAAGTGATCGTAGCGCATGCTCGGATGCAATTCTTTTTTGTTGTGTTTGTTATTGTCAGGAGAAGGTTCTTATGTGAAAAGAAAGTTGCGCTGAAAATAGTTTAACCCGGACGAAGTCGGGGCGGGCCGCTAGTTATATATTATACTAGTTGTTGCCCGCGGCTCCGCCCGCGTGGATGTCGGTTATCGCTGTACAAAGTAGGCTACTTTGTGTTATTCTAGACCATAATCTACCTCTGTACTAAATTTCATCCAGATCCGTTCAGTAGTTTTTACGTGAAAGAGTAACAAACATCCATCCATCCATCTATCCATCCATTCTTACAAACTTTCACATTTATAATATTAGTAAGGATAGTATGTATAAAATGATCTTTTATTATACCTATAATAATATGTGTCTCTCTTCTTAATTTCAGATTTCAAAGACGTAGCTGATTGGTGGCTATCTGAGTACGAGGTTGATGACTTTGAAAAGCAGCTTGCCAATATATGGCAGGACGTGAAACCCTTGTACCAGCAGCTGCACGCGTACGTCAGGAAGAAGTTAAGAGACAAGTATGGAGATCACATCGTATCAGCAAAAGGACCTATACCTGCCCATTTGTTAGGTAAGTACTACTGTTTGAAATTTACAGACGTATAAATATAACGAAGTATAAATTGGCTATTTGACAGTTTTTGAAAAAGAATTTTAAAGCTTACTGCTGCTTATCTTATACCTCTTACAAATATATTTTTCTTGAAAAAACATTATTTAATACAAGAAAAAAAAGATTTTGTTCATTTATTTAAAAGGTAGCGCGAAAACAGTCGATCACGTCAATTTACGTCATGTTTGAAATGTGACGTCATTATGGGAAATAAAACTATTTATTTAGGTTCTTATTCCAATGTTTTTGCATTTTAAAACTCGGCACATCAATCAAAATGTTATAGTTATTATAATTCAGATTATTTTCGTAATAAATATCCATTTAATAATACAGAGATGTCAAATGATTTGTGCAATGTAGCGTCATAAGTTACACAAACATGGCCGCCCGCGTTTCGGTTCTTGTAATCCACAGATAAAATATCGCAAGTTTATTTTGCAAAATTAAAATAGTGCCACTTAGTTTCCTGCAAATAAAAATTATGTATAAGTTATGATAATCTATAAGCTGCCGTAACCAATACATTTCATATTTTATTGTAACAACTGTCAAGTAGCCAATTCAACTTTTTGAGGCGCTCAGAGCTAGGTGCACTCGCTGTTCGGTAGACGATTAGTGGGTTAAGCTACCAAGGGCGCGGTAACCCAATAGATGGGTGACCGCATAGTGGTATTTCATCTGAGTTGATTCACGTTAAAAGTCGGTCCCGACTTTTAACAGTCGTTAGATCACGACAGAGGCCTAAATATGGGCGATCTAAATAACTCTGTCACAAGGTTGACCACTAACTAAACGATATGAAGAAGAAGTATAAATGAAGAATATTATGTGGCTATGTTAGAATAGAAAGATAAGAGAGGTACCATACTAGCGAGCAAGACCTCCACCTTACCGAAGACCAAAGCCAAACACACAGCGGGGTAGTTTGTGTTCCTGTGTGTGAGTACAGGTCTCCAGCGCTCATTTAGAGATGCGTTTTGAAAGACCGTATTCCTATCCCAGGGATACTCTATCTTAAAGTCCTGGTGTAAAAAAATGGGTTGGCAACACGCAGGCCTCCTACGCACCTCTAGTATTATAAGCGTCCACAGGCTATGGTAACTGCTTAACATCAGGCGAGCCGTATGCTAGTTTGCCACCCAAGTAGTATAAGAAAAAGAAAGATAATCATATATTAGATTTTGCACAATCATTGTTCACGTTATGCCAAATGCAATAGTCTAGCAATTTAGTTAAGAAAATTTTTAAGGGTTCCATAGTACGTAGTTTACCGTGGCCTATGGATGCTTGCAATGCCTGAAGTAACACACACGTGTTGCTGACTCTTTTAATACCAGGTTTCTTCAGGCATTATAAAAACCTGGTGCATGAATGCATAAGCAGTACATAATTTAATGTTTAGCTTATAACCCTTATTTCCATATTGCAGGTAATCTGTGGGCTCAGACATGGGCTAACATTGAATCCTTCACCCGCCCCTACCCAGACAAGAAAGAGGTTGACATCACGCAATCAATGAAAGACCAAAACTACACTGCACTCAAAATGTTCCAGATGTCTGATGAATTCTTCAAGTCTTTAAATTTATCCGCCATGCCCGAATTGTTTTGGAAGAACTCCATTATCGAGAAGCCTACTGATAGGGAAATCGTGTGCCATGCTTCGGCTTGGGACTTTTTCACTGGTGACGACTTTAGGTAACGAAAGAATCTTTAATGGACACAAATACTTGCAGTAGTATCAGTTTCGAGCAACGTAACATTAGTTTAAACCTTGATTTCTGGCAGTTTTACAAAAAGTTATATAGTGAAAGGAGTATTGTACTAATGAAATTTGCTTTAATCTGTCAAATGTAGCATGTATAGCTGGCGACGAGGCAACAATGCTTTTTCTATTGTATCTGATTTGTCGGTGCTGACCGGTCGCTACAAAGTGGTAATCTTCATAAAATTATCACGACTCAAAGTCTTAAAAGCAAGTGAACTAGGTGGTTTTGATGGACTAATATCACGTCAATGAACTGGTTACAAATAGCACAGTAAAATTGGCTAATATTGAACCTTTCTGTCAAGGGACGTAAATTTATATAGGCCTTTAAAAGGCCAGTCTCATTAAAATAATGCTTTTCATTTTATAAGAACGGGCTGTTGTTAATATTATTATGAAGAATGTCATTATTTTACTTTTGGAAACGTTAAAACACTAAATGATCTCTTTTTATGATTTAGCATCTATGCAATTATAAATCATAGTTCTGCTCTTCTTTAGAACGTTTGTACAAAGATTTTAACATCTAAAACCAACCTTTACTTCAATTCTTAATAATACGCAAAGGTTTAAAATTGCAAAGCGTGCAACTATAATTTATTTAAATTAAAGTCGCATGCTTTGCAGTTTTCCTGGTTTGAAGATTTTTAAATCCTACATTTTGGTGGCAAGACGCTATAATAATGAAATTCAAAATTTAATTTCTAACATTTCTGGCAATTTTGAAGGATCAAACAGTGCACTACAGTAGATAGGGAGTATTTTGCAACTACACACCATGAAATGGGACACATACAATACTTCCTACAATACAAACACCAACCTTTCATTTTCCGGGATGGAGCTAACCCAGGTAAATAATGTTTATTTTTGACCAGGATCAAAATGTGTTCGTCGGTGAACAAGGAGAATTTTAGAACCGTGCACCACGAAATGGGACATATCCAATATTATATGAGTTATAATAAACAACCAGCCGTGTTTCGTGAGGGGGCCAATCCAGGTATTTGAGTTTGGGAACCACTCGGGTATCATCATCATTTGGATCTTTTTCGTCATGAACTTATGGAGTTACATTTGTGGTGTATTTTCAGCGATATGGCTTACCCTTATAAAGAAACTTTTTTTATTTAAAGAGAGGTCAAACTGCCTCAAAATTAAAAACAATTTATTTTATCGAGGCGCGATGCTAATGTATCAGTGGCCAGTTATAACCAGCAATGCAAAGTTGCGTCAGTTTATCCTCTTTTATGCTTATTGAACTTCAGCTTATGACAATTTCAGCAGAATTTAGCAAATTATTATTTCGTAAAATGTGGAGTGTTCTATTTCTTTCTTCAATGTTTTGTGGTCGTAACTGTCGCTTCGGACCTTCTTCTATGTAAATATCTTAAACCCATGATTTAACCTTTTCAAACCATATGCTTTTAACAAGAGCATCAAAATCCGTCTAAAGAGAGTTAATTTTTCGTGAAAATAGTATAAAAAATGCTTACCTATGGTAATAAATGCGGTTGCGATTTAATATAAGCTATGAACTTAGATGAAATAAGTCCATGGTCACGGTGTATGCAAAATAAGATAAACGAAGTAACAAATAACAGTATACAAAATGTGCGTGTCTTTTTAAATGAGTTTTTAAATTTATCAACTCTCTTTGGACTTTCTGGCATTAATGTTTATAGATTTATTGAAATTTTTGCTAAATCTTTCAGGCTTCCATGAGGCAGTGGGCGATACTATAGCTCTTTCCGTATCATCTCCTAAACATTTACGGCGTGTCGGTCTCAGTAAAGGAGATGCTGAAGATGAACAGACTGAAATTAACCAACTTTATAAAATGGTAATTTTCTTTGTATATTTTGTTTTAATGTGAAACTCATGCGGAGTCCTAATAGTCTTATAGATGGCAATATTTGTTAACGATTACATTTGGCTCATGTCATTTAAAATTTATTCACTTAATGTAAATATGTTATGAGCAGTAAAATATTAAAGCCCTTTTTATGGGGAAAACTTAAATTATCGTATGGATCAAATATTTTGAATATATATTTCAGGGCATAGACAAAATTGTATTCCTTCCCTTCGCCTACACTTTGGACCTATTCCGGTATGGTGTGTTCCGTGGCACCACTACTCCTGAAGACTACAATTGTCACTACTGGAAGCTGAGAGAAGATCTGCAGGGTCTTGAACCACCTATCAACAGGACTGAAGAGGACTTTGATGCTGCTGCCAAATATCACGTTTCTGCAAATGTGGAGTATGCCAGGTAAATATTTATAGAACATATCAGGAGCAGTAAAGAAGTGCTAGTTAAAGGGAGGGTGATGGCAAAACAATAAATGAAGAATGCTTCTAAGTAGGTCATAATGTTTGAAGGCCTTGAAAGGTTTGTTTATTTTCTATCTATTTTTGAAAGAATGAAGAAGTCAGTCAAGTAAGAAGTCAGGTGGTGCATTTTGTGGAATATAAAAAAATGCAAGATAGTGTTGCAAAATAGTTGATACACGAACTATTCTGGAAACTTACGCTGCGCTGAGCTAAAAATATGTTTTCGATGACTTCTAAATTTTATTGCACTTTACCAGTAATCATTTTTAGTTAGAGAAGAGACCTGTGTCCAGCAAAGAGGTTGTTGATAAACAGGTCTGATGTCACGTATTCTTTTCATTCTCTAGATACTACGTGTCCTTCATCATCCAGTTCCAGTTCCACCGAGCACTTTGCCAACTTGCTGACGAATATAGTCCTAATAATGTTAATAAGAAACTTGTGGACTGTGATATATACCAAAGTGTTGCCGCTGGAAATGCGCTCTCGTGAGTATTTTACCTTAGCCGCCGTTGCGTCTCGATTAAAATTGTGATATTTTAAATCATGAGCCATAATCTTCTAGCGAATATTTAGGTAGACTTTGCACTGTAGGGCGCTTTCATGAGTATTTAATCTAAACTGCCGTTGCGTCTCGATTAAAATTGTGATATTTAAAATCACGAGCCATAATCTTCTAGCGAATATTTAGGTAGACTTTGCACTGTAGGGCGCTCTCATGAGTATTTAATCTAAGCTGCCGTTGCGTCTCGATTAAAATTGTAATATTTAAAATCACGAGCCATAATCTTCTAGCGAATATTTAGGTAGACTTTGCACTGTAGGGCGCTCTCATGAGTATTTAATCCAAACTGCCGTTGCGTCTCGATTAAAATTGTGATATTTAAAATCACGAGTCATAATCGTCTAGCAAATATTTAGGTAGACATTGCACTGTAGGGCGCTCTCATGAGTATTTAATCTTAGCCGCCGTTGCGTCTCGATTAAAATTGTGATATTTAAAATTACGAGCCATAATCGTCTAGCGAATATTTAGGTAGACATTGCACTGTAGGGCGCTCTCATGAGTATTTAATCTTAGCCGCCGTTGCGTCTCGATTAAAATTGTGATATTTAAAATTACGAGCCCTTATGGTCTAGCGAATATTTAGGTAGACATAGCACTGTAGACGAATGGCAAAATTTAAAAGATAATGTTTTATTTTTGGCGGTGAATTAAAATATTCTGAGATACATAGAAGTAATATATTTTATCAACCAAATTACAACATTTATAATATTTGATTGGGCGTTTCGCCCGATGGAGGTTTTATTACTTTTCATGTACAGACAGATTTTGATGCTGTCTATACATGAAAAGTAATTAAATCCCATCGGGCAAAACGCCCGTCGTTTGGCCCACTCGGGCGAACAAATGGCGGGCGAAACGACCTATAACTCATTTTATCATTGGATACAATTATATTAACACTATTACTTCTATCTTAGAATATTTTTATAACATATTGATGTTATTGGTATCTGTGAGTGATCTGATATCTTGAGAAGTAAATATATCTGATTAAAGCAGATTATCTGAAAGGCAACTATTTTATATCATACAATTTATTTCTCGCGATATCGTATCAGATAATGTGAACCTCTCTAACTTGCATGTCATGGTATTCTTCGTAATATCTTCTTGAGTATGGAACTGTCAACTTGAACAGGGTCAGCATGGTAATGTTTGGAATTGTAAAAACACTAGGGGTCGCCCGCGACTTCGTCCGCGTGGTAATTTGGAGTATTTTCCCCGATTTTGCCACATATCTAACTACTGCTCCGCTCCTACTGCTCATAGCTTGATGTTATATAGCTTATAGCCTTCCTGGATAAATGCACTATTCAACAATAAAAGATTTTTCTAATCGAATAGTACTTTCTGAGATAAGCGCGTTCAACCAAACAAACAAACAAACTCTTCATCTTTATAATATTAGTATAGATATACATATTTTAATTAGATCTAGCAAGTTTCCCTTGATATTTGTTAGATATCTAGAACAAAAGTTCATAAGTTAGAATATGCCCCAGTATACCTTGACACGTGCCAGCAATAGGGCTGGCACGCGTTAAATAAAAGCGTTATTTAAGGAAGTCCACAATAGCATGTGGATGGATGGTCCATATGCTTTTGTAAACTCCTCAGTCATATAGTAAAATTCACAGAGTTTAACGTCTAATTTGTCTATTGCCAGGAACATGCTCAAGATGGGCTCTTCAAAACCCTGGCCAGATGCGATGGAGGTCCTCACGGGTCAACGAGCCATGAAAGCTGACGGTCTACTGGAATACTTCAAGCCACTACACGATTGGTTGAAAGCTGAAAACCAAAGGACTGGAGAATATATTGGATGGGAGTCTAGTAGAACCCGTTAGTATTAGACTATTTATATTTATATATATACCCGTTAATATTGACTGCCTCGGTAGTCCAGTGGCCGCAGTATGCGCCTGCTGTGTACGAGGTTGTGGGTTCGATTCCCACGCAGGACAAAACTTTGTGTGACCCACAATAAAATTGTTCTGAGTCTGGGTGTAATTTGTGACCGTTAATTGTATGTTTGTAAAGTCCCCCGCGACACAGAGCTTGTTCTATAGTGCGGGAGTTGTCTTTAAAAAAAAAATATTATGAGTACCTACAATAGTTGTTGCCCGCGTGGATGTCAGTTATCGCGATAAAAAGTAGTCTTTTCGCTATTCCAGATTTTATTTTTTCCAAATTTCACCAAGATCCGTTTAGTAGTTTTTACTTGAAAGAGTAACAAACATCCAAAAATACATCCATCCATTTTTACAAACTTTCACATTTATAATATTAACTTGCTGACCCAGCAAACGTTGTTTTGCTACTAAAGTATAGGGGTTGATCGTAGGGAGGTGAAAATTAAGGGTTGTATGTATTTTTAACGCTGAATCACAAAAAAATAAAAACAACAAATTTTGTCTAAAAAATTAAATAAAAAATTTAGGGGTGGACCACCCTAAACATTTAGGGGGATGAAAAATAGATGTTGTCCGATTCTCAGACCTACCCAATATGCACACAAAATTTCATGAAAATCGGTCGAGCCGTTTCAGAGGAGTTCATAGTTGAACACTATGACACGAGAATTTTATATATTAGATTATCATAGGATTTACAAATTAAGAACACCGATTGATTTTAAGTTTAATGTTTCAAGACGCAACCAGAACTGTCTTGTCCGTCAATATGTTTTGCGATTATATGTATTTGTGTGACTCATTGACGGTTTTTTTTTTTCAGAATATTGTTCATCAGAACAGCGAGCAGCCCTGAACCCGAAGACACTACAACCGTTTGCTGAGTCGTGACGCGATGAGTACTTACATTAGTCTAATTTATAGCAGACAAGCAAGACAGTATTCATAATAAACATTTTTTATAAGTAAATGTTAAGTTTTATTTGTAGTACCCATTAAATATATAATAACTGTTTAGGGATTGAATTGACCTAAAAAAAAGACAACTCCCACTCAAGGTAACAAGCTCTGCGTCGCGGAGGACTTTACAAAAATACAATTAACGTACACAAAGTACACCGAAACTCGGGGCAACCATTTATTCGAACCCAAAACCGCGCAGTGGTAAATGGCGATGTAACCACTTAAGCCACTAAGAGTTATAGGGTTTTTAAAGGGACGGCAACTCGCGAGTGATACCCCTGGTAATGCAAGCGTCCATAGGCTACGGTAACTGCTTACTAGCAGGCGGGCCGTATGCTATTTTGCCTTCTTTGTTGTATAAAAAAAGAAAAAATACTTAGTGCTCAGGTTACTTAGACCTTATTTTCGTACTGTCCGTGTGGTGATGGATTAAGAATACAAATGTCACCACCCACTTCTATCTCGAAGTTGTTGTAAAACGACTAAGGGAGTAAATCAGACAATACCCACCGCAAGAGATGGAAAACTCGAAACAAAACCCTACATATACGAACCCGACTGGTCAGCGTGGTATAGTAGGTTAATAACCCTGCAAGTGTATAAAGGAGACCCGTGTCCAGCAGTGGGAAGATTATGGGTTGAGATGATGATGTTTAAAATAATCGTAAATACTTGAATGTTTGTATTTTGAGCCGTTATTTATCCGCCAGATAAGAATCATGAGATGATAATATTCATCTTTGAGATCCACTTAACAACAAGAATGGTAGATTATTTTGATAAAGAGGGATGTAGGTAGATAAAATAACGAAACGATATCAGCTCATATATGCATAGTCAGAGTTATAGGTCGGTTCGCCCGCCATTTGTTCGCCCGAACGGGCCAAACGACTAAATTATAAAAAATTATAATATTTTTTTGATGTCCGTGTGGTGACGGATTAAGAATACAAAATGTCACCACCCCTTTCCATCCCAAAGGGTGTCGTAAGAGTCGACTAAGGGAGTAAGTTAGGCAGACAATATCCACTGCAAGAGAGGGAAAACTCGAAACAAATCCCTTTACCAACCCGTCTGGCCAGCGTGGTATAGTAGGCTAATATCCCTCCAATTGTATGGAGGAGACCCGTGCCCAGCAGTGGGACGTTTATGGGTTGAGATGATAATATTTGATTGATAGTCATGGCAACGAATACAAATAATAATGACGAAAAGGTTCGTTTATGTTTCTTATAGAGAGGTAGGGCACCATACTAGCGAGCAAGCCCGACTGCGGAAGGACCTTCAACATATAGAAGACCACCGCCAAATAACTACACACAGCGGTGTGGTTGTGTTCCTGTGAGTGAGTACAGGTGTCCAGCGCTCATTTATACGCTTTAAAAGAAACGTGTTCCTATTTCAAGGATATTCCATCGTAAAGTCCTGCTGTAAAATTTGGGTCAGCAACAGTAAGTAATACCTCTTATATTGCAAGCGTCATCCATCAGGCAGGTCGTATGCTTGTTTGCCATCTAAGTAGTATATATAAAAAAAATCGATAACGAAATTGATATAGGTACTACTCAACAACACAATATTAAAGTTAGTAACCTATGTACAGATAGGTACATTGCGATCTAGCGAATAGTGTTTTGAGGAAAACTAGCAAATGTATGCACAAAAACATGTTTCGATTGAAGTCAAGGATTAACATCAACACAGGAATCATGTTTTTGAATAAAACTAGAAGGATACTATGCAAGCCTGAGATTTATTGTTATATTGACTGCAGTGAATTTGTATTCTCCCAGTGGGGTAGGCAGAGACTATTGTACGCCAATTGCTTCGACCCAAACATACTTTCTTCGCCTTCTCTACATGTATCAACTTCTTCATCCATTAACGTCGATTATTTCTTAATATAATTTAATTGGTGGAATATCATTATATTCTAAACTAGGGGTCGCTCGCAACTTCGTCCACGTGGTAATTTTATAATATTAGTATAGAAAAAGATAAGCTACCTTCATACCCAGCAGCGTTCAGTATTGTTTCCATGTATTTGTGCGTACTTGCTTATAGATTTCAAGAATGAAAGCGATAGATAATCAATCAATCAATCAGCCTATCGCAGTCCACTGCTGGACACAGGCCTCTCCTAACACGCGCCACAGCACACGGTCCTCCGCCTTCCGCATCCAGTCCGTCCCAGCGACCTTTTTTAGGTCGTCGGTCCACCTAGCTGAGGGCCGCCCTACCTTACGCTTACCGAGTCGCGGTCTCCACTCTAGGACACGTCTGCTCCATCGGCCGTCGGTCCTTCTGCAGATGTGACCAGCCCATTGCCACTTCAGCTTGCTAAGTCTGCGAACTATGTCGGTAACTTTGGTTCTTTGTCGGATTACCTCGTTGCGAATTTATAATACAGAACATAATTATACATAAAGAGATAGTGACAGATAAGTAGAAGCTTTATAGCTTAGCGGGAACAGTTTCAGTGCGTTAGTGCTATATCTACGTCTTTCTTACTATAATAATAATAATATTTCAGGACAACTCACACACCGTCATCTGATCCCAAACTAGGCAGAGCCTGTACTATGGCACCAGATAACTGATAAACATACTTATATATTTTTTTAAATATACATATTATAGATAAATAACAACCAGACACAGAACAAACAATCGTGCTCATCACACAAAGATTTGTCCTGGGTGGGAATCGAACCCACGACCTCCAGCGTAGCAGTCAGAGTCACTAACCACTAGACCAACAGGCCAGTCAATAATAATAGTATATTATCATTGTCACCTACCAATCTATCTAGGCTGCCCTACGTTTCTTAATATGCTACACATTTTAATTGCTTTTTTTTTCAATTAATACAAGTAATAGTGAACCAAAAAGTCATTGAACTGATTGAATGATAAAAATAAATGAACAAATGTAGACTGACTTCAAATACAGAGATAAATAAACAAGAATTAGTTTTGTCACAGTTAAAGGCAAAATAGCTTGTTCAAAAATATAATTTTAAATCCTACTTCTTACTAATATTATAAACGCGCGAAAGTTTGCTAGTATGGATGGATGGATGGATGTTTGTTACTCTTTCACGCAAAAACTACTGAACGGATCTAGATGAAATTTGGTACAGAGATAGATTATGGTCTGGAATAACACATAGGCTACTTTTTACAGTGATAACCGACATACACGCGGGCTGAGCCGCGGGCAAGAGCTTGTAAATAATCACTGCATGAAAGGGAAAACTTGAAACAAAATCCTATACCTACTCGTTTCGTGGTACCAGCGTGGTATAGTATAGGCTGATATCCCTCCGAGTGTATGGAGGAGACCCGTGCTCAACAATGGGAGGTTTATGGGTTGAGATGATGAATATTTTTAGGGTATACTCTGATCGCTAGCACTGCACTCCTAACTTATCCAGCTGTACTCTTTATTTCGCTATTGACTCTTAATATCTTTGTAGTAGGTATTAGGTTTTTAACCAACTGGGGAACAGACCGTTAATCTTCGCAAACATACAATTCAGGAAGATATACTCGTAATACTTACTCCAAGACTCAAAACAAATATTCTTGGATTACAGAAAAAAATTGTCCCGAGTGGAAAGCAAACCCACAACGCTTTGTAGTGTGTGACGCATCGCCTCCCATCACTCATTCACTAAGGTTATAATATAATAAATATGTAACACTAGCTGTTGCCCGCGGCTCCGCTCGCGTGGATGTCGGTTATCGCTGCAAAAAGAAGCCTATGTGTTATTCCAGACCATAATCTATCTGTGTGTCAAATTTCATCCAGATCCGTTCAGTAATTTTTATGTGAAAGAGTAACAAACATCCATCCATCCATCCATCCATTCTTACAAACTTTCACATTTATAATATTAGTAAGGATAGTAAGTGTAATCATTAAACCTCAGACTTTTCATGTAACAACATCTTTTACTTTGACCACCCAAGTCCCAACATTGCAGCTTGACCATACGAGTACATGGAGTCACAGTTAGTTGTTGTACTATTTATTAACTAATCTCGATTAAAGTAAATAAATTATATTATCGGATTAGCCAACCGCGCAAGAGATATCATAGTGCACAAGTGTGTACACAAACACAGGTGCAGTTTTTAATCTCCCACTCTTTGTCGTCTTATTATGTCAGTACGTAAATGTTAAATACTAGCTGTTGCCAGCGGCTCCGCCCGCGTGGATGTCGGGTATCGCTGTAAAAAGTTGCCTATGTGTTATTCCAGTTCGTGGTCGCCACAGATATATTTCACACAAATTCATACATTGGTTTTCCAAAAAAACTGATCTTCATAGCAGCTCTGTTCAGCCATCTCCGTTGCCCATGGTACATAACACATTGTTGTTAATTCCATGAGAGTAATGCTAAAAATACGTTAAGAAGCGGTACTTTAGTGAGTGAGTGAGTACGACGAGCATTTTTGTATAAACTGAACTACCATTAGAGCATACAAATCTTCGCGATTACGACCTGTGTACCGCCGCCCGCCATGACACACAGGGCGATAAAGTTTTATACATATCATTATATTTTATTTCGTAGGGCTCCCAAACTTTTTTTTAATTTAGCCTATGTTACTCGCTTAATATAGCTTCCTAATGGTGAAAGAATTTTTAAAATCGATCCCGTAGTTTTTGAGTTAAATTGTAACAAACGACTATACTTTAGAGACTATAGCATGGGGTTCTTTAAGAAAGGAGTTATAAGGTTTTTAAAGGGTCGGCAACGCGTGAGTGACGTCACTGCTTACCATCAGGCAGGCTGTATGCTTGTTTGCCTCCTTGGTAAGTAGTATAAAAAAATAAAAATTGTTTAGATAAGTACCTCCTACATTTTACTTTAATGTAGAGCGATTACAGGAGTTCCCTCTTCATCTTTTTTTTTTTTTTTATACTACTTGGGTGGCAAACAAGCATACGGCCCGCCTGATGTTAAGCAGTATCCGTAGCCTATAGACGCTTGCATTACCAGAGGTATCACTTGCGTGTTGCCAACCCATTTTTTTACACCAGGGCTTTAAGATGAAAGTAACCCTGGGGTAGGAATACGTTTGTTTCAAAACTCATTCCTAAATGAGCGCTGGAGACCTGTACTCACACACAGGAACACAACTAAATCGCTGTGTGTAGTCATTTGGCTGTGGTCTTCTGTAAGGTGGAGGTCCTTCCCCAGTCGGGCTTGCTCGCTAGTATGGTGCCCTACCTCTCTTATATCATATCATATCTTATTTGCTCTACAAGTGATTCTGACAAGAAAATATTATGTCAAGTGCAACTGCTTATCACCAGACTGGCTGTACGCTTATTTGTCCCCGTAGGATTACAAAAAATCTACTAATATTTAAGTGCTCATTATTTTTTATACAACTTAGGTGGCAAACAAACATACATCTCACCTGATGGTAAATAGTTAGGTACTATAATCCTATGAATGCTTTTAATACCTGGGGCATTATCTGCAAGCGTGTTACCGGTCCTAAAACTTAGGAGTTTTATGATGGAATATCGCTAGGGTATTAAATTGGCTGTGGTATTATGAAAGATGGAGGTTCTTCCGCAGTCGGGCTTGCTAGTTTGTATGGTTGCATGTTGTATGGTGAAATATTTGCAACCTTCGTGCTATTTATAAATTAAATAAAACAATGTAAAGCTTTACGAAATGACACCATAGACTGTTCTATGGTACGGGAAAATTCCACTTTAATTATGTATAATGCAACGTTATTCTGCTTTACTAGGCTGTTGCAAAATTGAGTCAGTAAATCAATCTATATATTGATGCGTGGTATAGTAGGCTAATATCCCTCCAAGTTTATGGAGGAGACCTGTGCCCAGTAGTGGGACGTTTATGGGTTGAGATATATTCAGACGCTAAGTGAAAACTTCGGGTTCCTTTTTAAGCTTATTACACACATGGATGAGTGTTAAAATCGGCATAGTTTTTTTTTTTACATTACCAAGGAGGCAAACAAGCATACGGCCTGCCTGATGGTAAGCAGTTACAGTAACCTATGGACGCTTGCAACACCAGGGGTATGCCTCGCGCGTTGCCGACCCTTTAGAAACCTTATAACTTCTTTCTTGAAGAACCCCATGCTATAGTCTCTCGGGAAAACCTAGGCAGGGAGCTCATTCCACAACCTAATTACACGTGGGTGGCAATTCCTCTGAAACCGTACAGAGCGGCACGATACTGATTTATCATCAAGTGGACTATATGCTTATTTGCCACCTAAGTGATATAAAAAGACACAAAGAACTCACTCAATTCGGCATAACTTTTGTGACCTATACAAATATGTGTGTACTAGCTGTTGCCCGCGGCTCCGCCCGCGTGGATGTCGGTTATCGCTGTAAAAAGTACCCTATGTGTTATTCCAGACCATAAACTATCTCTGTGCCAAATTTTAACCAGATCCGTTCAGTAGTTTTTACGTGAAAGGGTAACAACCTACAAACTTTAGCGTTCATAAAATTAGTAGGATTAGTGCTGTGCTGGGATCGAACCCACGATTTTCACACAAGACTAATTTCTGATAAGTAGAATGTAGTCGAGTCTTTTTAGTTTAATAAACAATGCTATTTTGGTATGGTAAACTACCGAAACCCCAAATTTATAGAAGAAAAAATAAGAAAAAATTAAAAGTCACGATGTTATAGCTGATTTCATTGTGAAGTTTTTCCTGCACAATTATGGTAAGCAATAAAAAAGGCGGAAAATATCGATGGCGGGGCGCCGCGGCTGCGTGTACCAAGGTGCAAACCATTTTTATTTATTGTGCATTTAGTAAAATTAAATTTTGTCTTATTAAAATATGGGTGTTCCAAATTAAATAATTTTCATACATTTTTGAGAGGAAATATAAAGATGGTTTAAACATTATTGTACTCGAATCTATTCCTAACTAGCTGTTGCTAACGGCTCCGCCTGCGTAGATAGCAGTTATCTCTATAAAAAACCTATTCGCTATTCCAGACTATAACCTATCTCTATGCCAAATTTCATCCAGATCCGTTCAGTAGTTTTTACGTGAAAGAGAAACAAACATCCATTCTCACAAATTTTAACATTTATAATATTAAGTAGGATAGGATTCGGAACAAACTACTCTTAGGTTTCGCCTATATAAAAGAAGGAGGTCCTAGGGTTCGCCCGCGACTTCGTCCGCGTGGTAATTAGGAATATTTTCCCCTACTTCGCAACATATCTCACTACTGCTCCGCTCCTATTGATCGCTCCTATTGATTTAGTGATGTTATATAGCCTATATATAGCCTTCCTGGATGAATGCACTATTCAACAAAAAATGTTTTTTTCTAATCGATACTTTCTGAGATTAAGCGTTCAACCAAACAAACAAACTCTTCAGCTTTATATTATTAGTATAGATAGGGTTAAATTATAATGTACCACTAATAATCTATAACGTTGAACAACAGCCTGTATTTAACTACGTTAATACGTTGCACACATTTCTATTTATCCTCACCGAGCACTTTTAAACATCAGTAGTGTATCAAGTCAGACATTATCATTCTAGACGTGTACAGATGCAAACGTATCGGGCCAGTCGAGTAGTGTGTTGAACTCAAAGAACACATGAACTGTTCTATAGTAGAGCTGCGTAGTTAAACATAGGTAAGTCTTGTTTTATATATTACTAGCTCTTGCCCGCGGCTCCACCCGCGTGAATGTCGGTTATCGCTGCAAAAAGTAGCCTATGTGTTATTCCAGACCATTATCTATCTGTGTGCCAATGTGTGTTTTCATCCAGATCCGTTCAGTAGTATTTACGTGAAAGAGTAACAAACATCCATACATCCACCCATTCTTACAAACTTTTACATTTATAATATTAGTAAGGATACATCATTGGGTAGTCATGTAAACATTAAATCATCACATAGCACTTAAGTCTTATTATCGACTTATTCTTGTTCAAACTTCATTTCATCTAGCTTATATTAGGTGAAAAAGAAATTATTTTTTTGGTAAAAAAATCCATCCAGTCTCTGTCCATAACACAAAATCCTGGTGTTACAAGTGTTGGGTCCGCTACGTCCATCCATAACACCAGGATTTTGTGTCCATAACACAAAATCTTGGTGTTACAAGTGTTGGGTCCGCTACGTCCATCCATAACACCAGGATTTTGTGTCCATAACACAAAATCCTGGTGTTACAAGTGTTGGGTCCGCTACGTCCATCCATAACACCAGGATTTTGTGTCCATAACACAAAATCCTGGTATTACAAGTGTTTTATTTTTTATTATCTGTACAGTATTGTTGTTTTTGTGTAAGGCAAAAAAGAACATATTATTTATTTATATTTCGACGCTTAAACAACAGTATTCGTTTTTATTTTGTTTTTCTTATTTTTTGTATTTTATGACGGTTTTATGACGGGGGTATCCCTGGAATAGGAATACGTTTCTTTCAAAACGATTCCATAAATGAGGAAGAATCCATAAGGTGGAGGCCCTTCCCCAGTCAGGCTTGCTCGGTAATTAGTATGGTGCAGTATATAGTTAGGTTTCTCGAATACCTTAATTCACACATGCGGGTTAATGAATCAGACATGTCTTTAGAATTTCTTCTAAGAAAGAAGATGGGGAATCCGTACACATAAACTCCACAAAGTGAAAGGGATCGAAGTTGGTTACTTTCCCACTTGACCACCGCTTTTGTACGCTGTGTATATTATTGTTGTAAATTGATGTTATAACAGCCTGTACAATACCTTGTCATTATGTTGCACACATTTCTTTCGGAGCACTTGTGTATATGTCACCGGAAAATAACAAGACTCGTAAGTTGATCAATTTTCTAGATAGTTGATCAACTCTCGGAAAATAATAAACGGCAGTTGAAATGTATTATTTAACGCAATTAATTTTAGATAATTGTTCAACTTACGGTACCTGGCAGTAGTTTTATAATTTTCAATTTTGCTACATGTAAAATCACCCACAAATGAGCCAATCGTTGCTCAGTGTACTATTTAACGGTACACTATTACCCGTCACTTAATACACTGTTCTCTAATTGGTGTTTATTCATAGAGTTAACAAAAACAGCACGTGAGTCGTTCAACCAATCAACGTACACCTTGCCTTCGTCGGACGCCGTCAATTAATCAATTTACTAAAATACGTTAAATAATACATTTCAACTACCATTTTTTATATTCCGAAAGTTGATCTACTACCTCGAAAATTGATCAACTTACGATTCTTGCTATTTTCCGGTGACATATAGATATATCAGTTTGTGTATCAAGTTAGACATTATCATTGTAGACGTGTACATATATAATCATATCGGACTCAGTGCCGACTAGTTGTGTGTTGGACTTGGACTACGCTACGAACGCGAACGGTTAAACATAGGTGAGGCTTAGTTTTTTATGTTCAAATTCAAATTTAAAGTCATTTATTGCGAATAATGTTAGTGAAATCATCCTCCATTTTCTGCCACATAGCATGCAATATATTTTTTGGTACAATAAGAAAGCAGATTGTTAATTATTAATGTCAAATGAAAAAATAATGTTATAGGTAGGTAAAATGTCATAGTTAAATCTTATATTTCTTGTATAGTAGGAGTGTTTGTAGATATATTATGTGTTGTTGCGAAGCATTCTGTGATGGATCATCCATCCATCTCAGCCATAAGACGTCCACTGCTGGACATAGGCCTCCCCCAAGGTCCTCAGCATCGTTCGCTCTTGAGCTGACCTTGTCCATCGGTTGCCCGCGACCTTTACCAGGTCGTCGGTCCACCTGTGATGGATATTGTGACATAATTTTAATCGGAATACATATTACCAATCATTGCTTTGCACGCAAGAGGTGCGAGTTCGATCCCGGGTGGCAGTGTAATTTTCACTTTGTGGAGTTTATGTGAACTAATCAAATGATTGAACATGATTGGAAATCCACATCTCTTAAAAAAATTCTAAAGCCTAATTCACCAACCCGCATTAGGTCAGCGTGTGTGAATTAAGGACTTAACCCTCTTTCTCTCTTGATAGAGGAGAGGAGACCCGTGCCCAGCAGAGGGACATATATGGGTTGCTATTACTATCTATACAAATATTACAAATAATAATTTAATATCTTTCTCGTTTTGTAAGTAAATCCGTATTTGCCCGATAAACGTCCAAAATGGCCGGATAGAAACCCATCACTATTCGTACCTAATTTTTATATTGTTACATTTCTGTCTTGCTTGTAATGTGTGTTGTGACCCTAAATAAATAAATAAATTATCCATTAGGCAAGCCTGTCCTGTGGGTAGTAACATGTTTACGTTTAACACTTTCTTGTTTACAATGCTTGCTCGGTCAACGCAGATTATATGCAAGCGTCTATAGGCTGCGAGATGCGTTTTGAAATAAACGTTTCCTATCCCAGGGATACTCCCATCTTAAAGCCTTGGTGTAAAAAAATGAGTTGGCAACACGCAAGTAATACCTTTGGTACATAAAGCGTCCATAGACTACGGTAATAACTGCTTAACATCAGGCGGATCATATGCTTGTTTGCCACCCAAGAAGAATAAAAAGAAAATATATTATATTTGAAAGTAACTCATTATATTATATAGATAGTAATTGTTTTGTAAGGTAACTTATTTTTTTTTAGAAAAACAAAGGTGTTTTAACAATAATAACAGTAATTAATTAGAAGTGGGAGATAACAATAACAATCTACATAATATATATGCACATGTACACATAGGTATATAGGCATACATGTGGTAATGTTTGTAAATATATACTCATGTGAGTATGGATGACTAGCTGTTGCCCGCAGCTCCGCCCGCGTGGATGTCGGTTATCGCTGTAAAAAGTAGCCTATGTGTTATTCCAGACCATAATCTATGTCTGTGCCAAATTTCAGAGCAACAAACATCTATCCATCCATTCATACTTACAAACGTTCGCGTTTATAATATTAGTAGGATTGTTACTCTTTCACGTAAAAAACTACTGAACGGTTCTGGATGAAATTTGGCACAGAGATAGATTATGGAGTCTGGAATAGCACATAGGCTACCTACTTTTTATTGCGATAGCCGACATCCACGGGCAACAGCTAATAATATTTTAATTCTTTAAATTCAGTTTAAAAAAACAGGTGTTACCATCGCGGTTAATGGTCGAAAAGGTATCGTTAGAGTGGATTGGTTTCTGGACAATCCCACCCACATGCCCACCGTAACCAACTGATACACCGATCTTTGACACTCGTGCGTCCCGTGGACAACTAAACCTACTGTCTTGGACCCCGCAACGATTTTTTTTTATACTACCAAGATGACAAACAAGTATACGGCCCGCCTGATGGTAAGCAGTTACCGTAGCCTATGGACGTTTGCAACACGAAAGGTGTTACTCACGCGTTGCCCTTTAAAAACCTTATAACTCCTTTCTTGAAGAACCCCATGTTATAGTCTTAATTTAATCAGAAGTAAATAGGAGGAGTTAGAAACAAAAGTTTCCACTTCCCTCCATAGCAAAACGGGAGACAAAACAAATCTGTATAGGTTTGTAATGAAAAGGAACACCACGGAGGACCTTAAACTACGGGACCTATGTGAGCTAAGTTTGATTGTTATAATATGTATGGCAGAAACGTGTATTGGTTTGTTTACATCTGATTCTGATATATCTTATATATAAAATTCTCGTGTCACAATGTTCGTTCCCGTACTCCTCCGAAACGGCTTGACCGATTCTCATGAAATTTTGTGAGCATATTGAGTAGGTCTGAGAATCGTCCAACATCTATTTTTCATCCCCCTAAATGTTAAGGGTGGTCCACCCCTACTTTTTTTATTTAATTTTTTAGACAACATTTTTTGTTTTTATTTTTTTGTGATTCAGCATTAAAAAATACATACAACCCTTTATTTTCACCCCTATAAGATCAACCCCTATATTTTAGTAGCAAAACAACGTTTGCTGGGTCAGCTAGTTAATAATAAAATCTCTGTATTTAAAAATATGGTATAGCCTTCACCTAGGTTAGAACGTGACGAATAATGAGGAAATATAATTAGGTACCTAGTCAATTTACCTTAAATAACACGTCTTGGACTATACGTGCATTTGAGGGTTATAGTTTATGTAAATATTTAAAGCAATGTGGAAGATGTCGAGCCCGGAGCAGGATTCAAACCTGCGTCTCTCGGATTCCGGCCCAGCGCACTACTAATTGTGACATCCGAGCTCCAGAGTTCGAATTTGTCTATTGCATTTTTACGTCTTGGAGTGACGTCATTATTTCAAACGATGCATTTTAATGTAATTTATGATCAAAGTAATTATAACGATTAAATTATTTCTAAATATTTACAATTACAAAGGACTGCCTTGTCCAGTGGCCGCAGTACGCGCCTGCTGTGCACGAGGTTGTGGGTTCGATTCCCACACAGGACAAAACTTTGTGTGACCCACAAAGTGTTTTTCTGAGTCTGGGTGTAATTTGTGTCCGTTAATTGTATGTTTGTAAAGTCCCCCGCGACACAGAGCTTGTTCTCTAGTGCGGGAGTTGTCTTTTTTAAAATAAAAATAAATATAATAATTGCCGCATCAAAAAGCAGAACTAATTGTTACTACCTAGTGATGAAAATGATAATGCAATTTTATTATTTAAATTAGATCGACTGCGACAAATCCATGGATATTTGACACTCGTTACCTAATTTCGGGTTTTTTTATAATTCAGATAACTTGAGATAAAACAAATGTTACCAATATCTTGAGATGATTAGATATATACAGTATATATTATACTAGCGACACGCCCTCGCCTCGCTTCGATTTTCTTGGCTTTTCTATACTATACATAGTTTGTATGTATTAGACATAATATAAAAGTTCCTCTTGAATTACTCTATTTATTGCTGAAAACTGCATTAAAATCCGTTATGTAGTTTAATAGATATAAGTGTACAGACAACGAAAGCGACTTTGTTTAATACTGTGGAAGGACACATAATGAAAAATTGGGCCAAGTTCAAAACTAACAGAGGTTCAGGGTTGTCAGCGTCGCCGTCCATATAAGAATTGACAAGGACGCCTAGTTCATCCTTATATCATGTCATTATATCTATAAAAAAAAACGTTATAAAACTTTTTTCATATAATATTTGTTACATTTTCTAATATTGAATTATAAATTCTAAAAACAGAACTTAACACTGATACTTAAAAATTATAATTATCCTACTAATATTATAAATGCGAAAGTTTGTAAGTGTGGAAGGACGGATGAATGGATGGATAGATGGATGGATAGATGGATGTTTGTTACTCTTTCACGTAAAAACTACTAAACGGATCTGGATTAAATTTAGCACAGAGATAGATTATGGTCTGAAATAACACATATGTATATATACTTTTTACAGCGATATCCGACATCCACGCGTGTGAAGCCGCGGGCAACAGCTTGTTATATCATATATTCAAGACACATAGACATTCTGAATCAGCAAATTCCGTGTTTTTTCTTTGTCATTATATATTTCTTTTATACTACTTGGGTGGCAAACAAGCAAACAAGCTCGCCTTATTTCCAGTTTGTTCACGCCGTGTGTCTCCCTATTTTCCCGAGCTTGTAAACCCTATCTAGTGTCTAGATAAACGCAGGATGAGAACTCTTATACGCGTTGAGGTTACAAGTCATTGTAGTTACAAACAATTTTATGTTTATACACTTTAGTATACTAGGTCATGTGCCGGCGCATCATTGTAATAAACAATCTCATGAGAATTCATATTATGTAACGGTCCTACAGTCAGACATACATGCATACATCACGTTCGTCTCCCATCGGGGTGGGCAGAGACTATGGTACACCAATTACTTAGATGAACAGTCAAATATTATGTATCATATTTGAACTAATACTTTTTTGTTTGTTACGATTTAATGCGCTTGCTGTGCACGAGGTTGTTGTGGGTTCGATTCCTACATAGGACAAAACTTTGTGTGACCCACAAAGAATCGTTCTTAGTCTGGGTGTAATTTGTGTCCGTTAATTGTATGTTTGTAAAGTCCCCCGCGACACAGAGATTGTTCTCTAGTGCGGGAATTGTCTTTTTTAAAAACAATAAGAAAAAAACAATTCACTAATAAAGGAAAAAATGGGTTGGCAACACGCAAGTGATACGTCTGGTCGGGCCGTATGCTTGTTTGCCACTTAAGTAGTATAAAAAATGTACTTTTTATACTACTTGGGTGGCAAACAAGCATATGGCCTGCCTGATGTTAAGCGGTTACCATAGCCTGTGGACGCTTGCATCCCTAAATAACCGCCATACACCTGTACTAACAATACTGACACAGAAACGGAACAACAGCGCTGTGTGTAGTTATTTTGCTGTAGTCTTCAGTAAGGTTGAGGTCCTTCCTTCCCCAGTCGGGCTTGCTCGCTAGTATGGTGCCCTACCTCTCTAGATAAAAATCACGTTGGACCACCTATAAACTCATAACAATTTATTAGCCATTTAGTTTCACTGAATGGTCAATATATTTTATGGTTATAGTTTATGGTGCTATTGTTTTGACATAATATAAATTATTGTGATAGCTTGACAAGGGCTTCAGATGCCTGTTACCTATATCAGGCATCTGAATCACTTCTGTTAATAATGGACTGGTACTACGTGGTACTAAAAATGTCCATATTATTATATATTTTCCACGTTGACATTTTTATTATCTATAATATAAAAATGAATCGCCGAATGTGTTGCTAAGCGCAAATCTCGGTAAAACAGCTAAACGAATTCGATAGTTATTTTTTTGCTATGTTCGTTATTGTCAGGAGAAGGTTCTTATGTAAAAATAAATAAGAAAGTTGAGTTGAAAATAGTTTAACCGAAGGCGAAGTCGGGGCGGGCCACTAGTTATTTATATAATAGTTTGCATAGGCGGACTTCTATTACAATTTCATAATGTACAATCCCTCGACAAAAATATTTTTCCGGGATAAAAAGTAGCCTTTCTTCTATTTCAGACTATATTCTATCTCTGTGACAAATTTAATTCGGATCTCTTTAACCGTTTTGGCCGTTTTGGAAAGGAGTTATAAAGTTTCTAAAGGGTCGGCAACGCGCGAGTGATACCCCTGGTGTTGCAAGCGTGCATAGGTTACGGTAATTGCTTACCATCAGGCGGGCCATATGCTTGATTGCCTCCTTGGTAGTATAAAAAAAAAACAAACATCCATCCATCCTCACAAATTTTCAAATTTATTTGTAATATGAGTCGGATATAGTAAGTATACTAGTTGTTGCACGCGGCTCCGCCCGCGTGGATATCGGTTATTACGATAAAAAGTTTTTTATACACTTCTTGGGTGGCAAACAAGCATCTGGCCCGCCTGATGTTAAGTAGTTATCGTAGCCTAGCCTTGCAATACCAGAGGTATCACTTGCGTGTTGTCACCCCATTTTTTACACCAAGGCTTTAAGATGGCAGTATCCCTGGGATATTGGGAAAGGCCCCAGAATACCATCTATCTTATTGCCAAATAACATCAGGATCCGTTCAGCCATTTTGCCGTTAAAACGTAACAAACACACATACAAAGTTAATATCGCAATAATATGAGTATGGATATGGATTCTCTTTGGTATTTACTTAGAATACCTCATTGGTTAGTATTATCTGTACCTGTTAACTTTTGACAGATGTGGGCTTATATAGGTTAAGGTATTTAATAATAATAATAATAATAATATTTTCGGGACAACTCACACAAAGCTATCTGATCCCAAACGCCGATAACGGATTTGACGTCGATAAATAAAATAAGCTTTAATTACACATTTATTGTTTTCTAAATTATATGTGAAATAAACTGTAATAGCAATAGAACTAAATACAATGGTTCAATGATTTTTTAAAGGTTTTAAAGATTTTAAAGGGGTATGTTCCAAACTTGTTTGATTATTTGTTTTAATTATTTGATGTACCTAAATCCAATTTTAGTCAAATACCTTAGCTCTCTGTTCTGTGGATCAGTAGTTGTTTCACACCATGCTGGTTCGGACCACGTTTCAAATCGCCCAATATATTTCGACTTGGCTGTTTCATATTAGTGGTATAAATCGACCAATGTCTTTAGCTATAGTATTTTATGACTAATGTAATATACCTATGTGTCCGTGTGGTGACGGATTAAGAATACAAATGTCACCACCCCATTCCATCCCGTGGGTGTCGTAAGAGTCGACTAAGGGAGTAAGTCAGGCAGACAATATCCACTGCAGGAGAAGGAAAACTCAAAACAAAACCCTATACCAACCCGTCTGGCCAGCGTGGTGTAGTAGGCTAATATCCCTCCAAATTTATGGAGGAGACCTGTGCCCAGCAGTGGGACGTTTATGGGTTGAGATGATGATGACTTAGAAATATATATACCTATATATAATATTATTTTCGGGACAACTCACACATCGCTATCTGATCCCAAACTAGGCAGAGCCTGTACTATGGTAACCAGACAACTGATAAACATAAATAAAATAATGATATTAATACCGCGACTCGGTAAGCGTAAAGGAGGGTTGCCCCCAGCTAGGTGGACCGACGACCTAAAAAGGTCGCTGGACGCACTGGATGCGGAAGGCGGAGGACCGTGTGCTATGGCGCGTGTTGGAAGAGGCCTATGTCCAGCAGTGGATGCGATAGGCTGATTAATTGATTGATACCTTTTTATTCTGCTATACCAAAGAATGAATACAGAATATATTGGTGAACTTACAGACGCTATTTATTCGACATTCTTATGTGTGTTTCTAAATAAGGAACTGTGCACTAAGGAATTGTTTGACATGATTTCCATGGCGACGACGTCTTATCAACGCACCGTAATACCGCCTGCAATGGCATCTAAAGGTGAAATCGCAATAGAGCGACATTGCAGCGGATCGGCGCGGCGCGGCACGAGCGGAGCGGCAAAATAATCTCATAACTTTGTCGCAATGCGCCGCCGCGCCGCACCGCTTTACAATCAATCAAATGCACATAGGCTTTGCCCAACACGCGCCATAGCACACGGTCCTCCGCCTTCCGCATCCAGTGCGTCCCAGCGTCCTTTTTTACAATAGTGCGTTTTATTTCATAAGAAACAGTGGCAAAAATATTTTATTTGACGCGCCGCTCAGTTGCCGCGGCGTGCCGCTCCGCTGCAGTGTTGCTTTAGTGCGGTTTCACCTTAAAGCAGACATACTACTTTTAGCATCGGCGATCAGGGATATTGCGTCGTATCGATGAGGCATCGTATTTTGGCTACTCTCTGAGTTCGATCGCGGTATCGAAATCGTGCAACCCTGTGACTGTATCGATGCTGTATCGCGATGTCGTGACTCTTAGTTCGGTCGCTGATCTCTTCGATATGAAATAATGAACCAAACCGATGGGACCGAATGTGGGTGGAGTAGTAGCGTTTGTAGCTGTGTTAACCTTCTAAAAGGCGGCTGAAGCGCAGAGCGCAGATACTAAAAGTACCATGTCTGTTGTCGCCCTAACATAAAATAGCATTGACATTCAGATAATTTCAGATTACGTCTGAATTCTGCCTAATCTTTCCTATCTTTGTATTTCAAGATACTTTGAAGAGCAAAAGGGTCATAGCATTCAAATATATCGTGGTTATATTATATTCTATATAACAATGGTTTTTTACCTACAGAAATATAAGAAACAAGAAGAAATAATGATACATTATTTTATTTTCTTTTCTTGGCTTGTACATAAAAACATACCTTTATATTAACAGTTCCTTTTTCCCTAAAGATGTAGGCCGAGTTCTCATTTAGATTTCGTCTTGTATGTTAGTTCTTATTATTTATTCCGCATTCCCCTCACAAAATTTTGCCCTACGTTATCCGTATTCGTCCTACATTTTATTCTGTTTTAGCCCCAAATGTAATATTTTTGGGGCTAAAACGGAATAAAATGTAGGACGAATCGTTCTTTTATAATAGGAGACAAGTATATTGCCATATAACAGACACAATTCTAGACTTTGGGCTGAGGTAATTTTTTTTTAAATCACTACCAAAGTTATTTTACGCAATCTAAGCATCAAAGCCGAGACATTGTGTAAACATACGCTTTACCTAACCCTTCATCTGTTTTGTTTTGTTAATTATAATGATTGAATTATAGATATTATTTAAAATTTTCTCCAATAGTGTAGTCCCTCACGGAGATAAACAAGAGTGTTTATAACTTATCTATAAGTCTGTTTATGTCATCCTAGCTTTTAAACGGATGGATCAAAGTTCAATACTGTTTAATTAGGAATAACTTTAAATGTTAAAGGTTACCATTTAAAAAATATAAACATTTTTGTTGAACATAAGAAGAAAAACTTTTTAAAATTTTTATAGTAACTACTTAAATATATTATGAGTACCTATGTTGTCAATGGTGGGATGTTTTTCAAGAATAACAATAAATAATCCAAATATTAAAGAAGGTTTATAAACAACTCGTGTAATAAGCTTAATATGGCTACTGAAGGCAATCATATTTATGTCACTCCTCGTAAAATTTCGAATATATGTCGTGTCAGCTCGCTGGGTCAATAATATGGCGATAACTCTTGGATAGCGGGACAAAGTCGGCTGTAACGTTGGTGCAGTTTCTTTAAAATACTTTGTAAGGGATTAGGAAGTGGTGAGTGGCGACCATGTACAGGAAAACATACCATGGGGACGATCCTCCTACTATTAATTGCTATTAGAATTTCTGCTATGCAAAAATATGCTTAAAGAAGGAGTAGGTAGGAGTGACTTCAGATTAATGAATGAATGAAGTTGACGTCACTTCAAGACGTAAACAAGCGGTGGACAAATTCAAACTCCGGAGTAGGAGCTCGGATGGCACAATTGGTAGTGCGCTGGACCGGAACCCGAGAGGCACAGGTTCGAATCCTGCTCCGGGTTCGTCTTTTTCCACATTGCTTTAATATTTAAGTAGACCTCCTACTAGGCGAACAGACGACCTAATTAGAGATGGATGCAAGCAGCACAAGATGGGCTATTGTTTAAAAAGACAACTCCCGCACTAGAGAACAAGCTCTGTGTTGCGTGGGACTTTACAAACAATTGACGGACACCTATTACGCCCAGACTCAGAACAACTTTTTGTGGGTCACACAAAGTTTTGTCCTGTGTGGGAATGGAACCCACAACCTCGTGCACAGCAGGCCTTCGGCCACTGGACCACCGAGTTAGTCGAATTGTTCAGCCATTATATGTATATCTATAAGGTAGGCTGTTAAAAGTGGAGGTCGTTAGGTTTAGATGATGATAATGGTCCAGCCGTTTGAGATACAGATGAGTCACAGTCAACACACATATTTAAATTGTCTGCTCGACGGTCGCGTCACTGAACAAACTAACTCAAACATTATACAAATAAACAAAACATTAACTATTTTTAAGATTTACTCTCGTTTCATACTCAATGCTAACAATATTTTTTCTAGTATTTTCAAGGATTGACAGCGGCCTATTTAACATACAAATAATTACTTCTCTGACTGACTCAGAGCCTAAACTGCTGGGCCTACAAACTTAAAAATTTCACACAGATTCCCTAAAAGACGTAAAGCATTAAGAAGGGATTTTTGAAACTGAATCCCTAAACGCGTGAACAATTGTTTGGATTGGGCGAAATGGGGTCCGGCCGCTAGTTTTACTTACATAATCTTCTTCTTTGTCAATCCACCCACTGCTGGCTATTCTATTAGGTAGTCTCCTCTTTTGTGAGCCATCTGTTTTAGTCCTGTGCCAAGCTCATTCATCGCTTTCCTGCCGTCGTTATTATGTCATCCACATACACGTGTCTTCATAATCCTAATATACGACCTGAATATTCTGAATGTCGCCTTAACGTATTAGTTTCAGACATGAGTACAAAAATACACATAAAATTATCACACATTTCGACTAACAATGTTTTGTTACGGTTGTGAATATTGTTGAAGATGGCTGATGAGACGAATTGAGAGGACGAGCTATGTTGTAATGTTCAAGTAAGCTTTAGAAGTATATTGACTTTTTTCCCGAAAGTATCGGCAGAAGAAAATCACATAATATTGTTTGCTATATGGTGTAATAGGGAGGGAAGATATTACAAAAAAGACGGATGAGATAATAATGAGGATTTCTTGAAGGAAAAATCATATTCCACTTTACTCGATCCGGGGACCGAACCTGTTAGTTCAGCATGACAGTCATTTGCGCTACATTGCACTCTAGAGGCAGCAGTTTAAGAATATGTTGTACTAGGGGTCGCCCGCGACTTCGTCCGCGTGGTAATTTGGAACGTACTTATCGTTATGAACGTACTTATATATATTATGTCGTTATTTCACCGATTTTGCAACATATCTCACTACTACTCCGCTCCTATTGATCATAGCTTGTTGTTATATAGCCTATAGCCTTCCTGAATAAATTCACTATTCAACAAATAAAGATTTTTCCAAGTCGAACCAGTACTTTCTGAGATTAGCGCGTTCAACAATTCGTCCGCTATTGCTTTCGGCAGTCCTTTTTCATATAAACATATTTTTTTCTAAATCTAGCACTCCTCCGTTTTTTCTTCACGTATATTGGTTTATAATATACTTAAGAAAATTTAATCTGTGCATTTGAATAAAATGATACGAGATACTATGTTGCGTCAGTATTTGTAATATTGAATAAAATTTGGGTTTGGATCCACTACGACTTTGTTCGCGTTAAACGATTTTTACATTTTTACCCATTTACGGCTACGCGCAAATTAAAGTTTTTCAGACTCTGCGAAGATGAATCAGCCAGTCAATAATTAACCGACTTAAAAAAAGGAGGAGGTTCTATGCTTGACTGTATGTACTTTTTTATACACACACTGATATGTCCCCTATTTGTGGACCGTTTCTTATAATTATTTTTTTATTTGAAACAGTATACTATAGAGGTGGTCCCATTGGCACCGAGTCAGGATCTGATGATGGAATCCCAAGGAAATCGAGGGCAAACCTCAAATGTTATAGGTATTAACAATGTTTTTTTATATATATGAAGTCGGTGCCAAGCTTAAAATTAGGTGACTGGATGAAGCTAACACCGACTTCAATCTGTATTTAGTTATTTTTAGCTTTTTTAAGTAGTTTTTTTTTTAAATTTATGGTATGCAATGCAATAATGATAGTTTAGAAGGTACCTAATCGATTGATTAAGTACCTTCAAAACTATCATTATTGGACGTGTTCGTATACAAAGAAAAAGTCATGAAAATATTTTATTTAGTTTCATATTCACGTTTTAAGAGCACCTATCAGTTATGATCTGCGATAAGGCCAGACTATTGTGCAACTCAAACGTTGTAATGATATTACAATCTTATTTTCTTACACGTTTCCTTTTTTTATCGAAATATCTTGAAGTACAGTTTGTTTATTACTTGACCCAGTTAAATGACTATAGCATGGGGTTCTTCAAGAAAGGAGTTATAAGGTTTTTAAAGGGTCGGCAACGCGTGAGTAACACCCCTGGTGTTGCAAACGTCCATAGGCTACGGTAACTGCTTACCATCAGGCAGGCCGTATGCTTGTTTGCCACCTTGGTAGTATAAAAAAAAATGTCCACGTCTCTGTAAGTAATGTTCCTGGCATTGCAAGCGCCCAAAGGCTTATTACTATCAGAGTGACTAGACCCTTTTTATACTACTTGGGTGGCAAACAGGCATACACTAATGATACTGAGGCCCACCTGATGTTAAGCAGTTACAACTTGCGTGTTGCCGACCCATTTTTTTACACCAGGGCTTGATAGAAAAACGTTACTTTCAAAACGCATCCCTAAATGAGCGCTGGAGACCTGGGCCCCAATTCTGCTAATTTACAGATGGGTCAATTAAATCTGAATTGATCTTCAATTGAATCTCAGTAGCATTTTTGGTATTCTGCTAATAAATTTAAGACCAAAAAAAACCATTGGTCTTGAATGATAAGCATTTTTGGTATTACATTATTGGTATTCTGCTAAATCATTCATGACCAATGATTTTCCAGTTATTGGTCTTAAATTAATTAGCAGAATACCAAAAATGCTACTGAGATTCAATTGAGAATCAATTTAGATTCAATTGGATCTCAGTAATTTACGGATGGCTATCCGTAAATTAGCAGAATTGGGGCCCTGTTCACTGACACAGGAACACAACTACAACGCTGTGTGTAGTTATTTGACTGTGATCTTCTGTAAGGTGGAGGTCCTTCCACAGTCGGGCTTGCTCGATAGTAAAACTTCTTGAAAGCTCTTTCTTGTGTAAAAATAAAAGTCAGATTTCTCTGACTTTTCCAAAAAGCCATCTGGCTTTCTGTTCTTGAAAGATGAAACCATTTAAAATGAACCTATCCATCCGTGTTTGCCCCGACGACAATTTTCTTGTAACACAAAAGACTTCAAATCTAACAGAATGACACGCCGCTAATTCATTTACATAATAATTAATATTTTCAAGTGCGAACACAGAATGTTAGTACGATGTAAGAGCTCATCAGTTCTGTGTGTTATTTGCGCCAAAAAACTGTTTTAAAATGCCCTGTGGATATTTTAGTCAAACTACAAAACGTGTTCTATTTGTAAGTAAATTAATAGTAATTTCTTTTATTATTTACAAAACGATTAATATTTATTGTATAGTAACATGTCATCACACTTATTTGTTCCCAAAGGTAGGCAGAGATGAAAAAAAGCTATACTTTTTTTTTGAAGACAACTCCCGCACTAGAGAACAAGCTCTGTGTCGCAGGGGACTTAACGGACACAAATTACACCCAAACTCAGAACAACACTTTGTGGGTCACACAAAGTTTTGTCCTGTGTGGGAATCGAACCCAGAACCTCGTGCACTGCAGGCGGTCACTGGACCACCAAGGCAGTTCTATTTTTCGTGTCTTCTTTTACATTAATCCTACTAATATTATAAATGAGAAAGTTTGTGAGTTTAGATGTACGGATTTTTGTTACTTTGTCACGTAAAAACTACTAAAGGGATCTGGACGAGGCACAGAGATAGGTTATAGTCTGGAGTAGCACAGAGTTCCTATGGCTACCTTCATCATATTCACCTTTATTGACTTTATCATCAGACCATGGCTCCATGGTACCATATTATTGCATTGTCACCGAAGATCGGTATCGGATCGGATCGGATCATGATCGGATTATTTATTTATGGCAGTCCAACGACTTATTCATTACTAGCTGTTGCCCGCGGCTCCGCCCACATGGATGTCGGTTGTCGCTGTTAAAAGTAGCTTAGGTGTTATTCCAGACCATAAGCTATTTCTGTGCCAAATTTCATCAAGGTCCGTTTAGTAGTTATTACGTGAAAGAGTAACAAACATCCATCCATCAATCTATACTTACAAACTCTCGTGTTTATAATATTAGTAGGATTACAGGTAGGCTATTACTTTTAATAATTAAGATGAACCTGTCACTTAAAGGTGTGCACAGCACTTACAATATTGTGACACAGTAGGTTACAATTAAAACTTTACTCGATAAAAAAGCTAATAAGGACCATTATCGGTATACCAAATGTCAGCTCAATCAAATACTGGGAAGTCATTCAAATCTTGTTTGCAAGATTACTTACACAAACAAGCTAACATACATACATTGCAAGCTAAATAAAAGCTTGTAAATATGTAGTGCCTCATTATCATAACAAGTACTAACCACATCTCAGTATGAACTTGTATTCAATTACTTTTCTTATTTATCCTTACGAATAAATATTTCAAAATAAAGGCGGGTTACGACAAAAGTGTAACACAGATGATATTATATTGTGAACATGATTTTAGCAGGGAGTTGCGTAAGGGTAAACAGTTTAACTCTGTAGTATCGGCTATATTTTATAACTAGAGGTCGCCCGTGACTTCGTCCGTATGGTAATTTGGAATATTTTACCCGATTTCGCAACATATCTCACTACTGCTCCGCTCCTATTGATCATAGCGTGATGTTATACAGCCTATAGCCTTTCTGGATAAATGCACTCTTCAACAAAAAAATATTTTTTCTAATCGAACCAGTATTTTCGATCTTTCTAGTAGATTAGCGCGTTCAACCAAACAAACAAAACAAACTGTTCAGCTTTATAATATTATATACTAGTGGTTGCCCGCGGCTCCGCCCGCGTGGATGTCGGTTATCGCTGCAAAAAGTAGCCTATGTGTTATTCCAGACCATAAGCTATCTCTGTGCCAAATCCGTTTCATCCAGATCCGTTCAGTAGTTTTTACGTGAAAGAGTAACAAACATCTATCTATTCTCACAAAGTTTCACATTTATAATATAAGTAAGGATAGTACCTATAGATAAATTGTAGGTAAATACAGATTAGAACTGTTGTTCATAATCATAATTGGTGTTAGTAACAATATTTACTTATCGTATTTTAGTAGTTATTTTTCTTATAATTATTAATACATTCTTGACTGGCCCGTTGTGCATTGGTCTAGTGGTTAGTGACCCTGACTGCTAAGTCGGAGGTTGTGGGTTTGATTCCCACACGGGACAAAACTTTGTGCGATCCATAAATGTTTGTTCCGAGTCTGGGTGTAATTTGTTGTCCTTTAATTGTATGTTTGTAAAGTCCCCCGCAACACAGAGCTTGATCTTTAGTGCGGGAGTTGTCTTTAAAAAAAAAAAAGCTTAGCTCATAAAACCGTTATGGTGGACACAGATCCTTATCATACATACATTATTTAAAATATGATCAGATTGTAATATTTTACACTCTTTAAGACTAATGCGTCTTTTGACCCACGGGCCACGTTTTGAATGCAAAGAAGAAAATACATGATATTTATTAAGGCGGATGTGGAGATGCGTTTGCCTCGCGAGCCAATTTGACTGACTGCCTGCTCAATGTGAGCAGCCTCGCGAGACAGCCTCTTGGAGACGCGTTTGCTTCGCGAGCCAATTTGACTGACTGCCTGCTCAATATGGGCATCATACTAGCAATCAAGCCCGACTGCAAAAGAACCTCCACCACAGAATAAATATTTATTCTGTGCCTCCACCTTACAGAAGACCACAGCTAAATTACTACACACAGCAGTGTAGTTGTGTTCCTGTGTGTGAATACAGGTCTCCAGTGCTCATTTAGGGATGCATTTTGAAATAAACGTATTCCTACCCCAGGGATACTTCCATCTTTTTTAAAATGGGTTGGCAACACGCAAGTGATACCTCTGGTATTGCAAGCGTCCATAGGCTACGGTAACTACTTAACATCAGGTGGACCGTATGCTTGTTTGCCACCCGAGTAGTATAAAAAAAATAAAAAATCTTAAAGCCCTGATGTAAAAACTGGGTTGGCAACACGCAAGTGATACCTCTGGTATTGCAAGCGTCCATAGGTTACGATAATTGCTTAACATCAGGCGGGCCGTATGCTTGTTTGCCAACCAAGTAGTATAAAAAAAAGTTCTTATAGCAAATTTACTCTTACAAATTGTTGAAGTATTCCACTTTCGGCACCTAAGCTATTCCACTTACAGCACCAATAGGTATATGGGCTTGGTGCTGAATCCAAGCCCATATACCTATTGGTGGTGTAAGTGGAATAGCTTAGTGCCGAAACCATTGGTGCTTAAAAAAATTGGTGCCGAAAGAGGAATACTTCAAATTGTTCATTGACGCATATCTGTTGATGTCTATATCTTATATTTTTTCTCAGTCGTTCAGCTCAATTTATTTACAACAATATTCTTTATTCTGTTCGTTCACCTTTGGATCCTTTCCTTGACACGTTGTTTTGTGGTACTTTTTTGGTATAGCCTTTAGTATTTATGCAACGATATGGGTTTGGTTTGGTCATTGCCGTTTGTGAAATCGTTGGAGCTTGTAGGTTAGTTTGTGTTTTTTTGTGTGATATGAGAGGGTATATTATGTGGCATAATGTTGGTTGGAAAGGAATGGCTAAGACGTCGATGTAAACACGGCAACGGAGAAATCTATACAGAGCCTCTAGACAAATGGCATAAGCGATAGTCGAATCGAAAAGTCAAAAAAGCAAATGTATGGTATTTGACGTAAGTTTATGTTATAATGTCGCAAAGTTACGTCAAATCCCATAGATTTGCTTTTATGACTTTTTGATTCGACCACCGTTTATGCCACTTGTCTAGAGGGGCAGGGCTGCTATATGAATATTGTTTTTTTAGGAAAACCAGTGTATGAATTTCTGTGGAATTTGGTAACAGTGTACAATAAGACTAAACCTACAGATAAAAATATATTTCACACAAATTCATGCATTGGTTTTCCTTAAAAACGAACCTTCATATAGCGGCCCTGTATACATATATCCTTTGCTGTTTGCACTTGTTTACATGAAGTTTAATATATAAATAATTCTTTTGAATTAAAAGAAAGTTGATTGTAAAAAATTGATAATATTTTTGTATTTATTTAAGTTTTAATGTAATAAAATATTTTATGGCCCGTTCGTTCGTCTTAGTGGTAAGTGATTCTTGTTACTAAGCCGAAGGTCTTGGGTTCGATTCCCAACTAAGACAAATCTTGCTGTAAAGAGTACGATTCTTTGTTCTGTGTTTGGGTATAACTATTTATAGTATAAATATAAGTACGTTTATCGCTTGTCTAGTTGCCTTAGTACAGGCTCTGCCTAGTTTAGTATAATTATGTGAAATCAAATCGCCACTTTTATTTTCAATAAAGTTTTATTTTCTTTCCAGATGATAATGAAGGTCATCGGGGAACTACTCCTGGTGGGAGCTATCGCGTCGGTCTTCGTGGTAGCCGCCCAGGGTTTGGCTGCGGAGAGAAAAGCAGAAGAAGCAGCAGGCAGGGACTATATGAGGTCTTTGGATGAGACAATGTCCAAGGCTAGGAATAAGAAAGCAATAGCGTCTTGGAACTATGAGAGTAATATCACCAAGCATAATGAGCAAGTTAATGTGAGTTGTTTATTTTCATCCATTCATCTACTTATAAGTTTTCTTGAATGCAAGAAATGAACAGGGCATTGGAACAGGTCATAGATCGCCAACAACCTTGAGCATTCGGGCGAAGCAAACACGACCTAATTCTCTAGGCGAGCCCTGTATCCCTGCACTCGGCAAACAGATGTACTCTTTGAATGGACATCTTTTTAATTTTTAATAAATTAAAATTTAAACTTATTCTAAATATAACATTACCAAATTATAGGTGTATGTTTTATTCAAATATTGTTTTTTTTTTCGTATTGTTTGATAAAAATTCAAGTCATAAAGTGGTTACAACTCAAAAATTTGGTGCTGATTCGATGATTTTTTTTACAAACTATTTAGTATTACTATATAATTTATGACAAAACCATATCATGAAATACATCTTATAGATTAATACTGTATTTTTTGGCAGTCATTTGTCTATAAATGCCAACAAAAAATGGTTTCATTTACACCTCTTTTTCATCAATTTTTGAGAGAGGGGCCTTAATATAATAGTAACTGGATGACGCGACAGACGCGACACGCGACATATTAATACTAATATAAACAATGATATTTAAATAAGGTTTAAATTATGATTAATAATTTTTCCCACCAGCTCCAAGTTGCTTTAGAAATAGCAGAAGAAGAGAAAGAGTATTGGAAGGAGACTATGAGCTACCTCTGGCATGAGTACGAGAGCGCAGATCTTAAAAGAATGTTCGAGAAGTATTCCAAGCTTGGTACATCAGCTTTGCCCGAAGACCTGAACGAAAGATTAATTTCTGCTATCAATAACATGCAAACAAATTACGCTAAAGCTACCATTTGTGATTATAAGGATAGAACTAAATGTGATCTTCATGTGGAGCCAGGTAAGGCTATTTCACTTGTATCTAAACTAATATCCTTACTATGTGAAGATATATAATGTGAAGGTATGAATGTATGGATGTTTGTTACTCTTTCACACAAAAACTACTTAACGGATCTGGATTAAGCACAGAGATAGATTATAGTTTGGAATAGCATATAGGCTACTTTTTATCGCGATAACAGACATCTACGCGGGCGGAGCCGCGGGCAACAACTAGTTATAAATAGATTTGATTTTTTGTTTGTTTGTTACGATTTAACTCAAAAACTACTGGATATATTTTTAAAATTCTTTCACCATTAGAAAGCTACATCATCAGAAAGTAACATAGGCTATATTTTATTGAAAAAAAACGGGATCTCTACGAAAACTAAATAAATATCAACCCGTGCAAAGTTAAGAGGTGCTGCTAGTAACTTATAATTGAAACTAGGGGTCACCCGCGACTTCGAAATGACCACGCGGACGTGGTCATTTGGAATATTTTCCCCGATTTTGCAACATATCTCACTACTGCTCCGCTATAATTGATCATAGCGTGATGTTATATAGCCTGTAGCCTTCCTGGATAAATGCACTATTTTATAATCGAACCAGTACTTTATGAGATTAGCGCGTTCAACCAAGCAAACGAACAAACTCTTCAACTTTATAATATTGGTATAGATGAGAGTTAAAGTTAATTTTAAAGTGGTTTAAAGTTAAATCCGTGCTGTGAAATAGCTGTAATACTGCATGGCTTATAACTATCACTACAACCATTAGTTTACAATTTGAATAGGTATGTAACAATTCGAGTTTTTAAAGGAAGAATTAGAGACAATTACTTGTTTTGACTAATTCATCAACGCAGAGACTAAACGAATGAGGCTACAAATTTTATACAAAGGTTCATTAGTAAGTAAGTGGGCAATAAGAAGTGATTCTTGCCTTTGTACAAAATTTCATTTTGTACAAAGGTTCATTATTAGTAAGTAAGTGGGCAATAAGAAGGGATTTTTGCCTTTGTATAAAATGAAATTTTGTACAAAGGTTCATTATTAGTAAGTAAGTGGGCAATAAAAAGGGATTTTTGGAAATTCAATTCTAAAAGGTTAATAAATAGTTCAACCCAGGCTAATTCGGGGCGGGCCGCTAATTATATTTTAAAATTACACTAGAATAATCTAAATTTAAAAAAAATATTTGAAAAGATCAGTCATACTTTCTAATTTTTTGTTACTTTGAAGAGAGGTAGGGCACCATACTAGCGAGCAAGCCCGACTGGAGAAGGACCTCCACCTTTCAGAAGACCACAGCTAAATAACTACACACACCAATGTAGTTGTGTTCCTGTGAGCAGGTCTCCAGCACTCATTTAGGGATGCGTTTTGAAAGAAACGTCTTCTTATACAAGGGATACCCTATGCCTGGGATAGGAAAACGTTTAACGCTGGTTTTCTTCTTAGCGTGTCGATGGCAATCTAAATTGTGTCGGCACAGAACCTAGCTACGAGTTTTTTATTTTCAGTAGCGTCCATAAGCTCCTCTAAGGTGCAGGTATCAGGGCACGTGGGACATGATATCAAGTGTCCCATGGTTTGTGGTTTAGCACCACATTAAACAAAAAGGGTCGGCAATACGCAATGATACCTCTGGTATCGCAAGCGTCCATAGGCTACGGTAACTGCTCATCATCAGGCGGGCCGTATGCTTGTTTGCCACCCAGGTAATATATAAAAAAAAATCAAATTTTTTTTTATATATCACAGCTAAATTGTTTATTTCAGAGGTGACTAACATTTTTGAGACGAGCAATGACGCTGAAGAGCTGAAATATACTTGGTTGGAATGGCACAAGGCTGCCGGTGCAGCCTCCAGAGGCAACTTTACAGAATACGTTGCAATGGACAATGAGGCGGCGAAGTTGAACGGTACGGTTAATACAATAATATTGACCATAATTGTAGGTTATCCGCATCTACTGATGCGGATATCTTATTGCTTCTATCGGAATCTTATTGCTTACTAGCAATAAGATTCTAGAGAGGTAGAACAATGTGCGAGCAGCTCGAATGGGGGAGCTTCAACTTACAGAAGAAAGCTTAATAACTACACATGGTAGAACACATTATGGTATGGTATGTGTAGTGAATGCGCTAAAGCATGCGTACGCTGTCTCGTGTGTACCTGTATTTTCTGTATTGGTTAACTAAACGTCACTATGACAGTTGCACAAAAGCGCGGCAAAGGGTAAGCCACGGGCGGGTATGTGAGCTGGGTGAGTGAGCTTTAAAACCGATTACCAAGTACAGGGCATTGTCGAGCCAGTGTGTAAACGTGACGTGAGTAAACAACAAACTCGACAGTATGGTAATTGAGACTTTGAGACCCTGCGCGTATATACAGTACTTCCTCTAGACAAGTGGGATAAATAGTAGTCGAATCGAATAGAATAGAAAGCTAGCATTATATTACAGTCATCAACGTGATGATCGAATCGAATGATGCTCTTGAAGCGTCCATACGCTTTGTATACTGTATCATGGATCGTAGTAGAACTTAGTGGTCTATAAAGAATCTGCGTAGCTGGTGATTTTTTTCCCCGACTTCATTAATTATTTTATTTCTGTTATAAAAATATTTAGAGATACTAATTTACAATTTCAGGTTATGACTCTGTAGCTGAATGGTGGCTGAGTGAGTACGAGGCAACGGACAGCGAGGACCAGTTCGCACAGCTCTGGGCTGATATCAAACCGCTGTACCAACAAATACACGCCTATGTAAGGAGAAATCTACGACTGAAATATGGAGAAAGTGTTGTTTCAGCAAAAGGACCTATTCCTGCGCATTTGTTGGGTAAGAACTTTAGTGAAATATTACTTATGCAAGAATCAAAGCTATTATAACTTTTACAAGAACATATCGTATAAGACATAGAGAAAATAATATTTTATGGTATGAAATAGGAATTTAGGATATCTCGGTAGTAGATATTATTTCTATTTTCATCATATTTCCTATAGTAATTTGATATTTTGTGAATCTTAATTTGTTACCTATCTCAAATAGTAACTCAAACCAAATTGTTAAAATTATGCTCTGGCGATTAAAAAGAAAAGCCAGCTGTAGGAAAATGTATACTGACCGTTGTTTATTTTGACGTTTATCTATAAGTATCATGCATTTAATCTAAATGAATAAATGACTTTGAGATTAGTTTGAGTTGACTTCTTTCCTGATCAGGTATGAGTTTTCTTAATTATTATTACTTAATTGGCGTAAATCTAAAACTAAACCATGTTTTTCAATTGATTCAATCAAGTTTTCAATCAGTATCTTTCGGTCCACTGCCTATCCTATCGTTACAATTTTATTTGATTGATTATTTTTACTTAGATATATTAATGTAAAAATAAAATTGCAGGTAACATTTGGGCCCAAACTTGGGGCAACGTGGAGAAAATTGCCAGGCCGTATCCGAATAAACCAGATGTTGACATTACAGCTGCACTCATTGCTCAGGTATGAAGCTAATTAGCTAAAACAACTACAGGTTTAAAAGCGCAGATTAGAACATATAAACTTTTTGTAAATATTTGTGTGGCTACGGTATCATACGGCAGATTACATTCATCATCTCACTCAGACGGGTTGGTTTTGTTTCGAGTTTTCCCTCTCTTGGATATTGTCTGCTAGACTTACTCCTTTAGTCGACTCTTACGACACCCTCGGGATTTAAGGGCAGATTACATTAAACCTCATTTATTCACGGCACACATAAACTATATGAATATAAAGAAGTAAGGGAGCCCAGGCGATGACTTCGATGGTTAATTATAATATTGCTTGAACTAACGTTAAAACGCTAAGTTAAACGTTTCATCGTGTATTTTTTTATAGATCACCTCAAAGTTGAATTGATAATTAGATAAGTAATTTAGGCTAATTCTTAATTTTATCTTTACAGAACTATACAGCTCTGAAGATGTTCAAAACCTCCGAAGATTTCTTTACCTCATTGAATCTGAGTCCTATGCCTGAACTTTTCTGGGAACGCTCCATTATCGAAAAGCCGAATGACGGACGAGACTTAGTGTGCCATGCATCGGCTTGGGACTTTTTCGATGGAGAAGATTTTAGGTATGTGTAATAAAGAAAATGAATGCAGTGTATACCAATATTCGAATAATGATAAAGCATAGAACGTAGGTACTACAATTGATCCATCTCAGCCATAAGACGTCCACTGCTGGACATGGGCCTCCCCCAAGGTTTTCCATATCATTCGGTCTTGAGCTGACCTTGTCCATCAGTTGCCCGCGACCTTTGCCAGGTCGTCGGTCGACCTTGTTGGAGGCCTGCCCACGCTGCGTCTTCCAGTTCGTGGTCGCCATTCTAGAAACTTTCTGCCCCAACGGCCAGCGGTTCTGCAAGCTATAATAGTGAATAATTAAAATTATATATTCTGTTTTTCAGGATAAAGCAATGCACAACTATTACCGATGCCTTCTTCAAGACCACTCACCACGAGATGGGACACATCCAATATTATCTGCAGTATAAAGAACAGCCTGTTATTTACAGGGCTGGAGCTAACCCAGGTATTTTTATTTTTCCTAAAACAATCTCTTTCTTTTCTTTTTTCAAAGACAACTCCTGCACCAGAGAACAAGCTCTTTGTCGCTGGGGACTTTACAAACATAAAATTTATGGACACAAATTACATCCAGACTTAGAACAACTTTTTGTGGGTCCCATAAAGTTTTGTCGAATCGAATCGAACCCACATCCCCATGCACAGCAGAGGCATACTGCAGCCACTGAAACACCAAGGCAGTCCTACAATAAATAGAATATATACAAGTTACATAGAAATGCCACTGAATAATCACGAATTTGCGCACAAGGTATAAATGCTAAGATTCCATATATGTAGATAGGGAAGGTAGGTAGGATATTAGGTTTTGGCTAAAAAATATTTTTGTCAAATTAATTTAAAAAATATGGTTTAGGCAGAACAGCGGGTCAGATCCACTAGTACATACTTAGTTAAACAAATAATAAGATATTTAAATTACACAAAAACTGCCAAAACGTCACTGTGCTCATGCTTGCAGGTTTCCATGAAGCTGTTGGTGATGTTATTGCTCTCTCCGTGGCTACACCTAAACACTTGAGGAAAGTCGGTCTATTGGAAGAAGGACCTGATGACTTGGAATCCAACATTAATCAGCTTTTCAAAATGGTAATAAAATATTATCTTCTTTTTTGTATAATGACTAACATAGTCATCTCTTCTTATGTGTATACAGTGCTTTTGTGGTAAACTCTTCTTTCATAATATAAAATGTTCTGTGGTTATAGCAACAACTTTACAACTCTCGTACTATAAGAATAAAGCTTAGTGTCACGAGAGTTTTTTCAAACACAGAATGCAAGTACAAAATTCCTCCATGAATTTGGACAACTATTTATGGATCACATTTTTTCTCGTGAAGAGATCGAATCCTCAACACGCTGCACAGTGGTCCCTAAATTATGGCAATGTCATAGGCACTGAGCCAACCAAGACGTCAACTTTGAATATAGAGACCCAATTATGTTATGAGTAAACCAATTTCTTCAATCCAATTTTTTATCTTTGCAGGGTCTTGATAAAATAGTATTTCTGCCCTTCGCCTATCTTTTGGATCTGTTCCGTTATGGTGTCTTCCGTGGCACCACCACCAATCAGGACTACAACTGTCATTTTTGGCAACTAAGAGAATCCATCCAAGGAATTGAACCACCCGCACCAAGGTCTGAAGATGACTTCGACCCTGCTGCTAAGTACCACGTGTCTGCTGATGTTGAGTATATGAGGTAAAATTCTGATTTCATTTTGATGTGATATGAAAATGTCGTATTCACCAAGCGTTAATAATAGATATATTATTATCACATGATGAACTAACAACAAGGAGGAGAAGTTTAGGTGTTGTTAAAAAAATCATATAGTTAACAATATATTGTAGTAAATTTGTATGGAGCTAAACCAGAAATTCTGAAACCATATTTCATAAGGACTTTACTCAATACCTTTACATTGTTTGCTATAGGCCAATCATTACGGTTAAAAGCTTTTTTGGTATTAAGGTAACGGCACCTTGCTCCGCGGTATTTTCACCAAAACTCGAAAGAGCATCGAAAATTAAGCATATACTGTACCTTTTTGAGGGTTTTGTTATTTTTGTCAGAAGCTTTGTTTATTTAACTATCGAAATATAGAGAGATTTGACAATTAGACCTTGATTTGTATTAAATAATAAATAAAATATGAAAAAAGTCCGTAGCCCCTAATTCCGAGGTAAAGATCCTAATTCCGATGTATTTGGTTCCTAATTCCGAGGTAACAAAATGTAGTCGGTACATGGTGTTCAAAAAAATCTGGCTAAATCTACTTTATAAATATGTTATTGTTCTTTGAATCTTTATTTTTATTTACTTTAATTTAATTGATAAAATTAAAATTTATTAATTATATTAACCGACTTCAAAAGAGGAGGTTATCAATTCGTGTTTTTTTAAATGTTTGTGACCACAGAACTCCATCAATTATAAACTGACTTAAAAAGTAATTGTTCATGTTTTATTTATTTCAGTATTTCAAAATTAGTAGTTTGGGATATCAATGTTTATGGAAATTCTTATACTATCAGTATTTACAGTTGTTTTTTTTTATTGATTTGAATAGTTTTGTATTTTATTTATTGTAAATTAGGAGAGGCCTAGGATTTGTTGTAGGGCACCATACTAGCAAGCAAATCGGACTGGGAAAGCCTCCCCCTTACAGAACACGACAGCCAAATAACTACACACAGCGGTGTAGTCGTGTTCCTGTGTGTGAGTACAGATCGCCAGCGCTCATTTAGGGTTGGATTTTGAAAGAAACGTTTTCCTATTATAGGGATACTCCATCTTTAAACCCTGGTGTAAAAAAATGGGTCAGCAATACGCAAGAGATACCTCTGGTATTGCAAGTGCCTGCTATGCTACGGTAACTGCTTAACATCAGCCGGGCCGTTTACTAGTTTGCCACCCAAGTAGTATAAAAAAAAACAAAGATAACTAAACATTAACATGATGAAATTACGTCATGTTACGAGAACACTATGAAAAGAATTTTACAGACAAAATAACTCAATTGACATTAATTTTATTATAGATACTTCCATTTGAGTGAAAAAAAAAATCAAATTTACAATATCAGTAACCAAAATACAAACTTCCTAAATTAAATTTCATCCAAGAAAAAAAACCTATATGCTGCAGTGAATTGTGAACAGTCTGTATTTTACTTGTCTATACCACGGAATTAGGTGCCCATAGAACCTAACTCCGATGCACTATACATCGGAATTAGGTTTCGTACAAAAAAATCACGTTTTCTAATTCCGAGTGTTAAAAGCTACAACATTTTTGTATAATTTATTTACAGATTAGTGCACAATTTTAATATCTTCCTAAACATGTATTGCACTTGCTAAAAATGACATTAAATTATAAAAAAACTTAGATTTTTTGTCTTGAAATACTCATACAACAAATTAACAAAGTACCTAAATATACCACCTTTGATATGCTATAATTAGTGAATGCGATGCAAAAGTGTACCTCGTAATTAAATCTTATGTTTATTGACTACTTAAGTTAGTAAATCTAAAGTGTGAAGTACCTAATCTTAAAAACAATCCTGAAAAACAAAAATGAAACTAAGTCTATGAAATTCTTATTCCGTGGTATACATCGGAATAAGGAACCGGCTAATTTTTATGGCACCAAATTCCGTGGTATATTCGAAACGTTTTTTCACCTTTATTTATATAGTAAAATACAAAAAAGTTGATTAATACTTATAATAAATATAGTCCTTCTACTAATTAAACGCGAACAATTACACACACAGTATTAAAATAACAAGAAAAACGCTATTTAAAAAAAACGTGGTATTTACGTGCACAGGGTGCCAAATGTATGAAGAGTAGGTTTGGACCGGCTATCGTTGCGAAACTTATCGATTATCTTAAACTTCTTATTACTTTACACCTTACCTTGGATAATATATCCACATGTAGATATATTATCCACTAAATAAGAGATATTCTGGTTAAAAACAGCTTGTATATTGCTAGTAAATGCTGTTTTTATAAATACCTCGGAACTAGGTGCCAATTTCAGAACCTCTCGGAATTAGGTGCCGTTACCTTAATATGTAAAATATTTTATAAATAAGTACTTGGACGAATTAGCTTCGCTCGGCGGTTTTAATAGCGTTTTTTTAATTAAGTATATAGATCAATTTTAAAAGCAAAACATTTTATTAATACAAAATTTGATTCAAATTGTTGAAACCATTTCTGATACAAAAATTGCTCGTTTGAAGTTATTGGATTAGATTATTTCTTCTCTGTTTCAGGTACTACATTTCGTACATCATCCAGTTCCAATTCCACCGCGCTCTGTGTCAACTTGCTGGTGAATACAACACCGGTGATTCTTCACAATTGTTGTCGAACTGTGACATCTATAAGAGCGTTGAAGCTGGAAATGCTTTGGGGTACGTATGTTTTATTTTGTTGGACAATCGTTTTAATATGTACATCATTATACAGTGGCCATTATTGCATGTGCTGGGCATAGAATTAAATATATATTTATATATACTAGTGGACCTGGCAGACGTCGTCCTGCCTGAAAAAGCTGTAATACTGACAGCAGCGCCACCTACCGGGTCCAATTGTGAATCTAAACCATCCAGCGCCCTACCCGAACGCACACACACACAAAATTTCATCAAAATCGGTCCAGCCGTCTAGGAGAAGTTCAGTGACATACACGCGCACACAAGAAATATAAAGAAGATAGAAGATGGACATGGTTCAGTCTTGAGTCAGAGTCAGATTGGTAGACATTGAAAACATCTTCAGCTTAATTTATGGAAACTTGTAAAAACTTTCGGAACGAATTTGCTTTTTACAAGAGGTTCATTGAAAATTAATAAATGAAATTACAAAATTAATATTTTGATATACCTCGTTTTCCAGTTCAATGCTGCAGTTGGGATCATCAAAACCTTGGCCTGAAGCGATGGAGGTATTGACTGGTACCCGCAATATGGACGCCAGCGGTGTTCTGGAATACTTCAAGCCTCTGCATGACTGGCTGAAGGCAGAGAATGAAAGGACTGGGGAGTTTGTTGGATGGGAACCTAGTGTTGTTCGTAAGTGTAAAATATTGATATTATATCAATATTTTTTTTAGAAAAATCTGGCCAGGAAGATGGCTGAATGGGTTGTGGTGTCAAATTGGAATTAGTCTGTTCAAAATCTCATCGTTAAATGCCCCCAAAAATATTTACACATTGTAATGTTACACATCTTTTGCAATATAATGCTGTAACGCAATAATGTTTTTTAAAGGTTTTTGCACATTTTGTAGAGCAACTTCAATTTACTCTTAATATTGTAATTTATTTGCTTTCTATCAAAGTGTGGCACGGGTTTCATTAATTATTCATTACTCTGATTATGTATTTTGGACTAGCGCTGAAGTAACTATTAAATAATAGATATATTTGTACTGCAACATTAGCCAAAAATTATTCCACTGCTCAACAAGCTTTCAACTTAACGTAATAACCATCTTAATATAAATAATGCTTTTTTATCGTCTCAGATTTTTTTCGCTTTAATCTCAATTATTAATGTTTATCTATGGAATTTTTGAGAATAACTTTTATATCATCGGTAAAATGTCAAGCAACAAAGTTTTAAGGTATTAATTAATGTGAACTATGTTTGCATTACAGCATACTGCACAGCTGAACAGCGATCGGCGATGGAGAATTCAGGATTCAACAAAAGACTGAAGAAATATGGCTCGCTGTGAATTTAGTAAAGTGAACAAAACCTATTTATTGTATATAATTAAAACAACTAAATAAGAATCTTGTTTTATTTTGTAAATATAAAATGACTAGCTTTTGCCCGCGGCTCCGCCCGCGTGGATGTCGGTTATCACTGTAAAAAGTAGCCTATGTATTATTCTAGACCATAATATATCTCTGTGCCAAATTTCATCTAAATCCGTTCAGTAGTTTTTACGTGAAAGAGTAACAAACCTCCATCCATCCTTACAAATTTTCACATTTATAATATTAGTAAGGATTTTGTTTACGCACTAATTGTGATCCAGACATACTCGTAATTCATATATAATCCAGGAGTATCCCTAAAATTGTAATGGAGATTTTGATATATTTTTTTAATTTAGGTTTACTAAATTTATTACAAAAATAATTTAAATACGATATGTTGAAGTTGAACAATAAGGTTGTCAAATTGATTGCAGCTAGAAATTAAACATGCAATATCTCGCTCGCTTCAGAAAATGTATGGCAATGTAGCAATAGTAGTGACTTAGCCACCAGCCAATGAACAGATACTTTTAAAGAAATAACATCAAACACTACAACCACACATGATCCAAAACCACCCACAAAATATCTCACTGCATGTGCGGGTTGGTGTATCAGACATGCCTTTGGAATGACTTCTAAGATACTTATAAAAGTTTTCTTAGGATGTTATCTTTCATCGAAATGAATTCTGGTCGATCTTACGAAATGCAAAAGTCGTGTTTGAAAATAGAAAACATATGAAAATTTAAATAAAAAAAGTATATTTTACAGTCAGTAGACTAATTCTTCCTATACCTTAATAATTATAGGTTTGGTTGGCAACGGAGATAGCTGTACAGGACCGCTATATGAAGATTAGTTTTTTTTAGGAAAACCAATGTTTGAATTTGTGTGAAATATATCTATAGGATTAGTCTAATTGTACATTGTTACCAAATTCAACAGAACTATACACGATAGTTCACTTAAAAAAACTAATCTTTATATAGCGGCTTTATATTTGTCTTAAAGGCCTGCCGCTTAAGACAATTGGGCTATACAGTTATCTCTGTTGCTGTTTGTACTTATGTATGTGTGTGAATTAGTCAGACTGTTATTAAATCTATTATTAAATGTGACATGATACTTGAAATAAACATAAAACAAGGCATTGCATGAGATATATATACATATATAATATATTTAACGATCTCTCCATATCGTTAATTACTTTGTGAACAATAGTAAAATAATAAATGGTCAAATAATCTAGTTAGTTTATACATAGTATGGAAGTATATATGCATATCTTGTTCCTAACTCAGCTTCTAGTTTGTAATAGTACTCGGACTCGGATAGCACTAGTGGTGAGTCTTTGTTAAATTTCCATTAATTGAATAATGTAAGTGTGAGTACAGGTCTCCAGCGCATACTTGGGGACGCAGTTTCAAAGAAACGTTTTTTTTATCTCTATGATACTCCATCTTAAAGCACTGGTGTATAAAAATTGGGTGCCACTGTTATAAACTTTTTTTTATACTACTTGGATGGCAAACAAGCATACAGCCCGCCTGGTAGTAAGCAGTTATCGTAACCTTGAAAAAAAAAAAAATAGTTTATGTGGAAATATTTAGCATGGTAAGCGTAAGGTAGGGCGGCCCCAAGCTAGGTGGACCGACAACCTAAAAAGGTCGCTGGGACGCACTTGATGCGGAAGGCGGAGGACCGTGTCCTGTGGCGACTGTTGGGAGAGGCCATGTCCAGCAGTGGACTGTGATAGGCTGATTGATTGATTGAAGGCAAATAAATTATAACCTTCTGTAGCTATTACAGCTTTATTATATTGTTACGACGCACAGGGTGGCCCTAAAAACTACCGCTATCTGAAAACAATAGCTATTCATAGAGAGTCTCGAACAATACAGGAAAACATCATAAAGAGAACAAAGGATGAATAGCGGTCGAACGGAACGTGCGAATATGAACCTTAGCGTTTAGGCACAAGGTTTATGGCACTTAGCACGGTGACTTGTTTACATCATGAATGAACGTTCGAGTAACGGGTTTCTTCGTAAAGACGTTACTATAACTTACTACGATCCTCGCGTATATTCTCGATTCCGTGGCGAGTGATATATAAGGGGCCGACGTGCGGCGGACAGTCAGTCTTGGTTGAAGAGTCTTAGTTGAGTCTTCGTTGAGCAGTCAACGAGTCTACACTGAGAAGAGCAACTGAGTAGTCAGTTGCGAGGACAGCGATACAGGCGATATATCGGGACGATATTGGAAGACTTTAGTGAAGTGTTTTGTGTTATAGTGAAGAGTTTAGTGAGTGAACTGTTATAGTGTGTAATTGTGTTTACGGTGTATTGTAAGTGTTATTGTGTGTTTTGTGCTGAAGTGCTAATATACTCGTTATCGCGTAACCTGGCATTTTAATCGAACCCTATCCTGACAAGTAACTATTGTTGTCGTCATCGAACATAACAATTAGTGTCAGCGGTAGTTCGTAACATTGGTCTCAGAGTTGGGACGTAACATTGGTGTCAGAAGTGGGATGTCAGTCACACTACGCGACGGAGACGACGGAGTATACACGCAACAGTTGACGACAGAAGTGCGAATGCCTGTCAGACCGAGCGACGGTGACAAGGGGGCATGCACTCGTCAACAGGTTGTTTTGGAGTCTCGTGAATCTGCGACTGCAGCTCAGGAAGATTATAGCACAGGACAGACTATTCGGGGTACCTCTACGGCCCGAATGACCACGTCTATTATGTGTGATATGTCAATCATCTTGGCCACTATGCAAGACTTCCAACGTCGATATGAAGAGAGCCTACGCCGAACTGAAGAGAGCCTACGCCGAACTGAAGAGAGCCTATGCCGAAGAACTGAGGAGATACAACGCCAAGCTGAAGAAAGACTTATACAAGTTCATAGGGAGGCTCAGCGCCGAAATGTGCAAGAGCTAATGCGGATCTGCGACTCCATAAAGTTTCAGCCTAGCACACATCAAGCTATGGAAGACGTCAAGAACAGCCAACGTGAAGGTACGGAGGACGTCAAGGATCTTCATCTTCAGAGGCAAGGTATGGAGAACGTAATGGATAGCGAAGTACAAGCTATGGGGATCGTCGAGGATAACTACGGTGAAGCTATGGAGGACGTCAAGGTTAGCTATGGTGAAGCTATGGGGGACGTCCAGGATAGCTGTGGTGAAGCTATGGGGGACGTCAAGGTTAGCTATGGTAAAGCTATGGGGGACGTCCAGGATAGCTGTAGTGAAGCTATGGAGGCCGTCAAGGATAGCTATGGTGAAGCTATAGAGGACGTCAAGGATAGCTATAGTGAAGTTATAAAGGACGTTAAGGATAGCTATGAAGAGGCTATGGAAGACGTTAAGGATTGCCAACGTGAAGTTATGGAGGACGTCAGGGATCTTCAGAGGCACGTTATGGAGGACGTCAAGGATTGCCAGCGGTATGCTATGGAGGACGAAGTCAAAGTGTCTACGAGAAAGGCGGATTGTAGCGAGGCAGCTGTATCAGAACCGAACCCCGAACCGTTGGACATGCAGAAGAAAAAAGATTTAGTGAGGGAACTGAAGAAATATAGCGGACGTGAGAATATCGGCGAACGCGACAGTGAACATTGTGGCTACGGCGGACGCGACGAGTTCCCCAGTATTGAACGTGCTGAATTAGCACGAAGAGATGATACCTGTGAATTTGTGTATAGAACTTTTGGTGAACAGGATCGTGACCCACCGCCTAAGAGAAGATGGCTATGGGTTGAAGAAGAAGTAAAGCCCCGTGTGCGAATGAAGTTGAAGGATTACTCTGCAGACCCGCGACAGGAATCGTGCGGGTGCCGTGCAGACATGCCGAGTGACAGACCATACCTATACGGAGATGTTGCTCGGGACGAGCAAGTTTAAGAGGGGGGCAGTGTTACGACGCACAGGGTGGCCCTAAAAACTACCGCTATCTGAAAACAATAGCTATTCATAGAGAGTCTCGAACAATACAGGAAAACATCATAAAGAGAACAAAGGATGAATAGCGGTCGAACGGAACGTGCGAATATGAACCTTAGCGTTTAGGCACAAGGTTTATGGCACTTAGCACGGTGACTTGTTTACATCATGAATGAACGTTCGAGTAACGGGTTTCTTCGTAAAGACGTTACTATAACTTACTACGATCCTCGCGTATATTCTCGATTCCGTGGCGAGTGATATATAAGGGGCCGACGTGCGGCGGACAGTCAGTCTTGGTTGAAGAGTCTTAGTTGAGTCTTCGTTGAGCAGTCAACGAGTCTACACTGAGAAGAGCAACTGAGTAGTCAGTTGCGAGGACAGCGATACAGGCGATATATCGGGACGATATTGGAAGACTTTAGTGAAGTGTTTTGTGTTATAGTGAAGAGTTTAGTGAGTGAACTGTTATAGTGTGTAATTGTGTTTACGGTGTATTGTAAGTGTTATTGTGTGTTTTGTGCTGAAGTGCTAATATACTCGTTATCGCGTAACCTGGCATTTTAATCGAACCCTATCCTGACAAGTAACTATTGTTGTCGTCATCGAACATAACAATTAGTGTCAGCGGTAGTTCGTAACATTGGTCTCAGAGTTGGGACGTAACAATATAATCGTCAAGAAATAGCTTTGAAGGTTGAAAAGAAGGAATAATATTGTAGCATTCTTTTTAAGCACTTTTAAAGCAATAATCCTGTTTTATAATTTTTATAGCCATCTTTTTCAATATTGCATCAAAGTGATAATTACTGCTGACATTCCTTATAATAATTATTTTTGAACAGGCTACGAAGCTTCAGTAAGCTTCGTAGCCTGTTCAAAAACAATTGTAGGCATGGAGGCAAAGTCAGTACTTTGACAAGGTAAGGTGGAGTAGGAGTAGCGGCAGAACTGGTAGCATAGATATTAATTATAGGTATTTATTTTTAGGTAATAATGAAGACGTTTGGTAGACTAGTCCTGGTAGGCGTTATTGCTTTAATCTTCGTAGTAACCACCCAAGGTTTGGTTGTGGAGAGTCAGGCAGAAGAAACTGCAGGCTGGGAATATATGAAAAATTTGGACAAGTTGATGTCTAAAATAATCAATAATGTTACAATAGCTGCTTGGAACTACGAGAGTAACATCACCAAGCATAATGAGCAAGTGTATGTAAGTTTTTTTTCCCTATTATTTCGTTTGTAATATTTTTTTTGATGAGAAGCACTTTTAGTTTTCACCTACTGGGGCAGGTTTAGGTTTAAAAGAAAAGATTTATCTCCCATTAATAATATTCAAGATAAATGTATTCATGAAAATAATATCTTGGTAAGTCTACAATGAATTTAATCTTAACTCAATAAATATGTTTTTCTGCAGCAAGAACTTGCTTTAGAAATGGCGAAAGAAATGAAAACGGACTGGAAGGAAACTATGAGCTACAAATGGCACGAATTTAAAAATGCAGACTTAAGACGAATGTTTAAGAAGTATTCAGACCTTGGTACATCAATTTTACCCGAGGACTTGAACAAGAGATTGATTGCTGCTGTTAATAACATGGAAACAAATTACGCTAAAGCTACCATTTGTGATTACAAGGATAGAACTAAGTGTGATCTTCATGTAGAGCCAGGTGAGAACAGACAAAGACATACATTAGAATTCGTGGATCACACAAATTTCGAAAAGTAAGAAAGTGTAGAAGTTACCCACGTTTTATTCAGTATGTACGATGTTTTTGTTTCAGAGGTGACCGAAATTTTTACGACAAGCAATGATCCAGAAGAGCTAAAGTATGCCTGGTTAGAATGGCACAACGCTGCCGGAGCACCTGCTAGGGGCAATTTTACAGAATACGTTGACATAGCCAATAAGGCTGCTAAGTTAAATGGTAAGTATGATAATGATTACACCTAAGCTAATGAGTAACCGATCATGAATTTTTTGCAATTACTATTATGTTGTATAAGCTATAAACATTGTAAAGTTTATCAAAATGTCTAGCAGTTTTTGCATGGAAGAAAAGCAAATATTCATCTTTTCTTACAAACTTTTGCATTTATAATATTAGTAGGATAGTATTCAGCAAAACAAGTCTATCGCTGGACGTTATTTTATTTTATTCCAGGTTACGATACTGTAGCTGAATACTGGTTGAGTAAATACGAAGCAGCGGATATTGAGGATCAGTTTTCGCAACTTTGGGCTGAAATTAAGCCGCTGTACCAGCAAATACATGCCTATGCAAGGAGACATCTGCGATTGAAGTATGGAGAAAGTGTAGTTTCGGCGAAAGGACCTATTCCAGCGCATTTGTTGGGTAAGGCAGGGTCAGGAACGAATTTAGTGTATCCTATATATTTAGTTAATATATGATTTATTAACTTACTTTTATAAGTTTGCATTAGTTACACTTGCTGCAACTTCTGTTTCTGGACTTCCCAATATAATATTGTGCAATGACTCAATATTTTTTTAGAAATACCATTTGAATTAAAACAATGGCAAAAATAATATGTACGCATTTTACTGCTCTAATCTTGATCATCATCTTAACCCATAACCGTCCCACTGCTGGGCACGGGTCTCCTCCATAAATTTGGAGGGATATTAGCCTACTATACCACGCTGGCCAGATGGGTTGGTACAGGGTTTTGTTTCGAGTTTTCCTTCTCTTGCTGTGGATATTGTCTGCTAGACTTATCGGCATTTATCACTTTAAGTCACTTAAAAGAACACCGTTCTAATTGTTGATAGAGAAACAGATGTCATTTGTTTATTGGCTTGCGCCTCCTGGTTGATGATTATTCAGGATTCCACTTGGCGATTTCTGGTCTGGCTTCATATAAGATTTAAAATTATTTTATCGGATGAACACCAACTGATGAGAGAGTAAGAGATGTTGAGATCACCCATATCAAATCAATTGGTTATGTTAAATTTCAGGTGAAATTTGGGCAGAAAACTGGGAAAACATAAATAAATTTACCAGGCCATACCCAGATAAACCGGAGGTTGATATCACAGCCGCACTTATTGCTCAGGTATGAATAAGTTATTGTAAAACATCTATGTATAAGTATCTATGTACATAATATGTATAAGTCTAATAATTGTACAGCATACATTATTAGTATGGGAAGTCACCGCAAGGGAATATGTTAGTGTGTTATGATAAATATCATTTTCGTTCTTTTGTAAATGTGTCTTGCTTCGTCCAACTTAAGATATAGGATAGTTTAAAGTTATAAATGTACCACCCGAGATAATTGTTACATTATATAATTCTAAAAAATATATAAATTGCTTTTAACAACCACCGTACGATTTACTTACTACTAAAATTATAAAATTGCTCTCTTCACGAGCCAACTAAAAATAAAACTACAAATTAATATTTGACTAATGCATTCTAAGTACCTATAATACAATTTACAGAACTATACAGCTCTGAAGATGTTCAAAACGGCTGAAGAATTCTATACATCGTTGAATCTGAGTCCTATGCCCGAACTGTTCTGGAACCGGTCCATCATCGAGAAGCCCACAGATGGACGTGACTTGGTGTGTCATGCTTCATCTTGGGACTTTTCTGATGGTGAAGATTTTAGGTAAGTGTTGAAAAAAGTGTAAAATAATATGGTCTTGGAATTGTGTGAATGATGACATGTAGTTTTGAAAGAAGAGAGTGTAAACACATGTCATATAGCCATAGTACAGGTCAGGCTCTGGCCAGTTTGGGATCAGATAGTTGTCCTGTCTCTCTTGTCTGAGTTGTCCTTTTTTCATTTTGCCGTATGAGTTACGGGCAAGAGGTTGATTAAGATGAAATATGTCATAGTCGACCACTGATGTCATATCACGGTCATATACGGTAGTCCTCTCGCGAAGGCGGCTGTAGTAGCACAAGGGGGTTTTAGTCGGTATGCCTACCATCTTTAGACTGGAGTGCCCGACATAACCGTCTCGCTTCCCCGAGCGGGGCGGTATGCGTAAAGCATTTCCCTCCAAAAAAAGAATAAAAATTACAACATAGATTGAGTACCAGAACAATGATTTAAAAAAGTCTTAGGCGATGACAGAGAATGAAAATAAGTGAAGAAGTGTTGATTGTATAAAAAAATTAATAATATAAATTATTTATCAGCGACAAAACGCAACTTTGCTAATTTATTTTAAACATAATGTCCTTAGGATTAAACAGTGCACAACGATCACCGGGGAATTCTTCGCAGTCACTCACCATGAAATGGGTCACATTCAGTACTTTATTCAGTACAAAGACCAACCTGTTATTTATAGGGATGGTGCTAATCCAGGTACATAAGTCACAGGTATTTTGTTATATTATAATAAAGTGGAGAAGAGAGATGCGGAAGGCTTACTACATCACCATTAAAGAGAGAAAGGGCTCCATACAAGTGAGTTAGCCTGACTGTTGAAGTATCCATCCATCGTAAAGAAGGCCATATCTTAATAAATACATATACCAATGTAGTTGTGTTCCTCTGCAGTGCTCATTTAGGAAAGTTACACTTTTTAAATGAGACGTTTTCCCATCCCAGGGAAACTCCATCATTTAGCCTTGATGTTACAAAATTTTTGGGTTAGCAGCACACTGATGGCTGAGGCTTTGCAAACGTCCGGCTATAAGCCATATGCTTGTTTGCCACCAAAGAAGTATAAAAAAGTTGCATATATAGGCAGGAAGAGAGAGAGAAAGAGATTGAGATAATGTAAAATGTCTTTAAAACATAAAGAATGATCAAAAAGGCACTTTAAAAAAACACCTGATCACATTTCGTTTCTAGGGTTCCAGGAGGCTATTGGTGATGTCATGGCTCTGTCTGTAAAAACACCAAAGCATTTAAGAAAAGTGGGTCTTTTGGAAGATGGATCTGATGATGTGGAATCTAACATTAATCAACTTTATAAAATGGTAATTTTATTTTGAAACCAATATTTTTCAATACCGTCAAGACCTGCTGATCAACAGACATCCCTACTCTATCACTCATTTGTTCTAGAGGCGTTCTGTTCTATAATCTAAATCTTTTCAGGGTCTTGAAAAGGTCGTCTTTTTACCCTTCGGATATCTTTTGGACCTGTTCCGTTACGGCGTCTTCCGTGGCACCACCACCACTCAGGACTATAACTGTCATTTTTGGCAATTGAGGGAATCTTTACAAGGGATTGAGCCTCCCGCACCAAGGTCTGAAAACGACTTCGATCCTGCTGCTAAGTACCATATTTCTTCTGATACTGAGTATATGAGGTAAAATTTTTGATCTCTAATAATAGCAATCCATGTATGTCTCACTCCTCCCTCTCTCAAGAGAGCTGTTAAGATTTAGGCCTTGATCCACACAGCTGTTCTATAGCCGGTTTCGGATCAGATATACCTTTAGAATTTCTTCTTAGACATATGAGTTTTCTCTCGATGTTTTTTTTTATCGATAGCAGATGGTAAATCCTTTGATTAGTACATTATATATGTATAAATTCCTCAAAGTGAATTTCACATTGGTTCTGCCACCTGGGATCAAACTTGTTCATAAGTAGATTTTACATTTTTTTCTTCTTTAATTATCAGGTACTACGTCTCATTCATCATCCAGTTCCAATTCCACCGCGCTCTGTGTCAACATGCTGGTGAATACAACGCCAGTGATTCTTCTCAACTGCTGTCTAACTGTGACATTTATAAGAGCGTAGAAGCTGGACACGCTTTAGGGTACGTCTTACTAATATTATAAATGCAAACGTTTGCGTGGATGGATGGATGTTTGTTACGCTTGAAGGCAAAACGCCTGAACGGATTTGGATTAAATCTGCACAGAGTTAGATTATAGTCTAGAATAGTACATAGGCTACTTGTTATTCCGAAAAATAATTTGTTTTTCTAGTATATTATATTTTTATTTTTTTTATACTACCAAGGTGGCAAATACGGCCCGCCTGATGGTAAACAGTTACCGGCCTTTGGACGTTTGCAACACCAGAGGTGTCACTCACGCATTGCCGACCTTTTAAAAACCTTATAATTTGTGACTTATAGCGTCTTTATAACCGATTTTCAGTCACTACAGACTATTTTGACGGAGACTGGTAATCTGCGCGGGAGGTCTTTCAGTACCCACATAGATGCACTATTTATCCCCTCACTCTTATAGTCCGATCGGACTGCAATCCAATACGATCGAAGTGCATATTTCCAACGGGGGTGTACATACCGCCAATTTCTAAATTTCTGGCGTCCATTGTGAATTTTGACAACACAAGAGAAGCCTAACCCGGGAATCGAACTTGGGACGACATAGAATCACTTTTATATAGCCCATATAAAGTAAATATCTTAATAGTGATTCGGTATTTAACTTTTCAGTAACATGCTTAAAATGGGATCATCAAAACCTTGGCAAGATGCGATGGAGATGTTAACTGGCACACGTAATATGGAGGCTAGCGGTATACTGGAATACTTCCAGCCTCTGCATGACTGGCTCAAGGCAGAGAATGAAAGGACTGGGGAGTTTGTTGGATGGGAACCTAGTGTTGTCCGTAAGTGTAAAATTTTTGCTTCTCATCTCAACCCATAAACGTCCCACTGCTGGGCACAGGTCTCCTCCATACACTTGGAGGGATATTAGCCTACTATACCACCCTGGCCAGACGGGTTGGCATAGGGTTTTATTTCGAGTTTTCCCTCTTTTAAATTTTTAATAACAATTTTAATATAATTGTTTTTGAAACAATTGAGCAGCAAAATGTCTGACAGTTGTCAAATTTGAATTATTTTGTTCAAAATCTCATTATTTATAAGTGGTTCTTAAAATATTTATACGTTGTTATTTTTCACGTGTCACGTTTTGTGGTCTTCTGTAAGGTGGAGGTGTTTCCCCAGTCGGGCTTACTCGCTAGTATGGTGCGCTACCTCTCCTAAATATATTGTTGTGTACAATTTGAAAATACTAAATTTGTTTATGTTTTGATTTTAGCCTACTGCACAGACGAACAACGGTCGGAAATGGGAAATTCAGGTTTCTACCAAAGTCTGAAGAAATACCTGTGAATATAATAAACTGAACAAAACCTATATAATATTATATACTTATTTATTTATTTAGGAACCTTATGCACCTAGTATACAATGGTGGGCTAAATGCCAAAGGCATTCTCTATCAGACTACCTTAGGGTGATGCAGAGATAAACGAAGTAGGTGCAAGATTCAAAATAAATACAATTACCTACATAGAGGAAGCGCATTCAAAAGCAACACTGATTGTATGAAGAAGGAAGAGTGAATAAAATCAAAAGTGTGTGAGGAACAAGCAAGAAGTAGATTGTTGGAAGAACATAGTTTCCGATCATGCACTGAGCACCGGTATTGGAAATAAGAAAATTACTAATGTATAGCGAAATACAATATTTTTTGACTTTTTAAGTATTTTAATTACAATCATCAAATATTAAAACCCTGTGTTTCCTGAAATCTTAAAGAAGTGTTCACAAATAAGGAATATTAAATACACTCTGAATTAATAAAATGAATAATGTAAACGATTGAAAAATATATCTCTTTTTTCGTTTTTTTAAAAGACAACCAGCTACTCAGAACAATATTTTGTGGGTCACACAAAGTTTTGTCCTGTGTGGGAATCGAACCCACAACCTCGTGCACAGCAGGCGCATACCGTTGGCACTGGACCACCAAGGCAGTCAAATCTCTGTCTGTCTGTAACACTTACGATTAATCTATTCAATTTCGATAAAGTAAAAAAATGAGTCGATAACTCGCAAGTGATACCGCTGGTATTGTAAGCGTCCATAGGCTACGGTAACTGCTTAACACCAGGCGGGTTGTATGCTTGTTTGCTACCTAAGTACCTAGTATTTTTTATTTCGTATGTATTTAACCTACAAGCAATTTGTTTTACGTGATTATATTTCATTTTATCAGGCGTTTCTTTAAGAGTAGAATAGTAGGAAGATAGTAGTAACTCATATCTTCATCATCTTAGCCAATTGACGTCCACTAATGGATATAGACTTCCCCCAAGGATTGCCACAACTCTCGATCCTGAGCTGATCTTGTCCATCGATTGCCCGCAACCTTTTTCAGGTCGTCGGTCCACCTTGTTGTAGGCTTGCCCACGGTGTCCGGTCAATGGCGCTTTACGGCGCACCGGTGTGGGCGGGGTCTTTGACTACCCAGAGCAGGCGGCTGCTAGCTAGACCGCAACGTGTAATGGCGGTCAGAGCCATACGCGGTTACTGCACCGTATCGACGGACGCTGCGTGCGCATTGGCTGGCACCCCCCCGTGGGACTTGGAGGCGGAAGTGCTCGCCGAGGTGTATTGGCAGGTGGCTGAAGTTCGGGCAGAGCAGCGGTCCCCTCTCCCCGAACAAATTCGCGAGTGGCGTGAGGCCGCCCGCAGGGACATCATGGCCCAGTGGTCAGGTCGGCTGGGGGCTCCACAGGCTGGTTTCAGGACCGTGGAGGCGCTCCAACCGATCTTGTCGGAGTGGGCAGGGCGGAAGTACGGGACCCTTTCCTTCCGACTGTGTGACAACCATGCCCGGACAATTGTGCAGGTAATGCCCGAAGCAACCATGCCCGGACAAAACCTGCACTTTTGTCCGGGCATGGTTGCTTCGGGCATTAATAATAATAATAATAAAATCATTTATTATCGCGTCGCATAAACGCATAGATATATACCTTACAGACTAACGTACATATTAATATAATCCTGTGTTAGTATTAAAAACTTAAAACTATGTTAGTACACTTAACTTGCACTATGTCGCAGTGCGTTCGTGTGGCACTTGTCCGCGGAAGCGACGGAACACTACACCTTTCGGCCAAAAACTCTCTTCCAAGACGAGATTTAGGTAGACTGTTGGTACTCGCACCACGAAAGCCCTAAAATTGACGTTGCGTCGCGACTCCAACAGCTGCACTCTCGGCAAGCATTTGGTCTTTTTGCGTACGTAATCTGCGATGTCTTCTGTCTTCGTGGTGTAGTGCAGACGAGAAATGTACACCGCAGTGTTGGGTGCAGCGGCACGCATACCAGGCTGCGCTGGAGCCGTACCGCAGCAGTTCTTGACAGGACGATGACGGCGCTTCCTCCGTTGCACCGTCACGAAACCATCCTCTTCAGCCCGGTTCGATACCTTTTCAGGTACAGGCTTGGCGGGTCGAGCAATTGGAGTGCTCTGCGTAACCGGTCGGTCAGCTGATCGCGCGGCGAGTCGGAGGGGAGCCGCGGGGACGGGGGGAATGCAGCGAGGCTCAGGCGCAGCGCATACAGCCGACGCTGCATTCCGCGGCGACAAAACTGCTGACGCGAAGCTTGCGACACTTGCGACCGATGTGTCGAGTCGGCACGCTCCTCGGCGCATGTTCACATTACTGCACGCGGTCGATGACGCAGTTAATGTCACAGTATTGCGCAACTCGTCGAGTTCCTTGCGCAAATCTGTGACGTTATTCTGGGATGCCTCCAACTTCTGTTGCACATCCGCTAAACTTGCCTTCAACAGCACGATGTCCTTCAGCAGGCTTGTGACGTCGACGTGGTCGAAAGTGACGGGTGGTAACTTATGCAAGTTTTTCGCCACAAACGTCGGCACGTCGTCAGGGTCGGTCTCTTTCAGCAGCGTGATAATATCCTGCAAGCTCTTCTTTGTCCCGTCACGCCTGCGGGACACCATCATTGTGTGCATTACCTGCACAAGGTCGCTAGGAGGGAACCGAGTCCCGCCTGCCACCACTGCGACTGCGACGATGACTCGGCGCAGCATACGCTCGAGTCATGTCCGGCTTGGGCGGTGCAGCGCCGAGACCTCGTCGCAGTCATCGGTGTAGACCTGTCACTGCCGGCTGTGGTGCGATCCATGGTCGCCAGCGACAGGGAGTGGATGGCGGTCGCATCCTTCTGCAAGGACGTCATCTCGCAGAAGGAGGCGGCGGAGCGGATCAGGGAGGAAAGTATCCTCGCTGATCCGATCCGCCGCCGGCGAACTGGGCGGCGTCAGCGCGCTTACGGGCGCCTGATGCCGCCATAGTGAGGCTGCGGGTGAGAGGTCGGGGCATCGAGCCTCTCACCCGCACCGCACGGCGGAGGGACAGCGTTCCCGGTGCACCCGGACGCTGTCACTGGAGTCGAGCTCGCGCAGCGCGGATAGCCGCTGGGTGGACCACTGATGTCATAGCAGGTTCCGGTGGTTCCATCCGTGAAGGCGGGTGTAGGTGCACAGGGGGGTTTTAGTCGGAATGCCGGCCGCCAAAAAAAAAAAAAAAAAAAGGCTTGCCCACGGTTCGTCTTCCAGTTTGTAGTCGCTACTCTAGAACCTTTCTTTCTTTTAAAAATGGAACAAGCATTTTATAAAGAGTTTAGATTATAGTTTGCTTGCAGCGCTGAAATAAGCGTCTAACTAAATGGTACATTCATGCAGCGCTTTTTCGCTTTTAGTAAATTTATATCAACCAATTAGCTGCAGTGATAACAAAAATATAAACTGATATGAACTGCAGGCTACAGACCGGACAATATACCTATTAATAGTTTTATGCCTAACGAACTTCATTGGAATTCGGATTTTTTTAATGGTTTTTATTTTTGTGATTAATTTCTTCTTTTTATTTATTTACTAGCTGTTGCCCGCGCCTCCGCCCGCATGGATGTCGGTTATCGTTGTAAAAAATTGTGTTATTCCAGACCATAATCTATCTCTGTGCCAAATTTCATTCAGATCCGTTCAGCCGTTTTTACGTGAAAGAGTAACAAACATCCATCCATCCATTCTTACAAACTTTCACATTTATAATATTAGTAAGGATGGTTAAATACTATTAATTTATATTAATAAAGTTTTTTTATATTAATGAACCGATTTAATTATTTGATTTCATATGTTGTGTTCCTTCTTTTACCAATCGACTGAAACTCGTACGTCATAACTCAACCATTAATTGAATAAAAAACGAAATCTAATTTGGATTTAACTTTTTATTCAGAAACATAGCATTCAGAATATGTATTGAAATATTCTAACAAAAATATTGTAAAGCTAGATTTATTAATAGCAAGTCAGCCTGTTCCTGACGAACTTAAGCCTCTCAATGGCAGGAAGTCGCAGTTCACACAATAGACTGTGGCGTAACGCACAGCCCTGACCTCATCAAGTGACAATTTTGCCACACTTTTAATGTTTTTTTTTTTTTTTTTTATACTACTTAGGTGGCAAACAAGCATACGGCCCGCCTGATGTTAAGCAGTTACCGTAGCCTATGGACGCTTGTAATACCAAAAGTATCACTTGCGTGTTGCCAACCCCATTTTTTTTTACTCCAGGGCTTTATGGTGGGAGTATCCCTGGGATAGGCATACGTTTCTTTCAAAACGCATCCCTAAATGAGCGCTGGAGACCTGTACTCACACACAGGAACACAACTACACCACTGTGTGTAGTTATTTGGCTGTGGTCTTCTGTAAGGTGGAGGTCCTTCCCCAGTCGGGCTTGCTCGCTAGTATGGTGCCCTACCTCTCTTCCGCTGTAATGTATCGTACTGAGCTAAATAAATTAGTATTGAATACCTATCTTGTAACTAAATAATAAATTCCAAAACTTAATAAGAAGCTCCTGGTGGGAGCCTAGTGAAATGCCAAGTATATCTATACTAATATTATAAAGCTGAAGAGTTTGTTTCGTTGAACGCGCTAATCTCAGAAAGTACTGGTCCGCTAAAAAAAAAAGGTTTTTTGTTGAATTTTGCATTTATCCAGGAAGGCTATAGGCTATAAAACATCACGCTATGATCAATAGGAGTAGAGCAGTAGTGACATAAGTTGCAAAATCGGGGATAATATTCCAAATTACCACGCGGGCGACCCCTATATTAAAATATGTCTATAATTTTTGGTGAATAACTTCTAATTCAATTGTTTTACCTATAAGTATGTCATAGTACGTCCCCCGAACGAATATTAGGGAGACGTGTTGTATAACAACGTCGTATTTTCTATTAAAATTATATTCATTACTAGGAAGAGAAGCTTCATTACTAGGAGGAAATGCGGTGTGTCTATTCTCCATAGAAACGCTCTCGCCTGTTTTCTACCTGGTTTACGATCTTAAAGTAAACATTTTTTGCAATAAAATTAATATCAACTTCTTGTATGTTCCTATGTTTTCTTTTTTAATGATTCATTATATTTATAAGCACTAGAAACCCTTAAAAATGCTCAAAATAACCATTTTAGACGGCTGTCAACATAGGATTGGTATACAAATATGACAACTGTTATTGAAAAAAGGAAAACATAGGGGCACATTTTATATCCTAATCATGCAGTTTACGAAATAACTTTTAAATTGGTCTAATAATGGAGGAGGAAATAGGCGAGAGCCAAACCTCAAATTACGACTTTTTACTTATGCTGTTTAGTCGGATTTGCAGTTGTCCCTGTCGCACAAATCGCGCGGCCGAGCGCTCGCAGAGCGACAGCGATAGTTTATTCAAATACCTAATATTCAAAAGTCTCTCCGCCCGCATTTCCTCTTAATTGAAATATATAGGTGCACCGTAGCGTTCGTCATCGGAACGTGAATTTTTACGACACAGTAACGTAAATTTAAACGTCACGTCAATTTACGACACTGCACCGTTCGGCGTTAACTATGTGGTGTTGTGTACCATCTCTCAGCCATAAGTTGTTTGAGTCTGGGTGTAATTTGTGTCCGTTAATTGTATGTTTGTAAACTCCCCCGCGACACAGAGCATGTTCTCTAGTGCGGGAGTTGTCTTTAAAAAAAAAAAAAAAAGAAAAAAAAGAAAAACTTCCTCCACATCGTTCGGTCCTGAGCTGACCTTGTCCATCAGTTGCCGGTGACCTTTACCAGGTCGTTCTGTCCACCTTGTTGGAGGTCTGCCCACGCTGCGTCTTCCAGTTCGTGGTCCCCACTCTAGAACCTTTCTGCCCCAACGGCCATCGGTTCTGCGAGCTATATGCCCTGCCCATTGCCACTTCATTGAGGCAACTATAACTATGTACTTCAGTAGCCATATACCTACATATATTGCGCAAATTTCAAATTGACATAGGACCATTAAATCAATGTCACACATATTTTTCTCTATGGTAACAACTAACCTTGCTATTATAATTATTAAGGGTGATTAAGCTATAAAAGTGTCATTAAATTTACTTCTTGTGTGTAGAAGGGAGAGTATCTTTTTATCTTGATTCAGTTTAGTTTTTATGATCTATCAGTTCATTTAAGGTTTTATTTAATTCGCAATGAACGTTAGTTTGTTGGTTAGTTATTTGTTTAAGACAATTCTTTGTGAAGGTTTGAACTACTTCATATATTTTCTTTTTATATTTTGCTACTTATATAAAAAAATATTTGGTGTACACTAAAGAGGTTTTCTATTCTCTTCTATTCCGTTTGTGGTGTCAGATTATACTATATTATATTTTTTTTTGTGACATTACAATACCATAGAGATCTGATGATGCATTCAAAAGGTGTCCAGTGAAACTCCGCAACTAAACACGACAGCGCTGATTGGGCTTGTTGGATTTAGGTGAGCACTATATCCCTAGGTGGTCTCGAAGGTATGATGATGCAGTCGAATAGTGTCCACAGAAACTCTTCAACGAATCTATATACGTTATTTCCGCATCAGTGTTATGAAGCATATTGATAATAATATTTTTTTCGTCTTATTTCATAGAAGAGGCCCAAATTCAATAATACAGCATTACAAGCTATTTTGATTCAATATTGGAACGATAACATTACGCTGGAATGATTGATCGGAGCTTACTTATCTCTAATCAAGAGACTACAAAAGAAACCAATTAATTGACTGAAGTAGCAAAAAACTATTGACATCGTTACGTTTAATAGATTTTGATAAGTCTTAGAAAATAATTTTACCATTGTTTGTCTTGTCCATAAATCTCAGAAACTGATTTCATCATTGTTCGCAGTTTTGTTAAATGCAGCTAGTTGAAAACACGATAACACGTAAGATATCAAGATGTTTTCGATGATACAAAATTTACGCTATTTTTGAGTGTTATCATTAATGCGCAAAAAAGTTGCCTCTCTGGTGAACAGGGTGTGGCGGAGCCCCCCAGGGTGAGCTCCGCTACACCCTGGGGGTGTTAACTTTTAGTTATATTCAAATTATCATGTCGGTATACTAACAGTCTAAGTTATATTGTTACTAAAACTCTATAGATCTGTTGTTCTGAAAATAAATGTTTTTTTTTTAAATTATTCCAATAGGGTATAGGACTGGCGACTAAATTATACCACTTCGATGTGTCTCTTTTTCAATTTCAATATTGGTAACAATAAGTTCCTTACATTCGGTCATTTCACTATGACATTAAGCGTCTGTGTTTTGTTTTGAAAATTCTATTTTTGATACTTTACTGATTTGCAGGCGTATCATGTATCTTGCAAAAGCGTAGCAGTAGCAAAACTTAAGTAAAAATTGTTGTTCGATTGCAGATCGTACTCAGAGCATAATTACGTAATTGATTGATTTAAATTTTCTTGATGACTAAGGTATGTTCCGTCACGCCCTTTACAACTATAGTAACATTGACAAGGAAGTCCATCAGATCAGACATTATATAAAAAATGCCACATTTTACATGTGGTATATTCTCACAATACCTTCTCAAATAAATCTGTCATATTTTTTGTCGCAAGTTTTTGCGTTTCATATTTTCCGGTCGACTTGTCTGCTTGACAAGGACTCTTAGGCTATTGTTTATGTGTTTGTGGTCGACATAATTGAGTCGCACTATTGTATGGTCATTAGTTGTGTGATTCATGGATGGTAGATGATTCAGTAAGATTACTATAGATTTTACTGATGCAGGTAGATAAAGTATCAAGTATGTTTTTTTTAGTCCGTTTTCGTCTTTGTCCACTTTTGATATTTAAGTGGTAGCTCTTATGACCCTCTAGACAAGTGGCATAAGCTGTAGTCGAATCGAAAAGTCAACAAAGAAAATGTATGGGATTTGACATAAGTTTACGTTATAATGTCGTAAACTTACGTCAAATTCCATACATTTTATTTTTTGACTTTTCGATTCGACTATCACTTATGCCACTTGTGTAGAGGCTCTGGTTAGATTTCGAGAAATTCTGAAAAAATTACAAATTACATGGGGCTTAATATAGTTGGCGAAACATGGCTATGGTACACCTCTGTTGTACCAAAAGGGTGTAATGCTTTATGATGGTTTGTTTATAAATTCTTCATAAATAAGAGAGGTAGAATGGACCATGTCGACTCAGGATCCGAAATCTTTGGGGAAGGCTTATGTCCAGCAGTGGACGTCTTTGAAATGATGATGATGAAGAGAGGTTCTCCCTTACACAAGATCCCAGCCAATTTACTACGCACAATGGTGTATAGTTGTGTTTCCGTGCGTGATCATAGGATTCCAAAGTTCATTTTTAAAGAAACGTTTTCCTATTCCACGAATACTCCATTACAAATTCCAGGTGTTACCATTTGTCGGATTACATGGATAGGATGGACCCTTGCAATAGCTAGGGTATCATAAGCGAATGATACGCTACGGTAACTAATAATCATCAGAAAAAAAGAAAAAAATACACGGTAACAAACATAAACGGTAGTCGAATCGAAAAGTCAAAAAAGCAAAGCTATATAACATCACGCTATGATCAATAGGAGCAGAGCAGTAGTGAGATATGTTGCAAAATCGGGAAGAAAATATACGTTCAAAATTACCACGCGGAAGAAGTCGCGGGCGACCTGTCAACTTACGTCAAATATCATACATTTGCTTTTTTGACCTTTCGATTCGACTACCGTTTATATCACTTGTCTAAACGGGCAGGCAGGTATGCTTGATTGCCTTTGCCATGCCATTGCTTGTAAATTTGAACATATCTATGTATCTACTTTTAGAGATAAAATTGCATTCTTAACCACCAGATACGTAGACGACATACAGAACTTACTTCAATGCCGAGGACATGCAACCATTTTAGTCTGCTTTTCAAGCGACGTTCTAAAATTGGCGTAAAATTACACAAACAAACATATAGTTAGTTATAATAGTAAAATTGTTTATTCATTACGCGCACGACTGAACGCTAACCTCAAACTTATTGCAAGGTCAACAAACAAATCCTACAAATGATTTTAAACTTTATTTACAGGGTCATAGAATGTACATTGATGTAACACAAAAGCGTGTTGTTTTTTTTTCTCAAATTTGACAAATAATAAAAACCTATATTTTCCGCTAATTTTGGGTTAGAAATAATGTATGCAAAAAGAAATTAGGTGACTTATTTTATAATGGTAGTAATTTTGTTCTCTCCTCGTACTCATATTCAAAGTTTTGCTTTTTTGCACAACTTGTGTGGTAAACAAGTATAGGTACACCCTGCTTCTTGGTAAGCTGTTACTGTAGCACTCACTTGCTTTGGAGCTGCCGACTCAAATATAGTAATAGGGTTTTATGATATAGGCAACGCTGAAATAGGAATGTTTCTTTATACTCGTAAAGAGATATATTATTTATAATAAGGTAAGGTAAGGTAAGTAAGGTAAAGGTAAGGCCCCATACCAATGGGGCCTTACCTTTCTTACTTCTTCCCCAGAGTAAGGTCCCTCCCAGAGGGCAGTCCTTCCCAGAGGGCAGTCCAGTCCGGGCTGACTGGAGAAGGACCTCCACCTTACAGAAGACCACAGCCAAATAACTACACACATCAGTCTAGTTGTGTTCTTGTGTGTGAGTACAGGTCTCAAGCGCTAATTTAGGGAAGCATTTTAAAAGAAACGTATTCCTATCCCAGGGATACTACATTTTAAAGCCCTGGTGTAAAAAAATTGGTCTAAACACACACAGTGATACTTCTGATTTTGCAAGCATCCATAAGCAACGGTATCTGCTTAATTCGGTTGATAATCCGAGGCTGTAATAACTACTAGGTACTTACATATTTTTTTGTGCACCAAATTTTCCGAGTACTTAAATACTTTTAAGTAATTTTTACAACACATATTTTGAAAACATTGGACTACATATATCTTCTATATAAGGTGACAAAGTACCTATGTCAAGGTTGTACATTTCTTAACAATATTATGTTTAAAACTGTCCTTGCATATAGTTGGGTACTTTACAGCCATAATGCGTCTGTTAGTACGCGGGGCGTACATACATACATACATATTTATAATGTATGAACAGTTGGATAATTCCCACGGTAAAACTGGCACAATAGGAAAATTGCGTATCGTTCCTACTGATATATTTATAGAGATGTTTTTGCTTATATTATAATATGGCTACGGACTATTATTATTTTTTTAATATTACTTAGGTGCCAAACAAGCAAACGGCTCGCCTAGTGGTAAGCAGTTACCGTAGCTTATAGACGCTTACAATACAAAAAGTATTCACTTGCGTGTTGCCAACCCAAAAATAAACACCAGGGTTTTAAGATCGAATTTCCTTGGGATAGAAAAACAAGCTCTGGAAACAAGTACTTATACACAAGAACACATCTACATCGCTGTGTGTAGTCATTTAGCTGTGGTCTTCTGTAAGTTGGAGGTCCTTCACCAGTCGGGCTCGCTCGCTAGTATGGTACCCAACCTGTTTTTATAGTCACGCATTGTCAACAATGTTTTCGGTTGTTATTGGTTTAAAAGCTCATTAGGTTTAAAACACCTTATTTTAAAATTTTGCCACAGAAAATAAAAACACAGAGGTATAGAAGATTTTCCTGTACAAAAAAGTTCTCTAGTTGTTAGAAATGTAAGAAAAAAAATAAAGTGAAAGTATAGCTTTTTGTAGTTAAATGACGAGTGTGGTAGAAAATTAGCTGCTATGACCGTAGTTAATACGAACAAATGTTACCCGAATCACTCTCCACGACATCACGCTATTACGAATCGATAATTATCTTCATTTGGATTTGGTTATTTAGGGACATTAGTTATATTTTATCGGATATATTATACATGCAACAATGTGATTGACGGCTTCAACGGTTCACAATAATATATATATGGTATTATTATAATGACGTAAAGTTTGTTAGTTTGTCCTCACAAACTTTACGTCAGTAAGTTGTAATAATCTCTAGATCTACTGAACCAATTTTGAAAATTCTTTTACTAATAGAAAACCACGTCATTTGTGAGTGTCATAGGCTATATTATTTACATAAAAAACCTTAGCGAAGCGGAAACCGGGTCGGTAGTAAGATAACATAAAAATCAAGGCGTGCCTATATTAATCAACAAATTTTGGGTACTATCAGCTCTAGATGATTCCATAGGATTTTCTTTATCGTACGTATAGAACTCCCTGTTGACTCGTGTAGAAAACGATGGCATCTTACTGCAGGTATTACGCATGTGCGTGCCGACTGTCGTATAATAGTGTCGTTTTGTAATTTTCGCGGTACTTAGTGTACGAGCCATGAAATCCATACTAATATTATAAATGCGAAAGTAACTCTGTCTGTCTGTCTGTCTGTCTGTTACTCTTTCACGCCTAAACGGCTGAACGGATTTTGATGAAATTTGGTATGGTGATAGATGATAACCTAGAAATGGTCATAGGCTATAAATAATCACGCCATCGTTCTTAGGGGGTAGGCAGTAGGCAGATAACTAAATTGAGTTAGTGATTTTTAGTCGTTTTTGTTGGGATTTTTGCTCTTTCACGTCTAAACGGCTGAACAGATTTTGATGAAATTTAGTAAGGTAATAGATGGTTACCTAAAAACGGATATAAGATCAAAATAATCACGTCATCGTACTTAAGGCGTAGGCAGTAGGCAGAAAACTGAATTGAGTTAGTGATTTTTTTATGGTTTTTGCTGGGAGTTTTGCTCTATCATGCCTAAACGGCTGAACGGATTTTGATGAAATTTAGTTAGGTGATAGATAGTAACCTAGAAAAGGATATAAGATCAAAATGATCACGTCATCGTACTTAAGGCGTAGGCAGTAGGCAGAAAACTAATTAAGTTAGTGATATTTAATCGTTTGTTTTAAAAGTTTACCTCATTCACGCCTTAACGTCTGAACGGATTTTTATAAGACTTGGTTAATATGAAGATAGGATCCTAGGCACGGACACAGGCTACTTTTTACGGCGGGAAAATACCTCATTCCCGCGGAAATCTATCGTGATCGTGTCAAGAAGCGCATGTCGCCATAGCTACTGAAATGATTTTGATGTTTTTTTTTTTTAACTGAGTGTTACTAAGACTTCAAGTTAGTATTTGATCACTTTTTTAACTTAGGGGGTCGGTAGGCGCCATAATTTAGGGAATTTATGATAAAATTTTGATGCAACTGTCTTTATTTAACAGTTTTACTTGGATCGGAACTTAGCGACATTCCATCACACTACTTAACTTATAGGGTAGGAAGGTACCAAAATTCAGACTACTTTTTACTTCGGGAAAATATCTCATTCCCACAGGAACCTATACACAGCTACCTATCTACAACATTAAAACTCTGTCTAGAATCACATTACGCCAAAACTATTGATCTGATTTGTATACGATTTTTTATTCAACTGACTGTTACATTACATACAGATAAAATCTAATTACCTACACCACAGAAATTGTTGGATGCTCCCGGAGGCACGGCAAAAACCTCTCTTTTAAACTTGCTTTTAAAGCAAATCCGAAAAGATAAAGGAATTGCTGTAGCAGTTGCCTCTTCCGAAATAGCCGCCACTCTGCTCAATGGTGGTCGAACGGCACATTCGGTGCTTAAACTGCCATTAAACTTAGCCCATGAAGAAATGCCAGTCTGTAATATAAGTAAAAACAGCGAGCGTAGACGTATGTTGCAGCAATGTAAATTATTAGTTTGGGATGAGTGTACTATGTCCCATAAAAGAGCAATTGAAGCTCTAGATCGGACTTTGAAAGACATCAAGAGTAATCCAAATATCATGGGAGGGATGGTGGTACTTTTAGCGGGCGATTTTAGACAGACTTTGCCGGTTATCACTAAAGGCAACCCTGCAGATGAAATAAATGCGTGTTTAAAAGCGTCAACGTTATGGGTGCACGTAAAAACGTTTAGTCTGTCTACAAATATGAGAGTGCAACTACGAAATGATGTACAATCTGGACAATATGCTGCTGCTCTTCTTAAAATTGGAGAAGATCGTATGGCAAAGGATGGTAATGGCATGATTACATTGGATCGTGAATTCTGCAATGTTGTGCATAATCCAGATGATCTAAATAACTTCGTCTATAGCGAACTGCTAACTAATATGAGGAATAGAGAATGGTTATGTGAAAGAGCAATTTTAGCGCCGACGAATGAAATGGTGGGACAGATAAACGAGCAAATTATGTCACGCGTGGAAGGTGATATTGTTGAGTTTCTCTCTGTAGACACTGTAATGGATACTGAACAAGTAACATCATACCCTGTAGAATTTCTTAATTCTTTAGAACTGTCGGGAGTACCTTCACACAAACTGAGGCTGAAAGTAGGCGTTCCTGTCCTTTTGATGCGGAATTAAGATGCACCAAGACTGTGTAATGGCACACGGTTGCAAGTAACACACCTCGGTCGCAATATTGTAAAAGCAATCATTATGACTGTAATGGCAAAAGGAGAGAACGTTTTAATCCCCCGTATACCCATAATTCCGACAGATTTGCCATTCCAGTTTAAGAGATTACAGTTTCCGCTGAAAATCGCATTCGCTATGACGATAAATAAAGCCCCCCCTTGCCCCTGAGCATTAATTTAGAAAAGAGTTGTTTTTCTCACGGACAATTATACGTGGCTTGCTCACGTGTTTCAAGTCCACAGAATCTAAGTCCACGAAATCAAAAACAAAGAACATAGTTTACAAAAATGTACTACAGTAATAAGGCCTCTTATTTTTAGCTTCCTACATTATTATACTACTTACATTAAGTTAGTACTTCCTACGCAGACGATGTTGCGGATGTCACACTGTCTAACATCGGGGGTTGGCAGGTAGGTAGTTAGTAGTATTTAAAACCGATTTACATTATTTACTTTTTATATTTACTAAGGAAACATTCGGAGCTATCCATTATGTAGCTTAGGTTGGTTTTGAACAAATTTTGATGTGAAGTTGAGGACTGGAACACGATAGTGGGACATTGTTGCAGGGGGACTTACAGCCGGGAGAAAACAAAAAAAACTTATGCGGACGAAGTCGCGGGTAAAAGCTAGTTGTACTATATATATAATTATATGTTCTCCTTGGCGAATATTTACATATTATTTACTATTGACTGCCTTGGTGGTCCAGTGACCGCAGTATGCGCCTGCTGTGAACGAGGTTGTGGGTTCGATTCCCACACAGGACAAAACTCTGTGTGGCCCATAAAGAGTTGTCCTGAGTCTGGGTGTACTCTGTATCCGTCCATGCAAGCTCGACTGGGGAAGAACCTCCACCATACAAAAGACCACAGCAAAATAACTACACACAGCGGTGTAGTTATGTTACTATGTGTACAGTACAGTACAGTTGGTCTCCAGCGCTCATTTTGGGATGCATTTTAAAAGAAACGTATTCTTATCCCAGGAATACTCCATCTTAAAGCCCTGAAGTAAAAAATGAGTGGGCAACACGCAAGTGAAACTTCTGATATTGCAAGCGTCTCCATAGGCTACGGTAACTGTTTAACATCAGGCGCGCATGCTTGTTTGCCACCCAAGTAGTATAAAAAAACACACATACACCGTTATGTGGCTTTTCCCATGACGTTAATATAGTACCTCTCTTACGGTGCATTATTTCCTAGTTGATTACACTAACCGTAATTTTAAAACATTGTCGAGCTTCCTTAGCGATGGTTAGTGATAATAATGATAGAGTAGGTCACGACTTCCTCAACGTGTCACTCGTAACGTAACTTTGTGTTATCATTGCTTTCGCTCTTATCACTTTCTTTGCCGCACCTGCTACGTGCTTCGAATGTGTTATTTTCATTGTTTATTACGTACTTTTGTTTAGTAAAGTATGATTTTATTTTGTTTGTGTTGGATAGATGGAACCAAGTCTATATTATACTAGAGACCGCCCGCAACTTCATCCACGTGGTAATATTTAACGTACATTTCCCCGATTTTGCAATATATCTCACTACTGTTACGTTCCTTTTGATCATAGCGTGATGTTATATAGCTTATAGCCTTCCTGGATAAATGCACTATACAACAAAAAAAGATATGTTCTAATCGAACCAGTACTTTCTGAGATAAGCGCGTTCAAACAAACAAACTCTTCAGCTTTATAATTTTAGCTAGTATAGATTTATAAATTTTACTTTATAAATCAATTCTGTGTAAAGCCCTGTTCAATCTGATCAAGTCTTGTGTCACGGGGACTTTACAAACAATTTGCGGACAAAAATTACACCCAGACTCAGAACTAACTTTAATGATTCATACAAAGTTTAGTCCCGTGTGGGAATCAAACCATTGTCAGCATCCATAGGCTATGGTTATATACCTGGCCATTAAGCAAGATGCATGTTTATTTAAATTTCGAAGTAACGTTATTAAAAAAATAACATAGAAAGCTTTCATCTGTTCGAAAATATTCAAATGTCAAAACATTTTCTCGTAATCGTTAATTGTCAAACGATGTAAGGCTAGGTGCCCACTTTCATTGCCCAACACGTAAGTGTAACATGTTATATAAGAAAGAATTCATTACAGCTGGGATTTTACGTCCTTTGGGTATACGAGTAACACTCCTTATAGAGGGAGCGCCAGCTACGTATTTACTTTTGTCATTTTATAAGTCATGAAAATTGGCAAACTAACTCTTTTATACCAGCAGAATATTAAAAAGTTATTTAGGTAACTATCCGCGGCCGGGGTGTTTAACCCTAAAATAACAAAGAGGGTGAGAAATAAAACCTAAACTAAAATACTTAATTTAAAATAGGAAATACTGTCAATATCATTTACTACAGATTTTAGGACTGATACTGCAACCAAATTAAGTTTTATTTGTTACCCTCTTTGTTATTTTAAGGTTTAACATCTCGGCCGCAGAGGGTTGTCAGAAGAGCCTTTTATTATACTGCAGTGTTAAAAGAGTTAGTTTGTGAATTTTCATGACTTATGAAATGACAAAAGTAAATACGTGGCTGGCTCTTGGTCCATTATGTTTTTAAACGATTTCGAAAATTGTGACTAGGGAGTGTTGATTGCTGTTTTAGGATGTTGTGTAAATGGCCTAAAATTTAGGTTTCTTTGTTCTAATTATTGCCTAATATTATACTTATTCTATTGTTTGTTAGTTTATAGGTTGTTGACTGCATTTAAAACAATAGTAGGCAGGTAAGTACGAGTGCAATGCTTAGTTAAGCCCTCAGATTCGTCGAGATGATATCAGATCAGTAAATAGGCTTAGTTTCAACACTTTCTTTTTTATACTACTTGGGTGGTATACAAGCATACGGCACATCTGATATTAAGCAGTTACCGCAGCCAATGGACGCTTGCTATACCAGATGTATCACTTGCGTGCTTTTTTTCAAAACGCATGCCTAAATGAGCGCTGTAGACCTGTACTCACACGCTAGAACAGAACTACACCGCTGTGTGTAGTTTTTTTTAAAGACAACTCCCGCACTAGAGAACAAGCTCTGTGTCGCGGGGGATTTCACAAACACACAATTAACGGACACAAATTACACCCAGATTCAGAACAACTCTTTTGGGTAACACAAAGTTTTGTCCTTTCAGGGAATCGAACCCACAAAACTTTGTGTTACCCCAAAGAGTTGTTCTGAGTCTGGGTGTATTTAGTTGTGGTCTTCTGTAAGGAGGAGTTTCTTTCCCAGTCGGGCTTGCTCGCTAGTATGGTGCTCTACCTCTCTCAATTTAAATTACTTTAGTAATGGTATTAACCTATAAATAAAAAGAACAATATGCTAATATATTAAATTCAATATCTGATTGTTTGTAAGTAGGTTAGGTTAGGTTACTTTAATTTTAATAACTATTCATGTGAATTTCTTATGAAATAAATTTTAGTAATTGTAATCAGCACTACATAATATATAGCAATGGATTCGTGGAGGCTACCGCAACTGCTTACCCCCAGAAGGGTCTATGCTTGTTACGTAAGTAGAATTAAATAAATATTTTCTGTTAGAGATCGTAAACACCATAATAATGACCATCAAGTTAAACTGCGTTCATTCTTATTTATGGTACATCTAATAACAAGAATAAACTTGCGTTAAAACAAACGCAACACTAATTAAATTAAGTAATCACTCATGCGTTACAAATTATCTTATTATAAAATTAATTAGTTTTTTTTTATACTACTTGGGTGGTAAACAAGCATATGGTCGCTTTCAATACCAGAGGTATCACTTACGGTATAAATAAACGGATTGGCAACACGCAAGTAATACCTATGGTATTGCAAGTATCCATAGGCTAGGGTAGCTGCTTAACATCAGGCTGGCCCTATGCTTATTTGCCACCCAAGTAGTATAAAAAAAATGTAGGTTTGTAAAGTCCTCCGTGACACAGAGCTCGTTCTTCAGTGCGGGAGCTGTCTTAAAAAAAAATGTAGTATTCCTTACTTACAGCAATTTGATAGTTGAGAACCATCTCTTTCTAATAACTTGCATCAGAACGAATATAATTCATGCTTCTGTTGTATAAAAGAATCTCAGCCCAGTACGAATTTAATTAAATCGAGGTGAAAACACTTAAAAACGATCAATTTGACCTTTGACTGTAAAGAGTGAAATCGCAACCTTTAGCTCAGTGGGAGGTTCTACGCTATTGATATTGCGACATCTAGGTTTGTCTACGCTAATCAAATTAAGGGCTTGCTGGAATGATTCTGGGGATTGAATGTTTTCTGTTGCTTAATTGTAGATAACATTACATTACAATTTAACCCGAAAGCGTATTTTGAAGTTTAACATATCTACAGTGGCTACATGTGTGGTTAAAGTCTAGCGTAGGTTCGTTTACTCCCTTTGACACCTTTTTTCGTGTAGATAGCTGTTTCGAATTTAGGTTATACTGTTTGTCCACGTCCGTGTTTTTATCTTTCATTATTATTAGAACTTATTATTTTCAATTCTACTTTTATTTCTATAAAACATAATAATTATGAAAGATTAGTAAAAAATATATATATATATATTGTAATATAACGAAGAACTGTACTTTTTTAGGACAAAAATATTCAAAATGTACACACACACCTACGCTACTCTTTGTGCAAATAGAGACCCATAGCGGTCCTTTATCACTTAAAAATTACACAATTCCCTGTAAATCTAACGACAAACGTAAGCCATGACGCATTATGACCTCAAGTGTATTCGGCACGCAGAAGTACAGACAAAGCCGCTTCACACGGCCCTAGTTCAGAGGTAAGCAAGACGGACAGTCGTACCCGCGATACCAACCAAGCACCACGCACCATTGCTTGCTAACAACGCGCTATCAGGTCACCCCTGACCAATTTATCATGAACTATTTTATAACAAAAACTTCAACAATGTGGTTTCAACTTATACTAGTGTTTTTATCAACTGCAAACGCTCAGTTAGATTTGCCGCCGATATCAAGTACGCAAAGAAATTATGGAGGATATGGTTTATTATCCAGTACTCAAACTCCAATCAACGCTCCAGGGAACCAATATGACGTGAATAGGAATTTCCAGTACAGTTCTGCAAGACCTGTGTCCTCTAGTCAGTCTCCAGGAGTATTCCCTGTGTCTTCTACGCCTTACAGCATCAACCCTGATATCAACAATAACGGATTTCCAACATATGGAAACAACAGGAATCCTAGCTCAACAGGCAGACCCTATGATGAAAGGAACAGAGATGATGCTATAGACATCAACAATGATCCGAATTTCAGACGCAACGACCCAAATTTCGTCCGAAATGATCCAAATTACGTAGGCACCAACCCTTATGATTTCAATAAGGGTATTGATAACAATAATATTGATGATAGATTGCAGCATGTTAATTTACAACAAGTAAGGGATTTTTTGAATCAGGCTGATGACCAGGCTTCGAAAGAGTGTACCAATAATGTTGCCGCTCAATGGAACTTTGAAACTGATGTTAGTGATGCTACTCAGCATGCTGCGGTAAGTTTGTTTTTATTAGTAATTAATCAGTCGCAAGAGATGGGTTTCGGTATGATAATGTACTATTAAATAATATTTTCCTGGATGGAGGACATTGCTTTAATTTTCAGATATATCTTAAACAATATCCTCTGTTTCATCTTGATAGAGGAGAGGTGACCCATTTCCCGCAGAAGGACATACATAGTTAGTTAGTTAGTTTGACGGGGTGTTATCTGCACTTGGCCGCTTAGGTGGGCCTTTGTAGGACATAATTACAGGTTGCTAATTATATATCTTTAATATACCCCTAAATTGTAGATTTGTGATTTAAATCAATATAATATATGTAATAATAATAATAGCAACCCATATATATGTCCCACTGCTGGGCACGGGTCTCCTCTTCTCTATGAAGAGAGAGAGAGAGGGGGTTTAGGCCTTAATTCACACACACTGGCCTAATGCGGGTTGGTGAATCAGACATGTATTTAGAATGTCTTCTAAGACAAATCTATATTTTTTTAAATTTTAGCGTAGCTTCTAAAATTGTAGCGTAGAAGATTTCAAAAATAACCGAACAATGAATATTATTATCTTTTTCCTTTAAGAATATTATTGTCATCAACATAATATTTATACCAGCATAATATTAAATGTGCTCGGTACAACAATTACGCTGAGGCAAATGACTATTATTTGAGATCGTTATCAAATAAACAATGTAGGTACCGCCATGTTTAAAATGACGTGTCACATTTTTCTCGTATAATGCGCTGGGAATGTGTGGTCTAGTCGTAATTAACTTCTTGCATCAAATTATTCTCTGTTGGCTTACCTACTGTTGATTTTGTTTTTAATAGGTATTTCTTGAAGGATAATATCGAATTTATTAGTGTTAGTTTATAATAAGAAGATATGACCTTTGATTACGTTCTTTTTCTGAGCCATGCTACCAGCTTTGCTAGTATCTTCTTTTAAAATTAGGTTGCCAGAAAAAATATCCAAAACTATCTCTCAATGTTTCGGCTCTTTTTAGTCATTGCAAAGCTTTTATAACAATCTTTGCAACTTCCATGATGAAAAATATAATGATCTATTGCTTAGTTTTTACATAAAATTACGACTAAGAAATTTATATTTTGGATATTACATATCGATGGTCTAGAAGACAAATGTGCTAATTACAATATTTGGATGCCAAATGTATTAAATAAGCATGCTCATACATTTGGTATTAAAATATTTAAAAAATGTAATTAGCACAAGATCGATATTTCCTAAAGGGCTAGCCAGTTCTAAGCTCTCGGCTCAGTATTTTTGTCAAAAATCCTATATCATCTAAATCCAGGATCGAACCCAAGACCTCTGTATGCCAGTTGTACTCACTACTTCACCTTCAAAGCAGTCAATTACCAAAATAATAAAAGTTCATCAATACGGTAAAATTTCTTTATTCGCACTTGTATTCCCATAGCTCATGGAAAGTTTCCGGGTAGCAATTCTCATGGTTAAAACAATGTATGTGATACGTTTCTATATTGAACAAGACTCTTCATAGTTTTTGTAGAGAGTCAGTATTGTCTGGTGTTAGAGTTATTACGTGTCGTATTATTGTATGAGTTTCTAGATATCTCGGTGATGAAAAGAAACTGTCAACGAAGTGATTATTGTGATGGATTTTATTGGAAAGACAAGAAAAACTAATGTTTTGTGTTATTCAATAAGTTACTCGTTTGTTGCATTACTGTTAATCTATGAGTACCTTTCAACCAGCAATTCTTGTATATATAATCTAAATCTCGGAAACAGTTCCAATAATGTTCATGAAATTTAGTATGCAGGGGGTTTCGGGGGCGATAATCGATCTAGCTAGATTTCATTTTTAAAAAACGTTGATTTCCAAAAAACGTGCGTTTTATCGTGCCCTCCGAAGCACGGAGACGCTCAGATGAAATACCACTATATGGTCACCCATCTATAGGGTTACCGCGCCCTTGGTTGCTTAACCCGCTGATCGTTTACCGAACAGCGAGTGCACCTGGCTATGAGCGCCTCTTTGTGTCTCTGTGGTCTTCTGTAAGGTGGAGATCCTTTCCCAGTCGGGCTTGCTCACTAGTATAGTGCCCTACCTCTTTTAAATACTTAAGATAATATCAAATATTATTATCATGTATATACCTTGCAACTGGTACGTATTCAGATCTAATTAATATATTTCTTATAACTCCTGTTCGTGGGAACTAATAACTATAAATGTAGGTCGTGACTAGTTTCGATATGTTCTATTCGGACGTTTTTTGTATCTGCGACCTTATTATCTACTGATATCAGTATAATGCTGACCAGAGGTGACTGAACAATGACTTTAGTGTTTTTTTTATGACCTTGTGTAGGTACTTTTGAGACTGGTCACCATACAAGCGAATAAGCCCAACTGGAAAAGGACTTCCTTACAAAAGATCACAGCTAAATAACTTGTAGGTAGTTATTTTGCTGTAGTCTTCTGTAAGGTGGAGGTCTTTTCCCAATCGGGCTTGCTCGCTTGTATGGTGCTCTACCTATCTTTATCATCATCATCATCTCAACCCTTAAACGTCCCACTGCTGGGCACGGATCTCCTCCAAAAATTGGAGGGATATAAGCCTACTATACCACGCTAGCCAGACGGGTTGGCATAGGGTTTTGTTTCGAGTTTTTCCTTCTCTTGCGGTGGATATTGTCTGCTAAACTTACTCCCTTAGTCGACCTACCTACTTCCCATCTTACTTTAATCAAATAGTAGAATATATGCTAATGTCTATTTTAGAGCAACAGATTTTTCTGTCTTTTTATACTACTTGGGTGGCAAACAAGCATACAGCCCGCCTGATGTTAAGCAGTTACCGTAGCCTGTAGACGTTTGCAATATCAAAGGTATAATTCGCGTGTTGCCGATCCATTTTTTACACTAGGGCTTAAAGATGGAGTATCACAGGGATAGAAAAACGTTTCTTTCAAAACACATCCCTAAAAGAGCGCTTAAGATCTGTACTCAAACACAGGAACACAACTACACCGCTGTGTGTGGCTGTGGTCTTCTGTAAGGTGGAGGTCTATTTCCAGTCGAGCTTGCTCACTAGTAAGAAGTCCTACCTCTCTTAAATATAATATTTTCTAGTCTTTATTTATAAAATTCGTTTATTTAATCGGATATTTGTCATCGCAACTCATTGATTTGGCTAGTAACATCCGTCATTGCGACTTTATACAATAGTAGTTTAAACAATGGCCCGCCTATAGTGTCACACTGATCATGGCCACCTTTATTTGTTTTGTAATCAATTTAGCATTTCATCTAGATACTGGAAATAATGGAGATATCCGTAGAATTGTGGGGTAACTCATTGTACTTAGAATTCAGGTCATTGTTAAGGAGATACAGTTGAAAAAATTGTATACCTATAGGACATAAAAGCCTTAAGGCCACTTCATTTGGTTATGTTATATTTAGAATAAGTTTAAATATTAATTTATAAAAAATTAATAAGACGCCCATTCAAAGAGTACATCTGTTTGTAATTTTTTATGCCGGTTAATGAATGTTTTTTTAATGAACTCCCTCACTAGAAGCTGAGTGTCACGAGGGACTTCACAAACATACAGTTCACCTACACGAATTACACCTAGACTCGGAACAAACATTTAAGCATTACGCAAAGTTTTGCCCCGAGTGGGAATCAAACCCACGACCTCCGTCGTAGCAGTCAGAGTCACTAACCACTAGACCATCAAGCCAGTCATTATAAACTGCTCATGTAATCTTTATATTAACACGTGCAAATAATTAAAAATGTACTTCACCATTTGGTTTGACACTTCACAACAAAATGGCGGACGCGTGGCCTACACAAAATGGCATCCTAACCTATAATATCTTGACCTATAAGGCTTGGGATACAATAACAATAAGATAATTCATTAAACCAAGGCTTCTTATTGTATTCAGCATTATTGTTAGAGGAAATGTAAGTATATGGTTATCTATAATTGTTTTGTGGCCATAAGCATTGTGGTTGATGACACTAGATGGGTTCAAATCACATTTAAGTGAGCGGTATTTTGTGTGTTGTATTTTTGATGCTTTTGGTGTACTACTTGACGAAAATAACTATGAATTATATTAATACTAGCTGTTGCCCGCGGCTCCGCCCGTGTGGATGTCGGTTGTCGCTGCAAAAAATCCGGACCATAATATCTATCTATATCTATTTCTGTGCCAAATTTCATCCAGATCCGTTCAGTAGTTTTTATGTGAAAGAGTAACAAACATCCATCCATCTATTCTCACAAACTTTTACATTTATAATATTAGTAAGGATTTACTTATAATGCGGCGACTGTACGGTTCATTCAGTGGCATGGCATGTTGTGGGTTTGATTCCCACACGGCACATAAAATGTTGTGATCCACAAATATTAGTTTTGAGTCTGGGTGTAGTTTGTGTTAATTGTAAGTTTGTTAAGACCTCCATAACACAGGGCAAAGAGGTCAAAATGGTGTCGCTTTGCAAAGAATTTAATTGCTTTTTAATTAAAGCTAATGGAATTTATTAGTAGTTTTAATGTAGTTCGAGATAGGATTATTGATTAGGCAAAAATCAGCAATCTTGTTCTTTAATTTATTTTTTGTCTAGATATATTATGTGTGCTACTGGCAAAAAAATAAGTAGTAAAAAAAATTCTCAGTTTTTACTTAAAATCGAATAATTTTACAAAATAGTTCAAATTAAATAAGGTAATACATATTGATTTTCAGTAGAACCTTGAAATTATTCATATAAAAAACTCAATTTAAATATAATAGAAAATTTAAAATATAAAAAAGGTTTATTGTATTGTTACGTGATTGACGCAAAGCACGTACCTGCTTACCTTTCAGGTTCTTTGTTGAAAATAAAAAATGAGGACATGGTTAGAGATGTCAGTTTAATCTGAATATTATTGTAAAATGCTCCTCAATTCTACTAACTGGAAGACGAAGCGTGGGCAGGTCTTCAACAAGGTGGACCGATGACCTGGTAATGGTTGCGGGCAACCGATGGACAAGGTCGGCTCAGGATCAAGAGTTGTGGAAATTCTCAGGGGAGGCCTATGTCCAGCAGTGGACGTCTTTTGACTCCTCAATTTTTGTTTTAATACAACTCCCCCATTAGTTAACAAGCTCTGTGCTGCGGGGGACAAACATACAATTAACGGACACAAATTACACCTAGACTCAAAACAACTCGTAGTGGGTAACACAAAGATTTTTCCCTGTCTGGGAATCGAACCCACAACCTCATGCACAGCAGGCGCATACTGCACCCACTGGACTACCAAGGCAGGCACTATTTACCTCGTAGTTAAGTAAATAGGGGAACAGCAAACCTAACAAAACTACGCCATGGAACATACTAAATATTTTCCGAGATAGAACTATTTCTATCTCGGAAAATGTTCTTTTATGTACACCGCCTCCCCGGGGATAGCCCTGGGTGTAAATAAAAGAACAAACCAATTTAAATAAAAAGAAAATTCTAGTGAAACCCCGCAAAGTTGTGGCATTTTTATTTTATGGTTAGGTTTAATTAGCGCTTAAAGCATGACACATCTATATCACATAAACATGTTACCTTTTCGTTTTTATTAACACTTTTGTTCTAAGATTTCATATTCATACAACAAATCATATTTAAAAACGTGTTATATTTTGGGATTTGTAGTAAGTCCAGTGTAAGTCCAGTTGCTATTTGATAATTTATGTAATGATAATGATAGACGGTATTTATGTCTATAATCGAGTTATAGGTCGTTTTGCCCGCCATTTGTTCGCCCGAGCGGGCAAAACGATCAAATTACAAAATTTATAATATTTGATTGGTCGTTTCGCCCGAAGGATGTTTTATTAGTTTTCATGTAAAGACAGATTTTGATGCTGTCTGTACATGAACAGTAATAAAATCTCCCCCTATTTCGCGGGCGACTTTACAAACATACAATTCACGGGCACAAATTATACCCATTAGCTGTGCCACTATGAAATATTATTGAAGTTATTATTGTACTAGCTGTTGCCCGCGGCTCCGCCCGCGTGGATGTCGGTTATCGCTGTAAATAGCCTATGTGTTATTCCAGACCATAATCTATCTCTGTACCAAATTTCATCCAGATCCGTTCAGTAGTTTTTACGTGAAAGAGTAACAAACATCCATCCATCCATCCATCTATCCATCCATCCATCCATCCATCCATCCATCCATTCTTACAAACTTTCACATTTATATTATTAGTAAGGATCTCACTTTTTTATAAAGAACTACTTGTAAAATGTTCCAAATGACGAATATTATTTTATTTGTTTTAGGGTTATTATGCCATTATTCTTTACTATATATTATTCTCTATAGGTTTAATTTGTTTTTATTCTTGCCTCCTTGACTTTCGATGAAGATGGCTCTTATTAAGGTCAGCTCCCATTACGGGAGAGGAGACTAATGCCCAGCCGTGGGACAATCATATGGGTTATTACACATTAAATACTAATTATCTAACTAGTCCTTCAACGTATAATGTAGGGCAAGACTACACAATAAAATAATAATTTACATGGACTACTCTAAAATTATGTCAAAATGCATGCTTTGCAAAAGAATTTGATAATATCTACCTTCACCTTGGCTTGGAATCAGCATAATTCATGGTCAATAAGACGGGGTGACGTCACTATGTTCTATTTTTTTTAATCGCATTTTGTGTGACTACGGCTGCGTTGATTCGGTCTATTGAATAATGTACAGTTAGTAACAAATATATTTTAATTTATGCAAAATATGTTAGTATTGTACTTATTTTTTGTTGTGGTTGTATTTATTATTAAATTATTTATATAATTTTTAAACATTAACTGCCTTGGTGGTCCAGTGGCCGCAGTATGCGTTTGCGGTGCACGAGGTTGTGGGATTGATTCCCACACAGGATAAAAACTTTGTGTGACCCACAAACAATATTGTTCTGAGCCTGGGTGTAATTTGTGTTCGTTAATTAGTATGTTTGTAAAGTTCCCCGGGACACAGAGCTTGTTCTCTAGTGCGGGAGTTGTCTTTTTTAAATAGTCTTTTTTTTAAATGAAACATCCCAGATTAGTTTAGATGCCACTGACAAGATAAACAAGCACACAGTCTCTCTGTGGTAAGCAGTTACCAAAGCTTATGAAAGCATTTTTTTCGACAGGCCTACTGGTAGTGGTTAGTGACTCTGACTGCTTAGCCGGAGGTCGTGGGTTCGATTCCCACCCAGAACAAATATTTGTGTGATGAGCATAAATGTTTGTTCTGTGTCTGGGTGTTATTTATCTATAATATGTATCTATTTAGAAATATATAAGTATGTTTATCAGTTGTCTGGTTAGCATAGTACAAGCTCTGTCTAGTTTGGGATCAGATGGCGGTGTGTGAGTTGTTCGAAAATTTTATTATTGAATATCATTTTAAAAAACATGTAATTGCAAACGCATGCCTAAATCAATTTGGAAAACCCAGAGGGAAATTGACAAAAGGTTGTCCCCTTATTTTACGACGTTGAAATACTTTTTTACTACATTAAAACTATTACTTTTAATAAGTAAACTCTTAACACGTAAAATAATTAACGTTAATGAGGCACTAACATTATGACATTTCTTTTTACCACTTCTCATGACACTGCACCCACAAAAAAATCTCTTTTATTCAAATTAATGTCGGTACTCACAAAATATTATTTACACACATACATTAATATCATCACGCCCGTCTTCTAATGAAGTAGGCAGAGACTATGGTACGCCAATTGCTTCGATCTAAACATACTTCTTTCGCTTCCTCTACATTCATTAACCACTACATGTCTGAACATCGATTCTGAATACTTTTAATTTGGCCCTTTACATTTTTTCCCTCGTAACAAAATTTCTAGCAAATCCCCTACTTGGGATCTTCCATAAATCCTCCTAAGAATCCCTCCTAACAATATTGATTTGCTAGGTTAATCACTTTATTGCTTGGCAGTACCATTTCACACAACCCACACACGTAGTACTGCTAATTGATGACAAAAGACGATCCTGACCTTAAACGCAAAAAAACCAACATAACAGAACCCGTTATTCACCTTAACGACAACCTTAAAATCATACAAATAACGTATATATTCGCTTGAAATTATTTCCAGAGGGATCAAAGTAATTTGGTGTTGAAGTGCAAATGGATTGCATGTTGTGCCAAATTTCAAGCAGCTTTGTGCGCGGTAGTACTTTTGTTTGTAAACTTGAACTAGTTTTGGCATGAATGGACTTTTTTGTTAGTGTGTATTAACATCAAAGTGACGATTGGATGGCGACTTATTTGATGCATTGGCGATTGAAATTGAGTAAGGAATCCTGGACAAATGAATGAAAAGAGTTGGGACGATTGGAGATGAAGATATTGGTTTAGTTAGTATTTTTTTCTACCCTCAGCCTAGCTCGACAATCCCATGGGAACTGTTAGTCATTTTTTCGGAATAAAAAGAAGCCTATATGCTATTCAAGACTTATCTATCTCTTTACTAAATGTCATCCAGATCCATTTATCTGTTTTGGCGGTAGTGCGTTACAAGCATGCAACCTAACTTTCAAATTCATAATATTACTAGCTGTTGCTTGTCGCTCTACCCGCGTGGATGTGTATTCAATAAAAAGTATTCCATATTTTTTTCCAGAGTACCATCTATCTTCTTGCCAAATTTCATTAAGATCGGTTTAGCCGTTTAGCAGAGAAAGCGAAACAAACAAAGTTAAACTCGCATTTATAATACACTAGCTGTTACCCAAGGCTCCACCCGCGTAGATGTCGGTCATCGCTGTAAAAAGTAGCCTATGTATTATTCCAGACCATAATCTATCTCTGTGCCAAATTTCATCCAGATCTGTTTAGTAGTTTTTACATGAAAAAGTAACAAACATCCATCCATACTTACAATCTTTCGCGTTTATAATATTAATAGGAAATATAGATGTATAGATTAGTAGGATTATATTGCACGTGATAGTTTCAAAGCTACCGTTAATCTCTTACCGTTTGAATGTTAACAAATTTTCCTCGTTCAGAATCACCAGAAGCCATCGTTTTGGTTGCGAAACACAACATGGGAATGTCCTCTATCATTGACAATGCACACGCGCTTGTGAGAATTAATAGACGTCTCATTATTTTGTGCAGGCGGCATTGAAGCTGCTACCGTGAGCTCTTAAGTGTGCCTTTTAATGTAAACAATATAGTACTCATTACTTTTAGATGGTCATAAATGCGGTGGTTGCTGGGGAAGTAACCGACTTGTATGCGAAAGGCGTGAGTTTGACCCTAGGTTGAAATATATGTGTGTATTAATACCTACTAATATTATAAACGTGAAACTCTTTCACGCAAAAACTACAGAACGGATCTGGATTAAATTTGGCAAAGAGATAGATTATAGTCTGGAATAACACATAGGCTTTTTATCCCGGAAAATATCTCTGTTCCCGAGGGATTGTACGCGCGGGCGAAGCCGCGGGCGGAAGCTATTATCAATAAGCCAGAAAGATGATGTCAGCAAAAATTTTCCTACGGCTAGTCCGACTCTTAAACAACTAAACCAGTTTTAATAAAATTTTGCACACTGTGTGCAGTTTTATCCAACATAAAAGAAAGGATAGTTTATATCTCGATAAGGGCCTTCAATTTAACCCGGGCAAATTCGGGGCGGGCCGCTAGTGTGTATATATATCAATGTGTAACTTAGGTCAAATGGTCGTTAAGTGCTAGTGCTAAATAAGAGTTATTTAATTCGCTTACCCGGTTGAACGATTTTTTTAGGAAATAGGCAGTATTTACACCACCGCGCTCTGTGTCGCGGAAAGCTCGTAATGCCATTGGTCCTACGCCTGATCTCTCTACGGTCCCCCGTCATCATCATGTCACCGTCAAATCCCGGTTTCAATTCCCGGGTCGGGCCAAAAATTAATATTGGGTTTTGAATTTTTGGGTAAAGAAATTTACAATAGATGCCCGGAGTTTGGTAATTGGTGGTGTTTACACTCCCATGCTTCGGAAATAACGTAAAGCCCCAACGGCTTTACGTTATTTCCTACGCCTGATCTCTCTCTAGTCATATCGGATTGCTGTCCCATCGAACTTTGAGAGTGAGAGAATAAAGAGAGCACTTGTGTTTGCGCACTCACTTGTGCACTATATTGTCTCATGCGCAGATGGCTAGTCTCCGTCGAGATTAGTCGCCGTGACCGAAAATTGGATAGGCGGCTTCAACACAGGGAATCCTAGTGTAGGATCTAGGGCTTTACTCCGTGTACTGTAGGATGTTTGAGACAATAAAACATTTTTATTATTTATTACTTTTTTAATCTGTAATTCTACAGAGTGGCTTGGGCATACTTGGGATTCCAATTTCAAATTTGATTAGAATGATCATATCAAATTTCCAATTGGAATCCCAAGACTGTGACACATTTTCATAGTTTTATAGATACAGACAATGAACACTTGTCCAGCAGTGGGACATAAATATGTTATTATCACACACCTAGAATAATATGCAAACGCACTCATTTAGCTTCAAGCAAGACAATTTAATCACCAAGTGATCTTAGCTACAATTCTAAGTACATACTCATTATATTGTATATGTATAATAATGTATATAAATATAATGTATAATAGTAGAACAAATTCAGTTTCCCACGGTATTCTACTGGTTTTGAACTTGAGACCGTGTTTATGTGTTAATTATTCATTTTATATTATCCACTGTTTTGCCTTGTCACGATTTAAATTGATTGACTCAAAGTATAGACAATACAACCTCTGGTAAGGGCGTATTGTATCTAAGAAAGAAAGAAAGAAAATGCATTAAATTCTAGAAAAAGAAACATACACTGGGGAATACAAAAAAAGTTGAATTTTAATACAAAATACTTACTTAAAACAAAACAAACAAAAACAATTAAAAAAAAAGTTTTTATATTTTTCTTTCCTTTTTTTTATCTATTGAGATTCTTTGACTGCATGTTGCTAAAGAATCTCAATAGATACTGCTGTGGTGGTCATTTTACTGCGTTTATCGTGCTGAGGGTTGTTAGTTCGATTCCCACACGAGACAATACTTTGTGTAATACTTTATGCATTACACTTTTTTTTATTTTTTTTTTATACTACTTGGGTGGCAAACAAGCATACGGCCCGCCTGATGTTAAGCAGTTACCGTAGCCTATGGACCCTTGCAATACCAGAGGATAACAAAACATTTATAAGAATTTCATATTTTATGATGAATCTTTGCTTAATTTATGTTTATTCTTGTAGTCTCACGCGGCCTAACCCAAAAAAATCAATGAGGTTTAATCAACAATCCAAATAAAGACCATATAATTACAATTCAAGACAAATTACATAAAATGGCGTATAATTACACGATACAAATCTACTTGAACTTGTGTAGAGCTGCCGTGAAGATTTAATCTCATTGAATCAAGGCTTTTAATGAATTGTTCTGCTAAGGGACATAATACACTGGCTCGCCGTAATCCGCATTATGTCATGGCCATGATCTTGGTTACAGTGTGATAATATTTCGGCTGGAAATTTTGATCTGATTTCGATTGCCTCAGGTGCCTGATCGATAACCACGGATAGCAGATGATATTGGTTTTTACCGTCAAAGACCTCTCAGAATCGACCTGATCTGCATACGGATCTATCTCTTCGGAAAAAATGCGAGATGCTTATGTTGAGTTAATAATAATAATAGTCTTTTAATTCAATCATAAAGATTATAGCTTGAATATAAAAATATATTAAATTTTGAACTAAATGTTGCCTACTAGCTGTTGCCCGCGGCTCCGCCCGCGTGGATTTCGATATACACATAATAAATTTTCCAATGTTTTTATTAGTTATTTTGCTAATCCAACAAAATAAGAACCATAAAAATCGGGCCAGCCGTTCCCGAGTTATAGGTGTTCCGACAAACCCGACTTCGTTGTATATAATTATTAAGATTATGTAAAGACTAATTTGGCTACTGGCTTCTGAACATTTGCTTAATGTTTTCATATACTTAATATCTCCTTATCCCTAATGATATAAGACCACACAACGAAAATAAAGGATCGCAACACTAGCACTCATCAAAATTCAATACAAGTTTCTGCGTTGTTTCGGACGTCAAAGGATTTTCACATCACCCTTTTAGCACTTGTGATGAAGTAAAGTGGCATCGCTACTTATTACTTACTACCTTATGAATATAAGGCACCCTTTGTCAGTTAACCTACCTAAAAAACAATGTGAACAAATCTTTAATTACACGATTAATTCATAAAATCGTTTTAATTATAAAATCCGGGTTTTTATGATAATATAAATTATTGAAGGTGTTGACCCGTACCTACGTAAGTAAGTATATAATATTTTGAGACAAAAAAACATAATAAACTCAGTTGAAGCGCTGAGAGAATTTTCTCATGTTTATAATGAATTTCAATTATTATGTACTCGTACAATGTGAAACAATGAACTTACTTGAAAGACACTTTAAATATAGAGACTAATTATTGTCTTCTATGCGATCCTCCTAAAAAGTGAATTTATGTGTAAAAGGTTATATTGATAGAATAAAGGCAGTAACAAAATCAATACTTACTAAGCAGTTGCATAATCCGCGATCGATTGTCTTAAAAGCATTGACTTATCAAGTACTAAGAGATCAGAGGTGAATTTGAGCATAGATTTAGATAAAAAAATATCTAACAAACAATTTAGAAGATAAATTCTTAAATAAATTAAGTACAATGAAATATAAGCAAAACATTCGTGTTGATAAAGCAGCAGGATTTTTTATTTTTATACATATTTATCGGAAGCTGAACGAATAAAAAACTAAATGTAATCAACGCTTAACGAATATTATAAATGTGAAAGTTTGTGAGAATGGATGTATGGATGGATAGATGGATGGATTTTTGTTACTCTTTCACGTAAAAACTATTGAACGGATCTGGATGAAATTTGGCACAGAGATAGATTATGGTCTGGAATAACACAGGCTTTTTGCAGCGATAATCGACATCCACACGGGCGGAGCCGCGGGCAACAACTAGTCAATAATAAAAACAACTGCATGAAATATTGTCGTCTTTGGCTATTTTTACCTGCCAAGAGATAACAACATATATTTTTCTATACTATCTAGGTGGCAAACAAGCATACGGCTTGTTTGCCACCCAGGCTAAACTTTTAACTAACTACAGCGGTGTAGTTGTGTTCCTGTGTGTCAGTACAGGTTTCCAGCACTTATTTAGGGATGCGTTTTGAAAGAAACGTATTACTAGCCCCAGGGATACTCCCATCTTAAATCCCTAGTGTAAAAAAATGGGTTGGCAATACGCAAGTGATACCTCTGGTATTGCAAGCGTCCATAGGCTACGGTAACTGCACCCAAGTAGTATAAAAAAAGATGGAGTATCCCGGGGATAGAAAAACGTTTCTTTTAAAAACGTATCCCTATATGAGGTCTGAAGACCTGTACTCACACACAGGAACACAACTTACACCGTTGTGTGTAGTTATTTGGCTGTGGTCTTCTGTAAGGTGGAGGATCCTCCCCAGTTGGGCTTGCTCGCTAGTATAGTGCACTACCTCTTTTAAGATCTGTATATTAAAAGCTACGGAAAAACGCATCTAAACTTTAGATCATTTCTGCCAGAATATTATGAAGCAGTTGCATCCTTCTTCATAATTTTGCAGCATTGCACTATGACTAAAGCGATCATAAATTATAGTAATCTCAGTATGATTCATGAAGTAATTATCACGCTATGTCCTCTGATTCACCGAATAATAACCGTAAAAAATTGCCTATGATTTTATTCATCATTGTTTTCTTAGTGTCATGAATAAATGACGTCATAATAATTAAAGCTCCATAAAATATGACTCTAAATTATGGTGATTGATAGTAGGTAGTTGTATTCGGGAAGCTATTTAATCTTTGGCGACGTGGATACAGTAAATTGCTATATAAACTGACTAGCTGTTGCCCGCGGCTCCGCCCGCGTGGATGTCGGTTATCGCTGTAAAAATGCCTATGTGTTATTCCAGACCATAATCTATCTCTGTGCCAAATTTCATCTAGATCCGTTTAGTAGTTTTTACGTGAAAGAGTAACAAACATCCATCCACAAACTTTCACATTTATAATATTAGTAAGGATTATAAATTCCAACTACTCGAGTAATCGAAATAACTAGTATTTCGTTATCCTAGTGGTTTTCTAGTGCAAATGCTGATAACAAGGTTACGGGTTTGATTTCTAGGTTTGGCCTAATATAGATTTTGTCTGTCTGCCAATTTCCCACCCAGGACAAAACTTTGTGTGACCCATAAAGAGTTGTTCTGAGTCTGGGTGTAATTTTTGTTCATTAATTGTATATTGGTAAAGTCCCTCGTGACACAGAGCTTGTTCTCTAGTGCGAGACTTGTCTTTAAAAAAAAAAAGACTGTGAGACATAAATCCTCACAATCGTCGTCTTTGTCATAGAATCTGACAATTGTTTTAAAATATATTTAAAGCAATGTGAAAAAAAACGAGGCCGGAGCAGGATATACACCTACGCCTCTCTCGGGTTCCAATTCAACGCACTAATTGTGCCATCCGACCTCTTATTCGAGAGTTCGAATTTGTCCACCGCTTTTTACGTCTAGTTTTAAAATTTCATCATCATCATCATCATGTCAACCCATAAACGTCCCACTACTGGGCACGGGTCTCCTCCATATTTGGAGGGATATTAGCCTACTATACCACACTGGCCAGACGGGTTGGTATAGGGTTTTATTTCGAGTTTTCCCTCTCTTGCAGTAGATATTTTCTGCCTGTGGACTTAGTTCCTTAGTCGACTCTTATGACACCCTCGGATGGAACGGGGTGTTGACATTTATATTCTTAATCCGTCACCACACGGACATTTAAAATTTCAACTACATATAATTCTCAGGGACGTTGTTACTTAATCCACATACCTTACAAGGATGGTACGTAGTTCACATGGTCGTTAGCGAAGTGACTACCATTTGTCATCGCCGGAGACGTTACGAACAGAATATATTATAAAGAAGTATTTGTTTTGACTTCAACAATGTATGCTGATTCAATGTTTTGACTGTTACACTTTAGTTTGTGTGATGAAGAGATACATTACGAAGGTCTATTCAATTGATTAATTACTTGAGGATGGTTGTTGTATATTCGTAAATGATATATTACTTGTTTAGTTTTCTTTTTCGAGTATATTGCAATATCTTTGTTGAAAGTGCTTATTAGTTTTTGAAACTATGATGTGTATTTGCTAGGCTAAATGAGATGAAAGTAACTCAGTATATTGTCGGGCAACTTCGTCATTAAATCTTCTGTATATCTGCCTGTCAACTCTTCTAACTTGCGCCGTAAAAGCCACTTTGCTTATTTTGGTAATAGTGCGTTGTAATTCCTTACTATAGTTTTATTCACGTTACTAAAAACACTACGAAAATACATACAAAAAACGCTTTCTGCGCATTTGTCAAGATTTTTCCGGGCTATTATAGTAATGCTATAACTAATATATATAATTATTATATAATTGTATGTTACAGTTGGATGCCCAGCAGCGCTACACACTGTTCCAGCGAGGACTGTGGGAGGCGGCTCAGCAGATACCTCGAGGAGGGCTCAGGGATTATGCCACCTTCAGACAACTACGTCTGCTGTCCATTATCGGCCCTTCTGCTTTACCTCCTGATCAGTTGGACAGAGTAAGTTTTCTCTTTCGTCTTAAAACTCTTAAATCATGTTCCTACTTCATGTAACATAGCATGATGCCGTTTCCCCTAAGAGGAAGGCAGATGTATTGCCCTCACGCCAAAAAATAACGTAAAATGGTAGATGCAGAATGCATGCAATCCACTAATGATTGTTCAGAGTCTGGGTGTACTTTGTGCCCTTGAATGTTCCTTCCCCAGCGATGCAGTGTTTGTTCTCTAGTGCGTATTTATGGCATTTTAGAAAAATGTCACCCTGGCATATTAATATACTTAATATAACATTTTGGATCTCACTTACTGCTGTCTGATTTCAAACTAAGCAGTGTCTGTTTTACACCAGTCAACTAACATACAATTGTATAGTATTTTAAATACGGTATTTAATCTCTATTTCCAGTACAACCGCATTATAAACGACATGTTGGCAGTCTACAATACAGCTGAAGTATGCGCCTACAACGAGCCCTTCAAATGCGGCTTGCATCTTCAACCTGAACTGCAATACGTCATGTCACACTCGCGGGATTGGGACGAGCTCCAGCATATCTGGACCGAGTGGAGGAGGGTCACTGGAAGGAGGATCAGGGATCTCTATGAGCAGCTTGTTGATTTGACCAATCAGGCTGCGAGGTTGAATAGTGAGTAGCTGTGGAATTCTATTTTTAAATATTTAAGGATTTTATTTGTAAACTTTTTGTTATATACTTTGCGATGGTACATGCCATTTTTGCATGCATTATGACATAACTGAGGTACAAAGTTACCTTTAGACGTGATCTATCTTGATAAAATAATTTATTCTTTAATTTGTATATGAGATTCTACTAAGATTTAACGTCTCTTAAAATCTGTTAAGAACGTGCTATCCAACATTGAATTTTATTTACCAAAGTCAAATAAAAATATAATTATGTCTTCATCACAAAATACAAAGCGCCTACATATTTTACTATAGCAAAGTATCATTGTTGCGCTTTAGTGTTTTGCCGTTAAAATAAGATAGGCACTCAAACTAGCAAACAAAACGATCCGAAAACAATAAAATGTGCGGTAGGAACTTTAAAATAAAGTTCATGTTTTAAATATTTCTTAACGTATTTTATACCTGTAAAGCTTGTACTGTGTTTTTACCATAGAAATCGACACCATACAATACCTATCCGATTATTTCCGGGGTCAGGCTCAGGGTTGCTCATAAATGAATATTATGAAAGTCTTACAAGTAATAGCCAAGATTATTTTGCTATTTTGCGTAACAACGGTATGCTAGAACAACTTCCCTATGAGCAATAAATGACTTTATTTTTTTCAGATTTCACTGATGCTTCTGCATACTGGATGTTCCCTTATGAGACTTCAAATATGAGGCAAGAGGTTGATGAAGTTTGGGAGCAGGTAAATACTTACACTTTATGTTTTTTTTGTCCTAGTCAACTCATATTTATGTCAGGCAATCAGGCGAGTCGTATGTGTGTTTGTCACCTTAATGGTGTAACAAAAACCCCAGCCGTCTCAGTTATTGAAATAAGAAGTTCAAAATAAACCTTTTACAATATGAAGTGCTCTTGGTGTTCAGTGGCTTTAGTAGTTTCCACGCCATTTACCACTGCGTGACGTGTTGTGGGTTCAATTCTCACATGGGACAAAAAATCTGTAATCTACAAAATGGTTTTCTCCAGTCTAGGTGTACTTTGTATCTGTTTATTATATCTTTATAAATTCCTTGCAACACAGAGCTTATTCTCTAGTGCAGAAAGAAAAAAACAAAGAAAAACAATTTTAAAAATATATATTAAATCCAAAATCTTTTCTTTGAAACATTTTTCTCTCTTTTCTTCAGGTTAAACCCCTGTATGAGTTACTCCACGCCTACGTCCGCCGTCGTCTTCGTGAAGCTTATGGCCCTGAGAGGATCTCTCGCTCTGCACCTATACCTGCTCATATCCTAGGAGACATGTGGGGTCAGAGCTGGTCTGGCATCGTGCCCGTCACCCTACCTTACCCTGGAAAGACGCTGGTCGATGTTACTCCTGAGATGGTTCAACAGGTACACAAAAAAAAACAATTGTTTTTCAAAGCATAGTAGTTTTATAAATATTAAAGCAATGTGGAAACAATCGAGCCCGGAGCAGGACTCGAACCTGCGCCTCTCGGGACGGGCCCAGCGCTCTACCGAGTTCGAGTCCTGCTCCGGGCTTGTCTTTTTCTACATTGCTTAAATACTTAAGTTGAGCTGTTGCATAGCAAAAATGCTAAAGATATTTAGCAGTTTGATATTTGAAAAAGAACAGATTCTCCTGTACTCGCTTAAGAACAAAATTGCACTGACTGACTATCAAGGATCTGATTTGACTAAGACCAAACTGTAAAGAGAAAACTGCTCGGCTAGCATACAATACAATTGTTAAGTAATCATTTACCGTACATGCTAGCATGAGTGGAATCAATCCTGACAAAAAAACTTCTTGTTAGCCTGAAATGATAACTTTTGAGTCCGGATACACTTTTTATGTTACTCAATGTAATTCTTCATTATACAAGGATTATTTTTTAGTGTTTAAGACTTTCACGAAAAGCATTGTCTTGGATACAATACCCAGCTAATATGAGATGCTTAGGACTTAATGATATACTGTGGAAATCCTTTCAGCTGACAAAAAGAAGATATGATCCAGTTCTTAATTTTAGGCAACTTGTTTCATCGAAGTCTGATGACAATCACTGCTCTAGACTCATCACATTATACATTTTTACCTTTCAGGGCTACACACCTCTGACAATGTTCCAACTAGCCGAAGAGTTCTTCGTCTCCATGAACATGTCTACTATGCCACATGACTTCTGGGCCCTGAGTGCGCTGCAGCAGCCAACTGACCGTCATATACATTGTCAGCCGTCTGCCTGGGACTTTTGCAACCGTCATGATTATAGGTACGTGTTGGTTACAACAGTCGTCCAGAATGATTTCGGTCATGGCAGCCAATCTCAACGAAGATAAGCCAACTGCCGAACACAGATGTACTCTCGATTCCTTTTGACATGACCGGGGAGAGATCAGGCGCAGGATCAATGACTTTACGTGCTTCCGAGGCATAGCGGGGTCTTGCTGTGTTTTTAGAAAATGGCTTAGCTACGACCACCTCAAATAGGTTTTATATTACCTCGGTGGCTAACGAGCATAAGACTCGACTGATGGTAAGCAAGGACCGTGGCATATGAACACTTGCAATACCAGAGGTATTACCTGCGTGTGGCTGACTTAAAAATAAACACTAAGGTTTCATGATGGAATTTCCCTGGGATAGGAAAACATTCGTTAAAACCGTATCCCTAAAGGAACTCTGGAGCCCTGTATTCACACACCGGTGACCATAAACACCAGGGTTTAATGATGAAATTTCCCTGGGATAGGAAAACATTCGTTAAAAACGTATCGTTAAAGGAACTCTGGAACCCTGTATACACACACAGCATCACCGGTGTGTGTAGTCATTTGACTAGGTATACACACTGGTGTGGAAGACCACAACCAAAAGGTTGTGGTCTTCTGTAAGGTGATGGTCCTGCCCCAGTCGGGCTTGTTCACCAGTATGGTGACCTACCTCTTTTGAATCTTATATACTCGAGAATCAGCCAAGTTTTATAACACCTACGTTACTCTCACGATTTCCAATTGCATCAGAAGTTTAAACTATAACAATACTATACAGAGTATATTTACTTAAGAAAAAATCTAACTTTTCCCACTATATTTTCCAGGATTAAGATGTGCACACACGTAGATATGAAAGACTTGGTGACAGCCCATCATGAGATGGCCCACATTGAATACTTCTTGGCGTATAGGCATCTGCCGAAGGTGTTCCGTGATGGAGCCAATCCTGGTAAGGGATGATTCAATTTACATTATATTTACGAGTACAGTGACTTAATTGAGGCTATTCTTCGAGCTATGTCGGTCACTTTGGTTCTCCTACGGATCTCTTCGTTTCTGATTCGATCTCGCAAGGAAACTTCGAGCATAGCTCTCTGATTAGAGGTCTACCTGTACCCTGACTTCACCCGAGTCAAACAATTACTAACCCGTTTAGAGATTGGATTTTCAAAAATTCCTTCTTACCCGATGTTCTACGTGAGTGACAAACGTGACGCGATGCGACGCTGCAAACGCGTCGAACGCGATCAAAACGACGGCTGCCCAGCTTGCGTCCTATGTGATCGTCTGCGGCGAGACGTGGTTTAGCTTCGCATTCATTGCAACGCGTCGCATCGTGTCACTCACGTAGGACATCGGCATGCACCGCTTTAATGCTCACTTACCTCAATTAAGGATCCTTTTTGCAAAATTTCAAGGTTACAGCAGGACTAGTAAGTACGTAAAGATAACGCAAAATTTAATATATAAATTAATACGCGAGGAAAAAGTTTGTACCCCCTCTTAAGCACATTGTGTGCACGAAGGAGAATTGGCATGTGAAGGACAGCAGAAAACATTATTACAATCGAATTTCAACCACTTAGCGACCTTTAGAAACTAACACTTATTTTCTGAACATTTCTGCAGCAAAACACATAAGAGTGATCTGTACTATGTTGACGGCAAACTCATTACTTTCTGTCAGCTATAGGATACATTGACCATTACTTTAACTGTTAAACACGTTGTTACTGTAAATGTTACAGGAGATTAAGTAGAGAAAGTTGTATCATGTTAACATTGCATGTATAATGTGTTCCTACTAGCAAAAGTTATTGTGTTTAATTATGATCATAATCAATTTGTTATAGACTTTATGCTAAGTGCACACTCACACACACATTTATTACTATTGTTATTAAAGATATACTTTACTAGCTATATGTCCCGACTTTGCACGGGTGGACGTTTATTTAGTTTTCGTAGGGATCCCGTTTTTTTTTTCAATAAATTATAGCCTATATTATTCGTCGAAAGCGGTGGTGGCCGAGTAAGCGGTGGTGGCCGAGTGGGAAAGTAACCGACTTGCACGCAAGAGGTGCGAGTTCGATCCCGGGCAGTACCAATGTGAATTTCACTTTGTGGAGTTTATATGTACTAATCAAATGATTCGCCATCTGCTAACGGTGAAGGAAAACATCGTGAGGAAACCCACATGTCTTAGAAGTAATTCTAAAGACATGTCTGATTCACCAACCCGCATTAGGCCAGCGTGTGTGAATTAAGGCCTAAACCCTCTCTCTCTCTTGATAGAGGAGAGGAGACCCGTGCCCAGCAGTGGGACATATATGGGTTGCTATTATTATTATTATTATTATATTATTCGTCAATAATGTAGCTTTCTAATGGTGAAAGAATTTTTAAAATCGGTCGAGTAGTTTTTGAGGTTAATCGTAACAAACAATTGCTCGATTCTGTAACGTTACATTACAGGCGAATGCTCCAGGTGAGGGAGCTTCGTAATGCACGGCTTTTCTTTACTTACCCATATGCGGAAAAATCAATTTTTAACAAAATACTACAAACCTGTCAACCTGCAAATGAGCTCTCAACTCACATATTAGTGTCAAAACAGTAATTACCATAATTATCTCAAATCAACATGGTAAACAAAATCGACACTTATTTTCATGCTGTTAAGATTTAATTTTACTTGTTCATTAATGTCGCTTGTGTCCTTTTGTTTTGAGATATAAAGTCTTTATATAACGAAACAGTCATTGTTTACCAAACCACTCGGAAGTGAACAAGTCACCTGAATTGCGCAGACGCAGCGTGCGTACTAATCATGCGCAGTAGATTTATCACTAGCACATTACTCTAGATCTATCTAAATGATTGTAAGGTGCTACTGTTATTGTGTAAGAGGAAAGTAGTTGTTTTATTTTTATGACCTACTAGCTTTCGCCCACGGCTTTGCTTTACTTGCTTTAGACAAAATAAACCTTAAGGGTCCATTTTTTGCGAAACCCTAAAAACCAAACGCAAACCAAAATTCTCTAACACCATTTAATCTCAAAGGAAACTAGTAAATTAACATAAATTTATAATAACTCAATATAAGTAACTTAACAACATAAAAATAAGACTAACAAGCAGTACGATATCTCGAGATCGGTTGGTATCACCAGAGTTACAGAGATCGGTCTTACACGAGCAGTAAGTTACGTAGAGGTCGCCGTTGCCGACCACGCGGCGACAAGGCTGGTCGGAACCATCTTCTTCAGTCAAGTAACCGCATTGACGGACTACTCGGACTTTGCCATCAACTGAAAAATAGAAGATAGGTAGTTTGAGGAACGGTCAATTAGTCTGTACTTGTTACAGAGGTTATTTTATACTATTAATGAGGCCAACAAGCATTCATACTGCCAGAGAGTAAGCAGTTATCCAAACTTTACAATACCAGGAGTATCACTTGCCGGTTGACAATCCTGTCAATCTTTTTAGCTTCTTTCTTGAAGAAGCCCATGCTATGTCTCAGGGGAAACGCCGCCAGGGTGCTCAGCCTACAACCTGATTTTACTTCTTAGTATGCGTTAGATGTTGTCCCGGTATTGAGAAAGCGTCGAGTGTTGTGAGATTGATTCCCAAACTGGACAAATGTTTAGAAAAAAATATTGTACTTACTCTCCATCTTAATCGACCTGCAAAGCGTAGGCTCTCCAACATCCAAGTGTTCTGGCGGATCTCTTAGAGAACAATTTATGATGCCCAGGCTGAACGAATCAAAATGTTCTCCACAGCGAGGGTCAAATGCGCTGTTGCAGTCGTAGCAGAGGATTGAGGATGCTGGAATCAAACAGTGGGACAATTAGATGCCTTTAAAAAAATGGCGATGATATCTTTATGTACAACTTTTGGCCAGTAGAGCTTACAAAGTTACTTGATGTAGTTACCGATTCTAAATAATTACACAGTAAAATATATTTGTCAAATTTATATAATCTTTTAAGATTTTTACGTTTCAAACAAATCGTCTTGGACAGTGATGTTGATAGCCAAAGCTCTTGACAGATCATATATTTTCGAAGACCTTCGACAATTACTTAGTAAATTTGATTAAGCTAATGAACTTGGCTAAAAATTTACTGCTAGTGACCCAAGTAGGTTTTGCCATTCACCTAAAATAAACATTCTTCTATGATCAGATCTTCTCTATCATGACGTGTTAAACTAGAGGATTTCGAGCGCGAAAGAGAGACGGTGCTATACACGCTTTATAGCTCAAAATACTCACGTTTTTACACGTAATGATATGGGCCCTGTAATAGAAGAAAGTCTATTTAAGGTAAATGATAAAACTAACTTGGGTAACATGCAGTAAAATTTGAGCCAAGTTCATTCGCTTGTGGTCAGTAATCCAATTTTAATGTAACTTATACGGTATCATGTGTGTCGAGACCGTGGTGACCTATTTAGAAATCAAGGGTTTTAGGACAACGTTCTTAATACTGTATTGATTTGGTAACTGTAAAAAGACGACCCTCACTCGTACCACCCTCACTCCCGGTTTACCGATATTTGATATTTGTTGTCCATTTAATTTCGAGAAATTAGTATCAACTAAGAAATATAGGTGTGAGAAGCTGTTTAAGAGTTGTCGGGGCACACAATTTTATTGTTATCTCTAAAATTTCTCCCTAAATCCATAATAAAAATCTTATTTTTTCCTTATAGAATTAGTACTTTCTGAGATTAACGCGTTCTACCAAACAAACTCTTCAGCTTTATAATATTAGTATAGATAAGTTTCTCAGACAGGATATTCTTTGTTCAGCTTATAAATGGTTATAACCTTTGTGTAATAATTAGCAACTCTACTAACTATAGAAAAATATTATGTAACAGTTGAGCCTTACAATAGAAAGTTAAGACTATGAATAGTAAAACTAAAATGCTGCGTCAAGATGTTTTACAAATGGCAAAGTTAATAGCTAACAGCAAACACGCAAGTGTAGACAATACTTTCAAGAGTAAATAATCCATTTGTTTAGCACAAAAAAAAATAAAGCCGTGCGTGAACGGGCACATCAAAAAGCAAGAAGGTCCTATTTTTAAATAAATAAATTACTGCATGGTTGGTTCGGTAGACAATAGCGCGGAGCGTTTTGGGTTACACAGGACAAAAAATATTTGACCTACAAAATTAAATAATTATTCAGTTGGTACTTTACGAACACAAAAATGACACCCATATTTTTTATGTTCGTAAAGATCTTCGCTATTCAGTGTTTGCTCCCTATCGCGGGAATTGTCTTTAAAAAAAGAACAGAACATTAATTTGAAAAAAGCATCTCCCGCCACCGACAGGGAGTTCATTCTCACATCTTAGAACCTCTATCGTGCCGGACTGTATGGTTTCAGAGGAATGTGTTCCTTGGCTTGGATGAGTTCCTTGCCAAGGTTTTGCCGAGAGACTATAGCATGGAGTTCTTCAAGAAAGTAGTTGTAAGGTTTTTGAAGGGTCGGCATCGCCCGAGTAACACCCCTGTAGCAAGCGTCCATGAGCTACGGTAACTGCTTACCATCAGGCCAGCCGTATGCTTGTTGCAGTTGGCAGTATATTTAAAAAAAATATTATTAATATATATTTATAAAGCGTTACCAAGACCCGGGGATTATTCGAGAATTCCTAACCTTACTAGGTCTACAATAAAAATAATAATAATCCAAAACTTACCATATTTAACACAGCACAATAAACTACCAATAGTGACCACAACAAAAGATAACTTCTTCATAATGTCTGAAAGTAACCCTCGAATGTAAACTGTGGCGATGGACTGAATTATGTTTGTGTTTCACTTAATTGAGTTAGTGAAGACCTGTGTGTGTAGCGATACGATAGGTACGTCAAACAGTGTGTATTGGGGACTGTTGGCGAGTGGAATTAGGTTAAACAGTAATATTATATCTTAGGACTACTTCTACACGGCTATTTGATCCGTGATTAGAAATATTTAGTTACTAGGGGTCGCCTGCGTGGTTATTTGGAACGTACTGCTCCGCTCCTATTGATAATAGCGTGATGTTATATAGCCTATAGCCTTCCTGGATAAATGCACTATTCAACAAAAAAAGTTTTTTTTCTAATCGAACCAGTACTTTCTGAGATTAGCGCGTTCAACCAAACAAACAAACTCTTCAGCTTTATAATAGTAGTAATTAGTATAGATTTATTGCGGTATAAGAATCATACAGTACTTTAATTACAATAAGAAGAAACAATAATGCTAGCAATGACACCAAACAAGTTTCTAACAAAAATATAAATATGGTGCCCAAGCTCCATATAAAGGAATCGTCCGGCTGGGGAAGGACATCCTAAAGTGGCGTCCTTTCCCAGGCTGCTATTGCATATGCTTTTATAATGCTGTACCTTTCTGAATGACGATCCCATACATTTTTTCCTAGCATTTACAAATTTAAGTAATATCCACTGTATACAGTATTGATACACCGCATCCTTAGTATCAAACTAGCGTAACTTGAAAAATGCTACTGGGCAATTTTGAACCTTAGCTGTTGATAATAAGATGTAAATTGCAAAAGAAACACGCTTCAACTAAAGGCATTCTTCCACTGCGGGTGCTACATTTATAACTAAAAATTTCAATTTAAAACTGGCTGTAGCCTGCGGCTCTCCACACGTGTGGAAGTCGATTATCGCTGAATAAAGTATATACCCTATAACCTTCTGCCGGATAATATCTATCTACTTGGCAAATTAGACTGCCTCGGTGGTCCAGTGGCCGCAGTATGCGCCTGCTGTGCACGAGGTGATTGTGGGTTCGATTCCCACACAGGACAAAACTTTGTGCGACCCACAAAGAATTGTTCTGAGTCTGGGTGTAATTTGTGTCCGTTAATTGTATGTTTGTAAAGTCCCCCGCGACTCAGAGCTTGTTCTCTAGTGCGGGAGTTGTCTTTTTAACAAGAAAAAAAAAAAAAAAAGAAATTTCATTAAAATCCGTTCAGCAATTTTGTCGTGAAAAGCTAACAAACAAACAGAGTCGCATTTATAATATTAGTATGAATAAACTACTTAGCTAATATCTAGTAGAATTCTGTTAGGGTATTCACTATTCACATTATATAAGTAGTAGTTCGTGAGTACATATGTATATATTATTATAAATAAGTAGGTTAATAACTATATGCAATATATAAATAACGTTAGATAAATCTTATAAGTACATACATTGCATTTATTTAATCGTTGATTGACTTCTCACGACTAGACGGTATTTCCTTACAACTTACATGTTAGTTAAATCACCATCCACCATCTCAACCCATAAACTACTGGGCACAGGTCTCCTCCATAAATTTGGAGGGGTATTAGCCTACTATATCACGCTGGCCAGACGGGTTGGTATAGGGTTTTGTTTCGAGTTTTCCTTCTCATGCAGTAGATATTGTCTGCCTAACTTACTCCCTTAGTCGACTCTTACGATACCCACGGGATGGAATGGGGTAGTGACATTTGTATTCTTAATCCGTCACCACACGGACAATTAAACGGTTAAATACTCGAGTGAGAAATAACTAAGTAAAACAAAAAAAAATCGTGTAAACGAATCGAATTTATTAATTTCAAATGAATAATAATGAATTTGAAATAATAAAAAATATCATTATCACATTTTGTAATGACTCCGTAAATGTCAATTAATCTCTGTAGCTATATCAATATTTAAACATTTTACATCAGAATAGCTCTAATATTTTGTCTCTTGTTGCCAACTTAAGAAACATTCAAATAAATATTACATATACAAACTTTCATCCCCTATTTCCCCCTTAAGGGTAGATGTCATATTTATTTATATCCAATCAAAAGCCTCAAAATTAAGTTTCAAACTTCTAGCTTTAAAAATGACTAAACTTTCATTCAAATTTTCATCCCTTACGACCCCTTTTTCGCATTAAAAAGTAGTCCTTTCCCAGGGTTTAAACTATCTCTGTACCAAATTTGATTTAAATCGTTCAGTAGTTTAGGCGTGAAAGCGTAACAGACAGACAGTCAGAGTTACTTTCGCATTTATAATATTGCTATAGATTATTTACTTATATATAAAGATTATATTCTTGTTTCTGAAACAGTCGGCACTTTTCCATATTAACATTTTTTTTCTTTTTGCAAAACTTAAAAATTATTTACTTTAAATAAAAATTGCCGGGTTCTTCATGGTTAATATTTAAGCAACAAATTGAGTTGTACAATAGTTAAATAACGAGTGCGACTGCGTTGCACTTTACATAATAATTAAATCTAAGCTGTAGTTACGATATTGCGAAATGTAGAACACAGCGTGTTGGGAAACTATATGAAACGACGACGCAAATTTTATTATACATACCACAAATGTAGGTGCGATTTTTTATAAAACGATGACCATGTAGAATCTAGTAGACTGACTGGGAAAATATGTCCACTTCTAGTGTGAATTTTCTTTTTTGGGCAAACAACCTTTGCAATTGGATGAATAGTCTATAATGGCATAAACGACAAACGCAGACCACTAACTGTATTTTGTGAGGGACGTTGAACTTTTCACTGTGCATGCTAAATCTTAATATATAAAAAAATTACATACAGTCGAACATAGAACCACCTCCTTTTTTGAAGTCGGTTAAAAATGTGTAAGTAACACTGTCTGTCTGTCATCATTAATTCGTCGTGGGTCGTAATGTTTGGCAAGATGATATAATAATATGGTGTCTTAAAGTATTTTTATCGCAATAACCGATATCCACAAGGGCATAGCCACGGGCAGTACCTCGTGTTTTATTTTAAATTTAAATAAATTTGAATTAATAAAACCAACTTAATCGTATAATATTTTTATACCAAGCGCACATTAAACAGTCGTGTGCGCAGTAGAAAATTCACGGAAATTAATACTAACGATTACAGCGGCTTGTTGCGTAACTCACGCGCATCTTAGCTCCGTCAGTCCACTTACACGGATAAAGAGTGTATTGAAGAGACAACATAGAATAATAAGAGACATTAAAATTTTATATTATATTATATAGACATTTTATTAATTATGATAATAATCATTTAAACTCAAGTAGCGATCTTGAATCGATTAGTATTATGGTATATTAGGATGTATTATACTTGACTAAACCAATAAAAAATAGTTACAAACATATATTATTATCAACAAAAGAATTGTGAAAATTAAACCCCTTAAGAGGTAAATAGGGATTCCTATTTACCTCTTAAGGTGTTGAATTTTCACAATTCTTTTGTAAGCGGATAGCTAATCCCTATGGGGAATCTACTGGTTTGTAGAATTTAAACTTTCTTAGATTTTGTGATTAATCAGTAAGTAGCATTTCGCTTTTATATAGATAATAATACATTTAAATAAATAATTATTATCACGCTTCACGTGTTGCTTGTCGCTTCCAGAGCGTTTTGTGTCTGTGTACAATCAAAAACTGTGTTTTTTTTGTGTGTACGTCTGCGCAGACGCAACGAGGTCAAGTTCAGTTTACATCGCACTCGTTTCGATGACAACGCAAAATGTCACGGTTCCGTACAAACTTTTACATAATATTTATTAGTAGTGGTACAAAAAAATGATGATTATATTTTCATAATACTAAGGAGGTAAACAAGTAGGTATGCAGCCCGCCTAATGGTAAGCAGCAGAGGTATCACTCACGCCTTGCCGTCTCTTTAGAAACCGCATAACTCCTTGCTAAAAACCCCACGCTATAGTCTCTCGGGAAAACCTAGACAGGGAGCTCATCCCTCAACCTAATTGTAGATACGTGAAAATGAATTTGAGCACTATAGAGATACCTTTATGACAGTGTAAAAAGTTCATAATATTAAGGTTTATATTTCTTCCTATAATTATCTTATTTATCTAAGAAAGTATTAGAAAGTATAAATATCCTTTTGTGGGTTTATCTATGCAGTTTTATAACTATTCTTGTATTAATATTCGATAGTTGGAAAGCTTTATTTATTAAAATACTGGTTTTGGCATCTTATAACATAAGATGTAATATGTAAATTGTGATAATTACAAAATATTTAGCGAATTATGTAAAAAACGTGTTTTTTACATATTCTTCTTTCATTCGGAGGAACGTTAACAACTTTTGTATAGTGTTATATTGATGGAATGTTTGTTTGGTGGTTAATAAAGTATTTTTAACTTACACAAAACAGTAAAATACTTCTGGATCCAGAACTTCTGGATGTCAAAGCTTACATTGGTTGAAGTGTAGGTTGGATTAACCCTTAAGCATGATCGTTGGTCTATCTATAAGTCTACCTAATATTGTCGTAAGAGGATAAAATACCATCTCAAACACGTAAAGCGTTATCGTTTTAATAAATAGGAGACCATTTTCTGAAATTAAATCAAAATATATGCCTCATAAAGCATCTTGAGATGTTAGTCCTGCACCCGATTCTACAGTCGTGTTGGATTGCCATCCTATCAGAAAATAAGCATACGGTAATAGTAGGAGGGAGGTAAAGGGGGATTGGAAAGAATGACAAGCGCAGTGTTGACTAATTTACTTTGCCGTTGAACGCCGTGACTATAATTTAGAGGATATACATTATTACCTACTACTATAATAGTTCTAACACAATAAACAACTAGACCAAATATTATTCATTAGGGGTCGCCCGCAATTTCGTCCGCATGGTAATTTAGAATATTTTTCCCGATTTTGCAACATATCTCACTACTGCTCTGCTCCTATTGATCATACTGTGATGTTATATAGCCTTCCTGGATAAATGCACTATTCAACAAAACAAGATTTTTCTAATCGAGCGCAACAACTTGTTCGATTAGAAAAATCTTTTTATAATATTAGTACCTATAGATATAAATTTTACTGTTAGAGTTATTTCATTATCTAAGTCAAAAGACGCCCACCGCTGGACATAGGCCATCCTCTAGGATTTCCATAGTATTGGTCCTGACTTAGTCCATAGGTGTCACCCCTAAATGATAAGTCCAAACAATTATTTAGCAGAGGAAGTCACTAGTCGCACCTAGTCGTCGCGATATAACCAATACTGGATTGAATTTCCGCCATTTTGTTGCGCACGAGTTTATCAATCGGGAGCAGGTTAACATCCGCATGCGCAGCTTTCACCTGCGCATGCGCCTTGCATCTCTTTTATTGTTTTTTTTATGAAGATTTAAGGCGATAAGTAAATTAAAATTAAAATGTTAATTTTTAATTAAATATCAATAAAATAGTTTAAAGTTTAAAAAAATCGAGAAAGCTCTTTTAGTTGAAGAGCGAATATAATTTCTTCGTTTCTTTTCGTGATTGCTCCTCCCTATACTTTTTATATATTTTATTATTTTTTGATTCAAAAAATCAGGGTATCTGACCATTATAATTCGTAATAAGTAGAGGCGCTCATAGCCAGGTGCACTCGCTATTTTGTAACCGATCAGCGGGTTAAGCTACAAAAGGGTACGGTAACCTTATAGATGAGTGACCACATAGTGGGCCTCTAAAGTACGAAGACGCTCAGATGAGCGTCTTCGTACTTTAGAGGGCATGTTAAAAGTCGGTCCCGGCTATTACCAGTCGTTGATCACGACAGAGGCCTAAATATGGGCTATCTAAATAACTCTGTCACCAGGTTGACCACTAACTAAGCGATAAGAAGACGAACTTTCCTATAGAATCCTCTTAAAAGTATTAAAACTTATTTCTACAAAACGATTCCACAGACAGAACAACAAAAATGCTTTAAACATCGTAGTCGGTGTAATTCAGATTCTCACGCAGGCACAAACGATCTCTGCTTGTTCGTTCTGAACACGTCCTAGTTTGTCGTGTCACATAGATATTATAGGTGATTGCCGTCGCAGTAACAATGTGCTTATAATTGTGTAATAGGATGCCAGTATAGCCGCTTATACGTCTACGTTCAAAATGTCCTTATTTGCTTGTTTTACTGCTGAGAATAAAGAGATTGCGACTTTACTTCACATACCACTTAATCTGACAGACATACACCTTTCCTTATTCGTTTTCCGCATACGTTTAAGAGAGGTAGGGCATCATACTAGCGAGCAAGCCCGACCTGGGAAGGACTACCACATTACAGAAGACCACAGCCAATTAACTACACACAGCGGTAGTTGTGTTCCTGAGTCTCACACTCAGGAACACAACTACCACTGTGTGTACAGGTCTCCAGTGCTCATTTAGGGATGCGTTTTGAAATAAAAAATATTCCCATCCCAAGAATACTCCATCTTAAAGCCCTGGTGTAAAAAATGGGTTGGTAACACGCAAGTGATACCTCTGGTATTGCAAGCGTCCATAGGCTACAGTTACTGCTTAACAGCAAGCGGGCCGTATGCTTATTTACCACCTAAATAATAAAGAAAAAAAAATGTACATATATAGCAGCCCATTAGTCTCAATGCGAGGATACTGCGATTCTCACATCTGATAGCGGATGCTGCTAATTGATACGTCAAATCAGTATTCCCTTTTAGGTAACTGGACTGCGACTTAATCACTGAGTCAACGTGTTTCCTTACATTACCGGATTAACACTATATGATGTAATGTTTGGCTCTATATATGGCAGACAGGAATTTATGATTTGTAGGAACATTTCCGCGCTATTTTTATAACGGTATCACTTTCTCTAAGGCTCACTCTACACGTTGGAACATAAACCAATGAAGAGCACAGCATACTTTAAGTTAAAATTGGAACATTGTATGATCCGTCACCGTTATATATCATTATAATAATAGCGACCCGTATATGTCCCACTGCTGGGCACGGGTCTCCTCTCCTCTATCAAGGGAGATAGAAAGTATAGGCCTTAATTCACACACGCTGGCCTATTGCGGATTTTTAAATCAGACATGTCTTTAGAATTTCTTCTAAGACATATGGGCTTCCTCACGATGTTTTCCTTCACCGTTAGCAGATGGAGAATCATTTGATTAGTACATATAAACTCCACAAAGTGAAATTCACATTGGTACTGCCACCCGGGATCGAACTCGCACTTCTTGCGTGCAAGTCGGTTACTTTCCCACTCAGCCAACCACGCTTACCGACGTTAGTTTTCGTATATTGCTTGCTATAATTGGTTCAGTGGTTTAAGTGGTTACTTCGCCTTTTACCGTGGCGTGTTGTGGGTTCAATCCCCAAACGGAACAAAAAATTGTGTGATCTTTAAATGGTAGTCCCGAGTAAAGTTTCCCGCAACAAAGGGCGTTCTCTAGTGCAAGAGAAAAAAAAAAGGGTTTACTGTGGCCCAATATTGGTGCATATTGGGCCAATGTGTTGGCCAATGCACAATATTTAGAAGCTCAGTGTAAAGTTTCTACTGATGTCTCTAAATATTCCGGAATCGTGGTAGGTAAGAGCTGGTTGTATTGTGTAATCTTATTTATTACATTATTTTTTAATGTTGTCGACTTCTTTGGTGGAGCAGTAATGTGGTGTGGATGTGTATGAATGGCGTGCAGGGTCCCGGATTTGATCTTCAGGTCGAGTAAAGTAGCAGTGGCTTTTTTGTTAGGAGCATCTCGTATTTTGCCCGATATAATGACATGGGGTTTTTTTTGATTGAAATCTTTGCTTACCTTTTGGAGAAAAAGGCTTTAAATGTAATCGCTGCATGCTTGTTTACAGAACTTATACTCAAAATTCGTTTAGTTTACAAAATAATACTTGCTTTTTTAGCAAACCAGTTAGTTGACCATGGTAAAACCAGGGAAATAATTCACAAATAGGTCATACTATTTAATTGTGAGATATTGACAATCTTTTGCGTCTTTTTCTGCAAATGGTCATTAAGCAGCATGTAAAAACGCAAATAATATGCCGCAATCTGTAAAATTTATAATAGTGATAAAAGATTTATTTAAAAAATATAAACAGTTCATTGCAATACAATAATTTGCAACTTCTTTTCACGCTGTCAATTCAAAACACAATAAAACAGTATCAATAATAATAAATCTAGAACTTTTCAAGTAATACATAAGCAGTAGGTATATTGTTTCGCCACAAACTTTCCAGCCTACTTACAGCTGTAACTACGCCATTGTTTCATTAAAACCTTTGTTACTGAAGTTATCAGCCACACGTATAGGTAATCGTAGTATTATATCTATACGCTCCGAATGTGTTGTTGGTAACAACACTGGGAAATAAAAGAAATAAGATGCTTTACGAACAAAAAAAAACAATCTAGTTTGTCTGCCTAACATAATCTTTCCAAAATATAATTGCTACTAAGTGTTACCCACGACTCGGCCCGCATGGATGTTCGTAATACCGATAAAAAGTATCCTGTTTACTATTCCAGAATATAATCTACCCCTATGCCAAATTTTATCCAGATCCGTTCTGTAGTTTTTACGTGAAAGAGTAACATACATATCCATCCTCACAAACTTTAACATTAATAATATTGATAGCATACTTCTTACGCGTGTACTGTTTACGCTAAATAATCTGGTATTAGTTTGGGGATTACATATTGGGTTTTTGTGAGGGCTTTTCTTTATACATAGTTAAGAAAATGTTAAGTAATTTAATTAAGTACTTCTTAAAATATGTTTAATTTTGTATACCAATTAGGATGGCGGTTTTAAAAATAAATAATCTTAACCATACTCTGAAATAATAATATACTTTTCTTTGTTTCTGAGAGGTGGCTGTACGAATACTTAGCTAATTCTGATTTCGATCCCCATAAAATGGTATTGAGTCCTCTTGTCGAAAAAAGGTCGCTATCAGGTTGAACTATACCAATCTGCTCGCCGCTTTTACGTAGTACATAGTTACACAACTTTAGGTCCACGAAGAAAATTATTGAAGTCAAACTCGAAAACCCCCGACTGTCTCTCCCCAAAGTCTCGTAATAAAAAAGAACCTGAAAATCTGATAGGTAACAACTGCAGAAATTCAAAATCTAAATGTCTCCATTTTTTCTGTTACAGGTTTCCATGAAGCTATCGGTGAGACCATCGCCCTATCAGTCTCATCTCCTCGCCACCTTCAAACCATTGGCCTGGTCCAACGTTCAGTAGACGACACAGCCCATGACATCAACTACCTCTTCACTCAAGCCATGGATAAGCTGGCCTTTTTACCGTTTGCTCTGGTCATGGATAAGTGGAGGTGGGATGTCTTCACTGGTGATGTTAGGAAGGAGCAGTACAACTGTCATTGGTGGAGACTCAGGTTAGTACTCGTATTATAAACACATTTGACTGCCTTGGTGGTCCAGTGGACGCCGTATGCGCTTGCTGTGCACGAGGTTGTGGGTTCGATTTCCGCTCAGGTACAAAACTTTGTGTGACTCACAAAGAGTTGTGCTGAGACTGGGTGTAATTTGTGTCCGTTAATTGTATGTTTGTAAAGTCCATGCGACACAGAGCTTGTTCTCTAGTGCGGGAGTTGTCTTTTTATATTAAAAAAAAAACACTTTTCCATATTTTCCACATGCTACGAGAATCAAGGCGTTACTCTTATTCATAAAACTATTTTTGGTTTCGTATTTGTGTTTCTATTGCATAGTTAATGATAATGAACGCTATTTACTAGGCTAACTGTTTTAATATAGAATGTCCTCCTAATCCAATTTTGGTCACACTGTTGATGAAACTGGTAGAGGTAAAAAATACAACGAGAAAGAAATTGGACAACACAGAAATAAGGATCCTTTCCTACCAGAACATTTTCCTATCCCAGGGATAGCCATTTTTTTAAAGCCCTGGTATAAGCCCGACTGGAGAAGGACCTCCACCTTACTAAAGACCACAGCCAAATGACTACACACAGCAGTGTAGTTGTGTTCCTGTGTGTACAGGTCTCTAGCGCTCATTTAGGAATGCGTTTAGAAAGAAAAGTATTCCTATCCCAGGGTTATTTCCATCTTAAAGCCATGGTGTAAAAAAAGAGGTCGGCAACACAAGTGATACCTCTGATATTGCAAGCGTCCATAGGTTACGATAACTGCTTAACATCAGGCAGGCCGTATTGTTTGCTACCCAGAAAGTATAAAAAAATATAATAAAAAATATATTTCATAACTCCTCAGTGAGCTTGCGTCACCTAGACATAATCTTCTATAATCATTAACAAGTAATAAGACATGTAGCAGTTAACTATCAATAATGAGTGCAGGCTCATCATCAGTGGGTATGAAGTAATCCGTTCCCCTTAGCTAGGCATTACTTCATGGAACAGAACACATGGATTATCTTGTCCATCTATACAGTGTAATAATATCTTCTGTTATATAATCTCATATCTCAATAATCTAATATTGATTCTAAAAGAATAAATCGATGTATAATATTGCTGACTGCCTTGGTGGTCCAGTGACCGCAGTATGTGCTGGCTGTGCACGAGGTTAAGGGTTCGATTCCAATACAATTAGGCGATTAAAAGTAGGTGGGCTATCCTTACTAATATTATAAACGCAAGTTTGTAAGATTGTTACTCTTTCACGCAAAAACTACTGAACGGATCAGGATGAAATATGGTACAGAGATAAATTATAGTCTGGAATACCATATAGGCTACTTTTTATCGCGACAACCGATATCTACGCAGACGGAGCCGCGGGCAACAAATTGGTATACTAAGGAAAACTAAATAAATATCAAAACCAGGACGCGGGCGGCTGATAAATAATAAAAGAGTTTGATTTAGATTTTGTCGAAATGTTTGAGTGTTCGTGTAAACATAAATATGATAAGCAATTCACGATCGTACTATACGAAATATTATAAATATTCCTATTTAAGAGAGGTAGGGCACCATACTAGTGAGCAAACCCAACTGGGGAAGGACCTCCACCTTACAGAAGACCACAACCAAATAACTACACACAGCGGTGTAGTCGTGTTCCTGTGTGTGAGTACATGTCTCCAGCGCTCATTTAGGGTTGCGTTTTGAAATAAACCCAATATCCCAGGGATACTCTCTTCTTAAAGCCTCGTTGTAAAAATAAATGGGTTAGTAACACGCAAGTGATACCGCTGGTATTGCAAGCGTCCACAGTCCACAAGCTACTGCTTAACATCATGCGGGCCGTATGCTCGTTTGCCACCCAAGTAGTATAAAAAAAAACCTATCTGAGAGATTAATAACTAAACTAATCGCACATTTCGTTCAAATAATTATGCATTATTATTTTTTAAAGACATCACTCATTCTTTATAAGTTAGATAATTTAGATCACGCAACAAACATGACATAATGTTAACCGACCGGCGCCGGCGCCGGCGGCGATTTGACGGTGAAAACATATACCTCTAGGTCAAATAGTTAAAACTTATATGTTACTTTATGAATCTATCATTTATTCAGGTTGTGGCATTTTATATTACATTTATTATCTTGATTTTAATATAATTTATTCAAATCTAAACTAATATTATAAAGAGGAAAGATTTGATGTCGTGTTTGTAACGATTAAACTCAAAAACTACTCGACCGATTTTAAAATTCTCATTTCTGAACTACTCGACGGATTTTAAAATTCTCATTTCTGAACTACTCGACGGATTTTAAAATTCTCATTTCTGAACTACTCGACCGATTTTAAAATTCTCATTACTGAACTACTCAACCGATTTTAAAATTCTCATTACTGAACTACTCGACCGATTTTAAAATTCTCATTTCTGAACTACTCGACGGATTTTAAAATTCTCATTTCTGAACTACTCGACCGATTTTAAAATTCTCATTTTTGATTCGATCTCGCAGGGAAACTTCAAGCATAGCTCTCTCCATTGCTCTATGGGTTACTTTGAGCCTTCGCACGAGACCCATAGGTGATTACTACACGGTGATAAAATGGTATGAGAAGGCCGCTGAGACTCACCGATGTGGAGGCACTAGATACAACTACATACTACCTATTCAGTGATAAATATTGTCCAGAATCTGAGTGTACTTTATGTCCATTAATTATATGTTTGAAAAGTCCTCCCCGTTACACAGCTTGTTCCCCAAAACGGGAGAAGATTTAAAAATATATTAAACAATTTTTGTCCAACGCATTCGATGTTCTAATAGCTAATTGTACAAAAACTGACATATGTACATACTTACAACGAAAACAAATTCTATCATTACATACTTAAAACCGCAGCCAACATTTCGCAAAGCCCTATCAATAAGGTAGCAGAACTACAGCGATTACTACTAGTGTTAGCAAACTGGTCTAAGATGTGATGGTATTGCGGTCGTCGGACGGCCTTGACTTCAAGTAACGGGTTCATATCGCGGGTAAAACTGAGAGTTGTGTGCGCTTTGTGTAAGCGGTAGCGGGTTTGAAATCGAAAGGGAAATTAGATGTTAGTATGTTTCAATAGTTGGAAATGAACTAAGTATTCAAAGTTAAATCAAATTAAAATTTATAATTAGTCACCATGAAAATAAATAGTCGTGCTCAAAAGCTAGTGTAATATAAAGTACTAGCTGTTGCCCGCGGCTCCGCCCGCGTGGATGTCGGTTATCGCTGCAAAAGCCTATGTGTTATTCCAGACCATAATCTATCTCTGTGCCAAATTTCATCCAGATCCGTTCAGTAGTTTTTACGTGAAAGAGTAACAAACATCCATCCATCCATCCATTCTTACAAACTTTCACATTTATAATATTAGTAAGGATATACTCATATATTTTTAAACATCATACATATAGCCAATAAACCTTATTTTTTTGGATATGTAGGTATAATATGATGTCCCTTTTATATGATACAAATTATTTTTTTCTTTAGTTTTAGTCATGCTCTCTTTCTAACAACCTTAATATTTCTTCTATTTAATTTTCCCGCCCACGAATTAATCAGCTTATCGCAGTCCACTGCTAGACATAGACCTTTCCTAACACGCGCTAAGTCTTTTGTACCTTATTTAATTAACCATACGTTATTGGCATTCTTTTTTCATATTACAAGTCTTTGTATACAATATAAGAAATATGAAAACTGCTAGTTTTAATATATCCGCTACCGCTAACTCCTGTGTCTATACAAGCTACCTAAAACGTACAATGTTACAAGAATGCATTTTATTACATAATTACAAAATCTCTTGACCAAATGACCTAATTTTTTTTTAATAACACACTTACGATCGACCATTACATACAACTTAATGTATGTTTCAAATAAGTGCTGAGACCATTACTATTAGGAAAGTATATTTCAATTTGATTATTATGTATGGAAACAACATTATTATTATTTACAACACACAAGGCCTGTGGCGTGGGGTATTTTACAAATATACAATAAACGGAAAATAAGTATACTTAGACTCGGTACAACCATCTATGGATCACACAAACTTTTGTCCCATATGGGAATTGAACCCACAATACGCCGCGTAAATGTGCGAAGCTTAAGCCACTGAACCAACTGTGCAGACAAATTGTTTGCAAGTGTGGCCTAGTAGTGAATCACCTCAACGTGCTAGTAATGTAGGTTCGATTCGAAATCTTAGTATAATTCAGTGTTTGTTCCATGTCTGAGTGTACTTACTTGGTGATCGTGAATTGTATATTTCTAAAGTGAAAAGCGATGCCACTCAGACCTTCCACCAAATATCGTCTCCAAAAAACGTAAAGGTCATAAAAATACTTTACATCAAACTTGATCTGTTGAAATTGTCCTGAGAGGGAATCAAACCCAGCACTCTCTGGCTTAGTAGTCTGGGTCACTAACTACTATATAGACTAACAGACAATTTAGATTTTATTTTTCAAGACCACAAAATATTTAAGTAGTTTATCAGTCGTTTACCAATATTTAACTTATTTTTTCTTTCTACAGGGAGCAGTACCAAGGTATCAAGCCACCAGTCCTTCGTTCGGAGCTGGACTTCGACCCTGGCTCCAAGTACCACATTCCAGCCAACATCCCGTATATAAGGTAAGGTTAGATATTAAAAATTAGTGTTTAAATTGAGTCTTTTAAGCCTAATTTTAAGTCTCGGATTCGTTGCTAGAAATTTTACAAGCTTTTAATAACTTCTCAACTTTATGTCTTAATAAATAATAGAGAGAGAAAAATACACAAAAAAGGTGAGGACTGCTTAATAGGCGTCGTAAAATTCCTCCGTATCGTGTCTTCTATGAACTTCATGTCTTCTAAAAACGTGCCCAGAAGACTGGCAGCATTGCTACGTTAAATGGCAGTGCTTATTCTTTGAGCCAAATATAAGCCAGCCAAGCAAGACAAATCTTTAAAAACCACCGAGAACTTACACCCGACGGTCCAAGCGTTTCGACTCCAAACGGCACAAAATCATAATTATCGATGTAACGTTTGGATTTTTAATTAAATCTAATGGTTTTTTAAAACTAATTAGGTAATAAACAAACATAGAGCCGCCTGATGGTAAGCAGTTATATTAACCTTTAGACGCTTGCAATACCAACTACACTACTGTAGGCTATTATTAGTTAGCTGTGGTCTTGTAATGTGGCGGTCCTTCCTCAGGTAGGTACTACTCTTTATTATAGGGAGACGTTTTCGTGTTGCAATACCAAGCTTTTATGGTATTGCAATGTGGATTATTTTTTTCATAAATTGCTAGTGTAAAAAGACTGTTGCTTTAAAGTGATACCCCGAGTATTGTAAACGCCCATAAGCTACCGTACTGTACGGTTTCCGAAGAATTTCCAAAAGAATGATTAGGTTGTCGATTGTACCGAGGTATTACCTAAAGTCTATAGAATAGGGTTCTTCAAGAAAAGAGTTAAGGTTATGAAAGGGTCGGCAATGCGCGAGTGATACCCCTGGTGTTGCGACTGCTTATCATCAGACGGGCCGTATGCTTGATAACCTTTAAAACGAGGGGCTCGTAGCTAAGTAAGCGGCGCGGGTCGATAGATCTGCAAGTTTAGGTAAACTTGCCGCGGTCGGTTCGTATATGGGTGACCGTTTTCTAAACCCACAGCAAGACCCCTCCGTGCCGCGGAAAGTACACAAGCCTTTGGTTCTGAGCCTGATCTCTCTCCAGTCTGCTATTACTATTGACTGCCTTGGTAGTCCAGTGGCCGCAGTATGCGTCTGTTGTGCACGAGGTTCTGGGTTCGATTCCCACAACCTCGACAAAACTTTGTGTAACCAACAAAGAATTGTTGTGAGTCTTGGTGTAATTTGTGTCAGTTAATTATATGTTTGTAAAGTGCTCCGCGATACAGAGCTTGTTCTATAGTGCGGAAGTTGTCTTTTTAAAAATAAAAATAAACTTATTTACCTTTAAATAAATACAATTGCCTCAATTAAGTGGCAATGGGCAGGGCATATAGCTCGCAGAACCGATGGCCGTTGGGGCAGAAAGGTACTAGAGTGGCGACCACGAACTGAAAGATGCTTCGTGGGCAGGCCTCCAACAAGGTGGACCGACGACCTGGTAAAGGTCGCCGGCAACCGATGGACAAGGTCAGCTTAGGACCGAATGTTGTGGCAGTCCTTGGGGGAGGCCTATGTCCAGCAGTGGATGTCTTATGGCTGAGATGGATTTACCTTTAAAACAACATTTTACGTCATCAATAACTTGAAACTCCACAACTATAAAAATAATCAGTTTTAATTACTTGCAATACGAGGTAATCGTGCATTAATATATTGGATTACTTATGTGTATATTGGATTACACTTATGTAATCATAATGTTGTTGCACTTTTATTACCACGATGACATTTTTGTTCCGAGAGAAAGTTATTATGTATATTAATTGATTTTATAAGATGGCAGTTGTCGGTTGTGTAAATAATATCTACAGATAATATGGCTTCTTGATTGGTCTATTGGTTATTGATCCTGACTGTTAATCTGGAGGTCGTAGGTTCGAATCCCACTTGGAACAAACTTAGTGTAATTCATAAATGTTTTTCCGAGTCTAAGTGTAATTTGTGTCCATTCATTGTATGTTTGTAAAGTTTTTCGTGCAGCAGAGTTCGTTCCATAGTGTAGAAGTTGTCTTAAAACAAAAAAAAGAAAGCAGAAGCACTTAAGATTTTAAAGCAGCTATTAATTTACATCTATATGAACTGCGTTTTTGAAAAAATATTATACACTTTGGGTTCATGTACTTACTCGTATGGCAAAATAAATGTTATTATAAAGAAAAAAAAATGTTTGTTTGTTGGGCTTAAAAATTTGTTTCATCAATCTAATGAAATATGTATCAATGAGTAACATAGGCTATTTTCGAAATAAGACATCCCTACGATATAAATGTCCACCCATGTGAAGTCCGGACGGGCCGCCAGTAGTTACAGTTACTACTTAGTTACTAAATCTGCTATAAATTACGACATTTTAATGCGTTTGGAACAGGACCGTATAAATACACATTTTCGCATTAGTTAATATTGTTAATAAGGATTACAATTTAAGATATAATTACAACAACTGTCATCTGACTTTAAATTCTCTTATATCTTCAATCTATGACATCACAATGAGTACCAGTTTGTTCCATTTAAGGAACAAATGGACACACAATAGAACATTGCGATGAATATGTTCACTAATTTTGTTCCTTTGTATCTGTAAGTGTTCCAAAGCGATAGTATACTCAGTTCTCACGGCGTTGCGTACTGATCTACTATAAAACAAGCAAAATGTACATTTCGTAAAGTTTTAACTATAAAACTTTATGATACCGAGTATAAAATGAAGTTGCGAAGTTACAGTAATTATCTCGTGTAATTGAAGATTGCACTTGTCGGATTTAAATTGGAATATGCAATTAAATATATCTTATAATTAAGTTATATTGGCAAGTTTGATTATGAAAAATATTTGAATTGTTTTTTTTTTTGCAATAGACCTTCATGCTAAAATACTTTTTATGTTTTCTCTATTTTTTTTATCGAACGTTTATTGACTTGCTGATGGAGTTGTTCCGATCACTGATATATTAGCATCTATTCTTTCGGTGCATCCGTACGCTGTCAACAAAATGTATGCTCGCGTGACGTGGAAAACGCTGGATAGACGACTAATCTGTCAAACGAAGTGTAGGTGTACATTTTTTTTCTATACTACCAAGGTGGCAAACAAGCATACGGCCCACCTGATGGTAAGCAGTTACCGTAGCCTATCGACGCTTGCAACATCGGGAGTATCACTTACGCGTTGCCGACTCTTTAAAACCCTTATATAAATAACTCTTTTCTTGAAGAACCCCATGCTATAGTCTTTTGGGAAAATCTCGGCAGGGAGCTCATTCCACGCCTAATCGTACGTGGTAAGAAATTCCTCTGGAATCTTACGGTACGGCATGTTTGAGGTGTAAGGATGTGATTCTTACAAACTTTCACATTTATAATATTAGTAAGGATTAAATTGACATGCTAAAGGTATACGCGTCACTTAACGCGTTGATGTCTTTTATATGGAGCTGTATATCCTACTAATAAAACGTGAAAGTTTGGTTTGATATATGTTGGCACACCTTCACGCAAAAGGACGGACTTTGATAAAACTTTACAATGTTATTGCTTACTAGCTAACCCAGCAAACGTTGTATTGCTACTAAAATAGCAATATAGCTATTCAAAAATAGGTGTTGATCGTAGAGGGGTGAAAATTAAGGGTTTATATAACCCTTAATTTTCACCCCTCTACGATCATACGACGATATTTTTGTATGTTGTATAATAAAAAAATAAAACCAAAATAAATATTCTAAAAATTAAAATTGGGGTAGACCCTTAACATTTAGGGATGTACATGGGATAGAATAAACATAAAAAATCTACGCGGGCGAAGTTACGGGCAAAAACTTATTAAACAATTAACTGGCCTGTTGGTCTAGTGGTTAGTGACCCTGACTGCTACGCAGGAGGTTGTGAGGGTTTGATTCCTACATGGGAACAAAATTTGTATCATCCATTAATGTTTGTTCAGAGTCTGGGTGTAATTTGTGTCCGTGAATTGTATGTTTGTCCCCCGTGACAAAGGGCTTGTTCCTTAGTGCGAGAGTTGTCTTTAAAATAAAAAACAAACAATAAATTATCAAAAGGTAGGTAGGTATGTATGCATAAATATTCTGTAAACGAGCCTCATAATTGATCCTCGGAAGTAAGTTTGATCGCGAGGTGTAACCTGATGAGACAGCATTAGGTTACGTAAGGTTACGCAACGCGGTTTCCTTAACGACTCACTATTATGAATAGGAAATTGACATTCAGTTAATTCTGTATGTCGGTATGGTTTTTGGATATGCGGTGTTTAGAAGGTTTTTTTTATTGATGTTGCAGCAAGTATAAAACTCAAACTTTAAGTCATTTATTCATTTAGATTAAATACATGAGTCAGCTTATTTTTTTCCAACAGCCAATTCGCTGTCATGAATAGGGCCTAGAGAAGAATTGGCAAGAAACTCTGGCCACTCTTTTTGAGGTAGGTAACGAAAAGGTACGGAACCAACACACCACACCAAAAAATAAATTTAAGTAATGGGGTTTTTCAAGAAAGGAGTTTTAAGGTTTCTAAAGGGTCAGCAACGCGCGAGTGCTTAGCTCAAATATTTTTTCTGCCTCACTTGTCACATTCATAAATTTATTCATTCAACATTCATAAGTGTTATTTTGTTACCTAAATTAATAAATGAGTGGCGATTTATATTTAAATGTAGGTGGGCTATCCATAATAGGTTGCTAGATAAAATAGCCTTTATCATATTAAAAATAAAGATTGCCAACGTTTGGTATGTCTGGAATTATCTATTATTATTTTGCAGCAAAATTAATTAATTCATTAAATTATTTAATTTGTGATGTCAAACTTATTTTTTATGTTAGCTACGTAATATTTAGATTTTTAAAACATTTACATTTAAATAATTGCGAAGTTGTTATAAAATTATATTGATTTAGATTGTTCTCGGATGTGAAAGTGTAGACTAAACTTGAGGCTAGACAATAATAAAGTATAATTATGGGTATATTTTTGCGTTTATTCGGCCTGTGTTTTTTTATAATAGACCGATCTTGGATTAAAGACAGGTTTTTTTGTGTGTTTTTTATTTCTCAAAAAGCACACATACAATTTTGATAATGCTCAGGATGTTTTCTATAAATCGTACGCTTTGGTCTTAGATGTTTAAGATTGAAAAACCAATTTTTGATACTGGGAATCATTCGATATGAACATAATAATAAGACGAAGTCGTCTTATAATAAAATTCTTGACTCATTAAAATCATCATCTCAACCCATAAATGTCCCACTGCTGGGCACGGGTCTCCTCCATATATTTGGAGGGATATTAGCCTATTACACCACGCTGGCCGGATGGGTTGGTATAGGGTTTTGTTTCGAGTTTTCCCTCTCTTGCAGTGGATATTGTCTGCCTGACTTACTCCCTTAGTCGACTCTTACGACACCCACGGGATAGAATGGGGTAGTGACATTTGTATTCTTGAACCGTCACTACACGGAAAACACACTCATTAAAATACCGGACAAAAATAAATACTCGTAGTACTACCAGTTGTACCACCGATAGTACCACGGGTAAGCCCTGAAACTATTTATTTCTTTTCACAATTCCCGTACTAGAGAATAGTCTCTGTATCGCAAGTGATTACATATACTTATAAATATTGAAACTACGAATTGTATGTACAATGTATATTCTTTGTAATACACAAATAATTATAAATGATCCACAAATGATTATTCTGACCCTAGATGCAGCATATTTTATGTCCAAGTAAATGGTAAGTTACTGTCACACTCGATATTTCCCGCAACGGGAAATATCGAGTGTGACTAAGCTACGCGTGAAGTCATAACAGTAACTTATAAATAAACACATACTAAAACTCCTTTTGAATATATAATATTAGTGAAATTTCGGTATTACTTCATATAGACTGATATTTAAAGCGTGCGTGGGCGCGTGGCGATCAAAATATAAACTTTTAAGAGCATTCGATTATGTAATAAAATGGGTTATGAGATTTTGAATAATGATATCATGGCATGCGATACAGTTACTATGTTTTTTTTTGTTTATTGTACATACTAGAGGAGAATTATACGTTTATTTTTATACTCTTGTGATAATTTATTCGTGTTTAAACCCTGAGCTAAGAGAGACAAAATAAATATTTTTTCTTTCTTTCTTATATTTTAGGCGTAACAACAGCAGTGGGACTTGTATGGGAAGCTATTATTCTTTTATGGAAATGCACATGCTTGTCGATATGCACAGGGTATGGCCTATCAACAGTGGAAGTTCTGAGATAAATATTTTTTTTAGTTAAATACCTATTAAACCAATCTATACTATCTCTTACTTAAAAGAGAAGAAAATATTGTACCTAATTAACAAAACGGGCTGGTTTTGTTGTGATAGTATTACTAGCATGGTAATTGTGTATTTCTGAGATATTGTATGTTAACTAATTAACGACCATACATTTGAAATTTTACTGCCAATATACATAGCGTCTAGTATATAATTTCCATTTGTAAGTTTGACGTTAATTTGTTGTTCTATTGTTTTTATTGATGTTCTTTTACTTTTTTAAGACATTGTTTATAAGTAGAATGTTTGTTTAACAAGTATCGTCTGATCAAAGTTATGTTATGTTATTATAACTATACTTCTTGCCAGTCATTTGCAAGGTAGAGATGATCTTTCGTCTTTCAAACTATTAGCCTACGCATCAATTAATTAACCTGTGTCAGTCCTTATCCTTACATACATACCAGACAGAAACACTTTTTCACAGCTGAATAATGTTTTTATTTAAAAGTTATTCTGGGTTTTGATGCAGTTTTTATGATGTATATTATATAATTGTGTATGCATCTGTTTTGATTTGTTTTTTGTTATAGCTCGTGTCAAACCACAATCTTTTCTCTTTTTATTTATACCGATGATGTATCCCTTTAATAAAACAAGAGTTTCAATATTTCTATCACTTCTTTAATACTTTCGTTTACTATTTACAATCGTCACAGGTACGTAGCAGTCATCAAAAATAAAAATAAAAAAACAATTATAAACAACATAACATTTTAAAGCTAAAGAAAAAATAAAGAGATCAGTTCTGTTAATGATGGTGTTGGTATTCTTCATGACCTCCCTCGGAACCGCCAAAGCTTCCTAAGCCTTCACCATGGTAGTGTTCGACCTCTTGGTGCTTTTCCTCTTGGTGGACGATAGGTACATGGACCTTAACGGTGTATGGTACGTGCTTCTCAACATGGTAAGGCACATGCTTGTCGATATGCACAGGATATGGCCTATCAACAGGGATATGTACTGGGATAGGTACTTTCTTCTCCACGGGATAGGGAATGACCTTCTCCACTGGGTAAGGTGCTGGTACAGGTACCTTCACAGGTACTGGAACAGGCTTCTCGACGTGCACTGGCACTGGGTTGTCAACGTGCACCTTCACGGGGTAAGGTACTGGCTTCTCGACGGGGTAGGGCACTGGCTTCTCTACTGGAACTGGCACAGGCTTCTCAACGTGCACTGGGACGGGGTTGTCGACGTGCACAGTCACTGGGTAGTGGACGATTTTCTCTACTGGGTATGGTACGTTTACCTTGACGGGCACTTTAACGGGGAACGGTACTTTCTTCTCCACGGGGTAAGGGTGTGGTATGTGCACCTTGACTGGAACAGGAATATGTTTCTCAACAGGGTATGGAACATGTTCGTAAACCTTTACTGGCACGGGGTTGTCAACGTGTACTTTCACTGGTACAGCGACATGTTTTGTCACGGGGTAGGGTTTCGGGATGTACTCGGGTACTTTGATGATTTCCTTGACTGGGAAGTGAACGGTTTTGTAGACTGGGTAGGGGTGAGGTACAGGCACTTTGACGGGATATGGCACATGTTTCTCAACTGGTACAGGGATATGCTTCTCTACAGGGTATGGCAGAGGAACTTTCTTAACCACTGTGATGGTTTTCACATGTTCCTCATGATGGCCATGATCACCAAACGAAGAGCCACTTAAGTCACCGCCATAACTGCCACCAAAGTCACCAAAATCACCATAGAATTCCGAAAGTCCTCTCTTGTCCTGTTTCTTTGATTCTTCTTCTACTGGTTTGGGTTCAGCCTTTGTGTCCTTCTCCGCCTTTTCCTCTGCCGTGGCCAGGCTTATCGCCACGGCCAGGATTAGGGAAGATCTCTGCAAAAAAAAAGTAAAGGGTCTTTAATTTTCCACTCAAATCCAAAACAGTTTATTAAAAAATAATAATAATATAAGAAGAAGATTGAATATCAAGATGCGCTGCATTATTTAAGATTACTCGCAACATAATTTAATTGCATAGGAAACTTTAAATGAAAAGGGAAATTAACTTATACCAGTGAAATCTAACTGGAAGTAAACACAAGAACTTTCCGAGCATTGTGGGACAAGTCATAGCGACTAGTTATGTGAATAAGGAAACAATCTTTACGTAATATTGATCTAGTTACTTTATTCACTTGATATATATCGATTACTTGTGATAAATTTATCAATTAGATCCGGAAGTTTTAAAATCGAATGAAGATTCCACTTTTAAAATAAAATAATAGCAACCCGTGTCCCTTTGTTGGGTACGGGTCTCTTCTTCTTTATCAAGAGAGTTAAAGGGTTTAGGCTTTAATCCACTCATGCTGATTGAAAATATATCGATATACATAATTATTATATCACAATTGACACTTTGACATCCGAATGCACACACAGAACACTGTCACTATATTTTTTGTACTAACCAGTAACTTCATCTTCGCTTCACTTGTTATTCAGCGAATGTTACGCCGTAAGTGTATACCAAACTCGCCAGTTACCTGGTTTTATACCGCATGCAAGTAGTTTCGTATAAATGAATGTTGCAAACGCTTTCGCTGTGTGGGTGGCCTTTCTATGTATGCGTTACTATTTTTTTTTTCAAGATGGGACGTTGCCGGGCCAGCCTAGATTGTCAAAGATGTATTGTTTTGATGAAGCTGAAGTTATATTTAGCATTTTGTGTTACATGTATTTTTGTTTATCTTGTTTGGCTTATGTAATTTTGTTTTTTCGTGTGAATTTTTTGATGATATCGTGTATGTTGTAATAAAATTGTGATAATGTTATTTGGAACACTTAAGGTTTTTAATAGCTTTTGAAGTGTTAGAAACGTTGCGATTTGTGTTTGTTAAGAACTGTTTTTTTAAGTCGCTTGTCAAAGCCCTATTAAGATACTATAAGTACATAATTTATTTTAAGAAAAAAATTGTTAATTTTAAATCTCAAATTTTAGTCTTTTAATTAAGATAAGGACTGTTACCTCCACATTTTGCTTGAGTCCACCAGGGCTTTAAAATGGAGTATTCCTTTGATAGGAACAAGTTTCTTGCAAAACGCATACCTTATTGATTCTTTTTAAATTAAATATTAGAGAGGTAGGTCACCATACAAGCGAAAAAGCCTATCTGGGGAAGGACCTCTATTTTACAGAAGATCGCAGCCAAGTAACTACACACCGAGGTTTATTTGTATTTTTGTGTAACAGGTCTCCAGCGCTCATTTAGGGATGCGGTTTTAACTATCGTTATTCTATCCCAGATGGACTTTACCATCATTAAACCCTGATGCTTATTTTTGGGTCGACGCCATGCGAGTAATATCTCTGGTATTGCAAGCGTCTATAGGCTACGGTAACTGCTTACCACTAGGCGGGCCGTATGCTTTTTTACCATCTAAGTAAACTACTTATTAAAAAAACGTGACGCATATGTTTGTTTACTTGATCGCATTCTTGACCCAAACAATTTGATTTATAGCAACCAGTTATGTCTCAATAGGGTTAACGCGTTCGGAAAATCTGATATAATCGTTAAGTTATTCATAATCAATTATTATGATTTATTTATTAATAACTAGTTTCTTCCCACGGCTTTACCCGCGCGAACCAACGATGTTTTTTTTCCGGGATAAAAAGCCTATGTGCTATTCCACACTATAATCTTAATTATGAACGCCATAAAAACAAATGCCAGCATTTTTTTTTTATTTCAACGCAATTGAAAACTTGACAAACATAAAATTAAGGTACATAAATTACATCCAGACTGGGAACAAACATTTATGAATCACTCAACGTTTTGTCCCCGGTTGGAATCGAACTCACGACTGCCAGCTTAACAGTCAGGGTCATTAACCACCAACAGGCCAGTCGATAATATTTTACTAATTAGAATTTGTATTAGGTATTGACAATTATAATATTTTTAATAGCAATTACTACAAAAATATCATAATTAGATATAACAATAAGAGTAATTATATATATCTATCGCTTTAGGTAATTTTGTAATAGTAGCTGTAAAGATTTGATTAAAATAATACGAAACAAGCGCCTATAGGCTACATACTGTAGCTTAACTCATTACATTGAATGTCGAGGAAATAAAACTGTTTCTACATATTCTCTTTAAACTCGTCGTTAAATTCTAAACAAACAAAAAAGATAAACAGTTTGCATTCAAAGAAGAAAAATGTACTAAACTGTTTTATATTTTCCTATATTACATTTTTTAAATTATAATTATAAATTTCTTCATTTTAATAAGTTCGAATGCGCTCATTGAAAGAATTACCAGCCTTCACGATACGGTGCCTATTGTAAGAAGGTTTCTGTTCCTAAAATATTAACCACAAATTAGCTTAGTTCTCTATTGGCTAAAATACACAAAATTTGTATATTTTCAAAGTTCTATTGGTATTTTTGTTCATAGCCGAATGGAAAAAAGCCGACTTATTATTGTGTGACTTTCCGCAAAAAATGTGAGTTCAATCCTGACCGGTAGTTGGTCAGGATCGAAATGTAAATTTGAATTTCTCTATGTAGAATTTATATACCTTATATGATTTACGATCTACTAACGGTAAAGGAAATCATCGTCAGAAAACTCAGTTAACGGCATGTCTGTCCCACCAACTCGCATTGGGCCATCGTATATGGATTAAGTCTTAAACCCTCAACGCTCTTGATAAAGGAGAGGAGATCCATGTCCAGTAATGGGACATATACATACATCTCAACCCATAAACGTCTACTATACCACGCTGGCCCGACGGGGTTGTTATAGGGTTTTGTTTCGAATTTTCCCTCTCTTGCGGTAGATAACACTTACTCCCTTAGTCGGCTCTTACGACACCCTCGGGATGGAAGGGGTGGTGACATTTGTATTCTTAATCCGTCACCATACGGACATGACAATGATAATTGGACATATACTAAAATGTAAATATAGAAGGAAGTATAGCTCACTAAAATAATATTATATATTTATGCAACAGATTGCATTTAAAGGTCACTCATCGACTATTGCGAGTCGTATTAAGTGCCGTGACATAGTGAACCACATACTTTATAATATACCACACAGATATCTTGAAATATGCATGCGTTTTTTTCTAAAAATAGTAAATATGACCGTGATAATGTCTTCATAGTTTTTTTACACACTTACGGCAGGGCTAGTCCAAAAACTTATTGTCGCTCAGCGAGCTATGGAGCGAGCTATGCTTGGGGTTTCCTTAAAGGATAATCTTCGAAATGAGGTTATCCGACAAAGAACCAAAGTTACCGCCATAATATTTATAATAATATTTTTTGGGACAACTCACACATCGCTATCTGATCCCAAACTAGGCAGAGCCTGTACTATGGTAACCAGACAACTGATAAACATACTTATATATTTGTAAATACAAACATATTATAGACAAATTACACCCAAACATAGAACAAACATTCGTGCTCATCACACAAAGATTTGTCCTGGGTAGGAATCGAACCCACGACCTCCGGCGTAGCAGTCAGAGTCACTAACCACTAGACCAACAAGCCAGTCAGAGCTAGCATAGCCATAGCCCGCAGGATAAGCAAACTGAAGTGGCAATGGGCTGGCCATATCTATCGAAGGACCGATGGTCATTGAAGCAAGCGAGTCCTGAAGTGGAGACCACGTTGGAAGCCTCCCGGCCAGATAGACCGATGACCTTAAGAAGAATCCTGGGGTAGACTCATTCGTATAATCAAAACGCTTAAACAAGTTTTCACTTAGCATTACTATTAATGTTATTATAGGTAAGGTGAGAGGAATTTATAGCAGAAAACCACAGCCAAATAACTACACACAACGGTATATTTGTGTTCCTGTGTGTTAGTATAGATCTTCAGCGCTCATTTCATTTTGAAAGAAGGTAGTGCTCAAGGCAGATCGCCGGCAAGTGTCTTCTGTAAGATGTTCGCTAGTATGGTGCCCTACCTCTCGTAGTATGTTTTTTTTTTGTTAAAAAGACAACTCCCGCACTAGAGAACAAGCTCTGTGTCACGGGGGACTTTACAAATATACAATTAACGGACACAAATTACACCCAGACTCAGAACAATTCTTTGTGGGTCACACAAAGTTTTGTCCTGTATGTGAATCGAACCCACAACCTTATGCACAGCAGGCGCATACAGTGACCACTAGTCCACTGAGGCAGTCATAAATAATAATATAGTAAGTATGCGCCAATGTCTTACTTCACATCACAATTTGTTTTAGTTACTACTGCCTTCTAACGCTCTCGCATCTTAATAGAGACAGGCTTCATGAATGTATATGTTACTGTAAAAGCCCGAACTACGGTAAATCTTAGGTTTTACCAGTTAATCTAAGGGTTTACCAACACGAGTCGGTAAATGTAAGAATGTGTAAAAAAGAAACGATTTCATCGGGCTTTTACCTTTAGTATTTGCTAGGTTTTACTAGTGACGGTTGGTATATATTGGTTTTGGTAATAAAACAATGCATAGTTCTTAATCATTTATTTCAATTAATAATTATTCAATATACCTAAATGATGTAATGAGATGATGATGTAATGAGTAATTATTAATCATTTGTACTACTAATCAGTCAAATCGTTACCTATATCTTTTGGTATTTTTATTGATTAAGTTTTAATAAATAGTAACGTATTGACATGTTTATCTCAACATTTACCGTGCCTTTGAGGTAAATCCTAAGATTTACCAAGCGAATAGTAGTAAAAGTCCGAAATAAACGATGATCATAGAACGGTTCGGACTTTTACCATTAAGAATTGGTAAATCTTAGGCTTAACTGGAAAATCTTAGGATTTACCGTAGTTCAGGCTTTTACACTAACATAATATATTCTATTTCATCTAAACTTTTGTAATTGCTATAGAAAGCATTTCACAAATCGACTGTAAATTGCTTAATTAGATTAACATAGCTGTTTAGTCTTATTATATTAAAACAGTAAAATGTTAATGCAATTAGTGTTATGCATTGGCAATTTACTGTTTTAATTTTGTAAGCGGTGGTGGTCGAGTGGGAAAGTAACTGACTTGCAACATAGAGGTGCAAATTCGATCCCCACCGATGGTACTAATATCATTTTGTGGCATTTATACGACATTAGCTTGTGCCACAATGTACGATACCACAAGAATCAGTGCTTTTTCTTATATTTAAAGTAGCTTACGTGCTATTCTGGTCTATGTGTCAAATTTCATACAGATTATGAGAGGTAGGACACCATACTAGCGAGCAAATCTGACTGGGTAAGGACCTCCACCCTACAGAAGACCATCCCTGTCATCCTGTGTGTTAGTACAGGTCTCCAGCGCTCAGTTAGGGATGCGTTTTGAAAGAAACGTTTTCTTATCCTAGGGATACTCTATCTCAAGCCCTAGTGATATCTCTGGTATTGCAAGTGTTTATAGGCTACGGTAACTGCTTAACATCAGGTGGGTTACTTGTTCAGCCTTTTTGGCGTGATTGAGTAACAAACGTCCATCCATCCATTAAAACTTTCGTATTAATAATATTTATAGATCTATACTAATATAATATTATAAAGCTGAAGAGTTTGTTTGTATGGTTTAACGCGATAATCTCAGAAAGTACTGGTTCGATTAGGAAAAAATATTTTTTTATTGAAAAGTGTATTTATCCAGGAAGGCTATAGGCCATGATCAATAGGTGCGGAGCAGTAGTGAGATATATTGCGAAATCAGGAAAAATATTCCAAATTACCCCGCGGGCGACCCCTAGTGTAATTATAATAATGTACCATCTATACTATTCTATACTAACGTTAAAGGAAAACATCGTGAGGAAATCTACTTTAATCTGGAATTTTCCATATTGATAATAATATGTTTTAATATATCCTATCATTCAAATCGCTGTTACACAAATTGGTTACGCGAATTTTCAATAAGAACCGTGACAAACGAACAGACGAGAATTATCGAAAGCGATTTAGTTTAGCCTTGATTTGTGAAGGCGAATATAGACCGATCAATTCATAAAAAGAAAACCTTTAATGGGTGCAAAGACACGCTTTTATTAGAAAAGGAAGGATATACATATAACTATTGTGTAATGCGAAATGGTTTTATTTTTGTTGTTGGTCAAGGACGTAAAATTGGTGATCGATCGATCGCTTGGAACGGTGTCGCGGTCAAGCGATAGATTGGTGGAGTTAAGTATAAAAGTATGTTATGATGACTGCTTTGTTAGTCTAGTAGCCGTTGGCTGCGACGACTGACCATGAGGTCCGGGTTCGAATCCCGGATTAGGCCAAAAAAGGTTAGGAGATAGTTGGTGTTTAAACCCTCATTTTTTGGAAAGCACGTAAAACAAGTGCTTGAGGGAGATGCCTTGTATCGCAGGGAATTAACAAATGTGGAGGCTGTCACACACCTCCAACGAAAAGGGAGGATCCTCCGACCAGGCTAGGTGATCGTGCCTGGCGGGCCGCGGCCCAACGGTTAGTCGTTGGGCGTTGTATATATACTGAGTGTCTGTGTAAACTTCGATAGCGCGATTCAGCATCTCGAACATTTGTTCTGCGGTTGCGTGTTTCTCGGTATAGTGACATCTGTGTTTTCCATGTTGAACTTCGTTGCTTGTTGTAGCGTTATTCTATTGGCCTGATAGATGACGCTACAGTACTCCCCCCCAAGACCGGAGGTCGATCCTGACTGTACCGCTTGATGAGTCAGCTGTCGATGCTTCAGTGAAGTGCCAGTGCCAGAGTCGAGTTCCAGTGAGTCGGAACTGATTGCCGCGTAGGTCCAGTGCGTAGGACGAGGTGCGGTGCTGGTCCCAGTGAGTCGGGACCAGTGCTGCGTAGTGGCAGACTGCTGCGTACGGTGAGAGGAGAAGCGCTCTGCTTACGGGAACCGTGGGGTGCAGTGTGCGGTGCCACGTTGGATGCGGCCGTAGGGGTAGTCCAGGCTTGCGCGTCCGCAGGCGTGTGGAGTATCCTGGAGTGGCCGAAGATGCTGGCTGGCTGCGACTTGGTTACTGCTCATCTGGTTGCTAGGGGGTGGAGAGAAGTTGTTGCTGCTGCTGGTCGTGAAGTTGATGATGATGATCACGTCGGCTGATGATGATGATCACGTCGGCTGATGATGATGATCACGTCGGGGTGATGATGATGATCACGTCGGGTTGATGATGATGATGATCACGTCGGCTGATGATGATGATGATCACGTCGGGTTGATGATGATGATCACGTCGGGGTCACCAATGTGGAGGCTGTCACACACCTCCAACGAAAAGGGAGGATCCTCCGACCAGGCTGGGTGATCGTGCCTGGCGGGCCGCGGCCCAACGGTTAGTCGTTGGGCGTTGTATATATACTGAGTGTCTGTGTAAACTTCGATAGCGCGATTCAGCATCTCGAACATTTGTTCTGCGGTTGCGTGTTTCTCGGTATAGTGACATCTGTGTTTTCCATGTTGAACTTCGTTGCTTGTTGTAGCGTTATTCTATTGGCCTGATAGATGACGCTACAACAAACATACAATTCACGGACATAAATTACTCCCAAATTCAGAACAAATATTTATAAATCACATAAAGTTTTGCCCCGTATGGGAATCGAACCCACGACCACTGGCTTAGCAGCCAGAGTCACTGACTAACAGGCCAGTCAATGATATGGTGCTACGACTGGGCCCCAATTCTACTAATTTACGGATGGCTCAATTGAATCTCAATAGCAATTTTGGTATTCTGCTATATTTAGCAGAATACCAATGGAAATTAAATTAAGAATTAAGACCAATGGTTTTCTAACCATTGGTCTCAAATTATTATATCGGCGTCGACATCTCCAGCGACGTACAGTTCCGACATCACTTGGAAGACAAGGCTAAGCTGGCATCTAGAAAGCTAGGTGTGCTCAACAGGGCAAAGTGGTACTTCACCGCGGGCCAAATACTGCTGCTCTACAAAGCGCACGTCCGGCCCCACATGGAGTACTGCTGCCACCTTTAGCGGGAGCACCTGGATACCAGCTTGGACTCTTCGATTCAATCCAAAGACGCGCTGTGAGGATTGTTGACGAGGAAGTCACAGGCGGTATTAATCCACTAAGTCTAAGGAGAGACTTCGCCTCCTTGTGTGTGTCCTACCGCCTGTACAATGGGCTGTGTTCTGAGGAACTGTTCGAGATGATGACCGCGGCAACATTTTATCAACGCACCTCTCGCCACCGACAGGGAGTTCATCCTCACATCCTTGCACCTCAAACTTGCCGTACCGTAAGATTCCAGAGGAATTTCTTACCACGTACGATTAGGCTGTGGAATGAGCTCCCTACCAAGGTTCTCCCAAGAGACTATAGCATGGGGTTCTTCAAGAAAGGAGTTATAAGGTTTTTAAAAGGTCGGCAACGCGTGAGTGACACCCCTGGTGTTGCAAACGTCCATAGGCTACGGTAACTGCTTACCATCACGTGGGCCGTATGCTTGTTTGCCACCGTGGTAGTATAAAAAAAATTAGCATCCGTAAATTAGCAGAGTTGAGGCCCTGTTTTGTTTCCGTCGTGTTGGTTTGCCGTCCCATCGGACTATAGAGTGAGGAAATAAAGAGTGCACTTGTGTTGGCGTACACTCTTGTGTAATATTACATTTTTGGCGCAGATGGGTAGTTTTCGTTGAGATTAGCCGCCATGACCGAAATTCGATTAGGAGGTCATTATTATTGTTATAAAAAACACAATAAGACAGGATCTTCACCGTAAGTTTTACGTCATAAAAACAAATGCCAGCATATTTTTTCTTTCGGCCAATTCGGGTAGGGCCTCGAGAAGAATTGGCAAGAAACTCTTTTAAATCGCCAGAGTATAACATTTACAATTTGTTATGAGTTACAAAATTTGTGGTATCAAAATCTATTCGTATTATCTAGTACCTTTACAACAACCATAGAATGTAGGGTATTCTATTTTTACCCAAGGCTACAGGGCATGTACTGCTAATGTCAGTAGCATAATAATTATGCTTCATTACTTACATTAGCAAGTAAAACACTAGTGGCGCGTGCGTCGGATTCTTACGCACTACGCGACCATGACCACCACGAACTATAAGAAAGAATTACAGTAATATTAATTAGGTACTGTTCATTTTCGTAAAATGAATTGAATAAAGAATTGAGTTATATTTTGGATTCAATAAATTGTTGTTGACCCACAAAGAATTGTTCTGAGTCTGGGTGTAATTTGTGTCCGTTAATTTGTATGTTTGTAAAATCCCCCGCGACACAGAGCTTGTTCTCTAGTGCGGGAGTTGTTTAAAAAAATGAGAAAAAAAAAAAACAATTTTATTATAAACAAGCATACGGCCCGCCTTATATTAAGCAATTACCGTAGCCTATGGACTACCCAAAAATAAAAACTAGATTGATTTTTCATGGGATATGAAAATGTTTCGTTAAAAACGCATCCCTATGAGCTCTGGAAACCTGTACCCATACATAGGAACACAACTACACCGATGTGTGTATTGGCTGTGGTCTTCTGTAAAGTGGAGGGCTTTCCCCAGTCGGATTTGTTCCCTAGTATGATGCCCTACGTTGCTTGATTTTTCCACGAGTCTAAAAAAAAAAAGTGCTCCACATAAGTCTAAAGTATTAGTGTCCATTAATGTATAAAGTCCCCTGCGACCCCAGTCTTGTTTCTTTAATATGTCTATGAAAATAGATCGATATTTATATAACAATGATTACCTAGATTGATATTAGCATCGAAGCTGTCATCTTATACACGAACACGTGCACTCAAATACGCAATGCTGTGTTATTTCAACATTAGTCCGAGTACCAGTTACTTACCACACCGCTTCATTACATCTCATAACTGTATTGGATAATCTTTAAGTGTAATTATGTGAAAAAACACAACAATTACAATTAATAACCCGATATTAGCATATACGGGGACTGAGACAACTGTTGGGTATTGCATTTACCGTTCGCGGTTCCATCTCAACCCATAAACGTCCCACTGCTAGGCACGGGTCTCTTCCATGCATTTGTAGAGATATTAGCCTACTACACCACACTGGCCAGACGGATGGTTTGGTTTCATAGTTTTGTTTCGAGTTTTCCCTCTCTTGCAGTGGATATTGTCTGCCTGACTTATTCCCTTAGTCGACTCTTATGACACCTTCAGACGGGACGGAACGGGGTGGTGACATAAATTTGTATTCTGAATCCGTCACCATACGGACAGTTTGCGGTTAGCTTGCAGTAATCTAGTTGGTATTTATTTTATTTTTCCCCTTTACATGATTTGATTTATGTATGTCAGTTACTTAGCTATTTATCACTGCGCGGCGTGTTGAGGGATAGATCCCCACACGGTACAAAAAATGGTGTGTTCCATAAATGGCTGTTGCGAGTTTGTGTCCGTTAATTGTATGGTTGTAAAGTCCCCCGCGACATAGAGCTAGTCCCTAATGCGAGAGTTGTCTTTTAATAAAGTTTGTTAGACTGTTACATATATATGATTAGAATCATTATACATATTTCATTCATAAACTGCCTACGGCTAATAATTCATTTTTAAACGCATCAAAATAACTGAATAATAAGTTGCAGACAACTCTGACAGACAGATTTTGTAACGTATAAGGCCCGCCACAATATTCGTTTTTCTGATTCGGAAACCGTATTCGTTATTCCGTAAAAACACCACACACATACGATTTTTCTGTACGGAATTTTAGGGCTATTTAAGGGCTGTCATTAGAAACAAGTCGACGGAAAAGTTTTTACGGATAAAATCAAACATGTTTGACAGGCCTTGATTTTAATATGGATTTAATGCGTTCGAAGAGCCTGATTCGAAGGCAAAGGAAGTCGAATCAGGAAAACGAAAGCATGTGACGGGCTTAAGGCTGGATGAGCAGATGGTTTTTGTCCCTCCCGTTTAAATAAAGAATACTTACTAGAATCTTTATTTATTTAGATTATTCATTTAATATTACCCGTTAACCGATTAACTGCCTCGTTTGTCTAGAGGTCGTTAAGTGCGACTGCTTATCACCTGATCCTGGGTTTAATGCCCGGTTTGGGCTTAAAATAGATTTTGGGTTTTTGTCAAAAAAATTACAATAGATGAGCGAAGGTAATTGACAATGTGCATTAAAAAGCACATAAAGCCATCCTGCCATCAGTCCTGCGCCTAAACTTTCTCTGGTTGCGTCGGATTGTGGTCCCATAGCACTATGAGAGTGAAGGAATAAAGAGTGCACACATGTTAGCGCACTATAATATCTTCCACACAGATGGTCTCGTATCTATTGAGATTAGCAGCTGTGACATTATTTCTCGTTTTATCAGTGGCTCAAAATCCATACTAATATTATAAATGCGAAAGTAACTCTGTCTGTCTGTTACTCTTTCACGTCTAAACGGCTGAACAGATTTTGATGAAATTTAGTAAGGTAATAGATGGTTACCTAAAAACGGATATAAGATCAAAATGATCACGTCATCGTACTTAAGGCGTAGGCAGTAGGCAGAATACTGAATTGAGTTAGTGATTTTTTTATGGTTTTTGCTGGGAGTTTTGCTCTATCATGCCTAAACGGCTGAACGGATTTTGATGAAATTTAGTAAGGTGATAGATAGTAACCTAGAAAAGGATATAAGATCAAAATGATCACGTCATCGTACTTAAGGCGTAGGCAGTAAGTAGGCAGAAAACTAATTAAGTTAGTGATTTTTAATCGTTTGTTTTAAAAGTTTACCTCATTCACGCCTTAACGTCTGAACGGATTTTTATAAGACTTGGTTAATATAAAGATAGGATCCTAGGCACGGACACAGGCTACTTTTTACGGCGGGAAAATACCTCATTCCCGCGGAAATCTAGCGTGATCGTGTCAAGAAGCGCATGTCGCCATAGCTACTGAAATGATTTTGATGTTTTTTTTTTAACTGAGTGTTACTAAGACTGCAAGTTAGTATTTGATCACTTTTCTAACTTAAAGGGGCGGTAGGCGCCATAATTTAGGGAATTTATGATAAAATTTTGATGCAACTGTCTTTATTTAACAGTTTTACTTGGATCGGAACTTCCATCGACGAATATTCCATCACACTACTTAACTTATAGGGTAGGAAGGTACCAAAATTCAGACTACTTTTTACTTCGGGAAAATATCTCATTCCCACAGGAACCTATACACAGCTACCACATTACGCCAAAACTATTGATCTGATTTGTATACGATTTTTTATTCAACTGACTGTTACATTACATACAGATAAAATCTAATTACCTACACCACAGAAATTGTTGGATGCTCCCGGAGGCACGAGAAAAACCTTTCTTTTAAACTTGCTTTTAGCGCAAATCCGAAAAGATAAAGGAATTGCTGTAGCAGTTGCCTCTTCCGGAATAGCCGCCACTCTGCTCAATGGTGGTCGAACGGCACATTCGGTGCTTAAACTGCCATTAAACTTAGCCCATGAAGAAATGCCAGTCTGTAATATAAGTAAAAACAGCGAGCGTAGACGTATGTTGCAGCAATGTAAATTATTAGTTTGGGATGAGTGTACTATGTCCCATAAAAGAGCAATTGAAGCTCTAGATCGGACTTTGAAAGACATCAGGAGTAATCCAAATATCATGGGGGGGATGGTGGTACTTTTAGCGGGCGATTTTAGAGAGACTTTGCCGGTTATCACTAAAGGCACACCTGCAGATGAAATAAATGCGTGTTTAAAAGCGTCAACGTTATGGGTGCACGTAAAAACGTTTAGTCTGTCTACAAATATGAGAGTGCAACTACACAATGATGTACAATCTGGACAATATGCTGCTGCTCTTCTTAAAATTGGAGAAGATCGTATGGCAAAGGATGGTAATGGCATGATTACATTGGATCGTGAATTCTGCAATGTTGTGCATAATCCAGATGATTTAAATAACTTCGTCTATAGCGAACTGCTAACTAATATGAGGAATAGAGAATGGTTATGTGAAAGAGCAATTTTAGCGCCGACGAATGAAATGGTGGGACAGATAAACGAGCAAATTATGTCACGCGTGGAAGGTGATATTGTTGAGTTTCTCTCTGTAGACACTGTAATGGATACTGAACAAGTAACATCATACCCTGTAGAATTTCTTAATTCTTTAGAACTGTCGGGAGTACCTTCACAAAAACTGAGGCTAAAAGTAGGCGTTCCTGTCCTTTTGATGCGGAATTTAGATGCACCAAGACTGTGTAATGGCACACGGTTGCAAGTAACACACCTCGGTCGCAATATTTTAAAAGCAATCATTATGGCAAAAGGAGAGAACGTTTTAATCCCCCGTATACCCATAATTCCGACAGATTTGCCATTCCAGTTTAAGAGATTACAGTTTCTGCTGAAAATCGCATTCGCTATGACGATAAATAAAGCTCAGGGGCAAACATTAAAAGTAGCCCGCATTAATTTAGAAAAGAGTTGTTTTTCTCACGGACAATTATACGTGGCTTGCTGACGTGTTTCAAGTCCACAGAATCTCCATGTGTTGGCCAGAGAGGGAACAACAAAGAACATAGTTTACAAAAATGTACTACAGTAATAAGGCCTCTTATTTTTAGCTTCCTACATTATTATACTACTTACATTAAGTTAGTACTTCCTACGCAGACGATGTTGCGGATGTCACACTGTCTAACATCGGGGGTTGGCAGGTAGGTAGTTAGTAGTATTTTAAACCGATTTACATTATTTACTTTTTATATTTACTAAGGAAACATTCGGAGCTATCCATTATGTAGCTTAGGTTGCTTTTGAACAAATTTTGATGTGAAGTTGAGGACTGGAACACGATAGTGGGACATTGTTGCAGGGGGACTTACAGCCGGGAGAAAACAAAAATCTTATGCGGACGAAGTCGCGGGTAAAAGCTAGTAGTTAAATAAATGGGACTGCTTGCACCACAAGAACTTCAGTAAAATACCTACCATTGATAAAGTACTTGAGAAAGTGCGGCTGTCAAATAGAGTACTGCTGATATATACAATGATAAGGAAAGTGGAAAGTGTTAGATAATACAATAAAGTATTTTATACTGTTCATACCGAATGTTAGCCGCCGATTATAAACAGTGATTGTTTAAAAATATACATTGAGTAAAGCTAATAACATAAATAATTATTGCAATTGTTTATTTGTAAGAAGCTTAATAAATGAAAACAGATTAATGAATTAATAATCAACAATCAAATTTCTAAAAATCTTTTCTTAGTGCTCATCTACGTTATTTAAGACGTAATTTTTGTGCAAAATTTCAACTTTGAATTCCAGCGGTTTAGACTCTGGGTTGATGAATCAGCGAGTCAATATATTTCAGTAGGGGTCGCCCTCAACTTCGTCCGCGTGGTAATTTGGAATATTTTTATTATTGTGTAATTTGTTTAGTGTAATTTAACATATTTTATTATTATTTTAAGTTACCATTTCTCATTTTATAATTATGTACATAGGCTATTGAATTAGGTAGTAAGCCTGTAATAATAGTTTTAATGTGTGTGTAAATAAATTAAAAAAAAAAACCGATTTCGCAACATATCTTACTACTGCTCCGCTCATATTGATCATAGCGTGATGGTATATAGCCTTTAGCCTACCTGAATAAATATTTATTCAATAAAAAAAAGATTTTTTTTAATCGAACCAGTACTTTCTGAGATTAGCGCGTTCAACCAAACAAACAAACCCTTTAGCTTCATAATATTAGTATAGATATTTTTACATTTAAGTATACTATTTCCATCTCAGCCATAAGACGTCCACTGCTCGACATAGGCCTCCCCCAAGGTTTTCCACATCATTCGATTCGGAGCTGACCTTGTCCATCACTATAACAGTATTTATCCGTTTAATATGTAATTCTAGTGAGTTACAAAAATATATAAGAGGCATTGCAACGTATAGACGTTAGCAAATCCGTCCAAATAAATAATATTACAACTAACTATTCTGCAATAAAGATTACGAACAAATTTATACAACACTAGCTAAAATTACTAAAATATATAAATTCAAAATTAACATTTAATTAGGTTATATACATGCATTTAATAATATATAATATAGGAAATCTAATTAAAATCATGTCAGTTTGCAGGCAATGCATGTCTCAATTTTACAAACATACAATTAACGGACACAAAGAACACACAGACTCCAAACAACACTTTGCGAAAAATTGCCAAATTGTACTTCACCTTTTTTATACTACAAACAAGCATACGGCTCGCCCTGATGGCAAGCAGTTACTATAACCTATGAATGGTTACAAAACCAGAGGTATCATTCGCGCACTCTTTAAAAATCTTATTATTCCTTTTTTGAAGAAAACCATGCTATAGTCTCTCCGGAAAACCTCGGCAAGCTCATTTCACAACCTAAACGTACGTGGTAAGGAATTCCTTTTAAACTGTACAGAGCCTCTAGACAAGTGGCATAAGCGATGGTCGAATCGAAAAGTCAAAAAAGAAAATGTATGGGATTTGACGTAAGTTTACGACATTAAATCGTAGACTCAGTACGGCATGTTTGAGGTGTTAGAATGAGGGTGAACTCTCTGTCGGTGGTGATCTTACGCCATTCCTTACAACGAAGGTGTAAATTACACTAATTGAATGACATGTTAAATAATAAATATGAGACACAAATTTTAATAAAGCATCGGAACAACGACTAGGCTTATTATATCAACAGTTTCATGACATCATTCATCTTAATAGTGATGAACTTTATCTTGATAATGTCAACTCATCCAATATAATGATTCCTACAGCTTACAAGAATGCGGTCGATGTAAACATTTCCTTTATCTTACTGATATTATGAATGCGAAAGTTTGTGAGCATGTATGGATTTTTGTTACTTTTTCACGTAAAAACGACTGGATGAATTTATATTAAACTAGCTTCCGCCCGCGGATTCGCCCGCGCGTACATTCCCTCGGGAACAGAGTTTTTTCCGAAATAAAAAATAGCCTATGTATTATTCCAGACTTTAATCTATCTCTATGCCTAATTTATTCCTGATCCGTTTAGTAGTTTTTGCATGAAAGAGTAACAAACATCCATACATTCTTACAAACTTTCGCGTTTATAATATTGGTATAGATATAGATTTTACAATGTTTTTTTTTTTTTTTTTATACTACTTGGGTGGCAAACAAGCATACGGCCCACCTGATGTTAAGCAGTATCCGTAGCCTATAGACGCTTGCATTACCAGAGGTATCACTTGCGTGTTGCCAACCCATTTTTTTACACCAGGGCTTTAAGATGGAAGTAACCCTGGGATAGGAATACGTATCTTTCAAAACGCATTCCTAAATGAGCTCTGGAGACCTGTACTCACACACAGGAACACAACTACACCGCTGTGTGTAGTCATTTGGCTGTGGTCTTCTGTAAGGTGGAGGTCCTTCCCCAGTCGGGCTTGCTTGCTAGTATGGTGCCCTACCTCTCTTAACATTAGATGTTGCTAATACTATCAGAATGGAAAGAAGACATAAAAAAAATTAGCAAGAGAGGTAGGACATCATGCTAGTGAGCAAGCCTGGCTGGGGAAGGACCTCCGCCTAGCAGAAGACTACAGCTACAAAAAAAGAACTACAAACAACGTTGTAGTTGTGTTTCTGTGTATGAGTACAAGTCTCCAGAGCTCATTTAGAGATGCATTTTGAAAGAAACGTTTTGTATCCCTGAGATTGTATAAAATGGGTCGGCAACACGCAAGTAATACCTCAAATATTGCAAGCTACGGTAACTGCTTAACATCAGGCGGGCCGTATGCTTATTTGCCACGCAAGTAGTATAAAAAAAGAGTAAGATTAATTTAAAAAGTTAAAAGCCCGCGTCCCACTTGACGTCACCTCGTCTCAATAATATAAACAGCCCACTCACGATCTATTTACTTCGTGATTAGATTATGAGATAGATATAGTGTGTTTATGTTCTATAGTAACATTCCAGAATGTTCCATCGAAAGCGATAGTTGTGCAAGTTTATCGTGAAGAGGGTGTGGTGTCACTGACAGATGGAAGAGGAGACGATAATGATGAGCGGAAATAAAAAAATAGATTGCTAATAAGAAAGGTAAAGCACCATACAAGCTAGTAAGCCTATCTAGAGAAGGACGCTACAGAAGACTACAACCAAATATTAAAAACAGCGGTGTAGTTGTATTCCTATGCGAGAGAACAGGTCTCCAGTTCTTTAAGGGTTTTTTTATATTACGATTTTCAGCAATAACCATAGTCTTCATTGACGCATACAATACGAGTACAAGAGCATCATCTGTGCGAATGATTTCCATATATTATTTAGCTGGGACTGTCCTTAAAAGTCCAAGTGATCTTTTAAATTTGTGCTTTCTTGTAGAAGGACTACAAGAAAGCACAAATCCTCCAGATGCTCTAGTATCTCATTTAGGAGTGCTAGTACATCTGCTCAATATTTTTGCTTCCAACGCTTTTATGTTATGTCGTTATTAAAAAAGACGTTTGACACATATTAAAGATGATTGCTAAAATATTTGCATATCTTAACTTTTTTAGCAGTTAGTTCTTTAAATTAGTCTTGGTAATTTAATCGTTCTTAATAGCAAGCGTTATGGAATATTTTTATTTGTTTATTTACTTTGTTTTGCATAAGCGTAAAAATATGTAATACATTGTTATTTTAGTTTGAATTAAAATTTTTATTAAAGTTTTGCCAGCGTGACGAAAAATGGAATTTATAATTTTAATTTCGCTATGATTATTTTGAAATTGTATTTAATTTTAAGTACGTATAAAAAACAACATTCATTTCTGTGTTTGTCTTAAAGACTATTTTTATTCGTTCATTATCCGTGAATTCGTTCATTGAAACTTAAAAGAGGTATTGTAGGTACTAGCGCGAAATGTTTGGCTTGTATTTTTTATTTAATTTAGTTTAGGGTTTTTTCTTCAATGGAAGCATATCAAACCCATTGTACCCAAAACAATAACTTGCAAAGCGGTTGTATATATTGTGATCTAGTGGTAAGGGAGGCCACCTCGCCGCTCTCATAGCGTCAAGTATTGTGGGTTGAATTCCCTCAAGGGGCAAATGTATGTGAAATCTACAGCTGTCCTGAGTCTGGGTGTGCTTTTTAGTTACTCGGCCACAATCTAAAGAAGTTCTGTATACTTGTCTCCTTTAGATTTGTATCCTATTTTCTATGTTAAAATAATTAATACAGCAATATCATTGTTATAAAATTAATTGAATGTAAGCTTTACCGCTGACACTGACGCCCGACCCTTATCCCTTAAAGGCATACTAGCGAGCAAGCCCGACTGGGGAAGGACCTCCACCTTACAGAAGACCACAGCCAAATGACTACACACAGCGGTGTAGTTGTGTTCCTGTGTGTGAGTACAGGTCTCCAGCGCTCATTTAGGAATGCGTTTTGAAAGAAACGTATTCCTATCCCAGGTTTACTTCCATCTTAAAGCCCTGGTGTAAAAAAAAGGGTTGGCAACACGCAAGTGATACCTCTGGTAATGCAAGCGTCTATAGGCTACGGATACTGCTTAACATCAGGCGGGCCGTATGCTTGTTTGCCACCCAAGTAGTATAAAAAAAAAAAGGCATTATAACGGCTGCACTGGTAAATCGCAAATCTGCTATTAACATTCAAATTCAGAAAATCACTACAAAACATCTACGTTTACTTTACAATATGGCTTCCTTACACCAATTTATAGAACCACTATTGCGGGCTAAGGAACAAGACCTGTTTTAGACAGAACTTTGCAAACATAATCTATGAGAGATATGGCACAGTGGTATAGTAAAGTTTTTTTATACTACTTGGGTGGCAGTTTTAGACTGCCTTGGTGGTCCAGTGGTCGCAGTATGCGCCTGCTGTGCACGAGGTTGTGGGTTCGATTCCCACATAGGACAAAACTTTGTGTGACCCACAAAGAGTTGTTCTGAGTCTGGGTGTAATTTGTGTCCGTTATTTGTATGTTTGTAAAGTCCCCCGCGACACAGAGCTTGTTCTCTAGTGCGGGAGTTGTAAAAAAACAAACATACAATTAACGGCATACGGCCCGTCTGATGCTAAGCAGTTACTGTAACCAATACTGCAACACCAAAAGTATCACATGCGTGTTGCCAACCTATTTTTTAAACCAAGGCTTAAAGATGGGAGTATCTCTAGGTTAAGAATACGTTTTTTTCAAAACGCATCCCTAAATGAGCGCTGGAGACTTGTACTCACACACAGGAACACAACTACACCTCTGTGTGTAGTTATTTGGCTGTGGTCTTCTGTAAGGTGTAGGTCCTTCCCCTGTCGGGCTTGCTCACTAGTATGATGCCCTACCTCTCTTAGTTGTGTGCCTGTGCGTAAATACATGTCTTCAGTGCTAGCTAGGGATGCGTTTATCCAAATTCATTAAGGAGCTTATAGCCAGAGGCACTTGCTGTTTGGTAAACGATCAGGAGGTTAAGCTACCAAGAGCGTGATAACCCTAACGATGGTATATCATCTGAGCGTTTCCGCACTTCGGAGGGCACGGTAAAAGTCGGTCCCGACTGATAAGAGTCGTTAAATTATGACAGAGCCCTAAATATGGGCGATCTAAATAACTCTGTCACCAGGTTGGTCACCACTAACCAAACGATAAGAAGAAGATCAAGATTCATCTTTCTATCTTAGGAATCATTCTTCATTTTTGGGTCGCCAAAAGTAATGCCGTAAACGTAAACGTATCCCTAAATGAGCGCTGGAGACCTGTACTCACACACAGGAACACAACTACACCGCTGTGTGAAGTTATTTGGCTGTGATCTTCTGTAAGGTGTAGGTCCTTCCCCAGTCGGACTTGCTCACTAGTATGATGCCCTACCTCTCTTAGTTGTGTTCCTGTGCGTAAATACATGTCTCCAGTGCTAAGCTAGGGATGCGTTTATCTAAATTCATTAAGGAGCTTATAGCCAGAGGCACTTGCTGTTTGGTAAACGATCAGGAAGTTAAGCTACCAAGGGCGTGATAACCCTATAGATGGTATTTCATCTGAGCGTTTCCGCACTTTGGAGGGCACGGCAAAAGTCGGTTCCGACTGTTAACAGTCGTTAGATTATGACAGAGGCCTAAATATGGGCGATCTAAATAACTCTGTCACCAGGTTGGTCACCAATTACCAAACGATTAAAAGAACATCAAGATTCATCTTTCTATATCCATCATTTTTGGATCGCCAAAAGTAATGCCCAAATATTATAAGCGTCCATACCTGCTTACCATCAGACAGGCCATATGCTTGTTGGCCACCTAAATAGTATAAAAAATACTTTCGCTGTACTCTCGTGTAGTACCTACTTTAAAAAAATATTTATATTCACATCACAAACCCCCTATGGTTAGTCAAACTGTACAATCATAACGACTTACGCATAAAACTGGTGGTAAACAGATTATCGAACGAAAAAAACGTGTACATCTCGATTGATGCACGTAACTTGTAGTGATGGGAATAATTTGTTTCTGAAATATATCGATACTCGATAAAAAGTAACACAATGTTTTTTATTAATTATTCGTATATTTTTAAATCAAGTTCTTATATATTTGAATATAAGACATTTATTTTGACGTGTATCCATTTAATTTTAAATTATTAACAATCAAAATGTGAACCACATGAATAGTACCTATTAAAAACAGAAAAGTTCTTAACATAATTAACTCAAGTAACTGAATTTATCATTTAATGTTTATGATTCAATCATTTTACGTAAGTAATAATAATCTGCATAAAACTTATTTAGCAATTCTAGTTATTAATTGCTAGTTATGACAGTACTAGTTGTCGTAACAGGCCCTGTAAACGATAACGATTTAGATTATAAACGTCAACTCGTGAACGTTTGAGCCTTATAAGTTACGACTCGTCGACGGATGTGAATTCTCGTATTTCTTAGTGTAAACTTATGAATATAATATTATGACAAATTAAGATTAAGTTCATTTAGTTGTCTGACCAATAAAATATCGTAAAGATGATAATAGTAGAAAAAGGAAAGTATAAATATGCATAGTGGCTTTACTCACTGTCACTTGATTTTTTTGTTGAGCGATTAACCGTACGTCCCTATCTGGTACAAAAAACACAATTGTTTTCAAAATTGGTACACATCACTTGTTTTAGAAGAAAATTATTGCAGTCATTTTTAATATAGATATAAGTAGGAAATAATGCATCTTTTGTATTTTACCTAGAGAGTTTTTTTTTAAATTACGAAGTCGTTCAATATCAAGTTCGCGTTTGTACATAATTTGGTATTTTGCAAACTATTGGACTTAATGACGAAAGGTTTAAATACATTGACTGCCTTGGTGGTCCAGTGGCCGCAGTATGCGCCTGCTGTGTATGAGATTGTGGGTTCGATTCCCACACAGGACAACACTTTGTGTGAGTTGTTCTGAGTCTGGGTGTAATTTGTGTCCGTTAATTGTATGTAACACACTGCGACACAGAGCTTGTTCTCTAGTGCGGGAGTTGTCTTTTTAAACAAGAACAATAACAAGAAAATGTATACGCAACTAACCAAAACATTGTAATGTAGATACATAGTAAGCTAATCCTTACAAGATACCAATATTTTACAGAATAACGTAACTAAAACAACGCTTAAGTAATCCAATTACTATGCTAGGCATTCTTATCAAGATAAATTATTTTATCGATTAAGTAACAACACTAGTAGTTACGTCACTAGGTGTGATCGCGGCCAGCGCGCACTCTTCCGTTAAATTTAATTACAGCTAAGTACTGGTGTGAGAAAACTGTAAATATGGTAAATATTATGATAATTTTATGGGGATATTTATAATAATGTGTATTTATTAAGATAATAATTAGTAGTGTGTTCATCGTGTTTTAAACTATTATGTACTTTTCCTCAAGTGTAAACAACTGTGTTGTGTCTAACCAGATTTGTAAAACATAACGTTCGGATTCAGGTACTTTTTGTTTAGTAAATTAAATTTGTGACGTTTTTTGCCACGTGTTTGTTCATTGAAAAAGCGATAAGTTTAATTAGTTTGGCTGAAGACGGTATTAGACCAAATGTAATTAACACATCACCACTGCAGTATTATTCCTTTAATCTTATTGAATAGCAGTGACTTATTGCGAAATTTGCAGCTGACTGAGCTATGTTATCTAGATAGCAGACAAAATATAACTAGCTTGACGGTAATACCTTAGCCTATGAATACTTGCAAATCATAAAAATATGTACATCATCCATTTTTTGTGGAGGACATTTTGTTCTAAATCTTTAATAATCTTTGTATTGGTTTCCTGACGAAATTTCAATGCACCCAAGTTTGTTTTCTACATTAGTATCCTGAGGTCAAGCCTCGACTTAACCCAAAGTTGGCATTTTTGTCATTATTCAATTATATAAAGCATTTTTAAGCATGCAGGTGTCTTTATGCTGGTTTACTTTACTCGACATACATTTAAAATAAAACATTTAAAATACTAAAAGTAAGTCTTTTTGTTCATTCACTTAAAATAATATACACATTTTCTTGAATTAATTATTTACGTATTCGTATAGTATTTATATAAAAAAACATTTAGTTAAATTACAACATAAAGTTACTGTAATTTAATTACATACATGTTTACCTATATCCTACCTACTTAAATTTATTCATATTTCGTTTAATTTTTATTTAAAACATAGGTAATAACAGAAATAAGTTCTAAAACTAAACTTACATAACGAAACAACGCACTCATCTCCATTATAATAATTATTCAAATATTCACATAATTACTTAACTAGCACGTCACTCGTAATAACAAAATTTTCTATGTCAAAGCACACTAAATGATAAATAATTAAAGAAGAACCTTATTAAAAATTTAAATTACATGTTCATATATATTTATTAAATTGTATAACCGTTCAGATTTATTGCTACATCCCTATAAATGTCGTGTTGATGTGTATCTGAGTACATCTTGTTTATGATCGTAATTATGATTACTTTGAAATCCGCTTCTTATGTAAAAGAGGAGAGGATAATCTTATACACAAGAAGAAGTCTAATTATTATTGCATATCTTGATTATTTTATGGTGTCAATCTGATGAACATTTGTTTTTTGGGAGTGTCAGTACAAAACTAATTAGTAAGTCTTTGATTAAATAGGGCCAACAGCTGAAATCTTGGTTAAAACAATTTTTAAATGTCTATCGTTAATGTGGTTAGTTAAAACGAGTAAATTTGTCTGAAAATATATTAATGACATATTACTTAAGCAAATATTTAAATTGAGAATTTTGTGCAACTAGCTGTATTTATTTTTAATTATATTATTTTATAAATTAAATATATTAGTATATTCTCCTCTTATATGTTTTATGTGTCAATAGAAATTTTAATCAGTAAAATACAATTTTATTTGAAATATACACTTTTCTCAGCGATTATACGCCCATGAGTGTCGGCTCCCGCGCAGAACCACAATATATCGCGCGGGCGCACTTCCCTATTTTTTATCGATCATTGTACGACACGATGACAGTTCTCAGCTACTACTGATTATCGACTTCACCATAATACAGTCACATTACTATTTCCTGATTGTTTACTTTATTTTCATAATTTAAATGGCATGTATTGATGACCACAATAAACGAGGTGTTTTAACCATTAATGTTTGTATAATGTGTTGTAAAATGTTCAGTCAAAAATAAACTATCCATTAATAGCATTTTTTTCATTGTCAATAAGAAAATGTTCTCCATTGTTGGCTTATTGTTTTATTTTTATTGGAGTATATTGTTTTAATGTTAGGAATGTTAAAATCAAAAACTAATTTTAAAATCTACGGACTAGAAATTTTTGTGAGGCGCTCATAACCAGGTACACTTGCTGTTCGGTAAATGAGCTAAGGGCCCGGTGACCCTAAAAATGAATGACCTCATAGTAGTATTTCACCTGTTTGCTTCGGAGGACACGTTCAAAGTCTGTCCCCGACTCGAGTTGGTCGTCTTTTATCTAAATAATTTTCACCAGGTTGATCACTATCAAAACGATAAGAAGAAAGTCTGTAATTAGATCTCTTCATCTTTACCTCAGCCGAAGTCTTCCACTGCTCGACATAGACCTTCTTCCTCACGGATTTCCACAGTATTCAAAACTCACCAGGTAGTCGGTCGATCTTTGTTTTTCAGATTTTATTTACGTATGCAGGTTTCATCACTGTCCTTCCACCACTGACATTGAACAGTAATAATTATAATTCATTAAAAAATATTAATACATTTCCAATGATTTCGAAAAAATCTGACACGTGAAACTAAGATAATGATTGTATTAATTTGGGTCAAGAAGACATGAAAGTCAAATATCGTCATTAAGATAACAAGACCTAAGAATAAGAATCTTAATTACTCAAGGAATGATTTTGAAATAGCCAAACATCATTATGATCAATATTTTGATGTTTAGCGATTTTAAATGATCGATGGCGAATATTTTTATATGATCCTCGAATAAGAGTTACTCCAGATGTGACTTTTTAAGCGCTTTTGTTACTTCATCATCCTTAATTTTTTAAAATTTTCACGATATAGGGGTAAATCTCTGACTTTAAATGATCAATGGCGAATATTTTTATATGATTCCTGAATAAGAGTTACTCCACATGTGACTTCTTATACGTTTTTGTTACTTCTTCAACTTTTTTTTTAGTCTTCGCGATTTAGGGATAAGTACCGGTCTTGTCAAAAAGTGACTAAAATATAATATTTTTTTGTTCACTACTACTGATTTCACATTCATGTCTTATAAATAATTCTTCGAGGACGATGACAGTAATAAAAGGAGATAATTCATGTAAATATTGCAACGTGCCAGTAACCTGAAGATTGTGTAAGATGTCTACTCTCGTTTCCTGAGTATTAAGTTTAAATTATAGTCATAGCTGTGCTTATATTACTGTTAGCGTTTTATGTAAGGTTTAGGATAATAATAAATGAGGATATTTTGTCAAAGCTCTGTATTTCGTTGGAAGCACTTAGTATTTTTTCCAGCGATGACGATTCTTGTGTATTTGATATTGACAGCAATGTTCAACTTTGTAGAATTTGCATCCTTAACAACCGAGTCGGATTTCATCAGTTCGAAGTGGTAGAGGCCTTTTTTTACAAAGACGTAAATAACACAAATGAAAACGATTTGTTCCAAAGGAACAAATCAAGAAAACATAATAATATATACCATCTTCTCGATTTTAATTTCAATATCAATTTTACAATCTAACTTATTTAACAAAAGTATTCAGAGGTTGAACTAGTTATCCGGACATTTAAGTTTATTGTCATAACAGCCGGGTGCCGGGTGTGATGACTCAACGTGAACTCTGATGCATGGAGGGTGTGTCTTAATGTAAATGCTATTGTTCTAGTTCCTGACGAATTAATTTATTCTAGAAACATCGATTATATAACTACTAAAACCTATTACCTACGTAAAGTGACGGAACGACCTGATTGTTTAACGACTAGTATTAATTGTGTTCTGTACCTTGCTGTAATTATTTATAATTTATTGTCAGTAAACTGGTTAAGTTAATTTAAGGAGGTATGGTTTGGGTAGTTTCAATTTTACGAAATAGATTTGGTTTGATTAACATTTCAAGACCAAATTTATCATTCGGATATGTTTATGGGTATTTTTTAAGAATTTAATAGAAACAATAGTATTTCAGTAATATGCTGTATACCTATTTATTAAGTCTTAAGTATATTCTAGAGTTGGTTCCCTTGTACGGCTTTCTTCGAAAATATTAAAAACGTGAATCGTGTCTTTAGAAATATAATACTTAGTTATCTTAAAACGTATTATGATGATTCTAATTATGTAAAAAGTAAAAATACTTATATTGATGAACCACCCCAAGTATCTGTGAATACGGATATGCTCTCAAGGAAAGCGTTTGTTAATCAGTTATATTTATAAACCAAAATAAATGTATGTAGTTTAGAATGTATCAGAAATAATAAGAATTAAGATGAAAGTACCGACTTAAATGCATTTATTTATCATAATTGAATAGTTAAATGCTTATATAGGAAATTATTTACCTGCTTCCTTAAAATTAATGAATCCGTAATATTATTATAAAAATGTTTCCATCTCAGCCACAAGACGTCCACTGCTGGACATAGGCCTCCCCCAAGGTCTTCCACATCATTCGGTCCTGAGCTGACCTTGTCCATCGGTTGCCTGCGACATTTACCAGGTCGTCGGTCCACCTTGTTGGAGGCCTGCCCACGCTTCGTCTACCAGTTCGTGGTCGCAAAAAAATGTTTAGAAGACCACAGCCAAATAACTACACACAGTGGTGTAGTTGTGTTTCTGTGTGTGAGTACAGGTCTCCAGCGCTCATTTAGGGATGCGTTTTCAAAGAAACGTATTCCTATCCCAGGGATACGCCCACCATAAAGCCCTGGTGTAAAAAAATGGGTTGTAAACACGCAAATAATACTTTTGGAATTACAAGCGTCCATAGGCTACGGTAACTGCTTAACACCAGGCGGGCCGTATGCTTGTTTGCCACCTAAGTAGTATAAAAAAAAATGTTTAGTCCCTAAATATTTTAAATTGATGATTCGCCTGTTTGTTACCTTGTTTAGAAATATAATCTTCTATGTAGTACATTTCAAGATTTTAGCTGTTATTTATACTATTTGTGACATGTCCTCGGTAAGAGCTAGTTTTCGTGGTTCACAGCCAAAGTGGTTCCTTTTTAAAATCAAATCTCTTTGAAATATTTGTTTGTTTCTCTCTTTTCTCTACTGTTATAAAATATGTTTTAGGCGTTCGTTTGTTTTTATAAATAATTTGAGTTCTTAATTTAGTAAACTATCTTTTGATCATTGACTGCCTTAAATTCAACTGTTTTGTTGATTTTGCTACATTCATATTTGTGTTTTTTTTTAATCTTTGTATCTGTACTGTGCTGATAACTCCTTTGACACTTTGTAAGACAGTTAACATCTACATATATACGTTATAGACTAGAACATCTACTGTGTCAAAATTTTTGGCCATTATCAAGTAGTTTGCCATGCTATAACTCAGAAATCACGTCAATCTGTTAGGTCCTGCACCATATCCACCTTCTTGTGTATCACTGTACTATTTGTTATTATTGCTTTAAGAAAAACGCCTATTAATATTTAAGCTATGATTCTTATTTCATTAAAGAGCTGATAGGTTTTAACATTCAAATTTATAATATTCTCAGGTTCTTTGACTTGAGATTTAGAAATATTATTGTTATATAAATAAATATCTTTTGTGTTTAGTTTTACTTACTCATTTTGTATTGTTACAGGTATGTAAGTGTGTTTTGATTGCGCAGTCTTCTATATATTATGTGGTAAGTTACTCGTAATCTACTTGATTTTATAAATAACTGTTGTTATACTAGCTAGTATTAGTGCCTGTTATGAGAAATAAATTAATGTTTTCTGATATTATGAATATCAGAGAACATTAAGTCATAAGCCTTATTCCACTTGGCATAAAGTAGGTACTCAAAATATCATATTTAACTGATAAATTAATTTCTATATTTTTCGTTAAGACATATTATTATTGTGCTCTATTTGAGTTTATGACAATTTTGGTCACATCTTGTGGCTCCTGTATTGTCAAAACATTTTATGAGAAAAATATTTTAGATATTTATCAGATCTGTTTATTACTTTATTGTGAATTTATCAATCAGAAAAACATTTTTCTTTTGGTATGTAAAATTATCTTATTTTTTGTCTATTTTAAAAATAATAAATCTCATACACGGACTAGTTATTTAAATTTTACACATGCAAGTGCACTTTAACAACAAACAAAAAAGCAATAAATTGCAATCTCGTGATGACGCTATAATAATACACTAGCGCCACAAAATTGACGGTTAAAATATGAACTATTCAGTTTTTGTGCATCCTAAGAAAAATTTAAAATACTTCCTTTCACTTTTGTTTTTTCTGGCGGTCACTTACCTATGTATAATTCCAAATAGTTCTGCGGTCGTTGTGTAGATGGCGTTATATGTCCAATCTAATTACCATATTTATAGTGATGGTATAGTCAATATAAAACCTGACAGTAGGTAACCTGTTGACTTGTGAAAAAGAAAACAAAATCACATATCTGGCGATTGAAAAAAAGTGGCCTGAGTTTCTTGCCGGTTCTTTCCTTGGGCTCTACCCCTATCTGTTCAGTCAGCGAACCCGGCAGTAGGCAAATTAGCGGACGTTACATTTTGAATTTTTCATTGACCTACATAAATGTCACAGTGTGATCTATATGAATAACTAAATGATTTTCAATTTGAATGACTTCCAAGTAAAAATAAAAAATCCACAGGCTCATTTTAATCAGATAATATATCGATGGTCTAGAAGACAAATGTGCTAATTACTAAATTTTGATAATATTTTAATGCAAAATATAATGAGCATGATTATTTAATACATTTGGCATAAAAATATTAAATTATCTAAATGTTGTAATTAGCACATTTGCCTTCTAGACCATCGATATGTCAGGTGAAGTCGAGGGCAAAAGCAATTGTTTTTACAGTTAATAAAGAGACCGAAACTTATCTATATCTTATACATTACGGGCTTTGTCTTTCCCACGCTAGAGGTTATAATATTTATTTTAAAAGAAACAATAGTCCATTTTTGTTTTTCGCTCAATTAATTCCAGCTCGAAGTCATTTGAATTTAATAGAAATATTCATGTGAATAACCTAAAGATTACAATAATGCAGTAGAGTACAGTTCTCATGTATAGAGGTCAAGTGTAAGAAGTAATTATAGTAGTAGTTATAGCTGTCTGTGTGTGGTCTATTGGATTTGATTACAATGGTCGCCATTAACGCGCTAAGTATTATACATTTGAATTACATATACCTACCTCTCTTTATATAATTTATATAAAGAGAGGTAGGGCACCATACTAGCGAGAAAGCCCAACTGGGGAAGGACCTCCACCTTACAAAAGACCACAGCCAAATAACTAAACGCAGAAGAAAGAAAGAAAATCAATTTATTTTTACAAACAAATGACGCACAACAAACAAAAACACACATTTGCATAAAGGACATCAAAAACAATAATAATACCTTGTGTGGCGTACGTCACACGCATGAAAAAAATGGCCACCGCTCAGCATAATGTTATTATGCTTAAACATAACAACGCTGGTTTTCAGCGACAGCCAGTGTTACACAGCGGTGTAGTTGTTTTACTGTATGTTAGTACAGATCTCCAGCGCTCATTAAAGGATGCGTTTTGAAAGAAACGTATTCCCATTCCAGAGATACTCCCATCTTATAGCCCAGGTGTAAAAAAAAATGGCTACACGCAAGGTGATATCTCCGATATTGCAAGCTACCACAGGCTACGGTAACTGCTTAGCATCAGGTAAACCGTATTAAGCATACGGTTCACCTTCCTTCAGTTAATTTATGTTATTATAATCTATACTTAACATTATAAAGCTGAAGAGTTTGTTTGTTTAGTTGAACGCACTAATCTCAGAAAGTACTGGTTCGATTAGAAAAAAACTTTTTTTGTTGAATAGTCCATTTATCCAGGAAGGCTATAGGCTATATTACATCACGCTATGATCAATAGGAGCGGAACAGTAGTAAGATATGTTGCAAAATCGGGGAAAATATTCCAAATTACCACGCGGACGAAGTCGCGGGCGAGCCCTAGTACAAACATAATCTTGTAAAGCTTTGTGTAGACACTGTTGCAAGCGTCAAACCAAACAAGATATTATGTGATGAAGTGTTCTACTGTATTTGTATGGAAACAAGCTGTGCCAACGGTTTCCATGTATTCGTAGTAAGTACACTACTCTTACCACTGAGTATGAATGACAAACAAAAACATAACTAGAGCAAGCCATAAGTGTTCAGATCGGCAATGCATGACAAGTAAATTCAACTAAAATATTGAGGATTGAGAGTTAGAGAAATTTTTGGGGGAGGTCTATGTCCAGCAGTGGACGTCTTTTGGCTGAGATGATGATAATGATGATACATTAAAAATTACTTCTCGTATCAATCAATCAAATCAAGAGAATAAAATCAAATGCTCATTTAGGTATGCGTTTATAACTATGAACCACTTTCTATCCCAGGGTTACATACAACAATTTGGTGTATATTAAAAGGGTAGTACTTTTTGGGTTGGCAATCAGATTCCTCGGTGGACGTTTTACCATCAGGCTTGACCTCTTATTATTATTATTATTAGCCTATACTGTCCCACTGCAGGGCAAAGGCCTCCCCTTCCTTTTTCCATGATAGTCTATCTTTTGCCAACTGTAGCCAATCCCTTTTATAGGCGTCAAGTTCATCTCGCCATCTCATTTTGGGTCTACCACGTGGTCGCTGTCTGGTGTTTGGGACCCACTGCGTCGTTATTTTTGCCCACAGCTCCTCCGGCATGCGACTAACGTGACCCGCCCAGTTCCACTTTAGCTTGGCTGCTGAGTGGCCTACGTCAGCAATTTGCGTCTTGGAACGTTGCGGCTTGACCTCTAAAAATCATAATTAAGTAGGCATCATTAATACTTTAACAAAAAATCTTAATCGTTTCTCATTCTTACAGCTCATTCATTCCATTACGTTGTTATCATATCTATTTCTTTTACTTAAATTGATGCATTCCAATAACATTAAAAAAGCCCATGTCTGAGACCACTTGTAACCAAATTACATAAAAGCTCCTCAAATATAAGGTACATATTTCACCTACATAATGGGGCTTTCCTCTGAACACTTCTATGGCCCGTGAGTCACTCGTGCGCATCGTCGTAATGACGTAACTCTCACTTTCGTTACGACTCGTCCCATTGAGTAGCGTGGTCTTGACCTTGAAAGATTTACTCTCGTTTTCCGTTGTTTTGTCTGCTTTGAGGTAGACTTGGAAAAGCTTGACTTGTTCGTTCTCTGGTGAAGTAGGGTGTTTGAGTCTTCTTCTTCTTCTTATCGTTTGGTTAGTGGCCAACCTGGTGACAGAGTAAAGTTATTGAGATTGCTAATATTTAGGCCTCTGTCGTGATTTAACGACTGATAACAGTCGGAACCGACTTTTAACGTGCCCTCCGAAGTTTTTGGTGTCTGAGTAATTTTTTTTTTTTATACTACCAAGGTGGCAAACAAGCATACGGCCCGCCTGATGGTAAGCAGTTACCGTAGCCTATGGACGTTTGCAACACCAGGGGTGTCACTCACGCGTTGCCGACCTTTTAAAAACCTTATAACTCCTTATATTGGTATATAGGTTACAGTTATATAGTACTAGCTTTTACCCGCGACTTCGTCCGCATAAGTTTTTTTGTTTTCTCCCGGCTGTAAGTCCCCCTGCAACAATGTCCCACTATCGTGTTCCAGTCCTCAACTTCACATCAAAATTTGTTCAAAAGCAACCTAAGCTACATAATGGATAGCTCCGAATGTTTCCTTAGTAAATATAAAAAGTAAATAATGTAAATCGGTTTAAAATACTACTAACTACCTACCTGCCAACCCCCGATGTTAGACAGTGTGACATCCGCAATATCGTCTGCGTAGGAAGTACTAACTTAATGTAAGTAGTATAATAATGTAGGAAGCTAAAAATAAGAGGCCTTATTACTGTAGTACATTTTTGTAAACTATGTTCTTTGTTTTTCCCTCTCTGGCCAACACATGGAGATTCTGTGGACTTGAAACACGTGAGCAAGCCACGTATAATTGTCCGTGAGAAAAACAACTCTTTTCTAAATTAATGCTGGCTACTTTTAATGTTTGCCCCTGAGCTTTATTTATCGTCATAGCGAATGCGATTTTCAGCGGAAACTGTAATCTCTTAAACTGGAATGGCAAATCTGTCGGAATTATGGGATGGTCAAAAGGACAGGAACGCCTACTTTCAGCCTCAGTTTGTGTGAAGGTACTCCCGACAGTTCTAAAGAATTAAGAAATTCTACAGGGTATGATGTTACTTGTTCAGTATCCATTACAGTGTCTACAGAAAGAAACTCAACAATATCACCTTCCACGCGTGACATAATTTGCTCGTTTATCTGTCCCACCATTTCATTCGTCGGCGCTAAAATTGCTCTTTCACATAACCATTCTCTATTCCTCATATTAGTTAGCAGTTCGCTATAGACGAAGTTATTTAGATCATCTGGATTATGCATAACATTGCAGAATTCACGATCCAATGTAATCATGCCATTACCATCCTTTGCCATACGATCTTCTCCAATTTTAAGAAGAGCAGCAGCATATTGTCCAGATTGTACATCATTGTGTAGTTGCACTCTCATATTTGTAGACAGACTAAACGTTTTTACGTGCACCTATAACGTTGACGCTTTTAAACACGCATTTATTTCATCTGCAGGGGTGCCTTTAGTGATAACCGGCAAAGTCTGTCTAAAATCGCCCGCTAAAAGTACCACCATCCCCCCCATGATATTTGGATTACTCTTGATGTCTTTCAAAGTCCGATCCGCTTCAATTGCTCTTTTATGGGACATAGTACACTTATCCCAAACTAATAATTTACATTGCTGCAACATACGTCCACGCTCGCTGTTTTTACTTATATAACAGACTGGCATTTCTTCATGGGCTAAGTTTAATGGCAGTTTAAGCACCGAATGTGCCGTTCGACCACCATTGAGCAGAGTGGCGGCTATTCCGGAAGAGGCAACTGCTACAGCAATTCCTTTATCTTTTCGGATTTGCGCTAAAAGCAAGTTTAAAAGAAAGGTTTTTCCCGTGCCTCCGGGAGCATCCAACAATTTCTGTGGTGTAGGTAATTAGATTTTATCTGTATGTAATGTAACAGTCAGTTGAATAAAAAATCGTATACAAATCAGATCAATAGTTTTGGCGTAATGTGATTCTAGACAGAGTTTTAATGTTGTAGATAGGTAGCTGTGTATAGGTTCCTGTGGGAATGAGATATTTTCCCGATGTGAAAAGTAGTCTGAATTTTGGTACCTTCCTACCCTATAAGTTAAGTAGTGTGATGGAATGTCGCTAAGTTCCGATCCAAGTAAAACTGTTAAATAAAGACAGTTGCATCAAAATTTTATCATAAATTCCCTAAATTATGGCGCCTACCGACCCTCTAGGTTAGAAAAGTGATCAAATACTAACTTGAAGTCTTAGTAACACTCAGTTAAAAAAAAAACATCAAAATCATTTCAGTAGCTATGGCGACATGCGCTTCTTGACACGATCACGCTAGATTTCCGCGGGAATGAGGTATTTTCCCGCCGTAAAAAGTAGCCTGTGTCCGTGCCTAGGATCCTATCTTTATATTAACCAAGTCTTATAAAAATCCGTTCAGACGTTAAGGCGTGAATGAGGTAAACTTTTAAAACAAACGATTAAAAATCACTAACTTAATTAGTTTTCTGCCTACTGCCTACGCCTTAAGTACGATGACGTGATCATTTTGATCTTATATCCTTTTCTAGGTTACTATCTATCACCTAACTAAATTTCATCTAAATCCGTTCAGCCGTTTAGGCATGATAGAGCAAAACTCCCAGCAAAAACCATAAAAAAATCACTAACTCAATTCAGTTTTCTGCCTACTGCCTACGCCTTAAGTACGATGACGTGATCATTTTGATCTTATATCCGTTTTTAGGTAACCATCTATTACCTTACTAAATTGCATCAAAATCTGTTCAGCCGTTTAGACGTGAAAGAGCAAAGTCCCAACAAAAACGACTAAAAATCACTTACTCAATTTAGTTATCTGCCTACTGCCTACCCCCTAAGAACGATAGCGTGATTATTTATAACCTATGACCATTTCTAGGTTATCATCTATCACAATACCAAATTTCATCAAAATCCGTTCAGCCGTTTAGGCGTGAAAGAGTAACAGACAGACAGACAGACAGACAGACAGAGTTACTTTCGCATTTATAATATTAGTATGGATAGTTCAATGAAATTAAAAAGAAAGATAAGCTACCTTCATACTGAGTAGCGATCAGTTTTGTTACCATGTCTTTGTGTATACTTGCTTATACATTTTAAGTATGAATGCAATACATAATACGGAACGTAATGATACAGAAAGAGATAGTGATAGATGAAATAAAATGATGAAGAAAGGTAGGGCACTATACAAGCGAGCAAGCCCAACTGGGGAAGGACCTCCACCTTACAGAAGACCACAGCCAAATAACTAAACACAATGGTGTAGTTGTGTTCCTGTGTGTGAGTGAGATGCGTTTTGAAAGAAACGTATTCCTACCTCAGGGATACTCCCATCATAAAGCCCAGGTGTAAAAAAATGGGTTGGCAACACGTTAGTGATACTTTTGGTATTACAAGCGTCCATAGGCTATGGCTTGTTTACCACCTAGGTAGTATAAAAAAAGCTACTAAGCTACTGTTGACAGCAATAGTTTCCATGCGCCATTGTGATATCTACGTCTTTCTTGCTATAATATCATTGGTATAGTTATAATAATATTCTTATTTGAAACAACTTAAATTTTACACAATAATTTATATAATAATCATTATTACAGAACAAAAATTTTAAGCCAAGACTTTCTCTTTTCACTTTAATTTTTTGACATATCAACGTACACTTTTTGTTCAGCAATTTTATACTTATATCAGTTTGGTTGAATTTCTTCGATAAATATCTCTATCTTCTTATATATGCTCAAAATGAATACCTATTTCCCTTTGTTACTGCATCACGCGTGAACGGCTGGACCGATTTCAGTAATTATTTTTTTGTTGTGTTTGGTATTGTTAGGAGAAGGTTCATATGTAAAAAAAAGTTGCGCTGAAAATAGTTTAACCCGGACAAGGTCGGGGCGGGCCACTAGTTTAAAAAAAAATGGTACAGATACTAATGTAAGTAACTGTTATTATAAAACCACTGCAATGATTAATACAGAAGGGCATCTTATTGCTTATAATAAAGAAGCAGTTGTGCATAGTAATAGTTAATAAGCAATGTAATTTACAAATGATCGATACCTCACGACTTCAATATTAAGAGCGAGCCAAAATCAATTCAGAATGATTTACTATATATTGAATTTAAGTTTTAAACATAATGATTATTATTTAAACAAATGTAGCAAGTAAAATTGCAAATAAACTGTTTGATTAAACCATATTATTGACAAGTTTTTCACCCTAATAAAGTAGCTGATAAAATAACTGTTTTACAAAAATCAAAAATAAATAAAAATAAATTACTTTCATCTAACTTTAATAATATCAAGTATAATGCTTTAATTATGACAGCTATTTCCTTATTCGAAAGCCATTTAAAATTTATTATCAGATTTTTTTGCTGATGCTACAATGTCTGACTTTTAATGCTAAAACCCATCGCAACGGTTTACAGAACTTAGAATTATAAGTACCTAATAGCCAACTTACCAGGAATATTGGTAAATTTCAAGTTATTAAATATAAAATATCTATGATATATGCATTTCATGACAAATCCGTCTGGCTTTTGCATAAGTTTTATAATTGGCAAAACCAGAATAAAATTGTGACCAAAAATAAAAATTGTCAAAAAACTTTTAAAACTTTCTAGGACAGTTAACGTCATTGTTAATTTTGGCAATAAAACATATAAATGTTTTATTGCCAAAATTTTCTAACAATGAACTTTCTAACAATGAACTTAACCCTTTTGCGGACAGTAATATAGACACAATAGTGTGTCTATATTACTGTCCGCAAAAGGGTTAAGTTCATTGTTAGAAAGATGTCATGCAATAGCGAGATGCAGGAGATTTTTTAGTTGCTTACCTTAAATCTTCTTCTATAATTTGTATTTGCATAATTATTATTTTAGAAGTTCATTGTTTGAAAGATGCCATGCAATATCAAGACGCAGGAGATTAGGTAAATGCAGGATATTTTGAATTGCTTCCCTTAAATCTTCTTCTGTAATTTGGATTTGTATAATTTTTATTTCAGATTCTAAGTCTTTATGGTGTCGACTGATCTTTTTATTTTACTCCAAGCCAAGGAAGTATGAGTAACAACGAGCCACCGGGTTTGGTAGTGGTTTCAAAACCTCACAGCAGTTATTTGCATATCCCTACAAAAAGTATATCTGGCCTTACGTGGAGAGGGCTTGACCTAATATTTACGCTTGGCTTGAGGCTTAGTCATCGTTCATCGTTACGGTTTATGGTAGCAGCAGATTTTGTATTAACAACATTGTTATTTGATATATATCATGTACAGTTTGTTTTATTTGATTAGGTAATACACAAGGAAAAATATTGTTTGTAGTCTTATGTACGGCAGAATTTTAAACATCTTACTCTTTTAGCTGTTGATTTCAATTTTGTGATAATTTCGTCAGTTTTTCTGAGAAATATTAGTTCATATTGTCGTAGGTCGTTGTCTCAATATATACTCTATCAGTAATTCTGTAATTCTTTTTAAAAACAACTCCCGCACTAGAGAACAAGCTCTGTGTCGCGGGGGACTTTACAAACATACAATTAACGGACACAAATTACACCCAGACTCAGAACAACACTTAATGGTTCACACAAAGTTTTGTCCTGTGTGGGAATCGAACCCACAACCTCGTGTACAGCAGGCGCATACTGCAGCCACTGGACCACCAAGGCAGTCAGTATATATCAGTCCCATCAGAGATTTATCTCATTTAAGCTATAATAATTGAAACAACATAATTTTACCTGTGATAAACTAAGCACAGTATACAATTCAGAAATTTGAAAAACTTAACACCTATTTTTATCCTGCTCTACATTGTATCTATTTTTAACGTTAACGTTTTAACTAGACAAAGCATACGTAGGTACAGCGTCACTATACGTAGAGGCTGTTAAATAATACAAAATACTTTTTTATTGGTATTCTTATATAAAGTTATCCCATCTTCAAATTCGTCTACAGCAATACATATTATTATGTATGTTGACATTTATATACATTTTGTCTTATTAATAATGATGAAACTCAAATTTTAATCAACTCCATTAAAACTCAAGATTAATGTTATTTTAATTACATCAGTCACATTCTGATACAATCTGATATTGTTACTTAACTATTTATACAAGTTTACTGTCAAAGATAATTACTTTTATTGTTATATTCACCTTAACTGACCTTGTAGGTATTGTGTAAATCTATTCATTTATAAAGCAATCATTAGACGCCTGTTTTGTAGTAGCAGTACGGTATTTTTTAATTGTTTTAATACAATAATATCTTGTACAACTCACAAACTGCCATCTTTTTTTCTTTATACTACTTGGGTGGCAAACAAGCATACAGCCCACCTGATGTTAAGCAGAAACCGGCCTATGCCCTAAATTAGCGCTGGAGTACTCACACACAGGAACACAACTACACCGCTGTTATTTGATTGTGGTCTTCTGTAGGGTGCAGGTCCTTCCCCAGTCGGGCCTGCTCGTTAGTATGGTGCCCGACCTCTCTTAAATCTCAATCATCTGATCTCAAACTTGGTACAATAGCAACCAGGCATACGTACTACCCTACCGTTGTTTCGTCTTGCCGGGAGCACTTCGATGCCTTCAGATTAAACACGAAACTGACAATCGTGCTCATCACACAAACTATGTCCAGCAGTGAACGTATTTTGCCTGACAAGATAGATAGGATCACACACCCATGACTAAAATATATTTTATGTCCGTGAATTGTCGTATGACAAGCCCTGTTTAGCAGGGGACTTTACAAATATACAATTCAATTCAATTTAATTATTAAACGCATAAGGTTTATTTATTTATTGAATAAAATACATACAATACGCTTATTATAATATTTAGCTTTGTACTTTTTACATACATTTTGGTGTCTGCTTCTAAATTATAGATATGCACAACATTTGTTTGTGGAATTGTTGTTATTTTAAGCTAGTATATAAACATTTCATTTTTTGTACAAAGTTTCAATAGGTACTGTTTATGTTACCCGAAACATTAAAAAAACTCTACTACATAAGTAGTTTGTCATACATCTTTCCCTTTTAAAGTTAATTGCGGTGAATGAGCTACGTGCAGTACTGGTTTAGAATTGGCAATAGGATGCCTATACCATTAACAAATGATGCTTGAGTTAAATTTGCATAATTACTGCATTTGGTTACACGCAGCGTGGTTGTTAGGACACTGTAGGCTACTTACTTCCTTCTCACTTACTACGGTAAGTTGTTTGTTCATATCAGAATTTAGATAAACTGAGTAAAATATCTAAATCTTCAAGAGTTTTATCTCTTAATATAAGAGTGACGCCGTGATCTTCAACAAGACATACAGTGAGAAAACATTTAGTGACATTGCGGCAAGTAGGAAAACTAAAATGACAGAGCATTAATTGCGATTTTGAATTCATAATCTCTCCACATCATCACTACCGTTAGTTTACCTAATAATATCTCTCAGCTTCGTTAAAAAGAAGTCTCACTAATCTTTGACAATATCAAAAATCTTCTACCGATTGCTGTTGCAATTATAAATTTACTTTCCATCATGTTTCTTCCTTTTACGTTATTCCTTTTTTCTCAAAACATTATTTCTCTATAATGAAAAGTATTTCAATCATCGGACGGCGCGCGTTTACAACATTCATTATAATTTTATTTATAAATAAAATATTTAGTCATAAATATAACCTGTGTTATTGCTTACTAGTACTACGATTTAAATACTATAGATATTATTTTCAAACAAAATATACTATTACGTAACAAACACGTTATAGACAACTCACTCGATGTATAAAATCACTAGAAATACTACTAGTCAAGTTCTTGTCTACCGGTATGACTGGAATGTTGGTGGTTGTTCGGTAAAGGTGTTTTTAGAATATCACCTTTTACTTACTACTTCTCCTTCTTTAGACTTAAGTAATCTGTTATCTACAATACATACCTTAGGTGCTAAATGTCTTTTATTTATTTCTTTACTTTCTTGGTGATAGGCTTTTTCTATTAGGCCATCTAGTTGAGTACCATTGCATTCATCTCCATCATCATATTATATACAATAATATATATCGTTTCAAATCATGTACTATGATTTGAATTAATGGTTAGTAGTTTTTTTAAAACAAACGTCTCAAAGTCGACAACGTTTTTTAATATTGCAAGTGTCGTGTTTACCAGCACCCGATTCCTGTTCATGTTATATATACTAATATAAAAGCTGAAAAGTTTTAATGTTTGTTTGTAACTTTGGAACTTGCAATGTTTTTGCATTTGATAGCCCAATTCTTGAGGAAGGTAATACGATATTTAACATCAAGCTACAACCCAAAGGAAGCATGGCTGTAACAATAAATATGACACGGGATGAATTCTAATTGAACGCAGGAGGAACTGCGGGATACAGCTAGTAGTAAACAAAAACATGTAATTTGGAATGTACCGGGTACATTCCAAATTCCGTTCACTACATATACTTAACCTGAGGATAAAAACATGGAATTTGAACATAAGTTAAATTCCATTTTTTATCGTCACTGGTTTTGGCTTTGCGTATTTAATCTAACTACCTTCCTATTAGATACTAGTAGTAATTTGTTTAGTTTAAATATGGATCCCAATTTTGTTGAAAATATGTCTGACTCTGGAATTTTATCTGCTCTGCATGCTATACTATACTATTGTTGTTTGTATTTAGGTATATTACTTTCACCTTTACATTATGTTTATTTCAATTTCTACAGTTATTTAATTACACTTGCTATTATACATACACATATAATATACATATATAATACGTATCATTTAATAACAATTATTTACAATTAAGTACAAGAATTTGGAATTCCGCGCGTCACTCACGTAGTTATAAAGGTCCTGCGAGAATACCAGCGTTGTGGTCCAGGCCACAACATAAGAGCTGACGCAGGGACCTTATTTGCTTTCTTATATTAAGTATTATTAAATGAAGTAATTGTAAGTTTTATTGAATGTAAGAGCAATTTTTTTTTTTTCTTTCTGTATTACTGCACATGCGCGAATATCCACCGAAGCTAATTTAGACCGTCTAACTCAGAAAGTTCGTACCAGCTAATAAATATTGAATTAACTTATATTATTTTCCTTAAATAGTTGTTATTAATTTGTTCCTATTTCTGTGTCATATGGATGAAGAAACTTGTTTTTTTTATAATAATATCAAACCAAATTTATTACCAATTAGGTATATCTGGTAAATCTATTTTGAATTGGTTACCAGTCAAACTAGATTTAAATCTTAGTTTCATAAATTTAAGTCTTTTTCAAGGTATACCAGATATATCTGTAAAAATAGTATTATAGATTTTGTATTCAAATTTAAATATTTTTGTAGTAGATGCTGTATCTACTACAATAGTTAATAGGATCTCATCCCAGCATGATGTCGTCCATTGTTGAATGAATAAGAATACAAATGGGTAATTTAGAAGATTTCCAAAGCCTAGGATTTTTTATTTATTTTAACAAGACGAAGTGCGGGCATTCCGCATTTCGTCTTGTTCTTGTCACAAGTTCTGTGTAGCAGGGAACTTTACAAACATTCAATTAACGGATACAAATTACACCTCTTTGTGGGCCACACGGAACAACTCTTTGTGGGCCACACAAAGTTTTGTCCTATGTGGGAATCGAACCCAAAACCTCGTGCAGGCGGATACTGCGGCCACTGGACCACTAAGGCAATTAAATAATCATTAAAATTAGGTATAATTAACAATATACCTAAGTAATTACATTTTGAACTAAACAAATATCACATTGACTAGCACGTATGCACTTAAAAGTGCAGTAATAAGGTATGAAGTCAGGATGCCTCTAATAGAGCAATAAATTCCTCGTGAATCACTACACCGTCATTATTACCTACTGAATTTGAAGTATCAAATAGACTGAAAACTTTTAGTTGCCGATTCGATTACCATTAAAACTAGTTTATTACGAATATCTACTTATAGATATTTTTTTTTGCGAACTGCAATAAGTGGCACATTAGAATATTTAATCGTTTTACGTGTAAAATTAATAACAGATTTTTACATTATGTCTATTTCGGTATATATTATTTAAGCTAAGCCTAATTTCGGAGTCGAATGGAAACAGATCCGCGCTCAAAGACGCCATTAAGAAGGCTGTTCAGGTAGCATGATTGTTGTTTTAATTGATTGAATATGTCGCCTATTAACCACGATGTTAAATAGTTATATAGCCATTAACTTTGTCGATTTCATTATGATACTATTGCGATACTTTTAGTTGCTCGTCTGTTTGGTCATCAAAGTGTAAACTGGAAGGAGTCACACGTCAATGCAGATGTGTGACGGACTCGAAAGTGTATTGGTACACAGTTCGATAATGTTGGCCACATTGTTGGCCATGTTGGGCTATCTGATTGTCTGCTAAACCAGTTCAAATATTTCGCAACGTCTAGACATATAATTACGTATATACTGTTATAAGAATGATGATTTGCGTAATATTAATTTATTGGACGTTTTGAAGGTATAAATTCTATGATTTGCTAGATTGCAATTCGTAACCAAAATTTGTGATTTATCTACGAGAAAAGAAGGTACGAAAATATTTCTAGAAACGATTAGCCAACTTATTATCAAAGCAGTTAATTGCGACCAATTACTGAGTAGCTCTCTAAATCTAAATCACAGCTAAATAAAAATTGAATTTGTTTTTTAACACCAGGAGTGTCACTCACGCGTTGCCGACCCTTTAAAAACCTTATAACTCCTTTCTTGAAGAACCCCATGCTATAGTCTTTTAGGAAAACCTTCCCTTTTATCTAAATTTAGGTTACATGTGAATCAAATTAACGTTAATACTTCTTATATGCGTTGAATGTACTAATTTTAAAATTACTTATCAGCACCATTATGGATAATAAATCATTTTAAAATTACATCCATGGACGTCAGCCATCGATCATTGCGTAATAAATAAATATGAGAAAAACTTTGAAACTAAATGTAAAATGTAAGTAATAATCTAGAGGCCGACACAACCGCATGCATTAGGGTCAAATAAATAAAAAAGATTGCCAATATTCATTGTCTACGCATTTGAATTATAATGCATAAACATCAAACAAAATTTATAGGCAGCTACTAGTATACGTTATGTCCAACTAATGTACGTCCTACTGCCTGGGCACGGTCTTCTTCTCTATTAAGAGAGCATGCCATTAAAGTTTTTTCAAAGACATTATGTTTTGTTGACCTTAAGTAACGCACCTCATTCTACTTATTACGGTTTTACCATTTGACAATGACGGTTTCCGTTGGTATTACCATTACCTTAACCTACATACAACCTATTATTTTAGAGAAAACACACACATAAACTAAAATAATTAGGTACTGTCTTAAATGTGAATCAAATTAAATGACTAATTCCTTTAATTTGGTCAAACCTGTAACACGGTTAATCACGAAGGTCACGTCTAATTTGTTCATTTTTAATTATTCAATATTCATAGATTCATCGGCTACGTGAATGTATTCGATTATCCAATTTGAAGTATAACAGGTGCCGCAATATTTGCGATAATTTCCTAGATTTTTCCTAATACGTAATTGAACTAACACTTCTTACATTTTAATTGGTTTAAAAACAAAACAAAACATCATTTATTTAAATAAAAAAATAATGTACCTATTTAGGCATTTATGTAGCTTTACATTTACTATCGGTAAAACCAGATTGGCAATATAAATATTATTTTGTATTCTCTGAATTTGCTCACTCAATCATAAATCTATGCTTTTTATACAGAACTATAATATATTAAAATCTTTTGAAACATCGTATGATGATCTAATAAAAATACTTATTCTATCTTTGCTACATTTAAATCGACTCGACGTTTAAACCAAATTAAATGAAATTAAGATAAGACAACGACGTTCACTCGGCGGTTTATTCTAAAGTCAAATTTTCAATTGTCCGTTTAAGCTGTTTCCAAGTGAGTAAGATATATATACGTTTCATTTAGTAAGACGTATGTCATTCTCAATAGTGTTACACACAATTCACTTGTGGTTTTCTTTCATTCACTATAACAATTATGACAACATTTCTTGCGAGTAGTTTTATACCCAGCAGGCAGCAATAAATGGTTAGTGTTACGGCACAACGTATCCCACACGCGTTGAATAACAAACAATTGTTTTGCACCACAGTCGGTACAAGCAAAGAACTTTACTTAACACTTTGTACATACACAGGTCGATATTTTGTTGCGAGACTTCAACGATCTATAAAGATAATAAATAAATCAATACATTTATGCGCCGGTTTCTTGCATCATAATGACCAAATTCGCAAAATTATTTTGCAAGTGGCGAATAAAAGTTCATTTACTGTCATAATTATATTTACGTAAAATGAGCTTTAATATCTTGCAACAGCAGCATTCTTGTCGCAAAATACAGTAAACAACGCATTATACATGACGACATTATTGCAATATTTAATGTTCATAAAACATGCATCATAAATCAAGTAACACAATGATTTTGAAAGATCATCGTCAAGACAGTAATCATTCTGCAATTTAACAAGCAAAGTTTGGTATTTGATGATTTTATGCAATGAATACGTGATTAGTAATTTGTGATCCGCAACCGAAGCGGTTCAATCGATCGAATGCTTTGGAATCAAATGTTATTACTCATGCGCTAACAAATGATAGTACATTGTAACTAATTGCAGTCGTACGAGATTACGTTCGCGTAATATTGTAGCTGTATTACGCAAAACAAAGATCGCGTAGTGCTTGTATATTGTCAAGAGTGAAAATGTAGCAAGTTTCGTCATATACGTAACTAGCGGATAGCCGCTTACGATGCTCTATCTGGGTCATATTATTTCGCATTTCGTAAATACTTACAGACCCATAATGTTACACGCAATTACACAGGGACAATACACAAATTAAAAACAGTAATATTAAAATTGGCGTGGCCGTTTATTTAATCACAATCAGCGTTCTCATCCAAAATGTTAAAAGAGTTTCAAAAACGATGTTTTGTCTTAAAATAACAGGTACATAAACTCAAACATAACTTCAACCGATTAAAAAAAGGTAACAAAAAAAAGTAGACTAATAGAGTATTTAATTCAGTGCGTTCGATCGCGGGTCGTGGAATACGAGTACCTTGGATCTGGTACCACGACCACTATCCTTGGGGTATTTCGCGTCCCCGTTCATATTATGTGCTAAGCTTATATTTATGTATCACATTCAGACGTTACTGCTTCCTGCAGCCTTAGTAGCTATCATGATGACCATAGTAATCGTGGCCGTGTCCGTGACTGACAACAACTGGGACTGCTACCTTAACTGGGTAAGGTACGGGCTTCTCGATGTGTACGGGCACGTGCTTCTCAATGTGCACGGGGTAGGGCCTGTCGACGGGGACCTTCACGGGGTAGGGCACATGCTTCTCAACTGGGTAGGGGATGTGCTTCTCAACGGGGTATGGGGCTGGTACTGGCACTTTGACGGGGTAGGGCACGGGTTTCTCGACATGGACAGGGTAGGGCCTGTCAACATGAACCTTCACGGGGTAGGGGACGGGCTTCTCAACTGGGTAAGGCACGGGCTTCTCAACTGGGTAGGGTACGGGTTTGGGGATGTGTACGGGGTAGGGCCTGTCAACGGGCACTTTCACAGGAACGTGCACTTCCTTGTATACTGGGTAAGGAGCGGGCACATGTACGGGCACCTTGACGGGGTAGGGGACCTTCTTCTCAACTGGGTAAGGAGCTGGGACATGGACCTTGACGGGTACATGCACCTTCTTCTCAACGGGGTAAGGTTGGGGTACGTATACCTTGACGGGGACAGGCCTGTCTACAGGTACATGGACGGGGTATGGCACCTTCTTCTCAACGGGGTAGGGTTGGGGAACATGGTATGGTACTTTGATGATCTCCTTAACTGGGTAAGGTACGTGCTTGACAACGGGGTAGGGTTGAGGGACGGGAACCTTGACGGGGTAAGGGACCTTCTTCTCAACTGGGTAAGGGATGTGCTTCTCTACGGGGTAGGGGACAGGGACATTCTTGAACACAGTGACGGTCTTGTGGACCTCAGCGTGTGCGTCACCGTAACCACCTCCGTAACCACCTCCGTAACCACCGCCGTAACCACCGCCGTAACCACCTCCGTAACCGCCGCTACTGTAACCACCGCTACTGTAACCGCCACCGAAACCACCGCTGCTGTAACCGCCACTGAAACCACCGTCAAATCCACCGTGACCGTGTCCGTAGCCCAATCCGACGTCAATGAGTCCTCTCTTTTCGTGTTTCTTTTCGTCCCCAGCAACTTCCTTGTTGTCGGTCACTGCCACTTCCTTTTCTGCTGTCTTAGCCTCTTCAGCATGAACGAAGGCTAAGAGAGCCACCAGACTGGCGGCCACGAGCTGCCGAAAAAAAAAAGCAAGTATTAATATCATAAACTGGAACAAATGTGATTGTATGAGTAGAATCGAAAGTTATTATCGCAGTTGGCTAATTATCTGGTGCAAACATGCTTAGAGACTTGTTGTTTTAATAAGTCGAGTTAACATCAACGTAAACAACGACACAAAGTACGCAATTTCCTCGTTGCGTAAACGTATAAAAGTGGAACAAGGGGGTTTTGCTCATATCCAGGCACTGTCACAACCCTATGGTATTATAATTGCCGGTAGTCACAATCACTTATTTATTTTCGTAATTTAACAGTTTTAAATATAGAACACACCATGTGTCTCATGATGCTGCACTTGTAGGTTGCACTGAAGCCAGCGAAGTCCTGAATGCGAATGATGCGTGATCGTTCGTAGCTTCGCTATATATATGCGGTAAGAGCGGCCGAGCGAAGAAAAAAAATGGCGGCACTCTATAGGACCATGTTACACTTTCGCTTTCGAGGGGGTTCGGTTTCGAGCGAGCCGAAATGCTCTATATCTGTCTATGCAGAGATTCGAGGCGACCGGTTTATTAGCAATGATATAATTTAAATATAATTAACGTAATCGTCTAACGTCGATCTGTGAATGTTTTTCCTTTGTACGTACATTGGGCCTCAAGGTTCTTGGTAAGTATTTAGGTTGCACTTCGTATAAGTATGATTTCATATAACATATAAAATAATATACAGAATGATTTAAATATTTTATTTAATAGCACTGTCTGTATATCCTTTACTTAAAAAGGTAAATGTATCGAATGGGAAACAACTTTTATTTAACTTTTACATTATAAGTTGTAAAAGTATTTATTAATAACATTACAATCGATTTTTCTAATATTTTTGCTTGGAGCATTTATAATGAGTTTTTAATGATTTTTAAGTGCTAATTATAAAATAAATATTTCATTTAAAATTGCTTGAATTTTTTTGCTTTTTAGAGAAACCAAATAACGTAAGAGTATTTTATTTTATTATCTTTCTAAATTGTGTGTTTAATAAATAATTAATTGAAATTAATAAAATCAAATACTTCGTTTTACATTTTATTTAATATATTTTCTTGCAAATAATAAATTATAAAGTAGTAAGGTAAATAAGGTATTTCATAAATTTTATTCACTCGTTGGGTAATATTTAAGAATGAGTTGTGAATTTAATTTCATTCCTTGTGTAATATTTAAAAATACGTGGTGAATATAACGGGTAGCCTTTGTCCAGCAGTGGACGTGTTTAGGGTGAGATGATAATTATGATGAAGTAGTGAAATTATATTTATTTCATAGGTACTTATTTATAATAATAAATAAATTGTGATTTATTAAATATTTATTTCATAGGATATTTACAAGAATAGTTATGAAAATAAAAGCAACTACTTAAAAATAATTAGTTATTGTATTTAAAGTCCTTAATCAGATATTTTATGTATAGGTGAATGCATAAAATATTAGTTCTTAGGAAAGGTACCCAAAAGATTGGCCACATTACCACGTTATGGATTTAATTTCCATTCAGAAATAATAAAAAGTATAAATATTTCCGAATAGACTATATAGTTTTCATTTTGATTTATAATGCTGTTAATGTTAAACTAATGCCACAATATAGTAAAAATAGTTTTATAATATAGTAAATACTTTAGAAACCACATTATGAAAAATAAAAAAATAACAACATGATGATTGAGTGAGAGACGTAGGACACCATACTAGTAAGCAAGCCTGACTGGGAAAGGACCACCTTACAGAAGACCACAGCTAAATAACTTCACATAGTGGTGTCATGTGTTTCTGTGTGCGAGCAAAGGTCTCCAGCGCTCATTTTCCTATGCCAGGGATACTCCATCTTAAATCTTCTTTATATCATCTCTCATCTTATCATCTTTAGGTATAAAAACAGCTCGGCAACACGCACGTGATACCTCTGTTATTACGTGCGTGGTATTAAGCTTCTATAGGCTATGGTAACTGCTTAACATCAGGCGAGCCGTATGCTTGTTTGCCACCCAAGTAGTATATAAAAAAAGGCCAGCAACACGCAAGTGATACCTCTGGTATTGCAAGAGTCTACAGGCTACGGTTACTGATTAATATCAGGCAGGCCGTATGCTTGTTTGCCACCCAAATAGTATAAAAAAAGATTAGTCAGTTGAAAAATCTACCGTATAACTAACAAACTGCTTATCAATAAACAATCAATGCTTCTAATGTTACTTCGGGGTGAATACCAATGCGTTTTTTTGCGCTTACGCATACAAGACACGTGTATCGGACTACATGCACGCTATTATGCAGTGTTTTTTTTACAATTGGGTTTATTACTCAGCTATATGAATAGGTGTAGTTATAATTATTTTTTAAAAGACAACGCCCGTAATTTTTGAATTGTTTTTTTTAAATATCTCCCGCGACACAGGGCTTGTTCCCTAACAAGCCCTGTGTCGCGGGATACATTTACTAACATAAAATTAACGAACAAAAAGTACACCCAGACTCGGTATAACAATTTATGAATCACATTTTTTTCCTTTAGTAACTAATGGCGAGTTTTAATATTGACAAAAAAGAAAAAAATAAAGTCGCTCATAGTCGAGTGTTCGCTGATCGGTAAACGATTACCGGATTTAGCTACCAAGGGCAATAGGTGAGTGCATAGTGGTATTTTATCTGAACATCTCCGTGCTTCAAAAGACACGACAAAAGTCGGTTACGACTGGCCTATATGAGGGATCTTGTCAAGAAAAAATATTTAACCTGGGGCAAGTCGGAGCGGGTTGCTGGATTTTTATTTTTGTACTACTTTTTTTTTTATACTACCAAGGTGGCAAACACGGTGGCAAACAAGCATACGGCCCGCCTGATGGTAAGCAGTTACCGTAGCCTATGGACGTTTGCAACACCAGGGGTGTCACTCACGCGTTGCCAACCCTTTAAAAACCTTATAAGTCCTTTCTTGAAGAACCCCATGCTATAGTCTCACTTGGGTGACATACAAGCATATGGCCCACGACGCTTGCAATACCAGAGGTATCACTTCCGTGTTACCAACCCATTTTTTTACACCAAAGCTTTAAGATTAGTATCCCTGTGATAGAAAAACGTTTCTTACAAAACGCATCCCTAAATGAGCGCTGGAGACTTATTTGTAGTTATTTGACTGTGATCTTCTGTGATGTGGAGGTTCTTTCTCAGTCGGCTTGGCTTGCTAGAATAGTATCCTACCACTGTTATATTTATAATGGGTAAATTACTCTGTCATGAGCCATATTATAGTTGAATATCGACAGCTGAGCGACTTCTAGTTAAAATTCAAAATGGTGTCAATCCAAATACATCTTGCAAGTTGTCGCAGCAGGAACAGATTATTGACTGGGTTATTTAACGTGATATTGCTTAAGTAATAACAGTAACAGACTTCGAAACAGTATCGATGTAAACAGGGCAATAGTACATCGCCTACGATATTCTAAACCTGTTTATAATTTTACAGAATGTATTTTGTGTTTAGTATCTGTGTTTCTACTTACATCATTTTAGGTGGGTCTCAGTGGTTCTTAACGTTCATCGTTTCTTGTCAGTTCTTTTCAAGGCTCCACGTCAGCGAACTAGCCGTAGGAAAGCTGACATCTTTTTGGCTTATTCATAATTTATGACCTTCATAAGTGTTACTTTTTAACCTAAATGAATAAATGCATTTTGAGTTTGAGTAACCTTTTAGTGGTGACGAACCATTTGATAAACCTTTGTTTTGTGAAAGACGTCTTATTGCGTGGCGGCAATATCAATTAATATTAGGTTTTTCGGTTAATACACCAAAATATATTAATTTGAAAGCAAAAATATTGTGAGTCAAATTTACACAAGGTAATCAAAATAGTTTTGCAATTTAAAAAAAAATCTTTGATTTTTTTCACCATCATCATCATCTCAACCCATAAATGTCCAACTGCTGGGCACGAGTCTCCTCCATACACTTGGAGGGATATAACCTATACCACGCTGGCCAAACGGGTTAGTACAGGTTTCGAATTTTCCCTCTCTTGCAGTTCATATTGTCCGCCTGGCTTACTCCCTTAGTCGACTCTTACGACATTCTCGGGATGGAACATTTGTATTCTTAATCCGTCACCACACGGATTAAAAAAAAATCTTAGGATTATTTTCGGATATCCCGTCACAAAAACCAAACATTTTTTTTGGATCTAAAACCTGCGAGTGATGCGTTTAGTATTGATAGCGTCCATAGACGGTAACTGATAGCACTTAGTTTCGGTCAATGGGCCATATGCTTAGCCACTTCGGTGATCACCAGTGAAGTCATTTTTATCTTAAAATCTTATCTGATTTTTATAATAGGTATCAGTTTTATAAATATAAAATATAAAAATCTTTATTTTCTCTCCAACAGATGTTGATAACATTATGATAATGAATACACAATAAGATGTTGATGACATTATGATAATGAATACACATACATACATAGTACATCTCAACCCATAAACGTCCCACTGCTGGGCAAGGGTCTCCTCCATTAATCTGGAGGGATATAAGGCTACTATACCACGTTGGCCAGACGGGTTGGTATAGGGTTTTGTTTCGAGTTTTCCCTCCCTCTCTCTCTCTCGCAGTGGATATTGTCTGCCTGACTTACTCCTTTAGTCGACTCTTACGACACCCACGGGATGGAATGGGGTGGTGACATTTGTATTCTTAATCGACGGATTAAGAATACAAATGTCACCACCCCATTCCATCCCGTGGGTGTCGTGTCGTTCCATGTCGTGTGTTTATTATTATTATCATGTGTGGTGACGACCACACATGATAATAATAATAAACACATTTATTTTCAGAATAAGATCCATAGTTGTTAGTAACAATATAAACTTATAAACTAGTGTTAGTAACATTTATTAATTAAATCTAAGTAATGTGAGGCACGCCGATCCTGGGGAATGTCTATTTAACTGCGTGCAGTCGTATCCACCGCCCCAAGATCGGAGAGTCCCACCTATCCTCCCACGTTCTAAGAATGGTGTTGGGGCTGTCACGAACACGTCGTAGCAAAGATGCGCATCTCTTGCGCATGATGGCCGAGAAGCTATCAACGTTCGCGTCGGCAAACATGCCGGACGCGCTACAAAAACGCGGCAGCCCCAACAACACCCGGAACGTATTGTTATATTGTGTGCGCAGGCCACTATATGCTTTTTGCGTAAAGTTTACCCACAGGCTGCACGTGTAAAAAGATTGGCAGTAGGCTTTGAAAAGCGTCACCTTAACCTGAGCCGTACAACGTGCATACCTGTGGGCAAACATCCCACATCTAACAGCCAGTGACCTGCGCTCCCGCTCTATATCAGAGTTATCTTTTAAATCCTCTGAGACCCAATGACCCAGATATTTAAATTTTGCAACCGTTTTTAAAGGTCTGCCGCTCAACATTAGTGATGGAATTGTATTATAGCATTTATTGCCTGCTTTAAATACCATTAGTTCGCTCTTTAGTGCATTATACTTGAGCCCATGGGTCTCAGCGTACGATTCACACACGTTAATCAGATTCCTTAATGCCCTGATCGATGGGCTCAGCAGAACCATATCGTCTGCATAACTAATATTATTAATACATATACCATCAATATGGCAGCCGACTCCTGTTCTGCTAAGCTCATCGATCAGATTATTCATATACAGGTTAAACAACGCGGGCGAGGACAGCCCCCCCTGCCTCACCCCACACTCTAGCCTGTACTCAGTGGAAAATGACATGCCCATCTGACACGGTTCAGTTGATTAGCGTACCAAAATTTAAATAAACCTATTACCTCCCAGGGTACATCCGTCTCATGCTGCAGTTTGGCCCATAGCACATTATATGATACTAGATCAAAAGCTTTTGACAAATCTAGGTAACACGCAAAAACTGGTGTCTTTCTTGCTGTATAGCACAGTCTGCTTAAGGCTAAGGATAGCACTCTCTGTAGATAAACCGGGCCGAAACCCGAATTGAGCATCGTTTATTTTTAGATGTTTATCAAGCTGGCCTACAAGCAGACTGTCCAGCACTTTAGCAATTATTATCGTCGCTAAAGAGATAGGTCTATAATTTGATAGCACAGACGAATCACCCGTTTTATTCTTGATGATCGGTACAACAGTTGTACGCATCAGTTTTTCTGGTAAATAAGAATGACCTAGGCATAAATTTAAAAACATACCTAAGACTCGTGGCAAATGTATCCCAGCATGCTGCAGGTGCTCGATGCTGAGCCCGTCATGTCCCGGCGATTTTCCTCTAACCATGTACTTAATTGTATAAGCAATCTGTTTCGCGGTAAACGAGACGCTTCGCGCGGAACAGACGGTCCCAGATTCGGGCGCAGGCAACTGCGGCTCATTGTTTAGGGGTGATTGTACCCTAAAATGCTGCCGGAACAGGTTCGCAATACTACCCTCGTCATGTACACCTTCGACACTCACAGGAAGGCTCGGCCTATGATTTAATTTGTTTGTTGATTTCCAGAATTTGCAAAAATCTTTGTTTAAGTGGTGTTTAGCAATTATATCCATTTTAATTTGGTTTTGATTTGTTTGACACCACTTTAATTTACTTTTGAAGATTTTTCTGGATTCGCTCATATCATTCAAAATCGGGCCAGAAGTGGGCTTACCAGATGTTAACCAGAGCTTATAACAAAGTCGCGCCCTCTCGTGAGCGTCGCGAACATATTTATTCCATCCAGTCACATGCCTACGCTTAGTTACATTTTTATGATAATAATGAATATGATGAGTTTATTAGATAAGTTTGTGTTCATTTGGTGCGGAGTGGTCTCTGCAAATATTTATCACGTGATCATACCCATCAATAGATACACAGATACATATCAGATATAGTGTTGTAATGTGGGCGAGACGTATTTTATTATTTGCGAATTTATAATAATTCATTGTGAATCTTTTGGAATCATTATAACTTGTAATTTTTGTGATATTAAATGAATATTTAACTTTTACTTATTACAGTTCATTTTTTAAAGAAATAATTGAAAGTTTATTTGAACGAATTATTCGCAAATAATACCCGTATATGGCTCAAAGAATAAGCATTGCCATCCAACGTGGTTGTGAGTCTTCTGGGCACGTTTCTAATAGACAGCGATATCAATCAATCAGCTTATTGCAGTCCACTGCTGGACATAGGCCTCTCCCAACACGCGCCTTAGAACATGGTCCTCCGCCTTCCGCATCCAGTGCGTCCCAGCGACCTTTTTTAGACAGCGATACCAAGGCATTTGTATGCATGTAGTTGTAGGATTGTAACTTTATATTGTGACATGTTCTATATCAGACATTCACATCTTAAACTAATATTATAAAGAGGAAAGATTTGTTTGTTCGTTTGTTAAGATTTAGTTGTGTTCCTGTGTGTGAGTACAGGTCTCCAGCGCTTATTTAGGGATGCGTTTTGGAAGAAACGTATTCCTATCCCAGGGTTACTTCCATCTTACAGCCCTGGTGTCAATAAATGGGTTAGCAACACACGAGTATTACCTCTGGTATTGCAAGCGTCCATAGACTACGGCTACTGCTTTACATCAGGTGGGCCGTATGCTTGTTTGCTTTACGCAAAAAACTAAGACGGGTTTTGATGAAGTTTGAAAAACGGATCCCTAAGAATATTGCTGCGATAGGTTGATGGTAAAGATACAAAAAAAAGAACGCGGGCGAAGCTACGGGCATAAGCTAAAAAGAAAAGGTACTTTACAAGAATAACAGAAGCAAAACTAATCGAAAACTGGACTAATTTGTATAATTTAAAAGGTTACTAAATGATTTTGAGTGCAATGACAAAAGGTCGCGCAAATGTATGCTGATTTTTTATATCTTTTTTTTTTCAAATAATTTTGTGGTGCAGATTTAGGATGTCAAGGCGAGTTTCTGATTATACATACCCATCAATAGATACATATGTACATATCAGATATAATGTTGTAATGTGGGCGAGATGTATTTTTTTATTTGCGAATATATAATGATTCATTGTGAATCTTTTGGAATTCGGATTTCATTATAACTTGACATCCTTGTGATATTAAATGGTTATTTAACTTTTACTTATCACAGTTATCTTGTTAGAGAAATAATCGAAAGTTTATTTGAACCAACTTTTCTCATATAATACTCGTCTTCCAATTTCAAATAAATCAACTGAACCAACAAAAGAAAAAACAAAAAACACGCTCAATATTCTAAAGAAACAAATAAACAATTCTTTACATTTTTTACATTTAAATTAATTATTATTAATTTTGTCTTTACATATCGAGGAATAGATAAATTATTTGTTATAAAATAACCAAAACTTATGTTTGCTACAGACAAAAAATAACAAATACATTTAACTATGCTATACTAAATTACCGATTATTTTTCATTAACATCGGCTTGAGTAAATTAATAAAATTAACATAAATATCAAATTTAATATCGATGTAAACTGATCGAAACTGGTCTTATGCTTTTGCTTTTTTTAAAAGACAACTCCCGCACTAGAGAACAAGCTCTGTGTCGCGTGGGACTTTACAAACATACAATTAACGGATACAAATTACACCCAGACTCAGAACAACACTTTGTGGGTCACACAAAGTTTTGTCCTGTGTGGGAATCGAACCCACAACCTCGTGCACAGCAGGCGCATACTGCGGCCACTGGACCACCGAGGCAGTCAATATCAATAAGCTCTATATCAAAGCACAGACAATCTATGGTATCTCAAACAATAAAAATAAAGTTAAAATAGAATAAGAATAGCCATTCAACGTGGCAATACTGCCAGTCTTTTCAGGATACGTTTCCAGAAGACGATGCGGATTTTTTTATGACGCCTATTAAGAAAAGCCCTCTTTTGAGTATTTTCTATTATTATTATTATTTATTTTTAAATGAGTCATTCGTCAACTCGCTGAATACGTATCTCGTAAACTTTGGCGAGATGGCACATTTCAATTTAAATTATTTTTCGCAAAAGTCTACGAGATAGATATTCAGCGAGTTCACGAATGATTCTTTTAAATTAGGGTAAATATAGTTTTATTGTATTATAGTGATATATATGTGAAAGTTACTGCAAAATAGATATGTAAATTAATATAGTAGAAAGAAAGAAAAACAATTTATTTTTACAAACAAATGACGCACAACACACAAAAACACACAAAATAAATTGTTTTTCTTTCTTTTCTTTCTTCTTTCTAGTACATTTATCCTGTGCGAAAAATCCGTTGATAGCTATGAAGCCTATTTACCTAATGGATCGAGTTGGATGGTGTTGCTTATTTTTACAGTAATAATATAATTAGTTCGTTATTATCGCATCATATTGCATTTACTGGAGACACTTAAGTACTTCAATCGGATAAAACCTTTTTTATTATAATCGTTTATATATAACATATTATTATTCCTAATAATACTAGACCGATTTCGGCAACGGCAACTGCATCATCTCCGTTGTTTACGTTAGTAAGCCCGCACGTGGCTTAATGTGGCCAATCTTTTTTTAAAGATCCTCATACATTGGGGGCATGTAAGCACGTAAGTCTTATAAGGTACTTAACCATAAAAATTCCGTTCAAAAATGTGTACCTATCTGCAAATTTCGAATGAATCTTTCTTTCGTAATACAAAACACAAATTTCGAAATTCAAAATCGCAACGATGGCAATGACATTTTTACTGTCAAACCAAGTGAGCTAACTAATCTCATCATAACTTGATATCATCTTATAAAATTGAATAAATATTTAATCTGACGTTGGATTAACGCCATACAGACTGCATTCATTCAGTTGTGAACATAAAACCTTTTTTATAACCATCTTATTATATAATTCTCTTTGTATGTGTTCCTATACGATTAAATAAATAATGATGTAGACAGAATTTGGTAAGCTATGTTTTTGGCAGCACAATAGCCAGGACCGCCTATATATATTATTTAAGACATCTTCTGCACAAGAGAACAAGCCCTGTGTCACGGGAGACTTTACAAAGTACACCCAGACTCGGGACAACCATTTAAGGATTTTTTTGTCCCTTGTGGGGATCGAATCCACAATACGCCGCACAGTCCAGAACCACCCATGCAGACTAATCATGGACGCTATTGCGATTTTAACTATCCTAGTTTTCTTTCAAACTCATGACAGATAAATGCTTTACCTTTATCGATGACAGACGTTTACTCCAGTCGGATAGTGCTTGTCTTGTTATTTTTGTAGAAAAAATCATTATTTTAGTAAATATATCAATTAATGTAAAAATGTGATTAAGTAACAATCCTTAGTATAATGTTATCATCAATAATAGTATTTATTGCATTGTTTAAAATAAACGATTGTATCTCAAAAGGTAACACCAAATAGAAAATTTATACAAAGGTCTTATTTTTGTTAGCTTTTAATTAACTTCCATGGGTTATAATGATTATTGTATTGATGACTATTTCAATGATAATGTTGTATTATGACGTTAAAAGATGGCCTCCTGATATTAAATTTTTGTTATGCATTTATGGTGAGAACTTTATACATATCTTCGTTTATGCAACGGAAGTTTAAAAACTGTTTTTAATCATCATTTTATCTTATTTCTGATCTTTTCTTGAATTACGTAGTTGAAAAAGATGATCTTGACTTGAAGTATTTTTGGGAAAGGTTCAGATTACTGGTAGATAGTAGGATAATATAATAAATAAAACTTAAAGCCACGGGAGCAAGTTACAATATGTTTCCAATTTGACTGCACGGTCGGTTCAGTGGTTACCTCGCCACAAACATTTGTGTGATAAATGACTGTCCTGAATCTGAGTGTTCTTTGTGTCCGTTAATTGTATGTCTGTAAAATCCCCCGCGACACAGGGCTTGTTCCCTAATGCAGGAGTTGTCTTTCAAAACGAATATATTTCATTTATTGGACCAAGCACTGATCTTAAACTGACAAGCTCCATTTAATAGTCCTCTGAACTTTAAAATGGATGCTATTATATAAATATTATTTGAGGTAAACACTGTCGTGACAGAAATTCACGCGGCCACAATAAAAACGAGTTCAACGAGTTGTGGTTTGAAGCTACGACCTTTCAGTCAACGGTTAATATTATACCAGTTGGTATTTACTTACGTAAGATGTTACAATATTGTACGAATTACCGTTGTTGAAGTTTCTTTTATTATTTCATAAATGAAGTTTAAGGTCATCATAGTCATTCTCATCTATGGCCTGAATTTATGCACTGACTGTGTATTAACCTCTTTTTGTTGAAACTACTTCTTGTGTCTGATAAAAGACAATGATGATTTATACGGTGACGTTTTTATTCTGTGTTATTTGAATAGTTTTTAATTATGTATCTATAGTTAATATCTATGTGTTTATTAGTATTAAGTACTGTTGGAGTTCTTAAATATTGAAAACAACATTAAATTTCTTTAATTATTATTTATTTTTTAATTAGTGTAAATATAGTTTAATTTTCTAAAATAAAACTATATATAACTACATTATATAGTATTATTTTAGATTTCAGATGTCTAGAATAATATATATAAAGGGAATTCAATCATAAAACATACGATATAAACGAGTAGCTAGAAAACCATTAAATTATTTCTAAGTGAAACAAAATACATTTATTTAGTACAACCAAACACAAACAAGAAATAAATAAACATTAAACAAAACAAAAGTAACGAATAGAATAAAAAACGGTTCGTACGTTTCAGCTCAGACTTCATCATTTGCTGCTTATAGCTACTGCAGAATAGCTTCATCATATAACATTCAATTAAAATCAGGTCAATTTTTTTTTTTCTTATAAAAAGACAACTCCCGCACTAGAGAACAAGCTCTGTGTTGCGGGGGACTATACAAACATACAATTAACGGACACAAATTACACCCAGACTCAGAACAACTCTTTGTGGGTCACACAAAGTTTTGTCCTGTGTGGGAATCGAACCCACAATCTCGTGCACAGCAGGCGCATACTGCGGCCACTGGACCACCGAGGCAGTCAAATTATAGAAACCTATGTAAGTTCTCCTTTGAAATTAAATAATCCAACTGTCTATTTCTTCACGTTAAATCTTAATACCTACATCCTGCATAACCTTATAAATTAACTGCATTTTTTGCGGATACATAAATAAGAAGGCATTATGCTACAGCTAAATCTTGAAATCCTTCATATACCAAAATGTCTTACAGGGGTAACTTAGTTGTGGGACTATTTTGAGTTCTAGCTAGTTACCTATGCATATTGGCGAAGCTAAGTCCTATGTATATAAAACTTAATGCTTTTCTATTATATCAGCTCTGAAAGTTCAGTAAAATTATATATTACTTTTACTTTAAGAGAGGTAGGGCATCATACTAGCGAGCAAGCCTAATTGGGAAAGGACCGCTACCTTACAGAGGACGACGGCCAAATAACTATACACAGCAGTGTAGTTGTGTTTCTGTGTGTGAGTACAGGTCTCCAGCACTCATTCAGGGATGTATTTGGCAGAAACGTTTTCCTATCCCAGATATATTCTATCTTAATAAAGCACTGGTATAAAAAAATGGGTCGACGACACGCAAGTGATACTGCTGGTATTACAAATGTCCATAGGTAACTGCTTAACACCAGGCAGGCCGTATGCTTGTTTGCCTCCCTATAACTACTTCGGTGGCAAGCAAGCATACGCATTACGCATTTATTTACACCAGGGCTTTTAAATGGAGTATACTTATAAGAGAAAAATGTTTCTTTCAAAAGCATCCCTATTAGTGTGGATAATCTGTTAAATATATACGTATTGTACTTTCTATTATACGCCTGTTAGTTATTTTAAGAAGCGACATAATTAACAGTTCCGCTGCAACTTGCAAATTAAGAAGTAATCAATTAAAAGTGCAGTAATTTCATAATTATATTGAGGATGTAATTTATATAAACAAAGCCAAGGCAAGTCTTAAAGTTTCTAGAGAACTTAAATAATTCGTAACATACTGCAACTTACGCAGGATGCGTGTATTAAGGTCACTCACTATGCATTTGCGGTGCACTCTAGTGATAATAAATTACTTTTAAATCGAAACTAATTTTATAAAGACGAAAGATTTGATTGTTCGTTTGTTTGTTACAAGTTAATTCAAAAACTACTTGACCGATTTAAAAAAATCTTTTAACATTAGAAAGCAACATTATCAGCGGGTAACATAGGCTATATTTTATTTGTAAAAAATATCGTGGTCCCTACGAAAACTTAATAAATGGCTGCTCGTGCGAAGCCGGGACGAGCCGCTAGTCTTAGATATAATTATAACTACATCATCATCATCATCTCAGCCAAAAGACGTCCACTGCTAGACATAGGCCTCCCCCAAGGATTTCCACAACTCTCGATCCTGAGCCGACCTCGCCCATCGGTTGCCCGCAACCTTTACCAGGGCCCCAATTCTGCTAATTTACGGATGGCTTGATTGAATCTCAATTGAATCTAAGTAGCATTTTTGGTATTCTGCTAATAAATTAAAGACCAATAGTTGGAAAACCATTGGTCTTAAATTATTAGCAATTTTGGTATTACATTATTGGTATTCTGCTTAATAATTTAAGACCAATGGTTTTCAAAATATTGGTCTTAGATTTATTAGCAGATTACCAAAAATGAAACTGAGATTCAATTGAGATTCAATAGGGCCATCCGTAAATTAGCAGAATTGGGGCCCAGGTCGTCGGTCCACCTTGTTGGAGGCCTGCCCACGCTTCGTCTTCCAGTTCGTGGTCGCCACTCTAGAACCTTTCTGCCCCAACGGCCATCAGTTCTGCGAGCTATGTGCCCGGCCCATTGCCACTTAATGGAGGCAATTCTTTGAGCTATGTCGGTTACTTTGGTTCTCCTACGGATCTCCTCATTTCTGATTCGATCTCGCAGGGAAACAACTTATGTAATCAGTGTAATTGATGTTTTGTCGTTCTGATTATAAATATAAATAAATAAATAAATGTTTAACCCACGGATCGTTTTCCGCATAGCAAGTGCACCTTGCTATGAGCGCCTCCAACAGCATTTACGGTTTTTTTTAAAGAAAACTCCCGCACTATAAAACAAGCCCTTTATCGCTGTGGACTTTACAAACACATAATCTACGGACACAAATTACACCTAGACTCAGAATAATTCTTTTTGGGTCACACAAAGTTTTATCCTGTGTGGGAATCGAACCCTCGTGCACAGCAGGCGCATGCGGCCACTGGACCACCACGGCAGTCAAGTCAATTGAATAAGCTTGTAATCATTTTTATTACCTTCTCGTTTGACTTACCTTTAAAATAAATATACCTATGCACTAAGCAACAAAGTACTGTACGCAAAACAACCAAAAAACAAATTTAACGCCAAATAAGTCATTACATTTGAAATATCTATTGATTAGTACAAAAAAACACTGTTTAAAAATGCAATCAGGAAATTGGTTAAACGCTACCGGCTCTCTATTTTTATACAAACGGACAAAAGAGTTTTTATAGTATACTTAAGACTAATAATTTGAATGCTGATTTAAAACTATTTTTTAACAGAAATCTGAAAATTCTAATTCTAAATTCATGTAATACACTGTAAGCTTATTTCTACACTAATATTATAACAAGGTAAGGCACCATACTAGCGAGCAAGCCCGACTGGGAAATGACCTCCACCTTACAGAAGACCAAAGCCAAATAACTACACACAGCGGTGTAGTTGTGTTCCTGTGTGTGAGTACAGAATTCCAGCGCTCATTTAGAGATGCGTTTTGAAAGAAACGTATTCCTATCCCAGGGATACTCTCATCATAAAGCCCTGGTGTACAAAAATGGGTTGGCAACACGCAAGTGATAACTCTGGTATTGCAAGTGGCTACGATAACTGCATCAGGTGGGCCGTAAGCTTGTTTGCCATCCAAGTAGTATAAAAAAAACGTACTATACACTTCTTATATTTAGCGTTGTACATTTTGGTGTATGCTTTTAGTTTATAGGTATTCATAACATTTAAAAGTTTAGAAGAGTAATAGTGAATGCAATAGATGCTGTATAAGTTTACTTTAATGTGTTGTAATGTAGACATTTCTCAACGCTTTAGTTAAATTAATGAGGAGAATGTAGGTACTAAAAGCTGAAGAGATAAAACGCAGACTATTTATCTTGCCAATTAAATATTTCCTAAAATCGTTAACTGTCTATATTTTTATTTAAATTTAAAATATCTTAATTCTAATAAGCCACCAGAAGCCATAATATGACGTGTTAAACTTAAGTCTTTTGAACGAGTAAGAAGGACGGAGCTATACATGCAATATAGCTCCGTCTCTTTTCCCCGCTCAAACAAGTCACGTTTTAACACATCATGATGGATGGATGGATGTTTGTTACTCTTTCACGTAAAAATTACTGAACAGATCTGGATGAAATTTAGCACACAGATAGATTATGGTCTGGAATAACACATAGGCCACGCAGTGGCAGTTTTTGCAGCGATAACCGATATCCACGCGGGTGGAGCCGCGGGCAACAGCTAGTGCTCAATAAAGCAACTGACATGGTAATTACTATAGCAATAATTTACTTTTGTTGTTGTTTGATTGCCTTGGTGGTCCAGTGGGTGGAGTATGCGCCTGCTGTGCACGAGGTTGTGGGTTCGATTCCCACACAGCGACAAAACTTTGTGTGACCCACAAAGAGTTGTTCTGAGTCTGGGTGTAATTTGTGTCCGTTAATTGTATGTTTGTAAAGTCCACCGCAACACAGAGCTTGTTCTCTAGTGCGGGAGTTGTCTTTTTATAAAAAAAAAGATGAATTCTCGAGAATCAACACTGAAAGTTACTTGAAAACGTAAACACAATGTGTAGAATATTTTTCAGGCATATTGCTCCATTAGGGTGGCATAAAATTACCTACACAAAAGCATGATATAGAAGGTCTTTAATAAAGAGATAACCCCAGTTTTAGTTCACTTCAGATTTGATAAGCGTAGTCTAAAAATTATTATCTAGGTTATTTTAGATTAAGATGAGAATACGATGACCCTCAGTTGTCCTTCACATGGTAGAAAATAGAAAAAAAAGAGAAGGTTAAGGTTCTTCGAATAAAAAAGTAATAAATATGGCATACAGAACCAGTTGGCGTTTACGCTAGCAACAATAGATCAGCCCCTCTAGACAAGTAGCATAAACGGTAGTCGAATCGAAAAGTCAAAAAAACAAGTGTATGGGATTTGACGTAAGTCTACGATATAATGTCGTAAACTTTTGTCAAATCCCATACATTTGCTTTTTTGACTTTTCGATTCGACTATCGCTTATGCCACTTGTCTAGAGGCTCTGTTCTTAAATGAATTTAACATATTATGCTCTAAATTACCACCCATCATCATCTTATTGTGGCAATCATCAATGTTATCAAAATCAAGGAAAACTATACATTATAAGTATTCATTATTCCGCGGAAAGATTGCAAAAGCCATATTTTGATAGATTTATTATAAGTATATATATATATCTATAGTAAACAAACCTTAACCTTCACCTAGAAATAGGCATAATGTAAATATTAGACAAGAAACATTGCACAATGTTCTATCTATACTTAATTTGACTGCCTCGGTGGTCCAGTGGCCGCAGTATGCGCCTGCTGTGCACGAGGTTGTGGGTTCGATTCCCACACAGGACAAAACTTTGTGTGACCCACAAAGAATTGTTCTGAGTCTGGGTGTAATTTGTATCCGTTAATTGCATGTTTGTATGTCCAGCAGAAGACGACTTTCGACTAAAATTATACAGATTAAATAAACTAAAAAAATACTACTTGGGTAACAATCAAGCACATGGTCTGCTTGATTGTAAGCAGTTACCGTGGCCTATGGACGCCCAACACCAGGGGTATCACTCGCGCGTTGCCGACCCTTTAAAAACCTTATAACTCCTTTCTTGAAGAACCCCATGCTATAGTCTTTTGGGAAAATTAATCTGGTCTATTTGGCTGTGGCCTTCTGTAAGGTGGAGGCCCTTCCTTGGTATATTGGCCTACCTCTTCTGAGGTTGACTCTTAAAGTTTCTATCAGATTTTTATAACAAACACATTACGTATCTATTACTAAACAAACCTCAAATAGGCCAACACTTCGACGTAATGCTGGTGCCTATGCATTAATATTCACTGTGAGATGAGACCGCATCGCCTTCCGAATATTTGCTCAAAGTAAATTAAGGCTAATCACGTATCGCGTCACATAGATACATTATGTATGCTGAGATTTAGTAGAGCAAGAGCACTACTGCTTCTAATGCAGGAAATTGTATGGACATTTTATATCATTTTAGTTTTAGTTAGGAGTAGGCTAGTGTAATAGGATAGAGATATTGGCTGTACGGTTGGTTCAGTGGCTTAAGTAGCTACCTCGTCATTTAGGTACCATTGCACGTGTTGTGGGTTCGATCCCCACAAGGGACAAATTTTACGTTTGAAAAGCCCAATGTAACAAGGCCTGGCTTGTTTCCCAGTACGGGAGATGTCTTTAAAAAATGAAGGCTTGTAAGCACTATCCTACGTGGCAATGCTGCCAGTTTTCTGGAAGATAGTGGAATTTTATGACGCATTTAAAAGCAGTGTTATTTGTTTGTAGGGCTCTTTTTGTTGTTTATTTAAATAGTGTTAATATAGATTTATTATTGTTAATTTAGTTGTATGTTGTGTATATTTCTTATTAAGACAAAAATAAATTAAAAGTTGATGATGACGTAACAGCTTTATTAGTCCATTTGGTAACTGATGGTCCCGGTTTCCACTTCTACTAGCATTTACTGCCTCGGTGATCCAGTGGCCGCAGTATGCGCCTGCTGTGCACAAGGTTGTGGGTTCGATTCCCACCAGGACAAAACTTTGTGTGACCTACGAAGAATTGTTCAGAATCTAGGTGTAATTTGTGTCCGTAAATTGTATGTTTGTAAAGTCCCCCGCGACACAGAGCTTGATCTCTAGTGCGGCAGTTGTCTTTAAAAAAAAAAGGCTTTTCTGGTAGAAAGTACTTAGTAAGAGAATTGAGTCTAGAATTGTACTCGTTATGTGACTTATTTTGGGCTAGCTCAGAAATCCTACTTCCTACTAATAATATGAACGCGAAAGTTTGTAAGAATGTATGTTTTTTACTCTTTCACGCAAAAACTACTGAACGTATCTGGATTCAATTTGGCATAGAGATAGATTATAGTCTGGGTGATAACAAATAGACTACATTTTATCTTGAAAAAATCTCTGTTTCCGAGAGATTTCGACGGGCAAAGCCGCGGGCGGCAGCTAGTAGTTAATAAAATAAAAATTATTAAACCAGAATATTGAATGTAACTAATAAGTTATTCTAATCCTTTTAAATTTAGGTAAAAATTGTTTTGACATTTCTAAAGGTGTATCTAAACTGTTTTAATTATCCTTGAAATTTACATAGTATTCTAATTGTGACATTGAAATGGTCTAACTTTTAGGTAACACATCAATATTCTAAACATATTTATATGTGATTGGCACGAGCATAAACCTGAAATTGAACTTGTTAGGTGTCCTAAAACTACTATATGATATACTAGTTGTTGACTGCGGCTCCGCCCGCGTAGATGTCGGTTATCACTGTAAAAAGTAGCCTATGTGTTATTACATACAATAATCTATCTCTGTGATCTAAATTTCATCCAGATCCGTTCAGTAGTTTTTACGTGAAAGAGTAACAAACATCCATCCATTGATCTTGATTGCCTTGGTGGTCCAGTGGCTGCAGTATGCGCCTGCTGTGTGCACGAGGTTGTGGGTTCGATTCCCATACAAGACAAAACTTTGTGTGACCCACAAAGTGTTGTTCTAAGCCTGGGTGTAATTTGTGACCGTTAATTGTATGTTTGTAAAGTCCCCCGCGACACAGTGCTCTAGTGCGGGAGTTGTCTTTTTTAAATAAAGATCCATCCATCTATATTTACAAACTTTCGCGTTTATAATATTAGTAGGACTAGCGCCATGTCCCAGCTTAGCACGAAGTGGACAGCTTCATAGAAGCATATGTAACTTGCTGATAGTGTAGCTTTCTATGGGTGAAAGAATCAGTCCTGAAGTGTATGAGTTTATCCATTACAAAATACATATATTTTTCGTTTATAAAATGTCAACGTGAAAATTACTAACTAATAGATGAAAAAACAAATAAAGATACGTGTATTCCTACAATGTAAAACTAAAGTAAAGCCATAGGTATTTTAAGACAAGTATTTAAAATAAGACATTAAGTACGTGGATGTGTCTCACTGTGTCCATATAAATCAATAGAAATAAAATTTATAGGGATTTGACGTAAGATTACGATATTATATCGTACACTTACTTACACACACATACTTCTATTCTATTCGATTCATCTATCGTATATATGTTACTTGTCGAGTGTGACTGTTCAGTATTAGTCAGACTTAGGAGACCTCATACTGGTTTTCGACGACAACCCATTAGTAATTAGATGAAGACGATCCATTTATTTTTATTTGGTTGTATCCACATCCGTGTTTTTTTATCAATAAATTGTTTTTTATTTAAATGTTCACCTGGATCCTGTTTTAATAGGTCAACTAATTTAGATTTTGTATAAAAAACTATTTTTGAAATGTTCTTCTTTTAGGTTTTACTGATTTTAATATAATAAAATTTAGTGTAGGTAGTGGGTAGTTAATTTAAAATATTTATCAGTTCAACACCGAATGCTATAAAAATCCTCTGACATATGCCTCTCTAGGACGTCTTTCGGCTATAAGAGAAAGAGAGAGGGAAGTATCCTTACTAATATTATAAAGGTGAAAGTTTGTAAGAATGGATGGATGGATGGATGGATGTTTGTTACTCTTTCACGTAAAAACTACTGAACGGATCTGGATGAAATTTGTCACAGAGATAGATTATGGTTTGGAATAACACATAGGCTACTTTTTACAGCGATAACCGACATCCACGCGGGTGGAGCCGCGGGCAACAGCTAGTTTTAAATAAACAATAGTAAGAATAGGGATCTGACTGTAATTTCTGATCTGATTTGCAAGAAGGATCAGGTTTTACTAGGGCATATAAAATACACGTCATCTGATCCACAATAATCTGCAGATTATACATTTTATTTCCATGTGGGAATGGACGACAATGAGGTGACCACCTTATGAAACAACACTAGTTATTTAGAGTTAAAGATCGTTTCGCCCGCCATTTGTTCGCCCGAGCGGGCCAAACGACCAAATTACAAAATTTATAATATTTGATTGGGCGTTTCATCTGATGGAGATTCTATTACTTTTCATGTATAGACATCATTAAAATCTGTCTGTACATGAAAAGTAATAAAACATCCATCGGGCGAAACGCCCAATCAAATGTTATAAATTTTGAAATTTGGCCGTTTGGTCCGCTCGGGCGAACAAATGGCGGGTGAAACGACGTATAACTCGTTATTTATGATAATCTTCTCGTACGTACAATATTTATTTCTGTAGGTACATTTGTATTCTATTCTATTCTAGTCTAGATGGGATTTACTCGCGCACATGAATACAACTACACCACTGATTAGTTGACTGTGGTCTGTAAGTTTTAGGTCCTTTTCCAATCGGTCTCGGTCGCTAGTATGGTGCCCAACCTCTTTTAATTTTGAGTCATATGTGCTAGTATTTCAACGGTAACGTTTTCCCCCTCTAGTGCGTGAACGGCATGGACTGTTAAATGGAATGTTTCGCAAACGTTCCCAACGGAACAGTCGGTGCAGCGATTGTCATTCCAAGGTTCTCGTTGTTCTTTTACATTGTCTTATTTTATTGGGATTATGTTGTCTAATTATATATAATGCAGTTGCAACATATTAGCTATTTATTATATACTAGCTTTTACCCGCGACTTCGTCCGCATAAGTTTTTTTGTTTTCTCCCGGCTGTAAGTCCCCCTGCAACAATGTCCCACTATCGTGTTCCAGTCCTCAACTTCACATCAAAATTTGTTCAAAACCAACCTAAGCTACATAATGGATAGCTCCGAATGTTTCCTTAGTAAATATAAAAAGTAAATAATGTAAATCGGTTTAAAATACTACTAACTGCCAACCCCCGATGTTAGACAGTGTGACATCCGCAACATCGTCTGCGTAGGAAGTACTAACTTAATGTAAGTAGTATAATAATGTAGGAAGCTAAAAATAAGAGGCCTTATTACTGTAGTACATTTTTGTAAACTATGTTCTTTGTTTTTCCCTATCTGGCCAACACATGGAGATTCTGTGGACTTGAAACACGTGAGCAAGCCACGTATAATTGTCCGTGAGAAAAACAACTCTTTTCTAAATTAATGCCGGCTACTTTTAATGTTTGCCCCTGAGCCTTATTTATCGTCATAGCGAATGCGATTTTCAGCGGAAACTGTAATCTCTTAAACTGGAATGGCAAATCTGTCGAAATTATGGGTATACGGGGGATTAAAACGTTCTCTCCTTTTGCCATTCCAGTCATGATGATTGCTTTTTTCAGCCTCAGTTTGTGTGAAGGTACTCCCGACAGTTCTAAAGAATTAAGAAATTCTACAGGGTATGATGTTACTTGTTCAGTATCCATTACAGTGTCTACAGAGAGAAACTCAACAATATCACCTTCCACGCGTGACATAATTTGCTCGTTTATCTGTCCCACCATTTCATTCGTCGGCGCTAAAATTGCTCTTTCACATAACCATTCTCTATTCCTCATATTAGTTCGTCTATAGCAGTTCGCTATAGACGAAGTTATTTAGATCATCTGGATTATGCACAACATTGCAGAATTCACGATCCAATGTAATCATGCCATTACCATCCTTTGCCATACGATCTTCTCCAATTTTAAGAAGAGCAGCAGCATATTGTCCAGATTGTACATCATTGTGTAGTTGCACTCTCATATTTGTAGACAGACTAAACCTTTTTACGTGCACCCATAACGTTGATGCTTTTAAACACGCATTTATTTCATCTGCAGGGGTGCCTTTAGTGATAACCGGCAAAGTCTGTCTAAAATCGCCCGCTAAAAGTACCACCATCCCCCCCATGATATTTGGATTACTCTTGATGTCTTTCAAAGTCGGATCTAGAGCTTTAATTGCTCTTTTATGGGACATAGTACACTCATCCCAAACTAATAATTTACTAAGTTTAATGGCAGTTTAAGCACCGAATGTGCCGTTCGACCACCATTGAGCAGAGTGGCGGCTATTCCGGAAGAGGCAACTGCTACAGCAATTCCTTTATCTTTTCGGATTTGCGCTAAAAGCAAGTTTAAAAGAAAGGTTTTTCCCGTGCCTCTGGGAGCATCCAACAATTTCTGTGGTGTAGGTAATTAGATTTTATCTGTATGTAATGTAACAGTCAGTTGAATAAAAAATCGTATACAAATCAGATCAATAGTTTTGGCGTAATGTGATTCTAGACAGAGTTTTAATGTTGTAGATAGGTAGCTGTGTATAGGTTCCTGTGGGAATGAGATATTTTCCCGAAGTAAAAAGTAGTCTGAATTTTGGTACCTTCCTACCCTATAAGTTAAGTAGTGTGATGGAATGTCGCTTAGTTCCGATCCAAGTAAAACTGTTAAATAAAGACAGTTGCATCAAAATTTTATCATAAATTCCCTAAATTATGGCGCCTACCGACCCTCTAAGTTAGAAAAGTGATCAAATACTAACTTGAAGTCTTAGTAAAACTCAGTTAAAAAAAAAACATCAAAATCATTTCAGTAGCTATGGCGACATGCGCTTCTTGACACGATCACGCTAGATTTCCGCGGGAATGAGGTATTTTCCCGCCGTAAAAAGTAGCCTGTGTCCGTGCCTAGGATCCTATCTTTATAGTAACCAAGTCTTATAAAAATCCGTTCAGACGTTAAGGCGTGAATGAGGTAAACTTTTAAAACAAACGATTAAAAATCACTAACTTAATTAGTTTTCTGCCTACTGCCTACGCCTTAAGTACAATGACGTGATCATTTTGATCTTATATCCTTTCCTAGGTTACTATCTACCACCTAATTAAATTTCATCAAAATCCGTTCAGCCGTTTAGGCATGATAGAGCAAAACTCCCAGCAAAAACCATAAAAAAATCACTAACTCAATTCAGTTTTCTGCCTACTGCCTACGCCTTAAGTACGATGACGTGATCATTTTGATCTTATATCCGTTTTTAGGTAACCATCTATTACCTCACTAAATTTCATCAAAATCTGTTCAGCCGTTTAGACGTGAAAGAGCAAAAGTCCCAACAAAAACGACTAAAAATCACTAACTCAATTTAGTTATCTGCCTACTGCCTACCCCCTAAGAACGATGGCGTGATTATTTATAGCCTATGACCATTTCTAGGTTATCATCTATCACCATACCAAATTTCATTAAAATCCGTGCAGCCGTTTAGGCGTGAAAGATTAACAGACAGACAGACAGACAGACAGACAGAGTTACTTTCGCATTTATAATATTAGTATGGATTAGACTGGCTTATTGGTGCAGTGGTAAGTGGCCTTGACTGCTAAGATGGAGGGCGTGGGTTTGATCCTTACTAAGGACATAAATTTGTGTTATTAGTATATTTATATTCCGTGTCTCCGTATGTGGGTATCACATTTAAAGATGCAATTTTATTTATAGATGTTAAGTTTTTTTATATATCGCACCCCCCGCAGAATAAAGTCGTAAGCGCGGTTACCACCTTTTTAATGTTTTTGCATTTTCGTGATCTATAAGGTCAAATACATCTCTCAGATTTTTTTCAGATTTTTTAAAATAATATTAATAATAATATTAACATAAATTCTTTATTCCTCGGATGAAAAAAATACGTTCCTCCGTCGAACAAAATCGTAATAAACATTTACACTTTAGAAAAGTATGTTAAGAGCATGTAATACGACATGGCGGCTGTATACATCGAAATAAAATAAACCGTATTAACTTGTAAGACGCGGTTACCACTTTATTCGCGAGAAGAAATTAACGTAGGTTTTCGTTATAGTCTTTTAATTCTCACCAAATCTACAAATTGAAAAGAATTTTGCACAAAGTAGGAGCATAAGGAAATTCACAATTATCATAGCAGTAGGGGAGGCCACGATGCTAAATGGGGATTTACTCGAGCGTCGTAGAGACCTATTGAGTTGCGAAACTTAGATGAAAAAAAGAAAAAAATGTTATATAATGTATCCTTTTTATCGATGGGGGAAGCAGCTATAGGTTTTAAAATACGTAAAAAAAAAACGGTTGCATGGACATACTCGAGCGCGTCAGATATTGATAGCATCATGTCCTACGTATTTTTAATAATGCATGTATTTTAATCTGATCGTTTGCATGATGGGGATGTTTGCGCCCAAAGGTGGCAGCAGTACTCCATGTGAGGCCGGACTTGCGCTTTGTAGAGCAGCAGTCTTTGGCCCGCGGTGAAGTACCACTTTGCCCTGTTGAACACACCTAGCTTTCTAGATGCCAGCTTAGCCTTGTCTTCCAAGTGATGTCGGAACTGTACGTCGCTGAAGATGTCGACGCCGAGGACGACGGCTGTGTCTTGGAATCGTGGAGCCACAGTGAATGGGGCTTTATTAGCGGTGAACGCAGAAACTTGTGGCTTACTGGGGTTAAATTGAACTAAATTTAGTCGTCCCCAATCAGAGACTCTGGAAAGAGTGCTACTAATTTCAGACACAAATGCTGTCATCAAGTTCTTTACCAAGCACGGAAAACCTCCTCAAACCATTTTAAAAGAGATGTCTTCTATTTACGGGGACTCTTGCCCTGGTAAAACCATGATTTAAAAGTGGCACAACCTCTTCAAGCTCGGCAGAGATTCACTAGAAGACGACCTCAGTGCAGGGCGGCCTATTGAAGCGATCACAGTCGTGTACACGACAATCTTGGCATGTCAAAAGTGTGCGCAAGGTGGGTACCGTGAATGCTTACGCCACATCAGAAGCAGCGACGAGTTGCGTGTTGTCAAGAGTTTATGGACCTCTGTGCTGAGAACAAAGAAGCCATTTTGAGCCGGATTGTGACTGGGGATAAATCTTGGGTTTACCATTATGAGCATGAGTCGAAACAGGAGTTCATGCATTGGCACAAAAAGGGTACACCACCTCCTAAGAAATTGGCTGGAAAGCTTATGGCGACGATTTTCTGGGATACAGAAAGAATTTTGTTGATAGATTAGAAGGGAAAGGGTGTCAATATAACCAGAGAATACTACGCTGCACTGCTAGAACAATTGCGAGATGCTGTGAAGGAGACGAGGCGGAGCAAATTGACCAAAAGGGTGCTGCTTTTATACGACAACGCACCCGTTCACAAGGCGCAAGTTGTAATGGCTGCCATACAAAAAGTGGGCTCCAAAATGTTGGAACATCCTCCACACAGTCATATAATGGCAACAGAAACCAGAGTGGGGACGGAGTTAATGAGTAATAGATAGAGAATAAGCGAGAGAGGAATAGAAGGGAATATGGGAATGAGGCATCACAAAGCTGCACGTATTAAACTTAATCGACTAATTTTTGTTACATCGGCTTGTAGAAATCGTCATATTATAATTATATTTTTTGTCTCTCTTGAATTATTTCCTACAAAATAAAAAAAAAACAGCCACGCTCGAGAATGACGAGATGACATTTTTTTAAACAACTTTGCAGCCCTTCCCTTTCTTTACGTCACTCGCAAATTGTCAGATTAGTGGAATATACACTTTTTAGCATCTAATTAACTCACCCTACCTTAATCTGATGCGCTCGAGAATAAATGATGATTATTTTTTTTACTAATCTGATCCTTTAGCCTTGACGGGCGGGTGCTCATATTTGGTGGAGGTACGTAACCAGGTACAAGGTATCCTTCTGTATATTAATCTGCCGCGCTTTAGTAAATCCCAAAATCCCTTCATGGGCTCCCCTGCTATAGCTACATTATTACTCTTGTAGAAAATGAGGCGCCATAAACCATAACGCACAAAGTCTACTTTATTTTTAATCGAAAGAAAGCCGTCATAATACATTACTGAATGTTATTAACGAGCATCTTTTACCGAATAAAGTGACTGTTGATTATTACGCTAATTGCGAGGACAACTTTTTGCCACGAATACAGTGGTAATAGATGATTACCAACAAGGTAATCATTTCAATTTATGGTATTATACGTTTTCCTTAATATTTAAGAGAATCTTATTAATATTTATTTTGTTTTGAAATAATTTAAACAGAAAAAAAAATAGCTTTCATTTGACATCTCAATCATTTTGATAGGACGTATAGTTGCTAAATTATTCACTAAAAACGGTTTTTTAATTTTCCTGAAAAGTTGATATTTTCATCTTACGCCTTTATTCGGTGGGGGGTGCGATATCATAGGGATTCTTCATTACAACGCCGTGGTATTACATATTTTTGGATTGTCAACACCTGAGTGATGCCTTTGGTATTATAAGCGATTATAGGCTACGGTAACTACTTACCATCAAGACCTTGTTTGTCACCGTAGTAGTAGTCAATTTATATCTTATTGTTAAAACTTCATCATCTCAACCCATAAATGTCCCACTCCAGCAGTGGGACATTTTCACGCACGGGTGTTTTCCATACACTAAGAGGGTTATTATCCTACTATACCACGCTGGCCAGATGGGTTAGTATATATGTTGCAACTTACACATTATTACAATAAAATTATTTTTATCTATCGATAACTTTTCTAGTTCACGTAGCAATGTTTTATTTAATCAATGACACAAATCTATGTACATTTCAGAGTGTACCATTACATTACGCAAAACCGGTAATATTGATTTTGTATGATTGACCGTAATAAATTGTTAAGGACCGTATAAAATAATACAAGGCAGCAGTCACACTTATTTACAAAGTCACGACCGAGACCTTAAACAATATAGAGGTATATATAACAATATATAACAATATTCTGGGTATATAATATTGTTTTTAAGTATAATTATAGGCAATAAAACACTAAATAAAGCAAAGACTACTAGCGACATGACGAACTATGGTGAAACTAACATGACATTTGTGAGCCTAGTTACTTCAGAATAAAAGATATTGACATCTGTCATCACATAGATGAAAGAACTGATATGATCATATTTAATCAAAGCACTTATTACACATTATTTATAACAAATAAGAAAGTTGTGTAAAATTTAAATAAATTATGCAAATTACATGTAATTACTTAAAAAACTGAATACCCTATACCTTGAATTTTACAAACACTAGTGATACATTCGTTATACATCATCATATTGGAGACAAAGAATATAAACAAAGTAATAAATACAAAAAGGATAGACCCTGCTACAAAACATCAAGACACTCTTGTCAGCAAAAACACTCAGTTTATCGAATTAGCCAAACGATCTAAATCCGACTTAAACACAGATCAGTCTGATAAAACCTCTCAGATTACAAATAACACCAGTATAATCTTACATCTTCATGCAGAGTATGCATATGAACTGGTTCATGGTTCCTTTGTCATGAAGGAGTGCGATCCACCGTGACGGGCAACAGCATAACATTGACAGGTACCGTAGATACAGAAACAATCTGTGCCATGTCCAAATTTTTCACCGCATTCAACATCAGTTGTACAGTCCCATGCTGAAATAAATTATCAAGTAATCTTTAATAAGTAGATGAGATAGAACTTATACACAAAGCAGAACGACGAGAAATGGTTCAGTCAACGTTTTTGATATTTATGTTTATGTTTTTAAGATCATTCAAATTTTAAACCTGATTACTTCTTGAAATTATGAAATTACTTATGGAAACAAATAATAATTCATACAGTTCACTTCTGTTATATTCTACCAATATAGGGAACTGCTATGCCTATGCAGACTCGACTCAGTCGAAAAGTCAGTCAGCTTGTGGAACGTTTAAGTCTTAAAATCCTGGAGTACGTAATAATAAATAATAAAAAAACATATAAATTATAATAAGATACTGTACATTGCAAAGGTGCTCCGTTAAATCTTCGCATTGCTAGAACTGAAGTCAGAAAAATAAACACGAGCAACACTATAAACAACCTCTTCATGACAGAACTCAATAAACCTCATTTATATAAAAAATAAAATTTTAAATATCTACCTCGTTTATTTATAGCGAATAAAATGCTTTACAGCGGATTGAATTTAATTGCCGTATAAAATAATACGTTAAAGTATTCTGCACGCTAAGTTCAAACCACAAGTCAGGGTAAAGGTCGTACCACATTAGTGTCAAACTACTTGTGAATGGTTAATTTGGATTACTTTTATGTATATTTATTCTTATTGCCAATGATAGAAGAGCAAGCGGTTAATGGTAAGTGGTAACCAATAATGGAAATTAGCACTGTCAGGGATGCAGCTGATGCCTTTCCTTTTGAAACCTTATTTAACGAAGAACATGTTATTGGTCTACAACAGGTAGAGGCAACAGGTATTCCAAATTATAACAAAAATGATATTTGGATATCTTAAACATAAATATTTTTGTGATAATAAATAATAGAAAATTGTGTCAAAAGCTTTTATAAAAATGCTGCCTGTAATACTACTCGAACCAATGACACCAAAACGTGATATAAAATTGGTGACCAAAGTTAAGATATCTTCATAATATGATGTTGGTGGCTTTTTTATATCTACCTCTAGTAAAGTAGAAGCATTAAGTCATCTCAGCCTGGTCGCAAATAAATACCTGTAAAAGAAAATATAAAAAGTAAGTCTACGTTACCCCAAATCAATTAATCTGATATATTAATTAACCGTATTATAAATAAAGTCAATAATGAAATATGATATGGTGAAACTGAAACGAATTCCATTTTTCCAGATAAATTTTAATATAATTACATTTTAATCAGCCTTTTGTGTAAATATTTTAAATACTTAACCGTACCGTCTATCATGCTGCGTCCAATAGCCGGTGCCGCTGTGTTTAATACTAAATGCTTTACTGAAAATGACTTGAACTTTGAACTCAATTAGTTAATTGTAGTATATAGGTGAAATGTTTATTATATGTAATATAACAATATTTTGATTCTGAATTCGTTTACAGCTATTCAGTCAGCAACAGGCTTTACCATAACAAACCGAGGCGTAAAAAATAAATTTTGTAAAATAGTTTTCAATATTACATGAACGCTCACAGTCAATTCATTATGCTACATGTTATTTTTCACGCTAATACAAAAAGTCAACAAGCATTTAGCCATCTTACAGTGGTTACACATGAAACAATTTTTATGGACGAACACGAAGTAATTTAATGTCAAAACATCCTTAGCTATCCACAAGGTGGTAGGTGGGTAAGTATTCAGATTGAAACAAGCGCTGCTGAATTAACAGTTATGGTTATAATTAAAGATTCAAATCATTAACCCAAGCAAAATTATAACAAACCTAAATGCGATGAACTGCCTGACTGATGGTAATGATTGATGGACTTAATGTTTAAAGTGTAGTCAATTACGATATAGTTAGATAATGTCAAAACACAAGGCGTCATTTAAGAAGCAACTCGATGTGTGTGTCTATCTATGAATCTAATTCTACGTTTATTGTTCGCTTTTCTGATTTAGTTTACGAATCAAATTCAAAACTCTGTTATATCAACATGTTTGTCTCTGTGTCAATAAATGATATTTTTTCAATAGGTACTTTTCAAAGGATATCATAGATTAGTTCTATACTTTTCTCAGTGTAGTGTATTTTACATTTTACAAGGTACTAAATAAATAAATACGAACTAGAAAGAATCATTAACAGTTACTCAAACTCTTTATTGCAGCTAAAGATACCGTTCAGTAGCTGTTCTCAGTTTCTTAAGGCTTGGTATAATATTGTTTAAATTTTAACGTTGAGAGATATTTTGAACGTTCCCACACGAACCAATTTATTCAAATGTACCTATAGTATTAATTTGGATTGCAATTCTATTGCATAATCTACTCAAGATTACTTAAATGCGAACGTAGACGTTAGTGCCTAATTAGTAGTTATTTACAAATTTTACTGACTAAATTTGAGGGAAATTTTAAAAAATGTAATTGAATTTAAGACTAGTGCACTTAAATTCAATTACATTTTTTTAAATTTGATATCATATGATCAAATCGCAAGAAAAATCTTGACTCCAAGACATATTATGCCACTCCCCTGATAACTATCAAAATAGTCGACAAAGACAGGAAGACTTAATAGTAAAGTAAATCTTCTCTCATAGGTGAACAAGCACCATTTTTGGTGCGATCGTTGTTTAAATGGGTCTAGTGATTTTTCCTTATACAGCCAGTTATCTTCTAAGAATAGAAACTGATTGCTTTTGTTAGATTCATGGCGATTTTGTGTATTGGCAACTGTATCAAAATAATAATCATAAATTTCAATATACATCCATATTGTTTGTAACAAATAACTCAGTATCTAATGCTGGTAAATACATTAACATACATAATTTAATGTAGAGCTGTATTCACCGACTTACTATCGACAAGTACACTAGTACTGCTGCGGATACGAGTCAAAAGATAGACAGTGTGCCTTATAGAGAATATTGGGCTAATATCGATCATGGAGATTTCAATAGAGAGTAGCTATCTACGCGGGACAATATTAAAGTTATGTGAGTAAGCATAGGTGCACTCTTTATTTCTTCACTTTCATAGTCGATAGGATGGCAATCTTATCAAACTATGAGAGTAGGTATCAAAGATGATTCGAAAGATCACATGCAGTACCAACACCTTTACGAGCTTTTCGTGGTACAGAAGGGTGTCAATGGGTTTTAGGCAATATTTAGTTATTTACAGAAACACACTCCCACTCTCTCTTTTAAGAGAGGTAGAAAACCATTCAAGCGAACAAGCCCAGCTGGGAAAGGACCTCCACTTTACGGCAGACCACAGCGAATTAACTAAACACATCAGTGTTGTTGTGTTCTTATGCTTGAGTATAGATCTCAAGCGCTCATTTAGGGAAGCTTTGTGAAAGAAACGTTTTCCTATCCCAGGGATCTTGAAGCCTTGCTGTAAAAAAATGGGTCGGCAACACGCAAATGATACCTCTGGTATGGCAGGCGTTCATAGGCTGCGGTAACTGCTTAACATGCGTCTGATAGGGTCTTACGCTTGTTTGCCACTCAAGTAGTATAAAAAACACTCTGCAAGGTTAAGCAAGCTTATTGCAGCAGTTTTATAGTACTGAATCGATCAAACGACTTAAAATGGATTCAAAAGGCCGTAATGTGTAACCGCTCTTAGTTGTAATCAGGTTAGAAATATTGATTACAATGTTCAGTACTTATATCACGTACAGTTCCGTATTGATATTATATAATTTTAATATGAATTTAAATTACGGTATAGAGAATGTCATGAGATAAAGTTACATATTTACAATCTGTAAGGATATTAAAACTAACAATCAATTCTATTGAGTTAATCTAAACTGTATAAATTCTAGATAAAGCTTTGATAATGTGAAACAAGTCCAAAAGTAAAACATCTTCTTGTCCTAACTGTTAGTCAACCGTGATCTGAATTTAATTTAAATACGTTGAATATGTAAAAGAAAGAAATTAAATTGCAAAATAAATTATTTTGCACCATTTTGGAGCGACGACAACTAGCGACAGAGAGGCCAATAGCGGAACAAATATTGACAGGAGACTTTTTTAATTGCAATATATTTTTTTCTGTAAGTAAAGTATTGTAATGTGATAATTATTTTAATTTTGAAACTCAATATAAATATAGTGGAAATATCTTGTTCCAACCATATTGGGGCGTGTTTATGCACAGTAGAAATATTAATAATAATAATAATAATAATAATAATCATTTATTTTCAGAAAATACATTCCATAGATACATACCTTACAGACTAACATACATAATTATAACATTTGTTAGTTTATATTACTTAAAACTATGTTAGTAACACTTCACTAGCACTTCATTGTCTCAGTGCGTTCAGGTGGCACTTGTCCGCGGAAGCGACGGAACACCACACCTTTCGGCCAGAAGTCGTCTTTCATAACGAGGTGCAGAAAACACGTCGGTACTCGCACCACGAATGCCTTAAAGTTGACGTTGCGGTGCGACTCGAGTAACTGCACTCTCACCGTGTATTTAGTCTTCTGGCGGACGTACTCCACGATGTCCTCCGCCTTAGTGGTGTAATGCAGGCGAGAGATATACACCGGAGTGTTCGGTGCTGCGGCGCGTAGGCTTACGCCGGGTTCCACTGGAGCCGTGCCGCAACAGTTCTTTACAGCACGCTGTCGGCGCTTCCTCCTTTGCACCGTCACGAAACCGTCGTTTTCAGCCCGATTCATCGCCTTTTCAGGAATAGGCTTGGCGGGTGGAGCAATTTGAATAGTCTGCGTGACCGGGAAGTCAGCTGACCGCGCAGCGGGGCGAAGGGAAGCCGCGGGGACGGGGGCAGGGCAGCGACGCTCAGGTGCAGCGCATACAGCCGACGCTGCATTCCGCGGCGTCAAAACCGCTGACGCAAAACTTGCAACACTATCGTTCGATGTGTCGAGTCGGCAGGCTCCTCGGCGCATGTTTACGTTGTTACTACACGACGCCGATGACCCAGTTAAGGTCACAGTATTGCGCAACTCGTTGAGTTCCTTGCGCAAATCTGTGACGTTGTTTTGGGATGATTCCAACTTCCTCTGCACATCCGCTAGACTTGCCTTCAGATTGATGATGTCCTTGAGAAGGCTAGTAACGTCGACGTGGTCAAAAGTGACGGGTGGTAACTTATTTAAGTCCTTAGCCACAAACGTCGGCACGTCGTCAGGATCGGTCACCTTAAGTAGCGTGATGATGTCCTGTAGACTCTTTTTTGTCCCGTCACGCCTGCGAGACACCATCTGGTCACTTTTATTAAGCGACGTAAACACTAGCAGCTTAGCAGCAGCTATATCTTCCTCGCTGAAGTTCGTTGAGCAGATTTGGATCGCGGACACCTCGTCCATGACATCCAGCTTCTGCTGCAAGAACGCCAGCAACTCGTTCGCCACAAGTTTGTCACTCATGGCAAAATAATATCGAGCGTCGGCTTACGCCGCGCTAAACAATAAAATTAATTATGCACGTACACGTCCACCTCAGAGCGCAGTGCAGTGACGTGTGAAATAAATATTAGAGTTGCAAATCGGTTTTACACTGTAAACGCTCAAATAGGGTACATTTACTTAAAGAGCACCTGAACCCAAGTCTCAAAGTAAATAATAAGAGTCTAGGTGAAACCACAGAACGGTTTAAATAAAGTAATTGCAACGATTAAATTTAGTCATAATTTGTCTTACAATTACATCATACAGTAATATAGACGGCATAAGTTTCCTAACGTTTACCTTCACGGCGTTAAGAAAAATGACGTGTTGCAATGTCCTCACAAGATGTCCACACTTACGTATGTGGAGCAAAACGTACGGACGTCCACTTGCGTTTTGTGCCACAAGTCATAAGAGTTTATTAGTTCATTTGAAAATAATTTTGAATCCATCAAAGAAATGAAGCAACTTAGCACTTTCAGTGCCAAGAAAGCCGTTACGATTTTTTACTCAGTCAAAAAATAATTTTATTCAATTGGTATCGAATTACCAACCTTTACTATTTTGCGAACGAACAATAGGCCACGGTAGCCAAGTGCTAGGCACGAGGACAGGTAATTAATAACTATCTATAGATGGACTCGGTAGCCGGGTTCTCGAGGTATAGCGTATCAAAGAACTAAAAGTGTTAAGCGACATCGGATTGTGCTACATTTCGTGTATTTGGAATGGCCATCGTCGAGTGGTGGACTGCAAATAGACTGATGGCGATGATGATCAAAGAAATACCATGAAAAATGGCAATTTATGATATAACAAACATAAATAAAAACTTGCATTATTACAGAAGACCACGGCAGAATAAGTACACACAGCTGTGTAGTTGTGTTCCTGTGTGTGAGTACAGGTCTCCAGCGCTCATTTTGAGATGAGTTTCGATGGGTTGGGAACACGTAAAAGAAACCTCTCTGGTATTGCAAGCCGCCATAGGCGAATGTTAACACGTACCGTTTACGTTCGGAACGGAACACAATGACACAGCTGTGTGTAGTTATTTGGCTGTGGTCTTCTGTAAAGTGAAGGTCCTTCGCCAGCCGGGCTTGCTCGCTAGTATGGTGCCCTATCGCTCTGAAACTCTTCGTTGTGTTCTTAATAGCCAACTTTTTTGGCGTGGGATTGCCGAAATGAGCATACTTACAGCTGTTCCTGAATCTGTTGTCATATTTTTTTATGCAATGAAATACCGACATGTCACCAGTTATATACAGAACGAAGATAGAAGCGGTTAAATCGCGCACTTCTCTAACTTGCACCTCACAAGTACGCATAAACGCAAGACTTACAATAATTTGATACTGAATCATTATAATTATTACGAAAGTTATTGTGCCCCACATAGGATAGAGGGCGTTACGTGCTCCGATTTAAAACTATTATTTCATTAACATTAGGTAATTATAATATATAATATCATACTTAATTAGCTTTTTGCATCAAAATATTTTAAAGAAATACCTTTGTCAATTCAACAATTGTTTTAAAATTGTATAATTTATTTCCTGCTGGGCATTAACCATAGATAAAGTAGAGAATGGATATACTAATTTTATCATTCAAACTGTCTGTATGTATTATCTCTAAACTTGAAGGTTACAAATATCATAGTCAATCGTAAGCAACAGAATTAAAATTCATTTTTAAATTGCGAAGTCTATTGTTATTATAATATTGCTTTTAGAGATAAAAAATCAGCACAGAACTAATGTTACCGAATCTGTCTTTCATATCATCATCAGCATCACAACCCATAAACGTCTCACTACTGGGCACGGGTCTCCTCCATACAATCGGAGGGATATTAGCCTACTATACCACGCTGAATAGTCGGGTTGGTATAGGGTTTTGTTTCGAGTTTTCCCTCTCTTGCAGTGGATATTGTATTGCGGATTTCGTGAAATACTGTTTCTGTATAACCTATGGCTTATATCGACTGTCATTAATCCTCTCAAGATCTATCTACATGTCTTGTTGGAACTATTGGTTCAAATTTTAACTTAACGTTTTTGTAGAACTTGTATTTATACTTACTACTATGTCATTAATCAATATTTTGTCCATTCGATGTCTAATGAAGATGCATAAGTGACCTTTATTTCAAGTTTGGCAATTTAAAAATTGTGATGATCACATCAATCAGGAGGTACTTGCTGACATTTTATATTAGAAAGTACTCGATATTCTGTAATATCGAAGTTGGAAATGTTTCAAGGACACACTCAAGTATCTGTTGCTTGCCAAAACCTTTACGATGAGTGAGGTTTTTTTGTATCATTTATTATGGTGGTCTTCACCTAGTTTATGTGTGATTAATCAAATTGGTCGAAATTGTTTCGAAATGGTAGGAGCATTGCTCAATTAAAGGAATCAATTAAACAGAGGATTTAGCATTATCTTTTGACACTAAAAAGCTCAGCTCCGCTGGTGAAAAAATATTTACAGCAGACATAGTTTTGGCACTGCAGTTAGTCAAATCTAGACCTATGCTCAGCATAGAATCATCACCTTACGTTAAAAACCTAACCTTCATTATTGTATGTTTTCTACACGTTGGCTAACAAGAATTAACATACCAACATTTTAATTCAAGCATAAGATTACTTTCATTTTATTTTTAGCTTCTACTTGTAAGCGATTTGTAATTGTAACGACTGGTAGTACCAATGTGAATTTCACTTTTTAAAATGTATACGTAGATATCATATGATTAATATAATTTGAAACCTACATGTCTTAGAAGAAATTCTAAAACATATCTGATACACCAACCTGCAGCTCAGCCTGAGTGAATCAAAGCCTAAACCATCTCTCTCTCTTTTGATACAGGAGAGGATACCCGTGCCCAGCAGTGGGCCATATATATAATGATGAATAAACCTCAAACTAACTAAGTGACTGCCTCGGTGGTCCAGTGGCCGCAGTATGCGCCTGCTGTGCACGAGGTTGTTGTGGGTTCGATTCCCACACAGGACAAAACTTTGTGTGACTCACAAATAGTTGTTCTGAGTCAGGGTGTACTTTGTGTCTGTTAATTGTATGTTTGTAAAGTCCCCCGCGACACAGAGCTTGTTCTCTAATGCGGGAGTTGTCTTTATATTAGATAAACTAAAAAAAAAAGTAGCATTTGCTAGGCGTTTAGTTGAGGCGTTAGATAATGTACGACATTCACATTCAGTGCATAGCATCGGTTATAATAAATTAGTTATGGAAAGTAGCATACATCTTTAAGTTTTCATTCTACTTTAAGTATGTTAATGACAATCTTCATTACAAAATACTCTACAACCAAATACGCAGAAACAATCCTTCAAACCGAATCAAGAAACATTAAATTAATGGCGTCTTATTATTCACCTTATAAAGATAAAAGTTTTCAATTTCATGTCCGAATTTAGTCAACTCGATGATACGGTTGCATTTGTCTTTTAAGCAATGTTTTTTTTGCAGTTGCATTTTATATGTGAATTGGGTTAGGCTTTAACTACCGTAATGATGAAATTTAAAAACATTTTCTTTTTTCAAGGTAAAGATGTATTATGACATTTTAAGTTTTTAAAATGTAGTATAATGTTTTTTTTTGTAAAAGTATGATTAATTTTTTCGAGAACAATTGTGAAGTTGATGCTGGCGATGAAGCCGAAATCGCTTTGTTTACATCATCAATGTTTTCAAAATTCCAAGTTCCAATATTTATATAGATGACCAAGCCTAATTTTACTATAGGATAATATAATCAGTTTACTACATAAACTAATTATAACACTATAGTCTATTTCACATGGGAGTACAGTGACGTTTGACATTTGATGATAAATATCAATGAAAATGAAAGACGATTAAAATAAAACCTATCGATTGAATCTAGGCCCTTGATCATTCAATACACCTATTGGTTAGAGATTGATTCAATGATTTTCTTTCATCTTAATCGTAAAACGTTAAACGTCACAGTACCTTTTCAAAACTCAAAAGAAATTTTCATGATTAATTTTACGTCTGATTTTCAAAAACGAGATGCGGTCTGTACCCACTTAGATCTGTTGGTCTAAATACTTCAGATATTTTGCACATAACAATTTCACGCTAAACACTATATTATGTATGTAAATGGCACATAAATTAATCGTAACAGTCGCATAACTTTGCAATATCTGGTCATAACGCATTTATCGCTGAATAGATTTTTTGATCTTGTAAATGGTGTTACAAATTAAAATTGTAATTGAGATTTTAATTAATTGTAGTGTAGGGTTGTCTACCTATATCTTCTTTGACTTAATAAAACTCTGATACTGATTAATAGATAACACAAAGATAAGATTGCTTTGTTGCGCTGTACATATGACACGACGGTCATGTTTAGGGAAAAAAGTTTTATTTCACATAATTGAAATAAGATTTTTTCTTATCACATGTAGGTACGTATATCAAATGCATACCAAAACCTCGAGGGAGAGAGAAAGGTTTTTTCATTAAGGATCCAGGATTATCTTAATCTATTCCATTAAGTAAAAAATAGAGAAACATTTTTTTTAAATGTAACAAAATAGGGAACAACATCTACGTAAACTCAAACTCATTAAAATTAAATTATTAATACTGACTGTTTGTTTCTAAATAAAATTAAATGTAAGCTTAATAATGATTAACACAAAAACATTCGAGCTATCTCTTACTTTTCATACGTGTATGCAACATCTATATAAATTGTAATCATCATAAATGCTACTCATACTATTAAGCCTCTTCACATTTAGAATCTACTTACATATTTAAAGTTACATTCACTTACAATCCAAGTGGATACCTAATCGAATTTTCAACACGACCGCTCGTCGACTCAATTGATTTACTTAATGCATAACAAAAACGTAAGTATGCTATGTCAATCAAACAAACTTTTTTTTTAAATAAAGATATAATGGCAGCTCGGGACTGAATGCTTTTGAAATCTTTAGAGAAGGCCTATGTCCAGCAGTGGATTTTTGTTGGTTTAATTAATGTATGGATGAAAAATGTTTTTCTTTTAAAGACAACTCCCGCACAAGACTTAGATCACACAAATGTTTTGTTCCGTGTGGAAATCGAACCCAAGTTTAATCCGGGTTTAGCCAGGTCAGGTCACTATTTATTTATGATTTATTAAAAAGGATACTACTAGTTCTAAATTTGTACATCTAAAGTAAACTTATATTTAAAAAAAACATGAGGCAGCCCTAAGAATGGATGTAACATTCAAATTACGAAAGGTCGTAGAAGTGTAGATATAAATTGGTTTTTAATTGTTGAAGAATTAGTGTATTTACTGTTTAAAATTATAAGCCTTATCTACACCGACAATGTTTATTGAGTATATCGTAGTGATAAGTTTGGTTTAATTAGCCAAAACAAGCGTATCTACGATTCATGAACACTTCATAATATTATAATTGTTATGAATAACAGATCTAATAGTATATTTAGTTTATTTTTTTATTTTATTAGGACCTATGATCGATTGATAATTTTGAAAAGCGTCATAAATATTTTATTTTTGGATTTTTATATTTTAATTTATAGATTAATAACTATTACTTACTGTAAATTATTTTATGAAATAAACAAACATGTGTTAAATAAGGACTTAACAAAAATACAATTCACGGACACAAATTACATCCAGACTCGAAACAAACATTTTACAAACACATAAAGTATTGTCCCGTGTGGAAATCGAACCTACGACCTTCAGCTTAGCAGTCAGAGTCACTAACCACTAGGCCAACAGGCTAGTCTTATTAGTATACTCGAAAAACGTCATTATGTAAAATGAAGACGATACAACATAGATTACATCTGTCGTAATATTGTTGGCTTTGCAAATTTATTAAGTTTTGTTGACCTTGTCATATTTTCGTTCTAATGGCCTTTATTCGTAGGCCTCTTTTTGGATAGGCTCGCTATGATGTAGTCGATGAAAGAGCAAGCTGGGCAAAGAGATAAATCTTATGTTGCAAATGCCGATTAAGTTGCTGCTACCGCATTCAACAGTAAAATACAATGCTTCAATAGCAATACTGTGCAAATTGTACCAATACACTACTTTATCGTGCAAAACGTACACTGCTTTTGTCCCTGTAGCAATGTTGTGCAAATTGAAACTATTTTAAGAGAGGTAAGGCCGCGTAAAAAAGAAGGAAGCCCGACTGGGGAAGGACTTCTATCTTACAGAAGACCTCAGCCAAATAACAACACAGCGGTGTATTTGTGTTCCTGTGTGTGAGTACAGGGCCTCAGCGCTCATTTAGGAATGCGTTTTGAAATGAACTTACTTGTTGCCAACCCTTTTTTTGCACCAGGGCTTTAAGATTCCTGGGATACGATCCCTAGCTATTAAAATAATCGTGAATTTCGTTCATTCTATGTGTGTGAATGTGTGCGTGCATGTTTTTAAATTTATTTAAAACTTATGACACAAACTATGTTAATTTTAAATTACTTTTATAAATTTAAAATTATTTGAATATTATTAGATCGCAACTTAATTGGGTGACGTATATAAGTGTTAAGCACATAAATTATAGTTGACTTATATAAAATTTATACACAAAAATATACCAGCCAAGTTGATCAATATGTGTCTAATAATTACTTATTTATTTCGCATGGAATAATTTCAAAAATGACTACACAAAAAGCAATAACATAACAAAGCAATGCCAAGGTTTGTTTTAAATTGGGGATACGTTTTAAACGTTTAAAAATCTTTTATTAAGCTTTCAGTGTTATATTATTTAGTTTGTTTAGGTCAAATCTTGCAAGAAAGATTGTGACAATGCATTTGGAAGGTAGGAATAGGAACTTAACAATGAAATAAGATAGCCCCGCGGTGTTTGGTCTCGTGCGTTTTGTCGTGACGAGTATTATATCCCTGGGTAGTATTCAAAGTATCATGATGACGTCGGCAGGTGGCTATAGGAACTACTCAAAGTAACAAAATAGCCTCGTCGTATCTGGGCTCATTAGAAGTCGTATTTAACAATTAACAATTGTATAAGTGAAAACGAATAAACTACGAAAATTTTTATATATAAAAATGAATCCCTATTTCCCTTGGTCACGGCATCACGCGTGAACGGCTGGACCGTTTTTAGTTATTCTTTTTTTGTTATGTTTGTTATTGTCAGGAGCAGTTTCTTATGTAAAAAAAAAGAAATTTGCGCTGAAAATAGTTTAACCCGGGCGAAGTCGGGACGGACCGCTAGTCTACAATAAAAACTGTTTAAAATATTTTTGAAATTATAATCTTTATTTTTAAATACTTATAATGAGAAATTGCTTTTAGCGATAAGGCCGCCCATTGTACATATATGTGTAAAATAATATCTGTATCATTAATGTAACTGGTGTACAATAAAGAGTTTTCTATTCTATTCTATTCTATTCTAATACTTATATATTTTTTCTTTATTTGTTACAGGTAATCTACAAATTTTACTCAAGTGCATACCAAAGCTTTTTGCTCACCTTTATAAGTGCTGCAGGCAAGTTACTCATTTTAAAAGGTTTAGCTTTTTCATTTTTTACCTGAACCAATAGGAATAGAAGTGATATCATTCGAATCATAATCTTAAGTCGTTATAGTAACCTTACTTACTTATAACTCAGCACAGCTCCTGACATTACTGTTCATGTTCATGCCAAGACTTAAAAAATATATTAATATTACTAGTAAATAGTGTTATGTACAAAGGCGAGCTTACCGCAAAGATGGGTCTTCTTACAGAAAAAAATTGAGTGGTGGATAATTTGAAGGTAACAAGGTAAAAGAATAAGATATATATATATATATATATATATATTATAGATAGATCTTATTCTTTTGCCTTTGGCGGAAGTGGTGAACCTTACTTACTTATAACTTAGCACAACTCCTGACATTACTGTTCATGCCAAGACTTATAAAAGATATTAATATTACTAGTAAATAGTAGGTACAAAGGCAAGCTTACCGCAAAGATGGGTCTTCTTCCAGAAAAAAATTGAGTGGTGGAAAATTTAAATGTATCCAAAGGTAAAAGAATAAGATCTATCTATATATACACTAAACAAAGAAAAGAAAGATAATAATAATAATATACATACATACGGAAGAATATAATGCTTACATAAAGTAAATAGACATAAATATAATATTTAAAATCTAAATTAAATATAAATACGATAGAACTTGGCTCTTACTTTCCAAAAAAAAAATCTCATACTATGTGATAAATTATACATTTTTTGTTTCTATTATGTCTGCATCTCCTTTCACGTTTGCATGTATGTAATGGCGTCATAAAAAGTTAAATTTTTAGCTACTAATATTGTATGTTTTGTGTTATTATATTGTCGTCATGCAAATAACTCGACAAGACATTGTCCGTTATCAAAGGCAAAGCTTTACATAATAATTATAGAGAGTATTGACTGTATAGATGATGCAGGCAATCCGCCTGATGACGGATAAGGAATACAAATGTCACCAGCTGCTCCATCCCGAGGGTGTCGTAAGAGGATTAAGGGAGTACCTAAGTCAGACAGTACCCACTGCGAGAGAGGGAAAATTCGAAACAGAACCCTATACCAACACGTCTGGAGTGCATGGAGAGGACCCGTGCCCAGCAGTGGGACGTTTGTGGGTTGACATGATGAGGCAGAGAAGTAACCATGTAACACTGTTCGGCGGATTGTAGGTTTAATTCATAGCAAATGACAATAATGTGAGGATGTGATGATAGTGATGAATTTGTGTAAAGAAGTTTGTTGTTTGTGTGTTGTGTGTATTTACTGAACGGATCTGGATGGAATTTGGCATAGAGATTATAGTCTGGCATAACACTTATATTATAGACTGCCTTGGTGGTCCAGTGGTCGATTCCCACACAGGACAAAACTTTGTGTGACCCACAAAGTGTTGTTCTGAGTCTGGGTGACATTTGTATCCGTTAATTGTATGTTTGTAAAGTCCCCCGCGACACAGAGCTTGTTCTCTAGTGCAGGAGTTGTCTTTTTAAAAATAAAATAAAAATAGCACATAAGCACACGGGCGGAACCGCGGGCAACAGCTAGTATGAAATAAATCGTGACTGTATTATACGTATAGCTTACATTAAAACATAACTACTAATATAATATAAAAGTAAATACATTGGTAGGTACACAAAAGATCTATCAGATTAAGAAATATAACTATGACACGGTTACTGATACAAAGTAAACATTCATTTAGACTAGTTGGCCAACCGGTGGAGCAATTAATTAAGGCTTTAGTACTTAGTGTAATAGTACAGTTATTCCATAAACACAAACGTTTTTCATTCAGTAGTTTTTGCGTGAAAGAGTAACAAACGTACATCCATCCAGCCATACATTCTTACAAACTTTATATAATACTAGGGGTCGCCCGCGATTTTGACCGCGTGGTAATTTGGAATATTTTCCCCGATTTTGCAACATATCTATCTCATGCTATGATCTGACTCCTATTGATCATAGCGTGATGTTATATAGCCTATAAGCTTCCTTGATAAATGCACTATTCAATATAAAAAGACATTTTCAAATCGAACCAATACTTTCTGAGATTAGCGCGTTCAACCATACAAACAAACAAACTCTTCAGCGTTATAAAATTATAGTACTAGCTGTTTCCCGCGGCTCCGCTTGCGTGGATGTCGGTTATCGCTATAAAAAGTACCCTATGAGTTATTCCAGACTATAATCTATCTCTGTGCCAAATTTCATCCAGATCCGTTCAGAAGTTTTTACGTGAAAGGGTAACAAACATCCATCCATCCATTCATCCATCCAATCATCCATCCGTCCATCCGTCCATCCATACTTACAAACTTTCGCGTTTATAATATTAGTAGGATAGATAAGTATGATCTTGTTACTATTTCTGACTATAGATAAGCAGTAATCACGGTCTATTATTTATTTCACACTAGGTTTTAAACTGTCTCAGTGGCTCAGTGGACGATGTGTGCGACTGCTTATCACGATTCGATTCCCAGGTCGGGCCAAATCAGAATTTTTCCGTCAAGAAATTCACATAAGATGTTCGGAGTTTTGGAAATTTGGGGGCGTTTACATCCCGTATACCTTTGAAAGCAACAGCTTTCCAAGGTCCAACGTTTGATCTCTCTCCGGTCGTGGCGGATTGCCGTTCCATCGGAGTGAGGGAATAAAGAGTACATAGGCTACATAGATAAAATGGAAATAATTATGTATAGTATAATTATTTTTTTTTATACTACCAAGGTGGCAAACAAGCATACGGCCCGCCTGATGGTAAGCAGCTACCGTAGCCTATGGACGTTTGCAACACCAGGGGTGTCACTCACGCGTTGCCGACCTTTTAAAAACCTTATAACTCCTTTCTTGAAGAACCCCACGCTATAGTCTCTTGGGAAAACCTCGGATGGGAGCTCATTCCACAGTCTAATCGTACGTGGTAAGAAATTCCTCTGGAATCTTACGGTACGGCATGTTTGAGGTGCAAGGCAACACTTTGGTAGCAAGCGAGTTTATTAACCCAATTTTATTAGTTGTATTCCCATGGTGTGCGCATTAGATGACAAAATAATTGAGGTAACAAAATACATATATAACGAGATATAAAACATTACCTAACTATAAGCCTACTCATCACGTTAATCCTATTTTACACTCTCGGTTATCAAAAGAGTTCCGCTTTCACTTTTTACGTGATAAAAAAACAAGAAAAAATAAATTAAATGTATGTATGAAAGATATACAGAGCAATCTTCTATCATTATATGTTATAACTAGCTGTTGCCCGCGGCTCCGCCCGCGTGGATGTCGGTTATCACTGCAATAAGTAGCCTATGTGTTATTCCAGACCATAATCTATATCTGTGCAAAATTTCATCCAGATCCGTTCAGTAGTTTTTGCGTGAAAGAGTAACAAACATCCATCCATCCATCCATCCATTCTTACAAACTTTCACATTTATAATATTAGTAAGGATAATAAAAGACTAGCTGATGCCCCCAGTTTTACCTGCGTCAAATTTGGATATCTTGCATGACATGGCAGCGGGGAGATTGGCAGTAAAAATAACTGCTTTGACGTCCTATAATGTCTATTTCAGACATCAGCTTTTCTAGACAAGTGGCATAAACGGTAGTCGAATCGAAAAGTCTAAAAACAAATGTATGGGCTTTGACGTAAATCTACGATATAATGTCGTAAACTTACGTCAAATCCCATTCATTTGCCTTTTTTTGACTTTTTGATTCGACTATCGCTTGTGCCATTTGTCTAGAGGGGCTGCTCCTCTAGACAAGTGGCATAAACGGTAGTCGAATCGAAAAGTCAAAAAACAAATGTATGGGCTTTTGACGTAAGTTTACGACATTATATCGTAGATTTACGTCAAATCCCATACATTTGTTTTTTGACTTTTCGATTCGACTACCGTTCAATATACAGTTTGTGATTTAAAAATAACTCTTGGTCAAAAAGAACTCTCGGTCTTCCAGTCTGTTTGTAAAGTTTTACTAACTGTAACGGTGAGGAAATTACATAATAAACGGACCAGAGATTTCTTTCTTGATTTAGGTAGAATTACTCACTCAAAATATAATATAATCCATGCCTATTATCTGCCTTACTGAGCTATCAAATACAAAAAGATTATTTTTAATTCAACTGGTAGTTTCAGAGATTAAAAATAAATAAAATAAAATAAAATAAGCCTTTATTGCTGTTTTTACATCTATTATCAATTATATAAACTATCCCTACAGATCGTTGTTTCTTATTACAACAGCTTGTCTCTCGACAAAGGCCTCCTCCAAAGATTTCCACATCTCCCTGTCTCTAGCAATCTTCATCCAGCTCGGACCAGCAGTTCCCTTAAGGTCATCCTCCCAGCGCTTTGACTGCCGCCCTTTGCTTCTTTTACCATCCCTGGGGTACCATTCTGATATTTGTTTTGTCCATTTCTCGCTTTTCTCTCTTAACATATGTCCCGTCCATTGCCATTTTAACTTTTTACATACTGTTTTCGCGTCTTTGAATTTAGTTTTGTTTTTAATATTTTTTAATCTAATTTTATCTCGTCTTTTAACTCCAATCACACTTCTCTCTATTCCGTTTTGACATACACTTATTTTGTTTGTTAATCTTTCAGTTAATGCCCAAGTTTGGCAACCATATGTTAAACATGGCAGGATGCACATGTTAAATACTTTTCTTTTTTCTTTTATTGGCATGTCTTGGTTTTTCATAATTTCGCTCAGAGACCAAAATCTTTTCCATGTATTGGCTATCCTTCTGTCTATTTCTTTTTGCATAGTGTCATTTGGTGCTATTAACTGTCCAAGGTATATGTATTCTTCTACGTATTCTATTTCCTTCATGTTTACTTTGATGTTATATAACTGTGAGCCGTTAGTCATAATTTTTGTTTTAGTTGTATTCATTGAAAGTCCTGCTTTCTCACTTTCATCAGATAATTGTTGTAGCATTTGCTCTAGCTTTATTGGACACTCCGAAAATAGAATCAGGTCATCTGCAAAACGTAAGTGATTTAAATTTTCGCCGTTTATATTAAGTCCATTTTCTTCCCATTCTAGATTTCCAAATATCATCTCCAGGGCTGCCAAAAATAACTTGGGTGAAATTGGGTCACCTTGCCGGACACCTCTCTCTATAGGAAACTCCTCTCCCATTTTTTCCAGTTTGATTTGTGCCGTGCTTTTTGAGTAAATATTTTTCAGTAATTGTATATACTTTCCATGTACACCCTGAATATGTAGTGCTTCCCAGATATATTCGTGTTCCAAAGAGTCAAAAGCTTTGTTATAATCGACAAAGCCCAGATAATAGGTTTTATTGTATTCTTTGTATCTTTGTATAATTTGTCTTAGAACATGTATATGATCTACGGTTGCATATTTGCTACGGAAACCAGCCTGTTCCTTCGGTTGATTTTCGTCAAGTGTTGGTGTGATTCGGGACAAAATTATTTTTGAGAAAACTTTATATATATTGGACATCAGACTGATCGGTCGATAGTTCCCTATTTCTCCTTTATCTCCTTTCTTGTGCAGTAAAATTATTGTTGATTTGATCCATTCAACAGGGATGGATTCAGTCTCTATAATATCATTAAATAAATCTGTCAGTATAGGAGCCATTACCGGTATAGTAGATTTTAGTATTTCATTTGTTATTTGGTCACTTCCAGGTGTTTTATCTTTTTTTTGCGTATTGATTGCTCTTATTGTTTCTTGAACTAGTATATTTGGTGTTAATTCAGAATCCGTTTCGTTTCTTACATTTATCATTAGTTTTGGGTTCTTACTTCGGTACAGGTCTCGGTAATAGTCCGTAGCTACTTTAAGTATTTCTGGTCTTTTGTTTGTATAATTTCCCTCTTTACTTTTTGCTTTTATCATCCAATCTTTTTTTATGTTTAATTCTTTAATAGCCTTTTTTATTCCGCCGGTTTTTTCGATGTGCTTTTTTAATGTAGCTTCCCTTTTAATTTTCTTATCTTTTCTAATACTATTATTAATCCTTTTACTAATTTCAGATATTTTGTTACGGTTGTTTTTATTCTCTCTTTTTTGTAATAGTTCTTTCCTTTCTTGTAGCAGTTGGTACGTCTCATTAGAAATCAGTCCTTTACTCTCTGAGTTTATTTTCTTTGTTTCTGTTACCAACATGTTAACGATTTTCTTATACCTTGTCTGAATTGGTTCTGGTCTTAATTTTTCTTTCCCTATTAAAGCTTGTAGGTTGGTCATGAGTTGTTCATTATTACCAGTACAAATAATGGCTGTACTATCATTATGAAATTTTCTATTTCTCTTTATAGGTGTACCTGTTAGTTTAGCGCGAACCATTTTATGGTCAGAATGAAAATTGAGGTTATGTATGACTGAAACATCTTGAAAGATCTTAGGATTGTTGGACATGATAAAGTCAATTTCATTTTTATAACATCCGTTTGGGGAAATCCATGTCCATTTCTTTGTTTTCTTTTTCTTATAGAAACTATTGAGGATCCTTAGTTTGTTTTCTAAAGCAAACGTGACTAACCTGCTTCCGTTCTTGCTTCTTTTTCCATGTCCATATTTTCCAATTGTATATTCTTCTCCATAATTGTTACACGTTCCTATTTGTCCATTAAAATCACCCATGACTATAATATTTTTATGGGAATTTTGAATGGTTATGCGTAAATCTTCGTAGAATTTTTCTATTTCCGCTATATTTTCTTTTTTGTTAGATTCTGTTGGCGAGTACGCTTGTATAATGGACCATTTCTCGATTTTATGTAAAGGTAGCGTTATGTTCAAGACCGTTATTCTTTCCGATATACCTTTAATTTCTTCTATGTTGTGTGCAAGTCTCTTTTTAATTAGAAAGCCTACACCATGCAGTCCTGGTGTCTCTCCTTTGTAGGTTAGAATGTAGTTCCCGTAATCTTCTATCCCTTCACCATGTCTTCTCATTTCGCTAATTCCAATAATATCCCATTTTATTTCAGCTATGGCTAGTTCTAGTTCAAGAAGTTTTTCCGTAGTTCGTAATGATCTTGCATTAAGAGTAGCTATGTGTATTTCCGAGGTGTATTTGCTTGTCTTTAGAGGGTCATGGTCTTTTTCCCCCACGAGGACCAGTCGGCTTGGGGGAGGGTGTTTAGTTTTTGTTCCTTTGTTTTGATTCCTGTTTGGTTTTTGTTTCCGATCGCCGGTGACTGGTTGCTATTGTTTCTTTTCAGTTGGGTGGTAGAGAGGGAGTGAGATCGGGCCCTCATCTTGTCAAATGCGTTTATCCTGTTGTTTTTGGATGCAGTTAATGTTTGCTGTTTTTTTGGTTGTTTATCAGCTTGCGGAGAGGTGGATACTTCTCTTTTCCTTTTATCTTTAGCATTCGTATTTTCTTTGACAATGAGTTCATCATATTTTATGTAAGCAAAATTTCCTTTTTTTCTTTCCTCCATGAGCTTGGGTAGTAGTGCCTTCCGCTTTTCTAAAGTTTCTTTTGAGTAGTCTTCCGTTATATACATATCTTTTAGTTTCTTTTTGTTTTTCATAATTTCACTCTTCTTCCATCCACTAACTAAAGAAAGGAGCGTAGGTCTTGGTTTATCACTTTTGTTTGATTTTCCAATACGATACATTTTATTTATATCATGTTTCTCAATAGTTATGTTTAATTCCTCTAAAAAACATTTCTTGATTTTTTCAAATAACCCCATTGTAGATGTTTCGTCTTCCCCTAGCCCGTAGATTATTATATTCTTGCTTTTCTTGTCTCTTTCGAGATGCTCCACCTTCTTTTCCAAACATCCCACTTTATGTTTCAGGATTTTATTTTCTTCAATAATAGGTGTTAATTTTTCTTCCATTTTTCCCATTATTGTATTAGTTAATTCCACAGTTTGATTCTGCATTTCTATTTTCATTTTATCAAACAGTAGTTGAAATTGTTCTTCCATTTTTTCTTTACGTGTAAAGAAACGTATTTAAATATTCAGATTGATTTCTGGCAACACTAAGGTGAAATGACAGGATGACAGTGCACGACGTTTCTATCCGAATGTTTTTGTTTGATGGCAACACTTAATTGACACTGACAGATGGCAGTTTTTATGTGTTGGTACTATTGGTTTGGTTGGAATCACTTGTCTATGGATACAATTGTAAATTTCTAACCTCAAATCCTCGTCGTTTTTCTTCTGAGTTATTGTAAAATCCACCGAATGTGAGATGTTTTTTGTTGATAACGTTTAACTTCACTTAGTTTTTGTCTAGATGTAACTTGACTGCGAGAATTGTGGTTTTATCTATTTATAATTGTGATTTTTTTCGGAGCGCCGACACTGTGATGTTTACGATACAAGTACCGGAACCGGAAAAAAATTCAGAGATTAGCGTGTAACAAACAAACTCATCAGCTTTATATATAGGTATAGATTGTGGTTTGAAGAGTAAACGTGTGGGGAAAGTATTATTTACCACTTACAAACACACGGCTTTAGATTCAGACCCCGCATTTAAATAAAAAATGCTTAGATATTTTCTAAGCTGCGTGTTGTGGATATAATCGATACAAGTGAAAAACAATTGCAACACAGGGTTTTTTTACACTACCAAGGAGCCAAACAAGCATACGGCCCGCTTGATGTTAATCAGTTATCGTAGCCTATGGACGCTTGCAATACCAAGGGTATCACTCACGCATTGCCGACCCTGTAAAAACCTTATAACTCCTTTCTTGAAGAACCCCATATCTGTGATGTAAACCTTGGCAGGGGAAAATATAGGTTAAATAAGACCTACTTAGCTGAAAAACTAGCATACGGCCCGGCTGATGGTGAGCACGTACCGCAGCCTATGGACGCTTGCAATACCAGAGGTATCAATAGCGTTTTGCCGCATCAAATTTTTTTAATTTATTATGAAATTTCCCTGGGATAGAAAAACGTTTGGTTATAAACCCATGAGTTCTAGAAACCTGTATCCACTTACAGGAACACAACTACACCGATATGCTTAGTCATTTGGCTGTGGTCTTCTATAAGATAGAGGTCCTTCCCCAGTGAGAAAAATGTACTAAAATATGTTGTCTAGTAATTTGGAATATTTTCCCCTATTTTGCAACATATCTCACTACTGCTCAGCTCCTATTGATCATAGCGTGATGTTATATAGCCTATAGCCTTCCTGGATAAATGCACTATTCAACAAAAAAATATTTTTTCTAATCAAAACAGTATTTTCTGAGATTAGCGCGTTCAACCAAACAAACTCTGCAGCTTTATAATATTAGTATTAGTATAGATTATAGGTAGATAATGATAAAACCAGTTCATAAACCGCGTGCTTTATATAATATATAACTGCTTGATAAGCCCTCTATTGGCGAAGCAACGAACCATAATACAGAAACCAGAGGTAGTTTATCTATACTTTCTAAAACCTACCGCTGGTGATACCGCCATATTAAGAGTTTACATTGCGTAGCCTGCAGATGGCGTTGTATAAAAATGTTATAATTATATTATTATATATTATGCCTGTGATACAGGATTATCCTAGTACCTACAGGCAACCTAACATTTTAATACTCATATATTTTATAAGATTTAAAAAAGTACCTTTTTTGAAATTTAATAAGGATTTTATTATTATCGTAATATAAAATTATTCGGTTTAGGTAGAGTTAGGGTTGTCGATCATGTACTATTTTTTAATTTTATTGTATCTTACGTTTTTCTTATATCCCCTAAATGCATATTGTTGCCAAAAGTCTACAAACTACTTTTTTACTTTTAAAAAGTGACACATGGGACGAGTGTTTTTGAATGTATGTTTATATCATAGCCTATATAGTATCATAATGAAAATCAAAAACGTAAATGGAAGTCGTTAGAAAATAAAATTTGCGCGAAATTTGACATAATAACCGCGAAGGTGGAAAAATTTGATTGTGTGAAAATTAGTGACTTTTGAATTGAGATTTAGCAAGAATTAATTGCTGAAAAACGTTTAAAAAAATACAAGTATATTAGAAGCAAGGTAAGAAACCACTATTAGAACATTTTGTTTGCTAATTAATCTTGAATGTGTCTGTAGCTAGATTTTTATGTATGTTGCCAAATGTCTACAACATGCGTATATGGTACTTTGCCTATTTGGTTATAGTTTTGGTACTTCGCTTATTTCGCTTTTCTTTTTAGCATGTTTGGCTCGCTAGCTGAAAAGGAAATTGAGGCAGCTATTGCTGCTTTAAATTATGGTGAGGTCTCCAAAGATGGTGAAGAGATAGATGATGAAAATATCGATTATTACTCAAAAGTAGGGGAATTATTGCATGAGCTGGAAGATCAACCGATAGATGATCAACCCTTGGCAAATATCGACAACCCTTCCATTATCTATGCTAGTGATGCACTTCTCAGATGGTGCATCCAGGGTGGAACCTATGGCGAGAACCTTATCTCAGTTATGTTTAGGTATTACTGGAGTTGCAATTTGGAGGTCTCGAAGACGGGAGGTTATTTGGAAAAAGATAAATTTACCATGGAAAAATGATCGCATTGCTTTTTTTTTGGGCATTCGGATCTGTCCACTGAAATATTTGACCAGGAGAAACCTTTTCAATTCTTTGGCAAGTATGTAAACGAGGACATTATTTCGAAATTGTGAACGAAAAAAATTATTACTCAAAAAGGTTTTAGTTCCAGTAGTAGTAGTTTTGTTACTTCCAATAAAATTAGCCAATTTCTAAGCATAATTATATTTTTTTCGGTTTACCACTAGGTACCCTAACGATAGGTCATGTTGGTGATGTATAAGACAGCCCATATAAATAAAGTGATCAATACAATTATGAACCTTGGAGAGTTTAGATCTGAGTTAGCAGAGGTATTATGTAAGAATAAAAAATCTGCCGAAAATCAAAGAGCAAATCCATCCAGTAGTAATTTAGAATCAGAATTTGATGCAAAAAAGCGCAGAAGACCTATGAAGCCTGTTCCACTGAAAGATGTCAGAACTGATTGGGTTCAAATCAGAGGTGTGATACAAGAAATAGGTACACATTTCCTAGGGTGTAAGGGGTTTTCACGTACAAAATGTATGAAGTGTCAGGTAGCCCTTTGTCATTCCAAATACAGAAATTGTTTTGCTGCGTTTTTATACATAAATAACCCCATGGATTATAAGTTATTAGAAATTAATTTCACCTACCATACTCTTATTGCTTTTTCTTTAGACGCATAATGTAGCCAAATGTTATTTTCAAAAATATACTTTTTAATTAAACTAAGATTTTTTTTATTATTTTTCCCTTTATCAGTGACTGAATATCTATACTGAAATATTTATTTCATAACTAAATAAAAAATCATGCATTTAAGGGATATAGAGGTGTGATTTCCATCCCGGGTGACAGTAAAAATGTGATTATCACTTTTGGAGTTTATAATTTTTATTTTATTTATTTTATTTTATTTTATTTTAGGAAAGCTTACGGACTAATTACATCGTGTATAACTTATTATAACTTAACAAATTAAGTTATAATAAGTTATACACGATGTACTAATCAAATGATGATAATATGTACTAGTCAAATGATTTACCATCTTCTAACAGTGAAAGAAAAACATCGCGAGAAAACCCACATGTCTTAGAAGGATTCTAAAGATAGACATGTCTATAGAATCCTTCTAAGACCTATGGGTTTTCTCACGATGTTTTTCTTTCACCCTAATTCTATTTGATACCTTCCCCCACCGATACCTTTATTCTATTCGATGCGAATACCGTTTATATCACTTGTCTAGAGGGGTTGATAATAAAGACGAAGGATAGGCAACTTCATCTTTAGTGGGGAAAAAGGGGTAGTTAAATTTTCCATGAAACTTCATCATTTTTAAACACTTCAAGACTGTGGTACCGGCAGTCGTGATCATATTAATACATTGTTTTAATATTTAGATAGAAGAAATTCATCAATCAATACCTGTCAACAAAGTACGTACAGCACAGGAAACTAGAAATTTCATAAATATGTAAAATATTATTTGCATATTACACCACAATATTTTATACACCAGGAACTTGCATCACATCATAGGATACGCTATTACTTGTTTTTATTATTCTACTTAGATAAGCATCTGTTTTTTATACTGATGGCAAAGCCATATTATTTATTATTATCTGTCTCGTTCATTAGGTTCTTATTCATAATTGCAGTTGCAAAATAACATTTTATTTTATACTACTTGGGTGGCAAACAAGCATACGGCCCGCCTGATGTTTAGAAGTTATCGTAGCTTTTGGACGCTTGCAATAACCAGAGATATCAGTTGCATGTGCCAACCCATTATTTATACCGGGGCTTTAAGGTGGAGTTTCCATGGAATAGGAATACTTTTCTTTCTAAACGTATCGCTAAATGAGCACTGGAGACCTGCACACACAGGAAAACAACTACACCGCTGTATGTAGTTATTTGGCTGTTGTCTTCTGTAAGGTGGAATTCCTTCCCCAGTTGGGCTTGCTCTGCTCACTACTATGGTGCCCTACTTCTCTTTTCTTCCTATTGTTGTTTTCTTTTATAATACTTAGATGGCAAACAAGCATACGGCCCGCCTGTTGTTAAGCAGTTACTACGGTAACTGCTTAACACTGCTGGATATAGACCTCTCCAAGTGCACACCACCAAGCACGATCCTCGGCTTCTCGCATCCACCTTCTGCCAGCCGCTTTGCAAAGTTCGACGCTCCACCTTGCCTGAAGGCATTCAGGCAATAGTTCTAAAATTTCACAACAGTTAGTCCTTCAAAAAAAACTGCAGGCAAATTTTTTTTTCAACTTTAACAGTAATTTCGACATTCACAAAACACTGCAGTATACATCTTGCGCAATGAAAATAGCAGATCAAAAGCTTTTCCCAGAGTTGCGAATACTTAATACACTTGCGGACAATGCGAGGTGCACACTGTAATTTTTGCACACCTACAATTATGGTTACTTACCAACTGATTGGCCAATGTAGTTTGTGGCTTGTTAGTATAAACTAATATGTAATTATGTGTATATTCTATTTCCTGCTTAGATACAGCGTTTGTGAGATAATTTTAATTGCATTTTATTCGTGCTTGAGTTAGTTACTAAATCATTTTATGTAACAAATTTGTCAATTCAAAATATTCAATATTTTTATATTGAATATTCTGAATTGAGAAATTATTCTATTTCCTTGTTTCTTTACACTCTTTTAATAACTTTAAATACACTTACTAAAAGTTAATATTTTCATGGATCCTATAAATTTATAAATCAAATTTCATGATATCATATTTAGACTTAAACTCAGTTTACTAACGAACACGAAATAAATGTTCTATATTATGTTACTTTTTGACGTTTAACATTTCGCTTACGGATTTGATAATCAATAGGTTAAGTTTCCCTAGACAATTGTCCAGCAGTAGACCTTTTTTTATATTACAAACGCTATCAGATTGTTTCAGTAAACTCGGAGAACTTTTCTTTCTTCACTCACTCGTTCACATAATTTCTTAAGCTATGCATGTAACTGCCTAAGAATAAGTATATGTTTAAATCGTTGTAGTTTAAATTATTTAGTATTAGGTATGCAACTTACGTAACGCAAGAAAATTACAATTACAAGATGGCGTGATTATTTATTTGTCCTAGTTTGAACAAAAACTCCTTCCAGTTTGTGTCCAGTTGCCAACAATTAAGAAGATATTACATTTCTTCATACTAATCTTGCAATGTATTCTTTACTACTAAGTACTGTCTAACCAAACGGATTCCATAAACTCTAAAAAATGCATGCAAATCTCGCCAACGAGAAGGTAAAGTTGAACCTATTGGTTCAACTATACAACTCGTTATTTGATTGATCTGACTAAGAGAGGTAGGACATCACACAAGTGCACCAGTTTAACTGGGGAAAGATCTTCATCTTACACAAGAACTGGGCTAAAAACAACACACAGTTGTGTAATAATTGTGGTTCTGTCTAAACGCGATAAACTCAAAAACTTCCGAACACATTCATTCAGTTCTAACCAATAAACGGAATGATTTAAAAGGCTTTGTATAAATTGGCTGAAATATAATAAGAATTAGTTGTAGATATCAGAATAAAATTATTACTGGTACTAAATTAAGATGAAATAAAACTAATGGACAAGGTAAGCTCAGGACCGAATGTTGTGGAAATCCGTGAGGCTTATGTCTAGCAGTAGACATTCTTCCAGCTGGGATAATGATGATTACAAACCCGTCAAAGAAATTATAAAATTACTGCATAATTTATTCATAACTCCTAATCAAGTTATTCACTTAATAGTCAGTTAAAATAATTATCAAATATTGTTATGCCATTGTGTGCGTTTTTTTGCTCCCCATTTGTACACGAATGCGTGTGAGCATGTATGCAACAATAGGACAAAGAATTCTTTGTACTGCATGGAGTAACATGTGTATAATAAATACTGTTGTACGCTGCAATGTGCAATGTATGAGAAACCATACATTTTGTATGAGTTTAGTTCTTGTCTACTGTTATCGGTAGCGGTCTGGGAATCGGGCACTGTATTTAAAGGCATTATGCTGCAAATTTGATAGTTAATTGAGGAAAACTGTTTATTTAATTACGAACTAGCAGACCTGGCGGACTTCGTACGGCCATTTTCTTTTAAATTTACTTCTATACAAACCTTGGCAATAATAAACACAAAAAAAAGAATTATCTAATTTGATGCAGTCGATCGGATGTTATGCGTTTACATATATTTGGGGGGTTTCATATTTATTTATATAGATAAAAGCTCTCTAAGTTGAAAATTCTTTAGTCAAACAGGCTAGATAGGTTAATAAGCATATGGCCCGCCTGATAGTAAGCGGTTCCCGTAGCCTATAAACGCTTGCAATATTAGAGGTATATTGCATGGTGCCCATCCAAAAATCTTATCATCAGGGTTTTGTGACAGAGTTCTTCTGGGATAGGCAAACGTTTCGGTAAAGACGCACCCCTGAATAAACGCAATCCTGTACTCACACACAGGAACATAACTACAAGGGATATTCCTCGAAGTGCACCCATTTTGAAACGCACCATTCAGGTGCGCTAAGGAAATCATGGTGCACCTGAATGGTGCGTTTCGAGTAATACTTTAGGTGCGCTTCGTTAGCTGCGTCTCAAAATGGGTGCGCTTCTAGGAATACCCCAACTACAACTCTGTGTATTTGGCTATGTTCTTTTTAATGCTACTTGGGTGGCAAACAAGCATACACCTCGCCTGATATTAAGCAGCTTCCATAGCCTATGAACGCTTGTAATATAAGAAGGACCGCTTGCGTGTTTTCACCAGGGCTTTAAGATGGAGTATCCCTGGTATAGGAAAACGTTTCTTTTAAAACGCATCCCTAAATAAGCGCTGGAGACCTGTACTCACACACACAAACACAATATACCACTTTATGTAGTTATTTGGCTGTGGCTGTCTTCTGTTAAGTGGAGGGCCTTCCCGTCGGGTTTTCTCTAAATTAGAGTGAGAGAATAAAGATTGCACTTGTGTTTGCGCACACACAACTGCTTTAATAAAAACATACATGGGTCCTCACATTGACAATTACGATGCAATAATTCCGAAACATTACTATAACAATATCTGCACTTGACCCCAATATATTCCTCGGTACAAAAATAAGTGTGTCGGAATTAAGAACTATCATAAGTTCATAGCAAGGTCGTTATAACGGACGGGTTACTCCACTTTTGTTAACCTTAGCCATCTTACGTAAAGCTTCTCACGTAATGTGCGACTGTGGTGAATAGTGACTTCAGACAAAATATGATATCTTCATATTTTTTTATGCTGCTACGCTAACGGTGAGGAAAAAACTTACTGTCTAAATTATAGTGAGCAGATACCGAAGCCTATGGACGCTTGCAATCCTAGAAGTAATGAAATCAATTGCGCGTTGGCGAAACTACATATTAGAACGTTAGATAGAGTTTTGTGTAATAGGCACTTATCCGAGAACACTACTACACCACTGTTATTTTTTTGTATAAGAAGAATGATCCCTCCCTAGATGGTCTTGTTTGTATGATGCCCAACCAATTTGTTTTTCTTTGGTCATTATATAACGTTGGCCGAAGTTTTAATCACCGACGTAGAAAAGCACCGAATATTAACTTTGCCATCTTTCAGTCTGTGTGATTTTCTATAGCATTGTGGCGGCAAAATTAAATACACAAATGCGCCCTAAGAATGTTATTCAAGCTTAGAAAATATTTTTTTAACATTATACCTACTTAGAAAGTTATCAAACGCAACAAAATGAAAATGAAATAGTTTCCTTTCATTTTCGTTTTACTCATACAACATTTTAAGCTGATTTGTCTAACTAAGCTGTTAGAGATAATACTTCAACTTTAACCCTTCTTTACAATCGGGTAAAAATTAAAAAGAATTTACAGGCTTAACCGACAAAAGTTACAAATAACCACAGCTATGTGACCAACACGCAATCGTAGTATGGTATACTAAACTTAATCGGGTTATTAATCATAATAAAATCTGGTATGATTGAATTTGTTCTCGAAACTTTGATTCAAATTATATATCCCTTCCCAAACGGCTATTATTAAAATTCTTATTTCGCAACTAGCTCGGAATTTCAATGATATATCTTTGCTGTAATATTTTATAGGAGCTGTAATTACGAAATAATAAGCCCTTGAATTTATTTCGTAATTAGCACGCAGTTAATTGTGGTGTTTTTTTTATATAATTAAAGTACCTAATCTACTTCATACAATCTCTATTTTTTGTGGTATCCAATGTCTTAACACAAATTATCACTCAAAGGGCATAAACGACATATGTACATTAGCACAGAAGCCGCCTAATGCCTTGACAAAATGCCTAATATTACTCTCAAATTTTGTCACTGCTAAAATATCGCTTACGATCAGAGCTTATCAACTATTTTTATCATACGTTATGTATTTAAATACTCACCGTATTACCCTTCTATTTTGTAAAAGGCGAATTTATTACTTAGAGCCAAGCTATTATATTGAAGTTTTTGTCCCAAGTCCACATTCTTTGTGGTTTTATTTAATAATGGCTATCACAGTTGCGGTTAATAAAATAAAAATATATTTTCTTTATTATACTGCAAGTAATTGTGAAGGTCGTTCTTTATGCCCGTTTGGTTACACTTCGCATTGTGTTTGTTCATTTCCTCAATACTTTAGTGATTTCCTGGAAAAAGGCAAAACGCCTACGAGGTCACATTAGGAAAAATGCATATTAGGTTTTTATCTGTCGTGTTTGTTTTCTATTTGGTATTGCCTATGTTAAAAAGGTATGCAACAATTTGTTATTGTTTCTTAGGGGTGGGTGGTCAATAAAATATTAAGAAATATTATTTATGTATTTAATTTTTTCATATCATTTTTACATTCATCTTAACCTAAAATGGTAACCTTTATATCACTACGTACACGTACGCACATACAACATACATGACATGTTTACATATAAATATACAAAAATGATGCGTTATTTTGCTGGCGTCCCGGCCATTACTCGGCGAGAATTAAAAATATTTCTTGAACGCTTGGTGGATGAACTTTACATTAAAGCTATTATTATTCTAATGGCTGTAGTAGGAGCCTCCGAAGCTCAAGTGTGAGTTGTCTCCGTATCCGTGGGAGTTGTCTCCGAAGTTTATGTGTGAGTCGTGTTCCTGACCGACTAGGACGGGCACCTTCACTGGCACGGGGTAGGGCTTCTCGACCGCGATGGGCACGGGCTTCTCAACATGAACGGGGTAAGGCCTGTCAACGGGCACTTTGACGGGGTAGGGCACAGGCTTCTCAACTGCGTAAGGTACGTGCTTGTAGACGGGGTAGGGTTCTGGGACGGGCACCTTCACGGGCACTGGGTAAGGCTTGTCTACTGGGACAGGGTAGGGCCTGTCGACTGGGACCTGCACGGGCACTGGGTAGGGCTTGTCAACATGGACAGCGTAGGGCACGGGCTTCTCGACGGGGTAAGGAGCAGGTACGTGTACGGGGTAAGGCCTGTCAACGGGTACCTTGACTGGGTAACCGACGTGTTTCACAACGGGGTAGGGTTGGGGTACGGGTACCTTAACTTCAACGGGGTATGGCACGTGTTTTTCCACGGGGTAGGGCTGGGGCACTGGTACTTTGACTGGGTACGGGATGTGCTTCTCAACTGGGTAGGGCTGAGGAACCAAAACCTTGACGGGGTAGGGCCTGTCGACGGGAACGTGGACGGGGTAAGGTACCTTCTTCTCAACGGGGTAGGGGGCGGGTACATGGACTGGAACTTTAACGTACTCTTTCACGTGAACAGGCACGTGTTTGACGACCTCGTAGGGCTGTGGCACTGGCACTTTCACGGGGTAAGGGACGGGCTTTTCTACGGGGTACGGGACTGGCTTCTCGACGGGGTAGGCGACTGGAACACCTTTGACGATGGTGACTGTCTTGGTGATGTCGTGGTGTTCTCCGAGGTTGAATCCATAACCGCCATAGCCTACATCATCGACTAGATTGTAGCCGTTGTAGGCACCGCCGAGACCATGTCCGCTACCGATATAACCAACATCCAAACCGTGGATACCGTAGCCATAGCCGAGGTTCAAGAGACCGCGTTTGTCCAGTTTCTTCTCCAACGGCTCCGCTTTTTTTTCTGTCGTCTTCTTCTCACTGGCAGCCGCAGCCGCTACCAGGAGGAAAACTAAGCAGAGCTAGAAAGAAAAGAAAAATTGAGATCAAAATTTATTACACAAACATTAAAATGAAGGTACAATGTAAACAAACAAATGCTTTAATAGTAAACTGCGATCTTTATAAGCTTACTGAACCAAATGCTAATTTTGTAATATGCCGTAATTGTTACGCCGATAAAATGGTAATTAATTATGAAGAACGACCAATTAACACTTAATAGCAAGTGAATGGAAAATTATTCAATGAAAAACTTAGGAAATTGAACAAGAACGGAACAAGAATATTGATGTCAGAGTCATAAATATTATGAAAGCAAATAAAGTACATATTCGACAAATTAAAAACGAAAGATCTTGGCAACATTAAATTTATATATAATTAAGCTAAGTAAGAATCTATTTAGGTAAGTCGATCAACAATTAAAGACAAAAAGCAGATCAAAATATGACACATCTACACTAACGTTCTCAATGTAAATAAGATAAACAGAATAAAAAATAAAACCAATTTAAGTATCATCATCGGTTTACATAAGACATAATATTATAAAATTACATTCGAGCAGATGTCAATCGTTTGCGCAGATATTACAATCATTACAACATCAAATAAAAACATCATCATACGCATATGCAATATAAACTTATATGTGATGAAGAAAATTCACTAAAGCAATTATGAATTGGACCATATAACAACTCAAGCAACCTAATACAATAATAATCTTTATTGCATCAGTGACCAGTTGATGCTCGTAATTAATTGCGCCAAAAGTTGCCTGATTATCTTTTAATTTAATGTTTGCAATTGAATCATTGAGGCTTTTTACATAACAAAATAACGTATGATTAACTGATCGTTAAATAATATATCTAGATTATTGCAAATAAATACATAGTTTACTTTTACGCAATATCTCTTGTAAGGTGACATGGAAATTGCCATCATCAATAACTAGTGTTGCGAAAACGTAGTTAATGTATTTCGTTTCGTTATCTGATGTGAATCATTTTGTATTAGGTACTTTCTTTATCTTTGTCTAATTCAATTTCATGCTTGTATTCATCATGTTTTGAAGATCAATGATGCTATTAAGTTTCATTATTTTATATACAATTTCATTGTCTATTCAATATCAAAGCATACACCCACCTACATTTTATTTAACTGCGATCGAAATGATGTAACATTATTAAAGAAAGTTTTAGATATATTTTGTCTACATCTGAACAATAAAGGTCGAGATTTATAATGTCATAAACATTGTCACCTACTGAAAGGCTTTACAAAATACCCGGACGGTATAATTGAGACTAGAGAATATAAAGCATAGTCTATTTCATAATAATGAAATCTATTGAAGTTATTACGCGAATGACTCTGTAACCTTGATCAATGTCGATAAAACAATCTGCCAAGTCACTGTACTGACAGTTTCGCAAGCCTTTTTCTTAAAACAGAAATAGCCTTTATAAATAAACGTAATAAAATAGATTCAACACAAATTGTAGATAAACCTTCTATTCCAGAAATAGAAATAAGGTTAAGTAATGACAATCTTTTCCTTTCTAAACTAGTTCAAGTCAGGAAAAATACTTGGTTCTTGAGTAGATACCAGTTGGTAAATATGCTTTAAAACCTGTACATACGCAATACTCATTTAAATAATATCACACTATATACAAACGTACTATAAGTGAGCTATAATCGGTGGTCACAAATTGCCAAGATATCTTGTTCTGGCGCAACTGGTAGCCTCAATCACCGGCTCTTTGTCTTTGTTTCCCATAGCCTTATCTTTGTTATGCAACTTAGCGACAAATATTTAAAGGGCTGAATTCGTCCTTGTTTTGTTATTTTCGGCATAATTTACGAAGAGGTCATTATGAAATTTGATGTGTTTTTACGTGAGCCATAACTACAAGCTACAATTAATACTATTTAAGTTCAATCAGAATGAAATAGAGTTTACGTATGCCTTCATTAAAATGTATAGACTGAAATACATTAGGTACCAATATACCATCTGACAGGCCGTATATTTGCCTCCTTAGTGGTATAAAAAAATAATGATACAATGTCTTACGAATCTCACGATCGCGGCATCGTACGTAACTGTCCGATTAAATCGTTGCAATGCACTATATTCAACATTTTCATCACGATTGCGGCGATATTTGTAATTCAACCTCACTTTATGATTTTAAGCACATCTTTATGACGCTGCGTGATGTCAGAAGTCGCTTTCAAAGTCGTAAAATCGTTTTCTTTGGCACGTGACGCTAGTAACTTGTATGTAAATATTAAGAAAAAATGTATTGTTGGCATTTGATTTCATTTTGTATTGATGGCCGGCTTTCTGAGAGATGCAATATACCTATTACAACATTGATGACTCAGCGAAATCAGGAAGGATGATCATAATCACATTTACATGTAAATCAACTTGTGTTAATTGAATATATAAATATCAATGACATTTTTCGAAATACATTGAACAATGCAATTAGGACTTGAGTGTAAAAATGCAATTTTTGAAGAATTGTTCAAAATAAATTGTAAACAAACATTTCAGTTGGCATTGTTTGACAGTAACGATGCTAATCAGTAAGTAAAGAGAACGAGGTCGGCAGAGATCGGGTTGCTTCGTGTCTCCTCGAGCCGTGGCACCTCGTGGGATAATATTACCTCTTATGGTGCTTTCGCAACTTAGGAAATGGGTCGTGGATACTTACCTAACTGCGTTTGGTTTTAGCGATACGTTAATTATAGATATTTAGAGTTCGCGTATGACCTTTGTTGTATTGAAAACTATATATTTACGAGCTACGCATATTTATATTTTGCTACGTATTACTAGTAAATTACCTATGAATTCAACATTAACGTGAATGATTGATACTGTTGTCACAATTTCAGATAATTATCGTGAAATTGTAACTCAACGCGTAGCTCAAATTACATAAATTCGACACGACTTCGAAACAGTCACATTCTCAGATAAATTAGAATAATATCTTTAATGACAGTAAATATTGAACAATATGGTAATGATTTTGATCTAAGATTTCAACTAGTAGTAGAAAAACTGGGTTGATATTATTCATTAGTTAAACATTACATATAAGTAGATGTTTAAAAATGATCGGAAATTCTGGCCCTTTTTGTATATCCGTTTGTGGAGTATGCAGACAGTCGGTACTAGTTTGGACTAATAACTTGAACCTTTTAAGGCAAAGCTGGTTGTGAGGGAAATAGATTAATTCATTGATTAAGTAATTTTGTTAGCGAATGTCTGAATAACTGGTTTAGATACTAACATCGATACTGAAATTGTCGTTTTGTGAGAAATATATGAAGATTGGAATATTATGGTATAAACTTTGTATTCCTCTTTCATTATTTTTTCATGTGTACCTTTAATACTTTAAGGGACATATGTAAATTAAGCTAATAATATAGCTGTTGTTAAACTACTGAATAAATATCTATTATACTGCATTAAACTAGTATCAACATCAAAATCCGTTTATTTGGATCATATCTTAATAGCATTAACATTGAAACTAATTTGCGTTAAACAATTTATCTTTTGAACTATTTGATCGTATCATATTGTGTTTTCTCACGATTTAGTTTCACAGTCAATTAACTGAGGTGTTTTTGTTTGTTTGATCTAGGCGTCATGCCAAATAGAATTTTAATTAATAGCGTATTATCCTTGTTTGTAAATCTGGCTAGTAACAAAGATCATTTTTATTTTGTTTTTCAATCAAATCTCATTTATGTTTAAGCTCTTGGTCATTCTTTTGTTTTTAGACAATTAGTAGAAGCTATTTAATGTTTTTTTTTTTTGAAAATGGAATCTATTAAACCGTTTTATGTATGATTCTGATTAGCTGTTTTGTTTCCTTTTGACATTTGCTGTAAGGTGCCCTTATGTAATATATAACTGGGCGTTCCTTGACTAACGGTTTCCTGGACTGTCTTCCTACTTCAACTGGAATTAAACCCGTTAGTCTTGATCGCGGTTGCGCTGGCTATTGTGACGCAATAGGCTTTCAGATGAGTTATATTATTGTATATACTCGTAATTTACTGCTTCGCTTCGCTTTCATTATCAAGTTTGAGATAATTATTGTGAGCATTATTTGTTTACAATGTTACCGATAGTAATGCAACGGTAATGTTATTTAATAGCAAAGAGTTGACTTCAAAAAAGTGTGTCACATCCCGTTTCTCACAGATGTGACTTAAGACCTGTTTCACCATTGTCCAAACTCAGAAATAGAGCAGAACGATATTTAGATAAAATCAAAAGGCACTGTTTCTGTAATCGAATGGTATAAACAGGTCCTAATAATCACTTCACAAACACGGGATACACTTTTTCACTTTTTTGAAATCACTTTTTGCACTACACTGCACTTCACGCACTCACCGATGTTTTCATTATGCCTCTTCAACGATGGCTGGTGTTGGGAATCGAACTGGATACTGTGCTCACTGTGCTGTGAGTTTTTATAGGTGGTTATTTGGCGATACTTTCGCCATCGCCCCTCTAGAGGGAATAGGTTATTCTACGCCGAGTCCTTCGTATTCGGCTAGCCGTCGGACAGAAGACAGACGCGCCGCGCGTTCGTTAAACAAAAATTTAAAATTCAATTATTTTTTTGCTCTACATGTTCTATTTTGGAATTCTTTTTGATTATCTTATTCGAATTCTTAATTCAAAATTTATTATTCATCAAGTGATTGTTTTTTTTTTGAGTTAGATTTATTAACCGATATCGTATTACAATTTAGTGTTGCAATTGCGTATGTATTAGTAAATATTAGTGTTTCCGTTTGATATTTAATACTGGCCGGCATCCTGTACATAGATTATAACCCCATTCGTTATAATTGTAGACATTTGTAATAGTTTAGATCATAAATCATGAGATTGGTTATATCCTTTAGATTGTTCTACATTTCGTCGGTTGTAAATAAACAAAGCTGGCGTGGTATCCGATTGGAAATGTCTTGTTAATACGAAATATTGTTTTACTCCTTTCATTAAGACAAATACTATTTAGTCTATTTATAAGGCTATTAGTTTCCTTACATTATTAAGACATAGTGGACAGTGGGTTCTAAGTGTTATATTTTAAGGCACTTGTTTTGTTGTTGTTTTTTTTAACAACTCGAAACAAACCCATTGTGTATTAAAGCAATAATAATAATGATGTAAACAAATCTTAAAGTTACAAAGCTTCATAAATCTTGATCTCTTATTGCCTGGTACATGTGTACCGGTATCTTATGTGTTAGTTATATAATCGGGTACTTAAATTAATTACGATAATAAACAATATCAGTGTAAGCAAAATAATTAGTATCTTGATTAAAATCTTCATTACTAAATTAACTCATAGATACAATGTAGGTTATATTACAATAACACACTCGAGGTTGACCTTTAACCTGTGACCTTTGACCTTAGGTCACTGTCAATAGTAGGTTAAGTTCAGATTCCGGTTAAGTCACGTCAATTTGCAAATTTACTATAAATAATATTATAACTAATTAAAGTTGCATCAGAACATGTCTCCTTAATAACGTTATAGTATCATCATCTCAATCCATAAACGTCCCACTGCTGGGCACTGGTCTCCTCCATACACTTGGGAATCTTAGCCTACTATACCACGTTAGCCAGACGGGTTGGTTTAGGGTTTAGTTTCGAATTTTCTCTCTCTTGCAGTAGATAGTAGACACCCTCGGGATCGAATGGAATAGTGATATTTGTATTCTTAATCCATCACATGAACAAATTTATAATAATACTAGCTGTTACCCACGGCTCCGCCCGCATGGATGTTATCGCTGTAAAAATGTGTAGCCTATGTGTTATTCCAGACCATAATCTATCTCTGTGCCAGTTTCATCCAGATCCGTTCAGTAGTTTTTACGTGAAAGAGTAACAAACATCCATCCATCCATACTTACAAACTTTCGCGTTTATAATATTAGTAGGATAGGATATATACTAGTAAAAGACTAGTGTTTGACCGTTTGAACGCGTTTATCTCTAAAATAACCACTGCGCTAATCTATGAAAAACTTTTTGCATTTGATAGCCCAATTCTCTAAAAGTTTAAAGGCTATTTGACATCACGCTACTATAGAATATGAGAGTAACAATAACCGTGATACGGGAAGAAATCCACTTGGGTAAAACTGCAGGGTCACAATAATAACTAGCATTATAATAACGTATGTAAATGGGTGTTAATTGTTTGTTTATAAAGTCCCCCGCGACACAGAGCTTGTTCCCTAGTGCAGAAGTTATCTTTAAAAAATATATAACTTTAATGGGACTATGCGTTCAGTCTTACGTATAATATATTTCATTTAAAATGATTATTTAACTTATTATTTTGCAAAAGCGAATGTATTTTTTATTCTCATTCTTTCATAATAAAATAGAGTAATGAATTAACGTAATATTTTGTACAAAGATGATGGATTGTTAAATATTTTTTGACTTTTTATCCAGATATTAAAAGTAAATTTCAAATTAATTGTACAAATAGAAAAAACAATGTCATGCTAAAATATATACCATCGGACTCTTAAATTGCGTTCAATCAATTTAGGACAAGTAATCCTTACTAATATTATAAATGTGAAAGTTTGTAAGAATGGATGGATGGATGTTTGTTACTCTTTCACTTAAAAACTACTGAACGGATCTGGATGCAATTTGGCACACAGATAGATTATGGAATAACACATAGGCTATTTTTTGCAGCGATAACCGACATCCACGCGGGCGGAGCCGCGGGCAACAGCTAGTTATTTATGAATAGCTATAAATATTTTTATTTGAAAGTAATACTCTTGCTGTTGTTGTTGTTAGCAACCCATATATGTCCCACTGCTGGGCATGGGTCTCTCATACTGTACTTTCAACGTTTTGAGGCGGTAGTGACTGAGTGAAAATGTAACCGACTTGCACCCTACAGGACTGAGTTCGATCCCCGGCAGTCCCAATGTGAATTTCTCATTGTGGAAAATTGATATGTACTAATCAAATGATTAACCATTTATGAGTTAGACAGTGACGATGTTTTGCTTCACCGTTAGCAGATGCTAACGGTGAAGCAAAACATCGTCAGTAGAAATTAACCATATCACCAACCCGCATTAGGCCAGCGTGTGTGAATTAAGGCCTAAACCCTCTCTCTCTCTTAATAGAGGAGAGGAGACCCGTGCCGAGCAGTGGGACATATATGGGCTGCTATTATTATTATACTGTACTATGCTGCATTTTATGTGTCCACTAGTGTACGCCAGTTTTCTTGTTTCCGACATTATTATAATATGTAATATACATATTTAATTAGGTTTTTTTATGAAACCGACAAGGCCAGTTGTAATATATGCATGCCATTGAAATAGTACGTTAGTTTGCAAACAAATAAATGTATTTCGTTATTTTCACATCGCCTTACATGTGAATATAACGAAACTGTTAATTGTCTGTATATTAGGGTGCCTTTTACTGTCATATGTATGTCAAATATTCGTTTGATTGACATGTATGTTTGACATAATTATGCATACGTATCATCACGCTCGTCTCCCAATGGGGCAGGCAGAAATTATGGTACGTTAATTGCTTCGATCCAGGTATTTTTTAAATACCTACTTTATGTGGATAAGAAATATTCAATACTGGTACAATTAAGTTTCAAGTGAAAAGTGATGCAATCAGTATTCTATAGTAATTTTATAGACCAGGAGTCGAGTCGAAGTTAAATAACACCTATTAAATCCATACTAATATTATAAATGCGAAAGTAACTCTGTCTGTCTGTCTGTCTGTCTGTTACTCTTTCACGCCTAAACGGCTGAACGGATTTTGATGAAATTTGGTATGGTGATAGATGATAACCTAGAAATGGTCATAGGCTATAAATAATCACGCCATCGTTCTTAGGGGGTAGGCAGTAGGCAGATAACTAAATTGAGTTAGTGATTTTTAGTCGTTTTTGTTGGGACTTTTGCTCTTTCACGTCTAAACGGCTGAACAGATTTTGATGAAATTTAGTAAGGTAATAGATGGTTACCTAAAAACGGATATAAGATCAAAATGATCACGTCATCGTACTTAAGGCGTAGGCAGTAGGCAGAAAACTGAATTGAGTTAGTGATTTTTTTATGGTTTTTGCTGGGAGTTTTGCTCTATCATGCCTAAACGGCTGAACGGATTTTGATGAAATTTAGTTAGGTGATATATAGTAACCTAGAAAAGGATATAAGATCAAAATGATCACGTCATCGTACTTAAGGCGTAGGCAGTAGGCAGAAAACTAATTAAGTTAGTGATTTTTAATCGTTTGTTTTAAAAGTTTACCTCATTCATGCCTTAACGTCTGAACGGATTTTTATAAGACTTGGTTAATATAAAGATAAGATTCTAGGCACGGACACAGGCTACTTTTTACGGCGGGAAAATACCTCATTCCCGCGGAAATCTAGCGTGATCGTGTCAAGAAGCGCATGTCGCCATAGCTACTGAAATGATTTTGATGTTTTTTTTTTAACTGAGTGTTACTAAGACTTCAAGTTAGTATTTGATCACTTTTCTAACTTAAAGGGTCGGTAGGCGCCATAATTTAGGGAATTTATGATAAAATTTTGATGCAACTGTCTTTATTTAACAGTTTTACTTGGATCGGAACTTAGCGACATTCCATCACACTACTTAACTTATAGGGTAGGAAGGTACCAAAATTCAGACTACTTTTTACTTCGGGAAAATATCTCATTCCCACAGGAACCTATACACAGCTACCTATCTACAACATTAAAACTCTGTCTAGAATCACATTACGCCAAAACTATTGATCTGATTTGTATACGATTTTTTATTCAACTGACTGTTACATTACATACAGATAAAATCTAATTACCTACACCACAGAAATTGTTGGATGCTCCCGGAGGCACGGGAAAAACCTTTCTTTTAAACTTGCTTTTAGCGCAAATCCGAAAAGATAAAGGAATTACTGTAGCAGTTACCTCTTCCGGAATAGCCGCCACTCTGCTCAATGGTGGTCGAACGGCACATTCGGTGCTTAAACTGCCATTAAACTTAGCCCATGAAGAAATGCCAGTCTGTAATATAAGTAAAAACAGCGAGCGTAGACGTATGTTGCAGCAAAGTAAATTATTAGTTTGGGATGAGTGTACTATGTCCCATAAAAGAGCAATTGAAGCTCTAGATCGGACTTTGAAAGACATCAAGAGTAATCCAAATATCATGGGGGGGATGGTGGTACTTTTAGCGGGCGATTTTAGACAGACTTTGCCGGTTATCACTAAAGGCACCCCAGCAGATGAAATAAATGCGTGTTTAAAAGCGTCAACGTTATGGGTGCACGTAAAAACGTTTAGTCTGTCTCCAAATATGAGAGTGCAACTACACAATGATATACAATGTGGACAATATGCTGCTGCTCTTCTTAAAATTGGAGAAGATCGTATGGCAAAGGATACCATCCTTTGCCATACGATCTTCTGATGGCATGATTACATTGGATCGTGAATTCTGCAATGTTGTGCATAATGAAACTTCGTCTATAGCGAATTGCTAACTAATATGAGGAATAGAGAATGGTTATGTGAAAGAGCAATTTTAGCGCCGACGAATGAAATGGTGGGACAGATAAACGAGCAAATTATGTCACGCGTGGAAGGTGATATTGTTGAGTTTCTCTCTGTAGACACTCTAATGGGTACTGAACAAGTAAAATCATACCCTGTAGAATTTCTTGATTCTTTAGAACTGTCGGGAGTACCTTCACACAAACTGAGGCTGAAAGTAGGCGTTCGACTTTTGATGCGGAGTTTAGATGCACCAAGACTGTGTAATGGCACACGGTTGCAAGTAACACACCTCGGTCGCAATATTGTAAAAGCAATCATTATGACTGGAATGGCAAAAGGAGAGAACGTTTTAATCCCCCGTATACCCATAATTCCGACAGATTTGCCATTCCAGTTTAAGAGATTACAGTTTCCGCTGAAAATCGCATTCGCTATGACGATAAATAAAGCTCAGGGGCAAACATTAAAAGTAGCCGGTATTAATTTAGAAAAGAGTTGTTTTTCTCACGGACAATTATACGTGGCTTGCTCACGTGTTTCAAGTCCACAGAATCTCCATGTGTTGGCCAGAGAGGGAAAAACAAAGAACATACTTTACAAAAATGTACTACAGTAATAAGGCCTCTTATTTTTAGCTTCCTACATTATTATACTACTTACATTAAGTTAGTACTTCCTACGCAGACGATGTTGCGGATGTCACACTGTCTAACATCGGGGGTTGGCAGGTAGGTAGTTAGTAGTATTTTAAACCGATTTACATTATTTACTTTTTATATTTACTAAGGAAACATTCGGAGCTATCCATTATGTAGCTTAGGTTGCTTTTGAACAAATTTTGATGTGAAGTTGAGGACTGGAACACGATAGTGGGACATTGTTGTAGGGGGACTTACAGCCGGGAGAAAACAAAAAAACTTATGCGGACGAAGTCGCGGGTAAAAGCTAGTATTTTATAATTCACAGTGTCAACAGGGTATACGGAAAGCTGAGTAAAAAAAAGTTAGCTAGGCAAGTTCTATAATCACATTCAATTAATATCAAAGTTTTAATTGTAAACAAACAAAGTGTCAGTTAAATTAAATTTAACTAAGTATGTCAAATGTCAAGAAAAGGTACATAAAGGAAAAAACACCAACAATTTATTTTGAAATATGAAAGTACGAACAATCTACATTTCTCTTTAAATGTAGACCTTTCTTAAGAGTCCAAGTATAAAAAAATAAAGTATCCAATGTTGGATACATTGGATACTTTATTTTTTACAACGACATATTTTTAAAAATTTTATGAAGCTTCAGTAAACAGAAAACAAAACGTAATACGAGTACAGATACTACATATTTATACCGGGAAAAAATGGCTCCAAAAGTAAAAATAACACGAATGAATCCGCGTGCATAAATTCTTAAAGCAGGATAAACAATTTTACGTAATCTGAATTATTTACATAAAAGTCAGTATGAATCGTATTAAGGTGTTTGACATTATAAACCAGAATTCGACAAAACTAGATTTCGATCGATTCTTTAAAAAATCTATTGCCGTTTTTGGAATACCAGACTATATTAACATACTCGTACCCTAATACCTATACGTATATTATGTCAAGATGTAACTTAAACTGTTCACTAAGTTAAGTTACAAAGTAACACCTATTAATATGTAGCTGATAAGCCGGTGGTATAGTAGGCGAATATCCTTCAAATTTATAGAGGAGACCCGTGCCCAACAGTAGGGCATTTATGGGTTGAGATGATGATAGTGATCCGGAAAGATGAAGGCAGTCAATTTACCTACGGCTTGTTTGCTTGTGCTCTTGTTAATTCTTCCTACTTCATTTCGTCGTTAATTCTTCTCCTGGCTCAATGACCATGTGAAGAACTAGTAAGAAACTCATGTGATAATAATAATAGAAATGTCTCACGGCTGGGCTTGGAACTCCATTCCTCTATCAAGAAAGATGAGATTTAAAGCCACGATATACATCTAGAAATATTGACATCATATTGTATTTCGTGAATTGATAGGGATAGGATACGTTATAAACACTCTCATTGCTCTAGCTATCTTCTAATTCGTGTCGCTCTTGACAGGTGACGATCAAGGTCACGATGATTGATTCACGTGGAAGAGGCTGATGTAGCTCGCCTTACGATACCTCGCCAAAAATTACTATGGGTGGACAGTCTGGTGCAATCATTACAATTGCATATTGACGAGTTAATATGAGTTATCTTAGGCGCGGTGGTGGCCGAGTGGGAAAGTAACCGACTTTCACGCAAGAGGTGCGAGTTCGATCCCGGGCAGTACCAATGTGAATTTCACTTTGTGGAGCTTATTTGTACAAATCAAATGATTCGCCATCTGCTAACGGTGAAGGAAAACATCGTGAGGAAACCCACATGTCTTAGAGGAAATTCTAAAGACATTTCAGATTCAACAACCCGCATTAGGCCAGCGTGTGTGAATTAAGGCCTAAAACCCTCTCTCTCTCATGATAGAGGAGAGGGGACCCGTGCCCAGCAGTGGGACATAATATATGGGTTGCTATTATTATTATTATATATGTATTAGGGGCAAGCCTGACTCATATATCGGGCTTACATTTACATTCGGCCTGCTGCAAGGTTCGAACTCAGAACCACATTATAAGAGTTGCATGCGGCATCACTAAGACAGTTTATAGATCTACTTAGTAAAACTTGTAATTTATTGATAGATAAAACGCTTTTAAGCCTGTGGGTCTAAAATTATGAAATTTTGCGCAGCAGTTCCTTATGTAACGTACGTAGGTAACTAAGAAAGGATTTCTCGTAATTTAATCACAAGATTTTTCAATAGGCTATCTCTTCGCACTACGTAGGACAAGGGAGGTACAATGACACCCTTACAGCGATTTAATTTTTATTTTTATTTGATTTTCGAAAAAAGCCAACTTTATTTCCTAGCTTTAAGGCTATAATAGTTTGAAATTAAAATTAAAAGTAAATCACACTAAGGACGTCATGGTATAATTATAGAAGTCGTAAATAAAATAAAAACTTCAATATTAGGTTCAAAAATCTTTATTTACTCAAAGAATATTGTAGTCCACTTATGAGACTTTTAGATAGATAGATAACTCTTTATTGTACACTAAAATACATATTTTCTTACATATTTTTTTTTCTCTTTTTAAAGACATCTTCCGCACTAGTGAACAAGCCTTGTGTTACGGGGAACCTTACAAACATACAATTCCCGGACACAAATTACACCCAAACACAGAACAAATCACACATAGTTTTGTCCCGGGTGGGAGTCGAACCCACAGCCTCCGGCTTAGCTGTGAGGGCCAGTGAATATTCAATGAATTTTACAATTACAGTAGCAGTTGTAAATTAATAGTAGCTCCTGTACTATAAGAAAGCTGTAGGTAACGCAACAGTACTCTACGATTATTTTCATATTGACTCATGACCCCGTAACATGGTATTGTGAGAATGTTCATAGTTTTACGTCTCATGCATGTTAACCTCTATGCGGTATGGACACATAGTGTGTTTTGTTCTACTACTATGTTTGCAGCGGTATAATTACTGTGTAATCCATAAACTGCCTCGGTGGCTCAGTGGCTATATGACTGCTGATCACGAAGTCCCGGGTTCGATTCCCGGGTCGGCCCAAAAAATTTTTTTGTCAAGAAATCCACATTGAAAATTAGTAGTGTTTACACCCCCGCCTCGGAAAGCACGTAAAGCCGTTGGTCTTACGCCTGATCTCTCTCCGGTCGTGTCAGATTACCGTCCCATCGGACTATGAGAGTGAGGGAATAAAGAGTGCACTTGTGTTTTGATGGCTAGTCCTCCGTTGAGATTAGCCACGTGACCGAAATTCAGTTAAGACGACATTATTTAATTCATAAAGTGTTGAGTATTTTGTGTAAGAGACCTACATTATCAGCGGGTAACATAGGCTATCATCATCATCATCATCATCAGCCTATCGCAGTCCACTGCTGGACATAGGCGTCTCCAAAGGCACGCCACCTAGCACGATCTTCGGCTTCCCGCATCCAGCTACTCCCAGCCGCTTTGCGAAGATCGTCGCTCCACCTCGCCTGAGGTGTATGTTTGTATCTTTTAAAACATAGGCTATGATTTATTTAAAATAAATTACGGGTTCCTTATTAAACGTCCACCTGTGCGAAGACGGGACATGCCGCATATTCTTCGGATAAGGTTACTTGGTCTTTCGCTTAAGCATATATTATTTGGTATGACAACGTCATACCTAGATATTTAATCAATCTTTCACCGCTCAGTCTTACCATATGCATGTCCAAACTATTAACATTTTTTTACTCAATCATTGTCACATAATATTCTTTCACTAACATTTCGATTACATATTTTAATTAACATAATTATTAAAAAGAAATCATCGATATTGCTCAATCTAGTAATTTTTAGCACACTCACACTATCTACATATTTCTTAAATATTAATACGAATATTATTTTCGTAGAAAGGAAACGAAAGAGGTGTAATAGGATCTAATTACCTTTTACATTTAAATATATCCTTACTAATAATTATAAATGTGTAAGTTTGTGAGTATGGATGGATAAATAAATGTTTGTTACTCTTTCACGTAAAAACTACTGAACGGATCTGGATGAAATTTGGCACAGAGATTGATTATGGTCTGGAATAACACATAGGCTACTTTTTGCAGCGATAACCCACATCCACGCGGGCGGAGCCGCGGGTAATAGCTAGTAATATTATACATGACGTATGACTTTTACACGTCGATAGCCATTACTCATAATTTAAGTATTATTTATATAATTATACAGGAAACATTTTGTTATAGAAAGCATAACATTGAAAATGTTAACCCTGATTGTGCTGAAATAATGATAACAAAATTCAACCATGCGGATATTATATTGATTTCCTAATTTTTTTATTATACTACCAAGGAGGGAAACAAGCATACGGCCCGCCTGATAGTAAAGCAGTTACCGTAGCCTATGGACGCTTGCAACACCAGGGGTATCACTCGCGCGTTGCCGACCCTTTAGAAACCTTATAACTCCTTTCTTGAAGAACCCCATGCTATAGTTTCTTGGGAAAACCTCGGCAGGAAGCTCATTCCACAACTTAATCGTACGTAGGAGAAAATTCCATTGAAACCGCATCATATTTATTTCAGTATTTGTCGATTAATTTATATGTCTGGGTATATGTTAGATGTACTAGGTAATGTATTTAGAAATATGTAAGTATGTATAAGTATATAAGTTGTCTGGTTGCCGTAGTATAATTTTTACCTAATTTAAGATTAAATTAATTTTACTGCGCCGTGCCATGCTAGCGAACAAGTCCGACTGGGGATGGACCTTCTTACAGAAGACTACACCCAAATAACTACATCCTAGTAATCGTGTTCCTGTAATTGAGTATATGTCTCACAGGTCTCCAGCGCTCATTTAGGAATGCGCTTTTAACTAATCGTTTTCCGATCCCAGGGATACTACTCGTACATCGTAATACCGTTGTGTAAAAAAATGGGTCGGTGACACGCAAATGATACCCCTGGTATTATATTATCTGTGCCATGGTGTAGCAAGCTTTCAACATCAGGCGGGCCGTATGCTTGTTTGCCACCCAAGTAGGTACGTAGTATAAAAAAAAAATAAAAAAGGTTTTTTTCTTATATGTATCTACTACATAGATGGCAAACACGCATACGGCTCTTATATCTTTGTTAGTATGTCTTTAAATAAAACCAATACCTTAACAGAAATAACAAATTAAAATATTTATATAAGGAAGTAAATACATTACCAAATTTAAGTACAATAACATAATCAGTTCAACATCTTGACCTACAATCGAAAATATATAGTTTTCGACCTTTATAATATTACTAGGGGTCGCCCGCGACTTCGTCTGCGTGCTTATTTGGAATATTTTCCCCGATTTTGCAACATATCTCACTACTGCTCCGCTCCTTTTGATCATAGCGTGATTTTATATAGCCTGTAGCCTTCCTAGATTCGACTGCCTTGGTGGTCCAGTGGTCGCAGTATGCGCCTGCTGTGCACAAGGTTGTGGGTTCGATTCCCACACAGAACAAAACTTTGTGTGACCCACAAAGAGTTGTTCTGAGTCTGGGTGTATTTTGTGTCCGTTAATTGTATGTTTGTAAAGTCCCCCGTGACACAGAGCTTGTTCTCTTAGAGCGGGAGGTGTCTTTAAAAAAAAAAGATGCACTATTTAACTAAAAAAGTTTTTTCTAATCGAACCAGTACTTTCTGAGATTATCGCGTTCAAACAAACAAACAATCAAACAAATTCTTCAGCTTTATAATATTGTTATCATAACGCCAATCAATAACCTTTTATTAACATTAAAAAACTAAATTGAAATCGTGAATAGCCCTTAGTTACTATAAATTGTTATTATGAAACTAATATGGTACGTGTTCATATTTGTCTGCATGGCTGGTTCAGTAGCTTAAGTGGTTACCTTACCACTGCACAGCGTGTGGTGGGTTCGATTCCCACACGAGAAAAAAATTGTGTGATGCATAAATGGTTGTCAAGACTCTGGGTGTACTTTGTGTCCGTTAATTGCATGTTTGTAAAGTCCTACGTGACACAGGGCTTGTTCCCTAGTGCGGGAATTGTTAAAAATTGTGTTCGCCTGACTTTAAAATAATTATGTTAGCCGAGTGGGAAAATATCCGACTGCTAACTCATGAGTTGTGAGTTCGAGACCGACTATTGTAATAATCTCTAATACCAAAGGTAACACTTGCGTGTTGATAATCCAAAAAAAATAACACTAGGTCTTTGTATTTTCTGCGTAAACATTTTGTTAAAAACAACATTCCACAATGAGCGCCAAAAACACACCGCAACTACACCGCTGTGTATAGTTATTTGGCTGTGGTCTTCTGTAAGGTGGAGGTCCTTCCCCAGTCAGGCTTGCTCGCTAGTATTGTGCCCTACCTCTCTTATAAGATTATGCCGTTACTAATAAAAAGTATCTACATGAGCATTACAGAGCTGACATTAGGACCTTTTCTGACATCACACAGGATATTATTATTTTTTTGTGTTGTTATTATGTCTATTTTCTTTCTATTTTTTTTCGAATAAATGCTTTTCTTTCTTCCTTTCTTTCATTACTTAAACCCATGCCATGACAACTTGACTGCCTGAGACGGAACTCCAACCCCCTCTAATGTAAGGGCTTAGAACGTTACGCACGACGCAGATATTTATTTGATTTACGTCGATATTTTGTTCCGGGTTTGGGAAATGTAAAATTGTGGGTTAAAGGTTTGATTCAGTTGGTTTATTACCAACGTATATAGCCGGATCTTAGACAGTTGTTTACTGTTATTACAAGATTTATTAAACTACTTTGTATTTTTTTATACTACCTGGGTGGCAAACAAGCATAGTTTTTCTATTTTGACGTAGGTGTGCACTAAGAAAGGCCCTAAGAGGGTGAAAATGGATTGCAGTTAGTTTGTATGGAACAACGTATTTTCTAACTAATGTGGTACTAATGTACTAAGCTGATTAATTCTAAATTAAACAAACAACTATATAAAGCAACTAATTCCATGACTTTTTCTCGATTAAAATAATCTTTTATTGTATAGTAGCCTTTCCCGACAACAAGCGGACAACTATTTATGGAATAGAGTACGCTCATTTGTATTGGAAAGTAATAGTAGAAATATAGCACATAGGGTATACAGACGTATACAATTAAGGATTAAGCAAAAAGTTCGAAGCGAAAAAAAATGGTGTTTTACTGTACATTGAGGGTTGAACGTGGATTAAAATCAGGCAAAAAAAAAAACATGTTCAACCCCTGGGGGTTAAACTCGGACAACATTTAGGGGTTCAACATGAGTAGAAATTGTGGGGGTTGAACATGGACTAAACCGTATTTTCTTGGTCAGATCAACTTCGAACTTACCGCGGGCCGCTAGTAAAGCAATAAAATTAATCAACCGTGATGAGCTTATTAAGTAATCAAAGGTTAAGCAGTGTATCAAATAGTTACCAACATCCGGACATACCTACTTTATAATTAGTTAATTATTACATTAAAAGAGTGTTGCCAATGAAAATAATGTGTTTCACCGTTCCGCTCTCTTTGTACATATAAAATCAATCGATCGCTACAATGTTTTGAGTTATTTAGATCGCCCATATTTAGGCCTCTGTCGGAACCGACATTTTTTTAATTTTTATTTATATATATATTACCAAGGCGGCAAATAAGTATACGGCCCGCCCGATGGCAAGCAACTACCGCAGCCCATGGACGCTTGCAACACCAGGGGTGTCACTCACGCGTTGCCGACCCTTAAAAATTCTTATAACTCATTTCTTGAAGAACTTTTAACGTGCCTTCCGAAACACGAAGACGCTAAAATGAAATCAATTAAATAAAGAAAAAAATAGAATCACAAAAGAAAAATATAACGTAATGCAAACGTATTCCTATCCCAGGGTTACTCCATCTTAAATCCCTGGTGTAAAAAAACGGGTCGACACGTAAGTGATACTCTGGTATTGTAAGCGTTCATAAACTACGGTAACTGCTTAACATCAAATTCAAATTCAAAGGGACGCTTGCAATACCAGACGGATCACTTGCGTGTTGTCGAAAAATTGTCCCAAAAAAGGCAGCTTTGTTTTTTTAGAGAGATAGAGAACAAGCTCTTTGTCGCAGGGGACTTTACAAACATACAATTAACGGACACAAATTACACCCAGACTCAGAACAACTTATTGTGGGTAACACAAAGTTTTGTCCCTGTGTGGGAATCGAACCCACAACCTCGTGCACAGCAGGCGCATATAACGTTGTTGTATATTCGAGACTGGTGACTATTTATGTATACTGTTCATTGGAAAGGCAAAAATCATTGAAGCATGTGTTACAATCTTAATGCAAGCCTGGAGTTTGGATTTAGATAAGAAACACAAAAGTGTTTCTTATTATTTAAAAATTAATTAATCAAATTTACCATCAGATCTCAGTTTTTCTTTTACAATAATATTATGGTTTAAAACAACAAAAATAAATAAGGTAAAAAAAAATATAATAACAGAGTCATAATTTAATAACGCTGACAGACATTGACATTTATAATAATTATTATAAAATGTATTCTTAATATAACATTTCCTGCAAATAATAAAGGTAGTTATTATTACAGAGAATATTTAAGTATACTGTGATATTATTATATATTTAAGTAATTAATATTAAAAATGTACTCAGCTTTTATATTTACATATTAAATAAAGATTAAGTGGTCATTAATTCACAAAGTGCGTCAATCAATATTATTATTTACTAGCTGTTGCTCGCGGCTCCGCCCGCGTGAATGTCAATTATCGCGATAAAAAGTAGCCTATATGCTATTCCAGATTATAATCTATCTCTCTGGCCAATTTCATCCAAATCCGCTCAGTAGTTTTTGCGTGAAAGAGTAACAAACATACGTCCATACATTCTTAAAAAAAATCTCGTTTATCATATTAGTAGGAAAAAGGATTTAAGATATTGCGCATTTACGGGTTATTTTTGTTAGTTTAAAGAATATTATGAAATTCAAAGAATAAACGTGCCCAAAAGACAGGCAGCATTGCCACGTTGTATGGCAATTACAATGTGGCAATGCTGCCTGTCTTTTGGGCACGTTTCCAGTAGACGTCGAAGCGAAGGGATTTAGTGATGGCTGTTAAAGCATTCCTCCCTTTTTCGGTGTACGTTTTTTATATAATTCGATCATAAAAATCCTTAATCGATTTGTTTCTGATCCCAGTACCTATGACTATTTTAGTTGACTCAAAATTTATTTGTAAATGCATGTTACTTATAATCGTCAAACTCGTTTACTCGTTTTGCTCTTCAAATTTATCAAGAAGTACTATTTTTTTTCTTAATTTTAATTCATAACAAGTCAAATTTTATATTTTATAAACATGACTTGGCTAAAAAAGCTTGAAAATTGGAAATAATTACCAAATATCTTAAATAGCATATATGTATGTCCCGTTGTTGGACGCGGGTCTCCTCTTCTCTATCAAGAGTCGTCTCTATCGTTGCAAAAGTTAGGCCCTTTTTGCCGAAAGCTCTCTGCCTACATAATTAATTTATGCCCCAATGTCTATGTGCTCACAATGAGTATATACTTATTTACATTACGTGTACATTTCAAAATGTCAAAATTACATCTTAATTGAATACACAAATTTATACAATAATAAAGTGCAGTATTATACATAAATTTTTATTACTATTTAATTCTTAATTAAATAATAAATGTCCGATATACATATATTAAAAGCATCTCGCTTAGCCAAATTTGCGAGTCGATTTTATTAATCGATATTGAAATATCAGAGGTCAGTCGTGATTTCTGCTCAATCTAAATTTGGCAATACAACTGTCCTCCCACAAGGTTACTGCTAACGTAATAATGTATAATAATTGTAAATATAACAATTTCGATCAAGTATTAAATTACTTTAAGTAAATAATGTAAGCCCAGCTCCTAGACTAAGTCGCGACCGGTTCCGGTCACTATTGACCTTGAACTCGAACAAACTTTTCTTAAATCTGGTGCATTGAACGATACAATGACAAAAAACTTATGGTTTATGTTTATTTTCTTTTATTTTGATGATATTTAGAATTTAAAAAGATACATCGTAAGGAATTAATAGGTAGGAGTAGGTATGTACGTTTACAAAATTCTGATATTATGAAACAAAATTCTTCCGTCTTTAGCTAATAAAAATAATAGTTTTGACACTTGATTTCGGTTACTCGACGGTCAATTTTACTGCCTCGGTGGTCCAGTGGCCGCAGTATGCGCCTGCTGTGCACAAGGTTGTGGGTTCGATTCCTACACAGGACAAAACTTTGTGTGACCCACAAAGAATTGTTCTGAGTCTGGGTGTAATTTGTGTCCGTTAATTGTATGTTTGTAAAGTCCCCCGCGACACAGAGCTTGTTCTCTAGTGCGGGAGTTGTCTTTAAAAAAAAAAATATTAACCAACTTTGCAGGCTATATTACAGTACACAAGTATGTGGGCACACTAGTGCTCATCCTATTCTTTCACTCTAGTATTCCGATGGGATGGTAATCATTAGGCATAATCTTAGCTTAGCTTTTTTAAAAACAACTGCCGCACTAGGGAACAAGCCATGTGTTGCGGGAGACTTTACAAACATACAATTCGGAACACAGAACTACCAATAATGGATAACACTTTTTTTGTCTCGTGTGGTTATCGAACCCACAGCACGCCGGGCAGTGGTAAATGTCGAGCAACCGTGCAGTTGTCATTAGGTAAATAATTATAATATTAGTCATTTTCTTAGGCGCAGGCGCAACAGTCTCGCTCTAAAAATGGTCAATTAGCTACGGACCGACCGCAGCGCTAAATAGCCTAACCTAAAAGACTTTTTACAAAAATCTGTTTAATTTATTACAATAAAAATTATATATGTTGTTCTTCACAATATTTACGATAATACAGTTGTCGCCGAAATACATTTAACTAAAAAAACATACATAAAAATAAATTAAAATATATTTATAAAAAATATATCTCGTTTATTTATTGAACTTAATTGGTAATATCAGGGATAATAGTTGATTCTAACATGTTTAAAAATATTGCCGTTTTATATTTTGCATTGCCATTACTTATTTAGTAAAATTATTTTTCTCAATTCTGTACTCAATTTCAGCGGTGCGCCGAATCGTTTGTACTATTTGCTTCTCTTTCATTTATATGCAGATTGACAGTGACCAAATGACTATATAATAATAATAACGAGTCCCTATTTTAACTAAAAGCACTATTGACTTAATACCACTATTGTCACTAAATATATTTTTTAAATCGTGTTTTTAAACATCAACCTTCTTTTATTTTTAGGTAAGATGGCCGTGACTTTGGTGAAAATGGTACGTAAGGTTTTATAAGGACAAAAACTGCTTTACAAGTATTGGTATATTTTTTATTTTTTTAGGCACTCTGAATGTTGGCGCTCTGAAAATGAGTTTTAATCTTACAATATCCTAACAATAGCAATTAGAATTTTACTTTATGATATTGAAATATCCTTACTAATATTATAAATCCTTACTAATAGTATAAATGTGAAAGTTTGTGAGAATGGATGGATGGATGGATGGATGTTTGTTACTCTTTCACGTAAAAACTACTGAACGGATTTGGATGAAATTTGGCACAGAGATGGATTATGGTCTGGAATAACATACCTATAGGTTACTTTTTGCAGCGATAACCGACATCCACGCGGGCGGAGCCGCGGGCAACAGCTATATTAAATAATATAATCAGCTGTAGACTGATAATTATGGCAGTAGACTTTCCCCCTTCCCTTCTAAAACGTGGTATCATCAATTCATCATACAAAACAATTGTCAAACTAATCTTTTGATTAGGTAGCGCAATGTTAATTAATGATTAAATTCTATTTGTTTTTTTGTTGAATTAGTTTTTAATAAATTGTACGTTTGAAATAATAAGATAAGCCATGTTCCTCCAACCGAGGATCCGCGTCTAAGGTTGAGTGAACTTACCTTGCAAGCTTAAGCCACTGATTTACCAATTACTCATAATTTAAATGCATGACAAATTCCATAAAACTTTCATAAAGCAGAAGTGTATCACATCCACATTTGCTAGCCACGATAGGGACGATGCCGGGCTTTGGGTCTAATACTAAACAATCCTTGAAAGAATAACCAAATATCATAAGAGAGGTAGGCCACCATACTTACAGAAGACTACAGCCAAATAACTACATACAGGAATTAAGTTATGTTGAGTACAGGTCTCCAGCGCTCATTTAGGGATACATTTTATAAGAAACGTTTTCCAGCCTAAGGATACTCCATATTAAAGCCCATTACCTCAGCAACCTATTATGCATTATAATTACTACACTGCAATAGTGATCGAATTTAAACCTAAATATTATTTAATTATTTATTTATTGTCTTTAAAAAGTAATTAAGATTTCAATTATACTGCCGGAAAGTTTTTTTTTTAAGACTACTCTCGTGAATTATAATTGTAAAGTCCCCCGCAACACAGGGCTTGTTCTCGCTCTAGAGAACAAGCCCTGTGTTGCGGGGGACTTCACAATTATAATTCACGAATACAAATTACACCCAGACTCAGAACAAATATGTATAGATCACACAAAGTTTTGTCCCATGTGGGAATCGAACCCACGACCTCTGGCTTAGCAGTCAGGGTCACTCACCACTAGACCAATGGGCCGGTCAAATTGTCACATGATACGTAATCTATACTTAATATTATAAAGCTGAAGAGTTTGTTTGTTTGGTTGAACGCGCTAATCTCAGAAATTACTGGTTCGATTAGAAAAAAACATTTTTTTGTTGAATAGTGCATTTATCCAGGAAGGCTATAGGCTATTATAACATTACGCTATGATCAATAGGAGCGGAGCAGTACTGAGATATGTTGCAAAATTGGGAAAATGTACATTCCAAATTACCACGCGGACGAAGTCGCGGGCGACCCTTAGTAATATATAAAATGTCAATCCATTCACTAGTCTACGTTTACTTTGTAATATAAAGTTATTAGGGATATGACTCAGAAACGTTTAAATTTATGAACTTACACAATTTCCTGCTAAACGAGGTTAACCTTTTTCACAAATAGTTATCTTACTCACAGTTAGAGTTACCATTTGTAAAGTTTTTTTAGGATTAATGTATAACCTAAATTTATCCGTTTTAGGGTACCTAATGGTACACACGGCAACGGAGATATACAGGGCCGCTATATGAAGATTAGTTTATATATTGGGACTTCTATTCATGACTGCTTAGGTGGTCCAGTGGCACGAGGTTGTGGGTTCAATTCCCACACAGGACAAAACTTTGTGTGACCCACAAAGATTTGTTTTGGGTCTGGGTGTAATTTGTGTCCGTTAATTGTATGTTTGTAAAGTCCCCGGCGACACAGAGCTAGTTCTCTAGTGCGGGAGTTGTCTTGAAGATTATTAGAATTAGACATTATCAAAATTAATTGTATGGGGGAAGGGAAGTTGTTAAATAAGAATTTAAAAAAACATTAATTCAGATTAATCTTTTTTGAATAAGTATAGGAATGGGTTGGCAACACGCAAGTGAGACCTCTGGTATTGTAAGCGTCCATAGGCTACGGTAACTGCTTGTCAGGCCGTATGCTTGTTTGCCATCCAAGTAGTATAAAAAAGTATATATTTCTTTCTGTAGAACTAAGAAAGAATTAGTATAATACCTTGGTTGTAAGCACATCTAAATCTGCATTCATCGTCGTCATCATTTCAACCCATAAAAACGTCCCACTGCTGGGCCCGTTTCCAGCAGTTGGGACGTTATCTCCTCCATACACTTTGAGGGATATTAGCCTATACCACGCTGGCCAGACGGGTTGGTATAGGGTTTTGTTTCGAGTTTTTCCTCTCTTGCAGTGGATATTGTCTGCCTGACTTACCCTTAGTCGACTCTTACGACTCCCTCGGGATGGAACGGGGTGGTGACATTTGTATTCTTAATCCGTCACCACACGAATAAAATTGTTAATAAATCTGCATTAATTTCCATAAAAAACATACTATAATTTATATTATACCTAATGTTATATATTAAAGCAGTAGCAGATAAATTATGTTTTTTTAATATCTAGAATTGTTATAAATATATACTGGCCTCTGTTATGAGCACGTGTCGAACTCAGAGAGCGAGACCTCTAACATAAAAAAATGAACCCAAGAACTAGATTCCTAAATATAAAATGCAAAAATGTTGAGCTTTATTTCTTATACATATAAAATATAACTATTAATATGTATATTTAAAAATATAGCATGTGTTTTTTGCGAAAATGTTAAAGATAAAATCCGGGTTTGTATTTGTAATAAAAATGTCAAACTGGTTACGATGGCGTCTAACTAATTTAGATGAATTGGAGTAAATAAAATATATAATATATTTTTATATATACTACCTAGATGGCAAACAAGCATACGGCCTTCCTGATGGTAAGTAGTAACCGTAGCCTATGGACGTTTGCAACACCAGGGTGTCACTCACCCGTTGCCGACTTTTTAAAAACCTTATAACTCCTTTCTGGGTGTAGAGATAAGTCAAAGTAGGTGCGAATCAATAAATTTCGAAATGGGTAGAAAAAAAAAGAAGTTATTAATACATAGATCCTATAAAAATACATACAAACATAAACAAAATAATATATGTTTATATTAAATATGGGCGATCTAAATAACTCTGTCATCAGCTTGGCCAATAACAAAACGATAAGAAGAAGAAAACCACCAGCCAAAGATGGACCATATGCTTGCCCCCTAAGTTTTTTTTATACTACTTAATTGGCAAACAAGCATACGGCCCGCCTGATGTTAAGCAGTAACCGTAGCCTATGGACGCTTGCAATACCAGAGGTATCACTTGCGTGTTGCTAATCCATATTTTTACACCAGAGCTTTAAGATGGAAGTAACCCTGGGATAGGAATACGTTTCTTTTAAAACGCATCCCTAAATGAGCGCTGGAGACCTGTACTCACACACAGGAACACAACTACAGCGTTGTGTGTAGTTATTCGGCTGTGGTCTTCCCCAGTCGGGCTTTCTCGCTAGTATGGTGCCCTAACTATTATAAAAAAATTAAGTTTCTGTGTGGTCACCATACTGTAGCCTGGTTTAGACTAAATATCAGTTTCCTGTCGACTCATATTAACCTTTCCATTGATACTCGTATTTACCGAATGAACCAAAGATTGGAAAGGCCTCAAGTTCAAGATTTATATCGTTAACCTTGTATTAAGCTCGTAAATGTTATTGTTAGTTTGTTTATTTTTGTGTTAAAATACTGCTCAGATAATGGGAGGCAATAAAAAATAAATCATGTCACCTTCATATATTTAAGCCCATAAAAAAAATCAGGCAGCTCAGGTTCGGCCATTGTGCAGGCATATGAGGGAGGCCTGCGTTCAGCAGTGGACGTCATCAGGCTGAGATGATGATGATGATGATGATGAAAAAATATAGTTCAAATGACATTTCATTTTTTGTCCTAAAATTCAAGTCAAATATAATTTTGTAACTTAACTAGCCGTTATCCGCGGCTCCACCCACCTCGATGTCGGTTATAATGGTAAAAAATATCTTTTCCTAGGATACTACCTAAAGTCTTGCCAAATTTCATCCAGATCTATTCAGCCGTTAAGCCGATAACAAACATACAACAGAGTTACTTTCACTTTTATAATATTGATATGGATTTCAATTTCATCTCTTTTTAAAATGGATCATGTCAGTTTTGTTCTGTGTGGGAATCAAACTCACAAGACTCAACGCGGCGTTGGTCGCGTGGAAATCACTTTAACCTAAATTCTAATGGGTAAGGTTTCAAAAATTTAATATCATTTTACTCGACGCTAGGATCGAACCCATCTCAGTACCTACGATAGTCAACAACAAATACAATTGCGTCACTGATGCTATTACACAAAACAAAACAACTAACATAGTTCTTAATACACAATAACATAATCTCGGCAACAATTAATAACAATGTAATATGAACGAGTTAACCAAAAGTGGGTCACATTCGTTCACAAATAACGTTAACTTAAAGACCTTGAGTTGTGAGACAATAGACTGTAATCAGATGATAGTAGATGGTGCAAAACATAATCTCTACGTGCCACATTATGCAAAGTTTTATTTACTTTTTTATATGAATACTAGCTGACCCAGCAAACGTTGTTTTGCTACTTAAATAGTAATATCGCTATTAAAAAATTAGAGTTGATCGTAGAGGGGTGAAAATTAAGGGTTGTATGTATTTTTTAATGCTGAATCACAAAAAAGTAAAAACAAAAAATTTTGTTTAAAAAATGAAATAAAAAAAATTACCCTTAAGATTTAGGGAGGTGAAAAATAGATGTTGTCCGATTCTCAGACCTACCCAATAAGCACACAAAATTTCACGAAAATCGGTCGAGCCGTTTCAGAGGAGTTCAATAACGTACCTACACCGTGACACGAGAATTTTATATATTAGAAGACCATTTTACACACACACACACACAGGTCAGCAGCTCTAGACAAGTGTAGTATGTGGCATAAACGGCAGTAGAATAGAATAGAAAGAAAATATAGGTATAGGATCCATACAATTTTTGTATTCTATTCTACTACGTTAATACCACTTGTCTAGAGGGGCAATAATAAAACATTGGATAATAGTCCATTCTATGAATGTAAATATCAGAAAAATTAGATATTGTGTTCAAATTTATTCTATAATATTTCTATAACAAATTATCTAATTGAGGTCGCAGCTCCGAGGAAAGGTGCCCAAAAGACTGGCTATATTGCCACGCTGGATCGCAAGGCTGATGAATATAAATAAGACTGACTTTTTATAATTTCCTGAAAGTCTTCAATTCATTCATGAAAATTGATTTAATTTTTTAAGAGAGATAGAGCTCCATAGCATACAACTGAACAAGCTGGCTAAGGACCTCCACTTTTAAAAAAAGAAGGGTAGGTAAAACGCGACTGATGAACTGATGTATTTCAAGCGGTTAATAATTGCTTACTATGAGACGAGCCGTTTAATTTATTTTCCATCTCAGTAGTAAAAAAATAAATTTAAAAAAAAATCTTATATCAGTTTTGCTTTGTTATTGTATATCACTTATTCATGTGTTAGAGTGCATTTTGACTCCAAGAGATGTCCCCGGTGACACTAGCGTCCATGCAGTAACGACGGGACGTGTGCTTATTTCATAAAAATAAAATATTTCGCCATATTTTGAAATGATCTAACTAGGTCAACAAGTCAATCAGAATAATATCTTAATTATTATAAGTATATGCTTTAATTTCATAAATTATTGACTGTTACTTAACGTATAATTTATTTGTGGCATTAATTAGATTTTTGGAAAAATTGATACAGTTTGAACAAATAGGCAGCTAGCATTCTTTATAAAAATATACCTGCGTGCTGCATAAAATATAGCCTACTCGTATGTTACTCGCTGATAATGTAGCTTTCTAATGGTAAAATAATTTTTAAAATCGGTTAAGTAATTTTTGAATTAAATCGTAACAAACAAACAAAAAATCTTTTCTTTTTATAATATTATAGTTTAAACTAACAACAAATAAAAACATTAGCTGCACACACAGGTGGGCGCGTCTCCAAGATTTTTAGCGTTGGATATATGTCTGTCAAAGAAACACGCTAAAAAGAAGATACCGGTACAGCCGAGCATTGCCTGTAATAAGCTTCATAAAATTTTTATTCAGATATTCTTAAGCTTGTGTAAACGCCCGTTTCATGTCACGTATGGTTACACTATCGCACGTAGATAATCAACTAGCTGTTTCTTCAAAAACTGTGGGTAATATAAACTAGTTATACTAATATTGATGAAATTGTCCGCATATTTATTATGTAAAGACTAAAACTAGTAGATTTATGTGGTTTAAGCAGGATGAGAATACGTCTACATAGATACATTATTTATTAAGTATATTTTGTAGCCTTTTGCAACTCATGCATTGTGCAATGTGGGCGATGTATGCTTCTTAATATCTTAAAGAATAATATAATAATTATAATAATAGCAACCCATAAATGTCCCACTCCTGAGCACGGGTCTCCTCTCCTCTATCAAGAGAGAGAGAGGGGGTTTAGGCCGTAATTCACTCACGCTGTCCAAATGCATCAGACAATGGTGATACAGACATGTTTTAGAATTTCTTCTAAGACATTTGGGTTTCCTCCCGATGTTTTTCTTAACGGTTGGCAGTTGGTGAATTATAAGAAAGAATAACACGCATTTTAAAAATATTAAAGTAAGCTGATGTGATTTCGCGTGCTAATAATTGCCCGCGGCTCCGCATGTGTGACTGTTATAGCAATTAAAACTACTTATGTCCTTCCCTAGAATCTATCTCATTGCCAAATTTTAATCGTAAAAAGATAACAAACAAACATACATACAAACACTCACATTCGCATTAATAATATTAGTTGTGGTTTATAAAATAATTGTCGCTTTATGAAGATGATATTTTAAGAATAAGGAAAATCCTACACTGGTCTTAAACCAATTTAACTTAAAATTAGATTTGTAACATACAATAGCAATTGACTGACCAGAGCCTCTAGACAAGTGGCATAAGCTATTGTCGAATCGAAAAGTCAAAAAAGAAAATGTATGGGATTTGACGTAAGTTTACGACATTTAATCGTAGACTCACGTCAAATTCCATACATTTGATTTTTTGTCTTTTTGTTTCGATTACCTCTTATGCCACTTGTCTAGAGGGGCTGTTGGTCTAGTGGTTAGTGACGCTGACTGCTAAGCTCGAGAAGGTCGTGTGTTTGATTCCCACATGGGATAAATTCTTTGTGTGATCCATAAATGTTTGTCCCGAGTCTGGGTGTAATTTGTGTCTGTAAATTGTATGTTTGTAACGCCCCCGAGACATTGGGCTTATTCACTAGTGCGGGAGTTGTCTTTAAAAGAAAAAAAAACAATTAATAACCCATTTATCCATTGAATAATTTAGAATATCTATCCGGTGATCATGCAATAGAACCTTCTAGTTAAACTATTTAAATAATGGAGTTAAATGCACGAATCAATCATATTATAACAAAATATATTTTAATGGGAAAATCTACATTGTTTACTAAACGGAAACTGAAGCTATTGTTTGGGATTCAACTTTAGAAACTAGCCAATTTCGGCTTAGAAATTGAAACTTTGTATATACTACAACTATGGTAAACAAGCCCACGGCCAATCTGATCTTAAGCAGTTACCAAAACTTATAGACGCTTGAAATGCTCTTAAATGAGCAATGGAGACCACACACAGGAACAAAACTACACAACTGTGTGTATTCATTTTTTCTTTTTTTTTTTAAAGACAGCTACCAACACCCAGACTCAAGACGAACATTTATGCATCACACAATTTTTTTTCCCGTGTGGGGATCGAACCCAAAACACGCCGCGTAGTGGTAAATGATGAGGTTACCACTTAAGCCACTGAACCAACCGTGCAGTCATACTAAAAACAGTTTTACTCAAATGGACAATGGAGACCTAGATTAGCTGTGGTCTTCTGTAAGGTACTTCCCCAGATAGGTTTGCTCGCTTACACCTATGGTGCCCTATCTCTTTTACCTTTCCTTACAGAAGCTCAAGAATTTTATTATTACATATTTAACTATCATATCTGTCGTTTGTCCGATGATCTGTCGGCAAAGACCACAAGCAGATGGCTGCCACAGAACATTAAAAGACGGCGCGGCAGGTCCAGAAAAAGATGGCGGGACGAGCTTGACTTCTACCGTGCTGACCGGCAAGTGAGAGGTCTCGACCGTAGAAGAAGAGAGAATGAAACGGAGGCCTTTGCCCTGCGTGGGACAGTAATGGCTAATAATAATAATAATATTTAACTTATTCTTAACCCACGTCCTTCAACAAAAACGAATGTGTATCATTTCATAATGTAGCTTATATAATGATCTAAGTGTATCAAATGATCATTATTCATCATATTACGGTTGATATTGAGAGCTTTTCGCAATAATCATAATGAGGTTTTGAAGGTTATTTAACTGCGTTTGTTTAACTGTTAATCATATGTTTATAGGACGATTAGCTAAATTAGACCACCTATGAAGTTCTAATTTGGTCATCTATCAAATAATAATTATGAATAATAATAATATAATAATATTTTCGGCACAACTCACACATCGCTATCTGATCCCAAACTAAGAATAGAGTCGATATTTTTATTATATTTTTAATAGCATATTTGATTACTAACATAATTTTAAGCCTTACTAACAATTTGAGTCCTGGTCACTTTAATAAATTATTATTATTATGTCTCTCTTTATCACGGGTATTTTCCCATCATTGAAGGAGAATACCCGGGCCTTTGGAAGGCTTACGCGGGGACATAGATCCAACACGCAGAGGCCCTTAGAGAATTTTAATTTAAAATGGGATGAGACGCTTACCATAGTCATGCCACAGCTGCACTATTGCAGTACAGCCATGACATGCCTATGGTAAGTGTAGAGCTATTGCAACATGAGAAATCAAATAATTTTGGGCTATGGGATTGGGTGTTTGATGGACTGATTTACAAAGATTATGGGATAAAACGTCGCCTGCCATCATTTAAAAGTTGGGATATACTCTAAATGTAAAATAGGCAGACGGTGACTCGCCTATACACTAGATGGGCCCCTTGAAACAACCGACATAGGCAACAGCCCACAGGCATAAGGGCAACACCATATATAGTGCGCGGCTAGGGGTATCGAGCGGTGCGGCGCCGGTTTCACCATCGGGGGTCTAAGACCCGAGAGCGGGTTTCCCCGTAGTTATGCCCTTGAAAATTACACTTCTACCCCCGAGCATATAGCTCTGGCGACCCCTCTCTGATCAGCCAATTAAGGCAAGCCAGAGCTGAGAGTCCTGCGGGCGCTCTTGTTAGTCCACTCCGGATAGCCAATAAAGGCAAGCCGGAGACGAGGCCCTGACCGACTCTCTGGGGCATTCGAGACCGCAGTGTCGCCACTCACATTTAGCCCGCCACAAGCTGCTCTGCGGGTATATTATTATTATTCTCTTTATTTATTCTTACAACATATGATTTACATTTTTAAATATATAAAAAAAACCTATATATTTAAAAATATAAAAACCAGTTCCCCACCGGTATCGGGAACAAAGTCCAAGCTACCGGCGGTTAGGGCTCCAGAGACAGGAATCTCCTCACTATACGTGCCGTGTCGAGAAGCACTGCCTTCTGCATCAGACCCTTGATCCATCCACCCAACGCGAGCCTCTTAAGGTGTTGGTCGAGGCTCTTGGCTATTAAACCATTCACTGTGACGACTATCGGTACAATGACAGCGGAATCCACATCCCACATGTCGACAATCTCATGGGCCAAGTCAAGATATTTTATCTGTTTATCTTTCTCAGCCTTCACGAGATTCTCGTCATGAGGGACAGTAATATCAACAATCATTGCAAGGCGCTTTGATCGATCCACCACCACAATATCAGGCTTGTTGGCCACAACAGTCCTGTCAGTGATGATGGACCGATCCCAGTACAGTGTCGCACAGCCATTCTCGAGAACTGGCTCAGGGACATACCTATAGTACGGTACCTCGACGTCCACTAGGTTGTACCGCAGAGCAAGTTGCTGGTGAATTATCCTGGCTACTTGGTTATGCCTGTGCAGGTACTCGCCGTTAGCAAGACGCGAACAACCGGAAACAATATGCCTGAGGGACTCACCTGGTCGGTGACATGCACGGCATATGTCGACCGTGCCGTCCTTCAGGATATATTTCCGGTAGTTGTTCGTCATGATAACTTCGTCAGCAATTGCACAGACAAACCCTTCGGTTTCCCCGAAGAGATCACCGAAGCGCAGCCAGGCCACGGAAGCAACACCGTCTACGTCAGGGCCATGCAGGGCCCGGTAGAATCGGCCGTGGAGCTCCTTGCTCTGCCATACCTCCCTGCGGTCGTCAGTACCAAGCACTACAGGCCTGCGCCAGTTCTCTTTAGCCAAGGCAAGCGGGGTAAGCCCAGTGTCCACTGCGACTACATCTCGATGCACACCCTCGTTCACCCCGAGAAAATATTGTCTGAGATTGCACATCTCGCGATTATGGAGGGTTTTGGCATTTAAAAAGCCTCTACCCCCACATTTTCGCGGGATGTACAGCCTCATGACAGATGAACGGGGGTGATGCATTCGGTACGACGTCAGCAGCGTACGGACTCTCCTGTCCAGGGCATCCAATTCCGTCTGAGTCCACTTGAGTATGCCAAAGGAGTACATCAGGAGCGGCATGACCCAACCATTACAGACGCGCACCTTATTACCGCCCGACAAAAGACTTTTCAGTACTTTTTTCAGGCGGCCAAAGAAACGCTCCTGCACAAATTGTTTCATATCCGCATCCTTGATGCCTAACGCCTGTGACATACCCAAGTATTTATAGGTATCAGTTACGAGAAGTGATCTGAGGTGGATAGAATCAGAGAGTTGCAATCCCACTGATTCCATCACCCTGCCTTTCTTTACATACATGACTGCACATTTGTCGATTCCAAAATCCATACTGATAGAATTACTAAAGTTTTCAGTTACCTTTAGTAAGCCTTTGAGCTGGAAATCAGAGGGCGCAAATAATTTCAAATCATCCATGTAAAGCAGGTGGGATATTACCTGACCACCTCTGCGTAACCTGCAACCTAGCCCTGAATTCTCTAACAGAGTGCTGAGAGGATTCAGTGCTAGGCAGAACCATAGAGGACTCAGACTGTCACCCTGAAAGATGCCACGCTTGATCCTTACCGGTTCACCACAACCCCTGATATGTCGACACCCTGGATAGTTAAGAACCGTTTTCCATTGCCGCATACACGACTCCAGGAAGGTACATAAAGTTGTATCTACTTTATACAACTTTAGCACCCTCAGGAGCCATGAATGCGGCACGGAATCAAACGCTTTCTTATAATCTATCCAGCATGTCGCCAGATCTTTTCGGTTGCGGCGAACCTGCTGGCTAATGGCCATGTCAATGAGGAGGAGCTCCTTAGTACCACGGGCTCCTCTCCTACATCCATTCTGGGAGATAGACATGATCGAATTATTTTCAATGTGTTTTGTAATTTTGACTCTCAGAATAGATGTAAGGAGTTTATAGACCGATGGTAAACACGTAATCGGTCTATAATTACTGGGTTCCGTGGTACTACCTGTCTTATGAAGCAGATGGGTATTTCCTGTCGTTAGGAATTCTGGTAGCGACCCAGACTTCAAAACCGACTGGAATTGAGATGCCAAGCAAACATGCGAACTACGCAACCACCTCAGCCAAAAATTGTGCAGTCCGTCTGGTCCTGGTGACTTCCAATTTGCCATTGGACGGACTGCACAAGCAACATCATCGGCCGTGATGGCTACGCAATCCATTGGCGTGATATGTTCGCATGCTTGTTCCACATCCCGCATCCAGTCACCTTCCGAATGACGGACGGGGACCGACCAGATTTATTTATTTATTTATTTATTTATTATTTGGAAGACCAACAGCAAATAACAACAATAATAATATTAACTAAATTGCAACATAAAGCCAATTAAAGGTCTCCACTTATATATAACTGGATACAACAATAATTGTGACCACGTAGATGTAAATAAAATTATATAAACTAATATACTTAGTATAATAGACACAGAAACATATTATTTATACCTTGCAAAGAAATCTGAACTGAGCACCCGTCTCACAGGTTCCACTTTAGTAACAAATATGTCTAAGTTTAATATTTTTGCCTGTGTATTTAAACAACTGCTCGCTCGCCACATAAACGCATTCTGCCTGTAGTTGGTAGACACCAAGGGAAGATGAATTGGAGTGTAATGTCTAAATGTCTTTGTTGGCACATTAAATTGGATTTGCGAAAGAAGCTCAATACTGTCTATCTTCCCAGTTAATATATTTAATAGATAAACCGTATCAGCTATTTGACGACGCATGACTAAAGGAAGTAAATGAAATTTAGCGCATGTTTTTAAATATTCTTGGGATTCGTACTTACATTTAACTCTATAACATAAGTATCTTATAAATTTACGCTGAATATTTTCAATACGAGATATATACGTATCATATCGCGGATTCCAAATTTGACTGCAATACTCAAGGACACTACGAACAAATGTACAATATAATATTTTGAATGTTTTAGCTTCTTTAAACCCGGCTGACACTCTCATCACAAATCCCAGCCTTTGTGTAGCCTTAGTAACTATACTATCGATATGATCTTGGAAGAGTAGTTTGGAATCATGAATGACACCAAGATCCCGTACTTTAGACACTCTTTGAACCTTCTGACCCTGCAGATAATAATCGGTGGTGACTAAATTAGTTTTTCTACTAAAGGTAACCACAGAACATTTGGAGGGATTTAAGTCCAGCTTATTCATTATACAGTAATCACTTAACCGCATTAAATCCGCTTGCAATGCTAAAGCATCTGACAGCGATGAAATGGTCGAAAAGATTTTCATATCGTCTGCGAAGCATAAGATTTTTGAGTAATGGAAACATTTGTCGATGTCGTTCACAAAGATTAAAAACAAAAGAGGTCCTAAAATTGAACCTTGTGGGACTCCACTAGGCACATGAACCCAGTTAGATTGATAATTATTGATCACGACCGCTTGGGACCGGTTAGATATATATGATTTAAGCCACCTTAGCAAGTCTCCTCTGATACCAATAAGTTGAAGTTTTATAATTAGCGTGTCGTGATCAATTTTGTCAAAACATTTACTGTAATCCGTGTAAACAACATCGACCTGCCTACCGTTACTCATAGCTTCTGTTATAAACTCATTGAGGAGTATCAGATTAGAAGTGGTTGACCGCCCTCTTAGAAACCCGTGCTGTGAGTTAATAAAGCTATTTTTTAGAGCGGTGTATAACTGATTATATACTAATCTTTCGAATACTTTGGCTAGTATACATAATTTTGACACCGGTCTATAGTTAGTGACCTCTGATTTTGAGCCCTTCTTATGGATCGGTGTTATAAATGCACTTTTCCATACTGATGGTACAGTGCATTCATTTAAAGATTGTTTAAAAATTAAGCTAATAGGGACTGAGATGGTTTTGGCACAGCTGATTAAAAAAGTGGCTGGTATATGGTCTGGTCCGGCAGACTTGGTTGTGTCAAGAGTCTCAAGGATTTTTGTTATATCTGAAATGCTTATATCCACCTTTGTAATGTGTGATAAAGATTGAGTTTCGAGCTGCAGTTGGCCGAAGGGCGAGGGCGTCGACTGTGTAGGCTGTAGGAAAGTTGAACTAAAGTATTCTGAGAAAGCATTACAAATATCGTCTCCGGTGTTAGCTAACAACTGCCCGTAAGTAACAGACCCAGGTATGCCAGATGTTTTACGACGAGCTTTTACGAAAGACCAAAAATGTTTAGGATTACTCTTTATTGATTTTTCTAACGATGAGATGTAATTATCATAACATTCTCGCTCTAATCGTTTAACTCTCTCTCTCAACAACTTATACGATTCAAGATAAGATAGATTGCCATATATTTTGTATTTTCTAAAGTACTTATGTTTCTCTTTGATGCATTTTTTCAATGCCATGATGCTGCTCCAAAACTCTTTAGTAGCAACAGCATCCGGCAGCCGCCCGCCATCCACTCCTTGACTAGGTCGCTCCCAATTCCTATACACCCACCTTTGGTCCCTTTGGAACATCCGATTCATAGTATATCGATCCACTCGTTTTCTATATCTACTGATTCGGTTAGCCCATGCATAGACCTTCTGCTTTAGGAAGTCAATACGCTCTGTGACCCGCGACAGATACTCACGGGGACTGACACCAGTCCCCGAGAATGCCTGGCTCACAAAGCGCATTACTCTCGGGCGTGTATTGCCCGTCCTAAAGCAGATCAGCTTACCAATTAGCACCCTTGCCCCAGCAATACGCCGTTCAATCCTGCGTTGCCAGGCCGGTGTATCACATGTTTGTTGTACAGGGGGGTCTGATGTTGTGAATCTTACCCCCGCCATACGACATGCTGAGACGGCCGCACAATACAAGATTGAATGGGTATCACTGAGATTTTCGCTATTAACTAGATATCTAGGCAATAACGAATCAAGGGTACTTACTAGCGCTAGGTTTCTCCTATGCATAGGTAACCGAGGTAGATGTGGCCTAAATTCATGGGGCGTGAATCGATAATCTCGGATCGCACATTCCAAAGCTTCCTTGACCTCCTCATTACACTGAGTGTCCACAGACGGAGCCAAGCTATCCCCCACACTAACACTAACACCAGCCCGTGACAAAGGTGCAGTTGCCACTGGCGTACGTGATTGGTCGGGGACAGCAGGGCCACTCTGTACACACTCCAAGCGAAGCCTATCAAGCACAGTATCATCCAATAACCTACAGCGTTGGATGGCCCGTACTTGATCCGATAATCGTTGAGCTGAAACGTTGGTAGTTGGTTCAAGGCTCTGAAACAAAGCATGCATACGACTGCGATACGCAGTGAGGTTGGTTCCCCCCTCTGTAGCCACAAAATATGCGCGCATGACGTTTTCATTCAAACATGAAGGCCATCTCATGCGCTGCATATTACCGCCGGCAGCGGGGACCCTGTTCGCAGCCGGTGGGCCGCGGGGTCCCAAGCACGCCGGAGGCCGGCCTCTCCCCTGCCGACGTACAGGTGTTGGCGACGACGGCGGGGAGAAATACTCGTCACTAGAGGAATCACTCGACGCCTCCGCAGAGGCCACTGGATCCGGCGGCTGCGGGGCGGAGCTGAGCGACGAGTCCGGGGGTGAAAGGCGTGCATTTTTTGTTTGTAACCTGGTTTTCATATCATTTTCGTCATCCTCATTTTTCCTTGACAGCTGTCATTGCAGAATATTTTTCTTCTTTATGATTTTATGTTAATTATTATTATTATTATTATTATAATAATATATATTGGTATTTTAACAAAAAAAACGGTACGGCAAGTTTGACTGCCTTGGTGGTCCAGTGGCCGCAGTATGCGCCTGCTGTGCACGAGGTTGTGGGTTCGATTCCCATACAGGACAAAACTTTGTGTGACTCTCAAAGAGTTGTTCTGAGTCTGGGTGTTATTTGTGTCCGTTAATTGTATTTTTGTAAAGTCCTCCGCGACACAGAGCTCTAGTGCGGGAGATAGTGCGGGGCATACTGCGGCCACTGGACCATCGAGGCAGTCATCATAGTATAGATAAAGAATGTAGTAATAAAAGTAACATGTTGCAATACCGCGCATTAATTCTAATGAGTGTTACCTCCGTAATTTGAAGATGGTAAACTATTAATTACGACTAAGAGGCAATCAGTCATGTGTTGGTGCTGTTGACCCTTAAATATTAAGTAACTGTTTTACTATCTTGCAATTCTCTTTAGTTTAATGAGTTCTCTTTAAGATCGCAATATTTAATTTGTGGTCCATAATAATATAATGGGCTTATTAGGACAGTGAGAGATTCCTTAATCAGTCGTCTGAGATTCGAAAACCAAGACTTTTCTATTGTTCAACGTGTAGCTGTTTAGTACCCAATATTTCACCAATGTTTAGTCAATCAATCAATCAATCAATCAGCCTATCGCAGTCCACTGCTGGACATAGGCCTCTCCCAACACGCGCCATAGCTCACGTCCTCCGCCTTCCGCATCCAGTGCGTCCCAGCGACCTTTTTTAGTCGTCAATGTTTAGTGCCTGGTTTTAATTCATCTTCTTACTACTTTGGCTTCAAACCATATTTATTTCACTTCCTCTTTTTTATACTACTTGGGTGACAAACAAGCACATGGCCCGTCTGATGTTAAGCAGTTATTGAAGCCTATGGACGCTGGCAATACCAGAGGTATCACTTGCGTGTTGCCAACCCATATTTTTTTACACCAGGGCTTTAAGATGGGAGTATCCCTGGGATATGAATACGTTTCTTTCAAAACTAATTTCTAAATAAGCGCTGAAGACCTGTAATCACACACAGGAACACAACTACACAACTGAGTGTAGTTATTTGACTGTGGTCTTCTGTAAGGTGGAGGTCCTTTTCCAGTCAGGCTTGCTCGCTAGTATGATGCCCTACCTCTCTCACTCTTTTCTCTCTCTTACTCTCAGTCCTCTACATTCATCAACCTAAAGATGCATGAACATTGGTTCTGGGTACCTTGCAAATCAACTACTTATTCATTAATTGCATTGTTAATTTAAATTGTATTACTAACTTTATTACTTACTTAACTTTCTCATACAAATATATTTCCTATTCTGATAAATACATAGAACATTGTCCACAAATCTGACAATATTATGACGCATTTACACGAGGTCACATAGCGGTGTAATTTTCTGAAAGGTTGAGTTTATAACTCAAAGAGAATGGTTCCGGGTAATATTTTAGACGCAAAAGAAGGCTTTTATCCCTTCAAATACAAAGGAGGAGATAGGAGAAAGTGTTGTGGGCAGGAAACATTCACTGAAGATATCGGACGGATAATACGCGTAAAGGACCCACTTTTAATATAATCTTGGGTCATCTAAATTTATGTAACGATGTCAAGGGATTTTTCAGAATATTTCGATATTACTTTTGTCCGTGTGGTGTCGGATTAAGAACACAAATGTCACCACCCCATTCTATCCCGAGGGTATTGTAAGTGTCTAAGAGAGAGTAAGTCAGGCCGACAATATCCACTGCGAAAGTGGGAAAACTCAAAACAAAACCCTGTACAAGTACCTACCCGTCTGGTCAGCGTGGTATAGTAGGCTAATATCCCTCCAAATGTATGGAGGAGACCCGTGCCCAGTAGTGGAACATTTTTAGGTTGAGATGACGTTTATGCCAATATTTAAAAACTAGAGGTCGCCCGCGACTTCGTCTGCGTGGTAATTTGGAACGTACATTTCCCCGATTTTGCAACATATCTCACTACTGCTCCGCTCCCATTGATCATGGCGTGATATTATATAGCCTTCCTGGATAAATGCACTATTCAACAAAAAAAGATTGTTTCTAATCGAACCAGTACTTCTTGAGATTAGCGCGTTTAACCAAACAAACAAACTCTTCAGCTTTATAATATTAGTATAGAAGTATAGATTAAGATTTTTGTGAAAGAATACCTAAGAATGGTGGCAAAAATGTAATCCTGCAAGATTAAATATCAACAAACGGTGAAACAAAACATCGTGGTTTACCTCACGTTAGGCCTACAGGCCTAAACTGTTGGCTTTCTTGATCAGAGATCCTAATAGTAGGATATAAACATAGGTTGCGGTTATTCAATAATCACACTGAAAATATATATGTAACTAGCTTTTACCCGCGACTTCGTCCGCATAAGTTTTTTTGTTTTCTCCCGGCTGTAAGTCTCCCTGCAACAATGTCCCACTATCGTGTTCCAGTCCTCAACTTCACATCAAAATTTGTTCAAAAGCAACCTAAGCTACATAATGGATAGCTCCGAATGTTTCCTTAGTAAATATAAAAAGTAAATAATGTAAATCGGTTTAAAATACTACTAACTACTTACCTGCCAACCCCCGATGTTAGACAGTGTGACATCCGCAACATCGTCTGCGTAGGAAGTACTAACTTAATGTAAGTAGTATAATAATGTAGGAAGCTAAAAATAAGAGGCTTTATTACTGTAGTACATTTTTGTAAACTATGTTCTTTGTTTTTCCCTCTCTGGCCAACACATGGAGATTCTGTGGACTTGAAACACGTGAGCAAGCCACGTATAATTGTCCTTGAGAAAAACAACTCTTTTCTAAATTAATGCCGGCTACTTTTAATGTTTGCCCCTGAGCTTTATTTATCGTCATAGCGAATGCGATTTTCAGCGGAAACTGTAATCTCTTAAACTGGAATGGCAAATCTGTCGGAATTATGGGTATACGGGGGATTAAAACGTTCTCTCCTTTTGCCATTCCAGTCATAATGATTGCTTTTACAATATTGCGACCGAGGTGTGTTACTTGCAACCGTGTGCCATTACACAGTCTTGGTGCATCTAAATTCCGCATCAAAAGGACAGGAACGCCTACTTTCAGCCTCAGTTTGTGTGAAGGTACTCTCGACAGTTCTAAAGAATTAAGAAATTCTACAGGGTATGATGTTACTTGTTCAGTATCCATTACAGTGTCTACAGAGAGAAACTCAACAATATCACCTTCCACGCGTGACATAATTTGCTCGTTTATCTGTCCCACCATTTCATTCGTCGGCGCTAAAATTGCTCTTTCACATAACCATTCTCTATTCCTCATATTAGTTAGCAGTTCGCTATAGACGAAGTTATTTAGATCATCTGGATTATGCACAACATTGCAGAATTCACGATCCAATGTAATCATGCCATTACCATCCTTTGCCATACGATCTTCTCCAATTTTAAGAAGAGCAGCAGCATATTGTCCAGATTGTACATCATTGTGTAGTTGCACTCTCATATTTGTAGACAGACTAAACGTTTTTACGTGCACCCATAACGTTGACGCTTTTAAACACGCATTTATTTCATCTGCAGGGGTGCCTTTAGTGATAACCGGCAAAGTCTGTCTAAAATCGCCCGCTAAAAGTACCACCATCCCCCCCATGATATTTGGATTACTCTTGATGTCTTTCAAAGTCCGATCTAGAGCTTCAATTGCTCTTTTATGGGACATAGTACACTCATCCCAAACTAATAATTTACATTGCTGCAACATACGACTACGCTCGCTGTTTTTACTTATATTACAGACTGGCATTTCTTCATGGGCTAAGTTTAATGGCAGTTTAAGCACCGAATGTGCCGTTCGACCACCATTGAGCAGAGTGGCGGCTATTCCGGAAGAGGCAACTGCTACAGCAATTCCTTTATCTTTTCGGATTTGCGCTAAAAGCAAGTTTAAAAGAAAGGTTTTTCCCGTGCCTCCGGGAGCATCCAACAATTTCTGTGGTGTAGGTAATTAGATTTTATCTGTATGTAATGTAACAGTCAGTTGAATAAAAAATCGTATACAAATCAGATCAATAGTTTAGGCGTAATGTGATTCTAGACAGAGTTTTAATGTTGTAGATAGGTAGCTGTGTATAGGTTCCTGTGGGAATGAGATATTTTCCCGAAGTAAAAAGTAGTCTGAATTTTGGTACCTTCCTACTCTATAAGTTAAGTAGTGTGATGGAATGTCGCTAAGTTCCGATCCAAGTAAAACTGTTAAATAAAGACAGTTACATCAAAATTTTATCATAAATTCCCTAAATTATGGCGCCTACCGACCCTCTAAGTTAAAAAAGTGATCAAATACTAACTTGAAGTCTTAGTAACACTCAGTTTAAAAAAAAAACATCAAAATCATTTCAGTAGCTATGGCGACATGCGCTTCTTGAAAAAAAAAAAGGGAAAATACCTCATTCCCGTGGAAATCTAGCGTGATCGTACGCTAGATTTCCACGGGAATGAGGTATTTTCCCGCCGTAAAAAGTAGCCTGTGTCCGTACCTAGGATCCTATCTTTATATTAACCAAGTCTTATAAAAATCCGTTCAGACGTTAAGGCGTGAATGAGGTAAACTTTTAAAACAAACGATTAAAAATCACTAACTTAATTAGTTTTCTGCCTACTGCCTACGCCTTAAGTACGATGACGTGATCATTTTGATCTTATATCCTTTTCTAGGTTACTATCTATCACCTAACTAAATTTCATCAAAATCCGTTCAGCCGTTTAGGCATGATAGAGCAAAACTCCCAGCAAAAACCATAAAAAAATCACTAACTCAATTCAGTTTTCTGCCTACTGCCTACGCCTTAAGTACGATGACGTGATCATTTTGATCTTATATCCGTTTTTAGGTAACCATCTATTACATTACTAAATTTCATCAAAATCTGTTCAGCCGTTTAGACGTGAAAGAGCAAAAGTCCCAACAAAAACGACTAAAAATCACTAACTCAATTTAGTTATCTGCCTACTGCCTACCCCCTAAGAACGATGGCGTGATTATTTATAGCCTATGACCATTTCTAGGTTATCATCTATCACCATACCAAATTTCATAAAAATCCGTTCAGCCATTTAGGCGTGAAAGAGTAACAGACAGACAGACAGACAGACAAACAGACAGAGTTACTTTCGCATTTATAATATTAAGTATGGATTAGTGAATGCTATGATTTCTTTCTTATTTGGCTTGTCTGTTGATGTTAGTGGTTGCTACTGGTTTCTGACCCTGACTGCTAAACTGGAGGTCGTGGGTTCGATTCCCACTAAGAAGGCAGAATGGATATCGATATCGATAATACAATTGTGAATAATTTGCTTGCAGCTGCAACTATGATCATATCTTTATGAGGAAACGGTAGTGATTCATAAATTTCAGTTTCTTAGTCCGAAGTTTCAATGTTAAGTTTATAAACGTAATTTTTTAATCTACTATTTTAATAATAATAATAATCATTTATTTCGGATTCATTTTACATCCATATTTGTTAGTACAATTGCAAGCTTACAAACTATTGTTAGTAATAATTAATATAATAATAATAATTTAATTTTATAATACATATATAATACAATAACATTAGTTAATTGCCAGGTGGACTCCCCCATGATGGTAACCACTCACTATACGACTGCGTGCAGCCGTATCCAGCGAGCCAGCATCGGAGAGTCCCACCGGTCCATTAGCGCACGCAGGATGGTGTTGGGACTGTCGCGCGTGCGGCGCATGATAGACGCGCACCGCTTGCGCATAATGGCCGCAAAGCCATCTATTTCAGCCGCCGCGAACATCGCGGAAGCGCTGCAGTAGCGCGGCAGTCCCATCAGCACCCGGAACGCATTATTGTATTGTACGCGCAGGTCGCTGTATGTCCGCTGCGTATAGTTAACCCACAGGCTGCAGGTGTAATGTGACTTTGAAAACTATAAAAATAAACTATTTCCACCTGTTAGTGGGAGGTTAGGTACTGCATATTAACGCTTGCAATACCTGGGGCATCACTCGTGCTCCAACCCTAGTGTTCAGCACCACGGTTTTGTGTATTAACAACCTCCGAGGCTCACTGGTCTATGTGTGCGACTGCTGATCACGAGATCCCGGGTTCGATTCCCGTTTCTGTCAACAAATTCACAATAAATGCCCGGAGTTTGGAAATTGGCGGTGTTTACACCTCCATGCCTCGAAAAGCCTTTGGTCTTACGCCTGATCTTTCTCCGGTTGTGTCGGATTTCCGTCCCATCGGACTATGAGAGTGAGGAAATAAAGAGTGCAGCTGTGATTGCGCACACGCTTGTGTACTATAATATCTCCCGCGCATATGGCAAGTCTCCGTTGAGATTAGCCACCGTGACCGAAATTCGGTTAGGAGGACATTATTATTATTTGTGTAATATAATATAACCAAACCTAATAACCCTGGAATGTGATAACGTTTCTTCAAATAAACGAATCTCTAAATGAGCACTGGAAACCTGAACTCACGTATTGAAACACAGCTATTCATACCCCGCTGTGTGTAATTATTTGGCTATGGTCTTATATAAGACGGAGGTCCTTCTTTAGTCATGCTTGCTCGATAGTATGATGCCCTTACCTCTCTTAATTAATAAAACTGTTCGATTAATTTAATGGCTTGACTGCCACAAAGGACAAAAAAATGTGTGGTTGCTCGTTTTGTTTGTAAAGTACCCCACGCTGCAGAACTTGTTCCCAGTTTGACTGCTTTGGTGGTCCAGTGGCCGCATTATGCGCCTGATGTGCACGAGGTTGTGGATTCGATTCCCACACAGGACAAAACTTTGTGTGACCCACAAAGAATTGTTCTGAGTCTGGGTGTAATTTGTGTCCGTTAATTGTATGTTTGTAAAGTCCCCCGCGACACAGAACTTGTTCTCTAGTGCGGGAGTTGTCTTTTAAAAAAAAAAGAAAAAAAGTTTTCTTTAAAAAACAAATATTTATAGCATTGTATTCTTGTTTTTATGCGTATATTTTGACACTGAGTTTCTCAAGTTCGGCAGCTTTTAAAGATTGACTACTTACATCGTTATACCCTCTAAGTGCCATACAACGTTCACAATATAATTTATTGCTAAACCATAAATGGTACAACTCAAGGTGATAAATAATACTACCCATACAGGTAGTTATTACAATAATTTTTCACACATATTAGCAACATTCTTAACATTTACATAGCATGACATTATTAGTTTAATCAATATTTATGTTTTAATCTAGATTCTAGAACTTTATGTAATTATACAACTTTGAATTACTTCATTAAACTTGTTTTGGTTTCCGCGACGACCTGGCTTTACATTTAATTATTTAGATTCACTTATTACCTGGTTACCTGGTAGAAATCTCGCTATTAGCGATAGGCGGTCTATCGCTAATAGCGAGATTTAGGCCGTCTATTGTATTAAGTATCTAGTTTATAATGTCATCATCTCAGCCAAAAGACGTCCACAGCTGGACATAGGCTTCCCTCAAGGATTTACACCACTCTCGATCCTGAGCAGACCTTGTCCATCGGTTGCCCGCAACCTTTACTAGGTAGTCGGTCCACCTTGTTTGAGGCCTGCCCACGCTTCGTCTTCCAGTTCGTTGTCGCCACTTTAGAACCTTTCTGCCCCAACGGCCATCTGTTCTGCGAGCTATGTGCCCGGCCCATTGCCACTTAATGGAAGCAATTCTTCGAGCTATGTCGGTTACTTTGGTTCTCCTATGGTTTATAATGTAGATCTTTATAATTCACTCTTGGTTGCTTAACTCTCTGATCGTTTACTGAACAGCGAGTGGACCTGGCTATGAGCAAATTATAAATAACGTAGATACAGAGGATGTAGAATGCCATGTCACACTTGTCATCTTACTACGTCCCTCAAAACTAGTGTTAACAACATTGTCAATCAGTAACTTTAAATTTGACTGACATATCCGATGACAATGGACGCTACTCGACCTCTATCAATCATAACCGTTCGTGAGAACGAAGCCTTAGGCGTAACCTAGTGGTCTCTAAATATCTCTTAATATCTGCTCAGGCGCCGCATATCGCAATACATCCGGTCGTTTGCGTCCTTCATTCATAGAACTTTTACTATTCCTGTGAGATTTGTGAATAGTACTTTATTATGAAAACCTATGTTGTATACATCCGCTTAAATTTTGATTGATAACCAAGTTTCATTCGTATCTATTTATATATTTTAAGTGAGTAAGCTCGATTAGGGAAAGACCTTAGAAGACTATAGCATAATAACTTTATTTTTTTAAAGACAACTGCCGCACTTTGGAAAATCGCCGGCTTGTAAAAATCCCTCGGATTTATGTTTTTTTTTCCGGGGTAGATGTAGCGTCTGTGCTATTTATGTGCCAAATTTTATCTAAATCCGTTCAACTGTTTTGGCATGATTGAGAAATAAACATCCATCCTTCCAAACTTTCGCAATTACGTATATATTATTACTAATATGTCTTACGATAGTGAAATCAGTTATATACTACAGATACACCTCTATCTCAAAAAAAGCCTACCTACTTACTAATTAGCCTACTTACTATTAAAGAGTAAGTATGTCTATCAATTTACGAGTTAAGAGTTAGAATGATAAGTTTCACACCCCATCTACCCTTTTAGGGATGGAATTTCGAAAAACCCTTTCTTAGTGGATAGCTACACTTGACAAAGAACACAACCTCCAAATTGTACGTATCTAGGATCAGCCGTTTAGGCTGTGAGTTGTATATCAGTCAGTCAATCAATCAATCAGTCAGGACATCATGCATAATAGTTATAGTATGTTATCCGAATGGGTTTTTTTTTTCATTTATAAATATGTAAACACCCCACAACAATTAGCTCAAATATATTTAAATATTTGAAGCCAACCCTCTTTATCTCTTGATAGAGGCGAAGAGACCCGTGCCCAGCAGTGGGACATATATGGGTTTCTATTATATTTGACGTAACAACACTCCAAGATGTAAAAAAGCGGTGGACAGAGCTGACTCTGAAATAAGAGCTCGGATGGCACAATTGGTAGTGCGCTGGGTCTGAACCATGCAGAGGCGCAAGTTCGAATCCCGCTTCGAGCTCGACTTTTTCCACAGTGCTTCAAATACTTTAATACGGGTGGTAATAAATCTGACTTCTTCGATGTCTTCATAGTGTAGTTACAAGAATTTCGAAGGCATCTTAAGAAATTCATTTATTACACAGTTAGTCATTAACATACTTATTCACCGAACAGCCTAAGCAAACCAGCACAAAAACGATGGTCGCAAAATGTGTCGCAGAATCGCCAGTGTCGCATGTCGCAACGTTGAGGCATTTAAACGCGCAGTTTCCTGAGGTACAGGGTTCCGGTTGCGACACAGCATTGCGTATGGTGGTGGCGATTATTCGCACGCGCTGCGCTAATCAGAAGATATGATGACATACCATGTTATTTTCATTGCTGATTCGCGATTGAGTGTGTGACCTTTAGGAGATGATAATTTCTAATTTTTCAACATAGATTGATGCCCATGGCTCCGCTCGCGTGGACGTCAGTCATCGCGGAAAAAATTACCCTAAATCCTTTTTTAATATACCATCTATCTCCTTACCAAACATTCATTAAGATCCGTTCAGCCATTTAGTGGTGAAAAGTTAACAAACAAGCAGTTACCTTCGCAATTATAATGTTAGTATGGATTGCTGATGAATTTTATTATGATGATGTCCAAAACTGATAGTTAGTGGAATGGATCACCATTAGTAATACAGTGACATTTTGTACCAGAAGTGATTTCACAAGAAAACAGATTTGAACTGTGACCTTTCCATCATCAATCATTATCGAGTTTGGCCATGATGTAGGCTAATTACCCCTCCAAGTATATGGAAGGGACCTTTGCCCAGCAGTGGGACGTTTATGGGTTGAGATGAGGATTTGATTGTAAGATTTTTTTTGCACCAGGTCTTTAAGTTGATCCTGATCATGATCATTTTCTTACCCTGGGATAGGAAAACGTTTCTTTCACAACGAATCAGATAAGCGCTGGAGATCTGAGCTCACGCAATGAAACACAGTTACACCGCTGTGTATAGTTATTTTGCTGTGGTCTTCTATAAGATGGAAGGAAAAAAATCATGAATGTTTGTAAAATCATCTACGATACAGGGACTATTCCCTAGTTCAAGATTAGTTAAAAAAAAAACAAGAAACAAAAACAATCTGTGCATATTATCTGCATTACTCATTGGTATGCATTGTAGTAGGTAATGACACTTGCTATAGCCATATTAATAAGTAATTTTTTTATCATATAACAAAAAATGTAGGTAGTTATGCGCAAACGCAGGTAACGACGTAGTGTCGTGGAGAGAGGCAATCGCGCGCCCTTCAACTGGGTCCGGCTGCCAGTTCCGGTAGCTGCAGTCACGTGGATTATGGAAAATGTAGATGCGGCTTGTAGAGTTGTTGTCAATGAACAGCTCCGTCTGACATCTGTCATTGTAGACGTCGATAACGAATGATCATCGATATTGTCTTACCTATCCATCGAAACTAAAATAAATAAAATTATTATTATCTATATTCTGTATTACGTCGCTTAAACAACGGTCCCATCGACTCGATTAAAGGAGCGGCAGGGGTATTACGTAAGAGCAAAAACCGAGCAAAATCTGGCTGTCAGATTGCTAATCCGTATTCCCAAAGAGCAAAAACCGAGCCTTTTTTACGTTTAGTCAATAGATTGTGCCGTTACCGAGCAATCACAACTGTCAGTTTGCGATCACAACTGTCAGTTTGCCATCGCTGTTTGTTAGAGAATCAGCCGGCGGGAGTTATCTTTAAAAAAATAATAAAAGTAGGTACCTATTGATTTTGAATCTAGCTTCTACGATGAGGTACATTGGTATGCATGTAAATTATCGCAGTAACAATAAAAAATGTAGCTTGAGGGACAAAGTTTCAGCCACAATACAATACGTAGCAAATGGACACTTCTCTAAGGCGTGCTGTCAGAAAAACAAAACAATCTTAATGCAGTATTAGTTTTTGTATCTGCTTAAACCTACTTGTAATATCTCTGCACCACCTTGGGTCGACTGGTAGAGAATGCCTATGGCATTAAGTCCGCCTTTATACATTTATTTTTGTGTATAATAAGTTTTAAATAAATAAATAAAGCTGAAGGTACTAAGGTAAGCTTTAATAATTTATCTGTGCCCTATCTATCAACAAAATCTATATGCCACCTCCATTCTTCGCACCTTCACGTCCACTATGACACATTGCAACAACACGAAATAATTAAAACTTCATTCACATATAGATCATGAGATATCGAGCACCAGTCTATAAACAATCTGTACTCAAAACAAAGGTGCTATTAATCATGAACAGGATCGGACAGGAGTAAGAGGAAGTATTGTATATCTGTGGTTGATTTGATGCACGATTATGGATCAATAAGACAAATTGTCTTAGCAAATAGATTGACTTGATCATTGCTCTAATGGTGAGTGACTCTGAATACTGGAGCTAGTCGTGGGTTCGATTCCTACACGGGACAAAACTTTGTGTGTTCCATAAATGTTTGTTCCGAGTTTAGATGTTGATGATTTGTGTCCGTGAATTGAATGTTTGTAAAGTCCTCTGCGAGACAAAGCTTGTGCTCTATTGCGAGAGAGGGTAAAAAATGTGTAAATAAATATATGTATATGTACCTATATAACTAGCGGTCCTGGTAGACGTCGCCGTCGTCCTGCCCGAAAAAGCTGACATACCGACAGCAGTGTCACTTATCTGGTCTAATTGTAAATCTACACCATCCGGAGCCCTACCCGAACACACACACATAATTTCACTAAAATCAGCCAAGCCGTTTAGTAGAAGTACAGAAGAATTATATGTATAAAGATAATATATAGATTTTTTATGTTTAGTTGTAATAGATTAACTCAAAAACTACTTAAATAAAGCCACTTATAAAAAGCTTAATTATCCAGAGTCATGGCTTCGATTGCCATCCAAGACAAATATTTGCGTGAACAGCACGATTAGGTATTTATTCTGTGTCTGCTTATAAAAATATATATGTATTTAGAATTATATAAGTATATTTGCTAGTTGTCTAGTTGCCATGGCACAGGCTCTGCCTAGTTTGGGATCAGATGGCCATGTGTGAGCCGTCTCATGATAATATTATTATTAACAGATTCCCAGCATCCGAACAGTTATGAGCAACATACAATATCTAAAGAATTCATAGTAGTTATAATTTTAGTTCAAATATGGCCTAATTGGTCTCTGTAAGCAGGGATTCCAGAAATGCGTTGCTTCAAAATCATTCGATGAATGTAGCTCGAGTATTTACGTTCCTTTACTTTAGAACGAACTAATTCGACCTCCACAATAAAACTAGATACCGATTATATTATAAGGATCGGTAATTTTTTATCCATGCACTATTATTTTTGATACCGCACAAAAGGAAGAATAAAAGTATGACAGGTAAACTTTATAAAAGCTTTAAAGATAGATTACTGCATTTCAACCCATAAACCGTCTCACTGGTGGGCACGGGTCTCCACGCGCACGGGGATAGTAGGCTAATATCCCTCCAAGTGGCATGGTACTTGGAGGGATATTAGCCTACTATCCAAGCTGGCCAGACGGGTTGCTATAGGGTTTTGTTTCAAGTTTTCCCTCTCTTGCAGTGGATATTGTCGGCCTGACTAACTCCCTTAGTCGACTCTTACGGCACCCTCAGGATAGAACGGAGTGGTGACATTTATATTTAATCCGTCACCACTTATAAAGATAGATTATATCCAATTAAAAACGATAGGTACAATAGATATTCGACCCCGGCACTGTCCCGGCCCGATGTAACGCGAATCTTCTTTTAAATTTTTCTTGGGATTCGTCTTTTAAAGAAGAAAAATATATTAATTACATTACCTCCATTTCTAAAAACCTTTGTACACATATATTAGTTCCTGTTTCTCTATGTAGTAAGTACCTACAAAAAATACACTACAAAATATACTTAATTATCTATAATCATAATTGCGCAATAAACAAATAGTTTAAGAATTGTTCTACAGTAATCGTATCTGTCCTCGCATGTTAAACTGAGCGGATATTCGCAAACTTTGATATAATATATAGATAATTCACGTCCGCTGCGAGATGAAAGATATTGGCCTGAATTAATTTAAGTACGTATTGTATACTTAACGGAACACTACCTTCACGTGTACCTTATTATAATGGATTGGTGATTTTTTATATTGCCACAGGAAGAAATTAATAAAGGTAGGCCACCATACTAGCGAGCAAGCTCGACTGGGGAAGGACCTCCACCTTACAGAAGACCACAGTCAAATAACTACACACAGTGGTTGTTGTGGAGTTGACTGCCTCGGTGGTCTAGTGGCCGCAGTATGCGCCTGCTGTGCACGAGGTTGTGGGTTCGATTCCCATACAGGACAAAACTTTGTGTGACCCACAAAGAATTGTTCTGAGTCTGGGTGTAATTTGTGTCCGTTAATTGTATGTTTGTAAAGTGTAAAAAAAGTGGTGTACTTGTGTTCAAGTGTGTGAGTACAGGTCTCCAGCGTTGTTTGGAAAAAATCGTTTTCCTATTCCAGGGATACCCTATCTTAAAGCCCTGGTGTAAAAAAATGGATCGGCAACATGCAAGTGATATGATATCTCTAGAATTGCAAGCGTCTATAGGCTACGGTAACTGCAGTGATTACGGTATCTTTTCAGTTCCCTACCTGTCTTAAATAAAATATTATTTTATCTTCATAACTATGTATAGAAATAAAAGGTTACACACATTATTAAAAGATATTAATGAGTCAATATTCACATATTTTATTATTATAGGATTTTATATTTGTTTGTCAGTTTCTTTTGTCTCAAGCATAATGAAAAGTGCATTAAAACATAAATGTCAATGACCTTATAACCACGGCGTTATATGTCAGCATTCAAGGCTGACACGCCCGCAAATGTCATTATGTGAGCTTTGACAGAATTTAGTCACGGAAAGGGACTGTTGACTTTGTGAATTATGAACCCATTTATAATGTTCTGCTAACGGATTTGCGATGACGGAGGTTTAACGGAGACTAGCCAGGATATATGACAGAACAAAAATGTGTATGCAAACTTTTTTTTTTTAAGACAACTCCCACACTATAGAACAAACTCTGTGTCGCGGGGGACTTTACAAACATACAATTAATGGACACAAACTACATTCAGACTCAGAACAACTCTTTGTGGGTCACACAAAGTTTTGTCCCGTGTGGGAATCGAACCCACAACCTCGTACACAGCAGGCGCAGACTGCGGTCACTTGACCACCAAGGCAGTCAAAAAACTCAGGTGCACTGTTTTTTCCCTCACTCTCATAGTCCAATGGGTGGCAATCCGACACGACCGGAGAAAGATTAGGCATAGAGGCAACTGCTTTTATCTTATAAGACACCCTCCGTGTGCGAATGGCAGCGGCGAGTGGAAGCTAGCACCTAGTTATGTTTCTTTTTAAATATCTAGTGCACTGGGGAACCAACCCTATCTAGCGGGGGACTATACAAAGTACACCCCAGACTCGGGATAGTCATTCACACAGATTTTTGTCCCACGTGGGTATCGAACCCACAACACGCTACGCTGTAGTAAATGGCATGGTAACCACTTAATTCACTGAACCAACTGTGAGCTCTAAGAAGCAAATGCCCGAAGCCATAAAGCAAAAAGCGTTATAAAAACTGTCAGATTCAAATTCAAATTAAAGCAAAAACCTATGTTATTAAAATTGTGTAAAATCTAATTGACGCCTTCTCAACACACATAAATTAGATTACCAGCAATCAAAACATAAATTAAGACATCAATAAATCCATTACAAAATTAACAACAACACTTCGTTTATTTAGAGTAGGATAATTTACTACCCTGACCGGTTATTCCGACAATAACAATATGTTAAATGATGGCAGCTATCTAGGCAATATACGAAAGAAGTGTGGCGTAAAAATAGTAAAAAACTAGCTTCCGTCAGCGGATTCGCCCGCGCGTACTTTCCCTCGAGAACAGAGTTTTTTTCCGGGATTAAAAGCCTATATGTTATTCCAGACTATAATCTATATCTTTGCCAAATTTCATCCAGATCCGTTTAGTAGTTTTTGCGTGAAAGAGTACCAAACATCGATACATCCATACATTCTTACAAACTTTTGCGTTTATAATATTAGTATAGATTACAATTCTACTATTATTAATTACAATGCTGTTATTATAGGAGATATATTTCTTTATAAAGACAACTTCTGTACTAAGGAACAAGCACTGGAGAGATTACTTACATACAATTCATGGGCACAAATTACACCCAGACTCGGAACAAACATTTATGGATTACATAAAGTTTTGTTCCGTGTGGGAATCGAACCCACGATAGCGTGATGTTATATAGCCTTCCAGGATAAATGCACTATTCAACAAAAAAAGTTTTTTCTAATCGAATCAGTAGGTACTTTTTGAGATTAGCGCGTTCAAACAAACAAACAAACTCTTCCGCTTTATAATATTAGTAAAGATTATTAAAAGAAATAATAATTCAAGTTAAAATGTCAACATTAATGTTTATATACTGATTAATTTCAGATATTTGTGCGGTAGACCACAAATTAGACCAATTAAAAAATACCACAAATTGCATACGGTATTTAAAAAAACTGGTATTTCTAAGTCACATGTGAAACTTGTTTACCGCAATCATTAAAATTTTAATCCGACCTTGTGAGCATTAAGAATTATGACTGACATTGTCGAGCTGTGAGGAAACGATAAAATAGAGCAGAACTTTTATAGATGACTAGCTGTTGCCCGCGGCAATAGCGTATAGCCTGGAATAGCCTATTCGCTATTCCAGGCTATAATCTATTTATGCCAAATTTAATCCAGATCAGTTCAGTAGTTTTTTACGTGAAAGAGTAACAAACATACATTCTTACCAACTTTCGCATTTATAATATTAGTAGGATTAATAGAACTAGCTGTTGCCCGCGGCAATAGCGAATAGCCTAGAATAGCCTATTTGCTATTCCAGACTATAAATTTATCTCTATGATAAATTTAATCCAGATCCATTCAGTAGTGTTTTACGTGAAAGAGTAACAAACACGTCATATGTACATACATCCATCCAACATTCATATTTATGATATTAGTAGGACTTACTAGTCCTGTGGCTGTGCTTTGAATATTGACAGTTAAGTACCTCATTTTTTTTATGTATTTATTTTATAGTAATTTGTACATTGTATGCCCTTATATTCTTCTCCCGTCTGTATTTTGAAGTAAAAACTTCTTTTAGCACGGTACGCATGTTTTTAGATGAGATAAAATCTCTGGATTCGCGACACCGTTACGAGACGCAGCTTGACATAATTATCCGAAAAATCTTTTACGACTGTCACGTTATTAAAACAAAGAGGCGATATATGCATGTATATATAGCAGATAAGTTTAAAAAAAATCATTTTTTGCTATAAAATTTATAACAACTGTTTTGCCTAGTGTTTTCCCTTCTGTCGGCACTCCCACAGTGCAGATATTTTTTATTGTGAATTTGACTGGGTATCCATGTGTCCGTGAATTGTGTTCAATGTTACTAAAATCCCCGCGACACGGCTTGTTTGGAGCAGATTCTTAGAAAATGGTCACCCATCTCTGCACTGACCGCGACAAGCTTGCTTAACCCTGCAAGTTCATAAAATATGCGAAAATTTTGCGATTTCAACAAAGTAGACCATATTTTTTGCAATATCTAAAAATATACACAGCATTTATTGTTAATATATTCAAATAAAGTCAGTGAAATATTACGAATTTAAAATTGATTCTGACAAATTAGCCGAAACGCTCAATAATTTTGGAGATTTGGAACTGCGCGCATAATCTCGTAATATCCCAAAGAAAAAAATGATTTAAATATTATATACTAGCTTCCGCTTGCAGCTTCGCCCCCCAATCCCTCGGGTACAGAGACTTTTGACGGGATAAAAAGTAGCCTATGTGTTATGATAGACTATAATCTATCTCTATGCCAAATTTTATCCCGATCCGTTCATTAGTTTTTGCGTGAAAGAATAACAAACATACATCCATACATTCTTACAAACTTTCCGTCTATAATAATAATAGGATTACGAAACATAACTTATATACATATTATATGAATTGAAATTATTGAAAGCATAATTATTTAGAAATTTATTGCAAATAAGTTGGCTTAGTTGCATATTTTCAGTATTAACATAACTACATAATTTAGCATTCCAATCAGCGAGCAAGCTAGATTGGCCTCCGATCTTGATTTTTTGCATGATTGTAGGCATCACTGTCGTCCTAACTAATCTCGATGGAGACTAACCACGTATTTGCGCCCACACTTGTGCTCTTAACGACATTATTATTAAACTCTTAACGATAAACAATATCACAGACTCTTTTTTCATGTTGGGGTTCTTTAATACAGGAGTATAAAGGCAACGCGCGAGTGATACTCCAGGTATTGCAAGCAGCAATAAGCTACGGTAACTGCTTACCATCAGGCAGACCGTATGCTTATAGAGATACTAGCTTTTACCCGCGACTTCGTCCGCATAAGTTTTTTTGTTTTCTCCCGGCTGTAAGTCCCCCTGCAACAATGTCCCACTATCGTGTTCCAGTCCTCAACTTCACATCAAAATTTGTTCAAAAGCAACATAAGCTACATAATGGATAGCTCCGAATGTTTCCTTAGTAAAAATAAAAAGTAAATAATGTAAATCGGTTTAAAATACTACTAACTACCTACCTGCCAACCCCCGATGTTAGACAGTGTGACATCCGCAACATCGTCTGCGTAGGAAGTACTAACTTAATGTAAGTAGTATAATAATGTAGGAAGCTAAAAATAAGAGGCCTTATTACTTTTCTAAATGAATGCCGGCTACTTTTAATGTTTGCCCCTGAGCTTTATTTATCGTCATAGCGAATGCGATTTTCAGCGGAAACTGTAATCTCTTAAACTGAAATGGCAAATCTGTCGGAATTATGGGTATACGGAGGATTAAAACGTTCTCTCCTTTTGCCATTCCAGTCATAATGATTGCTTTTACAATATTGCGACCGAGGTGTGTTACTTGCAACCGTGTGCCATAACACAGCCTTGGTGCATCTAAATTCCGCATCAAAAGGACAGGAACGCCTACTTTCAGCCTCAGTTTGTGTGAAGGTACTCCCGACAGTTCTAAAGAATTAAGAAATTCTACAGGGTATGATGTTACTTGTTCAGTATCCATTACAGTGTCTACAGAGAGAAACTCAACAATATCACCTTCCACGCGTGACATAATTTGCTCGTTTATATGTCCCACCATTTCATTCGTCGGCGCTAAAATTGCTCTTTCACATAACCATTCTCTATTCCTCATATTAGTTAGCAGTTCGCTATAGACGAAGTTATTTAGATCATCTGGATTATGCACAACATTGCAGAATTCACGATCCAATGTAATCATGCCATTACCATCCTTTGCCATACGATCTTCTCCAATTTTAAGAAGAGCAGCAGCATATTGTCCAGATTGTACATCATTGTGTAGTTGCACTCTCATATTTGTAGACAGACTAAACGTTTTTACGTGCACCCATAACGTTGACGCTTTTAAACACGCATTTATTTCATCTGCAGGGGTGCCTTTAGTGATAACCGGCAAAGTCTGTCTAAAATCGCCCGCTAAAAGTACCACCATCCCCCCCCATGATATTTGGATTACTCTTGATGTCTTTCAAAGTCCGATCTAGAGCTTGAATTGACTCTTTTATGGGACATAGTACACTCATCCCAAACTAATAATTTACATTGCTGCAACATACGTCTACGCTCGCTGTTTTACTTATATTACAGACTGGCATTTCTTCATGGGCTAAGTTTAATGGCAGTTTAAGCACCGAATGTGCCGTTCGACCACCATTGAGCAGAGTGGCGGCTATTCCGGAAGAGGCAACTGCTACAGCAATTCCTTTATCTTTTCGGATTTGCGCTAAAAGCAAGTTTAAAAGAAAGGTTTTTCCCGTGCCTCCGGGAGCATCCAACAATTTCTGTGGTGTAGGTAATTAAATTTTATCTGTATGTAATGTAACAGTCAGTTGAATAAAAAATCGTATATATAATGTGATTCTAGACAGAGTTTTAATGTTGTAGATAGGTAGCTGTGTATAGGTTCCTGTGGGAATGTGATATTTTCCCGAAGTAAAAAGTAGTCTGAATTTTGGTACCTTCCTACCCTATAAGTAGTTTGATGGAAGTTCCGATCCAAGTAAAACTGTTAAATAAAGACAGTTGCATCAAAATTTTATCATAAATTCCTAAATTATGGCGCCTACCGACCTTCTAAGTTAGAAAAGTGATCAAATACTAACTTGAAATCTTAGTAACACTCAGTTAAAAAAAAAAAACATCAAAATCATTTCAGTAGCTATGGCGACATGCGCTTCTTGACACGATCAGGCTAGATTTCCGCGGGAATGAGGTATTTTCCCGCCGTAAAAAGTAGCCTGTGTCCGTGCCTAGGATCCTATCTTTATATTAACCAAGTCTTATAAAATTTTTAAATTTTAAAACAAACGATTAAAAATCACTAACTTAATTAGTTTTCTGCCTACTGCCTACGCCTTAAGTACGATGACGTGATCATCGATTACCTTACTAAATTTCATCAAAATCTGTTTAGCCGTTTAGACATGAAAGAGCAAAAGTCCCAACAAAAACGACTAAAAATCACTAACTCAATTTAGTTATCTGCCTACTGTCTACCCCCTAAGAACGATGGCGTGATTATTTATAGCCTATGACCATTTCTAGGTTATCATCTATCACCATACCAAATTTCATCAAAATCCGTTCAGCCGTTTAGGCGTGAAAGAGTAACAGACAGACAGACAGACAGACAGACAGACAGACAGAGTTACTTTCGCATTTATAATATTAGTATGGATTACTTGCGTGTTGCCGACCCATATTTTTTCACCAGGGCTTTAAGATGGAGTATCCCTGGGATAGGAAAACGTTTCTTTCAAAACACATCCCTAAATGAGCTCTGGAGACCTGTACTCACACACAGGAACACAACTACACCACTGTGTGTATTTATTTGGCTGTGGCCTTCTGTAAAATGCAGGCGTGGATCCAGGATTTTTTTTATACTACTTGGGTGGCAAACAAGCATACGGCCCACATGATGTTAAACAGTAACCGTAGCCTATGGACGCTTGCAATACCAGAGGTATCACTTGCGTGATACCACTTGCGTATTTGGTTTAGGGGGGACAATCTTAGCTCATTTCATTAACTTAATCTTTCAGAAAAGTCTTTTGACTGCCTTGGTGGTCCAGTGGCCGCAGTATGCGCCTGCTGTGCACGAGGTTTTGGGTTCGATTCCCACACAGGACAAAACTTTGTGTGATCCACAAAGAGTTGTTCTGAGTCTGGGTGTAATTTGTGTCCGTTAATTGTATGTTTGTAAAGTCCCCCGCGACACAGAGCTTGTTCTCTAGTGCGGGAGCTGTCTTTAAAAACAAAAAAAAAAGTTATATATGTATATAAAAAGCTATTGGTCGCTAGCCAGGAGGCGGTGATTGCACCCATTGCCTCTCTGGATCCAGGCCTTTGGAGGAGGAGGTCCTTTCCCACTCAGGTTTGCTCTCTAGTATGATGTCTCTACCTCTCTTGTGAAATAATTACTATAAAAACACACGGGTAGTTAATCGCACCAGGTTACGTAGTGAACAGTAAAATTACTGTTAGGTAACCTGGAGGACACTAAGGCGACAGTCTTCGTACATATATGGTGAAGTGACACATATTGTTATGTACCGACGAGATCACCGTGTCACATGGTGAAATTGACCATATGGTGTCGACTGGCCTGTTGGTATAGTGGCTAGTGACTCTGACTGCTAAGCGGAAGGTCGTGGGTTCGATTACCACCCAGGACAAATATTTGTGTGATGAGCACGATTGTTTGTTCTGGTGTTCTGTGTCTGGGTGTAATTTATCTATATTAAGTAATTTAGAAATATCTAAGTATGTTTATCGGTTGTCTGATTGTCATAGTACAGGCTCTGCCTAATTTGGGATCAGATGGCGTTGTATAAGTTGTCCCGAATATTATTATTATTATTAATACCCTTTAGTTTAAGCTGTTGTTCAGATTGGCCATAAACTCGGACTCAATATTAATTTATTCATTTAGGTTACAAAGTAACACTTATGAAGGTCATAAATTATGAATAAGCTAGAAAGACGATGTCTAAATTCGGCTAGTTCGCTGACGTGTAGCCATTATGAGAAGAACAAGCAAGCAAAGCTTCTGTCGGGACCGGATGCGTTTTAAAAGAAACGTTTTTCGATCCTAGGGATACTCCATCATAAAGCTATTCTGTAAAAAAAAATGGCTCGGCATCAGTAATAACTCTGGTATTTCAAACATCCATAGGCTACGGTAACTGCTTAACATCAAGCCGTATGCTTGCTTGCCACTAAAGTAGTATAACAAAAAATATAAAATTTGACTGCCTTGGTGGCCCAGTGCCGTATGCGCCTGCTGTGCACGAGGTTGTGGGTTCGATTCCCACACAGGACAAAACTTTGTGTGACCCACAAAGAATTTTTCTGAGTCTGGGTGTAATTTGTGTCCGTTAATTGTATGTTAATTTGTAAAGTCCACCGCGACACAGAGCTTGTTCTCTAGTGCGGGAGCTGTGTTCTTTTTAAAAATTAAATAAAAGCTTAAAATTTCTTAAGCCCTCTTAAATCCAGTCAATTAGTGACTGAGAGTGCAACCAAAATAGTGACCTGGGTTTCTTGCTTTTTCTTTTCATGGCTCCATGTCAGCGAACTAGCCTCAGGGAAACTCAGCTGACATCATCCTTCTGGCTTATTCATAATTTCTGACCTTCATAAGTGTTACTTTGTAACCTAAATCTTCTTCTTAGCGTGTCGATGGCAATCTAAATTGTGTCGGCCCAGAACCTAGCTACGAGTTTTGCATTTTCAGTAGCATCCATAAGCTCCTCTAAGGTGCAGGTATCAGGGCACGCGGGACATGATATCAAGTGCCCCATGGTTTGTGGCTTAGTACCACCATTTACACTCCAGGTGATCCAGAATCCCCACCTGAGCAGGTTTTCTTTGCTTCGACCAACCTCAGTCCGAAATCTGTTTAAAGACTTCCAGGTCAGCCAGGATGAGTCATGTCCAGGTGGGAGATTTTCGGAGGGTGAGACGAATTGGGTAGGCAGAGAAGCACTTTCTCGCCACAACCTAATTCTTAACCTAAATGAATAAATTAATTTTGAGTTTGAATAAGTAGTAGATTTATGAATAGCACAAATTCGTAATACACCGAGTAAATGGCTATATGACTTCAACCGTCCAGTCTCTCAAGTCAAACTCTACATACATTAGGTAACACCCTATAAAGAAGATCAAGATAATGAAACACGTACTCAAACACTCGTTAACGTATGACCAAATAGTGCAATAAAGAGATATGTTATGTATGTTACTAATATTACGTATGAGTGTAGTGTAAATCTTAGCCAGAACCTTGAACTAGTCAGTCATGATGTGTAATGAATTTACGAACTGATTTCTCTAAATGTTTGGCTTTGTATATTGTTGGTGAATGCTGCAGATTTAATATACAGTCTTACTAATATTATAAACGCGAAAGTTTGTAAAAATTTATGGATATATGTTTGTTACTCTTTCCCGCAAAAAGTTCTGAACTGTTCTAGATGAGATTTGGCACAGAGATAGCTAATAGTCTGGAATAGCACATAGAATACTTTTTATCGCGATAACCGACATCGACGTGGGCGGAGCCGCGGGCAACAGCTAGTTTGGAATAAGAGCCAGCAACGTATTTACTTCCGTCGTGGTTGTGGGTTCGATTCCCACACAGGACAAAATTTTGTGTGACCCGCAAAGAGTTTTTTTGAGTCTGAGTGTAATTTGTATGCGTTAATTAAATTAAGTTCCCCGCGACACAGAGCTTGTTGTTTTGTGCGGGAGTTGTCTATAAAAAAAAAAGAAAGAAAAGAATATCCTAGTAAATGATATTGATTATTCATAAATTAAGATTTATTTCTTACTCTCTTTGTTATTTAAGGATAAAACTTTAAAAAGTGGGTCGGTAACACGCCAGTTATACTTTGGTATTGCAAGCTTCCATAGACTACGGTAACTGTCTAACATCAGGCTGGCCTTATGCTTGTTTGTCACCCAAATAGTATTAAAAAAACACCTCTAATTTCACTAGGGATTACAAACATAATAAATGAAACGTTATTATTGCACATCATGCATGCTTGTATATCTTGTAATATATAGTTTGTGGGTCATATAATTTCGCCGACCTTCAAGTCGAAACTATTTCATCTTTTTTAATTTAAATTATTACTAAATGTTGGTTACAGCTATTCGTTTTACGCATGTTATTGCGACATTATTTATTTGTTTAGAGATGTCCTCATAGATTTTTGTATACTACTTAGGTGGCAAACAAGCATACGGCCCGCCTGATGTTAAGCAGTGACCGTAGCCTATAATGGACGCTTGGAATACCAGAGGTATCACTAGCGTGTTGCCAAACCATTTTTTTACACTAGAGCTTAAAGATGGGAGTGTCCCTGGGATAGGAATATGTTTCTTTTAAAAACGCATCCCCAAATGAGCGCTGGAGACCTGTACACAGGAACACAACTATACCGCTGTGTGTAGTTATTTTTCTGTGGTCTTCTGTAAGGTGGAGGTCCTGCCCCGGTCGGGCTTGCTCGCTAGTATGATGACCTACCTCTCGTAACAATAAATAATAGACGGCATTCAAAATAGACGCTTGCAATACCTGTGGCATCACAAGTGTGTTGTTGATTGGTTTTATGATAGAATATGCCTGGGATGGGAAGGTTTTTGTTAAAAACGCATCTCTAAAAGAATTCTGGAACTTAAAATTGTATCCGTATATAAGGCATTTGAATATTTGTGCCAAGTCAATATAAATCGAACCCAAAACACTGAGTAGTAGACCTTAACCATTACGCCACACAAGAAGTAATTTATTACTTTTATCAGGTCAAAATCAATGTCAATATTTAAATTTCATCAGAATAAATCTTCGTATTCTGTCCACACATGCAAATAGAAATGCAAATATTAATTTTATTGTTTACTTAAACAAAAATATTTGTTTAGCAACTTACTACCTAATGTCTATATAATTGCCTACTGCCTTGGTGGTCTAGTGGCCGCAGTATGCGCCTGCTGTGCACGAGGTTGTGGGTTCGATTCTCACGCAGTACAAAACTTTGTGTGACCAACAACACTTGAGTTTGAGTTGAGTTTGAGTTTGACAGTTGTTTTTTCTGGCTAAAAATAAATATTCACTTAATCGGCATTTTCAATATTCCACCCCTAAGAGAATAAAATAAGGGATGAATGGTTGTATGAAAGTCCGTCATTGCTAAACAACATAGGTATATATCGGGTTTTAAAAAAAAATTACCCCTATAGAGGTAAAAAAAAATTCACCCTATAAAATAAAATTAAAACCGCTTAACCCGTACGAGCCTGGGCTGCTACTAATTTTTGTTTGCCAAAAACATTATTATTATTACTCCCAGACTCGAAAGAACTATCTGTGGATTAAAGGTGGTTCACCTCAACCACTACCCCACACGTGAAATTATAACAAGGTTTTACTTAATGGCAGCCATTTTGCACATTATAAAAATAAACTTGTCTTATTTCATTAACATTTTTATTTTTTATAGTAATGTTTCTGCTTGAGAATTATCGTTGCAAATGTTGCAAAACGTTGTTAAAGCCCTATTTATATACCTACTGCACGTACAGATAAAATCTCTAGCCAAACAATGTATATAATATTTTAATAAATTTATTTTATTTTTATTTTATTGTATTTGGAAATCTTACAATTGGAAATCTTAAATCTTCACAGATGATAAGATAATTTAATTTGGATTAAAAGTAAACAGCGTTAAAGTAGAAAAAGAAACTAGAAAAAGCATGAGGTTAAGTCAAGTAAAGTGGAAATATATTTTTTAAATCTATTTGTACTAGTATTGAATAAATCGAGTTCAACTTCCCGACACCCTGCATTGAACGGGCGACTGGCTCTTACATTTTGTTTTGTCGTATGTGGTTTTAAAGTTACTTCAAGAACTTGTGGTCTACGAAAAAACGCTTAAAGTAAAGTTGACACACGAAGTCCGATTTTGCCAAAAGTAAACACTATAATAATATTGAGAAAGTAACTGACTTGCACGCAAGAGGTGCGAGTTCGATCCTGGATGGCAGTACCAATGTGAATTTCACTTTGTGAAGTTTATATATACTAATCAAATGATTTGCCATCTGCTAACGGTGAAGGAAAACATCGTGAGGAAACCCACATATCTTAGAAGGAATTCTAGAGACATGTCTGATTCACCAACCCGCATTAGGCCAGCGTGTGCGAATTAAGGCCTAAACCCTCTCTCCCTCTCATGATAGAGGACAGGAGACCCGTGCCCAGCAGTGGGGTGGTACGTATATAGGTCGCTATTGCAAACACTATAATATCCCGCAGGCTGATTCTCTAAGAAACAGCGATGGCAAAATGACAGTTGTGATCGCAAACTGACAGTTGTGATTGCTCGGTGACGGCACAATCTATTATTGACTAAACTTCAAAACGGGCTCTTACGGAGTACCGATTTTCAATCTGACAGCCAGATTTTGCTCGGTTTTTGCGGTGGCTCGGTTTTTGCTCTTACGGAATACCCCTGCCGTTATGAGAAGTTAAAGTAAACATACAAAACTGACATTACCCACGACGCACGTATTTATTTAATACGGCGTAAACTAACGAGTGTTAAGTAACGCCATCTATTAATTACATAAGGAGTTTTCCGACAGATGGCTTATGCAATGCTTTTTTACATCTAACTAGCTGTGAAACAGGTAGAGAAGATGTCGAGTTTTTGTTAGGACTGGTGTTCTGAGTACCACCTTGTACACCAAAAAAAAAAGATAAAACGCAATTATAAAACAGATACATTTTCGGAGGGAAACCAGAACGGGGGTAATCAGCACTAACCCGGTTCTGGGCATTTAATTTGGCCCTTTTTTAGCAAATCACCTACTTGGTTGCTGTATGTTCATTAAATCTGGCATGAAATACATCTTTTTTATTCTTCTTTCCAAATGTTCAAACCATCTTAACATCCCCTTTTCAACTTTTGTCACCACGACAGATAGAGTTAAACTAACACGAGGATCGAACCTGAAACCTCGGTACGGCAGTGATACATTATGCCACTGAGTCACCGTACTCAAATAGGATGAAAATAAAAATATACTGCATATTTTTATTTTCATCCTATTTGAGTGGCAAACAAGCATAACTGATGTTAAGCAGTTACCGTAGCCTATAGACGCTTGCAATACCTGAGATATCATTTGCGTGTTGCCATTTTAAATAATGTTTTATAAGTATGATAACATACTGTACACCGAGCATGCCTCAAGCCATTAAAGTTACGCGTTTAAATCATAGAGTAGTTACAATATTCGCATAACCAATGGCGTAATAATGACATCAAAAATTTTATGACATCTAGACCAATTTGGGGCCGAATAACCTGTCTTTGATTTCGCTAATACAAATTACGTATATGCAATTTATATGTACTATAGACTAAATTAACAGTCGACTGTAACATTTTAGCCAAGCGATTTTGATGTTTTATAATAAAAAAAGCGATGGTGGCCGAGTGGGAAAGTAACCGACTTGCGAGGTGCGAGTTTGATCCCGGGTGGCAGTATCTACCAATGTAAATTTAACTTTGTCTAGTTTATATAATGCATGTTCATCAATCAAATGATTCGCCATCTGCTAACGGTGAAGGAAAACATCGTGAGGAAACCCACATGTCTTAGAAGAAATTCTTAAGACATGTCTGATGCCCAGCAGTGGGTCATATATGGGTTGGTATTATTATATACTGCTTAGGCACAATCAAGCTTACGACCCATATAATTTACATCGTAGCCTATGGATGCTTGCAAAAAAAGGTTACATCAGGATTTAGTGACGAAATATCTATCCCCGGGATAGGAAAACATTGCATTAAAAACGCATCCCTAAATTAGTCTTGGAGACCTCTCACATGGTATACTGCTATCTGTAGTTATTTGAATGTAGTCTTCTGCGAGGTGGAGGTCCTTTTCCAGTGCTCTTGCTAACTTGTATGGTACCACGCCTCTTTTAAGAAACATAACAATCTACATAACTAAGATAAAAAGCTTCATGAGTGTATTGTATGTCGTCGTCTAACCGCAGTTATTTTCCATCTAGCTTTGTTATATTTTATACTTCTAATGAGGCAAACTAGCATACGGCCCGCCTAATGGTAAGCAGTTAGGGTAACCTATGGACGCTTGCAATACTAGAGGTATCACGTAAACCTTTTAACTCCTTTCTGGTTGCCATATTAATATAATGTTTGATAAATGATAAAATATGAAAGCGGCAACTTTGCCGATGGTATGTGTAATTTAGTTGTTTTAGTGTTTAGTGTGCATCGTAAAGTTTATGATCCATGACTTCAATTAAAGCTAGAATTTATAAATACTTACTTTGTTCCGATTAATATCTGTTCCAGCAGTCAATCAACAAACAGATGCATTCTATATTCTGCCAATCTCATAGAGTGATGTATGGCAATCTAATTGGGCCGGAGATACGAGTATATCAGGCGTAGGACCATCGCGCATCGGCTTGGGGTGCTTCCCGAGGCCCCTGTATCCCTCGGGAAGCACTCTAAGTCGATGCGCGTATATTTTTTGAAATCTTTCTTTTTTTTAATAATTAGTAATCGGTAGTCATCTTTGGTTGTCATCCAAATTCTCTTTATCTCTTTTCTTGCTGTATTTGCATAATATTTGAAACTTATTCAATTGTTTGAAACTCGTTTGGTGACATTATAGTACTGTTTGTTTCTTATATCGCAATAAATAAATATCTTATACCAGGATATGAAGAATAAATTAAGAAAGTTTAAAAAATCTCATCAAGTAAAAAAGAAGATCATTGGAGAAGCTGAAGAGAGTAATTTAAAAATAGCTCCGAAAGAAGTAGATCTTCACGTAAAATCCTGTTAACCAAGTCTGGTTAATAAAGTTATATCATTAGAAACAAACACTTTTGCATTTATAAATACTAATTAGGATGCTTAACAAACAAACTGATAATAAACTATATTTAAAAGTGGCATTTCCTGTATTTGCTGCAAGTTTTTATTGGTAAACCTGTATCTATCAGTATAAAGTTTACTCTTAAGTCATTACGTTTAGTATCCTGTACTGTATTTCTAGAATTATCTATTCAATGTATTTTTCCGTAGCCTATAGACGCTTGCAATAGCAGAGGTATCACTTGCGTGTTTCCAACCCAATAGTAAGCTACAGGGTTCTATGGTGGAATTTCTCTGAGATAGGGCAACGTAAGTTAAAAATTCATCCCTCCACCTGTACTCATACTAAATATAACTACACCGCCGTGTATAGTAATTTGACTGTAGTCTATTGTAAGGTGGAGGTCCTTCCCCAGTTGAGCTTGCTCACTAGTATGGTGCCCTAACTCTCTAAAGTACCTGTTCATAACCATACGATAGTTAGGTGTAGTAAAGTCATGGCATTATGTCATATGTAATTAAGTATCCTTTCTACCCATTTTCATAAAAATAAAGATAAAAATATAAATGTTGAACATGCACAAATTATTAATTTACTGATTTGAAAAGATCGTCGAAATGAAGGTAACGAACTCAAGCTGCTGCTCGACATAAACAAAAAAAGGTACGTACAATTGATTAAAAACATTAAAATGTCAATGAAAATTTTTCACCTTTCGTTATTTATCGTAAATTAATATGCAGATATTTAAAAACTTGTCACATTATGTAAAAAGTCCAGCGCACCGCATAATTTTTTAATCCAGTTTTACTTTTAGCGAAACAACATTTTTGTTAGAGAAATGCATCGGTTTTTGCATTAGGAGAATTTACATGCAACTCAGTACATTCTAAGAAATCAATCCCTTTGCACAACTAGTCCTAGAATTTTCTTTTGGAACAGTCTTATAAGTAAATAATCGACTATTTTATTTTATTACTATACAAAATCTTTTGAATTTACAGGTCTTTAGTTTTTAGGGATGCGTTTTGAAAGAAACGCTTTTCTATCCCAGGGATACTACATTTTAAAGCCCTGGTTAAAAAAATAATACGCAAGTGATACCTCTGTAATTGCAAGCGTCCATAGGCTACGGTTACTGTTTAACATCAGATGGGCCGTATGCTTAGTAGTATAAAAATGTTGACTGCCTCTGTGGTCGTTGTGTGTGACTGCTGCTCGCGAGGTCTCAAGTTAGGTTCCCGGGTTGGGCCAAAAATTTGAGGTAACGTTGGTTAGAAGGACATGACATAAGTATAAAAAATTAAACTACTCCCATTTTAAAATAACATGTTACCCCACATGAAAATGTTGTAAAATTAATGAAATTCAATGCAAGTACTCGTAAGTCGTATATTAAGATGTATTTGGGGACAAGAGCAAATGTACCTATTGATGAATTATAATAATTTATTATAAGGTTTAACTATGACTCATGATGAAATGAATTAAGTAAGAGGCATCTAAGGTAACATGCACACTCAAAAAACTGACTAGTGGCAAATTTATTTTATGAATTAATCAATACATGTGATTACGCTTCTTTTTCAAAATACGTTTTTATACTACTAACAACGCCAACAAGGATACGGCTCGCCTGAAGCTAAAAACCTTTAAACTTTTTTCTTGAAGAATCTCTAGAGAAAATCTCAGCTCATTCCACATGTATTCCTGATTGTACGACGAAAGATTCAGAAAGAAGAAGTGTATTCTACTTACCCCTGTTTCGCTAGCTATTGTATCATTGTTATCATTATCATCATCTCAATCTGATGGCATCTAAAACGTAGACCTCTCTCCTATATGACAACTTAGTCATGCAGAGTACAACCCAAAGTTCGGTCTAATCCGAATGTTTTGATCACTTTCAATCAATCAATCACCCTATCGCAGTCCACTGCTGGACATAGGTCTCTCCTAACACGCGTCACAGTACACGGTCCTCCGCCTTCCACATCCAGTCCGTCCCAGTGACCTTTTTTAGGTCGTCGGTCCACCTAGCTGGGGCCGCCCTAACTTACGCTTACCGAATCGCGGTCTCCACTCTAGGACACGTGTGCTCCATCGGCCGTCGGTCCTTCTGCAAATGTGACCAGCCCATTGCCACTTCAGCTTGCTAATTCTGCGAGCTATGTCGGTAACTTTGGTTCTTTGTTGGCCATTTATCGATTACATATTTTAGTAAAGAGCGACAAATTAGCTTTGTAGGCAGCCTAATCCCAATATTAATTAAAATTGATGAGTCAGTTACTAAATCAGAGTATATGTAAATTAATGATTATTTCGTTAATACATTGATATATTATAAAAATGACAGTTTTATGATTCAAGATGAAGGTTCTACACATATTTGGTGATATTTATAAATTTTTGATACAAAAACTTGTTATAAAGTCGCTCTCCTTAAAAATAATGGATCAATGACCTGGTGTCCTAAACATAATGTCAAATATTAATAATAATATGGTGGTATCGGGGACTGTCATCATCGTTAAATAAAAATATAAAACGCTTGCTTATCAATAGATTTTCATTTTTGACTTGGCATAATTTAAAGACTTTTGTATATTTGATCTCAGAAGTCCCAAGTTTCATAATCACATACGCACCTTTACTGTCTTAACTTTCAAAGCTCTAAAAGTATTAACTAATTAGTAGTAATAACATTCAGAATACAGATCTTCATAATGTTGTCCATGACGCTTATTACGTTAAACTAGGGAGCGTATCATGGCGTCCTAATAGCGATTTATTTTCGGTTTAATGAACTAATAGACTGATTCATCAACGCAGAGCCTAAACTAGACTTACAATCTCGAAACTTTTCCACAAAGGTTTCTTATGACGTAAGTGAACAAGAAGTAAATAATATGCGTCATTTCTCTAGACATGAATTACATCAAAGGAATACATTTAGAGAAAGAAGACCAGACACCTCTTAAGGAATGCCCATTTATCACGGTGCCGTACCTATTTCCCTTGTAGCCGAGACAGAGCCGCACACGCACACATTTCTCTATTAGGTAATAACAACAACATATAAACGTAACTTATTCTATGTTCTAGTAAGACTACATTCTGAGACTGACATCCTAACAAATCAAAGACGTAACATTTAATTGGAACGGTCTACTAGCTTTAAGACTCGGCTTTACTGGCATTTTGGCACAATTTTGAAGTTTAATTTAACTAAATATGTCAGAGTAGTGTTTGTCGAATTTGAGTTAAGTCGGACTAGCATTCTAAGAAGCATGTTGTCGAACTTGAATCTTGTCATAGAAAGATTCGTCGAAAATCTGTTTGGGAATCCTAATAAATGTGTGGGAGAAGACGATTTAACGCTGCACTTACTATGTACGTGCAAGGCATTGTCCCTAAATGAGCATTAGATACCTGTATTCATGCACAGGAACACCACTACACCACTGTATGCAGCTTTTGTCTTCTATAATTTGGCTGTCAGACAGAGTATTTGAAAAAAGATAGACCAATTTTTCGATATGAAATCCAAATTTAACACGTGAAACTGTGGGTGCTAATATACATATTATTATAACTTCAATACTATTGTTGCTACGATTTCTATGGTCACATCGCGTGTTCATATAACTTACATAGTATCTATACATTACTATCGATCATCAATTTAATGTCATGTTGCCTAAATATTCATTAACCGTAGTATTTAGGCGTTATAGTTGTTCCGTTACACTACCTCCTAGCTATATCAATTTATATAATTTACTGCAACGCGCTTTACCGGCCTAAATGAAATGAATTAGTCATTTTAGGGTGGGTTTCCAGTGAAAGCGATTTAAAATTGATTTATGTTTATCTCAAATCGTTTTTAAATTAGGCATACAGAAGATTTTACACCTGCCCCTCTAGACAAGTGGCATAAACGGTAGTCGAATCTGATAGAATAGAAAAGACAGTTTTCTAAAATAATTATAGTAGAGATCATAGTAGGTGAATTACCTTTACCATTGAGTATGCTCCTTATGTACTAACAGCGCAGTGAGTCCTTTATAATGTATTTCTGCTGACTAGTATACCTTATTGTTAGAATATATTACATTTATGTTTTCACTTAATATACGTACTTTAACCGAAGTGGTTGTCTTACTTTATACCAGAAACCCCAACATTACATAGGATTATTAATTAAATTCTCATAATACCATTTCAAAGGTGATCTTTTGATAGAGAGAGCAAAAGGATCGTTGTGACACATAAGCTTGGCCACATAACATTAGCTAAGTTTTATCGCATAATTTTTTAAGTTACATTATACTCAATTTACTGTCCCAATTGTAAATTCTTGTGTAGAGGCCTTAGGATCTTGTAACACATTTCCAACTAAATGGTTCAACATCATCTTTCTAAATCATTTTGGCTTTATTAATTCTGCCTTTATATGTGGTTACTATGTAACCTAAATTAATTTTGAGTTTGAGTTTTATTTAATTGGAATTTATAATAAACCGCTTATACTGCGTACACGCCTCAATTACATCACCCATGTTCATTAAAGTATCAATAATTCAATATTTCGCCTCACCATCATTACCTAGTGTTGGATAATTTCTATTGATTGATAGCCTATTATGTATCTTGTGTATTACAGATATTGTATTTCCTTCATCATGTAATAAATTACGAGAATTGATATGCATATATTGTGAAATAGTTTTACTGCACCTACGAAAAAAAACTGTGTTAAGATTACTATAAATCTAGCTTCTTTCATTGACCTGTTGATCTAGTGATTAGTAACCTTATGAAAGAAAGTTATGGGTCCGATGCTTGCCCAGGACATTCATTTTTTTTGTATTATTGAAAATACTGTCATAGTTATCGCTACACTTAAAAAAATCAAGGCTATTAATGGCTATTTCAATAGAGATAATACTAAAGATATTTTATGTTCAAAATTACATTTACTTTCTTCCCTTTCCAATCTATATATACGCGTTTAGCTGCTTATTTTGCAATCTCATTTCGGACCCTTATTAAGACACCAAGCTGTAGGCAAATGTCAATAACAATAAATAAATATAAACTGTAGTACTGTTTTACGTTGTCATTACAAATAATGCACCTGGTGATTAAACTATTTACCGCTGTCATTACTTATTAGTGTCAATGTTAGTACATCTATTGGCCGCTATGACGCTAGTAGTATTCACCGTTAATATTTTATTTCTCTGTCTACGATATTTTGTAATGGTTGACATTTACGTCATGCTAATATTTAAAAAAATTATGTAGTCAAAGTTTTACTCATCGACAAACAAAATTTGTACTTCAGATTTTGACATTAAGTGTCATTGTTGGTTCTGCTATCAGGCACTGTGTCGCTAGTGGTATTTGTTTTTAGATGCTTATTTATGCGATGGTTTTTATATATTTTGAATAGTTTAACATTTAAACCAATATCTATGATCTCAAATTATGCAATTAGGGTTCTGATTGCACCATATTAAAAGAACTTTCATAACCTTTATATCCAATTTGCTGTTATTAACAATTAAGGCATAACTGGTGATTTTATTTTAACTGCATCCTTTACTATTAATGGTCATTAGTTCTCACCTTGGTGCCTAAAAAGTTGCCTCAAGGTAGTATAAGGTATTTCTTTATAATTACTAACGATAATAGTTAAGTTAGTTACAATTTTAATTGTTTAAAATTTTACCAATTTTATTTTATTTGGTGTTCTTGATACAATCATAGCATAATAATAAAGCAGATTTATTTTATGATGTAAGGCATGTTAAATTAATAGCCGTTTAATTTATTATATTATCTATTTTCGACTACTTATTTTTTTTTTTAGTTTAAAAAATTGTTTTATTTCATAACATATTTGCAGGAATAGTTGTTTATTTACTTCTGACTCGCTCGTACGGTTTGTCCTTGACTGCATATCAGAAGGTCTTGGGTTCAATTCTCACCCACGACAAATATCTTTGTGTGATGAGCATGATTCTTTTTGTGCATGGGTGTAAATCTTTACTAGTTATCTGGTTGCCATAGTAACGAGTCTGCCTATTTTGGAATCAGATAGCCGTGTGCGTTCCCCCAAGATTTTATTATAACTTAACATTATGTTAACGTCTTCTTGATGTGTCTTTACACAGATATAACAACCATAACATGTCGCCATTACAACGAACTGGGCCAATTTCCTAACATGCCAGTAGTACGCACTAAGTGAACCAAATAAATGATGGACAGTATTGTAATAGTAATGCCGCGAAATTGTGATGCGAATCGATCACAATGTCAATAGCTCATTCACGGCTCGGCGGACAATCGCTTCATTTCCCTCTATAAATGGGTACCTAACCGTCATTCGTTGAGTTTTGATGTATAAAATTGTCAGTAATTAAGCGTTGGCAGAATCACCGATATAGTACACAAGGTTGGAGCCATAATAATGAAATATAAATGGTTGGAATCAAAACTTTAAGAGAGGTAGGGCACCATACTAGCGAGCAAGCCCGACTGGGGAAGGACCTCACCTTATAGAAGACCACAGCCAAATAACTGCACAAAGCGGTGTAGTTGTGTGAGTACAGGTCTCCTGCGCTCATTATTTCTTTTAATAAAAAAATGGGCTGGCAACACGCAAGTGATACCTCTGGTATTGCAAGCGTCCATAGGCTACGGTAACTGCTTAACATCAGGCAGGCCGTATACTTGTTTGCCACCCAAAAAGTACTAAAAAAAACGCGTTTTAAAACTTCGCTGGATGAAATCCTTAACTTATTTTATTTATTTTGTTCTAATACATATATATGATAAATACCACTTAGTAATTCTAGATAGCACGCTATTATAATGGTACGTGTAATTTACACCTTATATAACTTTAATCAGTATGCAGAAAATGTAGCATCAATCAGCGAACAAAAATGTTAACAACATACCGCCCGTCGCTAATAATGCAATTTGAAATTACACAGTTATACCAAATTGAATAAACACATTCAAAGTTAAGTTGTTGGATTTATTTGATTAAGCATTGAATGATTCATCGCCTTCATTCGAATTAGCTTAATGTGGGCAGTCTTCAAATACCTTTACATATTTTGGAAATTTATGTCCGAAGAGAAGAAAATATTGAACCACTAAGTCTAAGGAGAGACTTCGCCTCCTTGTGTGTGTTCTACCGCCTGTACAATAGGCTGTGTTCTGAGGAATTGTTCGAGATGATGCCCACGGCCACATTCTATCAACGCACCTCTCGCCACCGACAGGGAGTTCATCCTCACATCCTTGCACCTCAAACTTGCCGTACCGTAAGATTCCAGAGGAATTTCTTACCACGTACGATTAGGCTGTGGAATGAGCTCCCTGCCGAGGTTTTCCCAAAAGACTATAGCATGGGGTTCTTCAGGAAAGGTTATAAGGTTTTTAAAGGGTCGGCAACGCGTGAGTGACACCCCTGGTGTTGCAAACGTCCATAGGCTACGGTAACTGCTTACCATCAGGCGGGCCGTATGCTTGTTTGTCACCTCGGTAGTATAAAAAAAAAATTTGAATTTCTTCTCAATCATTAAGGTTTTTAACTTACAACGGTCTGCAGATTTATTTATATCGACTTTATCCGCGTAGAGTATTTTTATGTCAATTTCAAAATCCGTTTTGCACTTTTTGAAAGAGTGACATACATCTGCACATCCACATAAACTTTTATTATAATAGTAGGATATGTAAAGTAACTAACAATTACAGTATGTTTGTCTGCACAAAATAACAGACCCTGTGTTACCCTCCGACCCATGACATTTAGCGCATTGTTAGTGGCGAGCAGGTGCAGTCTATGTCGGTATAGTTAACTTTTTTTTGTACTATAAAGGTGGCAAACAAGCATACGGCCCACCTAATGGTAAGGAGTTACCATAGTCTATAGACGCTTGCAATACCAGAGGTATCACTTGTTGCCGACCTGTTTCTTACACCAGGGCTTTAAGATGAAGTAACACTGGATTAGAAAAACGTTTCTCTCAAAATGCATCACTAAATGAGCGCTGGAGACCTCTATCTACATACATACTATCAAACGTGAATTTAATTACCCGTCATCCAAAGTGAAGGTGTTTTTTTAATAGAACCACTTTATTATACCTAAGTGAGTAATCTGATTAGTTATTAATGTATGTACTCAATTTTAGTTTTTAATTGTAAATTAGCATTATTTACATAATCATTCTGAGTGGCAAACAGGCGTATGATACGGTAAATGTGTTTGGCAATTATGGTCTCTAACTAATTGGTTTAAGGTTGTAAATAGCAATGTGGTTTCTGATTGATTCGTTTATCCATTTGACATGCAATATCATTACCTATGTCAAGGCAGGTGCACTTACATTGTATAATTATTATATTTTACTGTTGGTAGGACAGTATCTAGGTCGGTATAGATATTATTCTACTAATTAGTAGTATGCAAATGATACACTACTAAGCTGGGGTTTAAGAGCTACTGTGGCTAGTGAAGTTTCAGTGTGAGGGCAAGGACTGGTCTTTTACAAAGGTTCACAGGCTAGGAAATGGGATGAGCGCATATTATGTAAAATTTCATCCAAATCTGTTTAGCCGGTTTAGCGTGACTGAGTAACAAACATCCATACATTCATCCATCGTGAATCCATTCAAATTTACATATTTTTAATCACAGAAATAGATTTTTAATATAAGAACCTATAGTCTTTATTTATAAAAATGAATCCCTATTTCCCTTGGTAACGGCATCACGCGTGAACGGCTGGACCTATTTCAGTAATTCTTTTTCTGTTGTGTCTGTTATTGTCAGGAGAAGGTTCTTATGATAAAAAAAAAAGTTGCGCTGAAAATAGTTTAAAACGAAGTCGGGGCGGGCTGCTAATCCTACTAATATTATAAATGTGAAAGTTTGTAAGAATGGATGGATGGATAGATGAATGTTTGTTACTCTTTCACGTAAAAACTACTGAACGAATCTGCATGAAATTTGGCACAGAGATAGATTATGGTCTGGAATAACACATAGGCTACTTTTTACAGCGATAGCCGACATCCACGCGGGCAACAACTAGTAGATAATAAAAATGTGTGAACTGAATAAAGTTTTTGTGCTTTTTGCGCTTTACGTTGATAGAAGTACATTTACTATTGATCCCACCACCTTATACATGTATGCCAATCGATGCGGAAGAATACTGACTGTCAAAAATCTTTAAAAGTCTACCATATTACACAACAATTAAAATTTCCTTTCTTTGTCCACAGATACTTCGTAAGCACAATTCTGCAGTTCCAGATATACCGGGCAGTCTGCGAACGGACTGGCCAGTTTATCCCAGGCGATCCATCGAGGCCACTGCACAAATGTGACATCTACAGGAGTCCTGAGGCTGGAAGGATTTTGACGTGAGTATTTTTATTTACGTAGGTACGAGTATGTATTCTTTTCAGAAACTAAGTCAATTTGTCTCTATAGGACTAATAAATCGGGTTAAATTACCAATACAAACGCCTAAGTGACTACGTAGGTAGGTACTAAAACTATAAATCTAAAATTATTAAGTCTAGTTTCTAGTTATTTTTAAAATAGACAACTCCCGCACTAGATAACAAGCTCTGTGTTGCGGGGGACTTTACAAACATACAATTAACGGACACAAATTACATCCAGACTCAGAACAACTCTTTGCGGGTCACACAAAGTTTTGTCCTGTGTGGGAATCGAACCCACAACCTCGTGCACAGCAGGCGCATACTGCGGCCACTGGACCACCAAGGCAGTCAAATCGTGAAAGTCATTCCTTAGTCACCATTACAAGAAGTACTTTTCCAAAATCTCCACTATAAGTATGTGATACCCCTGGTGCTGCATGTGCTCATAAACTTATTAACTGCTTGCCATCATGGCTGTATACTTGTTTGACTCCTTAATAGTTTATAAAAAAGCGCCAAAAATTTTAAAACAAATTGCGACAAAATAATAAAAATAATAATACTTTCGGGACAACTCACACATCGCTATCTGATCCCAAACTAGGCAGAGCCTAATTGGTAACCAGACAACTGATAAACATGCTTATATATTTCTAAATACATACATATTATAGATAAACTAGCTTTTACCCGCGACTTCGTCCGCATAAGTTTTTTTGTTTTCTCCCGGCTGTAAGTCCCCCTGCAACAATGTCCCACTATCGTGTTCCAGTCCTCAACTTCACATCAAAATTTGTTCAAAAGCAACCTAAGCTACATAATGGATAGCTCCGAATGTTTCCTTAGTAAATATAAAAAGTAAATAATGTAAATCGGTTTAAAATACTACTAACTACCTACCTGCCAACCCCCGATGTTAGACAGTGTGACATCCGCAACATCGTCTGCGTAGGAAATACTAACTTAATGTAAGTAGTATAATAATGTAGGAAGCTAAAAATAAGAGGCCTTATTACTGTAGTACATTTTTGTAAACTATGTTCTTTGTTTTTCCCTCTCTGGCCAACACATGGAGATTCTGTGGACTTGAAACACGTGAGCAAGCCACGTATAATTGTCCGTGAGAAAAACAACTCTTTTCTAAATTAATGCCGGCTACTTTTAATGTTTGCCCCTGAGCTTTATTTATCGTGATAGCGAATGCGATTTTCAGCGGAAACTGTAATCTCTTAAACTGGAATGGCAAATCTGTCGGAATTATGGGTATACGGGGGATTAAAACGTTCTCTCCTTTTGCCATTCCAGTCATAATGATTGCTTTTACAATATTGCGACCGAGGTGTGTTACTTGCAACCGTGTGCCATTACACAGTCTTGGTGCATCTAAATTCCGCATCAAAAGGACAGGAACGCCTACTTTCAGCCTCAGTTTGTGTGAAGGTACTCCCGACAGTTCTAAAGAATTAAGAAATTCTCCAGGGTATGATGTTACTTGTTCAGTATCCATTACAGTGTCTACAGAGAGAAACTCAACAATATCACCTTCCACGCGTGACATAATTTGCTCGTTTATCTGTCCCACCATTTCATTCGTCGGCGCTAAAATTGCTCTTTCACATAACCATTCTCTATTCCTCATATTAGTTAGCAGTTCGCTATAGACGAAGTTATTTAGATCATCTGGATTATGCACAACATTGCAGAATTCACGATCCAATGTAATCATGCCATTACCATCCTTTGCCATACGATCATCTCCAATTTTAAGAAGAGCAGCAGCATATTGTCCAGATTGTACATCATTGTGTAGTTGCACTCTCATATTTGTAGACAGACTAAACGTTTTTACGTGCACCCATAACGTTGACGCTTTTAAACACGCATTTATTTCATCTGCAGGGGTGCCTTTAGTGATAACCGGCAAAGTCTGTCTAAAATCGCCCGCTAAAAGTACCACCATCCTCCCCATGATATTTGGATTACTCTTGATGTCTTTCAAAGTCCGATCTAGAGCTTCAATTGCTCTTTTATGGGACATAGTACACTCATCCCAAACTAATAATTTACATTGCTGCAACATACGTCCACGCTCGCTGTTTTTACTTATATTACAGACTGGATTTTCTTCATGGGCTAAGTATAATGGCAGTTTAAGCACCGAATGTGCCGTTCGACCACCATTGAGCAGAGTGGCGGCTATTCCGGAAGAGGTAACTGCTACAGCAATTCCTTTATCTCGGATTTGCGCTAAGCAAGTTTAAAAGAAAGGTTTTTCCCGTGCCTCCGGGAGCATCCAACAATTTCTGTGGTGTAGGTAATTAGATTTTATCTGTATGTAATGTAACAGTCAGTTGAATAAAAAATCGTATACAAATCAGATCAATAGTTTTGGCGTAATGTTTCTAGACAGAGTTTTAATGTTGTAGATAGGTAGCTGTGTATAGGTTTCTGTGGGAATGAGATATTTTCCCGAAGTAAAAAGTAGTCTGAATTTTGGTACCTTCCTACCCTATAAGTTAAGTAGTGTGATGGAATGTCGCTAAGTTCCGATCCAAGTAAAACTGTTAAATAAAGACAGTTGCATCAAAATTTTATCATAAATTCCCTAAATTATGGCGCCTACCGACCCTCTAAGTTAGAAAAGTGATCAAATACTAACTTGAAGTCTTAGTAACACTCAGTTAAAAAAAAAAACATCAAAATCATTTCAGTAGCTATGGCGACATGCGCTTCTTGACACGATCACGCTAGATTTCCGCGGGAATGAGGTATTTTCCCGCCGTAAAAAGTAGCCTGTGTCCGTGCCTAGGATCCTATCTTTATATTAACCAAGTCTTATAAAAATCCGTTCAGACGTTAAGGCGTGAATGAGGTAAACTTTTAAAACAAACGATTAAAAATCACTAACTTAATTAGTTTTCTGCCTACTGCCTACGCCTTAAGTACGATAACGTGATCATTTTGATCTTATATCCTTTTCTAGATTACTATCTATCACCTAACCGAACCTAGTCGATACGGCAAAGTTTTTGGGTATTATGCTGGATAAAAATTTTAGTTGGAAGATGCATATTGAATATATCTGTGACAAACTTAATAAATTTGTATATGCTATCAAGAAACTTCGGACGACAGTATCAACAGAGGCAGCACTTAGTGCATACCACGGATATGTTTCCTCTGTTCTTGCGTACGGTCTTCTGTTATGGGGAAATTCTGTGGAATTTGAAAAAGTATTTAGAGTACAAAAAAAATGCGTAAGAGCTATTGTCGGGGCATGGTTTATGGATAGCTGCAAACCCATTTTTAAAAAATTACACATTTTGCCACTAACCTGCATGTATATAAAGGAAGTCTGTATATTTGTTAGAGAACATTCGGAATACTTTGAACTTCAATCACAAGTATCAAAAAGAGATGTTATCCCTAGAAATAAGTATAAATTGTATCAACCCCAATGTCATTTAGAAATTTTTAAAAGAAATTCTTATATTACTGCTATAAAGATTTATAACAAATTACCAAATACATTTAAAGACCTTCCCTTGACAATGTTTAAGACAAAATTAACGAAATGGCTTCTAGATAATTGCTTTTACGACCTCAATGATTATATGACATTTAAATATAAAATATAATACAATTATTTAATACATAATAAGTTCAAAGTTGACATAATTTAATTAATTTTAATATCTAATACAATTTGTTTAATGCTATAAAAAACCTTAGATTTTCCTAGTATGTATTGTAGGTTGTTAAATTATAATGTAAGACTTTTTGCACACCATTGTTGTGGTAGAATGTACTGAACCTATATTGTAATTATTATCATCTGTTGTATGTACTACATTCTGGCAAATAAACAATTTGAATTTGAATTTAACTAAATTTCATCAAAATCCGTTCAGCCGTTTAGGCATGATAGAGCAAAACTCCCAGCAAAAACCATAAAAAAATCACTAACTCAATTCAGTTTTCTGCCTACTGCCTACGCCTTAAGTACGATGACGTGATCATTTTAATCTTATATCCGTTTTTAGGTAACCATCTATTACCTTACTAAATTTCATCAAAATCTGTTCAGCCGTTTAGACGTGAAAGAGCAAAAGTCCCAACAAAAACGACTAAAAATCACTAACTCAATTTAGTTATCTGCCTACTGCCTACCCCCTAAGAACGATGGCGTGATTATTTATAGCCTATGACCATTTCTAAGTTATCATCTATCACCATACCAAATTTCATCAAAATCCGTTCAGAGAAAAGAGTAACAGACAGACAGACAGACAGACAGACCGAGTTACTTTCGCATTTATAATATTAGTATGGATTACACCCAGACACAAAACAAACATTCGTGCTCATCACACAAAGATTTGTCCTGGGTGGGAATCGAACCCACGACCTCTGGCGTAGCAGTAAGAGTCACTAACCACTAGACCAACAGGCCAGCCAAGATGTATCTTAATAATATCCTCAACTACTAGATTCCAATTGTGACCGGTGAAATCAGACCTAAGTAAGATACTTAACTATAGTAGGTACTAGTAGATAGGTATCTACAGGCTAGATACCGTTACCTCTCGGTCAAGGGCGAACCGCTTTATAAAGATTTAATCTCAGCTTTATGTAAAATTGAAATATATTGATCATAATCTATTTATTGTTGTAACTGTAGTAATAATTATCTTCTATCTAAGTGCTGAGGTGGCCATATTGTTTTCTGAATAAAAGTGAATGTCGTTTGTTTTGGACAGTACAATTAGTCATTGGTTGTCAATGTTATTAATAGGGTTGACATTGACGAAAATAAAGGTAGATAAAAATTGTGTTGTATATTGTGTTATTTATAGTTTGCCTAAAACAAACACAATGAGGAATGACCGCTTCTTAAAATGCTCACTTCTTGTAATGACCATTTTTTGTTGATAAATTACATCCAGACATCCTTACTAATATTATAAACGCGAAAGTTTGTAAGAATGTATGAATGGATGTATGGATGTTTGTTACTGTTTTACGCAAAAACTACTGAACGGATCTGGATGAAATTTGGCACAGAGATTGATTATAGTCTGAATGTTTTTTTATCGCAATAACCGACATCTACGCGGGCGGAGCCGCGGGCAACAACAAGTACAAAATATAGTCCTGGGCCTCAAGTCTGCGACCTCCGGTTTAACAGTCAGGGTCATTATTCACTACACCAACAAGCCCAGTCAATAATAAATTACAATTATTTTACAATAGGCTTATTATCCATAGCGACCAAATTAATAATAGATAATAATAGTGCTCCAGAGCCTCTAGACAAGTGGCATAAGCGGTAGTCGAATCGAAAAAGCAAAAAATAAAATGTATGGAATTTGACGTGAGTCTACGATTTAATGTCGTAAACTTACGTCAAATCCCATACATTTCTTTTCGACTATCTTATGCCACTTGTCTAGAGGCTCTGGCTAAATTTCGACTTCTGAAGCCTGTTTCAATGAAGACGAACCAACCATTTAGTAATAATAAATTAATAACTAAAGATGATTTACTGAACTTATTATGGTTGCGGAATGAGCTCCCCTGCCGAGGTTTTCCCGGGAGTCTTTTGCATAGGGTTCTTCAAGAAAGGAGTTATAGGTATAGGTTTCTAAAGGGTCGACAACGCGCTAATTACACCCCAGCCCCTTTAGACAAGTGGCATAAGCGATAGTCGAATCGAAAAGTCAAAAAAGCAAATGAATGCGATTTGACGTCAGTTTACGACATTATATCGCAGACTTACGTCAAATCCCATACATTTGTTTTTTTTCGATTCTACTACCGTTTATGCCACTTTTCTAGAGGCTCTAGTGTTGCAAGCGTCCTTAGTCTACGGTAACTTCTTACCATCAGGCGGGCCGTATGCTTGTTAGTCTCCTTGGTAGTATAACAAAAAAAAAGATTATCCTAAATATAAACCGCCATGCCATAAAATATCATCCTTGACAATGAGTTGCAACTTACTATAGGTACCCAAAAATTACAGCAAAATGCATTTTAATCACCATTAAATTGAATTAATTGCCATCAAAATACTACATAGCAAAATCGACCTTAACACCATCAACCAAAGCTTATATTTTATTGTCTTGAAACTTTACACGATATCACTCAAATATATTCAAAATTCATTCTTATTTTACAACAATAAAGTTGAAATTATCTTGTACTAGTTGTACCAAAAATTTAATATAATATTAAACTTCTAATATATAATTTTAAACTTCGAGCTATATTCAACCCTATGTTTAAATCATAAGATTGCATTTTGTTTGGGCAGTGAGGTATAAAAATAAACCATAGTGCACACAATTGCGCGCCTCCGCACGGATGTAGCCACTTGACGTTGATGCGGGTCGTATTATTACATATTTATTCCCTAATACACATTGTTAAATAATGAAGATACAGCTCAGTTCGTGTATTAATTCATCGTTCGGTTGCTAAGCTTGGAAATACAGAAACTCTGGTCTTCTGGCATCGGAAAACTTGATCTTTTTGGGCAGACAAGTAAGCAGGGCAAGTAATTTCCTAGCTATAGCAACTGTCTATCAGGTAGGCTGTTTGCTTATTTGCTACCTAAGTAAGATCTTAAACAAAAACTAGCTTCCGCCCGTGGCTCAATAGCCCGTAGCTTATGGGTTATTCCTGACTATAATATATAATATCTATTTCAAATTTAATCCAGATCCGTTTAGTAGTTTTTGCATGAAAGAGTAACAAGCATATATGCATTCATACAAACGTTCGCGTTTATAATATTAGTAGGATGTTATATGTACCTAATCCGTTGTTGAATATGATATTGTGTATCTAAATTTCGGCTCTAAGCTAACGAGTTTCTCTTTAATAAATATGATATTATGCATGTTTATTAGTATCATTATAATGTAAAGTTTCCTCGGGGTACACTTAATATGACTCAGCATATTAAACTGAAGCTACGTATTCAGTAACGATGGAATAATTTTGTCGCTAATGTGTCTGACATGGGGTTCAAAAGCTGCTTCTCGTATGATGTTAATTGCCATTAACGATAACATAAGGAATTCAAGTAAGTGCCAAATTTGCATAAAACAAAATAAGAGCAAAGAATAATCATATTATAGGTAATATTTTGACACTTATGCAAGTTGAGAAAAAAACTAAATAAGACAATAAACTATTTACTGATAGATTTGTTGACTAAACAGATGATCTGTTTTCTCTACGAAAGATTAAATCGCGAATCAAAAATTAACGAAATCGTTGAAACGAAATAAAAATGTTTTTTATAAAAAATACCGTAGTAAAATCAATTGTAATGTATCATAGAAATATCATAAACATGCGGTGCATGATATGCACCTCAAACATGCCGTAGGTACCGCAAGATTCCAGAGGATTTTCATACCACGTACGATTAGGCTGTGGAATGAGCTCCCTGCCGAGGTTTTCTCAAGAGACTATAGCATGGGGTTCTTCAAGAATGGAGGTATAGGGTTGCAAACGTCCATAGGTTACGGTAACTGCTTGCTGCGGGCCATATGCTTGTTTGCCATCTCGGTAGTATAAAAAAACTCGTAAATTTAAAAAAGAAAAGATCTATACATATATTACAGGATTTGAAACGGATATCATTAGTATTTACATAATAATATAGGAATTTTATTTTCATAGAGTTGATGCCCAAATAGAAATCATAATATTACACTAACACTATTATCGAGAGGTATTCGAATTCGTCGGCAGAATTGGTGAACGGCTAGCAAGCCATCCCTCTGGGAGTCGTGCTTTCTGGTCGCTTGCGAAGGCTGCCGAGGGAAACTTTTGTCGGTCGTCCTTGCCCCCACTACGGAAGCCGGACAATAATTTGGCCTATAGTGCAAAGGAGAAAGCCGATCTTTTGGGTGCTCTCTTTGCCTCTAACTCAACTTTGAACGACAGAGAAGCCGTACCGCCCACGATTCCGTGGTGTGGTATCGCCATGCCGGAAATCAGCATAACACAGCGTGAGGTCCGGCGGGAGTTGCTATCTCTTGACGTTCATAAGTCGAGTGGTCCAGACGGCATACCGGCAGTGGTGCTAAAGCAGTGTGCCCCTGAGCTTTGTCCTGTATTAACGCGTCTTTTCGGACTCTCGTACAACAGTAGGCGAGTTCCGTCTTCGTGGAAGACCGCCAATGTGCATCCGGTGCCCAAAAAGGGCGATAGATCATACCCGTCGAATTACAGGCCTATAGCTATAACCTCCCTTCTCTCGAAGGTGATGGAGCGAATTATAAACCGGCGGCTCTTGGGATACCTAGAGGATCACGAGTTAATTAGCGACCGACAGTACGGCTTTCGCCACAGTCGCTCAACGGGTGATCTTCTAGTGTATCTCACGCACCGCTGGGCTCTAGCCATCGAGAGTCAAGGTGAGGCGTTGGCGGTCAGCCTAGATATAGCTAAGGCGTTCGATCGGGTCTGGCACCGGAGTCTTCTATCGAAGCTACCATCATACGGACTCCCCGAGGGACTATGCGAATGGATTGCCAGCTTTTTGTCCAGCAGAAGCATACAAACTGTCGTTGACGGTTGTTGCTCGGATCACCTGGACATCAATGCTGGCGTACCGCAAGGCTCTGTGCTGTCCCCGACGTTGTTTTTGCTGCATATAAATGACATGTTGTCTATCGACGACATTCATTGCTATGCAGACGACAGCACCGGGGATACTTTTTACACAGGCCGCGCAAATATCCCTCGTTCCACTGTGGATGAAAGTCGCGAAAAACTTGTGTCTGAAATCAGTAGCACTCTTTCCAGAGTCTCTGATTGGGGACGACTAAATTTAGTCCAATTCAACCCCACTAAGACACAAGTTTGCGCGTTCACCGCTAAGAAAGCCCCATTTGCTATGGCTCCACGATTCCAAGACACAGCCCTTACAATATCCAAGAGCATTGGGATCCTCGGCGTCGACATCTCCAGCGACGTCCAGTTCCGCCATTACTTGGAAGACAAGGCTAAGCTGGCATCTAGAAAGCTAGGTGTGCTCAACAGGGCAAAGTGGTACTTCACCGCGGGCCAAAGACTGCTGCTCTACAAAGCGCAAGTCCGGCCCCACATGGAGTACTGCTGCCACCTTTGGGCGGGAGCACCTGGATACCAGCTTGGACCGTTTGAATCCATCCAAAAACGCGCTGTGAGGATTGTTGACGATCCCAAGCTCACAGGCGGTATTGATCCACTAAGTCTCAGGAGAGACTTCGCCTCCTTGTGTGTGTTCTACCGCCTGTACAATGGGCTGTGTTCTGAGGAATTGTTCGAGATGATGCCCACGGCCTCATTTTATCAACGCACCTCTCGCCACCGACAGGGAGTTCATCCTCACATCCTTGCACCTCAAACATGCCGTACAGTAAGATTCCAGAGGAATTTCTTACCACGTACGATAAGGTTGTGGAATGAGCTCCCTGCCGAGGTTTTCCCAAGAGACTATAGCATGGGGTTCTTCAAGAAAGGAGTTATAAGGTTTTTAAAGGGTCGGCAACGCGTGAGTGACACCCCTGGTGTTGCAAACGTCCATAGGCTACGGTAACTGCTTACCATCAGGCGGGCCGTATGCTTGTTTGCCACCTTGGTAGTATAAAAAAAAAAAATAAAAAAAAAAAAAAAACTAACTAAATACCTATTTGACTTTATTACGATTAAAGTACCTAGTTTACCTTGAAAATACGAAAATTCCAAAATTGTAAACAAACTGGTCTAATGGATCTAACATCCTAGTTTATTTTAGTACTAGCTTTTACCCGCGACTTCGTCCGCATAAGTTTTTTTGTTTTCTCCCGGCTGTAAGTCCCCCTGCAACAATGTCCCACTATCGTGTTCCAGTCCTCAACTTCACATCAAAATTTGTTCAAAAGCAACCTAAGCTACATAATGGATAGCTCCGAATGTTTCCTTAGTAAATATAAAAAGTAAATAATGTAAATCGGTTTAAAATACTACCTACCTGCCAACCCCCGATGTTAGACAGTGTGACATCCGCAACATCGTCTGCGTAGGAAGTACTAACTTAATGTAAGTAGTATAATAATGTAGGAAGCTAAAAATAAGAGGCCTTATTACTGTAGTACATTTTTGTAAACTATGTTCTTTGTTTTTCCCTCTCTGGCCAACACATGGAGATCTGTGGACTTGAAACACGTGAGCAAGCCACGTATAATTGTCCGTGAGAAAAACAACTCTTTTCTAAATTAATGCCGGCTACTTTTAATGTTTGCCCCTGAGCTTTATTTATCGTCATAGTGAATGCGATTTTCAGCGGAAACTGTAATCTCTTAAACTGGAATGGCAAATCTGTCGGAATTATGGGTATACGGGGGATTAAAAAGTTCTCTCCTTTTGCCATTCCAGTCATAATGATTGCTTTTACAATATTGCGACCGAGGTGTGTTACTTGCAACCGTGTGCCATTACACAGTCTTGGTGCATCTAAATTCCGCATCAATTAAGAAATTCTACAGGGTATGATGTTACTTGTTCAGTATCCATTACAGTGTCTACAGAGAGAAACTCAACAATATCACCTTCCACGCGTGACATAATTTGCTCGTTTATCTGTCCCACCATTTCATTCGTCGGCGCTAAAATTGCTCTTTCACATAACCATTCTCTATTCCTCATATTAGTTAGCAGTTCACTATAGACGAAGTTATTTAGATCATCTGGATTATGCACAACATTGCAGAATTCACGATCCAATGTAATCATGCCATTACCATCCTTTGCCATACGATCTTCTCCAATTTTAAGAAGAGCAGCAGCATATTGTCCAGATTGTACATCATTGTGTAGTTGCACTCTCATATTTGTAGACAGACTAAACGTTTTTACGTGCACCCATAACGTTGACGCTTTTAAACACGCATTTATTTCATCTGCAGGGGTGCCTTTAGTGATAACCGGCAAAGTCTGTCTAAAATCGCCCGCTAAAAGTACCACCATCCCTCCCATGATATTTGGATTACTCTTGATGTCTTTCAAAGTCCGATCTAGAGCTTCAATTGCTCTTTTATGGGACATAGTACACTCATCCCAAACTAATAATTTACATTGCTGCAACATACGTCTACGCTCGCTGTTTTTACTTATATTACAGACTGGCATTTCTTCATGGGCTAAGTTTAATGGCAGTTTATGCACCGAATGTGCCGTTCGACCACCATTGAGCAGAGTGGCGGCTATTCCGGAAGAGGCAACTGCTACAGCAATTCCTTTATCTTTTCGGATTTGCGCTAAAAGCAAGTTTAAAAGAAAGGTTTTTGCCGTGCCTCCGGGAGCATCCAACAATTTCTGTGGTGTAGGTAATTAGATTTTATCTGTATGTAATGTAACAGTCAGTTGAATAAAAAATCGTATACAAATCAGATCAATAGTTTTGGCGTAATGTGATTCTAGACAGAGTTTTAATGTTGTAGATAGGTAGCTGTGTATAGGTTCCTGTGGGAATGAGATATTTTCCCGAAGTAAAAAGTAGTCTGAATTTTGGTACCTTCCTACCCTATAAGTTAAGTAGTGTGATGGAATGTCGCTAAGTTCCGATCCAAGTAAAACTGTTAAATAAAGACAGTTGCATCAAAATTTTATCATAAATTCCCTAAATTATGGCGCCTACCGACCCTATAAGTTAGAAAAGTGATCAAATACTAACTTGAAGTCTTAGTAACACTCAGTTAAAAAAAAAACATCAAAATCATTTCAGTAGCTATGGCGACATACGCTTCTTGACACGATCACGCTAGATTTCCGCGGGAATGAGGTATTTTCCCGCCGTAAAAAGTAGCCTGTGTCCGTGCCTAGGATCCTATCTTTATATTAACCAAGTCTTAAAAATCCGTTCAGACGTTAAGGCGTGAATGAGGTAAACTTTTAAAACAAACGATTAAAAATCACTAACTTAATTAGTTTTCTGCCTACTGCCTACGCCTTAAGTACGATGACGTGATCATTTTGATCTCATATCCTTTTCTAGGTTACTATCTATCACCTAACTAAATTTCATCAAAATCCGTTCAGCCGTTTAGGCATGATAGAGCAAAACTCCCAGCAAAAACCATAAAAAAATCACTAACTCAATTCAGTTTTCTGCCGACTGCCTACGCCTTAAGTACGATGACGTGATCATTTTGATCTTATATCCGTTTTTAGGTAACCATCTATTACCTTACTAAATTTCATCAAAATCTGTTCAGCCGTTTAGACGTGAAAGAGCAAAAGTCCCAACAAAAACGACTAAAAATCACTAACTCAATTTAGTTATCTGCCTACTGCCTACCCCCTAAGAACGATGGCGTGATTATTTATAGCCTATGACCATTTCTAGGTTATCATCTATCACCATACCAAATTTCATCAAAATCCGTTCAGCCGTTTAGGCGTGAAAGAGTAACAGACAGACAGACAGACAGACAGACAGAGTTACTTTCGCATTTATAATATTAGTATGGATATAGATTGATTCAGTTATTATTAGCATTTTCATATATCACATAGGTATATAAATATTTAAATCACAGTGACTTTAGTGATTAGTATAAATATTATGAAATCTACATAAAATGATTAGGGATGATAATAATAATATTTAAGACGGAAGACAGAGCGTGGTTGCGGGCAACCGATGGACTCGAAGGATCGAGAGTTGTGGAAATCCTTGGGGGGGGCCTATGTCCAGCAGTGGACGTCTTTTGGCTGAGATGATGAATAATATTTTGGGAGAACACTCATACTGATAACTGATCCCAAACGACTACTATGCTATGGCAACCAGACAACTGGTAAACATACTTATATATTTAAATGCTTGAACAGTTTCAGTGCCAAGAAAGCCGTTACGTCTTTTTACTCAGTCAAAAAAGGAATTTCATTCAATTGGTTTAAGAAAAGTATTAAATTACCAACCCTTACTATTTTGCGAACGAACAATAGGACACGGTGGCAGAGTGCTAGCCACTATGACAGGTAATTAATAACTATCTATAGATGGACTCGGTAGCTGGGTTCTCGGCGTATAGGGTACCTATCAAAGAACCCTGATGCCGGGTTCTTAGCACTAAAAGTGTTAATATTAAGAGAACTTAACTCAGACACACATCAAACAATCGTGCTATTTACACCAATATTTGTCCTGAGTGGGAATCAGACTAACGAACTCTGGATTCTGTACTGGATTACCAGTCTTCTTTTTATGGTTTAGTTAGTGAACAACCTGCTGACAGAGTTATTAAAATGACCTCTGTCGTGATCTTACGACTGTTAACAGTCAACCCTGACTTTTAACGTGCTCTACAAATCACAAGCTGAGATGACATACAACTATGCCTTACCTTACCTAGTTTTAGGTTACCCAGTTATAGGGCTACCACGCCCTTGGTAACTTGACCCGCTGGTGGTTTGTCTAACAGCAAGTGCACCTTGCTATGAGCACCTCAATAAAGAATAATGACTTGAAGTATAGACTGTTTAAGGAAGATAGTGACGACAAAAGCCCTAAATAAATTTTAAGAGAGGTAGGGCACCATACTAGCGAGCAGGCCCGATTTAGGAAGGACCTCTACCTTACAGAAGACCACAGCCAAATAACTACACAGCGGTGTAGTTGTGTTCCTATGTGTAAGTAGGAGCCCCGCTTTTTGGTTCCTATTTCTGGGTGGTTTAAAAAATAACCACAAACCACCGCCTTAGTCTTCTAACCTAACCTATCCGAGATACTACTCGTACTTACTACTAATATTATAAACCCGAAAGTTTGTAAGTATGGATGGATGTTTGTTACCCTTTCACGTAAAAACTACTGAACGGATCTGGATGAAATTAGGCACAGAGATAGATTATGGTCTGGAATACATAACCTATCTCTGTGCCTATGTGTGGTCGATAACCGACATCCACGCGGGCAGAGCGGGCAACAGCTAGTATAATATATTTTCCTAAACCAGCAATAACAGGCATAAAATTATACGTCTGAAGGTACTTATAGCACCAACTAGTAACGAACCAGGTGGCTATGTATTCGCCAGTGAAACCAGTTCACAAGTAGATGATAGTTTGTCCATCGATATTGTTACACTTACATAACATTCACTTAAACTGTGCCTTTCGTATTTGCGTATAAGATGCAAGAAATACTCCACGTCTTTATTGAGCAAACTACTTCAAATCTTAACGAAATAGATTTAGCTTTAACAGCACTTGAATATACTCAAATAAATGAGTATTTCTAAGTTGTGAGTATGGTATAACATGTGAAAAATATTAGCTAGAAACTCAAGGTTACTTTTTGAAATAAACTTTTTTTTTTTTTTTATACTACTTGGGTGGCAAACAAGCATACGGCCCACCTGATGTTAAGCAGTATACGTAGCCTATAGACGCTTGCATTACCAGAGGTATCACTTGCGTGTTGCCAACCCATTTTTTTACACCAGGGCTTTAAGATGGAAGTAACCCTGGGATAGGAAAACGTTTCTTTCAAAACGTATTCCTAAATGAGCGCTGGAGACCTGTACTCACAAACAGGAACACAACTACACCGCTGTGTGTAGTCATTTGGCTGTGGTCTTCTGTAGGGTGGAGGTCCTTCCCCAATCGGGCTTGCTCGCTAGTATGGTGCCCTACCTCTCTTGCCAATTAACTTGCTAATTTTGCCTATAGTGAAACGATTAATAGTCCGATGGGACGGCAATCTGACATGACCGAAAAGAGATCATGCGTAAGACCAACGGCTTAACATGCTTTCCGAGGCATCTATTGTAAATTGCTTGGCAGACTAACTTTTTTGTTGTTTGTTGATTTGACTGCCTTGGTGATCCAGTGGCTGCAGTATGCGCCTGCTGTGCACGAGGTTGTGGGTTCGATTCCCACACAGGACAAAACTTTGTGTGACCCATAAAGAGTTGTTCTGAGTCTGGGTGTAATTTGTGTCCGTTAATTGTATGTTTGTAAAGTCCCCCGCGACTCAGAGCTTGTTCTCTAGTGCGGGAGTTGTCTTTAAAAAAAAAGAAAAGGAAAAAAATAGAAATCGTACCCGGGACCTCGTGTTTAGCAGTCACACACATCGACCACAAAGCTATCGAGGTACTTATACTGTAGATAGATGATTAAAGAAACGCAAAACCTACGATATCAGAGAAACTCAAATTTTATAGACAACATAAATTACATATATCGATGTAACAGAACTATCTTAATTTCCTTACAACGTACAACAAACGCTAATACATAAGCTATTTGAAATCAAAAGTCGTGACTGTGCCGCCGTCCTAATTACCATTGTACAGTACTTAGTATAGGAAGCCTGGGCATATGGGTCGGAGTGGTTGTGAAACCAGTGCACTGGACCTAAGTATTGCGGGCCTAAAATGCTATCTGTAAACCTACATTTGGCAGAATTATACACTTTGACAATATCTTACTTATTCTCTGACAATTAGCGTAAAAAGAAAACTTAATAAGTACTTACTAGCTGTCGCCCGCGGCTCCGCCCGCTTGGATGTCGGTTATCGCGATAAAAAGTAGCCTATGTGCTATTCCAGACTATAATCTATCTGTTATTGCGTGAAAGAGTTACCAACATCCATCCATCCATACTTACAAACTTTTACATTTATAATATTAGTAGGATCTAGGCAAAATTTAGAATTAGAAAACATGATTTTAGTCAAAGGTTTTTTAGTATTCTTAACACTGGCAAGCACATTACTTCACGTGCGAGCATATACTGGCTTTATGCCAAATCGGAAGTCGAACTGTTTCTTATTTAACTGAAAATTAATATTAATTAAGCAGCACCAACTAAATTGCAGTTTAAGCGGTACGTGCAGACAGTCTTGCACCTTTACCTGACAATTTAGTACTTCATTAATAACTTTAATAGTTGTATTCACACGATTACGTACGATTCGCCGAACTGTCAATGCTCAACACCTGGCTCCGATCAGGAGTAGTCTGCTCATCACATACGCTGGGAGTGTAGTCTTTGGCATAATGATTGTACTATTATGTTGAACAGCTTACATGTATCATCTGGAGCAGCCTACTATGGGGATTTAGTCTCATCTAGAGGGAATTTCCGTGCATTTAAACGTTTCTGTCATACATATTATAGCAATCAAACTAAGCTCACATAGGTCCCGTAGTTTAAGGTCCTCCGTGGTGCTCCTTTTCATAGGTTACAAACCTATACAGATTTATTTTGTCTCCCGCTTTGCTACGGAGGGAAGTGGAAACTTTTCTTTCTAACTCCTCCTATTTACTTCTGATTAAATTCGTTTCGGGGTCCAAGACAGTAGGTTTAGTTGTCCACGGGACGCACGAGTGTCAAAACTCGGTGTATCAGTTGGTTACTCCGCTGTTAATCCTGGCTCACAGGAGTCAGGAGCATGTGGGTGGGATTGTTCCGTTAGTTGTATTCACAAAAACTTCAAATGCTTGGTGCATTTAAAGATTTTTACAACTGAAAGCAGTTTTTAACGTACTTAGTACGATATTAAATTGTCCTGTGACATTGCGATACACCTAGACAGAGACGGTTGAATGAGTTTGACTTATTTATCGAATTCTTGTCATGAGCGGCTCTAAATAAAAAGAGATATAAAGAAAGTAGGGAAGTCTTTGTCCTGCAGTGGACAAAACGGGATTTAAAAAAATCTTTACTCTATAAAAATCTTTTAGCAATAAGTTACTAATGCAATGCGGTTACTTGAAATAATTTCCAATCAATTAGAAGTGTGAAATATAATGACTCTCATTAGTCCAGCATCTTTTATTTTGTTAGGGAGCATGAGCACATACAATGTTAAAAAGTTCACAAATCCTAATTAAACAAATAAATATGCAGATAGTACAAACTAAAATAAATAATCATTTATTTCATTTACTGTTTCTCTTGAGTACAATTTTATTAACACTTGTAAAAAGCTCTGGAAATTAATATTGGATCCTTGTTTTTTTTTTTTAAAGACAACTCCCGCACTAGAGAACAAGCTCTGTGTGGCGGGGGACTTTACAAACATACAATTAACGGACACAAATTACACCCAGACTCAGTACAACTCTTTGTGGGTCACACAAAGTTTTGCCCTGTGTGGGAATCGAACCCACGACCTCGTGCACAGCAGAGGCATACTACGACCACTGAACCACCTACGCAGTCGAAGAAAGAGAATATTCAAATAATAACATTCTACTTTTGTATACATTAGATGCAAATAAAGAATTTGATTTGAAGAACAAAAACGTATTTTAGATGCGCCATTTTAGCAGCCAGTATGCATAGTCTACATTTTATCCCATAGACTGGACACTTATGTAATGCAGATCCAAATCAGTTTTATAGTAGCTATTCACGATTGCGCTGTGAGAATCTTATTGAACTACGTTAGCTGCTGCTTACAATAGTATCCAGTTCAGGCTTATTTCACGAACGTTATGAATGTGGTGAATGGGTGTTGGTGGTTGGAATTTGTGACATATGAGAATAGGTCTAACTGCCTACAACCTCTCTCTCTCTTGATAGAGGGGAGGAGACCCGTGCCCAGCAGTGGGACAGTGGGTTGCTATTATTATATTGGTATTTCATTTGAGCGTCTCTGTACTTCGGGGCGATCTAAATAACTTTAGAGACACCAGCCAACCAATCTACCTTGACGTTGGCAGTATAATCGGTATAACAAAACGGATGGAGCCAAAACTACACAAAAAAAATGCACTCCGGGAGTGCCGCTAAAGTAAAAACACTAGGCAAAACAGTTGTTATAAATTTTATAGCAAGCGTTCGCGGCCAGCTATTTGAGCATGCATATATTGCCTCCTTGCTTTAAAAACGTGACAGTCGAAAAAAAAAATTTCGGATATTTCAAGCCGCGTCTCGTAACGGTGTCGCGAATCCAGAGAATTTATTTCATCTAAAAATATGCGTCCCGTGCTAAAAGATGTTTTCACTTCAAAAATCTGTCTTCTTCTTATCGTTTGGTTAATGGCCAAACTGGCCACTAACATTTTATATGTACAACAATAGGGATGCGTTTTATTGGGGTAAGAAATGTTTCAAGAAATGTGATGGAGTACCATCACAGTTATTAAAACATATTTTCCCCGATTTTGCAACATATCTCACTACTGCTCCGCTCCTATTAATTATAGCGTGATGTTATATATCCTATAGCCTTCCTGGATAAATATTGAACAAAGAAAGATTTTTTCTAATCGAACCAGTACTTTCTGAGATTAGCGCGTTCAACCAAACAAACAAACTTTTCAGCTTTATAATATTAGTATAGATTAAATTCCGCAAATCACACGCTGACGCTTCTATAGCAACAGAATAAATAATCTCTAATGATAATTTTGTCATCTACATTTCATTATACATATTTCATAATGCATTAGAATTAGTACAGATATTCATATTACGCAAATATAGACTATCCATATTTATGGACTTTAGTTTTAATATTGACATAGTAAATAGACGCTTAGCCTTATGAGTAACTAATGTTCTTATTACTATGTTATAAGGCCAATTGTGAATGGTTACTACTTTCATAACATTGCCATAATAGGAGAGCTCCATCGTAACTCTTCGTATTTATTACAAACTAACAGTTGCCCGCGGCTCCACCCGCGTGATTGTCGGTTATTGCGATAAAAAGTAGCCTATATGCTATTCCAGACTATAATTTATCTCTGTGCCAAATTTTATCCAGATCCGCTCAGTAGTTTTTGCGTAAAAGAGTAACAAACATACATGCATACATTCTTACGAACTTTCGCGTTTATAATGTAGGATAGGACTAGCTGTTGCCCGCGGCTCCACTCACGTGAATGTTGGTTATCGCGACAAAAAGTACTTTATGTCCTTTTTTAGGATAATATGTATCTCCATGGCAACTTTCATTATGATCCGTTTAGCCGTTTAATCATGAGAAGGTAACAAACAAACTAACAAACCCGCCTGTTGGTCGAATGGTTAGCTAGAGGCCCTGACAGCTAAGCCAGGTCATGGATCCGATTATCACACAGGACAAAACTTTGTTTTTTTTTTTAAAGACAACTCCCGCACTAGAGAACAAGCTCTGTGTCGCGGGGGTCTTTACAAACATACAATTAATGGACACAAATTACACCCAAACTCAGAACAACTCTTTGTGGGTCACACAAAGTTTTGTCCTGTGCGGGGATCGAACCCACAACCTCGTGCACAGCAGACGCATACTGTGACCACTGGACCACCAAGGCAGTCAATGTTTCATTTATAAATGTTTTTTTCCGAGTCTGGGTGAAATTTGTGTTGGTAAAGTCCCCCGTGACACAGGGCTTGTTCCCTAGTGTTTTTAAACAAACAAACAGAGTTACTATCGCATTTATAAGCAATATTAGTATGGATAGTTGTAGGTGGCGATACTATTATAACATAATAATATTAGTCCTGATTATCAACTACTACTCTACTAGGCACGGGTTGCCTCATTTCTCCAATCGTTTTTCTTATAGTGTAAACTCAAACTCAAAATGTATTTATTCATTTAGGTTACAAAGTATCACTTATGAAAGTCATCAATTATGAATAAGCCAGAAAGATGATATCAGCTAAATTTTCCTACGGCTAGTTCCCTGACGTGGAGCCTTGAGAAGAACTAGCAAGAAACTCAAGCCACTCTTTTTAATCGCCAGATAGTTACAATCTTTTGTAAAATACAAGTATGATAGCATGCAAGCTGATGCAGTCAAAACACGATGTAGGTTTATGAACTAGCTTGTTATACTTGAGAAGGACATAGGACACTTGTTCTTGCTAGTAGAAAATAATAGATAGACAAAAGAAGCATTAAAATGCTAGTCTCGTATATCCAAATACTGCATAACAATAATTTAGCTCTGTTTATATAACTTAAATAATGAATTCCATGTTTCGTTATTAAATACCATGTAAGGAGTTTTATAGTAATGGAACTGTCAAAAAAAGATTAGATATTTATTGCAAAAGTTGTTTTAGAGTCCAATTTAGTTGTGTTGTTGAAATGAGTAATTTTTGCATATTGCAAATAACTATTTTCTAGGAAGGGATTCTAAAAATATAGGGCCGTTAAGGCCCCTTACTCAAAAAATTATGGAACAGAGGTGTAAATTATGAAACCATTTTTTGTTGGTATTTATAGACAAATGACTGCCAAAAAATTCTGTATTAATTTACAAGATGTGTTTCATAATACAGTTTTGTCATAAATTGTATATTAATTCTAAATTGTTTGTAAAAAAAATACATCGAATCAGCACCAAATTATTGAGTTGATTGCAACCACTTTATGACTTCATTTTTTATCAAATAATACGAAAAATAAAGCAATATTTGAAGAAAACATACACCTATAATTTGGTAATGTTATATTTAAAATAAGTTAAAATTTAAATTTCTTAAAAATTAATAAGACGTCCATTCAAACAGTACATCTGTTTGTATCCCCGCGCTCACCTAGTGTGTGTGGTGAGTCGTGTTTGCTTCGCCCATATGCTCAAGGTCGTTGGCGTAGCCCAAGCCTTGAGGAAAAAAATGTATCCCTTTTGCGCGCAATATGCTTAACATTGCGCGCACGGAGGAGTGTAAGAATTGGGACGGTTAAAGTTCGACCACTGGACGACCTCTAGTTTTAATAATAATAGCAATATATTTTAATATTTTTTAAAACCGCAGGGGTATTCCGTAAGAGCAAAAACAGAACCACCGCAAAAACCGAGCAAAATCTGGCTGTCAGATTGAAAATCGGTATTCCGTAAGAGCCCTTTTCGACGTTTAGTCAATAAATTGTGCCGTCACCGAGCAATCACAATTGACAGTTTGCGATCACAACTGTCAGTTTGCCATCGCTGTTTCTTAGAGAATCAGCCGGCCGGTCTAGTAATATTTAAACCAAGAGCTTTTATTCAAAATATTTTTGAGTAGATAAATTAACAAAACATCTCATCACGCACCCACAAGAGGGATACCTAATTCCTATAGACCTATAATTTGACAGTTATATTAAATGTTAAGTAGAAGGAGCAAGCCTATTACTATAGCCAATACTATGCATTTATCAACAGAAAAACTTAACTCTACTTCACCTGACTCCTGATTCCAACCTAAATCCTCAACACGCTCTCGAACATACTACCACCAGCAATAAGGACGTATACGTAAGGGTATTGCCGATACCATGAACATAAAGTTCAGAAACCGTCAGTCCACATATTCAAATGCCGGAAGACTGTGCATAATCTCACCGTAGCCAGTAGGAAGCCTAGTAATAGTTACGCAAGTCCTGGTAGCCCCAGTTCGGCATTGTTTTACGGCAACGAATTATATAATGTCTCAGGTTACATACAATTGACACCTAACATTACTTAATTAAAGTTATCTGTGTAAGCCAATACTGGATGTGAATTATGGAGTATATCGAGGTAATATATACGTAATATTAGATCATATAAGGCTTTAGGCTATTCTAATATCTAACTTTGCATAGGTAATGAGATATTTCATCCATAACTTATGTTTTACTGAATGTCTGAATGACTGCCTTGGTGGTCCAGTGGTCGCAGTAGGCGCCTGCTGTGCACGAGGGTTCGATTCCCACACAGGACAAAACTTTGTGTGACCCACAAAGAATTGTTCTGAGTCTGGGTGTAATTTGTGTCCGTTAATTGTATGTTTGTAAAGTCCCCCGCGACACAGAGCTTGTTCTCTAGTGCGGGAGTTGTCTTTTAAAAACAAAACAAAAAAAATGTTACCCGCGGCTCTGCTAGTCTGGATGTCAAAAAGGAACTTATTTCTTTTTTTATACTACCTGGAGGCAAAAAAGCTTACAGCCCGCCTGATGTTAAGCAGTTACCGTAGCCTATAGACGGTTGCAATACTAAAGGTATTACTTGCGTGTTGCCGACCCATTTTTTTTACACCAAGGTTTTAAGATATCCCTGAGATAGGAATACGTTTCTTTTAAAACACATTCGTAAATGAGCTCTGGAGACCTGTATTCACACACAGGAACACAACTACACTGCTGTGTTTAGTTATTTGGCTGTGGCTTTCTGTAAGGTGGAAGTACTTACCCAGACGGACTTGCTGGCTAGAACGGTGCCCTACCTCTCTTCATTTTATGTCCTATATAAAGTCTATAATTAAAAATCTGGTCTAAAATTTCAGTCGCATCATGGAGCGTGGTTCCTCGGCACCCTGGACGCAAATCCTGCAAGAAACCATTGGAGAAGGCAGACTGAACGGTGAAGCTTTGAGAGACTACTTCAGGCCGCTCGAGGAATGGCTCCGGAGTGAAAACCTCAGGACTGGAGAGTATCTAGGATGGAGTTATGACGGGGATTACTGTAAATTTAGGTAAATGTCACACGTTGTTACTATTTTATAAGTTAGTATCTTCACCCACGCGTTTTTCTCAGCTTATGTGCAATGCCAGAATATAATCTATCTCTATGCCAAATTTCATCTAGATGCGTTCAGTCATTATAGCGTGATTAAGTATCAAACATCCACCTAAACTTCCACATTTATAATATTAGTATAAATTATTTCCGTTTGGTGACTGGCCTACATTCAACAGGATTAAGTTTAGTGACTTAATCCTGGCTAGAATATAGAACTAGCACTACCTACGTATGCTGATTCTATATTGACTGTGTGTGTGAGCTGTGATCGGCAAAAATAACGACGCAGTGTGTCCCAAGCACCAGAGAGCGGCTACGTGGTAGACCCAAAATGAGATGGCGAGATGACCTTGACGCTTATAAAAGGGATTGGCTACAATTGACAAAAGATAGTCTATCATGGAAAAAGAAAGGTGAGGCCTTTGCCCTGCAGTGGGACAGTATAGGCTAATGATGATGATGATGACTACCTACGTTTAATCAATGATTGCAGGCTTCTGTTGGTGTTCTTGGCAGCCTAAACGTAAATACTGCAAACATATGAACAAAATTACTCGAAGAAAAAGAAACGGAAAATTTCAGCTCTGTCCAGTGACCGATCTTCGTTAAAAGCTTTACTAAAAATCATTTTCTGTCATTTCAGTATCGAGACCGCCGGTCTTCAAGTATACGGAGGCTTCTACAATGCTGCTCACCGCCATTATGACGTCACAAGCTTCGTCACCATATTACTAACATCCATTATCGCTACAGTTGTTGCCATGCGTTGGCGGTGAAATGTCCAGTATATTTTTAGTTATGGCAACTTAGTATAAGTTTTATGTACTTTTTTTAGAACCAGATTTGAATTTATTCGATGTTGAGTGCAATATATTTTGTTGATTACGTCATGTTTGTTATTTTCTTTTATTTTTTTAAATGGACTTTGTTTTTTTTTATTCACTTAATGCACAATGTTGCAAAAAGATGGGCCAAAGGTATTATTTACCTTTCGGTGATGCAGAGATGAACCCAGCAGATACAAATTGGTTGAAAATGATTTTATAAAATAAAATTTATCTAATAATTTAACTTTTTCAAGTACAGGAGACATTTAAAATCGATGTGTTGTCATCTTTCAGTGAAAACAGTATTAAATAGCCATTTCAAGATAGATAGCTTCATAAGAGATGGAGATATGGTTGAGCCGCATGAATGTAGGCCGTATGTCTCATTTGGCATTTTGAATTGACCTGCAGAAATGTCACAGTGCGATGTGATTAAATGATTCTGTTTTTTTAATAACAAAAAACACTGGCAAGAAATTTATTTTATTTTCCTATATACATCATCTCAACCCGATAACATCCACTGTAAAATGTAGGCATCTTCTATTATGCCTCTACATCGTGGATAGAATTTTATCAATGCATATTATATTAAGGCGATTAGCACACTGCACTTACACTACATATTGCACTATGCTGCGGAGTGCGTGGCAACGGAACAAAATCACTGCGCATAAATGCGTTTTTTCTGTATTGTACTACGCATGTTTCAATACAAAGAAATATACTTTCAAGCAATGTAAGAACGCACTCCCGCGGTACGCTGCGTGGGGCTATGCAGTGTGCCCATCGCCTATATTATGAATATGAATCTATTCCTTATTTAAACTTTAATCTACACAATAAGACATTGTATTGTTTTTTATTATTATTGTCAATAATATTTAACTAATAATTATTGAATTAATAAACTGTCTCTCTCAGGGTTTGTATTATGATCTGTTTTATAATTATATAGGCTAAGAAATTTATATATTTTGTAAATAGCAACTAACATGAGATTTTATTGTGATAAATAAAAAATAAAGATAATAACTGCATTTTTTTAAACATTCACTCCAATATGTCTATAAAACTTTACTATATATTCTTTCAAACTTTCACGATTTGTACACATATTATATTTTTAATGGACAACGGGTCTAAATCTGACTGATTGACTGCCTTGGTGGTCCAGTGGGTGCAGTATGCGCCTGCTGTGGACGAGGTTGTGGGTTCGATTCCCACACAGGGACAAAACTTTGTGTGACCAACAAAGAGTTGTTCTGAGTCTGGGTGTAATTTGTGTCCGTTAATTATATGTTTAAAGTCCCTCGCGACACAGAGCTTGTTCTCTAGTTGGGAGTCGTCATTTAAAAAAAAGAAAATAAATCGCGTAATATTTTAATGGTCGGGCAACAAAAAGTTTTAAATATTACGCGATTTAGACCCGTTGTCCATTATAGTTATAAAACTTTACTGTGTTCAAATTTTACACAGTTATTACTAAATTTGTGTAATACCACAGAATACTTACTGATTTATACTGGTAGGTACTACACACTTTTTTTATGACCTGCCTCATGGTAAACATTTACCATAGCCTATGGACGCTTCTAATACCTGGTGTATTCCCCGCGTTGACATAAGCCTAAAACTCTTTTACTGTGTTACGGGTAAACCTTGGACAGAAAAAAGTTCCCTGCCTCACAGGGTCTATTCCCCTCGATAATTTCATTTAAGTGAAATATAGCCTATCTTACTTGTTGGTAACGTAGCTTTCTATAGGTCAAATTTTTTTTTTAAATCGTCCCAGTAGTTTTTAAGTTTATTTGTTAAGGAAAAAATATAGTAATACAAATCATTTCATTAAAATCGGTCCAGCCGTTTAGGAGGAGTTCAGTGACATATACGCGTAAAAAAAAATATTACTAGGGGTCGGCCGCGACTTCGTCCGCGTAATAATTTGGAATATTTGCCCCGATTTTGCAACATGATCTCAGTGCTCCGCTCCTATTGATCATAGCGTAATGTTATATAGCTTATAGCCTTCCTGGATAAATGCACTATTCAACAAAAAATATATTTTTTCTAATCGAACCAGTACGTTCTGAGATTAGCGCGTTCACCCAAACAAACAAACAAACTTTTTAGCTTTATATTATTAGTATATATATATATATATATATAAAGATAGATACATACGAAGGGATAAAATAAAGATAGCAATCACAAATCAGTGCATGCGGGCTCAACACAAAAGACGATATTTTAATTGAGTCGATATGAATCTACCAATTTGTCTACCCCACTGTTATAACTCATTTATATAGTTACAAGCATTTGAAAGAAATTACTTAATAGATGTAGACTATACAGAGACGATTTCTCCGTTAAAACTTTTGTAATACATAAACTAGAACGTGGACGGCAGGGATTGTTCAGTGGCTTCAGTGGTGCCCTCGCCATTTATCACTGCGCGGCGTGTTGTGGGTTCGATCCCTACATGGGACAAAAATTGTGTGATTTATAAATGGTTGTCCCGAGTCTAGGGTGTACTTTATGTCCGTTAATTATATGTTCGTAAAGTCCCTCACGACACGGGTTGTTCCTAGCGCGGCAGTTGTCTTTTTGGAAGAATAAATTAAAGAAAAGAAAAGATTTTCTCAAAGATTTGTCGTTTTTATACTACTTAGAAGACTGTTGCAATTACAGAGGTATCACTTGCATGTACGAGTAGTCGACCTATTTTTAAACCAAGGTTATTAGATGTAGGGTCCCTGGGATAGGAAAACGTTTCTTTCAAAACGCTTCGTCTTCCCACTACCAATTTATAAATTGAATCAATTTAAAATGACTGCCTTGGTGGTCCAGTGGGCACAGTATGCGCTTGCTGCGCACGAGGTTGTGGGTTCGATTCCCACACAGGACAAAACTTTGTGTGACCCACAAAGAGTTGTGCTGGGACTGGGTGTAATTTGTGTCCGTTAATTGTATGTTTGTAAAGTCCCCCGCGACACAGAGCTTGTTCTCTAGTGCGAGAGTTGTCTTTTTTAAAATAAATTAAATAAAATTAAAACATTTAATGAATACATAATTAAGTTTTGGTTTAACTCCAAACTAAACGTTTCTACATTATCTTACTTTATATTGAGTTATCTTAGGCCGCGCTTTAAGAAACAAACTCTTTAGCCAAAGTAAACGCCATTAACATTGACCTTCGGAACGAGAACATGTACAAATGTCTGCTTTCCTAGTAGCAGTATTTTATTTCAATGCTTGTTATATAAATACATCTACACTAATATTTTAAAAAGAAAAGATTGTTTATTAACTCAAAAACTACAGGACCGATTTTTTTATACTACTTAGGTGGCAAACAAGCATACGGCCCGCCTGATGTTAAGCAGTTACCGTAGCCTATGGACGTCTGCAGTACCAGAGGTATCACTGACTTGCATATTACCGACCCTTTTCTTAGAGAGACCTGGACTCACACACAGGAATACAACTATACCACTGTGTGTAGTTATTTGGCGCAATCCGGCGCTGACCTGTACGAAATTTTTGTTGACACAAAACTATCTATTAACAAAGCATTTTATGAAATATAATTTACCTATACATACATACATATCATCACGCTCATCTCCATCTGGGGCAGGCAGAGACTATGGTACGCCAATTGCTTCTATCCAAACATATTTCTTTGGCTTCCTCTACATATAATCCTCTTCATCATAATTTTGTTTCTTGGCTTATTGGAAAACACAAAATTCTGTTGCCTTACAATGTTCGAAAAAAAGTGTAAGGATAAGTATGTACTCCTAATTTCTTAACTTATAATGTAGTAATCCACAGGGAAATTAAGATCTCACTGAGCTGTCGAGGAAAATAACAATATTAAAATTTAAAACTACGGAAAGAAGTTATGTAAGGACGATACGCTGAAGGACAAAATGTGATTTACCATAATGGTAAAAGTATAAACATAATACGTTATTACGTCAATTAATTTGTATCGGGTATGTGCAAAAAATATATATTTTTGAAATTCAGTGACAAAAATCTAAAATTCTGCGAACAATGTTATTCAAACCTTCATGGAAACAGTTTTATTCGTCGCAAATATAATAGCAACATAACATGGTAAGCGAACGTTACGTACAATCTCTTGCAAGTTTCTACCAGCCTGGTACATTTCGTCCTATTTGAATAGAACAAATTCTTATGTTGTTCTAGTACTTCATTGGTATTTGGAAAGTTTTTATATTTACATTTATCATAATTACGTATTTATATTTATTTAAATTAAAATACAATAATATTTAAAGGTTAAAATACATACCTACGTAACTCCAAAATCAATATATTTTGTTTAGTGTTCAAATGTTTGTAACAATGATAAACCTACATAATATTATAATATATATTGTCATGGAAACAGATTGGTAAAAGAAAAAACAAATGTATTATGAAAGTTTTTAGACGTTTTCCCTTATACTGAAAAATAATTTTGTTTAGAGCGTAATATAGTAAGTAACAATAATTTGTCTTTGTCTTTTTTGTTTTGTTGTTTCCTCTTTTCCCAATGGAAATTTATTTTATATTTTTAAAGATTGACTCATTTATCAGAAGTGAAAATATTAATAAGTAGATTATTTTCAGCTTTCATCTGTATGCATTCAAAGTAGAGTTGAAATTTTGTGTTTATTGCAATTTATTACCTTTGTGGTCGAATAAGTTGTATCAAAATTAAATAAAACATAACACCATTTCAACAAAGACAACCATGACGAGCATTGTTTAAATTATTGACAGCAATTTCTGCAACCGCACATCTCGACCCTTCATGAATTAAATACCTACGTGTTAAACGTTCGTATAGAAATGCTAGCCCGCCCGCAAACATTCCGTGGAATGTTTTACATCTCTTATTAGAACTGACAGCCTGGTACTTGCGATACCGTTTAAACGAACAAAGGCGTAAAGGGATATACGAAAGATGCCTAGCGTATCTCTTCTCTATCTGTGACATTGTAGCGACCATAGATAATTATAAGATAGTAGCGACTACATTTAATGAGGTTTCTTTATCTGAAAGTTAATTTCATCAGGATTAGCTTTATCTTTGTTTTATGAAAATTTGATTAACCATTTTAATGTTATGAGATTTTTTAAACACGTAAGACATTTTTAAGGCTGGAACGTGATTTATAGCAATTACAGTAGTAAACTGCAGTTTAGATACTTACCCCAAATTTTGTTACTTTTGATCAGTTTTCATTATTTGTTGTTTTACTATAGAGTTAAAACCCTATGCCGAGTTTCAAACTTGTATGTTATACGCTGGATACATAGAGCGTAAAATAATATTCTGTCGAGGCGCTCATATAGCCAGGTGCACTCGCTGTTCGGTAAACGATCAGCGGGTTAAGCAACCAAGGGCGCGGTAAACCTATAGATGGGTGACCGTATAGTGGTATTTCATCTGAGCGTTTTCGTGCTTCGGAGGGCACGTTAAAAGTCGGTCCCGACTGTTATCAGTCGTTAGATCACGACAGAGGACTAAATATGGGCGATCTAAATAACTCTGTCACCAGGTTGGCCACTAACCAAAAGATAAGAAGAAGAAGATATTCTGTCAATAACATCCTTCTAAATATTACGATTCTAACGATAAAGCTCATTGGAACCTTTCAGGTAAAAACCCAAAATAAATCGTCTCAATAGTGTTTACTACACACAATTTACGACCACATACAGATTAAGTATATAAAATGTAATCTTCAACCAGTTTACAAAATCTTTAAACCAAACCTTTGCGATTTACTTTTAATTCAATAGGCAAAATTTATTTCTCAAATTGAACGTAAACATTTCAAAGAAAATCAAGTTACCTATATGGAAATTGCAAATAACAAACAAACTCAATAAATTCCCATTCAACTTCCATAATAAACTTTATACAGCAAAGTACTACCTACATGGTGAGTTAAAGTATCAATAAAGACTCATAAAGGCGAGCGAAGTAAACAGAGTGCATCCCCTTCTCGCCCCCCTGCTGATAATAAAGGGGCTGCTTGGCGCGCTACCGACATACCGGCGCCCGTATATCTCCTTACACTGTCTGCGAGCCTAGTACTCGAGGAATCGTTCGAATTCGTGTCATTGTTCTATGAAGCCACTGAAGTGCCTGGTAATTTGGAAGTTGAAGTATGTGTCTTACAACTTCTGTTTCCTTGGTACTTTTGATTCTGTATGAATAATTTCGGGGATAATACGCCCTGTGGTTGGTTGTCTTGGGGATGATACGAGTAGTGTAGTAACTCTTTAGTAATCTGTGGTAGTGTGTGAAGTTACAGAATAATTATTTTATAAATTAGCCGTTGTAATATAAATAATATTTTAGTTACATAGATGGTAGGTCCAGATTACAATGTACCAAATTTATAGGCTAATTAATGCCTATATTATTTTTGATATCATATTCTAAATCTAAATCTTTCGCTGCATGAGACGGGTGCACCCATCTGTTAATTTAGCCCTTGTTAACTATCTAGCTTTGCTGTCTTATACTGATATGCATAAAAGAGTTTTGCTCCTAAAGCAACGAATATAATTTTGTTCAGTTTTGTATTTTAACATGGCATAAAATTTTAATGAACACCCATGAAATAAATTTGCACACGGTTTATAAAAAGATCTTTTTGGAATAACAAAAATGCATCCCTTTTTTCTTATTTAAAAGATAACAGCTCCTTTTATGTAATAATACAAAAGACGTATGGTTAGAGGAAAATGAAATAACGTTCAACAAGTAGGGAGCCATTCGCATCCTAACGTGCCCTAATATCACAATATGCGAACCAATAACAGACTCTTATTCTCTTTGAAACCATAACAATAACCCGTTATCAAACTCTGATGGAAAAGTTTGATATTTCCACTCTAAAGGCAAGGGAGAGTTTGAATGTTATCTAAAAAGCACTTTAATGGCTTCGTAACAAATAAACGTCGAGGCATCCCCAACGAACAGTCCTCCGATAACAATATTAGCGTGTCTGTAAACACTCGGTGATGGGGGCCGACGCGGTGACGCCGACTACGCCACTGTACGAAGTTCTACTAACGTTCCACCTCTTGCCTTGCTCTAAGCGCCTAGTACAATTTTTGTAACTGAACAAAACATGTTATGTAACAGAAACAAAATGGAACAAAGTTTATTGTTGTTTGTTTTACTTTAATTACATTAAAACCTGACTCCACACAAAGTCCTATTTGAATGTAAGTGATAGGTAATTAGAATTGAGTAGGATGGCTAACAATTATATTATTATTATTGTCACGTCTTTAGTAAATTAAAATTAGATTCCGTAATAGTAGTAAAGATTTCTTATTTTAGTTAATTAAATCAATTAATTAATGTATTTAAAATGTATTAATAATAAGAAATGGAGATTTTGAACTTTCAGTTTCCTAAAAAAAAATTTATAGCATTATTTATGTCAAAATTAAATTGCATGATTTCTATAATGGTGTGTAATTTGGTAGCTTCGCTTTAGTAGTTTGATTATAATGTAGGAAATATGAAGTAAGAAGTAGTAACGATAAGTGGGTGCTTTAAAGCTGTTGTCAACTCTTTATTTGGCTAGAACTTTTAAATAATAAAGGATGCTCGAGTGAAACACAGCTATTCATAAGTAAACATTTATTACTGTTAAATAAATAAATATAAATAAAATAAATATTATTAGATAGGTACATTATTTAATAGTATAAACAACATACATAGGTATAGGTAGGTATGTATACCTCACTACTTCCCAATTCCCAAGCTTCTAAAACCACTCCCATTAATAATACAATTTCGAAATATCTACTAAAATTGTGTTACCTGAACACTCCATAATTCATCGTTTCCACATCACTACGAAAATTAAAATGATGTATTCATCATCTATTAAAACTATGAATATCCAATGAGGCTTTTTCGACATTATAACGAGCAAAAACTCGAAATAAGAATGTTCGCTCCCTATTCCTGCAACCTTAATAAAGCTTGACTGGATTCAATCTTGCGAAATATTGGTAGTTTTCGTAAACAAGTGGGGTCGGTAGCCGGCAAACTGTCGCCATTCTTGTTTTCATTCTCATTTTGGTTAAACATAGTGGGTTTGACTGCTGTCTGGGGTTTTTGAGACGTTCTACTCTATTTTGGACTGTTTCGCTTGATTTCATTTTTGGCATCCATTTTGTTTTTTTTTTTTTTATGCTACTTTGGTGGCATATGCATACGGCCCTCTGATATTAAGCATTTACTAAAGCCTATGGACGCTTGCAATACCAAAGGTATCACTTTTTGGAGCAGGGCTATCCCTGGGATAGGAAAACATTTCTTTCAAAACGCATCGCTAAATGAGCCCAGGATACCTTACTCAGTTTAATCACACACAAGAACACAACTACGCCGCTGTGTGTATTTATTTGGCTGTGGTCTTCTGTAAGGCAGAGTTCTCTCCCCAATCAGGCTGGCTCGTTAGTATGGTGCCCTACCTCTCTTTAACTTGGACATTATTTTATTTTTGCGGTATAAGAAACATACAGTACTATAATAACAATAGGAAAGGAACAATAATGCTAGCAAAATGTCACCAAACAAGTTTCTTACAATTATATATTATACATATTTTGTTTTAGTATGATGATGACTTAATTTTTCACAACACAAGACAAATTTTAATAGACCACACTCTTTCAAAAACATTTTGTTTAAAATTTACACAAATTATATCCCAAAAATCACCATCGCGGCATCCTGTACGGATAGATAAGTTTGATCACTCTCTTTGGTTTGAAAATAAATACTCGATGGCTCTCAACAAATATTTTCTAAGTGTACACAACAGTATTTTATTTGTTGACATCCGTTCGCTTCTCCCCACATAACGTCGACGTTCGCCGTCGTCGCTCAGTGTATCCATATTGGGTGGAAGCGGTGGAAGCCGAACATCTCCGTGTTTATTATGTTCTCCTGGTACTTCAAATCATTTTTGTAAAGGAAATTGGATATATGCAACGGAACCACAATCTTTCCACATAATAAATAAGATTCATTTCTAAATGTATGCTAAAAGTTCTCATATTGTTCAACAAAATATTTGAAATAAATTGTATTGTCTTCTCGTTAGTGATGCTCCTAGTATTAACTAGTTATGCGTAGTGGTAGAAAGCATTTACCGTAGTCATTGTTTATCGTAAGACAACGATAGTTTATTTGTCACTTTATTAAGATCTACATTTTTACAGGCTTTTGAATAATTAGGTTCTAAGTAATGGGGTATTTATTATTATGGGTACCGGGCACAATACTAGACATACTGTGCTGGCCGTTTTGCTGCTAATATTTTTCTAAAAAAGAACCTGATAACACTTTTCCTAACCACAACATAATGATCTTTATTTAGAATTGCGATTATTTCCTAATAGCGGCCTGTTTTATTGATTGTTGTCGCTATAATTAAGCTGATTTAAAAGATACAATTTCCATGAAAAAAAATCTAAGTTTCTGTGTCACTGGTACGCCAGATCAAACCCAAAAATCATAAAAACATAACCGCATTGGAATTTATAGTCTACCTGCGTAGGATGCCACAGATAAATACACCACACACTGATAACCAAATAAAAATATCGAACTTCAAAAGGTTTATAAGTTGAGAACTATGATATTTTAAATCTACTTATTTAGGTAGTCAAACTATTTTTCTATATGTGAAGGAAAAAAGTTTAAACCCTTTTTTAGGCATTTCACGAGCACGGAGTAGTGTGAGATCTGGCACGATTAAAGTTCACAAAGATAAGGACTGTAAAAACAATTAAAAGTCAAATTTCTACCACCAGGCGAACTCTAGTTTAAATAAAATTAAAAATACTTTTAACCGAAACCCATAAGTATCCTTTTCGTGTATGTATTAAGGGTAAAAAATAACTATAATCCTCCACAAAAAAACGGATCACAGAAATCTATTTTTGTTCTAAAAATTTGCTCAATCTTCCACAAAGATGAGCCGTAAAATGTCCTAAATCTTGTTCAAGTAAACGTACAACCCTTATCGATATTTTTATCTAAACTGTTCCCATCTGTCCTGTATCCCAGTCGCGTCCTAACTGTACCGCGTGGCACATGTGCTCGGCCGTGCTCTGTGACCCTTCTGCGTTCCTAGTACTTTGTGTGAACTAGTGAGTGTGAACTAACCTGTTTCATGTGGTTTTGGCCGGTTTCTTGTGAGTAAAAAAATATTAAACCCTTTTTATACTTAAACTTTTCTATTATAATATCATTTTGATTTCATTTAGTTACATTTTTGAGTTTTTTTTTGTAGTATATTTTGTGGTGGATTTTAATTGATGTATTTTTAACCAATTAAGTTTTAATTACATTTTTGTATTGATAATACTACCAATTCATCAATTAATCAACGTATTACACTCCATTGCTTGTCATAGGCCTCTGTTAATTAATAAATCACTAGTTCGACTCGCGTGATATATCGTTGCATAACTTTTAATGTTAACTTTTGTAATATTAATGTAAATTCTACAAATTTCAATTTAAATCAACTGTATTTGTACTAAATATCTTCTTATTTAACTTTTTTCTGTCTATCCAAATTATGCCTCGAAGAAATTGCTTCTAACAATAATGCCGCCAAAGTACATATGTAACTATGTAAATAAGTTTTTGTATATTTAAAAATATTTCTAAAATTTCATCATCATCATCATCTCAGCCTGGTAATGTCCACTGCTGAACGTAGGCCTCCCTCATATGTCTCCACAATGACCGATCTAAAATTTAATTGGTGTAAATACATTAAATAATATTTTTTCTATATAAGTTTCTAAGTTGTATTAAAACAATTTATGTCCTGTCATAACATACTTAAAGGTTGCTAACTTGTTCATCTTTAGTCGTGGGAACGCGCCTTATCGCTTCATCAAACATTAGTTGCAAGTAAAAAAGAATATTTTTATTGCCTCTGCTCGCGGCTTAGGCTCGCGTGGTATGAAATGGTAAGAAAAAAGCTTTGGTATTCGATAACACTGTAGCTTTCGATCAGTAAAATACTTTTTTCTATCGTCTTCTAGAGTAGGAAGATCAAACAACTTATCAGCTTTGTTACAACTAATATACTAGTAATTGCAGTTAAAGAAAATATATTAAGGAGTGCATCAGCTCTCGACAGGATATTAAATTTACTTGAAAGGGTTGGTTCTTCTATCAATAGTCAACTATTTGACTGGTTGGTCTAGCGGTTAGTGACTCTGACTGCTACGCCGCAGGTCGTGGGTTCGATTCCAACTTAGGACAAATCTTTGTGCGATGAGCATAAATGTTTGTTCTGTGTCTGGGTGTTATTTATCTATAATATGTATGTATTTAGAAATATATAAGTATGTTTATCAGTTGTCCGGTTGCCATAGTACATACAGGCTCTGCCTAGTTTGGGACCAGGTGGCGGTGTGTGAATTGTCCCAAATTATTATTATTGTTATTATTTATAATATCTGTCATAAAGCTCTCTCAGTCTGATGCAATTCATTAAGTCAATGATTACCCGAGGTAATCTGTGCCTAAGGTATAATAATAATATATTGTCTATAATGCAACACGATAGTCCTAAAATTAATAGCAATTTATTAAGGTCTTAATTACATTTACATTTAAAAAAAAAATCTAACTAGTATTTTTAGATTATAATACGACTTCCGATAGTGAGATACCAATAAGTAAATAAAATCGTTCATTAGAAGCTTGAATTAATCAACCTATCGCAGTCCAATGCTGGACATAGGCCTCTCCTTTTTGAGCCTTATTTTTATAAGCTAGTTCAGCTCATCATTATCCTTACTAATATTATAAATGTGAAAGTTTGTAAGAATGGGTGGATGGATGGATGGATGTTTGTTACTCTTTCACGTAAAAACTACTAAACTGATCTGGATGAAATTTGGCACAGAGATAGATTATGGTCTGAAATAACACATAGGCTACTTTTTACAGCGATAACCGACATCCACGCGGGCGGAGCCGTGGGCAACAGCTAGTAACTCATACATGAAAGAAATTGTAAGAGTTATTATCCACATCATAGTTGGTTGTCATTCATTTACAAAACGCCGGCTGTATGCTAGAGTCATTAAGCCAATTTAATCTTTTGTACGTCCATGCGACCTAAATACGGTTGCTGCTTTGTCTATTTAATTAATAGATCATACTTTATGTAGACATGCATTTCGTTTTGTGAGCGAAACATATAATGGTAGTTGTTGCCCGCGGCTCCGCGTAGATGTCGGTTATCGCAATAAAAAGCCTATATGCTATTTCAGACTATAATCTATCTCTGTGCCAAATTTCATCCAGATCCGTTCAGTAGTTTTTGCGTGAAAGATTAACAAACATCTTTACATCCATATTCACAAACTTTCACATTTATAATATTAGTAAGGATATATTACTGTTTTTTAGTTTAACTATTCAATTGTTTTATTGAAGCTCAGTTTATAATATACATATAACGGTAATTTCAAGTATTATATTAAACAACCGACTTCAATAAAGGAGGAGGTTCTTAATTCAACTGTATGTTTTATTATATACTACTAGCTGTTACCCGCGGCTCTGGCTGCGTGGATGTCCTATGTGTTATTCCAGACCATAATCTATCTCTGTGCCAAATTTCATCCAGATCCGTTCAGTATTTTTTACGTGAAATAGTAACAAACATCCATACATCCATCCATCCATACTTACAAACTTTCACATTTATAATATTAGTACCTAAGTATTGAGTCAAACGTTCGCTGATTTAATAATTGATGTTCTGGCAATAGGTCAGTTTAAGAGTAACCTAAACGAACGAGCACAAGTAAAGCAAAAAGAGTATATCAAAATCAATGCAAATAGAAAAAGTGGGAAAATAGTGTAAGTCTATGTACTTATTGATGTTTAAGATAATAGACATGAAATGTTAAATTTATGGGAACAGAGCTTACGTATCTGCATCGGCTTCAGTATTCACATTAATCAATGGCAATCAATGCTGATCACTTGCTCATAAAATAAATTATACTAGCACAGTTTGCTCTGTAAACAAATAAGTGAAATTGCAGAGAAGCACATAAACTGCTTGAGTTATTATTTCACATCTCGTTACCTTCGATTTATTTTGGCGGGATTTATTTATTTAAATTTTAGCACTAGCATTTGCATCAGCACTCCTTTTATGGCCCATATCACTAGAACCTGTCGTAAAGTCCAGCAATCAAATAACCCTTCTCACTTTTAAAGAAGATCAATGTCCAACGTTGGGACAGTTTATAAACGGGTCTGATAACCCTAAACAAAGAAAGCACATATTTTACACATACCTACTATAGCATCACGCCTTACTCCACGAAAGATTACCTTTCGTGGAGTAAGCAGAGCTGCGAGGCTACTACGGCTTATTCTATATTCGAGCACAAATCTAGACTCCTAGCATGGCAAAGCATGTCATAAATCGCATTATCACCCTAACCAATAAATTACTTATAAAAATAAATAATAAAATTCAATTAAATCCTACTAATATTATTAATGTGAAAGCTTGTGAGTATGGATGTATGGATGTTTGTTACTTTCACGTAAAAACTACTGCACGGATCTGGATTAAATTTGACACAGAGATAGATTATAGTCTAGGATTGCGCATATGCAATCCCAGCATATACATAGTATACTTTTTATCGCGATAACCGACATCCACGCGCGCGTAGCCGAGGGCAATAGCTAGTAATATATATAAACAATAATAATAGAAACAAACAGCTAACCATAAAAGTAAAGACGATCATGATCAACTTAAAATGCATAATAACAAAGTATGTACGTATGTAGGTCTTCATTAACTGCGCAACTTGTTCACCTATCTAATTAGTTCACATCCTCTACGATACGAACATTTGTACACAATTAACTAATGGCTCCATAATATATTTCCTCAAAATTTGGGCACAGGGACCTGGATTATGAAAAAAATTATGTTCTAGTAATAATGAACCGACCTGGTAAAGGTAGTGGGTAGCCGATGCATAAGGTCAACTCAAGATCGAACGCTGTGCTTCTGCATCTTTCAGCAGAGATGATAATGATGATGAATATTGGTTTTATATTTGTAAACTATTTCTCAATTTCGTACGTGCACTTGAGATTCATGATAAAATAAATTACATAGGTATGTAGCCGTAAAATCTAAATATAATTAATAAAACCTAAATTAACACTGATGTTACTAATCAGAAACTAGTTTGGCGATAAGAAATGATTTAGACAAAAACAAAAGACATTATGCATCCGAAGACAAAATACAAATTAGAAACAAAATCGTAACAAAAACTGTCGACTCTAGTATCATACATCGGACAAAATTTCCAATTCCAAGCATATACCATAAGATAGAACATAACAAAGCTTACATAAAGAACCTACGTGAGCTTAAACACTAAATATATTAAATAACTTGTGAATATTACTATAATAAACCAGTATATTAATTGAGAGACCCTTTAGAATGACGTATGTAGATAAAGTCGATGTTAAAGTTCAAAATTTAATTGAGGCAAGTTTTACCCTCTAAAGCTCATCCAACGAAATATTTCGCTTTCATAGGGGCATCAAGATATGAATGTTGGAACCAAATTCTGAATGAATACAGCACGTAGTTATTTAAAAGTTGATTTGTGATATAAGATGAAGAGATTTTGTTTATATAGATACGTGAATCTCTATTTGGATGGCCTTACTTGTCTTCAAAATTTATACAAATAATATTTATGTTGTTACGTGTAAATAAAATCAATCTTAGGAACTGTGTGTGTAATTTTATTAAAAAAACTACTAAAACTAGTTGTTGCCCGCGTAGATGTTGGTTATCGCGATATAAAGCTATAAGCTATTCCAGGCTATAATCTATCTCTGTGCCAAATTTCATCCGAATCCGTTCAGTAGTTTTTGCGTGAAAGAGTAACAAACATCCATACTCAGAAACTTTCACATTTATGTATTACTAGCTTTTACCCGCGACTTCGTCCGCATAAGTTTTTTTGATTTCTCCCGGCTGTAAGTCCCCCTGCAACAATGTCCCACTATCGTGTTCCAGTCCTCAACTTCACATCAAAATTTGTTCAAAAGCAACCTAAACTACATAATGGATAGCTCCGAATGTTTCCTTAGTAAATATAAAAAGTAAATAATGTAAATCGGTTTAAAATACTACTAACTACCTACCTGCCAACCCCCGATGTTAGACAGTGTGACATCCGCAACATCGTCTGCGTAGGAAGTACTAACTTAATGTAAGTAGTATAATAATGAAGGAAGCTAAAAATAAGAGGCCTTATTACTGTAGTACATTTTTGTAAACTATGTTCTTTGTTTTTCCCTCTCTGGCCAATACATGGAGATTCTGTGGACTTGAAACACGTGAGCAAGCCACGTATAATTGTCCGTGAGAAAAACAACTCTTTTCTAAATTAATGCCGGCTACTTTTAATGTTTGCCCCTGAGTTTATTTATCGTCATAGCGAATGCGATTTTCAGCGGAAACTGTAACCTCTTAAACTGGAATGGCAAATCTGTCGGAATTATGGGTATACGGGGGATTAAAACGTTCTCTCCTTTTGCCATTCCAGTCATAATGATTGCTTTTACAATATTGCGACCGAGGTGTGTTACTTGCAACCGTGTGCCATTACACAGTCTTGGTGCATCATAAATTCCGCATCAAAAGGACAGGAACGCCTACTTTCAGCCTCAGTTTGTGTGAAGGTACTCCCGACAGTTCTAAAGAATTAAGAAATTCTACAGGGTATGATGTTACTTGTTCAGTATCCATTACAGTGTCTACAGAGAGAAACTCAACAATATCACCTTCCACGCGTGACATAATTTGCTCGTTTATCTGTCCCACCATTTCATTCGTCCGCGCTAAAATTGCTCTTTCACATAACCATTCTCTATTCCTCATATTAGTTAGCAGTTCGCTATAGACGAAGTTATTTAGATCATCTGGATTATGCACAACATTGCAGAATTCACGATCCAATGTAATCATGCCATTACCATCCTTTGCCATACGATCTTCTCCAATTTTAAGAAGAGCAGCAGCATATTGTCCAGATTGTACATCATTGTGTAGTTGCACTCTCATATTTGTAGACAGACTAAACGTTTTTACGTGCACCCATAACGTTGACGCTTTTAAACACGCATTTATTTCATCTGCAGGGGTGCCTTTAGTGATAACCGGCAAAGTCTGTCTAAAATCGCCCGCTAAAAGTACCACCATCCCCCCCATGATATTTGGATTACTCTTGATGTCTTTCAAAGTCCGATCTAGAGCTTCAATTGCTCTTTTATGGGACATAGTACACTCATCCCAAACTAATAATTTACATTGCTGCAACATACGTCTACGCTCGCTGTTTTTACTTATATTACAGACTGGCATTTCTTCATGGGCTAAGTTTAATGGCAGTTTAAGCACCGAATGTGCCGTTCGACCACCATTGAGCAGAGTGGCGGCTATTCCGGAAGAGGCAACTGCTACAGCAATTCCTTTATCTTTTCGGATTTGCGCTAAAAGCAAGTTTAAAAGAAAGGTTTTTCCCGTGCCTCCGGGAGCATCCAACAATTTCTGTGGTGTAGGTAATTAGATTTTATCTGTATGTAATGTAACAGTCAGTTGAATAAAAAATCGTATACAAATCAGATCAATAGTTTTGGCGTAATGTGATTCTAGACAGAGTTTTAATGTTGTAGATAGGTAGCTGTGTATAGGTTCCTGTGGGAATGAGATATTTTCCCGAAGTAAAAAGTAGTCTGAATTTTGGTACCTTCCTACCCTATAAGTTAAGTGGTGTGATGGAATGTCGCTAAGTTCCGATCCAACTAAAACTGTTAAATAAAGACAGTTGCATCAAAATTTTATCATAAATTCCCTAAATTATGGCGCCTACCGACCCTCTGAGTTAGAAAAATGATCAAATACTAACTTGAAGTCTTAGTAACACTCAGTTAAAAAAAAAAACATCAAAATCATTTCAGTAGCTATGGCGACATGCGCTTCTTGACACGATCACGCTAGATTTCCGCGGGAATGAGGTATTTTCCCGCCGTAAAAAGTAGCCTGTGTCCGTGCCTAGGATCCTATGTTTATATTAACCAAGTCTTATAAAAATCCGTTCAGACGTTAAGGCGTGAATGAGGTAAACTTTTAAAACAAACGATTAAAAATCACTAACTTAATTAGTTTTCTGCCTACTGCCTACGCCTTAAGTACGATGACGTGATCATTTTGATCTTATATCCTTTTCTAGGTTACTATCTATCACCTAACTAAATTTCATCAAAATCCGTTCAGCCGTTTAGGCATGATAGAGCAAAACTCCCAGCAAAAACCATAAAAAAATCACTAATTCAATTCAGTTTTCTGCCTACTGCCTACGCCTTAAGTACGATGACGTGATCATTTTGATCTTATATCCGTTTTTAGGTAACCATCTATTACCTTACTAAATTTCATCAAAATCTGTTCAGCCGTTTAGACGTGAAAGAGCAAAAGTCCCAACAAAAACGACTAAAAATCACTAACTCAATTTAGTTATCTGCCTACTGCCTACCCCCTAAGAACGATGGCGTGATTATTTATAGCCTATGACCATTTCTAGGTTATCATCTATCACCATACCAAATTTCATCAAAATCCGTTCAGCCGTTTAGGCGTGAAAGAGTAACAGACAGACAGACAGACAGACAGAGTTACTTTCGCATTTATAATATTAGTATGGATAGCAGTTGCCCATGGCTCTGTCCCCGTGAATGTCGGTTATCGCTGTAAAAAGTGCCTATGTGTTATTCCAGACCATAATATATCTCAGTGCCAAATTTCATCCAGATCCGTTCAGTAGTTTTTACGTGATAGAGTAACAAACATCCATCCATCTATCCATCCATCCATACTCACAAACTTTCACATTTATAATATTAGTAAGGATATATACCTATTTTTTACAAATGCTCCAAATGAATCCCTGGGTTCTTCCGAGGATTCATTTGGATCATTTGAGGACATTCACTGCTGGATACTATCTTCTGTCTAGCCGACTTTCGATAATGATAATGATGATAATCTGAATAAGGTTCATCTACATCTACCAACTTTCAAAAGTTATAATCCCATAAAAAAATCTTTATATAGACAATCAATCAATTGCTAACAATAAATTCCTATAATATTTTGTCAGCGAACGCTTAGTATAACAGTTTGATGGACCCCTCGGTCCAAACAATCCTTTTCCGCTAGTCAAGCGGAGTGACTATAAAAATAAATGGGGACCCCTTTACTCCCAGTTGATCCCGTTGAAATTTCACTTACGAATAAAGTGATTGGATAGCAGTAGATACTGTTGAAATTTTAACTGTAGGATTAGCAATCGTCTTTGTTCCATGCTCTGCATTTTACAGACTCGGCGTATCCAATTTGAGAAGAATGATTTTGAATTCGGCTGTCTAGAAAATAGCAGTATTAGTCCGAAGTGAATTATGCCTTATATATGCCAGTAGGTTCGCTTATTGAAATATTCGCTCTATTAAGATTATTCAGGGATGTATACTGATTAGAGACACATGGCAGTAATGGAAAATCTTGCGTCGTTCTTTTATTATATTACATATGGTCTCAATTGCTACCTTACATTATTAAGCTTTCATTTCATTATATTTACTGTAGCAAATCGTTATGCGTTATTATCCTGATCATTAATTTCTGGTTAACCATGTAAACAAATATATTTTCTTATTTTACTTGTGTGAAATCTAATTTCTAACAATTACATTTTATTTGAACTTATCATCAAAAAATAATATAATATATTCTTCGGTTCGTGAATACTTAAACAAAAGAAAACAAGGAAATTACACAGTAGAATTGTATGAAATTCCAACAAACACATTAATAAAACACAATATTTTAACATGTCGAGCTTTCTTATATCTGAAGGCTTTGTTATGCTACCATTTATTTCAGACAAAGTATATATAAGCTCATTTAAAACATTGAAGACGATTTACATCAAAGATCTTTTTAGAGGCTTTAAAGTTGTTAATCATGTAATATTAGACCCAATTAGGAAATGACAACGTTGGTTCTCGAATCGCAACGTCTCGCGGCGTTGTGTCATAAAAGAAAAAATAATAAAGAGAGGGTAGGACATTGGTGTGCTTGTCCTTCCCTCTCTTTATTATTTTTTTCTTTTTCCGCGGATATAATTATAAGATCTCCATGACTGAGAATCCTATACCATCTACATTTAGGTCTCTTGCGTACCGCCAGGGACTGAATATGATAAGGCCCACCTTGTGTTCTTGTTCCTTCTACCTTCAATTCTTTGCCAAACAGAACACGAATTGTATTTTTTATTTCTTCAAACTGTTGAGTAGGGCCTTTAGAGCTCCTAGGAAAAGACCTGTTTGAACATACCTTTGGCATTGTTAGTGCCCATAGAATATGGAAAAAGGTTACCATAGTCAGACAGTATGCTTTCACCTTAGCAAGTAGCAGAAAAGAAACAAACCATTCCAAACCTATACTCAGACAATGTTCTCAAGCACTCAAGGAAAAGGAACTTGAGATATTCAACACTTTGTCCATCTCTATCAATTTATCAAATCAAGTTAAGAGTTGGCTTTCATTCACAATTCAGAAAGAGGTCGACGGCACTATTGATAAAGCTATAGTGACGCGCCAATCGACGCATCCTGCCCAATTGCGCACACGCATGCGAAACGACGAGCCCGCGTGCCTACACGCATACAGACAAACGCACACTAACAAATAACATGTGTTAACGAACCACGTGCGTGTATACTTGTATGTATATTCACACTTGCTAGCTCGCAACCACTGTTGAATCAATTAGTAGCACTCTGTGAGCTGTAGTCTGTCCTGCGAGGAAGAAGGACACAACTACTTGACAAAAGCTAGGGTGAAAATGCATCTTATGTATCTAAGTTTAGACACTTGATTCCCGAAATTTGTATCATGAACTTGTGCTGTGTCGTCAGCAAAGCAGTTAGGTATTTCAAGTTCAATAATTTCATCGTTTGTTATTCAAATTATCACGTTTAGTAACGGTTGCATTTTATATAAACAAAATTTGTTTTTCATTTTAAAGATGTTTTCGAAATTTCATTCATGAATTTTAGCATTGAACTTTGTGTGTTGTGTAAGTTTATTTTTATATGTATTTACGACATGTTTAATATTACAAGCCTTGGGCCTACAATATTTGTATTAATTAGAGTGAATAAAGTCTCATATTGGTCCTTTTTTTTAACAAATTACCGAAAGAGCTAATGAATTTGCCCTTACACAAATTTAAACCTACTATTAAAAATCATCTCATAGGGAAGGGCTATTATACAATAAATGATTATTTGAACGATAAAAAGTCTTGGAATTAGTTGCATTATATAGTTGTTTGTTTAATTTACAATAAATCAGCTTAGTACATAAGTTCTTATTTGTGACGTGAGGCACATTGTGAATTCTAGTGATAATTCTGTACTTTTTCTTTATTTATTTCTTTAGTAGCAAAACGTTAAATTTTACAATAAAAATTGTCACTATTCACATATTGCCTTATTCTTTAATAGCAATATGTAAATTGAAGCAGACTTTAACACCATACTTTTTTTTTTCTCGCACGACCAATACTAAGTACGATTACCTTATTTTATCAATATATGTAGTTAGTATCGTGTTTTGACTGCATCAGCTTGCATGCTATCATACTTGTATTTTACAAAAGATTGTAACTATCTGGCGATTAAAAAGAGTGGCCTGAGTTTTTTGCTAGTTCTTCTCAAGGCGTCAGTGAACTAGCCGTAGGAAAATTTTGCTGACATCATGTTTCTGGTTTATTCATAATTTATGACCTTCAGTGTTACTTTGTAACCTAAATGAATAAATGAATTTTGAGTTTGAGTTTGAGTTTTGAGCTTCAACTTTCATTCTAATGATAATTGGCATAAGGTTTAAATTTACTGAGTGCCATTTTTCACATCATATTTTTTAAATCCCGACGTCGAACATTGGGGATTAAATAAGTTTGATGTCTTTATTCATTTGTTTATTATCAAGCGTGCGTAGGGTCCAACTTCAATGCGTTTTCTTTTGTTGAAAGCTTTGCATTTTTTTCGTACGTGTAAAAAAATTAAGAGCTGCACGTTCCGGAATTGTAGTTTTTTTAAATTTTCTCGAAGGGTTAGCATTTCTGAAACGTTTCGTTTCGACTACTTCATGGAATTTATAAGTATCAATAAGAAATGGTCTAAAGCTACTTTTTTTATACTGCAAGCAAGCATACGGCCTGCCTGATGGTACAAGTGTACTTATATCAACCATTGTTAACATATTAGCTACCACCACTATTGTACCGTTTGAATGTAGTGGTGTCCTTTTATATAGTAATCACCGAAGATATTATAAAGAATGATAAGCTACCTCCATACTGAACTGCGTTCAATTTTATTTTCATGTTTTAGTACGTACTCGCTCATGGATTTTAAATAAGAATGCGATAAAAAAAAGAAAATAATTAAACAGAAAGTAGGTACTGTACTACTGTTGACGGAATTTATTATATTAATATCATCTTATTTTGTGGCCTTAGAGAAAAGATTTGGCATCTAAAGTGTGGAAGTCCATAGGTTGAAAAACCTTTGCCCAGAAGTGGGACATCTTCTTTCTATCAAGTGGTTAACAGAATCTGAGGACAGAATTGTTCAGATCGCCTTGTTCAGGCGATCTGAACAATTGCCCAAAGGTGTATTCAAGCGATTGATTAATAGATTTTCATTACCTATATCGTGAACTTATGTCAAATCAATTTTTTTTCTATTCTATTCTATTCGACTACTTTTTATGCCACTTGTCTAGAGGGCCAGACTTGTGACAGTAGTCGAAACGAAAAGTCAAAATAGCAAATGTATGGGATTTGATGTAAGTTTCCGACTTTATAATGACATTTACATCAAATCCCACACATTTGCTTTTTTGACTTTTCGATTCGACTACCGTTTATGTCACTTGTCTTGACGGCCTGATATCGAAACGAATATTCCTTCCTCATTACCCCATCATATGTAACAGAAGCCATCCATTACGAAACTACCATCACACAGTTATTGGTACAATTAGTTCATCTCCCCCCGTCCTGCCGAGTTAGTTGACCCCGTAGCGTGTTAGATAAATTATGTGATGCGTTAATGGGAAAATATATAAGGATGGACATTGTACGAAGGGCCTGTGAAAGATGATTAATAGGGAGATAAAATAAGCTTAATTTTCTCATACTTTTTTTTTTTTTTTTATACCACTTGGGTGGCAAACAAGCATACGGCCCGCCTGATGTTAAGCAGTATCCGTAGCCTATAGACGCTTGCATTACCAGAGGTATCACTTGCGTGTTGCCAACCCATTTTTTTACACCAGGGCTTTAAGATGGAAGTAACCCTGGGATAGGAATACGTTTGTTTCAAAACGCATTCCTAAATGAGCGCTGGAGACCTGTTCTCACATACAGGAACACAACTACACCGCTGTGTGTAGTCATTTGGCTGTGGTCTTCTGTAAGGTGGAGGTCCTTCCCCAGTCGGGCTTGCTCGCCAGTATGGTGCCCCACCCCTCTTACCTCTATTTACTTGTATCGTTCTTATTGTAACGAATTAGGTAGGAATGTAATAATGTCCTCTTAAACGAATTTAGGTCACGGCGGGTAATCTCAAGGAAGAATAGCCATCTGCGTGGGAGATATTATAGTGCGCAATCACAAGTGCACTCTTTATTCCCTCACTCTCATGGTCCGATGGGACGGCAATCCGACACGACCGAAGAGAGATCAGGCGTAGGATAGGCTTTACGTGCTTTTCTAGACACGGGGGTGTAAACACCGCCAATTTTTGAACTCTACTAAATTTCTAAACAAAATAAAATCCAACATCGATTTTTGGCCCGACCCGGGAATCGTACCCGGGACCTCGTCATCAGCAGTCTAACACATCAACCAGTAAGCCACCGAGGCAGTAAAGAAGATACTACGATACTGTCAAAAGCTTTATGTTTTTACTAGCTGGTGCCCGCGGCTCCGCCCACGTGGATGTCGGTTATCGCTGTAAAAAGTAGCCAAGAGTGCAATTTTTTTTCAAGACTCACTTTGAAATGTAATCTTTGTCTTTTTACAGGAATCTTCGGTTATGAAAACGAGGCGTCAAGATTAGACCATCATGGATTGAAAACAGTTGTACAATGTTGGTTAACGTTATAAGGACTATAAAGACTAAAATATGGAGTGTGGTGGTGATGTGTGTGATTGCGATGGTCATCGTGGAAGTCAGTGCGCTAAATGGAGCCAATGTCTGCATGGTAAAACAGAAGTAAGTGTGTATTAATCATTAAAAAATTAGCACCAGACAGTATAATTGACAGCACAGTTTGTCCAGTGGCTTAAGTGGTTGCCAGCGCAGCGTGTTGTGGATTCGATTTCATGTGGGACAAAAATTATGTGATCCATAAATGGTTGTCCCGAATCTGGGTGTATATACCTTGTGTCCATTAATTGTATGTTTGTAAAATTCCCCTAGTGTGGGAGTTGTCTTTTTAAAAAAGAAAAAATATATGGAAAATAAAACAACCACATTTTGTCCTTACGATGCTGCTAAGCCAGTAAGTACATAGGTGACTTCTTGTGAAGACCTTTTATGCTGTATCTCTGCTCATCTCTCTCCGGTAAGTCGTTCCATCGGACTAGAAAATATAGAAGACACCGTGCATCATAATTTAAGTCCCGTGTAGTTGGTTAGTCGTTGAAATTGGTAACTATGGTTGAAAATCAGAATTAATTTGTGTTGCGCCAACTCTATGCATGTCACGCAACACAAGTTACTATTGAGATATATTATAAAATAAAAATGTTTAAAATAAAAATGTTTTATTGTTTCAAACATCCTGCAGTACATGGGGTGAAGCCCTAGATCCTACACTAGGATTCCCTGTGTTGTAGGATCTAGTCTCTTCCGTATATTAAGGTAACAAATACAAGGATATTTTATAGGGTACAATTCAATAGTATACTAAGTTTATATAAGAACTAGCTGTACCCGCGACTTCGTTCGCGTGTTCAGTCTTTAGTCTTGTTCAGTCTTACTGTAAATCTGAAAACTACAAACTTTCATCGGCTGATTGTCATCTTTAGCGGTTACATTTTAAAAAACCATTCTTAGCGGATGCCTATATCGTAATAGCTATCTGAGTGTCTAGTGATTTAAACTGTGCGTTTGTTGATTTGTCAATTACATTTTTCTTTTGAACATTAAGGTTCTGCAATTAATAAACTTCATAAAGAAATATTTCTTGTTTGTACGATTGTTCTGCTCTTCAAATTGTCTTAGCGCATACGTGAACAATCTTATGGCCTATCGCATAGCTTATCTGTGCTTAGCTTATGCCCTGTAGAAATTTCTGCATCCATACATTTCGTTTTATATTGGTCACTTCTAACCTGATAGGATTCCGTGTGGTGACGGATTAAGAATACAAAATATCACCACCCCTATCTATCCCAAGGGTGTCCTAAGAGTCGACTAAAGGAGTAATTCAGGCAGACAATATCCACTGCAAGAGAAGGAAAATTCAAAATAAAACCCTATACCAATCCATCTGGCCAGCGTGGTGTAGTAGGCTAATATCCCTCCAAGTGTATGGGGGAGACCCGTGCCCAGCAGTGGGACATTTATGGGTTGATATGATGAACCTGATAGATACTGTTACACAGTTTGGGTGAGCTAAAAATTTATTAAATTCCTAAAGGGCACTACGGTGGACCATTATGGTCCACCGTAGTGCTGAAGGATTTCAGAAATTGAACTGCATAGTTATTAGATTCTTTTTGATCATTCTATTAATAGAGATATAGTACTCTACATAAGCTCCCGGAACAAAACTGAATAAAAAAACAGTAAACTGAACCCTATTTATTATAGTCGACCATATTGGTGAGAGTTCAACGTAAATTCGATATATATGTAGGTATCTATTATTATGTATATCTCTGAAACCATGCATTTTTTTGTACATTGTTTAATTACGAAGTTTCGGTGCCTATATCCAGCTGTATAATCATATTAGTTTAATTGTACCATTTTAATTTGCTCATTGAATGTGATTAGTTACAGTCATTTAATTACACATTATGTCTGATCTCCATCGACTATTATTTATCATTGAGAAGTTGGCTATCTGCAGTATACTTTATTAGTTTCACTAACGAATTGATGCTTCCTGAATGCATTTGTTTAATTCATTGCAGTTGTGTGGTGTTTTTTTTAATGAGAACAATATGAAAAACTATCCATTCAATTGCAAAATGTTTTTTAAGAGAAATTTTTCAGATAGGGGAGGAATTCCACCTTACAGAGAATCAACACCTTAGAAGACGACAGTCAAATAACTATACACAGCGGTGTAGTTCTGTTCCTGTGTGTGAGTATAGGACTCCAACGCTCACTTAGGGATCAATTTTCAAAGAAACGTATTCCTATCCCATGGATACTCTGCTCCCATCTTATGGCCCTGGTGTAAAAAATGGGTTGGTAACACGCAAGTGATACCTTTGGTACTGCAAGCGTCTATAGGCTACGGTAACTGCTTAACATCAGCTGGGCCGTATGCTTGTTTGCCACAAAAGTAGTTCTATCTCAGCCATAAGACATCCACTGCTCGACATAGGCTTCCCGCAAGGTTTTCCACATCAGTCGGTCCTGAGCTGACCTTGTCCATCGTTGGCTTTGACCTTTACCAGGTCTTCGGTCCACCTTGTTGGAGGCCTGCCCACGCTGCGTCTTCCAGTTCGTGGTCGCCACTCTAGAACCTTTCTGCCCTAATGGCCATTGGTTCTGCGAGCTATATGCCCTAACCATTGCCACTTAATTGAGGCAATTTTTCGAGCTTTGTCGATCACTTAAAAAAGAATATTACAAATCGGCCCTTAAATGACGATGTTTAGGGATAAAAAAAAACAAACAATGCAATTATTTTAGGGAACCTCATCTTTTAAAAGTCAGTTAAAAATATATATCAGTTAAGTATTCCGATGAGACAGAGGCCGATCACACGTTTCGCTGTGAGTAATTTTTGTGGTCGCAGATAGACACATAGTATCATGGACTTTTTTTTAGATCTATTTAGGAATAACATTGCCTCCTACGGCAAGATTTTGCCTAGTCGTTTAACTATCGTCGTAATACTTCAGCCAATTCACACTCACAAAACTATAATGGAAGAATTACGCCATCACCTGGTGAAAATCGTATTAAATTTTATTGGGTAGTTATTGATTTTATCTTGACCAGACAGATTCGGTGGAGAGTTTTCTTTTCTCTGCTGCTTTCCTGATTACCTAAATTAAAGTATTGTTAAATGTTAGCGCCTACAAAAAATGAAATAGCAATTATTTTATAGGCGTTTATTAGGCGTTACTAATTTAGTCAGTGATTGTCTGAGGTCTTGGCATTATTTACCCCTATTTTTTAAAAATAAAATATACCCTATGTTACTCGCAGATAATGTAGCTTTTGAATGGTGAAGAAATTTTTAAAATCGGTCCAGTCGTCTTTGAGTTTATCCATTACATACAAACAAACAAACAAACAAACAAACAAACAAAAATACAAATCTTTCCTCTTTATAATATTAGTATAGATAAAAGAGTAGGTATATTAAATGTGCGTGCGTGTTTGTGTGTGTGTGTGCGTGCGTGTGTTTATGTGTGTGTATGTGCGTGTGTGTGTGTGTGTGTATGCAATGTGAGGGTTTGCTAAGATATTATTTTTATTATTTCTTCCGTTCTATCGTAGTCTAGCTCGAGCAACCAATGCTGTACCATTTTTTTGCATCGACTCCGTGTTAATCCTACTATATTATGCAAAGCATTTAATTTTCCATATATATATGGTCCCATAAAAGCGAAGGACTGTGATACAATAAAACATTTTTATTTTATTATATTAAGATATTATTTTTTTAGACTCTGAGAAAGTCGCTTATACTAACTACTGAGAGGTAGGGCACCATACTAGCGAGCAAGCCTGAATGGGGAAGGACTTCCACCTTATAGAACGGTACACAACTACACGTAGTTCCGTAGTTGTGTTCCTGTGAGTATAGGTCTCCAGCCTCATGTAGAAATACATTTTGAAAGAATACTTTACCTTAAAGCCAAGACTAGTTACTACTTAGTGTAAAGAAAAATGGGTCGGCAACACGCAAGTGATATAATAATATACCTCTGGTATTGCAAGCGTCCATAGGCTACAGTAACTGCTTAACATCAGGTGGGCCGTATGCTTGTTTAACACCTAAGTAGTATATAAAAAAAACTACTTATGCTACTCTACCTATCGCATATGCAGCTTACGCAACTTCGTGTGTGCAATGTCTTCATCATTATCAAAATCGTTGCTAAATTTCTCTAAACAATACTTTCGAACAGGTCGCTGACCAGAAGTAGGCTACTAACAATATATTTAGAGGGTAGTTACTAGCCAAGTACATGATAACGCCACCTGATTTAATAGTTAGTCTTATGTTAGTCAGACCACACAACGACAGAATAATTTACATTCAGAACCCACGCAATCTAAATCGGCCTTAGGTCTTACTAATTATAGACTTGGAATTGTAAATACTAGCAGCTATCGAATGGTGGTAAATAAATATAGTATCAGAGTACCTGCTGCTTTTAATATTATTATGAGTTTAATAGAACTGAATCAAAACTACTTCAAAAGGATGTAAACGAATGAAAACAGATTCTTTCTTCTGACGACGCATTATATTGGCATTTACATACATACCTATCATTAGGCCCGTCTTCCACTGGGGTAGACAGAGACTAACGCCAATTGCTTCGATCCAAACACTTCTTTCGCTTCCTCTACATTCATCAACCTCTTCATGCATGAACGTTGATTCTGACTTTTATATTCCTTAATATTTGATTCAGTAACCCAAATAAAGAAAGAGAAGATAGAAAAATCACTTCTGCTAAGAACAACCGCTGTGCAAAAAGTAAATCAACAACACGTGAAAAACAAGATGATGTAAAAACACCCAAATTTGTACCTTACGCCCAGAATTTTAACTGCCATGTAATTTAAAATAACGCATGACAGCCTTGACAGTGGTCCACAACCCATTGGATAATGCAGCATAACTTACTTTACAGGTACAACATAACGAAAAGAGTAAAGTATCGAGCTCCAATGTCAGTGAGGACGTACGAGTGGTGCTTCTCCATGCCACCAAGATGCTCCAGGTGGAACACCGAGATGAGGGACTTAACTAGGCTCGAGGTATGTACAAAATGTTGAAGAAGTTAAATTTTCATCAATATTAGGTGTCAGTAGCAAAAATAGATCTTAAAGGTGAATATGTCGGGCCACTTCTGTATTCTGTCATCTTTTGTACCATGTTCTGAGCGAATTAATATCTTATCTTATCTAAATTAAAAGTTTCCTTATCATAATTTCGTCTGACTGCAATATATGTTATGTCGATGAGGAATCAAAAAAAGAAATACTATAGACATTGACGAAAATTCAATGAAATTCATTCTCTTTAGGTAAATTACGACAGTCAATAGAACATTGTCTTTAATAGCTTTTAATTATTAGTAGAATTAGTTTTCATGGGTGAAAAGCATGAGGCATTTGTCGACAGTAGATATTCGTAGAACGTTCTTTAAATGTTTTTAGACACATTCAGAGACATGGATTTAAAATTTTCTTTGGCGTGAAAGCTATCATCATACTTAACATTTCTAATGATAAAATCACTGGACTCAGTAAAATGTTTTATGAGATTGAAAATAATATTTTGTTTAAAAAGCGACTGGCATTATTAAGGTATAACATATTCATCTATAGAAATTTATCATAAACCGATTATTCGATCCAATGCTTCATAAAACGTTCTCCTATATCCGAAAAAAAATTGAGAATAAAATCCTCTTATTTATTCATTGTATAAAAATGAGGGTGAAGCAGTGGAAAATTGCAAAGTGATTTGATTGAATAATGAAGTAGATTTCATTGACAACAGTATCTACACTATAATATGTAAATGAGGAAAATCTTGCGTTAAGATGTCAACAAGGATTATCCTTGAGAAAAACTGGATCGAATGTGACAGTCACTAACCTTAATTATGACGCTGCATAAAAGCCTCAGCTCACGCCTCGAATTTGTTCCTAATTAGTGAATGGAACAATTACATTCTATACCTATTTTCCCGGGTCTGAATGGCTATTTATTCATTAACTACTTTTTTGTTTTCATACCAACAAAGGCAAAAAATCATTTTCATGTATAACAGATAATGTTTACTTTAGTGGCATAGCAACTGGTTGAATGGAGATAATTGCAGCTAAAATATTGTTGATTACAATTATATCTTCTTTTTTTGTTATATTCATATTATTTATCAATATGACATAATATGTTAGGGCAAAAGAGTTTTGGAGTGGCAACCACAAACTGGAAGACGCAGCGTGGGCAGGCCTCCAACACGGTCGACCGATGACCTGGTGAGGGCCGCGGGTGGCCGATGGATAGGGTTAGCTATGGACTTAATGCTGTGGAAATCTTTAGGAAAGGTCTATCATCTCAGGCAAAATACATACACTGCTGGACATAGGTCCAGCAGTGTATGTCTTTTGGCTAAGATGATGATGATGAAATATGTTAGTTAGATATTAACTCTAACTGAACGATGGTACCTTCTACAAAACTAATGAGAATAATAAATAACAATTTCAGACGGAAGAAAGAACTGCTGAGGTGGCAGTGTGCTGTCCTGGATACAAGATGAGAGATGTCTCCTGTGTGCCTATTTGTCCTAATGGAAAGACAGGACCTGGCTGCTCAGAAGGTAACAGTACATACGGTATTTCCGAAACTTTCTTAGTACTGGTCGATATCTAAAAATAAAATAATTTTTATAATTTCTGTCGCAGATCCAGCAAGACAATTGTTATCTACTGGTAGTATAATAAAAATCATTATACTACTTATAGACAACAATTCTCTTGCTAGATCTAAATACTTTGGCGTCTTCCCATCTTTCATTGACTGGCATTAAAGTAGGTTCTGCGGAGTATCCTAAGGGGCGCAATTATAAAAATCTCGGTGAGACTTACTTTGCCGTTTGGGGTCGGAACTCTAGGACCATGGGGTCCAAGTGCCCACAGACTGTATCGTGAGATATCTAAGCGTTTAGTCGAGTCATCTCACGATATTAAGGCTAGCCTTTACTTGGGTCAACTTTTCCTCAGAACTGCGACCTCAATCAGATATTATTTATAGGTTTAAATAAAATATCTTAAACCTTTAAATACAATATCTGACTGTTTGTAAGTAGTTTAGGTGAAGTTACTTTAATTTTAATAACTGTTCGTGTAAACATCTTATGAAATAAATGTTTTATATCAATCATTGAAATTAACTAAATAGTACTAAATTTACGTATTGCAAATTGACTGTTTTCAGATTGCCCAGATAACAAATGGGGGCCAAACTGTATCTATGAATGTGAAAGATGTAAGAATGGCTTCTGTTCACCCCTCACGGGTGAATGCGAGTGTTTAGACGGATGGCAAGGTGAGAGGTGGGTTGCCACTTTATACTAATAGCATAAATAAACTATTGTTTTAGTTTTAATGCTTTATGGGAAGCATTTAAATATTATTCATTTTCAAAGTTATAATATATACACTTTTTATTTTACAGTTGTGATACGAGCATGCAACCAACAACTTCAACAATATCTTTAGTGGAGTTACTAACAACACTCACTACTAAAACCACAACTCCTAATATGCCACCTAAAATCACAACTTCTAGTACTACAGTTGCTTCTCCTAGATCTAGAGTAATAACTTCTAGTACTACCGTAACTATTCCTACGACATCGGATTCTATCATGCCTATGAAAACAATACCTTCTACAATAACTGAAACTTCTACTTCTATGACTCCAGCTGTTACAATAGCTATTCAATCAACTACAAACGCTTTAGCTACGACGAAATTATTAGGCACAGCTCCAGTTTTTAAAGTAACTGAGAAGGAAAATGAAGTAACGAGACCTATAGTTACTAATACAGTAATACCTAACTTAATAACACGTTATAAAAATTCAACATTTGTAACGACAAGTACAAGATCCATTCCAACCACTGAAGAAATAACACAAGGAATACATAAGCCAGTTTACAGTAACACAGAAGCAATAGAAATTACAAAAGCCACTGAACAGACTATAGTAATGAAAACAATACCTACAATCAATGTACAGCAAGAAGCTACAGATTTTATTACAGAAACTGAAAATACAAAAACAACTATCTCTTCAACTCCACCTAAGGAAATCGTTTATAAAACTGAGACAACAGGAAAAGAAACAACAGTCAAAATAGCTCCCACCACAGCTAAATTCAAACCAAAGGAAATATGGATACGACCAGCTCAAAAAGGTGAATCTCCCATAGTAGAAACCAAGACTAAAATGACTCACGAATTTCCGAGGTACAGAAGTGCTAATAACAAAGACTTGGCACCAACAGTCACTACTCCAAAGACTATAATTGTATCTATAATACCAACCTCGGTATCGTATTCAACGTTCAAAAAGATAGCTTTGACTTCATCATATTTATCAACAAAGAATACTACAAATGTTCCGACTTATAATAAAACAGATTTTGGTTTGACTACTACACCGATGCTGGCTTTAACAACAACGCCACCACTTACATTGAATGGAACAGCAAAGAATGAAACAATTTCTAGTACATTATCTGTCATAAGTACTAAATCTTTACCCAGCACTACTGTAACTCCAAATATACCTTTAAGTAAAGCTACTTCAGTAACAAAAACTTTGGATGTAATTATTACTGTACCTCATATTAATAGAACTAACAGCATGACGACTGATATTAACAAGAGTACTTCTACTTCTGTAACAGTTACTTCTCCTAATACAATCAAAACTACACAGAAAAAGAATGAACTACTTACAAACCCAACTACTAAATCTTTATCGACTTCTACTACTATTCAGTTATCAACAGAAAGAACGACGAAACATTTTATCAAACATATAATACCAAAACAGCCTGAAAATGTTTCTTCAGTAACAAAAATACATAAAACAACTAATCAACCGAAAGTTATAGAAAAAGAAATAAAAAAGGCTAACGTTACTAAAAGTTTAACTAAAGGTACTACTGACGAACCAACAGATGATGAAGAATTTCATATTTTGACAGAACCCGAACATATAACAGCAGTTATGGGGGACAAAGGTACGGAAAGATCATCAGTTGACTTGATATCGGTGATAAGTATAGCAGGAGGAGTGATGATGGCTGTTATTACTGTAGCAGTGATTATTGTGATGATAGAAAGATGCAAAAAGCCAAGATATGAGGACGTAAGGAAAATAAATGACATAAGAATGCAAGTGATGATTGATAATAATGATGTTCCACCACCATATGTGAGGAGTATATTTCACACACCACTACCAGGTAAGACAGAATCCTAAATTTGATAGTCCTTGGCCAAATTATTATGATATTTCAATCTTAATATATAAAAGAACACTTAGAACTCGAGAACAGCTGGACCGATTTTCATGGTTTTTATTTTGATGGATTTGTCTCCATCCTGAATAGCAGAATAAGTATATAAAACATTGGAAAATTTATTTGTGTATAAGAAAGAAGAAGAAGAATATTTTATTTGGCAGTAATTAAAATTTAATAGGCTACGGTATTTACCAACGCGAGTCGTGTGCATGTGTGTGTGAAAAAATGTTGACAACTAATTGTCAACATTTTTTGTACGTATTAAAGGCAGTGAAATTATAAACTGGTAAAATGTTTTTGACATATAAAATTAAAACAGAAACAGATAGAAAAGCAACCTGCAACATTATTGTTAATCTAAACCTCGATTATTGCTATTCATAAACTACAAGTATAGAATTTAGTATTGTTATAATTGCTTTATTATTACAGAGCCACCAACATCAGAAAAGTGTCATTACCAGCCAATATCAACTTTGGATCGGAATTTAAAACAATTTATGAGACCAGTCGTTGTACAAACCATTTCACCAATCATGCTGGAAAATTTCAGAGGTAAGAAAAAATATTAATATTGCCACGGCCACTGTGTGACGATACGAGCCCATCTCTCAGGATGCTTACGAAAAATGTGTCCCGCCCAGTCCCACTTAAGTTTAGCAGATTTGCTACCGACATCCCTGATACCGGACTGCGAGCGTGTGATGGTATTCCGCACTTTGTCAGAAATTACAGAGACAAATTTATGTATTTGGTTTTTTTTCATTACAGGGATTCTGGAATGTCATTATGATCATTTACCTAGGCGAAGCCACGATTTTGGAACGATACAGTCACGTTCTTCCATAGCGCCATCTTTGAACGACAGAGGTGAACTAAGTCAACTGCGTGCTAGTGTAACCGAGTCTACGATAGAAGCATTGAAGTGTGAAGCAAAACTTGATGTCATTGATAACACGACTTCTGAACCTTTATATGCCGAAATCCCATGCTGGAGACCACCATCTGAACATGCTATTGAAATTATAAACTTGAATGGTGAAGCTGTAACTGAGTTATGACCGCAATGCTCAATTCACGAGGTGTTCTTAGTTTAGACGTAGTTCTTATGTGTTATACTAGATGGCGTTGTATACAAGTTTTTATTAATAAAAACCAAAGAATTTTACTTGTGCGCGAAGTGAACTATTATTAAATCAATAACGTAATAAAATATTAAAATTGTTTAATTTTTCCTTTAGTCATTATTGTCATGCGCTGGATAATATGTAAATTTCGTAGAACCGCATAATAGATAAATCCTTATCAAGGTTAAAGTGCGTGGGTATTATCAATATCAAAGCACATCCTATGTTGCAGTAGGTTACACATTGCTTACTACTTAATTTAATAAATATGCTTTATTTATCTCTGATCTGCTCACTTACTACTAGACGGCTTCTCGACAGATACGAGACACGTGTTGGATTATTCTTCTATAATATTGAAGAGTAAAGGATATATGGAGTAGACCCGTGCCCAGCAGTGGGACAGTTATGGGTTGAGATGATGATGATAAGAGTAAGAGTAAACAGTGAGCACACAATTGTAGGTTACCTATGTTCTACGTAGCAGGCTAGCCTCCGAGGCTTTGTTGAAACTGTCCGGGAGTAGGTACTATCTATATTATTACCTATGCTAGGTAAATCTACAATTTGACATCGGCTTGTTAATATCTACAATTTGAGTGTATATTTAATAATTTTCGAGGCTTGCTAGCTATTTAGTAAACACCAAGCCCAAATGGAAAGGACCTCCATATTACAGCTAAATAATAATAAAAAAAACACGCGGTGTAGGTAGTTTTGTTTCTGTGTGTGAGTACAGCCCCTCTAGACAAGTGGCATAAACGGTAGTAGAAACGAAAAGTCAAAAAACAAAATGTATGTGATTTGACGTTAATTTACGATATAATGTCGTTAACTTACGTCAAACCCCATACATTTCCTTTTTTGACTTTTCGATTCGCCTACCGTTTATGCCACTTGTCTAGAGGGGCTGGTCTTCAGCGCTTATTTAGAGATTTGTTTTGAAAGAAACGTTTTCCTATCCCTCCATGGATACTCCATATTAAACTAACTAAAACCCAGGTGCAAAAAATGGGTCGAGAATACGCAAAAAGAAATGATGTATTACTAAAGGTGGCCGCACACGGACAACAAGCGACAGCAATAAAACACCACCACCGATTTGTTTTTATACATTTTATTTTTAGCGGGTGGCAACCACCAACCGTGTTTTATTTTTATACGGTGGCAAACAAGCATACGGCCCGCCTGATCGTAAGCAGTTACCGTAGCCTATGGACGTTTGCAACACCAGGGGTGTCACTCACGCGTTGCCGACCCTTTAAAAACCTTATAACTCCTTTCTTGAAGAACCCCATGCTATAGTCTCTTGGGAAAACCTCGGCAGGGAGCCCGGCCGTGTGCGGTGGGTCCATATCTAGGGATTCAGCAGAATACCAGCGCTAGGTCCAAAAAACCTAGCACATGCTGAGCTGGACACCCTTTTGGTGTGACAGACAGGAACCGGCTTTTTATTTATATTTTATTTGTTACTTTTGTTTTGTTTTTTGTTTATTGCCTTCTTGTTTGTTTCACCAAATAAATGATCTTTCTTTCTTTCTTTCTTTCTATATATAATGTATGAAAACTACAAAAAAAATTGGTCGGTAGCGGCATTTACCACACTAAGTAGATAGCTGAAGTGTGAGTCAGAACGGCGTGTCTTGTGTTTTAACTTGAGGCCTCCTTGACAGTCTAACCACAATTTTGATGACAGAACGTATCGGAATGGTCGATGATATCAACGAGATATTCTTAGTATGTTTGGTACTACTAATACACACAAGTACTGACAGGTAAGTGATTCATGCTTGTGGCTAAACGAATCTAGAATCCTACTAATATTATAAACGGGAAAGTTTGTAAGTATGGATGGATGTTTGTTACTCTTTCACGTAAAAACTACTGAACGGATCTGGATGAAATTTGGCACAGGGATAGATTAGGGTCTGGAATAACACATAGGCTACTTTTTACAGCGATAACCGACATCCACTCGGGCGGAGCCGCGGGCCATAGACCATAGACCATAATCTATCTCTGTGCCAAATTTCATCCAGATTCGTTTAGTAGTTTCTACGTGAAAGAGTAACAAACATCCATCTATCCATCCATTCTCACAAACTTTCGCATTTATAATATTAGTAGGATATCAAAGTATGTGCATTACGCTCAATGCTGTGCGCTTGATAACAACATTTATTTATTTATATATTAACCTTAATCACTGACATGGCTATCATATATTATATATAAAATATCAAAACATAATTATTTTTGCATTAATTTCATCAAAACATTGCAAAATAGATTGTATTATCTCATCATTTCCGACTACTGTGACGGTATCTTGTCTCACAGGAATTAGGGTTCAATAACGTTTTGTTAAAACTATTGTTGTCCACTGCTGGACATTGACTTCTCCTAATTCAGGCCACAACACCCCGTACTCCGTACATTAATTACAATAACCTAGAAATACCTATCCCTACCTAACACAAGTTTTTGTCCTGTGTGGGAATTGAACCCACAACTTCGTGCAGAAGTTGTGGGTTCAATTCCCACAAAGTGTTGTGTGACCCACAAAGTGTTGTTCTGAGTCTATGTTTAATTTGTGTCCATAATTTGTATGTTTGTAAAAGTCCCTCGCGACACAGAGGTTGTTCTCTAGTGCGGGAGTTGTCTATTTTTATTTAAAAAAAAGAATAAAAAATAATAACTTGCTCATTTTCATCATGTAAAAAAACGTTTGACGTTGTACTAAGAAAAGGGATACGCTTTCAGTTTTCAACATCAGCATTTATCGCTATCCTAATCAAAAAAAAGTTTTAATATGCCGATTAGATGAAGCTTGGTTCGCGGTACTGGCTGACTATTATTGCTTACTAGTGGCCCGCCCGACTTCGTCCGGGTTAAACTATTTTCAGCTCAACTTTCTTTATTATTTTTTACATAAGAACCTTCTCCTGGCAATAACGGACATAGCAAAAAAAGAATTAGCGAAATCGATTCAGATGTTCTCGAGATTTGCGCTTAGCAACACATTTTTATAATATATATAGACAAAGGCTACATCAAGTCACATCAATATTAGATGGCGCAAAATTCTCTTGTAAAGAGCGTGTTAGAGGTGTCGCATCAGATTGTTCCAGCCACCAAAAGCGATGTTTCTCAGACCTTACACCTTAAATCGTCTGCAATAGATATCCTTTGCGTCTATTTTACTAATATTATAAATGCGAAAGCTAAGATAAATAGATGGATAGATATTTATAACTCAACCATGCCAGGACGACGATTTAGATGAAATTTGGCACGGAATATATTATAACACACTACCTGTTGTCCGCGGCTCTGCCTGCTTAGATGTCGGTTATCGCGATAAAAGTAGCCTATTCGCTATTCCAAACTATAATCTATCACTATGAAAAATATGATTGAGATCCGTTCAGTTCTTTTTACGTGAATGAGTAACAAACATACATCCTCACAAACTATATAAATAGCTTTTTATCCCGCAGAAATGTATGGTTATGTTCGCGGGTGAAGCCGCTGGCAACAGCTAGTTCTATATATCCTTGATTGATACAGAACCCATTATCTACTAAACATAATCAAGCTTACTATAACTATTGTGATGGTTAAAACTAATATTATCCGCAGTTAGTGTCCAAGTGTAGACGAGTCAACAAGTAGGATCCGTATCTGTAAGTCAAGTTCAAATTATGTCATACTTATAATCAGTATAACCTCGTAATAACAACCGATATATGACCCACAGCTGGGCACAGGTCTTGTCTCCTCTATCAAGAGAGCTGCGAGGGTTTTATACCATAAACTATTTCATTATTTGATTACTTATATTATCTTGTCAAGAAAAAGAGGAAGACCAAAAAAATGTTGGTCTGATGAAATCAGAAAGATTGCAGGTCCATTATGGCACAGAACAACTTTAAATAGAATAGACTGAAGAGAGCTGGAGGAGACCTTTGTCACAAGGAAACGCCAACGCAATAACACAAGCTTAACCTAAATCAATATGAATTCAACTGTAACACCTTTATTCATCGAATCACATATACACATCCAATTTAATCATAAATACAAAAAAGGAAAAACATCATACAAATGAAGACTGTTGTTTAAGCGTCACAATATTCCTCAACATCACTGCCTACTGGGAAGGTGCCCAGAAGGCTGGCAGCATTGCCACGTTGAATGGCGATGCTTATTCTCTGTGCGAGAAACAAGCCAGCCCTCAGGAAGAGCCTGTTGTATGGCAACCAGATAACTGGTAAAAGTCCATAATCCCTAAAACCTTTATATCACTACTTATTACTTACAGAAAATTTGACATTGGAGATACCAATGCATTCCACAAAAATGTATGATAAATCTTTAACGGTACAGCCCCTTTAGATAAGTTGCATAAACGGTAGTCGAATCAAACAGAATAGAAAGCAAATGTACAGGATTTGACGTAAGTTTACGACATTCCATCGTATACTTATGTTGAATCCTTTTTTTTACTATTCTTTCCATGTTCACATACATTTTCTTCCTATCTTTTCTGTCTATCCTAAGGTTGCCTGTACGAAACTTCTTTAGCGACAGCCGAAGGCCGTCTATGATTAGCCATAGCCGTCAATTTATTATTAAAACAAATGAAACTTGGTGTTCAATAAAAAGTTATTTATCTACAGGTTAAAATGCGTTTATTAATACTAGCAGTGCTAGTAGCCTGCGCTCACGCATCGGGAGAGAACGTAAAGTCTCGATACTCTTCAGGCGTTAAGGGTGGCTATGGCGGCGGACCGAGCTATCATGCTGGAGACAATCTTATAAGGTAATGCATTGCTAAAACAACGTAATATTAACCCTATTTGTTAACTCTTCGATTAAGAGTTTAGTTTGACATAACTTGGTGTATATACAGCGGTGTAGTTGTGTTCCTGTGTGTGAGTACAGGTCTCCAGCGGTCATTTAGAGATGCGTTTTGAATGAAACGTATTCCTATCTCATCATAAAGTACTAGTGTTAAACAATGGGTTGGCAACACGTAAGTGATACCTCTGATATTGCAAGCGTCTATAGGCTACGGTAACTGCTTAACATCAGGTGGGCCGTATGCTTGTTTGCCAACTAAATAGTATAAAAAAACAGTCATTTTTATTTAATACCAGCGAGTCGCGCTCCTCCGGCTACTCAGTAAGTAGCCTATGTGTTATTCCAGACCATAATCTATCTCTGTGCCAAATTTCATCCAGATCCGTTCAGTATTTTTTACATGAAAGAGTAACAAACATCCATACTTACATACTTTCGCGTTTATAATATTAGTAAGATATATTTTGTTTCGTTTACAGATATTTTAACAACACACGGCCTGGCTACCCGAGGAACCAGACAGCAGCCGTGAACTACGAGAAAGGCGTTTGTTATATTGAAGTGCCGTAAGTACCTATTAATCAATATCTTAAAGCTTAAACGCAGCAAACAAGGATACGGCCAGCCTGATGATAAACAGTTACCGTAGCCTCGAGCGTAGCCAATCCTTTAATAACCTTATAACTTCTTTTTTGAGAAGCCCCAGGCTATAGTCTCTCGGGATAATCTTGACTTGACATTGAGCTCATTCCATAACCTAATCGTCCTCTGAAACCGTACACCGAACTAGCTAATTTAAAAAAAGTTTTGTTACAACTACGATCACATCATTAAAAGAAATATACTATCGATAAAATGGGATTTCGCACATTTGGTTTTTCGATGAAATTTATTTCTATCCCAGGGATACTCTCATCATAAAGCCCTGGTGTAAATCAATGGGTTGGCAAGTGATACCCCTGGTATAGCAAGCTTCCATAGGCTACGGTAACTGCTTAACATCAGGTGGGCCGTATGCTTGTTTGCCACCCAAGTAGTATAAAAAAATGGCCCATCGATGAAATAACCTATCGGTTTAATAGCTTTTCGGTGTTGTGGCGTAAGTAGTAGAAATGGGATTCGTTAAATGTCTTCCGATAATAAGTATGAATCTCTGTTTGCCACCCAGGCAGTATAAAAAATGCGAGCAAATCCTATAAATACTAATAAGTTAAGTTTCAGCAGAATATATAGATCTGTTATGTTATTATGTTTGACAGAACAGCCAGCTTGACAAGAGACCCCGCCCACGTTCCTGCTGGTAACGGGGTAAGTTATATTGTAGGTGCAAATGGTGCAATACATACTCCTCGGACTTTTTATGGAAATGTAACTTTTAAAAAACGAAGAACTATTTTTTACTAATATAAGTAACGTGATATTCATGAATCAGAACAAAATTGCGAAACCTGTCTTTAGTGCAAGGTATACAGAAATTATGATCTTATCATACATAGATTTCTAGATTGTTCTCTAGTCTAGTACATACAGCCTCAGTGCCTAACCTAGTAGAGCACGACTGCTGTGCAGGGACCTTGGCTTCGAGGCCTGGGTCGGGCGATAATGGATTTTTTCGATGAAACATATCCTTAATATGTATCAGCCCCGATTATTATGATCAGTCTTTTGTACTAATATATCTGAAAAACGTATGTTACTTCACTACTATTTAACACAATTCTGCCTACACCTCTGGAAAAAAGCTTTATGCTATGTTATATTCAAGTCAAATTTCTAATATAATATTCTTCAACCATTTCTTTCCAGTCCCGTTCAGATTTAAGTCGTATAAGAACCTGTTGCGAGGGCTACATCAGAAACATCCACAACTACAGAATCTGTGACCCAGTCTGTACTAGAGAGTGTGTCAATGCCCTCTGCACTGAGCCGGAGACTTGCACCTGCTTCCCAGATCATATCAAGAACTTAGCAGGCTTCTGCGTACCTACTTGTCCCATAGGCTGCCAAAATGGACAATGTGCTGGCGGCGAGTGCATCTGCAAAGATGGCTATAGATTGGACTCCGAAAGCAAGTTTTGTGTGCCAGTTTGCAGAGAAAATTGTGGAGGGATTGGTTAGTGAATGTCTTTCTTTAGCAAAAACCTTATCTGCTTTCTTAAAAGAAGAAACGTTTTTTCTGTATTTGTTTTTTTTTTTGTACAAGATGTATCACAATCTCTTTTGAATTAAAAAAATAATATGGTCTTAAATATTCTACTGATATGATATTTATATCATTTATTTGCATTCTACAATGTGTTATTAGGTGATAAAAAGTGGCTTCAAGCTAAAGCTTAAAGCCCATATTGTACTTTAGTACAGTAGCTTAAATCGGCCATCGGTTCTGCGAGCTATGTGCCCGGTCCATTGCCACTTAGGTAATTGAGGAAATTCTTATTAAATAAGTTTATATTTAAAAAAATATTTTTAAATACAAGCTTTTATAGTGTATTTATGTAATATGGGTGTTTATGCATTCAATTTTCTTAAAAGAGCCCAAACACGACACGGCTGTTTTGTTTTGTTGAAAAGTTTCTATGACTACCTTTGAACATCATCATCACACACTGAACTCCACCTAAAAATATATTAGCCATGAAGCTATATCAACAAATCCAAAACTCGACGCGGCTATCTTGTTTCATTAAAGAGTTCATCAGAGCCTTCTTCCGACTTCATCATCACGTCCTAAACATCCATCTAGGTATATAATACTCATCAAGATAAATCCAAAACACCCAAACACGACACCGCGGCTATCTTGTTTTGTTGAAGAATTGCCGTAGCCACCTTGCGACTTCATCATCACGTTCTGAACACCCACCTACGAATATAGTACTCGTCAAAATAAATCCAAAACACCCAAACACGACACGGCTATCTTGTTTCGTTGAAGAGTTACTATGACCACCTTTCGACTTCATCATAACTTCTTGAACACCCATCTAAGAAAATAGTACTTGTCAAGATAAATCAAAAAATACTTAAACACGATACGGCTATCTTGTTTCATTAAAGATTTGCCATGGCCACCTTCCGACTTCATCATCACGTCCTGAATACTCACCTAGGAATATAGTACTCGTCAAGATAAATCCAAAAGACCCAAACACGACACGCGGATATCTTGTTTCGTTAAAGAGTTGCCATGACCACCTTCCGACTTCATCATCTTGTCCTGAACACCCATCTAAGAATATAGTTCTCGTCAAGATTAATCCAAAACACCCAAACACGACATGGCTATCTTGTTTCCTTGAAGAGTTGCCACGGCCATCCTCCGACTGCATCATCAGACCAGCTCTATGGTACCATATTATTGCATTGTCACCGAAGTTACGTACGTATACCAAATTTCAGCTCCATCAAACACCGAGAAGTACTTCAAATCTAGCTCACAAGATTTGCTAACATACAAACAAACTAACTAACAAACTAACTAACATACATTGCAAGCTAAATAAAAGCTTGTAAAAAAGCAGATATTACTCTTGTCCCGAAACACCCAATAATATTTAGTTATTCATCAGGTAATTGCACTGCTCCCAACACGTGTGAATGCAGAAGTGGATACAGATCGAGTCCTGAAGGTTCTTGCAAAGCTCACTGTGACCGATGTGGTAGCTACGGCGATTGTGTAGCTCCTAACGTCTGCCGTTGTAAAGCAGGATACGGCATGAATGAGCGTGGAGAATGCACACCCCGATGTGCAGAGTAAGTCACATTATTATAGTTCCAAACTTAGCATTGTATGAGCTTCAGTAAGTCAAAGTCAAACTCATTTATTCATTTAGATCAAATACATGATACTTATGAACGTCATAAAAACAAATGCCAGCATACTTTTTTTCCTACGACCAATTCGCTGACTAGGGTTGGGCCTCGAGAAGAATTGGCAAGAAACTCGGGCCACTCTTTTTAATTGCCAGAATATAACATTTACAATTTGTTATGAGTTACAATATTAGTGTTAACAAAAAGGGACGGAACCCAATATTCCATACAAAATTAAATTTAAGTAAAAAAAAGATGTTTAATAAGGAAACAATGAAGGGAAAAAAATTAATTTAGCTTTCCACTGTATGGCAATGAGGGATCCTTTCCTTTTGTATGCATAAGATAGGAACATGTCGAGATCACATTGCGATCTTAGTAAAATCTAAAAACTATACCTTAATATCAAACCCATATCTACATGACCCACTGTTGAGCACGGGTTTTCTTTCCTCTATAAAGAGAGAGAAAGAGACGATTTAGGCCTTGCACACGCTCTGGCCTAATACAGTAACTTAAGACTTAATTGTGAAATTTTCTTATTATCTTTCGGTCATAATAAATAAGCTTGGTTTTGTAAAAATGAATGCTGATAAATCAGTTTCACTTTTTAAAAAAAGAAAAGAGAAAAAAATATATATATATACTTACAAAGAAAATACCTACACGAAAAACGGGAGGGACTGCTTAAAAGGCGTCATAAAATTCCTCCGCATCGACGTCTGCTGGAAACGTGCCCAGAAGACTGGCAGCATTGCCACGTTGAACGGCAATGCTTATTCTTTGAGCCAAAAATAAGCCAGCCCTCTGGTCACGTGAAGCCTCGATAAAACGCTTCAGTTCAATCAGTTTTTAAATTATTTTTAATTCGGTTTTTAGCAACTGTCTACCAAACGGACAATGTGTGGATGTCAATGTCTGTCGCTATCCTCCAACTTCAACGACGACCCGCACCCCTGTTGGACAACACCCTCAAGAACAAAACACCCCTCGAAATCCAAGCAACTACCCCTACCCTACAAGAAGACCAATCTATCCTGGAAACTACCCTAGCCAGCAATATCCCGGCAATCAAGAAACTGGTGACCCTGGTCAACAACAACCTAATTACCCTAATCAACCTGATCAATCGAATAGACGCCCAGATACCCCTAGTAACCAACCATCAAACTATCCTGATAATTCAGGCCAACAAACACATGGTCAAAGCGGCCAACCATCAAATTACCCTGACCAAAGGCCACCAAATCCTAATCCTCAGCCAATATATTACAATCCTGGCCAACAACCTCAACCAAATTACCCAGGTAGTCAACATGGGTATTATAACCAACGTCCGAATTACCCTGATAGTCAAAACCCCAATTCAAATCATGCTCCAAGTAATCCTAACGAGCCTTACTATCCTCATAGTCAATATTATCCTGAGCAGTACCCTCCCGGTCAGCAATACAACCCTAGTTATCAACAACACTACCGTGGCAACCAATACCCTCAATATCCCCAGTACCAACAGGGTCATAATCCTAGACCCAACAACACCTTCAATCCTTATCCATCATACACATCCCATCAACAATCCCAGAATGTGTACACTGATAACCAGTTGGGTAATGTGGAGACTATGTGCTCTAAGCCATGTATCAATGGAGTATGTGTAGAGCAGGACCGATGTATATGCAATGATGGATATAAATTAGATGAATCGGACACTTCATCGTACAGGTACGTGACATTACAAAATGATTTGTGTTAAGGTATCTTCGTAATCTTAAATATTTCCTTTTTTTTATACTTCTTCTCTTCTTATCGTTTGGTTTGTGGCCAACCTGGTGACAGAGTTATTTAGATCGCCAATATTCAGGCCTCTGTCGTGATCTAACTACTGTAACCAGTCGGGGCCGACTTTTAACGTGCCCCCCAAAGCACGGAGACGCTCAGATGAAATACCACTATGCGGACACCCATCTATAGGGTTACCGCGTCCTTGGTAGCTTAACCAACTGATCGTTTACCGAACAGCAAGTGCACCTAGCTATAAGCTACTTGGGTGGCAAACAAGCATACGGCCCGCCTGATTTAAAGCAGTTACCGTAGCCTATGGACGAGGACGCTTGAAATACCAGAGATACCGTCCCATTTTTTACACCAGGGCAGGAGTATCCCTAGGATAGGATAACTTTTATTTCAAATCACATCGGAGACTTGTATTTATACACAGGAACACAACTACATCGCTAAGTGTAGTTATTTGGCCGTGTGGGGATCGAACCCACAACACACTGCGCAGTGGTAATGGCGAGGTGACCACAAAAGCCACCAAACGGCGTGCAGTCGAGAGAAATATTTCGGATTTAGATTGAATGTTGTGCTAAAGCATCATAGACTCATAGATACTCGTACACATTATTTTACAAAGCGCTCATTTCTCGGCTAGCACGGATTACACGGTTAATGACAAGCAATAGGGACTCAATTAACCTCTGACTCTATAACATCACTATCTTATTTCAGTTGCAAGCCGTACTGTCCTGGTGGTTGCCCCAACGGAGTCTGCTCTTCACCAAACTTCTGCATATGCAATCTAGGATACCACAAGGACCACAGCGTGAAAGGCAGAGCCAATTGCGTTAGACGCATCAGGCGATCAATCGACCAACTAATTTATGAAATACCTGAAGACGAAATTGAAGATCTTTAAATCTTAAAAGAATAATTGTTCATATACCGATATCTATAGAAAATCTTTCGTTGTATTTATATAGAGGTACCTACAGGTAACTTCAAGACTCGAATTCTATTGCATTGCTTTTATAGTAGGTACCTATCCCACCCATCCTAAATGCGAATCTCGTGATTGCGCTTACGTCATACATTCCGTATCTACTACCTACTGACAATAACTCTTGTAGAAGTAATTTTAACGCATACAGGTTAATTTGGTTGCAGTAAATAAGCACAGTAACAGCATTTGTAAATCCAAGCGGATAAATTTGCATAACTTTAAATATTTAAGTTACACAGCGCAATTATAGTATTGTAAAGATTCAATATATAATAATTCAATAAAAACTACAAAGTACTTATTTCGTTTTTTTATACCTACTTAGGTGGCAAACAAGCATACGGCCCGCCTGATGTTAAGCAGTTACTGTAGCCTATAGGCGCTTGCAACATCAGTATCACTTGCGTGTTGCCAACCCATTTTTTTACACCAGGGCTTTATGATGGGACTATCTCTGGGATAGGAATACGTTTCTTTCAAAACGCATCCCTAAATGAGCGCTGGAGACCTGTACTCACACACAGGAACACAACTGCATCACTGTGTGTAGTTATTTGGCTGTGGTCTTCTGTAAGGTGGAGATCCTTCGGTCCAAGGCCAGTCGGGCTTGTTTTCTTTTATTAATTAATTTCCATAATTACCAGTCCATTTCTGGGTAAACGATAGAAATCAGTCCACACGTCAAGTCACTTTACATTAATTGTTGTTTTGTACGAGTAAGATTTGTCTTGTCGCAAACGGTATCTGAAATCACTAATACCTGTAGTGATTCCTTATTCTATATCTATAGAACAGTTATTTCGACACGAGGAACATCGGCCCATTAGCTCAGTTGGTTAGAGCGTCGTGCTAATAACGCGAAGGTCGCGGGTTCGATCCCCTCATGGGCCATCAATTCTTTTATCATATTTTCATTGTTTATAATTTATTTACCGCTATTGTTATTTAAGTAAGTTATAATAACTTTGTAAATTATATTCTTTTATCTATTACTAAAATTATTTTTATAAGATGCATTCAGAACGCCATCTATGAATCTATTAAGGAACTGTTGGATTTTCTTTTGATAATGTGGATCTGTAGTTTTATGTAGTTTTAATAGATGTCACTAGCGTCGTAATAGATTAATATTCTTTATTGAAAAATGAAAAAATCTTATCTGTCTCTTATTTTCATAATTTAATACAGGCTGAAATTTTAATTTAGTGCGTCGTTAGTCCCGCTGCAACATAGGTACTTATGCTGTTTGTGGCGGTTCGTGAGGTTCTGAGTTCAATTAATGTATACGAAATATTGTCAGTTGCAGCATACTGCCAAATATTCTGCCGTGCTAACGAAGAACGACACGAGTTAAGGGATAAATGCTTCTCAAGTTAGATATCTAAGATGCATTTTTCAATATATTTGGATATGCAGTTATGCCTGTTATCCGTAGTAGGGCAGTATTGTTCCTGGTGTAAGGCAATAGCATGGGGTCTAACATCACTCGTGAAATATGGTTATCATAAACTACTACCTACCCCGTTGGGGAAAAGGCGTAACACTATCTATGGATATCTACACTAATATTGTAAAGAGTAACGATTTGTATTTTTGTATGTAACGAATAAACTCAAAAACTACTTGACTAATTTAAAAAAATCTTTCAGACGGTAACATAGGCTATATATTATTTAAAAAAAAAACGGGATAAATGTTCACCCGTGCGAAGCTGGGACGAGCCACTAGTATTTTATATTTAAATATATAGGTTTAATAAAGATATCATTATTAGTTGCATAAAGTAGCTTCTAAATCTATACATCTATAGGTACTTTAAGAGGTAAAGTTTGTATGTTTAGATGTGGGTCTAGTCCAATACTGAAAATATACTTTCACTAGGAAGGATAACTAATTATTCCCGAGTACTATAGGCTACTTATTATAAACTGAAAATCCTTATCCTTACTAATATTATAAATGTGCAAGTTTGTGAGTACGGATGGATGGATGTTTGTTACTCTTTCACATAAAAACTACTGAACGGATCTGGATGAAATTTGGCACAGAGATAGATTATGGTCTGGAATAACACATAGACTACTTTTTACAGCGATGACCGACATCCACGCGGGCGGAGCCACAGGCAACAGCTAGTACATAGTTATATAGTCATGATTTGATAAGAAATGAAACAATAAACTCCTAATCTAACAATAAATATATTTAAATAATTTTATTATACTTAGTCTAAACCGATCCTATAGCTACATAGAACTAGAAGATTGGCTCACGGGACTTGTAGCTTTCAAATGTGTCCTCTGCTTCAGATATTACATTAAATATTTTTCTTTTCACACTGTACTGTAGCCACGTTGGGAACTGTTTTGTCGTCTCACACATACTCTCAAAGAATGAATCAAGCGGGTGTTTGACACGGTCTGTATACCGACTTCTATCATCCATATCAATCATTATTTCTCCAAATTCATGTTCCATTTTTCTTTTTCTGAATTTGTGTTCAGCCTGTTGCGTGGTGTCTACATTGTTTTGTGTTTGTGATTCTGGACTAAAGGTGACGTTGTCTGTGTTTGATGTTGACGGCATAGCGAGGAACGAGTCTGTGGGTGATGGTGACAGTTCATTATTCTCGTCACTTGATACCGTAACATTCCATCTTCTTTTACGAGTTTTCATGTAAGGTAGAAGGAATTCCATTTGTTCTGCATACTTCCACTTATTAACTACTACTGCATCTTGGTTGTGGCCAAGAGGTCCAATTGCCTTTGCTCTTTTTAGTGAGTCTCTGTGGCTGTCTCGTAGTTTCTTCCACTCGGCTTTTGCAGTTCTAACTGTAAATTGATAAAAAAAATATTATTATTGTTTTGTAAACTAATAATTTTAGTACCGGATTAGTGCTTATGTACTATATTGTCTAAAGTCGATCTTAACCCATAAACGCCCACTGCTGGGCATTATAGCATCCTCCATACATTTAAATGGATATTAGGTCTATATAGGTAGTATGGTATACTAATACCACACTAGCCAGACAGGTCACTTTGGTAACAAATGAATCACAACATTTTTTGTCCTAGTTAGAAATGGCAGGTCAAAATAAAATTCACTAAATACGGCACTAAGCGGATTTTCAAACAGTATTATAGTAAATATTTGGCTAATTAACTCATAATTATGTTATATAAGGGCATTTGGGTAAATTAAATTTGTAACAATTGTTGTTCTGTGATTAAAAGACAAATTTTCATTTGTTTTGATTAATCTGTGTCAGCTATTTGGTATAATATGCTGACTTTTTGTTTATTTTTGATGTTCATAAGTATCATGCATTTGATCTTATTAAATAAACTCTTAACTTTGTTAATTTTATTTTTACAGAAGGCAGCAAACATTAGACTACGAAATGTGCAATTTATTTAGAAATATATACATTTGTTAAATATTCAATTTTAAATATTATTTAGTCCTTTTAGAATTTTCTTTAAATTTTATGAAGATATCATATTGATTGTTTTTTACATGACTAAACTTTGTAATATGAAATAGTAACTACTTACTGTCAGATATTTGATGGCTCTTTAACTCCTGTACGATTCGTTTCCAAGCTGCGTGTTTTTTCCTCATATCTCTGTATTCCCGGCTTTCCATGTCCCATAAACAAGGCAGTTGTTTTACCAATTCAATGAATGCTTCAATTTTCGAAATTGGTGTAGTCATATTTGTATCGATAAACACGGATTCCTCTTATAAATAATACAATAATATAGTGCGATGCACTTTCTTAATTAGATTTCTGTTAAAATACACATTATTTCACATTTTTTTCTGGGGATAAATTCAGGTCTTCGTTTGACATAGGATTGTAAACCACAGCTCTAACAATGCTTCAGAATCCGTTCGAAATCCGAATTATAGTCTCTCTTAACCAGTATTGTAATGACGTATTATAATGTTTTGATAAACAACTTTTCACGTTTTATCATTTCTTTCTTGCTTTTGATTTATTGACTGACTGAATTCTGAACACTGACAGCTGAGCCGAGCAGAGCAGCAATGATACCTTGTTAAAAAATCTAAATCGGTAGAAATTGTGTTTTTAAATCAGTAGATTTTGATTAATGTGCCGTAGTAAGATGTATTATTTTGAATTGTAGTCTTGGTTAAGCCATTAAATTTGAAGTTTACCTCGTAATTTATTATTGATGAATTCTCGGATATAATTTATTAAAAGAAAAGAGTGGGACTAAATCGAGTGATATATAAAAATGTCGGTTAAGCTTAGCAACACTGCAACAACTTTTTAATCTTTTATTGATACAGACAGGACACAGGTCGGGAGATAAATAAATTAGGTATATTATTATAGTTCCGAAATTATAATATTATGTAGATCAATTTCTTACTCTATAATGAAAACACAAAAATTGTACCTAATTATTAAGTCATAGGTTCTTTCGAATGATTGTATTTTTTACATGGTAAGTGCGAGTCGAACTCGCGCACAAAGGGTTTCGTATCAATTTTTAGAATCCCTCTCATTAAAAAATATATAATTATATACTATTTATTTTTAAAGTTCATATTCTATTAATATTCTGTGAATATTTCAAGTGTCTACCAACCTGTTGCCGTTATTAATATCAAACGAATAACAGCAAAATAATTCCGTTTGTTGTATGGGAGCCCTTCTTATAGTTAGTTTAGTTTTGTCTTAGTTTATGCTGTTTTTAGTATTTGTCTCACGGTTCTATATAGGTATATAGGCTGGTTACAGACAGACGGACGGACACCAGAGTCTTAATAATAGGGTCCTGTTTTACCCTTTGAGTACGGAACCGTAAAGAGAATTTATTTGAAGTCTATGATATAATACGTAGGTATAACCGGACCTACTTATGCAAAACGGAATTAACCCACACGAAGTCATTTTTGAGAAAAAGCCATTTTTGTTCAAAATAATATGTATACAGTTAAATTGTTAAAAAGGATGAAATGTTCAAAATTTTACAAGACTCACGTGATTTTTATGTGAAACTAGTCGGAAATTACGATATAGAAGACGATCTTAAAGGTTTTTCAAGTCAACCTGACTTTGATGTAGAATTGTATATTTTTATAGTTTCTAACATTTACATGTTTATTATATAATTCTAAGAATTTACGAATTGTTATTTTTCAATAAAAAATGGATATGTTAAAAATAAATATGGCACAATTTTTTGTGTTGTTTTTTATTTTTAGAAATTATTTTTGATTTAATTTGTGTAAATAAATTTTTAGATGTATATATATTGTATTTAATGATTTAAAATTAAGTGTAAATAAATGATTTTAATATAGGATATTTATTTTTTCCCTATACATTTATGACATGATGATAATTTAAAATCTGTCGAAAAGTTTTTGAGTTTATTGATTTCAAAAATACAAGTATTTCTTCTTTGTTATATTAGTATAGATTGATTTAACGTAGTAGACCAGCGACACGACATAGAGAATTGTGAAAGGAGAGCGGGAGTCGTTGTGCTGGTAGGTAGTTAGACAGAGTGGGCTTATTAAATATTTAAAAAAACATGTTAAGCGCCTACTATGTCCGGGGCTCTGAAGCTCTTTTTTCCTTTTTGAAATCATGTGCCTGGAACGGTCTTCAGCAAAGAAGACCAAACTCGGGATATGTCAGGACAGCACACTCATTATAAACAATCATTTATGAGTTGACTGCACGCTTGGTTCAGTGGCTTAAGTGGTTACCTCGCCATTTACTACTGCGCGGCGTATTGTGGGTTCGATTCCCACATGGGACAAAAAATTGTGTGATCCACAAATGGTTTTCCTGAGTCTGGGTGTACGTTGTGTTTGTTAATTATATGTTTGTAAAGTCCCCCGCGATACAGGGCTTGTTTCCTAGTGTGGGAGTTGTCTTTATAAAAAAAAATAACTGGTTCATGTTTTTTTATTTCTTACTTGCACCATTGCTAAGGAAGAACGACACAAGTACATGACAGAAGTTTAGGGATAAAGGCTTCTAAAGTTAGATGTATAAGACGCATTGTCCCGTATCTTTCGATATGCAGTTATGTCTTCAATCCTTAGTAGGGCAGCATTATCAATCTAAGTATTTACCTATTAGTTCTCTAAGTTTAGTATAGCTACAAGCTTGGCTAACATTGTTGTAGTAGGCACTTCACTAGAACTTTGTTCTACATCCACCGTATAAATAAATAACATAGATATAATGAAAATCATAACAAAAGCCTTTTAGTCAATTACACTCACGTATTTTATTGCTTTAACGTGACAGTTACAGGTACAGTCGATACCAATTAGTAAGAATTATAATGGAAGAACTGTCTATACTTACCGTTTTTTTTAATGCTACGTAGGTAAATGCGTCTCGTTATCCTACAAAATGATACAACATTTAGGGTTGTAATCATTGCCTTCTACTGCCAATAATTCCTAAATTATTTACGGAATTATTGGCAGTAGAAAGGAGTTATAAAAGCTCTAGCCAATACCACAGGTACCACTCCTCAAAACCGCCACTATATCTTGTTGTTAGGTAGGTAACCTTGGGATTAGGGAAACGTTATTTTAAATAACGTTTCTGATATGGTACCGAAGACCGAGGTATTAAAGGTATAAATAGACAGAACCACAGCTATATCACTGTGTTGTACATTTACATTTACAGCCATGTTTAGGTACGTGCTTTCTTACAGATTTTAAGTATTAATGCGTTAGATGATGATATAGAAAGATATAGATTAGTGATATATGTAGATATAGATGAAAGAAAGATATATGAAATAAAGTTACTTAACTTCTGTTTGATTGCAAGGTAGTGTAATATTTCTTACTACATATAATATTGTTACTAGCCCTAGTTTGGTTTATTGGTCTGGGGAAATGGTACAGATATTCAAAAGGCTTTTATATCACAAAAGAGATGCGTAAGATCTATATGTGACATTGCTCCCGATGTATCTTATTGTTATCTTTATTTTAAAACGTTACAAATTCTTACATTACTATGCCTTTATATTCTGGAGATTAGTATATTCATTAAACAACACCCAAAAACATTCAAACAAGCAAAAGACGTTACCAAGAGAAACAACATTAGAAATCCAAATAAACTTTTTTTGGACTTGATACCTAGGACTAGTCGGTTTCAAAACAATTGTTATTCGATGTGTGTTAAAATATATAATAAAATACCTGACCGCTTTAAAGAATTACCGCTCAGTAAATTTATACCAATGAGTAAAAACATGGCTCATTCAACATGCTTTTTATTCAATTAAAGAATTTTTGAACTTCACTGAATAACAGAAAAATAATCAATGCACAACTGACACTTACCTATTTAAATTTGCATGCTATTTTTAATGGCTAAACGGGCTTGCACCTAATGTATTATACATGTATGTATTGTAATAATGTAACACCACATTATGTACCTACTCCACTTACAGCAAATAAATAATTTGAATTTGAATTTAAATAGGTGCATCTTTATTTTCTCTTTTAGCCACATAGGTACGTAAGTGATCTTTCATAACCAGCTACGAACGCCAACCTATCTTTATTTTCTTGCCGACTGTATTAATGCATATTTGTTATTATATGTCTCAGTGTTGGTACAGTGTAAGTATGTTTTTTCTCAAAAACAGATACTTAAGTATTCACAAAGCATCGTCTCGTACCTATAGTTTCTTGTACTGATCTTTTAATGTAGACGAATTACACTGATACAAAATTGAGCATTTTCCACCGTCATATAATTGAGTAATTATTTAGTTATGTTTGCAAAAATAATATTCATTATATCTTATGTGATTTACATAGAAAATGTTTTCGGCCAAGTGTGTGTCGACACGAAAATGTAAGTTTTAAGTAACCTTAATTATACAGCCATTATACACTAACGTACTAAGTACAGCATGCCAAGCAGCTAAGGCTCTAGGGTCGCTTTATAAGGATTGTTTTTTTTTAGAAAATACTGTATATATTTTTAGGAGATTTGCTATGACTATTAAATAAGTGTAGTTTGCTTCGCTTCGGTTTATACTGGATTTCTCTATGATACCATTCATGAATTATAAATATAAACCTTCATCTTGAATCAATTATAAAAAAACCGCATTAAAATCCGTTACGTAGTTTAAAGATCTAAGCATACATAGGGACGGACAGACAGCAGCAGCGACTTTGTTTTATACTATGTATTGATTCACTATTTTCTGACTCACGTTTTAGCAGACTCACGATTACTCTTACGTCTCTATACGGAACTGAGGGACACAGCGATCAACCTCTAACCATGTTATCGTCATCACCTCACCGACAGAAAATACTATAATTTTCGCATTTATTCTATCTGTTGTCGAGCGTATGGCCAAAAACTGATATAATAATTGTTAAGTATATGAACAGCTTTATCCGTGTGGTGACGGATTAAGAATACAAATGTCACCACTCCGTTCCATCTCGAGGGTGTCGTAAGAGTCGACTAAGGGTGTAAGTCAGGCAGACAATATCCACTGCAAGAGAGTGAAATTACAAAACAAAACCCTATACCAACCCGTCTGGCCAGCGTGGTATAGTAGGCTATTATACCTCCGAGTGTATGGAGGAGACCCGTGCCCAGCATTGGGACGTTTATGGTTTAAGATGATGATGATATGAACAGCTTCTACTGTTGAATTGTTTATTATCATAGGAGTTGGCGCGATGTTCCAGAAACTTATTTGTATACATACTTGGAAGCATATGAGAAGACAAATTGTCTGTTCTGGTGCACTGACACTAGAGTGGCTACCGCTGTAGGCACCAGGACTGTACGGGTAAGTCCCTATTACGTTACTTACGTTATGTTCTAGTGGTTTGCCCCGAAATTTGAACTTGCAATCACTATTGACCGATTTGACTCATGTAGAACTTAAACTTCTTAAAATTTCTTTTTTCTCATTAATTCGGCAACCAAAGAGCGAAGAAGAAAAGAGGTAGGGCACGACTGGGGACAGACCTTCACCTTATAGAAGAGGGCAGCCAAATAACTACACACAGTATAGTTGTGTTACTGTGTATGAACTCATGTTTCCAGCGCTCATTTATGGGTGCGTTTTGAAAGAAACGCATCCCTAAATTCCTATCCCAGCGATTCTCCATCTTAAAGCCCTGGTGTAAATAGGTCGGGCACACGCAAGTGATGCTTCTGGTATTGCAAGCATTCATAGGCTACGGTAACTTCTTTACATCAGACAGGCCGAATGCTTGTTTGCCCCCGAAATATAAAAAAAATGTAAATCGTAAAAATAGCGATTGAGAGCAAATGACTTTGCTACCATTAGGTACCTATTTCTATTTTCACGATTCAATAATAATAATTTCAGAAACAAGTAGCCGAACAAATGAATGTTTGCTGCGATGGCTACGTTGTAGAGGAATCTTATAATGATAATAGGTAAGAAATATACCATACTTTTAAACCGATGAATAACAAAATATAAAGTTTTACTATAATAACACTAAATGAAGAGGCCTGGTTGACATGAATTTAAAAGTCCATTTTTAACCAAGCTTTCAATTTGAAACGTATTTTTTCTAAAAAAAATGGCCGGCGCCAACTATCTACTTATAATTTAAATGCAAATGACTTAGAAGATTTTATTTATTAATCATTAACATTATTACATCTCCATTTTAGACTTCATTGCAAGCCAATCTGCTCTCCACCATGCCTAAATGGATACTGCAAATCCCCTGGCGTATGTTCTTGCAATCCAGGCTACTTACCAGATATCTTCGAACAGCACACCTGTATTCCTTTATGCCTTAAAGGCTGTGAACATGGCACTTGTAAAGCTCCAAACACATGCGAATGTGATCCAGGATACGATTATGTGGATGAGATTTGTCAACCAATGTGCGTTGATCCCTGTGATAATGGGACTTGTATAGCTCCCGATACGTGTCAATGCCTTCCAGGTTATAAGAAATCTGACTACGATATATGCGAGCCATACTGTTCCAGTTACACAGCAAGTGGTGAATGTATAAACACTATTACATGCGAGCCAGGATGGGCAAAAGTAATTAAAGGTCAAGTTGAAATCTGTCAGCCAGTTTGTAATGACCCCTGTATTAATGGCACTTGTGTAGCACCAGAGACCTGTGAATGTTTGAGTGGATATGTAAAATCGACTTTGGATACATGTGAGCCTTATTGTGAATCTGGGTGTCCTCATGGCAGTTGTATTGGTCCAGAGACTTGTGTTTGTGAGCCAGGATGGTTTAAAAAAGAAGCTGCTGGAGAATGTTTAGCTCACTGTGATCACACTTGTGGAAATGGCTCTTGTATTGCACCAAATATCTGTGAATGTTTTCCCGGTTATATTTTGGACGAATCTAAGCTTTTAGAAGAGCACAGCAGTCCTCTATGTGTACCAGTTTGTGAAAACTGTGAAACACCTTGCGTTTTTCTTGAAGAATGCACTTGTCCGTGGCCTCAGGTGGCTATGTATCTCACAGCTGCTGGTTCTAACTGCTCTGTTGCGAAAAAATGTGAGAGGGCAATATGCTATATGACTACTACTACGATGAATCCTAATGATGCAACCATTGCCACTAATATTGAACCAACTGAAGCAGCTGTAAGCACTACAGTAGCTGTGGATTATGAGACAACAGTAGACAATCAAGATATTGATTATAATGAACTTAAAATTAATAAAGCATCTGGGTATGTACTGAAGCATGTTGTTTTAACTTCGTGGTTGTTATAGAGTATTGTTTGAATGCATAATTTTCTGTTGATTTAATTTTTTGGGTGGCAAACTAGACTCATAACAATTCTTTGTGGGCCACGCAAAGTTTTGTCCTGTGTGGGAATCGAACCCACAACCTCGTGCACAGCAGGCGCATACTGCGGCCACTGGACCACGAAGGCAGTCATAAAAATATAATTAATATCTGCTTACCTTTTCACAATAAGGGAGCTATATTTAACTATTTATAGTAAATCATTGTTTCAGGTTCAATTCGACATGGTTCTACGGCATCGGATCTATAATACTAACATCAATATTAATAGTATTGGTAGCTGGCATACTGAAGAAAACTAAATCCAAGTTGTTTGAGAGAAACATATTTAGTCCTAATGGTATTGTTTTTATTTTTAAAGACATCTCCCGCAGTAAGGAACAAGCCCTGTGGCGCGGGGGACTTTACAAACATAAAATTAACGGACACAAAACACACTCAGATTCAGGACAGCCATTTATGGATCGACGAGGCGAGGTGGAGCGACGATCTTCGCAAAGCGGCTGGGAGTAGCTGGATGCGGGAAGCCGAGGATCGTGCTAGGTGGCGTGCCCTTGGAGAGGCCTATGTCCAGCAGTGGACTGCGATAGGCTGATGATGATGATTTATGGATCACACCGCGCAGTGGTCACTGGCGAGGTAGCCACTAAACCAACCGTGGATTCGATTACGGTCACTTTAGCGTTCTTTCCTCTTTGTCCTCCAGGTTTTCTTGCATGACTGCCTCATTGAATCCGTAGCATAAGTTTGTGCTTATATTTGTGAACATCATGAGGTCTGTATAAATGATAGAACTTGACCACTGCCTCGGTGGCTCAGTGGTCTAAGTGTGTAGCTGCCGATCACGTGGGTTCGATTTCCAGGTCGGGCCAAAAATTAATATTGGGTTTTTCTGTCAAGAATTCACCATAAATGCCCGGAGTATGGGAATTGGTGGTGTTTACACCACTGTGCCTCGGAAAGCAAGTAAAGTCGTTGGTCCTACGCCTGATCTCTCTCCGGTCGTGTCGGATTGCCGTCCCATCGGACTATTAGAGTGAGGGAATAAAGACTGCATTTGTGGTGCCTTTTACTAAGGATTTCTTCAGCATTCAGTCTAGAGCTTGAACTTATCAATCGAGAGAGAATTGTACACCTCTACGATCTACAATTCAAGTTCCTAATAAATAAAATTTTGTTTAGAATTAACTAACTTGGACTGAAATCCTCCTGGGTTTAATTAATAACTTTCATTTTCCAGGTGGTGAGGATGGCTCGACCGCTGTACATTACAAACAAACCTCTGTATCATGACTAGGTAGTACAACCGTGTGATTAAGTCGCGAGTGTACCATTACATACATTGCTGACAACAGACGATGAATGATACGGGAACTTAAAAAAATACTGTTGGGAAATTAAAACAATCTTGACAATTTCTGTTTCTTCGTTCATTAAATGCATTATGTTAATACTAAAATAATAATAAATTAACATTTGAAAAATTAAAAATATATTTTATAAAATTATTCGCTTTATTATAAACATCTACAAATATTATAGGTCAAATAAAATAATAACTTAATATTAAAATAATAAACATGAAATTTGTTTTTAAAAATATAATCTAAGTACTCGTACTTATCTATTATTTTGTCGTAAGTAGCTAGGTACAGTAAGCCACACACACATTATGTTTTTCTAATTCGGTTTCCGAAGTCGTTTTCAGAATTTGGCTCTCCGAATGCATACAATAATTCTAATTAAACAAATACACAGATATTTACTGTTTCAAACTGCGTACATAAGTATTTTGACATTAAAAATTGAATATCAACAGTTTACCCGATCGGTAATAACAATTATTAAGATAAAATGTGCATAGTTTATATTTTCAAAATATTCGAGCAAATTATAAAATACGTTGTTCATACGCCATTTTTTTAGATGATCCTTGTGTTCTAAATCCCGTAAAGCCGGGTATCGACAAAGCGACGCTGCCTCCAGAGGCAGCTCATCTGATAGCCGCATTGAGCGGTCATACAGTCAGGCAATGTTCAAATTGGGTCATGAGGCAAACGCGTCTCCACATCTCAAGACTGCCTCGCTCGACATTTCTCGCATCGCAGCCTTGTGATGTCGATATCCGGCTTCTGAAAGAGACCGGCTACAGAAAAAGTGTGTATTTGTTCTAATTTAAGATTCAGGAAACCGTAGATACATATGTATGTGGCGGCTCTTAATCAACGATTTGTTGGAAACATCGTCTTTACATACAATTTATTTAAGAAAAAAAAGAAACATTTATTTTGTAGGTACTTACTTAAACAAAATAACAAATTAAACATATTATAGGTAATTAATATAAATAGGCTAAATAATGAGAATAAAAAAAATAAGCAACACAGTTTAAATTAATATAGGGTGCGTGTTTTTTTTCGCTTGGCAGGTGGGAGATATTATTTCTTATAAATTTATTTAGGACAAGCATTTGTTAATTTAATACATTGTTTAAAGATATATAGATAAAAAAGTACATCGGTATTTATATTAAATGTTTAACAGATAAAGGCGCCACAACATGAATTATAAAAAGGAATATAACGATAAAATAAATAAATTAAAGGATAAATAAAAAAATAACAATATTATTTTTTTATGTTTTTCAATTACGATCACTTAACAATCTTAAAAAGTTTTTTTTTGCAAACCTCATTATAATTTCGATATACATAGTATATATGTATGAAGGGTTTCGGCAATACGTGGGCGGTGAGTGTATGACGTAATTTACATGTTGCTGCTTTCATCTCTTCAAATGATATATTGCCGTTTTTCTTAAAAAGTTCAGTCTAATATTCCGTGGATGATCGGTCACCGTGCCGCTGCCTGAAACTGACAACTACTTACATTAACTTACTTACCAACTATTATATATTATATAAGAGTTACGGCACCATACTAGTGAGCAAGCCCGACTGGGGAAGGACCTCCACCTTACAGAAGACCACAGCCAAATAACTACACACAGCGGTGTAGTTGTATTCCTGTTTGTGAGTACCTACAGGTCTTCAGCGCTCATTTAGGGATACGTTTTGAAAGAAACGTATTCCTTACCTATGGATACTCTCACCTTAAAGCCGTGGTGAATAAAAAAGGGTTGGCAATGTATGCTTGTTTACCACCCTAGTAGTATAAAAATCAACTGTATAGTCATCTGTCTGTGATGTGTAAGGAGTAGTTCCTGCTCCAGTCGGGCTTGCTCACTAGTATGGTGCTGTACCTACCAATTTTAGGTTCATCCATCAAATACAATAGTAACTATACTAACTGAATCAGCTGGGAAACAACAGTTTATCAGTAGGATATCCTGTGCCACAATTAAACTAACGTACCTACCGAACAATGAACGGAAAAATTTTAGTGTCGTAATTCTAGACAGACTGTCTTGGTGGTCCAGTGGCTGCAATATGCGCCTGCTGTGCACGAGGTTGTGGGTTCGATTCCCACACAGGACAAAACTTTGTGTGACCCAAAAAGAGTTGTTCTGAGTCTGGGTGTACTTTGTGTCTGTTAATAATTGTATGTTTGTTAAGTCCTCCGCGACACAGAGCTTGTTCACTAGTGTGGAAGTTGTCTTTTTTAAATAGAATTCTAAAGAAAGAATAGATTAAACCTTTTTAGCACAAAGTGCCTTATATGATTAAATACTTGCTTTAAAAGTCTGGCCTGTGGGTCTAGTGGTTAGTGACCCTGACTGCTACGCCGAAGGTCGTGAATTCGATTCCCATATGGGACAAAACTTTGTGAGATCCATAAATGTTTGTTCCGAGTCTGGGTTTAATTTGTGTTCGTAAATTGTACGTTTGTATTTTTTTAACACCACAGGACGTTTTCCCAAGTGTAGTCTACTTTTTATCCAGCAAAAATGTAATGTTTAATCGCGGATGGAGTCGCGGGCAACAGCTAGTATAAAAAATAAATCTGCACACTGGGAGTGCCGACAGAAGTGAAAACACTAGGCAAAACAGTTGTTATAAATATTATAGCACTAAATGTTTTTTTTATTTATCCAGACGCGTTCTCGGTCTGCTATATGTACATGCATACATCGCCTCTTTGCTTTAATAACGTGACAGTCGAAAAATGATTTTTCGGTTATGTCAAGCTGCGTCTCGTAACGGTGTCGTGAATCGAGAGATTTTATCTCATCTAAAAATATGCGTACTGTGCTAAAAGAAGGTTTCACTTCAGAAATATTTTATTACTTACCACCTTCATGTTGTATACTCTTTTTGCGTCTCAAACGCAACTTTTTAAAGAGGAATATCGCCCCGACTCCAACTAATAGCAGTCCAGCAGCAGCTACATACATCCAGTGGGAGTTTAACCTGCAAGATAATAATAAAAAAACTTAGTATACTATTGTAGTGTTTGTTTAGTGGCCCACCTGATGTTAAGGCCCCTCTCTCAAAAAATGATGAAAAAGAGGTGTAAATTAAACCATTTTTTGTTGGCATTTATAGATAAAAAACTGCCAAAAAATACAGTATTAATCTACAAGCTGTGTTTCATAATATGGTTTTGTCAAAAATTATATAGTGATTCTAAATAATTTGTAAAAAAATCATCGAATCAGCACCAAATTATTGAGATGTAACCACTTTACGACTTCAATTTTCATCAAATAATACGAAAAAAATCTTTGAAGAAAACATACAACTATAATTTGGTAATGTTATATTATGAATAAGTTTAAATATAAACTTATTAAAAATTAAAAAGACGTTCATTCAAAGAGTACATCTGTTTGGGGATACCGCGCTCGCTTAGAGAATTAGGGCGTGTTTGCTTCGCCCAAATGCTCAAGGTCGTTGGCGATATCACAAGTAAGATACCCTATCTTGCTTGTGATGTAAGTCCCTAAGTGAGCGCTGGAGGCAAGAACACAACTACAGCTGTGTTTAGTTATTTGGCTGTGGTCTTCTGTAAAAAAACTGTCATCATAAATTGTATTCATGTAAATGATAGCGATATTATAATTTTAAATTACGTTTAATTTCAATGGGGGTTTTCCCCAAAATGTTTACTAAAATTGACTCAGAATCGCCAGCAATGTGAACTCTTTGACATTGTTAAATATTTATAAAAGTTATAATGTTTAGTTTAGCTTTTAATTTATGGCTGACAAAATTACTTTCTAAAAACATATATTATACGGTAACTGCCTATCATTAGGCGTATGTTTGTGTGCCTCCTTGGTAGTATAAAAAATGGGGGGCAGACACAGATATAGATATCTGTGGGGGCAGACTGTCCTGATTTTTTTTTTAAATTGTGTGGACTGCCGATAGAAGTGAAAAGTAAATAACATGTGAATTGTATCGTCGAGCCTTCTATTTTTGAATTATATGCTCAACGCGCTTAAAGAAGATTTCACTTATTGAAATATTTTTGGTGTGTCTCATGGAAAGCGATGTTCGGTGACTTTCATGATTTTCATGATTTTGTGCTCAAGTCAAGTGCTCAACGCACCTAAAGAAGTTATCACTTCAAAAATACATCGCCTCAGATTATGATAAAATAACTTTGAGAAGAGCGAAATAATTACCACGGTTCCACATCAGGTTCACATGTATTAGTCAAATTATTTTTGTGCCATCCCAAATGACAATCGCAAACTTCAGGCTCCACACAGCTTCCATACAAACACTGGCTAGAGCAGTACGGCGTACAAATATACGTCCCAGTCATATTATAGCCTGGTAAACATTTGCAAGTATTTATCGCATAGCAAGTCCCATTGATGCAAGGCGGACTACAAATTGGTTGGCATGTTTCATTAATGTGCTCCTTTAGGGAATTTTGGTACCCCGGAAAACATAGACAGTTATTTGGAGCGATGCAAATTCCATTTCCACATGACTTGTTGCAGACTGGTTCACAAGTACGAGTACTTAAATTAAAATTATATCCAGCATAGCAAGCGCACAGATGAGGCTCGGTGCAGCCGAGAGGTCCACAGTCTTTGCTACAGTTTGGCAAGCATTTGTAATTGTCATTGTCGTCAGGTATGTATCCATAATTGCAAGTACATTTATCAACGTCGTGACAAACACCATTAATACAGGGTTTGGAGCATATTGGCTTGCAGGTGAGTCTGAAAACAAATATTTGAATTTGTATTACAGTTTTTATTTAAAATTTAAAGCTTTTATTTCACTGCAATGTATGTTAGTTAGTTATATTTAACAGGTACCAATACAATGGACCTGGTGGAACTCTTCAATGAAACAAGATGGTCACGTCGTATTTGGGCTCGTTAAATTTACCTTGGTGGGTAGGTACTATATATATTTTTTTTTTTTTTTTTTTTTTTTTTTTTTTTTTTATACTACCAAGGTGGCAAACAAGCATACGGCCCGCCTGATGGTAAGCAGTTACCGTAGCCTATGGACGTTTGCAACACCAGGGGTGTCACTCACGCGTTGCCGACCCTTTAAAAACCTTATAACTCCTTTCTTGAAGAACCCCATGCTATAGTCTCTTGGGAAAACCTCGGCAGGGAGCTCATTCCACAACCTTATCGTACGTGGTAAGAAATTCCTCTGGAATCTTACTGTACGGCATGTTTGAGGTGCAAGGTGTGAGGATGATCTCCCTGTCGGTGGCGAGAGGTGCGTTGGTAAAATGAGGCCGTGGGCATCATCTCGAACAATTCCTCAGAACACAGCCCATTGTACAGGCGGTAGAACACACACAAGGAGGCGAAGTCTCTCCTGAGACTTAGTGGATCAATACCGCCTGTGAGCTTGGGATCGTCAACAATCCTCACAGCGCGTTTTTGGATGGATTCAAAGGTGATGTTCAGAGTATGATGATGACGTCGGAAGATGGCCATAGAAACATTTCAACAAAACAAGATAGCGGCGTTTTGTTTGAGTCATTAGATATAACACGGATAGGAAGGTATAGGCTATTTAAGGATATTTGGTAAAAACTCATAAATTACAAAAATACATGGTATTAAAATTATCTGTTATTTTTTTTTATAAACAACCACTCCCGCACTAGAGAACAAGCTCTGTGTTGCGGGGGACTTTACAAACATACAATTAACGGTCACAAATTACATCCAGACTCAGAATAACACTTTGTGGGTCACACAAAGTTTTGTCCTGTGTGGGAATCGAACCCACAACCTCGTGCACTGCAGGCGCATACTGACCACCAAGGCAGTCAATGATCATCATCGTCGTTTCCTCACTGTTGAGGATCGCGACCACATACGACGCGTCTCCATGTATGTGGCCTTTTGAAGTGTGGACTGTACGGTACATGCTACCTCCAAACGCCTTCGACCATTTTGCCGGCGCTCTGCCCTGAGCGCGTTTACCTTCCGGCCCAGAATCAAAAGCTTTTTTTACAAAGGTGAAAGCTTGTATTTAAAAATATATTTGCATATAAACTTTTTGTACTTATACCCAATACATTATACGTATTCTATACAACACAAAATATTATTTCCTTCATCTAATAGGAAGCATGTACTTAAGTACGAATGTAATAATTATAATACTCACGGTTCACTACTTTCTTTGGAGTAGCCATCACAGCAATCTTGACGTAATATAGTATTCTGAAATATAAACAAATACCTAAGTATCAAGTTTGGTTTGACCTTGCTACACATTATATATTATGTACTAGCTGTTGCCCGCGGCTCCGCCCGCGTGGATGTCGGTTATCGCTGCAAAAAGTATATTATGTGTTATTCTAGACCATAATCTATCTCTGTGCCAAATTTCATCCAGATCCGTTCAGTAGTTTTTACGTGAAAGAGTAACAAACATCCATCCATCCATTCATCCATTCTTACAAACTTTCACATTTATAATATTAGTAAGGATTAACTTGAAAACGAAAACTTAAAAAAAAATGCCTCCGCGGCTCAGTGGTCAATGTGTGTGACTGCTGATCACGATGTCCCGGGTTCGATTCCCGGGTCGGGCCAAAAATTGATATTGGGTTTTTCTGTCAAGAAATTCACAATAGATGCCCGGAGTTTGGAAATTGGCGGTGATTACACCCCCGTGCCTCGGAAAGCACTTAAAGCCGTTGGTCCTACGCCTGATCTCTCTCCGGTCGTGTCGGATTGGCGTCCAACCGGACTATGAGAGTAAGGGAATAAAGAGTGCACTTGTGTTTGCGCACACACTTGTGCACTATAATATCTCCCGCGCAGATGGCTAGTCTCCGTTGAGATTAGCCGACCGTGACCGAAATTCGGTTAGAAGGATATTAACTTGAAAATAACTTGAATTTTAGTTTTAGAAATTGATTTAACCTTGAAAATAAAGTTAAAAATCAAGCGCTTCGTTTTTCTGCAAAATTTAAACTATATTTTATCAAAAGTAAAGATAAATGTTAACATACATTCTGAATGTAGGTCTCTTTAACAATTCGAAGATATCTGCAAGGTGTCGGTTTACATGTATTGTTCACAAGTAACTTGGTGTATGTCATAGTACGCGGTTCGCCCATAACCCTGTAAAAAAGTTAACTTGACAAAATAGACAATTTAAAACATTTTTTTTTTAAGTAGCAATGCGTTACGAATCGGCATTCGTAATGCATTGCCAGCCATTGCATGGGCGGTTATGTCAGACTCTCTGACCTAGACCGACTAAAACCCTCCTATGCAACTACACCCGCCTACGCAAATGAACACCTGAACCTTATATGACATCACCGGTCCAACCCATCTCCAGTGACAGCGTCCGGGTGCACTGGGGACGCCGTCTCTCCGCGGAAGGGTGCGGATGAGGCTCTACTGCCCCAGCCTCCCCGCAACCCCACTATGGTGACGTCAGGCGCTCGTAAGAAAGAAAACAATGTTTATTCCAGCAAGTGCATACATATAAAACAAAAAAATAATTAATTTAAAACGGATAGCTGCTATTAAGAAAAAAAAAACAGTAATAATATTAAATGTTATGTATCTGTACAGCATATCCCTGCTGGAAAAGGTCACCATCTCAGCATAAGCTCGAACGATAACGTCAAGCGCTGATTTTCAGTTGGCAACCCTTTGACGTGAGTCATAGACGGAAATACAAGAAAATAGTAGTCGTAAGCCCGCGGCTGCCGCCCAGTTCACCGGCGACGGATTGGATCAGCGAGGATAATTATCTTCCTGATCTGCTCCGCCGCCTCCTTCGATGCAACCGCCATCCGATTGCGACGACTCGGCGCTGCAGCACCCAAGCCGGACACGACTCGAGCGTATGCTGCGCCGAGTCGTCGTCGCAGTCGCAGTGGTGGTCGAAAACATGAATGCAGTTTATATGTGCGTATACTACTAATTCCCGAAACTTTTACTGTTCACAAAATGTATATTAAAAGATATTATAAAGAGACAAGAATATGCAAAATATCAAAAATACGATTTTTTTTTGATATTTTGCATGTTTCTAAGGGATAACCTCAATAGGCTACAGTCACTGCTTACCATCAGGCGGGCCCTATACTTGTTTGCCTCCTTCGTGCTACGAAATAAAACCCCGGTTATAAAAACATCTTTCACCTGTGGGTAACAAAATAGCAAAAATAGCTTTATTTTATTTAAAAACAAAACCAAGGCCAAGTGCATGTCGGGTCACGCACAATGTAGGGTTCCGAAATTGCCAAAAAAAATAGTAGGTTTAAAATTATATGATAACTAATGTTTTTTTCTTGTTTGTATGTATGTACCTACCATAATATAAGATTCTGACACTCGCCAGTCCGTTTTTCAGCGAGGAGACTTTCCTCTCTGATCCACTCCCTTCTTTTTAACCTAACCTAACCTACTGATTATTTTAATTTGGTCAGGTATTTCTACTCCTAAATCTATCACAAACTACGAAAATTACAAAAAATCCAACTCATTTTAACTATTCATGATTTTTTTTATTTATGAAAAAAATACGGGACATTATCTATACTAATATTATAAAGCTGAAGAGTTATTTTGTTTGGTTGAACGCGCTAATCTCAGAAAGTAGTGGTTCGATTCGAAAAAATCTTTTTTTGTTGTATAGTGCATTTATCCAGGAAAGCTATAGGCTATATATATAACATCACGATTTGATTAATAGGAGCGGAGCAGTAGTGAGATATGTTACAAAAGCGGAGAAAATATTCCAAATTACCACGCAGACGAAGTCGCGGGCACCCCACAGTTACAGATTTCTATAAATTCAAGAGACTTGATTCAAGCCCCAATCTAATTTAAACTTATCCAATATCATTTTATAAGTTAATCGGCAATTACTCGTTAACTTGTAAAGTCTACTCAGCTGTGAGTTTTCCTATTAATTTCGTTACATATACTCGTACTACTACCGTGATTTTTTTTTACATTTCCAAATACGACCATTTGGCCGGCAGAGGGGGGGGAGACCACTTGGCTCTAACAAAAATTTGCACTTAAAAAGCCTAATATGTCACAAACGAGCCCCTCAATCAAAAAAACTATCTTAACAAACCTACAATATTTTCAAAAGACCTATTTAATGATACCCAACACCATGGGGTAATCGAGAAAAAAATAAACATTCCCACTTTACATATACCTACAGGAGATAGATACCTTAAAAATATATTTTTTCAAGATTTTTTTTTTTCACTTTGTCGGCATGACTAATGTGTATATTCTTTGCCAAATTGCAGTTTTCTCGGACTAAGGGTATCTGAGCTAAGCTGCGGACAGACGTACGGGCGGACGGACGGATATAGTGAAACTATAAGGGTTCCTTGTTTACTTCGGAACCCTAAAAAATCAGATCCTTACGAAAACTAAATAAATGCCCGTACAAAACCGGGACGGTGCCTCTAGTATAAAACACAAATAACTAGATACTCACGTTATATTTTTTTCACATATTCCATCCTCAGATGGTTTTAAACAATCGCATGATAAATAAAATATCATGACAATAAATACAATTAAGTTGATGCTTAAACGCGGTAACATTTTAATGACCACTAAACACGTCCGGCTGTGAAATCTGAATTGTAATATGATAACTAGAGTGATAAGGACTTGAATTATTTAAGGTGATACATTGAAAATAGTAAGGATATTATAATAAGTGTAATTCGCTAAGCATTTAAAATAGGAAGTTAAAACTTTAGCATACATTTTTTGATTCTATGATCTACCATATGGTAAGAGGAAAACGTGATTGGAAGAAATATCCTCGATAGAAAACAGCTGCGAAGTCCATTCTATTTTTTTCCCTTTTTCTGTATTATGTAATAAAACTTAAGATTTATTCAACGGGGTTTACTTTAATACATAGAGGACAATCGTATCAAAGTTTTGCAAAGATTTTTTTTTTGATTTGATAATGTATTTTAGTAAAAAGTAGAAAATTCAATTTGGCACATACGTTATTTTATTCTGAGCGAATGCATCATTATAGCTCTCTCTTCTTTTGCCTTACAAAAGTATTTGCATCACTCTCACTCGCCACACTTTTAGTCGGCCGGTAGGCCTCACCAACGACGGACGTATGCTACTTTTTTGCAGATCGGTTCTCTCAGATTTTTGTAGTTTTAAATGTTATAATTTATTAAACAGGTCATTAACCAAATTAGTTATTCAATTCATCACAAATTCGTATTGAATGTACTACATTATAGTATATTTTTAAGACTTACTTTATAAAGTAAATGATAGCAAGAGATGCCCAATGTGTTTATGCCTGGCGGGCAAAATAATAAAACCCGATAATACCGACATTATATATTTTTGGTTCAGAATCAATTCCTAATTATCATCAGCTTCTGCATTCCTCTGCTGAACATAGAACTTCTCCAAGTTCACGACACGATCACAGGGCAAAAATTAAATCGTGACTTTATGCCTTTGCGCATCCTTCGTTTCATTTCCCTTCATTGCGTTATTCACAAAGAATAACTAACAATAAGTGTCGAATGCGTCTCAAAGTGCAACTGAGCACATGGTATAACATTTTACAACTTACATAGAATTTCTTCGGGCATTTATAGACATTCTGCCAAATTTGCCTAAAATGCTCAGGCATTTTCCCAACTCTAGTGGAACTATTACCGAAAGTGACAGACTAATAACAAAAAGAGGGATGGAGTAGCACTTCAACTTTTTGTATTTAAAAAAACTGTAAATTTTCGAGATTATTTTTAGTATTTTTTGATGACATACGTAAGGTTCTATTAGTATAGTAGGTAGTAAAATATGATTAAGTACCTATGTCCTAATCAGAAATATTTTTAAGATTGGATTATAAAAATCCGATCTTAAAAATATTTCTGATTAGTTTCCTTCAATGTAATAATAAATAAAATAATTTTAATAATAAGAAAAAATAAAAGTATTATAGATTTTCGTTTCACTTTTTTTTATCATATTGTCATTTCATAGAATATTCAATACACGGAATATTTACTCTAAACAAATTCAACTCAAAATTTTTGTTAAAAATTACTTTTTATTTTTCGATATTCTCATAGAAAATCAAATTAAATATTCTTTATCCTCATATTGTTTAGTTTATATAAAAGTTATTACCGAGAAAACGAGTTTACGATCTTTTTTTAAATACAAAGAGTATTTAAAAAAAGATAGAGAGATAAAGGGTTGCAAATTTCACTTCAGTCAAATATTTTACAGGTAAAGTATAATTTTGAATTAAAATAATAATGTTATATTTAAATAATAATGTTAATTATATATTCTCAGGCTGCGGTAAGTTTTTTTTATTTATGTAAAATTGTTTCTAGCAGGTCGCAGTTTTAACCTAACCTACTTGCTATTGTCATTTCTGGTATTAACAAAATTCTATGAATTTTCTGTCTGCGAATGATGGGAACGTCGTTTTTTTATAATGAAGGGAACGCCCTTCATTCACAGACAGAAATTTCATCGAATTTTGTTTCGCAGAAAATGTTTCATATAATTAAATATTATACTGCACAGCTACAAGGCCCAAATATTATATGAAACATTTTCTGCGAAACAGTATTTATATTTCGAATATTATTGTTTCAATGAACTTTAAAATGTCCATATTTCGAATATAATGGTTTCAATGGACAATTGACTTCAATTAAACATATTCGACATTGCAGAAACTTAATGAATTTAAAAATATTTGTTTTTATTTAACAAAATAATCAAACAGTAGAATTTTTATCGCATGCTGTTTGATCGGTATATTTTTCCATGGTATTTTATTTCAATAAATATGTAGAAATAGATACATTACGTATATATACATAGATTTTATTAATTATTAATATACTATGAAATTTCTGTCTTCAAATGAAGGAACACCATATTCAGTCAGATTAATTAAGCAGTATAATTGGAAATATTAGATTAAAACACCTAAATTAATTTGCTAACTGTAAAATACGTTAGACTAAGTTAGAAATAGCTACTAGAAAATTAGGTTAGGTTGCAAACTGCGACTCCGTCAGATACGACTTGTTACCAGAAAAGAAAATAGTTGGTTAGGTTATAACTGCGGAGCCGTCAGAAACAACTTGTTACAAGAAAATTAAAAAGAAATCACCTCAGCCTGAGTAATTATAAGAAAGATAGGGCACCATACTAGCGAGCAAGCCCGACTGGCGAAGAACCTCCACCTTACATAAGACCACAGCCAAATAACTACACACAGCGGTGTAGTTGTGTTCCTGTGTGTGAGTACAGGTATTCAGCGCTCATATTGTGTTTAAAATAAAGGTATTCGTATCCTAGGGATACTCGCATCTTAAGCGCTGGTGTAAAAAAAATGGGTTGGCAACACGCAAGTGATACCTCTGGTATTGCAAGCGTCCATAGGCTACGGTACCTGCTTAACATCAGGCGAGCTGTATACTTGTTTGCCAACCAAGTATTATAAAATATATACATATATATATATATTTACTAGCGGACCTGGCAGACGTCGTCCTACCCGGACATTTTCCGGGTAGGACGACGTCTGCCAGGTCCGATATACCGACAGCAGCGCCACCGGGTCCAATTGTGAATCTGAACCATCCGTGACCCTACAAAATTTCATTAAAATCGATCCTGCCGTTTAGGAGTTCAGCGACATACACACATACAGAAGAATTATAGATGTTTATTTATTTACTTATAGTTGATTAAACACAATAACACAATCGTAGTTATATTATATAATAGTTATTACCAAGAAAAATATTTTATCGAGTGATATTTTCTGAACTTTTTAATTAAATATATATATTTATAAATATGTATCTATGTATTTTGCCAATGGTAAACATTTAATTTTATAATTAATTGTTCTATTTTTGTCTACTCCATGCCTCCTGTGCTAAAATTTCTAAAAATTCTATAAAATATTTCTAATCACTTATTTGACAACGTCACACGGACGAAGGCGACGCGTAGCGGCCAGCCGTGGAAGCTAAGCCACGCCCACAAAACCACAATTTATTTTCGAGGTATCGCCTTAAGATAGGAGTATTTATAATTGTAGCAGTTACTCGAGGCCCCGGCCGCAAAATCCTTACTAGTATTATAAATGTGAAAGTTTGTAAGAATGGATGGATGGATGTTTGTTACTCTTTCACGTAAAAACTACTGAACGGATCTGGATGAAATTTGGCACAGAGATAGATTATGGTCTCGAAATAACACATAGGCTACTTTTTACAGCGATAACCGACATCCACGCGGGCGGAGCCGCGGGCAACAGCTAGTCATTAATAAATCTATCCCAGGGGATCCGTACATTTTTCCGGAATAAAAAGTTGTTTTTTTTTGTTTTATGCTACTTGGGTTGGTATTCAAGCATACGTCCCGCCTGATTATAAGCAGTTATCGTAGCCTATGTACGCCTGCAACACCAGAAGTATCATCTGCGTGTTGCCAACCCATTTTTTTTACATCAGGGCTTTATGATGGGACTATCCCTGGGATAGGAATACGTTTCTTTCAAAACGCATCCCTAAATAAGCACTGGAGACCTGTACTCACACACAGGAACACAACTACACCGATGTGTGTAGTTATTTGGCTGTGGTCTTCTGTAAGGTGGAGGCCCTTCCCTAGTCGGGCCCGCTCGCCAGTATGCCCTACCTCTCTTGTTTTATGCTACTTGGGTAATTATCAAGCATACGGCCCGCCTAATAGTAAGCAGTTCCCGTAGCCTATGGACGCTTGCAATACCATAAGTATCAATGGCGTGTTTCCGACCTAAAAATGTTAACATCAGGATTAATGAAGGAATATACCTGGGATAGGAAAATGTTTAGTTTAAAATGCATCCTTAAACGTACGTTGGAAACCTGTCGTTACACACAGGAACACAACTACACCGCTGTCCTTCTCCAGTTGAGCTTGCTCGCTTGTATGAAGCCCTTACCTTTCTTCAAATAGGTATGCATTATTGCTATTCCAGACTTTAATCTGTCTCAGTGCCAAATTTTAACTTGATCTGTGCAGTTATTCGAGCGTGTTTATTATATTACTAGGGGTCGCCCGCAACTTTGCCTGCCAAACTTTGTGATTATCGATGTATGGATGTTTGTTACTCTTTCACGTAAAAACTACTTAATGGATCTGGATGAAATAGAGACCAGACTATAATCTGTTTCTGTGCCAAATTTCATCCAGATTGTTACAATAAAGATTTATTATTAAAAAAAAAAAAAAAAAGATTCGTTTTTTTTTTATACTACCAAAGTGACAAACAAGCATACGGCCCGCCTGATGGTAAGCAGTTACCGTAGCCTATGGACGTTTAAATTATTAACAAGATCTGCTTATGGTGAAGGAAAATATCGTGAGGAAACCCACATTGCATGTCTTAGAAGATACTCTAAAGGCATTTCTGATCCACCAACCTACATACGGCCTAAATCCCCTCTCTCTCTTGATAGAGATGAGGAGACGTACCCAGCCATGGGACATAATACCTAATTGGTTTGCTAGTATAAAAAACCGGCCAAGTGTGAGTCGGGCTCACGCACCGAGGGTTCCGTACAAACCTGTATTTTTGTATTTTTATTATACGATGTAACTAACAATTTACGGTTTTTGCAATTTTTCCTTTATCTGTGCTAAAAGGCGTTGCTTCGTACCAAATTTCAAGATTCACGAGAAGTACCCTGTAGGTTCTGATTCCCTTAAAGCGGCCTGTGTTAATTATTTCATGACATTTTTATTTCATTGCTTTTAGAAGCTCTAATAATTCGAGTGTCGAAAATTTATTTGATATAAATTTCTGCTTCTCTACGCGCTCCTGAGAAAAAGGATCTTGACAGACAGACAGATGGACGGACAACAAAGTGATCTTAAAAGGGTTCCGTTTTTTCCTTTCGAGTTACGGTACCCTAAGAAGCTAAATTCCGTTTTATCACTAAAAGTGGTAACACTCATAAAGTGTAAAACGGATGCGAATACTTAATTATCTAAGTCAAATCCGGTTCTAAATACACCTACTTATTGACGCATACCAAAATATATGTGGTGAAATATAATAGCTAAAAATAAAAACCCTAAAAAAATATAATAACTAAAAAAACTATAATAACTAAATATAAATCCTTAAAAAAATATAATAACTAAAAATAAAAACTGTAATAACTAAAAATAAAAACCTTTCAAAAAATATAATATCTAAAAATAAAAAACCTTACCTTACATACCTTCTACCTAACCGAATATCGGTCACGGTGGCTAATATCGACGGAGACGAAGTAATCTGTGCGGGAGATATTATAGTGCACAAGTGTGTACGCAAGCACAGGTGCAATCCTTATTCTCTCACTCTCATAACCCGATGGTACAACAATCCGACATGACTGAAATGAGATCAGGCGTTCGAACAACTATTCGAGGCGAAGAGGTGTAGACACCCCCAATTTCCAAACTCAGAGCATCTATTGTGAATTTCTTGACAGAAAAAATCCAATATTCATTTTTGTCTCGACCCGGGAATCGAACCCGGTATCAGCAACTACACACATAGACCATTTTAGGCCAATGAGGCAGTTCATAAAAAATATACCTAGGTACCTAGATACTATTTTTTTTTTATACTACCAAGGTGACAAACATGCATACGGCCCGCCTGATGGTAAGCAGTTACCGTAGCCTATGGACGTCCAGGTGTGTCACTCACGCGTTGCCGACCCTTTAAAAACCTTATAGCTCCTTTATTGAAGAACCCCATGCTATAGTCTTTTGGGAAAACCTCGGCAGGGAGCTCATTCCACAGCCTAATGGTACGTGGTAAGAAATTCCTCTGGAATCTTACAGTACGGCAAGTTTGAGGTGCAAGGATGTGAGGATGAACTCCCTGTCGGTGGCGAGAGGTGCGTTGATAAAATGTGGCCGTGGGCATCATCTCGAACAATTCCTCAGAACACAGCCCATTGTACAGGCGGTAGAACACACACAAGGAGGCGAAGTCTCTCCTTAGATTTAGTGGATCAATACCGCCTGTGAGCTTGGGATCGTCAACAATCCTCACAGTGCGTCTTTGGATAGAATCAAAGGGTCCAAGCTGGTATCCAGGTGCTCCCGCCCAAAGGTGGCAGCAGTACTCCATGTGGGGCCGGACAGTCTTTGGCCCGCGGTGAAGTACCACTTTGCCCTGTTGAGCACACCTAGCTTTCTAGATGCCAGCTTAGCCTTGTCTTCCAAGTGATGTCGGAACTGGACGTCACTGGAGATGTCGACGCCGAGGATACCAATGCTCTTGTATATTGTAAGGGCTGTGTCTTGGAATTGTGGAGCGATAGCAAATGGGGCTTTCTTAGCGGTGAACGCGCAAACTTGTGTCTTACTGGGGTTAAATTGGACTAAATTTAGTCGTCCCAGAGACTCTGGAAAGAGTGCTACTGATTTCAGACACAAGTTTTTCGCGACTTTCATCAACAATGGAATGGCTTGTGTAAAAAGTGTCCCCGGTGCTGTCATCCGCTTAACAATGAATGTTGTCGACAAACAACATATCATTTACATGCAGAAGAAACATCGTCGGAGACAGCACAGAGCCTTGCGGTACCTGGCGTACCGCAAGGCTCTGTGCTGTCTAAGCTGCCATCATACGGACTCCCCGAGGGATTATGCGAATGGATTGCCAGCTTTTTGTCCAGCAGAAGCATACAAACTGTCGTTGACGGTTGTTGACGATTGTTGCTCGGATCGCCTGGACATCAATAAATAAAACTTCACTTTTAAATTAAACTTGTTTAATTTCTAAACAACAAAAGGTAGGAATAGTTTCTAAGGGAAATTGTAATTTTTACTATATTCCAAGCATTTCATATTTACCTACCTTTTAAACCTTCCCTGGACTTCCACAAATAATTCAAAACCAAAATTAGCCAAATCAATCCAACCGTTTTCAACTTTTAGCGCGACTAACGAACAGCAATTGATTTTATATTTATTTATTACTAGCTTTTACCCGCGACTTCGTCCGCATAAGTTTTTTTGTTTTCTCCCGGCTGTAAGTCCCCCTGCAACAATGTCCCACTATCGTGTTCCAGTCCCCAACTTCACATCAAAATTTGTTCAAAAGCAACCTAAGCTACATAATGGATAGCTCCGAATGTTTCCTTAGTAAATATAAAGAGTAAATAATGTAAATCGGTTTAAAATACTACTAACTACCTACCTGCCAACCCCCGATGTTAGACAGTGTGACATCCGCAACATCGTCTGCGTAGGAAGTACTAACTTAATGTAGGTAAGTAGTATAATAATGTAGGAAGCTAAAAATAAGAGGCCTTATTACTGTAGTACATTTTTGTAAACTATGTTCTTTGTTTTTCCCTCTCTGGCCAACACATGGAGATTCTGTGGACTTGAAACACGTGAGCAAGCCACGTATAATTGTCCGTGAGAAAAACAACTCTTTTCTAAATTAATGCCGGCTACTTTTAATGTTTGCCCCTGAGCTTTATTTATCGTCATAGCGAATGCGATTTTCAGCGGAAACTGTAATCTCTTAAACTGGAATGGCAAATCTGTCGGAATTATGGGTATACGGGGGATTAAAACCTTTTGCCATTCCAGTCATAATGATTGCTTTTACAATATTGCGACCGAGGTGTGTTACTTGCAACCGTGTGCCATTACACAGTCTTGGTGCATCTAAATTCCGCATCAAAAAGACAGGAACGCCTACTTTCAGCCTCAGTTTGTGTGAAGGTACTCCCGACTGTTCTAAAGAATTAAGAAATTCTACAGGGTATGATGTTACATGTTCAGTATCCATTACAGTGTCTACAGAGAGAAACTCAACAATATCACCTTCCACGCGTGACATAATTTGCTCGTTTATCTGTCCCACCATTTCATTCGTCGGCGCTAAAATTGCTCTTTCACATAACCATTCTCTATTCCTCATATTAGTTAGCAGTTCGCTATAGACGAAGTTATTTAGATCATCTGGATTATGCACAACATTGCAAAATTCACGATCCAATGTAATCATGCCATTACCATCCTTTGCCATACGATCTTCTCCAATTTTAAGAAGAGCAGCAGCATATTGTCCAGATTGTACATCATTGTGTAGTTGCACTCTCATATTTGTAGACAGAATAAACGTTTTTACGTGCACCCATAACGTTGACGCTTTTAAACACGCATTTATTTCATCTGCAGGGGTGCCTTTAGTGATAACCGGCAAAGTCTGTCTAAAATCGCCCGCTAAAAGTACCACCATCCCCCCCATGATATTTGGATTACTCTTGATGTCTTTCAAGACCGATCTAGAGCTTCAATTGCTCTTTTATGGGACATAGTACACTCATCCCAAACTAATAATTTACATTGCTGCAACATACGTCTACGCTCGCTGTTTTTACTTATATTACAGACTGGCATTTCTTCATGGGCTAAGTTTAATGGCAGTTTAAGCACCGAATGTGCCGTTCGACCACCATTGAGCAGAGTGGCGGCTATTCCGGAAGAGGCAACTGCTACAGCAATTCCTTTATCTTTTCGGATGAGCGCTAAAAGCAAGTTTAAAAGAAAGGTTTTTCCCGTGCCTCCGGGAGCATCCAACAATTTCTGTGGTGTAGGTAATTAGATTTTATCTGTATGTAATGTATGTAACAGTCAGTTGAATAAAAAAACGTATACAAATCAGATCAATAGTTTTGGCGTAATGTGATTCTAGACAGAGTTTTAATGTTGTAGATAGGTAGCTGTGTATAGGTTCCTGTGGGAATGAGATATTTTCCCGAAGTAAAAAGTAGTCTGAATTTTGGTACCTTCCTACCCTATAAGTTAAGTAGTGTGATGAAATGTCGCTAAGTTCCGATCCAAGTAAAACTGTTAAATAAAGACAGTTGCATCAAAATTTTATCATAAATTTCCTAAATTATGGCGCCTACCGACCCTCTAAGTTAGAAAAGTGATCAAATACTAACTTGAAGTCTTAGTAACACTCAGTTAAAAAAAAAAACATCAAAATCATTTCAGTAGCTTTGGCGACATGCGCTTCTTGACAGGATCACGCTAGATTTCCGCGGGAATGAGGTATTTTCCCGCCGTAAAAAGTAGCCTTTGTCCGTGCCTAGGACCCTATCTTTATATTAACCAAGTCTTATAAAAATCCGTTCAGACGGGCATGAATGAGGTAAACTTTTAAAACAAACGATTAAAAATCACTAACTTAATTAGTTTTCTGCCTACTGCCTACGCCTTAAGTACGATGACGTGATCATTTTGATCTTATATCCGTTTTTAGGTAACCATCTATTACCTTACTAAATTTCATCAAAATCTGTTCAGCCGTTTAGACGTGAAAGAGCAAAAGTCCCAACAAAAACGACTAAAAATCACTAACTCAATTTAGTTATCTGCCTACTGCCTACCCCCTAAGAACGATGGCGTGATTATTTATAGCCTATGACCATTTCTAGGTTATCATCTATCACCATACCAAATTTCATAAAAACCCGTTTAGCCATTTAGGCGTGAAAGAGTAACAGACAGACAGACAGACAGACAGAGTTACTTTCACATTTATAATATTAGTATGGATATAGATTTAAATGCGCGATTATCATTTTAAACTTAAACTTCTGCTAATTTACGGATAGCTCAATTAAATCTCAGTAGCATTTTTGGTATTCTGCCAATGATTTTCCAACCAACCATCCAGTCTTAAATTGCTTTTAAATCCGTAAATTAGCAGAATTCTATTTATTATTTCCCTGGAGTCTTACCGCTGCAATACTCAACTTCCTGCATGCCAAGCTCGTCAACATACACACTCATTAAAGAAACGAGTAGGAGCGGGGACTCGACAGTACTTATCGTAAAGCTAATAATAATGAATTTGCCCTTACACAAATTTAAACCTACTATTAAAAATCATCTCATAAGGAAGGGCTATTATACAATAAATGATTATTTGAACGATAAAAAGTCTTGGAATTAGTTGCATTATATAGTTTTGTTTAATTTAGAATAAATCAGCTTAGTAGGTACATAAGTTCTTATTTGTGACGTGAGGCACATTGTGAATTCCAGTGATAACTGACATCATCTTTCTGGTTTATTCATAATTTATGACCTTCATAAGTGTTACTTTGTAACCTAAATGAATAAATGAATTTTGAGTTTGAATTACGTAATTTTCACATCTGTTCCCCAACTTACTCTAGTAGACACAGTTTAGGCAAAGAGATGAAATGTCTCATTAAAATTCTGTAACGTAAGTGACGATGCGCAGCCTGGATGAGAGTAAAAGTCAGTGGTGTTGAACGAATGGTAAGTGACAGAGCTAACAGTTAAACCCTGCCCATATTTACTGGCAGTAAGATAGATGTGATTTGGGTATATCTCCTTCTCTCAGCTTCTTTCTGCATAGTCCTTTACTGATGTAATTTATCGTACTGCCACTAATACTGCCTGTTGGTCTAGTGGTTAATGACCCTGACTGCTAAACTAGAGTTCATGGGTTCGATTCCCATGCGGGACAAAACTTTGTGTGAGTCATAAAAAAATACCTTTTTACACCCAGAAATTTTATGCGTATTTCTTCTTACATATGGAAAAACTTTTATTCTGATACCTGTACCATGACCAGTGTAAGATCGGGGTAGATGCCCCAGTTTTCACAAGAGCCTCACTATTTAAATACAAAATATATTGGCATAGATCATCCCTGTAATACAAGTTTAGCTCGATCCGGAAATCATCTCGTGATCAGCAGCCATACACATTGACCACTGAGCCACCAAGGCAGTTAATATAGCATAACCTTTTCCATGCAAGATTTAACATGGTCTGCGGATACATAAAGTGAAGTAATAAAGCTGAGTGGGAAAACCGACTTGCACGCAAGAGGTGCGAGTTCGATCCCAGCTGGCAGTACCAATGTGATTTTCACTTTGTGGAGTTTATACGTAGGTACTAATCAAATGATCCTTCATCTGCTAATGGTGAAGGAAAACATCGTGAGGAAACTCACATGTCTTAGAAGAAATTCTAAAGACATGTCTGATTCAACAACCCGCATTAGACCAGCGTGTGTGAATTAAGGCCTCAATTCTCTTCTTATTCTTATTAAAAAAGACAACTCCCGCACTAGAGAACAAGCTCTGTGTCGCGGGGGACTTTACAAACATACAATTAACGGACACAAATAACACCCAGACTCAGAACAATTCTTTGTGGGTCACACAAAGTTTTGTCCTATGTGGGAATCGAACTTACAACCTCGTACACAGCAGGCGCATACTGCGGCCACTGGACAACCGAGGCCGTCGACCCTCTCTCTCTCTTGATAGAGGAGAGGATTGCCCAGCAGTGGACATAATATAGGTTGCTATTATAATAAAACCCTACCACCAACGAACCATGTTGAAATAAAATTCATTTATAATTAATCAAAATGGATTCTTTAATATATTAGGTAATTAAGTACCTATATAAATTATATAAGTATAAGTACATATTTTTAAACAATAATTATTGAATATATTCAAGCTCCCCCTTGCTCCGGCGGCAACACTGTAACAGAAACAAAGATCTGTTATTTAGTTTGTTTTACACTTTCTGTGATTTATATCCTCGCCTTCGTTGCCTCGTCGCCTCGCTTCTGAATATTCTGAATCATCATCATCATCATCATCTCAGCCAAAAGACGTCCACTGCTGGACATAGGCCTCCCCCAAGGTTTTCCACAACTCTCGATCCTGAGCCGACCTCGCCCATCGGTTGCCCGCAACCTTTACCAGGTCGTCGGTCCACCTTGTTGGAGGTCTGCCCACGCTTCGTCTTCCATTCTTTCTGAATATCTCTACTCTATAATATGCATACATATAAAAACCTTCCTCTTGAATAATTCTCTTTATTTAAAAATCCGCATACATAGGGAGAGACAGGCAACGGGAAGCGATATTGTTTTATTTATATATTTATTATGGTTTGTCGACAGCAAAGGTATTACATGTGTTTTATTATAATCTTATAGGTAGTAGGCTGATACCTTTGCCAATTATGGACTAACCAGCATGGTTTTCTAAGGCGACAACAACATTACAAAGTTAAAAATACGAACAATAAATTATTTAGTATATAAAGTTAATAATAATATAATATAGAATAATTTATACCTACTATGTAGTGATGTGTGAAAATGAAAATAAAATATGATTTATTCTCCATAAGAGGGCAAAGATACGTAGGTACATTGTTGTGTCATAAAAACATTAAAATATGTTTTAAAACTACGCACTGCAGATATACCTAATTATAACAATAATAATAATTAGTTTTATTTCAGAACCAGTCCATATACATAGTTAATTATAGAAATACATTGAGCAAGTTAGGTTACAAAATGTCAATAATAATACAAAAAAGATGCAATAAGAGAGAAATTAAGCTATATATATTCAAATAGAATCAATATCATTAAATCAATGTATGTCAATCATAACAAAACTTTGAATCTAATTACTAAATGCTAAAAATAATCAAAATGTCCCGATCTATTTGTTTATTCAGGCGACATACGTTCACTGTTTGACGTAGATAGATAGAATATTCTTTATTGTACACCACATAAGTACTAAAACTAATTACAATAAGAATTAATTAAACATACCAACAAGGAGGCACAATTGGCGGTCTTATATCGCTAAGAGCGATCTCTTCCAGACAACTTTAGGATGGACTTATTGATAGAGATGGTAGCTTATGGTGTACTAATAAATATATATACTATATACATAAATGTAGATATATACTAAATAATATAATAAATATATACTCATACTATAATATATATATACCAAGAAATATATATATAACTAGCTGTTGCCCGCGGCTCCGCCCGCGTGGATGTCGATTATCGCTGCAAAAAGTAGCCTATGTGTTATTCCAGACCATAATCTATCTCTGTGCCAAATTTCATCCAGATCCGTTCAGTAGTTTTTACGTGAAAGAGCAACAAACATCCATCCATTCTTACAAACTTTTACATTTATAATATTAGTAAGGATAATCAGAATCAGCATACATAGTGTAACAAGATATTCACAGATAGTGTTCCTAAGATAAAATATGATAAATTTATACATTATAGTAACCACATAATATACATTATAGTTGGCCACATTTAGGACTATGGTTAAAGATAAGAAGTGATCTTTAACCATAGTTCTAAATGTGGCCAAAGATTGTGCGCGTCTAATATGCAATGGCAGACATAGGTCTCACACATTTCATTTCTTTTCCATTTGACCTAGAGCACAGGTCTTCGTACACACTGCAACGGAGTTAGCAGTGCGGCTATATTAAGATTCATTTTTTAAGAAAACCATTATATATATTTCTGTGAAATTTGGTAACAGTGTACAATTAGACTAAACCTACGGATAAAAATATATTTCACAAAAATTCATACATGGGTAATCTAATCTTCACATTGCGGCCCTGTACAGCTAACTCCGTTGCTGACCGTACGATGCTTCAGTTAAAAGTTACCTCGAGAAAAATGCAGCTATCCGTGGACCTAGCGAGGCCAAATATTATAAGAAAGAATATATTTTTCATATACTTGGGTGGCAAACAAACATACGGCCCACCTGATGTAGGCTACGGTGACTGCTTACCATCATATGGTCAGGAATTGGAGTTGGGTAGTTTGCGGACTAATTTAAGAATAAAGGCTGCCATTGTTTTAAAAGTAAGATACTTAGAAGCCTGGTAGAAATCGCTCTTAGCGATAAGGCCGCCCATTGTACAAACCTATTTATAAGCAGTTCTTTGCAATAATATTATTAATGGTGTACAATAAAGTATATAATAAATAAATATTTCTATACTAAAGCGGTAAATAAGCAACCAGTGGCTCACCAATACACTACATAGGCTGAATAATTTATGTAATGATAGACATAAATGTGTGAAAACAAATAAAAATGAGGCTTACCATATGATGAGCTGCGGTAGCGGTTGTATAATATTTTGACAAGGACCGCAGTGCAGATGCCAGCACCGAATGCGATGAACAATGTCCACAGGATTGAACCCAATGAGTAAGAACTAGCATCCTGGTTCTGTCCTTCAGCGCTGCGAAATATATAAACATAGTTTTATAATAATAATAATATCCTCCAGACAGATTGTGTCAGGGTGGCCCATGGAAATGATGATTAGTCAACAGAGTGGAGGATATTATACTGCACAAATGTGTGTACACATGATTTACACTAATTAACTATTTAATTGTTATAGATCTATTTTTATTTTTATACTACTTGGGTGGCAATCAAGCATACGGCCCGCCTGATGTTAAGCAGTTACCGTAGCCTATGGACGCTTGCAATACCAAAAGATAACTTTCTTTACACTAGCTAGGGCTTTAAGAAGGAGTATCGTTAGGATAAGAAAACGTTTCATTCAGAACGCTTCCCTAAATGAGCGCTGGAGCCCTGTACTCACACACAGGAACACAACTACACCGATCTACACAAAGACAAACAATTTTACTAAATCCTATTATAATATACATAGATAAAAAAATAAAAAAAAACCTTTTTAAAATGCATTTGACTTATTAACGTTAAAATTTATTTTCAGCAGCATTGACTTACGATAATTACACAGTGTTTAGCAGTGTCTCAATACTCAATATAACCAAATTATTTATATAATAATCAAGTAAGTAATAGCACAGTATAAGGACTAAATAAAGGGTTCTTTACACTGTGGTAATAGTATGGTCACTAACAGATCTTTAGAAGTCCAAACTCAAGGTTTGTCAGAGCAATAGAGCGCAGCATACTGAACACTCTGTGACAAAATGCGGAATACCATCGTACGCTCGCAGACCGGTATCAGGGATGTCGGTAGCAAATCTGCCAAACTTAAGTGGGACTGGGTGGGACACATTTCTCGTATACATCCTGAGAGATGGGCTCGTGTCGTCACACAGTGGATGCCTGACGATCGACATCGCCGCCGAGGCCGACCTAGAAAACGCTGGCGTGACGACCTGGATGCATATAAGAAGGATTGGTGGAATAAGGCAATGGACATACGGGAATGAAAATCAATGGGGGAGGCCTTAGCTCAGCAGTGGGACAATACAGGCTAGCAAAAAAAAAAAAGACGTGTGGCACTCGGGGACTGCCGCTGTAAAGCTATTGCATATTTTTTAGTATGATTTTTTTATCGAAACAAATAAAAAATTACTTTACAGAATTATCTAAATCATTTTATTTTATTCTCAATGATTCATAAAAATATATAATAATAAAAACCGGCCAAGTGCATGTCGGGTCACGCACAATGTAGGGTTCCGAAATTGCCATGGCCAATAATGCGGACTAAGAATAAGGTATTCTATGGTTTCAGCATTCATGACTTCTGAGAACATAGGACAATGGTAACAATTTTGGTAAAGTCTTGAAATAAGTCGCATTAAAAGGGTCGCAGGAAAAAAGGTGGAAGAGGAAGGGGGAGGGGAGTCACTCCGCCCGGCGGATTTTTAAATAGAATGCTGATATTTCAAAATTTGATAGGTATAAAATTATAAAATATGATACCTAATATGTATTTTTCTTTTTCGTATGTACCTACCATAATATTAGATTCTGGCAGCGTAGAGGGTCGCAGTTTTAATCTAACCTAACTTACTGATTATTTCAATATGGTCAGGTATTTTTGTTCCTACATAGGTATAACGAAATTTACAAAAAAATACAACTCATTTCCACTATTCTGTGTGTTTCTTGTTTTTTTTAATTTACAAAAAAAATACGGGAAATTATAATTATGTAGAAAGGCTTGAGACAAAACTCCACAGTTACAGATTTCTATAATTCAGGAGACTTGATTTAAGATACAATCTAATTTTAACTTTCTAGGACTAAGGGTCTCTGAGCAAAGCTGCGGACAGACGGACGGACGGACAGCGAAACTATAAGGGTTCCTTGTTTACTTCGGAACCCTAAAAATGAATACTTGTAATAATTCCTTAAGACTCCTTATACTATAATCTTTTTCACATTATTATTCTCTTAGATCAAAACCTCTTTACACAAATTTGACATATTATTGTTGGCCGTTTAGAGAATTCGTCATTTAAAAAAGTATCACCGCTGTGCCGGTCGGAGTGGGGGGTGTTAGGTTCATAATTTTCGTTAAAGAATTTCTGGATTCGGTCTCCGCCCAAGGCCCGATAGAAGCTATGCAATAGCTTAAAAACAAGTAACGTAAAAAAGCCGCATTAACCTCTTGAAATCGGAAACTGGCGTTCGGTAATAACAGGAATTAATAACAGGAATGGCTATTATAATATAGCGGCATGTCTCTCATCTTTGTACAGGTGGAAATTTACTTAGTTTTGTAGTTATTGCTTTTTGAATAAAATATAGCCTATTTTATTAATAATTCTTACACCAAGTATTATAACTAAGCTGTCATATAAACATTGGATCCGTACTAAATAATTGTTTAAAAATAGTAAATCTTCACTTTTAAGTCTATTATCAACAGTTTAAATTAAGTTTATACACAATAGTGATACGCAAATGTTGGTGACTAAATATATACAGTACAATAAAAGTTATAAGTGTAAAACGATTTCAAGTTTTAAGTGCAATATTTATAAACAAATAGTGAATAAAAACGTTAAATAGCAAAATGACTGTTAAAAATAAGTGTGTATATACATAATTAGTTTAATAATACTATAAAAGTGTCGTGAATTAAAAACTGATACATAAACAAACCATTGTAATATAAAAAAAGTGACTAGATAACTATTTGTTACGCTGTGAATTGTAAACATTAACGTATAATTTTGCAACTAAAGAACATTTTTATCAAAGTAAGTGTTGTGAAACTATAATATATTATAATATCGACGATAAACCAGGCAAATAATATTACATGTCATAGTGTCGGTTTATTTTCTACAACTTTAAATCGGCCATCCCACCAAGCGCAAATACACTGAGTGCGTTCCAGTTATGGTTCTACCGCAACGTTTAGCATACAACATAAAACCCCCTACTACACGTACGAATATTGATTGATTGGTTCAATAAATCATCAATCGACAATATTATTTTAAGTATGGATGAAAACGTAACATTTAGAAACCGGACACGAAATACGTCATTAAATGAATCAAGTCATTCAACCTTGTTTGATTGTACTATGACGAGCCTTCCTGATGAGACACCGAGAGTACAAGACAACAAAGATGAAATGAATGAAACTATAAAAAAGCTTACCAGTGAACTACAATCAGCACACCAGGAGATAGATAATTTAACATGCGAAAATATTCAGCTGAAACTTGACATAACAAGAGCAAACAAAACTATAGAACTATACAAAACAGTGACCATATATGATAGTCCACGGCTTACTCCTCGATCAGCCCGCAAAAATAAGCCCAAAACGAAAGAAACTTCAATAAGTCCAATAGTTAATTTGGTAAATCATAATTTTTCATTAGATACAAAAGAAAAAACGACACAACTTGACACGAAAATCAAAACTCTCAATGATATTGATAGCAAAAGGCTGCACACCGAAACCAGACCAGTAATTAAAAAAAGGAAACTATGCATCGTTACTAACTGTAGCATGAAAGGGAAACTGCAAGACATCGAAAATACTTTTGGCCAGCAATTTAATTACTGCCGTTACATAGGACAAAACTGTGGAATATTAAAAATGTTAACAACTATCACAAATAAACTACGATACTTCGATATGAATGATTATTGTTTGATCCTCATAGGAGAACATGACTTTAAGAATACAGAAAATTACACAGACTTAGTAAAATTCATTCAGAATTATTTACAACATATTACTAATACAAATATAATTTTGTGTGTACTTACCTACGTAAGAGGAGCCCCAATATATAATTACAAAATTGAAATGTTTAACAATTTATTATTAATGGATTTACAATACAATAAATATGCGTATCTTTTCGACACTAATTATGATCTGTCGTACGATATGTTTTCACATAAATCTGGTCGGCTTAACAATTTCGGACTACAGAACATACTTATATAAGAATATTATGCAGCGGATTCACTTCGACATTTCGATGTTTCCATATCAGGAGTCTATAACATCATATAACACTGATAACACTGTGAAACTGCAAGACTCCACTACAAAACCACAGGACACTGACAGCATAACACCTGTCGCTTCATCAGTTATTCCCGACAAATCTATGCAAGGACATCAAGTGAATAAAGATCAATTAAAGACATTTTTTCGTTAGTTATAAAAGTTTAAATATATTACATCAAAACATAAACGGTGTCATAAGTAAATCTGATATATTAACTTTAAGTTTGGAATGGCTTATGGAAGAGGGTAGCCCTGCTGATGTCGTTTGTTTAACTGAGCATAATATGATAAAGAATGATATCAAATTACTGTCGGTTGAAAATTACGTTCACGCAGCTTCTTTCTGCCGTAAAAGCCGTCATGGCGGTTCCTGTATTTTGATTCACAATAATCGTGAGTATAAATCTATTAAGTCCATAGAAAAACATGGTGTTTCTGGTATAATAGAGTGCTGTGCCATTGAGCTCACAATACATAATTTAATTATAGTTTGTGTTTACCGTCCACCACGAAATAGCATGCAGCAATTGGATCAGTTTTTTGCACAACTAAATTTAATACTTGGTATATTGTGTTTTTCCAAAAAGAAATTAATTATGTGCGGAGATTTTAATATAAATACATTGAAAAATAGCAAAGAAACTAACAATTTATTAAATACACTTTATAGCTATAATCTTAAATTGGCTATTAAAGAGCCAACCCGCCTTGTAAGTGGGTCTTGTATAGATAATTTTATGCACAATATTAGAGGTTGCAAAAGCTTTATTTATGAATTTGCCCTATCAGATCACACAAGTCAAATGCTAACCTGTCCAGTTAAAGAAACGTGTTCTTTAACACATTGGTTCACGAAGAGAAGAGATTATTGTAAAGAAAACGTTAAAAAATTCAAAGAATGCATGCAATCTCTTACATTTAAGGAGGTATATGATTCGGATGATCCCAATTGTGCCTTTGATCTTTTTCATGACCTATTCATACTATTTTATAATTCATGTTTCCCATTGATATTAATAAGAAATACGCCTCATAAAAAACCGTTGTGGCTATCAAATGGTATTCGACAATGTGTAAAACACAAGAGAAGGTTACTGTGGCAATATAGGAAACATTCCGACCTAAATAATAGAAATAAATTTAAAACTTACTCAGCGCGTTTAAACAAAATTATAAAGTTAACACAAAAAGCCCAAAACGATTATAGAATTAAAACAGCCACGAACAAATCAAAAACAACTTGGTCAATTATTAACCGTAATAAGAAAAATATGATTAAAGAGGAAATCAGACAAATGAATGACAATGGAGGGATCATCGATGACCCCAGGGAAATTGCAGAAATGTTTAATAACTATTTCATAAGTAATAATGGAGTTAAGCCAGTCGCTACAAATGGAAACTTTAAATTGTCAACAGGTAATAATAGTTATAATTCCTTATTCATGAAGCCAACTACTCCTTTTGAAATTGAAAAAATAATAAACTCATTAAAGAATACAAATAGCACAGGTTACGATGACGTTAGTACTAGGATTGTGAAAAACGTATCTTCAATCATTTCACCTGTTTTAGCCTACATTATTAATTTATGTATATTTTCAGGAATTTTCCCAAATAAACTGAAAATTACTGTTATTAAACCCCTGTACAAAAAGAATGACAGGGCTAGCGTTGCTAACTACAGACCTACAGCACTCATACCAGTATTTTCTAAAATTTTCGAAAAAGTTATAAGTAGGAATATTGATGAGTTTTTTGAAAAGAATAGCATCTTTACAGAGAAACAACTTGGATTTAGAAAGCAAAAAAGCATAAATTTAGCTGTGTTCCAATTTCTGCATACGGTGATGACTGGTCTTGATAATAAACACTTTGTTTCCGCTTTATACATGGATCTAACCAAAGCTTTTGATTATGTCAATCATGATCTCTTAATAAATAAATTAGAGGCTTATGGTGTCAGGGGAAATGTCCTAAATCTTCTAAAGTCGTACCTCAAAAACCGACAATAATGCACTCAAATTACACGCATATGTTCAAAAACGTACACAGAAATAGTACACTCGTCATCATATCGTGAAGTAACACAAGGGGTTCCTCAAGGTAGTATCCTCGGTCCCTTATTATTTATCGTTTATATTAATGATTTGCCTAATTTTGTTAAACATAACATGGTATTATTTGCAGACGATAGCACAGTGATGTTTACAAACACATGCAAGAATCAATTAGTATCAGACGTAAACCAGACTCTTGACATGATAATTCAATGGCTATCATATAATAATTTATTAATTAATTTGAATAAAACTAGTATTATGACATTTAGAAATAGAAAAAAAATATTTATTGAATCTTGACATACATTTAAACGGACAAAGAATTAATGAAGACGAGAACACAAAATTTTTAGGTCTCAATCTTGACTCTAATTTAAACTGGAAATTGGAAGTGGAACATATACGTACTAAGCTGAGCCAATTCTCGTATGCACTCAATATGCTCGGAAAAGTTGTGAATCAATCTGCTGTGATCACCGCGTATCATGGCTATGTAGAATCTGTGTTAAGGTATGGTGTCATCTTTTGGGGTAACTCGGTAGACAAAGAGATAGTGTTTAAGGCTCAGAAGAGATGTATCAGATCTATCTGTAAATTAAATCCTTTAGATACCTGTAAACCATATTTTATTAGTCTAAGATTGTTAACCCTGCCATGTATTTACATCTATGAGGTCATTATGTTTGTAATCTCACATATTACCATGTTCGAACATTTAAAAAGTAAACGAAATAACTACAAAGTGTCTTTTCCATCGAATAAAACTGCACAATTTAATAACAGCATATTTTGTATGGCGCCACGTATTTATAATAATCTACCATTAAATATATTAAAATGCTCCAACGTGGATAAGCTTAGATATCAACTAAAGCAATTTTTAATTGATAAGGCATATTATACTGTAAAGGAGTACCTTGATGACAAATTTAATACCTAATATTATACAAATACGACCTTTATTTTCTTTTGACATGTAATATATATATCACTACATAGTATAAAACAAAGTCGACTTTTCTGTCCCTATATCCCTATGTGCGCTTAAATCTTTAAAACTACGCAACAGATTTTGATGCGGTTTTTTCCAATAGATAGAGTAATTCAAGAGGAAGGTTTATATGTATAATACATGCATCATATACTAAGGCAACATTGCTAATTTTAGAGGTTTCTAACGTGATGTCGTAAATTAACCTATTTTTTTGGGCTTATTTAAAAACGCTGCCTAAACCCTACGAGTTAGATCAAATTAATGTACTACAGTATTGTACACCATAAAAAGGTCTACAAAAAAGTCCGCGATGGTATATGTTTATCTTTTAGGGATAACCCACATTAACCATTTTTATTGTTTACTTTTTACGTGAAAAAATGGCTTATTTACGAAGCTATTTTAAGCAATACGGCATTAATCCTTATCGAATTAAGTACCTTAAATACAGTGTGCAATTAATATAGATCAATATGGTTCCTTACAGCATGTAAATTAAACAAATATTTTCGGAGATATTACAAATTTAAAATTTGCGTTTGCGGCGGGCGGTACCGGTCGGACGGGGCAGTGCGGGGAGGCATGCCTATAAATAGCGCGTCGGAGTTCGCGGTTCTCCCTATTGCACTTTGAATTTAGCAGCAATCGGACGCGTTTATTATCGGAGCTCTCTAGCGAGGAAAATAACAGTACTTGATAAAAACGTGCTTTTCAGCGCGACAACGTATCAGTTAATAATTATAAGTTACGATAAATAATAATCAATTAATTTAATAATAAGGAAATTATTTTCAAAAATCTTAAGTAAGTTCAGAAAAAAAACTTAATAGAATATAGCTATCTTTTGTTCTTGATGATTGTAGATTATCTTTTGTTTTTAGTCACACGCATGGCAAATTATTTTTTAGGTGTTTTTAATCGTAGTGTATAAAGACATCCTGTAATATATTAATTGTTGTAAAAATAAAATAAATACCTAGGTAAAAATGTAAAAAGTAAATAAGTAAAAGTGTGTAATGTAATAAAAATTGTATAAATTTAGATATTCCAAAGATAGCAGGAAATCTTCATAGTATGTATAGGGAAAGAGGAATTGTTTTACTCCAAATTTAATGGGTGCAGGCCAAGGGCAGTAATGAATGAATCAAAAATACTGCATCGATTTCAATCATGTTTTCATTGAGTGACATAGGCATATATATTTTATGCCCGTGCAAAGTCGGAGCGGGCCGCTATGTTTTTATATACAACGTTCATAGTTTTTCTGTAGTGTATTTAATTTAGTATCAGCATTGCACCCGTGCGAAGCCGGGGCGGGTCGCTAGTGTATAATATAACGCTAATTAGTTTAATCTCTTTTGACATATTTTGACATGTAATATATGATATAACTCTAATTAGTTTAATCTCTTTTGACATTTTGAATTAATATTATTTGGAGTTTATAATGTAACATGAATGTATAATAATAATAAGGTGTATTAATTTTAATGTAAATATAAAAAAATGTGACATTGTGTTATAAATATTGCATGCTTAATGGCGGAGTATAGCTGTAACTAATGTTTGTTTCTTAACAAACTTTTATGTTAAACCTTGTAAAACCTATATTCGCAATAAACGATTTGAATTGAATTGAATTGAACTAAAGAAAACTAAAGAATTATTAAAGACAAGAATTTTCAAGTAGTTTTTGAGTTAAATCGTAACAAAAAGAAACTTTAATCTTTACTTTTTATAAATTATAATAGCAACCCATATAATAATATGTCCCACCGCTGAACACGGGTCTTCTCTCCTCTATCAAGAGAGAGAAGATTTAGGCCTTAGGTAATTCACACACGCTTGCCAAATGCGGGTTGGTGAATCTGACATGTCTTTAGAATTTCTTCTAAGACATGTGGGTTTCCTCACGATGTTTTCCTTCACCGTTACTACTTCTTCTTATAATCAAGCAATTTTAATACTTAAACTTGCAACCCACCTGTTGTGATCATTTTTATCTTTATTAACAGAGCTGTCAGCCTTGCCATTTGGCTGGGTAGACTTGTCATCCGTGTCATTTTTCTGGGTAGAGTTATCAGCCTTGCCATTTGGCTGGGTAGACCTGTCATCCTTGTCATTTTTCTGGGTAGAGCTATCAGCCTTGCCATTTGGCTGGGTAGACTTGTCATCCGTGTCATTTTTCTGGGTAGAGCTATCAGCCTTGCCATTTGGCTGGGTAGACTTGTCATCCGTGTCATTTTTCTGGGTAGAGTTATCAGCCTTGCCATTTGGCTGGGTAGACTTGTCATCCTTGTCATTTTTCTGGGTAGAGCTATCAGCCTTGCCATTTGGCTGGGTAGACTTGTCATCCGTGTCATTTTTCTGGGTAGAGCTATCAGCCTTGCCATTTGGCTGGGTAGACTTATCATCCGTGTCATTTTTCTGGGTAGAGTTATCAGCCTTGCCATTTGGCTGGGTAGACTTGTCATCCGTGTCATTTTTCTGGGTATAGCTTTCAGCCTTGCCATTTGGCATTTGGCATGAATATGAACATGAAGCATTTTTCACATTCTTATGTTCTAAAGATTGTCTTAAGATTGTCCTGTAAAGAAAAACATGCAATTAGTATCGAAATGTAATATTTTTGGTTACAGCAGCCATTTTTTTACACCAGGGCTTCAAGATCCCTGGAATACGAATACGTTTCTTCCAAAACGCATCTTTAAATGAGCGCTGGAGACCTGTAGTCACACACAGTAACACAATTGGCTGTGGTCTTCTGTAAGGTGAAGGTCCTTCCCTAGTTGGGCTTGCTCGTTAGTATGGTCCCTTACCTCTCTTGAAGTCAGCGATGTGATCCTACTGAAGAAAGATCAGACGCAGGAACAACGGTCTTGCGTGTTTTTGAAGTAGAGTTGGGTCTTGATGTAAAAACCTGTCATCGATCTATAGAATGACCATGACGATTGTTGCAACCCCGCAGATTTATTTACTCGTATTTGTGGGGTTGCAATGAACACGTCAGGTCTCAGCTATGGCTTAGCTACAAGCCTCTCAAAAAGAAACACGATTCCCGTAGCCTATGGACGCTTACAATACCAAAGGTAACACTTGTGTCTTGCCATTAAAAAAAATAATAATAACAGGATTACTCGATGAAATATCCCTGGGATCGGAAAGCGTTTCGACCTAAATGAACGCTGGAAAGGTGTAATCACGGTACACGTTTCCAATACCCAGGAACACAACTACAGCACTGTGTGTAGTTATTTATCTGTGGTATTCTGTAAGGTGGAGGTTCTTGTCCAGGCGGGCATGTATGCTTGTATGATACCCTACCTCTCATAAAAAATAAATGTTATTAAAATAATAAGAATACTTACAGAGCGTTCTCATCACAAATTCTTGTGACCTTCTCTAAGCTGTGAAAAAAAAATTGAGGTCGTATTAGCTTTTAATAATTATAAGATACCAGGCCATTGATGGTTTTATTCTGATATGTTTGTAAAAATATAATTATGTAACTACATATTTGTATTGACGAAATAAAATTAAAAAAAACATTTAAAAAATAGGTACGCTGAGGCGCAAATAGCCAAGTGCACTCGCTGTTCGGAAAACGATCAGCGGATTAAGCTACCAAAGGTGTGGTAACCCTATAGACGGGGGACCGCATTGTGGTAAATCATCTAAGTGTCTCCGTGCTTCTCATCACACAAAGATTTGTCATGCGTGGGAATCGAACCGACGATCAGCGGCTTAGCAATCAGTGTCACTAATCACTAGACTAGTTCATGGAGCTACAACACAATTATAGTATGTTTCACATAATCAGGGTAATCAATACTATGGGTCAAGCATACGCAAATGGCTTATAATGCCATGCGGGTCCAATATAATAATGCGTTCAGGATGTTGATGGGGTTGCCACGCTTTTGTAGCGCATCAGGTATGTTTGCAGACGCTCAAGTGGATGGCTTCACAGCTATACATCGCAAGAGAATAGCGTCCCTGATGCGCCGCCTGCGGAGCGGCTCCAACAGCGTCCTGAAACCTATTGTAGACCGAATGGACACAGACTGTGCCTTTATGGAGTACTGGACAAAGGTCCATGTGTCACACTCGTCTCGGCTTGTGACTATTCGGTAATTTTATAATATTTTTAATTGTGTGGTATTTTATTTTATCAATCTTTATTTGTGTGAATAATTGTTATGGATTGTTTTAATATTTTTAAAGAATCTGAAATAAATAATTTGATTTTGAATTGAATTAAGGTCTCTCTCATAATTAGCCTTTTCTGCACATTTAACTATCGCCGCGCCGTGCTGTCATAGGACCATCGGCTGTTCAACTTGTTTAGGTAGATCATTTATATATAACAGAAACAATAAAGGTCCGAGAATACTACCTTGTGGTACTCCGAATTTAACTTCTCTAGTTTCAGATAGATGTTTCATGAATTTCAAGATGATCAAATGTTCTATCTATGGAACATTTGATTAGTTGCATTTTGTGCAGAATTATATAAGAATAATAGTTATAATTGAAATTTATGTCTTATGAAGCGTTTTGTGAACATTTTTGACTTTCTGTTTAGTTTTTATTTTATTTTGTATGTCCTTGATTATCATGGTCACTGAAATTGTCATTGCTTGTGGTGTCGTATTGGCCGGGTCATTTCCTTCCCTCTTATATGGCGAAGGAAATTATGGCTGGTCCGTGCGTCATGCCCGTGAACGGGTGCTACTTGGGGTGGCTGGTCAATCTTGGCATGATTTATTTTTAAATAATGAAGATATAGTTTTTAGATTTTACTAAGATTGCAATGGATCTCGACGTTTCTATCTTATTTTTACAAAAAGAATCGATCCCTCATTACCATACTAAATTCATTTTTTTTAACTCATTATATTGTTTCTTAATTAATTAATTTAAATACTTATTTAAATTTCATTCTATATGGTATATTGGTTTCCGTTCCTTTTCGTTACCACAAATATTGCAACTTATACCAAATTGTAAATGTTATATTCTGGCGATTAAAAAGAGTGACCCGAGTTTCTTGCCAATTCTTCTCGAGGCCCAACCCTAGTCAGCGAATTGGCCGTAGGAAAAAAGTATGCTGGCATTTGTTTTATGACGTCCATAAGTATCATGTATTTGATCTAAATGAATAAATGAGTTTGACTTTGACTTTGACATACTATAGATATTTCTATTTGCTGCTTACGATTACTAAGATATGATGTTATTATAGCATAGCATGGGTACTGTGACGTTTGCCATTTGAAGATAAGTATCAATGAAAATGTATTATATTTTATCAAATAGGTACAGTAACAGATGACAGATTACACAGTATTTTAGTGTTAGTGAGTAATATTACAAATCTAAATTCCAATATAACTACTCGACATTAATTGAAAAACAGTTACCTACTTTATGGAGCAGAAATAAAAAAATGAAAATAAAAGGTAAAAAAAATACTTACAAATTGCTTATATAAAACAAACATTAAGTATTTAAAAACAAAATGTATCTATTTAATTATATCTTAAGATTTTTTTTTTATACTACTTGGGCGGCAAACACGCCCCGCCTGATGTTAAGCAGTCACCGTAGCCTATGGACGCTTGCAAAACCAGAGGTTTTACTTGCGTGTTGCTAACCCATTTTTTTACACCAGGGATTTGAGGTGGGAGTATTCCTGGGATAGGAATACGTTTCTTTCGAAACGCACCCCTAAATGAGCGCTCGAGACCTGTACTCACATACAGGAACTAGTATAGAGCGCTACCTATCTTCGGGATTGGTATAAATTAAATTAAATGACAGGCCATTAAATTAAAACCTACCAATTGAATACTCTAGGCTCTTGGGCATTCAATTAGCTAACTGAGCCTCTAGACAAGTGGCATAAGCGATAGTCGAATCGAAAATTCAAAAAAGCAAATGTATGGGATTTGACGTAAGTTTACGACATTAAATCGTAGACTCACGTCAAATTCCATACATTTTATGCAGAGGGGCAGAGCCTCTAGACAAGTGGCATAAGAGATAGTCGAATCGAAAAGTCAAAAAAGCAAATGTATGGGATTTGACGTAAGTTTTCGACATAATATCGTAGACTTACGTTAAATCCCATACATTTTCTTTTTTGACTTTTCGATTCGACTATCGCTTATGCCACTTGTCTAGAGGCTCTGGTTAGAGATTGATTCAATCATTTTATCTCATCTTAATCGTTAAATGTTAACGTCACAGTTCCCATACAATTTGTAATAAAGCATAGTTTTATGCTGCTATTCGTACAGTTAGGTAAATCGTACTGATAATACTACCTATCTATGTTTACCAATGACTTGAATGGATCGCATTTTCGATCAGGCTTAGATGTTGTTGTCTGAAATAGAAAAAAAACAATCAATAACTTGTCTGCGTTGTCAAAAATTTGTTTTGATATCGATACATATTATTTATATATAATTATACTGTTTTACAGTCAACTCTAAAACTTTGTGTGACCCACAAACAGTTGTTCTGAGTCTAGGTGTAATTTGTATCCGTTAATTGTATGTTTGTAAAATCCCCCGCGACAAAGAGCTTGTTCTCTAGTGCGGGAGTTGTCTTTTTAAAAGAAATAAAAGAAAGTAACGGACACAAAGACTACACCTAGACCCGGGACCACCATTTGTGGATCACACAATTTTTTGTCCCGTGTGGGTATTAAACCCACAACACGCCGCAGTTTGTTGTATTCATAAAGATTTACATACTCATCTAGTATACGTATGATTTTATAGTGTTTTTAAATATTTTGTCAGGGTCAATATATATATAATATGAGTTATATTATATATATGTATATTGACCCTGACAAAATATTTATACAAAACTTTTATACATATATACACTGGACAGCAAATAAACCGAGCCACCCGCTACATTGGGACTCTAATGCAATTTTCTCAAAAAGTATATGACTTACAAATATTAAAGTTATACCTACTTAAAGAGCGTTTCATGACGATTAAAATTACTATGAATTTAATCCGTCAATTTACATTATAATCAAGCAACAAACACAATGTTAACGTTTTACTCGGTTTTGACTAGAGTTCGCGCTTAGGTTATTTTCTTCTACAGTGAGAGTACTCGGATATTTTTTATGATTTCTTTAGTTTTTGTCGATTGTTTGCTAAGACCCGTGTATTTTTGCTGCATTATTTTGATCAATAATGAATACAACACCTCAGAAAGCAGCTCAAGCTGTAGCACTACTTCAAGCAGGCTTTGGGCAACGTGAGGTCGCTCGAAGACTTCAAATTAGCCGATCTACAGTGCAACGTGTTTATAAACGATACCTAGAGACTGGAGCATTCGATCGCCGTCCAGGTACTGGCAGACCTAGGGCTACATCAGCAGCAGATGATCGTTATATCCAACTCACTGTTCTGAGAAACCGCCGCCTCAACGCAGTTCAAGTGCAACAAAGTCTGCGTGACGAACGCCAAGTGGTTATAAGTTCAGATGACGTGAGAAGGAGACTTGCTGAACGGAACCTGACTCCAAGGAGAGCTGCAACAGGGCCAGCATTAACTGTAGCCCACCGTCGAGCACGACTTGAATTCGCTCGTGAGCATAGAGACTGGACGTTAGAGCAGTGGGGCAATGTACTCTTCACTGATGAGACCAGGGTGAGTCTACATGAAAGTGATCGACATCAGAGAGTGTATCGTCGCCCTGGAGAACGTTTTTCTCAGTGTTGCATCGAGGAAACTGTTGCTTATGGAGAAGGATCTGTAATGGGTTGGGGCGGCATCTCGTTAACCGCACATACAGTGTTAGTTTTCATCGAACCGCGGGGCCGTACACGTGGATTAACTTCTCATCGCTACATCGATGAAATCCTTGCAGACCATGTGGTACCTTACGCAGGTTATATCGGGCAGGATATGCAGTTGATGCATGATAATGCACGGCCTCACGTTGCTCATGTGGTGACCCAGTATCTAGTACACGAGGTCGGCATTCGTACGATGGACTGGCCAGCTCGAAGCCCGGACTTGAATCCGATAGAACACCTATGGGATAAGCTGAAACCTCGGGTTCGAGCCCGGGTACCGGCACCAACAAGGCTTCCCGAGCTGCGAATCGCTATTGAAATGGAGTGGAATGCAATTCCCCAAGAATTGATCGTCACCCTCGTGAGGTCCATGAATATGAGGATGCTAGCAGTTATTAGAGCAAGGGGAGGAAACACTTAATACTGACCAACCATTTTTTTTTCAATTTTTTCATTGTTTTAGGCATATTTTTTTTTTTAAATTGGTTGTTATGAAAGTTTCACACTACAAGAAAACGACACTTTTTTTATAATCGTTAATGAAAGCTTGATTAATTGATAAATCCTAACATGTTTCCATTCATTTTAATCGTCATGAACCGCTCTTTACGTAGGTATAACTTTAATATTTGTAAGTCATATACTTTTTGAAACAATTGCATTAGAGTCCCAATGTAGCGGGTGGCTCGGTTTATTTGCTGTCCAGTGTAGTTAAACAAAAAATTTAAAAACACTATAAAATCATTACTATCTAGTTATGTACAAAACTATTTCTATATATTATGTACTTATTTGTGCTATATTTACCTATTATCTAACTTATATATTTATTATTATTATTATTAAAACCTTAATGGTTTTTGGATGCTATTATTGTATTTATATTGTGTAAATTTTGTAAAAACGATAAAATAAAATAAAAAATAATAAAAAGTAATTTTCAGATTTTTAAGTTTCTTTGTATAGTTTCAAGTTTCTTTAAACGTGATTAAAATATGTATGTATGTATATTCAGTAATACATTGGTTTCCAATAATAAATTGTTATTATTTATTTACCTTTAACAGATAAACACTACTTTACGTACCTTAATACACCAGCATAAATCTGGTTCCAACAAGTCTAGTATGGTGGCGCTGAAATAAATAATAAAAAAATATATAATATTAGCTGTTCCTCGCGGCTCTGCCCGCGTTTTAATAGTTATTTTGCTATTCAGGATGCAGATAAATCCAACAAAATAGAAACCATGAAAATCGGTCCAGCCGTTCTCGAGTTCTAAGTGTATGGATAGACCCAACTTTGTTTTATACTTATATTATATTAAGATTCATTGATACTGTTATTGAAACTATTTAAATTAGTTGTGAACTACCCCGTCGTGGCTACGCAATTTTCTTTTTCCGTAAGGACCTAACAAGTAACTATTATAAAACTTAAAAAAAACATGTATGAAATCTGTAGTAGTTTTCAAGTTATGGCGTGACCGAGGGAAATAGGGGTTTACTTATTAAATATAGCTACAACTTTTTTTTTAAAGACAACTCCCGCACTAGAAAACAAGCTCTGTGTCGCGGGGGACTTTACAAACATACAATTAACGGACCCAAATTACACCCAGAGTCAGAACAACTCTTTGTGGGTCACACAAAGTTTCGTCCTGTATGAGCATCGAACCCACAACCTCATGCACAGCAGGCGCATACTGCAGCCACTGGACCACCAAGGCAGTCATTACTACTACTACTACTACTATCTAACCCGGCGAACTTCATACCATTTTTTTTTCTATTAATTTTCTTCTATACAAATCTTGTCCTGGCAATAACAAACATAATAATTTTAACAAAAAAAAACGACTTCAGTACGGCAAGTTATAAAATTTTCAAATACCTTTAAACTTTGTTCAGTTTAAATGTAACAGTTTTCATTTTCTGCATTACATTTGAAAGACAGAAAGAAAAGCATTTATTCGAACATACACAGGATACCAGATATAAACAAAAACAATAGACACACAATAACAAAACAAAAAAATATCCTGTGTGATGTCAGCAAGGGTCGTAATCTCAGCTCTGTGTTGTGGCATTTAAAACTGCAGCGCTGATATTCTGATCAGGCCTTGGTGAAGTCACGGTCAGTTATATAGGTAATTGATTTGATAGAAATCTCTTTATTGTACACCACACATTTATGATACAGAATATACCTAATATACCTTTAAATACGTGTTTGAAAATATTAGGAAAAAATTAAGAGAATAAATATGTTTAAATAAAGAAATAAAGATTTTTTTTGTTTGATACAATCGAATAAAATCGACTGAGCGTCGGGCTGAACACAGGTCAAGTAGGTGTTAAAAGCAATATTTAATCTGTGCAATCCGCGCTCAATTCATTCACGTCATTATTTCTTATTAATAGTTGCTTAGCAACAATAATCGAAACTTATCTAATCGCCATCAGTCAAATACTTAATATTGAGAAGTTCAGATGGCTATCTGTGGTCTTCTTCATCAGTTTTACTTCACCAAATTACACTTTCTGAATGCAAATGATTGATTAGTTGTTAAAAATATTGAAATTGCTATATGTGTGCCTATAACTTTTGAGGAGTTCCCTCAATTCCTCATGGATCCCATCATCAGAACTTTGTTTTGATGATAATGGGACCAAACTAGAAGTATGTCCTTTCAGACAAAAAAATAATTTTTCAAATCGGTCTATAAATGACGGAGTTATGCGGTAACAAACATAAAAAAAAAGTACACACGAATTTATATCCTCCTCTTTTTGAAGTCGGTTAATAAAAAAAAGAATTATCTAATTTGGTGCAGTCGATCGGAAGCTATGCGCGTACATACATTTGGGCAGGTTTCATTTATATTTATAAACTAGGGGTCGCCCGCGACTTCGTCCGCGTGGTATTTTGGAATATTTTCCCCGATTTTGCAACATATCTCACTACTGCTCCGCTCCTATTGATCATAGCGTGATGGTATATAGCCTATAGCCTTTCTGGATAAATGCACTATTCAACAAAAAAAGATTTTTTCAAATCCAACCAGTACTTTCTGAGAATAGCGCGTTCAACCAAACAAACAAACTCTTCAGCTTTATAAAATTAGTATAGATATTTATTTATTATTTATTTAAACTTTATATACACAGAATGTATAATGGCGGACTTAATGCCTGAGGCATTCTCTACCAGTCAATCAACAGGGTGATGCGGAGATTATTTATAGTAGGTGCACAAGTCTCTCGTCTGAAGTGTTAAAATTACATATATAAACATAAAAGGACAAAATTATATCATAAAATATTTAAACATAAATATATAAATCAACACAATAAATATATTATATACATATATACTTACATATTACATATTATTATTAAACTCATTAGTGTTGTGATGATTCTGCCAAATTTTGAAGTAAGAGTTGCCGAACCTTTCCTCTAAACGCGTAACGGTTAGTGGACATTCTGATTTCAAGAGGGAGGGCATTCCAGAGCAAGATTGATTGTACAGGAAAAGAGGAGTGAATAAACGCAGAGTTGTGGGTAGGACATGCTAGTAAGAGATTATTCGAGGAGCGAAGATTTCTATCATGTATCGTGCAGCGATACTGAAATTGAGAGATTAAATAAACCGGGGCATTGGGATACATAAGAATGGTATAAAGGGTAGAAAGTGCACGCATACTACGGCGCTGACGAATGGGGAGCCAATTTAATTGTGAGCGGTAAGTAGACACATGGTCATACTTTATATATTTTTTTTATAGATATATGTATGTATATTAAAAATAGTCATATAAAAAGGTACTTACATTTTATACACATCTGTTTTATTAAATGTAAGGTAGAAGCCATCTTCATTATCATTCTTAGGAGGATTTTCTACTTTTGTTGTATCATTCTTAGGAGGAGGATCTTCAACTTCTGCTGATACAGCCTTCAGCAACTGAAATTATATTATTTGTCATTATTATAACCGACTTCAGTACGGCAAGTTGCAGAATTTCAAAAACTTTGAAACCCCTAGGTACAACCCACAGAAATAGATCGAGATAGAACGGCGAAGTAGGCGTGGAACGCGTGCCACTACTTAGTACTAATGTGCACGCTTCACATATATTTCACATCGAGCATCCTCATTACGCCGTGCGACTCTTATAGCTGCGTTCGGGACGTACAAAATTATTAAAATCTACAAAAATATGCCGTATTGCTCCGTCGCAAATTGTAAAAATCGAAGTAGTAAAGTAAACACGAAGAAAGGAGGCATTTCATTTCATCGTAATTGTTTAAATATAACTAAAAACTAAGTTTTATGAGAATCAAAATTATTATTTCACCTTTACCATGTTTGACAAGGACGATCATAAATTATTTACTTTTCGTTAAGCTTAATATCCATTACTTTCGCTGTACAATGTTCTTACTCATAACCATTAATTGAGCGCGCAACGAACATCGAAACAAATGAGATTTACAATATTTCTAAATCGGTAATGAGACGGCAGTCCTTTGCTGTAATTGGTTAGTCGTTTGGTTGGTCGTCGCATCGAATGCGCTAGAGATTGACGCAACGTGTCGTCACAGTCGTTGTATTTATCGATAAACAAATTATTTATACAAAGAACACAATCTTAGCTCATCTGTTTATTTATTATATTCTCTTTGTGATTTACGTAACATTTTAAATGAAATTGGTTTTAAGCATGCATTACATCGATTTTCAACAATAAAGTTATTTTATGACGAAAAACTATAAAGTAAATGTTAGACAACTTTAGTTTAAAATTAAAATCCTTTTAATTTTAACAACGTAAATTAAAGTAGGTATATATACCTATTATAGATACCTGTTTGCCATAGAAACATAACGTAAAAGCGCCCATACTTTTTGGCATAGTCATCATATTAAGGAACATTTAAAAATTGTTATTTAAAAAAATGAATTGGTAATGTAACTTATCTAAAATATGTAGTTATATTTGTTACTTATCTAAAACATTCAGTTATATTTACGTTTTAATTAAAGTAATGAGTTTTACATTTCTATCATTATACCTTAATAAAATTTAAGTAATAACACGTAATTAATTATTTTCATTTATGTATGACAAAAAATACAATTTATTACGAAAAAATAAATAGGTACTTCAACACCCCACGTTGCATAGATGGCTGTCGATAATTGGGTAAATGTGTCTCCTCACTACTTCGGGCTCGCTTAAACTGGTTGACCCGCAAAGTGGGTGTGGCTTGTTGAAATAGTGGCACGCGCGAAATATATGCAGAAATGTGTTTATCACCATTCTATCTCGTTCTATTTCTGTGGTACAACCCCTAACGTAGGTATTTAAACAATATGAACTTTCATGCAAACTCTTATCCCTCTTTTCCTTCCTTAAAGACGGTCCTTTTTGATCTGATAATTTACAGCTATAGTGCATCTCATGACCATTCAAATAAGCCCAAACACGGCTAGATTACATTGTTTAATTATGAAGTTCCGTTGCCTAGCTACCTTAGCAACCATAATGGAAACTATTAAATAAGTTTCCATTATGGTCGTCATCCGTAAAATACTTATTATTGAGAAGTTTAGGTGGCCATCTGTGGTCTTCTTCATCAGTTTTACTTCATCATATTATACTTTCTAAATGCAACTGTTTGATGTGTTGTTAAAAATATTGAAATTGCTATATGTGTGCTCTATAACTTTTGAGGAGTTACCTCAATTCCTCATGGATCCCATCATCAGAACTTTCTTTTGATGAAAATGGGACCAAACTGGAAGTATGTCCTCTCAGACAAAAAAATAATTTTTCAAATCGGTCAATAAATGAGGGAGTTCTGCGGTAACAAACATAAAAAAAATACACATGACTCAATAACCTCCTCTTTTTGAAGTCGATTAAAAAGCACTCGAATCACCTGACGGTTAGCAGGTACCCTAGTCTATAGCCGCCTTATTAATAAACGTGGAATAGAATAGGTGTCCGTGTGGAATCCCGAAGGTGTCGTAAGACAATATCAACTGCAAGAGAGGGAAAACTCAAAACAAAACCGTATACCAACCGGTCTTGCGTCTGACCAGCGTGGAATAGTAGGCTAATTATCCCTCCAAATGTATGGAGGAGACTCGTGCTCAGCAGTGGGACGTTTATGGGTTGAGATGTAACTATTTTTGATATTCGATCTAGTATGTATAATAATATATAATCATTTTTGTTAAAAAGATAATTCCCGCACTAGAGAACAAGCCCTGTGTCGCGGGGGACTTTACAAATATACAATTAACGGACACAAATTACACCCAGATTCAGAAAAATTCTTTGTGGGTCACACAAAGTTTTGTCCTGTGTGGGAATTGAACCCATAACCTCGTGCACAGCAGGCGCAAACTGCGGCCACTGGACCACCGAGGCAGTCCACATAGGCTATATTTTATTTTAAAAGCAATAAGGGATTTTTAATAAAAGCAACCCTTATTAATATATGTCTCACTGCTGAATACGGATCTTCTCTCCTCTATCAAGAATCAAAATCAGAACATTTATTTGTGAAACATAGGTATACAAGGATCTTAAAATAATAACAAGTTCTCTATGCCTTATCACTAGGACATACAAATCAATCATAAAACAAAATAATCAAATATTAAATCAAACACTATAAACAATATAAAAAAAATAAAAATCAAAATATAAATATTTCAAAAAAAACCAAATAGAAAAAAAAAAAGTATTGTCTTTATATGTAGTTTAAAAATATCTCATCTTTATTGAAAATGAATTTAATATATGAAGTACATCAATCAAATACATCATCTAAGTATTAATTTACTGAGTACATTATAACATTTATTAACTAACTAGCTGTTTCCCGGGGCTCCGCCCCGCGCCCGCGTGGTTGTCGGTTATCGCGATAAAAAGTAGCCTATGCTATCCCAGACTATCTATCTATCTATATGCAAAATTTCATCCAAATCCGTTCAGTTTTACGTGAAGGAGTAACTAACATCCATCCATACATACTTACAAACTTTCGCGTTTATTATATTAGTAGGATAGCATTTGTGATGCCTTTTTAAATTGCATGGTCTTAATCAAGAGAGAGAGAGGGTGTAGGCCATAATTCACACTCGCTGGCCTAATGTGGGTTGATGAATAAGACATGTTTTTAGAATTTCTTCTAAGCCATGTGAGTTTCCTCACGATGTTTTCCTTCACTGTTAGCAGATGGTGTACGATTTGATTTGTACATATAAACATCACAAAGTAAAATTCACATTGGTTGGTGCTACCACCCGGGATCGAACCCAGATCTCGTGCGTGCAAGTCTGTTACTTTCTTACTCGGTCACTACCGCTTTTTTTAAATAATAAGGACCTCAAGGGTCCTTTTGCTTTTAAAATAAAATATAGCTTTACTCGCTGATAATGTAGCTTTCTATTGGTGAAGGAAGTTTTAAAATTCATTCAGTCTATTAGTTTTTGAGTTTATTCATTACAAACAAAATTACAAGAGTCCTTAGAAATCTATCTTTTAAGGCCTGCTTCTGTGATGCAGTGGTACGAACCCATGCGTACGACTGCCAAGTAGAGTTCTCAGGTTTAATCCCTTTATCCCTTCCGTTAGGTGGTATTGGGTTATCAGAAAAAAGCTAAATATCCAGCCCGGAGCCTAAAATTGTGTGGTAAATACGGCTGGAAAAAACGTGGGCGGTCTTATTCCGTGGTGGGTTGTTATCTAATGATGGCTAACATTTAATAATTTATTTATACTTATATTATAAGTTTATGATACCAAATAATGTATAAGAAATCCATTGTAACGTATAACTATTTTAAGTCCCAATAAAGTAAAATAAAAAAATGTGTATGTGAGTATGTTTGTGACTAAACGCTTCCATGACTAAACGGCTGAACGGATAAAAAATAAAATAAAAACCATTTATTGCCAAAAATATTACAAAAATACACGATGTATCTATGAGCCCCACACTACTGCCCTGCCAAGGAATAACGCCACAATTATATGAAAACAGCTACAGGAAAAACGCATTTAAGGTTTCAAATTTAAGATGCGTTTTCCCGAAACTTGTATAATGCAGGTAAGTTGTTCTTTGTAAGCGAGGCTGACTAGGCACGCCTGTCCTGTGGGTGCCTTGTTACGATTACAATGATAAGTGAGATTACAGTTTTGGCTCGGTCGATGTTTGGCAAGGAGATAGATGGGATCCTAAGGAAGGACATTATACTACTTTTACCCGCGATAACCGACATCTACGCGGGTGGAGCCGTGGGTATAAACCAGTACTAATGTATAATGCTGAAAAGTTCTTATTAGATCGCGATATCTGTCATCGGCTGTAACAATAAGCGTGACGTAAGACTCGTTTAGTCATCATTTAGCGAAGGTTTAACTGCAAGGGAAAACTTGTCATCATATACTCGTAATAATATTAAAACTATTTGTTTTTTTTTCTTGTAAACACTGTTTAATACAGTTTAAAAAGTAATAAAAAGTTTTAAAAAATAATAAAAATAGTCAGCAAAAAAGCTTAGTATCCATGTATTTTATATAATATTTAAGAAAAATAAATTTTCATTTCCAAAAGTAGATGATAATAAAATTACATTTATTTTCTTTTGTTCTTAAAAAAAAAAAATTAATTGCCTAATATTTAAACCGCCCAAATTCAAGGTAGCCTAACTAAAAAAAACGATAAAGCGTAAAGAACAAATAAATGCAACGAATCCACATCACAGATTATATTAGAAAATTATAATTGATATCACTTACCAAAAAAACAGTAAACACATATAACAAATTCATTTTGACGTTCACTTACGACCTACTAGGCCGATGGTTGGATTACAAATGAAATATTAATTTAGCAAACTCAAAAGTATTCCAACTAGATATTATTCATAAATACCTATTAATATACACAAAGCTTTATCACATTTCCGTACAGTAAAAACAATAGCTTTTAAACCAATTTAGGTACTCAATATTAGATAACAGCTAACTACATATATTAATGATCATTAAAATAGATTAATTAAATATATATAAACCAGTTGGGTTCGTCTGTTTGATTAGCATAATTTTGGGTTTAAATTAGCGGAGACTTAAAACATGTCTATTACCAATATCGGCTGTGCTATAATTAAATGTATATCTAAATAATAATAGAATGATTCAATAGATAAAAGAACAATATACATTCTATGAATGTCCTAAAATTTGTAAACAATCTCTAAGGCATATGACAAATAATATAATTAAAGAAAGGACATTGCAATTATAGTGACGGAATATAGCTCTCAAGGCACAGAAACACTAGTTTGGGCGTTTAACATTATCTGTGTAACCTAAGCTATTATGTAATCTAAGAGAGGTAGGACACCATACCAACGAGCAAGTTCTCTACAAGTAGCATTCCATACCCATAAGAATCGTGTCAGTTACAGCAGTTGTGCAGGACTCAACATCTTCTGATGTGAAGCAAAGCTGTCTCCATGGGTACGACGCGTAAAATTCACGCAGTCTATCTCAATCTGCTGACTTATAACCCACAGGCAGCGCACAGGCCACAGAGGTCCGGATGAGGCAGTGGTCCGATGTGCCCAGGGGCGCATCCACTGTGATGGTATATCCATCCAGACGTGTAGACAGCAGAAGGTCCAGTAAAGAGCTTGTATGGTCCTCGACGTCGGGTATCCTTGTCGGAGAATCGACGAGTTGAGAGAATCCATACGCCAAGGCAAATTCGTAAGCAGACCTCCCCACAGAGTCAGTGGACCGGGAATTGAGCCACCCAACGTGGTGAGCGTTAAAGTCTCCCAAAATCACTAACTCGGCGGAGGGGTACTGCTCGATAACTCTGTCGGTTGTCAGTTGCAGGTGCTCAAAAAGCCATGGCGAGCAGGACATGATCAATGTCCTGCTCGCCGCTATGAGACCTGTAGAGGCACGCGTAGATGTAGGTGTAGCCGCCATATTCCACGTAATCCAAATAATGGACAGGTCCCTGTCTTCAAGGCCATGCAGACGACGACATCAAATATCCTCCCGGACGTACATGCATGCCCCGACACGACAAAAACGAGCTCGAGCTTTTACCCAGGGTAGAGTAGGTAGGATGTATCGGCCGGGCAAGATATTTGCGTCTCCGTCAGTAACAGCAAGGTCGGCAGTGCAGTTTCAAGATGATGGTGGACTGCATTAAGGTTTGAGTGTAAACCCCTGATGTTACAAAAGTCCACTTTTATGGTGGACGTGGGTGCCGCTGAAAAACGTTTCTTGTGTTTACTTTTGGCCATAGAAAAAGGAGGTTATGGTAGTTTTAGAGAGTCGCTGTATGGACAGTGCAAGGAACAATGCGCAGTACCTATCGCCCCGCGACAATTTAGGTTGTGCAGTTTGTGGGCACGGCACACGGAAGGGCCCCTAGCCCCCCCTCGAAGCAGCAGCCGGGTCCACCCCGGTCTCCTACTCGGGCACGACCACTACTTCGAGGACTTTACACGGGCGGCGATTCAGCCTCCCGGGGCGGAGATTAAGTAATCCCCGGGTTTGGGAATCCAACAACCCGCGGGCGGTCAGCGGGCAACCGTTTTACCAGGTCTCCCTGACCGCCGCGCCCACACTCTGCGCCTACACCGTCCGAAGACGATTCGATACTAGCTGGTTCCCCCACTGTCACTACAGCAACCCTCCCTAGGTGAGCTCTGGAGACCTTACTCATTCGCAGGAACACAACATGATGCTGCTTAACTGCGTTCTACTGTAAGGTGGAGGTCCTTCCCCAGTCGAGCCGCTCAATTCGGGTGAGAAATCTCGCTGTACCCTACCTCTCTTAAAAGGATATTAATTATTAGGATATTTCATCTTAATGTCCTGGTGTCAAAAATAGGTCGGCAACTCGCAAGCGATACGTCTGGTATTAAAAGCCTCCATAGGCTACGCTTGTTTGCCATTCAAGGTATAAAAAAGGACGATAATCCATCCACGATCAGGGAGCGATCGGGTGTTCATACACAGGAACGTAACTACACCGCTGTGTGTAGTTATTTGACTATGATCCTATGTAACGCTTGCTCGCTAGCACAGTGCCCTACCTACATACATATTATCATCACGCCCGTCTCCCAGTGGGGTAGGCAGAGACTATGGTACGCCAATTGCTTCGATCCAAACATACCTCCTTCACCTCTTTTGAAAAAAAAAACCAGAATATTAAACTGTAAGTATCTAAAAATTTTAGTCATTTATTATAAATTTAAACATATCAAAATGTAATAATAATAAGTGCCTACCTACCATAGTTGCAGGAAGGAAAATGGTAAATATGGATGTTATCATATAGGTATTTTATAAAATGTACGGCGCGGATGCCAATTAATTATAAATAATACAAAAACCGTTATTTCCAGAATAAATATGTATAATTAAGGCATTTAGCTTTTTTTCCTATGCCTTTAAAGTTTTCAGTTAGGCAAAAAAACAATTTAAAAAAAAAACTCAAAAAAAAACTTTTTTGACAATTATCCGAAATGAGCACATAACAATGTATTTTTAACCGACTTCAAAAAGAGGAGGTTATCAATTCGTGTGTATTTTTTTTTAATGTTTGTTACCGCATATGTCCGTCATTTATGGACCGATTTGAAAAATTCTTTTTTTGTCTGACTGGACATACTTTCAGTTTGGTCCCATTTTCATCAAAAGAAAGTTCTGATGATGGGATCCATGAGGAATTGAGGGAACTCCTCAAAAGTTATAGGCAAACATATAGCAATTTCAATATTTTTAACAACTAATCAATCATTTACATTCAGAAAGTGTAATTTGGTGAAGTAAAACTGATGAAGAAGACCACAGATGGCCATCTGAACTTTTCAATAATAAGTATTTTACTGATGGCGATTAGATAAGTTTCGGTTATTGTTGCTAAGCAACTATTAATAAGAAATAATGACGTGAATGAATTGAGCGCGGATTGCACAGATTAAATATTGCTTTTAATACCTACTTGACCTGTGTTCAGCCCGACGCTCAGTCGATTTTATTCGATTGTAACAAACAAATATTTGAAAATTTTACAACTTGCCGTACTGAAGTCGGTTTTTTTTTGTTAAAATTATTGTGTATTTTGTATTTATTTTTTAAAATTAATGTAAATACAATTTAATAACTAGCGGGTGGAAATTTTATTTTGTCTTTGTTGGAATTGCGGAAACATTTAGTTGAGGGTTGAAAGTTTGCGACTAAGCTTAGTTGACAGCACTCGCTGACAAGTCGCTCAATATCAGCCGCTGTAAATTTCTATAGTCAGGCCTGTGGTGGAGCATATAATTCTCGTATCAACCTGTTCAGCCACCAAAAACTATGTCTTTTAGATGTTGCACCATAAATCGTCTGCTACAGACGTACATACATATTCATATCATCACGCCTGTTCCCTATTGGGGTAGGCAGAGACTATTGTATGCCAATTGCTTTGATCAAAACATACTTCCTTCGCCTGCTCTGCATTCATGAACCTCTTCATGCATGAAGTTTTTTAGCAAATCCCTTACTTAGTCGCTGTATGTTCTCCAAGGGCGGATCCTATCGATGTTGTGTTACAATCTTGTACGGTATACCTCTAAAGGCCATATCTAATACCTTTAAACGAGCAATTATACTTCATGCTTCGTCCTCGAGATTAGTATAATATATAAACACATGTAGTATCGCCCTCTAGTACTACCATTCCACACTAATTTGAGAGTATTTAAATAAATACTTTTTTGTACGTTAGTTTAATGACACCTGGCCAGTGCGCTCCAATCTTGATTCATTCTCATTTTAGTGCCCGACCGTTTCCACACGCGCTCTTGACACTTATATATATACTAGCTGTTGCCCGCGGCTCCGCCCGCGTGGATGTTGGTTATCGCTGTCGCATCCATCCATCCATCCATCCATACTTATCAAAATTTAGTATTGTTTTCTTCTTACAGTAATACCCATATGGTTGTTATATTAAAATGACCGAATGAAAAAAAATATGCTGGCATTTTGTTTTTATGACGTTCATAAGTATCATATAAATAAATAAATGAGATTTTTTACAACTCCTGCACTAGAGAACAAGCTATGATAAGACTCCACAAACACATATTTACGTATGTACGTATGTGGTAACATATAAAGAATATATGTTACCACACATATAAAGAATATTATGTTACCACACATATAAAGAATATATGTTACCACACATATAAAGAATATATGTTACCACACATATAAAGAATATATGTTACCACATACATACACACATAGGGTTTTCCAAATTTAACATACCAAATTCAACTATTGAATTTCCCCTGAGAGGACTTTTCCTTGACCAACAAAACAAGGTTTTTTTAACAAAATAATCTTTAAAAAAATCCTGTATAATAACATAATAGCAATCCATATATGTCCCACTGCTGGGCACGGGTCTCCTCTCCTCTATAAAGAGAGAGAGGTTTAGGCCTTAATTCAATCCATATTATTAATATTATAAATGCGAAAGTAACTCTGTCTGTCTGTCTGTCTGTCTGTTACTCTTTCACGCCTAAACGGCTGAACGGATTTTTATGAAATTTGGTATGGTGATAGATGATAACCTAGAAATGGTCATAGGCTATAAATAATCACGCCATCGTTCTTAGGGGGTAGGCAGTAGGCAGATAACTAAATTGAGTTAGTGATTTTTAGTCGTTTTTGTTGGGACTTTTGCTCTTTCACGTCTAAACGGCTGAACAGATTTTGATGAAATTTAGTAAGGTAGTAGATGGTTACCTAAAAACGGATATAAGATGAAAATGATCACGTCATCGTTCTTAAGGCGTAGGCAGTAGGCAGAAAACTGAATTGAGTTAGTGATTTTTTTATGGTTTTTGCTGGGAGTTTTGCTCTATCATGCCTAAACGGCTGAACGGATTTTGATGAAATTTAGTAAGTGATAGATAGTAACCTAAAAACGGATATAAGATCAAAATGATCACGTCATCGTACTTAAGGCGTAGGCAGTAGGCAGAAAACTAATTAAGTTAGTGATTTTTAATCGTTTGTTTTAAAAGTTTACCTCATTCACGCCCTAACGTCTGAACGGATTTTTATAAGACTTGGTTAATATAAAGATAGGATCCTAGGCACGGACACAGGCTACTTTTTACGGCGGGAAAATAACTCATTCCCGCGGAAATCTAGCGTGATCGTGTCAAGAAGCGCATGTCGCCATAGCTACTGAAATGATTTTGATGTTTTTTTTTAACTGAGTGTTACTAAGACTCAAGTTAGTATTTGATCACTTTTCTAACTTAGAGGGTCGGTAGGCGCCATAATTTAGGGAATTTATGATAAAATTTTGATGCAACTGTCTTTATTTAACAGTTTTACTTGGATCGGAACTTAGCGACATTCCATCACACTACTTAACTTATAGAGTAGGAAGGTACCAAAATTCAGACTACTTTTTACTTCGGGAAAATATCTCATTCCCACAGGAACCTATACACAGCTACCTATCTACAACATTAAAACTCTGTCTAGAATCACATTACGCCAAAACTATTGATCTGATTTGTATACGATTTTTTATTCAACTGACTGTTACATTACATACAGATAAAATCTAATTACCTACACCACAGAAATTGTTGGATGCTCCCGGAGGCACGGGAAAAACCTTTCTTTTAAACTTGCTTTTAGCGCAAATCCGAAAAGATAAAGAAATTGCTGTAGCAGTTGCCTCTTCCGGAATAGTCGCCACTCTGCTCAATGGTGGTCGAACGGCACATTCGGTGCTTAAACTGCCATTAAACTTAGCCCATGAAAAAATGCCAGTCTGTAATATAAGTAAAAACAGCGAGCGTAGACGTATGTTGCAGCAATGTAAATTATTAGTTTGGGATGAGTGTACTATGTCCCATAAAAGAGCAATTGAAGCTCTAGATCGGACTTTGAAAGACATCAAGAGTAATCCAAATATCATGGGGGGGATGGTGGTACTTTTAGCGGGCGATTTTAGACAGACTTTGCCGGTTATCACTAAAGGCACCCCTGCAGATGAAATAAATGCGTGATTAAAAGCGTCAACGTTATGGGTGCACGTAAAAACGTTTAGTCTGTCTACAAATATGAGAGTGCAACTACACAATGATGTACAATCTGGACAATATGCTGCTGCTCTTCTTAAAATTGGAGAAGATCGTATGGCAAAGGATGGTAATGGCATGATTACATTGGATCGTGAATTCTGCAATGTTGTGCATAATCCAGATGATCTAAATAACTTCGTCTATAGCGAACTGCTAACTAATATGAGGAATAGAGAATGGTTATGTGAAAGAGCAATTTTAGCGCCGACGAATGAAATGGTGGGACAGATAAACGAGCAAATTATGTCACGCGTGGAAGGTGATATTGTTGAGTTTCTCTCTGTAGACACTGTAATGGATACTGAACAAGTAACATCATACCCTGTAGAAATTCTTAATTCTTTAGAACTGTCGGGAGTACCTTCACACAAACTGAGGCTGAAAGTAGGCGTTCCTGTCCTTTTGATGCGGAATTTAGATGCACCAAGACTTTGTAATGGCACACGGTTGCAAGTAACACACCTCGGTCGCAATATTGTACAAGCAATCATTATGACTGGAATGGCAAAAGGAGAGAACGTTTTAATCCCCCGTATACCCATAATTCCGACAGATTTGCCATTCCAGTTTAAGAGATTACAGTTTCCGCTGAAAATCGCATTCGCTATGACGATAAATAAAGCTCAGGGGCAAACATTAAAAGTTGCCGGCATTGATTTAGAAAAGAGTTGTTTTTCTCATGGACAATTATACGTGGCTTGCTCACGTGTTTCAAGTCCACAGATTCTCCATGTGTTGGCCAGAGAGGGAAAAACAAAGAACATAGTTAACAAAAATGTACTACAGTAATAAGGCCTCTTATTTTTAGCTTCCTACATTATTATACTACTTACATTAAGTTAGTACTTCCTACGCAGACGATGTTGCGGATGTCACACTGTCTAACATCGGGGGTTGGCAGGTAGGTAGTTAGTAGTATTTTAAACCGATTTACATTATTTACTTTTTATATTTACTAAGGAAACATTCGGAGCTATCCATTATGTAGCTTAGGTTGCTTTTGAACAAATTTTAATGTGAAGTTGAGGACTGGAACACGATAGTGGGACATTGTTGCAGGGGGACTTACAGCCGGGAGAAAACAAAAAAACTTATGCGGACGAAGTCGCGGGTAAAAGCTAGTAAATTATATATATTTCATTCGTTTATTTTATATTCATCATCATCATCATCTCAACCCATAAACGTCCCACTGCTGGGCACGGGTCTTAAAAGATATAAATACACAAGGAATTGTAACCTACCTTAACTTAAACTAGTTATAAGCACTTACTTACCTACTTTGTATCTGTTTATTGATTCCGACCGAGCTAAAACTGTTATCTCACTTATTTATCGTAACAGGCACCCACAGGACAGGCTTGCCTAGTGTGGGGCTAATGGATATAACGTGTAGTTTTGTAATATTTTTGACAATAAACGGTTTTTTTATTCACACACGCTGGCCTAATACGGGTTGCTGTCTGTAGAATTAGTAGAATCTTTTAAGACATTTGGGTTTCCTCACGATGTTTTTTCTTCACCGTTAGCGTCATTAACGTTAAAAAGTTAGTTAAACACATTTTTACGATTTTACGCGCCGAAATTGTTTTTAAATTTTCAGGTGCGAGTGAAGCATTGCCTTAGCGCTTCACGTTAAGGCATGCAAGATATTTTACGCTCCCATCATTTTTTTTACGGTTAGTCAGACAGGAGCGCGGGGCCCCCCAGTGCGCGGGGCCCGTAGCATTTGCTACTCTTGCTACGTGGCTAATCCGGCACTGCCGTTAGCAGATGGTGAATCATTTGATTAGTACATATAAACTCCACAAAGTGAAATTTACATTGGCACTGCCACCCGGGATCGAACTCGCACCTTTTACGTTTGGTGACGGATTAAGAATACTAATGTCACCACCCCGTCCATCCCGAGGGTGTCGTAAGAGTCGACTAAGGGAGTAAGTCAGGCAGAAAATATCCACTGCTAGAGAAGGAAAACTCAAAACAAAACCCTATACCAACACGTCTGGCCAGCGTGGTATAGTAGGCTAATATCCCTCCAAGTGTATGGAGGAGACCCGTGCCCAGCAGTGGGACGTTTATGGGTTGCGATGATGATGATGATAATATATCTTTGTGCCAAATTTCATCCATATCTGTTTAAAAAAATTAAGAGAGGTAGGGCAGCCTACTAGCAAGTAGGCCTGACTGGGGGATGACCCCCACCTTACAGGAGACCACAGCCAAATAACCACAAACAGTGGTGAAGTTGTGTTCCTATGTGTGAGTACCGGTCTCCTGCGCTCATTTTGGAATGCATTTTAAACATCCGAAAGAAACGTTATCCTATCCCAGGGATCCATTCATCTAAGCCATAAGACGTCCACTGCTGGACATAGACCTCCCCCAAGGTTTTCCACATCATTCAGTCCTGAGCTGACCTTGTTCATCGGTTGCCCGCGACCTTTACCAGGTCGTCGGTCCACCTTGTTGGAGGCCTGCCCACGCTGCCCAGGGATACTTCTCTTAAAGCCCTGGTGTAAAAAAATTAGGCTTGGCAATATGCAATTGATGGTGAAAAAAATATGCTGGCATTTTGTTTTTATGACGTTCATAAGTAAATAAATGAGATTTTTTTTATTATTTTTTCCATGACAACTCCTGCACCAGATAAAGAGCTATGATAAGATTACACAAACACAATACATAATTAACACGAACACAAATTACACCCAGACTCAGCAAAATTCTTTGTGGGTCACACAAAGTTTTGTCATGTGTGGGAATTGAACCCAACCACCAAACCAGCAACCTCGTGTACAGCAGGCGCATACTGCAGCCACTGGACCGCCAAGGCAGTTTGACTTCGACTTATTTACATTAAAAAGGGCCAAGTTTTAAGTACCCAGAATCGACGTTCATGCATGAAAATAGAGGAGGTTGATGAATGTAGAGGAGGTGAAGGAAGTATGTTTGGATCGAAGCAATTGGCGTACCATAGTCTCTGCCTACCCCACTGGGAGACGGGCGTGATGATATCATCATCATCATCTCAACCCATAAACGTCCCACTGCTGGGCGCGGGTCTCCTCCATACAATCGGAGGGATATTAGCCTACTATACCACGCTGGCCAGACGGGTTGGTATAGGGTTTTGTTTCGAGTTTTCCCTCTCTTGCAGTGGATATTGTCTGCCTGACTTACTCCCTTAGTCGACTCTTACGACACCCTTCGGGATGGAAAGGGGTAGTGACATTTGTATTCTTAATCCGTCACCACACGGACTATCTATTTAAATTCAATGTCATCAAATTACTACATAGTTATATTTTGATATTATAACATAACTCAACAGTTGCATGAGGAAAAAATAAATTTAAGTATGATCAACGGTCTAATGGAGTTATCAGTTTTGTTTTGACCTTGGCACATGTTATATTTACCCACTAGATGAAGGTTACTTGTGGTTGAGATGAAAATCATATATATTATATATATATATACTAGCTTTTACCCGCGACTTCGTCCGCATAAGTTTTTTTGTTTTCTCCCGGCTGTAAGTCCCCCTGCAACAATGTCCCATTATCGTGTTCTAGTCCTCAACTTCACATCAAAATGTGTTCAAAAGCAACCTAAGCTACATAATGGATAGCTTCGAATGTTTCCTTAGTAAATATAAAAAGTAAATAATGTAAATCGGTTTAAAATACTACTAACTACCTACCTGCCAACCCCCGATGTTAGACAGTGTGACATCCGCAACATCGTCTGCGTAGGAAGTACTAACTTAATGTAAGTAGTATAATAATGTAGGAAGCTAAAAATAAGAGGCCTTATTACTGTAGTACATTTTTGTAAACTATGTTCTTTGTTTTTCCCTCTCTGGCCAACACATGGAGATTCTGTGGACTTGAAACACGTGAGCAAACCACGTATAATTGTCCGTGAGAAAAACAACTCTTTTCTAAATTAATGCCGGCTACTTTTAGTGTTTGCCCCTGAGCTTTATTTATCGTCATAGCGAATGCGATTTTCAGCGGAAACTGTAATCTCTTAAACTGGAATGGCAAATCTGTCGGAATTATGGGTATACGGGGGATTAAAACGTTCTCTCCTTTTGCCATTCCAGTCATAATGATTGCTTTTACAACATTGCGACCGAGGTGTGTTACTTGCAACCGTGTGCCATTACACAGTCTTGGTGCATCTAAATTCCGCATCAAAAGGACAGGAACGCCTACTTTCAGCCTCAGTTTGTGTGAAGGTACTCCCGACAGTTCTAAAGAATTAAGAAATTCTACAGGGTATGATGTTACTTGTTCAGTATCCATTACAGTGTCTACAGAGAGAAACTCAACAATATCACCTTCCACGCGTGACATAATTTGCTCGTTTATCTGTCCCACCATTTCATTTGTCGGCGCTAAAATTGCTCTTTCACATAACCATTCTCTATTCCTCATATTAGTTAGCAGTTCGCTATAGACGAAGTTATTTAGATCATCTGGATTATGCACAACATTGCAGAATTCACGATCCAATGTAATCATGCCATTACCATCCTTTGCCATACGATCTTCTCCAATTTTAAGAAGAGCAGCAGCATATTGTCCAGATTGTACATCATTGTGTAGTTGCACTCTCATATTTGTAGACAGACTAAACGTTTTTACGTGCACCCATAACGTTGACGCTTTTAAACACGCATTTATTTCATCTGCAGGGGTGCCTTTAGTGATAACCGGCAAAGTCTGTCTAAAATCGCCCGCTAAAAGTACCACCATCCCCCCCATGATATTTGGATTACTCTTGATGTCTTTCAAAGTCCGATCTAGAGCTTCAATTGCTCTTTTATGGGACATAGTACACTCATCCCAAACTAATAATTTACATTGCTGCAACATAGTCCACGCTCGCTGTTTTTACTTATATTACAGACTGGCGTTTCTTCATGGGCTAAATTTAATGGCAGTTTAAGCACCGAATGTGCCGTTCGACCACCATTGAGCAGAGTGGCAGCTATTCCGGAAGAGGCAACTGCTACAGCAATTCCTTTATCTTTTCGGATTTGCGCTAAAAGCAAGTTTAAAAGAAAGGTTTTTCCCGTGCCTCCGGGAGCATCCAAAAATACCAAACCACCTGCGCCATCTTCGATTTTTTTGAAAACATTGTCAAATACTAACCTTTGTTCTGGGATTAAACGTGGAACAGACTCTGTCAATTGTTGTTGTAAGGAAGCAGTATCGTAATCTAGTTCCCGTATTAAATCGCTACTGATTTCCTCGGTTCTCTGTGGTCTGATCATTCCATAATCTGATAAATCCTTTCCAGAAATTGTTTTAACCTGGTCAATCAATCAATTTTTGTCAGACCCTCATTGTAAATTAAATCACTGTACGTGACATTGGGATTTTGCTCTTGTAATCTGTGCAATATGTCGTCGGTCATATCATTTTTGTATTTATCCCACAATTGTTGAGGATTTGAAAGACCACATGTCGCTACTAATACAGAAAATAGCTCTCTCATCTTGCCTGCTGATCTACATTGAGCAGCTTCTTCCAGTGTCACATCCCAATGGTTGTCATTCTCCAGTAATCCTCTTGCCTCACATGCCTCTCGAAATGTAGGATAATCTTGTGTGTTGTATTTTTTTAGATCATTGAAAGAGGTAGGTCCGCGCACATGGTGTTAAAGCATGCGTAGAAAAATTTCATTATTCGCATACGTGCGACGACGACGTCTGCCCTCATGAGATATTTTCCCGAAGTAAAAAGTAGTCTGAATTTTGGTACCTTCCTACCCTATAAGTTAAGTAGTGTGATGGAATGTCGCTAAGTTTCGATCCAAGTAAAACTGTTAAATAAAGACAGTTGCATCAAAATTTTATCATAAATTCCCTAAATTATGGCGCCTACCGACCCTCTAAGTTAGAAAAGTGATCAAATACTAACTTGAAGTCTTAGTAACACTCAGTTAAAAAAAAAGCTTCAAAATCATTTCAGTAGCTATGGCGTCATGCGCTTCTTGACACGATCACGCTAGATTTCCGCGGGAATGAGGTATATTCCCGCCGTAAAAAGTAGCCTGTGTCCGTGCCTAGGATCCTATCTTTATATTAACCAAGTCTTATAAAAATCCGTTCAGACGTTAAGGCGTGAATGAGGTAAACTTTTAAAACAAACGATTAAAAATCACTAACTTAATTAGTTTTCTGCCTACTGCCTACGCCTTAAGTACGATGACGTGATCATTTTGATCTTATATCCTTTTCTAGGTTACTATCTATCACCTAACTAAATTTCATCAAAATCCGTCCAGCCGTTTAGGCATGATAGAGCAAAACTCCCAGCAAAAACTATAAAAAAATCACTAACTCAATTCAGTTTTCTGCCTACTTCCTACCCCCTAAGTACGATGACGTGATCATTTTTAATCTTATATCGTTTTTAGTTAACCATCTATTACCTTACTAAATTTCATCAAAATCTGTTCAGCCGTTTAGACGTGAAAGAGCAAAAGTCTCAACAAAAACGACTAAAAATCACTAACTCAATTTAGTTATCTGCCTACTGTCTACCCCCTAAGAATGATGGCGTGATTATTTATAGCCTATGACCATTTCTAGGTTATCATCTATCACCATACCAAATTTCATCAAAATCCGTTCAGCCGTTTAGGCGTGAAAGAGTAACAGACAGACAGACAGACAGACAGACAGACAGAGTTACTTTCGCATTTATAATATTAGTATGGATATATTTATATGACTGCCTTGGTGGTCCAGTGGCCGCAGTACGCGCCTGCTGTGCACGAGGTTGTGGGTTCGATTCCCACACAGGACAAAACTTTGTGTGACCCATAAAATGTTGTTCTGAGTCTGGGTGTAATTTGTGTCCGTTAATTGTATGTTTGTAAAGTCCCCCGCGACATAGAGGTTGTTCTCTAATGCGGGAGTTGTCTTTTAAAACAATATACCACTTGGGTGGCAAACAAGCATATGGCCCGCCTGATGTTATGCAGTTACGCCTGCACGTTTGCAATACCAGAGGTATCATATGCGTGTTACCAACCCATTGTTTTATACCAGGGCTTTTAGATGGAGTATCCCTGAGATATGAATACGTTTCTTTTAAAACGCATTTCTAAATGAGCGCTGGTGACCCGTACTCACACACAGATTCACAACTACACCGCTGTGTGTAGTTATTTGGCTGTGGTCTTCTGTAAGGTAGAGGTCCTTCCCCAGTCGGGCATGCTCAGTAGCATGGTGCCTTACCTCTCTTAAAATCTCTTGTGTGCAAGAAAAAAAAAAGGAATAAATAAAGAAACAAAATTTTTAAAGTAGCACTAGTAACAAAAGAGAGGTACGGCACCATACTAGCGAGCAAGCCCAACTGGGGAAGGACCTCCACCTTACAAAAGACCACAGCTAAATAACTAGACATTACGAGTACCTATATGTCGTACACTTATGTCAAAAGCGGTGGCGCTTACTCGGTCGTGCTCGCTCAGTCTCGCAGTCGGTCATCGCGGACCTGCCCCTCTAGACAAGTTGCATAAACGGTAGTCAAACCGAAAAGTCAAAAAATCTAATGTATGGGATTTGACGTTAGTTTACGATATAATGTCGTAAACTTACGTCAAATCCCATACATTTGCTTTTTTGACTTATCGATTCGATTATCGCATATGCCACTTGTCTAGAGGGGCTGAGGTGCGTCGGAGGGGATGTTCACTTCTATGATTAGGAAAGCCGCGCGCCTTCCCCTCGCTGTCGGCTCCTTAGAGCGCCTTCACACTAGCGTTTGTTCAGCGTAGGCGTTCGATAAGCGTATGAGCAGCGCAAACGCCGTGACAACGCGGCGCAGGCGTTGTGTTGTGGCGGCGGCGTTTCCTTTTTTTTTTTTTTTTATACTACTTGGGCGGCAAACAAGCACACGGCCCGCCCGATGTCAAGCAGTATCCGCAGCCTATAGACGCCTGCATTACCAGAGGTATCACTTGCGTGTTGCCAACCCTCTCTTCTACACCAGGGCTTTAAGATGGAAGCAACCCTGGGACAGGAATACGTCTCCCCCAAAACGCATTTCCAAATGAGCGCTGGAAACCCGTACTCACACACAGGAACACAACTACACCGCTGTGTGTAGTCATTTGGCTGTGGTCTTCTGTAAGGTGGAGGTCCTTCCCCAGTCGGGCTTGCTCGCTAGTATGGTTTCCTACCTCTCTTAAAACACTGTTACACGTTTTCTCTGAAGTCATTGTCAAGATGTCGTTTCGGAAATATCATGCCATGGGTGCACAGGGGCGCGCGGCTGCGGGTGGCGGAGAGAGGTCGAATGTGAACAGGATTGTACACACAGAAATATATCTTCTGTGATTGTACATGACTCCGCAGTAACGCGGCGCATGTATCGCAGCGTATTCATTTACCTTGCACTAACGCTGGGACAACGCGACGCCTGCGCGGCGTCTTCGCTGCGCATACGTTTATCGAACGCCTACACTGGACAAACGCTAGTGTGAAAGCTCTCTTACACAATGCACGCGGTAAAACAGTGTAATATTTTCGTTTAAAAAATTTTATATTCGAGTTTAAGTTCTTTTTAGAGCTACTTACATTAATTAAAAAAGTTCTTATCAGAACTAAATCGAATATTCGATTTAAAAAGCTCTTTATTAATTAAGAAATTAAAAAAAAATATAATTACCTGCTATAAATAACTAAAAAAATAATTAATTTGCATACAGTAGTGAAGATATGCATGTATGTACTCGTAATTTTATGACTGCGCTGGTGGTGGAACAATTTAGTTTAATGTAATGATATATATTTTTGGCCATGATGTATGTTCATTAAATATTGTCGTTAGTTTTCCTCATACTTGAGAGTAACTTTATTTATTTTTGTATTATATTTCCTTGTATTAGTTATTTTAGCTATAAATAGGTATTGTTATAGAACAGCGTCAATATTGCCTGAAATATTGCGAAACTTAAAACTCAAACTCAAACTCAAAATTCATTTATTCATTTAGGTTACAAAGTAACACTTATGAAGGTCATAAATTATGAATAAACCAGAAAGATGATGTCAGCTAAATTTTCCTACGGCTAGTTCGGTGACGTGGAGCCTTGAGAAGAACTAGCAAGAAACTCAGGCCACTCTTTTTAATCGCCAGATAGTTACAATCTTTTGTAAAATACAAGTATGATAGCATGCAAGCTGATGCAGTCAAAACACGATACTAACTATATTGATAAAATAAGGTAATCGTACTTAGTACTGGTCGTGCGAGAAAAAAAAAAGTATGGTGTTAAAGTCTGCTTCAATTTACATATTGCTATTAAAGAATAAGGCAATATGTGTGTTTAGAATGACAAGTCCAAAAACGTGGGTAGGTACATAATATTTTTTTTTGAATACTGGGTGGCAAACAAGCATACGTCCCACCTGATGTTAAGTAGTTACCGTAGCCTATGGACGCTTGCAATGCTAGTACTCGTATCACTTGCGTGTTGCCAACCCATGGGCTTTATGAAGATAGTATCCCTGGGATAGGAATACGTTTATTTCAAAACGCATCCCTAAATGAGCGCTGAAGTCCTGTACTCACACACAGGAACACAAATATACCGCTGTGTGTAGTTATTTGGCTGTGGTCTTCTGTAAGGAGGTCCTGCCCCAATCGGGCTTGCTTGCTAGTATGGTGCCCTACCGCTCTTAAATTCTAAAGACATGTCCAATTCACCAACTCGCATTAGGGCAGCGTGTGTGAATTATGGCTTTAACCCCTTCTCTCTCTCTCTCTCTTAATAGAGGAGAGGATACCCGAGCCCAGCAGTGGGACATATATGATTGCTATTATTTTATTAAGTGCAATTAATCATACGGCCTGCTGATCACTTGGGAGTGAAATATCTTTGACTCATTTTTGTTGTAAGACTATGTTATATATAATAATGTCCTCCTAACCGAATTTCGGTCACGGCGGCTAATCTCAACGGAGACTCGCCATCTGCGCGGGAGATAGGTATTATAGTGCACAAGTGTGTGCGCAAACACAAGTGCACTCTTTATTCCCTCACTCTCATAGTCCGATGGGACGGCAAATCCGACACGACCGGAGAGAGATCAGGCGTAGGCACGGGGGTGAAAACACCGCCAATTCCCAAACTTCGGGCATCTATTGTGAATTTCTTAACAGAAAAACCCAATATCGATTTTTGGCCCGACCCGGGAATCGAACCCTCGTGATCAGCAGTCTCACACATCGACCACTGAGCCACGGAGGCAGTTATATATAGGTGATCGGCAAAGGTACCCCATCTTCGTACGGGTGCAATGCGGCATTGGTAGTTGTTACGAAACCTTGTGACAGCATAACTATCAAAATTAAAGTCACATTTTTAATTGAAATTTTCTTACAAAATACCATTCAAGTTTCCGACCCTTTTTGTTTAATTTTTCCAAAAAATACAAACTTTGTCTAGGCAATAATAACAAACATGCCAAAAAAACCGGCCAAGTGAGAGTCGAACTCGCGTACCGAGGGTTCCCTACAACACGGAAAGAGAGGTACGGCACCATACTAGCGAGCAAGCCCGACTGGGGAAGGACCTCCACCTTACAGAAGACCACAGCCAAATGACTACACACAGCGGTGTAGTTGTGTTCCTGTGTGTGAGTACAGGTCTCCAGCGCTCATTTAGGAATGCGTTTTGAAAGATACGTATTCCTATCCCAGGGTTACTTCCATCTTAAAGCCCTGGTGTAAAAAAATGGGTTGGCAACACGCAAGTGATACCTCTGGTAATGCAAGCGTCTATAGGCTACGGATACTGCTTAATATCAGGTGGGCCGTATGCTTGTTTGCCACCCAAGTAGTATAAAAAAAAAAAAAAAAAAAAAAAAAAAAACACGGTTAATTACCGTGCCCACAGATTTGTTGGTATGTAAATATTTCAACCATAATAAGATCAGCAGAGCGGTGGTGGCCGAGTGGGAAAGTAACGGAATTGCACGCAAGAGGTGCGCGTTTGATTCCGGGCAGTACCAATGTGAATTTCACTTAGTGGAGTTTATATGTACTTACTAATCAAATCCGCTAACGGTAAAGGAAAACACCGTGAGGAAACCCACATGTCTTGGAAGTAATTCTAAAGACATGTCAGATTCACCAATCCGCATTAGGCCAGCGTGTGTAAAACAACCCTTTCTCTCTCTTGATATAACAAAAATGTATATGGTGTACAAATATTATTCCGAGTCTGGGTGTACTTTGTCTCCGTTAATTGTATATTTGTGTTTCACGCCACATGCCTCGTTCTCTTGTTCTGCAGTTTTTTTTTTATAAAAGGAAAATAAGAAATACGCCAAACCGATGAAAATATTAAAATGGCACTGGAAATTTATTACAGAGAAAGCTGAACCCTAAAACATAGTCCTATTTGAGTGAAACGAATGAAATACAAACGAATGAAAATACAAACGAACGAAATACAAACAAACGAAATACAAACGAACGAAATACAAACAAACGAAATACAAACGAATGTAATAAGCTGTAAACGTCGTACAGAATTGAGAAAAATAATATTTACTAAATAAGTAATGGCATAATTTAAAATACAAAACAGTAATATTTTTAAACATGTTAATAATCAGCCAGTCTAAAAGGGGGTAGGTACAAAGTTTTTCCTTCACGTATAAGATTTAGATATTCATAACACATACACGGTTCCAAAAAGTATAATATAATAAACTATTTATCATATGTAATTTGTCAACAAGAAAAACTATTTTTATAAACGCCTAATTTTATTTACTGAGAATTGCTTCAATTGCGTGGCTTTGCATGCACACGAAACTCAGGCCACTCTTTTTACAGTAAAAAGAGTCGCCTGAGTTTTCATCGCTTTTATCTTCTTTTTTCTCTTTTCTTAGCAAACTACACGTACCATATTATGTACTTTCGGTATTTACAATATAATGCTTTATTCCGTTCAAAGCCTCATTTTTAGTTTTAAATAAGTTCTAGATACTTAACTTTATTTAAATACTAGCTGTTGCCAGCGGCTCCGCCCGCGTGGCTGTCGATTATCGCTGTAAAAAGTATGCACACATGCTAGTACATTAAAAATAGGCTATTATAGATATGCATGTTGATTTGTGTACTTGTAAAGTCCCTTCGCAACTGGATTTGTTCCTTAGTTTGTGCAATAAAAAAATATAAATTCAAATACACATTATTTAAAAATTTATAAATGACTAGCTTTTACCCGCGACTTCGTCCGCATAAGTTTTTTTGTTTTCTTCCGGCTGTAAGTCCCCCTGCAGCAATGTCCCACTATCGTGTTCCAGTCCTCAACTTCACATCAAAATTTGTTCAAAAGCAACCTAAGCTACATAATGGATAGCTCCGAATGTTTCCTTAGTAAATATAAAAAGTAAATAATGTAAATCGGTTTAAAATACTACTAACTACCTACCTGCCAACCCCCGATGTTAGACAGTGTGACATCCGCAACATCGTCTGCGTAGGAAGTACTAACTTAATGTAAGTAGTATAATAATGTAGGAAGCTAAAAATAAGAGGCCTTATTACTGTAGTACATTTTTGTAAACTATGTTCTTTGTTTTTCCCTCTCTGGCCAACATATGGAGATTCTGTGGACTTGAAACACGTGAGCAAGCCACGTATAATTGTCCTTGAGAAAAACAACTCTTTTCTAAATTAATGCTGGCTACTTTTAATGTTTGCCCCTGAGCTTTATTTATCGTCATAGCGAATGCGATTTTCAGCGGAAACTGTAATCTCTTAAACTGGAATGGCAAATCTGTCGGAATTATGGGTATACGGGGGATTAAAACGTTCTCTCCTTTTGCTATTCCAGTCATAATGATTGCTTTTACAATATTGCGACCGAGGTGTGTTACTTGCAACCGTGTGCCATTACACAGTCTTGGTGCATCTAAATTCCGCATCAAAAGGACAGGAACGCCTACTTTCAGCCTCAGTTTGTGTGAAGGTACTCCCGACAGTTCTAAAGAATTAAGAAATTCTACAGGGTATGATGTTACTTGTTCAGTATCCATTACAGTGTCTACAGAGAGAAACTCAACAATATCACCTTCCACGCGTGACATAATTTGCTCGTTTATCTGTCCCACCATTTCATTCGTCGGCGCTAAAATTGCTCTTTCACATAACCATTCTCTATTCCTCATATTAGTTAGCAGTTCGCTATAGACGAATTTATTTAGATCATCTGGATTATGCACAACATTGCAGAATTCACGATCCAATGTAATCATGCCATTACCATCCTTTGCCATACGATCTTCTCCAATTTTAAGAAGAGCAGCAGCATATTGTCCAGATTGTACATCATTGTGTAGTTGCACTCTCATATTTGTAGACAGACTAAACGTTTTTACGTGCACCCATAACGTTGACGCTTTTAAACACGCATTTATTTCATCTGCAGGGGTGCCTTTAGTGATAACCGGCAAAGTCTGTCTAAAATCGCCCGCTAAAAGTACCACCATCCCCCCCATGATATTTGGATTACTCTTGATGTCTTTCAAAGTCCGATCTAGAGCTTCAATTGCTCTTTTATGGGACATAGTACACTCATCCCTAACTAATAATTTACATTGCTGCAACATACGTCTACGCTCGCTGTTTTTACTTATATTACAAACTGGCATTTCTTCATGGGCTAAGTTTAATCACCGAATGTGCCGTTCGACCACCATTGAGCAGAGTGGCGGCTATTCCGGAAGAGGCAACTGCTACAGCAATTCCTTTATCTTTTCGGATTTGCGCTAAAAGCAAGTTTAAAAGAAAGGTTTTTCCCGTGCCTCCGGGAGCATCCAACAATTTCTGTGGTGTAGGTAATTAGATTTTATCTGTATGTAATGTAACAGTCAGTTGAATAAAAAATTGTATACAAATCAGATCAATAGTTTTGGCGTAAAGTGATTCTAGACAGAGTTTTAATGTTGTAGATAGGTAGCTGTGTATAGGTTTCTGTGGGAATGAGATATTTTCCCGAAGTAAAAAGTAGTCTGAATTTTGGTACCTTCCTACCCTATAAGTTAAGTAGTGTGATGGAATGTCGCTAAGTTCCGATCCAAGTAAAACTGTTAAATAAAGACAGTTGCATCAAAATTTTATCATAAATTCCCTAAATTATGGCGCCTACCGACCCTCTAAGTTAGAAAAGTGATCAAATACTAACTTGAAGTCTTAGTAACACTCAGTTAAAAAAAAAAACATCAAAATCATTTCAGTAGCTATGGCGACATGCGCTTCTTGACACGATCACGCTAGATTTCCGCGGGAATGAGGTATTTTCCCGCCGTAAAAAGTAGCCTGTGTCCGTGCCTAGGATCCTATCTTTATATTAACCAAGTCTTATAAAAACCTTTCCGTTCAGACGTTAAGGCGTGAATGAGGTAAACTTTTAAAACAAACGATTAAAAATCACTAACTTAATTAGTTTTCTGCCTACCTACTGCCTACGCCTTAAGTACGATGACGTGATCATTTTGATCTTATATCCTTTTCTAGGTTACTATCTATCACCTAACTAAATTTCATCAAAATCCGTTCAGCCGTTTAGGCATGATAGAGCAAAACTCCCAGCAAAAACCATAAAACAATCACTAACTCAATTCAGTTTTCTGCCTACTGCCTACGCCTTAAGTACGATGACGTGATCATTTTGATCTTATATCCGTTTTTAGGTAACCATCTACTACCTTACTAAATTTCATCAAAATCTGTTCAGCCGTTTAGACGTGAAAGAGCAAAAGTCCCAACAAAAACGACTAAAAATCACTAACTCAATTTAGTTATCTGCCTACTGCCTACCCCCTAAGAACGATGGCGTGATTATTTATAGCCTATGACCATTTCTAGGTTATCATCTATCACCATACCAAATTTCATAAAAATCCGTTCAGCCATTTAGGCGTGAAAGAGTAACAGACAGACAGACAGACAGACAGACAGACAGACAGAGTTACTTTCGCATTTATAATATTATAGTATGGATTGCAATTCTCGTTTATTATTATTATTCGAGGGCCAGTAAAAGAGTAATTGCCAGGGCCAAATTCGAATTCGTCGGCAGAATTGGTGAACGGCTAGCGAGCCATCCCTCTGGGAGTCGTGCTTTCTGGTCGCTTGCGAAGGCTGCCGAGGGAAACTTTTGTCGGTCGTCCTTGCCCCCACTACGGAAGCCGGACTATAATTTGGCCTATAGTGCAAAGGAGAAAGCCGATCTTTTGGGTGCTCTCTTTGCCTATAACTCGACTTTGAACGACAGAGAAGCCGTACCGCCCACGATTCCGTGGTGTGGTATCGCCATGCCGGAAATCAGCATAACACAGCGTGAGGTCCGGCGGGAGTTGCTATCTCTTGACGTTCATAAGTCGAGTGGGCCAGACGGCATACCGGCAGTGGTGCTAAAGCAGTGTGCCCCTGAGTTATGTCCTGTATTAACGCGTCTTTTCGGACTCTCGTACAACAGAAGGCGAGTTCCGTCTTCGTGGAAGACCGCCAATGTGCATCCGGTGCCCAAAAAGGGCGATAGATCAGACCCAACGAATTACAGGCCTATAGCTATAACCTCCCTACTCTCGAAGGTGATGGAGCGAATTATAAACCGGCGGCTCTTGGGATACCTAGAGGATCACGAGTTAATCAGCGACCGACAATACGGCTTTCGCCACAGTCGCTCGACGGGTGATCTTCTGGTGTATCTCACGCACCGCTGGGCTCTAGCCATCGAGAGTCAAGGTGAGGCGTTGGCGGTTAGCCTAGATATAGCTAAGGCGTTCGATCGGGTCTGGCACCGGAGTCTTCTGTCGAAGCTGCCATCATACGGACTCCCCGAGGGATTATGCGAATGGATTGCCAGCTTTTTGTCCAGCAGAAGCATACAAACTGTCGTTGACGGTTGTTGCTCGGATCGCTTGGACATCAATGCTGGCGTACCGCAAGGCTCTGTGCTGTCTCCGACGTTGTTTCTTCTGCATATAAATGATATGTTGTCTACCGACAACATTCATTGTTATGCGGATGACAGCACCGGGGACACTTTTTACACAGGCCGCGCAAATATCCCTCGTTCCATTGTTGATGAAAGTCGCGAAAAACTTGTGTCTGAAATCAGTAGCACTCTTTCCAGAGTCTCTGATTGGGGACGACTAAATTTAGTCCAATTTAACCCCAGTAAGACACAAGTTTGCGCGTTCACCGCTAAGAAAGCCCCATTTGCTATGGTTCCACAATTCCAAGACACAGCCCTTTCAATATCCAAGAGCATTGGTATCCTCGGCGTCGACATCTCCAGTGACGTCCAGTTCCGACATCACTTGGAAGACAAGGCTAAGCTGGCATCTAGAAAGCTAGGTGTGCTCAACAGGGCAAAGTGGTACTTCACCGCGGGCCAAAGACTGCTGCTCTACAAAGCGCAAGTCCGGCCCCACATGGAGTACTGCTGCCACCTTTGGGCGGGAGCACCTGGATACCAGCTTGGACCCTTTGATTCTATCCAAAGACGCGCTGTGAGGATTGTTGACGATCCCAAGCTCACAGGCGGTATTGATCCACTAAGTCTCAGGAGAGACTTCGCCTCCTTGTGTGTGTTCTACCGCCTGTACAATGGGCTGTGTTCTGAGGAATTGTTCGAGATGATGCCCACGGCCACATTTTATCAACGCACCTCTCGCCACCGACGGGGAGTTCATCCTCACATCCTTGCACCTCAAACTTGCCGTACCGTAAGATTCCAGAGGAATTTCTTACCACGTACGATTAGGCTGTGGAATGAGCTCCCTGCCGAGGTTTTCCCAAAAGACTATAGCATGGGGTTCTTCAAGAAAGGAGTTATAAGGTTTTTAAAGGGTCGGCAACGCGTGAGTGACACCCCTGGTGTTGCAAACGTCCATAGGCTACGGTAACTGCTTACCATCAGGCGGGCCGTATGCTTGTTTGTCACCTTGGTAGTATAGATCGATGAGGACTTTACAAACACACAATTGTCTCATGTGGGAATTGAACCCACGACCTGCGGCGAAGCAGGGGTCACTAACCACTAAAACAACGGGACAATCAAAGTATTTGAAGTGACTCAATGATTAAAGGTATCCTCGACATTTTTTTTTGGGAGTCGCGGAGTTGCAACTTTTATATGTGGCTTTTATTTGTATTTATAATATTACTAGCTTTTACCCGCGACTTCGTCCGCATAAGTTTTTTTGTTTTCTCCCGGCTGTAAGTCCCCCTGCAACAATGTCCCACTATCGTGTTCCAGTCCTCAACTTCACATCAAATTTGTTCAAAAGCAACCTAAGCTACATAATGGATAGCTCCGAATGTTTCCTTAGTAAATATAAAAAGTAAATAATGTAAATCGGTTTAAAATACTACTAACTACCAACCTGCCAACCCCCGATGTTAGACAGTGTGACATCCGCAACATCGTCTGCGTAGGAAGTACTATCTTAATGTAAGTAGTATAATAATGTAGGAAGCTAAAAATAAGAGGCCTTATTACTGTAGTACATTTTTGTAAACTATATTCTTTGTTTTTCCCTCTCTGGCCAACACATGGAGATTCTGTGGACTTGAAACACGTGAGCAAGCCACGTCTAATTGTCCGTGAGAAAAACAACTCTTTTCTAAATTAATGCCGGCTACTTTTAATGTTTGCCCCTGAGCTTTATTTATCGTCATAGCGGATGCGATTTTCAGCGGAAACTGTAATCTCTTAAACTGGAATGGCAAATCTGTCGGAATTATGGGTATACGGGGGATTAAAACGTTCTCTCCTTTTGCCATTCCACTCATAATGATTGCTTTTACAATATTGCGACCGAGGTGTGTTACTTGCAACCGTGTGCCACTACACAGTCTTGGTGCATCTAAATTCCGCATCAAAAGGACAGGAACGCCTACTTTCAGCCTCAGTTTGTGTGAAGGTACTCCCGACAATTTTAAAGAATTAAGAAATTCTACAGGGTATGATGTTACTTGTTCAGTATCCATTACAGTGTCTACAGAGAGAAACTCAACAATATAACCTTCCACGCGTGACATAATTTGCTCGTTTATCTGTCCCACCATTTCATTCGTCGGCGCTAAAATTGCTCTTTCACATAACCATTCTCTATTCCTCATATAAGTTAGCAGTTCGGTATAGACGAAGTTATTTAGATCATCTGGTTTATGCACAACATTGCAGAATTCACGATCCAATGTAATCATGCCATTACCATCCTTTGCCATACGATCTTCTCCAATTTTAAGAAGAGCAGCAGCATATTGTCCAGATTGTACATCATTGTGTAGTTGCACTCTCATATTTGTAGACAGACTAAACGTTTTTACGTGCACCCATAACGTTGACGCTTTTAAACACGCATTTATTTCATCTGCAGGGGTGCCTTTAGTGTTAACCGGCAAAGTCTGTCTAAAATCGCCCGCTAAAAGTACCACCATCCCCCCCATGATATTTGGATTACTCTTGATGTCTTTCAAAGTCCGATCTAGAGCTTCAATTGCTCTTTTATGGGACATAGTACACTCATCCCAAACTAATAATTTACATTGCTGCAACATACGTCTACGCTCGCTGTTTTTACTTATATTACAGACTGGCATTTCTTCATGGGCTAAGTTTAATCGCAGTTTAAGCACCGAATGTGCCGTTCGACCACCATTGAGCAGAGTGGCGGCTATTCCGGAAGAGGCAACTGCTACAGCAATTCCTTTATCTTTTCGGATTTGCGCTAAAAGCAAGTTTAAAAGAAAGGTTTTTCCCGTGCCTCCGGGAGCATCCAACAATTTCTGTGGTGTAGGTAATTAGATTTTATCTGTATGTAATGTAACAGTCAGTTGAATAAAAAATCGTATACAAATCAGATCAATAGTTTTGGCGTCATGTGATTCTAGACAGAGTTTTAATGTTGTAGATAGGTAGCTGTGTATAGGTTCCTGTGGGAATGAGATATTTTCCCGAAGTAAAAAGTAGTCTGAATTTTGGTACCTTCCTACCCTATAAGTTAAGTAGTGTGATGGAATGTCGCTAAGTTCTGATCCAAGTAAAACTGTTAAATAAAGACAGTTGCATCAAAATTTTATCATAAATTCCCTAAATTATGGCGCCAACCGACCCTCTAAGTTAGAAAAGTGATCAAATACTAACTTGAAGTCTTAGTAACACTCAGTTAAAAAAAAAACATCAAAATCATTTCAGTAGCTATGGCGACATGCGCTTCTTGACACGATCACGATCCGCAGGAATGAGGTATTTTCCCGCCGTAAAAAGTAGCCTGTGTCCGTGCCTAGGATCCTATCTTTATATTAACCAAGTCTTATAAAAATCCGTTCAGACGTTAAGACGTGAATGAGGTAAACTTTTTTTTTTCTGCCTACTGCCTACGCCTTAAGTACGATGACGTGATCATTTTGACCTTATATCCTTTTTTAGGTAACTATCTATCACTTAACTAAATTTCATCAAAATCCGTTCAGCCGTTTGGGCATGATAGAGCAAAACTCCCAGCAAAAACCATAAAAAAATCACTAACTCAATTCAGTTTTCTGCCTACTGCCTACGCCTTAAGTACGATGACGTGATCATTTTGATCTTATATCCGTTTTTAGGTAACCATCTATTACCTTACTAAATTTTATCAAAATCTGTTCAGCCGTTTAGACGTGAAAGAGCAAAAGTCCCAACAAAAACGGCTAAAAATCACTAACTCAATTTAGTTATCTGCCTACTGCCTACCCCCTAAGAACGATGGCGTGATTATTTATAGCCTATGACCATTTCTAGGTTATCATCTGTCACCATACCAAATTTCATCAAAATCCGTTCAGCCGTTTAGGCGTGAAAGAGCAAAAGTCCCAACAAAAACGGCTAAAAATCACTAACTCAATTTAGTTATCTGCCTACTGCCTACCCCCTAAGAACGATGGCGTGATTATTTATAGCCTATGACCATTTCTAGGTTATCATCTGTCACCATACCAAATTTCATCAAAATCCGTTCAGCCGTTTAGGCGTGAAAGAGTAACAGACAGACAGACAGACAGACAGACAGAGTTACTTTCGCATTTATAATATTAGTATGGATTAGGGATTATTATCATTATCTTAGCTAAAAGACGTCCACTGGCGGACATCGGTTCTTGCAATCTTAACTAGGTCATCTGTCCACCTTGTTTCAAGCCTGACCATTAACTGAACGCAACAAGGGTAGGGATTATAAGGTTAAATAAAATAAAACTTCATAAATCAACATTCTTAAGTTGTATTTTATTTAATTTAACATAACTTTTGTGTATTTTATTGTGTCTTACCACACCCTGACAGCTACACTTGGCTTAATCATGTGTACTTGACCTGATCGCCAAGATTTTATATTTTTAGATTTTACCGATAGGATAAACGTCTCCAATGTCAAATTATCACAACAGCAAACAATACAATTAACTTAACTATTAATATAAAATAAACCTCCCTAACCGATAAATAAAGATATGATAGTGCATGAGTATGTGCAAACACAGTTACACTTTTTGTTCCATCACGCTCATAGCAAAATGGGACAGCAATCCGACATGACAAGAGAGAAATCAGGGCCCCAATTCTGCTAATTTACGGATGGCTTAATTAAATCTGATTTGATTCTCAATTGAATCTCAGCAGCATTTTTGGTATTCTGCTAATAAATTTAAGACCAATAGTTGGAAAACCATTGGTCTTCAATTGTTTAGCAGAATACCAATAAAGTAATATCAAAAATTCTAATAATTTAAGACCAATAGTTTTCCAGCTATTGGTCTTATATTTATTAGCAGAATACCAAAAATGCAACTAAGATTCAATTGACAATCAATTCAGATTCAATTGACCCATCCGTAAATTAGCAGAATTAGGGCCCAGGTGTAAGACGATCAATGTTATATTCCTTTCAAGGCACGAGAGTGTAAACACCGCTATTTTCCCAACTATGGGTGTCTAGTGTGGACTTCTGGATAGAAAAACCCAATTATATACTTTTCACGACCTGAGAATCAAACCCGATATCTCATGATCAGCACTCAACCACCACTAAGCCAAGGAGGCAGTCCATAAAACATTAAAAGCATTAGATTCTTGTCTTTCCGAGAGACGATGAAAAATGTTGTGTAGGTACTTACTTACACTTAAATAAATCTTTATAACTATTATCGCTCAGTTTAATACCTAGTCTTGCTTTGGAATACAAAATAACATTATGGACCGCAATACTGTCTTCATCGCAAAAATATTAGTAAAAAAAATATATAGAGTTCCGTACCAAAAAAAGCACCTAAAAATTATTAGTATAGTTTCTTGTATCATTTTTATTTATTGTTATAGTAGGTCTACCTAGTCTCATGACTAGTATTATCATCGTTCATGAGATATAGCCTTCTTATGTTACAATACCATGTTTCTTGTTCGGCAATAGTAAAAAATACTCTGTGAAATTTCAACAGTTCACCTGTTTGTCAGTGGGCTGTATTTCTTTTACCGTAAATGAAATACAGCCCACTGACAAACAGACAGTCGGCGGTCTGTCAAGGGTCTGTCTATCAAGGGTTTCAACGGGCGTCAGTTATAAATAATAGACGCCCGTTGAAACCCTTTGAGTTCGGAACCCTAAAAACATATTCAAAACATTAGTATGTTCTAAACACAATTAAAATTAAGAACAACTCTAAAAGTAAAATCAAAATTTAACATTTTGAATAGGCCCATGCGGAATGTAAGTATTACAATTAAAAAAGGATTAAAGATGTTGCAGCGCCATTTGGTCTACAGCCACATTCAAAAACCTGCTCTTAAATGATACCTTATAATTGCAAACCACAACTAAATCGGTCTTGTAGTTATCGAGAAAAATAGTAACACACGTACAACCTATAACCTCAAACACATATACCTCCTCCGTTTCATTTAGTCCGTCGTCGTAGGTAAAAATAGCACATAAGTAATTTTGTAGCTATCTTTCCGGATCCAATTATACATTCTCCTACCTACACTAACTTGCTGCCCTTCACAATGACCACAACGATCATAACCATTCTTGTCAGACATCATGACTTGACAATTGTTCTAGATACTTCCACATTCGCGTTATTTGCAGCGCATTGGTAGAAACGAAACGTAAACTTAGCTTCAGGCTGCACATTATCAAAACCATCAGAATTTTCAGTAAATAAATGTAAACACGCTCCATTTTAAAGCGGCATTACATATACTGAAATCAGATTATGGATTATTTTTGTTTGATTGTATTAATTCCTCTTCCATAGAGATGTTTGTATGTGCCGTGAAACATGAGACAACTAATCAATCTAAATTTTTAAGAAATGTGTGAGGTAAAGTGCCGAAATTTAGATTATGAATTCAGAGAGACATTCCGGCTGTGTGAGGCCAGTCTTAGTCTCAACGATTTTCCATAGTTTTCCCTCAGTTGCTGAGGGAAAACTATACTACGGATATAAGAAAGTAATTTAGAAGAAAGGTAGAGGTGTGCCTGCGGGTACTTTCTGGCAGGGTCTTAGTCTGTAGCTAGGTTTAAAATTTTATTTCTTAGCTTTATTTGTCATTTTTTCTTTTAAATCTTTTTTAATCATTTAAGTTTATCTGTCAACAATCTGCTGTGCAGATTAGCTGAAGTATAAAAATGTGTAAAATGTATTTTCTCACACGAATAAACTTTTTCTTCCAATTCGTGGTCACCACTCTAGAACTAGTAAATAAAAAAGCTGTGCCTCTTTTGAAGCACATTGGGCACACGGAAGAATGTGCGATGGCACGGTTATATATAAAAGAGTAGACTGTGGTTATAGTTTATAGGTAGAAGAACTGCATAAAGCTATTACGGTCGAATTTCGACCACCAGTTGACCTCTAGTCAAAAAAAAAGTGAAACACTGGTTCAAATCGAATAATTTTAGCATTTTTTCAGGTTTCCCTGAACCATAATGATTATCAAAATCAATTGTTCCCTATTATGTAATACTAGCTGACCCAGGGTCACTTCGTTGGGCATTTTTCGGGTTAATATATAGCTTATGACGCTCACAAATAACGTAGCTTTCTATTGGTAAAAGATTTTTAAAATCGGTTCAGTAGATACAGAGATTACAACTTCGGAAACTCACAAGCTTTATAATATTAGTATAGATTTATTATTTTGTAACTATAATTGAAAACCTATTATTTGGCTCCGTGTTACTACTGTCATTTTGTTAGACTGTCTACAGTTGTTGGCTTTCCAAATAAATGTACCTAAAAATCAATTTACACGCCATGTGGTAAATTACATTGGATCCACATGTACTTCATTTATTTATAACACCAGTATTGCTACCTACATTTATAGCAAATAAAAAATTCTGATTCTGAATTATGTCTATTTGTCGAGAGATGACGATGACAAATTACGATCTGATTATAATCAAGGAAACTACAGAATACGAATATTTTTCTGAAGAGTTCATCATATTTTGTGCAGCCGATTGCAACCAATGCGCTGACGTCACTCTGTTTCATATACACTAAGTATCAAACTAATTTCTAAGTGGTGTTCAAGGTTGATCATGGTGAGGTCTAAGTAAAGTATCGGTGGTCGCTTCTTCAGTCGATTCGTTGTCGTCTTCATGTGAATATCTTCGATTGATCGGTTGCATCAGTGTTTGTGGAAAAGTATGATACACCACACTGCCTAATTCTGCTCCTAAAAATAAAAGAAAATTATATATTATCATCTCATTTTACTATGGGTCAACTAAGACTTTTATGGGTTAAGCTACCACGGGCGCGGTTACCTATCTGAGCGTCTCCGTCCTTCGGAGGGCACGTTAAAAGTCGGTCCCGACTGTTAACAGTCGTTAGATCACGAAAGAGGGCTAAATATGGGCGATCTAAATGACTCTGTAACCAAACGATAAGAAGAAGAAGAACTAAGACTTTTGACTGGCCCGTTGGTATAGTGGTTAGTGACTGTTACGCCGGAGGTTGTCGGTTCAATTCCATTTCAGGAATGTTTGTTCTGAGTCTATGTAATTTATGTCCATTAAGTTGAGCAAGCTGATGGACCACAATTAAATTGCACACGGCGGAGTAGTTGTGTCCCTGTGTGAGTCCAGGTCTTCAGCGCTCATTTAAGGAAACGTTTTCCTATTCTAGGAATACTCCATCATAAAGCCCTTGTGTGAAAAAATGAGTAGCCAACACACCTGTGATAGCTCTGGTGTTGCACGCGTCCATAGACTACAAAAACTGCTTAATGTCAAGCAGGCCATAATAATATGCTATATATATGTATGTATATATGTTTACTAGAACATGCGGAATGACCGCTTCCATAAATTGTCTGTTCTGGTAAAATTAACTTATTTTTAATTATCAAATTTGTCACAAGAATCAACACCACATTCCTACACCATAATTTGTCAACTTACCATTATTGGATCCCGTTACGGTCTTGTTACCGTAAGTATCTCTCCTGATCCACATGCGTTGGATGACCACGATGATGACCATCGTCAGCAGAAGTCCGACGACGACGGGCACTATCACGACGAGATCGAAACCAGCCAAGCTAGAAAGATAAATCACAATCTCTTTATAAACATGTTTGTTGGCCATTTCAAGATATGTAGGGGCACCATACTAGCGAGCAAGCCCGACTAGGGAAGAACCTCCACATTACAGAAAACCATAGTTTTTTATGTTGTTGTTTTTGGTGGTCCAGTGGCCGCAGTATGCGCCTGCTGTGCACGAGGTTGTGGGTTCGATTCCCATACAGGACAAAACTTTGTGTGACCCACAAAGAATTGTTCTGAGTCTGGGTGTAATTTGTGTCCGTTAATTGTATGTTTGTAAAGTCCCCCGCGACACAGAGCTTGTTCTCTAGTGCGGGAGTTGTCTTTTTTAAAAGAAAAAAGAAAGAAAAGTGTAGTTGTGTTCCTGTGTGTGAGTACAGGTATTTAGGGCATTCATTTAAGTTTTTGAAAGAAACGTTTTTCTATCCAAGGGATATTCCTTCCCTTGGGTAAGAAAACGCCCTGGTTTAAAATAATGGGTCTGCAACACGCAAGTAAATTGGTATTGCAAGCGTCCATTGGCTACGGTAACTGCTTAACATCAGGCGGGCCGTATCTTGTTTGCCACCCTGGCAGTATTAAAAGAAAAATATATCTCACTTAGTATGGGTGATTTCGGCAGGTACGTCGATCGGGTCGATAGTGCATGGTGTTCCATCAGGACATCTGTAGTCACCATTATCTTCGGTGCTGGTGCCATCGCAATCATTACAGTTCACACTGGAAGAAATAATTGTATAATATAGACATTAACTGTTTTTAGTTCACGAACGATTACAATGTTGTCAAAATAAAATGATACATGTCTTTGTGTCAAGTGTTTATTGAATTTAAGTCTATCATCAGGTCGGTCACTTACCACTCGAGAAAAAGAAGAACTCAAGTTTTTTCGTTGATAAAGTGAGTCATAAATAAAACAAAAAAAAAAGAGAGGTAGGGCACCATACTAGCGAGCAAGCCCGGCTGGAGAAGGACAGAAGACCACAGACAAATGACTACACACAGCGGTGTAGTTGTGTTCCTGTATCTGAGTACAGGTTTCCAGCGGTCATTTAGGGACGCATTTTAAAATAAACGTTTTTCTATCCCAGGGATACTCCATCATAAACCCATGGTGTTAAAATTTTTGGGTCAGCGCCTTGTAAGTACTACCTTTGATATTACAACCGTCCATAAGCTACGGTAACTGCTTATCATCACGCAGGCCATATGCTTGTTTGCCACCTTAGTTAAACAGGTATTTATTTGACACAGAATATGAGATTAAGATAGATCTGTATATATCATCATATTAAAAAGTCTGTTATTAAATTAGTGTTTTAACCGACTTCAAAAAGGAGGTTTCCCAATTGGACCGTATAAGTATATGCTTTTTTATGTTTGTTCGCGGATAACTTCGTTGTTTATAAACCGATTCTCAAAATTATTTTTTCATTTGAAAGAGGTTTTCTAGAGGTGATCCCATTGGCACCAAGTCAGGACCTGATCATGGAATTCCAGGGAAATCGAGGGCAACCCTAAAATGTTGTAGGTATTACCAATGTTTTTCGTATATAAATAAAAGTAAAAACTTTTATTTTATCACTAAAAATAGAAAAAAAAATTTAAACTGAATACACATTGAAGTCGGTGCCAAGCTTAATATTAGGTGACAGGATGAAACTATTTTTTTTAAATTTATATATATAGTTCTAGGCCATAGGGTATCTTACCTGCTTTAATAAAAAAAAAACTAGGGTATAACTTGAATCCTAAGGTTCATAAAGCCCTTATATGAATAAATCTAAACCCAAATTATACTAACTAATGAAAGAGAAAATAAGTAAACAGCCAAATAAATAAAATAAAACTTAAAACTACTTACGGTTTCGGCGTTGTAGTGCAATGTCCGTCATAGTCACAGGTCCCATTATAGCATGAATCTTCGCAAGGTTTATAACAAATGGTGTGATCGGATTCTAGCTTCCGATAGCCAACATTACATGTGCAATTGTTAGGCGATGAACAAAGCCCGTTTGTACAAGCTTGAGAACAAACTGGCTCACATCCTTCCTTAGTGCCGATGTAGCCATCATTGCATACACAATTGTTAGGCGATACACAAGACCCATGCACACATGTCTGGTTGCAAAATGGAACACATTTAAATTCGTCTTTGGAATCTTTATTGTAGCCAAAATTACACGTGCATTTGTTTGGCTCTGAGCACTTTCCATTAATACAATCTTTATCGCATTTAGGCTCGCATATACTAACATTTTCTGTACTTTTATAGCCATTGTTGCACGTGCAATTATTAGGTGCAGTACATGTGCCAAAGACACAACCGGTGTCGCAAACTGGCAGGCAATTGTATTTATTTTTAGGATCTTCTGTATAACCATTATTACATGTGCATATATCCGGCGCTGAGCATTTTCCATTAATACAATCTTTATCGCATTTAGGCTCGCATATAGTAACATTTTCTGTACTTTTATAGCCATTGTTGCACGTGCAATTATTAGGTGCAGTACATGTGCCAAAGACACAACCAGTGTCGCAAACTGGCAGGCAATTGTATTTATTTTTAGGATCTTCTGTATAACCATTATTACATGTGCATATATCCGGCGCTGAGCATTTTCCATTAATGCAATCTTTTTCACATTTAGGCTCACATATTAGACTGCTGTTTTCTGCGTTTTTATAGCCATCGCTGCACGTGCAATTATTAGGTGCAGTGCATGTGCCATAGGCACACTCGGTGTCACAAACTGGCAGGCAGTTGTATTTATTTTTGGAATCTTCTGTATAACCGTTATTGCATGTGCATATATCCGGCGCTGAGCATTTTCCATTAATGCAAAGTTTATCACATTTAGGCTCGCATATTAAACTGCTGTTTTCTGCATTTCTATAGCCATCGTTGCACGTGCAATTATTAGGTGCAGTGCATGTACCATAGACACATTCGGTGTCACAAACTGGCAGGCAGTTGTATTTATTTTCGGGATCTACCGTATAACCGTTATTACATGTGCATGTATCCGGCGCTGAGCATTTTCCATTCATGCAAAGTTTATCGCATTTAGGCTCGCATATTAAAGTGCTGTTTTCTGCGTTTATATAGCCATCGTTGCACGTGCAATTATTAGGTGCAGTGCATGTTCCGTAGCTGCACCCGGTGTCGCAAACTGGCAGGCAGTTGTATTTATTTTTGGGATCTTTTGTATAACCGTTATTACATGTGCATATATCCGGCTCTGAACAATAACCATTAACGCAAACGGGGTTACATATTGGCAAACAAGTGTCTGCTTCATTCCATATCCATTTAGAGCAGCAAATTAATTCCTTGCTTACAATCTGAAACATTGTTATAAATTTCGTTATTTATTAGTTTAGTGATCATTTTTATTTAGTTCAACTTGCGTATTCTTTGAATATTCGAGAAAATCTAAATCAATAGATATAGTTGAAAAAAAAAGGATACGTTAGTTGTATGTTTGTAAAGTCCCTCGCTACACAGGGATGGAGCAGAATCAGATGGAAGGGATGTTTTAAATTTAAAAAAATGCAAATAAAATTGTATCCACTAGAGCATCATTATTATTTTGACAGCAAATCTAGGAAAGTAAAGTACGATTAGGAAGTTTATGATCGTATTTTTTTTTGTTTTTTGGTAGATACTTCGGTGGCAAACAAGCATATTCACGGTAACGGCTTAATATCAGGCCCGCCTGATATTAAGCCGTAGCCTATGGACGCTTGCTATACCAGAGGTATCACTTGCGTTTTGCTGACCCTTTTTTTTAACCGGTGCTTTAGTATTAGTTTTGTATGATGTAGGTTAGTTAGTGAGTTATCATTACTGTTTTAATAACATACCAAATGAAGTTTTCTGTGTCTCCCATTCCTCCTCTGCTTGGCACTGAAATAAAAATAATTAAACACTAAGTGAATAGTTTCAACTTGATAAGTAGACTACATCCTATCCTATCCTATGAACGCGAAAGTTTGTAAGTATGGATGGATAGAGGGATTGACGTTTGTTACTCTTTCACGTAAAAATTACTGAACGGATCTGGATGAAATTTGGCACATGATGAAAATTGGATAGATTATGGTACTTTTTACAGCGATAACCGACATCCACGCAGGCGGAGCCGTGGGCAACAGCTAGTAACTAATAAAAATTTAAAAAAAAACTTAGAGATGTAGTGCCAAAGCTCAAAAAATGGTCTTCACAAACAGAGTTTATTATTTTCTATTACGATCCGGAAGCCTAAAAATGGGTAAAGTGTAAAATGTAAAGTACCTAAATGATAAAGTGTACTTTGAGGTTCATCCTACTAACATAAAATGAATGCGAAAGAAGAACTGGACGGGTTTTAATGGGACTTCATAATATTACTTATAGCCTCGCGACACAGCGCTTGTTCCTTAGTACGAGAGACGTGTTAAAAATGCTTTTACAACAGAATAGCAGAAGTATTCCACTTTCGGCATCAATTTTTTGAGCACCTATTAAGCTATTCCACTTACAGCACCAATAGGTATACCTATGGCTTGGTGCTGAATGTGGAACAAACACACATAAAAGCTATATTTTATTTAAAACACAACATTGTTATTATTATGTTCAGTATGAAGTTATCTATATATTAATACTAGGGGTCGCCCGCGACTTCGTCCGCGTGGTAATCTCACTACTGCTCCGCTCCTATTGATATAGTGTAGGCTAAGGCTACATAAATTGATGCTATATAGCCTTAGCCTTCCTGGATAAATGCACTATTCAACAAAAAAATTTTTTTCTAATCGAACCAGTACTTTCTGAGATTAGCGCGTTCAACCAAACAAACAAACAAACTCTTCAGCTTTATAATGCATATAAATAAATAAATAAATTTAGAATAGGAGAGAAAAAAAAGATTAAGGTTATTAATACATAGTTCCTATAAAATACATATAAACATAAACAAAATAATATATACTAGAATAGTATAATCATCATAAATAAATATCGTTATAATAAATATATAATAATATACATATATATGTATATACTTATAGAAATATAAATAAATATAGATTAATGTCGAGATGATTCTGCCAATAGTAGTATACGGATTTTAACTTTGAACGAATAACGGCTGGTGGACATCCTGATTTCGAGAGGGAGGGCATTCCAGAGAAGGATAGACTGGATGGGGACAGAGTTGTGAATGAAACCAGAGTTATGAGAAGGACATGCAAGAAGTAGATTGTTCGAGGATCGAAGATTTCTATTGTGGATAGAACAGCGATAATTAAACAGATAGGTTAAATAGGAGCATTAGGGGATATAAGAATGGAATAGAGGGTAGAAAGTGCGCGCATACTACGGCGCTAGCGAATAGGAAGCCAATTCAGTTGTGAGCGATAAGCAGACACATGGTCATACTTCCGAAGATTAAAAATGAATCGAATGCAGTTATTGAGTAGACGATCATGTTTATTGAGAAGATCTGCATTCAGGTCAGAATAACACACATAACCATAATCGATCAGGGGAAAATCAATGTCTGCACAAGCATCGTTTTAGTCTTACATGGGAGAAAGTTCTTTAGCCGATAAAGAGTGCGCAGGGTACCGGTTACCCTTTGGCTGACTAGCGTGACTTGGGCACTCCAATTTAATTGAGTGTCGATGAACAACCCTAGATCTTTAACAGCAGGGCACAGATCTATGGCAATACCATTAAAGATTATTTTAGGAAAAGTCAATGGGTCTAATCTATTCATCAAGCGTTGACTGCCAATGATGATAGCTTGACACTTGGTCGGATTCACAGTCAACCCAAAACTATCGGACCAATTCTTAATGTGCTATTTAATCTCTTTTAACCATATCTTCCGCAGAGTTGACACAATCAACACTTGCCTGAGAATAAATCTGCAAGTCATCAGCATACAGATGATACGCACACTGAATATTCTGAGTTATGAGATTAATAAATATTGAAAATAACAACAACAGTATTAATATATTTGAGCTGATTGCATAGCAAAAATGCTAAAAATATTTAATAATATTGAGTGGTTTCATTCTTTAATAACATTCTTTCCTCACAATTGGAAGATGTTGTATGTATAGACCTGTAACGGCTAACGTTTGAATGAAACTGCCGTCACTCCAAGACGTACCTATACAAGCGGTGGACAAATTCGAACTCTAGAGTAGAATCTCGGATGGCACAGTTGGTAGTGCGCTGGGCTGGAACCCGAGAGGCGCAGGTTCGAGTCCTGCTCCGGGCTCGTCTTTTTTCACATTGCTTTAATATTTAAGTATATTTGAGCTGATTGCATAGCAAAAATGCTAAAAATATTTAATAGTATTAATACGTACAGAAAAAAACTTTGTACCTCTTTGAAAGCACCCGAAGGAGTAGGACTGCAAAACTAATTATGGTCTAATTTTGACCACCTTCGACTACTAGTTATAAATAAATGATCATAAAATATTTATCTACATGTTTGACTTAGTGGTTAAGGTCGATGCATAATGGTGTGACCCCACACATAGCTTTTCAGTGTGTGGTTTCACTATATGCCCGTTAACTGTATAACTAAATGGTTCAGTGGCTTAAGTGGTTACCTTGATATTCACCACTGAGCGGTGTGTTGTGAGTTCGATATCCAAAAATTGGATTTTTTTTTATGAATCTGGTCAGATTGTAAAGAACTCCGTGACACAGGGCTTTTTCCTTAGTGCGGGAGTCGTATTTATGTCCCCTGTATCACAGGGTTTCCCCTATCAAAACAACACTTAGCGTGGTCTCAGGGACCCCTTATCCTCTAGGCTACACGTGCAGTCAAATTCATGATCTTGAAAATATCTTGGATGATTATGAAATTGTATGATTATTTGTTACATTTCTATTATCGGGTCGTGGGCAATCGTCCCAGAGTTATAGCATAGATTGATAGGTAGAGTAATTTACGTTCTACAGCGGACATCACCAGACTGGATGATGATGAACAAATTAGATCAATATAAAATATCAATGGAAAAAGTGGCAATTTGTATCTTGTGCTTATTAACTTATGGTTAAAATTTCAACAAAATGCGGTTCTCTTCTTACTACTTTTTCCATTGAGGATGCAATAAGTATATGTGCAAGTTGTATTGACAGTGTGACATAGTGTTAACATGTTTCTTACCTTTTATCAAAATGATTCGTATAAGAGGTTTCGCTGTAATAAATAAGTACTTGAAATGTGGTGTAACTGTAGCTTAAAGTTATGTATAGTAATTGATTGAATTAAGTATGTATGTGTCCCTGAAACTACTGTTTTTTTTTAAAGAAGTAAATTAAGACTTTACTAAGACCAATAGGCTAACTGAACCACCTGCAAATTGCGTATGCGAATAGAAAAATAAATAAAATGACACTTGGCACTCGTGAAAATGGCGTGACACTTTGGACACGGCTAGATTTCTGGAGCACAGGGGATCAAATATATTTTGTGATGTCAGTTGAAGGGTTAAGCAAAAAAAAATACGCAAGAAAATTCAATACGACTCCAAAAGTATCGAAAGGTATCGAATACCTTTCCAAAGTGGGCCTAGCAGAATATCAGCGCTACAGCGTCTGCGATGTAGCAATTAATCGCTAGCTATGTTCTATTTAAGTAGGTATTTAGATCTTGTAAAGAAAAAATAAATATATTTCTTTCATTCTTTTCTTTCAAAGATTTTTATTGTATGGTGTAATCCAGGTTGTAATTATTATAATAAAAATTGCATGCCAGTGTCTTTACTTAACTACCTATACTTATAATCTATTGCATGTTTGACAATCATTCAAATGGTTCATTAGCTATCTAAAAATTAAGTTCATCATCAAATGATGACCTTGACCTTGAAAATATATATTGACCCTTTTTGTGGTAAAATGCTCGCTCGAACTGCACCCGCGGTTTCAGTTGACCTTATGTATATTTCAAATTGTTTAACTGATCCTGTTTCATAAATTTTATGGTTTGTATAACACCAAGAACGGTTCAATAAAATATAAATCACAAGAATAAATAAACACTCTTTTTAAATATTTTATGCAGCGGAATTGTGCATTCAAAATCCAGTGATTTCGGGTCTGCTGAGTATACTAAACTTTGCTTCCATGACTTCCATATTTGAAAAGATACACAACAACCATTCCTTAATTGAAGGAGGAGTTGTATTTTAAAACATAACGAATTTATCATGGAACAAAATAATGAAAAGAGAAATATAAAACAATTGCTTACTATACGTTTTCTTGACAGACACCCGGGTCACCCTTTTTTAACGGTTCACAAACATTAATCAACAATATGAATATAATCACAGAAAGTATATAAACAGGACTGAGTCCTAACATCTTGAACACATACAATAACATCAATGCCTTTTACACAAATGACGGTCTTGTTCTAGTTAGCACATATTATACACTACACTGAACAATGACTAACCAACGATAATAAATAATATATGTATTATCTCCTACTTCCCGTAGGAATATTTTGTTTCTATAAACTTTACCGATTTATGTGAAGTTCTATTCCTAATTTAAAAAATAGTTTTTAAAACATTCGAGTGTTTTTAATTATAGTTATATATACAGGTTGATGTTTTTCACACGCGTATTATTTGAGTGACGGAATGACAAAAGCACATCGTGACGCGGCAAGCACTTGACATCGATAAGACTAGCATCTTAATGGTAAGTGAGTGCGGAACAATGACATTTTGCATAAGGATTGGCAGTTTTATACGCGTCCGGCGCTTTGTAATAAATTTTCGTCGTGACGTCGCTTGGGATTGGAATACATAATTAAAAATAACAACGCAATATTAAATATACTATTGTCTAAAGTTAATACACGTTTAGTTAGCACTGCGTCGAATTAAACAGTGATTTAAATTACAAATTGTTATCGCGCAATGTGGTCAAACTATACCTACGTTTAAAATATATATATTATTGACACAATTTGAGGAAACTGTTAATCATTTTGCGCAATGACATCATTTATGATATCTCTTTTTAACATGATATTGCATCAGAGAGGACATCCTTTTTCTTGCAAATATTGGAAGAAAGATCATTTTTTACGAGTTGTATTTACCGTTGCAAAAGGAGAATTTTATTTAATAAATACTAAAATAATTACTCCAAACCTCAGCTATTTACTTAAATATTAAAATTTCTTTGAATGATGTAAGAAGGGATTTTTAGAAGTTCAATCCCTAAACGAGTAAACCTTTATTCGTAAACATATATCTCTAAAGTACCTACTAGCGGGATGAAATGACGTTCAATTGAAATCTTTATTGATATCTTAAATTATACAATAATGCAAGTATTATGAACAAAAATATTAATAAAACTTTGACAATGATCGAAACTTCTTGAGCCACCCGTCTTGCACCGGCAGGTAAGTATTGTGCCGAGCACGAGGCAGATTGTTGTGAACATTATGACAAGACAAAACAGAGTTTCTGTACAAATAATATCATATGCGACCACGTTTAGAAAAACACAGCGTGGGATTTGGCGTTTACGACATAATGTCGTATTATTCGACTCTACTCGATTCGACTAGAAGGCTGGTCAGAGCAGACAGCCATTGGATGCAGGCCGCTCCTTTGTGGGTGCAAAATATGGAGGAAGCCAGAAAGGGATATTAACATACTGAGAAGAAGAAGGAGAATATGTTATAAGGGTAACTCAAACTCAAAATTCATTTATTCATTTAGGTAACAAAGTAACACTTATGAAGAATAAATTATGAATAAGCCAGAAAGATGAAGTCAGCAAAATTTTCCTACGGCTAGTTCACTGACGAGCCATGAGAAGAACTAGCAAGAAAGAGTACTAGAGTACTCTTTTTTGTATGAACCCCTAACTGACTACTCAACAAATAAGATGAAGAATGTAAGCAAGTTGTAGTTTAGAGGGTATTATTTGTCCTGACAAGTTTATTTAGAACAACCTGTACTGCTTGTTTATCAGTTTCCATAGTTTTCCTGTTAATAATTATTGACTAAACTAACTAATTAATATACAGATACCAACAGTACTTTAATTAAATGTAATCACTCAAATATATTACAATGATATTTACATGAATAGTTATAAAAATTTAAGTAACCTAACCTACTTACAAACAATCAGATATTGTATTTAAAGGTATTAATCTATAAATAAAATATCTGATTGAGATCGCAGTTCTGAGGAAAGGTGCCCAAAAGACTGGCCACATTTCCACGCTGGACTGCAAGGCTAATACGTTGACCCAAGTAAAGGCCAGCGTTAGGATCATGAGATGACTCGACCAAACGCCTTGATATCTCACGATACAATTTATGGGCACTTGGGCCCCATGGTCCTAGAGTTTCGACCCCAAATGGCTCAAAAATGTAAGTCTCACCGAGACTTTCATATTTGCGCCGCTTGAGACACTCTGCAGAAGTGGCGGCCGAACCCACTTTAATGCCAGTTAATGAAAGATGGGAAGGCGCCAAGGTATCTACACAAGTAGCATCCCACACTAAGGGCCTTCCCATCCTCCAAGGAACGAGAGTCATACCGTCAGGTAGGTCCACACTCGAAGTTGTTGACGAGTATGTTTACAAATACCACAGTGTCTCAAGCCGAAAGTCTTTGACCAGGTCGTTCACGATGGGTCTAATGCAAAGGCTCAAAGTTTCCCAAAGAGCAATGGTAAGAGCTATGCTTGGAGTTTCCCTGCGAGACCTGATTAGAAACGAGGAGATTCGTAGGAGAACCAAAGTGATCGACATGGCTCGAAGAATTGCCTCAATTAAGTGGCAATGGGCCGGGCATATAGCTCGCAGAACAGATGGCCTTTGGGGCAGAAAGGTGGAAGACGAAGACGCAGCGTGGGCAGGCCTCCAACACGGTAGACCGACGACCTGGTAAGGTCGCGGGCAACCGATGGACAAGGTCAGCTCAGGACCGAATGATGTGGAAAACCTTAGAGGAGGTCTATGTCCAGCAGTGGACGTCTTATGGCTGAGATGAGGGATCCACCTGGCTATGTATACCTGGTACAGGTCTCCAGTCATCATTCAGGCATGGGAACCTGGTATTTATATTTGGGTTGGCAACAAGCAAATGATACCTTTAAGCAAGCGTCCATAGACTACGGTAACTGCTTACCATCAGGCGGGCCATTTTCTTGTTTGCCACCGTTTGTACATACAAAGAGGTAGGGCACCACACTAGCGAGCAAGCCTGACTTGGGAAAGAGGTCCTTCCCAAGTCAGGCTTGCTTGCTAGTATGGTGCATACCTTACAGAAGACCACAGCCAATAACAATGCATTTAAGTATAAAAGAATTTTGTTTTCAATTTGATTTGTTTTTCTGTACATATTTGTTGATAAATGTTGGAACAGTTGATAGTCTTTCCGTTTCGGATGTTTGTGGGCTCGCTGTGTCCGTATCGTTCTAGTACTTTCCGATCTAAGTGTACAAGCACAAGGTTATATGATCTGAATGATAGGAAGTGATGGCACTAACATTAACTCATGTTTTTTATTTATTTGATTTCCGTCCCTTTTTGTTAACACTAATATTGTAACTCATACCAAATTGTAAATGTTATATATACTCTGGCGATAAAAAAGAGTGGCCCGAGTTTCTTGCCAATTGTTCTCGAGGCCCAACCCTAGTCAGCGAATTGGCCGTAGGAAAAAAGTATGCTGGCATTTGTTTTTCTGACGTTCATAAGAATCATGTATTTGATCTAAATGAATAAATGAGTTTGACTTTGACTATTTATTTAAGTACAAGAGAGGTAGGGCACTATACTAGCGAGCAAACCCGACTGGGGAAGGAACCTCCACCTTACAGAAGACTACAGCTAAATAACTACACAAAGCGGTGTGTGTTCCTGAGTGTGAAAACAGGTCTCCCGCGTTCATTTAGTGATGCGTTTTGAAAAAAAACGTATACCTAACCCAGGGATACTCCCATTTTAAAGCACTGGTGTAAAAAAATGGGTTGGTAACACGCAAGTGATGCTTCTGCCTGGTATTGCAAACGTCTATAGGCTATCTAACTGCTTATCATCAGGCGGGCCATATGTTAGTTCACCACCTAAGTAGTATAAAAAAAAGTGCAAGCGGTGGTAGACAAGAGGGAAATAACCGACTTGCGCAAAAGAAGTGTGAGTTCGATCCCGGGTCGAACCAATTTTAATATAACTGTGGAATTTATATATAGGTACTAATCTATTGATTTACTATCTGCTAACGGTGAAAGAAAACAGCGTGAGGAAACCTAAATGTCTTAGAAGAAATTCTAAAAACATGCCTGATTCACCAACCCGCATTAGGCCAGCGTGTGTGAAACTATTATTAGGTGGCAAAAAACATACTGCCCACCTAGTGGTAATAATAATAATGATATAGAAAGAGTTTATATTTAGTTATAGATAAAATGAAGCTACTTAGCTTTTTTTTTTTTTTTTTTTTTAAGACAACTCCCGCACTAGAGAACAAGCTCTGTGTCGCGGGGGACTTTACAAACATACAATTAACGGACACAAATTACACCCAAACTCAGAACAACTCTTTGTCGGTCACACAAAGTTTTGTCCTGTGTGGGAATCGAACCCACAACCTCGTGCACAGCAGGCGCATACTGCGACCACTGGACCACCGAGGCAGTCGATTTATTATGATATCGAACATAAGACACAGCACAGGGTATACATAAAACAAAACAGCAAATAACTTATTTACTAATATGTCTCATGACCGTACCAAAAAAGGTGTCTAGTTCAGCCTGTTGCGGGGCATGGGTGCCCCGCGCTGATAATATCTAGGCTACATACCCATTAGACCTCCAATATTAGACCCTATCACAGAATTTTTCCCGTTCAACCTCATTTTAAAGTCCCTTTGGACCCTCTTGAAAATCCTTACTAATATTATACATGTGAAAGTTTGTAAGAATGGATGGATGGATGAATGTTTGTTACTCTTTCACGTAAAAACTTTTGAACGGATCTGGATGAAATTTGGCACAGAGATAGATTATGGTCTGGAATAACACATAGGCTACTTTTACAGCGATAACCGACATCCACGCGGACGGAGCCGCGGGCAACAGCTATATATAATAATTAATGTGCTCGTTGCACCCTTTGGACCTTAACAGTTTAAAATACTAAAACAGGACCCGTTGGACCTTTTTATTGTAGGCTTTGGACCTTCTACGTCTTTCTTACTATACTTAATAATACTTAATATAAGCAGTTAGTCTTTTATAATTTATACATTCACGAATTTTACAACGCCTTAATCACATTTTTATATTCACAGACTTCAAACAATGGGAAGCTTCCTAATTCAACACAACATCCTTACTAATATTATAAATGTGAAAGTTTGTAAGAATGGATGGATGGATGAATGGATGGATGTTTGTTACTCTTTCACGTAAAAACGACTGAACGGATCTGGATGAAATTTGGCACACAGATAGATTATGGTCTGGCACACATAGGCTACTTTTTGCAGCGAAAACCGACATCCACGTGGGCGGAGCCGCGGGCAATAGCTAGTATTATATATTTTAATGAATATTTTTCAGTTTAAACCAAGTAACGTATAACCTTTTCAACTTCGGACCGATGTACTAAATTATGTAACGAAATAATTTTATGAACTCGCACTCGCAGGAGAATAATGACTTAAGATGGGATACGCATGTTTTGCAATTTTCATCTTATGCTTCATTACAGTTAAGGTTTAAAATTGACAAATGGCATTTCTCAACTTACGCCTATTTTCCACTGATGGTGCGAACAATTCACTAAAAAATACAGCTTTATCCTTATGCCTAATTAAGCTTAGCTATGTAAACACGTTGGTTTGTACGTTGATTTTATAAATACATCAAATGCGTTAAAGATTTACCTTCCTCTTGTCATTAATTATAAAAAAATATAAATTATTTTACTAATATGTACCTAGTAACCATTGATGTATAAAGAACTCAAGATACACAATCAACGTCTCAAACCCGTCTGAATAAAATAAGCGCACTATTTGAAATTGTTGCGTCTATTCTATATAGTATCGTGTCGGTCGAGTTACTACACTACAAATTCAACTTTCTATAATGCGCGTAAGATTGAATTTGAAAAATAATATATTTTATTATTATAAATAATTATGTATAATTGGCGACAGTTTTGAGTGTTTCTATTATTCGAGAATGTATGAGTATCTTGTGTTTTTTGTATATCAATGATAGAAACTCTTTTTTGTAATCTATAAAGATGAAGAGTTTGTTTGTTTGGTTGAACGCGCTAATCTCAGAAAGTACTGGTTCGATCAGAAAATACTTTTTTTGTTGAATAGTGCATTTATCCAGGAAGGCTATATAACATCACGCAATGAATAAAAGGAGCGGAGCAGTAGTGAGATATGACTGCCTCGGTGGTCCAGTGGCCGCAGTATGCGCCTGCTGTGCACGAGGTTGTGGGTTCGATTCCCGCACAGGATAAAACTTTGTGTGACCCACAAAGGGTTGTTCTGAGTCTGGGTGTTATTTGTGTCCGTTAATTGTATGTTTGTAAAGTCCCCCGCGACACAGAGCTTGTTCTCTAGTGCGGGAGTTGTCTTTTTTAAATGAAAAAAAAAAATAAATGAAAAATAAAGATATGTTGCAAAATTGGGGAAAATATTCCAAATAACCACGCGGACGAAGTCGCGGGCGACCCCTAATAATAATATTAATAAAGCTGAAGAGTTTGTTTGGTTGAACGCGCTAATAATCTCGGAATCTCTTTCTAATCGAACCAGTACTTTCTGAGATTAGCGAGTTCAACCAACCAAACAAACAAACAAATTCTTCAGCTTTATAATATTAGTCTGGTATAAATTTACAATAATAGACAACGGGTCTAATATTTTAAAGGTTTTCATATCGTAACTACGGTCGGTGCAATTCGACCGAAACGTCGGGTAAAAAAGGTATAAAAACCTTCGAAATATTACGCGATATTTTAAGTGTAATATGATCCACTCAAGACTAGCCTTTACAAAAATATATGGGCCTAAGTTCAGCAGTGGATATTATAACATGTTGAGAAGAGAAGAGATATGTCTTAATGCTGAGCACGGGTTTCCTCTCCTCTATCAAGAGGACTGAGGGGGCTTAGGCCTTAAATCACATACCCTGTCCCAATAGTACCTACATTGCATATAGACATACAGACATGCATTCAACAATTTTCTCGATGTAATGCGTCACCGTTTGCAAATCAAAAATCGTTGTTTTATTGTGAAACTAACCATATTATTAAGCAAGTGTCTGTGGTCTTCTGTAAGGTGATGACTACACACAGCGGTGCAGTTGTGTTCTTGTGCGTGAGTACAGGAGTTCAGTGCTCAGGGAAGCGTTTTGAAAGAAACGTTTTCCTATCCCAGGAATACCTACTACATGTCAAAGCCCTGATAACAAAATGGGTCGACAACACGCAAGTGATAACTCTGATATTGGAAGAATCCATAGGCTACGGTAGGGCCGTATGCTTATATGCCCTCAGTACCTAGTATTTAAACCTGTAAGTGACATGTAACATAGGTTATTTCTTACCCACCAGCGATCCACAATCGATGTACTTTTGTAATGTCGGTTTTGGTGAGAAATAAAATAATTTTACTATATTACTAGCGGACCTGGCAGACGTCGTCCTACCCGGAAAAGCTGATATACCGACAGCAGCGCCTACCGGGTTCAATTGTAAATCTAAACCATCCGGGGCCCTACCCGGACACACACACAAAATTTCATTAAAATCAGCCGAGCCGTTTAGGAGGAGTTCAATTACAACGAAAAGTGGCATTGATTTTTTATATAAGGACTAGCTGTTGCCCGCGTGTATGTCGGTTATGGCTGTAAAAAGTAGCCTATGTGTTATTCCAGACCATAATCTTTCTCTGTGCCAAATTTCATCCAGATCCGTTCAGTAGTTTTTACGTGAAAGAGTAACAAACATCCATCCATCCATCCACCCATACTTTCGCGTTTATAATATTAGTAGGATTATTATAGTATTAAGAAACTTCTTTTAATTAATTAAATAAATGCTATTCCCATTATACCTGCATCAATGAATTTCATAAATAAGGAAAAAGGGAGCTCTCCCTTGAGAGCTGCATGAGAGGCGGTTAATTATAAAAGCGAGATTATAACGGTATGTAAAACATGTCAGGAAAATAATAATATGTTTAATAACATGTTATTGTTGCTGATATGTTAAAGCTTTATTCACACTATTCCTTTTTGAATTGGTAACGGTAGTAAAAAAGCGGAGGTGGCTCAGTGGGGTGAGTAGTCGACTTGCGCGCAAGAGGTGTGAGTTCTATCCTGGGTGGCAGTACCAATGTAAATTTCACTTTGTGGAATTTATATGTACTATTTAAATATTTAAAGCAATGTTCCACGTCTATAAGTGACGTCAGCTTGGCACAATTGATACTGCGCTGGGTCGGAACCCGATAGGCGCAAGTTCGAATCTACACGTTTTTTTTGTAAAAGTGGCAGACGTTCCAGCTGCCCACCAGACGGTAAGTGGTTACCACTGCTCATGGACCTAAGCAATGCCAAGGAAACAGCCAAATCACTACCTACCTGTCCTGGCCTGTTGGTCTAGAGATAAGTTACCTTGACAGCTAATTTGGAGGTCGAGGGTTCGATTCCCATACGGGACAAAACATTGTGTGATTCGTGTGATCCATAAATGTCCGCGAATTCTTTATTTGTAAAGTACCCCGCGACACAGGGCTTGTTTCCTAATGTGGAAGTTTTCTTTTTAAAAAAAAAAAGAAAGAAAAAATAAAAAAAATACGTAGGTACTCGTTAATGCTAGAAGCATCAATGTGAACGCAGGCTGAATTATTTGACGTTGCGCTAACGCAAGTCACGTGGACATTACAGTCGTTATCGATATATACCAGTAGTTACAGTCCAACCACAAACTCGTAGGAATATTCCTATTTTTGAGGATACTTAGTGCTTATTAATATACTATTTACATGTTTTCAAAGAACGCTAAGAGTCTAGTAGATGATATGAAAGACGTCAATGCTTGCTCTATCGGACTGTCCCAAGTGCATAAGGAATTATTTAATTATTGTTGTAATTTAATTGATTTTATTACTTAATTAGTTTTACCTAGTTTGTTGTATGAAATTGTTTATTTTACTTATATATACAGGATATAAGTTGTGAAATTCTATTTTTAAAAGCTAAAAGAATCAATTTGTCTTATACTACAAAGTTGTTTAAGACATATAGCATTCGCTCGGTTTTGAGCTGACCTTGACATTGGTATTAATTAAGAACAATTGACAAACGCTAAAAATATGTTATGTTTTTAGAGACTCACAGAGCAGTATCAAATTTGGCATAGTTTTTATACTACTTGGGTAGCAAACAAGCATACGACCCGTAATTTTTTTATACTACTTGAGTGGCAAACAGGCATACGGCCCGCCTAATGTTAAGCAGTAACTGTAGCCTATCGACGCTTGCAATACCAGAGGTATCACTTGCGTGTTGTCAACCCATTTTATTACATCAGGGCTTTAAGATGGGATAGGAATACCTACGTTTCTTTCAAAACGCATCCCTAAATGAGCGCTGGAGACCTGTACTCACACACAGGAACACAAATACACCGCTGTGTATAGTTATTTAGCTGTGGTCTTCTGGAAGGTAGAGGTCCTTCCCCAGTCGGGCTTGCTCGCTTGTATGGTGCCCTACCTCTCTTAAAGCCTGATGTTTTTTTTTTCACCAGGGCTTTAATATGGAGTATCCCTAGGATAGAAAAATGTTTCTTTCAAAACGTATTCCTAAATGAGCGCTGGACGTCCTGGCTTCGCACGGGTGGACATTTATTAAGATTTCGCAGGGATACCGTTTTTTTTTTAATAAAATTTATCCTATGTTACCCGCTGATAATGTAGCTATTCAATGATGAAAGAATTTTTAGAATCGGTCCAGTAGTTTTTGAGTTGAATCATAACAAACGAACATAAAATCAAATCGTTCCTTTTATAATATTAAGTTAAGATGTTTGCTGTCCAGGTAAAGAGCTAACGTCTCTAATTTAACAGTTTACAGGTCTCCAGCGCTTATTTAGGGATGAGTTTTGAAATAAACGTTTGCTTATCCCAGGGATACTCCCATCTTTAAGCCCTGGTGTAAAAAAAGGATAGGCAACACGCAAGTCTGGTATCGCATGCGTACATAGGCTACGGTAACTGCTTAACATCAGGCGGCCCGTATGCTTGTTTGCCACCCAAGTAGTATAAAAACAAATTGCACTCCGGGAGTGCCGACAGAAGTGAAAATACTAGGCAAAACAGTTGTTATAAATTTTATAGAAATAAATGTTTTTATTTTATTTATCTAGACGCGTTCACGGTCTGCTATACGTACATGCATATTTCGCCTCCTTTTTTAAATAACGTGATAGTCGAAAAAAGGATATGTTTTGTAACGGGCGTGTCGCGAATCCAGAGATTTTAACTCATCCCAAAATATGCGTACCGAGATAAAGGAAGTTTTAATAAAAAAAAAAAGACGTGGCACTCGGGGACTGCCGCGGTAAAGCTTTTGCATATTTTAAAAGAAATTATATTAATCATATCAAATAAAAAATTACTTTTCAGAAAATTAATTTTTTTAAATTCTTTTCAATAATTAATATTAAATAAAAAAATACTTTTCAGAATTATCTAAATTATTTTATTATCAATGATTCATAAAAATATATAATAATAAAAATAAATACTTGTAATAATTCCTTAAGACTCCTTATACTATAATCTTTTTCACATTAATATTCTCTTAGATCAAAACCTCCTTACACAAATTTGACATATTATTATTGACCGTTTAGAGAATTCGTCATTAAAAAAACTATCACCGCTGTGCCGGTCGGAGTATTATTTTGGTTACGGAATTTCTGGATTCGGTCTCCACGCCCAAGGCGCGCGATAGAAGCTATGTAATAGCTTAAAAGTTTTGTTCAGGGGCCACCCAAGTGTACACAATATGTAAGACACGGGTACTAATCTAGACACGTTACTTTCTTCAATACAGTACCTACATAGTACAGACTCGACGTGACAGGAAGAATGTTCTACAAATAGAAAGCCTTTATTACTCCTAGTGCTGCAGTTTTATTGTCCACGTAATAGGAAGTCTAATATATGTATATATACGTATAGTGTCATGTACTGATGACCAACTTAACTACCGGCTTTATCAGATAGGCATAGTTGAATATAGAAATGCAAAATTTTAGATGGATGGATATTTGCAACTCAATCACGCGAAAACGACTCTTTCGACTGCCTTGGTGGTCCAGTGGCCGCAGTATGCGCCTGCTGCGCACGAAGTTGTGGGTTCGATTCCCACACAGGACAAAACTTTGTGTGACCCACAAACTGTTGTTCTGAGTCTGGGTGTAATTTGTATCCGTTAATTGTATGTTTGTAAAGTCCCCCGCGACACAGAGCTTGTTCTCTAGTGTGGGAGTTGTCTTTTTAAAAAAACAGAAAAACAGACTGAATGGATCCGGATGAAATTTGGCACAGATATAGGTTATAGTCTGAAAAAGCACATATGCTACTTTTTATCCCGGAAAAATAATTATTTATATACATTGAATTGTACACGCAGGCTGGTTCTAAAATAAAGCTAAAAAAAGCTTACCATCGTTAAAAGAAGCTTACCATCAGGCAGTACGTACGCTTTTTTGCCACCCAAGTAGTATTAAAAAGTTACATAATATTTAATACCAACTTTAATCCGCGGCATCGCCCGTGAATATCGTACCATTAATAGTATGACCTATATTCTAAAACAGTATGTAAAGTATAACTCTACTAATAAATAATAACTCCTCGGCACGGCACTTATAGTGAGGAGGTTCCTGTCTCTGGAGCTCTAACCGCCGGTAGCTTGGACTTTGTTCCCGATAACGGTGGGGAACTGTTTTTTATATTTTTAAATTTATAGGTTTCTTATTTTTGTTTTTATATATTCAAAAATGTAAATCATATGTTAAAAAATAAATAAAGAGAATAATAATAATAGTAACCCATATATGTCCCACTGCTGGGCACGGCTCTCCTCTCCACTATCAATTGAGAGAGGAGGTTTAGGCTTTGATTCACACACGCTCGACTAATGCGGGTTCGATCCCGGGAAGTACCAATGTGAATTTCACTTTGTAGAGTTTATACGAACTAATCAAATGATTCGCCATCTGCTAACGGCAAAGGAAAACATCATGAGGAAACCCACATGTCTTAGAAGTAATTCTAAAGACATTTCTGATTTACCAACCCGCGTTGGCCAGTGTGTGTGAATTAAGGGCTAAAAAGCCCTCTTTCCCTCTTGATAGAGGAGAGGAGACCTGTGCCCAGCAATGGGACATATAATATATGCGTTGCTATTATTATATAATGAACCGATAAAACCTTACGTAATAATATATTTGTACTTACACATGAATGCATTAAAGAATTTGAATTGTTACTATCAACAATAAAACTTGTGCCTACTAGGTTCTGTCAGAGATATGTAACAAAGGACACTTGTTAGCTATCGGGACGAGGAAGTTTATTTATAACGTTGTATTCGTTATTAACAAAGTATTTGTTACTACTTTGAGTTTAACTTATCGGTATTATATATAACTAGGAGTCGCCCGCGCCTTCTTCCGCGTGGTAATTTGAAATATTTTCCCCGATTTTGCAACATGTTTTACTACTGCTCCGCTCCTATTGATCATAGCGAGATGTTATATAGCCTATAGGCTTCCTGGATAAATTCACTATTCGAAAAAAAAAAGATTTTTTCTAATCGAACCAGTAGTTTCTGAGATTAGCGCGTTCAACCAAACAAACAAACTCTTCGGCTTTATAATATTAGATAGTATACATACTAGCAGCCCACCCCGGCTTCGCAAGGGTGGTATTTCTCGGGCTTCTGTATTTTTTTGTCACTAAAATATAGCCTATGACACTCACAAATAACTAGGCTTTCTATTGGTAAAAGAATTTTCAAAATCGGTTCAGTAGATTCCGAGATTGTTCCCTACAACGTCACAAACACACAAACTCATATTATAGTATACATTGGTATGTTATAATGATATCATTGTTTGTTCTATACCTACTGCATTCATATCGCCGAGTTGTTTATGTGGTATGTCGATATCATACTGCCACGGTGGCTCAGTGGTCGATGTGTGTGACAGCCGATTATGAGGACCCGAGTTCGATTCTTTTAAGTGTTTACTTGTGCATATCTCCCGCGCATATGGCTAGTCTCACACTTCAACCCATAAACGTCCCACTGCTGGGCACGGGTCTCCTCCATACATTTGCAGGGATATTAGCCTACTATACCACGCTGGCCAGGCGGGTTGGTATAGGGTTCTGTTTCGAGTTTTCCCTCTCTTGCAGTGGATACTGTCTGCCTGACTTACTCCTTTAGTCGACTCTTACGACACCCTCGGGATGGAACGGGGTGGTGACATTTGTATTCTTAATCTGTCACCACACGGACATCCGTCACCACACTGTCCGTGTGGCTAGTCTAGTAAAAAGAAGTGTTTTTTTTCTATTTCAATAGTCTCTATAGCAGCTTGGAGTTAAGGGCTACAGCAGACATTCTACTTTTAGCATTGGCGATCTGCGATTTAGTCGCTTTTTAGTAACTTTATGCTGCGACTAGACTTTCCATTCTGCACACGTTAAAACGCTTTCAAAAATTCAAATTCAAAATCATTAATTCATATAGATCACACTGTGACACCTATGCAGGTAAATGAAAAATGCGAAATGAGGTTTCGCTGACTGAACAGACAGGGATAGAGCCAAAGAAAAGAACCGGCAAGAAACTCAGGCCTTTTCAATCGCCAGATATGTGGTTACAATTTTATTTGTGTTACATTACAATTCATTAGTGCAGTAGTGATGCAACCAAAAACACCATAAAAACACAATAGGGTGAAAAACTGGTAGGATAGAAAAAAATAGTGTCTTGTCTGTCGGTAGCGGGGCGCTTTGCTTAACATACTCTAGCATTTTTGAAGTCAAAATTAAATTTAACGATATTCTATATAGTATGGTAATGTGGTAGGTAAACTCGGCTATTGAGGCGCTGTTCGGAAACTCGACGTATTCCTAACCCAGGGATAGTCCCATGATAAAGCCCTGGTGTAAAAATGGGTTGGCAATATGCAAGTAATACTTCTGGTATTACAAGCGTCCATATGCTTCGGTAACTGCTTAATATCAAGCGGGCCATATGCTAGTTTGCCACCCAAGTAGTATAAAAAAAAATATACTGTCGCCAAATCACTGATCGCCGATGGTAAAAGTAGCTTGTCTGCTTGAAGCCTTATTAGTCAGTCGCGGTTGACATTTTAGGAGATTCCACACTACGACTTTGGCATCTATGTAAACGCGTGTATATCAAATGAGCTACAGCATTGATATACTTGCTTTTTATAACGCAAAGATTGACAACCTGCAACTCAGTAGTCTTAATGGGTAAACATTCTAAATGCAATGAAGAAGAGTGAAAGTTTCAATGGGATTCGGCAACAATTGTACAAATTGAATCGCGCCGAAAAACGATTTGACTGCTGGTGCCAAAATAGTACCTACGTGTCTATTGAAGCGTGCTTGGAGTTTTAATTATTATTATTTACAGCTACCTACGTTTAGTTTAGCGGTAGATATGCTAGGTATGCTAATTTTAAATGATTATACCTACATATTTAGGAAATTAACGTTTAACATTTAATACTAAAAATATTAATGTAATAAATCGTTGCAGTCATTTTTATCAAACTAGTTTCTGTCCGCGGCTTTGCCCGTGCTTAAAATCTCAAGGGAACAATGTTGTTTTTTGGGATAAAAAGTAGCCTATGTGCTATACAGGTGTCCATTTTGTATTTCTTCAGAATTTCTACACTCTAATTAACATATAGATAAACATGAATTTAATGTTAAAATCTAGTAAAGGCAATTATAAATTTAAAGTTATATCATAGTAAATAAAATTAAATAAATACTAACTAAAGTCCTTACAATATCAAAATTCCATTAAAACATCTAACAAAAGTATTATAGTGCGACCTCACGCAGATTTCTTGAAATCGAACACTTTGGTAAAACATGGGTGTTCTTTATCTCTGCCTACACCTACGAAGCGAAAGGCGTACTGCTATGTTACGTCAAAATAAATAATAAATAGTAGCTAACGCCATCTGCTGCCATACAAACGAACTATTTACCTAATGCATTGTGAAAATTTCAAAATGGATTCGCGCCAAGACGCTCGTAGCGCCACTTTGGCACTACGTGACTTCCATAACATGTCTAACTTTGCGATGAGCTGTGTTGTACTATGCATTTTACAGCGTTACTTCCAAAAAGTAATATAAAATTTAATTGCCTAGGCTTTTTTAGACACGAGCTATAAAAGTTCTTAAATTTAACTCTAGATGTCACTAGAGTAATAAAAGTAAGTGCTTATGTGGCTTTCTCAAAGCTTTCTTAAATTATGGATTATGTTATGTTTATTGGTATTTTTGAAATAAGCGTTTGGATTATTTATAGTGGAGAGCTAAATTCATTATTTTCATTGTATATTGTTTACTTATTAATTCAATATTTTTACCTAAATTTCATTTTGTATGGTATTTTGGTTACCGTCCCTTTTGGTTTTTGTTTGTTTTGTTTTAAAAAAGACAACTCCCGCACTAGAGAACAAGCTCTGGATACCACTAATATAAATTGTAACTCATACCACAACTACTACCAAATACTGGTGATTAAAAAGAGTGGCCCGCGTTTCTTGCGAATTCTTCTCGAGGCCCAACCCTAGTGAGCGAATTGGCCGTAGGAAAAAAGGATGCTGGCATTTGTTTTTATGACGTTCTTAAGTATCATGTATTTGATCTAAATGAATAAATGACTTTGACTTTAAATAAATAAGACATGTCTGATCCACCAACTCCCATTGGACTGGTGTGAGCCACACACAACAAAACTGAAGCCATGGCCGCTTAGTATCAAGGTAGTTATCTACTTATACTATATACTTATCAGTTATAATAAATAAAGTAAGCACAGTTAGAAGTTTTATTATAAAGCTCTGTATAAAGCTCTGATCTGTAACTATTTCTACCTTTAGAGTCAGTCAGTAAAAACTAAAAAAAAGATGAAAGCAGATCCACCGATGGATATAAATAGATTTCTTGATAAACTACCAAGTAGGCAAACAAGTAACATTTACCACTGTGCGGCGTGTTATGGGTTCGATCCCCACACGGGACAAAAAATTGTGTGATCCATAAAAAGTTGTTCCGAGTCTGGGTGTACTTTGTGTCTAACGGATTGTACGTTTGTAAAGTACCCCGAGACACAGGGCTTGTTCCCTAGTGCGGGAGTTGTCTTTTTAAACAGAAACTTAAATATAATAAACTAGGGGTCGCCCGCGACTTCGTCCGCGTAGTTATTTGAAAATTTTCCCCGATTTTGAAACATATCTCACTACTGCTCCGCTCCTATTGATCATAGCGTAATGTTATATAGCCTATAGCCTTCCTGGATAAATGCACTATTCGACAAAAAAAGGTTTTTTTCTAATCGAACCAGTACTTTCTGAGATTAGCGCGTTCAACCAAACAAACAAACCCTTCAGCTTTATAATATTAGTATAGATAGGAAAGATTCGATTTTTTCATCATTTTCATAAAGATGAGGAGACCCGTGCCTTGCAGTGGGACATATATGGGTTGCTATAACTATTATTATTATTACGAAAGAAACAAACTAAAATTACCACAAGCCGGTATTTATCGACGCAAATGTCTCAGTACATAGGTATACAAGTGTATCCACAGTGACACGGTGCATGCTCTCGCATACAGTATCAGTCGACAGTCGACTCGATGCAACGTCCTGTCCACCGCCGATAAATCTGATATGAATGATGAATGAGTCTCCCGATCGTACATTCACTTCCTAATGTACTCAGTGTAATTGACTGATAATAGCTATCTGTTATTTGATGAATCCATAATAGAGAACGAGATGAGTTTCTTGGGTAAATTATGGTTGAATCTTCTTATCGTTTGGTTAGTGGCCTATCTGGTGACAAAGTTATTGACATTTTTTTTATACTATTTGAGTGGAAAACAAGCGTACGGCCCGCCTGATGTTAAACAGTAACGGTAGCGAACGCTTGTAATACCAGAGGTATCACTTGCGTGTTGCCAATCCGTTTTTTTATACCAGGGCTCTAAGATGGGTTATCCCTGGGATAGGAAAACGTTTCTTTCAAAACGCATCCCTATATGAGCGCTGGAGACTGTACTCATACAGAGGAACACAACGTCACAACTACACTGCTGTGTGTAGTTATTTGGCTGTGGTCTTCTGTAAGGTGGAGGTCCTTCCCCAGTCAGGCGTGCTCGCTAGTATGGTCAGGCCTGGTTCACTCCGCTGTTTAGGTATGAATCTACAAGTACCCGGCCGCAACATTTCCAGGGGTATTATTTAGTCGAGTGTCGCGCGCCGGTCGCGTCGTCGGTTCGACGTAAGTTTACCTACGAAACGCACACGAAGCCGTAATTCGTCACCGATTCGTTTTCGATTTTAAATATTTTAAAGAAAATAAAGGCATAAAAATATTCCACAGTATTCGGCTGCTTAAATAGTGATAAGGATCCTAACCTCTCGTTTTTGAATATTCCAAAGGATATTGCAAAGTAAAGAAACACGTTATCATTTAGAAAAACATAATTGGTAGGTAACCTATTTGTAGCAAGATTTTGATATGTAGACTATAGGTACAGCACAGTTTTTGTAGAGACGTATTATTTATTTGTCCAACCAATTAAGTAGGTACTTATTTAATTGGGAAAATATATTATAACCGCCTATCACTCAATAGTTTTAAATTTCAACTGGACAAATGGCTCCAAACAAACCAATGACAAACTCTAATACCTATTTTTAATTTAATCAAAAACATAATCATGGGCGGAGCCGCGGGCAACAGCTAGTACCCATTATTAAAATTTGTTCTTTAGTGGTTTGACCAGTCCTGTGACGTGGACATACATTGCTCGTTTTTATAATTTAATTACTAAGTACCTACATTGAATATGTCCCCACATGTCCAGATTTATTTAAAAAGTCACTCGTTTACAAAAGTATAGTAAGTACCTACCTAAACCTAAAAGGTACTTCAGATCAAAATTGATCTCTAAGTGACAACCATAATGTCCAGAAATACGCAATACAAAGGGAGCCAATTTGTAGGCAAATAAACGAGTAGGTAAGTTTTGTTCTGGGGAGCTGAATTGCGCTCTATTGTGTGCGAGCAAAGTTGATAGTTGTTTAAATGATTCAGCGAAGTGAACCTTCTGTACCTGTACTATTAAGTATTCTGTGGTATGGTGCCCTACCTGTCTTTTATAGATCGCCCATATTTAGGCATCCGCAGCTTCGTCACGGGAAATATTTTAACGTTATTTACAAACTCGGTTTTACCCGTGTTAATTTTAAATTAATCTATTGTGAATTTATTCACAGAAAATCCCTATTACTATTTTTGGTTCACCCGGACTCAAACCCGGAATCTCGTGATCAACGATTCGATACGACGATATGTCTATTATAGTAATAAATAACAATTACAGTCTAAGGAACTCTTTTATATCTGAACTCTCTTACACTGTAAATTGGCTTGATAGTTCCTAAGTTTGTTACTTGAAATAAGCTCAGCTATATAATTAATATAGATATTAAAATAAAATAAAAAATAATACTCACGTAAAATCAATCGGCACTCTGCAATCCCATGGAACACATTCACCATCATCACAATAACCCTTACAGTTCTCATCACATGATATCGTCTTCACACACCCCTTCCCATTACCACTTGTCACATAACCACTATTACACGAACACACATCAGGAGCTGAACAGAATCCATTAACACAAGGTACAGAACATATAGGTCTGCAGATACCCCCAACTTCAACGTAACCACTATAGCAGGAACAGTTATTTGGCGCAATGCAGTAACCATTGGAGCAGCTTTCACATTTAGGAACACAACTATTATTTACACGCATATAACCTGTGTAGCAATCACAGTTGTTTGGAGACACACAATTGCCATTGGAACAACTATCGCACTTAGGAACACAAGTATTATTTACGCGCACATAACCATTATTGCAGGAGCAGGTATTTGGTGCAATACAATTGCCATTAGTACAACTATTACATATTGGAGCGCAAGTAGTCCTATTAACGCGCATGTAACCATCGTAACAGGAACATGTATCTGGAGCTACACATTCAGAGTTTACACAGTCACACACTGGGCTGCAGACTGAACTGTTTTTGAACCTATAGCCTGGTTTACAACTGCAGGTGTTCGGAGCAGTACAGGTACTATTAATGCAAGTTGGATTACAAGTTGGAACACAATTGAGATTTTCATCAGCTGTATATCCATTTTCACATTGAAAGCAATGCGTGGAATTATACTGGGAGTAGTTTTCTTTGCAGATACAGGTGTTGTTTTGATGGCAGACAGCGTTGACGCATGTAGGGTTGCAGGTAGGTGTGACGCAGCTGTTGTTGTCGAGGTAGGCAGGTGTCTGACACTGACACTGGTCTGGTGCGATACACATACCGTTGTGGCAGTCGATGCTGCAGATTGGAGAGCAGATGTCCTCTTCGTTTTTGTACTGCCAACCTGTGCAGCAGATTGTGTGGTTCGCCCATGTTAGGTATGTCTGGAATTAAAGTTAGGCTCAAGTAAAAAAGTGAAAATACGGTTGTACAGAAGTCCATCATTGTTAAAGTAAAACCCACAAAATGTCATAAAACAAAGGTACACGTATATCTGGGATTTGAAAAATGTTACTGTAAGAAAAAATAAGAAAATATTATTTAAAAAATCCTTATTTTCGTTGTTAAAAATAAATAACATTAAACTCACCTCATATTTGTATTTCCGAACGACACATTTTCTATATCCGCACCATTTGTTTATGACAGCGTTGAATGACTTCTTTCTTCGTTGTATAGTACTGCAAGATCAAAATAAAAATATTTAATATACTTACTTATTATATTATCTTTTTAAACAAATGCCTGTTAAAAATAAAAATGTTACAAGTTTTTAACTGCCTTGGTGGTCCAGTGGTCGCAGTATATGCCTGCTGTGCACGAGGTTGTGAGTTAGATTCCCACACAGGACAAAACTTTGTGTGGCCCACAAAGAGTTGTTCTGATTCTGGGTGTAATTTGTGTCCGTTAATTGTATGTTTATAAAGTCCCCCGCGACACAGAGCTTGTTCTTTAGTGCGAGAGTTGTCTTTTAAAAATAAAAGTATACCTAATATGGTAATAGAAAGTACATACATCTTTTAAAAACTATGTGCTTTCTTAACATTATTACGATTTTTAATTTTTTGGTACGGTGACAAATTACATATATACGACCCGATTGTTGGTAAGCAGTTGCCATAGCCTATGGACAGTCGCAATATCTACGGAATCACTCAAGCATCACCAACACAAACTCTACAAGCTTTTTAAGTAACAATATGACAGAGGCCTAAATATGGCGATCTCAATAACTCTGTCATCATGTTGGCCACTAACCAAACGATAAGAAGAAGAAGAGTAACGATGAAGAGTCGGTAACGCTGTAATGCCCCACAAGGATAGGATACGATAACTTTTTACCATGCACTGCATATAAGAATAATAATAATAATAATATTTCCGGGACTTCTCACACATCGCTATCTGATCCTAAACTAGGCAGAGCCTGTACTATGGTAACCAGACAACTGATAAACATACTTATATATTTCTAAATACATACATATTATAGATAAATTACACCCAGACACAGAACAAACATTCGTGCTCATCACACAAAGATTTGTCCTGGGTGGGAATCGAACCCACGACCTCCGGCGTAGCAGTCAGAGTCACTAACCACTAGACCAACAGGCCAATGCTGCTTATGCATATAAGAAGTATATAAAAAAACTACGTTCCACAAAATTACTTACCTCTGTTTTACAACACATACTCCTTGTCCATTTTCGTCCAATGCTTCAGTAAAACAAATATACTCCACTAACAATATCACTAATAAACAAAACACCACCGTTTTAATACACATTTTTATTTTTATTTCTTTTTAAATTACACGAGAATATATTAATGGCTAATTGTCAAATCAGACCACCAGTGTGTCAGTCAGTCAGGCACGTTATGATATGATCACTATCTCCTAAACTATTTACAATACCCTTAGTGTGAGGCCACGCCCCACTGTGAGCGTTTTAAAGATAACCTCGTTATAATTATTTAATGAAGTAAAAGAAAGGAGCCAAATGAGAACTTAATACTTTTTTTTGTACTGGACTAATAATATTATATAGCTAATTATTAATGATAATGATTGCGGGAAAATTATTGTTCCTTTAATCAGAATAGGGTTTCAATTTTGGTCAATGCTTTTGATCTTGATTAGGAAAAAAATTAATATACTTAAATAATTAAGGAATTTATCGATAAGTATATAATACTAACTGTTGCCCGCTACTTCGTTCGTGTGAATATCAGTTATGGCGGTTGGATAAAGTGTATTACTATGTCTTTCCTTGAGGTTTAAGCTTCTATTCTATTTTTTGATATGGCAAGTAATGCCGATGTCGACAATTCTGCCAATGTCAGATGTGAAAAAGAAAAGCAGGTGTGCACGATGATAACATTGATTTTATATTATTTATAATTCTGACAAATTATAATTGACATAGTTGCACTTGTTGTGTTAGTAACGAACTGAAACAAACAAATAACAATACATAAATATTACATTATAATAGTTGTTAAAGACATTGAATAAACATATACCACACCAACATAAACGGGAAAATTAGATACAGGATCACAATTTAATTTTATTGTGACTTATAAAGATAATGAGAGCGGCAATGAGTTTTGGAGAGGAATGTGTTAGAAGAGAGGGGAAGTTTATTGGGATCGGGATTTTTAATTTAGGCAAATGACTATATAAATCAAGGTGTGGGTCATTATTTGCACATTCAAAAAATATATGGTTTAGTGTTCCCTCATCAAGTCCGCACTCGCAGACAGAGGAGTCCCGGATCCGGATTTTATGTAAGAAAACAGGAGTACAGCAGTGGCCTAGGCGAATTCTACAGATCACTGAGATCACAGTTTTCGAAATTTTTTTGTGTGCGAAGAACCAAGGTTTTGTTTTTATGCTAGGTTGTATCGCATAGTAGAAACAACCTTTTTTCCTACTTGAGATATTCCACTGTTTCTGCCACGAAGAATGAAGGAAGGACTTTGGGAGATTTAGCAAATCATACCCCTGGTGTCTGTAGTGTGTGAGATCAGATGTTACCGATGAACAAGCATCTTTGGCAAGACCATCAACATGTTCATTCCCCTCAATACCAGAATGGCTAGGTATCCAAACCAGTTGAACATCTTTTTGTTTTCTAAAACAAGTTAATAGTGTTTTTTTGATATTTAGGATAAGAGGACTGTGCAATTTACTTTTAAATGGACTTTGGGACAAGGCTTGTAAACAACTAAGGGAGTCTGTGAAAATTACAGCTTTTGCAATGTTGTGAGTTTCTATGAAAAAGGATGCTTCTAGTATGGCCACACACTCGCCAGTAAATACAGAGGACTCCTTAGGGCATCTGTACTGTAAAATTATTTTGGAATTTTGATAATATACGGCAACCCCTGTGTTACTGAAATTAGTTAATTTTGATGCATCAGTAAAAAACCTTTGAAACCCATTCCATCTCTCACCCACCACCGCATTGAAGGCTAAGTTTGCTGAAGGGGACTTTTTGGATATGCCAATATTAAAATGAATGTTGGGAACAAAACATAGGATATCATATGTAAAATCAAAAAGAGGCAGCTTGGGGTATTGAACAATAGGGCAATCTAAATTTTTAAATTGACGAAATGTTTTTAGAATTAGTGGTAATTCTTTGTGTTTCCAGTACTTTGAAGACCTACATGTGGAATCTAATTCATTAAGTTTTACTAAAAGAGGGTGAGAAGTTTTACATATTAATCTGGACAGAAAGCGGGAGGCCAGATATTGCCGCCTTAGGGAAAGGGGAGGTTCAGCGCACTCGACCTGCAATGCGTTAATGGGAGAGGACTTCATGCAACCCGATATGATTCGAAGGCACCTAGACTGAAGTCTATCCAATCCTGCCAAGGCACCTTTATTGCATGGGATCAGGAGGTATGTGCCATAGTCCAAGATGCTGCGTACTAATGCGTTATAAACTAGTTTCATGGTGTAAGGATGAGCTCCCCACCAGACACCAGCCAGGGCTTTTAAAATTGATATGACTCTTTCACCTTTTTGCATTAAAAGATTAATGTGGTGTATACCTGTTAATTTAGAGTCTAATACAACACCAAGGAATTTTACTTTGTTGACTAATGGGATATTATTGTCCAAAATGCTTACACAGACGCGTGGTATTCGTCTTTTTCGAGAGAAAACTACCGCCGAACTTTTTGCTGCTGATAATGATAGACCATGGTTTAGAAGCCACTCATTTAGGGAATCCAGAGACAGGCATAGAGATGACGCGGCGACAGTTACTGATGGGTCTGACACGTATAAAACTAGGTCATCAGCATATTGCAATATATGGCAGTTGTTATTAAGGCAGGAGCCAATATCAGCCGTATATAAGTTGTAAAGTAAGGGGCTGAGCACAGAACCCTGTGGGAGCCCCTTCCATGTCAGCCTTTCTTCAAAAACCTCGCCCTGGACTCTCAATACTAAATAGCGAGAGAAAAGAAGAGAACATACACATTGTACTAACTTGCCCGGTAATCTCAGCTGGTGCAGCTTTTGCCTGAGAGTGGGAAGTAGGACGTTGTCGTATGCTGAGGAAATATCAAGAAAAGCGGCGACCACAGAATCGTTTCTAGAGAGCGATAATCGAACATCCGTGAGCAACACACTAACACTATCCATTGTGCTAAGCCCTTTCCTAAAACCAAATTGGTTAATCGGTAGTAGTTCTCTCGATTCGACTATCCACTCAAGTCTATTTTTTATGAGGTGTTCCAGTAATTTAGCCAGGACGGAAGACAGGGCAATCGGTCTAAGTCCATTCGGATCATCAGCATGTTTGCCGGGTTTCAATAGGGGAATAATAATTTGTAATTTCCACTGATCTGGAACCCAGCCGTGGTTGTAACAGAAGTTAATGATATTAAGAAAATAGTTCTTAGCCAAGTCACCGGAGTGCACTATAAAAGAATATGGTATCCCATCCATGCCCGGAGCAGAGTCACGGACATGGCTGAGCACCACATTCAATTCCTCCAATGTAAAACTCATGTCAAAGGGGTCCTCAGATATTACTATCGATGGGTGTGAAAATTCTAATGAATGAGGGACATAAGCAGGGGCAATTTTGTCGAAGAAAGCCTCAGCTGTTGACCTAGTAATAGGAGGGGAGCCTGATGTAAAACAACCCCGTCTAAATCTATTTATATTCTTCCAGACTGCAGACACTGGGGTAGAGGGAGACAAAGATGTACAAAACCGGACCCAACCAGCACGTTTCTTCCTACGGAGAAGACGTTTGGTTCTGGCATATATATGTTTAAAGTAAAGTAGATTGTCAATGCTCATCTCTGTATTGTATTTCTTTTCTGCCTTATTTCTTTCCCTAATCGCCAAGGTGCATTCTGGATCCCACCACGGAGGAGATGGAATTTTATTCCGGGCGGTGTTTTTAGTAGGGAAACACGATTCCGCGCTCGAGGTTACTGCGGCAATAAAACTGTTGTAGCAACCCTTGGCATAGCAGTGATCATCAGTATTTTGAAAAATTTCGTTTAAATTTGGAAGATTAATTATTTTGTTCTCCAGTGATGACTTATACTCAGACCAATCTGGTTTGGACAAATTATATTTCAACAGTGGAGAACACGTTTTTTCTAAAAAGGTTTTATTGACCAAAGATGTAACAATAGGGTAATGATCACTGCCATGCGTTAAGGATGTGCATTCCCAGTGAGCAGATAGTGCCAGGTTGGCCGAACAAAAGGTAAGGTCAACACAGCTCTTTTGTTGTCCAGGAGGAGATCTGCGAGTTGAGCAACCATTATTTAAAATGCAGAGGTCTAGGTCATCCAGGAGTTCAACCAACCCTATTCCAAAAGCGTCACAGCGTTCGGAGCCCCATCTAAAATGGTGGCAGTTAAAATCTCCCATGACAAATATTGGACTGTGAACACTATGGAAAATATCTTTTAAAATAGTTAAAAGGTCTTGCCGGGGATGAGCAATGTAAATAGAAAACACAGCAATACCTTCAATTTTGCCTGCTGCTATACTTATATCACCCCCAAGGGGAGGCAACGGAATGGACATGAGTGGAACTCGGTTGTTGACAAAGAGAGCCGACCCTCCATAGCCATCATGTCTATCACATCTGAGTATGTTATAGTGTGGTATACAGAAGCTAAGATTTGGGGTTAGCCAAGTCTCAGCTATAGAACAAGCCAAAGGCTTGTATTTATTTAAGAGGAATATGAGGTCGTGCTTCTTATGAAACACGCTCCTCACATTCCACTGTAGGTATATTTGGCAGGATGCCATTTTTTATTTCTAATAATAGAGATATAATTTGATTGGCAACGTTGGACGGTGATTGTGACGGAGAAGAAGAAGAAGGAGCAGAGATTATATTAGGTAATAGTTTAATTAAAAGGTCAATAATAGAAGATAAATTATTGGGAGGAGAAGAGTAATTAAGAGCACAGCCATTGGACTGTGAGGATTGGGGAGTATTAATTAGATGCTGGTGAGCATCTTTGTCATAAGACGGGGAGAGAGGGGCATGGGTCTTAGGCTTAAGCTGAATAGTTTTTGTGTATGAATGAGAAATTACGTTTTTTGTGGCATTAGCGTAGTTGCGAGAAGGAGTTGGGATAGATTTACTGGCTTCCGCATATGATAAGGACTTCTCAGCCATAACAGTTTTAATAGCCTTCTGTCTGCCCTGCTCGGGGCATGACCTGCTGTTTGCAAAGTGATTCCCCGAACACAACACACAAAAGGCTTCACCTTCAGATATGTTGCAACCATCACCAGGGTGATCGTGGCCACACTTACTACAACGTGGTTTAGAACGGCATAGGGATTCCACATGTCCAAACCTACAGCATTTCCGACATTGAATGGTAGGGTAAATATATTGTTCTACTGGAAGCGAGGTGTAACAACAGAAGATTCTTTTTGGAAGTACCTGACCATCAAACGTAATTACACAGGTCTCAGTAGGTTTCCATTGTGTTATTCCATCTAACTGAACTTTCCGATTTATGCGGCGGACCTTAAGTATTTTCCCACATCCTGAAGGCACTGATAGGTATGAGAGAGCCTCATCCTCTGTAATATCACCTGGCACCCCTGTAACAACACCCATGCGGGTAATGTTAAAGGCAGGGATATTAGCGACATAACAATTTTTTAATAAAAGACCATTAATCAGAAAAGAGTTGGCATCCTGAGGGGATGCAAACTCTACGGATACCCGGTTTCTTCCTACTTTCTTGACTCCACCTCGGATAATGTTAGCAATGTTGTTTTTTAACAAGAAAAGGCCAAATGTAACCGGATGTAGTGTGGTACCTGCATTTGGTTGGTTCTCTATGCGAGAAACGTGGACTAGATATGGGGCCTTGTCCAGAGCAGAGTATCTTAGTCTTCCTACTTGATTCTTTTGTTGTTTTGAGGGGGGACTGGTAGATATATTAGTGTCTTCAACTGGGCGTTTTCTTGAAGAGGGGAAAACATTTTGAGATTCGGACACGCTACAGGCAACATCGGCGAGCTGGGACAGTGGGTTTACATTCGGGGGAAATGGAGATAAGGAAGGCGGGGATGTAATATCAGGTGGATCAGGATCAGGGGGTTTATTACGATCCATCTTAGAAAAGATGGATCGTTAAAGGACGCACACTATACAGACCTTAAACCAGGCACAAAGACGGCACAAAAACAAACAATAACAAGTCAAATACACGTCAAAAATCACTTAAAACAAACAAAACTCTAGACACACGTGCTAACCAGAGACACTCTGTGGCGAGAATCCGAGGTTTAAGCTTATTCTATGTGCAAATAATTCTGTCAGTACCTACATCGGACACAGCGAAGATATGTCGTATGGCTTCGGTGTTCCCATAGTGTCTGTCATCAATATGGTAAGGGTGTTGTCATCTAATTAATATAAGAGTATTATTGATGTTATAACTATTAGAATTTAGAGGGTACAATGGGGTTAGCATTTCATGTTAAGAAAACAAACCCTAAATTTTTATAAGAATAAAAAAAAAAGCTTATTCTATACTAAATTTTACAATTAAGTACCTGTTATGTATAACATATTTGGATAATGATTAATATTATTATGTTGATAAACTCCTTCTTCCTCGGTAAATTATTATTATTATTAAATAAACTAACACTAAAAATCATTTTCTATTCAAACCAGTACCTAGTTCTTGAGATAAGCGCGTTCAATTAAACAAAGAAACTCTTCAGCTTTATAATATTGTTATATATATCACCAATAGTGATGTTTGGCATAGGTTTAGTAAAAGTCAGGATAAACTTCAGTTGGTACGAAACGGGTAGGTCAGAAAACTTAAAACTTAGTCAAATAGTCTAAAGATTTCATGGATTTAATTTTAGTAGTAAGATAACTAAATCTATTAAATTACTTATAAATAGTTTCCGTCAGGCCAGTGTGGCAATTCTTTAAGGCCAATCTCTAAGGATAGATAAACTTATACGGTTTTCACCTTTCGCTGTATAAAACTTCAAATCATCATCAAGCACAGGTCTCTTCCATACATTTGAAGGAATAAATAAAAAAAATGCTAAAATTGAATAGAAAATTACAAAACAAGACGCAAAACTCAAAATAATAAAAAAAACTTCTGCAATCCGCCTGTCAACAGTAAGACCTTTCCTTTTAAAGTATTTACTGGTTAATTAAAATGTCTAATTGAATCTACAGAACGCATTTAATGACATCATTCTATCTTAATACAGTTGTTAAACATTTTTTGCCTCTAACATTCTACTCAGTACGAACAGTTGGGCCTATCCCACTTAATTATCATTACAACTATTAGCTAATTTGTATTCTATTACGTAGTAATAAGGTTCCAATTGTCTTTAAACAATGGCCGTATCCTGTCCATTTGCATGCCATTCTTTATCCTCTTATTCTTATCTATTTATAGAATGAGAAACGTAAGTTTATAATAATAATAATAATAATAATAATAATCATTTAATTCAGGAAATTTTTACATAACCCATAGATAAATACCTTATAGTCTAACATATATATATTATAAAACTTATAACTAAACACTTTTCAACGGCGTCGTGTTACGCTGACTTGTGTTGTGCAATCGGCCACGAAATCGACGATACACTACACCTTTCGGCCAAAACTCTTCTTTGAGAAACATCTCGAGATGTTGAGTCGGCGCTCGCACCACAAACGAATTGAAGTAGCTGCTGTGTCGCGATTCCAACTTTTCGACTCTCAAAGTCCAGTGGCTCTTGATCTTGATATACTCCACAATCTCCTCAGCCTTTGTGGAGTAATGCAAACGTCCCACTGCTGGGCAAGGGTCCCCTCCATATACTTGGAGCGATATTGGCCTACTATACCACGCTGGCTGGACGGGTTGGTATAGGGTTTTTTTTCAAGTTTTCCCTCTCTTGTAGTGGATATTGTCTCCATAACTTACTCCCTTAGTCGACTTTTACGACACCCTCGGGAGGGAATGGAGTGGTGACATTTGTACCGTCACCACACGGTCCGTTAATTATATGTTTGTAAAGTCCCGCGCGAAAAAGGGTTTGTAAAAATACACATATTAAATAGAATGATAGAATGTTCCGTACTGACAAGTCCCGCCGTATTAAAATAAAAAGTACAGATAACATTTAACTAGAAACAAAACTCAAATTAGGATAGAATATCGATAGCTATAAGAACGTCAAAGTATGTGACAATGCCACGACGTCCATATAGTAAAAAATCATTATACTACCTAACTACATATATGGTGATAACAATAATTTCGGTTGTTAATGGAATAATTTCAAATGTATAACATAATATGTTCAAATTAAACATAATCAACCTTGTTGCCACCTACCTAAGTGATAGAGTTCAATTTGTAGATATTAATGTAAGTAGATCTCTAGGATTACCTATAGGTATGGGTGTCCCACAGGGCTCAATTCTAGGCCCTTTTCTCTTTTTAAGTTATGAACCTACCCTTACACAAATTCAAACTAACAGTTAAAAATCATCTTTTAGGCAAGGGTTATTATACTATTAACAACAATTTAAATGATAAAAAGTCATGGGATTAGTTGCTAGTTTTTATGCAGAACTATATAAGAATAATAGTTATAATTGAAATGTTGTCATATGAAGCGTTTTGTGATCATTTTTGACTTTCTATTTAGTTTTTATTTTATTTTGTATGTCCTTGACATTGGCCGGGTCATTTTATTCTCTCTAATATGGCGAAGGGAAAGATGGCTGGTCCGTACGCCATGCTCGTGAACGGGTGCTACTTGGGGTGGCTGGTCAATCTTGGCATGATTTATTTTTAAATAATAGAGATATAGTTTTTAGATTTTACTAAGAATGCAATGTGATCTCGACATGTTTCTATCATATTATTTTTACAAAAAGAAACGATCCCTCATTACCATACTAAATTCATTCTTTTTTTTTCTTAATTAATTAAATCAAATACTTATCTAAATTTCATTCTGTATGGTATATTGGTTTCCGTTCCTTTTCGTTACCACTAATATTGTAACTTATACCAAATTGTAAATGTTATATTCTGGCGATTAAAAAGAGTGACCCGAGGTTCTTGCCAATTCTTCTCGAGGCCCTACCATAATTAGCGAATTGGCCGTAGGAAAAAAGTATGCTGGCATTGCATCATGTATTTGATCTAAATGAATAAATGAGTTTGACTTTGACTTTGACTAAAGAAACAGGTAAAACATTATAAATGCCTACTCTATGTGTGCATGTCGCAGGTATTGAGAATATTTAGGATTTTAGCATAAACTCATAATTAGTATATTCATTTAAATTACAAATGAAAGCTTAGGTGTCCATAGATCTATACTTGTATTATAAATGTAACAGTTACTCTGATTGTTTGTTATATTTACACGACTTTACGGACGGCCCGCCTAAAGCTTCGAGCATACAGCAGCACTAATTTCCAGCAACACTTCGATCTCTTCCTTGATTTTTTTTCATACTTGTCCAGTCTTTTTTTAGTCGTTTCAATACAAAGAAATAAAAAAGAGCATGAGATATTATAAAAAAAAAAAATTACAACAGTTTCTATTATATTTAAGAAAATCATTAGAATTTTCGTAAAATGACTAATATGCTTTATTTGTCTGCGACATTTGTATTAGTGTAATAAATATAATATATGCATATCCTGCGTACATACACTTTGAGGAAACTAAGTACAATATATAAATTTGTAATCTATTTAATTTTAGTATATCAACACATTGTAAATCGTTAACTAGTGAGGAAGTCAAATTACATTTACATATGTATTTTATTATTTTTATAATACTTAAAAATGTCTCACAAATGTCTTACCGCGTTATTACTGTGTTTATATTATTTAGTGAATGTAAGTGCTTTTAAATTTCATTACACGATTTAAGATATCCATTTTTTACACCACGACTTTAAAATAAAATATCCCTGGGATAGGAAATGTTTCATTCAAAACGTATCCCTCACACACAGTAATGCAATCTACACGGCTGTGTGTAGTTATTTGGTTTGAGTCTTCTGTTAGCTGGTGGTCCCCAGTCAGACTTGCTCACTAATATTGTGCCCTACCTAATACTTTTGCCCCATATGAATTGTAGTGAGGATCAACAGGTTTTTTCCTGTTCTCTTAATGGAAGCGAACAACTGGGGCACAAAAGGAATAATCCATTTCTTCAGCTATTGGTAGCCATATACCGGGCTAGATTTTCAGACTCTGTACTGGGAATTTTCTAAAAGGTAAACACATGACATTTTACTCGACCCTAGTATTGGGTCCAGTACTGCACTATCGGCTGCAGACAAAAAGGTAAATTCAGCCCAACAATGCATAAACGAGATTGTACTTCTAAGTTTTAATAAAATAACAGGCTACGATAACTGCATAACATAAGGCGGGTCGTATGATTGTGTCCTACGAAGTACCTATAATAGAAAAATGACATCAACCATATACAAAAGACGCATCTCAAAACCGCGTAAAATACAGGCATAGTTGCGTTTATTTTAAATAGTATCGCGTTGGTCAAGTCACTACAATACAAATTCAACTTTATGTCATGCACATAATAGTTGAATTTGAATAATTTTAACAAAAAAAAACCGACTTCAGTACGGCAAGTTGTAAAATTTTCAAATATTAGTTTGTTACAATCGAATAAAATCGACTGAGCGTCGGGCTGAACACAGGTCAAGTAGGTATTAAAAGAAACATTTAATCTGTGCAATCCGCGCTCAATTCATTCACGTCATTATTTCTTATTAATAGTTGCTTACCAACAATAACCGAAACTTATCTAATCGCCATCAGTAAAATACTTATTATTGAAAAGTTCAGATGGCCATCTGTAGTCTTCTTCATCAGTTTTACTTCACCAAATTACACTTTCTGAATGCAAATGATTGATTAGTTGTTAAAAATATTGAAATTGCTATATGTGTGCCTATAACTTTTGAGGAGTTCCCTCAATTCCTCATGGATCCCATCATCAGAACTTTCTTTTGATGATAATGGGACCAAACTGAAAGTATGTCCAGTCAGACAAAAAAAGATTTTTTCAAATTGGTCCATAAATGACGGAGTTATGCGGTAACAAACATTTAAAAAAAATACACACGAATTGATAACCTCCTCTTTTTGAAGTCGGTTAAAAATACATAATATGTTTTTATTGTTAGGTACCTACTATAACTACTGGCGGTAATTTGAAGTGTTTCTTTTATTCGAGAATGTGTATCTTGGATTATTGGTATACTTATCAATGACATTAAATTTATAATCACAATATTAATAGATACTACGATAAAAAACGCCTACAATCTCCCACGAAGTCTTTACGGACCACGGACATTTATAGTAAACTATTAATTAGTTGACATAAAAATAAAAATGATCGCACATCCCACAGTGAGACACAACAAGCACGTGCGGGCTATATAAAGATTTTTAAGTATGGTAATATTATTATTATAAAGCTGAAGAGTTTCTTTGTTTGGTTGAACGCGCTAATCTCAGGAACTACTGTGTTGGATAGTTCATTTATACAGGAAGACTTTATAAAATCACTTTATAAAATCACACGCGAAGCATTTTACGAATTACGAAGAGATCCGCGACCAAACGCAGAAAGCTGTCAAATCGCGACGCAACATCAATACAGTAGCAAAAAAAAAAAATCACACGATTCCGTTACCGCGACAAATCGCAGAATCGCCAAAACGCGATGCAGCATCGATACAGTCGCAAAATCGCCGATTGCCGATGCTGTTTAGAGACTAAGAACGTCGTGGCACGAAAACTGGCGTAACTTGAGAAATGTCACTCAGCAATTTTGAACTTTAGCTATTAAGAATAAGATATAAATTGCAAAACAGACACGCTTCAACATAAGTCATTATTACACTGTGGGTGCGATGTACTAACTGTTTACTAATAGCGTCATTTGCTTCACATGTATCCCAGCAGTGACATAATAGAAACATTATAAATACGTGTCGTATGTTTTAGATATATGCTATCGAGCATTGCGAAGAATATATCATCATACTGAGACAAGACAGCTTCATTGATACATTGGAACCAACAAATCAGTAAGTATTTGTATTTTGTAGTTGTAGTTTGAAGCTAATTTCCTGTTGTGTCATGGTTCTGACAACTAAGCCGAAGGTCGTAGGTTCGAGTCCCACACAAAAATTTGTGTTATTTTTTTAAAAGTATGTGTGATGATGGATTAAGAATACAAATGTCACCACCCCATTCTGTCCCGTGGGTGTCGTAAGAGTCGACTAAGGGCAAGTCAGACAGACAATATCTACTGCAAGAAAGGCAATACTCGAAACAAAACTCTATACCAACCCGTCTGGCTAGCGTGGTATAGTAGTAATATCCCTAGCGCCCAGCAGCGGGACGTTTATGGGTTGAGATGATGATGATGATTAATATTTGTTTAGAGCCTAGGTGTAAAATTATAATAAAATTTTGCCCGTGAATTGTACAAGTATGTTTATAAAGTACCTCGTGACACAAGTCTTGTTCCTACTGAAGACCTAGGTCTTCATAAGAAAAAAAAAGATAAAGCTTTTGACATTAATTAATAAATGGCTTGATTCTTGACGTACCGTCAGGACATATCAGTGTACTTAGCCATACATCAATGCTTTTTAAAACAACCTAGAAGGCAAATAAGCAATGCCTGGTGAGTTACTATAGCCTAGGACAAGCTCCAGTTATGAAGCAAAACCTAAAAAGGACAACAAACTAATAAATACAACATTTTAAGAGAGGTAGGGTAGGTACTGTAGCACCCTCGCCGTCGTCAGCAACTTCTCCTCCAATCTGGCTCCTGGGACGTAGCCGTCAGATGGTCGAAGCTAGGGTTTATAATACGGCGACTACTTGTTTACTTCGAGTAAATGAATAACACTTTTGATAAGTAATTAATGACTTATTTATTTCATATTCTTGTTTTTACTCTATTACACAACTTGGCTTCAACGAAGCCCGAACCTGTCTCCAATTGACAACCTTCATGTCATTTTATTCAAATCTTATTCTTTACTTTTCTTAAACGTCAGAGGTTTCACCATTGGTATGCGGCCAGCTAGTGACCACCAATAAACCTCTACAGTACCATACTAGCGAGCATGCCCGACTTGGGAAGGATTTCTACCTTTAAGAAGATCACAGTCAAATAACTACACACAACGGTGTAGTTGTCTTCCTGTGTGTGTAAGTACAGGGCTCTCCAGCGCTCATTTAGGGATCCGTTTTGAAAGAAACGTATTCCTATACCAGGGATACTCCCATCTTGAAGCCCTGGTGTTAAAAATGGGTTAGCAACACGTAAGTGATACCTCTGGTGTTGCATGCGTCCATAGGCTACGGTAACTGCTTAACAACAGGCGTGCGGTATGCTTGTTTGCCAACTAAGTATTATTAAAAAAAACATTAATTACTTTATTAGATGCGGCTAGCGAAGGACTAGATATTGTGGCGTCCGGCAGTAGACTGAAACAGGCTGATTGATTAATTGATTTTTTCTTTTTAATTACAGAAGTACAGCTGCAATTGGCTGGAACTCGACCAACTGTCCAAACGATTCTGCTAACACATTACCCTGTAATGACATTTACATCGACAAAAGTTGTGTTATAGAGCTTCAATACAGTTCATTTGAAAAATCATGCAACAGCGCAATTACGTTACCAATTCCTAGCAGTACACAAAAATATATTAACAAAATAGGTAATGGTTTAACAGATCAGACTAAATTGACAATAAACATCTTATAAAAATTTATAAAAGTACAACACAAAATGTTCTAGAGCTTATCCATGTAAAGTGTTACTACTCAGTGGTAACTTAAAATTTTAAATCTTTATATATATACTAGCTGACCCAGCAAACGTTGTTTTGCTACTAAAATATAGGGGTTGATTGTAGAGGGGTGATAATTATAATTAAAGGTTTATGTATTTTTTAATGCTGAATCACAAAAAAAAATAAAACAAAAAAAAATGTTTAAAAAATTAAATAAAAAATTTAGGGGTGGACCGGACCACCCTTAACATTTAGGGGGATGAAAAATAGATGTTGTCCAATTCTCAGACCCCAACCCAATATGCACACAAAATTTGACGAAAATCGATCGAGCCGTTTCGGAGGAGTTCAAAGTCGAACACTATGACACGAGAATTTTATATATTAGAAGATATTTCTTGTGTGTGTGTGTGTGTATGTCACTGAACTCCTCCTAGACGGCTGGACCGATTTTGATGAAACTTTGTGTGTCTGTTCGGGTAGTGCTCTGGATGGTTTGGATACAATTGGACCCGGTAGGTGGCGCTGCTGTCGGTATTTCAGCTTTTTCAGGCAGGACGACGTCTGCCAGGTCCACTAGTAATAAATAGTTCCATAGCTAGAGCATGAAAATAAAAGTCCATAACATTTTTTTACAATACAATCTCGGATCAACTATTTATGGCTAATTAGTTATTAATAAAAAAAACAGAAAAGAAAATAAATAGAAAACTGTAAACCATTATTATTAGTAACAATATAATATTTTATGTTAGAATGTGTATTTACAGATTCAGATACTGTTGAAAATACTACAGTAAAAGACGAAACTGCAACGATAGAAACTACTACAGAAAAAGAAAATACTACAGAACAAGTGAATACTACTACGAAAGAGATAACTACGGCGATAGATCATACTACAGAGAAAAAATATACTACAGATAGAGAAAATACTACAGAACAAGTATATACAACAACGGAAGAGACTACTACAGAGAAAGAAAATACTACGGATAAAGAAAATACTGCAGAACAAGTATATACAATAACGAAAGAGACTACTACAAAGCCAAATCATACTGAAACGAAAGAAAATAATACAGAACAAGTAAATACAACAACGGAAGAGACTACTACAAAGACAGATCATACTACAGTGAAAGTAAATACTTCAGAAAAAATTAATAATACAACGCAAGAGACTACTACAGAGAAGATTTTTACTAAAGCTAAAGAAAATACTACAAAACAAGTGAATACTACAACGGAAGAGACTACTACAGAGCAGGATCATATTACACCGAAAGAAAATACTACAGAACAAGTAAATACAACAACGGAAGAGACTACTACAGAGGAAAAGTATACTGCAGCGAAAGAAAATACTACGGAAAAAGAAAATATTACAGAACAAGTAAATACTGCTACGGAAGAGACTACTACAGAGAAGAAACATACTACAGCGAAAGAAAATACTACAGAACAATTAAATACTACAATGAAAGAGACTAGTACAGAACAAGTAAATACAACAACGGAAGAGACTTTTAAAGAGAAAAAGCAAACTGCAGCGAAAAAAAATACTAAAGAACAAGTAAATACTATGACAGATGAGACTTCCACAAAGAAAGAACATACTGCAGAGAAAGAACATACTACAGCTAAAGAAAATACTACAAAACAAGTAAATACTGCTACGGAAGAGACTATTACAGAGACATATCCTTCTACAACGGAAGAGACTACTATAGAGAAAGAATATACTACAGTGAAAGAAAATATTACAGATAAAGAAAATACTGCAGAACAAGTAAATACAACAACGGAAGAGACTACTACAGAGGAAAAGCATACTGCAGCGAAAGAAAATACTACAGAAAAAGAAAATACTACAGAACAAGTAAATACTGCTACGGAAGAGACTACTACAGAGAAAGAATATACAACAGAACAAGTAAATACTATGACAGATGAGACTACCACAAAGAAAGAACATACTGCAGAGAAAGAACATACTACAGCCAAAGAAAATACTACAGAACAAGTAAATACTACGGAGGAGGAGACTACTACAGAGACAGATCCTTCTACAACGGAAGAGACTACTATAGAGAAAGAATATACTACAGTGAAAGAAAATATTACAGATAAAGAAAATACTGCAGAACAAGTAAATACAACAACGGAAGAGACTACTACAGAGGAAAAGCATACTGCAGCGAAAGAAAATACTACAGAAAAAGAAAATACTACAGAACAAGTAAATACTGCTACGGAAGAGACTACTACAGAGAAAGAATATACAACAGAACAAGTAAATACTATGACAGATGAGACTACCACAAAGAAAGAACATACTGCAGAGAAAGAACATACTACAGCCAAAGAAAATACTACAGAACAAGTAAATACTACTACGGAGGAGACTACTACAGAGACAGATCCTTCTACAACGGAAGAGACTACTACAGAGAAAAAATATACTACAGACAAAGAAAATTCTGCAGAACAAGTATATACAACAACGGAAGAGACTACTGCAAAGCCAGCTCATACTACAGCGAAAGAAAATACTACAGAACAAGTAAATACTACAAGGAAAGAGACTACTACAGAACAAGTAAATACTACAACGGAAAAGACTACTAAAAAGAAAGAAAATACTACAGATCAAGTAAATACTAGAGTGGAAGCGAAGACTTTAGATAAAGAAAATACTACAGCAAAAGAAAATACTACAGCGAAAGAGAATACTACAGAAAAAGATAATATTACTGAAAAAAATATTACTACAGAAAAAACAAATTCTACTCCTAATTTTTACATCGCGATAATAATGGTAACTATTATTATCGTTAGTGCTCTGTCAGTACTTATTCTCTGGGAACTTAAAGCAAAAAAACCTGAATATCAGTACCGTAAGTAAAATTTAACTATCTACAAACATTTTTCCATAAAAATTGTTGTAATTTTTATAGACTTTCAAATAAGAAAGAAAGAAAGAAAGAATCATTTATTGACACACAACATCGACATATATACATACACAACAATATATTGTAAAGGTAATGCAATTTGTATGCCAAAGGGTTGACAACTCAGCATATTGCCAGGTGTCAATGAACACCTAGCACTGGTTTTCAGTTGCAACCCACAGTAGGTAGGACCTTGTTTTAACAATACAAGCGTATATTTTGTTTAACGAACATAATGTTTGCAAAAATGTACTGAGATGCAACTATCAGAATACCTATATCTTTAAACTTTTCTCTTAGAGAAACTCGTGCGCCTAAATTGTAAATAGAGCGCACTGCTTCTCTTTAGAGTATAAATATAGTGTCGATATCAGCTGCCTTTCCCCACAGCAGTATGACATAAGACATAACGCTGTGAAAATAACTAAAATAGACAAGCCTAGCTGTTTCTACATCTATAAACTGACTTACCTTTCTTACTGCGGAATTAAGTTTCCCTGCAAGACATATGATATATATTAAATATTTTATTTTCTACTTTTAGATCAGCCAGCAAGGGCGGCAATGGATATTAGAAATTTTTGAAACTGAATGTTAATTCATTTATAAAATACTATAGGATCATCATTATCTTCAGCTTTAAGACTGATGGACATAAGCCTCCCCCAAGCATTTACAAGAATTATTTTATCAACGGTAACTCGAGTATTGACTCGGTTGGAACGTCGTAAAACTTGGTAGGCGTATTATTAAGACAACAACAAAAAAAGTTCAAACATGAACAAAGTCGGGTGCAGAAAGGCGAACTGCCAGTATCCTACTAATATTATAAACGAGAAAGTTTGTAAGTATGAATGTATGGATGGATGGATGAAATTTGGAACAAAGATAGATTATAGTCTGGAATAACACATAGGCTACTTTTTACAGCGATAACCGACATCCACGTGGGCAGAGCCGCGGGCAACAGCTAGTATTATTATATAATAACATTGAAGTACATACATATATGTACTACGTACTAGAGAAGACACCACTCATCACTACTGCATTCTGTTCAAAAGGAAAATAATCCGTTCAATATAAAAAATGTTTTCCAGGTTATCCCTGGAATGGGAAAACATTTTTCATTTCGGTTTCAATATAATATCATAGATTTTCTATGAATTAGGTACTACCAAGTATCTCACGTCAAAACTCTATGAAGAGTTTAAAGTCCTAAATGTTCGCTTAGATCGAGTCATCTCACAATCTTAAGGCTGGCTTTTACTTGGGTCAACGTATTAGCCTTGCAATCCAGCGTGGCAATGTGGCCGGTCTTTTGGCCACCCTTTTCTCAGAACTACGACCTCAATTAGCTATTTTATTTATAGGTAAAAACCTTTAAATACAATATCTGATTGTTTCTAAGAGGTTTAGGTTAAGTTACTTTTATTTTAATAACTATAATTAAAATATCTTAAGAAATAAATTTAATTTGTATAATAATAGTATATATAATATCCCTTTAATATTGATTTATTGCAATTACGTGTTATATTAAATACTGATCTCAAAGTGTAATAAATACCTATTTTTGTTATTACTGTAGCATTTTTTTAAAGTTAATTTGTACATCATATTTATTAGATCTTTTTTATAATACTACTTACATGGTTACTACAATCGCATTAGTGGTCATTGAGCATGTTTTGTTCATTTACTATTAATAATAGTATTAATATTAACAAAACAGAAAATTGTCTTAATAGCAATACTTACAGTCGATATTTTCTAAAGTGTGAATTCTTACCTAGCCATCCATAACCGTACTGTAAGGAAGAATCTCTTTCTGTATAGTGAGGACACCGCGGCAATCTGTCAAAATAAATACCTACCGTTTAGGACCGATTTAGTCGGCATATACGAGTAAGTATGGCAATGTAGCGGACGTTGCGCGACCGGGGCGGCACGACGCCTGCGCGCGAGTGGTCCGGGCGTTCGAATTCAAAGTGCGCGAGCGCCCTGGGCCCCAATTCTGCTAATTTACTGATGGCTCTATTGAATCTCAAGTAAGTCTCAGTAGCATATTTGGTATTCTACTAATAAATTTAAGACCAATATTAAGCAGAATACCAATAATGTATTACCAAAAATGATAATAATTTAAGACCAATGGTTTTCCAACTATTGGTCTTAAATTTATTAGCAGAATACCAAAAATGCTACTTAGATTCAATTAAGATTTAATTGTTATTCAATTGAGCCATTCGTAAATTAGCAAAATTGGGACCCTGGTCATGAGCGGTAGGTATTAATCACACTGTCGCATTATGCTCTATATAGTGATATAGAGAGAGATTCTTCCTTACAGTATGGTTACGGCCAGGTAAGAATTCACACTTTAGAAAATATCGGTCTTTGACTAAAACGGAGGGTAAAGTTTTTTAAATGTATACCGCTTTTTGACATTGCTTGATATTGCAAGGGCTACAAACCTATTTAAGTTTATATTGTGTTTGTATATTATGTTATATTTATTATCATCATCATAATCATGGATGGAGGAAACCCTGTCATGTCTTAGAAGAAATTCTAAAGACATGTCTGATTCACCAATTCGCATTGGGCCAGCGTGTGTGAATTAAGGCCTCAACTCTCTTTCTCCCTTGATAGAGAAAAGGAGACCCGTAATCAGCAGTGGCACATATATGGGTTGCTATTATCATCATTATCATCAGCCTATCGCAGTCCACTGCTGGATATAGGCCTCTCCAAGTGCACGCCACCTAATAATAATACTACCTGGTAATACATAAGTATTACCAGGTAGTATTATTATTAGGTGGCGTTAAATTAGAAATTATATTTTATGCTATGACGTCATTCTAGTAATAAAAACATTATACTACCTAACGAGTCTTATGCTTTCATCAAAAGAAAGTTCTGATGATGGGATCCATGAGAAATTGAGGGAACTCCTCAAAATTTATAGGCACATAAATAGCAATTTTAGTATTTTTAACAACACATCAAACATTTGCATTCAGAAAGCATAATATGATGCAGTAAAACTCGTGAAGAAGACCACAGATGGTCACCTGTGTGTTTCAATAATAAGTTTTTTACGGGTGGCGATTAGATAAGTTTACTATACCTAAATTTCATTTCGTTAATGGAATATTTTCAAACATACTGAAATTAAAAAACAGGTAAAACTCATATAATAATGCCAATTAAACAAGGATAGACTTATTTTGCCTGCCTACTCTATATGTGTATGTTGCAGGCATGCAGAATATTTCAGTATTTTAGTATAAACTCAAAAATTTTATATTTATTTAGGTTACAAAGTAACGCTTAGGTATATACATATACATACTAGGTCCATCGATCCAAACTTATATTATAAATTTGATAGTAACTCTATTAATTTATTTGTTTGTCACCTTTTCACGACTTAATAGCTGGACGGATCTTAGCAAGGAGACAGGTCATCTCTCACCTGGTGTTGTACTTTTTATTGCGATAATCGACATCCACGTTAACAGCTTTTAAGTAAGTGGAAAGCCAGAAAGAGAATGTCAGCAAATTTACCTACAGCTACAATTCGCTGACAAGGGTCGAGTTATTAGAAGAACTAGTTAAACTCATTTTTAAAGCATAATAGCTTATCATACAAAAATTGAAACCACATCTGGCTAAATCCTTTAATTTTTATTTATCTGTAACAAAAAGTAGTTACACGTTACAATATTGATGAAAGTATATGATTTTACAAGAAAAAAAAAATGTGACTACTACTACACTGTTATCCACGGATTACAAAAAGTGAAAACATTTTATAAGTAACGGACATTTCACATAAATAACAAAAAAAATATGAAAAAAGAAAACAACAATGGTGAAATAATAATAATTAATAGAAAGTTTTCAGAAGTAGCATACCATACATAAATGCTTATAGTTAAATTCTGGTGGCTCCTTCAAGGGGGGAAGTTGATTACCGACTAAGTGTAATATAGATACTTAATATAAAAAGTATGTGGGTGATGTATGGACCCTACACAACATATTATCTTAGCCTTTATAAATGCAATATTCACATATATTAACTAACTGTTGCCCGCGGCTCCGCCCGTGTGGATGTCGGTTATCGCTGTAAAAAGTTGCCTATGTGTTATTCCAGACCATAATCTATCTCTGTGCCAAATTTCATCCAGATCCGTTCAGTAGTTTTTACTTTAAAGATTAACAAACATCTATCCATCCATCCATTCATTCTTACAAACTTTCACATTTATAATATTAGTAAGGATTTACCTATTTTTAAACTCCTTAAGTGGCAAACAAGCAAACGGCTCGCCTGATGGTAAGCAGTTACCGGAACCTATGGAAGCTTACAACACAAAAGGTATCACTTGCATGTTGCCTACCTAAAAATAAACATCAGGGTTTTATGATAAAATTTCCCTGAGATAGGAAAACGTTTCGTTAAAAACCTGAACCCACAGATGGGAACACAAATACATCGCTGTGTGGTTGTGTAGTCATTTGGCTGTGGTCTTCTGTATGGTGGTCCTTCACCAGTCGGGCTTGCTCACTATGTATGGTGCCCTACCTCTTTTAATTTATCTTCTTTTTATTCTTAAAGCAGATTATACATATATGCATTATCCTACTAATATTATAAACGCAAAAGTTTGTAAGTATGGACGGATGGATGGATGTATGTTTGTTACTCTTTCACGTAAAAACTACTGAACTATATTATAATCTGCTCTATTTAAGTTAATGGTCCGGCGTCGGGAAGTGACGACCCCACCGCCCACTGGTGCAGGTATACGCAGTTATTTAACAGCGGGTACCTGCACTTGTGTAGTCAGTCAACCGAATTATGGCGGTCAAACCATTGCAACATGGCGGAAGGAAATATTAGACATCGGACGGGCAGCAGCGTCCTCATGTAAAGACTTCCGCCACTGCGATCGCCAACCCGCCTGCCAAGCGTGGCGATTATGGTAAATCCCCCCATCATGATCCGCACATATAAAAATCGGCCCCTAGTCCCCGGCAGTCCCGCTATTCCTGGCTCAGGTAGCGGCCATGGTAACGGTGGGACAAGGGGTGCTAAGAATCTCCGGCAGAGACCAGGCTACCAAAAACGACGACAGCTGGCCCTGGCAACATATAACACGCGCACACTGCGGACCGACGAGAAGATTGCTGAACTGGAGGAAGAATTGAGTAAGCTGCGATGGGATGTTATAGGGCTATCTGAAGTCCGTAGAGAGGGGGAGGACTCGATAACGCTCAAATCCGGCAACTTGCTCTACTTCCGGGAGGGCGACCAACAGTCCCAGGGTGGTGTCGGGTTTATCGTCCATAAGTCCCTCGTGAACAACGTGGTCAAGATCGAGAGTCGACAAGGGTAGCGTACCTTATACTCAGAATCACCAAACGGTATTCGTTGAAGGTCATACAGGTATACGCTCCAACATCGACGCACCCCGATGATGAGGTCGAAGCTATGTATGAGGATATTTCCAGGGCCATACATAGCACCAAGACCCACTTCACCGTTGTCATGGGGGACTTCAACGCAAAACTAGGTAAACGTAGCGGTGATGAGCTGAAAGTGGGGCAATTTGGGTATGGGCATCGGAATCCCCGGGGCCAAATGCTGTTCGATTTCATGGAGAAGGAGGGACTCTTTATGATGAACTCCTTCTTCAAGAAACGCGAACATCGCATGTGGACCTGGGTGAGTCCTGACGGTGCAACCAAAAATGAGATTGACTTCATCATGTCGACGAAGCGGCAGATATTTAATGATGTCTCTGTGATCAATGCGGTGAAAACCGGGAGCGATCACCGACTGGTAAGGGGCACATTGAATATCAATGCCAAGCTGGAAAGATCTCGACTGATGAAGTCAACGCTCCGACCTGCACCTATCCAAACCCAAAACCCCGACAGCTTTCAGCTCGAACTGCTGAACCGCTTCGAGACCCTAGGTGATTGCGTCGATGTGGACGATTACAACAACAGGTTCGTGGAAACTGTCCGTTCGGCTGGGTCTAACAGTTTTAAAACCCGCCGAACAAAGGAAACGAAAAAGATCTCCGACTCAACCATCAAGCTCATGGAGGAAAGGCGAGAGATGGTTTTGCAGTCCTCAGATGATGCTGGCCGATACCGGCGGCTCAATAGGCAGATCTCTAAGTCTTTGACTCGCGACCTTCGCCAACATAATACAGACTGTATTAAACAGGCTATAGAGCAGAATAATGGCTCCAAAGTGTTCGCTAGAGATCTGTCTATCGGGCAGAGCCGACTGACCAAGCTGAAGACTGAGGACGGCAGAATCATATCGTCCAGGCCCGAGCTGGTGGAAGAGATCGAAACGTTTTACAGGCAGCTGTACACGACAACTCGGTCACCTGTTAGCTCTTCGACAGACGACCCAAGAGCTAAGTTGTCCCGACATTATACCGATGATATCCCGGTCGTCAGCCTAGACGAGATTAGTATGGCTCTCAAACAGTTAAAGAACAACAAGGCGCCGGGTGAGGACGGAATCACAAGCGAATTGCTAAAGGCTGGTGGAAGGCCGGTGCTGAAGGCACTGCAAAAGCTTTTTGATTCCGTCATACTCGCGGGCAAGACGCCGCAGGCATGGCACAGGAGTGTGGTGGTGCTGTTCTTCAAAAAGGGTGATAAAACCCTGCTGAAGAATTACAGGCCCATCTCACTCCTGAACCACATCTACAAGCTGTTTTCGAGAGTCATTACGAATCGTCTCGCGTGCAGGTTTGACGACTTCCAGCCTCCCGAACAAGCCGGTTTCCGAAAAGGGTTTAGTACCATAGACCACATACATACGCTGCGGCAGGTTATACAAAAGACCGAGGAGTATAACCAGCCCCTATGTTTAGCGTTTGTGGACTATGAGAAAGCCTTTGATTCGATCGAGACTTGGGCTGTGCTACAGTCTCTCCAGCGGTGCCAAATTGACACTCGGTATATCGAAGTGTTGAAGTGCTTGTACGAAAACGCCACCATGTCGGTCCGTCTCCAAGATCAGAGTACGAAGCTTATCCAGTTGCAGCGAGGTGTGAGACAGGGTGATGTCGTATCCCCGAAACTCTTCACCGCTGCATTGGAAGACGCTTTCAAGCTTCTGGATTGGAATGGACTCGGCATCAACATCAACGGCGAGTACATCACTCACCTTCGATTTGCCGACGACATCGTGGTCATGGCTGAGACCATGGAAGACCTTGGCGCAATGCTCGATGGCCTCAGTAGAGTCTCACTACAAGTGGGTCTTAAAATGAACATGGACAAGACCAAGATTATGGCTAATGTCCATGTCGCACCCGCCTCTGTCACAATTGGAGGCTCTACACTCGAAGTTGTCGACGATTATATTTACCTGGGACAAACAGTCCAGTTAGGTAGGTCCAACTTTGAGAAAGAGGTCACTCGTCGAATCCGACTCGGCTGGGCAGCGTTCGGGAAGCTAAGTCATATCTTCTCGTCCCAAATACCGCAGTGTCTCAAGACAAAAGTCTTTGACCAGTGTGTGTTGCCAGTGATAACATATGGATCTGAGACGTGGTCGTTCACTATGGGCCTCGTGCGAAGGCTCAAAGTCACCCAACGAGCAATGGAGAGAGCTATGCTTGGAATTTCCCTGCGAGATCGAATCAGAAATGAGGAGATCCGCAGGAGAACCAAAGTGACCGACATAGCTCGAAGAATTGCTTCCATTAAGTGGCAATGGGCCGGGCACATAGCTCGCAGAACTGATGGCCGTTGGGGCAGAAAGGTTCTAGAGTGGCGACCACGAACTGGAAGACGAAGCGTGGGCAGGCCTCCAACAAAGTAGACCGACGACCTGGTAAAGGTTGCGGGCAACCGATGGACAAGGTCTGCTCAGGATCGAGAGTTGTGGAAAACCTTGGGGGAGGCCTATGTCCAGCAGTGGGCGTCTTTTGGCTGAGATGATGAAGTTAATGGTTAGAATTTTCGTTAAATTACTAATATGCCTAATTTGTCTGCGACATGGGTATTAGGTATAATAAACATACATTCAGTTTGAGGAAACTAAGTAGGTATATAAATTTTAAATAGATTCACTTTTAGTATACACATTGTAAATCGTGAGCTAGTATGGAAGTATAATTATAATATAATACATGTATATTATTATATTTTTCTTTTTATAATACGAAAAAATGTTTCACAAATGTCTTACCGTGTTATTACTGTGTTTATATAATTTAGTGAATGTAAGTGCTTTTAAATTTAATTACATAACATAGCATAGTGCCACGCCTTTTTCTCAATTATTTCGCCTGTGGCGCGGAGCGAAGTATCCTCAGGTTGGTAGAAGGACGAGTTTTGGTCATGAATTAAAATGATCCTTTAACAAAAAATTGTGTTCATGTAACATAACAGAGTCAAGCATTACATCACTGAGGGAGAAGAACAAAGCATTACAGTGCTTGATGATACATTATTTTCATCAACAACGTTTCCTTATATGCTTGCTGCGAAAGGTACATTACGCCTCGTACAGTATCCATCTTTACATTACAAGCGAATGCTCCAGATGAGCAAACTTACGGACTGCGTAATGGTAGAAAATTCTGGTTTTTCCCAGAGTTTACACATATTACCAACAAATAACAATTTTTTTTGGTTCTTATGATGAAGTATCACTGGATTAGGAGTACGTTACTTTAGAAACAAGGCTTTGTGATTAAGTATCTCTGGGTTAGGAAATCGTAACTATAAAAATGCATCCCTAAATGAACAGCCGTCGACTCAAATAAACAATATGACGTGCTCTATACCGACTTTAGTAAGGCCTTTGACCGAGTTTCACACAAAATACTTGTGCGAAAATTGAATGGGTACGGCATCACCGGATCTTTGCTTAAGTGGTTGCAATCTTATCTTGAGGAGCGCACGTTTTTTGTCGTGGTTAATGGCTTTAAATCTAAAACACAATTAATTACATCTGGTGTTCCCCAAGGCTCCCATCTTGGTCCTATATTGTTTAACATCTTTATAAATGACATACAAACATGTTTTAGATTTTCTGACTGTTTCATGTACGCAGATGATTTGAAATTCGGGAGATCAATAGAATCATCTTATGACACTGTGTGTCTTCAAAGTGATCTCGATAGGTTAATTGATTGGTGTAACCGTAACAATATGGAACTAAACTGCAAAAAATGTTTTCATATAAAATTTTCTAGGAAGGCTCATCTAACTTATTGTGACTTCTTTATAGATAAACACAAAATCCAAGTAGTTGACACAATAAACGATCTCGGCGTTATCTTTGACCAAAAACTAACATTTCTGCCACAAATAGAAAATGTAATTAAAAAAGCATCGAGAATGTTGGGTTTTGTAATGAGAAACGGAAAAATCTTTCGTAGCAGTAGGCCAAGAATAGTGCTATACTATGCTTTAGTGCGAAGTATTTTGGATTACTGTAGCGTTGTATGGAGACCACACTACGCGACACATTCACTACGACTAGAACGGGTTCAGAAGAGATTTATGTGGCACCTAGTGCGTAATTGCAATAGAGAAGAAAAGAAGGCCTCATATAGGAGAAAACTCTTGAAATTTAAAATCACCACCTTATCTAGTCGTAGAGAATTGACAGACTGCATTTTCATGTACAAGCTCTTGCACGGTATTATCGACTGCCCTGGGTTTTTAGGCAAAGTAAATTTCCGTGTGCCAGCTAGATTTCCCCGAAATCGCATAACCCCTCTTTATCCACCACGCAGACGTACTGTGCTAGGAGCCAACTCCCCATTGCCAAGACTCTGTAAGTTATTAAACGACTGCAGTGACCTTGTTGACATTCACTCAGATTCACTTGGTCGCTTCAGATCTACTCTTATTAAATATCTGTCTCAGAAGTAAGAAAAACTGCATCCGTAGACTAACAACAAAATGTAAGTTGAGATTAATTATAATATATCTGTTTTTTTTTCATTCTTTAAATGTCATCTTTTATATTTAATTTTTTGATAACTCGTCTCTCCTTAGGTTACTTTTATATGTATTTTGTACTGGTAAAAATATTGTAAATGCTGTATTTACCTATAATTATTTGTTGCACTTGGTTGTATCTACATTGTAACGTATTTATAAGGTCATTGTGTACACAAATGTTGGTAAATCTAAATAAATAAATAAATAAAATAACATTGAAGACCTGTACGCATATATAGGATAGGAATACAACTACATCACACCCCATGTGTGTGTAGTAATTTACAGTGGTCTTCTGCAAAATGATTGCATCTGTTATAAAGTCTTGTAAAAGCTTCGAATCTCGAGTCATATCTTCAATCTTAACATAATTTTTTATTCGTATTGTTTGTCCTAGATTTATGGTTTCGTACCTTGCGAAGAATACATAATGATACTGAAACCAGACGGCATACTCAATCATACAATGGAGGCAACAAATCAGTAAGTATTTATATTTTGTAGATGTAGCCGAAAGCTAGTTTAATTTCAGAGTTCTTAACACTTTCAAAACATTGAAATCAAAAAGAACTGCTGACTTATGGGGTATATCTGTTAAACTAGTTCATAATATAATTTTGAATATAGCTCCACATCTTGCAGCAATATTTAATAGATGTGTTGATACAGGAGTATTTCCTGATCTAATGAAACACAGTAAAGTAATACCTTTGTTTAAAAACGGATGTAAAAATGATCCAACTAACTTTAGACCAATATCCATATTGCCTGCTATTAGCAAAATTTTCGAGAAAATTATACTGTTGCAGTTAGAGAGTCACTTTCATTTAAATAAATTATTACATAATGAGCAATATGGTTTTAGAAAGGGTCGTTCTACAGTCGATGCAGGTGTTAAATTGATAAAACACATTTTTAGAGCCTGGGAAAATTCAATGGATGCTATTGGTGTTTTCTGTGACCTTTCAAAAGCCTTTGACTGTGTTGAACACAATACGCTCCTGAGAAAACTCAGGCATTACGGTATCAGAGATGCTGCACTCAACCTAGTTGCCACCTACCTAAGTAACAGAGTTCAATTTGTCGATATTAACGGTAGTAGATCTTCAGGATTATCTGTAGGTATGGGTGTCCCACAGGGCTCAATTCTAGGCCCTTTTCTCTTTTTAGTTTATATTAATGATTTGCCTTTCTATGTGCAGGATTTCTGTGACATTGTACTATTCGCAGATGATACGTCGCTTATATTTCAGGTAGACCGTAAAAAATCAAATCTTGATGCTGTGAATGGTTCACTCGCGAAAGTCCTGGACTGGTTTGATGCAAACAATCTACTGTTAAACTCAAAAAAAACCAAGTGTGTTAAGTTTACTATGCCGAATACTAAAACTCTTACATCAAGTAATATAATTTTGAACGGTGAAACGTTAGGTTTCGTTGAATCTACAGTGTTTTTGGGTTTGACTTTAGATCGCAAGCTCCAGTGGGGTGCCCATATATCATGTCTTGCAGGGAAACTTAGTTCCGCAGCTTTTGCAGTAAGAAAGGTAAGGCAGTTTACAGACGTAGAAACAGCTAGGCTTGTATATTTTAGTTATTTTCACAGCGTCATGTCTTACGGCATACTACTGTGGGGAAAGGCCGCCGATATTGAAACCATATTTATACTCCAGAAAAGAGCAGTACGCTCTATCTACAATTTAGGCGCACGAGTTTCACTTAGAGAAAGGTTTAAAGAAATAGGCATTCTGACAGTTGCATCTCAGTACATTTTTGCCAACATCATGTTCGTTAAACAAAATATACACCTGTTTTCTAAAAACAGTGACATTCATACACTAAACACAAGGAACAAACATAAACTAGTGGGTACGTATCACCGTCTTCATAAAGTCCACAATTCATTTGCGGGACTCGGGGTACGTTTCTATAACAAACTACCTCTTGAAGTTATGAACCTACCCTTACACAAATTCAAACTAGAAGTAAAAAATCATCTTTTAAGCAAGGGTTATTACACTATTAATGACTTTTTAAATGATAAAAAGTCATGGGGTTAGTTGCTAATTTTGATGCAGAATTATATAAGAATAATAACTACATTTAAAATTTGTCAGGAGACGTTTTGTGATCATTATTGGCTTCCTATTGAGTTTATTTTTTCTTATTATGTCCTGGATTGTCATGCTCACTGAAATGCCATTGCTTGTGGTGTCGTATTGGCCGGGTCAGTTCCTTCCCTCTAATATGGCGAAGGAAATGATGGCTGGTCTGTGCGTCATGCTCGTGAACGGGTGCTACTTGGGGTGGCTGGTCAATCTTGGCATGATTTATTTTTAAATATTAAAGATATAGTTTCTAGATATTTACTAAGATTGCAATGTGATCTCGACACGTTTCTATCTTATACTTACAAAAAGAAACGATCCCTCATTACCATACAGTGGAAAGCTAAATTCATTTTTTTTCAATATTGTTTACTCATTAATTAAATACTTATCTAAATTTCTCATATGGTATATTGGTTTCCGTTCCTTTTTGTTACCACTATTGTAACTCATACCAAATTGTAAATGTTATTCTCTGGCGATTAAAAAGAGTGGCCCGAGTTTCTTGCCAATTCTTCTCGAGGCCCAACCCTAGTCAGCGAATTGGCCTTAGGAAAAAAGTATGCTGGCATTTGTTTTTATGACGTTCATAAGTATCATGGATTTGATCTAAATGAATAAATGAGTTTGACTTTGACTTTGACTTTGACTTTCACGGACAGTAACGTAGACACAGTAGATGTTTTATTGTCATGCATGACGTCTATAGGCGTTCACTGTCCTTTAAAGTGTTAAGTTGTCCATAGCAGGTTATACTTGACCATTCGTCAGGGTTGTGTACTAGGCCATATTTTAATTATATTAGTGTGTGTCTGTGGAACGGTCTCGGTGGCTCAGTGGTCGATGTGTGTGACTGCTAATTGCGAGATCCCGGGATCGATTCCCGGGTTGGACCAAAAATTAATATCTGTCAAGAAATTGCCCAGAGATTGACTGATTGATTTGACTGCCTCGGTGGTCCAGTGGCCGCAGTATGCGCCTGCTGTGCACATGGTTGTGGGTTCGATTGCCACACAGGGTAAAACTTTGTGTGACCCACAAAGAGTTGTTCTGAGTCTTGGTGTAATTTGTGTCCGCTAATTGCATGTTTGTAAAGTCCCCCGCGACACAGAGCTTGTTCTCTAGTGCGGGAGTTCTCTTTAAAAAAGAAAAGAGATTGGAAATTTGCAGTGTTTATACAGAGCAAAGCACGCAAAGCAGTTGGCCTACGCCTCTTTGGCTAATTGATTGATTGAATTACTCTTTTTAAATTACAGAAGCACTGCTACCATTGGCTGGAACTCGGCCAACTGTTCAAACGATTCTGCCAACACATTACCCTGCAATGAAATTTATATCAACAAAACTTGTGTTATAGAACTTCAATTCAGTTTATTTGAGAAGTCATGCAGCAGCGCAATGACATTACCACCTAGCAGTACCACAACATATACTAACAAAACAGGTAATGGTTCGTTAGAGAGATTCATAAATATAATGAGTACATTATAATATAATAATAATAATAATAATTGTATTTATTTCCTCAACACAAAGTTACATATTATTTGTTTACATTAAGTGCTTGTGGTGGATGATTGCTAACTTTGTGCGAGTCTGGTGCATGTAGTAGATTTAACATTAAATCTGTATCACATGACACCAGGCCCACCTCGCGGTTAGTAAGATCTTCGTGTTCACAATTTTTATTTTTGCACTATTGACAAACAATAAGTTCATGCATGAATTATTACTAAATATAGGTACACATATAGAAGTAACCTGACAAATCGAGATTTCAATATATATTAAGACAGAAGAAAGAGAGTAATAACGTGACCAGTAGTGAGTAGTGTGTGCTTGTGATGTGTTTGGTTATGTTATAGTTTTGTGTGGTTTGTAGTGTGGGTAAGTGTAGTGTGTGAGTATGTAAGTTGTCTCATGTGTGAGTGTGAATGTGCGTGTGTGAGTTAAGCCAGTAAGCCAAATAGCATACAAGACACGGAAAACGAAAACTAATAGTAATTTGGGTTATTTAAAGGGTGTAAGTAGGTTCTCTGTTTGAATATAGTCTAAAGACTTGAGATAATTTTCTACCTTAGCCTTACAGCGGAGTTTGAGAAGGGGGTAAATATGGAGTTTGGTATTCAGCTTGTTGTACAGGTAAGGTCCCAAAAAGCAATAAAATCTGTGGGAGAGCGCTGTTTTGAATGTTTGAGTTTGACAGACCTTACCTTTCCTACGTTTATCACTATTTAAGTGGGATTATAGTTGAGTGAGGAGTGAGTTTTTTGAATGATGCGCAGCACGAATGTTTGCCTCACAGTGAGGACATCCCAGTGTGAGTATAACTGTGAGGTTGGATATCTGAAGGGAAGACCTGCGCCAACCTTAAGTAAGGCACGTTGCGCCCTTTCCACTTCGATAATGTGGGTTTTAGCTGCACCTCCCCAAGCTGTTATGCAATATTCTACGAGTGATTGACAGAGCGCTAGGTAGACCGTCTTAGTAACTGACTTATCTGCGGAGTCTCTGATGTTTTTAATGATGTAGATTAATTTGCGCAAGCGGGTTACCAGGGTCATTATGAGAGGCTTGAATGTCAGGGATTGGTCTATGGTTAAGCCAAGATACTTTGTGTTGTCTACCCTTTGCAGGAAAGAACATGTACAATGCAAAGGATCAGTTAACTGAGATGGGCAATTATGGGCTGTTATGCTTAAATTTGATGGGGGAAGTAGGTTTACTTTATGGGCGAATACCATATATTGGGTTTTATTTACATTAAGGGTTAGTACGTTAAACATAAGCCATTCACAGATACGGTTGAGACCTTCCTGCGCCGTTTCGAATAGTCCCTGCCAATCATTACCCGTGAACAGGACGGCAGTGTCGTCTGCGAACGTTACGATTTTGCCTTGGTGGAGTTGTAGTTGGCACAGGTCATTTATATAGACCAAGAATAATGTGGTTCCGATGACACTTCCTTGGGGGACACCATATTCAACTGTCAGTTCATCGCTTACCATGCCGGCTATCTTTACCATCTGTACTCTGTCTGTCAGATAGTCATCCAGGAGTTTATGGGATGTTCCTCTTACACCTATTGTGTAGAGTTTCTTCAGTAGGAGCGGAATTGATACAGTATCAAAGGCCTTTTTGATATCGAGGAAAACTGCTAGAGACTTCTTGCCTTTGTCCAAGTTGATGATTGACATTCATGATAAACATCTTATTTGAAGTTAATAAAAACGCAACTCAAAATGTTCTACAACTTACCCCCATAGATTTATAGTTTAACTAGTTGTTGCCCGCGGTTCCGCCCTCGTGGATGTCGGTTCATCATAATCATCATCTCAGTCAATGTGCTATTCCAGACTATAATATGTATGTATGCCAAATTTTATCCAGATCCGTTCAGTAATTATTGCGTGAAAGAGTAACAATCCATCCATCCATCACAAACTTTCGCATTTATAATATTAGTAAAGATATGTATTAAAATACATAAACTTTCGTTGTAAGATCAAATGAGTTATATTACCTCGTTACTAAAACTCGACATTAACCGTTTATAAAAGTAAAAGTACATTCAAACTGTAAATAAATACATTCTAGTATCAAAAAATACACAAAAGAAGGAGGGAGGACTGCTTAGTCAGCGTCGAAAAATTAATCCGCATCGATGTCAACTGAAAACGTGCCCATTCAGCATTGCCACGGTGAATGGCAATGCTTATTCTTTGAGCAAAATATAAGCCAGCCTTCTGGTCACGTGAAGCGTTAATTAATTCTAGATAAAACAATAATTTATATTGAAATGTCTATTCACAGAATCAGATATTAATGAAAATACAACAGAAAAATACAATACTACAACGATAGAAACTACTACAGAAAAAGAAAATACTACAACGGAAGAGACTACTACAAAGAAAGAAGATACTACAATGAAAGAAAATACTACAGAAAAAGCAATTACTACTACCAAGAACTTATTGGATAAATACAAAACAATGCTTATTAGAAAAGAAAGAGAAGATAATGAAGTATCTCCTAGTGCTTACATCGCGATAGTAATGTTATCTATTATTGTCGTTAGTGCTCTGTCAGTACTTATTGTAAGGGAACTTAAACCAAAAAAACCTGAATATGATTACCGTAAGTATCTACAAATAGTTTTTCAAACAAATTGCAATATTTTTTTTTCTTTTGGTTAGTGGCCAACCTGGTGACAGAGTTATTATGATCGCCCATATTTAGGCCTCTGTCGTTATCTAACGACTGTTAACAGTCGGGACCGACTTTTAACGTGCCCTCCGAAGCACGGAGACGCTCAGATAAAATACCACTATGCGGTCACCCATCTATAGGGTTACCGCGCCCTTGGTAGCTTAACCCGCTGATCGTTTACCGAACAGCGAGTGCACCTAGCTATGAGCGCCTTAATTGCCTTAAAATATAATAACGTATTGCCATTAACTATTTGAGGTTATATGTTGAGCTGATGTAATAAGATTTCGTTCTCATTTTAATACTTAAATTAATTATATTGTAATAATGCTATTATAATAATAATAATGCAGTGCTCCTCATGACGGCACGTATTGTGAGGAGGTTCTAATCTCTGGAGCCCTAACCGCCGGTAGTTTGGACTTTGTTCCCGATACCGGTGGTAAATAAATATTTATTTAAAAAAATTAATAAAGAGAATAATAAGAAATTAAAATTCTCTCCGGTCACGGACTAAGAATACAAATGTCACCACCCCTTTCCATCCCACGAGTGTCGTTAAAGTCGACTAAGGAATAGTCGACTTTAACGTCACGGTGAAAGTCAAGCAGATAATACCCACTACAAGAGAAGGAAAACTCGAATCAAAACCCTATACCAACCTGTCTGACTGGCGTGGTATAGTAGGCTAATATCCCTCCAACTGTAAGGAGGAGACCCTTGCCCAGCAGTGATGATAATGAAAATGCTCTAAGGGCCTCTGCGTGTTAGACCTATCACCCCACGTCAGCCCTCGAATTCTCCTCAAATGATGGGAAAATGACGCCGGCTGATTCTCTAAGAAACAGCGATGGCAGACTGACAGTTGTAATCGCAAAATTGACAGTTGTGATTGCTCGGTGACGGCACAATCTATTGACTACACGTCAAAAAGGGCTCTTACGGAATACCGATTTTCAATCTGACAGCCAGATTTTGCTCGGTTTTTGCGGTGGCTCGGTTTTTGCACTTACGGAATACCCCTATGGGTATTTTCCTTGAATTATGGGAAAGTATATTCCTCCAATTATATGGAGGAGACCCGTGCCTAGTAGTGGGACGTTTATGGGTTGAGATGATGATCCGTGATAGAGTCATAATAATAATAGTTTATTTCCAAATAAAATTACAATTAACATTATAAATAGGTGATAAATATGAAAATATGTCTTTATTGTTTTTACAATACTTACAATATGGGATTTCCGAAACTCCCCACACTAGGCAGGGCCTGTCCCGCAGGGAGTTTACATCAAGTTTCCTTGATTGTATTACAAATTGTGGCATTGAACAATTATATAAGTACTATTTTGTAAATGGCTACTCTATTAAACTAGTATTTTAAATAAGTCCTCCGTTTCGTCATAAGTCAAAGTTAACAGGTCATTGGTTAGTTTTAGTTTAGCCTGTCAGTATGCAAAGGTATGCAAATGACATATAATGCCCCAAGGTAGCAGCAGAATCTCTTAGCGAACACCGTCTTTACTCAGATAATTGGGCATCGTAGTTTATGGAGGTAATAGCTTCTTTATGAGCAATTGTCCGTGTGGTGACGGATTAAGAATACAAATGAAGAGATGAAACTGTTAAAGCTGTTTAGTTTTTTTTTCTATATTTAGTGATAAAATAAAAGTAAAAAATTATATGAAATAAAAACATTGTCAATATCTATAACATTTGAGGGTTGCCCTCGATTTCCCTGGAATTCCATCATCATCATCACTTGGTACCAATGGGACCACTTCAAGAGAACTCTCTTTTAAATAAAAAAGAGACTATAGCATGGGGTTCTTCAAGAAAGGAGTTATAAGGTTTTTACAACGCGTGAGTAACACCCCTGGTGTTGCAAACGTCCATAGGCTACGGTAACTGCTTACCATCAGGCGGGCCGTATGCTTGTTTGCCACCTTGGTAGTATAAAAAATAAAATAATTCAATCGGTCCACAAATGGCGGAGAAATCGGTGAACATACATTTTAAAAAAACCCAATCAAACATAAAACCTCCTCCTGTTTTGAAGACGGTTAAAAAACAAATATAAATAATTCGTTTTAACTGTATTAAGCGTCAACAAGTTATTTTGCAACCATTCCCTTATGCAGCCAACTTCATCACTGGCTGCTTATATGACTTTTTCCCACAATTTCCCTCAAAATATAATAACAGTATCATCTGCATAATTTATGAAGTCTAATGCTTTTTGGTAAGATATTTAAATTATTTTGAAAATATATTAAGCGTATTTTATTTTCTACTTTCAGATCAACCAGCGAGTTTTTCAGAGCAACCAGCGAATTTTTCAGACCATTCAAGAGATTGGGCGGCAATGGATACTACCGCTTTTTGAAACTGTATTTATGTTAATTCAATTAAATATACTAAAGGGTCATTATCACCAGCCGAAAGACTGCTGGATATAAGTCTCCCCAAAGAATTACTAAAGCATAATTATAACAAAAAGGGACTTAAAATATAGGATTAAAAAAACCTGAGTAAAACCGCCTGGAGAATATTTACCTTAAATATAGGTAATTAAGTTAATCTTTTTTTTATATACAACCAAGGTGACAAACAAGCATAATACATAATAATATGTATGTCAAATTTGTGTAAGGAGGTTTTGATCTAAGAGAATATTAATGTGAAAGCGATTAGTATAAGGAGTCTTAAGGAATTATTACAAGTATTCATTTTTATGAATCATTGAGAATAAAATAAAATGTTTTAGATAATTCTGTAAAGTAAAAAAATCATAATAAAATATGCAATAGCTTTACCGCGGCAGTCCCCGAGTGCCACACGTCTTTATTTTTATAATTAAAACTAGAATACCATCAGGCAGGCTATATGCTTGTTTGCTTCCTTGGTAGTATAAAAAACTAACATATTATTTTAGACTGAGTCGGATATCTATACAAACATTGTTATTATGATAGTTAATAGTTAATATTGTGACTAAAATAATTGTTTTTGTAACGATTTCCTTACAACGAAATAAATATTTAACAGTAAATTTAGTCAGCGTCTGATTGATACATACACATTTCAATTTAATAATAAGGATTAACCTATAGCAAACTCAGGTATATTAGTTTAGAAAAATAATTATAAAATTATAATAATATGAAATTTATTTCGCTTTATTAAGAGAGGTAGGACAACATACTAGCGAGCAAGCCTGACTGGAGAAGGACTTCCACCTTACAGAGGACTACAGCCAAATAACCACACATAGCGGTGTAGTTGTATTTCTGTGTGTGAGTACAGAGCCTCTAGACAAGTGGCATAAGCGATAGTCGAATCGAAAGTCAAAAAATAAAATGTATGGAATATGACGTGAGTCTACTATTTAACGTCGTAAACTTACGTCAAATCCCATACGTTTTCTTTTTTGACTTTTCGATTCGACTAGCGCTTATGCCACTTGTCTAGAGGCTCTGGTCTCCAGCGCTCATTTATCATAGCGAATGCGTTTTGAAAGAAGCGTGTTCTTAACTTAGAGATACTCTGTCTTAAAAAATGGGTCGGCATCACGCAGGTGATACCTCTCGTACTGCACGCGTCCATAGGCTACGGTAACTGCTTAACATCAGGCGCGCCATACGCTTGATTGCCACCTAAGTAGTATTAAAAAGTGTAATTTTAGATTAGGAAAATAAAACTTAATTATAAATTATGGACAATGGGCATCCTACCATCTGTTGCTATGCAATAATGCTTTGGCCATCTATGTACAATATTGTGCATAAAGTCTGAATAAAAATACACATATTGTCTGATTTAAAGTGTGATTTGTTTTTAGCAATATTTACTTGGCACTAATGCCACTAACTTAACTTCATAAAAATAAATAATAGATTCTTCGAGGAGTAAATACATCTAATTTTGGATTTAGTCCAAATATTACAATATTTATAACATATTAAACTAGCATTCTCTAATCACCTGGCTTCACCCGATCTATCAATGTATGACGCGCATGCCCCGTTAAACTTAACCATGATATAAAGGACTCTAATGTCAAACATTAATAAGTTCTTTGTACTCTGTCAAAAGGGATATTAAGGGCGGGAGAAGAGTTCAACTTAGGCTAGCTATCGTAACAACTTCAGACAGGTTCGACTTCGGAGAATCTCGGCAACATTCGTGTGTTTCCGTTACGAGTAGAACCTCCGTAGTTTTTCAGACAGCAAGGGACGTACTTAGTTCTTGATTTTTAGGCTTAATGAAAAATAGATATACATATATTATGTCAAATTATATTTTAACATATAATTATAATTATTAATGTTAATAATGTGAAATCACCAAAAAAATACAATTAGAACTACTACTACACCAAGTACTTGAGGGGTACAGATTGTAAATTAATTTACCTAAAATACAATAAAAATACAATAATATAAAATACGGAATACATATAAACAAGTATCACTAAATCTACAAGCCATAATGCGACAAAGATTAATTTGATATTAAATTGTATATTGTAATTTTGCGAGGGCGCGCACGGATTGTTTTTTCACCACGATACGCAAACGCTGCATATCCCTGGTGCGCAGGGTGCAGGTTAGTACCAACATCGTTCTGGCAATGATCGCGAGTAGGCTTGACTGTCCCTACATACGCAGATGCTGTGACATACATGTCACAAAACAAATTAATTAATTGTAAGCTCACTAACACGAAGGTATAAGTTTTACTAACAAATATGAGTTGTATCATGTCATGATTGAACTTGAAATAAAATTATTATTATTATAATGCTCCCCAATTAAATAATGTTATTCATGGTACAGACGAAAACTGAAAGTAGATTATTCAGAATCAGTATTAGATTCGAGTACAATAATTTTTAAATCATGTTATATTTTGTCCATGCATGATAATTGTGTAAACTGGGATATGCATATTTAATCGGGCTACATTTTAATGTTACAAATGCACAATACACTGAATGGTATATGATACTCTTTTTTTTTATACTACTTAGGTGGCAAACAAGCATACGGCTCACCTGATGTTAAGCAGTATCCGTAGTCTACAGACGCTTGCATTACCAGAGGTATCACTTGCGTGTTGCCAACCCATTTTTTTACACCAGGGCTTTAAGATGGAAGTAACCCTGTGATAGGAATACGTATCTTTCAAAACGCATTCCTAAATGAGCGCTGAAGACCTGTACTCACACACAGGAACACAACTACACCGCTGTGTGTAGTCATTTGGCTGTGGTCTTTTGTAAGATGGAGGTCCTTCCCCAGTCGGGCTTGCTCGCTAGTATGGTAATAATTTACTATACCAAGAATAGTGTTGTATATTATTTCTGTTCATCTGTGCCATGTATAAGTATGTCAACCAATAAATCAAAGAGTTTTTCATGTTGGAGTACGTCCCTGTGGTAAGGGGTGCAATGTCCGCGCCGGCGCGCCCCGTCGATACGGCGCCACACCGCCACACCGCCGCCCAGCCTGAGCGGCTGAATGCTCGCGCTCCACACCGCACAACCCAACTTCACACACAAAAATCAACTAAAATCCTTAAATTATAACAAAATTATAATTATCACAAAAACCCGCGATATTTTTTTAATCAAACAGTGATACGGCCATTTTGAATTTCCATCAAATTTATTTTTCGAATGTTATTTTTTTGTGTGCCAGTGACACAATGAATGCTGAGTGCTGTGATTTTTAAATTGAGAATATTTTTTTAAATATTTTGTCGAAATCGAATCAGGATTTGAATAGTCCTTTAAGTAATGAAGTGTGTTTAAATTTAAATTAAGAAAAGAACGAATAAATAACCGTGTGATGTGATAACCTTCTTGCGTAACATACCGGCGTCGGTAAGTACTAGTGACATTCGATTTTATTTCAAATTGATTAGTTTACGATCACCTTTCATTCATAATTCATTAACTTAATATTATATACGGTTATCATTACCTAAGGAACCACCCAAAGTCCTTATCACACCAATGTACATATATAGAAGGTAGGTGGTTATTTACTCAAAAGACAGGTTACATTAAGGTCATTCTAATTGTTCCGTCTACATTATTTAGAACTTCAAGTAAGGATATTCCAAGAATTTCATAAGATTATTCCAATAATAATAAGTAAGTATAGTAAGACTGATAAAAATTACAGTCTTTAAAATCTTGTATTTTATTTAAATCCGGTTGAAATTTGTGAAAGTTGTATAGAAAGAGCCTGAAATACTGTAATATATTTATAAATATTACATTCAAATAGCTTCGTATATATTGAACGAGAACAAAAGTTATAAAACGAGCTTTTAAAAATGTTAAATACAGCAGTAAATCAAGTTAAGCCCACCCTCTTTTATGTCTCTCTGCATTGTAAGAGAACAGATCTATGTATATCGGGGCTGACCGAATATGGAACATGGTATACTCCACAAAATACGAAGAATTTTATGTCGAGTATACCATGTTCCATAATTGAAAAGAAAAACCTAAGGGTAATATAAGGGTAGATAATATGATTAAGTGTTTGAAAGAGTTACTACCGAAAATTGGAAAAGTTACCGACTTCTGCACGTGAGGTGTGAGTTCGATCCCAGATGGCAGTAATAATATGAATTTTACTTTGTTTTTTTTTTTTACTTCTTTTGGTGACAAACAAGCATACGGGTCGCCTACCACGCTAGCAATACCAGTAGTATAACTTGCGTGTTGCCAAACCATTTTTTTTTTGCATCATAGCTTTAAGATGTATCTGGACACCTTTACTCACACACAGGAAAACAATCGTTGTGTAGATATTTGGCTGTGGTCTTCTGTAAGGTGGAGGTTCTTACCCAGTCGGGCTTACTTGCTTTTATGATGCCCTTCCTCTCTTAACACTTGTTGGTTTTTTTTAATATATGACTAATCAAATAAGTTACCACCTGCTTCCGGAGATGGAAAAAATCGTTACATGTCCGATCCACCAACCTGCATTAGGTCAGCGTGTGTGAATTAAGGCCTAAACTCTTTCAACCCTCCTGACAGAGCAGACCTGTGCCTAGCAGGGGGACATGTAAGGGTTGCTATGATTATAATCGTCCTTTTGTCACGGGTTTCTTATTTCTATTATTATTCAGATATTAATTATATTATTTTTATGAAAAATTCCGTGTGGTGGCGGATTAAGAATACAAATGTCACCACCCCGTTCCATCCCGAGGGTGTCGTAAGAGTCGATTAAGGGAATAAGTCAGGCAGACAATATCTACTGCAAGAGAGGAAAAACTCCATACAAAACTCTGTACCAACCCGTCTGGCCAGCTTACTACGCTCCTCCAAACTTAGGAAGAAGACCCGTGCCCAGCAGTGGGACGTTCATGGGTATAAGTTGATGACAAATTCGTCTGAAGCATCAAGCGTTCTTTCCTAAAGACGTAGGTAGAGGTATACTACCTAAATAAAAATATAAAAAAGTAATAATTAGGGTACGCTAAAGAGTTTTCTATTTATATGTTACACCCACGTTTTACCAGTCATATTGTTACGTAGGAGTGAAGCCTATTGTCATATATTTGGACACAATTATTATTTATATATAGTTATGATCGACACCGGGCTTATACAATCAATATCAGTTTAGCCAACTAGGTGATTGAACCCGAGACTTGACTAAGACTGTCGTGCGTACCACTACACCCCCAGCAGTAAGCCAAAAGGATGTCATTAAATATAATAGAACACTTCAAACGTACTTAATTGAGTTTATAAAAGTCAAATTTCATTTAGGTTACAAAGTAACACTTATGAAGGTCATAAATTAAGAATGTAGCTGGTAAGCCAGAATGTCAGCCAATTTACTACTACTTCGACTAAGGGAGTAAATCATGCAAACAATATCTACTGCAAGAGAGGGAAAACTCGAAACAAAACTCTATACCAACCCGTCTGGCCAGCGTGGTGTAGTAGGCTAATATCCCTCCAAATGTATGGGGGAGACCCGTGCGCAGCAGTGGGACGTTTATGGGTTGAATTGTAGTTTGCTCACAAATGTAGAGCCATGAGAAGAACTAGCAAGAAACTCAGGCCACTTTTTTAAATTGCCAGATAGTTTCAATGTGTGGCAATGTTGCCAGTGTTTTAGGCACCTTTCCTAAAAGCTGCGACCGCAATCAAATATTTTGTTCATAGGTCCTTTAAATATAATATCTGATTGTTTGTAAGCAGGTTCGGTTAAGTTGATTTTATTTTAATAATTATTCTTTTAAATATCATATGATACGTTAATATATATAATAACTAAAATATGAAAATTGCTGAACAGATATGTTTTGTGTCCTTTTTGCACTACATAATGCTTGTGATATATATTTTTTAAAGTCAACCCACATTAGGGAACAATCCCTGTGTCGCGGGGGACTTTACATACATACAATTAACGGGCACAAAGAATACCCAGACTCGGGACTACCATTTATGGAACACACAAATTTTTGTCCCGTGTGGGGATCGAACCCACAACACGCCATGCAGTGGGTGGAGAGATAACCACGCAGTCAAAAGATATCTTAAGGTAATATAATTCACGTTTATAGGCTATAAACCGAACTGTTATTTTCTATATATCCTCGTTCACAGCTGAAAACACCAGTAACATATTCAATATCACAATAAATAGCGATAACATGATTTTTAACGATATTTTACTGGATTTGTTCTTTATGCCCATGGTGTTTTACGCCCCCGGTGTTCTATGCCCCCGGTTTTCTATGGCCCCGGTATCCTATGCCCCTGGTATCCTATGCCCCCGTGATATACTAGTACTAAATTTTATTTATAACTATTTTTATTGAATGTACGGGTAGACACAAATATGCTTTTACTAAATAATGAAATATTGAGTGCGTAATTTGACTGCCTTGTTGGACCCGCAGTATCAGTTTGCCCCTAACTTGTGTTAATGATTGATCGTGAGGTACTGGGTTCAAATCAGGAAAGGGCTAGGAGTTAATGGGCTATTCAAACTCAAACTCAAAATTTAAAGTAACACTTTTTTTTTTTCTTTATTTATTAGAAGGATTTTTGTTCACATGAACACGCCAATCCTATTGTATATTTTAAAACTAAAACCACCACCTTATATAAACATAACTAAACTATATATTACTTGTAAATATTTGATATCAAATAACAAAAATTCTTTGCCAACTCAGATTCTGGGGAAGACAAGATAGATTGGACCAAACCAACATCTAATTTATTTAATTCAAATTTCTTCATGAACGCTTCCCTTTCATCCTTATTTCTGGAACATTCCATCAGCAAATGTTGCACATCCTCGACTTTATTACAAACAGTACAGTTCGGAGACTGAGATTTCCTCATTAAAAAAGTGAACTTTGCCGATGGAAAGTGTCCTGACCTAAGTCTTAAAGCTAATTTAACATAATTCCTGTTAATACTTTTGTCATCAAACCAAAGCAATCGAGGGGGTTCACCCTGAATGGTCTTATACCAAATACCCTTGGATTCACCTTATTAAAATACATTTTCCAAGTAAAGTAACACTTATGAAGGTCATAAATTACGAATAAGCTAGAAAGATGTCGTCAGCTAAATTTGCTTACGGCTAGTTCGCTGACGTGGAGCCATGAGAAGAACTAGCAAGAAACTCAGGCCACTTTTTTAATCGCCAGATAGTTACAATCTTTTGTAAAATACAATAGTTGCATGCAAGCTGATGCAGTCAAAACACGATACTTCCTCCATCTCAACCCATAAACGTCCCACTGCTGGGCACGGGTGTCCCCATACATTTGGAGGGATATAAGCCTACTACACCACGCTGGCCAGACGGGTTGGTATAGGGTCTTGTTTCGAGTTTTCCCTCTCTTGCAGTACCTTAGTCGACTCTTACGACACCCTCGGGATGGAATGGGGTGGTGACGTTTGTATTCTTAATCCGTCACCACATGATACTTCATTATTGATAAAAAAACGAATCGTACTTAGTACATGCCGTGCAAGATAAAAAAAATAGTATGGTGGTGCAGTCTTTTAAAACCTCATGGGAGCGGATATTTTTTTGTTATTTAGCTAACTTTAATAAACAAATAATTCTTAGCACAATACTAAAAATAACCCAAAGTCTACCTTCAACGGTGTCCGAGAAAAAATATTTAGTGAGGATCTCACAATGAAAAATAATATTTTTCTCTTACCTTATTTAGAATGTAACATGGTTTTGTTATTAATTTGAGAGATAATCTATTCTAATATTATAAAGCTAAAGAGTTTGTTTGTTTGGTTGAACGCGCTAATCTTCATAATTTTTATAATTAAAAAATCTTTTTTCTTGAATAGTGCATTTATCCAGAAAGGATATAGGCTATATAACATAAAGCTATGGTGAATAGGAGCGGAGCAGTAGGGAGATATCTTGCAAAATCGGGGAAATGTACGTTCCAAATTACCACGCGGATTAAGTCGCGGGCGACCCCTAGTAGCTGAAGAGTTTGTTTGTTTGGTTGAACGCGCTTATCTCAGAAAGTACTGGTTCGATTAGAAAAAAACTTTTTTTGTTAAATAGCACTTTTATCTAGGGAGGCTATATTTTTTGACCTATATCTCAACTATCAAAGCTTCACAGATCCGGAGATAACGTAAAAAGTGATTTTTCGTTATTATTATTTTATTTTAATTTTGTATTTTGACTCTTGACCTAAACATATATTTTAAAAAGCTGTTGCCCGCGGCTCCGCCCGCGTGGATGTCGGTTATCGCTGTAAAAAGTAGCCTATGTGTTATTCAGACCATAATCTATCTCTGCGCCAAATTTCATCCAGGTCCGTTCAGTAGTTTTTACGTGAAAGAGTAACAAACATCCATCCATCCATCCATCCACCCATACTTACAAACTTTCGCGTTTATAATATTAGTAGGATAAATACTATAATTCCTGTATACTCCTCAAGGCTATAACCACATTTACATAATACTGTATTAATAACAATCATAAACCCATGTGTATATTGTATATAAACTTATGTAATAAACGTAAAAGCCTATTTATTTTGCTGTAACATATCCACTAGGCCCCATGTACATATGTGTAGTTATGACTAGTCAATAAATTCTATGAGATAAGACCATGTAACTTGAAGGTTACGAGGGCTTATTATTCGAGGCATAAACTATATTTGTATTGCATAAGTCTTTAACGTTTTGAACGCTACTGTCGATTATAGCCGACAAATGAAAATATTATTATGCTCGCTACGCTAATGGCAGCAAGAGATTACCAAAAATATGTTATTATATTTAATGAAGGTTACTTTTGTTTTTTACGAAGATTTATTTTGTCGGCTATATCCGACCGGGGCGATCAAAGGGTTATTAATTAAACTTACCTTTATGTAATAAATAGTTTTTGATCTGGGTTAAAAAGTTTGCTACTAAACTTTTTAACCCAGGCAAAATTGATCCAGTAGGAAGCCGCTATTTATTTATTAATTTTACACTTTATTGTACACCACTATTTATAACATTAAATTTACAGTACCATGGGCGGCCTTATTGCTAAAAGCGATAAACTGGCTAAACCAAATGTACACTTTTTATAATGCATATATATAATTAATTATCACGAGTGTTACTAAATTGTTAGGTAGTACTCCTTCACTTTAACTTCAAAAATAGTTATGTGCTATTCCAGACTGTAATTAATCTCTGTGCAAATTTTCATCCACATCCATTTGGCCCTTTTGGCCAATTACTCCTAGGTATACTCTACCTATCCTACCTACTAACCTTTTCTGGTAGCGGTTTTTTACCTCATTAAATGAAGTTAAAAACTTTTCAAATAAAGTAAAACCGCTGAAATCAGTAAAGGGTTAGTTAAGGGTTAGCCAAAACTGGTCGTTGTTTTTCATACAGGTATCTACTATATCCAGATACTAGGGGTCGCCCGCGATTTCGTCCACGTGGTAATTTAGAACGTACATTTTCCCGATTTTGCAACATATCTCACTACTGCTGCGCTCATATTGATCGTAGCGTGATGTTATATAGCCTATAGTCTTTCTGGATAAATGCACTATTCAACAAAAAAAGATTTTTTACAAACCAAACAAAAAAACTCTTCATCTTTATAATATTATATAGTATAGATAAGTATAGATGCTTTATGTCTACGGTTTATTTTTATTTTATTTATTTTATTTTAGGAAAGCTTACGGACTAATTACATCGTGTATAAATTATTATAACTTAACAAATTGCCAATGACAAACTTCCGCATATAAATAATTAAGTAGTATGTTGACAATGACACTAGTAGGTATTTATTTATTTCCACAGTATGCTGACAAAATAATTGCTATAAAAAGAATACCTTATAAATAATATATTAAAAAATAAAATAATACAAAGAGTTCCATGATTTTTGTTCACACAAAAAGTTTGAATATAAAAATCATTCGGTGAGATGACGCGAGTTCCATGATTTTTGTTCACCCAAAAAGTTTGAATATGGAAATCGTTCGGTGAGATGACGCGAGTTCCACGATTTTTGTTCACCCAAAAAGTTTGAATATGGAAATCGTTCGGTGAGATGACGCGAGTTCCATGATTTTTATTCACCCAAAAAGTTTGAATATGGAAATCGTTCGGTGAGATGACGCGAGTACCGTGATTTTTGTTCACCCAAAAAGTGCTTAACACACCTAAAGAAGCCTTTTCACATCAAAAAATAAGCCCACTGCCGCATTAGTTATTGCTGGGCTACAAACACACAATTAACGGACACAAAGTACACCCAGACTCGAACCCACAATACGCCACGCAGTAGTAATTGGCGAGGTAACCACTTAAGCACAAATCACTAACTAACACTACAAATAAACATTTAAAAAATATTAGGTTTAAACTACCGTGGATTAACAAGAATATATTGAATTTATGTAATATGAGAGATAAATTATTTAGCCAATGGAAATCTGATCCAACTAATAAATGTTTGAAATTGCAATATAATCAGTTACGTAACAAAGTTCATAAAGTTACTGAATATCATAGAAACATCTATTATAAAAACACTATTAAAAATAATTACAATAATTCAAAAAAGCTGTGGCAATTGGTTAATTCCATATGCGGCAGAGTAAGTCAATCGATTGATGAAAAAATACTAAGTGCTTTTAGCAACAGTAACTTTTGCATACTAGACATTGCTAACAAATTTGCTTACGAGTTTCAACATTCTGTCAAACAAATACTACCAAAATGTAATACCCTTCTTTTAAATAAAAATGAATACAATAATAGTAGCAATATCAGTGTTTTTATTAAAAAGGCCACCCCCCAAAAAGTTAGTAAAATCATAAACAACTTAAAAACCTTAAAGGCTCCAGGACAAGATGCCATTAGAGTATTGGATATTAAAATGATAAGCAATAATATAGCCATTGCCATTGCTAATTTAATCAATGTTAGTTTAATTACGGGAAAATATCCAGATGAACTAAAACGGGGATGCGTACGTCCTGTCTATAAAAAGGGTAAGCATGACGATGTATCTAACTATCGTCCTATTACTCTCTTGTCTTCTGTTAACAAGATAATTGAAAAATATTTTAGTGAGCAAATTCATTCATTTTATCAAACTCATGACATCATATCTAAAAACCAATTCGGATTTCAGCCAAAAAAAAGTACAAGTTCCCTTTTATCACAATTCACTGACTATATAAACTCACAACTAAATTCCAGAAAACATGTCTTAGCCCTCTTCATTGACTTTTCGCGCGCATTTGACACATTAAACCATAACAGACTTGTTAAAAAACTTGAGGGCACAGGAATTCGCGGACCACTACTAAGGTGGTGTGAAAATTATCTCCAAAATAGGTCCTATTGTGTTAATATAAATAACACATTTAGTAGCACAATTCCTGTAGATCAAGGCACGGCTCAAGGCTCAGTGCTAGGCCCTCTCCACTTCATAGCATATGTTAATGATATGAATAATGTGCTTAGTCACTGTACATCATATCAGTACGCTGATGACACCTGTCTACTAATTGCAGATCGGGATATTAACACGGCATTGGCAAAAATGCAAGCTGATTTTGACAAAATAAGTAAATGGTGTCATGACAATGATCTTGTGCTCAATTCCAGCAAAACTAAGCTTGTTCACATTTCTTCTCCATATAATAGGGAACGTCTCATTAATATGAGTCTGGTAGCTCATGAACACTTGTGTCTACATAATTCTAATGTTTTTTGTGACTGTCCTTTAATAGAAATTGTCAAAAGGCATACATACTTGGGACTGACTATTGATAATAAATTCAATTGGTTGCCTCATATATCCCATGTGTGTGAAAAATTAAGAGCTTTCTTAGCCACTCTTTATATTATCAAAGACAGAATACCATTCAAAGTCAAGCTTATGTTGTACAACGCCCTCGCCGACTCAATTATTGAATACGGCGTTACTAGCTATGGTCGAACATATAAAACTTACTTAAATAACATCTTAAACTTACAAACCAGAATATTAAAATTAATTGTATCACCTAAAATTAGAGAAACGTATAAAGACAACAACCTAGAACTATTAAAACACTGTAAAGTACTTCCGATACATACTAAAATTTTATACTGCCTTTTAAAAGAGCAATTTTTTAATAAAAACATCCAAAATGAAATATCTCATAAAATTCAAACACGACAAACGGCAAATAAGAGACTTATAACAGTAAGTGCAAATAATTTCTATGGTGAGAGAACCACAGAGTATCTCATACCACGTATAATTAACAAACTCGAACCAACTTTTATACGAAGTATCACAAATACAAATATTAAGTCGAGATTAAAATTATATTTTTTAAACAACCTGTAGATGCTTCGAGTGAATCTGTTTGAAAACCGGTTTCTGTCCGGGCGCGCGCGGCGAACGATGTTTTGTTCAACGCGCGTCGTAAAAAATGTAGATATATAATTATATTAATAAGTTGTTAATGTAATAAATTATTTTGTTACTTTTGTGAAAGGAAGCAGAATGTATTGCAATCCAGACAAACCTTAGTGGTTTTTGGACTGCTTATGTGTATAAATTGTATATTTTTTGTAATTAAATAAATAAAAAAAAAAAAAAAAAAAAGCCACTGAACCAACCGTGAGGTCATAACTGTAACTGCTTACTATCAGGCGAGCCGTATGCTTGTTTGTTACCAAAGTAGTAGCTATAAATAAAAAAATATCACACTAGAGAACAATAAATCGACTCGGTAAGCGTAAGGTAGGGTGGCACCCAGCTAGGTGGACCGACGACCTAAAAAAGATCGCTGGAACGCACTGGATGCGGAAGGCCGTGTGCTATGGCGCGTGTTGGGAGAGGCCTATGTCCAACAGTGGTCTGCAATAGGCTGATTGATTGATTGAGAGAACAATCTACTATGTCGTGAAGGTTTAACAAAACTTTGAAGCCAACAACAAAGTGTCTCTCAAATTCTCGAAACATTTTTTTCCCGTGTAGAAATTGAACCCCAACACATCGTACAGTAATAACTGGCTATAGTGCACAAGTGTGTGCGCGAACACAAGTGCACTCTTTATTCCCTCACTCTCATAGTCCGATGGGACGGCAAATCCGACACGACCGCAGAGAGATCAGGCGTAGGACCAACTGCTTTACATGCTTTCCGAGACACGAGGGTGTAAACACCGCCAATTTCCAAACTCCAGGCATCTATTGTGAATTTCTTAACAGAAAAACTCAATATCGATTTTTGGCTAGACCCGGGAATCAAACCCACACATCGACCACTGAGCCACGGAGGCGGTGAAAGGTACACATAATACCCAAACACCGACTGTTCATGGAATTTTCCAAGTTCACATCAATGAATATATTAATGCTCACATACATCGCTGTCACGTGTTCATCAACACAAATCCCCTTTTCGACGCATTAAAATACCCCTCATAGTGACGTCATTGCCGATCTACAGTATATTAATTATGCTAGCATTATTAAAATTAGCAGTTACATAACGTTATCGTTTAGCGATAACAGTTAATATTAATTAAACTTTATGCTCGTAAACAAATAATAAAAGTTGATGTACACGTGATAAAAACTAGTGTAAACTTTTTTTTTTTATATTATGTATACTTTTTATTGCGGTTGGTCGAAGCAAAGTAAACTCTGCGGGTGGGGATTTATAGACTACTAGTTGTTGCCCGCGGCTCCGCCCGCGTAGATGTCGTTTATCGCAATAAATCATCCAGATCTGTTTTTGCGTTAAAGAGTAACAAACATCCATACTCACAAAGTTTCACATTTATAATATTAGTAAGGATTTCTATCTAGAATGTAAATGTGGTGCTGAGCCACAAACCATGGGACACACACCAGAGCAGAGACAAGTGGCATAAGCGATAATCGAATCGAAAAGTCAAAAAAGCAAATGTATGGGATTTGACGTAAGTTTATGACATTATATCGTGGACCTTCCTCAACATTCAGTGATGCCACACGTTTTTTCGCGGGCTCCAATACGAACGACCATTCGTTTCGAGTGGTGAGCGACAATTCTACTAATTTGCGGATAGCTTAATTAAATCTGATTTGAATCTCAGTTGCATTTTTGGTATTCTACTAATAAATTTAAGACCAATAGTTGGAAAACCATTGGTCGTCAATTGATTAGCAAAATACCAATAATGTAATATCAAAAATGCTAATAATTTAAGACCAATAGTTTTCCAGCTATTGGTCTTCAATTTATTAGCGGAATACCAAAAATGCTACTGAGATTCAATTGAGAATCAATTCAGATTCAATTGAGCCATTCGTCAATTAGAAGAATTAGGGCCCAGATCCATCGTAACGACGAATCGTCATTGAAATATAGAGGCCTTAACAGTTCTAATCTACCCACGAGACTCCCATCCACTATTCCTATAAAACTATGTTACTGGACAATTGAGAGTATAGATGCTACTTACAGAGTCACAAACAAATACGCGGGATCTCTTGGCTACCTTTGCCCAAAACTACTTGTTTACGAAGGTCTCCACCAACAATGAACCCTACCGTTTTACGAGGAGAAGTCAATAAATCAGCAAATTTGCTCAGTTTTATTCATTCACACAGTTTGACGTATGAATATCTGAATCCGTGGCTAAGTCCAGAAATTCAAGTAATTTTGTTTTTTATAAGACGCATGTAAAATGGTAAAATCATTCTGTTCCTATTTAACCAAATAGACTAAAAACAAAAGTACTCTTCTAACACCTTTTATAAGCATCTACATAAAACATCGTAAACTTTTCATTTATTTGAATAGCAGTGCTTGTGCACTAGCTCGTAAAACACTGAAGTGTTTCAAGTACGTACAAATACATGTGTGGGTACTTGTACGAGTAGGCTATTCAAAAAACCCACAGCATTTGACTGCAGATACTCTGCGCCATTACCAACACCGCACTGCAGTAATATCGTGCATTTTATTTTTGAATTATAGTAACATATTACTGTTAAAGCCCGAACTAAGGTAAATCCTAAGATTTACTACTTCTGAGTAGTTAAAGTCCGAGAATGTTCGATTCTTCTATAATAATCACTAACTTCTGACTTTTTGGGTAGATTAGGTTAAGTTTAAACAAAATATTTACCATTCAGAGTTGGTAAATCTTAGGATTTACTGTTGTTCGTACTTTAATCGTAACATATTTACGCGCGTTTTGAAAGAGTTGTTTTCCTATCCTAAGGATATTCCATCTTAAAGCCATGGTGTAAAAAAAAAGGGCGGTAATACCCAAGTCATAAACTACGGTAACTACCGTATGCTTGCTGCTACACAACTGGTATAAAAATATAAAATCTTTTTGAAAAGTTATGCGTTATGTTCCTACTTACTTAATCAGTTTGTATCTTGTTATTTGTCCATCTTTAAATAACCTTTTTATCTCTTAACCTAGTTCTTTATCAGATGGTAGACTGGTAGAGAATGTCTCAGGTATGAAGTCCGTTAATTATAGAAAGTTTCAAATAAATCGTAAGCTAGTAACACTAAGTCGGTACTATAAAGCTTAGTCAGTTTGGAGTTGGAAACGGATAAATAGCTTCAAATCTACAAAGTTGGTGGGGAGTGCCGTGCGCGAAATTCATTAATCAACGAGAACTCCTTCAGGTGTTACTGATTGTTTGTACCCTGACCCTGATCGTCGAACAACTAATAACACTTGACAATATTAAATATGGTTTATTTTCGTTTGTCTTGAGCTTTCCATTTTAATTATTTTAATTTCAAAATCGAGTAAGTATTTGCAAGTGGATGCAGGCAGCTCAGGATCGGCCATTGTTGAGGCCTATGAGGGGAGTCTACATTCAGCAGTGAACGTCATCAGACTGAGATGATGATGATTTAAAAACATACTAATCCGTGTGGTCACGGGTTATGAAACCATCTCGTTCTAACCCGAGGGAGTAAATCAGACAGACAATATACATTGCAAAACTCGAAACAAAACCCTATACCAACCCGTCTGGCAGGCGTGGCTTAGTAGGCTAATATCCTTTCAAATGTATGGAGGAGACCCGTGCCAAGCAGTAGGACGATTATGGGTTAAGATGATGATGATGTAAAAACTTAATAGAGGATAAGAAACATGTGCGCAGTACATAATTTGGGTACATATTATGTAGAAGTAAAAATAAGGCAAGGTTTCCTTTTCTTCTTTTTTTTCCTTTTATCTTTAAAACACAACCTCTAATCTCTCTCTCTCTCTCCTATCCGTCCATCCGTGGGTAAGAATTACACCAGGGGTATCCTGTTGTTACGTCCATACGTTACAGTACTGCTTAGCACCAGGCAGACCGCTCGCTTGCCTCCCTAGAAGTATAAAAATAAAATACCACCGAAGCGCACCAATGAATAAATTTAATGGAAAATAAATTTATTCGAACTACCTTCCAAATTGCTTAAGCACATAAAGCAAGGCGCCACAGCAAAAATAAATGGTGACATTAATCAAAGTCATGTGTTATTACTAGCATTCCTGAACACAGCTGACACGGTACCGTACACAATGCGATGGCTCAGGCTATACTGGAGCTTCGTATACCATGTGAAACATCCATCATTACTTGAGCGACACTGTGATTAGGCGTTTTCCTTCACAGAGAAAATTCCTTGGTAGAACTAAATGTGGAACTATTTTCGTGCTAAGATTTATGTTAGGACTTACAAATATATTAAGTCTTACTTGAGTAGGTATTTCTATAGAAATTGGAAATGCGAAACGGCGTTTTCGACTGATGAACGATTACATAATTCGAAGATATGGAAGATATCTTCGACAGTGTTATAATATTATACGTGAATAGTTATTAAATTAAAAGTAACTTAGCCTAAACTATTTACAAAAAAACAGATATTGTATTTAACGGTATAAATAAAATATCTGATTGAGGTCGTAGTTCTGAGGAAAGGCCACATTGTTACGCTGTATCACAAGGCTAATACGTCTACCCAATTAAGGGCCATTATTTAAAAATATAAAAATACTAGCTGTTGCCCGCGGCTCCGCCCGCGTGGATTTCGGTTATCGCTGCAAAAAGTATGTGTTATTCCAGACCATAATCTATCTCTGTGCTAAATTTCATCCAGATCCGTTCAGTAGTTTTTACGTGAAAGAGTACCAAACATCCATCCATCCATCCATTCTTACAAACTTTCACATTTATAATATTAGTAAGGATACCATACTTATTGCTGGCAACTTTCGTTCTTTCGAATTTGAAAAAGAAAGCTCTCAAGCTTAAATAATGCCTGTGCAAAATTTTAGATTTAGTACTCAGTTGCTTTATTACTTTAGTATGTTTCATAAAATATGTAAAAGAGTTTCTAATTTTATACCTTTGCTATATAACAGTTAGTTAGCATCAGTAACAGTACAATAGAGTAACAATTAAAAGTTTATAAAAGTCTATATTTCTCAAAAAATGCATTTTTAAGATTTAGTGCTATATTTATCAATGTCTTAAGTCAAAGTCGATTATGCTATCCAAGTTACGTAAACTCTAAATTATACTAACATGTTTTATCTATAATATGTATGTATTTAGAAATATATAAGTATGTTTATTAGTTGTCTGGTTACCATCGTACAGGCTCTGCCTAGTTTGGGATCAGATAGCGATGTGTGAGTTGTCCCGAAAATATGATATATTATATTATCTAATATATAAAATTCTCGTGTCATAGTGTTCAACTTTGAACTCCTATGAAACGGCTAGACCGATTTTCGTGAAATTTTGTGTGCTTATTGGGTAGGTCTGAGAATCGGACAACATCTATTTTTCATCCCCCTAAACGTTAAGGGTTGTCCCACCCCTAATTTTTTTATTTAATTTTAAGACAAAATATTTTTGTTTTTATTTTTTTGTGATTTTACATTAAAAAATACATACAACCCTTAATGTTCACCTCTCTACGATCAACTCCTGTATTTTAGTAGTAAAACAACGTTTGCTGGGTCAGCTAGTATTATTATATATTTAAACAGGCAGCACGTAAAACGTAAAGCAATTTATAAAAAATGAGTCAGGCTAAGTTGTTGAAACATTTCCTATGTACATTAATCACGGCGAAGGCGATAAAAATGCCTCCAGGTACCTCCGACTCACGAAGCCAGGCGAAAGTGCCGACACGCCTCTGCCAATATATTGATCGGTCATGCTTTTGGCGATCAATGTTCTATATTGTGAAGCTTTTAAACTTTTCATGTCACAGCTGTATTGACAATATGATTAGACACTTTATTTTTAATATTTGTCGTAGGTGTGTTTTAAGATAGGTAGGGCAACAGGCAAGCAAGCATACCCGAATGCAAGGACTTCCAACTTACAGAAGACTACAGCCAAATAACTTAACACAGCGGTGTAGTTGTGTTTCTGTGTGAGTACAGGTCTCCCGCGTTTATTTAGGGATGCATTTTGAAAAAAAAGTTTTCATATTCCAGGGATACTTCATCATAAAGCCCTGGTGTAAAAAATATTATAAATGTGAAAGTTTGTGAGAATGGTTGGATGTATGGATGGATGTTTGTTACTCTTTCACGTAAAAACTACTGAACGGATCTGGATGAAATTTGGCACAGAGATAGATTATGGTCTGGAATAACACATAGGCTACTTTTTACAGCGATAACCGACATCCACGCGGGTGGAGCCGGGAGCAACAACTAGTATAAAATATATATTCACCACTGCGCTGCGTGTTGTGGGTTTGATCCCCACACGAGACAAAAAATTGTATAATCCACAAAGGGTTGTCCCGAATCTGGGTATACTTTGTTAATTATATGTTTGTAAAGTCCTTACACTAACACACGTGGCTTATTCCCTAGTGCGGGAGTTTTCTTTAAAAAAAAGAATAGAAAGAATATACCTATGTATCTGTGTGTGTGTGTGTCTCATATCGAAGCGAAACACGTGTCGACACATACTAAATCGTTTTCATAGCGGGACGGGATATTGCAAGTTGTTATACAACCCAGTAGCTAGGTTCTACACGACGCGGCACGGCGCTCTTGTTCGTAAGCGTAGTTTGGTGTTGGTATGTAATCACATTATCGCCCCGCTAAGTTATTCAGTCAGCGATTTGATAGATCAACCTCGAGAAGAATAGGTTAAATGTTATAACAACTTGAACGATTATTTAAACGATAATTTCTCCAAACTTAAGACCTTATAATAAATCAATAAATTTAAATAAACATGTATCTTTAAAATAATTAATCTGAATTGTAATAATTGACAAAACATGACATTGAAATATTTTTATTATTATTAATATTAAATAAATAATCTAAACAATGGTAAATGTAAGAAGGACATTGCATTTATTTAATATCTTTAAATACATTTTCATTTAATTTTATATGTATATTTAAATGACAGTTTTGATGAAACATGTACATGTAACAACACCATTGACTGTAACAGTGTTACTTGCAAAAAATAAATTATTTGATTTGATTACTTTCGTCACTCTTTTTAATCTACAGAATGTAACATTTACAATTTTCATCAAGCTCCCTGCCGAGGTTTTCCCAAGAGACTATAGCATGGGGTTCTTAAAGAAAAGAGTTATAAGGTTTTTAAAGGGTCGAGTGTGTGACACCCCTGGTGTTGCAAACGTCCATAGGCTACGGTAACTGCTTACCATCAGGCGGGTCGTATGCTTGTTTGCCATCTTGGTAGTATAAAAAAAACTGTACCATGTCTAAACTGATTTATTGATATGTTCCTTTTGATATATAAAACTTGCTGTTGCCCGCGGCTTCGCCCGTGTGGATGTCGGTTATCACGATAAAAAAAGCCTATATGATATTCCAGACTATAATCTATATCTGTGCCAAATTTAACTGGATCCGTTCAGTAGTTTTTGCGTGAAAGAGTAAAAAACATACATCCATATATTCTTACAAACTTTCGCATTTATAATATTAGTAGGCTATCCTTTTGTTTTTTTATTATTTTGTTTCTATCTATGATAGAAACAAAATAATAACAGAAATAAGAAATCATAATTTTACTTACTTATGTACCTACTTAATTTTTACGTCTCTTTACACATAAGTAAAATACGTGGGCACAAATACTCAATTATTCTAAACAAAACATGCGAATTCTATAAATAACTCCACATAATTAGATTCGTCGTAGAACTTACTTGTACTAAAGAAGTAAAGAGTGAACTAGTTCACTAATTGGAGTGAATCTTGAAGAAAACGGTCTCTTTTCAGCGCCCACTGAGCCAGCCTGTTGAGAATATAAAATGTTTGTGTACTCACTACTGTATACTAGAGGTGAACCTGTCGGAAAATAAGGTCGAATACAACCTATAGCACCAGTCATGGTCCGCTCAAACTCAAAACTCATTCACTTTTCCTCAGAACTGTGATCTCAATCAGATATTTTATTTATAGGTTAATACCTTTAAATATAATATCTGATTGTTTGTAAGTAGGTTAGGTTACTTTAATTTTAATAACTATTAATGTAAATATCCAATAAATCTCACAATATGAAAAAAAGAAAAAGGTCATAAATTATGAATAAGCCAGAAAGATGATGTCAGCAAAATTTTCCTACGGCTAGTTCGTTGACGTGGAGCCTTGAGAAGAACTAGCAAGAAACTCAGACCACTCCTTTTAATCGCCAGATAGTTACAATCTTTTGTAAAATACAAGTATAATTGCATGCAAGCTGATGCAGTCAAAACCCCTCCGGCCGTTTTCGCAGCTGAGGTGCGTAACCAGTTCCGAATAAAGAATTTTTATTCCTTGTTCGCTACCAGTTGCGAATCAAGACAATTTTTTCCTGAACCGCAACTAGGCTACTTGATGTTAAAGTTTCGTAACCAGTTGCGACAAAAGTTAATTCTTTCCTTATTCGCAACCTTAAAAACCAACACGATACTTTATAATATGGTCAAATCAAAAATTGAAAGAAAGAAAGATTTTTTTAATTTGCTCTAACGTTAAATAAAACTTATAATTACTACATTTAATACTGAATACCAGAAAGCAAATAAGGTCCCCGCGTCAGCTCCAATTCTGGACGCGGTATTATCGCAGGAACTTTATTTAAACTACATATACTCGTATAACTAAAGGGACTGTTAGCCTTGTAAAACGGCCTGTTATTTTAATGAATAGTGGCCCGGAGCTGCAACTGATGGGCCTGAGATCGTGAGTCCAATCGTCATCCAGATCAAATATTTACCAGATGTCCAGTTACTATATGAGCTTTGCCTGTCTATTTTTGGCCAACCCACAGAAGGCCATCTGATCTCAAATTAGACGGCCGTTGTTCAAATACATTATTATGAATTATATTATTAGTACACACGAAAATGAATGATAAAACTACGATAACGACCTCAAGACTGACCTTGACCTAATAGTCATCAACATCGCCGGTGTGTTCACACCCGAAGCACAATATTCTTGACAACCTTCAGGTGAACTAAGTCCTGAGATTCATTTCGTCGACCTATATACCAAAGCCCTTTTTTTTTTATACTACCAAGGTGGCAAACAAGCATACGGCCCGCCTGATGGTAAGCAGTTACCGTAGCCTATGGACGTTTGCAACACCAGGGGTGTCACCCACGCGTTACCGACCCTTTAAAAACCTTATAACTCCTTTCTTGAAGAACCCCATGCTATAGTCTTTTGGGAAAACCTCGGCAGGGAGCTCATTCCACAGCCTAATCGTACGTGGTAAGAAATTCCTCTGGAATCTTACGGTACGGCATGTTGAGGTGCAAGGATGTGAGGATGAACTCCCTGTCGTCGGTGGCGAGAGGTGCGTTGATAAAATGAGGCCGTGGGCATCATCTCGAACAATTCCTTATACACAAGTGTGGCAAACAAGCATACCGATTACTGGGAAAAACTTTTGCCACTTTTATTCTTTATGTAAAGGTGTAACCTAAAATTTGATAAAGACTAGTACCAATATAATACGTAAACTAATTCTATAGTTATCGTTGCGTGACGGTAACCGTAGCCGAAGTTTAATCGAACATGATCATAATTGTTATTACTACAATTTATTTAATAAACCGCCATTACATATTACTTTCAATATTTTATTTTACACGTGTACCTTCTTGTACTTTTACTTACTTTAGGGCATGAAAAAAAAAATTACTAATAAACCTAGTGAGGTATAGTTTAGCTATTTTTCGACCGTGACCTTGTATTTGCATTATTAATTATTTTTTAAGCTGTAGCATAGCTTCTATCTTCTATCTTCTATGACCGAATCCAGAAATTCCGTAACGAAAATAGTAAACCTGACACCCCCCCACTCCGACCGCCACAGCGGTGGTACTTTTTTTAATGACGAATTCTCTAAACGGCCAATAATAATATGTCAAATTTGTGTAAGGAGGTTTTGATCTAAGAGAATATTAATTTGAAAAAGATTATAAGTCTTAAGGAATTATTACAAGTAGTAATTTTTATCATTATATATTTTTATGAACCATTGAGAATAAAATAAAATGATTTAGATAATTCTGTATAGTATTTTTTTATTTGTTTCGATAAAAAATCATACTAAAAAATATGCAATAGCTTTACCGCGGCAGTCCTCGAGTGCCACACGTCTTTTTCTTTGGACTATTCTGATCTTGTGGTTATTTACGTCATATCTATCTACATAAAACCTAATGTTCCCAAAACGATTAGTCGATTCTGATCTACATACTGATCTATACTATATTACTAGCCGCTGGCCCCGGCTTCGCACGGGTGGTATTTATGCTCCCAAATAAAATGCACATAGACGTTCACAGTCGAAAAATATCTAAACTATACCTCACTAAGAACTATGGAAAAACTCAAACTAAATATAAATATGCCCATCAGTCACCGCTTCGATGAAGACTAGATTCCGTAAAAACTCCACATTATTTTACCTCGCAACAAAAGTAAGCGAACAGAATAGGTCCCTCGTATTGTAAGGTGCCGATGCAATTTCCTGTTGCTGCGGATGAGGACGCCATCGAACTATACGAGTAAATAGACAGAATAATATATCGATAGTCGATAGGTCGAATGGAATAAACATTTCTCGGTAGTGACTGCACAAAGATATAACTTATAGTTTTCTTATATTTTTTATGATACAGCTTTTGTACTTGTTCTGTAAGAATTATATAGGCGATAAATAAATTTAGAAATGAATATCAGTGTAATATAATAACTAGCGACCTCCTTTGAGTTTGCGCCGAGATGGTGCTATTGAGATTTCCACACAAAAATTACCATCAAATTTCTAACGTTACCCGTTGTTTCTTTATCTTTAAAAAATGCTTTGCCATAGCCGTCGGTCTAGTCGTTCTCAAGTAAGTGATACTCCATCATACTGCAATTAATTAAAATAACAAAATTACAATAATAAAATAGACTAAGTATATAAAAGAGGTCGTAACAAAGGTTTTGTAACAGGCCAGTAAGAATATCAAAATTATTATACTGGTTGAAACTGGCCAGAATTAAAATCATGCAGATAAAAAAACTAATTAATTTGAAGAAATTTGATTCAATTGTTTTCAATTTTGAAATGTTTGTTGCTTTTGTTTGCATTAATAATAAAATAAATATCTAATATTAATAGCTCCGACAACAAAGTAAATATTTGTACGAGTGAGTAAATTAAAAATATTATAATATAATTAGCTTTTACTCTCGGCTTCATCGACTGCCCGAGTCTTGCATATTATTATGCCGTTTAAAAAGGTAACATTTAGATTTTTTAATGTTTTTGGTGGCCCATGTACTGTGTCTGACATTATAAAGATTCATCAAATGAAAGTCTCGGTGAGACTTACATTTTTGAGCCATTTGGGGTCGAAACTCTAGGACCATGGGGCCCAAGTGCCCACAAATTGTATCGTGAGATATCAAGGCGTTTGGTCGAGTCGTCTCACGATCCTAACGCTGGCCTTTACTTGGGTCAACGTATTAGCCTTGCAATCCAGCGTGGAAATGTGGCCAGTCTTTTGGGCACCTTTCCTCAGAACTGCGATCTCAATCAGATATTTTATTTATAGGTTTATTTGTACCTTTAAAAACAATATCTGTTTGTTAGGTTGCTTTAATTTTTATAACTATTCATGTAAAGGTTAGGTTACTTTAATTTTTATAACTATTCATGTAAATATCTTATGAAATAAATTAGTCTCTTGATAATTATCTGTTCAATGTAACCATAATTTGAATTCTACTTTGAGTCGGCAACTGCAACTGATTGAAAATCAATTTACAGAATGTCATGGTCGCTTGCCGCCGTTTGAAATTTTGATCAAAATCAAAAATATATTTGCATTATATTATGTAATATTTGTTTTCGTCATAACGTATTAAAAATATTGTCACTGTTTGTAACAGGGATGTAAATTATAAAAAAGAAATTGAACATGAAAATCTTTAATTATAAAAGTGATCGACAAATGGTTAACCCATTTTTGGATCACTTTTATAATCTTTTATAATATTACTTTTATACTTATTACTAGTTATTACTATTATAATGATCACACAATTTTTTGTTATTATAAGTTTGTAAACTCTCCTAGTGCGGGAGATGTCTATGACAAAAAAAACCGCGTATTCTTATGCAAATAGTGAATACATAGAACACAATTAACCTAAAATACTAATAAACTTTCGCTCTCTTTTTGTACGGAATGCAATTTTCCTTTTACATGGTTTATTTCTACGGGTTACGACGCCGTAGACAAAGCGCTACGGCGTAGCACTTACGTTTTTATTTAGTTGAAAACTTGATTTTGAGACTGACTAAAACTCTGCTTCTTAGTCTCGTTAATCTTGTGCTTGTATTTTTTACAAGCTTATTTTTTTGTGGGAGTTGTCTTTAAAATAAGAAATAAAGAAAATGCCGCTGACTGCCAGTCATGTTTTTAAACGACCTATATTTTCATATTAATGACGTCTAATTCAACTTTTTTTTTACCAATGTCTTTATAATTAGTTACGATAACAGCAAACAAACATATTACATAATGTACGCTTAAGTTCCCGATAAACATTCCAGCAGTTGAATAAATTATGAATTTATGAAAAGAAAACTGTTTTATCAAAGTGACGTATTTATCTGATGTGACATCTTTCACTTCACATTTTGGCAGTAATCTCTGTCATTGAAAGATTTACAAGTAATTTTCCAAATTTTGACAGAAACGCTCAAACATCTTACATAATCTAAGATTATTTTCGAGGTCGTCTTTCCAGTGGCTTTTTTTAGAAGAATCTAATTTTAGAAATCAAGCTCATATAGTTTATCAATTTATGAAGCGTTATTCAAGTCTTTTGAATTCTACACACCGTCTCTATTATTGTTGTTAGAACAACTTAACAACAAAGACTGCCAAGTATATGCCGCTTCATTTTGCCTCACTCCTTCGGAGCCTCTCTCTTCCCAACGATAAACTACCCCTTTATTTCATTATGCATATTCCATCCCCACGTAATAACGTGAGATACGATTCGCACATTCATTGTGGATATTGTGGATAAGAACAGAGCATCGATGGATTTATGTGGATATGATGGTTCTTCTACTTAGAAGGCGCCTTCTTAATCTAATAAACATCTAGAACATGTAGAAGAGGTAGGGCATCATACTAGCGAGCAAGCCCGACTGGGGAAGGACCTCTACCTTTCAGAAGACCACAGCCAAATACTAGACACAGCAGTGTAGTTGTGTTCCTGTGTATGAGTACAGCCTTGTAGCACTCATTTAGGGATGTGGTCTTGACGGGTACTAGCTGAAAATCAGTGCTGTACTATAAGCACAGCGTATACTGAGCTAGATCCCCTGTTACACATGTATAATGTCCTTTATAGAAATAAGTATAATATTTTTATGTATGTGTAAATGTGATTTCTGTGTAAATGTATTTTTTTCTATACTTTTATGTGCGTGTGGCAAAAATAAATGGTTTAAATGGTTTTTTGAAAGAAACGTTTTCCTATACCAGGGATACTATCTTACAACACCAGAATTTCGTGTTATGGGTAATTTCAGAATACGGAAAACGTTATTTTAATATGGTCTTCTGGAAGGTAAATGTCCGTCCCCAGTCCAGCTTGCTCTTTTTCTATGCCATTATAAATACCATGTAAAATACTAACCTTAAATCTAAAACCTATTGGTAACCCTAAAAAATTACAACAATCACACAAAACATAAATAAAATCCATGCTCAAAGATATAAGCATACGCAAAAACCTCAAAAAGATAAAGAAAACATTTAAAAGTCATAAATTTCGCACCTTCAATCCAATTGTACGACGGCGGTGGGGCGGAGCGTGGCGGCGACGCCTGAGGGCGCGTTCCCTTCCCACTATGTTGTGACGGTTAATTTATCGTCGGACGACTGTCGTCTCTAGCTGTTCCCATTATAACGATTGTGTGTCGTCAAGAATTTTTATCATTTAGCGACTATTGTATCTAGCTGTTCCCATTGGATCGCGACGGTAGTTCTGACACGCACAAAGCAAACCGAGTACAGAGCCTCTAGACAAGTGGCATAAGTGATAGTCGAATCGAAATGTCAAAAAAGAAAATGTATGGGATTTGACGTAAGTTTACGACTTTATATCGTAGACTTACGTCAAATCCCATACATTTTATTTTTTGACTTTTCGTTTCGCCTATCGCTTATGACATTTGTCTAGAGTCTCAGGCGTGAGGGGCGCGCGGGTGCGAGGAGGAAGGCTAAACATGAGTAAACGACGAGACGATATTTTTATCGTGGCTACAATAGATTTTCCGTCACGATTTAGTCGTAACGATTATTTATCGTTTTACGGCTGTCGTGCTAATCGTTCCCACTGTCATGACAATCTGTCGTCACTGCAAAAAATGTCGTAGACGACAGTAAATCGTGTCGTTCTTTATGTGAACACTTCTATTTAAACATATAAGTCACGACACTTAAAACTACACGATTATCTGTCGTCACGACGAAGTGGGAACGCGCCCTAAGGGTCGGGAAATATTACGCTTCCGTCATCTAATTCGACAATATAACGACTTATTTTTAGATCTTTTTCTGTAGGAACACCAAACGACTTCCTCTGTGGTCCGCAACAAATTTTGTAAGGACAGATATTGTTAAAGGTTTATATGAAAATGTATCCTATTGATATTAGAGAGCCCTGATCCGGATTGAGTTGGGTTCGGTCTCTCGTTTACATTTTGATGAAGGTATGGCTTTATTAATATATGTTTATTTATATAAAATACATATAATAAAGACTGTGGCTTCATTGGTGAAGTAAGTAATGAATTAGAAGCTCAGCAACAAAAAAAACATTGTTCGGAGAATATTATAGACGACAAATTACTCAAGCACTTCCAGCATTGGTTCTGTTTTAGTTGAATCCAATGATATTATAGTAGACTAGCTGTTGCCTGAGGGTCCGCCCGCGTTTATGTCCCGATGTTATAGCAATAAAAAGTTACTTATTCACTATTCCAGACTATAATCTATCGCTATGCTAAATTTCATCCAGCTCCGTTCAGTAGTTTATACGTGAAAAAGTAACAAACATCCATACATACATCACATTCATAATATCAGTAGGATAGATAGATTGAAATATTTTTATTTACAAGTAATATACAACTAAAACTACATATACACAAATTAGAAAAAAATCGAATAATGAAAACAACACAAACAAAAGGGGGAGGACTGCTTTGTAGGCGTCATAAAATTCCTCCGCATCGATGTCTACTGGAAACGTGCCCAAGAAGTCTCCTGCTAGTCGGCAGCATTGCCACGCTGAATGGCAATGCCAATCTTTGAGCCAAATATAAACCAACCTTCTGGTCACCTGAAGCGTCGACTAAACGCTTGGACAAATCTTTAAAAAGGCCGCGAGCACTTGCACCCCACGGCCCAAGCGTTTCGACTCCAAACGGCAAAAAATCCGATGAGATTACTGTATTTGCGCCGTTTGAACATATCAAGCTCGTCCCGCCATCTAGGACTACCAAAACGCCGTTGGACATTTACTGGGACCAACATACTGGTAATTTTAGCCCACAATCACACAATCTAAGCTAGTATCTAATAAAAAAGTGTAGAAACAAATAGAAATATTTGTGTAGGATTATCACGGCAACCTGTTGAATGTACTGTTAGTATTATGTACATTGTTATTTTCAAACAGTTACAATGCTCCAATGCGTGTTTAACATGAATATGTCAAGTTTACTTGTCGACCAAATTATAATAATATTATTGCTTGTTACTTACACATTATTTATTAGTTAACAAATTAATGGTAGTGTATTTTATTAATTTACTAGTTTTAGTACGTGACTTTTTTGTTTATTCTGATATCTTGTATATCAGAATAATACTTCTTTTTTTCTTTTTATACATATAGTGTACAAATACTACTTATGTGGCAAACAAGGATAAGACTCGCCTGATCTTAAGCAGTTACCGTAGCCTATGACGCTTGCAATACCAGAGGTATCACTTGCGTGTTATCAACCCATTTTTTTTTATACCTGAGCTTAAGATGGAGTATCCCTGGGATAGGAATACATTTATTGCAAAATGCATCCCTAAATGAGCGCTCGAGACCTATATTCACACACAGGAACACAACTACACCGCTGTGTGTAGTTATTTGGCTATGGTCTTCTGTAAGGTGGAGGACCTTCCCCAGTCGGGGTTGCTCGCTAGTATGGTGCCTTACCTCTCTTAAAACACATTTAAGAGATTGACATTGTAAAGTTTTATCAATATTCGTCTAGTAGTTTTTCTGTAAAGGAGTTACAAACATCCATGCATCCTCATAAACATTTTTGTTTATACTCGTAAGTATCCTTAGTTTTTTAGTATTTATTTTAAATATAATTTAAATTTTAGATACTAAAAAACAAGGGTACGGTAAAATTAAGCAGAGTACTCATTAGCGAGCCGCAACCTGAACCCTACGGTTATAGTAACGAGGGCCCAGTGTGTACTAGGTGTATACAATTACGGTAGCCGTAACGGTGCAGTACGGCGGCGAACCGTCCTATCCGCAATGTTCGTTTGAAATTGAACGTGTAATTGGATATAACTCTACAAAGGAACTTTGTGTCGTCATCGTCTACCGGCGCGGTATGAATACGATTACATCAATCACGGTTAGGTACTTGTAGGCTCTAGAATAAACTATATAGTGCTGTGTTACTTTACAACAATAATTAGAAGCTCGTGATAGTACACATTAGAACTTTTAGCAGGTGCGAAGATTACGGTTATAACTAGTGTGTATCCAGCTTTAGAACAGGGACCGTTCTATTATGTCCTTATAGCGATTTTTTATCTTAATTTGAATTTTTATTAATGGCAACTTTAAAGTTTGGTAATAAAGTCATCATGTCAGATCCTACGAATTTCAAATTAAGATCGAAAAGGAATTACCACTAGGTGACCCGCCATCTTGACCGATTTAGGTCATATTCTAAATTATTCTTGTTTCATCAATTTGCCTACTAACACGACGTTCCGATCAATGATACTCTAGTTAAACAATCATTTATAAATACATATTACATACAAAAGCCACCGGATTGTTTTAGTAAACTCAAAGAAACTTTGCTAGCTCGTTCAATAAATTACAGTATGGTACGGCCGCAAATCCACTGTTTTAATATGCGTATTTTTGTCATACACTCATGCCACTGGTACCGTTGTTTTACGTCAAGGGGGCACGTTTACATCAGTGATGAGGGACCACTTTGGACAACTGTTTCTGACACATGTATGTCGTGCTCAAATGGAAAAAACAATTGAAGTGGCATAAACTTATTTGTTCAGCCAATGACGTCACTAAAAGTGCGACTTTATTTTTTTTCGATTCTTGTTTTTGCTTTGTTCAAATATATAATAAACTAGTGGCCTGCCCCGACGTAGCCCGGGTTAAACTATTTTCAGCTCAACTTTCTTTTTTTTTAGATAAGAATCTTCTCCTAAAAATAAAGAACATAGCAAAAAAGAATTAGCGAAATCGGTTCAGCTGTTCTCGAGATAAATAACTAATTACTAGAAAAAATATTCAATACTAGGTGAACATAATCGTCACCAAGGTGATGTACTAAAAAAGGCCAATTTAACCGACGTTGATGAATGTGGAAGCAAAACAAGTACGTCTGGATCGAAACAATTCTCCTACCTTATCTCTGCCTACCTCAATGGGAGACGGGCGTATTGATATCTATGTACCAGCGTGATTTTTAATATTTTTCAGCTTTATTATATTTGTCGTAGGTGCCACACGGCAACGGAGATAGCTGAACAGGGACGCTATATAAAGATCAGTTTTTTAAGAAAACTATTGTATATATTTCTGTGGAATTTGGTAACACTGTACAAGTAGGCTAAACGTACATATAAAAATATATTTCACACAAATACATACATTGGTTTTCCTAAAAATCTAATCTTCATATAGCGGCCCTGTACAGCCATCTTCATTGGCCTCCGTACTTACTTTTTTTTTCTATTTGGTTTTATTTATTTATTTATATTAAGAAACTCGACAGCTTGTTTTTATTACACATTGATCAAAGTTACCACTACTGCTACCAACAATAATAAATCAGGGCTTATTTATTAAAGGCGAATAAATAGTTCTTGCTGGTAATACCTATTACAAAAAGGTCTTAAGCCAATTACTGAGCTTCCTGACATGCGAATAACATAGAAGTTTGACTGCCTTGGTGGTCCAGTGGGTGTAGTATGCGCCTGCTGTGCACGAGGTTGTGGGTTCGATTCCCGCACAGGGACAAAACTTTGTGTGACCCACAAAGAGTTGTTCTGAGTCTGGGTGTAATTTGTGTCCGTTAATTGTATGTTTGTAAAGTCCCCCGCAACACAGAGCTTGTTCTCTAGTGCGGGAGTTGTCTTTTAAAAAAAAAAAAAAAAAAAAAAAAAAAAAAAAAAAAAAAAAAAAAAAAAAAAAAAAAAAAGTGTAGGTCAAATACAATTGAGAATCAAAAATAATACAGTATATAAGTAAATACGGAAACAATATTTGTTTTGTTGATGTCTGCAGCACGGATATAAACTAATAGTCAACAGTTAACAAGTGTGTGTACAATTTGCTTACGATAACTCTTTTTGGAAAGGTGGAATAGATCAGTATCAGAAAAGGTAGCGTTATAAGTCCGAGGTAACCTTGACATAATCGCATTTTTACCGTAATTGGTGCGGTGATGGGGGGTATCAAATAGTTTTGTGTTTCTGGTGCGTTTCTTGGGAATATTAAAATTAACTTTACCAACCAAATCAGAACAATCAATATTGCTGCGCAGAATATCATATAAAAATAACATGTCTAACATGGTACGCCTATCATTAAGAGAAAGCAAATGATAATGTTTACAGTCATAGACATAAGAATCATGACGCTTTTTAGTTTTGAAATTAAGGAACCTTACAAATCGTTTTTGGATCCGCTCCAATCTATGAATATAAATTTTGTATTGGGGTGACCAAATGGGGCAGCAGTATTCCAGAATACTGGTTTTTAAACTGGTCTAAGACCACACAACATAACACAATATTTACGTTTGTTATTACGTTTTACACTAGTTGCTTATTACTTTACTTAATTTGTGGGTGTCCAGTGTTTATATTCAGTGTATAATTAATATTTGTATTTTAGTAGTATTGATCCGGCTCTGTATTATTTTATACCTGTTTGTTTTGCTATAAAAAATACTATATATTATATATATTATATATTATCTTATTGCCCGGTATATGTTCATAATTAGTTATCCATATTTAATATTTTTGTTTTTATTCTCAGTTCTTTGTTTTAGTTTAGTTTTTGTTACTTTAGTTTTTTACTTTTTCCTTGTGTTCTCTTCCTTCAACGCAAAACTGGCAGGTGGACAAAACTTAATAAGTAGTTAAACATAATTTAATAGTTTATTTTTATTTATTTTTAAACATAATTTAATAGTTTATTTTTATTTATTGTTTTATATTCTATATAGTCATTATTACTTTATGATAGATAGCGATAATGAAAGCTTTTATTCCGCGAATAGTGATAATAGCTTCATCAGCATACCATCGCTAGCTGAAACATTAGAAGTGCAGTTTTCTGACGTATCTAAGAATTTCAATGTTGTTCATATCAATGCCCAAAGTATTCCGGCACACTTTTCGGATATGCTGGCAAGCTTTGACAATAGGAACATACATGCTGTTCTTATTTCAGAGTCTTGGTTAAAACCATGTCTCCTTTCCACTTGTTATTCCCTCCCTGGGTTCCACCTTATAAGGAATGATCGTGCGGCTGGTAGTGGCGGCGGTGTGGCCATTTATATCCGTTCTCACATCTCCTACAATATCATTAATGTGTCATCACAACCGCCACCGACAAACGCTGGCGAACATCTTTTTATTGAGGTGGAACTTCATCATTCTAAAATCCTACTCGGTGTATATTACTGTCCCTCTTTACGCATAGACTTCTTTTCCTCTTTTGAAAACCTTTTAGAAAATCTTATCCCGTCCTACAGTCATACCATTGTTATGGGTGACTTCAACACCTGTCTCCTGAAGAATGATTCCCGTTCCTCATCCTTTACTGCAGTTGCAGAATCCTGCAACTTACATGTCCTTCCACTAAATGCCACTCATCATTTTCCTAATTCCGTTCCCTCACTTCTTGACCTTATGATGGTTACATCAAGAGAGCGTGTCGCTAAGCATGGTCAATGCTCAGCCGATGCGTTCTCTTATCATGATTTAGTTTTCCTCTCCTATAAAATTCGCCCACCAAAGGCTAAATCTAAAATCCTTATGCAACGTAATTTTGGTGGTATGAACATTGACGATCTTCGTGGAGATGCCAGCAATATAGATTGGACATCACTCCTGACAACCGACTCCATTGACAAGAAGGTGGATCTTTTTACTACATCCATTATACATCTATATGATAATCATGCACCAGTTCGGCCCGTTAAGTTAAAACATGCTCCTGCCCCATGGCTCACAGAAGATATTAAGTCACTCATGGCGAAGAAAGCGGCAGCAAAGTTTAGATATAAAACCAAGTCTAATGAAGCAAATCTGGAAAAGTATATCTCAGTCCGGAATCGCTGCAACAAGGTGTGTAGGGATGCTCAACGCCAACATATTCACAGCTCGGTTCAAAACGGTGATCCAGCTAAGGTCTGGAAATTTCTTAAAACATTAGGAGTTGGAAAAACTTGCCATAATAATATTCCTAAAACTTTAAACATAAATATTCTAAATCAACACTTCTCTGCTTCATCCAATTTTGATAGGATAACTAAATTAAATACAATAAATTCTCTTTCATCTTTACCAACTCCTACATATAATCCATTTGTTTTTAATCAATTTACCGATTGTGATGTTAAGAAGAGTATTATGGCAATCACGTCTAACGCTGTTGGAAGTGACTGTGTCAGCCGTAATATGATCCTTCCCATCCTTGACCATATCCTTCCCGTTTTAAGTCATATCCTCAACTGTTCCCTTTCCAGTGGTGTTTTTCCTACTCCGTGGAAAAATGCTCAAATTACTCCTATTCCCAAAAAGTCTAATCCCACCTCATATTCCGATTATCGTCCCATATCAATCCTACCCTTTCTATCCAAAGTCATCGAACGCCTCGTCCATAACCAGCTAAGCACATTCCTCGTAAGAAATAATCTCCTAAATCCATTCCAGTCTGGTTTCCGTCCTGGTCATAGTACTGTCACAACCCTGGTGAATATTACGGATGACATTAGGTCCGGCATGGAAAGCGGCAAGCTTACTGTGCTCGCTCTTTTAGATTTCTCTAATGCCTTTAACACAGTGGGTTTTGACATATTAGTTAACATCCTTCGCTCACTTAACATATCTCCAACGGTAATTGATTGGTTTCGTAGTTACCTGTGTGGTCGTCGGCAGTGTGTACGCGTCGAGGATTCACTGTCCTCTTGGTGCAATACGTACGCCGGGGTACCCCAGGGTGGCGTTCTATCTCCCCTCCTTTTCGCAATATTTATAAATTCCATCTCAAATCAACTTTCTTCTTCCTACCACCTTTATGCAGACGATTTACAGATATACTCTCAAGCTCCTTCCGAAAAACTGTCTGAGGCAATAAATAATATTAATAGGGATTTGGTTCATATAAGTAATTGGAGTAAATCATATGGACTCCAAGTAAACCCGATGAAGACTCAAGTTCTTATTGTTGGCAGCTCCAGGAGGGTATCGTTAATTAAGTGGTCGCTATTGCCTCAAATTATCTTTGAGGGTACCATTATACCTTTCGGTAAAAAGGTTAAAGACTTGGGCTTACTTATAGATTCCGATTTATCCTGGGGACCACAGCTACAAGAAGTTAGCCGCAAAATCTTTGCTGCAGCAGGATCCTTGAGGAGATTGCGAAACTTTTTACCAACTGCCACCAAAACTACGCTTGCAAACTCCTTACTATTTCCCATTTTAGACTATGCAGATGCCAGCTATCCAGATCTCACCGAAAACCAATTAGACAAACTTGAGCGTCTCCAGAATGTGTGCATAAGATTCATATTTGGTCTACGCAAATATGATCATGTTTCTGAATATCGTAAAAAACTCAAGTGGTTACCCATACGACTTCGCCGGAATGCTCATATCCTTTCAATGTTGTACAATATATTGTTTAACCCTTCAACACCTTCCTATCTTAAAGAACGTTTTGAGTTCCTTCATAACACTCATACGAAACTCTTACGATCGTCAGAAAACCTAAAATTGAAAATACCACAGCATACCACGATCTTTTACGATAAAGCGTTTACAGTGCAGGCCGTACGATTGTGGAACGCACTTCCGTTGCATATTAGACGCGCACAATCTTTAGCTTCCTTCAAATCGATGGTTAAAGATCACTTCTTCTCATCATAATCTACTATAATTATCTATATATAATGTAACAATATAATATTATGATTAATGAGAATATATTTATACAGTATGTATTATATTATATAGTATATATTTATTTTTATTTATGTAAGTTAGTATACCTATATATAATGTACGCTATAAGCTACCATCTTCTCTCTCAATAAGTCCATCCTAAGGTTGTCTGGAAGAGATCGCTTTTAGCGATAAGACCGCCCATTGTGCCTACATATTTGTAAATACATATTTCTTGTAGTAGTTATAGTACTTAAGTGGTGTACAATAAAGAATATTCTATCTATCTATCTATCTATCTATAAATTTATGTATTAGGGGTTCCATAGGTATCCAAGGAGTGCCAATGGAACCCGCCGGCTAATTCCCTAAGAAACAGCGATCGCAAACTGACAGTTGTGATTGCTCGGTGACGGCGCACACGATTGCTAAACATCAAAAAGGCTCGGTTTTCGCTCTTACGGAATACCGATTTTCAATCTGACAGCCAGATTTTGCTCCGATTTTCAATCTGACAGCCAGATTTTGCTCCGTTTTTGCGTTCACTCGGTTTTCGCTCTTACGGAATACCCCAGCCGGTTTGTCAGTCTGTCTGCAAGCGGGCTGTATATCATGAATAGTAATATTTTAAAAAAAATTGCAATGTGTTTTTGTTGCCGCTATAACAACAAATTTATTAATAATAACAACCCATACATGTCCCACTGCTGGCCACGGATCTTCTCTATACTATCTAAGGAGCTGGAAGGGTTTACGCCTTAATCCACACACGCTGGTCTAATAAGGGGTTAAGGGGTTAGTGGATCAAACCATAAATTTTTAAATAGTATAAAAAAAGTCGCACCCGCTGTCTATACGCTTAGATCTATTAAACTACGCAACGGATTATAAATATTTTAATACGAGAACAATATAATAGATCAGTCAGCAATAGATAGAGTATAAATACATAATAATAATATTTTCCGGACAACTAACACATCGCTATCTGATCCCAAACTAGGCAGAGCCTGTACTATGGTAACCAGACAACTGATAAATATATTTCTAAATACATACATATTATAGATAAATTCCACCCAGACACAGAACAAACAATCGTGCTCATCACACAAAGATTTGTCCTGGGTGGAAATCGAACCCGACCTCCGGCGTAGCAGTCAGAGTCACTAACCACTAGACCAACAGGCCAGTCAAACATACATACATTCATACACACTTATTATAATATACATGCTTGTTATCTTTCCATAAAATAAATAAAAAGCGAAGCGAAGGCGTTTCGCTAGTTTAATAATACCATTAAATTTAAACACCAAAAATACAATAATCTCTGCCTACCCCAATATTGAATGTTTTCAACTGTTATTTATGAACCTTGAAATACGTAATTTCACCCACTTATCTCTGTTTTGATTTAGTTTCATTTTCATTTGTGGCATTGACGTAGAAGCAGTAATATCAAAACATAATTTAAACTTTAAATTCGTATCTGGAAATTTCAAATGAGCAACGGAAAATTGCAAGTTTGCTATGTATTTGTATATGAGGCATTATACAGAGGAGTCTGCGGCCCTTGTGGACTATTCAGAGTGTCTCTTAGCCTTCTCACTTGTGTACACACTCGACTTTTAAGTGAGACTCTGACACCTCTGATGTCGTCAGAACACTTTTACAAATTTGTAAGTTTGTCGTTTATTCAAATGTGTAACATTAATTTAATCTATAGGTACTAATATAGGACTACACGGTTGATTCTTACCTCGCCATTTAACACTGCGCGGCGTGTTGTAGGTTTGATCCCCACATGGGACAAAAAACTGTGTGATCCGTAAATGATTGTCCCGAGTCTAGGTGTTCTTTGTGTCCGTTAATTGTATGTTTGTAAAGTCCCCCGCGACACAGGTCTAGTTCCCTAGTGCGGGAGTTGTCTTTTTAAGAAAATAAAGTAAGAAAACAAAACATAAGCTTGCAAAACCAGAAGTATCACGTGCGTGTTGCCGACCCATTTTTTTTCCACCAGGGCTTGCAGGTGGAGTAACCCTGGGATAGGAATACGTTTCTTTCAAAACGTACCCCTAAATGAACGCTAGAGACCTGTACTCACATACAGGAACACAACTACACCGCTGTGTGTAGTTATTTGGCTATGGTCTTCTGTAAGGTGGAGACCCTTCCCCAGACGGGCTTGTTCGCTAGTTTGGTGCCCTACCTCTCTAGATCTGGCAAAAAAGGAAAGGTAAGGAAACAAAACCTCAAATAAAACAGCTCCCGCACTAGAGAACAAGCTCTTTGTCGCGGGGACATTACAAACATACATTTAACGGACACAACTCTCAGAACAACTCTTTGCGGGTCACACAAATTTTTGTCCTGTGTGGGAATTGTACCCACAACCTCGTACACAGCAGGCGCATACTTCGATCACTGGACCACCAAGGCAGTTAAAAACGCGAATTTAAAACGCGAATATATAGAATCAGAATTCAGCTCAGTCACATTCACACATAGTCTGTACTTTTTGCATTCTTTTCTGTCCTGTTCTTAGCAATAAGGCTGCCCATTGGACACAACTATTTGAAAATTATATTTCTACCAAAAATCCAACTGGTGAACAATAAAGAGTTCTCACAGTATGGCATAGTGAATACAAACTCACCAATATATTCCTTTTGAAACTTCATGCTCTAATTATTAAGCCCGAAGTACGTAGAGAATTTGATCCCCGATAATATAATAAGTCACAGAATTGTTGTCGAGTACAATTACAAGTCTCACGTTACATAAACAACTAACCTTTCTAAATATATCTCTTTATTATCTACGCAAGCTCAAAGACGAAAGGTCGGTCATTAGACACCATCCCTTTATGAAAAGAACTACGTGTGAGAAATATATGGAAAAAACCCAGAACGAGTAGGGATACACCGGGAGGTATAGATAGATATACCTATCTGAAGATTCGTATTTTAAGAAAACCATCCTTACTAATATTATAAAAGTGAAAGTTTGTGAGTATGGATGGATGGATGTTTGTTACTCTTTCACGTAAAAACTACTGAACGGATCTGGATGAAATTTGGCACAGAGATAGATTATGGTCTGGAATAACACATGGGCTACAGGCCTACGGGCTTTTTACAGCGATATCCACGCGGGCGGAGCCGTGGGCAACAGCTAGTTATATATATTTCTGTGAAATTTGGTAACAGTACACAATTAGAATGACATCCATGGAAGAGCTCAACCCATTATTGGAAAAATATCCGAAGGCCTCCAGTAACGCCTCTACTGTAGCAACCAGGAGTGGCGCCGGAGTTGCAGGTTCGTCATCAGGTGCTAACAAACCCGCAGCCCATCTTAAGTAATGTTAGATTTAATTATTTCCATAGCCTATTTTAATTCTCCTTTTACTTCTGTTTGTCTTTAGTTTTGTTTTCATTGTGAATTTGCGGAGCCGTCATTATCTATGTTTATATATTTCTACTCTGTAATCTCAACTAATATTTATAGCATTAGGTACTTATATTTTCTTAGAAATTTCTAATCTAACCCACAAATATATTTTTATAAATTATTTATGTTCATTCAACACTTGTCCATAATATCAAAGTGTCAAACAAACGTCACGGCGACATACCGTTCTAAACTTGCATTCCATTTTATTTATTTTTTTCACCGAGTTGTAACCAATTATTTTAATTAGAGGTCAGTTTAACTCGTTTGTTATAATTTGAATGATTTTTTTTTGTTATTTGTTTAGTACTATTGTAGGACCGTTTTGTATTTGTTTTTTTTTTTTTTTATCTGTTATATTTTTGTAAAGTTTAGTTCAACAGATGTTACAGTAAGCTGGCGGGTGGTGCAGAGACAGTTACATTGCCATTTCTTTTTTTTTCTTTTTCAATATTTATTCATATCAACTATATATTTTATTATTATTATTTATATTAGTTATATTATTTATGCTATAGTATGTCATATTCTGATGATGATTCATATCACTCTGCCAATGAATCCTTTACGTTGTCGAATGAGGATAGTTTTTGTTCGGTCACTGAGACGTTAGGTGACTTTGTGCGACGGGCATTCAATCATCTACCTGGTCATCTCTTTAATGTCTGCCACATCAACGCGCAAAGTATCCCAAGTCACTATAGCGACTGCTATGAGGCCTTTTCAGATACGAATGTCCATGCCATCCTGATTTCAGAGAGCTGGCTCAAGCCTCACCTTCCCTCTACCACTTACCCCCTGCCAGGCTTCATTCTGATCAGGAATGATCGGATTGGTCGGCGAGGGGGTGGAGTGGCTATTTATCTCCGTAGTCACTTTTCCTATAAAATTCTTGCCTCTTCTCTTGCTAACTCTTCGACTACTGCAGAATACCTTTTTCTTGAGGTTTGTGTCAATGGAGCCAAAACCATTCTTGGGGTTGTCTATTGTCCTCCCACTGTTGATTACTTCTCCAGTCTCGAATCGATTCTGGAATCTTTAGGGTCGGAATATTTACATCACATAATCATGGGTGACTTTAATACCGATCTCCTTGTCCAGCAGTCCTTTCGATCCCGTAAACTCCTCCAAATTATTGATTCCACTTCCCTCCATGTCATGCCCCTTCAAGCGACTCACCTGAACGCTGAAGGGACTGATACATGGTTAGACCTTATTCTTACTTCTGCTCCATCCTTAGTTCGATCTTATGGTCAAACTCCTGCTCCCGGTTTTTCCCGTCATGACCTCCTTTTTCTTTCCTATAACCTTAAACCTCCTAAATCGCGCCCAAAAGTTCTGCACTCTCGTTGTTTTGGTCGTATGAACGTAGACAATTTATGCAAGGATGCTTCAAAACTTGACTGGGCACCCCTGCTAGCAGCACCTACTGCGGATGAAAAGGTGCAGATATTCAATGACGCTGTTATCAATGTCTACAATGTGCATGCACCAGTCAGGAAAGTTAAGGTTAAACGACCTCCAGCCCCTTGGATGTCTAACGGTGTTCGGATGGCGATGCGGGTCAGGGATAAGGCTTTTCGCAGGTACAAAAGGGACCGCTCTGACGTAAACTGGAGTCTTTTTAAAGTTGCAAGGAATCGGTGTAATCAGATAATACGTAATGCAAAACGCCGCCATATAATCAGTAACATCAATTCCTCATCCCCTGCTGATATCTGGAGGTTTCTCGGAACCCTGGGTATCGGCAAACAGAGACGCACTGATCCTCAGTCGACAGTTGGTTTAGATGAGATTAACCAACACTTCACCTCGTCTCTTTTGCTGGATCATCTAACCGAGTGTCGTACTTTGGATTATGTGGCCGCCCTACCTAGTCCTAATATTGTTGACCCTTTTAATTTTTCTCCAGTGTCTCCGGGTGAAATCAAAAAGATTATCCTCTCCATTAAATCTAACGCTATAGGATGTGATGGTATTAGCCGGCGCATGATTGCCCAGATTCTTGATTATCTCCTCCCTGCAATTTCACATATTGTAAATTTTTCTCTGGAATCTGGGCAGTTTCCGTCATTGTGGCGTAATGCCTTTATTATTCCTCTTCCTAAGGTATCCAACCCATCCACTCCTATTCACTTTAGACCTATATCCATTCTCCCGTTCCTTTCGAAAGTGACCGAGGCCTGTGTTCAGAGACAGTTGTCGCAATTTGTGTTCAAAAACAACTTGTTGAGCCCATTGCAGTCTGGATTCAGGCCCGGTCACAGTACGACCTCCGCCCTCCTTAAAGTGACTGGCGATGTTAGGGCGGGTATGGAGGAAACCAAAGTCACCGTTGTGGCTTTGATTGATTTCTCAAATGCCTTTAATACCGTCAGTCACAAGATCCTACTCTCTATCCTGTCCCATCTTATGGTTTCCCCAGAGGCACTGGAATGGTTCTCAACTTATCTTCAGGGACGTCGGCAGGTAGTCCGTTCCGATGGCTCTTCATCTGAATGGTGTGACCTCAAATCCGGTGTCCCTCAAGGTGGCATTCTTTCTCCTCTACTTTTTTCTATATTTATTAATTTCCTGACCCCAAATCTTCAGTGCACGTATCATCTTTATGCCGATGACTTGCAACTCTATTCTAAAGCTAGCATTGATAGTGTGTCAGGGGCGATTGCTGACGTAAATGCTGACTTAGAAGCCATAAAGTGCTGGTCTAGCAGATTTGGCTTATCCGTCAATCCTACCAAATGCCAGGCCATTATCATTGGAAGTAATAGGCTGATAAGTAGATTAGACATTAAAAAACTGCCATCAATTGTCTTTGATGGTTCGCCCATACCTCTTAGTCAAACTGTAAAAGATCTCGGAATATTTATTGACTCCAACCTTAACTGGCAGGCCCAAGTCACCAGTGTTAGCAGAAGAGTTACTGGTACCCTCCGTGCCTTATATCGCCTGAAGAACTTTCTGCCATCTACCACCAAGACGATGATTGTGCAGTCTTTAATCTACCCCATAGTTGATTATGGCGATGTATGTTATTTTGACCTGAATGCAGATTTGCTCAATAAATACGACCGTCTTCTTAATAACTGCATTCGATTCATTTTTAATCTTCGTAAATACGATCATGTCTCGTCCTATCGCTCTGAGTTAAAATGGCTACCCATTCGGCAGCGACGAAAGCTGCGAGCTCTAACTACGCTGTATTCCTTTTTACACTCACCTTCCCCTCCTAGTTACTTACTTTCTTTTATCCAATATCGATGTTCAGTGCATGATCGTAATTTACGTTCGTCTAATAATCTACTTCTCGCATGTCCCTCTCATTCATCTGATTTTCTTCACTCTTCCTTCTTCATTCAGTCTGTATTGCTCTGGAATGCGCTCCCTCTTGAAGTCAGGATGGCAACTAGCAAAAATACGTTTAAGGTGAAAGTTCGAGACCTCCTCTTCGACGAGCTGGCAGGATCAACACATCAGTAATTTGGTATATATATATATATAATATGTATAAATATATATTTATTTAGTATAAGTATTAAGTTTTACATGTAGTTTATGTAATAGTATTTTGAGTATTTATATAAGTTAAATTTTATTATAATCTGTTTTAGTTAAATTTTATTTTCGCTATTTGAAATCTTGCACCTACTTCATTTATCTCTGCATCACCCTAAGGTTGGCTGGTAGAGAATGCCTTTGGCATTAAGCCCACCATTGTACACGATGTGCATAAAGATCTAAATAAAAATAAATAAATAAATTAGACTAAACCTACAGATAAAAATATATCTTCATATAGCTGCCCTGTACAGCTAACTCCGTTGCCGATTGTTCTTCTGGTATTGAAGTGTTTATAGGCTACGGTAACTGCTTAACATCAGGCGGGCTGTATGCTTGTTTGCCACGCAAGAAGTATAAAAAGAAAGACTGCTCAGTTTCTGTTTCAGTTTGTTACTACTGTTATCGCCACAGTTTTAATTAATTACAAAACAAATGTAATATTTAAAGTTATATGATTTATTTTAGTAGCGTTTAATTTAATAACTGGCAACATTATGCGGATCATTGGCTTATTAAAAAATAAGAGTGGGGCGTGGAGGGCGACACTGAAACATTCGATTTTCAGCAGGTGATCGTTCACTAATATCTTGTCGGGCATACGAGTAACATTGTAAACTTATACTTATTATTCTGCACTATTTAAACTAATACAGTCTATTAAGTTCCTTCGGTGTCTTACTCTTTTAGAGGCGCTTCTAGCAATGTGCACTCACTGTTCGGTAAACGTTCAGCGGGTTAAGCTACCAAGGGCGCGATAACCCTATAGATGGGCGACCGCATAGTGGTATCTCATCTGAGCGTCTCCGTGCTTCGGAGGGCACGTTAAAAGTTCGCCCCAACTGGTAACAGTCGTTAGATCATGACAGAGCGACCTAAATATGGGCGATCTAAATAACTCTATCATCAGGTTGGCCACTAACCAAACGATAAGAAGAAGAAGTCTTTTACACTATATTTGTACAATTTATTTAGTATACTATTATCAATATTCTATCTATATACTCATACAGTACCTAGATAAGTACTCGTATATCAAAAGTCTACAAATCGTCGACGTTTTGCGTAAACATAATAAAATTGAGGAAAATTCCTCGTCAATACTTTGTCTACAAATGTAATCTTATTTTTCGTTTTGTATTTACACGTTCTGATGAAGTAACGAAAGTATTTGTTGTTAGTTGTTAGCTAGAATTGTAACAAAGACATGAAAGAAAGGTTATCGATTGATTCGAGCCAATTAGGGAGCGTCTAATCGCCACGTTTATAACATAGTTATAATAATGTGGTACTTTTCCATTTCCTTGAACTTGAAAACTTATTTCAATAGTTGAATTTACTAAAGAGTACCTTGTGCTTTGTTTAATATTGGAATAATAGAACGTTTCACTTCAAAAGAAAAGTTAAACTACTTTTCTTTTGAAGTGAAACTTCTACTTCTGTAGGCGCGTTGAGCACTTTTTGGGTGAATAAAAATCATGGAAGTCGGCATCATAGTCACCGAACGCTTTCCATATTCAAACTTTTTGGGTGAATAAAAATCATGGAACTCGCGTCATCGTCACTGAACGCTTTCCATATTCAAACTTTTTGGGTGAATAAAAATCATGGAACTCGCGTCATCGTCACCGAACGCTTTCCATATTCAAACTTTTTGGGTGTACAAAAATGATGGAACTCGCATCATCGTCACCGAACGCTTTCCATATGCAAACTTTTTGGGTGTACAAAAATCATGGAACTCGCATCATCGTCACCGAACGCTATCCATATTCAATAATAATAATCCAATAGCTCGACGATACAATTGACAAGTTACTTAGTTTTCACTCCAAAGACTGCCGCGCTTTTTTAACATTGAATTTTACTGCATCTAATTGTACATATATAGTTTATTTAAAGCGGAGTATTTAGTACACCTATACAGGGTACTTACATCCTTTCTTATACACAATTAGGGGTCGCCTGCGACTTCGTTCACGTGGTAATTTGTAACGTACATTATACGGACTTTGAACCTCGGAGTATATCCTAAGATATTCGTTTAAATCAAATGATGTAAAAGACAAATTTGTTCCAAATTAAATCCTTATGACAACTAGCGTATATGTTTGGATAAGAATTAATACCGTGTTCATAAAAATAGCTTCGCAGATAATAATTAATTATTTTAAATTAATTTTTATTTCCATGAATTACGTTATATTGAGTTAACCCTAAGAGATAAATGCTGTCTGCCTTTTTTGTAGATCTTTTAAAGCGGAATAATCCTTCACTACATTTTTTTTTCATAACTTTAACCGTTTAAGCAGCGTACGCGACGGAAACTCGGAAAAGAATAATATTTTCCCCGATTTCGCAACATATCCTACTACTGCTCCACTCCTATTGATCATAGCGTGATGTCATATAGCCTTCCTGGATGCAATGCACTATTCAACAAAAAGAGTTTTTTTTGTAATCGAACCAGTACTTCCTGAGATTAGCGCGTTCAACCAAACAAACAAACAAACTCTTCAGCTTTATAATATTAGTAGGTATAGATTATGCAGAAATACAATCACAGCTTATTATGGTTAGCCAAACTATAGTTTCTCCTTAGAGTGTTGTTAGTGAGATCCTTATTTTGTACATAATTGTGTGAAATGTTACCTGTTAATAACTAACATAAATAACTAAATAAAGAGTTTTCCCTCTCTCTCTCTCTCTTGATAGATGAGAAGAGAGCCGTGGCCAGCAGACGGATTAACAAACATCGTACTTTTTGTTATGCGACGTTTCAGTCGGAATGAACCAACCGTGATCCCAGATTAATTAACTAATAGGCAACGTTGGGTAACAAAGAGTATGCAAGCCACGATTTGGAGCTGTCCTCCATTAAAGTAATAAAAATATTATGTTGTTTGTATATTTGAATGGTAGATAATTCAAAGTCAAACTCATTTATTCATTTAGATCAAATACATGACATTTATGAACGCTATAAAAACAAAAGCCAGCTTACTTTTTGCCTACGGCCAATTCGCTGACTAGGGTAGGGCCTCGAGAAGAATTGGCAAGAAACTCGGGCCACTCTTTTTAATCGCCACAGAGTATACACATTTACAATTTGGTATGAGTTACAATATTAGTGTTAACAAAAAGGGACGGAAATCAATATACCATACAAAATTAAATTTAGGTTAAAATATTTAATTAATAAGGAAACAATAAACAATGAACAGGTCTCCAGGGATGCGTTTTGAAAGAAACGTATTCCTATATCCCAGGGATACTCCAATCTTAAATTCATCATCAGATTTAAGATGGGAGTACCAGGACTTACGCATTACGCAGTAGTCCATAGGCTACGGTAACTGCTTAACATCAGGCGGGCCGTATGTTTGTTTGCCACCCAAGTATAAAAAAATAATAATAATAAAGTGTATGATGTGTATTGTTCGCAGAGCAGCTAGGTGTGTGCGCGGTGATGTCGCTATGGAGGTGGTGTTGCCGCTGGCGGTAGTGTTCCTGGCCGTGAGCGCGGCGCCGAACGCGACTCGACGCCGCCCCGACGACCTGCCCGACGAGCCCGTGCTACCCGAGGACGATGACGAGATCAACCACCGGCTCGACTATTATGATGACGAGAAGATTAATATATCAGGTCAGTTAATTATCATAATGTTCACACCGTAGGAACGACGAGGCACACAAAGTGACCGGAATGATGATACTTGTGGCTTACGGTGGTGGATCCACCTGGGATGACAAAGTATATTGTGACAGGTTGAAAGATACGGAAAAGAAAATTTTAATCTTCAATCAATCAGCATATCGCAGTCCACTGCTGGACATAGGCCTCTCCTAACACGCGCCATAGCACACGGTCCTCCGCCTTCTGCATCCAGTGCGCCCCAGTGATCTTTTTTAGGTCGTCGGTCCACCTATACATTTTTGGTGAATTGACAATTTCCTCATACGTGCTTTTGTCCAACAATATTATAATCCCTAACGACATATTAAAAACCATTTTAGATATTTATAATTAAGTAGGTAACACAGAATCATACTCAGTCATTTATTCGTTTAGATCAAATGCATTATGCTTATGAAAAACAAAAGCCAGCGTATTTTTTCCTACAGCCAATTCGCTGACAAGGGTAGGGCCTTTAGCAGAATTAACAAGAAACTCTGGCCACTCTTTTTAATCGTCAAAATATAATATTTACAATTTGTATGAGTTACAATTTGTGGTAGGTAAATAAATTGAAATTTAAGTAATTAAAAAGTATCGAATTAAATAAGGAAACAGCAAAAGAAACAAGAATTTGAGTTCTATCTAGTAATGAGGAATTGTGTCTTTTTGTATAAAAACGTATAAAAACATGTCGTGAACACATTGCACTCTTAAACTCTCTGAAAATAAATATGTGGTTTGAACAATTGATGTGATAACTAAAGGCTGAGGAATCAATGCGTGTCGTAATATGAAGGCTATATAATGACCACATCAGTTTCAGCTACACAATTAACCTCTATTAGGTCAACGAGGGAACATTAAACAGGTCGATTGGAAGCTAAACATTAATTGGGCTCCTGTGGGACCGAATAAATGACGAAATTTATCAGGAAAGCATAGAATAGGCTCAGATCTTTAGAAGTGCTTTTGTTTTTAATATTTTTTTAACAAATTACACTAGACAGAGCCTGTACTATGGTAATCAGGCAACTGATAAATATACTTATATATTTCTGAAAACATACATTATTATAGATACTTAACACCCAGGCACAGAAAAAAGAATACTGTAGGAATAAAAATGACGCAAAAAAATTGTGAGATAGTCCACCTAGGGCACCCGTCCGGATGGCAACTGCGCGAATTGCAACTGGCCTAGTCCACGAAGGGCACCTATCACGATTTTTGGCAGGTGCTCTTCGTGGATTGTTACTCGGGAAAAGTTGGGGCGGGTTGCGAGTATCCAAGCTCATTTATAGCAATCCAATACGTAACCTAATACTCTACAAAAACATTATACTTTTAAAGGAGTCGTGAAAAACTATTAGTTATGCACCTAATAAAAATTATATAAATAATTTCTTTGATTATTTCAATAAAAAATTCTTATAAAAGGAAAAAGTCTAATACATTTTCCAATAATGTCGCAGTTGGCATCCAGTATGACCTAGTTTGATAAGTTTCTGACGACTTTAGGTATATATATAACTAGCTTTTACCCGCGACTTCGTCCGCATAAGTTTTTTTGTTTTCTCCCGGCTGTAAGTCCCCCTGCAACAATGTCCCACTATCGTGTTCCAGTCCTCAACTTCACATCAAAATTTGTTCAAAAGCAACCTAAGCTACATAATGGATAGCTCCGAATGTTTCCTTAGTAAATATAAAAAGTAAAAAATGTAAATCGGTTTAAAATACTACTAACTACCTACCTGCCAACCCCCGATGTTAGACAGTGTGACATCCGCAACATCGTCTGCGTAGGAAGTACTAACTTAATGTAAGTAGTAGGTATAATAATGTAGGAAGCTGAAAATAAGAGGCCTTATTACTGTAGTACATTTTTGTAAACTATGTTCTTTGTTTTTTACTCTCTGGCCAACACATGGAGATTCTGTGGACTTGAAACACGTGAGCAAGCCACGTATAATTGTCCGTGAGAAAAACAACTCTTTTCTAAATTAATGCCGGCTACTTTTAATGTTTGCCCCTGAGCTTTATTTATCCTAATAGCGAATGCGATTTTCAGCGGAAACTGTTATCTCTTAAACTGGAATGGCAAAATCTGTCGGAATAATGGGTATACGGGGGATTAAAAAGTTCTCTCCTTTTGCCATTCCAATCATAATGATTGCTTTTACAATATTGCGACCGAGATGTGTTACTTGCAACCGTGTGCCATTACACAGTCTTGGTGCATCTAAATTCCGCATCAAAAGGACAGGAACGCCTACTTTCAGCCTCAGTTTGTGTGAAGGTACTCCCGACATGTCTAAAGAATTAAGAAATTCTACAGGGTATGATGTTACTTGTTCAGTATCCATTACAGTGTCTACAGAGAGAAACTCAACAATATCACCTTCCACGCGTGACATAATTTGCTCGTTTATCTGTCCCACCATTTCATTCGTCGGCGCTAAAATTGCTCTTTCACATAACCATTCTCTATTCCTCATATTAGTTAGCAGTTCGCTATAGACGAAGTTATTTAGATCATCTGGATTATGCACAACATTGCAGAATTCACGATCCAATGTAATCATGCCATTACCATCCTTTGCCATACGATCTTCTCCAATTTTAAGAAGAGCAGCAACATATTGTCCAGATTGTACATCATTGTGTAGTTGCACTCTCATATTTGTAGACAGACTAAACGTTTTTACGTGCACCCATAACGTTGACGCTTTTAAACACGCATTTATTTCATCTGCAGGGGTGCCTTTAGTGATAACCGGCAAAGTCTGTCTAAAATCGCCCGCTAAAAGTACCACCATCCCCCCATGATATTTGGATTACTCTTGATGTCTTTCAAAGTCCGATCTAGAGCTTCAACTGCTCTTTTATGGGACATAGTACACTCATCCCAAACTAATAATTTACATTGCTGCAACATACGTCTACGCTCGTTGTTTTTACTTATATTACAGACTGGTATTTCTTCATGGGCTATGTTTAATGGCAGTTTATGTACCGAATGTGCCGTTCGACCACCATTGAGCAGAGTGGCGGCTATTCCGGAAGAGGCAACTGCTACAGCAATTCCTTTATCTTTTCGGATTTGCGCTAAAAGCAAGTTTAAAAGAAAGGTTTTTGCCGTGCCTCCGGGAGCATCCAACAATTTCTGTGGTGTAGGTAATTAGATTTTATCTGTATGTAATGTAACAGTCAGTTGAATAAAAAATCGTATACAAATCAGATCAATAGTTTTGGCGTAATGTGATTCTAGACAGAGTTTTAATGTTGTAGATAGGTAGCTGTGTATAGGTTCCTGTGGGAATGAGATATTTTCCCGAAGTAAAAAGTAGTCTGAATTTTGGTACCTTCCTACCCTATAAGTTAAGTCGTGTGATGGAATGTCGCTAAGTTCCGATCCAAGTAAAACTGTTAAATAAAGACAGTTGCATCAAAATTTTATCATAAATTCCCTAAATTATGGCGCCTGCCGACCCTCTAAGTTAGAAAAGTGATCAAATACTAACTTGAAGTCTTAGTAACACTCAGTTAAAAAAAAAACATCAAAATCATTTCAGTAGCTATGGCGACATGCGCTTCTTGACACGATCACGCTAGATTTCCGCGGGAATGAGGTATTTTCCCGCCGTAAAAAGTAGCCTGTGTCCGTGCCTAGGATCCTATCTTTATATTAACCAAGTCTTATAAAAATCCGTTCAGACGTTAAGGCGTGAATGAGGTAAACTTTTAAAACAAACGATTAAAAATCACTAACTTAATTAGTTTTCTGCCTACTGCCTACGCCTTAAGTACGATGACGTGATCATTTTGATCTTATATCCTTTTCTAGGTTACTATCTATCACCTAACTAAATTTCATCAAAATCAGTTCAGCCGTTTAGGCATGATAGAGCAAAACTCCCAGCAAAAACCATAAAAAAATCACTAACTCAATTCAGTTTTCTGCCTACTGCCTACGCCTTAAGTACGATGACGTGATCATTTTGGTCTTATATCCGTTTTTAGGTAACCATCTATTACCTTACTAAATTTCATCAAAATCTGTTTAGCTGTTTAGACGTGAAAGAGCAAAAGTCCCAACAAAAACGACTAAAAATCACTAACTCAATTTAGTTATCTGCCTACTGCCTACCCCCTAAGAACGATGGCGTGATTATTTATAGCCTATGACCATTTCTAGGTTATCATCTATCACCATACCAAATTTCATCAAAATCCGTTCAGCCGTTTAGGCGTGAAAGAGTAACAGACAGACAGACAGACAGACAGACAGACAGAGTTACTTTCGCATTTATAATATTAGTATGGATTATTTCAAAGACTAATCTATAAAATATTGATGCAAACGGTGATAAAAAGTTAGTTTTAAATTATGAAGGTACAAATATTAAAATGTTGACTGTTATTTATTAAATCGAAGATTTTTATTTTAAATTGATAAAGCTAAAGTTCGTCAATAGTTACTAAAAATATAATCGGTTGACAAACAAAAGAAGTTAAGGCACAGATTACTAAATAGTTACTACGTAAGTAAAAAGTACTGTTTAGTCCTACCCTTATTATGTAAAGGGTAAGTGTCGGCAATGCGCGAGTGATACCCCTGGTGTTGCAAACGTCTATAAGCTACGGTAACTGCTTACCATCAGGCCATATAGTTGTTTGCCTTGTTAATTGTATAAAAAAAACCTACAGATAGTAGCTAAACCAAATTTTCTGTTTGTTTTATAGCAAAAATTGGATTTATTAGATTACATTCAGTCAGAAATTCATTTAACGTAGTTTGTTTGGAACAACATAAACTTTGACTTGCAGCCGGCGAGACGTATGAATACCTAATCTGTTTAGTGCAACGAGCTTACGTAGAGCGCAGAATGAATTCAATTGAAAACTAATGGAATTGAATTGTAAAATATTCATTAAAAATATATCTGTAGCTTTAATTTGCATTACAAAGTAGAATTGTTTCGCTCATTTTATTCCATTCTTTTAGAACTTTTTGAATTATAATAGTTATGCCACAGATTACTAAAGAGTGTTATGCTTTGTGTCCAGAGACTGTGATAACTGCTTACCATCGACTGGCCGTGCATTTGTTTACCAATGAATCTAATAATTGGAAAGAAAGCCTTGTAGTTGGTTAACAAGTCATGCGAATGCATATCATACAGCTGCAGATCACGTTATTCACAATGACATTTCAATTTTCTCTAAAACCGATAGATCGCTTACATAACTCACAGAGAGATTTAAATATGAAAGTAATCGTAGGTCATTTATCGAAAGATTTAAACGCGCAAGCAGCAGCATTAAGTAACACGTACAATGATGATCATAGATAATAGCGACTCATATACATATGTACCACTGCTGGGAACGGGTCTTTTCTCCTCTATCAAGAGAGAGAGAGAGGGTTTAAGTTGCTGCACACACGCTGGCCTAATGCGGATTGGTGAATCAGACATTATGTCTTTATAATTTCTTCGAAGACATATGGGTTTCCTCACGATGTTTTCCTTCACCGTTAGCAGATGGCGAATCATTTGATTAGTTCATATAAACTTCACTATAGTCTATTTCACATAACATGGGTACTGTGACGTTTAACATCTTACGATGAAGATGAAAGAAAATGAATAAATACATCTCTAACTAATAGACTTATTGAATAATCAAGAGACCAGAGTATTCAATCGATATGTTTTAATTTAATCGTCTTTAATTTTCATACGTCACAGTACCCATGCTATGTGAAATTTACATTGGTATTGCCGCCCGTGATCGATCTCGCACCTCTTGCGTGCAAGTCGGTTACTTTCCCACTCGGCCACCACCGCTTTTTAAAAGAACTAAATTTTCTTTAATTGTTGTACCTAAACCTTCTTGTTTTGCCGCAGTATGACCATCTAAAGCCTACACCAACTTGTCGTGTACAAAAAATATAAAACCGACAATTTGCATAATACTCGTGGAAAGTGGGCCAAATATTCAAAACGTCATAATGATAAGGCCAGTGCCAGACTTCCAACCAAGACAAGCAAATTATATCATTTGTAGGGAGGTCGTGTTCAAGTTTTCCGCTGCGAATACAAGAAAGGAAACGAAATGCGAATATTGTATATACTTTTCTATAAAATTTCTTAAGGATTATGAAGGAAATTTCTTGGAAAGTTGGGTAGGCGGTCATTATGATTTTCTATGGATTTTTGCGCATAAGTCTGACGTAGTTGTAAGGCGGTACATTCGGGTGGTCGCGGTCGGTGCAGCGATGTTAGAAACATTATGCAAGCAGCTGGCTCCGTGCCAGCGCCCGACAAACACCCTTCCAATAACGTATAATGAAATTGCTGAATACTACCAACCGTATTTAGATTGATTGTTTTTGGAATGCGAGTTATTTCTGTGTACTGTATTTATGACACTAGTATTTTAAAGAATTGCAAAAGATTTTATTACAAGGTCTACTTGTACTTCGACCGATTCAATTTTCTCTAAGAATTTTATTGTGGTTTGTTTATACTATCTGGGTGGCAAACAAGCATACGGCCCGCCTGATATTAAGCAGTTACTGTAGCCTATGGAAACTTGCAATGCCAGAGATATTACTTACGTGTTGCCGACTCATTTTTTTACACCAGTGCTTTAAAATGTAGTAGGTATCTCTGAGATAGGAAAACAGTTCTTTCTAAACGCATCTCTAAATGAGCTCTGGAGACATGTACTCAGGAACTCAATTTATTTGGCTGTGGTCTTCTGTAAAGTGGAGGCCAGTCGGACTTGCTCGCTAGTATGGTGCCCTACCTCTCTTAAAATTCATTTTTGACGCACTTTGACAAAATAGAACAAAATACAATACCTGCAAAATGGACCATAGGGTATGACGTTTGTGATAAAATCGGCGGGCTGATTCTCTAAGAAACAGCGATCGTAAACTAACAGTTGTGATTGCTCGATGACGGTACACACGATTGCTAAACGTCAAAAACGCTCGGTTTTCGCTTTTACGGAATACCGATTTTCAATCTGACAGTCAGATTTTGCTCCGTTTACGCGGTCACTCGATTTTCGCTCTTAGATTCTCTAAGAAACAGCGATCGCAAACTAATAGTTATGATTGCTCGGTGACGGCTCGGTTTTCGCTGTTACGGAATACCGATTTTCAATTTGATAGCCAGATTTTGCTCCGATTATCAATCTTACAGCCAGATTTTGTTCCGTTTTCTAGGTCGCTCGCTCTTACGGAATACCCCTGCGGATCACATAAAAACTAAATATTCTAAAATAACTATCAGAAACAGGAAACCAGAACTTGCAAAAAAAGTTGAATGCGTTCTAACAAATGATTAAACTTGTTCAACAGAATGAAGCCATGCTAAAAGCGGAATGTTGACAATGTGAAACATATGTACAATACAGCGCTTGTACAGTTTTTCACCAGCTGATGCCTATATATGTGCACGAGATTGTTAAACTCAATTTATTTTACACAATTTTTTTGTAGTAAAATATTGACTTTACTTTGGTCATATTACATACGAATTGAACTACATCAGCACCACCACATTTTTTACTTTTTCCACGAGAGGTAGGGCCCTATACTAGCGAGCAAGCCTGACTGGGGAAGGACCTCCACCTTACAGAAGACCATTGCAAATTATCTACACACAGGTGTAGTTGTTTTCATGTATGTGTGTATACATGTCTCCAGCGCACATTTTGGGATGTGTTTTGAAAGAAGCGTTTTCTTATCCCAGGGATAGGTACTCCATCTTAAAGCCGTGATATAAAAATGAGTCGGCAACACGCAAGTGATATCTCCGGTATTGCAAGCTTATTTGCCACCCAAGTAGTATTAAAAAAAACAACAATGCTACTCTGTAAACTTAAATTGTTGGTCTATCTAGTCGGTGATCTACTTCGCAATCTTCTTCTTTTACGTCGCCGAGGATATTCTCTACGAACTATGCTATGATTTCAGTTATACGAATCATTTTTACGCTCGTAAATAAGATTTTTCCTACAAATCCGCCGGATTTAACAAATAGGTTTGTGTAACGAATTGGGTGACACTGTGTTTAGTAATTTGAGGACATTTTTTCGATACAAATGTAATTGAAGTGACGGGACAATAAATAGTTCAAAACAATGGCATCGTCAAATTGCTTGATGGAACATAATTGAGTTGGATACTTATTGTGTTTATTCAAATCGAATTTGTTGGGTTTTTTTTTCATTTTCTATATACTACTTGGGTGGCAAACAAGCATACAGCCCGCCTGATGTTATGCAGTTACCGTAGCCAATGGACGCTTGCAATATCGATGTTTTTTGCAGCACGCAAGGTTTTGCCGAGCCAATTTTTTTACACCAGGATTTTAAGTTGGAGTCTACCGGGACAGAAAAACGCTTACCTAAATGAGCGCTGGAGACCTGTACTCACACACAGGAACACAACTACACTGTGTATGTAATCAGTCTACTTTAAGGTCCTTTCGTCTTTGTTTCAACTAAAATAACAGTTACAACAGTTTTATTTACATTAATTTATTAGTAAACAATACACGACAAAACTCAACAGAGCTTCTTAATACCAATTAATTAAAAAGCCTGGGTAACCATATTTTCTATCAGCCATATTTTATAGGCATGCCGTGAAAAAGGTCTATAAAATTTAATGAACCTGTCCATAAGAATGTTATTCTAAGTACAGTTATCTGTATTAATTTATTAATTCATGTGGATGGATGGCTTGCAAAACACCTGGAAAAATACTAGCATGTAGCATCACGCCTATTCCCCTGAAAAGGAAGAGATGTTATAGCCACGTGATAGGTTACTTGCTTGACATGCTTGTTTCCATTTATAGGGAATCATTATTAAGAGAGGTAGGGCACCATACAAAAGAGCAAGCCCGACTGGGGAAGTACCTCCAACTTACAGAAGACCACTGGAACCACCCGTGAAAAGGCGGCAAAAAATATTTTCTTATTTTATTTTGCGCTGCATTTCAATATAATTAAACAAAAAAAAAGAATTAAGAGCTAAATGTGTATGTTCGAAAATAACTATAGAAAAAAAATTTTTTTTTTCTTTCTATAATTATTTTAAGGTATTTAAACAACCTATTCCTCATTATATAATAAGAATACGTGGTGAACGTAATCACAAGGGAAGCGGCGACCCAGTATGTTTTACTGCCAATAGCCAAGCAGATAAGTTATCAAAGCGACCCAAATAATACACGTTCTGACAAAAAACATATTCGTTACGACAGACTTTAGAAAAAATCTCTCATTTGTACTGAATCCCAAACAAATTGGATGCCTTATGAAAACTTTTGTCAAATGATGTTATCTGAAAATGCAGCTTCAGAGAATCTCATCAAAGAGATGCTGTTAAATTTCAAATGTTCGTTATTATAACCCTGGCTAAGATTATTATGACTGTAGGGATAGCTCAGTGGGTTATGTGTTTACCTTTCTATTTAGCACTACGCAGCGTGCTGTGGGTTTGATACAAGTGAGACAAAAATAAGTGTGATCCGTAAATGGTTGTTGTATCCGTTAATTGTATATTTGTTTATTCAAACTCAAACTCAAACTCAAAATTCATTTATTCATTTAGGTTACAAAGTAACACTTATGAAGGTCATAAATTATGAATAAGCCAGAAAGATGTCAGCAAAATTTTCCTACGGCTAGTTCGCTAACGTGGAGCCTTGAGAAGAACTAGCAAGAAACTCAGGCCATATATTACACACACACACACACACACACACACACACACACACACACACACACACTCACGCACACACATCCGGACGTTTATCTAGGTATTCAGGAGAATACCAGCGCTAACATAACCTAGCACATGCTGAGCTGGACACCCTTTTGGTGTGACAGACCACACACAGGTACGGGCTTTTTATTTTATTTGTTACTTTTGTTTTGTTTTTTGTTTATTGCCTTCTTGTTTGTGTTTGTTGCACCAAATAAATGTTTTTTCTTTCTTTCTTTCTATTTGTAACATCCTCCGCGACACAGAGCTTTTTCCCTAGGGCGGGAATTGCATTTAGAAAATAAAAAAGTCTATATATGTATATACTCCATAGTCATTCAATATATCTTATTTATCTTATTGTTTGGTTAGTGGCCAACAACTGGTGACAGAGTTAAATAGATCGGCCATACTTAGGCCGCTGTCGTGATCTAACGACTATTAACAGTTGAGCATTCCTTGAATATTGCAATAATTAATAATAGCATTAGCGAAAATAGTAACAAACCAAATATCCCTACTGCACTCCAGTTGATGGTAAGGTGAAAGAAACCTGTAATTTTTGAAACCGAAAGAAATAAATATTATTGTTGTACTGAAGTAAATAGAAACAGCCTATATAATTTATGATATTGCAGATATCCAAATTTAAATCTTCATGGGAATGAATTTTAATCTTTTAACCATTTCCCAGAAAAAAAAATTCGGCTAAAACTCGAATGATAGGAAACAAAACGTTATGATAATTCCAAACACGCATGTTCTCGTACCCACCAATGATACCTACTACTGAAGAACTGGGTCATTCGCTTCATATTCATAATTTTCATAATTTAATACCGTTCACCCTCGCCAGTAATATGATACAAATATCAGCCGCTAGCTCTAACAACGTACACATAATTACTTTTTACTTTGTTTTTTCACTCTTAATTATTATTTTTCTTTACAATTAGCTCTCTTTTATAAAATAATTTAAAAAAATAAGTAATTTCGTCGACAAAAAGATTTAAGCTAACTTTTATAATTTCGGATACACACGGCAACGGAGATAGCTCTACATATTTCGGTGGAAACAGTGTAAAATTGGACTAAACCTACAGAATATATTTCACACAAATTCATACAAAGGTTTTAATAAAAAAATAATATTCATATATCAATCAATCAATCAGCCTTTTGCAGTCCACTGCTGGACATAGGCCTCTCCCAACACGCGCCATAGCACACGGTCCTCCGCCTTCCGCATCCAGTGCGTTTTTAGGCCGTCGCGCGTCGGTCCACCTAGCTGGGGGCCGCCCTACCTTACGCTTACCGAGGCGCGGTCTCCACTCTAGGACACGTCTGCTCCATCGGCTGTCGGTCCTTCTGCAGATGTGACCAGCCCATTGCCACTTCAGCTTACTAAATCTGCGAGCTATGTCGGTAACTTAATAATTATTATCTTCAAATAGCGGCCCTGTAAAGCTATCTCCGTTGCCCACCGTACCTCTCCGCATTTTTTGATTGCATTGTTTTATTGCATTTGCATTTTTTCTGGTTAGCCTAGAACTACTCCTCCTAACCATTTAGCATTGTGAAATAAAGTGTAAGTATCCTTGGGTTTTTATACAATAAATACTTCCAGTATTTTTTTACGTATTTACTTCCTATTAGTCGTTGTTAGCTTGTTACCAAAACAAGTGCAATATATAAAATCATCAAACATTCAAAAAACAAATAAATAATAGATGGATGATTGATGTCATTCAATACCGATATTTGCGAAGCTCGTTTGGAGAAAAATCACATACGCTGTAATAGCCGGTACGTATGTATTTATTATTATACTTTATTGAACCTACACCATAGAAATACACATATAAAACGACTTGTGCAATGTCGTTTAATTATTATACTGGAAAATGATGACTTTTTTCATTTGTTAATGATAAATTTGGCGCTTACCATTAGGTGGGCCGCTGGCTCTTCTGCTACCAACCGATTCGTGATGAAGAAAACAGATATCATCATCATCATTTCAACCCATAAACGTCCCACTGCTGGGCACGGGTCTCCTCCATATACATGAAAATGTCCACTACAAGAGAGGGAAAACTTGAAACAAAAACAGATATAATCTATAGAAATTCAGTGGTTTTATTTCTTAGTTTGAAGTTTGATAACCGTACTGATTTTCTTAGATACTTTAAAAACATTTAGCAGTACGACATAATATCTATGTTGCATCTGATAATGGAAGGATAGGTTTACAATTCTTACATCTCCCAATACTGTTAAAAAACGACGTTTGAAAATGTCAACGGCAGCTGAACTGTCACGTATCGCAACTGTGTGGTACGCCTTATACAAGAATTTGAACTCTAAATGTACTTTTTCAACTTAGTGCGGTCACAAATCTCCTGCCAAGTTGAAATTGCGTAACCCCCTTGGCTCTTGGCCAACAGTGGGCTATTATAGGCTGTTAACAACTTGGTCGCACGACGAGTTCTAGTGATGCCAAGCGTCAAATGGTAGTTTAAAAACTATAATGGTTCAATGGTCGCATTTTTCTTAAATATGTCGGTTATTGTGTCTAAACAATCTTTATAATATTATTATTATCTTCTGTGCGTGTGTATCATTCTAATAAAATGTTGTGTGTGTGTGTTCGGGTAGGCCCGCGGATGGTTTAGAATCTTCTTCTTATCGTTTGGTTAGTGGCCAACCTGGTGACATAGTTATTTAGATCGCCCATTTTTTGGCCTCTGTCGTGATCTAACGACTGATAACAGTCGGGACCGACTTTTAACGTGCCCTCCGAAGCACGGAGACGCTCAGATGAAATACAACTATGTGGTCACCCATCTATAGGGTTACCGCGCCCTTGGTTGCTTAACCCGCTGATCTTTTTCCGAACAGCAAGTGCACCTGGTTATAAGCGCCTCTATAGATTCACAATTGGACCCGGTAGGTGGCTGTCGGTTTGTCAATGTGGCGCTGATTTTCCGGGTAGGACGACTTCTACCGAGTCCTCTGGTACTTTTGATTTTTTGAATGACTGCCTTGGTGGTCCAGTGGCCGCAGTATGCGCCTGCTGTGCACGAGGGTGTGGGATCGATTCCCATACAGGACAAAACTTTGTGTGACCCACAAAGAACTGTTCTGAGTCTACGTGTAATTTGTGACCGTTAATTGTATGATTGTAAAGTCTCCCGCGACACAGAGCTTGTTCTCTAGTGCGGGAGTTGTCTTTTAAAAAGGAAAAAAACACTTTTATAAGTGTTATCCTGGTAAATTTACATAATCTGAAATAATATAACGAGTCGTTGGGAAATAAAATTGCTGTGGAAGACCTTGGGAAAGGTATATGTCGAGCAGTAAACGTCTTTCAGATAAATACAATAAGACGTAATATATGTTACGTCTCTCCCTATTTATTACATGTTACGTCTTTCTACGACTGGATTTTTTACCGGGTACTTATAAAACATTTGAATATAGAATAGTGTTGTTACCCGAGAATAATAAAAGTTTGCGTGAAAGAGGTTGTTCACTTAAATCGATGCTGACTTCAGAAGAACTGTTTATTTATGTTACTTTTTTATAACGTAAGGTGACAATCATGCATATACAGTAACGTAGAACCTATGGTTACGCATAAGAACACAACTACACCACTGTAAAACTGTGTAATTAGGTACGTACGTCTCAACCCATAAACGTCCTACTGCTGGGCACGGGTCTCCTCCAAATATAGGGTTTTGTTTCGAGTTTTCCCTCTCTTGCGGTGGATAACACTTACTCCCTTAGTCGACTCTTACGACACCCTCGGGATGGAAGGGGTGGTGACATTTGTATTCTTAATCCGTCACCGTACACGTACACGTCACGACAGTGTAAGTAGGTATTTGGCTGAAATTAGAACATCAAAATAATAAAACTATTATAACAAACTAGCGGCCTGCCCCGACGTCGTTCGGGTTAAACTATTTTCAGCGCAACTTTCCTTTTTTTTTCATAAGAACCTTCTCCTGACAATAACAAACACAACAAAAAAAAGTATTACTGAAATCGGTCCAGCCGTTCACGCGTGATGCCGTGACAAAGGGAAATAGGCCTTCTTGTGTGTGTTCTACCGCCTGTACAACGGGCTGTGTTCCGAGGAATTGTTTGATATGATGCCCACGGCCACATTTTATCAACGCACCTCCCGCTACCGACAGAGAGTTCATCCACACATTTTAGAACCTTTATCGTGCCGCACTGTTCGGTTTCAGAGGAATTTCCTCCCACGTACGATTAAGTGTGGAATGAGCTTCCTGCCGAGGTTTTCCCGAGAGACTATAGCATGGGGTTCTTCAAGAAAGGAGTTATAAGGTTTCTAAAGGGTCGGCAACGCGCGAGTGATACCCCTGGTGTTGCAAGCGTCCATAGGCTACGGTAACTGCTTACCATCAGGCGGGCCGTATGCTTGTTTGCCTACTTGGTAGTATAAAAAAAAAAAAACATTTTTATATATAAGAAGGTGATACAAGAACTAAACTATCAGTTTCCTTTCAATATTGACATGAGATGTGGACACTCGACCAATGAAACCTACCCATTCGTATCCATCCAATTGTCACGCGGCTAAATTGAGTCGTACTAGATATTTTTCCAATAGCTCTATTGTATCAACTGTTTTTGTACCTCTCTATGTTTGTATTCTATGTATTCTTCTTGTTTTTTGTTGACATTTCGCACTAGAAAATATTAATATTAACATTCACAAGGTGTGTATGTAATTTAAAAGCGCTTATCTCAAGAACTTTAACTGTTTAATTCTTCAATGATCCGTCTGGTGACAGATTAAGAATATAAATGTCACCATCCCATTCCATCCATCATCATCCATCACCCATCAGGGAAAACTCGAAACAAAACCTTATAACGACCCGTATGGCCAGCGTGGCGTCGTAGGCCAATATCCCTCCAAATGTATGGAGGAGATCCGTACCCAGCAGTGGGACGTTTATGGGTTGAGACGATGATGATGTTGACTGATCAAAAGCTTCACTATGCCGCTTGACGAAGACTTTCTTTAACATACTACACGAGTGAAGCCGTGGAACCATGCTTATTAACAAAAAAAGAACATATATAATTTTCTTTCTATAATTCGACTAGCGGACCTGGCAGACGTCGCCCTACCCGGAAACGCTGATATACCGACAGCAGCGCCACCTACCGGGTCCAATTGTGAATTGAAAATGAAAAGATTTAAATGTTGCTATAGCTGTTTTTAGCAATAAATCAGAATAAAGTTTCATATCTAATCGTAAGAAAACAACGGGAACGTGCGATTAATACTTCTGGTGTCGCAAGCGTCAGTAGTATACAGTAACTGCTTACCATCAGGCAGACTGTATGCTTGTTTGTCTCCTTAGTAGCTAGTTTTAAAAACATGAATGTTAATAAAACAGAATATATCTTCATCATCATCTATACTAATATTATAAAGCTGAAGAGTTTGTGTCTTTGTTTGGTTGAACGCGCTAATCTCTGAAAGTACTGGTTTGATGAGAAAAAAACATAAAATTTTGTTGAATAGTGCATTTATCCAGGAAGGCTATAGCCTATATAACATCACACTATGATGAATAGGAGCGGAGCAGTAGTGAGATATCTTGCAAAATCAGGGAAAATATTCCAAATTACCACGCGGACGAAGTCGCGGGCGACCCCTAATAATTTATATAAATAATGCCTACTAAGATTCCCTTCATCAGGAAATGTTGCAGAAATAAATCTTGAGATAGATCTACACGAGTAAGCAGAATGACAATACAAATATTGAGGCTCACCATTGCGATCGTGGTAAACCTAAAGATTTTGCCTATATCCTTACTAATATTATAAATGTGAAAGTTTGTGAGTATAGATGTATGGATGTTTGTTACTCTTTCACGCAAAAACTACTGAACGGATCTGGATGAAATTTAGCACAGGGATAGATTATAGTCTGGATTAGCATATATGCTACTTTTTATCGCGATAACCGACATCTACGCGGGCGGAGCCGCGGGCAACAGCTAGTTATTATTAAATTGATTTTCTTGCTTTGCTGCAAGCCTATAATACATGAAGGCGAAACGATAACTGTGTTATCCTTACAAAACACGTCAGCTTGACATAAAATGTGTATGTAGGAGAATTCTAACACCTACGTAATTACAACTGTTGCTTATTTCTGCGAAATAGTATTCAGTTGTATCTTTCCCTTACTTTTACTGTTTGTTGTTCCCTTGTTGGTCTTTCATTTGCACTGTCAATATGAAATGGCAAAACAAACATGGAAAACCACCCCTAATTTAACTCATCATTTTATTTGCCTTTTTTCGTTACTTTTAAAAGCAACACACCCAAAAGGTCAAACTCGTTTTTTTGCTGTAAACTAATTCCGCTGGATTTTAATCTAGCGACCGCGGTCCTCGGTCTCGCTGAATCCACAGAAACGAAAGATGCGACTACCCTCATTTATTTTTTGTTTTCGCTTCAATTTTCAAGTGCCTTATTTAGCAAAAATATTTTCTACCTCACTTGCTTCCATATATCTACGGTTTTGCTGAGCTTAATTATAACTTCTTGGTTAAACTAAGTTTTTAACTATCGGGTTGCATAATATACATTATCATACACACTTCGGTTTTCTCTGGTTTCCTCACAACTCCCAACTTTATATTTACGTAAATTTTTAACGTCAATAATCCTACATAAATTGGTTTTAATTTGAACACCTTGAACAACTAAAATATTTAAGAATTATTAGAGTTAAGCCAAAAAATAACTGGCAAGAAACTAAGGCTAGTCTTTTCTACTAAAAATGTCTTCCTAAACATCATGATGTGGTGTGATATTTAATAACTGATGATTTTAATTTTAATAGCGGTGGTGGCCGAGTGGGAAAGTAACCGACTTGCACGCAAGAGGTGCGAGTTCGATCCCGGGCGGTAGTACCAATGTAAATTTCACTTTGTGGAGTTTATATGTACTAATCAAATGATTCGCCATCTGCTAACGGTGAAGGAAAACATCGTGAGGAAACCCGCATGTTAATTCTAAAGACATGTCTGATTCACCAATCCGCATTAGGCCAGCGTGTGTGAATTAAGGCCTAAACCCTCTCTCTCTCTTGATAGAGGAGAGGAGACCCGTGCCCAGCAGTGGGACATAATAATATATGGGTTGCTTTTATTATATTTTAATTTTAACTAGGTGTATAACACTGTTGTCGTAAGGTTTTAACTTTTCTTAATTAAGTCTTAGTGTATTTTAAATTGCCCGGGTACGATCACCAGGTGAATTAAGATTTACTGTTAAAAATGCTGCCGGTAAATGGCAACTGGCTTGCACCTTATTAAACAAGGTCTTACATAGCTGGAGAAATGTTAGTTATTTGTCGACTGTAACACGTTGGATTTAGTCTCATATATTCTGTAATAGCAGCTTGCGACACGTGTGGTGTTTTTTTTATATTTCTGTTATTTGAGATCTAGACTAGACAAGTAATCCAGTCGGGCTACTTGAACTTTAATTAGAAATCGAGCATCATAGACACAAAGTATATTAAAAAAGATAAGACGAGATGTCTCACATAAACAAGACACAATAAGGTACGTGTAGAGACGAAAATCCTAAGACACAAACAACATACAAACATATACATATATACAGACACATTATCATCATCAAGACTTTTCCAGTTTCATGAAACAAAGGGCCCGTTCGTCACGTAACACCTCTCTAAGTAAAAACCTACTTTAGCTAAAAATATACTCTATAACTTAGTCCATAAAGTTTAATTTTAAAGACACGTGTCGCGAGACATGTATTTTTAGCTGTCAGTTAATTTAGCTCTAAGTGAAACGAGAAATTCGTAATATGAGCACATTTTCCACTTTGAAGGTAGAATGTGAGGTATTTTAAAAAGAACGTAAGTGCGATGGGTGATATTATGAAAAGAAGTTCTATATTATAAATTCTTGGTAAGTTTTGTGTATAGGAAGAGTTTTTTTTTTTTATATACTACTTGGGTGGCAAACAAGCATACGGCCCGCCTGATGTTAAGCAGTATCCGTAGCCTATAGACGCTTGCATTACCAGAGGTATCACTTGCGTGTTGCCAACCCATTTTTTTACACCAGGGCTTTAAGATGGAAGTAACCCTGGGATAGGAATACGTTTCTTTCAAAACGCATTCCTAAATGAGCGCTGGAGACCTGTACTCACACACAGGAACACAACTACACCGCTGTGTGTAGTCATTTGGCTGTGGTCTTCTGTAAGGTGAAGGTCCTTCCCCAGCCGGGCTTGCTCGCTAGTATGGTGCCCTACCTCTCTTCGACTCTCTTATTACTACAATGTTATTAATTAAATTTAAGCTTGGTTTGAGTAGTTGGTACTAATTACCAGATGTAATATGTTACTTTTGGGACGTAGGTTTATACCTGCCATCAGAACTTTGAAAATATAAACAGGTATATAGGTAACTGTTTTATACGTGGTAAAATTTTTCGTTTTCATAGCCTATGACTAGGTTTGTTTTTTTTTTTTTTTTTTTTTTTATACTACCAAGGTGGCAAACAAGCATACGGCCCGCCTGATGGTAAGCAGTTACCGTAGCCTATGGACGTTTGCAACACCAGGGGTGTCACTCACGCGTTGCCGACCCTTTAAAAACCTTATAACTCCTTTCTTGATTTTACTAAAGGAGAGGGCAGCGGCAGACGTGTATGACACCCACGTTTCCCCCAGCTATGTAAGATCCCATGTAAACTAATCAAAGCTAAAGATTTTTTATTTTTAACTAGGGGTCGCCCGCGACTTCGTCCGCGTGGTAATTTGGAATATTTTCCCCAATTTTGCAACATATCTCACTACTGCTCTACTCTTTTTGATCATAGCGTGATGTTATATAGCCTATAGCCTTCCTGGATAAAGGCATTATTCAACAAAAATATTTTTCCTAATTGAACCAGTACTTTCTGAGATTAGCGAGTTCAACCAAACAAACAAACAAACTCTTCAGCTTTATAATATTAAGTATAGATTCACAAAACACATGAAAGAGGGTTGAGTCTTACAAACTATGAATATGTTACTAATCGATAGATACCTATTTTCTGGCTAGACTACTAGTTATGAACATACACAAACAAAGATGTGGGCAAGTGCTAGTATACTTATTAAAAAATAAACGCAATCCCCTGAGCTAATTAGTTTTTGTTATCATATATTTAAGCATCCATGGAGATGCTTTTTTTGAGGACACGATAAAAATCAGTTCCAGAGGCCTAAATAACGGCGGTCTTAACAACTCTAACACCAGCCCCTCTAGACAAGTGGCATTAACGATAGTAGAATAGAATATAATAAAAAAAGTTTGAGATTTGACACAACAAAATTATGTCAAATCCCATACATTGTTTGACAAACCTTTTAGGCCACTTGTCTGGAGGGGTAGGTGGGCCACTAACCAAACGATAAGAAGAAATTATGTTAAATGAAATCGGCTCTACTGCTTTAAAATTGTAGCTAGCCTAAGTTGTCAAACGCTAACAATAAATGTTGGGTTTTTATTATTAAATTGAATAACATCCAAAGTTTAAATACAGCTAATTTGAACCCAAGACCGTCAGCTTGTAAACAATAGAACTCAGAATCCGCAGCCAATATCGACAACTTAATTGGCGTCACGAATTTCACTCTGCCCTACATTTCAATACCATCTTAATATATAAACTTTACGAGGTCATTTTATAACACAAAATACAGAACACAATCTACATAAAAAGGCAATATCAACTGCTTAATTGTTAAAAATGTAGGTAAACAAAATTTAAACCTTCAGAATGGCACATCTGGCAGTATTGGCAAGTGTCCAGAGGTCTACTTGCCAAATGTTCGCCATAATAATAAAGAGGACAGCTGTATTAATAATTTATTTATTATTGAGCCTTTGTTACTGACGGTGGTTGTATACGTAACTGCATTATCGTTTCGATTATGTCTTATAAGGGTAAGACAAATGTCGTGTGTTAGTTAAAAACTAATACATAATATATTATTTAGAAAAGGCTAGCCAATTTATGTTTAGAACAAAAGTTCGAGACCTCCTCTGCGACAAGCTGGCAGAATCGTCACATCAGTAATATAATATTATATACTAGCTGTTGCCCGCGGCTCCGCCCGCGTGGATGTCGGTTATCGCTGCAAAAAGTAGCGAATGTGTTATTCCAGACAATAATCTATCTCTGTGCCAAATTTCATCCAGATCCGTTCAGTAGTTTATACGTGAAGGAGTAACAAACATCCATCCATCCATCCATTTTCACAAACTTTCACATTTATAATATTAGTAAGGATGTATAAGTGTGTGTTTATTTATAGATTTTAAAATTATTTTCTACACTTATTTTGCTACTATGTCATTATGCGATTTAGTCATAATGCAAAGTAGAGAATATGAGATGTTATTTACTACATAGGCTTTTTGCATTGTAGGTATAGATAGACAACCGGACCCTTTGCACCTACTTCGTTTATCTATGCATCACTCTAAGGTTGGCTGGTAGAGATTAAGCCATCCATTGTACATTATGTGCATAAAGATTTAAATTAATAAAAGGCATCCTTTCTTTTTTTACATGTATAAGATTTCATACGATTAAGCAGCCCTTAAGAGCGATTGCGACTGCCCATTTTTCCATACAAAAGTATTCCTGATTTTTCTTTCTGGATTTTTTGCAATTACATTTTACGCTGATATAGATATCATCACTCATTTAAAAATGCATTATTAAATAACCGTTTTTATATTCTAGATAGACCTCATCATTAATCCTCAGTGTTATTTTTTTTGGATAGGCAACACACGAGTAATGTCCCAGTTATACAAGCTTATATAAGCTACGGTAACCGCTTACCATCAGGCTGGCCGCATGCTTGTTTGCCACCCAAGTAGTATAAAAATATCGTAACGGTATGCATTTACGTGTTTAGCTACATTTACGTTGAACCAATTAATGACCCAAGATCGGCTTTAAGCCACTATTTATGTGTAATGAGATTAAACTGGCCGTAATATACTGTAACTCACGAAGCTACACAGCTTAAATAAATAACAGCTGGGTACTAGCTTTTTTATTAAGGCCCCTCTTTCAAAAAATGATGAAAAAGAGGTGTAAATGAAACCATATTTTGTTGGTATTTATAGATAAATGACTGCCAATAAATACAGTATTAATCTACAAGTTGTGTTTCATAATATGGTATTGTCATAAATTATATAGTAATTCTAAATAGTTTGTAAAAAAATCATCGAATCAGCACCAAATGATTGAGATGTAACCACTTTATGACTTCAATGTTTATCAAATATCACGAAAAAAAATATTTATTACAATATTTGAAGAAAACATATATTTATAATTTGGTAATGTTATATAGTAGGTAATAATAATAGTAATAATAGTTTATTTCCAAATAAAATTACAATCCACATTATAATTAGGTAATTATTTTTAGATCCGTGATTTTATGACCGTGTGGTGACGGATTAAGAATACAAATGTCACCACCCCCTTCTATCCCGAGGGTGTCGTAAGAGTCGACTAAGGGAGTAAGTCTAACAGACAATATCCACCGGAAGAGAGGAAAAACTCGAAACAAAACCCTATACCAATCCGTCTGGCCAGCGTGGTATAGTAGGCTAATATCCCTCCAAATGTTTGGAGGAGACCCGTGCCCAGCAGTGGGACGTTTATGGGTTGAGATGATGAATTATTTTTAACACATTATATTTAGAATAAGTTTAAATTTTAAGGTATTAAAAATTAAAAAGACGTCCTTTCAAATAGTACATCTGTTTGGCGAGCGCGGGGGGGGATACCGCGCTCGCCTAGAGAATTAGTTCGTGTTTGCTTCGCCGAAATGCTCATGGTCGTTGGCGATATCACAAGCCTTAAGTCAGTAAAAATGTATGTAGTCCGCCTGGTCATCAGTTACCGGAGCCTATAGATGTCTTTAAAGCCGTTGGTCCTACGCCTGATCTCTATCCGGTCGGGTCGGATTACCGTCACATCGGACTCTGAGAATGAGGGAATAAAAAGTGCACTTATGTTTGCGTACACACCTGTGCTGTACAAACCTACTAACTCCCGCGCAGATGGGTTGTCTTCGTTGAAATTAGCCGTCCAAAATTCGGCTAGGAGGACATTATATTATCATATTATTTATATTCCCAAGATTTATTAAATGAGCTAAGAAGTACTAGCTGTTTTGTTAAAAACTGTGTCACTATGTTAACTATTAGATTAGGGTGTCGCCGATGGATTAGGGTGGTGTTATCTTGCGAACTGTGAACTTTATCTTTGTATTTAATTGGGTTGGAAAGCAAGTCAGTAGGCTCATCAATTATACATGCTAACTTACGTTACTATGTTTTTACATAATTATTAAAGTTTTGTTAACAAAATTGTGCTTTAATATCAAAACTTTTGCATTTGTAATATTTATTTTAAACACCACAGTTTGTAAGGAATTGAGGATGGATGTTTGTTTTTTTTATACTACTTGGGTGTAAACAAGCATACGGCGCGCCTAATGTTAAGCAGTAACCGTAGCCTATGGACGCCTGCAATACCAGAGGTATCACTTGCGTGTTGCCAACCCATTTTTTTACAGGTGGGAGTATTACTGGTATAGGAAATATAGGACCTATACTTCTTTTGGATACCTATGTTTCTTTCAAAACGCATTTCTAAATTTTATGAGCGCTGAAGACCTGTAGGAACTCACACACCGGAACACAACTACACCGAATTTTCAATTACCTATATGAAAACTATATCCTGATTTTACAATTTGATAAAAACGTGTTTCCAAAAAATATCCTAACTCATTTACGAAACCTTTTATAGCAAATGGTTATTTAAACCAGACGGCTGGCTCTTCAAAACAGAAGGAAACAGTTAAGGACATTATAGAACCTTATAAAAAGAGGACAGACACATTACTTCATGTTGTCTGTCTGCGACTGACTACCTAACATCACCAGTGTTAGAATAACTGCCGTACTGTATGTAGGTGTCAGCTATTAACTTTTAATCTGTATCGTGTACCTAAATAGTTAGATCTTCCAAAAAAAATCTTACGAATTACACGATACATTTATCAAATTTATTACGAAGATTTAAAACCTCATCTAATATTTTAAGTAACCTGAGTATCCTTACTAATATTATAAATGTGAAAGTTTGTAAGAATGGATGGATGGATGGATGGATGTTTGTTACTCTTTCACGTGAAAACTACTGAACGGATCTGGATGAAATTTGACACAGAGATAGATTATGGTCTGGAATAACACATAGGCTACTTTTTGCAGCGATAACCGACATCCACGCGGGCGGAGCCGCGGGCAACAGCTAGTGTAAAATAATGAGAAAAGGATTTCTAAGAAATGTCGATTATTTTAATAGACCGGTAATGATCAATCAACTTGGCAATCATAATTAGCGAGTTGATTGCGGCTGGTGAAGCTGAGAGTATCTCTGAGATTGAATCCTTTATACAGCAATTATCCTCACCAAGTTAGGAAGTGATTTACAACACTTTAGAGGAACAGATTTACCTTTTAAATGTCAAATTACAATAAATCTTAATATATATATTTCTTGTGTGCGTGTGTATGTGACTGAACTCCTCCTAGACGGGTGGACCGATTTTGATGAAATTTTGTGTGTGTGTTCGGGTAGGGCCCTGGATGGTTTAGATTCACAATTGGACCCGGTAGGTGGCGCTGCTGTCGGTATTTCAGCTTTTTCCGGCAGGACGACGTCTGCCAGGTCCACTAGTATAAAATAAATTTATCGTCATGATGCTTTCCTAACAGCCCCTCTAGACAAGTGGCATAAACGGTAGTCGAATCGAAAAGTCACAAAAGCAAATGTATGGGATCATAGTTAGTACCTAGATTACCTTCTGTTGAAGGTGTGACATATTCTGATCGCTGAGTGTGTTGTGTGTTGTTTTGATGCTATTCGTGAAAACCTATAATTGGCTTTATGTTTCATAACATAAATATTAATTATTTTGTATGTAGCTGTTGGTTTTCCAAATATAAATAAATAAATTATATCGTAGACTTATGTCAAATTCCATACATTTATTTTGTTGACTTTACGATTCGACTACTGTTTTTGCCACTTGTCTAGAGGCTCAGTTTAGTACCTATCTACTACTACTACTCTTCTCTTCTAAACTTCTGACCGAGTATGTATAGGTATATGTTATAGCTACTTATCTATCCGACCTGATGTCTAAGTTTATTAAGCCACTTGAAGGACTCTAGCAAGGTCTGAATCAGGCGCGGATCCAGCCCTCAAAAAAGGTTGTGGGTACAACCATCCCAAAATCAACCAAGCGCGAGTCGGAGAACTCGCTCATGATCGATTACTACGATACTAAAATTGGGATAAACTCATTCAAAGATGTTTACAAAACATAATTATTATCATTAGCTCATCAATCCCAATAGACCGTGAAAGTGTGACGTCACAAGTCTATTAGGGTCGTGGGCATGCCCATCATGTCCACAACAGTGGATCCGCGCTTGGTCTGAATGTCTTAAACTAGACCCATCGTTAAAATATTTGGAGGTCCTTATTTCTATACCATTATCGGTCTAAAACTATCATAATTTGAAGAGAAACTTTAACATATTTCAAAAAGTTCGGCATAAAACCACAACAGTAAAATGTACAATGCTAATTGTCCACAGATTTCGTGGTTTGTGAAACCGCCTTTGTAACAAAATGAAGCGCCTACAGAAAGTTTTATAGCAATACTGCAGTTAAGTGGGTCATTGCTTTTTTTCTTTTGTCGCGTGAGGTTGAGCGGTCTCATTTATTTTATCTCTTTAAGTAATAACACTTAAGTTGTTTGTGGTTCACAAGTTAAATAGTAGGCGGTCTATTCAGATTCTAAAATAGCTTTTCCCTTAAAGGTAGGTGGGATGTAAGGCCCACATTTCGCTAGTTTTGTCCCATAAGTATGATAGAATAAAAGGCAACGCAAAATCGATGGCAAAAGCCTCGCCGCTCGCACGGAATTTATTATTATGGGGTTACCACTGAAAATCAGCGCTGTGTTGTCACCACAACATAGCATTATGCTGAGTGGTAACCTCATTGACACAGTAATTATAAGGTAGGTACAATGTGTAAATATAAAAAATGTGCCTGTGTCAATAAATATAATTTTCTTTCTTTCTTTCTATATTTATTATTTTATGGACTTGACGGACTATATCGGACGAAATTTTAAAAATGAGAATTTTCTAACCGAAAAACCCAATAACACTTCGCCCGAACCCTTAATTAAAGCCAGGTCTTGTCAATCGTATAAAACATATGCATAAGCATAAACTTATGCTGCGGCATTAACGGAGTAGAATATATATTCAGATTCATAGCAACAAAACTGTGAAAACTAAATTTCGCCAAAACAGCTGGTTTAATCAAAGTGGCAATATGCATCAACTGATAACCTTGATAGTGCCGCAGCGCCATCTGTGACACCTGACCTCGTTGGGTTCTAACCTTGCACCAACGCTACAGGCGCTACAGCCTACCTATTAAGGCGGCTAAACGAATTCTAGATTACTTGTCGACGTATAGATTAGATTGCCGCATTCTTATGTATCAGAAACTTTATATAAATATTCGTTCTGGTAAACGCAGTTTACGCTAGTATGTACATAGGCTAAACTGTAACTTAACTGAAGTTACAGTTTAGCCTATGTACATACTAGCGTTAAGTTTAATGTACAATATTTATATAATAGATTTTTTAAAGACAACTCCTGCACTACGGCACTAGCCCTATGTCGCTGGGGCGTTTACAAACATACAGTTGACGGACACATAGTACACCCGGAATCGGGACAACCATTTAAACCATTTATGTAATCACTCAATTTTTTGTCCCGGGGATCGAACATACAACTCTCCACGCGGTGATAGATGGCGAGGTAACTACTTAGGCCACTGAGCCAACTGTGCAATCAAATCTAACCTACTATGTTAAAAATGGTGTAACGGATATTTCTATACTTCCCGAGGATATCTCAGAAACTAATCAGCAATTTTTTTTTTGTAATAATTTTTAAAAATGCATTTGAAATTTGCGTTTGCGTTTTAAATAGAATTTGAAGCTTTATTTATACATCATTCTATTTCAAAGAATGCCATGTTAATTGAACATTTTAATTAGAAATGTTTTACTTTGTTCTTGGTCTGTACCTCTTGGGCTTATTTCTAACTTTATCCAAAGTAAATAAACACTAACTTGGACTCTTGGAGTGACCCACTTTACTTGTAAATTGTGAGTGAATTGTTACCGAACGTTGTTATTAGACGCCTATTTACGAAATTGTACACTAAAAAGTAAAAGTATTTGAAAAATTAAGTTTGGACAGAAATTAAATGTCAAAATATTGAAAAATTAAGTTTGGACAGAAATTAAATGTCAAAATATTGAAAAATTAAGTTTGGACAGAAATTAAATGTCAAAATATTGAAAAATTGAATTATGAATTTAGTGTAGACTTCTGTTGACAAAATAAACCGGCCAAGTGCGAGTCGGACTCGCGCACCTAGGGTTCCGTACAAACCGTTTATTTTGATTGCGTTGGCTTAGAAGTTTGATTTTTTCACAGTTTTAAGGAACAGTATCTAAATATCCTACTAATATTATAAATGCGAAAGTTTGTAAGGATGGATGGATGTTTGTTATGATGAGCCTAGAGTATTCAATCCATAGGTTTAATATAATCGTCTTTCGTTTTCATTGATATTTATCTTCAAATGTCAAACGTCACAGTAAAGCTATGTTAAATAGACTATAGTGTGTTTGCGATCATAATATCCAAGGGATGCATCATTGTGTTTTATTATTATAATACTAGCTGTTGCCCGCGGCTCCGCTCGCGTGGGTGTCGGTTAAAAAGTAGCCTATGTGTTATTCCAGACCATAATCTATCTCTGTGCAAAATTTTATCCAGATCTATTCAGTAGTTTTTACGTGAAATAGTAACAAACATCCATCCATCCATCCATCCTCAAAAACTTTCACATTTATAATATTAGTAAGGATTTGTAATGTTTTTTTTTTTCTTTAATGTATTTTTCTTATCTATGTGTCTAATTATTTTAATAGGTGTACTTACTGACCGTTTTAATAAAGTATATAAATAAATAAATATCGATGAATAGTTGTCTAGGTTTATTATTATTTTTTATATTTATAAATGACCTACCTTCTAAGATTAAACATAGTATAATATACTAGCTGTTGCCCGCGGCTCCGGCCGCGTGGATGTCGATTATCGCTGCAAAAAGTAGCCTATGTGTTATTCCAGGCCATAATCTATCTCTGTGCCAAATTTCATCCAGATCCGTTTAGTAGTTTTTACGTGAAAGAGTAACAAACATCCATCTATCCATCCACCCATTCTTACAAACTTTCACATTTATAATATTAGTAAGGATGCTAATAATTGCAGATGATATAAAATTCTTAATGATGATGTTTGTCGTGTCTGTCAGCAAATCAAACAGGATGTAAACAGTACGTTTCGCATTTTTCTTGACCTTATTAAAGCACACAATTATTTACAAATTAAAGCCTGTTAGATAAACTACATATGTCGCATTGTAGCAGTACAATTACGTCCTCATTTGCTATTTAATTGGTGTACAATTTGTTCGTTGCTTGGTGCAGTGTTCGTACCAAATGTTGCCATTCGAAATTGCATCTAATTATTAATTCAGAAAGGCTATTATTGGTTGTAAGTTACACTTCTATAGGTAAGCAAGTTGTATGATATATAATTAATTGTTTTGATACGAATAAGACTGCGTCATTGTATATGTAGACATTAGGATTACGATAACATAAAGGTTTTTTTTAAAGACGTCCCCTGAACTAGGGATTAGGGAACAAGCATTGTATCGCGGGGGACTTTACAAACATAAAATTCACGAACACAAATTACACGCAGACTCAAAACATTTTTTAATATAATTTTATTGTATAGCTTAGGCAATTTTTTAAATGGAAAAAAATATTTTTATTAAATATAACGAAGCCTGCTTCGGTATCGTACTAGTTGCAGTCACAGGTTTGATTCCCAGGTTGGATCAAGTTCTAGGTTTTCTATCCTTCTCTATAACTCTATCGTCTATCCATTACCTGTGTCTACTACAGTGCTATATTTGTACATATCCAAGCCGATGAAACTAACTTTCAACGAAAACAAACTTAGGTACGTACCAGGTTTTCTTCATTTTCGTCTACATATGGCCATGTCCCCATTTGTTAGAACAAAATAATATCGGTAAGGAATGCATACTTACTTACAAAAATATCAGCGCTTTACACGGCAGTTTATAGAACGATCCCCCTCTAGACAAGTGAAATAAACGATGGTCGAATCAAAAATTCAAAAAAACAAATGTATGGGATCTGACGTAAGTTTACGACATTATATCGTAGACTTGCGTCAAATCTCATACATTTGTTTTTTTGACTTTTCGATACGACTACCGTTTATGCTACTTGTCTAGAGGCTCTGAATAATGTTCTTGTGTCACGTTGTAAGGTTAAAACTAACAAAGCTGTAGTATGTAATGTTATTGAATAATTGAATTGTGAAATCGGTGTAGCAAGCTTGTTTCAGTATGCGCATATTTATCATTACTGTTATGAATAAATACTACGTAGGTACCTGTACGACTCTCCAAAAACATTCAGAGACATGACAGTTTAATCGTACAAACTATCTAAACTAATATTATAAAGAGGAAAGATTTAATTCTTGTACGATTACGATTTAGTATAAGTATATAGTATAAATTCACTTGATTATTAGATAGCTATAACATATGTTTGTTGTATACATTCAAATGCAACAAATATGCACAAAAAAAGCAAGACTACACGGATGGGTCAATATTTTAAGTGGTTACTTCGCCATTTTTTGCTTATGCGTTTTACGGGATCAATGTCGAAGGGAAAGGGTTTTCCTATGTCTAAATATCTGATTGATTTTGTGACTGTGAAATTAATTGCGTTTCTGGCTAGTACCATTATATCAGGCGTCGCTTGTTTGTCCAAAAACATTTAAACTGACAAATTTAAATGATTGTAGTATTTATACTTTTAAAATTTCGTGACAATACGTTACTAAAATTGTGAAGCCTGTATAAATTTGAAGAATTTAACGTAAATTAAATGGTCGTGAAGGGCTTTGTTTGTATGGAAATTGAGAATGAACAGTTAACAAAAAATCAATTACCATTCATAGCATATTTATATTCTTTTCCAATGTTCCATTCAGACACAAATTCAACATCGACACGTTAATTTTTATTTGTTGTTCGTTCTTTTCAATGTTCGTTAATGAATATTGTGCTTGCAAAATGGCGCAAAATTGTTCACCGCGAAATTGGCGCAGCGATAAACTTCACAAGCCATTAGATTTAAGTGAATTGATTATTATGTAAGCGTTAGAGTAATTACTTAAATATGGTGCCTTAGTAGGCCCGCCTTTTTTGACAATATTATAAACAAAATATTGAAGTGTCAATAAATATTTTATTTTGCAATCCAGCGTGGAAATGTGGCCAGTCTTTTGGGCACCTTTCCTCAGAACTGTGACCTCAATCAGATATTTTATTTATAGGTTAATTAACCTTTAAATACCTACAATACCTATCTAATTGTTTGTAAGTAGGTTAGGTTAGGTTGCTTTAATTTTAATAACTATTCATGTAAATATCTTATGAACTAAGTGTCAAATGATTATGAAAAGAAATAAAAACTTCTCGAATGGGGACAAAATCCACGTGGTTAAAATTTATACATTACCACGACCGCAAATAAGTACATACCTATGATGGTGAGCTACCTATGCAGCTGCCGCCGCCTATGGACAATTATAATGCCAAATGAATCACTTTCATTGCTATTATTTGTAAACTAGGGGTCGCGTGTGGTAATTTGGAATATTTGCCCCAATTTTGCAACACATCTCACTACTGCTCCACTCCTATTGATCATAGCGTGATGTTATATAGCCTATAGCCTTCCTGGATAAATGCACTATTTAACAAAAAAAATATTTTTTCTAATCGAACGAGTACTTTCTGAGATTAGCGCGTTCAACCAAACAAACAAACAAACTCTTCAGTTTTATAATATTATTAACAAACGCTATCGATAACTACCTAGTATCTAAGTAGGTACTTAAGTCACTTTCAAATTGTATGGTTACATTTGTTACAAAATATAAGTACGTGCTACAGGAAGGTAGGTACCTTTTTTTATATACTACTTGGGTGGCAAACAAGCATACGGCCCGCCTGATGTTAAGCAGTAACCGTAGCCTATGGACGCCTGCAATACCAGAGGTATCACATGCGTGTTGCCAGCCCATTTTTTTGACTGTAAGATGGAAGTAACCCTGGAATAGGAAAACGTTTCTTTCAAAACGCATCCCTAAATGAGCGCTGGAGACCTGTACTCACACACAGGAACACAACTACACCGCTGTGTGTAGTTATTTGGCTGTCGTCTTCTGTAAGGTGGAGGTCCTTCCCCAGTCGGGCCTGCTCGCTAGTATGGTGCCCTACCTCTCTTAGTATAGTGCCCTACCTCACTTACCTTTCTTTTCTACCTATCATCAACTGGTGGACCCCTAGCGACCTCTTCCCATAAGGAACAAAGGATTACATAATATGGAGGTCAAGTACATACTTATGTTCTTATAATGACATCGAGAGGAGTAACGGTATGCTTGTTACATGTATATTACTCATTATTTTATGTAACTAAGTACCTACCGTGATTGTTATTTACAACTGCTTTCAAACTTGAGTTTTTATAAGCACTTTCAGTGCCAAGAAGGCCGTTACAACTTTTTACTGTCAAAAAAATAATTTTATTCAATTGGTTTAAGAAAGGTATCGACTATTACTATTTTGCGAACGAACAATAGGACTCGGTAGCCGAGTGCTAAGCACGAGGACAGGTAATTAATAACTATCTATAGATGGACTTGGTAGCCGGGTTATCGGCGTATAGCGTATCAAAGAACCTGGGGTGCCTGGGAGCCGGGTTCTTGGCACTAAATGTGTTAGAGGATTTTTTTTTGAGAGCGTTTTAATTTCACAGCGATAGGTACGTTTTAGGGTAATCGTCACAATCTGCGTTTATAATAAAACTACCAATTTCAATGTGTTTTCAGAATACGCATAAAATATCCCTTATCAGTATAGTGGGGATTGTACTAACACTAATTCTTAGTCACAGTATTTAAATACTGTGTCTTAGTGGTGAGTAAACCCACACGTAGGTACCTACAATTCTGCGCTGCAAAATACATTAAGTATGTAACTTTGTGACAGCAAATTTGGAAAAAAATTAAAAAAACGCATTTAATATATTTATATATACTTTATGTAATTCTACCTAATTTTAAATATTAAATTAGGTAGAATAACATACATATATAAATATATTAAATGCGTTTTTTTCTGTTACATTGTTCTTCATAAGTAAAGATGAATTGCAATGTTCCAGCTATACCTACTTTGAAATCATTATCTTTTTTTGAGATTTTTTACCCATTTAATTTTAAAGTCTAGCAATAACGGCATCTCACTAGCTCACAAAACCAATACCATTTATTGTTATTCGCTGGCCTATTTGTTAGTTAACTTAAAACTAATAAAAAAAGTACAAATGGAGAAGTTCCAAGGCGAGGCGGTTGCGTCCTCAATCGAACGTCGAGTCGCTTCCGGTGGGGGCTACTTCCGCTGCTCCCACGCCACTTCCGTCTAACTTGTACAACATAAGCTTCTGTTGAATTAACATTGAAATACTTTTATATCAATGTTAAGAGAATAAGAGAATATTCTCGTTTATCTAAGGAACTACTTTTAGTTACTTAGATAAACGAGAATATTCTCTTAGTTCTATAAAATTTATATAAAGTTATTATTAAACTTTTATCTTTGAATAACACAACTTTATTTAACTAACTAAAGTAACTTGCTTGCAAAAAGTGTGCGTGGGTGCTATACTTACACCTCTGCCTAGCCCTTCTGGAAAAAAGAGTTATTATTTTTATTACAATTGTAGCTTATGTTCGCAATTTTTTCCGTAATGAATTTCCTCAATTTTGAACATTTTCGGAATTTTATTCCTTGGATTACATAACTGAATTTAAAAAAAATAGTCTGAATCATTCCAGCTAGCATGCCCGAACGAGGCACACCTGAAGTATTCCACCAGAAGCATACACGTTGGAGCACGCAAGTTATATTGTAAGCGTCCATAGGCCGTATGTTTTTTTGACACCCAAGTAATATAAAAAAATCTCTTACGGTACTCTATATCCTAACTAATATTATAAACGCGAAAGTTTGTAAGAATGGATGTAAGGATATTTGTTACTCTTTCACGCAAAAACTACTGAACGGCCGGCTGATTCTCTAAGAAACAGCGATGGCAAACTGACAGTTGTGATCGCAAAACTGACAGTTGTAATTGCTCGGTGACGGCACAATCTATTGACTAAACGTCAAAAAGGGCTCTTACGGAATACCGATTTTCAATCTGACAGCCAGATTTTGCTCGGTTTTTGCAGTGGCTCGGTTTTTGCTCTTACGGAATACCCCTGCGGATCTGGATCAAATTTAGCACAGAGATAAATTATAGTCTGGAATAGCATATAGGCTGTTATCGCGCCATCTATCGACATCTCGCGCGGGCGGAGGCACGGGCAACAACTAATGCTTTTATACAATTTCTATAAACATCCATTCAGTGCCTAGTTTTTGCATGATTAAACAATAAGCATACAACCTTGACAAACTTTCGCATTAATAAATTAATGTTTCGGATAGTCCGGGCCATTGTGAAGACATATATGATATAGGCCTACGTTTAACAATGGACCTCATCAGGCTGAGATGCTAATGACTTAGGATAGGATGTATATAGGACCAGGCCAATTTGGACCCACGATAAATACCTACGCACATATTGACTCATACTTTGAAAGCAACTATAACAATGACCGTGGAAGTGAATAAGTAGAACAATGCAGGACACTACACAACTTAACTACGTAGGTAGGTACTTGGTGTAATTAACACTCGTAGTAACGAGTGTCAATTACACCAAGTAATAATAACAGTACAATACAAATGACTTCTTTTGTAGTATATCTAATTACAATAGACCAGGAAATGTTTGGCGAAACATCAGCAAACATGCGATTTGCACTGAAAGAAATGTTTTAGAATTTTATAAAACTATAGCTCATATGAGGAAAGCTGTTCACCAGCCCCGTTGCAGACAGCGCATGTACAAAGACAACTCAGAACCGAACGCGATTGAAATTACTGAATAGATAGATAGCCCATATTTAAGAGAGGGCTAAGAGCTTAGTAGTTTCACTAGCAATGAAGAAAAGGGGGTAAGAAATAATAATAATAATAAACTTTATTGACAACAAAATAATAATTATAGTACATAGTCAAATATTACATTATGTTCTTATACTAATTGTACAATCTGGTGGGTGTAGTTCTGTACTCTTATCTAGGTAATAACAGTTCCGAATCCTTGGCAGTTAGATTGATTTAAATAAAGTACAAGAGTATTCTGCCTTTAGTGATCCCTACTTTGAAATGGTTATAAATAACTTGTAAAATACTAACTAACTCATAAAATATGAAACATTTTAAACTTTTTTAACGACTGTATCCATAAATTCATCGTCGCCTCGTTAAAACTTTTCTAATATCATTCACGTAGTTAAGACGTGGAAGAAAATTAATTTGATTCGTTCGCTTTAATGAGCTTTGTATCAAAGACAACACCAACACTATCGAGTGGCGAAGTTAACGAGGAAACTTCATCACCTTGTGACAGCACAAACTTGTTTACAACATGTCTGAGACTAGGCAAGTCTTTGCTGTATTTTGTAATTATTATCGTAGTAGACAAATAGCAACTGACTTTACTTATAATCTATCTATCATTAACAACAGTAGAATGTGACAAAACAATAGCTGGCATTTGTTTTTATGACGTTCATAAGTATCATGTATTTGATCTAAATGAATAAATGAGTTTGACTTTGACTTTGAATAGTACTTTTACTTAAGTAGAAACAAAATTCAGTTTTGTAATTTTGTGGCATTTAAGTTTCGTCAAAACATATTATTATTATTGATATCAAATGCAGTTTTTATTTTTCTGTATTCCGTGTCCCTTGGAGTGGCCATCGCAGTCCGATTTTATCATTATATGACGAACAACCGGAGATTTTTTTTTTGTTTAATGGTCATATTCTCATACACAAATAGGATCTTTATCTATGAGATTTGTTGTAGCGACATTCACAGTACAAGGATTATAACAGAGTGCCGTATTACAGTCAATGCTAATCTTGAGAAGATAGATAAAACTGTCGATGGGAACTTTTTTTACAAAGTCTCTTTACAAAAACGAGTATTTAGAAATATACACGACATATTTGGGCTATTATCTTTATTGCCTGTGTTCACTGTCTTGTAATGACATTAGCCGTCGTCGAAGGACGTCCCTTGCTAAACAATGGCCTGTCCAATGATTACCACAGGCCTCGGTCCTGAATTGATCGTGTCTATGGGCTGCCTGCAACCTTTACTATATCATCGGTCCACCCTGTCGGAAGCCTGCCCACGCTGCATCTTACACTCCGTGGTCGCCACTCCAGAACTTTTTTGCTCAAACGGCCATCATTTCTGGCAGCCCATTGCTACTTAATTGAGATAATCCCTTGATCACTTGGTCACTTTGGTTCTCCTGCCGACTAATAAAACTGTATCTCTCTCGTTTGTTACCTTACTTCATCACCATATCATGCCTGTACTCACCTCCTTAATATTTTCTGTTTCAGAGAAGGGCATGTACCTGGGTTCGCCATGCGAGTTCACATGCAACCCGAAGCTGCTGCACGTCTTCTGCGACCCTACGACTGCGTCGTGCCAGTGTGACCCCAAGCACTCCGTCGCGCTCGGTGTCGCTAAAGGATGCGCTAAACGTAAGTATTCATTTGAAAAAAAGTATTTTAAAAAAGGCCAAACTGTCACTAGACATTCAGACGATATAGTAAAATCTACAGAGTGGTTGAAGGACTGTCGGATGGTACTGGATCAACAAATGATCTTTCATTTGTTGATCCAGTACCATCCGACATGATCTCTTGATCATGAAAAAAATGTTCAACCAGAAACAGTTCTACTTATTTTACGCCCTAAACCTTAATCTCGTCTTTAATAAAGAAAAAAATAAGTTTTAAGAATTGTAACTTAATTTGTCTCAAACCATAAACGCCCCAATGCTGGGCACGGGTCTCCTCCATAAATTTAAAAACTTAATTTAAAGAAATATATAATGATATATATCATTATAACATGGACCATACTTAGTTGTATTTATTGACAATCTGGAAATAAGTAAGCTTCTGCCTCAATAGAATACACCACTAAAACTGCTCTGTTTCCGAATCGCTGACTTCATCTATACACATAACTTGAAAATATACTACTCTAAATAGCAAACAAAAGGTTTCTCCTTTCTATCCATACTAATATTATAAATGCGAAAGTAACTCTGTCTGTCTGTCTGTCTGTCTGTCTGTCTGTTACTCTTTCACGCCTAAACGGCTGAACGGATTTTGATGAAATTTGGTATGGTGATAGATGATAACCTAGAAATGGTCATAGGCTATAAATAATCACGCCATCGTTCTTAAGAGGTAGGCAGTAGGCAGATAACTAAATTGAGTTAGTGATTTTTAGTCGTTTTTGTTGGGACTTTTGCTCTTTCACGTCTAAACGGCTGAACGGATTTTGATGAAATTTAGTTAGGTGATAGATAGTAACCTAAAAAAGGATATAAGATCAAAATGATCACGTCATCGTACTTAAGGCGTAGGCAGTAGGCAGAAAACTAATTAGGTTAGTGATTTTTAATCGTTTGTTTTAAAAGTTTACCTCATTCACGCCTTAACGTCTGAACGGATTTTTATAAGACTTGGTTAATATAAAGATAGGATCCTAGGCACGGACACAGGCTACTTTTTACGGCGGAAAAATACCTCATTCCCGCGGAAATCTAGCGTGATCGTGTCAAGAAGCGCATGTCGCCATAGCTACTGAAATGATTTTGATGATTTTTTTAAACTGAGTGTTACTAAGACTTCAAGTTAGTATTTGATCACTTTTCTAACTTAGAGGGTCGGTAGGCGCCATAATTTAGGGAATTTATGATAAAATTTTGATGCAACTGTCTTTATTTAACAGTTTTACTTGGATCGGAACTTAGCGACATTCCATCACACTACTTAACTTATAGGGTAGGAAGGTACCAAAATTCAGACTACTTTTTACTTCGGGAAAATATCTCATTCCCACAGGAACCTATACACAACTACCTATCTACAACATTAAAACTCTGTCTAGAATCACATTACGCCAAAACTATTGATTTGATTTGTATACGATTTTTTATTCAACTGACTATTACATTACATACAGATAAAATCTAATTACCTACACCACAGAAATTGTTGGATGCTCCCGGAGGCACGGGAAAAACCTTTCTTTTAAACTTGCTTTTAGCGCAAATCCGAAAAGATAAAGGAATTGCTGTAGCAGTTACCTCTTCCGGAATAGCCGCCACTCTGCTCAATGGTGGTCGAACGGCACATTCGGTGCTTAAACTGCCATTAAACTTAGCCCATGAAGAAATGCCAGTCTGTAATATAAGTAAAAACAGCGAGCGTAGACGTATGTTGCAGCAATGTAAATTATTAGTTTGGGATGAGTGTACTATGTTCCATAAAAGAGCAATTGAATGGCGTTCCTGTCCTTTTGATGCGGAATTTAGATGCACCAAGACTGTGACACGGTTGCAAGTAACACACCTCGGTCGCAATATTGTAAAAGCAATCATTATGACTGGAATGGCAAAAGGAGAGAACGTTTTAATCCCCCGTATACCCGACAGATTTGCCATTCCAGTTTAAGAGATTACAGTTTCCGCTGAAAATCGCATTCGCTATGACGATAAATAAAGCTCAGGGGCAAACATTAAAAGTAGCCGGCATTAATTTAGAAAAGAGTTGTTTTTCTCACGGACAATTATACGTGGCTTGCTCACGTATTTCAAGTCCACAGAATCTCCATGTGTTGGCCAGAGAGGGAAAAACAAAGAACATAGTTTACAAAAATGTACTACAGTAATAAGGCCTCTTATTTTTAGCTTCCTACATTATTATACTACTTACATTAAGTTAGTACTTCCTACGCAGACGATGTTGCGGATGTCACACTGTCTAACATCGGGGGTTGGCAGGTAGGTAGTTAGTAGTATTTTAAACCGATTTACATTATTTACTTTTTATATTTACTAAGGAAACATTCGGAGCTATCCATTATGTAGCTTAGGTTGCTTTTGAACAAATTTTGATGTGAAGTTGAGGACTGGAACACGATAGTGGGACATTGTTGCAGGGGGACTTACAGCCGGGAGAAAACAAAAAAACTTATGCGGACGAAGTCGCGGGTAAAAGCTAGTATTCTATACATATACAAGTACAAACTTTAAATCTCACTAAACTTGCCTTGTTTCAACCGATCTATAACTGTTCCGAAATATACTGTTTTCAAGTTTCCGAATAATTGACAGGCCTTGAAAACTGAAACCCTAAAACCATATATACAGTTCTGGAACTTAAGTGTTCAATCCATTCAGTCGTTACAAATATTTCAACTCGTTCGATAGTTCTCAAGGCTCCCTTTTATCCCTTTTTAGTACAATTTTCGTTCATTGTTGTGAAACTTTTGAGTACAAGTGGGAAACAAATAAGAATAAGTTATTATGTTTTGAAAATTCCAATGTCGAAATGAATAAACCTATAGTTTTCAATTCAGATTACTACTGTTATCGACGCATTAATTTCGCATACATTGCCTGAAAATAGTCAGCAAGCCACACATAATTTTATATTCGGTACCACATAATTTTATAATTTAACCTTGATCCATTTTGGACACGGTCACATAACAACCTCTTCAACTCCTTAGAAGTTATCGTTCGTGAGTTCGCATGTGGCTTGCGGTGCGAATCTTATTTCATAAAGTTCCGCGCTCATTGGTTGCAGAAGAAAATCACTATTACAGTACATCATTATAGTTGGTTGCGTTGGATAGACGTTTTTTATATAACTAAAGTGAAGGAAAAGCGCTCACCTTGAAACAAATCATATTCATAAATTGATAAATTTCTAATTGGAAAAAGGTACTTCGGAACTTTTACCCTTATTTTTGAGCATATCGCTTTTAATCCTTAATTTTCATCATTTTGATATTTCAGCGAAGAAACTTGGTGAGCAGTGCTTCTACCGACAAACGTGTCAAGCGTTCGATGTACACTCGTCATGTGTGCAGGTCAATCACAACGCGTACTGCCAGTGCGACCCCGGCTACCACAGCACCAGTCACAACAGGCCGACGCAGAGGATCTTCTGCACTGAAGGTATCTAAGAATGTTTCTTCTTAAATGACGTTCGTATCTACAGCCTTCTTAAAAAATATATTTTTAGAGATAAATGGCAGTAATATGTGTTGCCTACACTATATATAATACTATTTTCCGTCTGCGGCTTCGCCCACATGCCCACGGGAACAGCGTTTTTCCGGGACAAAAAATGTATGTTCCAAATTTTATCCAGTAACAAAAATCCATCTATCCAAACTTTCGCATTTACAGATGTTAAAATTAAAAAGCGCCATAGCGTTCTTTTTACAATTTCTACATTATATTGTATTACAGACCTGGTGTTGCTGACAGCTGACATGCCGACGCTGCTAGGGGTAGCGTCGGGCATTTTCGTGTTAGCTGGACTCTTGTGTATGGTGCTGCATCTCTACACTAAGGCGCGCTACCACCCAACGCATCTCGCCGATGCGCGCCTCACCCCACCGTGCCTATACTCACTCAATGACACAGGTATGGCACAGTACCTTAAGATGGAGTACCCCTGGGATAAGAAAATGTTTCTTAAAAACGCATCTCTAAATAAGCAGTGGAGATCGACCTACTCACACAGGAAACTAATCGCCGACACCAACACAACTATTGCTGTGTGTTGTTATTTAGTCTGGCTGTGGTCTCCCTGTAAGGTGGAGATCCCTACTGAGGTTTTCCCGAGATACTATAACATTCTTCAAGAAAGGAGTTATAGGGTTTCTAAAAGGTCGGCAACGCGCGAGTGATACCCTCGGTTTTGCAAGCGTCCATAGGCTACCGTAACCGTGCTTGTTTGCCTCCTTGGTAGTATAAAAAGGTGCTTCCCCAGTCAGGTTTGCTCGCTAGCATGGTGCCCTACCTCTCTGAATAGGGGATTGGGATTGGAGCAACAATGAGCATTTCACAGGATCCGTTTCTAACTAAACTCTATTCGAACATTTGTCTAGTTTTCGTGAACCGAACATGTACTTTAATATTTAAATTAGAACTTTTGTAACAAGTGTTGCTTCGCCATCAGGTGGCACGCTGAGTGCAACCCGAGCCTCTTCTCGTGCGTCGTCCCGCAGCGGCTGTACGAGCGGTACCCTCGAGCTGGAGAGCGGCGGCGTGAGCGGGTCGGGGGGGTCCCGGCGAGCGTCGCGGCGCGGGGTGCCGGTGTCAGCGTCGCGCGCAGGTGCGGCGCGCACGGCGGCCATCTTGCTCATCTCGCGCCACCTGCACGTGCGGGGCGGCGGGGGTGACGCGGGCGGCGGGGGCGGGGCGCCGCGCGGGTCCGTAAGGCGGGACGGCGGCGCGCACCCGCCTAAGTGCGCCGCCAAAGGTGATCTGGATAATGTATGCAGCGCGGCCCCATCATCTGCACGTCTCGGTGTCTAGGCGGTGAACACCCCAGCCGCGCCGACCGAATGCTCTCACGAACTTTGCTTTAACGCGACTACTGAGACCGTTTGGTTCAAATTTCTAAAAGCAGACAGCGATTGGTTGAAACGATCGGTATTGCTATCAGGCAATGACAAAATTCAAAAGGTACCAACAAACTTCCTACCCTTTCTACTATCTATGAATCTTCTCAAATAGATTTTCGTAGGGTCACTGCGAAATAAGTCAAAGTTAAGTTACTTAGTTTAATTTTCTTTTTCGCTAAATATAGCAATCAGGATTATCCGCGCGATAATCAAAACTTCAAAATCTTGAAATGCCTTCTGCCTGATATATCAAATGACGCGTTTTGCCTTTACTGAACCATGATAGCATAGTGCGGTAAGCATTCGAGAGGTGTCGGTGTACGCATGAGACGTGTCCCGCCCGTGTCCGTTAGATGTTGCGTCTTGGTGTTAGCGTCCAAGGACTGACTCCAGTCTGCGACTGAGCGATCACCATACTTTCCTAACTCGCCAAATATGCTGATCTTCATAACCAACCAAAACAGTAATAATACAAAAGAAATACTCAAAACAAAACTTCCTTTACCTACATGGTGGTAAATTTCCATAAGTTACAGGAATTATTCCATATCTACAATTAGTAGTGATGAGTTCAAAATAGATTTCAGCCACAATAAGGAAAAACAATGAACTTCCTCATGAACAAGCAATTATATTTATAAATAGAACTCTTAATGTTCAAAATATCTGTGTTTCATTTTGTATTTCTATTCCGTCTTTGTGACTACATCCAATTGTACTTCATCATAATCATCTGCATCTGACTCTATCCACTCTCTTTACTGTTTCTTTGTGTGTTCCTGGATTCCATGTTTCTTTATAGAACTCATCACTCCGCTGTATGTTCTAAAACGAACTGTTAAGTCCTAATCTTCCTGAAACCTCTTCTCAGCATATTTGGCACCTGATGTAATTGACGTAAGTACAGCTTAATGTGAAGCTTTACTCGTTTGGCTGGGCTTATGGTGCGAAGTCGCAGGATGAAGTGTTTGGCGGCGAGAGCAAGATGGCCATGGTCCTATTCTATCTATCTATTTTCCAACACGCCTTAAATGTATGAGCTAACGAAACTGAAGATCCAAAATGGATTCGAAGACTGCCTAAATTCTGTATGTATTACAAATTTGCTTAACACATTACAAACAGCGCTGCATGGAAGTTGATCGCTTCGACACTTTTCATCACGACTTTGACATCTGCGTATAAATTCACAGGAATTATTTTAAAGTACATCCAGCACACAACAGAGCTGTGCCAAAAGATTAATACAGCCACGAGCTTCTTCTTTTTTCCTTACATAGTCCACTAACACAACATCACTCTTTCAACAACACTGTCATTTTAAATCAATTTGCAAAATACATAACGACGCGAACAGCCTAGTCTCAATTTAATCATAAACATTCACACGTGAACATGCTTTATTTGAAACATAACTGAGAGAGTTAATGTAACCTGATTGCGATTAACCAACATGTAGTGCTGTGAGCAAGCACAATCAGAGGGATGAGCGAAAGCTTCAGTTTCATGGCCCAGCACAGCTTCCAGCTTTTATCTGTACATCACACTGGCTGTGCATGTAAGCGTCCGCTTTCAATCACCACTATGTATTATGGAGCCTATACATAAAACTAAACTGTAACTGTGTCACCTGTTTCAGGTCTTTCTGAGGTACCAAATTTCAGGCCTAGTCTAAAATTCCATAGTTTTCAAGTTTAATATTTAAACTTATTTTTGGAGCTCTCGCCTCATGTTTTCCCGTAGTTTCAAAGTTAAAGTTGATTTCGTTGTAAATAATTCTCAATTTTATATGTAAATATTATCTTTCCTAAATGTTTGTACCTAAACTTCTATTATCATTTGGTGTATTCCATGTATTTTGATAAGTTTTGACGTTTTCATTCTTGGTAACTACTTAAATTGAAAATGTATATTCCTGCTCCAACGTAATTTGATACCAACTCAACACAATACATGTATTTAGTATATTACTGTATGTTGATTGCTGTTTCGCTTTGCTATATTTGTTTGTACCTACATGTCGTAAAATATAATAATATGTTAATGACATAAGTTCTTAATATTAATCTATATAAATATAATGACGGAAACAATCTCTACATTTTCAAGCATAAGCTTTTACATAGCAGTACATTTCAAAAGACTCAAAGTTTGAAGAACCAAACCGATCGCTTTTCACAACACAAAAATAACCAACATAAGTAAAACATAGTTCTCACGCATCGTTTGTCCTATTCTATTGTCCAAAGATATCTAATTACGTTTTTTTCGCAGGTTCGCGACGTCCAAGTATAAGCTCGGTGCAGAGCAGTTCATCGTCAATAAGGAGCTACAGCGCAAGAAGATGGGAAAAAGAAAGAGAGCAGAAGGAAAGGAGACAGATGAGTATGCGCCTCGCTCAGCTCCACGACAAGATGGCGGCGGGGCGAGAGGTGCCGAAGCACGCTCCGACGCCGTCGCCTCGCTCGCCGAACAACTCCACAGATGGACTGCTACCGTCTGTATGTGAAATTAGAGAAGTATGATCATTCCTCTTGTCCTTAGTAGTGGAGACAATATAAGGTTAGAAGTAATTGACGATTTCACAAAGAACATTAGAATTTAGAATCTTTTTGTGATTTTTTGATAAAAGTTGGGAAGGATTTTTTCTTTTTTAGATTTCTGGGAATACAAAAACAATTTAAGTACCAGCACTTTGGCTTTTTAATATTCTTCTTCAGGCTTAGATACTTTGACACTATAAGTTAATTTCTTGATGTACAGATTGGTAGAGGATCAACTTATATTTCCATCTCTGTCTGTCGTAAATTATTTTATATTTGTTTCTTTATGTAGTCGTCAATTACAAACAACTATTTAACTAGTTGACAAAACATGACACCAATTCCTTTAAAGGTAGCCCCTTGAAAGCGAGTAGGTACAGCAAAGTTTACATTTTTGCACCCAAACATGGATTGACTCAACGACTCCCATATACGACTTTAACCTACATTTGAGACCTCTATACTGTAATAATTTGTTTGTTGAGAGATCCTTTGTCACGTGTGAACCAGGTATTATATCAAGTTCATTAGTTAATTGCTAGACACTTAGCTAGTGATAATTTTGATTCTTTTATGTCACATAATGTAATCATTTGTCACTATTTTAGTCCACATGAAGCCAATCTTTCTGAAATTTTAGATCTATTTTCATCCTTTTTGATTTAATTCATCGTAATGAAAATTTCAACGGTATGTTGTTTTGATAAATATTAATTCCAAATATTATTTTCCATAGTAGCTGATTTAGATTTCTATGGAAGTAAAATAGACATATTTGATGCTACCTGACTGTTATTTATTATATAGGACGAAAACTACACCGCTATGTGTTAGTTATTTGGATGTGGTCTTCTGAAAGGGCCTTCCCTAGTTGGACTTGCTCGCTTGTATAGTGCCGTATCTTTCTTAAAAAAAAGGTTCTTTGTTTTCTGACTGGCCTGTTGGTCTAGTGGTTAGTGAACCTGTGAAGCCGGTCATGGGTGTAAATTGAGTTCTGATTGGAATTCCTAGCTCATCAATGATTAGTCATCTATGATTTTTTACCGATTAAAGTGACCTAATTAAATACACAGAATTAACTGTCATAAGTTGTCTCTATATTAAATATTAAGATGTACAACTAACAAATCTGTTTCTAAACATTTAATTACAGTTGATAACGAACGCAGACCAGCAGCTGCAGGGAGTGGACGGTCCATGTTCCAGCTCCTCGCTTTACTGACATCAGCCTCACAACAAGACGACGCGGCGGTCTCTTGACTCCCTGTCGTCTGACGGCTCTCCAGCCATCGCCTGGATGTAGACCGTCCTAGAATTACTACGAGACTATACTGCTACGACCTAATGTTGAGAAATTTAGAGAAATTTTCAAATGACTTGGGATTGTTACAAGATGCTCTTCAAATATTGGTCGGCAGTTGATGATAGCCCAACAATGCTGGTATTGAAGACTCAATCTATGTCAAAGTTGGATGTGGACCAATTTTGGAGACTTGACTTTGTCTAAATTTGTCTCTTTAGTCCGTATTGCGTTTACGTAATAATGTATATTTCTCTTGTTTTATCAATTGGTCCAATGACAATAACTTTGACTTTATCACATACAGCTATGTGACTCAAAATATTGAACTTAAGGAATAAAATGGCAAAAAAGGAACAATATACAGTGGACCATAAACATTAAACTTAAATGCGCTGGAACTCTGAATTCTTCACCCGCTCTTCATGAAGAGTTTAAGACTAAATGAAGAGGAGCAGATATATCTTCTCTATTGGCGTTGCAGAGTAATAGTTCTCGTAGAAGATTCTAGACTCTGAGTGACTGACAAACATTTAGTGAGTAACCATCGAAGTATCACCAAATGTAAATAAAGTGTAGTGAAAGGACCTCTCGATGTCTCCGATGAACCCGACAGAGTTCTGAAGAATTCCCCAGTTGTTGATATTGTAAGTAACGCTTGTGCTTATAGTTAGTTCCTCGGGGATTCGGGTCTTGGTCATATGCTGTCGAATACCACCCTCTCCTATTTAAAAGTAGATACATAAGCTGAGAAAGATCGATTCTTAGTAAAAAATAATACAGTCATAATATTTAGCGAATGGGTTTGGCACATGAAAAGATTAAGGATGGTTGGACTTCACTATGGTCATTCTTTTTATATTATTGATATGAAGTCACTATGTCAGATAAATTTTAGTATGTAAATTTAAAAATATATTATGCTAATGCTGAATAAAAATAACGGAACATGGAAAGTCCATGAAATATTTCATAAGTATCTATAAATATAAAAGAAAAGAAAATTCTACAAAATGCAAATGCACATAACATGGATGACAATAAAAAGTTAACTAAACTTAAATATACTAAGGATATAAAATTAAATAAAAATGTATAACTTATACCACAAATTTGAAGTTTAACATAGCAAAATAAGACAATAGCTTAATTGCCAGGTTTTCTCACTGATCACACCGAGGTACGAGGTATCATAATATAATAGGTAAATCAAGTACCGAAGTAAATATTTAGATATAAAATATAATGAGAAAAAAGATTGACTAGATAACTAAAGAAATAATCTGATGAAATACTATTGAAAAACAACCTTGGCTTTTATTATCAAGGTAAAGTACTTATATTTATCCACCAGAAAGATTAAAAATAAATATTTGAAATGCGACAGCATGTGTCGAGACCTGGAAACTTTAGAGAGTTAATAATACATGACATAAGACTAGATAACCGTTAGTTAATGTTAAAGTTATATCTGTTGTTACTGTTAATGATACTGATCTTGAGTTCTTAGTGAACAACAGGAGCCAAACATATTATAGAAAGAAAGATAACTAAGCTACTTTTATTCTGAGCGGCGCGGCGTACTTGCTGCATTTCAAGTATGAATGCGATAGATAATATGGTACGTAATGACACAGAAAGAGATAGTGATAGATGAAATTAATACTTGACTGTTGACGATAACAATTTTCGGTATTTTCGCGCGCAAGTGCAATATGTACGTCTTCCTTACTAAAATATCATTGACAGGAACCGTACAGCGATTCATTGAAGGCGTTAAATGTCAACTTTATTACCCAGCTTTAATGTTGTCATTCTGCGAATTTTAAATTAAGATTAAAAATAATTCGCTAAGAGAACGACATAGAACGGTTCCTGAGTCTCTAGACAAGTGGCATGAACGATAGTCGAATCGAAAAGTCAAAAAAACAAATGTATGGCATGTATGGGATTTGACATAAGTCTACGATATAATGTCGTAAACTTACGTCAAATCCCATACATTTACTTTTTTGACTTTTTGATTCGACTATCGCTTGTGTCATTTGTCAAAAGGGGCTGAAGTCCTACTGTTTCGCGCAGCCTAACTCCATGACAAAATCCACGAGAAAAACACATCTCAGATTTATGAATGATATGTCATTGAGTTGTGGCCATCTTAGACACGAATAATACAGACTGATGGATATATAATATACAAGTGTTAATTACAAAATTAAATAATAAAACTTAGGACTCAAGATCAATGTCGTTACTATAATATCTAAATTGATTTATATTGTTTTATGTATAATTAAAATACATTTATACAATAAGTTGATGTTAAAACATTTTATATTATTCTTGTTATAATGATTTATATTATTTATTACTTATATTATAAGAAAAAGGATTGTTTTATTTATAAGAGACTTATTAAAATAATAAGGTATAGAACAAGTGAAGTGAAATTAAAATACAAAAGCGCTATACCACAGAATACTTAATAGTAGATACAATAGTCATCAGAGTAATAATAGCAACCCATATACATATGTCTCACTGCTGGGCAAGGGTCTCCTCTCAATCTCAAGAGAGAGAGAGGGTTTTGGCCGTGATCTACACACGCTGGCCTATTGCGGGTTGGTGGATAAGAATAATTATAACTATTGGTGTTCTCTGTTAGCAATACAAAACAGATGCATGAAAAGGGCTGTTTTTATGCAACTGTTTTGTATAGACCTGTTTTGGTGTTCTTTGCCATGCTGAGATCCCGGATTCGATCCCCGGGTCAGAAAAAAGTGCTATTGATATTTTTTTCTGTCAAGAAATTCTCAATATCAACGCTTTGGGAGGAAATGTGCCCTAAATGGTTGGCAAAATGCGGGAATGATTCATTCCCACATGCCCCTTTGGTGTAAAATTTGTGAAGCTATGATATTAGGTTCTATACGTTATTATTTTGAAAGAATGTTTTTTTTTTTTGAAACTTATATTATAACGAATAAAATTACAAACAACGGCCGTAATATTTTTAAACATTTATTATATATTTGTACCTGATTGTTGTTTTGTTTTGTTCATTTTAAATGGTTATTGTTCAGGCTTATTACATGTATGTACGTATGTAATGAGAAATATCGGTAACACTGTTACTTTTATAATTAGCCGGTTTAAAATCGAATGAAAGAGTTTAACGCAAAAGTTAATCTACCTCATTTGTTATTTGAACTGTAATTCAGGCAACTTTCTTTAATTGCTAGACAATTACAATCTATTGTAAGTTACTAGGATGCAAACTGATGTAACTGAAACCTCATACCTACCTAATTAGTGGAATAAATATATATTTAATTGTGATAACAATAAAATCTTATGGAGTAGGTACCCACAGGCCGGCAAATTTTAAAAGTAACATTTAATAAATTTCGTGTTACAGCTTATAAAAATAAAAGCTGAATTCCCAGCAGCATACTGTACCCAAAATGAAGGTGCCCAGCTGCAGTTTTAGTAGAGTAACACAGCTGTTATTTTTGTAAGCTATAGTGTTATAAAAATAAAAAGTAAACATGTACATTATAAGACTAAGTAAGTAGTTAGAATTGGAGTGATTGCGATGTGGCTCCGGCCAGGCCTTATAGTTCAGGAAACTGGAACTGGGAGAGTGCTACCCTTAGATACAAAACATTTTGTACTCGTCATGTAAATATTTAGTTTGGAAATAGTTCATTTCTAGTGCTTGCTGCTGTTCTAATACTTTCAATGTCTGACTTTAATACTAGACACTTAATCCTTTTTTATGTCTATAGGGATACAAAAATGAAACAGCTGATTTTAAATTATCTTAATTATTTTTATAATGAAGGTGTTTTTGCCTAAATGTAACAAGGAAAAAGAAAATCCAAGTCCAATATGGTATCTAATAACAAAAATGTAACCAATCCCTAAAACACAAGAAGTAGTTTATGTGCATTAAGAAACTACCCAATACCAATTAAAGAAGAAAATATAAGTCCTAAAGATTGAAGATTACCTCATCGGTTTTGACAGACTGATTGTTATAGAACAGTGTATTGGTAAACAAACAACGACAGATGTAGTTAACAGACAAGATGCAGATATTAACACTTGAAATTAAATCAATCTCTTTATTCTTTTAGGACACAAATTAGCACTTACAAACGCCGAAACCAAAAAGTTGTCAGCTTAATTGCATACATTCAAAATCGCTTACTATGAAGAAAAGTCGCGTAGACGAATTTGATTTTACATTGCGAAAGTTTAAATCATCACAGTGGCCATGACGATAGGAAAAGCCCAGCGTGGGAGGCAACGCAGCGTCTACACGTGACACTACTCACTCTAGACGTCAGAGTTCAATAAATAGAATAGCAAATAGGTTGGAAACATAATCTATTTGAAGAATACAATATGGAATCCAAGTATTGTTAGAAACAATAACATTTGTGAGTAAACGAACAACTAAAAACAGATATGTACGTGGTTACTGTAAACATCCTAGCTCTGATCTAATCGTGGTGACAGCCAACTAACATGCCTCAGACACTTAAATTATTTGCATTGTTTCTTACACATCTGTTAGAAAACAATCACGTAGATTATAATTATCAAATACATCGAACACTCGAAAGAAATGGTATTTCAAGAGATAAATTTCCGCTGCAATTTTTCTTTTGTGGTAATTTTCACAAAGTTTTAAATGGTGAAATAGATGGATAGATAGATAGAAAACTCTTTATTGTACACCAATTACATTTATAATACAGATATTATTTCACATATGTATGTACAATGGACGACCTTATCGCTAAAAGCAATTTCCGCCAAGCAACCTTTGGATGGACAGAAGAGAAAATTAAATATAATAAAGCAAAAGTAGTGGGAGGTCTTGGTGTTATAAATATAAGGAAAGAAGGTATATAAAAAATAGCTTTTCATTACCTACGCATTTTCTCTCTAAAGGTGAAAGTAGTCTACAGGAATTAAGAGACAGACATTGAAAGATTGAACAAAATAAAAATTCGATGAAATTATGTAATCGTGATAATAAATTGTAGATATATCGAAAAGTATCCCGTTGTTTTGTAATATATAGCACAAAGTGAAACGCGACTCAAAACGGTTTCGATGTCGGATATGTTGTGTTATCGCTGTTTGCATTGCCAAAATAAAATGTCAACCGAAATGTGAAGTTTTATTTCATTTTCACTTATCCTAATCGATTTGAATATAATGAGTAATGAGTAGTCTTTAGTATACTATTTTATTTATATCCTTTACGTAGGTATAGGTACGCCTACTATACCACGCTGGCCAGACGGGTTGGTATAGGGTTTTGTTTCGAGTTTTCCCTCTCTTGCAACTAGATAAGTAAAGCAACAAAATACAATTTAACATTTTGTCAAGGAACTTACATTTTGCTGAGTTTGTCTGTCAGTTTTTCCCCGTACTTAAAATCCACTAGATGGATTTTAATAAAATATACTGCAAACAAGCTCTGGCACCGATAAGAATTGGACCAGCGTCAATTATGGCGTAGTAACTCTTTAGTAATCTGTGATTATGGTCTAAATCTCTGGTCTCTTGATAGGATAGAGTCTTGCGCTTAGCTGTAGTAATTATCAATATGGGTGATTATTTCTTTCAAATCTTTCAAAACAATGTAGCATATTTTAATGTATAAATGATTTTTTACCAAACTTATAGGTAAGTAGGTACCTACTTAGATTCTTTATTAGCTGCTTTCGTTATTATCGATCGTTTCATTGTTTGAATGGTTTGATGTCTTTTTTTATGAGCCGTTGTTTTAGATATCAATGACGTAATGCCTAAATAGGTACTTATTGCGAATATTACACATATCTATTTGGCATTCTTATTTAGAGCATCTTGATTTGGAATGGCTTTGGAAGAAATTTTGATCAGCTCCTGAATAGGGTAGCCTTAAAACTGATGTCATAAGAAATTAAATAGGAACATACTGCAACAATATTTGTAATCGTAGGTAGTGTACCATTTTCTTTGTGTTCGTCAATTGGCTTCTTATTCATTTCATTTATTTATTTCATTTAGAAAGACAATTCCTGCAAAAGAGAACAAACTCTGTGTCGCGACAATACAATTAACGGACACAAATTACACCCAGACTCAGCAAAACCCTTTGCGGGTCACACAAAGTTTTGTCCTGTGTGGGAATTGTACTGCGGCCACTGGACCACCAAGACAGTCAAAGGTATGATTTCTAAAAATGGGATGATAATAGTCGTTTAGCCCAACGATTGTAGGTTTTTTTATTACATAATGTTGCTGACGTAATGCTCGCTCTTACGAGGGTTTGGCCCAAGTCCTTAAGAGACCTTGGCTGATATCCAATTTCCCTGTAATATATCGTATTCTGGTAAGGTCAAAAATAAGAATAACAAAATGTTTTGACTGGATACTTATAGAAAAACAAAAATGTTTATTAAGAACTATTTTATTTTCCCTTGATGACCGATGACTCTGTATTAGCTCAAACTACCTGAAGCTTTAGTCTTGTCAATTTTTTTTTGGGTTTCCATCAATGGTAAGCAACTGTAGTATAACATTTCAGTAGATTCATTTCTACGTCCTAAAAGATACTCAAACAACACATACCTAATATAAAAAAATATCATAATACATGAGTGTAGTTGTGGAGAAGAAGAGTCTTCTCCACAAGAGAGCTAATCTATACACGCTACTTTACCTATCTATAAAGTATATTTCACGTAGCATGGGTATTTATTTATTTATTTTTTATTGTACTTACACCATTATAATACATCTATCTATCTATACATATAATAAAATCGTAACCAAGTCGCGTCTGTACATTGAATTTTTTTTCGAAAAAACAATTTATATACGTTGTATTTATGTTACTGAGGCCAAAAATGTAATTTTTAGAATTTTTGTCTGTTTGTCTGTTTGTGGCAGCGTTTGTACGCGATAAACTCAGCAACCACGCAACCGATTTGAATGCGGTTTTCACTTATATATTGTGGCAACCTTCCCATAACATATAGGCTTTATTTTATTCCAATCGGTTCACAAATAAAAAACCTATGGTCACTTTAATAACACACGTGCTTTACAAGAAACATGCTTCGATTTATTTAGCTAAAACTTTTAAAAATGTAGTTTGTAAAACCACGTTTGAAGTTTATATGAAAATAAATTTAAAAAATAATGCGAGGTTTCGGAGATATAGAAATGACCAATTTAAGTTGAACTCTCATCAATATCGGCGACCATATTAAATAGAGATCAGCTGACTGGTACATCACGTGTTAACGGTACTAGGTTAAAAGTGACCATTTTACAACGAAATGTAATAGAAGCAGACATTTTAACAGGATGCGGTGCAGGTGATAATCTTTTATGCCCCGGGTTTTTTTGATTCCAAACAATTTTCCGTTTAGCATCTCCAGGAAACTCTATGTTTTAATCCCTGAAGTCCACGCAAACGAAGTCATAAACACATATCAGCTATACATCTATACACACATTAATAAAATTGAAGTGTCTGTTTGTAATATCAAAATAACAGCTTTCTATTAAATTCATGTGGCTGTTTACATAGCACTTACAACAGAAATACAATTTTAACAGTTTTATCTCTCTAAAATCGTCTTTGATAAAACTAAAACTATAGAAATATACTATAAGTACGAATAAAATGCGTTAATCATGCCAAGACCTAAGACAGTCACTGACTAAATTAAACGCCTAATAAAACTTAAACACAAACTATAAAATATTACTATAAAATGAATGCTATTTCAAACTCAAACTCAAACTCAAACTCAAACTCAAAATTCATTTATTCATTTAGGTTACAATTTAGGTTAAAATTTAGGTTTCATTTTGTGTAGGCGCTAACATTTAACAATACCTTAATTTAGGTAATCAGGAAAGCAGCACAGAAAAGAAAACACTCCACCGAATCTGTCTATCTGGTCACGATAAACTCAATAACTACCAAACAAAATTTCATACGATTTTCACCAGTAGACGGCGTGATTCTTTCATTATAGTTTTGCGAGCGTGAATTGGCTGAAATATTACGATGATAGTTGAGCGAGTCGGAAAAATCCTGCCATTGGAGGCAATGTTATTTGCAAATAGATCTAAAACACTCCGCGATACTATGTGTCTATCTTCGACCAAAAAAATCACTCAGCGAAACGCATGATCGGCCTCTGTCTCATCGGCATACTTAACTGATATATATTTTTAACTGAATTTTTAAAGATGAGGTTCCATTGCATTACAGAGCTTGTTCTCTAGTGCGGGAGTTGTCTTTGCTAAATAAATGAAAAATGAAAAAATTGTTTTTTTTATTCCTGAACATCGTAATTTAAGAGACGATTTGTAATATTTTCTTTTTAAGTGACCGACATAGCTCGAAAAATTGCCTCAATTAAGTGACAATGGGCAGGGCATATATTATAGCTCACAGAACCGATGGCCGATGGGGCAGAAAGGTTCTAGAGTGGCGACCACGAACTGGAAGACGCAGCGTGGGCAGGCCTCCAACAAGATGGACCGACGACCTGGTAAACGCGGGCAACCGATGGACAAGGTCAGCTCAGGACCGAATGATGTGGAAAACCTTGCGGGAGGCCTATGTCGAGCAGTGGACGTCTTATGGCTAAGATGGAACTACTTTTGTGGCAAACAAGCATATTGCACACCTGATGTTAAGCAGTTACCGTAGCCTATAGACGCTTGCAATACCAAAGGTATCACTTGCCTGTTACCAACCCATTTTTTACACCAGGGCTTAGATGGGAGTATCCCTGGGATAGAAATATATTTCTTTCAAAACGAATCCCTAAGTGAGCGTTGGAGACCTATACTCACACACAGGAACACAACTACACCGCTGTGTGTAGTTATTTGGCTGTGGTCTTCTGTAAAGTGGAGGTACTTCCCTCTCTTTAAAAATTATCTTAAAAATCTTTTTGTAATTGATATTGGATAATATTTCATATTGTTCTCAGTTTTTAAAAAATCCAGTTCTGATGATGGGTTCCGTAGGGAAGTGAGTAACCTCCTCAAATACTATAGGTATACTGCAATGAATCAAACAAATGCATTCAGGAAGCATCAATTCGTTAGTGAAACTTATAAAGAATACTGCAGATGGCCAACTTCTCAATGATAAATATTTTTCCGATGGAGATTAGACATAATGTATCTCAATTATGGTAATTAAATGACAGTAACTAATCACATTCAATGAGCAAATTAAAATTTTACAATTGAACTTATATTATGATACACCCGGATATAGGCACGGAAACTTCGTAATTAAACAATGTACAAAGTAAAAAATGCATAGTTTCAGAGATAAAGATAATAATTAACAGATACCTATATACCGAATTTACGTTGAACTCTCACTAATATGGTCGACAATATTAAATAGGGTTCAACTTACTGGTTTTTCATTCAGTTTTGTTCCGAAAGCTTATGTAAAGTAGTATAACTGTATTATAAGAACAATGGATTAAAAGGAAAGTTCAATTTCTGAAATCCTTGAGCACTACGACGGACCATTATGCCCTTTAAGAATTTAATAAATTTTTAGCCCACATAAACTGTGTAACAGTACCTAGGTTAGAAGTGACCAATTTAAAACGAAATGTAATAGATGTAGAGATTTCTACAGGGTATGGCACAGATAATACATAACAATACATAAATTCAAACTATTAGCTAGGCGATGGGCCAATTAAGGTTATTCACGTTTGCGCTAAGACAATTTGAAGAGCAGAACTATCATACAAACAAGGAATATTTCTTCATGAAGTTTATTAATTGCAGAATCCAAATGTTTAAAAGAAAAACGTGACTGACTTATCAACAAACGCACAGTTTAAATCATTAGACACTCAGATAGCTATTATGATATAGGCATCCGCAAAGAAAGGTTTTTTTGAATGTAACCACTAAAGATGAAAATCAGCCGATGAAAGTTTGTATAGGGATAACAGCTGTAGCTTTGAGATTTTCAGTAAAAGACTGAACACGCGAACGAAGTCGCGGGTACAGCTAGTAATAAATAAGATTGTACAATGGGCGGCCTTATCGCTAAGAGCGATTTCTACCAGGCAACCTTTGGATGGATATTGTGTTAGTGAGAGACAGCGGTAGTGGTTGGCGTACTAAATAAATAAGAAAAATTACTACTACTACTACGGGTACTGCGACGTTTAACATTTTTCGAAGAAGGAAAATGATTAAATCGAAAAAGATCATTCAATCCATAGATTACATTTTTATTAATATGTATCTAACGTCACTCATGCTATGCAGGTACTGCATGGGTTAGTGCAGGTATAAGAAATTTAAAAAAAATAAAAAAATAAAGTATAAGGCATGGTTTAAGCATTTCTTCTAAGACATGTGGGTTTCTTCACGATGTTTTCCTTAGCCGTTAGCAGATGGTAAATCATTTAATTAGTACCTACGTATAATTTTACTAAGTTAAAATCACATTGGTGCCATCACCCGGGATCGAAGTGACGCGTCATGTTTACAACAAACCAACGGTTACTTTTTCATTTGGCTACCACCGCTCACCAATTTAAATATATATATATATATATATATATGTATATATATATATTTCTTTTTAAAGACAACTCCCGCACTAGAAAACAAGCTCTGTGTTGCGGGGGACTTTACAAACATACAATTAACGGACACAAATTACACCCAGACTCAGAACAACTCTTTGTGGGTCACACAAAGTTTTGTCCTGTGTAGGAATCGAACCCATAACCTCGTGCACAGCAGGCGCATACTGCGGCCACTGGACCACCAAGGCAGTCACAAAAAATTGTCTTTAAAATTTGCTAACCTAAGCACTGGGCACAAAAACATCCTTCCTATACGTACATGATATCCTAGTATCACGAAACCAATAAAACATTAGTCACGATTAGTCACAACTTGATTATATTAGAGCGAATTCGCGAACGTGATAAGAGATACGAACACAAACAAAACATTACCTACGTGACACTTGCATGTCTGTTCGTTATCAGTTATACTCACTATCTATATCAAGGAAACATTTTTCATACTAAGGGATAGAAGAAGAACCTTGGGTTTTCTTTGGCTAGGAATGCTTTTCCCAAACATATAAATCGTTCCTCTTGGAGACATATAACTAGACTAGCTGTTGCCCGCGGCTCCGCCCGCGCGTATGTCGGTTATCGCTGTAAAAAGTAGCCTATGTATATTTTTACGTGAAAGAGTAACAAACATCCATCCATCCATCCATCCATCCCTTCTTACAAACTTTCACATTTATAATATTAGTAAGGATTATAAACGCGAAAGTTTGTAAGAATGGATATATGGATGTTTGTTACTCTTTCACGCAAAAACTACTGAACGGATCTGGATGAAATTTGGCACAGAGGTTATAGTCTGGAATAGCATATAGGCTACTTTTTATCGCGATAACCGACATCCACGCGGGCAAAATGGGGCGGGATTAAAAAGAATGGCCAAAGTTTCTTGCCAATCTTATCTAGGCCCTAGCCTTGTCATTAGTTGTCAGCGAATTGGCTGTAGGGAAAAATATGCTGACTAGTTTATTTTGACGGTCATAAGTAGGTATCATGAATTTGATCTAAATGAATAATTGAGTTTGAGTACCTACATACGTGTACGTAAACCATATATAGAGTAAGGTCTAACTTCCTAGAGATCTACAAATGGAGTTCATTGCCGTACGGAACACGGAAGTTGGCATACAACGAGGTAATCTGTGTCAGTTAGCAAATTCTACAAATAGCGACAAATAAAAATAGCTGGAAACAATTTATTGAGAGTTTTTTTTTAAAGACAACTCCACCACTAGGAAACATCCTCCCTGTGTGTTTAAAGTCTTACAAACATTATAATTAACGGACACAAAGTCACTACACCCATACTCGAGACAACCACTTATGGATCACACTTTTTTTCCCGTGTCGATCGAAAGGATCGAACCCACAACACTCCGCGCAGTGATAAATGGCGAGGTAACCACTTAAGCCACTTAACTAACCATACAGTCTACTTACTACATAAATGTTTATTTTTGTTATCTGCACTTTCGACTGAGCAAAATACAAATTATTAATTAAATCAGAAACCCATACATCTTCAAAGAAATTCAAAAGGTATGTCTGATTCAACAATCCGGATTAGGCTACTGCGTGTGAGATAAGGCCTCAACCCTCTCTTGGTTGAGGAGATGAGACTTGTGCCCAGTAGTGGGACATAATAACATATTTATTACTAAAAGTTTTTATTGTTTTGAACAATACAGCTAAACGAATTGTGGGACTTAGGGATTGTTCCCTAGTACGGGAATATACTTACTGGTATTTTTCAGCAACAATGATGTAAGGATAGATTTGACATCGCATGTTTGTCTCGTAAACACTTAAAATTGGTTGTAAAATGTAACTCTACAGAGCGGTCATGGCTCGTATAATTTATTAGCCTATTTATTAAACAACTTCTCAGAAACATTCTAAATATAACGTTATCCAGTTGGTTTCTCCAATATATGTTATTATTACATTTATAAACAACTATACATTGTGGAATCTAAAACTCCACGAGGAACGTCGGCATTATAAATGACAAGTTTATTTTTGAGGATCGATGTTATCGCTAGCTGCTCTTCTCCCACCAAAAGTACTATCTACCTAGGCATTACCACAGATTACTAAAGAGTTACTACGTGGCATTACATACAAATATTGTAATCTTACTAATATTATAAACGTGAATGTTTTGATGGAAGCATGTTTGTTACCTCATGCCAAGACGGGTTAACAGATCTGGACAAAATTTAGTCCAGAGACAGATTATATTCAGGAATAATAATAATATTTTGAGACAACTCACACACCGCCATCTGATCCCAAACTAGGCACACCCTGTACTATGGTAACCAGATAACTGATAAACATACCTACTTATACATATATTATTAAATACATACATATTATAGATAAATTACACCCAGACACAGAACAAACAATCGTGCTTATCACACAAATATATGTCCTGGGTGGGAAACTAACCCACGACCTCCAGCTTAGCAGTCAGAGACACTAACCACTAGACCAGTTAGCCAGTGAAAATAATTATAGGAATAACACATAGGCTACTGCTACTGCACATAGGCTAGTGGATTAGAAAAAGATCCTGATCTATTTCTGTGGTCGGAGCTGTGAGCGCCAGCTAGTATTTTCATGTATGATATTTATCGCAAAGGTCTCTTAAGAAACTATCAACTGAAATTATCCACCGAAATAAAGTGCCTCGGGTTTCTCTGTGATTAATAAATGTTAAAAAGCTCTACGTGGCTCTACCTACCACAGGTACTTAATGGTAGGTAACTGTACTTCTAAAATACCCTTAACTCGTCTAATATTATAAAGAGAAAAGATTTTGTATTTAAACATTTTTGAACCTATTTTTCATTTTTTATGATTATATTTAGAGTTAGGTTAAAAAAATTAGATGAATGAACTCAAAATCTGCTCGACTGATTAAAAAAAAAAACTATAGAAAGCTACATTATCAGCGTGTATCAGACTTTTTTTTAAATAAGTGACTGATACTTGTCTACCCCTGCAAAGTCGGTACGTACCGCTTGTACCTACGTAAGCTTTTATCGATCGAAGTCAAGTAGACTGTGACGAACTTGACCGTGGGGTCATATTCATTCTATTTATAAAAGACAAAGAATCGTAACTTATCTTTTATAAGTGTAGGTATAGGCACTAAGGTTACCTATCAGATATCTACCTAGATATTTGTGGCTTGTGGGCAGTGACGTAACTAGGGTTGCCAGGACGCCAAACCTAATAGCCAGTTATGCCTAATATTATATAACCTATATATATAACCTAATAGACATTACAATAAGTTATATAACCTAATAGACATTTGGGTAAAAAGGCCGACACCCTACATTATTGAGGATTTTGTGTATCAGCATTAATAGGTACGACAAAAAAGTTATGATTGAATGTCTATTAAGGAGACCTAAATTCCATCCTTCTGTATTCTCGTTTGTAGAATGTAAAAAGCCTAATAAAAGCCGGACACCGTTTATTTTGTCCGGACACGCAATCAAAAAGCCTAACTATGTCCGGCTTTATCCGGACCCCAGGCAACGCTTCACGTAACTATACCACAGATAATATAATACTACTATACCTTTGGGGCCCCTTGGCATTGTAAAAATAAATAATTATGATCCTTCTGTGCTCATGGCCACTCTCAGGCCGGGGTCCTTTAGGACGGGGGCCCTTGGCATTTACCCATAATGCCACCTTGTTACGCTACTGCTTGTGGGTTATCTAGGACAAGTTAATGTAGATATTATAAATGGATACCTACGCAATGCGCAGAAATGCATAGACTTGCAGTTTGCGCAAACTCTATTTAATCAATACCTAGGTCATGCGACACGCTATGCTATTATCTACATAGTAGGCACCTCTCCGTCCCGCGCCCGGAGCATCACTCGCACGATATCTTTGTTGTTTAAAGTGGATGATTTTGACAAAGGTTGCACCTACTTACATTCCATTTTTCTGTAGGTGTGCATCTAGGTAGGTACTGACAGTGAATAATGACCTCGTTAACAATAAATAGGGGTTAATGTCCGTATCGAATTTTGATATAACTGTCTTAAATAATAGTTTATTTACTTACTCGATGTTGAAAGAAATGTAGCTAACTGAGGCTGACTCTTTCATATTCAGTCTTAGTAATACCTAACCTACCTACTTGACATGAATAAATATGAGTAGGTAAATATCGATACCTACTTACTCCTAGTCCAAGATACTTACCTGTAGGTACATACTTTGTTTTATGCATTTTATTATGTACGTAGAAGCTGCTGCTTTTGGACTGCAAGTTTGGTTCAGTAGCTTAAGTGGTTATCTCGACATTTACAGCGCAGTTTATTACGGGTTCGATCCCCACACGGGGGTGGACAAACGATTTTGTGTGATCTTTATATGGTTGCCCCGTGTCTGGGTGAACTTTATGTCCGTTAAATGTACTGTAGCGTCATCTATCAGTACAACGTCAAAGTACGTTAATTAAGTCCCTGCGACACAGGGAAATCTACTCACGCAAAATATTTAAAGAAACCGTCAGTCATTATTTCAAGGTACCTACGTACCTACTTTACTGCATGTCGCAATTCGTTATTTTATCGACGCGACGCGATGGCGACGACTCGCGCCGAGACACGAGATGAGATGCGGGAATGAGATAGCATTAGGGCGACTACGATTACCTAGGCAGATATTGGTAAGTACTCATAGCTCGATCAAATTGCATATTTAATCGAAGCCAAAAGTACCAATATCTGCCTAGGTCCGATTCTCGCCACTTCTACCACCTACAGTGGACTATGACTATGTACCGACCTGCTATAAATACCTATCGTAACTTATTTATATAATCTATAGGTAGGTACCTAGCTACTAATATCCTTACTAATATTATAAATGTGAAAGTTTGTAAGAATGGATGGATGGATGTTTGTTACTCTTTCACGTAAAAACTACTGAACGGATCTGGATGAAATTTAGCACACAGTTAGATTATGGTCTGAAATAACACATAGGCTACTTTTTGCAGCGATAACCGACATCCACGCGGGCGGAGCCGCGGGCAACAGCTAGTTATAAATAATGCGAAAGGTTGAATTAATGTATGAATGTTTTGTTACTCAATCACGCCCTAACTGCTGAGCGGATCTAGATACTATACTAATAAAAGGTAGGTAACTCGCGCGACCCCATTCTGCCTGGGCTACGCAAGTACGTATCGATCGTCACACGATACTACACCACACCTATTACACATCTACCTACAATATTAGGTGTACGTGTGCACGTGCCGGCTAACATAATCATCTACAGATTAGATGGTACCTATGTATATCTATCTGACCCAAAATTAACCCACTCTAGAACTTTCTAGACGTTTATTTCGGGTCACACAAGACCAGTGTGTACCTGTACCTACCTAGCATGTGTAAGGGATTACAACGCAGTTTAAAAAAAGTCGTGTGTATTCGGTAGGAGTATGAAACTATGTACCTATGTATGGTGTTTCAGTTACTGGTAGGCTATCAGCAGATTGAAATGCGCTCTCAGAGCGGATCAGAAAGGTCAATGAACCAAAAATACATTACGCCATGCGCCATATTAATTAGGTACCTAATAGCACAAGGTAGATTTCAGCAATAATAGGTTAGTGTAATTTAATAATGTACCTACGGAAGCAAATTTATTTTTATTCCGTATTATACTTAATTGTATTCGCTAGTAGCCCATAAGCTTTTCAGTGTTTCGTCTTAGGTTCAATGTAATGGAATAAAAAATTATGTATTTCATGTTTAAACCAAAGGGAACAAGTCAAGTTCATGGGGAACAACAGTAAAATGCAGAAATGAGTTGAAATCATTTATTTTCATTGAGATAGCTTAATACCGGAATGTGTTTTAATCGACCTCCTCGATGGTAGGTCCAGCTCCGCCGCCGGGGGCTGCGCCTCCAGCTCCGGGGGCGCCGCCAGGGAAGCCGGGCATGCCTCCGGGCATACCACCGGGCATGCCACCAGCGCCCTGGTACATCTTAGTGATGATCGGGTTGCAGATGCCTTCCAGCTCCTTCTGCTTGTGCTCGTACTCCTCCTTGTCAGCCAGCTGGTTGGAGTCTAGCCACTTGATGGTGTCATTGCACTTGTCGAGGATGGTCTGTTTGTCCGAGTCTGAGATCTTGTCCTTGAGCTTCTCATCTTCCATGGTAGACTTCATGTTGAAGCAGTAAGATTCTAGGGCGTTCTTAGCCTGGATTGTCTCCTTCTGCTTCTCATCCTCGTTCCTGTACTTCTCAGCCTCGTTAACCATGCGCTCGATTTCCTCCTTTGAGAGACGGCCCTTGTCATTGGTGATGGTGATCTTGTTCTCCTTGTTGGTAGACTTCTCGACGGCCGACACGTTCAGGATGCCGTTGGCGTCGATATCGAAAGTAACCTCAATCTGGGGCACGCCACGAGGCGCAGGTGGGATGCCAGTCAGCTCGAACTTTCCGAGTAGGTTGTTGTCCTTGGTCATGGCACGCTCACCCTCGAATACCTGGATGAGTACACCGGGCTGGTTGTCTGAATAGGTGGTGAAGGTTTGTGTCTGCTTGGTGGGAATGGTGGTGTTACGCTTAATTAGAGTGGTCATGACACCGCCGGCGGTCTCGATACCGAGAGACAGCGGGGTCACGTCGAGCAGCAGCAGGTCCTGCACTTCCTCGGACTTGTCACCGTGCAGGATGGCGGCCTGGACGGCAGCGCCATAAGCTACGGCCTCATCGGGGTTAATGGACTTATTCAGCTCCTTACCGTTGAAGAAGTCCTGGAGGAGCTTCTGCACTTTGGGGATACGAGTGGAACCGCCTACAAGGACAATATCGTGAATTTGAGACTTATCCATCTTCGCGTCGCGGAGGGACTTCTCGACGGGCTCCATGGTGGACCTGAACAAGTCGGCGTTCAGTTCCTCGAAACGAGCCCTGGTGATGGAAGTGTAGAAATCGATACCCTCAAACAGAGAGTCGATTTCAATGCTTGCCTGAGTGGATGAAGAAAGAGTTCTCTTCGCCCTCTCACAGGCAGTGCGGAGTCGTCTAAGGGCCCTCTTGTTGGTGGCAAGGTCCTTCTTGTACTTCCTCTTGAATTCTTGGACAAAGTGATTGACCATACGGTTGTCAAAGTCCTCTCCTCCCAAATGCGTGTCACCGGCGGTGGACTTTACTTCGAAGATACCATCCTCGATGGTCAGGATGGACACATCGAAGGTACCGCCGCCGAGATCGAAAATCAGGACGTTACGTTCTCCACTACCCTTCTTGTCAAGACCGTAAGCAATCGCAGCAGCAGTAGGTTCGTTGATGATACGGAGAACGTTCAAGCCAGAGATGGTACCCGCATCTTTAGTGGCTTGTCTTTGTGAGTCGTTAAAGTACGCTGGAACCGTGATTACTGCATTCTGCACCGTTTTGCCGAGGTAGGCCTCGGCTGTTTCCTTCATCTTTGTGAGCACCATAGAACTAACTTCCTCAGGGAAGAAGGTTTTGTCCTCTCCCTTGTAGGCGACCTTAATCTTAGGTTTACCACCATCACTGACAACCTCAAAAGGCCAGTGCTTCATATCAGCTTGTACAGTGGCATCTTCGAATTTGCGGCCGATAAGTCGTTTGGCATCTGTAACAAACAAACAAGTACATTGTAGACACTGTTCATTGTAACAATTATATTACAAAAATATTTGATTGCCTCAGAATACTTTTATCATTCAATATGTTCAGAGACTCTAGTCTAGTATATTGGGTATCATCATGAAAACTGTATTAAGTAAATAATAATAAAGTATCAAGACCATTTGTGCGTCAGTTTAACCTTCAGTTCATACAGGTCGACCTTCTAAAACTACGCAAATGAATGACTCATTTTTTTTTATGTGGTAACTGTGATATTTACACCAAAATAATCAATATCAGGCTTAGTCATCAATGGAGAAATGATGAATAACAGCTGTGTAAGCTATGAGTCATTCATCACACCTACTAGTTTCTACGCTGACCTGTTTGATTACACTTTGTGTTAAGCTGCCTACACAACTAATGAATGCCTACACTTTTAACACCAACATACCACCTATTGTACTTCATGCTTACTAGCATAAAATAATACTTAGAGAAACAAAGCAACTCAATAAGTTTTAATTTTAATGTGCTTTTTTCTAAAAAAGACTAGTTCAATTTTAATTTAATCACACAGATTATTTATTCTCGACATAGGCGGCTCTGATCTTTTTATATATAAAATCTTGTACCTATTTATTTTCATTGAATTTAGAAGAAACAACATGTTCTTACATTTACTTCATAGTAATGGCATACTTCCGTCCCGTGACGCCGTAAGGTAATTAACCTAGCCCTATCGACCGACGACCCATTTTAGTTATAAGGAAGCTATGCCAATGACCTTAGATTACGCGCTATACCGGCGGTCACGCCGGTCACGCGTGCCTCACGGGCTCACGTGTCGCAGTCAAGCAAATCATTATTATAAGATTTAAGATAGATAGGTACCTACTTAATTTATACTTCACATCCTGATTTTATAGCTAAATTTGTGCGATTTCCGCTGATTTGGACATGTGAAGCTATTGCGAAGGATGATGAAATTAGTTAGTACCTATTACACAAAATACACACTACGATAAACTTTAAGGTTGTCACGATGGTCTCGATACCCTGGCAGGAAATTTTCTAACCTAAATTTATTGTGCATGTGATGCTTACCGAAAATTGTGTTGTTAGGGTTCATCGCCACTTGGTTCTTGGCGGCATCACCGATGAGGCGCTCGGTGTCTGTGAAGGCAACATAGGACGGTGTGGTCCTGTTGCCCTGGTCATTGGCGATGATCTCCACCTTACCATGCTGGAATACTCCCACGCACGAGTAAGTGGTTCCCAAATCAATACCTACAGCGGGTGCTTTAGCCATCTGAAACAAAAAACCTTATGTTAAAACAAGACTGTACTTTGTACCTTTGCTATATATTGCTAATCCTAATAGAAAAGCCACTAGGTTATGTTCCGCCATTTTGATGGCGGCTTACGGAAAATAAACTCCCACGTGGGAAAAGCACCTTGCACACGAAGGATGCCAATATATTTGCCTAATTGAGTACACTAATCAGTATCTTGAAGCGCTGTTTGCAGTTTTAGGGCGTTTGGTAAACCGGCGGCCATTACACAAAAAATCGATACAGTGCACAAGCGGAAAGTTCTCGAATGTGGTTGTAGGTAGTTAATTATTCCTAGAATACGTAAGATATAAGCTCTAGGGATATTCCACATAATTAGCTACCACGTAGAATATAAAACAACTCTAATTATCACGTGTATTGGAACAAAGAGGTACCTACTTTAAAAATCGCACACATGTAACCAACCTTGTACTTTTTATTTGTATTATAATAATTCCCATGTAATTCTCACAAAAATTAAGCTCCCAAACTCGAAAAGACTGTCAAAATTATAAAATATCCGTAAATTGAGAATAATCCGCTTCAATGCATATCACGTAGCGCGCAACACAAAAATTTAATTTTATAATCTATTGATATACTATACAATTTGGAACATTTGATAAACGAAATAGAAGAAAAACGAGACTTACTTTGTTATCTTTAGTGTAAAACTATCTCAGTCGTTGACTTGTTAAGTCGTAGAGCAAAAACTCAGCAAAGGTGCGCGATTGACGGCTTCTTTTCACGAAATAAACTGGCGTCGGAATTTCACCAAAGAGTTTATATGCGAGGGGATGCGTCACATGACGTCACTCTATCTTTCTGGAATATTCCTCGCTTTCGACCAATAGGAATCGCTAACCTCTCAGCGTGCTATCCTCTCATTGGTCAGGCATTGACATCTGCAGGATTTTCACAGTACAATAGCGGTTATAGCGGCACATCTGTCGGTCTTTAGTGATGCTACTATTATGTAGTTCATTTTATCGATAATATGTCCAAGATGCTAATGTTTTGTGAAGATTGCATCATCATTCTAGAATGATAACCATTTTCTATGTCATTCTCATTATTATAAAATACAAGTTCATATAATTTACAACACAATAGTACTTTTAGTCCCCTGCTCATAAAAAATTGGATGAAAACTGTAAGATAACTATCATTTAGTCATAGTAAAATTTGTTATATTAGTCAAATTGATTACATGTAAATGCTTATTTTAAGGTTATAATGATTTTTTCCCCGAAATATAACAGGCAGTAAGCGTAAATTTATAATCAAACTTTTAATATAACATATCAGAATCAAATTCTTATAGGATCAATTTAATCACCATGCATCAGATAAATCTAATAAGATTAGTTACTGGTAAGTAAAAAATATATTATAATGCATTCTTATACAAATTTGACTAGTTTCACTAAGTTTTAAGTGTTCGAATTTGAAATGCTGTATAATTAAAATATGGTTTTACATGTAAAGCCGATGGCTGGAAAACCGATACCTAGTTGGCGTGCTAAACTTCTTGTAATAATTCAAATAATGAAAGATTCATTTGACGGTAGCATGGCTAGCGCGTTTTAAAAAGTTAACATTTATATACAAGTTTGTTAAAACTAAATTATTTGAATAACTTTCTTTAAATAAGTAGAATACCAATTTAAATGTTTGGGATCGTCTAACATATTACATCCTATAAGAAGTAATTTGTACTTTGGAAGTGTAAAAAATAAAAATATGTTCAAAAATTAAAAAGCTAGCGACAATGCTAAGCCGTTGAAAATAAAAAGTTAATAAATGCAAAATAATATCGTTATTCCATCTGCTTGTTTATACCTGGCATCGAGAATTATGTTTTAATAAATGAATGAAATGACAGGGCGTACAAGTTCTTAAAGAACATAAAAGGCCATAGTAAATTGACTGTTGTGATTCATTTTATACTAACTCAAATAGCAATAAATGCAATTTATTTACTCTTATTTATTTATATTTTAAAAATTTGCAAATAGCGTACCTACAGTCAAGCGGACGTAAGATAATGATTATATGCATCCAAATAATGTTTCTCTATTTTAGACAAAATATTAGTTTTAAGTTAAAATAGTAAAGTGTTAAATAAAACAAATAATTACAACATGATATAAAATTATCCATTGATTTTAGATAACTAAATGAAGATGACTAAATCCGATTTGGATCTAGATGGCCAACCATTCGTTTTCTATTTTTCTGTCTAATATGTATGGTCGGCAATGGAGTTAGCTGAACAAGGCCGCTATATGAAGATTAGTTTTTAGGAAAACCAATGTATGAATTTGTGTGAAATATATTTTTATCTGTAAGTTTAGTCTAATTGTACACTGTTACCAAATTCCACAGAAATATATACAATAGTTCTCTTAAAAAACGAATCTTCATATAGTGGCCCTGTACAGCTAACTCCATTGCCGTGTGTACATGTTAGCCTCTAGGGGTTCGTGACAAAAGCCTTTTTCTTAAACTCATGTAGCTAAATGATAAAACTTTAATTTGTGATTGTTATCAAAGGTTTCCGTTTCTATAAATCAGTTAAGTGTATTGAAAGTTCCTTTAGATCGTTCGTTATCCGTTAGTAGGTAGGTAGCCATTCAATGATTATTTTTGAGAGTTCGCCTATAATTTACTGATGAAATCTTCCTCGGGTGGTAGGTGGAATAGAATTTATTAGATTTGTCCAGTCTTTATTATCTACTGTTTAAAAGTTTTAATGTAACTTTGATCGATTAGTCAATATAATATTATTTTTTATAGACGCTATTTAAGTTTTTAGTCTGCCATAAAAATCATAGTCTTATGTACCGTCTGTTAAAAAAGCGGTAGTTGGTTGAAGGAAATGACTGATTAATTTAGGTATTCTTGTAATTCAAGCCAAAGTTTTTTTCTTTTTTATTATAGGAGTTCAGTCACACACATGACTATGTCCCTTCATTGGAGCATTTTTAACATAGTAAAGCTTAATAGTATAACTTTACTTATATACAATTAATTTGGTCGCCATCGCATACCAACCTTGACAATTCTGCATATTAATTTTATGCTTCTGAATGCGGAGATACTGATACTGTTACAATAATCAGTATTTGTACAATTTTCATGAAACTTATCGATATGGTACTCCATATCACATTACTAAATGCTGTGGTTCAGTAAATATTGAAATGTTGCCAGTAAAATCTAATAATCTATACCAAATAATTTTCTATACCTTTGGTTCCAAAGCATTCTATTTATTTTATTAGCTGATTAAGTACGAGAACGTTATCAATTAAATTTTAGCTTAGTAATTACGTTTAGCAACACTAGAGGTTATTGTGAAACTCGATGACTCACACATGCATTTACTAGAAACGGTAGTAGAATTTTCTCTTACGTGGATTTCTGCCTTCTAGAACCAAGCAAAAAGAGCGGGAAAGTGTGACTTTTATGAAGGTGATTTCATTACATTATTATTGAAGTACTTATAAATATTTTTTATTTGATTTATATGTGAAAGTATCTAAACTACAAGTTTCCGTTTACACTAGGTAGATACTTGTGACCATTGAGGTAAACAATAAATCTATGCTTGTGACTAACAAAAAATAGTACCTAACCATAGCCTATGTACACTTACAATTTTTTTTTTAACATTAGTTCTTTATTATGGGAGTTCCCTGGGATAGGAAAACGTTTCTTTAAAATCGCATCCCTAAATGAGCTCTAGAAGCCTGTTCTTACACATATGAATACAACTACATCGCTGTGTGTAGCCATTTGGCTGTGCTGTGCTCTTCTGTGGAGGTCCTTCTCCAGCCGGGCTTGCTCACGCCTCTCTTGTATGGTGCCCTACCTTTTTAGTGATAGCTTAGGAACATTAAGATCAGAAGATCCATCAACCCACATTCAGTATGTGAATTAAGGCCTCCACTTTCTTGATAGAGGAGCAAAGACATACCCAGCAGTGGTTTTTTTTAGACCTTACAATACGCGCTGTATCCAGAAGTACCGCCTGCTGCATATATACTCCTCAGGTGTTGGTAGAGGCTGGTGCTTATTATTATCACTCACTCATTATCACAGTCACAGCCGCGCTGCGCTCTGAGGCGGACGTGTGATACGTATATTAATTCATTTTTACGTTAAGCGCGGCGTAAGCCGACGCACGAATCTTTTGTTGCCATGAGTGATACACTTGTGGCGAACGAGTTGCTGGCGTTCCTGCAACAGAAGCTGGATGTAATGGACGAGGTGTCCGCTATCCAGATCTGTTCCACGAGCTTCAGCGAGGACGACATAGCTGCGGCCAAACTGCTTGTGTTCAGGTTGCTAAACAAAAGTGATCAGATGGTGTCCCGCAGGCGTGACGGGACAAAGAAGAGCTTGCAGGATATTATCACGCTGCTGAAAGAGACCGACCCTGACGACGTGCCGACGTTTGTGGCGAAAAACTTGCACAAGTTACCACCCGTCACTTTCGACCACGTCGACGTCACAAGCCTGCTGAAGGACATCGTTCTGTTGAAGGCAAGTTTAGCGGATGTGCAACAGAAGTTGGAGACATCCCAGAATAACGTCACAGATTTGCGCAAGGAACTCGACGAGTTGCGCAATACTGTGACCTTAACTGCGTCATCGACTGCGTGCAGTAATGTGAACATGCGCCGAGGAGCCTGCCGACTCGACACATCGGTCGCAAGTGTCGCAAGCTTCGCGTCAGCAGTTTTGTCGCCGCGGAATGCAGCGTCGGCTGTATGCGCTGCGCCTGAGCCTCACTGCATTCCCCCCGTCCCCGCGGCTACCCTCCGACTCGCCGCGCGATCAGCTGACCGACCGGTCACGCAGAGCACTCCAATTGCTCGACCCGCCAAGCCTGTACCTGAAAAGGTATCGAACCAGGCTGAAGAGGATGGTTTCGTGACGGTGCAACGGAGGAAGCGCCGTCATCGTCCTGTCAAGAACTGCTGCGGTACGGCTCCAGCGCAGCCTGGTATGCGTGCCGCTGCACCCAACACTGCGGTGTATATTTCTCGTCTGCACTACACCACGAAGACAGAAGACATCGCAGATTACGTACGCAAAAAGACCAAGTACTTGCCGAGAGTGCAGCTGTTGGAGTCGCGACGCAACGTCAATTTTAGGGCTTTTGTGGTGCGAGTACCAACAGTCTGCCTAAATCTCGTCTTGGAAGAGAGTTTTTGGCCGACAGGTGTAGTGTTCCGTCGCTTCCGCGGACAAGTGCCACACGAACGCACTGCGACATAGTGCAAGTGAAGTGTACTAACATAGTTTTAAGTTTTTTAATACTAACACAGGATTATATTAATATGTACGTTAGTCTGTAAGGTATATATCTATGCGTTTATGCGACGCGATAATAAAATGATTTATTATTATTATTATTATTATTATTATTATTATTATCAGAAAGGTAATAAAACGAAGCTGTTATAAATTTTCTATATTTTGTAACAACAGTCCTACAAAGAAAATAAATAAAACATTCCTATACTTTAATACCTACCTACTCATTTATTTGATTCACTTAAAACCGTGCTTGCACACTTAGTAGGCATGTTTTATTCTCAAAGAACAAGGTAACAATGATTGCCTACATCTAGGTACTTAGGTACAAAATTTTATACATTGATAAATTTATTATAAAAATGTTCCAAAAAAGCAACATAAAGAAATCACACTAAAAACATAATATCTTACTTTTCAAACACAAACATTGTTACTTAATGCAATATTTTGAACATAAAATAGGTACATTCTACTAATTTTATTTGAACAGGAAAATAAACACTTATCATTAAAAATTGACAAAATGAAAAACTACAGCTTTAACAGATTAAGTTATTTTTTCGCACATTTTTCAGTACTAAAATAATAACAACGATTTCAAATATTATCATCAGCAAAAAAATAAATATTTAAGACAATCTGACACTATATCCAATTAATGTGACAGTTAAGACAGTATAATACCTTTATAATTTGAGACTAGATGCATTATTACTAGTGGATTATGATATTAGTCTTTTCAAGACATCCCGAGACAAGACAAAACCAGTCTAATTGGGCAAAAAACCAGACAATCTGACACTGCAGTCAATGTAGGTAGCCATTATCCAATTTAATAATGCATTGTCTCTCCGCGACCATTCTTCGAGCTTAAAAACAAGTAAGAATGATACGAACACACTGACAATACAAAACAACATATTATTTTTTCAACAAATCTTTGAAATCATTTAATACTTAGAAAATTACAAAATTACTACATAAATGTACACGGGTAAGTTCCATGACATCCTTACAGCGATTTATTTTAAATTTGTCATTGATCGAAAAAAAAATTGGTTTAACGACGTCATGGTATGGCCCTGGAGATTCCTTACTACTGTTGTATAGCTGCCCATATACATATTTTGCCGTTGTTCTGCTCCATTGTTTATGTGGTTTCCATCATTTAATCAGTCCATATTCAATTTCTGTGGTTACCACAAAAAAATGAAACCACAACACAAATCATTTCATATTACATACCTAGCTACATAAACTGACCGACCGACTTAGCGTCTATATAAAAAAATATGAATTTATATATAAACTAGTGGCCGGCCCCGATTTCACCCGGGTTATACTATTTTCAACTCAACTTTCTTGATTTTTTTTTTACATCTGTACCTTCTCCTGACAATAACTTTTCTTTCTTTCTTTTCTTTTAAAAAAGACAACTCCCGCACTAGAGAACAAGCTCTGTGTCGCGGGGGACTTTACAAACATACAATTAACGGACACAAATTACACCCAGACTCAGAACAACTCTTTGTGGGTCACACAAAGTTTTGTCCCGTGTGGGAATCGAACCCACAACCTCGTGCACAGCAGGCGCATACTGCGGCCACTGGACCACCAAGGCAGTCATAACGAACATAGCAAAAAAAAGAATAAGCGATATCGGTTCAGCTGTTCTCGAAATTTGTGCTTAGCAACACATTCAGTGATTCATTTTTAAATTATAGATAGAATATGACGAATATATAGATTCAAAGTATTAATTTAAGGTTATGACGTAACGCCAATCTACTACGTCATATACGGACATTTTGTTATTGTTTTTCTGAAGCCACTTTTACATGTTGACCAAACATTCGACAATATTGACCACAGTATGTATGCCTATAGCAAGACAACAAAGAAATATCTTTAAGTACCTCACTATAGAAATCTCATTCATAAAATTGCAATGGATCTGGAAATCTGTCTTACAATATTTGAATACTTTTATTATATGCATATTCTAATTATCTCTACTGGGGCCGTACTAGCTGTTGCTGTTACTATTTCACGCAAAAACTACTGAACAGATCTGGATTAATTTTGGCACAGAGATAGATTATAGTTTGAAATAACACATAGGCTTTTTATCGCGATAAAAAACATCCACGCGGGCGGAGCCGCGGGCAACAGCTAGTACGGCCCCAGTGCTCAGCAGTAGGACATTATGGATTGCTATTAATATTAGTACTTGATTAAACCTGACTAAACAAATAGTGGACAAGGTCGGCTCAGGATCGAGAGTTGTGGAAATCCTTGGGAGAGGATTATGTCCAGCAATGGACGTCTTTTGGCTGAGATGATGATGATGATGATGGCACAAGTTTTATTTTCCTGTTGAAAGGTTGAAGAGTTGAAGAGAACGTGACTAGAACTAACACTATAATCGCCGTACTATTAGCTTCACGAGATCCTGAAGTAGGTCTGGTAGGCGACACCCAGCGATGTGGTGAGGAACCAGGAGAAACAACACCACCAGGTCGCGAACCCGTACACGCCTCTATACACATCTGTACTAAACACCTGGAAATTGAAGAAGAAAAGAGTGTAAGAGAGGTAAGGCATCATAGTCGTGTCAGTTTGCCGTCCTATCGGACTATGAGAGAGAGGTAACCAATAGTAAATCTGTTTGCGCACACAATTGTGCACATTAGTCGCCGCGTCAAAAATAGCAGCTCTAACCAAAATTCGATTAAGAGGACATTATTTAGATGACAAATAAGCGTATTGTTTGTACCGTGTGGGAATCGAACCCATAACACGCGAGATATTTAAGCAACTGATCCAACCATGCAGTTAATCAATCTTCTTATCGTTTGGTTAGTGGCCAACCTGGTGACAGAGTTATTTAGATCGCCCATATTTAAGTCTCTGTCGCGATCTAACGACTGTTAACGTGCCTGCTGAAGCATGGGAATGCTCTGATGGAATACCACTATACGATCACCCATCTATAGGATTACCACGCCATTGGTAGCTTAACCCGTTGATCATTTACTGAACAGCAATAGCACCAGGCTATGAGGACCTGAGTCAATTTATAAAAACATCCAAATAACTACACACAGCGGTGTAGTTGTGTTCTTGTGTATGAGGTCTCAAGCGCTCATTTAGGGATGCGTTTTGAAAGAAACTTATTTCTATCCAGGGATGCCGTGGTGTAAAAAAATGGGTTGGCAACACGCAAGTGATACCTCTGGTATTGCAAGCGTCCATAGGCTACGGTAACTGCTTAACATCAGGCGGGCCGTATGCTTGTTTGCCACCCAAGTAGTATAAAAAAAAACACAATTTACCATTTTCAAATTCTCCCAAGCCAATTGATACTGTTCTATCCCATCACCATTGTCTATTATTGGTACAGATGATTTTACTGGTGATTCCTCAGCAATGGCTGTATCTTGAGATTCATAGAACATTCCAGTCCATGTGTATCCTCCTAATGTCTTGTACATCAGTGTTAAGTATAGGCACATCACTATCGGGCATATGTATTGTAGAGCTACTACACATAGGTAGTAGAATACTGAGGATACCTGTAAAAAATAAGTTGTTATTGTGCATACTAATTCTTACTAATATTATAAATGTGAAAGTTTGTGAGAATGGATGGATGGATCTTTGTTACTCTTTCACGTAAAAAATTCTGAACGGATCTGGATGAAATTTGGCACAGAGATAGATTATGGTCTGGAATAACACATAGGCTTTTTACAGCGATAACCGACATCCACGGCGGAGCCGCGGGCAACAACTAGTTGGTAATAAATGGAAATGTATGACTTTCTGTCTGTGGCAGTTTCGCTACTAAAGTGCTGAATGGATGTAATTTTTGGCAAGGATAGATGGAATCTTGTGTACATATATAAAATTATCGTTTCGCAGTGTTTGTAACCAAACTCCTCCGAAACGCCTTGACCGATTTTTTTTTATGTATCTAAAACTAGGTCGTAAGTGTTGCCAATCTCAATTTTCTATTTTATGACAACATTTTGATTTTTTTATATAATTTGGCATTAAAAATACTTTTAACCTAAAATGTTTACCCTTCTACCAACAACCCCTATTTTTAATAGTGTTATTACTATTTTTACTTCATATAGTAAAATAACGTATGTCGAGTCAGCTAGTATATAAGAGTTATGTGTTGAACTCCTAAAATAAATCACTAAAATTCTATTTACCTTCTGCTGTAGATCGATGTTGGTGATCCTGCCAGCCTCCTTCTTCTGCACGTCGAGTCTCCTCTGCGCCATGTCGAGGTAGGCCTGCAACTGTCGCGGCAACAACACTACGCGTAGCAACATCGTCATTACTATTACTACTAGACGTAATGTGTCGTACGCTTCTGATGTCATACTGAAAATATACCATTTTAAAATGTTTATTTTACTGTCATATAATATCATCAACATAAATAATATCATTAACATTGTGTGTTCTATGTTACAAAAATAAAAATATATAGCTTGTAGGTATTAGTTTATAATTGGTTTTTTTTTTAAAGACAACTCCCGCATTAGAGAACAAGCTCTGTGTCACGGGGGACTTTACAAACATGCAATTAACGGACACAATTTACACCCAGACTCAGAACAATTCTTTGTGGGGTCACACAAAGTTTTGTCCTGTGTGGGAATCGAACCCACAACCTCGTGCACAGCAGGCGCATACTGCGGCCACTGGACCACCGGGGCAGTAAAATTTTAAATTACATTATTGTATTGTTAAACTTAACCCTGTATAAATAGATGTAAGTGTTGTTTGAAAATAAATATATAAAATAATTTTAACAAAAAAAAACCAACTTCAGTATGGCAAGTTGTAAAATTTTCAAATATTTGTTTGTTACAATCGAATAAAATCGACTGAGCGTCGGGCTGAACACAGTTCAAGTAGGTATTAAAAGCAATATTTAATCTGTGCAATCCGCGCTCAATTCATTCACGTCATTATTTCTTATTAATAGTTGCTTAGCAACAATAACCGAAACTTATCTAATCGCCATCAGTAAAATACTTATTATTGAAAAGTTCAGATGGCCATCTGTGGTCTTCTTCATCAGTTTTACTTCACCAAATTACACTTTCTGAATGCAAATGATTGATTAGTTGTTAAAAATATTGAAATTGCTATATGTATGCCTATAACTTTTGAGGAGTTCCCTCAATTCCTCATGGATCCCATCATCAGAACTTTCTTTTGATGATAATGGGACCAAACTGGAAGTATGTCCAGTCAGACAAAAAAAGAATTTTTCAAATCGGTCCATAAATGACGGAGTTATGCGGTAACAAAGATTAAAAAAAAAAAATACACACGAATTGATAACCTCCTCTTTTTGAAGTCGGTTAATAAAGCAGCTCTGGGCCATTGAGAGCAGATCAACAATACAATATACTTTATTGTATACCATAAAATCAGAATTAATGGAGGAAGGCAACCCTCCACCTTACAGAAGACCACAGCCAAATGACTACACACAGCGTTGTAGTTGTGTTCCTGTGTGTGAGTACAGGTCTCCAGCAGTCATTTAGGGATATGCATTTGTAATTAAATGTTTCCTATCCCAGGGATACACCATCTTAAAACCCAGGTAATAAAAGCTTTTGGGTTAGCAACACAAAAGTGATGTCCTAGATATTGCAAGTGTCTATATATAAATGCTTTTTTTTTTTTTTTATACTTCCAAGGTGGCAAACAAGCATACGGCCCGCCTGATGGGAAGCAGTTACCGTAGCCTATGGACGTTTGCAACACCAGGGGTGTCACTCACGCGTTGCCGACCCTTTAAAAACCTTATAACTCCTTTCTTGAAGAACCCCATGCTATAGTCTCTTGGGAAAACCTGGGCAGGGAGCTCATTCCACAAACTTATCGTACGTGGTAAGAAATTCCTCTGGAATCTTACGGTACGGCATGTTTGAGGTGCAAGGATGTGAGGATGAACTCCCTGTCAGTCATCACTCCCTGGCGAGAGGTGCGTTGATAAAATGTGGCCGTGGGCATCATCTCGAACAATTCCTCAGAACACAGCCCATTGTACAGGCGGTAGAACACACACAAGGAGGCGAAGTCTGAAGGCTTACCACCTGTCTAGTCGTATAGATACTTTTGTTTATTTCAAGTAACCCGATAGTACGAAACTAGGGCTAGTGAATAGCCAACTAGGCAAATAAGGAACTAAAAAAGTAAACTAAAATTTAAATTTGTTCCGTTCCTTTTTGTTACCACTAATATTGTAACTCATACCAAATTGTAAATGTTATACTCTGGCAATTAAAAAGAGTGGTCCGAGTTTCTTGCCAATTCTTCCGAGGCCCAACCCTAGTCAGCAAATTGGCCGTAGGAAAAAAAGTATGCTGGCATTTGTTTTTATGACGTTCATAAGTATCATGTATTTGATCTAAATGAATAAATGAGTCTGACTTTGACTTTGAAAAACTTACAGTGGTTTCTCCATCCCGCTGAAGATCCTGACAGTGAGGTAATGCCTAGTTATTGGTCGAATCCACAGAAGCACTAGCACGAATGGCAAAGCGAAGTTCAAGTTTAGTAGCATACCCTTGACTTTGTTGTCGCCGTAATATCTGTAAATTTGCGAAGAATTCTTTTTTTTATGGACCACCTGTTTTTTTAAATTTCGTCCCATGTTTTTTACATGGAACTTTTATATTTTTTTCTTAAATAAAAGTGACTATGTACTCGTAACATCAGCTAACTGAAAGCCAGCCAGCTGCTAAAAGTCCCGTCACAATCGGTCTAGCCGTTTTGGAGGTAAGTCTGAATAAACTGACAGACTGATGAACTTACAGACTAGACAAGACAACTTAAACGGCTATTATTTTTAGGTTGGTTTAGTAAAAATATTGCTTCACAGGACACCTTGTTGTATAGACGCTATCGTCATTTGTTTTTAGAAAACTTACTTCTTACATAATATTTGAAATCAACCTTTTTATATTTAACTTTGTAGAATTTATTAATCTTAAAATTTCGTGACAATGGAAACGAATGAACATACCTCAGTGAATCCCAATGCATCCTTGATACTCTTAAGCCTGGGAATGTGAATAGAGTTCCAATAAGAGCCGCCCACACAGCAAAGAAGAATTTTATTATTAGCTTTGAAGCTGGCCCCCTAGAAACAAATATATTTATGTTATACTGATAACTATCTGTCAGCTGTATCATTTATACTAAGTTATTTGTCACAGTTTTTATATCACTGTATGGAGGAGAGAGCCTGGAGATCTGTTACACAGGTTTGGAACCTAGTTTAGACTCCAGTTCTCTCAAAGGCCCAAACCATGTTCACTGTAATCTTAAAACTAATGTACTTTTAATAACATTGTATCTTTAAGGGAGAAAATAAAGAGAATATATTATTATTATTATAAAGGAGAAGGAAAACTCGGAACAAAGCCCTATACCAACCCATCTGGCCAGCATGGTGTAGTAGGCTAATATCCCTCCAACTTTAAAGAAGAGACCCGTGCCCAGCAGTGGGACGTTTATGGGTTGAGATGATGATTATTATAAAATTAGTTTAAAAATTCTATTATTAACCAAAATCACATAGTTTTTCTTAACAATCTTTAATTCAATATATTAAGTTTCAATCACAGTTATATTTGGGCATTAAGCCAACAAACATTATTAAACTAAGATTATTACACAACAGGTGTGTATTATGGTTATACAGCTCTAATGTAAAAGATTCTGACTACTGATGGTCTTGTTGTTATTGACTCTACGCTACGCCGGAGGTCGTGGGTTCGATTCCCACCCAGGACAAATCTTTGTGTGATCAGCATGTTTGTTCTGTGTCTGGGTGTTATTTATCTATAATATGTAGGTATATATAATATATATATAAATAAATAAGTATGTTTATCAGTTGTCTGGTTGCCATAGTACAGGCTCTGCCTAATTAGGGGTCAGACGGTAGTGTGTGAGTTGTCCCAAAAATATTATAGTATACTAGTGGACCTGGCAGACGTCGTCCTGCCGGAAAAAGCTGAAATACCGACAGCAGCGCCACCTACCGGGTCCAATTGTGAATCTAAACCATCCAGGGCCCTACCCGAACACACACACAAAATTTCATCAAAATCGGTCCACCCGTCTAGGAGGAGTTCAGTCACATACACACGCACACAAGAAATATATATATATTAAGATTATACACTTCTATAGGTTAAAACCTAATATTTTTAGGTGTGTATGTGGACCGACACAGATTATAACTGATGCAAAGGCTGATAGTCTAAAAGGCTATATCTACTTTGATTCAGTTTATGTGAACCGTAATTTTATATAAAAAGATTTGTCTAGGACATGTCACACTCTATTACCTTATCCTCATATATTTGTACATACATTACACACATTTATTACACCAGGAAAATTTTAGAACCCACACTGGTTAATGCGGAAGTGTTGTGTAAGACTGATGCAGTAAATGCTTGGAAAATGACTTGTCCAAATACTGTCTTGCCAACCAGCCTATTCTCCCAAAAACAGTGGGATGGGCCGTTGTGCAGCATGAGAAGAAATTATCTTATTTCTACTGCTTCCAGTGCTGCGGAACGCGCCCGTCTACTTGCTGTGGGTGAGTGGGAATCTGGTCTTTGGCTGCAGGCATTGCCATCGCCCAACATAGGCACTATGTTGGACGACACTACATTCCGCCTCGCCACTTGCCTCCGTTTGGGTGCTCCTTGTGTTTCTCCGCATCATTGTCTTTGTGGAGAAGCCTTCGACAGTCTCGGACACCATGGGCTATCCTGCAGCAGGAGCGCAGGCCGCATATCGCGACACGCCCAACTTAACGACATTATCCGTCGAGCTCTTGTCACCGCCGGCGTACCAGCCGTACTTGAACCAAATGGTTTGGTACGTGACGATGGGAAGAGACCTGATGGTATGTCGTTATTGCCTTGGAAGATGGGCAGGCCTTTGGTGTGGGATGCAACGTGCGTCGACACCCTTGCACCATCACATCTTCCAAGTACAGCAGGTTGTGCTGGCGCTGCTGCTGCAGCTGCAGAGTCCCTCAAACGGCGAAAGTACAGCAATTTAGTTGGAAACTACATTTTTGAGCCGTTTGGGGTGGAGACTGTAGGTTCATGGGGTCCGAGTGCTCGTTTCCTTTACAGAGACCTAGCGAAACGACTGATCAACGCTTCTCATGATCAGAGGGCTGGCTTGTTTCTCGCACAGAGAATAAGCATTGCCATTCAACGTGGCAATGCCGCCAGCCTTCTGGGCACGTTCCCAGTGGACAGTGATGTTGAGGAATATTTCGACGCTTAAACAACAGTCTTCATTTGTATTATGTTTTTCCTTTATTACACCTATAAAAATAATATAATAATTGAATTTAACAGGAGATGATACTCAGTGGAGTATCAGCCCATCAAGTGATCTAAGTAAGAGAAAAGATCTGATTATGGCTCTGAGGCCGATTACAGATAGAAGAAGTATAAAAAAAAATAAAAAAAAAATATATATATTTGTACATACGTATGATCACGCCTACGTGCCTAGCTCCTATTAGGGTAGGCAAAGATTAGGTACATTGTACGTATTTTGCCGATTTAGTTTTACTTTTATTCTAAGAACATGTATTTCTTATTTTCTTTATTGTCAAATACCCTACTTATCCATTTAAATAAAAATGAAACCCCCCATATGCATGTACACGTATAGTTTCCGATCTCGATACTCACACAGATGACAATCCTTGATTCTCGAGGAACTTTGAAGCATTTTCATAAAAGCTGTCATATGCCGGATCAACTCCCACCTCTAGATTGGACTCGTCCACTATCAGCACCATCATGGCTATTAATAAGAAGACACAAAAAGATACGATGCATGTTGAGCGTTCACCCATAGACTCGTCACTTGTGAAATATTGTTGTGTCAGAGAAAATAGAATTTTGCTGAGTATATGTTAAGGAAAATATTATTTGAATGAAGTGCGCAAACTCATGCACAAAAGGCCACTTGAGCGGCCAAGTGCAGGTATCACCCTGTAAAACTAAATCCACCTAGACCAACCATTGAATGAAGTTTTAAAGGAATAAATAAATAGTGATGGTAGTGTGTATGACTGCTGTTTATTGAAATCAAGTTTCTTACCCTGGTCAGATGGTATTGGGTCGATGAAAACTGATTGGTATTAGTCTAGAATCTCAAACTGTGCTTAAAATTGACTAGCTCCTTTAACTCTTTGGCAGCATTCTACCGTATTGTTAAAAAAGTGCCTAGATTTCACACCCATAGTACTTATAGATTATGGAATACACCTCAAATACATCCAAATATCTACTGTTAGTAGACATTTGGGTCATAAACCACTTTTTTTTTAAAGGATACAAAGAGGATAACACCACCAGTAGACACCATACCATACTCAAATTGAATTCATCCTTCAATGGAAATACTGATGTGTATATCTGAAATTAAGTATGTGTTAGTTAATTTCATTAACAAACTATATAAGGCATAGTATACATACATCTAACAAAACCAGCTCTCACCTCAGACATTATGTACACAAGCAGAGTGTACAGTGAGAAATCCACAATCCACACAAATTCTGTACAAAACCTCAAATGTCCAACATCTGATGCTGTCACTGGCACAGTCTCCAGCTGTATATCCAGATTGCGAGGAACTTGGAATGTTACTATCTTGATATTTTTACTCTTATCTATTTTGCCATTTGTCTTATTAGTCCCATATTTGCTCTCCTTTTCACTCTTACCGTTTGTCCCATTTTTACCCCCCTTTTTAATAATAGATGTCTCCTTTGGTGCATTCGCCGCCAACGTCTTCAACTCATTATTAGAAGGGCACAAATACCTATAGAGTCCTTGGGAGCACATTAACCATCTCGCAAATGAATAATTAGATAATTTATGTATCACCGATACCATAATCAGTGTAATAACCAACTGAGCACCGAGTAGAGCCTGTAAGAGAAATAAAATACAATGAAGCAGCTAACTCTATATTGCATCCATTTTCAGACGAATAAATCAAATTTACACACCATTTTGCCTTGATTTTCATTCACTTATATATCTGTTCATACATACGTAGTCTAAATTTAAATTATTTTGTGCTATAAGTTTAACCTCAATTCGATACTCCCACATACACAATTACACATTATTATTCCACGATAATAAAAATCATATAGAAGTTAGAACCGAGAGAGACAAAAGAAATTGCGACCACGAAATACTTTTTCGGTAATAACGTCTCAATAAGAGAGAAAAGAATAGCAAAGGTCAAGCAAGACTGTCAGCTGTCAGATTCTGTTCTTGTTTTTTGGACGGTGTATAGCTACATTAAAATAGACGTACACGTGTTTTTAAAGAAAGTTTTATATATAGTATGTCAATGACTGGGAATAAAATAACTTTATTTGGTCCTGATGCAAATTTTCGAACTTGATGATAATTATTAAAATATTTTTAGCATTTTGCTATGCAATTAGCTCAAATATACTTAAATATTAAAGCAATGTGCTCCGGGCTCGTCTTGATGATAATTCTTTAAATAAAATGACTTGATCTGGATACACTAAATTCATCACAAAAAAAACTTTTTTTAACTGCTACAAGAAAAGCTAAAGACTGCTAACATACTTTGTAAATGTATGTTAGATGATATGAAAAAGATGGCAGCTGAGGGAATGATATAAAGGATCCACATTGCCAAGTAACAAAATATACCACTAATAATGGGAACAAGAAAAAGCATTTAGTATTGGAAATCCTTATTTTTTTAATTACAAATACCAAGAAATCGAAAATTTTATATAAAAATCTTGCTCGGTGGCCGTCTATGTACTGTTACTGGATTAAGCATAACATTACTAGCAATAGTAGCTATTTTTTGTTTTTGAAAGCGTTATCCTTCCACCCTCTAAAATAAACTTATTTATATTCATGCTCATATTTTGCAAATATGCTCCAGGCTCGCGTTTGACATGACGAAATTTTCTAACATCGTAAAAGTCGGTTCAGTTCAGTTCGGTTACCCATAAACTGTAATAAATTAGTACCGCTGCCGCGCCGTAACATAGGCATGACAATCACCGCAATATTATGTTCTAATTCGAAGAGCTAGTATACTACTCAAGTCCATTCCAAAGACTTGTGTCACTTGTGGGTCAGCATCCTCACGATGGATTTTCACAGTGCTAGCCACTCTAGCCAGCTACTGTTACGTTGTGCTCAGTATCATTTGTTGTATAAAAAGTTAAGTAAGTAAGTTAAGATATTTAGTGGGGGCCAACTAGATGAATCTGGGAAAAATATTTTTTTACTTTGGCATCTCTAAAACAAGTCCGCGCCGCGTTGCGCACGCACTGGTGACTAATGTTCACTGGAGAGATATTCATATCGATTGATTTGTCTGCTATAATAGTAATTCGGTTTCGTCGCCGCTGAAGTCTGCTCGCAGACTAGCGACGGAGCCCTTTTCTGTAGATAATTATTTTTGATTTTGTGTTGTGCTGGAAATCGTGAAAAATGGGGTCGTTGTTTCGGAGTGAAGAAATGACATTATGTCAACTTTTCCTGCAGAGTGAAGCTGCATATGCCTGCGTGTCTGAACTTGGAGAGTTGGGGCTGGTTCAGTTCCGTGACGTGAGTACTTTCGAACCACTTGGACCGTAGCATACGCCCCTTTTTAAGTTCATTTGCAGACATTGATGAAGTTTGTAGTCTCGAAGGGTTTGATAAATTATTTTATAATAGGAAATCTATGACCTCGTTTCCCTTTGATCGTGTTTAATGCCCTAAATTCACGATAAATTACTTATCTGATACGCTTACTTTGATACCAAGTGATATTTAGACATGACTTCCATAGAATTATAATTAGAATTCCTACCTAAATACAGTAACAAGATAATATAGGTAGGTATTATATTTGATATAGGTACCTAGTAACTAAACATGATGTACAGTTATCTAGTTTTCTAATATTATTTGTATTCAATTTACTATTGTTTTAAACAAGATATACAAATAATGACATCATTTCATAGTATTAAGAATACATGGCAGTTGTTGATGATTTCATATACCTACTACTAGTATACATAATTGTATAACATAAAGCAAGTAGAAACAACAGTTTACAATAATAAGTTGATAATAAAAATGAACAATATATCATAAACATTCATTTTACTTATCATAAATTATTATTACCATAGTTGTGTAAATTTACATTAAGTATGTATATAAAAAGCAATGTCTATATTGTAAACCCCAAAATACACATAAAAAAGGCCTATTTTATTCTGGTTGTCTGAATTCTATAGTCTATTTAACATAGCATGGGTACTGTGACTTTTTTTATTTATTTTTTATTTTAAAAAGACAACTCCCGCACTAGAGAACAAGCTCTGTGTCGCGGGGGACTTTACAAACATACGATTAACAGACACAAATTACATCCAGACTCAGAACAATTCTTTGTGGGTCACACAAACTTTTGTCCTGTGTGGGAATCGAACCCACAACCTCGTGCATAGCAGGCGCATACTGCGGCCACTGGACCACCGAGGCAGTCATTTTTTAAAGATAAATACCAATGAAAATGAAAGAAATATGTAAATAAGAATTCTACCCCATTGATGTCAATTTATCATGATAATACGTATCCTATCTATATCCTTCCACAGGATACTATGTATCTCCATGTCAAATTTTATTAAGATCTATTAAGCAGTTTAGTAATAAAATGCAACAGATAGACTTACTTTGTCATTAATAATATTAAAAGGTATACATATCATAATTTATTATATACCCACACTAGCGGTTGTGTGCCTCTGCTTGCGTCAAAGTCCGTTACTGGAATAAAAAGTAACCAAGTATCTTCTTGCCAAATTTCATTAGGATCTGGTTAGCTGTTTAGTTGTGAAAAGGTAACAAACATACATACAAAACAGCTTAAGTGGTTACCTCGTCATTTACCACTGCACCGCGTGTTGTGGGTCAATCCCCACATGGGACAAAAAATTGTGTGTTCCATAAATTGTTGTCCTGAGTCTGGGTGTACTTTGTGTCCGTTAATTGTACGTTTGTAAAGTCCCTCGCGACACAGGGCTTTCCCTAGTGCGGGTGTTGACTTTAAAAAATAACAAGTTAGTTTGGCATTTATAAGATTGGTATGGATGTTTTACATGTAAGGTACATTACATACACACATGTGTTGATGACATAACAGTTCAGAAACAAGTAAGACAAAAAGGTATCAATAAGGACCTCTACATTATTATGATAGGCAATTCAATGTGTGCTTACCTAATCATAAATTTAATGTAAGTAATTACATTATAAAAATTTACAGTTGAAAAGTTCCTAAGTTAACAAAAGAGTTAATAAGAGGTCATAAAGATTGAAAAAACGATATGCAGAATATATTATAGTGTGTGTGAGCAAACACTGCACAGGTGCAACCTTTTTTCTATAAGTTGAAGGATGGTCAAGGTTTAATAAAAAATGTTGGGGTTTGTAGAAAATGAGACAACCACTCAAGTTGACTTACATTTATTGAATATATAAAAGATTACACATTATAAAGCACGGTAATCGGGCAAGGTGCGTAGTCAGCACTCTTACACAGTTAGTAAGGAGCATGTATACTGTTGTACCTAAAGGAACATACACAACAACATGCTTAATATAATATTATTACACTTCATGTCAGCTGCTGCCAAACAAAAAGACCATTGTTACCTACCAGCAGTAGGTATGGTGCTGCTAATTGACAGTAGACACAATTTTTTTTTATACTAGTTAGGAGGCAAACTAATATACTGCCTGCCTCATGGGAAGCAGTTACCATACCATATTTTATTTCTGCACCCCCAAAGGTTGACTGGTAGAAAATGCTTTAAGGCATTAAGTCCACTGTTGTACAATTTTATTATGTGCAAAAGTTTCAATAAATAAATACCCTGTCCAGTACCCAGGCAGAAGTTATGGCATTATTAGACTCAAAAAGTATTAAGTTAATTACAGCAAGCAAAATGATGCTTTAAGTTATAAATAAAATCGAACATTAACAACCAAACTTCTTATGTCAATAAGGGTCAATTTAGTTTGTATATATACCTATATAAATATATAATTATTTCCACCAGTGAACAATGTATTATATAACTAACTACCAACATCAAAAATAAATAACTATTTAAAAATCATGTGATTGATTAAAAAAATGTGATTTTTATTTGTCATGATTGATGAAGTTAATTACTTGACAATCACAGATAAAAAATAATATAAGTTTGATAAAGTTACAACACAGATAATACATTTATAACATAGTACAAAGTCTTATCATTGGTGAATTAAAATATGAATGGATTTTACATTCCTAGGCTTTGTTTATGTGATATGTTCATAAAACATATCTTATGACTGGCTGACCATGCAACTAATCTTAGGAGACTGGTCAATCTCATGAAACCTCATCATGTCTTAGCATATTAAAGTTTGTTTATTTAGGGTAAAGGTTGGCTGGAATAGTCCACTATTTTATAGTTTTAGAAGACATCTTCCATACTAGGCCCTGTCATTCCAAACATACAATTAATTAACACAAAATACACTTAGAAGAAACATTTATGGATCTCAATATTGTCCCATGTGGGCATAGAACTCAACAGTTGCACATTCGCGAAATGTCACAGTATCTCACAATGTCTCTTGCACAAAACGTCTTTTTTGGATATGGTCACATTCGTAAAAAGTCACTTTTGCAGAGTTTCATTCACAAGAATGGGACTAGCAAACATTTTCAAAAAATAATGAAATTTTGCGAAAGAAAAAAAGTTCTTAATTCTTTATTGTACACACAAATAAACATTACAATATACTTAATAATAAAAATCATGTACAAAGGCGAGCTTAACTCATAATGAGTTTTCTACCAGCAAACCTTAGAGTGGTAGAGGAGAAGATAAGGCGAGAGAACAAATGAAGTGTTCACCAGACTAAGAAATAAGAACAAAGGAGATAAAGAAAAGAGAGAGAGAGAGAGCAAGTTGCAAATTTTTTGGCGATGACATATTGTGAAAGTGATGCTCTGCGAGAAAACCCTCACAATACGGTGCTGGGGTTTGAGACAACGTGACTTTTCACCACTAGACCACGTAGTCTTTAAAGTAGCCCTAAAATAACATAAAAAATCATATCTGTTTTCAGGGTTGTATCAATCGAAAGAATAAACTTATTAGGCAGGATTAAGGAGAATTATTAGGAAGGGAATTAAGAATAAGATTAGAATGTTGAGGATGGAATAAAATCATACAATATTTCTTTTTCTATACTATCTTCAGTTAAAAGTTAGTAACATGGCTGATGAACTAAACCTGGCTTAAGAAATTGTAATAAATGCCTCATTGATCTAATGGTCGTTGAGTGCGACTGCTGATGACGAGGTCCCTGGTTCGATTACAGGGTCAAAAAATTAATCGGTATTTCTATCAAGAAATTGACACTAGATCCCCAAACGACTAATGCCGTCCCGTTGGACTATAAGAGTGAGGGAATAAAGAGTGCACGTCATTATTATTATAATACATATATGCAAAATAAACCTAACTCAAAATAGAACTTATTGAACTCAATTGATATTTATTCCTATCAATATACAAGATAGTCAATCGAACTGAAGAGGTAGTTTCGATTACTATTTCTTAATAATATAGGTATTATGTGTGTGTCTATTGAATTGATACACTGCATTTCCGCATCTGGGCAAAGGAATCTTAACACTTTACAATTTCAATGGTCTATTGGTATTATTTGTTTTTTGAGAAATTTGTAATCCTCTTTCGAGATAGTATAGTAAGAAAAGTCGACCGTTATTGCTTTTTGCACTCCTTCTCCATATAGACTTTAATTATGCCAAATCTCACACTCCTCCGTGCGCGCAATGTGCTTCAAAAGGCGTACATACAAAGATTTTTTTTCACGTATTGATTGACACAGATTATCGCGGTCAAGAGTTAAATCAGTGATCAGTAAAGAAATACTGATGCAAACCCTTGCAAAGCGGGTTTCGTCAGTCAGGCCTCAACGGCCGTTTTTGAGTGGTTCTGAGCAAAACATCGTGTTGTGAATGGTTTATTACCTTAGGAAACAAAGTCATAATGAAATTGGAAATCCATTTCAAATGCAAGTGCAAGTTTAATAATAAACTAGAGAGATTGGTAACAGATTGAGCAATAGGGAAGTACCTACATCCATCTTACAGAAACCGCAGACAAACACTACGCTATTCTGCTGGTGACCAGCAAGAGTGACTGTCTCTCAGTCTTGCCAGTATAACAATTTCTTTATAAGGTAGAAATATGCTACAGATGTCCTAAACTGGTATTCCAAGCATATCCATAGCCGCCATACAAGAGCAGTCGACTCTTATACAAATATACCTGAAACAGAAGAATTAATGTGAGCGTTTCAATTGTTTTTTTTACCAATTGAAAATAGAAAGGCATTCCATTTGGAAACAAATCGGTTATTCTTTTGTTAGTAGCGTGTAGGTACAAAGAGTAAATGCATTACAATGCACGTCACCTGACTGACTGGTATACTATAATAATAATTTAATTCGGAATATTCCATATTTTGTTAGTAACAATTTTCTTACATACTAGTGTTAGTTGACAATTCATAATTCAATTAATTGATTAAAAGCAGTGTGGAGCCGCATCCACCGCCTCATAATAGGCGTCTCCCACCGATCCATAAAAACACCCAGGACGGTGTTGGTACTGCACGTAGTAACTCTTTAGTAATCTGTGGTACTGCTTCGGACTCGAGCCAGTAGAGAGGCGCTCCGTTTTCTCATGATGGCGGCAAAACCATCAATTCGGGTCTCCGCAAACATCCCGGAGGCACTACATCGCCACGGCAGACCCAACAAAACCCTGAGTGCATTATTATATTGGACACGTAGGTCGCTGTATGTTCGCTGTGTAAAACGGACCCACAGACTGCACGTGTAAAAAGACTGACAAAAAGCTTTGAAAAGCGTTATTTTGACAGCCCCTGTACAACGCGCAAACCTGCGGGCCAGCATGTTACAGCGCACAGCCAGCGACCTACGTTCCCTCTCTATATCATGATCATCTTTTAAGTCCTCGGTGACCCACTATAATAATAGTAGTTTATTTCCAATAAAAGTTCAGTACATTGATTTACATTGGTCCCAAAGTAGACTAGGCCTGTATCTTGGGCACCGCAAGGATTCGCGACAAAATATATTTCCGTTGTATTGTGCTAGTTGCTCGTTCACTTTTAAACAATTTAACTTTTTTCGTATTCTATATTCTTTTAATCTTTCTCGATATATTATGTACACATATTATAATGGACAACGGGTCTAAATCGCGTAATATTACCCGCACCAGTCAACTCGTGACCACGGTCGGTGCAATTCGACCGAAACAAAAAGGTATGAAAACTTTTAAAATATTACGCTATTTAGACCAGTTGTCCATTTTTTTGTATTTGTTTATCTACCGTAGTTACTTAGGTACATCTCGGTTCGATTGCATTTATAACAAGGCAGCAGTGTCCCTTGCCAGGTCAATATTGAACAAGATATGGCGCCTTTCGTAGAACATTGTTCCGATTCCTACACAAGACCATACCAACCATACCAATACAGTTTCATTAGTTTCTGATGTGGCAGATAAGGTGACCCGCAGAATGAGTAAATATAGCAAGCATCGTCGGATTAAAATGGGTCTGTTCATTGTAAAGAAATATATTTACACAGACACTGGTTGCTAAGCCGGAGTTCGTGGTTCGATCAGCTCAACATTTTTTTTTACATAAGAGCCTTCTCCTGACAATAACGAACATAGCAAAAAAAAAAAGAGCGAAATCGGTTCAGCTGTTCTCGAGATTTGCGCTTAGCAACACATTCAGCGATTCATTTTTATATTATAGATTTGCAAGTGTACATGCAATCTACATATGTAAGCCGGCCTAAAGTCACACCAAGCAATTTTTGGGAGTAAATGGTGACAGAGGGCGGGGCTGTACTGTACATTTACTTTTGTTACTGCACATGCGCGAATACCCCGCAAGGCTAATTCCAGACCGGCCAACTTCGATTGTGTATTATACAACACAAGTGTCGTCATATTCGTAGCGTTATGAAGCCATTAAGCATGCAGCTAGAAAAGCTAAGTATGCAGCTAGCTTTAGCAAAGTCTGAGTTTCATACTTCATTTATGTCTATTAATCAAAAACGAGATGACAAGATGAGCTTGACGCCTATAGTAGGGTTGGCTACAATTGGTAAAAGATAGGCTATAAATAATAATTAATAATGAAATGAGTATTGATATAAAAAATAATGCTAAGAGTAACTATACAAAACTCACGGAGAGAGTGCCATGTCGTACAAAAACATAATTACGTAGGTACTTATGAAACAGAACGTATATAGAAACAACAATACATTATTACTAGAACATATACCTATGTTAAATAATGAATTATACTTTTATCTATGTTAGGTAAATGTAATAACATATATTTATATTTTTCACATAGCACTGGTACTGTACTGTGATGTTCGACATTTGAAGATAAATATCAATAAAATGATAGACGCTTAAATTAAAAACTATCGGTTGAATACTTTAGGCTCTTGATCATTTGATTAGCCAATTCTGACTGCCTTGGTGGTCTAGTGGCGCAGTATGCGCCTGCTTGTTCTGAGGCTGGGTGTAAATTGTGTCCGTTAATTGTATGTTTGTAAAGTCCCCCACGACGCAGAGCTTGTTCTCTAGTGCGGGAGTTGTCTTTTTAAAACAAAAAAAAAGAGTTGTCTTTAAAAAAAAATTGGTTAGATTGATTCATTCATTTTCTTACATCTTCATCATTAAATGTGAAACGTCACAGTACCCATGCTATGTAAAATACGTTATAGTTTACCTACGTCATATTTAAATAAGCCAGTAAAAGCTTATAACAGGCTAATATAGATCGAAATTACTGCAGACCGTTAGGTAACTAACGACTAGATGGTACTATACAGTCATAATACTATACCTATGTCATATTATGCAGAAGTCAGTCATTATGTTTTACATCTTTTCACAATGCTAACCCGCATGTGCTGAACAATCTAAACGTTCATCTAGCCATGAGTTGTAGGTACCTATTATAAAGAGCTCATGATAAGATGATGCTCTGATTGAACATTATGAAGTCACCAATCTGTCAATGAATTCTGAGTATTTACATGCGCAACATCTACCACATTCGTGTTCTTGGTATAGATAGTTAGATTATGATTTTGCTTTCCTGCTTCTTCTTCTTACTTTTCTTTTCCTTTTGCCACTAAGTTTGCTGGCAGAAAAGGAAAAGATTTGCTGGTGGCTCATTATGAATGCCAGACTTTCTACTTACATCACCTATATTTCAATGCTTTATTGTGTGTACAATAAAGAATTAAGAAGAAAACCCTAAACCTTTTACAATGAAGTAGTAAGTAACAATGATAAAAGTTATAGTTGTAACAGCATAAAATTTTTTCACCAGTTAAATCCAGACGTGAACGCGTTCCAACGCAAATTCGTCAATGAAGTCCGTCGGTGTGACGAGATGGAGCGCAAGCTCAGATACTTGGAGAAGGAGATCCGTCGTGACGGCATCCCTATGCTGGAGATTCCTGGGGAGTGCCCCGAAGCGCCACAACCTAGGGAGATGATCGATCTTGAGGTGAGGACCTTAAAGCACTAGGTTTTATGGGTTTGCTCATAATTTAAAAAGTAAATAGTCATTGTCATTTTCCGTGAGGTGGTGGTGGAAAATGTCACCACCCCATTCCATCTCGAGGGTGTCGTAAGAGTCGACTAAGGGAGTAAGTTATGGAGACAATATCCACTGCAAGAGAGAGAAAACTCGAAATAATACCCTATACCAACTCGTCTGGCCAGCGTGGTATAGTAGGATATAGGAGGAGACTCGTGCCCACCAGTGGGACGTTTACGGGTTGTGATGATGAATAGTCATGTATTTTTCGAGTTTGGTTTATTAATAGTTTCTGGTGTGATGTTAAAATACATGACTAAGTAAGGGAAAAGACCATCCTCAGACGGTCTTCAAGAGGAAGCGTAGCGGAGACATAAAAATACATCAAAATTTAACTCCTCGCTTCACATTTTCGTCCACTAGGATGATAGATTGGGTTGACAATATTACGCAGTCAGGATTGTCAATTGATGCTATTAATATTTTCATAGGCTACCTTCGAAAAGCTCGAGAACGAACTCCGCGAGGTTAACCAGAATGCCGAAGCTTTAAAGAGAAACTATCTTGAGCTCACCGAACTCAAACATATTCTTAGAAAAACACAAGTTTTCTTTGACGAGGTAAGATTTTTTACATGACCTTTATTGTTCCATTCATGTTAGCGCTCACGAATATACAATCACTAACTAATATTTTGCCTTCAAATTTAACACTAGAGATACGTGCCGGCTAGCCGACGTAATCAGTTGTTGCCATGTCCAATAAATTACAATTACCCGATAAGATAGGCATCACTAGACAAATTTTGCTATATTTTACGCAAAATTTGTATTAATGGTAATAAATGATGAACGTATTCTATTACGTACATTGTTTGCCTGATAACGTCAAATGTCTAAATGTATATTTTACACTGTATCAATCTTGATTATATACAAGTGTCCGGAGAGAAACTTGTCTATGGATTCGACATAATTGATTTGTCATACATGAGCCTCATAAAAACTAAATGGCGTTGGTACGAAGCTGATTGTAAACTGTTGTAGAAAAAAAATAGCTCCACGATCTTCAAATCGTTTTTATTTTATTCATCATATTATTATTTATAAATTTTCCCTTTATTTTCGATCAATGTTTCATTCGATATTATTTAATTATATTTTAGTAAGTACTTCAAAGCATTATAACTACAGTACTAAATACTAATTTTATATTTTACACTTTCCAATTCTTCGAACATTTCCTTTCAACGAAAGTTGGGTTCTAAGTTATTTATTTTATTAAATTATTTTATATTTATATATGACAACACGTGGGCTTCAAAAGAACAGATTACAAAATTTTAATGATTTATTTCGGTTATATTGTTTGAAATAATGACGCTCGTTGTCAATGTCACATTTTGGTACGTACGTCCATTGTCGTCAGTTGATTGATCGCACGCATACATTACTGTCTACACTGAATGTGCTCGTGTACGATACATGAGCGATTTCTAATCTAAAAATCCAATTTATACGTGGCACTATCACAGTAACGATTTCATGGCCACAAATGGAATCCTTCACGGTCGTACCGAATGTGACATTGACATTGGCGCGTCTCTGACCTTGACGCCATGTTGGCGTGTGTGTGCACAAGATGGCGGACCCGTCGCGAGAGGAGGAACAAGTGACCCTACTTGGGGAGGAGGGACTCATGGCGGGCGGGCAAGCTCTCAAGCTTGGGTATGCTCAAGTTGATTACGACGCGCTCGTTGGACCGTTTTGATTTCCATTTAGGTGAATGGAAATCAAAGCACACACATGAGCGTTATTATTTTTACAGCGCTTGTACTGTGACGCTGATTCTGGAGTCTACCGATCACCACTCAGGCAAGCATTGGAGTCGGCCGGTTTATAGTATATCATCAACATAACACCTCTCTTTGACTCTTTGTGTGATGGAATGATAGCTTAGTTGTAGTACCTACCGCCCAGCCGGCTCAGACCGAGACAGTGTTAATCAAGCTTCGTGATTAGACTGAGTCCCCTTATCGAGCGTGCTAACCAATTGCTGCCTGAGTGAGTTTTTTATTTTTTTACTTTCAACTAACAAGGTTTCCGACATGATTTATTTTTGAAGTCCATCTGCAAACTTTCCAGCTCTCAAACTCGAGGCGGTTTACAAAATAGTTTTTTTTTACGTTGTCATAAAGTCATCCACGCTTTGTGTACTTGTCATTTTATATGCATGCCATTATGATTTTTATATGTTCATGTTACATGTAGATCACGACCAGACAAAGTTTATAGAGTATATATTTTTAGTTTATTATAAACGACACTGTAATTTGTACACAATACGAAGTAGACACAAACTAACAATGCATCAGAAGCTTTATAGAATTTGTTTGTAGCTACGTTTTGATGAGCACAAGCGCGTAGAATGAGGTGTTTTGCAGTGAAACGGTGGCGCTACTTTTTTACTACAACAGGCAAGGAAACAGTGTCGTCTGGTGTTATTGTCGTATGCGTGTGTATCGCGTTTGTGTCGTCATATGGGCAATGTTTGTCTACATGTTTATGTTTGTCCTCCGTGTAGCACGAGGGTGGTGCCAATACCACTGAGTCGATGACGCGCGCCCTCATATCCGACGACCCGAACAGACATATCGGCCACGTCCAACTAGGGTACGTATGCGTGTGTACATACGCACTGGAGTGACACTGACCACCACCCGATACGTTACCGCAGCTGGATTGTTCACCGCTAACAATTCAGCTGATACCTATACAACTGATTCAATTGGTTGCTCGTCTTGTATGTCCTGCTTCTCAAAATTGTGTGTTTTATCATAAATATCTATGTTATCATCGCGGAAGTGACTTACTGTTTACTGATTCTACGTATGCGTATCTCATATTTGATTCGTTGTGAAATAGTATCAACGATTAATGCACTTGTGATATTCAATCTTAATGAACAGAAGACGATGCAATCAATCACACTGTTCACACAAGCCTGACACTTTTATTATTTGATGAACAATCTCGTAAATATTTATATTGTTAACTAGTTGATCCAAGATTCTTAAACCTGGCTTATGTGAACATAATCAAATAACTAATGAAGCACGATGGTACACAATAATATTTCCCTATAAGGTAATTGCAGTTACTGAGATAATAATAGCTATATTGAAGAGGTAATTGGCCAATGGAAAGATATGTAATAATAATGACAATCTAAATTGCATGGATGTCTTTCCTAATTTTGTATATACACAAGCCCTCAAAGAAGACAATAAAGGTACTAAACACTTTCAAATATGCTGCAGCAACGAGACTATGTAATTGTAGTCTTTTACATTGTATAGTACGCTAAACTTTGTGCTTGATTTATTCCCTAGTTTGCGGGATAAACAAGAATCCCTGGAATTCCTGCCTTGGTTAGTAGTGTATATTGTATTTTATATGTAGTTGGGATAGACGGTAGTGGTTGGGTATCTGTTATAAATGTATGGTTGGCGACTGAATGGTTACTTGCATCACAGACAATATTGAAATAACTTGACTCTTTTCAATCTTGTCCACACTTGGAATTAAATGAACATTTGAGTTCAGTATTAACACCTTCACATGCTTACTAACATTCACTTTAATATCACAGTATTGTTTAATCAAACAGACGTTAAACTTCATATACGTTATCAAGGTTACTTGGACTTCAAGAATAGATAATGGAATTAGGTGCGAAACATAATTATGTAAATACTGAACGCGATACCTCGTTGTCGGAACTTTTCCTATTTTATTTAAATAAGAATTTAATTATCTCAAAGTCAAGGAAATGTGTGATATAATATCTCATATGTATTTATACATGTGTGAATTATTCAAACACATGCGGTCACAGGTGTGTACCCTGTGGAATGCCATTCAGAATTACATACCTATATAAGATTTTACGTAATAGGAAAAGTTGTGGACACGAAGAAATTTTCCAATCTAGAGAATCCTAACAGCGTCTTGGTACGAGTGTCTAGTGTTAGATATTAATTATTTATGTTTTGTGTAATGTTTTTAGATTCGTTTTATACTCGTGTTATTCAAATTAAACCTGTTTAGGTGTAACAGCGGCTTGCTTAGTCCAGCTGAGGACAAGAGCTTTATTAACTTTATACTTGTAACTAATTCATTACTCCAGTACATGTATGTTTTACGTCACCACACGACTTAGTAATTGAGACGAAGCCAACAGCCGCTTATCAACATGTGCCAATACTTAATTAAAATTTGTTTTATATTCAATCTCACGCTGTATCCGTAGCGGTTAAAATAAAATTGTGTTTAACAAGTATAGCAAAGACATGTAGTTTACGTATCAACCTTGAATCGAGCGAGTATGGCTGTGATAAATTTGCCTAGCCTTTACCAACTTGGGTACATTGTGTAACACAATGCTGACTGTCTAACACAATATGGGTCTGTATCAATTACATCATTCACGTATCTTGCCTTTGAAATTTATATCGGAGCTGTTATTATAACATAGAAAATTAGGTATTAGTAGGTTTTTAATAATTATCTTTGACGTCACGATGAATATTACAATTAACAAAATTTACTGTATTTACCATCAGGTGGGTCGTATGTTTGTTTGTTACGTAAGCAGTATAAAAATAATTGGTAAGATCATGATTGTTGGATTTGTTGACCTTAAAAACATGTAATTATTTCTCGAAAATGTCTATGTCTAAGTTACACACTGTATTATTACAAAAGACACACACACACACACACATGTTCTTTGTAACATTGACAATTCATACATCGTGTCATTATTGCGTATATTTTGGAGTACATCTGTTTATTGGACGCACGTTTTACATTACAATGAAACACATAACTTGAAAGAAGTTTCAATTCCTTGTGAATTGTGATTGATATCTGATCATGTTGATCGTATCATTTCCCAGAATTGTGTTGTGTTTTTCAAACATTGACAGAAGTGGTTAGGAATACGCATTTTACATTGTTATCATGCCATAATTTATATATTTTGCAATACTTTATCAATATCAAAGTGTCAATTTTTGTTTGCAGTTAAATAGCAGGTGATCTAGTTAGAGTGCGTGTGGTTTACTGAACATTATACTCAATCATATAATGTGTGATAGCTACTTTTCGTTACGTTATATCAACTGTATGACGTCTACTGCTGAATCTAACAGTCAGTCATGTGTTAGACGTCATAACGTAGATAGAACAAAATTGATCTCCAGCAGAACATCATGTCTGACATGACAGAAGCATATGATCAGCTGCGAACGTCAATATGTCATATGACAAAGTCTCAACATTACACGTCATACGTTTGACATGATGAGGCGTATGATTTTGAAGAATTTGTTATTGTTATGCAAACATTTCCTAGTAGTACTTTAGATAGTGTCTCAAACAAAAACAATAACTTTACTAGAATGTTTTTAAGATAAGGTCCGTCTGGAGATTGGGTTGCTATCGCAGCCACAATCACGACTAAATCTCTTACGTAGTAAATCTCTACGTCAAATTTGCAACCATCACAAGGTAGCAAACAGTTCTTTGTGTTGATAAAACCTCTGAATCATCTCGCTAGCTCTTTTTAGGTCCGCGATGTTGCACGTTGCGATTTCCTACATACCTTTATGCATTGTATTTATTAAACTTCAGTTATAATATGGCACACTTTAGGAGAATTCCCACTTGTCAATTTTATCCTTATGGTTGAACATTATACAAGATAAAAAAGTTGCCGAACAGACGATGTCATCTTACGCCTTTTTTCGTTTATCTGTTTATTCGGTTTTCTTAATTATCTTGGCTGTTTAGTTTCTAATTATCGTTGCACACGTCTATTATGGTATTTAATTGTAATCCATTGTGTACATGTTATTAATGGGTAAGCGAACGGTGTTCTGTTTTCGTTAACAGATTTATTGCGGGTAGATAGCTGTCTGTGAGCTTAATGTCCACGTAGATCGTTTTATTACGTTATGGAAACTACCAGTGTTACTGTCAATTGGTGGCATTCTTTGAGATATACAGTTCCAGGGTTATTAGGCTTGTCATTGGTGTAATTACGAAGGAAATTGAAATTCGATTAAATTTGTCGCGTAATTTCCTGCAATTATTTAATTGGATATTTTTAAATTGTGTTTATTGTTTTAATGTTGGTTGTTTGGTTCGGACTGTGGACTGTAGTTAAAATTTACGACACTTGATATAATAAAGGCAAAAGAGTTGGAATTGAAAACTATCAGCGTTTGCATCAATTAACCAACCTGTTCATACATACATAGACTCACGCCTGTTGCCCAGAGGGGTGGGCAAAGAGTTTCTCATTACTAAAATATTTGCATATTGGATAAAAATATTCCCAAAGGAAATTTTCTACTTATTTAGACAATGGGTCTTGTCTTAGACATAATTCGTTATTTTATTAAACGACTGAAGTATCCAATGACTATATTGCAAAGTACGACTTCAAAATGTATCCAAAAATACTTCAATTAGCCTTTACGGCTATACAGCTTTCAAACAATGCTACATATAGGATATATACAAATGTTCCGTTACACGAAGTCGCGTACATCGACCCACACGCCGTGACTGACTTATTATCAGCGATGTGAAAAATATCAATGTATGCTACAAGTTCATGGTTAAAGAGACGCAAATCTTGTTTGCTTAGAAAGCGATCCGGTTACTGTTTTGGTTCGTTGCTCTTGAATTTTTTTGCAACTAGTTGAGCAAGTTGTTGCAACTTACCTTAGGGGCCGGTCTGTTCTCTCGGATGTGCTGTTCCAGATCATTCTGACAAGTATATATGTGTCATAATCATCTCAGCAGAATGACGTCCAGTGTCTAGGACATAGGCTTTTCCCAAGAATTTCCACAGCATTATAATACATGCAATATGCTATAATTATGCTATTTGTATATATAATACCCAGACCTTGGCTGAAGGATGCAATAGCATCTATAGGTTATCTTCCTATTCTATATCTCAATCTTAACCTTTCCACTTGTCTGTGTCATTGACAGAAATTTTCAGTCTAATCCACATGGATCTTTTGTACGATATATAAGTTTTCTTTATTTTAAATTGTCTCTTCGAAGGATAATTTGGGACTCTGGTTAAGATTGCAATGTCTTAGTACGAATTTACATGTGTTTATTATTTATAGGAGCATTTTTTCTTGCAAATTGCACGCGTGAAAGTGTGTTCATGCAACTTAAATTTGATGAGAAGGTCGAGACACCAAATACAATGTGATTATTACGAAAGCATACCTATTCTACTCCAAACCGAACATTTTACACAAATATAATTCAGCGAATTCCGATGCGAGGAACAATATTTTTAATTTCCTCGCTCCTTCTTATTTGTTGCCGTATATAGTACACACGTACAGTGAAGTTATTTTTAGTGTAGTTCCCTTGCACGGAAAAAGGATATAACAACTTATCAGTCTGTTTCTAATCAATATAATCGGGTCTTCAAATTGGAAGTGAAAAGGTAACTTTTCGGACAAGAATGCTGCAAGTAAATTACATCAATCCTCACTATTTCACGCCAGACAAGAAGACCGTGGTCAAACTCAAGTCATCTGTCTTCTCGCATTATCAAATGATCTATGTCATTTCAACAATTCATATCTTTCTGCCTCCACTGTTCTATCTTTTTCTGCTAAGATGATGTGCCGAAAACTCAAGTATTGGGGTTAGCGTACCCAAGTTATTTTGGACCTAGCGGATCCTTGAACAATCTGTAAAAGTGTAGTGGACAATTGGTTTTAAAAGTGATCGGCGCATAGTATTTCATTGAATATCGACGGCACTCGATCCATACACATTTTTTCTTCTTTATTTAAGAGCTGCTAACATGTTGCCTCGGTGTAAGTTAATGCACATTTATTCTCATTTGACATACCTACGTACTTCACCGAATACTTCCACATACACGTTGCAGCTACGTGGACAGCGTACAGGCTTTCCTTATCTTTCACAAAGGGCAAAACTAGGTCAATGCATTTTCCAACTGTTGGCTGTGACGCAACAATATGTGAAATGGCGGTTAAATCTCAATGAAATGTTATAAAATCATTTCCTTCCTTGCTGTAATTTTTATCACTATACAAATAAAAGTACTTGTGATAACCTCGATTCTTTGATAGAATAGTTATACAATAAGTGACGTAATAGATGTATCAGATTTGTTTAATAAAACAAGGAATTGATATTTTAATTGACGCTTGAGGGTACTTGGAAATATCCTTTTGTGTGGTACTTGAGCATAATGTGTACAATAGCAAAGATAAATTGTGTTATATAACTGTTTCCTTCTTTATTATCGGCTAGCTTCCGCCCGCAGCTTTGCTTGAGTGGTATTTCGGTAAAATGCCTATAGCACTCAGAAATAATGTAGCTTTCTATTAATGAAATTATTTTTAGGTTTGGATCAGAAGTTTCAGGGATGACCCCTACATCCAAAATTCCAAACTTACGAACTTTGATCTTTTTTTGAAAAATGTAAAATGCTTCTACAGAGATGTCTTGACGTAATGTTTCGCTGAAAAGCCAGAAACTCTAGAGGGTTGACGATTGTACGAAGTCCTAACTATACTTTTAATTTAAAAAGACAATACATAAATCAGGAGCGAACCTGCTCCACCTCATACCTTTCTGCGTTGTAAGTTTACGTACGGCTTTAGAACGCATTACTAAGATAGGGATCTATCCGACGTAAGGTACCTCGGCCCATGTAATACCTACTCATTAAGTATACCCATTATATAGTATGATGCTAGCTATACACAGTTGATTATACAGCCCAACCGTATTGTGTAAGGACACTATCGTATTATTCTTTAGAAAACCTTGACTACCTATTACACACCTGGCTAAGATTGAATATAAACCTCAATTACTATACTGTATGTAAATAGCATTAAGTCACAATGGTACAGTTGCTTACAGAGCTCAGAGACCGGCGGCCATGATAATATTGTAAATTAATTTGGGCTGCACCTAACGGATACTGGATAATTTTAATTTTATTAGGTTACACTGTAAGGTTTATCTAGCCTTATTTTCAATACAGTTTAACACACATTAAAATTACATTGCTTACAGTGTAATTGTTGCTGGAGCTTACACGTACTAATGTTACAGAATATGGCTCTGTATTGTTATAAATCAAATGTTACAAATTGAGGCTGTTGGCGCCTAATTCGTCAGGTTTACAGTTAGACAATAAGGTTGTAAATTTTATTGCAGAGCCTTATTGTGTAACCCGATTTAAAAGACAGTAAATTCACTGCAATATTTTACGGCTATCTTATTTTATGGTATAATTTGGATAACACGAGTATTATGACAGCGGAAGGACACATTGATGTAAGTTTACAATCGGTCGTAATTCATAAGGATGTGTATACATTCTTGACATTATCTGCAGTACGATGTAATATTAATTTATTATTATTTATGTTATTATGAGATGCTATTGAAATAAGTAAGTACTTACAGATGTTTTTAAAGTATCAAATACTGTTTTATCTGTATGTACTGGAGTTTGCGGTTTAGTTTTTTTAGTATCAAATACTGTTTTTACTGTATGTACTTGAGTTTGCGGTTTAGTTTTTTTAAGTATTTATACATGGTGCAGTAAAAAGTATCATGTTTAAAGTTAAGGTTTGTATTATACGAGATATAATGAATGGAATGAAAATGAATTGAAATATATATACATACTAGCAGCCCGCTCCAACTTGGCCCGGGTTAAATTAAAGGCCCTTATCGAGATATAAACTATACTATTTTTTAAGTTGGATAAAACTGCACACAGTGTGCAAAATAGCGGACAAACAACGTGTCGTAATTTATATATATTAAGTTATATATTTCAATTCGTTTCCATTATTGAACAAATTTACTTACATGACAGCTTTTTTAATGTTAACACTGAAGAAATTTCTGTGATAGGAGCCAGTGGCTTACCTGCCTGGCCAGGGGCATTGCAAAGTCGTTGCCTGTAATAATTATACTGTGAAGCTGCTCTCTTCTTCTGGCCCTGAATGTAGCCATAAGTTTTGCATTCTCAGTAACGTCCATAAGCTCATCTAACGTGCAGGTTTCATGGTAAGCTGGACATGATGACATAACACACAGCACCACATTTACACTGTACTCTTTATTAGCATCGTCTTTGACCTCTAAATCTTACTACCTGAGAAAAATTATTTATATTATGATCTTTTTGTGTTACATACTATATAGGTATACCAGGTTTAATAAAAATGGCATATGTTTTTTGTTTTCGACAAAAAGTATGAGAGAGATAACGAAAAAAAATGCTAATTTCGTGTACCAGGTATGTAACATTCCACATAACAGAGACTCCAGAGCTATATTTTATATCGTTTACGTACACGGACGGACAGACGTCTTGGTATTCCGCCAAGGTGACGGGCGCCACCATTTCTTACATCATTTGCACGTCAAAACACTCGACAAATCAAAATGTACTTTCCATGTTCACTTGAAAGTTGAATTTGCTTTAACTTGATACGGAATCGGGGAAATGGAACACCAAATACACGTTTATCCTGGATAGCAACTGCTAGTATTTAAGCTGTAATTTACCGTAAGGCCTAATGTTTAAGGTTTATATTTGACTGATACTGATGAGTAATTCAGTTAGACTTCCATGTAGCAGGTATTAGTCACCTTGCTCACGTGATTTTGAATCAATATACTAATTATATATTCAAATGAATTGATGATAAGCGCTGTACCGACTTCAGCTCTGATTGCGCTGTGTAGGTGACAATACAGGTTTTCCTCTTCAAATTTCTTAGAAAAATCGATGTGTAAAATGTTAAAGTATAGAAAATGTTATTGTAAAAGTGTAAATACAAAAATCTGCTTTGGAGTGCAAAATTGCACACCAAGCGGGCACAACGAGAAAAGGGACAAGGCTAGGCAAAAGAGAGAGAGAAGAGGGAGTGCAGAATTGCACATAATATGGCGTAGTGATGAACACTGACATCACGGCTAGTGTTGTGAGTTTGATCCAAACAAGGGACAAATATTTGTGCAACCTATCTATTATGAAAAATATATAGCCGACTATCAACAACTATCTATATTCAAATTCATTTATTCATATAAATCACACTGTGACACTTATGCAGGTCAATGAAAAATGCCAAATGAGACGTCTGCTAATTTGCCTACTGCCGGGTTCGCTGACTCAACAGACAGGGGTAGAGCCCAAGGAAAGAACCTGCAAGAAACTCAGGCCACTCTTTTCAATTCATTCATTTCATTTATTTTATGTCAGCAGTCCTGCAAAAGCGGGACTTTTTTCCTGGTACGAGAGTAGTCTTAAAAACAAACAAAAATCTCGAAAAATTATGCGGGTTGATCATTCTCATGTTTCGCCAAGTAAATCCAGGTCCTAAGTAGACGTAGTAGGGAGCGATACTTTTAGTTTATATCGGCTATAAAATTGAAGCTTACGCTGCCACAGCCAAATCAGGCAATCTAAATATAACTGACTAGTCAATTAAGCTAAGTTTTTGTTCCGAGTAGTCAAAAAGATACATTGCTTTTTAACTCCTTGCAAAAAAACTATACAGAGGATATACTGGACTCCATTTTTTAACATATCTAACATTGAGAGATCTTAGATGTAGTGAAAAAAGTTGAAAAGGGGGATGTTAAGATGGTGGGGACATTTGGAAAGATGAAAGAAAAATAATAAAAGAGTTAGGTAGGGGCCGCGCTAGGTGAACGTACACCAAGTACGTGATTTGCAAAAGAGTGCCAAATTAAAAGTACCCACAACCGACATTCATGCATGAAGAAGTTGATGAATGTAGAGGAAGCGAAAGAATTATATCTGGATCGAAGCAATTGGCGTATCATAGTCTCTGCCTACTCCAATAGAAGACGGGCGTGATGATATGTATTTATAGTCTTACCACTACAATACAATGTCTTACCGACATTTTACCTACAAAATAAGTAGTCTAACAAGAACGTTTTTCTTAAAAGAAATAGTAGGAATAAACCTTTACAATGTGATTACTAGTACAATGGTAAATTAAAATTAATGTCGGTACTACAATGAATTTGTCAAATGCGTGAGAATTGTTTTAGTTGCATTTACTTGAATTAGACATAGTATGCTTCGCCTGCGTAATGTTAGGGACAATAGTATTACCTAGGCATACATTTGTCATGCTCTATTGTTGATCATACATATGTAGGTACATTATAAAATGTGGCTGACCAGGTCTAGTAGTTAGTGACTGCTTAGTCGAAGGTCGTGTATTCGATTTCCATTCAGGACCAATACGTAATGAACACGTTTTTTTGTTTTGTGTTTGAGTCTTTATTTATAATATGTACATACATATACATTAGCCCGCGACTTCGTCCGCGTGGTAATTAGGAATATTTTCCCCGATTTTGCAACATATCTCACTACTGCTCCGCTCCTATTGATCTTTCCGGATAAATGCACTATTCAACAAAAAATAATTTTTGAAATCGAACCAGTACTTTCTAAGATTAGCGCGTCCAACCAACCAAACAAACAAACTCTTCAGCTTTATATTATTAGTTTATAATATATTGGGGTAGGAAGAGACTGGTACGCTAATAGCTTTAATTCAGACATACTTCTTTCGCTTCCTCTGCATCAGGAATTCCCAAACTATTTTCGGCAAGAGTTCCCTTTTTCAAAATGAACTGATACCTCTGACCCCCATAACTAAATTATTTTTAAAATCCTATCTTTAGTTTTTTTTCTATGATACAATATACTTACCAGTTAAAAACATTGCGGTTCTTTACCTTTACTTTACTTCCAACTAAAATATTAGTCACTCTCATAACAAGTACCTACTCGTAACACTACTTATGTACTCATGCAGTATCTTGGAAGTTTCAAATAAGAAGTTATGTTAACTAATAGAGGTCGATTTTTAGACCTCGTCGACCCAAAGTCAGTTTTCATTATGTTTCCCTCTGGGAAACTGATTTTGATCCCAAGAGGTCGATATAGACCACTTTGGAAATATGCTCCACATTATAATTTAGAAATATACAAATATGTTTACCAGTTGCCATAGTACCTACAGGCCCTGCCTAGGATCAGATGTCGTAAAATATTATTTTCCTTTTGATGCGGTCAATATTACCCGACAACTGGGTACTTATTTAGATACTGGGATTTTACCTACGCTGACGCATTGTGTCGTAATGCGTCAGAATAATATCGAATCATACATTTTAATAGAAGTTATTAGAACACTGTGACCCAGAAATGTGAATCTCACCTTACTAAATGCTTGGATTGGTTTTCTGACGCATACACAAGGTATCTATCATAGCCGAATCTTATTTCTTAACGTTTCGACGGCAAACATTATAATTGCGCCCCAAAACACAGTCTTATTAACTGCATTGTTCAAGACAGCTATTAAGTCCTCCTACGTGCACGATGTGAGGTGGGACACCGCATGAATGAACCAGATCCGTACCATCAGTGACTGAAACGCTAAGAAAGACATAGCCAAATATCAAGTTAGATATATGTTCGAAGGCCGTAGATTTAGTATCCCCGAGATTCCCGAGTATCATAACTCCTGGTTCGCTGTAGTTACAGCGATGGGTATGTGGGTGGGTTCATCCCATTGGCATTGATTAATCGCGTATCATGGTGACAAAGCAAGCAGTTATTATGCGACCAAATTAACAAGACTTTGTATGTAATAACTACTATTTTGCATTATTTTTATTCGGTAGCATTACGCCTTTTTTCCTGAAGGGTAAAGCAGCAGTGCAAATCATTCCAGCTACGATCTACCGGATAAGTTATTCTTGTCCTAATAGAGGCAAGCCTGATATGCTTATTCTAGTTCCAAGTAGGTACTCGTTCATGTAGCCTACACAAATACACATGCCGAAATTAATAGCAGTCTTTTGTTAAGAAATCTAGAATTGGTATATGACCTTGAATCAGAAATCAGATACCAAACCCGTGCTTGTAGAATCAATTGTTTACAAAAATGTGTAGTCAATTTTATACTGTTATGGTAAACTAAATGATAGAATAAAGTGGTGCTAATAACATCCATCAATGGACAAATTAGGTTGTCCATGTTTCACTTTGTAGTTATCACATTAGGAATTGGGATGAATTGTCATTGCTTGTCAATATAATTGTGTTTGAACTACTTTGTAATCCGTCGCACTATGATTAAATCTTTAAAAACTGAATAGTGCATCAAAGAATAACAACCATCCTATTTGATTAAAACAAAGCGTTTTAATTCCTTCAAAATCTTCTACGTAAAATGAAAAACAATCTAAATTAATATCAGAGGTTCTCAAACTTATTTCGTCTACGGCCCACTTTGAAAATCATTTATTTTTCAGTGCTCGAAAAATTTTCGTTTAATTTGATGACGGAATTAATGGATGAAAATATTTTTCTTACCGCCCCCCACTTCGACCTCCAGAAAAGAGTCATTATCGCCCACTTAAGAAGACGATACAGAATGATTGTAAAATTTATTATGATCTCCTTGGGTATTATTGAAATTTAAATGGCGTTGTATATTTAATAGATATGCGGGTACTTATGAATGGGCATCATTGCCCATGACCCCATCAGTTTTATATTGTTATTGCATCGTTGTGTACAATAATAGAAGTAAGTAATGATCGCTTGTATTTATTGAGTAGGTAAATTGTTTGCATAACGTGTTTTGTAAAGGAAAACACAAAATCCGTAGTAGCTAGGTAGGTATAAAAAAGGTATATTATTAAATCAAACGTGCTACCTAACTTGATGATCGAGTAAGTACCTACTACGCAGCGTCATGTAGACATGTTATTTTTTACTTCACAATGCTAGTCTTCGAATCGAGTTTTTGTTTACATCTAGATTTATGTGTGTGAGTACAGGTCTCCGTTTTGAAAGAAACGTTTTCCTGTCCCTGGGATAGCACAGTACCAGAAGGTATGCAAGTGCATACCTCTGGTACTGCGAGCGTCCATAGGTTACGGTAACTGTTTGATTTTAGGCAGACCGTATATTTGCCTGCCACCTAAATAGTATAAAAAAAATGAATAAGTTATTAGTAGTAACTTTTTGGTCTAATTAACCCGCACCGATATCTTCCAGAAAACAATGGTTTTTCTATTGTATCTGTTTTCCGGCAGCTGAATGGTCAAAACTAGTATAATTTTTAGAGAAGTTATTAAAAAAACATATGGTTATACTTATCTAACTTTGTGATATTTGCGAAATCTGTGCCGTATGTGATGAGATCAGTGCCTTTTGTGGAATAAAGATATAAGCTTTCGATAAGTTAAAAGTATGTTACAAATAAAACTGTTAGTGCCCGGAGATTAGAGCGTATAATTATAAAACCTTAGCTCAGTCTAAGGAACTCTTTCATATAAGATTTTTACACTGTGATATTTGTATAGAATAATATATAATAATTAGGACAATTATTATATAGACTGGTCTCATAGTAATAAACTCTAGAAATACAGCATCCAAGTGGAAATAAGGTCTGTTAATGATGATAGGAATCGATAACGAGAGGAGGACCATAAAAACAACCGTAAATCTAAAAAGGATTGTTCATTTTACTCAAAAGCATGAAATACAAGACTTAACGAACCGTTTCTTCTGTAATTTTCCTCATAATATTTCATTGTTGAGGTGCAATAAAACTTATACAGCACATTTTCATGGTTCATAGGCCATAACGTTTATTGTCTCTTTTGTTGTTATAAACTAAACTTATTTAAATTTTATTAGTTACCTACATATTTTTTTAATTGCAACACATGAAAGATTGATTGATTTAGTGAGGGATAAACTTCGCTCAAAACTAAATGCTGTGGCAATCCTTAGAAGTCAAATTGGTAGTTAAAATCATTAAAGGTTCTTAGAACTGTGAAATTAGTGCAACTGTATATATTTTTTGTATTTTTAAAAAGACAACTCCCGCTCTTTGGAACAGGGCCTAAGTCGCGGGGGGCTTTACAAACATACAAGTCAATTTTTTGTCCCGCGTGGGGCTCGAACTTACTGTGATAATGGCGAGGTAACCACTTAAGCCACTGAATCAACCGTGCAGTCAATATATACGCTGTCGTAACTGTTTCATTGTTTAATTAAATTATACTAAGGTCTTATCATCATAATATCATAAACGTCCCACTGCTGCAGTCCCCTCCATACGTTTGGAGGGATATTAGCTTACTATACCACGCTGGCCAGACGGGTTGGTATAATGTTTTGTTTCGAGTTTTCCCTCCTTTGCATTGGATAGGATATTGTCGGCCTGGCTCTGACTTAGTCGACTCTTACGACATCCTCGGGATGAAACGGGGTGGTGTCATTTGTATTCTGAATCCATCGCCACACGGACTAAGGTCTAAGGTACTTCAAACTATTTAGCGACAGGAAACAGTGGCTTGAGTTTCTTGCTAGATCTTCTCATGATTCTACCTTTGTTAGCGAACTAGCCGTAGCTAAATTGGTTGACGTCATCTTTCTGTTTTACCTGTTACATTTATAATACATGCCATTCATAAGTTACTTTGTAATCTAAATGAATGAATGAGATTTGAATTGAATTAATCTTTGGTCAGGGGTTTAATGAGTATGAAGTTGTATGCTAAATGCTCAGCCGATAGAAAGTCGGTACTCTGCAGGGGCTCTTCAGAGACGAAAGTAAACCACCCATTATATGCTTGGGTGGTTTTCTGGACAAAAAAAATAACGCGCTGTTCATTTGTTATATGAATAAGTCCTTTTACTTTCAGTTTTTTGAATAATAAATAAATACAATGGCATTTCTAATGAGAACCAATTATAATATTAAAGCATCATTATCATCAACTGAAAGTCGACCCATTGCTGGACATAGGCATATGAACAGCATTATAAAGGTTAAATAAACCTGGTTACTAATATAAAGTTGTAGAATTTGTTTGTTAAAACACGTTAATCTCGGAAACTAAATGTTCGTAATAAAAAAATTTTTCACCGGTGAGAAATATAGGTTAATTTTCTTTGAGAGATCTGCGAGTAAACCCACGGGCAAAAGCTAGTGGATTATACAAGTTGTTACATAATTATATAATAGAACAGTGCTATCAGAACAATTGTTTGAGATATAATAGCCATTACTAATGTCTTGTTATCGTATATTCACAATAGCGAAAGACAGTTGAGATTTTAATCTTATCTCAAATTCAAATCGCCTTCATATCGGCTTTGCGTTGACAGAAAAAAGTAATATTCTTTTAATGATGTATAAGGATACTAAACCTCTTTATTGTAGGAATTATTTTTTCATCAAAGAGGTTTTCGAGTAACCTGCACCATACACACTAGCCTAGTAGCTGGCAGATGGCAACTTGCTAGACTAATACCTAGTGCTGTGTTTTGGGACATATTAATATATTTACTCGATGTGGCCAGGGGCTCCACCCACGTAATACTGATATCGAGATCAAAGGGACCATCAGTAAGACCACAGCCAAATGACTACCTCGATGTAGTGTGTAGTTGGAATATGTTTTTAACGAAGCGTTTTCCTATGCCAAATATTTATCATAAAACCCTGGTCGGCAACACGGAAGTTATACCTCTGCCACTCTATACAAATGGCATAAACGGTAGTCGAATCGAATATAATAAAATGCAAATGTATGGGATTTGACGTAAGTTTACGACATTATGTCATACACATACGTCAAATACCATAAATTTGCTTTTTATCCACTTCTCCAGAGGGGCTGGTACTGCAAGTGTCTATAAGCTACGGTAACTGCTTACCATCAGGTGCTTACGCTAGTTGGCACTACCACTGCCGCCATACCATTAAATATATTCAGTGGCTTATTCAACTTTCTCCTATATATACGAGTAGGTACTTGTTTACGAGCCCATCAACATTGACAGCCTTAAGTAAATGTAGAAGCATGTTATTGTTAGTTCTGATGACGTGTTTAAATGAGAAGCAATTAGGTTTTATTACATTGATTACTCGTTATCACTACTATTGTAATAAAAGGGTTTTATACACGTTTTATGATGTGATTAATAAAAACAAATACATTGGAATAAGTAAAGTTATATATTAAGTTATATTGAGGGCCCGTAAAATGACATTATTTTTGCGTTAAGCTACCAAGGGCGCAGTAACCCTATAGATGATTGACCGCATAGTGGTATTTTATCTAAGCATCTGCGTGCTTCGGGGGACCCGTTAAAAGTCGGTTCCGACTGTTAACAGTCGTTAGATAATGACGAAAGGCCTAAATATGGGCGATCTAAATAACTCCGGCACCAGGTTGGCCACAAATCAAACGATAAGAAGACGAATGTCGACGTCGTCGTAGTCGTCGAAATGACGATGTATTGTCAACTTTATTACCTAGCTTTAAGGTTGTCGAGCTGATGCGTCAAAATACAAAAATAATAATTGAAAATCTCATATAAGCACACGCGGCAACTTTGTAGGTGTATTTTGGCGTACCATTCCCAAGTCGGACTTGACGTCATCATTTGTCTGGTAGGGCGTCTAGTATCGTTATGTCATCGATGATTCTATGTTTGTACAAATAACACAGTACGATTGCTTCTGCTTCTATAGAAAATTCAGGGCCTAAAATACCCGAAATTGCTACGAGACTGTATATTCTGTTGAGTTTCTATTCTATCGTAGAACTCACATCTAGGCTCCCAGAACTAAAACAAAACCGCGTTGACGTAACGGAGATATGATATAACGTCCGCATCTAAAAATAACATCTAAAGGAGACGACGAATTGATCTCACAAACACATGAAACGAATGTATTTTAAGATAAGACAATAATTGTTCTTAATGGAGTATTCCATTGGAATATTTATCTCTTTCATCGTATTAATATTTTATACTTTGCTATATTGATGGTAGATTTGAGGCGAATATCGCGTGCGTACAATGTCCAAGTACTTTGTCTGCAGGCAGGCGAGTGACGTAATGACAAAAAAATCATATCGTTCTACTTCTTTCTATCGAAATTTTAAACAAATTGCAACACCTGCATAATAAACAAGCTTAGAACACAAATTCTACGTTAATAATGCACTGAATACACACAAATATTTCAAGGTTTATCTATTACCGAAATGTTTCACTGGAAATCGTATCACGTTCTCTCTTTTCCATTCTGACACGTGCGACCTATTTCAATAAGCATCTCAAATTATGTTTAACGATACGAATAAATATTATTAATAATGGCTTGTAATACATCAGTGTCTCCTAATTCTACAGTTTGTAAATAATTTTAACTTGTTCGAACATTCATTCGTACTTGGCAACAAAGTGCGTTTACTAATGTCCTTTCTTTTCTAAATCACATTACTATTTCAGAACGAGGTTCCAAGTCGTTTGCTGTTAAGATTATTTACTAACTGCTGCCGCCTTGATATTATATTTATTTTCTAGATTAGAATGTTTTAGTTCAAGTCATCAAAATTCAACCACCCTGTGGTCTTTTGTATATTTGGGCGTAATTTTCCTTTATTCATTCCCATTTAAATCACGAATGAATGACGAGAGAATTTACTAATTACTTTGTACATTATTAGTGTTATTTACTCGATCGAGCGTGAAATTGTTTTGTTATACAAATGTGCTTCGTTTAGAAACGGTACCAGTTCAAATGACTAGCCTGATGAATGACCATCGCGATGGCATTTTGATGGTTTTCCTTAGCTCATTTTTGTAACTTCATTATGTGTATTAATGGCACCAAGTGGATATACATATTCAAAAGATCTAGCTTTATATCTATAAGCTCCAAAGTTTTAGACAGAATTAAAATCATACTGTTTGTTGCATGATTTTGGAACACAAGATGATGATTGTCTACGTTATCGTTCTAGAAAAATCTCCACTTATATCACGCCGTTAAAAAAAGATTTATTTACAAGTACCCTGTCAAATGATTAACAGATATTGCAGATCAAATCATATCGTTGTTCAGTGAAAATGCCTCAATTCATTTATCATTATGTCTCCGATATGCGCAGTTCTCTCGTCAATGATTCGAGATACCCTTGTTTAATCCGAGGTCGTTAGCTGCTTACCAATTATGAACTATACATGTTAGACTAAAGGTTCATTATTTAACGCATATATAGAGCAGCATTGTAGTGCTTTAGCGAATAACGTGTAAAGTGCTTGGCTGCTGTCTACGTGGACTATTGCTAATGTCTGTTTGTGTGTAGTTTCGTGGCTGGTGTAATTCTTCGTGAGAGGATACCCGCCTTTGAACGTATGTTATGGCGCGCCTGCAGAGGCAATGTGTTCCTCCGTCAGGCCGAGATCGACAACCCTCTGGAAGACCCCTCTTCGGTAAGTGTTATATACATATTTATCTTTCATTCTACCTCATCAATGCATCCCTTTCTAGCAGTTTTGACTATGCGGAGTTGGGACAATGAAAGTGCCCATGTATGAGGTATGTAGTTTACTGTCTACATATTATAGAAAAAATAACAGGTGGTAACATGAGTTGCACAAAAATATTCTGGTCACGAGTTATTATTCTGTGGTTGTTATTTCCTTAAATATAAATTAAAATGTCTTCATTTTAGGTTTTTACGTAAGTTTTTCCTTAACGTTTCTCTGCAAGTTACTTATACTATACCTAGTTACTATTTACTTACAAACTTACCTGTACATATAATATTTTCCAAGACATGACGTCATAGGTAAAAATTCCTTCAATTAATTTGCTGTCCCTCTAACTTGGTGACAATATCGAGTTATAAAAATAATCGATTCTGTGTGGAACTAAATGTTCTCTTATCAATTGTTAAAAGTAAATTATTTTTTATCAATTAGTAATTTTAATTTAATCGATAAAATACTTCGTTTTGCAGATGTAATTGGAATCACTTTTTTTCATAAACCAATATTACGCATAATTACTAGAGATAAAATAAAAATACATCCCAAGAAGGGAGTGGCTAAGAAGGTGAAGGGGGTATTAAAAGTATGATCGTCTCGTTTTATCAATATGGCCATAGGTAGAGATTTGCTATGTCAAATCTTAATGATAGACAAAAGCGTCATCAAAATGACAATCATGCACAGTTTTATTAAGATAAATTTAAAAATGACACCATTAACATAATCGGTTTAGTCTATCGAGATTTACTGACCACGGACAATTATTTTAGCATAATTCAAGCATAGAAATTCGCTATTTCTATAGCGTTGTCAGTGGCAGAGGTTTTCGGGACATTACCACCCACATGACCACCGCTGTGACACCTGTGAGCCAGGATAAACAGCGGAATAACCAACTGATACACCGAGCTTCGACACTCGTGCGTCCCGTGGACAACTAAACCTACTGTCTTGAACCCCGCAACGAATTTAATCAGAAGTAAATAGGAGAAGTTAGAAAGAAAAGTTTCCACTTGCCTCCATAGCAAAGCGGGAGACAAAATAAATCTGTATAGGTTAACAGTGGCAGAGGTTGCTAAAAGTAATATAATAGCAGAACAGAAGATGGCATAAGATTGTTTGCGAGGGACGCACTTAGATTCAAAGTCGGTTAACATTATTTCAAGGCATCACTAAACATTTTTATTATTTCTTCCAGTCCGATCAGGTTTACAAGTCGGTGTTCATCATCTTCTTCCAAGGAGACCAGCTGAAGACCCGCGTCAAGAAGATCTGCGAAGGTTTCCGCGCTACCCTGTACCCGTGCCCTGAAGCGCCCGCCGACAGGAGGGAAATGGCTATGGGTGTCATGACCAGGATCGAAGACTTGCAGACGGTAAGGAACATTAGTTCTACCAATGATCAGTTTATTCATAAATACTGTGTATAAATCAAGGCTGTCTTTAATTTGTTGGAGGCCCTGGGCACTAGGATAACCAGGCCCTTTTATTTATGAGATGTGGTCCATTCCAGCTTTGCAACGGTGGATATTTTTTTTTTAAATAAATTATAGCATATGTTAGTCAGGCATAACATTTTAGGTACTTCATTATTCATTACCAACACAAATACAAACATACAAATCTCTTTGTAATATTATGTTAGATGTATAGACAATGTGGTGACGGATTAAAAATACAAATGTCACCACCCACTATCCCGAGGGTGTCGTAAGAGTCGACTAAGGGAGTAAGTCTATACAATATCCACCGGAAGAGAGGGAAAACTCGAAATAAAACCCTATTCCATCCCGTCTGGCCAGCGTAGGCTTATATCCCTCAAGTGTTTGGAGGAGACCCGTGCCTAGCAGTGGGAACTTTATGCATTGAGATGATGATGATGATAGAAATAGTACTATTTAATTAAGACAAAAACAGTAGATAAGCAAACTTTTAGACTATTTTAATCTGGCAAGTTTGAAAGGCCCATCATTTAACTACACCATGTGCTGCAGCTTAGCTAGGCTCAAATACTAAAAGGTCCATATAAAGTAAACGTCAATAGCTGATAACCATAATGCGAGTGTTGTTACTGAGGCTATTGGTATATAATTAATGTGAACACTTAACGACGTTGTCTCGTAACCTTCGCGATTGTTACACGCGGTCATTACGACGACGCGACGCGGCTATTATAATAGTTTATGACTCTGACACACTAGCTCGCTCCGCTGCCCTATTTAGATAACGGTTATGGGAAATTTTAGATAACTCATCTAACATGAGTTTCAGTTTTATGAAAGGAAAAAAACTGTATAAACATTACATTTGTAGAGAACTATTTTGTAGAATTAAAAATATCATTAGCGTTTTATATTGTTGTAGAGAGAATTGTATTTTAAATTGAACCCAAATATTTCTTGCACGCTGACGTCACTTTCGCAAGAAGTTATCGCCCTAAAGTCTCGCAAAACGCTTATATTTTTTTAGTGTGAGTGGCAGTGGAACTTCGGCTTCTTATATTATCTCACCCACCTCACACAATTTCAAACAAAAACGAGAAATCTTTACACAGAGCAAACTTGTCAAAACGATTAAACAAATGAACAATACTCCTAATTTCATCTCGTAAAGCACTTTTGTCGTAAGTTGTTACTCAGTTATATTAGTTTCGTGTTATTACCTTACTTGCGAAATTAATAATAATATGTAAACAAGACATTACGGTAATAGTCGTATGTAATCAGTATGTAATTGCTATCATCCTGCTGTTACATGCAAACGGTATGTTACAGCAGAATGATAGTGACATTATAGGGTTACCATCGGAAATATAAGACCTAAATATATAGGGTTTTTCACAGAATGTAAGTTACGTGAAAGTGGAAGTAGAACGTCTATAACATTAGTCGTTTTGCGTTGTGTCATTTTAGAGCCTTCTTTAAAAGAGAAGTTAAAAATGTGCAGAATGTCAAAATAATATGTATTTTCTGCAAATCTTTCATTTTGCGAATCAGACTATGTGATGCTGTGATAGTAAGAAATTTTGCGTATTTGACGCCATTAAAATTTTTTTTCGAGCTCAATGTACGCCCAGACTCGGGACAGCCATTTATGGATCACACAATTTTTGTCCCGTTTAAACCCACAACACGACGCGCAGTATATGGCGAGGTAACCACTTAAGTCACTGAACCGGCCGATCAGTCAATAATATAAAAGTTTTTTTTTTATACTACCAAGGTGACAAACAAGCATACGGCCCGCCTGATGGTAAGCAGTTACCGTAGCCTATGGACGTTTGCAACACCAGGGGTGTCACTCACGCGTTGCCGACCCTTTAAAAACCTTATAACTCTTTTCTTGAAGAACCCCATGCTATAGTCTTTTGGAAAAACCTCGGCAGGGAGCTCATTCCACAGCCTAATCGTACGTGGTAAGAAATTCCTCTGGAATCTTACGGTACGGCAAGAAAAAAAGGTAAAGGTAAAGTAATGTCAGAAGCATTACTTGCACGATACATCTTGTCCTAAGAAATAAAAAGTCTTCCACTTGCGCCTCTCTAAAAAGGCGCAAGACCTAATAGTTGTTAAAAAAAGTGTTAAATTCAGTGTGTTTCTAAAACTAACCTCTGCTCCAATCAACCAAAATAAAAACTAGCTCCTTAATTATATTGTCTCTAGCTTTATTGTAATGAACAATTTTTAATTGATATGCCTAATTAAATAATGTGACGAGTTCGAGTCACGGACATCCGTCGATTAAAATGGCCGTGTGGTTAGAAAATTAGTTGTGTACACAAGTCATTGTGTACTCGTTAGATTGTAACATACAATCATATTGTGGGGATAACCCCCAGCCGCTTGGTAATCATGTCATATGTTCTGCTAGTATATAAGTGTTATTTTCTATTACCTTTTATGTCACTATATTTTAGGCATCTAGTGACTGTTAACAGTCGGGACTTTAAAGACTTTAAAGTGCCCTCCGAAGCATGGAGACGCCCAGATGAAATATCACTATGTGGGCACCCATCTATAGGGTTACCGCGTCCTTGTTAGCTTAAGCAGCTAATCGCTAACGCAACGAACTACTTATGAAAGCTAAAGAAATATCAGAGGCTATTGCTATCTCCTCGTACTTAGTAATGGCCGCGCGGATACATAGATTTGAAAAGTCTCAAACTGCACGTAAAGCCGCCGATAATCTTGGATTGCCGTCCCATCGGAATTTTAGAAGAAGTAAAAGAGTTTGTGCACACACTTGTGCTCTATAATATTTATTTCCCGTGTACGAAGTCAAACAAAACAAATGCCAGCATACTTTTTTTCTACGGCCAATTCTCTGACTAGGGGTAGGGCCTCGAGAAGAATTAGCAAAAAACTCGGGCCATTTTTTTTAATCGCCTGTAAATATAACACTTTTACTTGAATAATCTCCGTTAAGATTGAGCCGCCCTGACCGAAATTGTTCTAAAAGGCATTACTTATGAAACCTATTCTACTTTTGGAAAAAAACTATAGGAAACTGTTAACTAGTCTTTCTATTCCAGGTGTTGGGCCAGACCCAGGACCACCGTCACCGCGTCCTGGTGGCTGCTGCGAAGAACATCAAGAACTGGTTCGTGAAGGTGCGCAAGATCAAGGCTATCTACCACACACTCAACTTGTTCAATCTGGATGTGACGCAGAAGTGTCTCATCGCTGAGTGTTGGGTGCCTGCACTTGATCTTGAGACCATACAGCTGGCCTTGAGGAGAGGAACCGTAAGTGTTTTTTTATGATGCAAACAAGCATACGGCCCACCTGATGTTAAGCAGTCACTATAGGCTATGGACGCTTGCAACACCAGAGGTATCACTTACGTTGCCGACCCATTTTTTTTACACCAGGTCTCAAACTCAAACTTTATTTAGGTTACAAAGTACCACTTATGAAGGTCATAACTTATGAATAAGCCAGAAAGATGATGTCAGCAAAAAATATCCTATGGCTAGTTCGCTGACGTGGGGCCTTGAGAAGAACTAGCAAGAAACTCAGGCCACTCTTTTTAATTCTAGATAGTTACAATCTTTTGAAAAATATAAGTATATAAATATAGCATGCAAGCTGATGCAGTCAAGCTGATGCAATCAAGGCTTTAAGATGGAGTATCCCTGCGATAAGAAAAGTTTCTTTCAAAACGCATCCCTATATGACCGCTGGAGACCTGTACTCTCACCCATTATTTGGCTGTGGTCTTCTGTAAGGAGATCTTTCCCCAGTCGGGCTTGCTCGCTCGTGTGGTGCCCTACTTTTAGAAGTCACCGATAGTTTGAGATTTAATGGCCTTGTGTAAGTTGTTCCAATTTTTTATTATTAATTATGTATTTACTCCATGAAACAGGAACGGAGTGGCAGCTCAGTGCCTCCTATCCTGAACCGTATGGAGACGATGGAGGATCCACCGACGTACAACCGTACGAATAAGTTCACCTCAGCGTTCCAGAACCTCATCTACGCGTACGGAGTGGCCACCTACAGGGAGGTTAACCCTGGTATGTATTATAAGTTATTTGTTAAGGGTTAATATGATGCTGGTCTAGTAGTTAGTGGTCCGTACTCCTGAAGATTTGTCCTGAATGGAACCTATGCGGATGTTGTGGACACCTTCCCGGGACAATGCGTGATGAGCATTTCATGATTAATAAAATTGTTCTGTGTCTGAGAATAGATTTTATTAAAAATCAAATCAATCATTTATTTACGAATATGGAAAAAGTGAATGATGTTACAAAATAGTGAATTTGCCTCCATACTCCAACTATTTTACAATTTTTTTTTATTTTTTTTTATTTTTTTTTTTTATACTACTTGGTTAGCAAACAAGCATACGGCCCACCTGATGTTAAGCAGTATCCGTAGCCTATAGACGCTTGCATTACCAGAGGTATCACTTGCGTGTTGCCAACCCATTATTAAATATTCTCAGATTTTCTGTAGATATCATTTTATATACCTAATTACTTCTTAAAATATCGATAATAATAAGTTTGGCTGGTAAAATTATATTGCGTATTTTTACAAATTGTGTTTTCTCTTTGCTTAAATCAAAGTAGTAAATTATTCTAGTCCCTCTGACCCAGTATGATTATTAGCTAACCTCCAAAAACTTTAATTTCTATAGGTACAGCATTTCCTAATCTTTTATCTCATCTCTCATCATCATCATCATCATCACTTTAGCCGAATGCCATCCTCTGATGGACATCTCCCCCAAGAACTTTCTTCACTAAGTCGTCCTCTTTGTTGTTTGATTGCCCACACTTCGTCTGCCATTTTATGGTCGCCATTCCACTTGCTCAGACTGTAATTGAAACCTTGCATCATATTGATGACATATTAAAATGTCTATGTTGAAAAAATCTTTAATTTATATTTCTGAGCGGGATTAGTAATTCTAATTTATTTAAATATAAATTGGTTTTCTTTTTTGAATATTTTTGAAATAAAATATTTTTGAATGTACCTAAAAACTTTAATGGTTTATGTTATTGTTAAAATATGGCTATTTTAAATTATATTTATGTATCTCATGCAGGATATAGGTATACTTTATATACTATATACTAATTCTAACTTTAAGTTTGCTTATTTTTTTAAATTTGTATGAGTTATGACTATTTGTGTTTATATAATAATAATATGTTTCCAGCCCCATACACGATCATAACGTTCCCGTTCCTGTTCGCGGTGATGTTCGGTGACCTCGGGCACGGCGCGCTGATGGCCGCCTTCGGCTTCTGGATGTGTTACAAGGAGAAACCGCTGCAGGCCAAGAAAATTGACTCTGAGGTAAGAAGACAACTCCCGCACTATAAGGGAACACGCCCTGTGTCGCGGGGGACTTTACAAACATACAATTAACGGACACAACGTACACCCAGACAACTGTAGCGTCATCTATCCGGCCAATAGAATAACGCTACAACAAGCAACGAAGTTCAACATAGAAAACACAGATGTCACTATACCTAGAAACACGCAACAGCAGAACAAATGTTCGAGATGCTGAATCGCGCTATCGAAGTTTACACAGATACTCAGTATATATACAGCGCCTAACAACTAATCGTTGGGCCGCGGCCCGCCAGGCACGATCACCTCGCCTGGTTGGAGGATCTTCCCTTTTCGTTGGAGGTGTGTGACAGCCTCATTTATGGATCAAACAAATTTTTGTCCCGTGTGGGGATTGAACCTACAACACGCCGCGCAGTGGTAAATGGCGAGGTAAAGTAACTCGCCATTTACCACTGCGCGGCCAGAGTACACTGGCTAGATAGAGTCTGGGTGTAATTTGTGACCGTTAATTGTATGTTTGTAAATTTCAATCCCATATGGATAGGGTGTTTATTGTTGTATGTGTTTTTATTTTAAGACATCTCTTCCAATTTGGTACAAACCAACTGCTGCAGGGAACTTTAGATATGACCATTCTATTAACGCACATAAATTACACTCAGATTTGGAATGCATGCAAATAGCATGCAGGTAATTAGTTCAATAAGCCCAACCTTCACAATCATCATCATCATCTCAACCCATAAACGTCCCACTACTGGGCACGGGTCTCCTCTATACAATTGGAGGAATATTAGCCTACGATACCACGTTGGCCAGACGGGTTGGTAAGCGTCGGTAGATATTGTCTGCCTGACTTACTCCCTTAGTCGACTTTTACGACACCCTTCGGGATGGAAAGGGGTGGTGACATTTGTATTCTTAATCCGTCACCACACGGACATTACCTTCACAATAGTCCTAATCAATCCTATATATTGACAGATCTGGAACATATTCTTCGGCGGTCGCTACATAATACTCCTGATGGGCTTATTCTCCATGTACACCGGCATCATATACAACGACATATTCTCCAAATCTCTGAACATATTCGGCTCGTCGTGGCGCAGTAACTACAACGAGTCGACCTTGCAGGCCAATAAACTGTTACAGTTGAATCCAGACTCTTGGGATTATACCCAGACGCCTTATCCGTTTGGTATCGATCCCGTTTGGCAGGTTAGTCTGATTGTTTTTTGTTAAATTCAATTCAAATTCAGAATGATTTATTCCACATTACACGTTACAATAATAAATAATATATAAACACAGAAAGATAGAAACAACAGAATATATAAGATTACACACAGAATTAGGAAGAAGAAGTGGAAACGGTGTGGGCACAGCTAGAGCTGGTTTTAAGCTCACCCGAAGTCGAAAGAGGATAGAACTTAGAAGCTAGAACAAAGATAATCATAATATAACAAAAAAAAGTATGTATATAAATAGCACATTATAACTAAAAGAGAAAAAAAACAATATATAAAGAGAGAAAAAAACAATCTACGAAAACAATGAACAGGTGTTCACCGGTGCTGTGCTGAGAAGTGTCGCTTAGTAATAAAAAAAATACAGAAATACAATTTTTTAAAGATTTGTCCAAGCGTTTAGTCGACGCTTCACGTGACCAGAAGGCTGGCTTATATTTGGCTCAAAGAATAAGCATTGCCATTCAGCGTGGCAATGCTGCCAGTCTCCTGGGCACGCTGCCAGTCTCCTTTTCAGTAGACATCGATGCGGAGGAATTTTACGACGCCTACTAAGCAGTCCTCCCCCCCTCCTTTTTTGTGTTGTTTTTATTATTAGATTTATAGTTGTAAATTACTTGTAAATAAAAATGTAATTAATAAATAAAAAAAAGAGGTATATTTATATTAAATTTAGTTAAATTTAAGAACAATTTTGTTATTATCAACTACGATTTAGTTAGGGAAATGTGACGTCATAAAACAGTAGCTTTTTAATAATAATAATAGAACACCCAACAACCGAAAATTATTAGATTCGCATATTACAATAGCTCTTCACTTGCCATAGGCAGATCATGGCTGTATTGCGTCTCATCCCATCTTAAATTAAAATTCTCTAAGATACTCTGTGTATTGGACCTATGGCCCTGCGTAAGTCTTCCAAAGGCCCGTGTCTTCTTTTTGAATGATGGGAAAATACCCGTGATAACAAGAGACATAACAATAGCAACCTATATAATATGTCACATGCTGGACATGGCTTTCCTCTCCTCTTAAGAGACAGAGAAAGAGAGAGAGGCTTTTAAAAAAGTAAAATACTCTATTTTATAATTTTTATGTGGTTCATCATAATTATAATGAGATTCCTGATAATTAATTAGTACTATGATGTTTAGCTGGCGGAGGCAAACAAGATCATCTTCATGAACGCTTACAAGATGAAGATCTCCATCATCATTGGTGTCTTCCACATGTTGTTTGGTGTCTGCCTCTCTCTATGGAACCATGTGTAAGTACATTATCTGACTGGCCTGTTGGTCTAGTGGTTAGTGACACTGACTGCTACGCCGGAGGTCGTGGGTTCGATTCCCACCCAGAACAAATCTTTTTGTGATGAGCACGATTGTTTGTTCTGTGTCTGGGTGTAATTTATCTATAATATGTATGTATTTAGAAATATATAAGTATGTTTATCAGTTGTCTGGTTACCATAGTACAGGCTCCGCCTAGTTTGGGATTAGATAGCGATGTGTGAGTTGTCCCGAAAATATTATTATTATAAAATATATTATTATTATTATATATAAAACTATATCAATTATGGATGTTTTATGTTGATGAAATTTTGCACAGATAGAACTCAGTCTGGAATAGCATATAGACAAGAAGACCATAGAGTACGAACTTTCAGGTAATCGGGCACTCTACCGGAGGTCTGCGGAATTTCTGACACCTGATGGCCTTTTGGAAGAACTTAGGGTGGAACGTAGATAGATTATAGTGTGGAATAGCATATAGGTTACTTTTTATCGCGATAACCGACATCTACGCGGGCGGAGCCGCGGGCAACAACTAGTACGGTATATAAAACTTCGTGTAATACTTTCAGCTACTTCAAGCGTCGCATCAGCATCTACGTGGAGTTCATCCCTCAGATCCTGTTCCTGACTCTCCTATTCTTCTACATGGTGCTGCTTATGTTCATCAAGTGGACTTCCTATGGACCTAACCCTCCAGACTTTGAGAACACTCCAGGTACTACATTTATCTTGTCTTCCCGTTTTTAAAAGCCAACTCCACAAGCCCTGTGTAGCCCTTTGGCATATCCAGCTGTTCTTCGCAACTCCACATTCATACCCCGTATTTGGCTTTGCAAATATGAAATTGTGCCTCAAAAATCTGTAACACCAGTTTTGTGATGCAATATCTGAGGGGTATGAAAAAGCTTCTTTATAAAAATTATACCTAAATTAAACCTGTGCTCATGCACACACACTGTGGGCTGTGCCGGCTTTAGGTAGAAGAGGAGGGATTGGTGGTAGGGTGACAGCCCTAGGGCGTACATCTTCGCCTAAGGGCGCACCCGTGGTAAAGCCTGACACTGACTGTTGTCTTCTGTAAGGTGGAGGATCTTTCTGTCCGCGCTCCAGTGCGATATCTTTTTTGTTTTAAAAAATACAACTCCCGCACTGGAGAACAAGCCCTGTGTCGCGGGGGACTTTACAAACATACAATTAACGGACACAAATTACACCCAGACTCAGAACAATTCTTTGTGGGTCACACAAAGTTTTGTCCTGTATGGGAATCGAACCCACAACCTAACGTTTATTAGTATATTATAATCAAGTTGTACTTTGTATATAACAGAGTCGGTGAAGACAAGTGCATACTGCGCCCCGTCGATCCTGATCACGTTCATCAACATGATGCTGTTCAAGCATGACGAGAACCCGCGACCTGTCTGTGACGAGGTCATGTATGCCGGACAGATGGGCATACAGAAGGTATACTAAGCTTTTTTATTATAACTAGCTGACACGGCAAACGTTGTTTTGCCATATCAAGTAAAAATAATAATATCGCTATTAAAAAATAGGGGTTGATGGTAGAAGGGTTAAAAGGTAGGGTTGTATGTATTTTTAATGCTATATCATAATAAAATGAAAATAAAAAGTAAAAAAAAAAAAAAAAATGGAGTAGACCATCCTTATCATTAAGGGGTATACAAAATAGATAACCTATTCTCAGACCTACTGAATTTACATATAAAATTTCATCAAAGTCTGCCAAGCCGTTTCGGAGTATGGTAACTAAAACTGTGGCATGAGAATTTTATAAATAGACAGATTATTATTTTAATAAAGTTATTGAGTACAAACAAAGTTATTATGAAGAAAAAATATGTTTATTGTTTAAAATGTTCTACAAGAATAATTTACAATCTTCCTATTGTTTGGTTAACTTTAACGTGTCCTCCGAAGATGGGAGATCCTCAGATAAAATATCACTATGCATTACTCCATCTATAGGGTTACCGAATACACTTAGATCAAATCCCATACATTTGCTTTCTTTTCAATGATTCTATTACCGTTTATGCCACTTGTCTTGAGGCGCTGGTGACAGAGTTATTTATATTTTAACGAACGACTGTTAACAGTTGGGACCGACTTTTAAAGTGCTCTCCGAAGCACGTAGACGCTCAGATTCTATACAGCATCTATAGGGTTACCGCGCCCTTGGTAGCTTAACCCGCTGATCGTTTACCGAACAGCGAGTACACCTAGCTTTGACCGCTTATCAGCTTCTCTGCCTACCCCCCTAAAAACAGTAGACGAGAGTCTATGTAAGTATATATTAATGATATGAGTCCGTGTGGTGACGGATTAAGAATACAAATGTCACCTCCCCGTTCCATCTCAAGGGTGTCGTAAGAGTCGACTAAGGGAGTAAGTCAAGCAGACAATATCTACTGCAAGAGAGGGAAAACTCGAAAACCCTATGCCAACCCGTCTGGCCAGCGTGGTATAGTAGGCTTATATCCCTCCAAGTGTATGGAGGACACTCGTGCCAGCAGTGGGACGGTTATGGGTTGAGATGATGAATGATATGAGTTATGTTTGTTTCTAGTTGTTCGTGATCGTGGCTCTGCTGTGCGTGCCAGTCATGTTGTTCGGCAAGCCCTACTTCATCATGAAGGAGCAGAAACAGAGAGCCGTGAGTATACTCTATTTGACTGGTGATTATTCATTTGAAATAAATTTACAACATCGGTCGTATTAATATATTTTTGTACAATTTCTATGCTGCATTATAGTTGGCCGTAAGTATCAGAATAAAAGAGTGGCCTGAGTTTCTTGCTAGTTCTTCTCAAGGCTCCACGTCAGCGAACTAGCCGTAGGAAAATTTTGCTGACATCATCTTTCTTGTTTATTCTTTTTTTTTTATTTTTTTTTATACTACTGGGGTGGCAAGCAAGCATACGGCCCACCTGATGTTAAGCAGTATCCGTAGCCTATAGACGCTTGCATTACCAGAGGTATCACTTGCGTGTTGCCAACCCATTTTTCTACACCAGGGCTCCAAGATGGAAGTAACCCTGGGATAGGAATACGTATCTTTCAAAACGCATTCTTAAATGAGCGCTGGAGACCTGTACTCACACACAGGAACACAACTATACCGCTGTGTGTAGTCATTTGGCTGTGGTCTTCTGTAAGGTGGAGGTCCTTCCCCAGTCGGGCTTGCTCGCTAGTATGGTGCCCTACCTCTCTTAAAATTATTCATAATTTATGACCTTCATAAGTGTTACTTTGTAACATAAATGAATTCTGAGTTTGAGTTTGAGAATTTATCTTAGCGACAATTACCCGTCTCATCGGACTACGAGACTAGGGTTGCCACCCGTACTTTATAATAAAGTATTGTACGTTATTTGAGGTAATTGTACTCTATACTTTATGAGAACAATAAAGTACACGAAAATACTTTATTTCCCATGATGTGATTTCTTTATACTTTTGAAAAGTTTAGTTGTAAATATTTTTTCGTTAAACAGAATATATTGAATGGCGCAACACACAGAAAGCCAGCGCCATAGAGAAAAATAAATTGTACTTTATTTTGATACTGTGTACTTTTTTATTCTTGTGTAATATAACCAATGTACTTTAATTACAAAAAAAAAGGTGGCAACCCTATTCGATGCTAAGGTAATAAAGAGTGCTCCTGTCTTTACGCACGCATAAACCCATCTCTAGGGTTACCATGCTGTCAATAGCTTGCACACTTCTCAGTGAAACAATTGACACTAACAAGTATATCCTCGTAATATTGCAGCGTCAAGGTCACCAGCCAGTGGAGGGTGCGGCCGAGAATGGAACAGCTGGAGGAGCAGTCGGCCCTCCACCACCACATCACGACGAGGACATCACTGAGGTGTTCATACACCAGGTATGTACCCTGTACCGTACAATAGTTTTATGACTTAGCTTTTTTTTGGATCAATTTGAAACTTAAGTTGTTTATTTTATTTATGTTCAAAGAAATTATATTCAGGAAAAAAATGATTTTTGATTAAAAAGACATTTCCTGCGATAACTATGTGAAAAAAAAGTTATGAAATCGGTCGAGTAGTTTTTGAGTTACATTGTAACAAATAAACAAAAAATCTAATCTGGGCCCTTATAATATTAGTTTAGATAATGAGTATCCACAGATGCATATTATTAGTATAATATTAACTGGTAGTTTAGCTATTTAACTAATTTTTACCCGTTTGAAGAAAAAAATTCTAAAAAATTAAGATTTCAAAATTTAGTAGTATTGGTTGTATTGGTAGTGAATCAGGGCAATATAGTAATATGATGATATCCGCAGGGTATCCACACAATCGAGTACGTGTTGGGCAGCGTGTCCCACACCGCGTCGTACTTGCGCCTGTGGGCTCTGTCACTTGCGCACGCGCAACTCGCCGAGGTCGCCTGGAACATGTTGCTGAGGAAAGGTAACCCTATCACTTACTTTTGTGTTCCCATAGATAGTTCACAGTTGCAGCTTACTTATTACTTTTATAAAATGGATGGTCTAACTCTCTTGACGGAAGAGAGGAGACTCGTGCCGAGCAGTGGGATTTTTTTTTTCGAGTCTGATTTAAATAATGAAGTTGTTTTATCATCATCATTTCAACCCATAAACCTCCCACTGCTGGGCACGGGTCTCCTCCATACACTTGGAGGGGATATCAGCCTACTATACCACGCTAGAGAGACGATGAAGTTGTTTACAAGTGTTTTTAATTTAAGAGCAAATAATAGAATTTTCTTTCTTTCTTTCTTTCTTTCAGTCAGGGTCCTTGTTAAATATATTAACGAATTAATTGTTTGTGTGTTAGGTCTGATGTCATCGGACTTCCAAGGCGGTATCTTCCTGTACGTAGTGTTCGCGGGCTGGGCGGCCATCTCCGTGTCCATCCTCGTGCTCATGGAGGGACTCTCTGCCTTCCTACACACGCTGCGTTTGCACTGGTAACTGTTACTATTCATGTTTTGAACGTACATATAATCACGCCCGTCGCCCACTGGGGTAGACAGAGACTATGGTACACCAATTGCGTCCATTCAGACATACTTCTTTCGCTTCCTCTATATTTATCAACCTCTTTATGCATGAACGTCGAACATAAAATAAAGAAACATTATTATATGGCGACTCACTAGGCTGCTGGCATTTTTATTTTATAGCCTATAAAGTTGCATCAAAATCCGTCCAGCAGTTTTTACGTGAAGGCAGCCAGAGTAACGTCGAGAGTAACAAACACCCATCCTCACAAACTGTCGCGTTTATAATAGTAAGACTATTAATAATAATATATTTATTTTCCAGGGTGGAGTTCCAGAGCAAGTTCTATGCAGGTGAAGGCTACCTCTTCCAGCCATTCTCGTTCGAAGTCATCCTCGACTCGGCCGGCCAGAGCGACGAGTAAACACAACACTGCTCACATAATGTACTGTTTCATCACTAAGCAAGAATATATAAAACAAAGCAAGAAAACAAGTAAATAACGCTCATATTCTTGCAATACAATTATATGCATATACTAATGAAGCAAAGAATAATAGCAAAGTACGCTTATATTCTTGCAATATAATTGTAAGCAGGCATATGCTAATGAAGCAAGAATACAAGTAAATAACGCTCATATTCTTGCAATAATATCTTAAAGAAATTGAGTGTATCACAACTACAGTGCAACTAAATATGTAAATTTTATTTAGATATGGCCATTTATGTAGATATGGAAGCTCCCTCAACAAGTTGGCCTTAGACACACCAATAAGTTAAATGTTCTAATTTTAACTTCAAGTATGAATTGATCTACAGTTAAACTTGCCCATCCGTTACCCACTAGGTCGTCAGTCCACCTTGTTGGGTGCCTATGTCCACCAGTGGACGTCTTTGATATACATTGGCTTATGTTGGGCCCAAAGTGTAAACTGAGCTTACTATGGGTAGTAGTTTCAACTTTTAATTTTGTTGGCGATATTTCAAGTGATGAAACAGTGTTATTATAAGTGAATGAACAAGTGATTATGTACCCATTTATATGTATTTAGTGGATGTTTGTCGCATACTCATTATATTATGACTTGGCAGCTTGTTAACGGTAGATAATAGTCTCACTGCTGGGCACGGGTCTCCTCCATACATTTGGAAGGATATTAGCCTACTATATCACACTGGCCAGACAGGTTGGAATGAGGTTTTGTTTCGAGATTTCCCAGCAAACTAAATTATTTTCAGAAAACTGACTGTATATTTATACCGCATTCAATTTGAATATCGTCTCGTGTCACTTTTGTCGTTAATATATCTGCTTCTAAGGGCCATAGCTTGATGTTACGTAGCCTAAAAGGTTCCTAAATAAACTTACTATGAAGTGCTAAATGATTTTTTTCCAATCGGACTAATAGATCGGAAAACAATCGCAATCAAAGGCAGCAGTATACGTATACTTCTATAATCAACTTAAAAATCACGACAGAGGCCTAAATATGGGTAATCGAAATAACTCTGTTACCCATAAAGTAAACAAACGATTAGAAAAAGAACTTTAAAAAAGTATTTTGTCTCTTTGTTCATGTCATCCCATTATAATAGGAGTTCTTCGAGTAGTTATTGTTGAGCAGTATTTGTTGTGTAATAAAACATTTCATTTGCTACATCATAAAGGGTACATTTTACAAAATAAATCATTTTCCTTTTGTATTTTCATAGTTTAATTATTTTTTATTTAATCCCATGTTTTTGTAAGTTTAAAATGCTTGAACGACTATGTCCCAGTAAGAATCAATTGTACTTAAAATGCTAAGCGAACTGCAGTGATTTAAATACAAATTTAAGTTACCATTACTGAATAAATTATTTTCATAAATGTGTTTTTTTTTATTTGATTTGAACTGCAGTGGATATCCGTATAAAGTAAATATATGCTTGTATAATATATGTATGTGTATGGTGGCTGTATGTCACGACGCTCTCTCTCTGTTTATTGTTACTGAATGTCATTCCAGATATAGTTCAATATATAATCAACTAGTACTCCCAATGAGTGTCACGTAGATTAGTTTTACGTCGATTATTAAACATTTTAGTAGCATTCTATTATTTGTTTTATTTCGTCTCCTAAACCTATAGTGTATTTCACATAGCATGGGTACTGTGACGTTTAATATTTAGCGATGAAGATGAAAGAAAATGATTGAATCAATCTCTAACCAATTGGCTAATTGGTAATCAAGAGCCTAGAGTATTTAATCAATATGTTTAAATTTTATCTTCTCTTGTTTTCATTGACGACGCCTTTTCGTCACTAGTAAATGTAAGAAAAACGCGGGTCAATGCGACGAATTGTTGAGATTTATAATAATAGGTTTGAGGATATAGACATATTTGCGTTGACAGCATCCAAATTCAAAATATCAATATTAAATGCAATAACATTGTAATTCTACTCAATTAATTAGGTATTTTTGGTTTGATTATTTAGGTTAGCGTCATCATTTATTAAGAAATATTCATTGTTAACACGTGGACAATGTTGTTGGCTGTACATTAGTTTTTTTTTCTGCAACTTGTATTTGTAAGCACTTAAATGTACATCTGTTATTAGTCCCAAAAAATAAATAAGTAAACTGATGTTTATCTTCCAAATGTCACAGTATCCATGCTATGCTATGAAATATACTATATTGGTGCATTCCGTGCATCACATGCTCCTTCACTGCTGTTGAAAAATGTTTGCAAACATTATCTAACACTAAACATTTACTAATAAATGTTTGGAGTTGTTACATTCTGTTAGGAATTGTTACATTTTAAGTGCTTCTAAAATTTTGTTTAAAAATGGTAAGTAAACATTATCAAGTAAACATACAACGCCTTGAGAGTGCAGTATAATAATGCTTTTAGGATACTGTTGTCGTTGCCACGTTTTTGCAGTGCGGCAGGAATGTTTGCAGAATGGCATACTGACGACTTCTTTGCCATTATGCGGAACCGATCTGCATCATTACTGCGTCGTGTGCGTAACAGCGACAGTGGTATCCTAGGTATTATTGCTAGTAAAATTGAAGGCCATTTAATGACTCGACTGTGTGCAGTGCATGTACTGTTGCCATGTACGCCATGTACCAACAGGAAGCTTTAATAATTAAATAATTTATGTTTATTAACCTTTATCGTGCCGCACTGTGCGGTTTCAGAGGAATTTCCTCCCACGTACGATTAAGTTGTGGAATGAGCTTCCTGCCGAGGTTTTCCCGAGAGACTATAGCATGGGGTTCTTCAAGAAAGGAGTTATAAGGTTTCTAAAGGGTCGGCAACGCGCGAGTGATACCCCTGGTGTTGCAAGCGTCCATAGGCTATGGTAACTGCTTACCATCAGGGGGGCCGAATGCTTGTTTGCCTACTTGGTAGTATAAAAAAAAAACAGGTTTAAGTCTTTACTGACAATATATGGGTTAATATCCTGATGTAAATAAAAATAAATTATCTAACAAAAAACATTTTCTAACGTTAATTAAATGTTTTAATAACATGTTTACTAATGTTTGTAAACATTGTTTAACAGCATCATAATAAAAGGGACCCTACAAACTAGTCGTATTCAGCGCCGATGGTGATGCTGATGTCGCCGGGCAGCACGTTCGTCTTGTGATACCAACGGTTCGTGTCCACCACCACTGAAATATAATAAATTCAGTCTAAAATATAAAAGTGTATTCATAATTAATATAGATGCCAACATTTTGTAATGATTGTGGGACTTTAGAAATCTTACAGCAATATACGCGGTAAACATATTTAAAAAAATATAATTATATATCTAGTATATAATATACTAATACTTATAATATTATAAACGCGAAAGTTTGTAAGTATGGATGGATGTTTGTTACTATTTCACGTAAAAACTACTGAACGGATCTGGATGAAATTGGCACATAGATAGATTATGGTCTGGAATAACACATAGGCACTTTTTACAGCGATAACCGACATCCACGAGGGCGGAGCCGCGGGCAACAGCTAGTAATTTATAATTTTGAAAAATTTGCTAGCAGCTTAACCCGGCTTCGCACGGGTGTATAGCGGGTAACATAGTGTATTGATATATACCTACTATGTTACCCGCTGGTAGCTTTCTGATGGTGAAAGAATGTCTAAAATGGGTCTAGTAGTTTTTGAGTTTATCCTTACATACAAAAATACAAATCTTTCATGTTTATAATATTAGCGTAGATTTATACTAAGTACTTGGCTGGCAAACAAGCATGCGGCCTGTCTGATGGTAAGCAGTTACCGCAGCCTATGGACATTTGCAACACCAAGGGTGTCACTCACGCGTTGCCGACCCTTTAAAAACCTTATAACTCCTTTCTTGAAGAACCCCATGCTATAGTCTCTCGGGAAAACCTCGGCAGGAAGCTCATTCCACAACTTAATCGTACGTGGGAGGAAATTCCTCTGAAACCGCACAGTGCGGCACGATAAAGGTTAATAAACATAAATTATTTAATTATTAAAGCTTCCTGTTGGTAAATACTAACAAATATCTCCTGGCGCGACTGTAAACGTGATCCACCGACATCGGTAGAGGCACTCCGGTGGTGGCGCTAGTTGCCACTGCTTGTGTCCACGCACCTGGGCCTGCCACGACATGTGCTTCACCGAGTCCACCTACATTATAAGAAAATAGGTCAGGGATTTTTTTTATACTACCAAGGTGGCAAACAAGCATACGGCCCGCCTCATGGTAAGCAGTCACCGTAGCCTATGGACGTTTGCAACACCAGGGGTGTCAATCACGCGTTGCCGACTCTTTAAAACCTTATAACTCCTTTCTTGAAGAACCCCATGCTATAGTCTGTTGGAAAAACCTCGGCAGAGAGCTCATTCCACAGCCTAATCGTACGTGGTAAGAAATTCCTCTGGAATCTTATGGTACGGCATGTTTGAGGTGCAGGTAAAATGTGGCCGTGGGCATCATCTCGAACTATTCCTCAGAACACAGCCCATTGTACAGGCGGTAGAACACACACAAGGAGGCGAAGTCTCTCCTTAGACTTAACTACACCGCTGCGTGTAGTTATTTGGCTGCGGTCTTCTGTAAGGTCCATCCCCAGTCAGGCTAGCTCGCTAGTACAGTGCCCTACATCTCTTAAATAATGTTTCTAGTAGATAATGTACATTGCCATTATATACTCACATGCATATGGGCCCCCTGGCCTGGTCCACCCATAAAGATCCAATCAACCATATCGCTCTCAGCAGTTTTAGGCAAGAAATATGGCCGGTTATAGAAGGTCCTCAGTTTCCTCGTCTCCTCATCGTAACAGGTGCTCCACCCAACATACCAGGGTTTCCCTGACAAGTTGGCCCTGGCCTCGTCCATATCGAACACTTTTTGTAACGAGTTCAATCCTGATTTGTACGCGAAGTAAAAACAGTCGTTTATTTGTTTCCCCAGTTTGCCACTGCTATAAAAATTGGCGAAGAATTTAAAGTCGAATTCCTGAAAAAAGTACTATTTCTTATTATTATTATCTAATGTATAAACGATGGTTGACGAGTGGGCAAGTAACCGACTTGCACGGAAGAGGTGTGGGTTTGATCCCGGATTACAGTACAATGTGAATTTCACTTTGTGGAATTTATGTGTACTAATTAAATAAATTACTATCTGCTAACGGTGAAGGAAAACATCGTGAGAAAACCCACATGTCTTAGAAGAAATTCTAAAGACATTTCTGATTTACCAACACGCGTTAGACGCATTAGGCCAGTGTGTGTGAATGAAGGCCTAAACCCTCTTTCTCTCTTGATAGAGAAGAAGCGGTCAGCAGTGGGACAAATATGGGTTACTATTAATATTATCTAGCGGTAAGTGGCCAATCTGGAGACAGAGTTGTTCATATAGCTTTTATATTCCTCTGCCGCGATTTAGCGACTATTGACAATCGAAACCAGTATGTTTTTCTAACCTTGAGTGCCTTCCATCCAACAGTGGCATCAGTGACTATGACAGGCGTGGTACTATATGCATACTTGTCAAACTCTTCGGCGCTGGAGTTCGCGAGACGCACCACGTCGGTCACTCCCGCACACATCGAACAATCCTCTGGAGGACGGAACGCTGACTTCGAAAACGATGGCAATTCTACCAAACAGTTCTGTAAATATTATTTAGAGTTGAGAGAGGAGACTACTCTGGGGGTCGGTGGTGGTGCGTACAGTTGCCATGCTTTAGGTACTCATGGGTTCGAACGAGAAGAACCTAATGCTTGCTATCCAACTGCTATGTTTGGATGATAGACAGATAGACAGGTAGTCGATTTTATAATTTTTTCGTCTTTCTCTCTATTGCTATCACATATCATAATATTATTTAGGTATATTTAGCTAATCAAGACAGACCGCACGGCAAAACTGCTCTTTATTCCCTCACTGTACATACGTAGATACCGATCGTTCGGTTATCCGACACGACGAGTAAGATTATGCGAATATAATTATTATCATTAATGATATTGTGAATTTCACGACAGAAAAACCTAATAGGCTAGGCATCTATTTTGGCCTGACCCAGGACTCAAAACGGGACACCGAAATCAACAGTCACATTTGACTACAACAAGACTATCAAAGCATCTACATAGATAGTTATGTGAACATTAAATTAATTAAGTATATAAAAAATACAAACCGTTTTACCAAAAAGATCGTTAAAAATCCATCGGCCACATAATACCACACACAAAACAATAATCACACTCAATAAAAAATAAGCAAACGATTTTCCGATCAAGTAGCCGCTTTTTCCATTCTTATGTATATCAAGACGAGTTATATAAGAATTATTTAATTTTAACGTATCGATTTTGTTAATTATTTTAAGTATTTTCAATTCAGCAGTTTTGTAAGTTTTGGCGCAAGGTTTTGGTCGCGGAGTTTCGCTCATTGTTGCTAGTTTCGAAGTTCGGGATACAATGAGGTTGTGCGTGTTCTCCTACGGGTATATATAGGATTGGAATTATTTAGAGCTTAAGTAATAGATTTATGGATCTATATAGAGTTTCTCGTTTATAATAAAATTGAGAAACTAAAAAGTGCTAAAATAGTTTGATTTTACTTCACTTTTACTGTAGTGAAAGCGCCTGTCAGTTTTATAATCGCAGCATAATGCAAAATTACGGATCAGATACTTATCATTTATTGAGTAGGTGCAATCCATTTTATTAAATTAATTCATGGATTAGTTTAAAATCTACTAAAACCATGCTAATATCTGTAAAAGTAATAATATTTACTTCTTTTTCTTGGGGTGCCACCTTTTTAATGAAGGTCGGCGATTGGCGATTATTAGTTCAAGGTTTAACATTTGCATAAACAAAAAAATTATAGAAAATTAGTCTAGGCCAATATGAAATTACATACCTACGTTAGATGAAAGTAGAGTAGGCTTAAGAAAAATGAAGTTTTACTACGAGAAATTCGCAACATCTCCGTTGCCACAGCTCTAGTATAATCCCAGAGGCATGATATAAATAAAGCGTAGCGAGTGCAATAGGTATGAAATTGAAATTCATTATCTGTCGCGACACACAACTGTGTCCTCTCAGTCCTCTCGTTACACGCCTCATGCGCGCGCTCGGCGACAGGGTATCAATTTAGCCTTTTTGTTACACATTAGAGACGGTTGGATAGATTTTATATAAGTACCAACTTACTTACTACCTACAGCTTTTTATATTTGGTCATAACTTCTATAAAAACCTGTTTATCCAAAAAACCGAAACCATGCCATTGTCAAGCCTGATATTCTACCTGATGATCAGGTTAAAATTTCATTGCTCAAATCCAGAAAGGAAAATCAGGAATACGTTTGAATCGTGATTTGAATGGAAAAATGTGCAGTGGCAATCGCTCTTAACGGTTTGATGCTTAATAAATAGTAGATACTTATTGATAGTGGTACACATTATTATATAATGCTAATTTGTCGTTTTAAAATCATACAATAGATGTTATGATGCATTTACAAATATTATTTTTAATTAATTTTCAGAAGGATTTAATATCAAGAGACACACCCTGTCTCTTGATATTAAATCTTGATACTATAAAAGTCGGTAAAGTGAGTGATGTCGTTGTGATTGATTATCATAAAGGTGAATAAAATACAGGAAGAATCAAATCTAGATATCAAAATAATAGGTACCTACCTACCTACCTACCTAATAAAATCTTTATCATATACATATGTAATTGGCGTAAGTACAGTAAAGAGTTTTCTATCTATCTATAGTTAAAATATTTTTAACAATAGGTAGCTAGCTGTTGCCTGCGGCTCTGCCCGCGTGGATGTCGGTTATACACAAAATAAATTTTCCAGTGTTTTTAATAGCTATTCAGGATGGAGTCAAATCCAGCAAAATAAAAACCACGAAAATCGGTCCATCCGTTTTCGAGAACCTGACTTTCGTTTATAATTAAGATATATTTTATTTAATAAATAGAGGTAAGTAGGTCAAAATTCTAGTGAGCAAGCCTGACTGGGAAAGGACCCACACCTTACAGAAGACCACAGCCAAATTCCTGTGTGTGAGTACAGGTTTCCAGAACTGAAGCAAAGATGTGTTTTAACTAAAGGTTTTCCTAATAAAAATTCTATCATAAAACCCTGCCTGGTATAATATTTAGGTCCGCAATAGAAAATGATACCTCTGGTATTGCAAGCGTCTATAGGATAGGCTACGGTAACTGCTTACCATCAAGCGGGTCGTATGCTTGTTTGCCACCTTGGTAGTATAAAAAAATTAATATTGACTTATATGATTAATTAAATAATTGAATTAATCTTAGTTATAGTATGAATTAATCAAACAAAAGTGTAAGGGAACGTTATTTTGGTTACGTCGCGTCGCAATAATGATACGTTTCGTTTCCGGTTTCCGTTAAATCAGCTGATTCGACAGTTTTGACAATTACTGTCAAAGTGTCAAGTTGTCAACTGGTTCGTCGGAGTCATGTCAAAATAAACAAAACGCCGATAAAAGTGTAATAAAGTAAATTCTCAGTTTCCATTAGGAAAAAAGAATAAGAATAGAACACTAAATTGATTAAAATATTAGTGAAAAATGGCTGCAATATTAGGTGGTGGGCTGGGAGGCCTCTCCACTGGTTACTATTTATTAAAAAACAATTTAAATAACAACAATAATCTAAAGCTGTTCCTACTAGAAGCCACAAACTACTGCGGTGGGTGGATCAAATCTATACGTACAAAAGATTATGTTTTCGAGCAAGGGCCCAGAACTATCCGGCCAAGAGGTACTTCAGGACTGAACACATTAAATATGATCCAAGATTTAGGTCTGAGTGAGCACGTGGCGCCGATTAAACAAGACCATCCAGCGGCCAAAAACAGAATGATCTACGCCCACAATAACCTCCACACCCTTCCATCGAGTATCATGGGCGTCTTCCAGACGAATCAACCCTTCTCAAAGCCTTTAATTTACGCTCTTATTAATGACATCAAATCTAACAAAAAGATATTACCAGATGATTCCATTTATAATTTCGTTGAGAGACGATTTGGTAAGGAAATTGCAGATTATGCTATAGCTCCTATGATCTGTGGTATTTGTGCAGGTGATGCAAAGGAAATATCTGTCAAGTTCCTTATGAAAACTTTATTTGAATGGGAGCAGACTCACGGTGGTGTTGTAAGAGGTTTAATGAGGTGGTCTATCTTTAAATCTAAAAATGATGACAATCTTCCTTTGAGTGAATTAGCTAAAAAAGCTCAAGAAGAAAAATGGAATGTGTATACAATAAAAGGTGGACTTGGGACTTTCCCTCAAGCCTTACTACAACACCTAATTGAGAATAAAGTGGATATCAATCTAGATAGTAAAATTGAAGAAATTGAGTTTAAAGATTCCAGCACAGTTGAGCTGAAAAAGGCTACTGGAGGCTCAATAGTAGCCAACCATGTGTATGCTTCTCTACCAGCCCATGCACTCGCTAAACTTCTACAAAAACAACACCCACAGTTGGCACAAAATCTAAGTGCCATACCATTTGTAACAGTAGGCATAGTCAATTTATATTTCAATTCAAAAAGTCTTATTCCACCTGCATTTGGGTTCCTAGTACCACCTATTGAGAACTCTCCTATCTTAGGTGTAGTGTTTGATTCCTGTTGTATGCCAGATCAGAATGGTACTGTCCTAACTGTGATGCTTGGTGGTCGATGGTTCACTGAGAAGTTTGGAAACAGTATAAAAGCTCATGATTTATTGGAAATTGCTCTAAAAGAAATTAATAGGATATTAAATATAAAAGACAAACCAACAGCATTTCATGTGAATATTCTGGAACAATGTATACCACAGTATGTCATTGGTCACTATGAAAGATTGGAAAACATTAGACAATATATTCTTGACAATAATTTGCCGATATCTCTTGTTGGCTGCAGTTACGATGGTGTAGGAATAAATGATGTGATATACTCAGCTAAGACTCAAGTTGAAGAACACGCTTAATGTAATAATTTTGTTATCCAATATTTGGTAGATTTTGACTTTTGGATCAAGGAAAAAAACGTATAATTCTATATAAGCAATTTTCTTATACTACTAAGGAGACAAACAAGCATACAGCCCATCTGATGGTAAGCAGTTACCGTCACCAATGGACGTTTACAACACCTGGAGAATAACTCATCCATTGCCAACCCTATAAAATCATCTTTTCACCTTTCTTGAAGAATCCTATGTTACTGTTCCTCAAGAAAACCTCAAAAAAGCGAAAACAAAATCAAAAATATAAAGTTATAATATCAAACCATAGCACAATATTAAATGTTGCATAGACTGGACACTAAACAAACAAATATATGGGGGTGTGTTTCAATGTATCTATTTAAAGTTGCAACATACTAGGTCGATAAAACTTTCTGTCTTTAAAATATATTGTAATATGCTTAGATTATATACATACATATTATTATGTATATAATCTAAGGTAATGTGTATATTATGTGGTGCATTTAGCCATAATATTACTATTTTGTACATATCCTAGGTTTTGAGTAAAATGGTAACTTGTTAGTGATGTTTGTAAGTATGTCAAATGTGGGACAATGGTTATTATTTTTATATTTTTTGTCAATAAATGTTCTACCTAATATTTTATTATTATCTTTTATTTCATGCAAGTTTTTACAGCGAAAGTTTTTTTATTGCAAAATGTTTGTTTCAATTTTTAGGTATTAGGTACATACCTACATACATATCTTTACTGGGACTTATGTCTATTGTGAATTGAATTTATTAAAATCTGTCGACTGTCTTCAGATTACAAAACAAAAGGTTTGTAATCTGAGACGCCAACATTGTATATACGGCTCCAACGCGACGCGTAACACCAGAATTGCAAAATATCAGATTCGCAAATTATACCTACTCGTCAATAAATAAGTTAGGTACACAAAAATACTAAAACGTAGCGTATTTTACGGTAGTGTTTGAAAGTACCAATGTTCTAAATAATGCTGCTTCAATACAGGTGGTTACAAAAGAGTGATTATAAACTATTTTATCTTTGATTATAAAGAAAGGTAATAAGCTACCTTTATAAACTGAGCGGCGTTCAGGGCGTACTTACTTATATATTTCAAGTATGAATGCGATATATAATACGGAACATAATGATACAGAAAGAGACAGCGATAGATGAAATAAAGCTACTGTTCGCAGCAACAGTTTTCGCGTGCTAGTGCGATATCTATGTCTTTCTTACTACAATTGGGGTACATAGGTAAATAAAATAAAGTTATTTTGTTCAAAATATTTTATTCCAGATAATTTCAACAGAGTTAATACTTGCTTAGCATTATATAGTATAAAACGTGCAAAACTGACAAGCAATCTGTTGTATGTACTGATAACTTAACTTATATTGGTATATCTTATAACTATGTTTAAATATAAACTATAAAAAAATAAATATATTTAAACTAAAATCTCATAGCTCGACATGAAATATTTGAATCGTTTCATTATTTTATAATAAGCGTTTAGGCACATAATGTATATTGTGTACAATAGCTGCTACTTATTCGATATCGTTTTTTTTCTGATACATAGTAAAAGGTTTTAATTGAAATCTTACTTCCAAAATATTAATAACTAGAGGTAGCAAAAGGCAATTATGGTCGAAATTCGACTATAATTGCTTTGTATAAATTGCTATATAAGCAATTATGGTCGAATTTCGACCAGCTGGACCGATTTCAACCTTGATGGTAGAATTTCGACTATAATCGCATTTTGCGACCTCTAATCTATTAATAATTGCTTTCTGCAGTCCTTCCTCCATATAAACTAACTATGCCAAATCTCATACTCCTCCGTGCGCGCAATGTGCTTCAAAAGGGTTAGGTACAAAGTTTTTTCTTCACGTAGTTAATAATATATTGTCATGTACAATCTCGTAATGTGACTAAAATGTATTTTTAACAGTTCGTAAACTTATTTTAAATTGATGTGTTGATACAGACCGCTGACACATTACATTGTAATACGCGTAATTTCAAAGATTAAGCTTACTATGTATATTAATATACTTAGATATATGCATAGACATAGCTTATACACACTCAGTGGAATAAAGACATAGGTTACGTCTACTCGCAATTTTGTATCTTGAGCTAGTTGATTTAAGATTAAAATTGCTAAGGTAACTGACAATGCGTTTGCTACCTGAGTTGTATATCATGCAACGCGAATGTATAAAATGTTTTGACGTAGAACGTCTCTTTCGCAAAATGTAATCGCCACTTTCACACCATGACATTTTTGCTAAGTAGTTTTCGCAGAATGTCAGTAGTACTATTAATGTTTGTTAATTTTAGATCTCGTTCTTGTGAGTTAGATTCTGCAAAAGAGTCCATTTGCGAAAACGACAATTTGCGAAAGTGACCATGTGCGAAAATGAAATTCACCAAAATTTTGGCGATGATATTTTGCGAAAGTGACGTTCTGCGCCAAAACCGTTTTAAGTAAATTTGAAGTAGTCTATCTACTCAGTAGAGGTTAGTTAGTGCTGACGGTGCCGAGATCGATAAGTACAGTGGTGTAGAGCATGTGGTCCCGGTGGTGGGTGGTGTGCGCGGCCGGCGGGACTGTGTTGCGGTACGAGTACTGCAGCACCAGCGGGGCCAAGCCCGGGGCTCCGCCGGGGGCCTCCGCGTCTGTCACTACCTCCAGGCGCAGAGCTAGCTTGTTTGACTTGCGCCATAAGATTATACTGAAAAGAAAAATAATTAATTAATGTAGAGGTCGCCTGGTGGTCGAAATTCGACCATAATTGTCCTTCTCCGTACAAACTTAAACTTTGCCAAATCTCACACTCTCCGTGCGCGCAATGTGCTTCAAAAGGGGTACAAAGCTTTTTTTCTTGATATTTTTTCTCATAGCTCTACCCTTGTCAGCGAAACTGGCCGTAGGTAAATTGGCTAACAACCTTTAGGAGAGAAAGATAGAGAAAGAGAGAGAGAGCAAGATAGAGAGAGAGAGAGAGAGAGAGATCAGACACAGGACACATAAAGTTAAAGGGGGAAATGTATTCTGACGAATGGGCCAAAGTTATCACACGTAATTTCCCTGCTGGGTAATTTCTCTCACCCGAACCCCATTCGGGTTCAGAGAAATTACCCAGCAGTGGGACAAAATAGGTTAAAAAATATATAATACTAACTCGTTAGTATCATGTTGCGCGTCATCATCGTACTCGGCGGCGTCATCTCTCTGTGCGAGCGTCAGCGTCACGTCCGGTGACGTGATGCGTGACGTCATCTCGTACCGGGGCTCCCGCTCGATCGACTTGTATGATGACGGGTCCTGGAATACCAACGGTATATTAGTTTAAAGTTTACGTGTTCTGTAGTCAACAAGGTTATATTATAGCTTATAGGTTTGCCATCTAGCACTAGAAAGCTGTATGTACTTGACATTAATGTTCATATTATTCACGCCGATTTTGTGGTAAATTTCAACAAAGAAAGAAAGAAAAAGTATTTATTTTGACATACATAAACGGAGAGAACACAAGGTATATTAACTTAAATTATAACAAATAAAAAGAAGACACAAAAAAAAGAAATATATGTACAAAATAAAAAAAACCTACTAATATTATAAATGTGAAAGTTTGTAAGTATGGATGGATGTTTGTTACTCTTTCACGTAAAAACTACTGAACGGATCTGGATGAAATTTGGCACAGAGTTAGATTATGGTCTGGAATAACACAGGCTACTTTTTACAGCAATAACCGACATCCACGCGGGCGGAGCCGCGGGCAACAGCTAGTATTATATAAAAACTTTACTCATCTATATTAAAGTGGCATGAAAGAAGAATTTAATTAGCCAAATTAACAAAGAAGTTATAAGCTTTTAAAGTTTGCGACCTGGGATATTGCTGTCCCTTTTCCACAAAAAAAACGGGACTGATACGCCATACAATAGCATGTAACTTTGTACTTTTTGAAAATGAAACTCTTTTCGACATATTTCTTTATCTATTTTGTTTTTAAGTAAAGAAAATCTTACCTTTTCTAAATTCAATGATCTTTCTAGTGACTTCTCAATGCTCTTAGGTTCCTCCTTCTCCTCAGGTGGGGGAAGGTCCTCCGGCTGCAGCAGACGCAGCTGCATCTCGTGTCCGGTAGGGTTGGTCAGTTTCAGCAACAAGGCAGACTTTTGACCAGGTTTCAATGGCTCGTGAGATATTATCTTCACTTCGGGAACATGGAAGCTAGTGAACATTCAATTTATTAATAATATTTATTTATGGCAACTAGGCCCAATCTGTTAATAACAATTTTTCTTATTGCTAATGTTAGTAAATAAAATACAACACAAATTTCTAAAAAGCTAATGCCAGTTTCATCAGCACAGCTATACCATGGCCGCTGCCATGGTGCTTCGAATTCCATTAACATTCTCAGGATACCGTTGGAACTCGACTGCGCTTTTGTCAGCAGTGAGTATAGTCTTTTACGACGGATTGCATAGGAATCGTCGGTATGCGAGATTAAGAGCGTATTCACACTTTTCAGTAAAATAAGCAAAAATACGCAGTTTTCTAAGTGATAATTCTCGGCTATGAAGTGATGCAGGTTTCAATTTCCAAGGTTTAGTTATAGATATGTCGTTGACAAAGGGGCTAACTATAGTCAAAGTCTACTAACGTGGTTGGTTATTTTTTAAATAATTATTTTCCAACACACGAATTCGTAATGGCGCAATTCGGGGCATTGCAGACAGCATATTTTGAAGAATTGGTTATACCTATTACTTTAAAACATATATGTAAGTACTAAGCATATAGTCTACAAGTGATTTTTTAATGAATAATTTGCGATTTTATAAGGTTTAGAGAACAACAAACATATTTATCCAACAATAATTCGTCAAAAATCGCGTGTTATAAAACATGCAGCCAACTTTAAATTAATAAAATAAAGTATAAAAATACTTCACCTTATCAAAATATAGTGCTTTATCTTGAAAATAAAATATATTTCTGATTAATTCATAGTATATTTTTTTTGTTATATGTGATCAAACATAACGTATAAAACTCGCAAGTTCGCAACACTGACATGATGCATGATTCAGTGCCGCGCGTGCGCCTTTAGAGGAAGGACCTATGTCGCTCGCGCTCCTGGCCGCCGAACCTCAGTTTACGTAATTTATTAGATATCGTCAACAGTGGGTACAGTACTCGACAATCTTATACGGTCATACTTTTGTCAAATAATTGAATGATTTATGTTTAGAATGTGATTTTAACGTTAGGCTCAGTGGTGGATGTGTGTGACTGCTGATCACGAGGTCACGAGGTCCCGGGTTCGATTCCCGGGTCGGGCAAATAAAATGAAATGAAATGAAATAAAATAGAATAAAATGGAAAAAAAATGGAATAAAATGGAATAAAATAGAATAAAATAGAATAAATAGAAAAAATGGAATAAAATGAAAAAAAAATGGAATAAAATGGGAATAAAATGGAATAAAATAGAATAAATAGAAAAAATGGAATAAAATGGAAAAAAAATGGAATACATTGGAATAAAATAGAAAAAATGGAATAAAATGGAAAAAAAAATGGAATAAATTGGAATAAAATAGAAAAAATGGAATAAAATGGAATAAATTGGAATAACATGGAAAAAAATGGAATAAAATAGAAAAAATGGAATAAAATGGAAAAAAATTGAATAAATTGGAATAAAATAGAAAAAATGGAATAAAATAGAAAAAATGGAATAAAATAGAAAAAATGGAATAAAATGGAAAAAAATGGAATAAATTGGAATAAAATAGAAAAAATGGAATAAAATGGAATAAATTAAAATAAAATAGAAAAAATGGAATAAATTGGAATAAAATAGAAAAAATGGAATAAAATGGAAAAAAAAGGAATAAATTGGAATAAAATAGAAAAAAAGGGAATAAAATGGAATGAAATGGAATAAAATACGAGGTCCCGGGTTTGATTCCCGGGCCGGGAATCGAACCCGGGACCTCGTTACCTCGTGATCAGCAGTCACACACATCCACCACTGAGCCTTACGTTAAAATCACATTCTAATTCTGTTAAATATACATATGTAGTCGCGTGTGTAGCAAATAAAATAAAATAAAATCTTTATGTATCAAAAAAGGTATCTAACCTATGAATTTAAAATAAAAAATAAAATTAAAATAATAAAATAAAATAATAATGATGATAAGCAGTTACCGTAGCCTATGGACGCTTGCAATACCAAAGGTATCACTTGCGTGTTGCCGACCCATTTTTTTAACACCAGGGCTTTATGATGGAGTATCCCTGGGATAGGAAACGTTTCTTCCAAAACGCAGGAGTACTCACACATAAGATCACAACTACACCGCTGTGTGTAGTAATTTAGGTGAAGGTTTGGGCTCTCCTCGCTGATGAATCGCCGGAATTAGTACGTCTAACACTTTCATAACAATTTTGTTTATATTTATATATTTTATGTAAGTAGGTATATTTATTTTATATGTATATTATATATACCACAGCATATATATTCATTATATTTTTTTTAGATGTTGTTGAATCTATATCCTTATCTTAAATTTGTTTCTTTGTTTTATCCATTTTTTTTTGTTTTTGAGTGCATCTACTATGTTCATCTCTGTATCACCCAAGGTCAACTGGTAGAGAATGCCTATGGCATTAAGTCTGCCTGTGTGCGATTGTGCATAAAGTTTTAAATAAATAAATAATTTGGCTGTGGTGTATTAATATTATGATCTTTTTTTGTTTTTTGTACCTACCTACCTAGCCTACAAAAAACCACCACTACCTACTACTTTTTTGTAGGCTAGGTATCATGTTATGGCATTAGTTTCCACCCACGGCTTCACCTGCACTTACAACCCCAGGCAGAAACAAGCAAGAAAAAGGTCCATAGGTACTTAGGTACATCAATTCATCCAAACATTCGCATTTATAATAATAATAATATGTATTAGAATAGATATGGTATGCCAAAGTGTTCCTTTACTTCTCTAATAATAACATATTCTACAAATTTACAATACAAATACCTATTATAACACCAAAAATCTTACCGTAATATAACAATAAAGTTTACGCGGCCCTGCACTGTGCCGAACATACTTCACGAACAATGTATGTGTGCGAGGATCACGCACACACGCGCACTCGCCACGCGCACGCGGCCGGTCGACCGATAATTACCTAATCTGTAGCTGCGCTATTTTGTGAATACGCTCTTAATATAAACTACGTATAAATTTGATAGTGGCCCGGAGAAAATCTTTGTTGCCAAATTTCAAGTTTGTAGTCATACCGATTTAGTCAGTCAGTCGGGACAAGTAAGGATTACTTGTCCCGACCGACTGACTAAATCGGTATCGGATGTTTGTTAATCTTTCACGCAAAAACAACTGAACGGATCTGGATGAATTTTGGCACAGAGATAGATTATAGTCTGGAATACCATATACTACTTTTTATCGCGATAACCGACATCTACGCGGGCGGAGCCGCGGGCAACAACTAGTTATATATAAAAATAATATAAGGTAATACGTCATTATTTTCTTATTTTTGAGTTATAATTTTTTTATATAGGTATATGTTCTGTAAGCAATGTGCACGGTATGTGACAAAAAATTGTTATCGGACCAAAAATAGTTGGCGAAAGTATACCTTCGGGGGGAAAGACTTAATGCTATATTATGTATTCTGTCAAACAGTGTGTAAATGAAAAGAGGAAGAAAGAGCTTACTATGCGAGCAGCTCAATCTTGAACTTGATGGAGCCAGGGTTGTACTCGGGCTTGGTGAGGTTGTGGTCGCAGTGGCGACAGCGCTGGCTGCGCTTGACGCTGAGCAGCTTGGCGAGCGGGTGCAGCCGCGACACGTGCGCCGGCTGCCACGCGGGCGACGCCAGCCGCTGGGGCATGCTCGTTACTGACACACACACAATACGTGCTCAGATATGCTATGTTTTTCTTGTTTAATAATTTATATCTATACTAATATTATAAAATCAGGTAGACTATGTCCACTGCAAGAGAGGGATACTCGAAAGAAAGCCCATCCACCAACCCATTTTCTTCGGGTGATAAGGTTTTTCCCATCTTGTAGACTGATTTTATAACGCACACAATACGAGTACATACGATTATAAAAAACTCATAATCATCTTAAACTTTGCCCAACGTCTGATATTGTTTCACATATTTCGGTCCATATAAGGCGCGGCGATATCTATTACTCGGTTCGGATAGCGGCAGACTCCCGGCGCAGGGTCGCCATGTAGGGTAAGTTGAGGAGACAAGTAAAACGAGCTAATGTTGAGAATACACTGACTTTTATATAATGTAATTAGTTTATATATAATTGAGGATTACATGTATAGAGTATGAATATAACGTAGAGGGGACACCACACCGTGGTATAGTAGACTAATTTCCCTGCAAATGTATGGAGGAGACCTATGCCCAGCAGTGGGTCGTTTATAAATTGAGATGATGATACAATACATAATACACTTACTCTGATTCAAGTTGACCTCCTTGGTGTAGTAGTCTTCGGGCAGCTCCTCCACTTCAGCGCTGGCCTGACTGGGCACGAAGTTCGCGATGGCTGTGGAAGAACTATCACTCGACGGTAGACCAGCTATGTTGCGAGCCATCGCACCGGTCAGACCTGTTTTATCCTAGTACATACACAAAAAATTAAGCAAAAAACAATAAACATTAACTTAGGATAACAATGGGTTTAACTTAGGATAACAATGGGTTTTCACTTAAATCACTTGCTTTTTAAACATATAGGAAAGAACTTATGGCCTATCTCCAGTAGCGGACGTCTTTTGCTGAGATGATGATGAGGAAAGAACAAATTTAGTGTACATTTAAAAAAAATCTAAACAATGTCGAATGACGAAAACTGCGATTTAATTTTCCGAATGAAATTATAATCAATTTCGGAATGTTGAAAACAAATACTGAAAAGGATAAAAGATAAATATAATAAAATTGATCAATGCCGAAAAATTTGGAATCAGAAACAATGAATTATAAAAATATATGATAACATTTAAAAACATGGTTGAAGATCTATTCGAAAATATTTTTGTTTTAAATAACGAAAACAAATTCAGATTATAAGAACAGAGATAGGGAGATGTATGCAAAGAATGAATGAATGTAAAACTTTATATACATTGTATAGTATCTTAAATCTATCTTATCTTGTTGTAGGGCTGTCTTTTCGGCCAGAGCGCTTCGACCCTTGGGGTCTTTTGTGCATGCCCTTTTGCTCATCCTACATCCTGGTCCCTGAATATGTCCTGCATGAGTATCAGTACATCCTTGATGGGGACGCGACTAAATAGTCCTCTGGTTCGGGGTATGCATGTCCCTTCCCTCATGTGTAGGCTCATTCTTCTTGGGGCCAACTGTATCTAAAATCTATACTATCAACGGAAATAGTTAAAAGCTAACTTACAGTAAGTGTAATATATTTTCCTCTGATGTTAAACTTCTTCCTCTCCCTTTCAATCTTCTCCTGCTTCTCTTGCAGAGCTATCGCTTTGTAGTAGTCTAGCAGCTGGTTCACGCGCGCCGCGTAGGGATTGGTGCGCTCTGGCCAACCACCTGACGCTGCAAGTCAAATATGTAAGAAAAATAAAATCTCTCTCTCTCTCTTTATAGAGAAGAGGAGACCCGAGCCCAACAATAAGACATATATGGGTTGTTATTATTGCTATTTTGTTTTTAAATTACCACTCCCGCACTACAAGCTCTGTGTCACAGGGGACTTTACAAACACACAATTAACGGACACAAATTACTACCAGACTCCAGAGCAACTCTTTATGGGTCACACAAAGTTTTGTCCTGTATGGGTATCAAACCCTCAACCTCGTGCACAGCAGGCACATACTGCGGCCACTGGACCACCAAGGCAGTCAATCAAAAATATTATTAATAATATATGAACACATCCACTTACCTACAGGTTGATCTGGAATGCCAACATCTCTGGATGTCCACCGACAATTAAAACAAGACAAGTAATACATTTTCTTTGGCTGCTTGCTTTCCACCTTGGCATCTCCAGCAGCAGGATCCGGTGGCACTTGTCGTGGTTGAGCCATGGTGGCGCGTGTGGAGAGAGTGTGGAAACAACTGGGGCAGTCAAAGCAACTGCTACATCTGTTCTTCTTAAGGCGGGCCTCGGATGATGGCATGTTTTCCAAGCAGTTAGCACAGTAGTGGGAATCAACCTAGAAGATTTATTCACTGTTATTTAAACCTATTTGTCTATTACTAGAGGTTCAGCCTGAACTTTTGGATCCTCTCATCGGCCTATTATAGATATTCAGCTCATGTTCAAACTTAAAATAACCTCACTAATTCGCCTAACAAATTTCACGACGCAAACTTTTATACATACACTAGGAGTCGCCTGCGACTTCGTCCAAGTGGGAATTTAGAATATTTTCACCGATTTTGCAACATATCTCACTACTGGTCCGCTCCTATTGATTATAGCGTGATGTTATATAGTTTAAAGCCTTCCTGGATAAATGCACTATTCAACTTTTTGCTAATCGAACCGTACTGGTTCGATTAGAAAAAACTTTCTGAGATTAGCGTGTTCAACCAAACAAACAAACTCTTCAGCTTTATAATATTATAGTATAGATATTATAAAATGCTGCATGGAGGCCTAGGAGACACCTGTCTACGTCTTTTTGGAATATAGGAGCCTAGAAGACCATAGGGCACAGACTCTTAAAAACCCGGGCTCTCTACTGGAAGCCACTTATTCTGCCTGCTAGCTTTCTGGAGGTTATTGGGCTGGATGGAGAAGCCACAAGGAAACTCATGCATAAAGGCCCATCTGAGCGGCCAAGTACAGAAACCACTCCGCTAAACTAAGTATACATATAAAATGCCAGTTTGCTGCAGTACACATGGAGAATTACGTTATATACACATATTGTATAACCTAAACTTAATTCATATTAAGTATTATTTGTTTTTTAAATTTTATGATATAACTCAAAATTAATTTAGGTTATATTGTAACAATTAAGAAGGTCATAAGTAATGCTATAATTATAATGTCAGCAAATTTACCTACAGCCAGTTTGCTGACAAGAAATTCGGTGCATTATTTTTAATTGGAGAATATTTGAAAGAAGCAAAGAAAGAAAGAAAATTACATTTATTGACACAGAGTGACATTGTGGTATATTACAAAGATTATCTATATACTAATTATACTCATTGTGTCTGTGCCAATGAGGTAACGAGTCAGCATAATGTTATGTTGTGTTAACAACTGATTTTCAGCGGTAACCTCAAGTGACAAATGGAGATTATGCTATCATCTAAAAATACAAAACACAAAAAAGTTTATGTTTAAAACTACACTTAAAAATATAAAATAAATAAATATATATATTTGAAATATGTTGTGGAACTGTTTTATAGGTTTGAAATCAAAAGTCCGTCTCATTGTCCATGATATGATCTGTATAGTGGTGCATTAGGTACCTTTATAATTTACTGGTGGTACCTCACTTATTGCAATGGACTTTTCAGATGGGGGGCGATTACAGTAGCTTAATTATATTATCAATTAGTAGTGAGCATGAAGTTGATAATTTTCTTTGAGAGCACAACAAATATATTTTCTTTCTTTCTTTCTTTCTAGTGGGAGTATTGTGCAATATCAATAAATCACGAAACAGCTACACATATGCCTTGCATAATTTATGCCACAACACAAAAACTTTCATGGTGTTCGGTCTATCCCAGCTAATTTCTTGAAGTTGTGTCCCTTTGGCTGTGGGTCATCTCATTTTATTTTTACCAAGTCAGTCTTAACTGTAATAAGTCTTAACAGTCTTAAATGTAATAATAATGAAAAGGTACTAAATTCAATCAAGGAGTTCAAGTGCTCCTATAATTTTAAAAGAATCAGAAGATATTTAGTCAATATCTTTAATGGGAACAGATGGATGCGAGACGACAAAGATCATACTAAGTAGCATGCACTGTGTTCAGTGGACTACAATATGCTAATGATGATCCTTAGTGATGATTAAGACATTAAGATCAGGAGCAGAGTATATCAGTATAAGATGGTACATCAATAGAATACCTATTATGAATTACTTATTATAATACAGTGCGAAAGTTGTCTTTAAAAAAACAAAGAAAGTAATGAAAAAAACTATTAAGTTATGATTAAAGGACAATGGCCTGTAACTAACATAGATGGCTGTTAGCTAACTATATTGAACTTTTATGCTAATTTAAGTTTTATTACTCTGCAGAGAAAGTTTAATGTCAATTGCTTTGCAGGTATTGAATTATTGTAGCATTTGTCTTTAAAGATACATTAACATGCTTCTAATCGTACATTTATTGCGGCTAATGCGGCGTTTATTATTAAATTTATGTACGACGACAAACTAAACGTAACAGCATTCTTCTGCTCGATTCTTACGCCTTTAGCTAATATTATAACCATTAAAAGTTAAATCACTATCTAAACATGTAAGTACCGTATTTAGTTATAATCAAAATAAATTACGAAATCAGTATAAACTACTACCCTAGTAAAAAGAAAAAGGTGTGTCAAGTTGAAAGAATTTTTGCAATTTTAATTAAAGTTCTCACAGCATAATACTTATGTCACGTTCACTAATGATAGCCTAGATATTTGAAATATATTTTGAAACTAAAATTTGCAATTTAATTATATATTTAAGCAGAAAAAACACATGAAAAGTGGGTTACCTCATGACAAATGCAGAAACCGCAGCGTATTTTTAGGCAATGACGGCAGAAATATAAACTTGTGATGGGTTTTAATTGTCCACATGAACAAATGTATTTTACATAATCCGGTTGTGTTAAATAAGCCATAATAACTAATTATTTAGTTAGGAAAAGAAAGAAATTCTATGCAAATACAAATACGAAAGTATACACTCATACACTGACGTCTGACATTATATGACAATGACAGATGATGTCATTGCTAGCCGTTCAGAAATGGGAAACGAAATTTATATTATGGCTTTTTTCAAAAGATTGACAGTTATTTAAACAAAACTATTATTGGAATAAATGTTATGCCTCTCATCAAAAGACTTATGTTCTAGCAGTTTACAATACGCAAACGCCTAAATGAAATTTTATTACCACAAACAGTCATCTAGCGTCCAAGTGTGTTTTGCTCACTATAAATTTAAAAGCACTGTCGTTTCGTTATCTCGTTATCAAATAGGCTTTATTTCCTCTTTTAATTTGAGCGATTTTTAGTACTAGCTGTAATATTTGCCTACGTAACATTAGGATGTTACGTAAAAGTTACGTAAAAGAGTATTTAACTAGGTACTTAGTGTAGGTAGGTACCTAATCTTAAACTTATTTTACTCGATGCAAGGATCTCGGGTATTATGGGGTCAATTACGAGAGAGCCCAATGTCCAGCAGTGGACTGAAACAGGTTGATTGTTTTGGCTCGACCCTGGAATTGAACCCGGGACCTCGCAATCGGCGGTCACACACATCGACCACTGAGCTACGGAGGCAGTTTAAGCTTGGGTGAAGCTACTAAAGGCGCGGTAACCCTATAAATAACCGCATAGTGGTACCTATTTCATCTGGGCGTCCCCGTACTTCGGCGGGCACGTTAAAGTCGATCCCAACTGTTAACCGAAGCCGTAATAATGGGCGATTTAAATAACTCTGTCACCAGGTTGGCCACTAAGCAAACGAAAGGATGAAGAATAATCCTTACTAATATTATAAATTGAAAGATTGTGCGTATGGATGGATGGATGTTTGTTACTCTTTCACGTAAAAACTACTGAACGGATCTGGATGAAATTTGGCACAGAGATAGATTACAGTCTGAAATAAAACATAGGCTACAAATTTTTACAGCGATAACCGACATCTACGCGGGAGCCGCGGGCAACAGCTAGTTTAAAATAAACACGACATCAATGCATGATATGCACAGCTACCTATTTATTCACATTGCAAACGAGAGTAGGTAGATTAAAAAAAATAGGTATAGTATATTTCGGCGAATTGCATTTACGAACCACGTTTAACCTAGATATGTCAATTGGTTTTCAAACAAAATTAATGCGAGGATTCTTCACACGCAAGGTCGTGGCGCGAATTTTAACCGCGACCACTCAGGGACACATTTAGAATTTTTACCATTCAAGTAGGTACTGCTTATGTTTTAGAAAGATGAATATTTTTCTGTAAATAGGTAGGTTAACATTAAAATTAATCCCCTATGTCATGCCTTAATGAAGAAATACAATATTTTGCCAAATTATTATTTCAATCAATCAACGATAACATAATACTTACCAAAATGTAAAGAATACGCTTTTAGTAAACTCTAGATGTGCTTTATGGGTACACAGGTATTGATGACAAAGCGGACACCTATGCATTTTTCTAATGCACCAAACAGTCATCAATTCTAAATACAATTCAGTATTTGTGTAATAAAATAGTACCTACATAGATATCTACGTTAGTTAGATTTATTTCTTGAAGACATGCATTAATAAAAAAAAACTTTACAGTAGCCGCAAAAGAGGATACTATCACCGTAATTACAAAGACGTAAAGTAAAACGTCAGCAATATTTTAATGTAGGTATATTTCTACCTGTGGCAACCGATACAAAGTCTATACGAAGCGTATTTATAAATGAAAGAGGTTATTAATCATCTAATGATTGGTTTAATCAATGATGTAATTGAATGCTTAATCTTTTGAGACCACGGATATCGTCATGAGAATTTATTTTTAAACTAAGATTAGGTACTTTTATAGTATAAATCATGTTGAATAGGATATATTAAAGAGGCTAATAAACCTGAATTGCTAGAATTTTGCTGGTTAGACTGCGAATGCGCCAGGTAATAGGTGATATTGAGCGGTGCAGCCTGTTGTGGGTTCGATCCTCATACGGATCAAAATTTTGTTCTATGAACAAGTATTCGTGATTCGTTCTCTGAGTCTTCGTGTTCCAGATCTAACGCCTAAGTTCAGGCAGTTCCATCTTTAGTTAGGTATCTTTATTTTCCGTTTGGCTTTTAATATTTAACTATGTTTGACATATAAACAATCTTCCTGAGTTGCAGGGTCAAATTTCATCTACCTATGTAGGTGAACTTTTTAAAGCTACCTACAATTTTACTCTCGAAAAATTAAAATAAGAACATCTTAAAAATTTATATAATGTGTTTGAGAGCACCTATTTAAAAATCCAAGTCCGTCTCTGCGCGAACTGTTTAGGTCTTTTAAGGTATGCCAGCAGGAACGTCGTCCAGCATGGGTACCGGGCACTGCTTTCTAATGTCGTAATATATTGCGAAACGATCGATGGAACACTTATGTCATGTATTAATTATTGCCCACACCGTTGTTTATTAAACACCATTGGAATCCAGTCGCTATGTATTGATTGTGGGAATGTTTGTTTAGTGGGAAACTGGATTTGTGTTACTTTCAACAGGTTAGGTAGGTATTGAAGTTGAAATATTTCGGAGCTGGGGTGAATAGGTTTGTAGTAGGTATATAGACGTGAGCAAGGGATGGTATCGTGGGGAGGGCAGGGTAAGTAGGTGATGGTAACTGTGATCTTCTTCCCTGTAAATTTGGCTGATTGAATTTTTATCAAATTTTGAAAGAATTTTTTTCAAACGATAACTTTTAAAGAGAATACTATCTATAGGTACAGCAAGCTGCAACTTAGCTGTGTGCTCCTGGAAGTTTTGGAGTTGGTGGTAAGGATGGGAAGGATTTCTGATATTGACGGTAACGAACGGAAGCCCCCCGGCCAGTTGGACCTACAACTTGAAGAAGGTTTCAATCTAGCACTATCTGGCACCAACCATATCTAGACCTTTAATAATGGATATCAAAAACGTGATTATCTAGCAGTCTAGCTGCTTAATATAATGCTAATTGGTGTGTCAGAAGTAGGTACACGTGTCTTACCTAACATTGACTTAAAATAATTTGCGAAATGTGTTTAATATGAATTAGCGGCTCAATGCGCTTACGTAAATTACTGATTATGCACAACTTCTTGATGTAAATAGAATTAATATCGTTTTGTAGATGGAAGATCTATGAAAATCAAAGGCCTAGTTTCCAAAATGGCTGTACCGATAGTGATGGTTTTTTATCTATATATTTTTTATCTATAGGTACGTTTTTATTGACATTTCTGTAACGTAAAACAAATATCAATGAGATAGACATAATACCTTTAAATATTATATGACCGAGGTCAATGAACTCACTTGATAAATAAATTAAGATTTGTAATTTTATATCTAGACTGTTTAAAAATTAATAAACAGTTGGTCAACAAACCTGTCATAATTTGAGAAAAAACAGCAATTCACTTGATACAAATGAGGATGAATGACAAAACGACTTGTAAGAATTTGTTACATTTTAAGTGTTTTTTAATGAAAATAGCAATAATTTTGAAGAAAGTTTTCATCCATACCTACCTTTATTCTCGTGATACATAACCCGAGGGCAAAACAGCGGGTGAACACTAGTATTAACTAAAACCAAATTAAATGTAAATATTACACAAATATAAGCACTTATTGATGTGTGTTTTTAAATGCCTTTCTTTTATCAGTAAAGGTGTCATTACAAGTCTCATGTAGGTAGATATTGGGCAATAACATTTTATCTAACTGGCGGAAATAATTACGATTCATGTTGGCGTTTGCTAAAAACCCCAAAAACTGATTGATTTCGTCATTTGCTTGTTGTGTCAACAATTTATACGAGATGATCTTTCGTTTCATCTTAACAAATGGTCGGGATTATATCAGTATCTGCTACGTAGATATGATAAGGCCGTGGAACTAGCTTTTATTTGAAGTTTTCCCGAGATACAGCTGTATAATTTATTTAGATTTCATTTTAAACAACATATAAGTATTAATCTATAAAGGCGGACTTAACACCAGTAAAGTGCGTCAGTTTTACAGCAGTTGTTTCTTAACTAAAACTTAATATAGTCGTATAATTTTTACTTTGTATACATTAGTAATCATATGTTATATATATTCTTGGTATATATGTATTATAGGTATATATTATAGGTATATATATTTATCTATGTATATGTATGTATAGTTATGTGTAATTATGTTTTGTGTTGCATCTTATTCCTTAGTTTCTTTTTTATGTTCTTTATTATTATTATCACCTGCCATCTCTGCATCCCCCAAAGGTTGACTGGCAGAAAATGCCTTAGGCATTAAGTCCGCCTTGTGCAATTTGTTTGCAGGAAGTTTAAATAAATAAATAAAAAAACAACACAGGTAGGTTTTTCTACCAAACAGTCTACAGGGTGATGCAGATAATATTCATAGTAGGCGCATTAATCATTACACAGCATGGAGTGAGTGAGTTTCGTTAGTTAAAATCAATAAATTATGTTTTTTTTGCTGGTCCTTGAAACACAATCTGTGTAGACTGTGTTAGTTTGAGGGGGCAATTGGGTAAGTAACTAGAAACTATTTTTTATTATATTCTAACATTTTCATTTTATAAGTCCTAAAGTAGAGGACCTAGTTACATTCTTACTGTCAGAGTTATAAATTGGTTAGTAAGTAGGTATACAGCTGTTACATAATTGTATATAACATATGTATTTCCATAAATTTTATTACGTTACATGCGTCAAGTACGTGACTCTGATGCTGACGCGATGAGGCATTTGGGAATCTGCTAATATTGCATAGTTCATTTATGTTTGTTTTATATAATAATAATATTTTTTAATAATGCAAAGGGTTTCAGGGACAAGACTTTTCAATCAATCAATCAGCCTATCGCAGTCCACTGCTGGACATAGGCCTCTCCTAACACGCGCCACAGCACACAGTCCTCCGCCTTCCGCATCCAGTCCGTCCCAAGACTCTTGGTAGTACTAAAATAAAGATTTTCTAGAAAATTAGATCCAGGTTAAAAAGCGCAATGTCACGGTCCATCGACCTCGTGTAAACTCCTAATCGTCTGACGACTCAATTCTATGCTACCAAAGTCGAATTACGACTTTTTGCGTTGATTGCTTAAGAGTAAGATGTCAGTCGGAAGACTACCGTGTAAATGAGCCATAAGACTGCCGATAATACCGAGGTCCTGGAATCAATCCTGATTATCCAGAATTTGGGATAAAGTGATATTGGATTTTCCTGTCAAGAAATCTTCAGCACAAAACAGGAGTACAACTCCCGCACTAGAGAACAAGCTCTGTGTCGCGGAGGACTTTATAAACATACAATTTACGAACACAAATTACACTCACACTCAGTACAACTCTTTGTGGGTCACACAAAGTTTTGTCCTGTGTGGGAATCGAACCCAAAACCTCGTGCACAGTAGGCGCATACTGCGGCCACTGGACCACCAAGGCAGTCAAAAAGTCTGGAATTGTGTTCGTTTTATGATGACAGGCTCGCCCGGTATCCACCCTTGCCTACTTATTCGGAGAAAAAGGCTTGATACTATGATTTAAAAAAGCAAAATCAGACGATTCAAAGGCCTTTTCGGCAAAATCCGTAAGTATAGCTGCTTGCTCTGCTAATGAATGAAGTAATGTTTCCAAGCAATCCGATTTTAGTAGAAGATTCTAGTGCCTACTTAACCTTCTAATAAAATCGCAGTCATAACGTATTCAGTCATTAACATAAATAAAAAAAATTATGATACCTTTTTAAAATACCGGTTTCGTTATATTAACCTTATTAGGAGAAAACGATGCAAAATACATTATTTAATATGTTAATGTCCTTGTCAATGGTTTTATAAGTAATGTTGAATACACAAGATTACACGTTAGGAATTTGATATCACTGTCAAGTAACTCATAATTTATTAAATAATTGTGAGTAAGGATTTAGTGTGACTCATTTAAGGGTGTCTGTGTAAAAGAGTAAAAAATCTTGCTACACATCCGGTATGCATAGCTGATTCATCATACCAACATTATTATGAATGAAGAATGAAGGATTTACAATTTTGATATCTTTAAAATCCGTTTCGGTTGGCTTAGATTTTGCAACTTAAATTTTAACTCATAATATTGTGTGTGTGAGTGAGTGTCGATGATGTGACGTATATTCATATTGTACAAACCCAATATTTGCCATCCTTTATGACGGTGTCTGTGGCAACGCTGATAGTCGATATATCGGTATAGCCCTATTGGATTTGCATTTTATCACTTGAGTTTGGAGTTAGTTAAGTGACTTTCTGTCCAGGAAAAAGTGACTTCAGTTTCTTGCCAGTCTATTTCTCGCGGTTCTAAATAAGCTTCCTGTCGTGTTATTAATCGAAATCCTTTTTTGAATGAAGACTATAGGTACATATTGGTAATACTTTCTGTAATTTTAATACTTGATAAATTATAAATTCTTTCAATCAATGAATCAGTCTATTTCAGTTCACACAGAGAGAAATAAATAAATCCAGTCAAGGAGTGCCGTCCCCAGATGATAGGATAAAGTAGTAGGGTAAGGTAGGTTAGAATAGAAGAAGCATTACATACGCCTACTAAAAAAATATTTATCCTACTTGGGTGGCAAATAAGCATACGGCCCGCCTGATGTTAAGCTAGTTTACCATAGCCTATGGACGCTTGCAATATTCTTTTAATAAAAAATCCTAATTATGATAATAAATAGTAGAATGAAATTGTAAACTAGATATAGTATGTATTATTCATTCTACTATTCCAAAGCTAAACACACAAGGTGGTCCCATACGGGAAACAGACTAGCCTAATTCACTATTATTTACTCAAAGCATATTTCGCTTCTAGCTGAATTTTGCCCTGATATTATGCGTCGATACGAACAAGTTCTTCCTTCTTACTTAGTATTTTACACCTAATAACTCATAGTATCCAGTAATATAAGGCTGTATGTAATGGATAATTTTGTAACCTCGGGCAAGGCTTACTTAGATAGGTATTTTCATCGATATCAGAAGTTTTGTTGTAATAGGGTAAAACAAAGTTGGTATTGCGCATATCACCAATCATCATTGGTATTATGACGCGATACGATATATTCTTTTATACTGTCAATGAGGCAAACAAGCACACGGCCCGCCTGATAGCTGTAAAGCGGTTACCGTAGCCTATGCACACTTGCAACACCAAAGGTGTCACTTGCGTGTTGCCGACCCTGTAAAAACCTTATAATGCCTTTATTGAAGTACCCTATGCTTTGTCTCTCGGGAAAACCTCTTTCCACAAGTGTATGCGGCAGTTTCGGCAATGTCTGAGATTTTAAGTCCGGTTTTGAACAGTTTAGTGCTTAATAAATGCCTACCTAATTAAAACTCCTAGGCGGTAAAACAGCCGCTTAGGAGTTTTAATTAGGTTGAGTAAAATCGCGTTTTTTTTTAAAATAAAGACCTGTATAAATAATTATTGTCCAAATCGTTAGAGCCGTTTCTGTATACGAAATAGGAATATCAGTCCACAGCTGGACATAGGCCTCCCCAAGGATTTCTACAGCCTTCAATCCTGAGCAGACCTTGTCTATTGTCTGCTCGCAACCTTTACCAGATTATCCGTCCACTTGAAGTTAATACTATCTACAAACCTTTTTTACTGCTTTCTGATGATACGGGTAGATGGCGCTACACAATTTCAACTTTTTCTAAATGTCATTACATTATTAACGTAGATACTTAATTTATGGCAGTAGACTTTATTATTAAAAAATAGTTGGAACATTAGACAATTTACATTGTTTTATTATTAATACTTAGTTACTAACATAAGATAATATTTACTTTCCACAATGCTTTATTGCCCGTTAATTAAGTTACACAATGCTCAATTTAGTGCATACGAAATGTAGACTCTGGATCATTTTCAGAAATGAATTTGCCGCAAAAGAAGAAATTACCTACTTCATTAACACATAGAAAGTCTCTTAATTATATTTTCATTTCCAACATGAAGAAATTCTATTCTTTTAGAGGTTTTACATGACATTAAATTGTATCATTGGCTGTTAAAAATAATTGGCATTATTATTCATAGCATATTATGCGCCCGCTCTCTAATTCTCACTGGTAGGTAGGTACTCGCGAATTTCATTGACAATTGACAACCATTTTAATTTTTTAGAGCCGTGTGAACGGAAAGCCTATCCGTAGTTATATAATCTACAAATTTTATAGCCTGTACATACGTTTGCTTGATGTAATTAATGTTCCTGCCCTGCGTAATTTGTCCTAATTTATATTTGCAACCATGGTGTAGAATTAATTTTCTTTGATGCATCTATATATTATAATATAGTTATGGCAAGCTTGTGTCTGTGATTTCATTTGCATGTTGATGAAAAATATGTCACTCGGTAATAGTGTGGCTTTCGACAACTTACTTACTTAGTAAAATATTATTTTAATTTGGTAATTTTTAAGCTTTAGGGAAGCCGTAGATGCTAATACTTTAAATTTTGTACACTAAAATTGTTGTAGTATTTGTTGCAGATCAAAAGAGAGAGAGCCGCACAGATATAAGGCCGCACAAATACATGTGAGCTTCGGACAACTCTCCTTTATAATTTTAAATAAGTAGTTCAAATATAGACAAAAAAAAAATGAGAAGAGTAGAGACAAGATAAATAGTTAACATATACATACGTCAATGAGATAGTCAGCTCGGTACATTTTAAAACTGGATAAAGTGAAGATAATTGATATAATTAGAAATGAAATATATCTAAAGCAATATTAGTCATAGAGTAGCAAATCATCATTCGGATTTTATCAAATTTCGGCAAGCAGTATCATTATATATATATATGTATATATATATATATATATGTTTATTTTCTGGGTATATAAAGAAAAACTTAACAAAAAGGCTAAGACATCTCGTCTCTGTTGTTTAAGTCTATTGTTAACAGTACTGTAGAGTCATCTACAATGTAGACTCTCAAGCTTTTGTGCAAGCACAGATTTAACTTCACTGACTATAAACATACCACTACTTACTACTGCAATAATTTATTATATTATTATAAGTTACATTATAAATGTTAATTTCATTTAAAATCTATCTAATTATCACTGTTAGTTATGCTTAAATTAATTTAATATCAAATTTACATACGCTACATAGTAGATATGCTACTTAAGCAACGACTTCGGGAAAAGCCTTACATGCTTACATTCTAAAAGGTAGTTACCCCATCAGTACCGCACTAGTTCTATGCTAGCATTGGTCAATCCTTGCGATATCCTCAAAGCCTTCTAGGGGACAAGTGGTAAGGTCGGGCCGCACGGTTATCTCTATTGTGCAATATGACGCGCGCGGCGCACCGTCGCGCATGCGCCAGCATTTTCCCGCCAAACGTCGCACGCCTCCAGACGCGTACCAATAAAAAAAAACATAATGTCAAATTTAATTTATGGTTAAATAAAATTAGTTTAGGACATTCGAATTTTATACCTGGAATTTAGTTTTAATAAGTGATTTTAATTTTTTATTTAATTAAAAATATATATATTTTAATTAAATAAATTCAAGTGTGGTGTTCAATGTGTGTTTGTGTGTGTGGTGGTCAGTGGTAGTGATGTACCATGATGTGGTTGGTACTGGTACACTTGCTGGTGCTTAGCGAAGCCTTCGCTTTTAACATTAGCAACCTCATTGCACCGTTCGAAGACGCTGTAAGTAAAATTATGTATTTAATCAAATTTATGACAGAAGTTGTAGTTTAAAACTGCATACGTTATATTTATGAACAATATACTTACCAATTTATTGAAGAAGCATCGTTATCGTGCGTTTTATCTTTACAGCTGTGTGCAAATAGACTCAATTAGTTTTAATGATACTGTTTAGGTTTTTTGTTTTACCGCTTAACATACTCGTACGTATTCTGACTTTGTATTTTTAAAATAACCAATAACATTTAAACGTTCCTAATGGCACATACTAATATTCACCAAATCACGTTAATAAAGCCTATACCTAATCAAAAACCTATTTCACAACACAACTCATAACAGTTCGAGAATAGACCAAAATAATTGGTGGGAAATGTGCTTTATCTACTACATCTAGATTTAAAAAAATACTGTACCTGTATTTATAATTTATTATCTATGCTTCTTATAATTGCTATTTTATAAAAAAAATATGTACTGTTTTGTTTTTCCCTGTATTGAAATCGTTTTTGGTCTTACTTACGTAATTTTAGAACTTTTGTACAAAATTTCCAACGGTTTAGGATCTGGGGTCATAACAGAAAGGCAGGACAAGGCATTATATAAAATACATAAATAACATCTATCGAATATTAAAAGCTCTCCAGGTTCTACTTTATGAACTAAATTAATTATAATTTATTTATTTTATTTATTTATTATTTGGAAGACCAACAGCAAATAACAACAATAATAATATTAACTAAATTGCAACATAAAGCCAATTAAAGGTCTCCACTTTTATATGACTGGATACAACATAGTTGTGACTACGTAGATGTAACTAAATTATATAAACTAATATACTTAGTATATTAGATACAGTAACATATTATTTATACTTTGTAAAGAAATCTGAACTGAGCACCCGTCTCACCGGTTCTACTTGAGTAACAAATATATCTAAGTTTAATATTTTTGCCTGTGTTTTTAAACAACTGCTCGCTCGCCACATAAACGCATTCTGCCTGTAGTTGGTAGGCACCAAGGGAAGATGAATTGGAGTGTAATGTCTAAATGTTTTTGTTGGCACATTAAATTGGATTTGCGAAAGAAGCTCAGTACCATCTATCTTCCCAGTTAATATATTTAATAGATAAACCGTATCAGCTATTTGACGACGCGTCAGTGAAGGAAGTAAATGAAATTTAGCGCATGTTTTTAAATATTCTTGGGATTCGTACTTACATTTAACTCTATAATATAAGTATCTTATGAATGAATAATAAATCTATAACATAAGTATTTTATGAATGAATAATAAATCTATAACATAACTATTTTATGAATTAATAATAAAAATATTATATTTCTATTGTCATATTAATATGCATTACACACATAGGTACACAGTACTTTATTGTTTTAATAGCTAATTAATAATAATTAAAAAATATTAGGTGCTATTGCAACGAAGCATTGTAATTGTAGGAATGTAAACCTTGTATATTAATGAGTACCTAACTAGGGGCTCGTCCAGACTTCTCCTGGGCAAAAACAATAGTATTCTACTAGTTTCGGTATTTAATTTTTCAAAATAAAAAAAATTATGCCTCAGCAGTTACGTTAGCCTACATTGAAATAGTCAATCAGTACCAGTAATAACATATGTAACTTATTTTATTTAAAAAGACAATTTCCGCACTAGAGAACAAGCTCTGTGTCGCGGGGGACTTTACAAACATACAATTAACGGACACAAATTACAAATTGATAAATAAAACGTAAGTAATGCCAATTTCCTGACTGAAAATAATGTTTTTATCTACCTTGATCAGCATTTTTATTGCCTAACTGAGTAGCTATTACCCCCTCACTTTGGAAGATTAACTTTTGTCTATGGCCTTTAAAGATACATCATTATTGTTCTAAAAATAAATTTTATTATGTAAGAAAAAACTCTATGCTCGTATGTTAAAGTTGTTTGAACAAAGAAGGCTCAATTTCTTAGAACATAAGGCAGAAAGTGAAATTAAAAAGCAATTATATAGAATGTGTTACTTATGGTACAAACATAAAACGTCGTTTGTTTAACAAATTAACGAGATGGTAATGTTAAATGTTAAGGAAAACATAATGTTAACACTATAACACTAGGCATGTAGGTAGGTACTCAGTTCGACAAGCATGGTACTCTCTAAATTACGAGTTACGACTGCAGGACGTGATCAAGATTCATAACTGTTTTAAAATTACCTTTGTTTGCGTACTCTACCTAACTTACGCTCAGTCAGATGGGTCAATTGGTCAATTCGTAATTGCCTGTTTGTGATTTTGTATCAAAATATTAAAGGCAGCGCAGGTGGTTGCCGTTATATCCTTTTTCATCTTTTCGGCCTGATATATGTCGGCATTATATATTGTCATTAAAGTACATAAATATATTATTGTTGCCCGCGGCTCCGCCCGCGTGGATGTCGGTTATCGCCGTCAAAAGAATAGCCTATGTGTTATTCCAGACCAAAATCTATCTCTGTGCCAAATTTCATCCAGATCCGTTCAAAAGTTTTTACGTGGAAGAGTAACAAACATCCGTCTATCCATACTTACAAACTTTCGCGTTTATAATATTAGTAAGATCTTCATTTCTTTTCTTATGACAATCAGCCGACGCTCTACCATTATGCCAAAGTCAGCTAAATAGTTAAATAAATAATCTTATAATCTTTGGGTATATTACGTGTGCTTTACCAACATATGACTGTCAAGATGATACTTGATAGAAATGATGAATCATATTATAAAATTATAATGAAAATTAGTAAGAACTTGAATGAAATGTCAACCATCTACCGAAGACCGTTTTTTTTGTACTACCACTGAGGCAAAGATGCATACGGTCCGCCTGTCTGCCCTTTCTACTACTTAATCACACTTATTAGCTACATTATAAATTTATACGAAACTGAATGACGATGACGAAAATTTAACAATGTTGACATTAACAAGAATAAGTTTGCCGAAGAACTGATAACCGTTGGAGCACACGTGTTCTTGAGTGAAGACCGCGGCTCGGCAAACGTAATGTAGGGCGCCCTCAGGCGAGGTGGAGCGACGATCTTCGCAAAGCGGCTGGGAGTAGCTGGATGCGGGCAGCCGAGGATCGTGCTAGGTGGCGTGCCCTTGGAGAGGCCTATGTCCAGCAGTGGACTGTGATAGGCTGATGATGATGATGGTGACTAACTCCACCAACTTTCATCTGTTTTTCTTACTAGCATTTGTCCATTTTACCACCTTCTGTCACTGTACTGTGGGCTCAGCAATACAGTATATATAAGTAGGTATGTATAGAGTTTTTTAACACATACAAAATAGTATATTTTTTAATGATATCGGCTTACAATTTATTAAGCAATTTCTCATTGCGATTAGAGAGGTGAAAACCGGTATAATAATTTTGCAACAATATTATACGTATGTATTAAGTTATGTATATTGATCAAGCACTATGTGGTAACTTGGCAAAACTGTAGTTTAGCAAATAATTATACAGGTGGAGATAATAAATCTAAGTTTTATGGTTGTTCGACAATGAGCCACGTAACGTTTACTGTCGACTTCAATGAACATCTCGCAACATTATAGAAGGGCTTTTGGTACCTATAGGGTCACCAGTTGTTACTTTGTTGTTTTCTCAGAGATACAACATTAAAAAACAAAAAATGTAGACGTAACAATCGATGCTTATTCGCATTTCTAATTTATGTGAAGTTATACATGTATAATTATACAGCTGGACTATGTGCTCAATAATATTTAGTTATTTTAGTTAGATATTCGGCCTTGTGCTAATGACCGACAGTAACCGATAAATGTCGGTGAAAAGTCCTCCTGACCGAATTTCGATCACGGTGGATAATCTCGACGGAGACTAGCCATTTGCGTCGGAGATATTTTAAATTTTAAGAGAGGTAGGGCACTATACTAGCGAGCAAGCCCGACTGGGAAAGGACCTCCACCTTACAGAAGACCACAGCCAATAACTACACACAGCGGTATAGTTGTGTTCCTGTGTGTGAGTACGGTCTCCAGCGCTCATTTAGGGATGCGTTTTGAAAGAAACGTATTCCTATCTTAGGGATACTCTATCTTAAAGCCCTAGTGTAAAAAAATGGGTTGGCAAGACGCAAGTGATACCTCTAATATTGCAAGCATCTATAGACTATGGTAACTGCCTAAGACCAGGAATGCTTGTTTGCCAACCAAGTATTATAAAAATTATAATAATAATAGTGCACAAGTGTCCGCAAATATGGGAGCACTCTTTATTCCGTCACTATCATAGTCCGATAAGAAGGCAATACGATACGACCGGAGAGAGATCAACCTCTCTAGACAAATGGCATAAGCCATAGTCGAATCGTCAAGTCAAAAACGCAAATGTATGGAATTTGACGTAAGTTTACGACATTATATCGTAGACTTACGTCAAATCCCATACATTTGTTTTTTTGACTTATTGATTCGACTACCTTTTATGCCACTTGTCTAGAGGCTCAGGCGTATGAACAACATATTAAGTAGGTAGTTAAAAGATAGAACATAACACATTTATAACTTTAAAGTTGACGACCCACAAAATCAGTAGGTTTCTTCAAAAAATATAGCATGGCTGCATTTTGTTCGCGGTATTTGGATAAGAATAAAAAGAAAGATAGAGAAAAGAAAGCAATTGATTTTTAACATACAAATGATGTACAACATAAGTAAAGGACAAAGGATTACAAATATACATACCTACACAAAAACAACAATAAGAAAAGAGATAAAATAAAAGCTAGCACGTATTACAACTTACAAGTGACGTCACGCTAATGAAAGAGAAGGACAGTCCGTCTAGGTACACCTAAACAAACAAACACCGTGGTGTAATTGTGTTTCTGTCTATCTATTTTTCTTACCCTATGACAATAAACCTGATTTTTTAAGAATTTAATTTAACGGCAATAGCTCGTTTAGTGTCAGCGAGTGGTACCTCTGGTATAGCAAGTTTTTAACGGCACAGCGCGCGTCACAAGTTACTTACATATAATGATATACGTTACTTTGGAATTTCATTTCTAAGTTTTAAGTAGGTTTTGCGGCAAGTGGTAAAAATTAGCTCAGCTCACATAGGTCCCGTAGTTTAAGGTCCTCCGTGGTGCTCCTTTTCATAGGTTACAAACCTATACAGATTTATTTTGTCTCCCGCTTTGCTATGGAGGGAAGTGGAAGCTTTTCTTTATAACTCCTCCTATTTACTTCTGATTAAATTCGTTGCGGGGTCCAAGACAGTAGGTTTAGTTGTCCACGGGACGCACGAGTGTCAAAACTTGGTGTATCAGTTGGTTACTCCGCTGTTAATCCTGGCTCACAGGAGTCACAGCGGTGGGCATGTGGGTTGGATTGTCCCGTAAAAGTGGTGAAAATTGCCTGCTAAAAATTGTCTTTAAGAATGTAGAGACATTATATTATATGTGGTAGAGACTGCCTCTAGCAAAGTGCATCAAATTGTATGCACCGAACTTCATTGAAAAAGCTACATACTACTATAAGGGGTATGTAGCTATATATTTTACTAGTTGCTGCCCGCGGCTTTGCCCGCGTTGATGTCGGTTATAGCTGTAAAAAGTAGTCTATGTGTTATTCCAGTACATAATGTATATCTGTGCCAAATTTCATCCAGATCTGTTCAGCAGTTTTTACGTGAAAGAGTAATAAACATCCATCCATCCATCCATACTTACAAACTTTCGCGTTTATAATATTAGTAGGATATGCATAATACATACATATTTCCTAAAACTCGCAGGAATAAATAAGATACATGCATAGTCCATTAAATCAACTTCGTAAAAGAGCAAAAGCTATTAACAAAAAGTGTAAAACAGTGTATAATATAATTTATGTATGCAATCGTATTTTATTATTACTTTGTTTGCCAATTATTTGATTAATAAAATATTCCGACATTATTGTTAATGAGCCTGTCAAAACATTACAAAATAGTAGAATAGATTAATTTGCATAAGATATTGCAAATTTTATGCAAATAGATCTATTCTATAGTGAGTTTCTCAGGCCCCATGACGGTGTTTAATTCTTTATCAAGTCTCAATCAAACGGGAGGTATATCAACGGCTATAGAGCCGCAGCCGTTCTACTAATCCGCAGGTGTAACGTAACTAGGTTGAATGGTTCAGGTTCCTCTAGTTAGGCCGGCTGCATGCCCTACATTCTACATCCGTGTTGGACGTTTTATCCAACGTAAACTGGTCTATGTTACTCACATTACGTTTAACGGTCTCAACTCGATTATACGCATATTATAGGTCATTTTATTACGTGATGTGTCAGAGCTTTGAAGCAGAAGCGTTTTATTGAATGCAAGCGGCACGCTTCGCACTTATGGACATTGGTTTAGTATTTGATTTTTAATTGTATTAAAATTAAAATATCCTACAAAGTTTCTGAAGACGTATGGATGTTTGTAACTCTTTCACGTAAAAACTACTAAACAGATCTGGATAAAATTGGACATAGATTATAGTTTAGTATAGCGATTTTTATATTGCGATAACCGACCCCAAACGGGTGGAGCCGCGGGCAACAGCTAGTAGTCTTTATAAATAGTATTCTAGGGTTAAAAGATGTTCTTAAATAAGTGCAGTAGTTTTTAAATTATTCTTTTTAAACAAAAATACAAATCTCTTCTCAATAATAGTAGTAATTCAACATTTGGTTGATTCTCGACGTGTAAGTAAATATTAAGTTTTGTGTATTTAAAGACGATTTTATGATGGTCAGAGAAGAATCAACTTCAAATTAAGAATGTAATTCAAAAAGATTTTATGTTATTTTGTTTTAATTAAACTTAAGTTATTGTAAGGAAATGTAACAGGTAATCTTTATCTGAATAAATGATTATTATTATTATTAAAGATGAAGGCGGCAAATTTTTCATGCGGCCAGTTCGCTGACAAGGAGCGATGAGACCAGAGATTCCATTGCAGAATTTCGAGAAGCCTGTTAAGAAATGGTACTGCCACCTTAGAAAAGACATAGCCATATTAACACCTGGGTAGTGTTGTGTTTCTACTACTGTGAAGCGCTTCGGAAGCGCTGTACAGGCAGTAAGAGACTTTGTATTTGACGCTGCCCCGTAAACAGCGTTTTCATTTCTTCGAAGTAGCAACTTGCAAATGATGCACCGGTAGCTGCCATCAAGCAGGTTAATATCAAGAATTGTCAAATCCGTTAATTAGTTTCTGAGATGAGCGCGGTGTACAAACTCTTCAGCTTTATAATATTGCCTAGGCCTAGCATAGATGAAAGCTTATCTATGTATGCCGATCGTAAAAGTTAACTGTAAAATACATAACCGTTGTAACTAATAAATAACTGTCCAGTCAATGTTATGTCCTTCCTTATGTCACTTCGCCTACTGTTCATTGTGCTTGAACATATCTAAATAGCTCTAACTAGCTTGTTAACTGCTGTTTGTTTAGTATTTAGTCATTTATAAATTACGTAATTAAAATACTTAGGACTCAATGACAATTGTAAAGAGGTAAACTAAGTAAGTATCAGAGACTGACCTCTAGTTTTGCGACCTTTATATGCACAGAAACAGCACTATTAGCTAGCCCCAAACCAATCCGCAATAAGGTTAATATAAGAAAATATTAAAAGTCAAACTCATTAATATAAAATGCATGATACTTATGAACGTTCAAAAAAAACAAAAGTCAATTTACTGACTATAGGTAGAGCCTTGAGAAGAAATGGCTTGAAACTCGGGCAGCTCTTATACTATCTGTGGAAAAAGCAAGCAAGCACACGGCCAGCCTGATGTTAAGAAGTTACCGTAGCCTATGGACGCTTGCATTTAGGGATGCGTTTTGAAAGAAACGTATTCCTATCCCAGGGTTACTTCCATCTTAAATCCCTGGTGTAAAGAAATGGGTTGGCAACACGCTAGTGCCAGAGGTATCACTAGCGTGTTGCCAACCCATTTCTTTATTCCCATTTTTATCCCTAAATGCAAGCGTCCATAGGCAACGGTTACTGCTTAACATCAGGCAGGCCGTATGCTTGTTTTCCACCCAAGTACTTAGTATAAAAAAAAAGATGAAGTAACCCTGGCCACAGAATACTTAATAGTACAGGTACAGAAGGTTCACTTCGCCAAATCATTTAAACAAATATCAACTTTGATCGCACACAATAGAGCGCAATTCAGCTCTCCAGCACAAAACTTACCTACTCGTTTATTCACCTACAAATTGGCTCCCTTTGTATTGCGTATTTCTGGACATTATGGTTGTCACTTAGAGATCAATCTTTGATCTGAAGTACCTGTTAGGTTTAGGTAGGTACTTACTATACTTTTGTAAACGAGTGACTTTTTAAATAAATCTGGACATGTGGGGACATATTCAATGTAGGTACCTACTTAGTAACTAAATTATAAGAACTAGTAGTGTGTGTCCACATCACAGGACTGGTCAAACCACTAAAGAACAAATTATAATAATGGGTACTAGCTGTTGCCCGCGGCTCCGCCCATGATTATGTTTTTGATTAAATTAAAAATAGGTATTAGAGTTTGTTATTGGTTTGTTTGGAGCCATTTGTCCAGTTGAAATTTAAAACTATTGAGTGATAGGCAGCTTTAATATATTTTCCCAATTAAATAAGTACCTACTTAATTGGTTGGACTAATAAATAATACGTCTCTACAAAAACTGTGCTGTATAGTGTACATATCAAAATCTTGCTACAAATAGGTAACTACAAATTATGTTTTTCTAAATGATAACGTGTTTCTTTACTTTGCAATATCCTTTGGAATATTGAAAAACGAGAGGTTACGATCCTTATCACTATTTAAGCAGCCGAATACTGTGGAATATTTTTATGCCTTTATTTTCTTTAGAATATTTAAAAGCGAAAACGAATCGGTGACGAATTACGGCTTCGTGTGCGTTTCGTAGGTAAACTTACGTCGAACCGACGACGCGACCGGCGCGCGACACTCGACTAAATAATCCCCCTGGAAATGTTGCCGCCGGGTACTTGTAGATTCATACCTAAACAGCGGAGTGAACCAGGCCTGCCCTGGCATAGGAAAATATTTCTTTTAAAACGCATCCCTCACACACAGGAACACAACTACACCGTTGCGTGTAGTTATTTGGCTGTGGTCTTCTGTAAGGTGGGAGTTCCTTCCCCAGTCGGGCTTGCTCGCTAGTTTTTAAATAACCGTGTATCTTCCATCAGGTACGCCATATGTTTGCCTGCCACCAAAGTTGTGTAAAAAAAACGAAAGTTGCACTCAGTTGGATCACATGTATTATTTTGTTTCTGGTTTGTATATACATCTCAATGCGCGCAATCATCATAAACGCATATAATGTCACCCGATAATTAGAATATCTTTGCATACTTACTTAACGCATAGTTACCGACACAGGTACAGTTAAATCTTAACCCATCGGTTAAGATTTGAACCCACTGCCCTCAGGTCAAGAGTCAACATCGTAGTTAAGTGTCTACTTATTACCGCAATCGATATGTCACTCACGCGCATGTTATGCAGTGTGTTTTACATCATTAGTCAATGATTTTATCAACTTTGTGGGCATGGAATAATTCATCGGTTGTATATGAACGCTTTCAGAATAATAAATGAATGGCCTTATTTGTAATTTCGTATGTGTGTAGTTTTAATCAGTTTATGTTTGTAATCGAAATACCGAGTTTAGATGTTGAAGAATAAATTTCGCAGACAGACTGCTAATATTAGAGCAGTAGAAGTAGCTCCCTGTTGCGTGTGTCTATTCCACGGAGAATACTCTGAGGAGCTGTTTGACCTTCTCTTCTTTACCGTTCTACCATCGTACCACTCAACTCCGCACCTGATAACGATTTCGTTCAGCACGGTTTTTCTTCTGTCTTCTTTTTTTAAAAGACAACTCCCGCACTAGAGAACAAGCCCTGTATCGAAGGAGACTTTACAAACAATTAAGAGACACAAAGTAGGTACACCCATACGCGGGACAACCATTTATGGATCACACAAATTTTTGTTCCGTGTGGGGATCGAACCCACAACACGCCGCGCAGTAGTGAATGGCGAGGTAACCACTTAAGCCACTGAACCAACCATGGTTTGTTTCCAGCATTCATTTCTCATACTTACGTATAGTCTCTGGAGTAAAGTAAAATAAGAATAGAATAGAATAGAAAAGAATACTTTATTTTCAAGAATATGGGAAGGTTATGTTACAATATTATTTTTGATACAACATATTCTGCCAGTTGTGGCGTGTAAATATTTGAAAACACAGACAAAATAACTTATAATCTAATGAACTAACAGAAGGTGTATTTTTTGTACGTGAATTGTATGTTTGTAAAGTCCGACTAAAGACTTATTCATTCCAAGGTTTGGATGACGTCTTATAAGAAAAAACTCTTGCAGCATAATCAGTTGCGAGTCGACAGCGAAATGTCAATCGACCGACATTAGCTTTGTACGTCAGCCTTTATCTAACTAATCAACTGAAAAGAATTCTTAAAGAGTCAAACATCTTCACATTATGTAAGATATATTATGTATGTATTGTTTATATGAAGACAAGACATACATACAGTCATGTTTAAGTAAGGTTAAGAGAGGTAGGGCACCATACTAGCGAGCGGGCCTGACTGGGGAGGGAACTCCGCCTTACAAAGGACCACAGCCAAATAATTACACACAGCGGTGTAGTTGTGTTCCTGTGTGTGAGTACAGGTTTCCAGCGCTCATTTAGGGATGCGTTTTGACAGAAACGTATTCCTAAAAAAAACCGTCGATAATGAAACAAGGATAACCTTGTGCAGAGTCACGGACTATGTTTAGTTGTGTAATATGTCATCTGAAGGTGGAATATTAGGTTTTAAACTTGAATTGACAATGATAAGAGTATCGACCATTATTGGTTATTTTAATGTATTAGGACAACTTACACACCGTCATCTGATCCCAAACTAGACAGAGCCTGAACTAAATCAACCTGACAACTCGGAAATATAACTGGAAGACACATATACATATATATACTAATATTATAAAGCTGAAGAGTTTGTTTGTTTGTTTGGTTGAACGCGCTAATCTCAGAAAGTACCTACTGGTTCGATTAGAAAAAATATTTTTGTTGTTGAATAGTGTAATCCAGGAAGGCTATAGGCTATATAACATCAATCAATAGGAGCGGAGCAGTAGTGAGATATGTTGCAAAATCGAGAAAATTATTCCAAAGTACCACGCGGACGAAGTCGCGGGTGACCCCTAGTTTCTAAATAAATACATATTATAGATAAATTACACCAAGACACAGAAAAAAAATGGTGCTTATTACACAATGATTTGTCGTGGGTGGGCATCAATTCAGTCAAGTAAAATTCAAATAATTCATTTTATAGTAGGCATTCGCAGTTCGCCAGGTAGCATATTGATCTAGACTCAGTTCTTATTGTCCGCCTTTTCAATTTAGATGATAATAATAATAATCTCCCCCTAACCGAATTTCGGTCAAGGCGGTTAATTTCAACGAAGACTAGCTATCTGCGCGGGAGATATTATAGTGCACAAGGGTTTTCCGTGGCACGGGGGTGTAAACATTGCTAATTTCTAAACTCCAGGCATTTATTGTGAATTTCTTGACAGAAAAACCTAATATTAATTTTTGGCCCGACCTTGAAATCGAACCCAGGGCCTCGTGATCAGCAGTCACATACATCAACCACTGAGCCACCGAGCAAGTTAGTAGTCCATTTAGATAGCTAGCACATCCGCACCATACTCTGTACTATTAGGCATAGTAGGTTTGAATGCTGTTTTATGAAGACAACATCGAAAAGAGGTCTATACATTCTGTATTGTTAAATATATTTGCTCTAGTTAAAGAATCCAGAGAGAAAACAGATGAGTATCTACGTTTGAATAAGAATATGGATATGGATCAATTGAATTTCTTCCTATAACCAGTTTAAAAATATTATTTATATCGTATAAACATTGTAATATCCCTCCGAATGTATGAAGGAGACCCGTGTCCAGTAGTGGGACGTTTATGGGTTGAGATCATTATGATAAACATTGTACCTTTTACATTCCACGAATTATAATTATTATTAAACCTAGCTGAATTAAAACCTTTCTTTAAAATATATAATTAACTAGCTGTTGCCCGCGGCTCCGCCCGCGTGGATGTCGGTTATCGCTGTAAAAAGTAGCCTATGTGTTATTCCAGACCATTTTTTTTTTTTTTTTTTTTGAAGAGGGGAAATGCTTTACGCATACCGCCTTGCCTGGGGCAGCGAGGCGGTTATGTCGGACTCTCCGGCTCAAAGATGGTGGGCGGCCGGCATACCGACTAAAACCCCCCTGTGCACCAACACCCGCCTTCACGGGTGGACCACTGGAACCTGATATGACGTCAGTGGTCCACCCAGCGGCTACCCGCTTCACGCGGACTCCTTCCCCGTTGACAGCGTCCGGGCGCACCGGGAACACTGTCCCTCCGCGGAAGGGTGCGGGTGAGACTCTGCTGCCCCAGTCTCTCCGCACCCTCACTATGGCGGCATCAAACGCTCGTAGGCGCGCCGACGCCGCCCAGTTCGCCGGCGACGGATCGGATCAGCGAGGAGACTTTCCTCTCTGATCCGCTCCGCCGCCTCCTTCTGTAAGATGACGTCCTCGCAGAAGGATGCGACCGCCGTCCACTCCCTGTCGCTGGTGACCATGGACCGTGCCACGGCCGGCAGCGACAGGTCTACTCCAATGACTGCGACGAGGTCCCGGCGCTGCCCCGCCCAAGCCGGACACGACTCAAGCGTATGCTGCGCCGAGTCGTCGTCGCAGTCGCAGTGGTGGCAGACAGGACTCGGTTCCCTCCTAGCGACCTTGTGCAGGTAGTGCCCGAAGCAACCGTGCCCGGACAAAACCTGCACCAGTCGGAAGGAAAGGGTCCCGTACTGCCGCCCCGCCCACTCCGACAAGATCGGCTGGAGCGCCTCCACGGTCCTGAAACCGGCCCGTGGAGCCCCCAGCCGACCTGACCACTGGGCCATGATGGCCCTGCGGGCGGCTTCGCGCCACTCGCGAATTTGTTCGGGGAGAGGGGACCGCTGCTCTGCCCGAACTGCAGCCACCCGCCGATATACTTCGGCGAGCACCTCCGCCTCCAAGTCCCACGGGGGAGTTCCGGCCAATGCGCACGCCGCGTCTGTGGACACGGTGCGGTAGCCGCGTATGGCTCTGACCGCCATTACACGCTGCGGCCTCGCCAGCAGCCGCCTGCTTTCGGCGGTCAGAGACCCCGCCCACACCGGTGCGCCGTAAAGCGCCATTGACCGGACCACCCCCGTGTACAGCCGGCGACAGGTGAGGCTGGGCCCGCCCAGGTTTGGCAAAAGCCGTCCCAAGGCGGACGCAGCCCCCTCAAGCCTCGGCGAGAGACGACGAAAGTGCTCGTCGAAGAGCCATCGCCCATCCAACACCAAGCCCAGATACTTCATCTGGGCCTGAACCCGTACGAGGACCGAACCGACGGATATCGAGGCGCCAGCAGGTGGGCCACGACGGGGCCCATGGAATAAGAGGGCCTCCGTCTTTTATGTGTTATTCCAGACCATAATCTATCTCTGTGCCAAATTTTAACCAGATCCGTTCAGTAGGTTTTACGGGAAAGAGTAACAACCATCCATCCATACTTAAAAACTTTCGCGTTTATAATATTAGCAAGGATATTATTACTAGCCATTACTATCCCTCTATAGGGCAAAGGCCTACTTTTCGTTGTTACATTGACCACGGTCAAGACCTCTCACTTGCCAGTTTGCCCGGTAAAGCTCATCCCGCCATTTTTTCCTGGGTTTGTCTTTTAATGTTCTGTGGCAGCTATATACATAAGTAATTAAGAAACATGACAGTTGTATTTAATTTGAGCTGTTCTTTTTGTTGCCTGATCTTTAGGTAGATGTAGAGTCTTATGAGGAAAGGTGAGAAGTTGCTCCCACGCCGCTTTGGAATTCTCCCGAACCACGAGGCCTTGGCCTTGGCCGTTGGCCAAACTTTGGGCAACCGTAGGTCTCACGCCTCGGGGAACCCTCTTTAAAATCGGAACGGATTTTTTTAAATTAACTAACTTGTGCCAAAAAGGAATTTCGGAGGAGTCTTGTTGTGTAGATGCGTGGCTAGAAAGTATATTTATGGATTTATGACATTTGCCAATATGTACTTTTAAACGAATAGATTTAATTGAAATTCTCATTTTACCCGTGTAACTCAAACTCCTTATTACAAATAATCACATACTTGTGATAGTTATCGAATAGATAATATGTATCTTCGATTTCCACATGGCCATAGGACAGGAAGTACCATGGCAGTATGCCATATCTATTAATATACCAACATAAATAAAGTTTAACGAACGAACTTTTCGTATAAAGCGCGCGCGTATCTATAAAAATGCCGCGTTCGAGCGATTGCGTAAGTTAATGTCGGAGAAATGTTAGATATATATGTATAGAAACATGTTGTCTGTTTGTAGTAGCTATGTTTTTATACTAAAAGGTGACAAATAGGCGTGCGTACTGTCTGATGGTAAGCAGTTATCGTAGCTTATGGACGCTTACAATCAGGGCACAGCTTGCGAGTTGTCGATCCCGTACGGAATCAAATACTGGGGCAATTACATTAAAGTACCTACAGTCTACATTAATACTGCAGATAGGTGTCTTCGTACCATTTTTAATATGTGCAACATTGAATACTTAAGATCAATCTTCAGAAAATGGGGCTCCTCATATTAACAGGCATATATTATATGTACATACTAGAGTTATGTTTATTTGTTAAAAATAACATTGTAAACAATCAATACTCGTAATAAATATAAGTATAATTACTATTTTCTAAGTATTCACAATATGATATTTAATATAAAATAGAGCTGCTCTAGTACAACGTGACGTAGCATAAAAATAAATTACATAAAACAAATCTTGATTAATCACCTTTGCGCGTTGAACTCTATTACTTGAGACATTTTTTCTTCTCCCATGCACAGGCGTATTAAAAACTATAATTAGTGTATTAGTGTGCCCCGGGTGGCAAAGTCTAGGGGGTGGCAGTCACTAACTAGACCCAGCTAGTCTAGATGTTTTTTTATTGCCAAAAAAATGACAACAAATAATTTTATTTTATTTACATATACATACATACATATCATCACGCCTGTGTCCCAGTGGGGTAGGCAGAGACTATGGTACGCCACTTGCTTCGATCCAAACATACTTCCTTCGCCTCCTCATGCATGAACGTCGATTCTGGGTACTTTTAATTTGGCCCTTTTTATTTATTTTATCTTTATTCGGGAAACAAAAAGATACAATAGAGAAATAATAATATACATATCAGACAACACATAATCCAAAACAGTTTCCACATATTAATGAACTAATAGCGCCAACACAATATTTAAAATTAACATTAGGTACTGATAAAAACAAGATTAAAGTGCAAATTGTAATAAACTAGTGTTATAAAATTTAGAAGAAAACAACGAAAGAAATGAACAGACATAATAATATATAATAGACATAATTTTTTTTTTGTACTACCAAGGTGACAAACAAGCATACGGCCCGCCTGATGGTAAGCAGTTATCGTAGCCTATGGACGTTTGCAACACTAGGGGTGTCACTCACGCGTTGCCGACCCTTTAAAAACCTTATAACTCCTTTCTTGAATAACCCCATGCTATAGTCTTTTGGGAAAATCTCGGCAGGGAGCTCATTCCACAATCGTACGTGGTAAGAAATTCCTCTGGAATCTTACGGTACGGCATGTTATAGGTGCAAGGATGTGAGGATGATCTCCCTGTCGGTGGCGAGAAATATAATTAGTCAGGTAATTTTGCCTAGGGAGAGGCAAACTCGCAGTCTCCTCACCCCCCTAATTCCGGCACTGCATTGAAGTAGAATTGCTGCTTGTAGGAATTTTCAGATAAAAATCCGAATAAGAATTTGTTTGTATCAGAATGTGACCATTAAGCTCATGACAACTGTTACAAGCGAGTATCAAAGAAGTTATTATGTAAATAAATAAGGAATGTCAGTTATATTAGTGTGAGGTCTAGTGCTAGTGCACCAGAATGATATCTGTAACTGTTTCTTGTATGTTAACACCGTAATATCCGTCTTGAGCAATTATTACGTTCTTGTGGTTATGGATACATGTTCTGCATTTTTATGTTTGCTCATGGTCTGGTTTTTACCCAAAACTTTTGAGTGTCTGACGCATAATGTCAAATAATACATCTGATGTAATTATGTTGTGACATCGTTGTTTTAGTATATAGATAGTTCTTGTATTAATCGAATGGTGGATTAGTGGGTAGATTATTTGACGGTCAAGTGAGAAAGACGGTCTATCGATTGCCTTGTTGGTCCAGTGGCCGCAGTATGAGCCTGCTGTGCACGAGGTTGTGGGTTCGATTCCCACACAGGACTAAACTTTGTGTGACCCACAAAGAATTGTTCTGAGTCTGGATGTAATTTGTGTCTCTTAATTGTATGTTTGTAAAGTCCCCTGCGACACAGAGCTTGTTCTCTAGTGCGGGAGTTGTCTTTAAAAAAAAAGCGCAAGTTTGAAAGTAAGGTACAGAATGGTTGAATTTAAAGTTTTGCTCGATTTAGCCTTCAGCCAGCTCATTGATAAAGGCCGAGAGCCATTAGAAGAGATGTATAGAAACTCAGGCAACTCTTTTCGGATTTCCTGACATTGTCGGCCTTAATAGGTTGTAGTATCCGCCAGCTATAAGGCTATAATAGTTTTTTATACATTTGTCTCGAGTTATAAGCTTGCGTCTATGCTTGCTATCGATCAGCTCGCCTGACGGTAAGCACTGAACATAGCCTATAGCTTGAAATCATTTCGGTAAAAACGCATCCCTAAATGAGCTCTAAAAACCTGTGCTCTCACACAGGAGCAGAACTGCTGTGTGTTGTCATTTGGCTGTGGTCCTCTTTAAACTGTAGGTCCATTCCCAGGCGGGCTTTCTCGGTTTGATGCCCTACCTCTCTTAGTCATACATCATATCATATCATACCTTTAACTTACCGGACAAGGTAATAAGGTGCTGTGATATGATTTTATATTTATACCTTATATCTTTTGACTGCCTTGGTGGTCCAGTGGTCGCAGTATGCGCCTGCTGTGCACGAGGTTGTAGGTTCGATTCCAGCACAGGACACAACTTTGTGTGACCCACGAATAGTTGTTCTGAGTCTGGTTGTAATTTGTGTCCGTTAGTTGTATGTTTGTAAAGTCCCCCGCGACACAGAGCTTGTTCTCTTTTCCTATTCTAAAAATATGATTGATGACATCACAGACAGAGCCACAGCACGCAACAAGCAATATAATATATCTGTTATCTAAACTGGTATCTTATGTTAATCCGTCGACAGCATCAACATCTGGGTGGGCAATAACAACAGCAACACCTCTCATTCTCACAATTAATGATATTTTCACTAGGCACGTGCCGCGACGCGACCTTTATGCCCTTTCCAATATCATTGACTTTTATGACATTTGAATGCGTAACTTCCTTATTTGGTATTAGGAGCTTCAAGCATTTTTTTAATGAAAATAACTACTTAAAGAAATTATATAGTAACGTAATTTCTTTTAGTACCTAGTCGTCGTTTGCAGTATTGCGTTGTTGAACTTCCAACTTCAGATATTTTAGCTTTACAAATCCTACAAATATTATAAACGCGAAAGTTTGTAAGTATGTATGGATGGATGGATGTTTGTTACTCTTTCACGTAAAAACTACTGAACGGATCTGGATGAAATTTGGCACAGAGATAGATTATGATCTGGAATAACATATAGGCTATAGGCTTTTTACAGCGATAACCGACATCCACGCGGGCGTAGCCGCCTTATTGTACATGCCCAACTTATAGAAAAAAAGAAAGAAAAGAAAGAAAACAAAAATATTGAACTCCTGTCATCGTCACCGAACGCTTTCCATATTCAAAAATAATAATCTAATAGCTTGATGATAAAATTCACAAGTCTCTTCTAAAACCATATAAGTATTAATAGTGAACAGTATATTGATCGATCGATCGTATTGATCGTTTAAAAGACAACTCCCGCACTAGAGAACAAGCTCTGTGTCGCGGGGAACTTTACAAACATACAATTTACGGACACAAATAACACCCAGACTCAGAACAATTCTTTGTGGGTCACACAAAGTTTTGTCCTGTGTGGGAATCGAACCCACAACCTCGTGCACAGCAGGCGCATACTGCGGCCACTGGACCACCGAGGCAGTCATATAACAATAGCAAACGTCTTTAATGATTTGTATCTTAAAAACAACAATAATAAATTACACTGTTACAGAGACTGCATTGTCTTTATATTTTTTATTTAATAGTTTTGACAATAAAATCAATCACACAAACATTCGATCGTAAAATAAAAATGTTTACTTTTACTTTTATTTTAGTTCAATGCGATTAGAAGCCAATTTCACTGGAATTTAACGTAAAAGCATTTTTTATTAAGTTAGAGTTGCGTGTGACCACGATCTCAACCTACTTGACGATGTATCTACCTTTAAGATGTTAGTGGAGCATGTTTGAAGAAACATCAATGAAAATGGATACTGGAAAATGCCAGAAAGCGATACGCCACCAACAAATACCTCCACAGAATGATAGATAAACAGCCTGAGATGCAGGACTAGTGGGAAGTAAGACGAGTAAATGTTTTATTTATTTAATAAAACGGTACAATGTCGACTTACACTATTGTGTACACACATTGTAGCTGTATCATTTACTCGTCTTTCTTTGGCTGTAAAGATAATGCACCTTCCAGGTCAGGTGTATCCAAAATCAGATGACTTCAGGCGCATCCCCATCAAAGATAGCACTTTCACACACATAGGAAATACTAAGGAGTGTAGGGTTTTACAATGATCCTGAAAATACCTCTGAAGACACCAAAATTCTTATTTCGATGCCTAACCCTATCAAGATTGCGAAAAACCGCATATATAGTCCACTATCTTCCGGGGAAATTTTAGAATCATTTAAAAAATCCGACTCATTTTAGGCAAATCGCGAAATTAAGCTCCCGGGCGCTGATTGGCCGAATGAACTTACCAACGGATGCGCTGATTGGCTAACTACTACATTCGTTGCTCATAAGCAAAACGGCTTTTTGCAATCATCCTGAAAATCCGTTTTCTCCGATCCGTTTTCTCCAGTTATCCTGCGACATATATAATTATTCCTTACCCAGAAGGCCATAATGTCGTAACTCGGTCAGTTACCGCAACGTCAGATAGTTGTCCATCTGCATATCTAACGTGTTTACGAACAAAAGTGGCTCGTGACCTAAGTTTACAATGATTTTGATTATGTAACAAGTAAGATAATCTCTCAACTTGTCAGCTGTTACTTGTACCGTATTTGTTATTGTCTCATCGCAGTTGCAGTTTTTTTTGTATTAAAAACAAGAGAACAAGCTCTGTGTCGGGACTTTTCAAACATACAATTAACAGACACAAATTACACCTACACTCAGAACAATTCTTTGTGGGTCACACAAAGTTTTGTCCTGTGTGGGAATCGAACCCACAACCTCGTGCACAGCAGGCGCATACTGCGACCACTGGACCACCGAGGCAGTGAAAAAATTATATTGTGACATAGTTGTTTTAGTATACAGATAGTTCTTGTATAAATCAAATGGTGGTCTAGTGGCAAGATTATTTGACGGTCAAGTGAGAAAGTACAAGTCTTAAAGTAAGGTACAGAATGGTCGAATTTAAAGTTAAGCTCGATTAGGCCTTCAGCCAGCTCATTGAGAAGAAATGGATAGAATCTCAGGCAGCTCTTTTTGCATTCTGATATTGACAATGTGAGATTAGGAGATGGGAATTATATTCAATTTATATATAATATATATTATACGCTAGGCTGCTGCCTGCAGCTTGGCTCACGTATGTTATTGATAAAAGCCTCCGTCATAGGAATGCACGTCAGAAGCAAAAATTATTTTTGGATTCACAAACTTACGAACATTGAACAACACATACATCTGTATAGGTATATACATATTCTTATGTATCTAAGCGTGACGGTTACACGAGTTAAGTGCTTATTCCCGATCCCAAAAGTGCTAAACTTGCCTAAAGAGCATCCACTTCAAATTCTCTGTCATTCTGGGCATGTCACGCTGTGAGGTGGGACTACATTTGGGTTAGGCTGGCGTTAGACGTCGCAAAAACTTTCTTGTGGCCGCCACGCAGTGGTCGCATGTTAGTCGCGTACTAGTATTCGTTCATAGAAAATTTAAACTCTAATATGTTGCACTATGTACAATGGTGGCGATCAAGCACACGGCCTGCCTGCGGCCGCTGCCGCGCAGTTTTGTTTTTGGGAAGTGTTGTAGCCTAGTTAATAGAGTTTAAATTTTCTATGAACGAATATTAGTATGCAGCTAACATACAGCTACCGACCGGCGGCCACAACAAAATTTTCGCGTCGTTTAACTGCAGCCTCCAGACCGCATTAACAGCCCAGAGCCTCTAGACAAGTGGCATAAACGGTAGTCGAATCGAAAAGTCAAAAAACAAATGTATCGGATTTGTCGTAAGTTCACGACATTATATCGTAGACTTACGTCAAATCCCATACATTTGTCTTTTTGACTTTTCGATGCGACTACCGTTTATGCCACTGTTCTAGAGGGGCAGATTAGTACCGTCTATGAAACTCCACCTAAACTCGTTTCCTTGCTCCAGCCGACCTGAGTCCGAAATCTATTGTAAAGACTTCCAGACCACACACAGACTTATCAATCCACGCAGCTATTACTTAGTTACGAGATAACAATATTTTGTGAAATGTCTAGACTGATTGATGTCTAGAAATAACATTAGTGTACAGCCTTCAAATTAGAGTGTATTAAAAACATAATGATGAAATCTATATTAATGCCGAGCAAAAAACAATGATGAGGAAATTGTTCAAAACATAACGCTTCCTTTCTCCTAATATCACCCAAGGTCTCTTCTATATCTATATGTACTACTATTAAAAAGAGAAAAATATTTGTATTTTTGTTTGTCATTACTATAATCCATACTAATATTATAAATGCGAAAGTAACTCTGTCTGTCTGTCTGTCTGTCTGTCTGTCTGTCTGTCTGTCTGTTACTCTTTCACGCCTAAATGGCTGAACGGATTTTTATGAAATTTGGTATGGTGATAGATGATAACCTAGAAATGGTCATAGGCTATAAATAATCACGCCATCGTTCTTAGGGGGTAGGCAGTAGGCAGATAACTAAATTATTGAGTTAGTGATTTTTAGTCGTTTTTGTTGGGACTTTTGCTCTTTCACGTCTAAACGGTTGAACAGATTTTCATGAAATTTAGTAAGGTAATAGATGGTTACCTAAAAACGGATATAAGATCAAAATGATCACGTCATCGTACTTAAGGCGTAGGCAGTAGGCAATTACCTACACCACAGAAATAGTTGGATGCTCCCGGAGGCACGGGAAAAACCTTTCTTATAAAACTTGCTTTTAGCGCAAATCCGAAAAGATAAAGGAAATGCTGTAGCAGTTGCCTCTTCCGGAATAGCCACCACTCTGCTCAATGGTGGTCGAACGGCACATTCGGTGCTTAAACTGCCATTAAACTTAGCCCATGAAGAAATGCCAGTCTGTAATATAAGTAAAAACAGCGAGCGTAGACGTATGTTGCAGCAATGTAAATTATTAGTTTGGGATGAGTGTACTATGTCCCATAAAAGAGCAATTGAAGCTCTAGATCGGACTTTGAAAGACATCAAGAGTAATCCAAATATCATGGGAGGATGGTGGTACTTTTAGCGAGCGATTTTAGACAGACTTTGCCGGTTATCACTAAAGGCACCCCTGCAGATGAAATAAATGCGTGTTTAAAAGCGTCAACGTTATGGGTGCACGTAAAAACGTTTAGTCTGTCTACAAATATGAGAGTGCAACTACACAATGATGTACAATCTGGACAATATGCTGCTGCTCTTCTTAAAATTGGAGAAGATCGTATGGCAAAGGATGGTAATGGCATGATTACATTGAATCGTGAATTCTGCAATGTTGTGCATAATCCAGATGATCTAAATAACTTCGTCTATAGCGAACTGCTAACTAATATGAGGAATAGAGAATGGTTATGTGAAAGAGCAATTTTAGCGCCGACGAATGAAATGGTGGGACAGATAAACGAGCAAATTATGTCACGCGTGGAAGGTGATATTGTTGAGTTTCTCTCTGTAGACACTGTAATGGATACTGAAAAAGTAACATCCTACCCTGTAGAATATCTTAATTCTTTAGAACTGTCGGGAGTACCTTCACACAAACTGAGGCTGAAAGTAGGCGTTCCTGTCCTTTTGATGCGGAATTTAGATGCACCAAGACTGTGTAATGGCACACGGTTGCAAGTAACACACCTCGGTCGCAATATTGTAAAAGCAATCATTATGACTGGAATGGCAAAAGGAGAGAACGTTTTAATCCCCCGTATACCCATAATTCCGACAGATTTGCCATTCCAGTTTAAGAGATTACAGTTTCCGCTGAAAATCGCATTCGCTATGACGATAAATAAAGCTCAGGGGCAAACATTAAAAGTAGCCGGCGTTAATTTAGAAAAGAGTTGTTTTTCTCACGGACAATTATACGTGGCTTGCTCACGTGTTTCAAGTCCACAGAATCTCCATGTGTTGGCCAGAGAGGGAAAAACAAAGAACATAGTTTACAAAAATGTACTACAGTAATAAGGCCTCTTATTTTTAGCTTCCTACATTATTATACTACTTACATTAAGTTAGTACTTCCTACGCAGACGATGTTGCGGATGTCACACTGTCTAACATCGGGGGTTGGCAGGTAGGTAGTTAGTAGTATTTTAAACCGATTTACATTATTTACTTTTTATATTTACTAAGGAAACATTCGGAGCTATTCATTATGTAGCTTAGGTTGCTTTTGAACAAATTTTGATGTGAAGTTGAGGACTGGAACACGATAGTGGGACATTGTTGCAGGGGGACTTACAGCCGGGAGAAAACAAAAAAACTTATGCGGACAAAGTCGCGGGTAAAAGCTAGTAATATTATAAAGAGGAAAGATTTTAGAGTTTGTTACGATTTAACTCAAAGACTACTTGACCTCTCTCTCTTCCTGACTATTTATCCCACATGGTGGTGGGGTCAGCCCTTTTCGTGTTCTTCTTCCACTTCGCTCTATCTGTGACGTCGTCTTCCAAAACATTGCATGCCCTCATATCTCTGCGTACTACATTGGTCCATGTGGTCTTTGGTCTTCCCCTCGGTCTCGTTCCAGGTACAGTCAGTTTTAGTACTCGATTACCGATGTAATCGGGTGGTCTCCTCCTGACATGTCCATACCATCTCATTCTGCTTTCTTGCAGCTTCTCCACTATGTCACAGAATCCCAGGCTTCCTCGCACATACTCGTTCCGGATCTTATCCAGCCTGCTTCAACTCAAACTGTCTTCAACTAAAAGACTACTTGACCGATTAAAAAGAATCTTTCAACATAAAAAAGTACATTATCAGTGAGTAACATAGGCTATATTTAAAAATAAATATGAGATCCCTATGAAAACTTAATGTCCACCCGTGCGAAGCTGGGACGTGCCGCGATAATGAATAAACTCTAGGCCGATTTAAAAACCTCTTTCAACTGTAGAATGCTTTATTATCTATCAGACAAATACCATAAAATAAATGTTATTAAAAATAGGGATTCAAAAAAAATTTCACCCGTTCCAAAGCAGAGACGGGACGCAAATATAAACTGATTTCGTCACAGACCTCCTCACATTAGCATAGAGTTCGGCGACTCTGTGTCTAGTGAGAACTTGTCTATGCTCTCTAATCTTACGCACCAGTTTAACGGTCACTAACGGTCAGTACGGTCACAAAATAAGGTCAGTGATGTAACGTTAATTAAGAAGCAAGTTATTCAACATTTATTGTGACTATTATTTTTAGAAGCAAGTTTTTAATTAAAGTTAGGGCCTAGATTCTTTATAACAAAATATAAGAACAGGTTCTCGTTGTCAAATTACGTATGCGCGTACATTTAAGTAAGTGTGAATAATATTTTGAAACTATGTTATATAGTATCTAATCATCTAATAAGGTATATGGTAAAATTGTGTACAGTAGAGAGGTGTAAAACTATACGACCAATAACAGTTCTAACAGTTATACAAAAGCAAAACATTGATGTTTCTGCATCTATTGGGTGCATTTTTATCCGACTGAGATTAATCCCTATAGAAAGGGTTATGTGTTGAACCTGTATGTATATTTGTGTGTTTCTATGTCCGCTGATAACTATTCAACGAATCAATCGATTTTGATAAATTAAATGTCATTATATTCATCTTGATAGCGCGTGACTAGGTACACTCTTTAAAAATCAAAATGGCGGTTTTTTTGCGCATAACGTCTGACAGAAATAAAAGTTCAAAAATATTTTTGCATATAATAGCAGTCTGCAACATAGAAGAGAAAGTATAAACAATTATTCAAAAACTTTGATTACGTTCAATCGAATACAAAGGAACATAATATTATTTATCTACATGCAATCTATCACTAATTATGCATTTTTTTATAATCTAACATTTATGAATAAAAACTGCAACTGTTTTTTTTCATATCTATAATCCTTACTAATATTGTAAATGTGAAAAATTGTAAGAACGGATGCATGGATGGGTGGATGGATGGTGGGATCTGGATGAACTTTTCACAGCAATAACGGACAACCACGCAGGCGGAGCCGCGGGCAACAGCTAGTATACTAATAAATCCATGTGTTTCAATTCGACGCTTTTTTACCACTCGTCCGAATGGTGCGGTGCCTTATAGGTATATCATCGTTATCTCTGATTGCTGTGGTACACGAAAAGGATGCTGTGGTTTCTTGATTATATACTATACTCTTTACTGAAAACATGTCCCACTTTTGTAAATTAGACTTGTAATCATATAATAAATTTGTTGCGGTTAGAGACGTGATCATATTTACCAATTAGATAGATATATTGTTGTGATAGACTCTGGTAATGCATGATTATAACGTTGCAAAATATAAAACGAATAGTTTATTAGTATACCTAAACTATTCGTTTACTATGTTTGTAGTAGACGTTGAAATTAAAACTCTTAGTTACGAATGATTCAAAAAAAGAAAACATTTGACAAATGAGGAAGAAGAATTTATATAAAGGGTATATATTTGACTGCCTCGGTGGTCCAGTGGCCGCAGTATGCGCCTGCTGTGTGCACGAGGTTGTGGGTTCGATTCCCACACTGGACATAACTTTATGTGACCCACAAAGAATTGTTGCAGTTTGGGTGTAATTTGTGTCCGTTAATTGTATGTTTGTAAAGTCCCCTAATTTTAAACGATGAAAACTTTTCAAGTTAGGTAATGAAATGGAAATCCTACAATTTTTTATGCTTTTGTTAAGCAGTTACCGTAACCCATGAACACTTGAATACAGAGGTATCACTTGCGTGTTGCCGACAAATTATTTTGCACCAGGGTTTTAAAATACTCCATTTTAAGTTTTTTTTATACCTCCGATAGGAAAACGTTTTTTTTTTCAAAACGCATCCCTTAATGAGCGCTGGAGACCTATACTCACACACAGGAACACAATGTAACTACCGCTGTGTGTAGATATTTGGCTGTAGTCTTCTGTGAGGTGGAGATCCTTCTCTAGTCGGGCTTGCTCGCTAATATGATGCCCTACCTCTCTACTACTAATTAATAATCACGCCCCTAAACTGTTTCGTATGTCCCTTTTTTTAGTACCAAGGAAGCAAGCAAGCATACGGCCCGGCTATTGATAAGCAGTGAGTAGCCTATGGACGCTTGCAACACCAGGGGTATCACTCGAGTGTTGCCGAACCTTGAAACCTTATAACTCCTTTCTTGGAGAACCCCATGCTATAGTTTATATTTTTAACCGACTTCAAAAATTGAGGACGTTCTATGTTCGACTGTATGTATTTTTTTATAATGTTTACCGATATCTCCCCCACTTGTGGACCAATTCTCAAAAATCTTTCTTTATTTTTTATTTGAAAGAGTATAATACTCTGAAGGTGGTCCCATTGGCATCAAGTCAGGATCTGATGATGGAATCCCAGGGCAATCGAGGGCAACCCTCAAATGTTATAGGTATTAACAATGTTTTTCATAAGTATATCTTTTTACTTTTATATATAAAGGTAAATAATACATCACAATAACTTTCTCGACTCACATTTACGTCACACTATACAAAGACAAATCGTGAATATTCAGTTATCACATGCGATCTGCTATTAATATCAATTGATCTTACATGATCTGTCTGTTGATCTAACAAATATACCATAACCGTGTCTAAATGTGTTACATGTTGGTGTATAATTGGACATCAGCATACATATACGCTATGTTCAAATGTTTGTACAAATATTTGACATGTTACGTCAATATTAATAGTGTTGTAATGTAGTGCTGTTGTTGTTTGTGTATTTGGTTCATTTTTGGCACTCTCATCTCAAGCTTAAGACGTCCCACTGCTGGGCACAGGTCTCCTCCATACGCTAGGGGGATATTAGTAATTAGACAATATACACTGCAAGAGACGTAAAACTCGATACAATACTCTATACCAAACCGTCTGGTCAGCATGGTATAGCATGCTGACCAGACGGATTGGTATAGGGTATAGGACTTACTCTCTTAGTCGAACGGGATAGTGACATTTGTATTCTTAATCCATCACCACACAAACATTTTTGCCACTAAGCATAATAATATTTTGGACTTTAAGTTAGTGAAATCCCTTCATCGTCGTTGATAGTCTTCAAACTCCTGAGCAGATTGACTGCCTTGGTGGTCCAGTGGCCGCAGTGTGCGCCTGCTGTGCATGAGATTGTGGGTTCGATTTCCACACAGGACAAAAGTTTGTGTGACCCACAAAGAATTGTTTTGAGTCTGGGTGTAATTTGTGTCCGTTAATTGTATGTTTGTAAAGACCCCAGCGACACAGAGCGTGTCCTCTAGTGCGGGAATAGTCGTTTAAAAAAAAAAAGATCTTTAAAAATTAAAGCTAATAACTATCTCGATCATGTCAGCTTTCGGACAAAAAGCAACCGCATCAAAATGCCTTCGCCAAAGAGCTATAATGCCACGGATTGTCACACAAAAACACAATATAATATAGACACATTTAACTTATAACATCACTCTTTCGAGTCAAAGGTTAAAAAATAAACATTGGTATCAGGTCTCCAGCTTAGGGATGCGTTTTGAAAGAAACGTATTCCTATCCCATACATCCATCACAAAGCCATAGTGTAAAAAAAATATGTTGGTAACATGCAAGTGATACTTCTGGTATTGCAAGCGTCCATAGGCTACGGTAACTGCTTAACATCAGGTGGGCGGTATGCTTGGTTGCCAGCTAAGCAGTATAAAGAAAAATTTACGATTTCCGTAAAATCAAACTTTCGGCCTTTGGTTTCAGTACTAAGTACAAGTAAACTTTATATTACTGCTTCACATACCTACTATTATCTCTTCAGAGCCTCTAGACAAGTGGCATAAGCGATAGTCGAATCGAAAAGGCAAAAAATAAAATGTATGGAATTGACGTGAGTCTACGATTTAATGTCGTAAACTTACGTCAAATCCCATACATTTTATTTTTTGACTTTTCGATTCGACTATCGCTTATGCCACTTGTCTAGAGGCTCTGTAACGATCAAGTAAATGTTGCTACTAAATTGTCGTGTCGCCATGTCATGAGTTCGTGACGGTCGTTCTTGACGACACATGTATGTACATCACTTTAGTATTAATAGTTACTTATATATAAATACCGTTATTGCAATATTGTATGTGTTAATATCACCATTAACATTAAGAGCAAACTATGTAACCACAAAGGTCATATTACGTTGTGGAATAGAATTTGTACAGATGTTACTTTAATGATGGGTTACAGAAATAGTTTATGGTTAAGAATTATTTAATACTAGCGGTCGCCGTAATTTGGAATATTTTCTCCGATTTCACAACATATCTCACTACTGCTCCGCTCCTATTGATCATAGCGTGATGTTTTATAGCCTATAGCCTTCCTGGATAAATGTACTATTCAACAAAAAAATTGCGCGTTCAACCAAACAAACAAACAAACTCTTCAGCTTTATAATATTAGTATAGATAATTTATGTTACATCCAAAGTCGGTGGCTGCCGAGTGGGAAAGACTTACACGCAAGAAGTGCGAGTTCGATCCCAGGTGTGTACCAACGTGAATTTCACTTTGTGGAGTTTATATGTACTAATCAAATGATTCGCCATCTGCTAACGGTAAAGGAAAACGTCGTGAGGAAACCCACATGTCTTAGAAGAAATTTTAAAGATATGTCTGATTCACCAACCCGCATTGGGCCAGCCTATGTGAATTAAGGCCTAAACCCTCTCTCTCTATTAATAGAGGAGAGAAGATCCGTATCCAGCAGTGGGACATATTTGCGTTGCTATTATTATGTTACATCGTGCTTGAAGGCGTGCACTTGGAGAGGCCTATGTCCAGCAGTGGACTGCGATAGGCTAATGAAGATGAATTTACATCTCTTATACTGCCTCGTTGGTTTAGTGAGCTTTAACTATGCTACTGTTGATCACAAGGTCCTGGGTTCAATTCTCAGGTCAAGACATAAATAGATTTTGACTGCCTTGGTGGCCAGTGGACAAAACCTTTGTGTTATCCACAAAGAGTTGTCCTGAGTCTGGGTGTACTTCGTGTCCGTTGATTGTATGTTTGTAAAGTCCCCCGCGACACAGAGCTTGTTCTCTAGTGCGGGAGTTGTCTTTTTAAAAACTCAAAACTCAAGATAGTGATTTTTCTGTAGGAAATTCACAATACGTGTCCGAAGTTTTTATTTTTTATTTATACTACCAAGGTGGCAAACAAGCATATGGCCCGCCTGATGCTCACAGCTAAACTCAATGGTGTGCCTCCAGTGCTCATTTAAGGATTTATATTCCTATCTTGTGCTAGGAAAACGTTTGGTGATACAAATTTACAGGAACAACCACCATCAGCACGAACGCCTTCAGTCTTAAGTTTTAAAGCAAATACTTATTGTAAACCCTATAGATATAGCCCTATGCCTCGGTGAGAGAATTATTACTAAAGTGAAGTTTATTTTACAATCTATTACAGGCAGGTATTGTTTAATTTTCCCACTCATTTGAATATTAATTAATAAAAACTTCTCGTGGCACACAGTGGGATTTGAACTCACGACCTGTGTTGCGCTTGAGACTTGCAACTCCATAATTATTAGCACGCTGCGCTTTGTACAATCACTTATTTCTTTTCCTATGTGATGAAATGCTTCAAACTAATGACTATGCAACTATCGAAAATGCAACAACACTAAATTGTCTAAAACGATAGATTTTCTCAATCATGTTTCTCACGGGGTACGTATCGGCGCACGCGCAATCGTGTGAACGGACGCATTGCCAATACTACCGTATTGTTTAAAACTAGAGACAATTTCTTGTCATACCAACATGCCAAGTGGGAAATAATTTCCTGTGTAAAAAATATTCATGTTTTATTGGTATTTGTCGCAATTTAGTTGTTATCTGCAATTGTTACAGCAATAATATCATGAGACCTATAGAATATCAGTAATTTCGAGAATAGTTTTTTTTAAGTACGTACTTTATGTAGATCAGACCTTCTAGACAAGTGGCATTAAGCGGTAGTCGAATCGAAAAGTCGAAAAAACAAATGTACGGAATTTGACGTAAGTTTACGACATTAAATCGTAGACTCACGTCAAATTCCATACATTTTATTTTTTGACTTTTCGATTCGACTATCGCTTATGCCACCTGTCTAGAGGCTCAGACCCTATAGACAGGTGGCATTAAACGGTAGTCGAATCGAAAAATCGAAAAACAAATGTGTGGAATTTGACGTAAGTTTACGACATTATGTAGTAAAGTTACGTCAAATCCCATACACTTGCTTTTTTGACTTTTTGATTCGACTACCGTTTATGCCACTTGTCTAGAGGGTCAGTACATTTTGATATTCAGACCTAACCACCCGTCAGGGATAAAAACACTAGACTATACAGACATAATACTGCCTGATGGTTAGCAGTTACCGTAGCCTATGGACGTTTGCAATCAAGGTATCACTTGCGTGTTGTCGACCCGAAAATTTTAACACCAAGGATTTGTGATGGAGTATGCCTGGAATATGGAAATCCTATAGAAGCCAAATGAGAGAATAAAATAGATTTCATAATATTGGATCTCTGGGTGGCACTCCGGCCATTAACCTTAGGCGTAGGTGTTAGGCATCGTAAACGCTTTACGACAGCTAACTCCATTTTAAGGCTAAATGATTTTGAACTTTATGACCTTGACTTTAGGCTCCAAAAACAATGAAAGGTCAGTGGCCGGTTGGTTACTAAAAAGGACCGGTATTTAGAAAATTATTTGTTAACCGCCAGCTAGTGAGTATGCTAGGTAAGTAAAGAATAAAAGAAAGAAAAATATCATGAATTGCAATCTTGAAATTATTAAGTAGGTATCCTTGATACCATCTCAACATTTTTTTTAGTTTCCTTTTTCTTTTTTTAAAAGATTAACTTCCGCACTAGGGAACAAGCCCTGTGTCGCGAGGGACTTTATTCAAAGTACACCCAGACTCGGTACAACCATTTATGGATCACACCTTTTTTTACCAGTGTGGGGATCGAACCCACAACACGCCGCTCAGTGGCAAATGGCCAGGTAGCCACGTCGAGTTAGTTTGTTGGTTAAGTTTGTGTCACGCCCTAAGTTTTCTAGAGTAACAACAACATACACAATACAGTTCATCTGGAATACTGTATCTTTCAGATGGTAAAAAAATCACTCTGATGCTTTATAGTAAAGATAGATTGATTAAAATTTTAGTGCTTTTACTTTCTACGATTGTTTAGTTTTATGACAGACTAGATAACGATATTATCACGCAATTGTCAACATTCACATATTCACGAGTAGGCTGGTAGGTACACTGTCTAAAATACATTTTTTATTCATATACTCACTTAGGTATATTTATTTATTTTACACTTTATTGTACATGGGCACCTTTAAAGTAGATGAATCTACTACTTTTATTCCAAGGGATTAAACTCGAATGATAAATGGGTCCTGACCCTACACCACTATAATATTACACAAAATTAAACCTATGCTACAGAGTACAGTACAATGGGCGGCCTTATCGCTAAAAGCGATTTCTAATATAATTATACTAATAATATAAACAGAAAAGATTCTACTTAGACATTATACTAGCGAAACAGGCGGGCCGTATGCTTGTTTGCCACCTTGGTAGTATAAAAAAAAAACCTCCACCACAGCCAAATACTTACCCACAGAAACAACTACACCGCTGTGTGTAGTTATTTGACTGTGGTGGGGGTCCATACCCAGTCGGGCTTTTGTGTATAGGTTCCCAGCGCTCATTTATGTTTGCGTTTTAAACGCATCAGGAATACTCCATCACCTAGTGTAAACAAAATAGGTACGCAACACGAAAGTGATACCTCTGGTATCGCAAGCGTCCATAGGCTACGGTACCTGCCTAACATCAGGCGGGCCGTAAGCTTAAAAATAAGTTGTCTATCAGTTTGACAAGTTTATGTAGAAAAACGACGTCACTCCAACACGTGAACAAGCGGTGGCCAAATTCGAACTCTGGAGTAGGAGCTCGGATGGCACAGTTGGTAGTGCGCTGGGCCGGAACCCGAGAGGCGCAGGTTCGAGTCCTGCTCCGGGCTCGTCTTTTTCCACATTGCTTTAATATTTAAGTATATGTAGTAAATCTTAAAAATCATCGAATAGTCACATAAGGGCCGGGTTACCTCACGATATTTGCTTCCACAGTTAAAACGAGTGTAAATAAATAATTTCTATACACTTGAACTTTAAAAAGTCAGCCATGCCTTAACTGTTGGCACATAACATAGCCCTTGGACTTGCCAGACTTGTCATTGGTTAGTCGTATACTTTTTTTTATTCTACTCAGGCTTTTTTTTATACTGTTTATGCCCGCGTGATGGTTAGTGTTACCGTAGCCTATGGACGCTTGCAATACCAGAGGTATCACTTACGTGTTGCCGACCCATTTTTTTTACACCAGGGTTCTTTTAAGATGGAGTATCTCTGGGACAGGAGTAGCTCTAGAACCCTGTACAGGAATACAACTACACCGCTGTGTGTAGTCATTTGGCTGTGGTCTTCTGTATGGTGGAGGTCCTTCCCCAGTAGGGCTTGGTCACTAGTATGGTGCAGTACTTCTCCTATTTTGTATCGTTTTGTTTTTACAATCAGTATTGTAGTTTAACATACCATAGCGTCCTAAAATGTTCAAAAATTGGTCACCCATTCGGGACTGACAGGTCAGTGAGCATATCGAGACCCCCAAACTAATTAGAAAAAGCTCCATGAATGATTTTGGGTTCATGTTCTATATCACTAAGTTGACAATTCTGCCCCGTTAACAAAAAACAACGTAACTGCCTAAAACAAGTTTCGGGATAACGCGTCTTAAATTTAAAACCTTAAATGCGTTTTTCCTGTAGCTGTTTTTATATATGTAGTTGTGGCGTTATTCCTTGGCAGGGCAGAATTAAGCATACAAGGATGATTGAATGAATGAATGCCTATGAAGGTTTAGCAGCTACCGTTACCTATATAGAAAACACTAGCCTATGACAGCAAACCTCAATAGCATAAACTAATTAGATCACGATCCTAAGGCTGGCCTATACTTGGGTCAACGTTTTAGCCTTGCGATCCATCGTGGCAATGTGGCCAGTCTTGTGGCCACCTTTCCTCAGAACTGCGACCTCAATCAGATATTTTAAATACCTTTAAATATAATATTTGATTGTTTGTAAATAGATTAGGTTAAGATACTTTTATTTTATTAAAGCTTTATTTCAGATTATTCCATACAAAAAATAATAAATAAGTACCTACTACAAAAAAAAAAACTTCAAATCTAAAACATAAACATAACACAAAAAAAAAAGTTTACATTTTAATTATGCAGCTATATCTAGCCACCTTTTGCACATATTACTACTGTATAACCTGTCCAACAGTTCTCTAATTATACTATTAGTACAAGTACCAACCCTGTTCATGAACGCAACATAATAACTATTCATGTGAATATCTTATGAAATAAGTGACCCTGAATTCTTATTAGCATCTAAGATAAAAATATCATTGTAAACCTGTCAACAAATTTTAAAACGATAAAAGTTTATCCTCAAATCTGGGTCACGTGCTAATAAGAAATGCTCATTCTCCAAATGTAAACTTTCTCTATTACGCGACTGTAATTATTATCACTAAGTCAACGATATAATAATATTGACTAAAGTAACCTCTCATGTTAGTTAAGAAGGTCAATAGTAGGTACATCAACCATTTCTTTATAGTACGATCACTTACATAATATTATGGATACGTAATTGAATTATTTATTATCTGTATAGGTACGCATTTAATTGCGCGCGTTTAGTTAGGGTTGCCAGCTGCCTAATTATAAGGTTTTGTCATAGTTAGATGCGAGAGGCCGAAGACCGTGTCAAGTGGCGTACTCCAACAGTGGACTGCGATAGGCTGATGATGATGATAGCTTTTGTATTTGATAGGCGTGTGTCATTTTGTACAGCTATCATTGCTTGCTATCATAAGTTTACTTCTGTATTTAAAATGCGCGGCAAGAAGAGCGTTCAACATCTTCTGCTTCTGCAGCTCGCAGCGATTGACAATACATGGCCGTAAGCCGGTTTGATAGACTATTTTGTTTACTGAAGTCCATGAGAATGTTGATGCACGATTAGTATAAAATCGCTATAACAGAAGGAAAATAACCCAAAATAAAAAACAGACTATGAATGACAGATAAGAGAGAAGGAGATACTACTTAATAATAATTAAAGAGGCAATGCAAGAGCAAGAAGTCCCAGAAATATTATTTAGTAAAATGGACTTTAATGTACTTACACAAGGAAAACAAAACACAAGTTGCATCATTTTCTCATGCGTGTCTCTGTGTGTTCACGGTAGCTCATATTTACGTAAAGAAGGTGCAACATACTTTTAAGCAAATTCCCAAAAACGTCTTTGTCAACAACAAAAGACAAAATTGCATCTTGAATTTTGACACACAATAATTACTGTATTGTATTGTATCTTTTGTTAAATTTCGCATGGGTGACAGCCCTGTCCGTTACCAAGTTATCTATCATTGTTCAAACGCTTTACCCACTTATACTATGTCGTTTGACCCACTGCAGCTTAAGGCAATAAGGCTCTCGACACACTGGCGATTTTTAAATATCGACTCAGAATTGGCTGGAAGTATAAAAGTATAATGAAAGAGATGTAGAAGGTCTGCTCGTGGAGAGTTTGTGGTTTTGAACTGATCGCTGTGATTAGCGGAGTAGCGTGAATTGAGCGCAGTAGAGATATGTTGCTGCATCTAGCTTACAGTTACAGAAAACTAACAAAATCTGAGTCTTAAATCACTGATAAAATCACTTGTAGGTTAGTGTGTCAAGCTAGTGCGAAAAGCGTTGATTCATTATTTTAATCATAATGAACATAATACCAAGGTCGGCCCAGGATCGAGAGTTGTAGCAAAACCTTGGGGGAGGCCTATGTCCAGCAGTGGACGTCTTTTGGCTGAGATGATGATGATGATGATGAACATAATACTTTAAAAATAGATTTAAATCAAATGCATAATATTATAATATTTAACTTTGATAATATATCTTTTTTGAAGACGGTTAATAAAAGAAAACGCTAGTGTGCTAACAATCTTAGAAATTAAACGTGAGGTACTCGTGAGCGTCGAAACCCTATGTTTTGTTCGAAAATTGCTAAAGTTTAATATTGACGCTTTTGAACGAATTGTTATTTCTTCATTTTGAATTTTGAAATTAGAATTGATGCCGTTCATAGAAAATTGAATACAGAGGTCTTATCGACCTCGGAAATGATTATTATAGAAGCTTCATTATGTAAGTAGTATGTAATAAATATGGTTATTGAGTTATAATTCGGTCGGACTGAATTGAATTGAGAATGATGATGATTGAGAGTAAAGGCATTAATCTTTTTATCAATTGCAGATTTATTATGTGGCAAATTGATGATCATTGGCAATTATTTCTTCTGCGTCGTTGATGCAAACTACTGGTGTGTATTAATAAAGTAGTTTAGAACATAATATATGTTTACGTGTCTTTTGTTACATAAACGACTAAATGATTTTATTACTACGACAATATAAAACTTTAACAACAAGAACATAGAGTTGTAACATAATATAATATTTTCGGGACTACTCATCCACGCATCGCTATCTGATCCCAAACTAGGCAGAGCCTGTACTATGGTAACCAGACAACTGATAAACATACACATATATTTCTAAATACATACATATAATAGATAAATTACACCCAGACACAGAACAAACATTCGTGCTCATCACACAAAGATTTGTCCTGGGTGGGAATCGAACCCACGACCTCCGGCGTAGCAGTCAGAGTCACTAACCACTAGACCAACAGGCCAGTCAATGTCAGGTACACAGTTATAACATAAACAGTTTGAAAAGCTGCATCGCATTTATAAACAAGGATTAGTCGAGCAGCTCTTGGTGTACTTCAAAATTGAAATTAAAACTAATAACTAGCTTTTCTGCTTCATTATTATTTAGGAATTTCATAAGTACTTTGTAACCTAAACGAATTTTTGAGTTCCAGTTTGTGTTTTTGTGTGTAGGCACATTAGACCACAGCCAAATAACTACACACAGCGGTTTAATTGTGTTCTGGTTTGTGAGTACCAGGTCTCCAGCGCTCATTTAGAGATGTTTTGAAAAAAACGTTTTCCTATATCAGGGATACTCCATATTAAAACTCTGGTGTACAAAATGGGTCGACAATACGCAAGTGGTAGGCCGTTAGCTTGTTTGCCACCTAAGTAATTAATACTACAACACTTTTAAAGAGATATGAAAAAGGATCTTTATTCTTTCTTGCTCTCCATAGGTCATAACTCATAATTAAATTAAGCATATTTCAACACAATTATTCCAACTTAAATCATCGTCTCAAATTATAAACGTACCACCGCTTTGCACGGGTCTACTCCTTACACTTGGAGAGATATGAACCTACTATACCACGCTGACCAGATTGTCTGCCTGACTAACTCCCTTAGTAGATTCTTACGGCACACTCGAGTTGGAACGGGGTGGTGATATTTGTATTCTTAATCCGTCACCACACGAACAACTAAAATATTTCATTGTAACTCACTAGGGGTCACCCGCGATTTCGTCCGCGTGGTAATTTGGAATATTTTTCCCGATTTTGCAACATATTTCACTACTGCTCCGCTCCTATTGATAATAGCGTGATGTTATATAGCCTATAGCCTTTCGGGATAAATGATAGTGCATTTATCCAGTAAGGCTACAAAAAATATTTTTTCTAATCAAACCAGTACTTTCTGAGATTAGCGCGTTCAACCAAACAAACAAACTCTTCAGCTTTATAATATTAGTATAGATGTCACTAACATTGAAGACGACCAAATCGTCGGTTAGCTAGCGTCCGCGTATTGCGCTTACACATCTAAAACCGTCGACTTGATACGCACGGCTACTTTCTCATTACTCGCCTAACGAATCTCAATAAGTTTACACTCGTTTAAACTATTACATCACGTATTTATCGTACTGATAAAAAACAACACAACTGCATGACATGTTTCGGGAATAACACGTCTTAATATGTATAGCTGAGATGCGTTTTTCCCGTATCTTCTCTTATGCAGTTGGGACTAGCGAACTTTTTGTTTAGCTGAGTATTATTAGTGACAATTAAATTAATGTTATGTGGACAGAGATTAGATGGCATTTTAAATTGATTTTTTGAATGAATATCAATTACAATTCTTGTCATGTGTTGATAATAGTGATAGAAGTTTAGTAAAGAATGATAAATAGTGTAGATACCTACTGAGGTCATTGGTTTATTTTGATAAGAGTTATTTGTAGTAGATGTAAGTGGAGATTTACTAGGGCATGGTCAGCTAGAGATTATTATAATACTTAAATTTGAAAAGGAGTGACCCCTTTTCTTTTGTTTACAAAAGAAAAAGGTCACTGCGGGGTGACTCACCTCACACCACTCCCCTCACCTTCCTCTTCCATCTCCTTTCCTGCGACCCTTTTAATGCGACTTATTTTAAGACTTTACCAAAATTGTTACCATTGTCCTATGTTCTCAAAAGTTACGAGTATAAATGCTGAAACTACAGATACCTTATTCTTAGTCCGCATTATTGGGAATGGCAATTTCGGAACCCTACATTGTGCATGACCCGACATGCACTTGGCCAATTTATTCTTTTATTAACAAAAGAAAAAGACAAAACTTGGTGTGGTTCGTAAATGTTTATCGAGTCTGGGGTGTAATTTATGTCCGTGAATTGTATGTTTGTATAGTCTCCCGCGATAGAGGACTTATTCCCTAGAGCGGGAGCCGTGCTCTAAAAGCTAATCAACTATCTGTGGTTCACACAAAATGACCTAAAAGATGCGCAAGAGTTGATTTAAAAGATCAATACAAAGTGCTTCCAATTTCACCACCACATAAGTAATACGACATGCTTCACCTTCAACACATGTGACACACTTCCTTATGACATAAACAGAATTGGCAAATATTCGAGTGCCATCACGAATATAAGTAAAATGCTTAGTATTTATGTAAATGCGCATGCGTTGACTCTCATCTCACGTATATATTTATAGTTCGTAATACTATCTGTCTGTTTGTCCTACTTATTGTATGTACAAGTTATTTATTACTAGCTTACGTCCGCGACTTCACCCGCGCATACAATCCCTCGGGAACAGAGATTTTTTCCAGGATAAAAAGTAGCTTATGTGTTATTTCAGACTATTATCTATCTCTATCCTTCCACTAGGTGGACAGATGACATCATCAGAGCTGCAGGAAAGCACTGGATGCAGGCCGCTCAGGATCGGCCATTGTGGAGACATATGTGGGAGGCCTACGTTCAGCCGTGGACATTACCAGACTGAGATGATGATGATGATGATGATCTATCTCTTTGCCAAATTTAATCCAGATCCGTTCAATAGTTTTTGCGTGAAAGAGTAACAAGCATACATTCATACATTCTTACAAACTTTCGCGATTATAGTATTAGTAGGATTATTGCTGCCTAGCAGGTGCTTTGAGTAAAGCACCAAATGTATAGTTCTCGTGAACTAAATGGAGCTTATTGTGAGTACGATTCCTGCACAGAAATGTATAAAAATCGGTTATACATGGATTTTCAATTAAAAATACGTAATAAAAAGCACTCGCGAGTAATTGTGGTAACTGAACACAAACACCACACCACAGATATACTACACTAAAAGAGAAGCGGACATTTTTCTCTTTTGCGTTGCCACCTGTAAAACAATTTTTATAACTATTTTATTTATTTTTTTAATTTAATTATCCATACTTAATATTATAAATGCGAAAGTAACTCTGTCTGTCTGTCTGTCTGTCTGTCTGTCTGTTACTCTTTCACGCCTAAACGGCTGAACGGATTTTGATGAAATTTGGTATGGTGATAGATGATAACCTAGAAATGGTCATAGGCTATAAATAATCACGCCATCGTTCTTAGGGGGGTAGGCAGTAGGCAGATAACTAAATTGAGTTAGTGATTTTTAGTCGTTTTTGTTGGGACTTTTGCTCTTTCACGTCTAAACGGCTGAACAGAAAAACGGATATAAGATCAAAATGATCACGTCATCGTACTTAAGGCGTAGGCAGTAGGCAGAAAACTGAATTGAGTTAGTGATTTTTTTATGGTTTTTGCTGGGAGTTTTGCTCTATCATGCCTAAACGGCTGAACGAATTTTGATGAAATTTAGTTAGGTGATAGATAGTAACCTAGAAAAGGATATAAGATCAAAATGATCACGTCATCGTACTTAAGGCGTAGGCAGTAGGCAGAAAACTAATTAAGTTAGTGATTTTTAATCGTTTGTTTTAAAAGTTTACCTCATTCACACCTTAACGTCTGAACGGATTTTTATAACACTTGGTTAATATAAAGATAGGATCCTAGGCACGGACACAGGCTACTTTTTACGGCGGGAAAATACCTCATTCCCGCGGAAATCTAGCGTGATCGTGTCAAGAAGCGCAAGTCGCCATAGCTACTGAAATGATTTTGATGTTTTTTTTTTAACTGAGTGTTACTAAGACTTCAAGTTAGTATTTGATCACTTTTCTAACTTAGAGGGTCGGTAGGCGCCATAATTTAGGGAATTTATGATAAAATGTTGATGCAACTGTCTTTATTTAACAGTTTTACTTGGATCGGAACTTAGCGACATTCCATCCCACTACTTAACTTATAGAGTAGGAAGGTACCAAATTTCAGACTACTTTTTACTTCGGGAAAATATCTCATTCCCACAGGAACCTATACACAGCTACCTATCTACAACAATAAAACTCTGTCTAGAATCACATTACGCCAAAACTATTGATCTGATTTGTATACGATTTTTTATTCAACTGACTGTTACATTACATACAGATAAAATCTAATTACCTACACCACAGAAATTGTTGGATGCTCCCGGAGGCACGGGAAAAACCTTTCTTTTAAACTTGCTTTTAGCGCAAATCCGAAAAGATAAAGGAATTGCTGTAGCAGTTGCCTCTTCCGGAATAGCCGCCACTCTGCTCAATGGTGGTCGAACGGCACATTCGGTGCTTAAACTGCCATTAAACTTAGCCCATGACGAAATGCCAGTCTGTAATATAAGTAAAAACAGCGAGCGTAGAAGTATGTTGCAGCAATGTAAATTATTAGTTTGGGATGAGTGTACTATGTCCCATAAAAGAGCAATTGAAGCTCTAGATCGGACTTTGAAAGACATCAAGAGTAATCCAAATATCATGGGGGGATGGTGGTACTTTTAGCGGGCGATTTTAGACAGACTTTGCCGGTTATCACTAAAGGCACCCCTGCAGATGAAATAAATGCGTGTTTAAAAGCGTCAACGTTATGGGTGCACGTAAAAACGTTTAGTCCGTCTACAAATATGAGAGTGCAACTACACAATGATGTACAATCTGGACAATATGCTGCTGCTCTTCTTAAAATTGGAGAAGATCGTATGGCAAAGGATGGTAATGGCATGATTACATTGGATCGTGAATTCTGCAATGTTGTGCATAATCCAGATGATCTAAATAACTTCGTCTATAGCGAACTGCTAACTAATATGAGGAATAGAGAATGGTTATGTGAAAGAGCAATTTTAGCGCCGACAAATGAAATGGTGGGACAGATAAACGAGCAAATTATGTCACGCGTGGAAGGTGATATTGTTGAGTTTCTCTCTGTAGACACTGTAATGGATACTGAACAAGTAACATCATACCCTGTAGAATTTCTTAATTCTTTAGAACTGTCGGGAGTACCTTCACACAAACTGAGGCTGAAAGTAGGCGTTCCTGTCCTTTTGATGCGGAATTTAGATGCACCAAGACTGTGTAATGGCACACGGTTGCAAGTAACACACCTCGGTCGCAATATTGTAAAAGCAATCATTATGACTGGAAGGCAAAAGGAGAGAACGTTTTAATCCCCCGTATACCCATAATTCCGACAGATTTGCCATTCCAGTTTAAGAGATTACAGTTTCCGCTGAAAATCTCATTCGCTATATCGATAAATAAAGCTCAGGGGCAAACATTAAAAGTAGCCGGCATTAATTTAGAAAAGAGTTGTTTTTCTCACGGACAATTATATGTGGCTTGCTCACGTGTTTCAAGTCCACAGAATCTCCATGTGTTGGCCAGAGAGGGAAAAACAAAGAACATAGTTTACAAAAATGTACTACAGTAATAAGGCCTCTTATTTTTAGCTTCCTACAAATTTTGATGTGAAGTTGAGGACTGGAACACGATAGTGGGACATTGTTGCAGGGGGACTTACAGCCGGGAGAAAACAAAAAAACTTATGCGGACGAAGTCGCGGGTAAAAGCTAGTATTAATATAATTATTAATTTTCATTAATTACATTAAGCTATAACATGATACAGTTTCATTAATATCTGTCCAGTGGTTTTTGATGAAGAAGAAACAAACATCCATACATCCCCATATAAATCCTTACTAATATTATAAATGTGAAAGTTTGTAAGTATGGATGGATGGATGGATAGATGTTTGTTACTCTTTCACGTAAAAAATACTAAACGGATCTGGATGAAATTTGGCACAGAGATAGATTATGGTCTGGAATAACACATAAGGTACTTTTTACAGCGATAACCGACATTCACGCGGGCGAAGCCGCTTGCAACAGCTAGTTCTAATAATAATTTTGACATAGTGTAGTTAATGCACCTGCCCTTTTTTGTCTCTGCATCACCCAAAGCTTGACTGATAGAGAATGCTTCAAGCATTAAATCCGCCATTGTACAACATAATTTTGTGTCCAAAAAATTTAAATAAATAAATAAACATAAGCACTACAATACCTCGCGAAATTAAATAAGCGTAACAGCAGTGCAATTGGCACATCTGTATACAAATCTCAAATAATTCATGATTCTCGATATACCGCGACTGTGATGCAATCAAACTAGTTAAAATTCTACTCATGAGGTAGCTGGGTGCTATGTAACACACTTGGCGGTTACCGTGGGTCGTAACTTACACTTGAAGTAACAAAACTAACACACTTGAGGACGCGGCAATGAAAGATACGACCTTGTGTGCTCATCACTGTCATATAAATTGCGTTTAATGTTTTGTTCTACTCTACTTTGTCTAGTTTTTATTAGGCAATCAGGTAACGCATAATGTACCGCATTTTAACGTTGGTGCAGAAGGAATATTAACTGCCATATGGTTTAGGGTTCGATTCCCACACAGGGATAAAACTTTGTGTGACCCACAAAGAGTTGTGCTACCACCTATTGTCAGACACGCTGCCTCACAGAAGATCACATCCAAATAACTACATACAGTTTATACAGTGGTGTATTTTTGTTAATGCGCATGAGTAGTTAAAATATAAATTTAAAAAAATTGGGGTCGACAACACGTGAGGGATGCTTCAGGTAGTACAAGCGTCTATAGGTTACGGCAAGCTTAAGTACCACCTTCTGCGAGGACGTCATCTCGCAGAAGGAGGCGGCGGAGCGGATCAGGGAGGAAAGTCTCCTGGCTGATCCGATCCGTCGTCGGCGAACTGGGCGGCGTCGGCGCCGCACGAGCGCCTGATGCCGCCATAGTGAGGCTGCGGGGAGGCTGGGGCAATTGAGCATCATCCGCACCCTTCCGCAAAAGGACAGCGTCTCCGGTGCACCCGGACGCTGTCACTAGTGATGGAGCGCGGGCAGCTGCTGGGTGGACCACTGATGTCATATCAGGTTCCAGTGGTCCACCCGTGAAGGCGGGTGTAGGTGCACAGGGGGGTTTTAGTCGGTATACCGGCCGCCTACCACCTGTAGGCCGGAGAGTCCGACATAACTAAATTTAAGAGAGGTAGGGCACCATACTAGCGAGCAAGCCCGACTGGGGAAGGACCTCCACCTTACAGAAGACCACAGCCAAATGACTACACACAGCGGTGTAGTTGTGTTCCTGTGTGTGAGTACAGGTCTCCAGCGCTCATTTAGGAATGCGTTTTGAAAGATACGTATTCCTATCCCAGGCTTACTTCCATCTTAAAGCCCTGGTGTAAAAAAATGGGTTGGCAACACGCAAGTGATGCCTCTGGTAATGCAAGCGTCTATAGGCTACGGATACTGCTTAACATCAGGTGGGCCGTATGCTTGTTTGCCACCCAAGTAGTATAAAAAAAAAAAAAAAAAAACTGCCTCGCTTCCCCAGGCGGGGCGGTATGCGCAAAGCATTTCCCCTCTACAAAAAAAAAAACTTAAGCACCATCAGGGTTGCAGACTAGACAAAAAAATAACATTAAGTACAATCACGAGAAGAATCTTGGCAGCCCTAAGTACAGCTCATGTTAGGCCTACAGATGAGATAAATGACGCAAAGCGGAACATATAGCATAGAATTATTTGACTTCATTAACCTACAAGTTTGTTACTCTGTAGTCCACAGGTACGACGTACTTAAATATTAAAGCAAAGTGGAAAAAGACGAGCCCGGAGCAGGACTCGAACCTGCGAAGCTAATTGCATAGCAAAATGCTAAAAATATTTAATAATACGACGTACTTATACAGCATAACATTACATATATACCTACTTTTTAGATTAGACTATGTCTTGGCCTGCTTATATTATGTTTATTGACATAAAATTTCGCAAAAGAACCACCAGATCATCGTTTTCAAGTAATTCATGGAGTTAATTGACGTTATCGAGGTTACTGTGTTGTGTGTGGGTGTGTGAGGTACGGTAAATACTAATATTAGATGTTTAAACTGTATGTACATGTATACCATGTACATACATATTGAACTTAACGAAGGCTGGCAGTAGGTCAGAGTTGTTTGTGACCAATATGTTTTGCTCGATCATCACGTAATTATTATAGATTACTAGCTGTTGCCCGTGGCTCCGCCCGCGTGAATGTCGGTTATCACTGCAAAAAGTAGCCTATGTGTTATTCCAGACCATAATCTATCTCTGTGCCAAATTTTAACCAAATCCATTCAGTAGTTTTTACGTGAAAAAGTAACAAACATCCATCCATCCATTCTCACAAACTTTCACATTTATAATATTAGTAAGGATTATATACTTAAATCGAAACAGATCGGTAGGGGCAGAAAGGATCAGTGGCGACCACGAATTGTAAAGTTAGGTATCGATGCTTATCTGGTGCTCGCGTTGAGCAGTCAGGCAACATTAAAATTGGCTCGCGAGGCAAACGCGTCTCCACGTCATGAGATTGCCTCGCGTGGCATTTCTCGCGAGGCAATGCGGCGTGGACAGGCTTCTAACAAAGTAGACGGTCTGGTAAAGGTTGCAGGCAACTAATGGACAAGCCGCTCTAGACAAGTGGCATTAACGGTAGTCGAAACGAAAAGTCAAAAAATCAAATTTATAGAGTTTGGCGTAAGTTTACGACATTATGTCCCAAACTTACGTCAAATCCCATACATTTTTGACTTTTCGTTTCGACTACCGTTTATGCCACTTGTCTAGAGGTTCAGTTCAGTTTTAGACCGATTGCTGTGTAAAACCTTGGGGAGGCCTTAGATATCCAGCAGTAGAGGTCTTAAGCGTGAGATAACAGTGACAATAAATCTGTGCTAGTAAGTGAAAACTAAAAACAGTCAATTTATCTATTGATTCACCAAAGTGACAATGCAGCTCAATAGACAAGGTCCCATTGGCTACTAGCAGTAGCTACAGTAGCTAATGGGACATTGTCTTTTAGGGTACAGGAGTTTCCAATAATCCTTGTGGAAATTACTCCTAAGTAAGGAGTAGACTAAGGAGGTCTACTCCTTCATCATCTCAACCCATAAACATCCCATTGCTGGGCACGGGTCTCCTCCATACATTTGGAGGGATATTAGCCTACTATACCACGCTGGCCAGACGGGTTGATATAGGGTTTTGTTTCGAGTTTTCCCTCTCTTGCAGTGGATATTGTCTGCCTGACATATTCCCATAGTCGACTCTTACGACACCCACGGTATAGAATGGGGTGGTGACATTTGTATTCTTAATCCGTCACCATACGGGAACACACTCCTTACTTGGGAGTAATTTCCACAAGGATTACTGGAAACTCAAACTAAAACACAACACTTACCAGATAATTGCCAAAACAGTATATTAAGGTTTAGTTGTCCACGGGACGCACGAATGTCAAAGCTCGGTGTATCAGTTGGTTACTTCGCTGTTAATCCTGGCACACAGGAGTCACAGCGGTAAGCATGTGGGTGGGATTATCCCGATAAAAAAAACTTACCAGCTAGTATAGTGTCTTGGTCAGTAGACCGCAGTCGTGAGGACAATTTGAGGTGCGTGCAAGCACTTATTGTTAATAGAATCGTCAAGTATTTCTTAATTTTGCTAATTGAGTTTTCAGTTATTAGTATTACTAATTAGGTATATTTTAGACTTTAAAATAAACAAACAAAAGAGCTTAATGAGACCATTAAGCCTAAGACTTTTTGGTACACTGCGGGTAAGAAACTTGTTTAAGTATTTCATTTACAATTGAAAAGAAATCCTAAAATGTTTCTCACTAAAATATAATTATTTTAAAACCTACTTCTTTTGTAGGCAATATGTACAAAATTGCATAATTCTTACATCAAGTAATTTTATTATTATTTTAAGTTAGTAAATATGATTTCTTCAAAAATATTCATTTAAATAAACTAAGTGACATAAATATTACTCATAACTGTTTGATGCCATTGTATTTTCCGCCTTTTTATCTCCAACTTTTATAACTTTGTTTTGTCTGTCTGGGTCATAGTAGCTGCAAAACGGAAGGACCGGCCAATTTTAATGCGTTGAATTTTCACCTTAATTAATTTGACACTTTATCTTACGATGTATAGGTAGAGACAATAATTGTCTTGTTTATATAAATATATTTATTTTTCTTTTTCAGTGGCCACTTAACTACCCACCCCATAAGTCCCAAGTGCGACGCCAGCGAGCTATACCACCCTCAGTACCGTTTCCCTGCGAAGATGCACTCTCCTGGGGCAGGAGTCCAGAACGACCGACCTCCGTGCATCGGCTCAGACCAGGGGATATCGATGTGGTAGCAGCTATTGGAGACTCGTTGGTAGCCGGCAGTGGGGCGTTGGAGGAATTCGCTCTAGGAGCCTTCGTTGAGTATCGAGGAGTGTCGTGGTGTGCTGGTAAGGATAAATATATTTGTATAAAATAACATTTCATAAAAAAAATGTATATACTCCATGTAACATGTATTTATGCAAATTAGACGCGCTCAGACTTTAAGTACATTTAAATCATTAGTTAAAGATTATTATTTGTCATTATAGGAAATATATAAATATTGATTTATGTATATATATTATATTTATTAAGTATATTAGTATTATATATAAACACATACACATACATACTTATATGTATTATCACTTATCTATTATATTTTAAGTATTTCGGTATGTTATACCTACACCATCAACAACGCTCTTTCTTTCGACAAAGTCCATCCTAAGGTTGTCTGGAAGAGATCGCTCTTGGCGATAAGACCGCCCATTGTACATACTGCTAGTTAAAAATTTATCATGTTATGTTCAGAATTTTGTATAAATTATGTATGGTGTACAATAAAGAATATTATTATTATTATTATTATTATTATTATGCCCAGGTATAAATCTTGCTGTTATTAGCATAACATAATATCATCTCACCTTTTTAAGGATAGAGGAGTAGGTAGTTCTATACAATAGGGGCTAGCCCTTATTTACAATAAAAAAACATTGGTAAAATTAGATAAAAAAATCTTTATGAAAGAAACTATTTCCTATCCCAGGGATACTACATTTTAAAACCCTGGGGTGAAGGGTAAAAAAAGGGTCAGCACCACGCAAGTAATATTTTAAGTATTGCAAAAGTCCATAGGGCCTCTCTCGTCTATCAAGAGAGAGAGACGGTTTTACACATGCTGGCCTAATGCGGGTTAGTGAATCTGATATGTCTTTAGAATTACTTCTAAGACATGTGGATTTCCTCACGATGGCGTTTTTTTTTATGTAATAGACAACTCCCGTACTAGAGAACGAGCTCTGTGTCACGGGGGACTTTACAAACATACCTACAATCAACGGACACAATTACACTCACACTCAGAACAACTCTTTGTGGGCCACACAAAGTTTTGTCCTGTGTGGGAATCGAACCCACAACCTCGTGCATAGCAGGCGCATACTGTGACCGCTGGACCACCAACGCAGTCAATATAAACTCCACAAAGTGAAATTCGGTGGTGGCCGAGTGAGAAAGTATCCGAATTGCATGCGAGGCGTGTGAGTCCAATGTGAAATTCACTTTAGCCGGGTTTAACAAATAATAATTTATATTTACATAGGTTTCAACATAAATTAATGTAGTCCATCTATACGTACAGCAATATAATAACAATGTCGTGACATAATACTAAAGGATGAATGGCAATATTGGTAATGGTCCATTAAATCGGTAATAGGTTGTGGTCGGTGCTACTTCATACCGCACATTTACTTCCTCAGTGCTGTGGCGGCCAACAAACGAATGCTTTGCCCACAAAACGAGGTTATTATATCCATTCATTGTTATGTTCACTAGTTATACCAGTAGAAGACAACGAATATGAAGTTATGTGTTCGTTATTTTGAAGTTAAATGTTGAGTATGGTTTATAATAGATTTTACATCACTCATCATCATGACTGCCTCGGTGGTCTAGTGGCCGCAGTATGCGCCTGCTGGGCATGAGGTTGTGGGTTCGATTCCCACACAGGACACGTGTGTTAACAAAGAGTTGTTCTGAGTCTGGGTGTAATTTGTGTCCGTTAATTGTATGTTTGTAAAGTCCCCGGCGACACAGAGATTGTACTCTAGTGCGGGAGTTGTCATAAACAAAAAACTCTTCACAAATATTGCTCTTGGCCGATTTGCTTTTTGTAAGAAGTCTTCCACATTAGGGACTATCTGTCATTGGCGTTACGTTCATAAAATGTGGGCATGGTCATCATATCAAACAATTCCTCGGAACACATCCCGTTGTACATGCGGTAGAACACACACAAGGAGGCGAAGTCTCTCCTTAGACTTAGTGGATCAATACCGCCTGCGAGCTTGGGATCGTCAACAATCCTCACAGCGCGGCTTTGCATCGAGTAAAAAGGCCAAGCTGGTATCCTGGTGCTACAAACTTAAATTTTCCACAAAGATTTCTGAAATGATGTAAATGAGCACTAGAAAAAATCAAGAGAGGTAAGGCACCATACTAGCGAGCAAGCCCAACTGGGGAAAGACCTCCACCTCACAGAAGACCACAGCCAAATAACTACACAAAGCGGTGTAGTTGTGTTCCTGTGTGTGAGTACAGGTCTCCAGCGCTCATTTAGGGATGCGTTTTGAAAGAAACGTATTTCTATCCCAGGGATACTCCCATCTTAAAGTCCTGGTGTAAAAAAAATGGGTTGGCAACACGCAAGTGATACCTCTGCTATTGCGGGCGTCCCTCAGCTATGGTTACTGCTTAACATCAGGCGGGCCGTATGCTTGTTTGTCACTCAAGCAGTATAAAAAAGCAGTATAAGATTTTTGGAAACAATCCTAAAACTAAAAAACTTTTTTAATCCCAAAGAGATTTTAATCCTAATATTTAGTTTAGTTTTAGTTTTATAAGTATTATTGTAGCACATCATCACTGTATCTTTAATTTTAGTAATCTGTGGAAACGTCGTGGATTGTATATTAAAACATTTGTTTGTTTTCCCAATAAAGAAAATAATAAATAAATAAAGAGGCCGGGCGGGTCGCTAGTAATATACGTAGCCAATTAAAGTCGATAAAAACTTATATTAAGTATAATTGTTCTATTAAGTTGCCTGCGCATGATTAATTGGTTTCAATAATATTGTTTGTGTATCAGCGTACACGTATAATTACACATGTCATATACGAGTATACATCACGTAAAACAAAGCAACAAATCGCTTTACCGATTTACATAAATAATAATTTAAAAGTATAACTAGTCATATAACGTTTATTCATATAATTTATTAGCCATTAAATTATGTGAATAAAAGTTATATTAGACTGCATTTTCAAGCATTAGAACCCTTTCTAATGCTTGAAAATGCAGTCTAATTATATAGCTAAAGTCAAATATATACATATAATAAAAAACTTGAAAAAGGTTAGTTAATCTATCCATACTAATATTATAAATGCGAAAGTAACTCTGTCTGTCTGTCTGTCTGTCTGTTACTCTTTCACGCCTAAACGGCTGAACGGATTTTGATGAAATTTGGTATGGTGATAGATGATAACCTAGAAATGGTCATAGGCTATAAATAATCACGCCATCGTTCTTAGGGGGTAGGCAGTAGGCAGATAACTAAATTGAATTAGTGATTTTTAGTCGTTTTTGTTGGGACTTTTGCTCTTTCACGTCTAAACGGCTGAACAGATTTTGATGAAATTTAGTAAGGTAATAGATGGTTACCTAAAACACATATAAGATCAAAATGATCACGTCATCGTACTTAAAGCGTAGGCAGTAGGCAGAAAACTGAATTGAGTTAGTGATTTTTTTATGGTTTTTGCTGGGAGTTTTGCTCTATCATGCCTAAACGGCTGAACGGATTTTGATGAAATTTTGTTAGGTGATAGATAGTAACCTAGAAAAGGATATAAGATCAAAATGATCACGTCATCGTACTTAAGGCGTAGGCAGTAGGCAGAAAACTAATTAAGTTAGTGATTTTTAATCGTTTGTTTTAAAAGTTTACCTCATTCACGCCTTAACGTCTGAACGGATTTTTATAAGACTTGGTTAATATAAAGATAGGATCCTAGGCACGGACACAGGCTACTTTTTACGGCGGGAAAATACCTCATTCCCGCGGAAATCTTGCGTGATCGTGTCAAGAAGCGCATGTCGCCATAGCTACTGAAATGATTTTGATGTTTTTTTTTTTAACTGAGTGTTACTAAGACTTCAAGTTAGTATTTGATCACTTTTCTAACTTAGAGGGTCGGTAGGCGCCATAATTTAGGGAATTTATGATAACATTTTGATGCAACTGTCTTTATTTAACAGTTTTACTTGGATCGGAACTTAGCGACATTCCATCACACTACTTAACTTATAGGGTAGGAAGGTACCAAAATTCAGACTACTTCTACTTCGGGAAAATATCTCATTCCCACAGGAACCTATACACAGCTACCTATCTACAACATTAAAACTCTGTCTAGAATCACATTACGCCAAAACTATTGATCTGATTTGTATACGATTTTTTATTCTGACTGACATTACATACAGATAAAATCTAATTACCTACACCACAGAAATTGTTGGATGCGCCCGGAGGCACGGGAAAAACCTTTCTTTTAAACTTGCTTTTAGCGCAAATCCGAAAAGATAAAGGAATTGCTGTAGCAGTTGCCTCTTCCGGAATAGCCGCCACTCTGCTCAATGGTGGTCGAACGGCACATTCGGTGCTTAAACTGCCATTAAACTTAGCCCATGAAGAAATGCCAGTCTGTAATATAAGTAAAAACAGCGAGCGTAGACGTATGTTGCAGCAATGTAAATTATTAGTTTGGGATGAGTGTACTATGTCCCATAAAAGAGCAATTGAAGCTCTAGATCGGACTTTGAAGGACATCAAGAGTAATCCAAATATCATGGGGGGGGGATGGTGGTACTTTTAGCGGGCGATTTTAGACAGACTTTGCCGGTTATCACTAAAGGCACCCCTGCAGATGAAATAAATGCGTGTTTAAAAGCGTCAACATTATGGGTGCACGTAAAAACGTTTAGTCTGTCTACAAATATGAGAGTGCAACTACACAATGATGTACAATCTGGACAATATGCTGCTGCTCTTCTTAAAATTGGAGAAGATCGTATGGCAAAGGATGGTAATGGCATGATTACATTGGATCGTGAATTCTGCAATGTTGTGCATAATCCAGATGATCTAAATAACTTCGTCTATAGCGAACTGCTAACTAATATGAGGAATAGAGAATGGTTATGTGAAAGAGCAATTTTAGCGCCGACGAATGAAATGGTGGGACAGATAAACGAGCAAATTATGTCACGCGTGGAAGGTGATATTGTTGAGTTTCTCTCTGTAGACACTGTAATGGATACTGAACAAGTAACATCATACCCTGTAGAATTTCTTAATTCTTTAGAACTGTCGGGAGTACCTTCACACAAACTGAGGCTGAAAGTAGGCGTTCCTGTCCTTTTGATGCGGAATTTAGATGCACCAAGACTGTGTAATGGCACACGGTTGCAAGTAACACACCTCGGTCGCAATATTGTAAAAGCAATCATTATGACTGGAATGGCAAAAGGAGAGAACGTTTTAATCCCCCGTATACCCATAATTCCGACAGATTTGCCATTCCAGTTTAAGAGATTACAGTTTCCGCTGAAAATCGCATTCGCTATGACGATAAATAAAGCTCAGGGGCAAACATTAAAAGTAGCCGGCATTAATTTAGAAAAGAGTTGTTTTTCTCACAGACAATTATACGTGGCTAACTCACGTGTTTCAAGTCCACAGAATCTCCATGTGTTGGCCAGAGAGGGAAAAACAAAGAACATAGTTTACAAAAATGTACTACAGTAATAAGGCCTCTTATTTTTAGCTTCCTACATTATTATATACTACTTACATTAAGTTAGTACTTCCTACGCAGACGATGTTGCGGATGTCACACTGTCGAACATCGGGGGTTGGCAGGTAGGTAGTTAGTAGTATTTTAAACCGATTTACATTATTTACTTTTTATATTTACTAAGGAAACATTCGGAGCTATCCATTATGTAGCTTAGGTTGCTTTTGAACAAATTTTGATGTGAAGTTGAGGACTGGAACACGATAGTGGGACATTGTTGCAGGGGGACTTACAGCCGGGAGAAAACAAAAAAACTTATGCGGACGAAGTCGCGGGTAAAAGCTAGTACTTATATAAGAGGTAAAGTTTGTGAGTTTGTAAGGTTGTAGAGGGTACCTAATCTCTGGATCTACTGAACCGATTTTGAAAATTATTTTACCAATAGAAAGCCACAACCAGATGGCTGCCACAGAACATTAGTAGACGGCGCGGCAGGCCCAGGAAAAGATGGCGGGATGAGCTTGACTCCTACTGTGCTGACTGGCAAGTGAGAGGACTCAACCGTGACCAATGGAAGAATGAAAGGGAGGCCTTTGCCCTGCAGTGGGACAGTAATGGCTAATAATAATAATAGAAAGCCACGTTATTTGTGATTGTCTTAGGCTATATTGTTTACATATAACAAAAAACTGAAGCAAAGCGAGGGCCGCTGGGGTATTCCGTAAGAGCGAAAACCGAGCGACCGCGAAAACGGAGCAAAATCTGGCTGTCAGATTGAAAATCGCTATTCCGTAAGAGCGAAAACCGAGCCTTTTTGACGTTTAGCAATCGTGTGTTCCGTCAAAGAGCAATCACAACTGTCAGTTTGCGATCGCTGTTTCTTAGAGAATCAGCCGACGGGTCGCTAGTGATATGTAACGTGATAATGAACAAGTATTTGAAGAACCTTGCCTTTATCCATTCATAATTTAAGTACCACCTATCGATGTAGCACTAGCACTAAAGAGACAACTTTAAACTCGATCATAGAAACCTACTCGTAATCCTAATGTGTATTATTAACTTTTCAGGAGGCGATGCGTCATGGCGGGAATACCTGACATTGCCTAACATACTAAAGGAATTTAACCCAAACCTCAGAGGATACTCCACGGGTACCGGCGAGTGGCTCACCAAAAATGCCAAACTTAACGTCGCCTTCCCTGTCGCGTCTGATGAAGATGCTCTTAAACAAGCCAAGGTACTTTTTTATAATTATATTATACACTACATTCAAGGTACTTAGGGCACGATAGAAGCGAGCAAATCCGACTGGGGAAGACCACCTTACAGAAGACCACAGTCAAATAACTACACAAAGCGATGTAGTTCTGTTCCTGTGTGTGAGTGAAGGTCTCTAGAGCTCATATAGGAATGCGTCTAAAAGAATCGTTTTCCTATCTCAGGGATACTCCATCTTAAAAGTCTGGTGTAAAAAAATGGGTCGGTAGCACGCCTCTGGTATTGCAAACATCCATAGGCTACGGTAACTGCTTAACATCAGGCGTGCCGTATACTTGTTTGTTACGCACGTAGAAAAAAAAATTAATAGATATGTTACGCTCAAGGACCAAAAAACTGTTCACAACGCGTTGTGGTTACTGTAAAACAACCACATCGCGAAATTCGTGTTATGGCTCTTAAGAACACCCATGACGCGTTGTGGCAAACTCAGAAATACCACATAGCGTATACGACCACAACGCGGGATTCACTGTAGATTTAAATAATGATAAAGAAAAAATAATTTCATTTAGTTTTGGCTTCTCTGCTTTTTTTTCTATTATGTAAATGATGTGGTTTTACTTAGGAGTTATACTTAAATGGTATAGCGAATACGACTCTAAATGCACCGAACAATATGGCGAAGTAATCCAATTAGCGATGATAGGTTAAAACTGAAATCAAACAGAATTTGTGAAAGTAAAATTTCTCAATCTAAATTGTTCTACGTATATACCTACTATGTGTAAGTAAGCAACAAAACCAATTTATTGTAGCTAACTGACAGTTAACGAATTAACATTGACCTGATATACATTGTTAATTACACACATTTGCTTCGATTTCAGGCGATTATTGTGAAAATTACAATTTGTAGGATAATAAAGCAATAAAATTAGTTAGTGTTACATTCGTTTTTGTTAATTAGTTAGGACGATTGATAATTAATTATAGTTTTAGAAACTAATAGCCCGCAGTATGCAGATATATGGGCGCTAATAGCGGATTACGATAAGGACCCGCCGACTATTTTTAAGTGCTAAATGCTGCTAATCTGCTTCTACAGTCAGTTTGTGGTACACTGTAGTTACTACTTTCAAACATTGTATCTGTATATTATATAAAAAAACCTAAGGACAATATATGGAGCTACAATGACACTCAAAAACTAAATTTCGGGCATTACCTCACAGCAATACAGAAACGGCTGTTTTTTCGCTTTAGCCACTTTCGCGACCAGTATTTCGAGGAACTGTATTTTTTTTCATACTACTTGAGTGGTAAACAAGCATATGGGTTAAGTAACATCAGGCGGGCATTTTTTCAAGGAGTATCCCTGGGATAGGAAAACGTTTTTTCAAAACGCATCCCTAAATGAACGCTGGAGACCAGCCCCTCTAGACAAGTGGCATAAGCGATAGTCTAATCGAAAAGTCAAAAAAGAAAATGTAGTGGATTTGACGTAAGTTTACGACATTATATCGTAGACTTACGTCAAATCCCATACATTTGTTTTTTTGACTTTTCGATTCGACTACCGTTTATGGCACTTGTCTAGAGGCTCTGTACACACACGCAGGAACACAACTACACCGCTATGAGTAGATATTTGACCGTGGTCTTCTGTAAGGATGAGGGCCTTCCCCAGTCGGGCTTGCTCGCTAGTAAGGGCCCTACCTGTCTTGATAATTAGCCCACGGCCAAATTCTATCAACGCAAAATACACCCAATCCCGAAACAAACATTTATCAATCGCATAAAGTTTTTGTCCCATATCAGAATCAAACTAACGACCTCCGGCTCAGGGTGACTAACCACTAGACCAACAGGCTAGTCTACATGGTATTGACATATCAGATTTGCCGTTTTCGTGATAGCATCTTCATATTTAGTAATACAACTACTCTTATCGCAAAAACGCGCTCATTTTGGCAATGCAAATATTCCAAACAATGTTTAAGTAACCCTGAAGACATCCCCTGCCTTTGTTCACATACAGCCACAATCTTTGCACTTGGCATTGTATCATTAGTATTTACTAAATAACAACAACACACATGAGTTACTTTATGATTTTTATGTATTTTTGTGGACTAAGTTACCTATGGATTCTGCAAATTAGTTATTTACTTATTATTTTCAAGGTTTTTTTAACAAATCCAAGGCAATACGTACATATATATAGATTCACAACAGTTTCCTGGAGAGATAAACAGATGGTTGTGTTTTCATTTGCTATGATCTTGACATTCTTTCGCTTCGTATATTCGGCAATACCAATGTGAATTTCACTTTGTGATGTTTATATGTACTAATCAATTAATTCACAATCTGCTAACGGTGAAGGAAAAACATTGTGAGGAAACTCACATGTCTTAGAAGAAATTCTAAAGACATGTTTGATTCACCAATCCGCAATTCCGCATTAGTCCAGCGTGTGTGAATTAAGGCCTAACCCCTCACTCTCTCTTGATAGAGGAGAGGAGACCCGTGCCCAGCAGTAAGACATATATGGGTTGCTATTGTTATTATATATAGTCTTAATGCTTGCTCGTTAGATAACCAAGTCTTTGTTTCTTTTGACGACATCTGTACCTCGGTGCTTATGTTTTTGTGTAGTTAATTGGCTGTGGTCTTCTATGAGGACACTTTTCCTGCAAGCGGGCTGCACGCTAGTGTGGTGCCCTACTTCTTATTTTAAGTATACTTTTAGTAAATACCTATAAATACCTATTTGAATATATCCTACTAAGAAGGCATATGTCCCACCTGATGTTAAGCAGTTACATTTAAATTTTATAAAATTATTCCAGATTGTGGTAGCCCGAATGCGCTCATCCCCGGACATCGACATCAAAAACGATTGGAAGATGATCACGGTGTTTATCGGTGCGAATGACCTGTGCTCAGCCTCTTGCCTCAACCCCGTGTCGTGGTCACCCACTGCCCACGCCAAGAAGCTGGCCAGGGCGCTCGACTATGTACAGGAGAATTTGCCGAGGACTATTGTCAACTTGGTACCAGTTTTAGGTAATATCGCCACGCTTAACGATTTACCTATAATATATCATATTTATTGTTAGGTCTTTTAGAAACTGACAAAATGGACCAAGAACCAGCCACGTATTTACTTTTGTCATTTCATAAGTCATGAAAATTCATAAAGTAAATCCTATACACCTGCAGAATAATAAAAGGCTCTTCTGGCAACTCTTTTCGGCCGGCGTGTTTAACTCTAAAATAACAAAGAGAAATAAAACTTAATTTGGTTATAGTATCAATCCTAAAATCTGTAGTAAATGATATTGTCAGTATTTTAAATTCAGTTTTATTTCTTACCCGCTTTGTCATTTTAGTTTTGTTAAACATCCCGGCCGCAAAGGGGAAGCCGAAAGAGCCCTTTGCTATTCTGCAGGTATATAACAGTTAGTTTGTGAATTTTCATGACTTATGAAATGAAAAAAGTATATAAGTAGCTGGCTCTCCCCCTCAAAATAAAATAGCAATAAAAACAAGGGACTGCTACGGATCATTGTAACTAATTATAACGAAGCGCTAAAAATAGAAATATACTACATAACCCTCGTGATAACATTCCGTACATTGCTTATAAGAAATATTCTTAAATTACGTAATATAAAATTGTTACCGACAGCGTGTCAACCTGTCTAACTCGTTAGTTGAGACGCAGAAAGTAGGTTGGCTATATATTCATATTTTGGCCACGCCCCGCCCTAACACCTGGAGCTACCATGTTATATTGATATACAAGTAAAGAACAACGGCACTACTGGACGATACAAGGCTAGGAGAAAAAACGGGTATATGGAGAAGAATCTAGAAACTTTTTTCATGTATTTATTGTTTCTTTTTGAATAATTTGTGTATCTATACATGACTGTATCTGTACCTAATTGGTACTTACTCTGTATGACATACTTTACGGCCCGTATTAATAGACCGCTCTCAAATTTGAGTACGCTCTTAAGTACTTGAGATGCTCGATTGTCTGAAGATGCAGTATTTTGCATATTATACGAAGTCAAAAGAAGAAACGAAATATTTTCTTAAAGAAATGAACTCATGTCAAAAATTACTTTAATAAGTCTGCCCGATCCAATAATTTTGACTGCTTTGGTGGTCCAGTGGCAGTATGCGTTTGCTGTGACTTTGACTTTGAACCCACAACCTCATGCACAGAAACAACAAACGTTTGTGTGACCCGTAAAAAGTTGGTCTGAGTCTGGGTGTAATTGTGTCCGTTAATTGTATGTTTGTAAAGCCCCCTGCGACACAAGGCTTGTTCTCTAGTGCGGGAGATGTCTTTTAAAAAAGAAAAAAAGATTATATAATTCTTTGTTGTCAAATAAAATAATATTTTAATATATGTATGTCCTGCTTTATTTATTTACACCCAAAAGCACTGGCAAGGCACACATATAATAAGACATCCTACTGGCTCAAACCCATTGCTTCTAATTCCAGACGTATCAGTATCAATCCGAGTACTTCGCCCTATGATGTGTCGCCTGATGCACCCGCTGTTCTGCACCTGCTTCCACCGTGGTGGCAACGAGCTGACAGACCTCGTGAGGATGGCACGGCAGTACCAGAAGGCTGAGCTGTTGTTGGTGAGTTGAGACTATACTCCAGAGTTAAAGGTTAAGGAGACATTCACCCTTTTGCGGATGCTAAAGCACAACGTATCTTACAAACGCTAGTCTAAGTTATGGCTGTTATGGCAAATTTATTTTGCTACTGAAGCCAAAAAATATGCAATAATTGACCGCGTACAGGAAGATACAGAGTGCATAGGTTCCACACGTGCCTGTTTGGTCCTGCCGTTTAAAAATGCAAATTATTTCCACTTTGTGACATTCCGAGGGCAAAAACTATATGTACATACCGAAATCAGGATGTCGGATAACCGCGTCACGTTTCAAGCCAAAGTGCATCAGCTGTATAGCAATTGTTTGTTGATAGAAACTTCTATGTAGTCGTATATTTTATTTCTTTTCCATTCTTACTTTATTAATATTGTCACCTGTCATCAAAGGTTGACTGGCAGAAAAATGCCTTGGACATAAGTCCGCCTTGTTCAATTTGTTTGCAGAAAATAAATAAAAACGAATTTCAAATAACTTAATTACATTGGTTATGATAAATCAGGCCTAGATATTCCATACAACAATTATATAATTTAATTTTAAAATGGGACGGCAACATGCCTTAGTTACCTCTAGTATTGCAAGCATCCATGGGCTACGGTAACTGCCTAACATCAGGCGGGCCGTATGCTTGTTTGCCACCCAAGTAGTATATAAAGAAGAAGTAAAACCTTAACTACATAATCTCCTTCAATCTTTAACAGGTGCAGAGTGGCCGCTACGATACCAAAGAAGATTTCACAGTGATAGTCCAACCGTTCATGCGATTGTTCAACGCGCCAGAACCACCAACCTTACCCTTACCACTCGTCATACACCAGTCTTACATCACTCATGATTGCTTCCACTTCTCGCAGAAGGGCCATGCCTTAGGTAAGATACAAGTTATATTATAAACTAGTTGTTGCCCGCGGCTCCACCCGCGTAGATGTCGGTTATCGCGATAAAAAGTAGCCTATATGCTATTCCAGACTATTATCTATCTCTGTGCCATATTTCATCCAGATCGTTTTTGCGTGAAAGAGTAACAAATATCCATACCTCTATACTCACAAACTTTCACATTTATAATATTAGTAAGGATATTTGACTGCACTGTTGGTTCAGTTGCTTAACTGGTTACCTTGCTACTTTTCACTGCGCGGCGTGTTGTGGGTTCGATCCCCGCACGGGACAAAATTTTGTGCGATCCATAAATGGTTGCCCCGAGTCTGGGTGTTCTTTGTGTCCGTTAATTAGATATTTGTATATTCCCCCGCGACACAGGGCTTATTCCCTACTGCGGGAGTTGTCTTTTACCAGAAAAAATTAAATTGTAGTATCAGAAGTTTCCAAGATACCTTATTTCTGCTTTCAGCTGCAAATCTCCTGTGGAACAATCTTCTAGAACCAATTGGTAACAAATCAGACAACGTGCCCCCAGTACTGATGCGTTCATTCCGCTGTCCTACCAGACAGGCGCCCTATATCTTCACGTACAAAAACTCCAGGACCTACCAGCTCACTGGCAAGCAAGACCATGCAGATATTCTATTGTGATAGTGATAAATAACAAGTGTCAACTAGCTTTTGGTAGGATTAAGGACTTGTTGATAAAACGTAGTTAGATAATGACTGAATCTATGGTGGAATGGTTCAAACTGTCACCACTAAGAATTTATTTGGAACCGAACATTGGATAAGCTCAATCAAATAAAGTTTGAACAAGAATAAGTCGATCATAAGACTTGAGTTCTATGTGATGATGATGTTGCTTATTCTACATGTTGCAACATATACGACTTGGGAAAGACCTCCAGCTTACAGAAGACCACAGCCAAATATATACACACAGTGTTATGTGTTTCTGTGCATGAGTGCAGGTCTCCATAGAGGGAGAGCCAGCGACGTATTTACTTTTGCTATTTAAAAAGTCATGAAAATTCACAAACTATCTCCTGTATACATATACAGGAGATAATTTGTGAATTTCCGAATTGTTTGTTTGTGAATTATAGAATAAATGGTATTTATTCAAACCTCGGTGGCCGGGGTGTGTAAAACTAAAATAACAGAGGGGGTAAGAAATAATTAGTTTGTGAATTTCTATAACTTTTGAAATGATAAAAGTAAATACATTGCTGGCTCTTGGTCTACTATTGCAGGGGAAATGTTTTCTATCCTAGGGATACCCCATTATAAAACCAACCAAATTTTTGAGTTAGCATCACGCTCGTGATGCCTTAGGCAGTAACCGTAGCCTATGGACGCTCGCAACACCAGAGGTGTCACTCGCACATTGCCAACCCTGTAAAAACCTTATAACTCCTTTCTTGAAGAACCCCATGCTATAGTTTCTCGGGAAAACCTCAACAGGGAGCTCATTTTCACCACCTAAACGTACGGGCAAGGAAATTCCTCTGAAAACTTACTGTATGCGGCGATTGAGGCTCGAAGATGTAAGGATGAACTCCCTGTCGGTAGCGAGAGATGCGTTTATAAAACGTGTCCGTATTTATACAAAAAATGTTAATTTAGTACTTATAATACAATTAATTTAAGCAATATGTATAATATATAAGAATGTCATGGCTCATGTTCCATGACGTGACGCCCTAGTTACCATTTGTTAATGAGAAACCTCATAGTATTAAGTATAAATATAATAAGTATAGTATAATTTAATTTAGTTATAAATGCTCTCTAACCTACTTGTTTAGATATTCGAAATACTTACTTATTATAATAGATAATATTATTATTTTGATATCACTAATACTAATAAGTACTGCAACTGCGAAAGATTTATTTATATTATAGCTGTTGCCCGCGGCTACGCCCGCTTGGATGTCGGTTATCGCTGCAAAAAGTAGCCTATGTGTTATTCCAGACCGTAATCTATCTCTGTGCCGAATTTCATCCAGATCCGTTCAGTAGTTTTTACGTGAAAGAGTAACAAACATCCATCCATCCATTCTCACAAACTTTCGCATTTATAATTAGTATTATTTATATTATAATTGTTACTGTTACCGTATTTCTGTGGGATAAAAACGAGCCTATGTGATATTCAAGACTATAATCTATCTCTGTGTTAAATTTCATCTAGATGCATTCAGTCGTTTTTGCATGAAAGAGTAACAAACATCCATACATCCTCACAAATATTCACATTTTTAATATTAGTAGGATTATAGGCTTATATTTTCCCATTGCATGCTTTCATTCCTTTTTTAGTCTACTGTAATTAAAATGCACACCACAAATGTAATTCAAAATCATTTTGTTTTCCCCAAAACACCGCTTATATCATTGATCAATCAGGAAATGTCAGAAAGTATTGCAAGCATCTATAGGCTACGGTATTTGCTTACCATCAGGCGAGCCGTATGCTTGTTAGCCACCCAAGTAGATAGTATGTAAAAAAAGTATGAACGATACAAACTTGCAATTCGGCAGGTAGATTCTTAGGCAATCCTTAGGTATCCGCTAAGAAAGAATTTTTGGAAGTTCAACACCTAAAGAGGTAAAAAACTGCTTAAACCGTGCTAAATGAGGCCGCTAGTATTCTATATGTTTATGTCTTCAGCTACCTGTAAATAAACTAGAAGTTATTATTATAAATTAAAAAGTAAAACAATGTAAAAAAAATAGCTCAATGTTGTGATGTTTATATAAATTGTAATGTTTAAATAAATAAATAATAAATTAATTGTAACTAAATAACACTAACAATAGTGCCATTGATGTTACGTTTACATACCAAATGTAATTTGTAAGAGAAACTAATGTTACCTAAACAAAATGTAATTATAAGATTTTGGTAAATGGACCCGATGTACACTTCAAAAATAAATTAAAATGATTTTTTGTGAATATTTTGTTTTTTATTTTATTTTTGATTATTGATATTGATTATTATTGATTTGATTATTATTGACTAAGTACATAGTTTTGATAATTTTAGCAGGGCGTTTTCCGCACTTGGCCTCTCAAAACTTGAGCGGCCAAGTAGGCCTTTGTGCGTGAAAGTTTCTTATTTGGCTATTCCAGCCAACCCAAGTTTTTTCAAAAAGCCAGCAGGTGGCCTGAGTAGCCACCTTCACAGGCTTCAACGAGTTTGTTGTTCTGATGGTCTGTACCCTATATTCTTCTACACTCCTGCATTCCATTAAATCGTGGGCCGATATCTCCTCGGCCTCCATAGTACGTAGCCTGTCGTAAGTACTATGTCCTGACTGGATGTCAACTATTGTCCTGAGGTATATTCTTTTTGACAGTATATATATATTTTTTTTATTTTTTTTTTTAGTCCGTGTGGTGGCGGACTAAGAATACAAATGTCACCACCCCTTCCATCCCGAGGGTGTCGTAAGAGTCGACTAAGGGAGTAAGTGTTATCCACCGCAAGAGAGGGAAAACTCCTCGAAACAAAACCCAATACCAACCCGTCTGGCCAGCGTGGTATCACACACATGGCCTTTTCGTCTATAGCAGACGATTTATGGTGCAAGGTCTACGAGGCATCGCTTTTGATGGCTGAACAGACCGATGCGAGAACGACATGCTCTACCACAGGCTTGACAAGAGAAATTTACGGCAGCTGGTGAAGCGCTGACTTGATGTCGTTTTTGTCTCTTGTCGACAAGTGTTGCGAACCAAGCTTCATCGCAAAACCCTCGACCCTCCACTAAGTGTTTCCGCCATTCTGTACGCTTCTCAGCGAGGTTCTCCCAGTTTTGGTGGTTTATTTTAAATGCTGCCATGTCCCTCTTGGCACAGTCTTTAAAGCGAAGCAAAGGTCTTCCGACATCTCTTTTTGCGTTCGCTACGGCACTCAGAAGAACACGGCGTGGTATACGGGTGGGTTCCATTCTGTGCACATGCCCTAGCCAGCGCAGACGCCTCTGCTTAAGTAGTGCGGTTAAACTAGGCAACTGTGCATATTCTAGGACCCTCTTGTTCGATACCTTGTCCTGCCATGATATACCCAAGATCTTACGGAGACAACGCATGTAAAAGGTGTTTATACGACGTTCCAGTTTTGCATACGTCGTCCAGGTCTCAGCTCCGTACAAGAGTATGCTTACGACGGAAGCCTGAAAGACTAGCATTTTGGTCTTAGTGGTGAGATGTCTATTTTGCCATACTCTTTTACTAAGCTTTCCAAACATTGTCGCTGCCTTACCGATACGAGTATCGATCTCTGCCTCGAGGGAGAGATTGTTCGATATGGTCGACCCTAGGTAGCAAAACCGGTCAACTACTTCTAACAATGTGCCGTTTAGCGATATTTTTGGGGTGACAGAGGTGCCTTGTGCTAGTACAACTGTCTTTTTATCGTTTATAGACATGGCATACAGGGAACAGGCCTGGGCAAAGTGGTCCACCATTGATTGGAGCTCATATTCAGAGTTAGCAACGAAAGCTGCGTCATCGGCAAAGAGAAGACTATCGACGAAAAGATCCTCACGGTTTCTCTTTGATTTGAGGAGTGAAATGTTAAACAATTTTCCATCAGCCCTTGTATGAAGATGTATTCCCTGTTGATTTTCGCCAAAAGCGGTCTTTAATATTAACGAAAAGTATATACCAAACAGGGTAGGCGCTAACACACAGCCCTGTCGCACACCTCTGGATACGTTGAACGCCTTGGAAGATTTGCCGTTAAAAACCACAGCGCCCTTCATGTCCTCGTGAAAAGACTTGACGAGGCTCAGAAGTTTAGGCGGGCAGCCAATGCAATCCAGTGCTGTGTACAAACCTTCCCTGCTAACGGTATCAAAGGCTTTATTAAGGTCAACGAAAGCCACTATCAAGGGTGTCTTTTGTTCTCGGCATTTCTCCTGTATTTGACGAAGAGAGAAGATCATGTCGACAGTAGAACGTTTCGAACGGAAGCCACACTGCGCCTCTGGGTAGATGCGCTCTGCTAGTTTTTGTAGTCTAGATAGTACGACTAAACCAAAGAGCTTACCAACTATGCTCAAAAGAGAAATACCACGGTAATTGTTGCAGTTGCCGCGATCACCTTTCCCTTTGTAGAGCGTGACGATGTTAGCGTCACGCATATCTTGTGGTATATGCCCCTCTTCCCAACATTTGCACAGAAGGTTATATAGGATTGGTCTAACACACCGAAATTTAATTAATTCAGCATGGACGCCATCGCCACCGGGACTTTTGCCGCGTTTTAGCTGATTAACAGCCGTGATAAGTTCGTCTATGGTCGGCAAATTATCTAACTCGACCCATACATCCATTTTGGTTATACTCTGAGCTGCCTCTGGTTGTAGGTATACAGGGCACGAGTAAAGATTGGTGTAGTGTTCAACCCAACGCTCGAGTTGGCTTTGGTTATCCGTAACGATAGCACCATTCTTGTCCTTCAGAGGGGCTGTTCTTTTTGGACTAGGTCCAAGTACCTGTTTTATTCCCTCATAGACACCACTAAGGCATCCTTTGTCTGCGCACATCTGCATTTTGTGACTGAGATCTGACCAGTACAGGTTGGAAAAGTAACGTGCATTGCGTTGAAGGGTAGCTTTAGCTGCTCGAAGCGCTTTATCAGTCTCTGGGCACGGATTCATGCGATGTCTAAGGGCAGCGTTACGCTTAAGATCTATCAGAGGCCGAAGATGATCGGCATTTTCTGTAAACCAGTCCTGAGATTTGGTTTTTAGATAACCAAAAACTTCTCCAGCGCATTCAGTCAGTAGTTTTTTAACATTGTCCCATTCGACGCTTACAGGTGTAGTGGCATCCAAAGCTGCAAATTCGGCATTTGCCAAACACTCAAATTTTCGAATTTTTTCATCATCTCGAGTATTTAAAAGGTTTATCTTTTTTCTACCTGGCGTTTTAGACAAATATATTCTTTTGTGAGCGATGGCTATTTTTGATACCACTAAAGAATGGTCGGTGTCGCAATCGGCGCTATGGAATGTGCGCGTGTGGAGAAAGTCCTGGAGATGCTCTTTTCTAGAAAGAACCACGTCCAGCTGATGCCAGTGACAAGATCGAGGGTGTTTCCATGAGACTTTGTGGGACATTTTGCCCTTGAAATAAGTATTAGTTACGCATAGCAAGTGTTCAGAACAAAACTCCAGTAGACGTTGGCCGTTCTCGTTCATATTTCCAACACCATGGTAACCAATACAATCCGGCCATGCAGAGTGATCTCGGCCTGCACGGGCGTTAAAATCTCCTAGGATGTAAAGGCGATCGGCTTTAGATACAGATTTTAGTTGGTTGTAGAACCTGTCTTTAGACTCTTCCGAAGATTTTAATGTCGGAGCATACGCAGAGACCAAAGTAACATAACCGTTACCACTATTGAGTCTCATGACCGATATCCGTTCTGAAACACCGTATGGCGTCTCGATGGCGGATAGTATATCATTTCGGACCGCAAAGCCAACACCATACTCTCGAACATCAGCGGTGTCTTTTCCTTTCCAGAAGAAAGTGTATGAGGACTCCCGCAATGAGCCTTCGTCGGGTAGTCTAGTCTCTTGCAAAGCACATACCGTGATGTTAAGTCTGTTTAACTCTGCATCGATCACTGCAGTTTTACGCAGATCTTGTGCGCAATCTGATTGGGAGCCTCCACAGTTATCCGGAAGGCCTGTCCTCATCGTACGGACATTCCATGTTGCTATGCGCATGGATTGGCGAGATATATTTTTTGATAACTGCTGATTTGGACCAGGTGTGAAAATTATCGGCGCCAGTCATCTAGCCAAGGGCTAGTGCTCCCTACACCTCAAAGAAGCAGACTGACAACGGGACGGATCGATACCTTACTGTCCGGGGGCTGCCCAGATTGAAGCGGGCGGTAACCGATCTATGGGCCTACAATGGACCCTCCCACTGTCGAAAGTGACCCCTAGCGCCCGGTCTTACGCCCATGTGAGCGGGCTTATAACTGGTAACTGCCACTTTCCGTGTTTTTACCCACTACCCGTGGGTGGAGTGACCTCTCCACAGACTATACACCGCCTGGGACGGAGTTGAGGAAACGCAGGGATGCCCAGCACCTGCATTACCCTCTCGGCCTCACTGACTTATTCCACAGGAAAGGCGAGCCTATACGTGTGGAGCCAGATTGGCTGCAGGAGTCTGCCGCATATTTTAGGTTGAACCCTACTCGCGTCTAACGGAGACCCCATTCCGGGTTTCATTTTAGAGTTTTCCTTCTCCTAGCTGGGCAGTGAAGCATGCATTTTATGCATGTGCTTCGTTTGCGGACTTAGTCGCCTTTTACGACACCCTCATCCTATGGCAGGGTTGGTGCAATTCTTAAGCCGGCACCACACGGCCTAGACCTAGCGTGGTATAGGAGGCTAATATCCCTCTGTTTGGAGGAGACCCGTGCCCAGTAGTGGGACGTTTATGGGTTGAGACGTACGTATATTCTTTTTTGTGTGAGGAGGTTGCGATCGATATTCAAATTCCATTTTGGCACAAACAAAGCGCCTTCAGATTTTTAAACTCATAAGTTGTATTTGACAAGTATGTAATAATTTCTTAAGGCGCTTCAACCTTAAAGTCATTTCAAATAATGAAAGATTAGATACTCCGAAAGAAATAAAAATATACTCAATGATTATAATAGTAGCAATCTATGTATGTCCATATAATATGAAAAATAGAGAGGTCCAATGCGGGTTGGTGAATTAGGCAAGTTTTTAAAATTTCTTCTAAGACATGTGAGTTTCTTCACATTGTTTTCCTTCACCGTTAGCAGATAGTAAATCGTTTTACTAGTACATATAAATTCCACAAAGTGAAATTCGTATTGGTACTGGCATATAATATCGCACTCACACGTGCAAGTATTTTACTTTACCCACTCAGCCACCACCACTTTGATTACGCGGCTCCGCCCGCGTAAATGTCGGTTATCGCAATAAAAATATCGTAGCCCAAAATGCTATTCCAGACTATAATCTATCTCTGTGCCAAATTTTATCCAGATCCGTTCAGTAGTTTTTGCGTGAAAGAGTAACAAACATCCATCCATCCATCAATACTTACAAACTTTCGCGTTTATAATATTACCTAGTAGGATACTTTTTATACAGAAATCCCATAATCTGTCATAAAAGTGTTATAAGTAAATATTCTACATATAGGTAACTTAAGTATCTATGCAACCCAACAACAACGAAAATATGAAGATACTAGGGGTCGCCCGCGACTTTGTCCGCGTGGTAATTTGGAATATTTTCCCTGATTTTGCAACATATCTCACTACTGCTCCGCTCCTATTGATCATAGCGTGATGTTATATAGCCTCTAGCCTGCTTGGATAAATGCACTATTCAACAAAAAAAAGAATTTTTCTAATCGAACCAGTACTTTCTGAGATTAGCGCGTTCAAACAAACGTTTGTTTGTTTGTTTGGTTGAACGGTTATACTAATATTATAAAGCTGAAGAGTTTGTTTAAACTCTTCAGCTTTATAATATTAGTATAGATTATTCGCTAACAATATTACAATGTCATGCGATGAGACGGTGATTTCACGGGCGGGTACCGCCAAGCCCACGGCAAGCCCACCGCTGGCCATCTCGCATGAGACAACACGATTAAAATTTGATGGCCTTCTGTTTAGGTGTAACGGTAATAATGTTTATTACAATATACACAACTCGATTGAAATGTTGCTATGGAGGTTTTCAGGAGGACTGTCAATATTTTGAGAGCTTTCTACCTACTTATACTGGAGGTCGACAGGTGGTCGAAATTGGACCGTAACTAATTCTTATTTTTAAGTAACGAAAACTTAAAAATGTTCTTATTGATGAAGTTTTTTTTTAAAATATTTTTTTGTAACTGCACATATTTCTACATAAGTATTATAGATAAATTTGACTTAACTTTATAATATTACTAGCTGGTTCCCGCGGCTCCGCCCGCGTGGATGTTGGTTATCGCTGTAAAAAGTAGCCTATGTGTTATTCCAGACCATAATCTATCTCTGTGCCAAATTTCATCCAGATCCGTTTAGTAGTTTTTACGTGAAAGAGTAACAAACATCCATCCATCCATCCGTACTCACAAACTTTCACATTTATAATATTAGTAAGGATGGCTTCTTTCCATATCCTAGGTTGGCTGCATTAATTCTTAAAATATTTGTAAAAGATCTATATATATACCTAACATTATCTGCTATTATTTACACATAAGAAGACTGACCGGATTGTACCGCAAACTTATGTCTCTGGGACCTACGAGATAGCCCTACCATAAATTGATTATAAAACCTATTTTATAGCGTAATACTAAATCTATATTATTTATCTTTGACGTCATTCTAACTTAGTTATACCATAGTTTATAGAACTCTTAACTCATATTAATAATAGCAACCCACATAATATGTCCAACTGCTGGGCACGGGTCTCCTCTCCTCTATCAAGAAAGAGAGAGGGTTTAGGCCTTAATTCACACACGCTGGCCTAATGCGGGTTGGTGAATCAGATATGTCTTTAGAATTTCTTCTAAGGCATGTGGTTTTCCTCACGATGTTTTCCTTCACCGTAAGCAGATAGCGAATCGTTTGATTAAGTAGTATATAAACTCCACAAAGTGAAATTTACATTGGTACTGCCGCCCGGGATCGAACTCCCACCTCTTGCGTGCAAGACGGTTACTTTCCCACTCGGCCACCACCGCTTCTCATATTATAAATACTTTAGAACCTTTAAAAATTAGTCTAAATCATTTTATAAAAACTATAGTTTTTTTACTCCATTTGTATTTCAAACTTTACGTGATTTTAATGCATTCTCTTATTCCATCATAAAATATACTACAGCCCTCTTTGTACTAAAATATATTTTTCATTTTTTATCATTATGTCAATAAGCAATACAATACTTCGACTAAAGTGTGTACATCGGCAATCTTAGTATGTAAGTTTCCGTTTGCATAATAATACATTATTCATAGTTATATTGTAAATGCCAAAGTTACTCTTTTTGTTTGTTAGTATGTATGTATATAATTATGTTTGTTACCTTTTCACGGCTAAACGGATCATAATAAAAGTTAACATGGAGATAGATGGAATCCTGGGAAAGGACTTAGGATACTTTTATTGCTATAACCGACACACCTATTTATACTAACTATTTATAATCAACCAAGTTTATTCTAGCTCTACCAGTCTATAGTTCTACCAGCATAGCATAACATAACGCGATTACACCACTCATTTAACAATGTTACCTATCCAGAGTTAAGAGAGGCTGATAAGCTGTAATACAGGTGTCCTAGTACAGCTGCCAGTCTCTCACATAGTAGTTATTATATTTTAAGCCTAAATATTGTACCTATTATTTCTGTAATATCTGCGTAAGAGAGAAAAATATAAATAATATTATCATTATTAAATAGATAGATAAATAAATCATCATCATCATCAGCCTATCGCAGTCCACTGCTGGACATCTCCAAGTGCGCGCCACCTAGCACGATCCTCGGCTTCCCGCATACAGCTACATCAAATAAATAAATAAGTAAATATAGTTAGACAAGTAAAGCCTACGGACGCTTAAAGCAGGAGTATAATTTATGTGTGGTCACAGCTTGAAAATAGACAACACTACACTACAAAACAAAGTAAAAAAACATCGTGCTGCCAGTATATATAGTACTACCACAGCCATCTGTGGCAGTATTATACTGGCACGATGTTTTCATATTTTCCTATAATTTATTGAGAGGTTTTTAATTAATCAACATATCAGATAAGTTAATATTGTACCTATCGTATCTCCAAGAATATCATCACATATATCTGAAGATAATTAAAAATGCCGATGTGTACACTTTTTGTCGTAGTACTGTATGCATATAATTTGTAAGCTACATAAGTTGACGGAAGGCTTTTCAGTGTTACGTTTTTTTGAAGGCTTTCAGTTAATATACGTTACGCTTCACGTCACGATAATAACTGAAAACTGAAGGGGAGGAACTAGATAATAAATGTTTTTTCATAGCACTAAAGCCACGCGATCGTAGGAAAACTGCCTAGTACATACTCGTATATTGGGTATATTTATGATTTGTTTATTTATTTTCTTGTATAGGGGAGTTATTGTGAAGAAGACACACCTTCCTAATATCCGAGTATTTGTGATACTTTGTCAAAATCAAAAACAGATAGATAGAAAACTCTTTATTGTACACCAATTACATTTTGATAAAAACATTTTTTAAACTCAGATATGCACAATGGACGGCCTTATCGCTAAAAGCCATTTCTTATGTACATTTGGATGAACAGCCCCTCTAGACAAGTGGCATAAGCGATAGTCAAATCGAAAAGTCAAAAAAGCAAATGTATGGGATTTGACGTAAGTTTACGACATTATATTATTTTCGTAAATTAACGTCAAATCCCTTACATTTGCTTTTTTGACGTCTATGCTACTTGTCTAGAGGGGCTGTACAGCTAACTATGTTACTGTGTGTACATAGTTATTCCCTACATAAATAAAATGTAGCTTCCATTTGTCTATATTTAGAGTTAGATGCAAATATGGCCAGTTCGTCATTGATATGGACGTGTAACCATACCGCGGCCAATAAAGAGAGACAATTGATTGTTAGTGCACGTGGTCATTGGGCACTTGGTCAGATGTCCACCGCTGTGTTCGTCCTTGTTTACATGACGGTACAAGTCATAAGAGTATTACAGCGATAGGTTACAGGCATAAAACATTGTCATAATTATTGGCATAACGAAATTTAGCATAATAATTATTACACATAATCTTATTTGGCATAAATGTTTTGCCATAATGTTCATTGCCATAAATACTGTTGGCATAATAAAAATTAAGAATAATTTTAAAAAGCATAATAGGTAATTATAAACATTTTTTTTTATTTTAGCTTAGCAGTTACAGTTCTAGCCAAACCTAACCTAAGTAGGTTAGGTTTGGCTAGAACTGTAGTAGTACAGTAGTAAGTACTACTTAATTATATTATTTATGGCCTATTTATTGGTATTTCTACTCGTAGACCTATCCTATTAGGTAGAGACTGCGAAAATTACAAATTAGGCCAAGTGATAGTTATGCATACCTTTACATTATGCCCAAAATATTATTAAATAGGTATGCTTATAAATAAGTTATGCGAAAACATTATGCCTTAAAAATGTATACCTCAGCCAGACAATGTCTGAATCGACTTAAGGAACCTGCTGCAGTAATATTATAATTTTTTATTTATTTGTTTTTTAACAATTTTTCAATCGTATTTAAATGTACTTAATTATAATATACACAAAAATAACTTAAAATAACATTCTTAACACAAAATCTGAAATTAATTATAAAATATTAATATAACCATACTAAGTGAAACTAGAAATAAAATAACATAGGAATTCAAAATACATTGGAGGACAAAAAAAAACAATAATCAAACAATATAAATAAAAAAGACTGCCATGAGATACCATTCTAACTTAAAACTTAAAATCATCGACATCGACTCCAATATATCCGATATAATGTCTTTTGTGAATATAACGCTTGCAGCTTAAAACTTAAACCCTCAGTATCATAAATACGACAATATTTCAGTAGTAATTACACCATTTGGTCCAAAAACTCGAGTACTAATTGTTCGCCTACTACATTACAAGAGTCGTGGTCTGTGCCACAGCCACATGCACTTATATAGACTGTATTGATAAATCTGTCAGGTCTCAGTGCTCATTTAGGTATGCGTTTTGAAATAAACATTTTTCTATTCCAGAGATACTCCCATCTTAAAACCCTGGTGTAAAAAAATATGGGTTGGCAACACGTAAGTGATACCTCAAGCGTCCATAGGCTACGGTAACTGCTTAACATCAGGCGGGCCGTATGCTTAAAAGCACAATAAAAAAGGCACTTTTGCAAGACATCAATATCTGGAAAAATACCCAAACTTTAAGAACATTTTTTTCGAAATTTTCCAACAGTTGTACTGCATTTCCTCGCATGACAAAGTTGCAATACGGTCAAATAGTAATAAGACATACAAATTGAAAATACATGACCATAAATAGTCAAAGAAGTAGGTATACGGTCCAAATCAACCAATGAGATGTCGATTTCTTTATTTTATTATCAAATAAAGGAAACTTACAGCTAGTACAAATTATTTGTTGAGAATGAATACATAAGTTTGCATTAAATCTCGTAGCTAGGTTCTGGGTCGACACAATTTAGATTGCCATCGACCTGCTAAGAAGAAGAATATATAAGTGATTGCCAATTAAAAGTTTCGCTGATGGTATTCTTATAGACACACGGCAACGAAATTAGCTGTACAGGACCGCTATATGAAAATTCGTTTTATAAGAAAACCATTGTATATATTTCTGTGGAATTTGGTAACAGTGTACAATTAGACTAAACCTACAGATAAAAATATATTTAACACAAATTTATACATTGGTTTTCCTAAAAAACTAATTATCACATAGCGGCCCTGTACAGCTAACTCCGTTGCCGACCGTACAACTTGATTATTGTTATTCCTAAACTTATGTTGTTCATCCAGAAAAAAAGTCATCTCACACATATATTTATTGGTACAATTTGTATTTTTACTTTTAGGAAATAAAATTATGGATTAAGCCACAGTCTCTATCAAGAGACTGAAAGGTCTCAGACCTCTCAGTCTCTTGATAAGAAGATAAGAAGAGACCCGTGCCCAGCAGTGGGACATATATGGACTGCTATTATAATTTATTGTTTTGTTATATTAAACTACGAGAGGAATCAATATGTGTTTAAAACAATACATGATAAATAACTTAATCGATAAATAGGTACGTAAATAGGTTAGCTATGCAAATGTTTTTAAGAAAAATATTGAACGAAAAATGGGACGAAACGGGAATTAAAATATCAAATTCAGAATAAATAAAACGGAATAAAATGTAGGACGAATACGGATATTTTTTACGTGGGGCAAAACTTCGTGAGGAGAATTCGGAACAAATGCTCTATACTCTTATGAAAACTTTTATTGACGTAGAAAAAATTGAAAAGCATACTTGTACCTTTTAAATTTTTTCATACATATCAACATTTGATAACTAAAAGTTAACTCTATCTTTTTGTTTTTTATTGTTTGCATGTTCTTGTTAAAGATAATTATACTTATTATTGTACTTATATTTTGCTAAGCTGCGATTATGAAATTGTTCGTTTCCTGTAAAATTAATGATTATAATAGTGAACCTAGTCTAACTCACTGATTGTTTAAAAATTGTTTTGTTTTCTTATTAGTATCTCTTAGATAGGTTTGGTATTAAAATAATTTATAGTATCTAATCCGTGTGGTGACGGATTAAGAATACAAATGACACCACCCCCTTCCATCCCGAGGGTGTCGTAAGAGTCGACTTAGGGAGTACCTAAGTCTACTTGTTTGTCTCCTTGGTAGTATTAAAAAAAACCAGGGAAAGTGTTGTTAGGTTTTTGTTTGATAGAAAATTACACAGCATGGACTGTTTGAAGTCTGGAATTGTGTTCAATATATGGCAATCGTCTATACTTACTATATCTATACTATAAAATTATAAAGCTAAAGAGTTTGTTTGTACCAAACAAACAAACTCTTTAGCTTTATAATTTTTAATTTTTTTTAAACGCGCTAATCTCAGAAAGTACTGTTTCGATTAGTAAAAATATTTTTTTGTTGAAAACTGCATTTATCCATAACATCACGCTATGATCAATAGGAGCGGAGCAGTGGTGAGATATGTTGCAAAATCGGGGAAAATATTCCAAACTACCACGCGAACGAAGTCGCGAGCGACCCCTAGTACATTATAATATGGGACCTAACATAGTTGACTAAAGGTGAGTGTCATACACCTTTGTCTATTCCTGTCGGAAAAAAAATTGAAAATGTCTATTTTACATTTAATTAAAGAAGGACAAACAAACATATGATATATACGAGTAAATAAGCCGTGACAACAAAATATAATGCTCAAGCTTACCAAAGAGTTACTACCAACGTTCACGAAATAGAACACTTCTAACAAATAGGACGTTTTCATATTAAATTCAGTTTGAATATAAAAAATGTACGTCACTAGGCGTATCCCTTCAATCCCCTGTTCCCTGTTCCATAATATAGTTGAGTATCGTTCAGAATAAGCACAGCGCGTGTCTGTACCTATATAAGCGAGGAGTTGTGGGGCATGGCCACAGTCCGGCCCGGTGTGTTGCCTCGCGAACCCGCCACGCCAATCGCTCGATCCTATCCATTGTTATTGTAAATCAACTTCATCTATACAAAATGGTGAGTCCTTTTAATTTTATTTTATGTTGTTTTACAGTTTAAAAAAAGTTTGAGTGAAAAAGAAGCTTTTAGGACACCTTCTTTACTTAGTTAAAGTATTTTCTTTATGTTAATTGAAGATTTTATATTAAACGTACTAAAAAGATTTATTTAAATTTAATTTCAACATTAAATATACAATACAAAAAAAGAATTGACTGTACACAAACATAGCAATAATAAATATTATGATTATTCAAATTTCGAAATGATAACATAAGTTTAAAAAAACCGGGAAATACGTATAAACATGACATGAAAAAAGTTCCTTGTAAACTTTGAATAATAAATTCCTGACTCGAATTTAGTATAAAGTGGCTGATAAAGTCGCATAAAGTTGTTCATTTCATTCGCTGAAAGAAATTTGGGAAATAGTTTTATAAGTAAAGTATGCGAAAGGACATAAATCGTATGACAATTTCCTTTTATATATCTAACCAGTGGCCCGCCCCGACTTTGCCCGGGTTAAACTATTTTTAGCGCAACTTTCTTTTTTTTACATAAGAACCTTCTCCTGACAATAACAAACATAACAAAAAAAGAATTACTGAAATCGGTCCAGCCGTTCACGCGTGATGACTGTGACAAAGGGAAATAGGGGTTCATTTTTATATATAAGATGTTGGGATAAAATTACAAGGTATATTTCTCCTTAATATAGTGTAGATAACATGTTATCTTATAGCAATCTAAAATGAAAAAAAATATTTTTATTTACAAATAATAAGATTTATTTTATTGTTTTATATGCATTGATTGAGATGCAATTATTACAGCACCCTATGTCCTCATATATGAGTACTATTTGTTTCTGTTTTTCGCTGATCGAAGGCAGAATCTAGTACTACAATAAAGTTTGTAGTTAGGCTCAGTATTTATGTATCTAACTAATCTCAAGATAGGAGCGGTGGTTACGGCTCAATGGCTGTCGACCACAAGACCACGAACCGAGACACCTACTTATATTATATAAGAGTATACTATAGATACTTGTTGATATATACGAGTAGGTTCATTATTATTGGAACGAAGTTCCTTATAGCGAGTTGCGAAAGGGGGCTAGAGTCGGCTAGACGGAAAAATTAAGACAAAAAGTTGTAACGACACTTTTTGCTATTTTATTGGCGAATTCTCAAAACGGCCACTAATAGGTAATGTCAAATTTATGTAAGGAGGTTTTTGATCTAAGACTAAGGAAAGTAAAGAATAAAATAAGGTCAAATAGTAGCTTAAAATTTAATGAAATATGGCTGAATTTCGACCACTGGCGATCACTAGTATAAGGAGTCTTGAGGAATTATATATAACTCTGGTATTGCAAGCGTCCATAACCCACGGTAACTGCTTACTATCAGGCAAGCCAGATGCTTGATTTCCACCTAAGTAGTGTAAAAAACATATAACTCATGTAATGGCAGATAAGTATGAAAACGACAGCTCGGCTGCTATGTATGGCCCAATGTATAATGGGCGAGTCTATTGCGTGTATAAAAAAGTAGATTACCTAACTACTTTTTAATTTTCATATTTAATTAAGTTCATTACTTAAAAGGGGTGTGTTTATTAAATGCTAATTCTAAACCCTTGGCTTAGTTTGCATGGTTGTTTATAAAAAGTAGCTTATAATGGCGTAGTTTATAATAAGTAATTTTTCAATTAGTTTGATAGAACGTAACATTAGAACCACTCTTCAGTTTTTTAATGTCGTCTAAAATTTTGCAGCTTACTCAAACAACTGAACTTATTGTCTATGGCTTATTTATACTTAAAGAGGTTTTAGTTTTTCTAAACTATGTACACGTTGCCAGTGTCACGAAAGTCCAGCGACTTTTTTTAAGCTTTTATAAAAATCTGAATTCAATTTAAGGCATGGTTCACAAGTGAAACTTTGTAACTAAAATTAATATGATTTTTACATTTAATTGGTCGTGCAAGAGTCGTTAGAGTGTGTCTATTTGTATGGTGTGTGTGTGTGTGACTGAGCGCCACGACCATCAAACAACTCAAGGAAAGCTTTACAACTTATTAATATTAATACTGTTTATTATTTAAATTTTGTCACGTATTTGTTTACATTTAATGATCCACGATGTTGTAGTGCTTCATGAAAGTATAAATACTAAACAGGCCTCCCAATAAATCTAGAACTAAGAAGATATAGACATCTTTTCCAAATAATGTGTAGTACCTGTACTATTAAGTATTCTGTGGTGTAGTGTCTAGTCTGTCTATAGAGTGATCATTTATGGGAAACATTTTTTGATAACTTTATCAGTTTTATCATAGTTTTAGTCTAATTTTTGTTGAGTACGGATCTCGGGATCCGGGTTCGATTCACAATAGATGCCTGAAGTTTAGAATTTGGCAGAGTTTACACCCTTGTGCCTAGGAAAGAACGTGAAGCCATTGGTGCTATGCCTGATTTGATCTGTCATCCACTCAATAGTCTTCATCGAAATCAGCTGCCGTGAGGGAAATTCGGTTAGAATGACTTAAGTAGTGATCTAAAGTAGAAATTAAGCATACCTATAGCGGCGCAAATACAATAATCTTATCGGAGATTATGTGTTTGAGCCGTTTGGAGTCTAAACGCTTGGGCCGTGGGGTGCGAGTGCTCGCGGTCTTTTTAAAGATTTGTCGAAGCGATTAATCGAGGCTTCACGTGACCAGAGGGCTGGCTTATTTTTGGCTCAAAGAATAAGCATTGCCATTCAACGTGGCAATGCTGCCAGTCTTCTGGGCACGTTTCCAGTAGACGTCGATGCGGAGGAATTTTATGACGGTTTTTTCTATATATTTTTTTTTCTTCCTTATTTAAGAAGTGTAAATATATTAGGTATATTGTATATTTAGATGTAAATAATAGTATGAAATGTAAATTACTTGTAAATATATTATGTAGCATACCTATACTCATTATAACACACAGTTTGCAGCGACAGCGGCATACCTACATTAAACTGCACATTTATTGATTCATGAACAAATAAATATTAATTGCGTTCTATCAATTGCCACTGCTCAAATGCTTTTATTGAAGGACGTTTTGCAAATATTATCAAGGTGCTTTTCGTAGAATAATATATTATAATTGTGTGGGACTGAAAAAGCACGCTACAGCTGTACCAAATATGAATTATAAAATATGAGGAAAATAATAATAATATTCGGCACATACTTAGTGTGCTCTTTGTGAAAGCCATCTTAAGTATGATTATAATTAAAAAATATATCAAAATGAATCCCTATTTCCCTTTGTCACGGCATCACGCGTGAACGGCTGGACCGATTTCTTTTTTTGTTGTGTTTGTTATTGTCAGGAGAAAGTTCTTATGTAAAAAAAAAAGAAAATAGCCCGGATTTAACCCGGATGAAGTCGGGGCGGGCCGCTAGTTAAGAATAAATTTGGAGTACTTATTTATAATTTTCTTTTTATACTTCTTGGGTGGCAAATAAGCTTACGGCTCGCCTGATGTAAAGCATTTACCGTAGCCTTGCAATACCATGATCCCCTTTTTTACACCAAGTTCGGGGTAGGAAAACGATTCTTTCAAAACGCATTCCTAAATGAGCACTGGAGACCTGTACTCACACAGGACCACAACTACATAGCTGTGTGTAGTTATTTGGCTGTAGTCTTTTGTAAGGTTCTTCCCCAGTCGGGCTAAGAAGAAAGAATTGTACCTCTGACCTACATAATAATATGTTTTGACGTATGCTTAACAGCTTGTTGAATGAAATGGGGAAAGCCTTTAAAAAAAGAAATCCTCTATGCCACGGAAAATCCATCAAACTAAACGATAAACGTATTCGCATTCTTATTGAAAAACGTTGCCTTAAGAGGAAATGCGGTGTGTCTATTCTCCATAGAAACGCTCTCGCCTGTTTTCTACCTGGTTTACGATCTTAAAGTAAACATTTTCTGCAATAAAATTAATATCAACTTCTTGTATGTTCCTATGTTTTCCTTTTTAATGATTCATTATATTTATAAGCACTAGAAACCCTTAAAAATGCTCAAAATAACCATTTTAGACGGCTGTCAACATAGGCCTGGTATACAAATATGACAACTGTTATTGAAAAAAAGAAAACATAGGGGCACATTTTATATCCTAATCATGCAGTTTACGAAATATCTTTTAAATTGGTCTAATAATGGAGGAGGAAATAGGCGAGAGCCAAACCTCGAATTACGACTTTTTACTTATGCTGTTTAGTCGGATATGCAGTTGTCCCTGTCGCACAAATCGCGCGGCCGAGCGCTCGCAGAGCGACAGCGATAGTTTATTCAAATACCTAATATTCAAAAGTCTCTCCGCCCGCATTTCCTCTTAAATTAGATTACTATAGCTTTTTATGTAATCAACTCGTATTCACATTGTTTCTTTGTTTTTGTCTATCTTACTAATAATATTGGTCGCACTATCGATAAAATAATTTATCGATTGTCCTGCACTTCTGTCGGACCACTCGTAACCGGCCAATGACATGACATAACATGTCAAAATGAGTTCTCTATCGCGATAAAATTTTATTTTGTTTTTTTAGCCAGGCTACTCGACGATTAGTTATAATGAATTCGATATTTGAAATGGTTGAAATGGTATGGCGCCAATATTTTTTTATTATACTGGCTGTTTTGACACTGCAAATTTTATAAAAATAGTTAGACAAAAAAAGTTAGTTGCTTGTTTTTGTTTGTAGATTTATTCAGCCAGTATTATTCTAAGTTCAAATAATATATTCCGTCACACGACACGGTACGATTTTATCGTCACGATACTAATTATTTCAGCAGTGGGTATGTTAAGCAAATTGCATGGGATTGTATGTTTTTGAATTTACCGTTTTAATTCCTTTTTATGAACATTATAAAATATTTTTTATAAATTGAATGAACTGGCAAAAATAATTTAATAAGTTATAAAAAGCTACGTTGTTAGAGAGCTAATATTTTTCTTTAAAAAATGACTATCCTAGCCCAAAAGCCACACTCGGCACCAAAAAATTTACCACATTGAGAATCGAACCCACAATTCGGCACACAGTAACAGTAATAAATGGCGAAGTAAACTACCAAACCATCCATGCAGTTAATAAGACTATATTTGTAACTCGCGTCCGATGGTCTGTTACTTAGTGGTTCAAATATAACGGTGTTATAATGGTGGATGACTTAGCTACCGTGACTGTAGAAAGGTTTGAGAAAGTATTTCAGAGATCATTATTAATTATTTTCTACTTATTGGTTTGCTGTAGCGACAATATCCATTAGCATCGAACGTAAAAATTTATACGCGGTCCTTTGCGTGCGTAATGAGTAATTTTCTAATATCAACCCTCCCAGCGGATTCCTGTGTTTGTGTAATACTATAACTATGGAGTCGGCAAATAAAATATTTTTATTTTTTAATGGATTGATATCAAGTCTGCGATCACAATAAATATGGGAAAAGTTCGAAAATACACGCAGGAGAAGTTGCGGAGAAATTACTCTATTGTCGTAATTTTAACTTTGAAGAAGCGTATACTTAGGGCTAGTGATATTTTTCTTTCTTTTTTTTTTAAAGACTCCCGCACTAGAGAACAAGCTCTGTGTCGCGGGGGACTTTACAAATATGCAATTAACGGACACAAATTACACCCAGACTCAGAACAATTCTTTGAGGATCACACAAAGTTTTATCCTGTGTGGGAATCGAACCCACAACCTCGTGCACAGCAGGCGCATACTGCGACCACTGGACCACCGAGGCAGTCAGTGATAGTAATATTATATTGGAACAATTCGAGGCATTAAATCAAAGTCCTAAAATTTCAGAAATATGTCGCTGCAATCAAAACGTAGAACGGTTTAAGTCGTGACTGCTCTATCAAGAACGATATGGATAAGATTTTTTTTAATAGTTTTGGCTGTGCTATTATTTTTTATTTGTAAAGATTACTAGCTGTTGCCCGCGGCTCCGCCCGCGTGGATGTCGGTTATCGCTGTAAAAAGGCTATGTGTTATTCCAGACCATAATCTACCTCTGTGCCAAATTTCATCCAGATCCGTTCAGCAGTTTTTGCGTGAAAGAGTAACAAACATCCATCCATCCATCCATTCTAACAAACTTTGACATTTATATTATTAGTAAGGATGTAGCCGCTGTCAACACATCCTATTTTTTTTCTGTTAAATCCAAGACTACGTAGGTGTTAAATTTATAACTAACAATGAATATACTCAAGCACTAATTACGTATCTTCTTCAACGATAATATTAAGACAATACCCCCGTAATACTTAATTAGCAACCACTTGTAGATAGGTACCTGCAATATAACAGTCGCGTGGGATGAAAGCACACAATCCCGCGATTATCCAATTACATGATTCACCCCGAGAGGCACTGCTTTAAGTTGTAAAGGAAATATGTAATTATATTTGTGAGTTTTTAGGGCTGTGTTATGATATCTTAGATCTAGATATAGTTAAGTTTGAGATTCATAAAATAGAGTTCGATTAGGATCTATAGTCGGAGACTCAAATTTATCTAAAAATATTATAAAACTAGCTGTTGCCCGCGGCTCCGCCCGCGTGGATGTCGGTTATCGCTGCAGAAAGTAGCCTATGTGTTATTCCAGACCATAATCTATCTCTGTGCCAAATTTCATCCAGATCCGTTCAGTAGTTTTTACGTGAAAGAGTAACAAACATCCATCCATCCATCCATCCATATTTACAAACTTTCACATTTATAATATTATTAAGGATAAAGATAGAGCACAGATTAATTTATTAGTTTTTTTTTTAGAAGAGAAGCAAGTATCCTTTTTCTAAAACTTTTTAAATTTAACTCTTGATTTTTTGTAAATTTAATTAGATATCTAAGTTATTGCAAGTTTAGACTTCATATATTTAAATAAATAGAAACGTATCATCCATTAACGTAATAAAAACATGTATCGTTTAAAATATTAAAAAAATACTAAAATGAAGGTAGAGTGCGTCAGACGCGGTTGTACCCTAATGGCACTGAATGACTAGAAATGTGTTATTTGAGAGGTGTATGAACTGTATGGGTGCGTTGTACACGCGATAGCATTTGTCATTTATAAGCACATGACTAATTACGTAATACAAGTAAGTACCTACCTATGGGGTGGCGGTATTTGCATTTTTTTTTTTTTACTTTTTTAGAAAGACTACTCCCGCACTAGAGAACAAGGTCTGTGTGTTACAAACATACAATTAACGGACACAAATTACACCCAGACTCAGAACAACTCTTTGTGGGTCACACATAGGTTTATCCTGTGGGAATCGAACCCACAGCCTCGTGCACAGTAGGCGCATACTGGGGCCACTGGCCCTGAATGAAGTGACCACCAAGGCAGTCACTTCATTGTGTCATCATTACATACAAAATAATTTTATTAGTGGTCTTGGCAATGGTGTTCCAATAAACACGTTATTCTCGTAACTTGATATAAAAACAATGCAAATGAAAACATCTGTCCATACAGAGGAGTTGCCTTTAATTCGACTGCATGGTTGGTTCAGTGGCTTAAGTGGTTACCTCGCCATTTCCCAATGCGCGGCGTGTTGTGGGTTCGATCCCAACACGGGACAAAAATTGTGTGATCTATAAATGGTTATCCCCAGTCCCCCGCCATACAGGGATAGTTCCCTAAACTCAAAATTTATTTATTCACATAGATTACAAAGTAACACTTATGAAGGTCAAAGTCTTTCCTCCTTTAGATTGGAATTGGATTAAAACAAATGAAAAATTATAATCAACTAAACTGGAATTCGAACAACGGAACAAAAGTTTGATCACGAAGCTATTTATCCAACAAAACAAAGTAAAATGCTGAATTTACGAAAAAAATACCTAAAGGTTTAATAGATAAATGCCTGCCTTAAAAAAACCTAGTTTAATTTTTAATTACAGTTTAATACCGGTCAGAGACTACGACGTGCTTAATTTAAAAAACAACATCTTTACACTTTGTTGAGTTCGTAATCCAATATTTTTTAACTCAATTGTATGTTGTTAGACTCATTAATATTGACATAAACATGAACAAAATTCATGTAACCGTAATGTAGGTAGGAGGTACCTGTAGATTGGTATCTTTTTCAAAGGCATAAGCTAGTTTACAAAATGTTAAGTCAAATATTGTAAACTACATAGTTTATGCCTGGAGCTTTGACTGCGTAAATATTGACTTCTGTTATTAAAATAAAATTTTAACATGCTATATGCTTTTCCGATGTATGATCTATAACATTGTAGAGTGACATCAAAATCCGTCCAATAGTATTTGCATGAAGCAGTAACAAACAGCCATACTCGTACATCCACACAAAATGTCACAGCGTTTTAGACTCATAATCATGTAAAACAATCGAATATATGTATCTATTAGGTTGGTAAGAAGTAGTATAAAAACCTTTAGTTTTTAGGACGTATTCTATAAAACATTGTGTAAAAAAATATGTCTTAGCAGTAACTAAGTCTTTGTTAGGCTAGTTTGTTTGTTGCACGAGTAACAACAAATATAATTCTAGGTGTAATTCTAGAATGCCTTTTGAATTTCAACACGGGTGGTCAGGTTTTCTTGTTATTATGTACGTAGGTATGTTCTGAAACATGATCAGCTGAATACGTAACTTGCTTTTTTTTAAATCAAGCGTTTGAAACCAAATAGGTAGGTCATTAACCATTTGGTTTGAAACGCAAGACAAGATACAAAATCAACTTAATCACTATTAAGTTAATTTTATACCTTATCTTGTCGTCTCGATTCATGGAATCTCTGAATACTAAATTGGAGTCCCAGAATTTCAATATTAAGTATTATCTACAGAATTACACAAATCATCTCGCGTTACTTAAAGTAGTTGGCAGAGGTGTAAGAAACAATGCCGGCTATGTTAGATCCCATTAAATTTAGTAGAAAGCGAGCTTAGTGCTATATACCTATAATTGGGCATAATTCTAGATTCCAGATTAATTCTGAAGAAGATTTGACGATAAAAAGACGGGAAACAAACCTGAAAAACCTGCATGTCAACAGAATACTTTAAAAACCCATTTAATTTAATCTTTACCTAAATTGGCAATCGAATAGATCACCATTCTAGAATATATGTAATACATTAGGTATAACGAAAAGTAGGTCACATTTTATACTGATACCTACAAGTGTAACTACACCCAAAAGTGCTTTTCGACAGTTTTAATGTTCATTCACCAGACAGGCGAGCCGTATGATGTCATCTCACCTACCCTACTAATATTGATGGAGGGTTGTCATCCATTCCTTTTTTAGACAACGCCATTGACGTCATTTACATCAAGTAAATGGTTAATTAAAAGGTTAATTTATTATAACCAGGCCATTCCGACTAACAAATAGAAATGTATTTTTTTATATTGCTCAAAAAAATCATTTTTTTTGTATATGCCTTACTATATTAACCCAAATCATCACGCATATAGGTAAAATGAACTGTCTGTCTAATTAATAACTAAATAGCCGAAGGGATGATAACTGAAGGGTTATGCACAGGAGGGTGAGCTTAATTAAGGACTCTACCCTTGGCACATGGAGTAGAGTCGTCTAAAATCAATACTTTTAAACCTGTAAATCACTAACAATTTTATTTTATTTTTATTTATTTAAACTTTATACACAAACATGGTAAAGGCGGACTTAATGCCTGAGGCATTATCTACCAGTCAACCTTGGGTGATGCAGAGATAAACAAAGTAGGTGCATAATAAGTTACGTACACTAATAATGTGATAATTATTAATACAAACTAAACCGATAAATACAATAAATATTATAAATACATACCATAAATAATAATAAATATCTTTATTTATATATATGTATATATAAATAAATATATAAAATATGAAGTAAAATAGACATAAGTGATGAAAGTGCCATACTATTTAACTTAACAAATCTCGAACCTTTACTTTAAATGTATAACGGTTAGTTGCCTTCCTGATTTCGAGAGGGAGGGCGTTCCAAAGAAGGATAGATTGAATAGGGAAAGAAGAGTGAACGAAACCAGATGTATGAGAGGTACAAGTGAGCAGAAGATTATTGGAAGAGCGAAGCTTTCTGTCATGGACAGAGCTGCGATATTGAAAGTAAGGAGTTAAGTAAGGAGGGGGGTTGGGTGACATCAGGATAGAATAGAGGGTAGTGAGAGCACGTAAACTACGACGTTGAGTGATAGGTAACCATTTTAATTGAGTACGATAAGTAGACACGTGGTCATACTTGCGAAGATTAAACACGAATCGAATGCAGTTATTAAGAAGACGGTCAAATTTGTTGAGAAGATCTGCATTCAGGTCATAATAACACACATCACCATAGTCGAAAAGAGGAAAAATTAAAGCCTGCACAAGCATTGCCTTAGTCTTGCATGGAAGAAAGTTTTTTAAGCGGTAAAGAGCACGCAGGGTACCGGTCACTTTTTGACTAACACTAGTCACTTGGGCTTGCCAACTTAATGTCGAGTCAATGAGTAAGCCAAGGTCCTTTACGGTGGGAGATAAGGCAATAACTGAACCATTGAATATAATTGATGGTAGGGAGATTGTGTCCAATTTATTCATAAGTCGCTGGCTTCCCACGATAATAGCTTGACACTTTGACGGGTTTACCATTAGGCCAAACCGCTCAGACCAGAGCCTCTAGACAAGTGTCATAAGCGATAGTCGAATCGAAAAGTCAAAAAAGAAAATGTATGGGATTTGACGTAAGTTTACGACATTAAATCGTAGACTCACGTCAAATTCCATACATTTTATTTTTTGACTTTTCGATTCGACTATCGCTTATGCCACTTGTCTAGAGGCTCAGGTCCTTATGTATTCCAGATCCGTATTATATTGTAAATAGTATATTTTACCATACTTCATTCAGTTTATTTCTTCTTTAGGTATCTTTTTAATGATGTGTGTGGTGGAGGTCTAAACCCTCTCTGTTCTCATAACATTTAGGGTAAAATAAATTAAAAAGAAAAAAAGATACGGATAAACCTCCTCCGTTTTTTCGTCGGTAATGAATTCACGATACCTAATTATAGTACAATTTTCAACAACAAAGCATACATAATTTTAGGTACATAAATTACAATACATCGCAGCATGAGTTTGACCACTAGCTTTTTTATCTATAGAACAGTAGCTAAATGAGTCAGTATTCAGTGTTATATTGCGCAATTCGACAATCAGAGTTGGCCGTGACTGCATACAAGGCTGTATACGTTATGTCTTTGCCTTTTTTATTTTTTTGTTTTATTGGATAGGGTTCTGTTAGTGTTGAATCTTTTGCGTTACAATTTTATTTTTTATCTGTTACAAATTCTCAAAAATAAATAAACGTAATTTATTTTATCTATATATTTAGCACTAAAGAGCGGGTCAAGCTCCGTTTTGCGTGGCGATTTTCATAAAAGAATATCCAGACTCTGACAAATCATCTGAGGATCACACAAATGTTTATTTTTGTGGAGATCGAATTTACGACTCACCTCGAACAGATGAATGGCTGAATCGTCTATGCAGACAATAATGATTTTGTTTGTAGAATTGCGCGTGGAAATAGATTATAGTAGCAAAGAGACAGGCAGCTCTAAACTTGAAAAAGTTACCAATTTCCTCCTACGTACGATCAAGTTGTGGAGTGAGCTCCCAGCCGACGTTTGCCCGATATACTTTATAGCTTGGGATTCTGCAATAAAGATTTTTACAGGGTTGGCAACGCACGAGTGGTAGGTAGCCCAATGTTGCGAGTGTTCAAAAAATAATGATTTTTTTTTTCTATATACCAAAACAACTCAAAGTTATTGGCATACAGAACCTTATACCAGCCATATTGTTTTTTTTATCCAGTCAAAATAGCTGTGGAAATTAGCCGTAGTGCAATGACCTCTAGCGTGTCTATTGCAGTCGTGTGCCGTAATCAATGTAATCATAGAGTTGGGCTTGTCTGTGATATCAACTGCGATGTTTGATAGCATTCATAATTATTTGTCGTATCATATGTGGTCAACATTTATTTGGGGAGGATGTGTTATTTAAGTAGGTATTGTTAATAATGGCTACTTAGTTAGTATTTATAAAAGAGACTGTGGGGTAAATAGCACAAGAGTCGAAGATAAATAAAGTAAGTATGGAGCTTTTAGAGAATGGAGCATAAAGCTTTTTACGGGGTCGGCAACGCACGAGTAAACTAGTAGCATGAGCAAATTGTATTTTTAAACTGTCCTTACCGTCCTAATCAGTTATCTATACTAATATTTTAAAGCTGAAGAGTTTGTTTGTTTGGTTGAACGCGCTAATCTCAGAAAGTACTGGTTCGATTAGAATAAAGCTCTTTTTGTTGAATAGTACATTTATCCAGGAAGACTAGTAGTAGAGCTTACCATCAGTTGAATAATTGCAAATCGGATTGAAAGTAATAAAAAAATCGTTTTTTTTTTCGTTTTTTTTTATTTGACTGGTAGTTCCAAAGACAAGTGCGTTGAAAAAACTAACTGTTCTTTTTACTTTTTGACCGATTTCAAAAAAGAGGAGGTTATCAATTCGTGTGCATTTGCCCCACACAGCATTGTTTAATGAAATACTCTTTTCGTACCATTACTACATCCATTATTTATTTTACACAAAGCCAAGGGGTAAAAAGCCCTAGACGATCATTGTCAACCCCCAACACTAATGACACGTTTAGCAATGTAACAAAAGGCTTGGACTTCCGCAACGCGACGCCTTAAAAGCACGTTTCCGTAGGGACGAGACACAGAGCTTTCTGTTTCGCGAAATATACTGTTACTTCATATCCGACACAACATGAGCATTGGAGGGTAGGGAAATAGGTATTAATTGGTAGATACTTAAAATATATATTTTTTAATGTACTAATTAATATTTCCCACTTTTGCTACCACTAATTCAAATATAAATAACATTATTATATTTATGATTTTTTTTGGCCAAAAGAAGTTTAACACTTTGAAGGACAGCTTGAACGTCTATAGACGTCATGACAATAAAACATCTATTGTGTCTACGTTACTGTCCGCGAAAGTGTTAAGAGACGTAGGGCACCATGCAAGTGAGCAAGCCCGACTGGGAAAGGATCTCAATCTTACAAAAGGCCACAGCCCAATGACTACACATGTTACCGGTGTAATTGTGTTCTTGTGGGTCCCCAACGCTTATGAGTAGTCGACCGCAAAGGTTGTCGATAGTACTTCTTTAATCGATAAGCTAAATTTAAGAGTGAATTTCACTGTTCTTTACCTTTCTTATTTGATCAGTAACTTTTCAAAGACAAAGGGAAATTATCCAGCAGCTGTCGATAACGAGTCAATATAAATCTTGGACGGTTCATCGACGCATAGGCACTCAGGATGCATGGATCATTGAGATCATTCCGTCTCGATCTCCGACCTATTGTTTGTGAGTGCTGAGCCGTGTCCGATGAACTTTTGACTCAGTTTACTGAACAAGATTTGTGATAGTCTGTCAATGGAGTCATTGTAGCGAAAATAAGAATTATATTGCTACTGTTTACTGTTTTAGTTGTGGTTTATTTCCAGAAGCCATTATACCTTGAAAATAATTAGTTAGGTAATTACATAAAAATATGTAAAATACTAAGGCCTCTTTTTTGGGTTATCGCTAAATGCCTAGAGAATACCGTACTTAGGAAAGTACGGTATTCTCTAGGCATTTCGGTTTTGGCCTCGTAAGTCGTAATGTATCAATTTACATTTCGCTAGCCCAAGCCCCCTTTAAAGGGAGCGAGCCAATTGCCATACCAATTACAAGACCAGGCTGATAGCGTTTTTCGAGTAAAAAAAATACGACCTTCTTATGAATGCCAGTTTTAAGAACTGTTCTATCACTGCGTCACTGTGGCAATCGTAAGTAGATCGATGGATAAGAATATAAACATCTACTCACCCTGGCATCTTTTTCTAATTTTTTTGCGACTTATAGGTATAACATATACTGTAAGGAAGTAGTGAGGACACTGCCGTAATCTGTCATATAAATACCTACCATTTAGCACCGGTTCAATCGGCATATAAGTGTAGGCTGACAACTAAGCGAGGCGGTGAGCCCGCGACCGGCAGGGGTATTCCGTAAGAGCAAAAACCGAGCCACCGCAAAAACCGAGCAAAATCTGGCTGTCAGATTAAAAATCGGTATTCCGTTAGAGCAACAACCGAGCCTATTTGACGTTTAGTCAATAGATTGTGCCGTCACCGAGCAATCACAACTGTCAGTTTGCGATCACAACTGTCAGTTGGCCATCGCTGTTTTTTAGAGAATCAGCCGGCGGTGATGTTCGAAATTTAAAATCCTCCAGTGCGCGAACGCCCTGGCCATGGGCAATAGGTAGATGTTTATTTTGACATAATGCGACAATATTTTCGGTATAACCTTGTGTTACCTCAAGTACTCAAAAACAGAGTTATTATCGATAACAATCGAAACCACCAAATAATGGAACTGCCCAAATAAGTAGTTAATTTCTGCTGAAGTAGCCATCTATCCAAACCGAGGTAACATTATTAAACTCCCACAACTTCTAAACGTAACTGCTTCTTCGCCTTTTACGTCCATTATTAGTATTTATTGCACCGATTACAAGTGTTCTCATTTATGCAAACTCGTACTGAATTCGTACGTACGTTCGTAATTTAATTATTTGTAATTGGTAGACAATCAAACATTTAGTTCATTACGTGACGTGTGGGTGTTTTTGTACAAAATGGATGTTTTATTGCGTAATCGGTTCGCTTCTAAATCGTTCGTTTTTTTGGTAATAGGTCTGTAGCTTTATATGGAAGTAAATTAAACAGTTTCGTATATGGGACTCCTTATTTTACTTGTGCATAAAATGGAATTTAGTCGTTATAAAATGAGTAGGTATCATACTCGTCTTTGATCTTCAACCTGTAACTCTCATGTTCTTCTCTATATTACTTTATACTTAATTCTGTACAGAAATAAACACGATGGCACCTACTGTTGATGAGATGATACTTTTGCATTTTATTTCTATACCTTAAGTACATTTGTCAAACCTTAAAAAATATTTGTCAAATGTGTTTTTTTTAGAAACTAACTACCTATATAAGTTTTATGATTTTGGACACAAAATTATGCAGCAAATATTTGCTTGCAGTCAGACCAGGCAGGAAAGAATATTAATCTTGTGTTAATTCACACGCCTATCCTTTCAAAAGTGTATTTTTTTTATCATGCTTTTTCTTTTAAAAAGACAACTGCCATAGGGAAAAGCACAAGCCCTCTGTCGCGGCGGAAATGCCTATTTATATTTGAATTCCAAAATATCCAAAGTTCTAATCAAACGACTTCCACAGTTCTATTTCATGACATCAGTGTTATTTATCTATCTGTAAATAACCATAGAAACAGTAACTACGCATAACACACGACCTTTCATACGTTGGCGATTGTGGTACCATGGCCGCATGGCTCCACATATCGATACAGAACTACCGTCAACATTAAATGAAGGTTCTATACTTCTATCCGTTGATTGATCATTCACCGTACCATTCCGTACCCGTCTTTTTTAAACTACATCACGAAACATTAAAATTGTAAGCTTTAGGGTGACTAGTAAACAAGGCAAGCCTCCCTCCTGTAATACGTGAAATTCAGTGATTTATTACTTCTATGTGACTTTGTAGGCTGGCAACGGTTGGAAAATACAATATGATAACAATGCTATACAAGTAAAATACGTTTTAAAACAGTTAATGTATTTGTTGATTGGAATAACTCAGTCAGGCTGTGATTAACTGAAGACTGGGCATTGCGAACTTCGCATTTCTGACACCTTTCTGTTTTTGCTTACAGCCGGCCTTAAGTCTGTGGGCAGGCCGGCAATATGCTTGTTTGCCGCCTAGGTAATGTAAAAAAGCAAGCTGTAAACTGCTTGAAAATTATTTGTAGACTAAAACATAAAACGAATATTCAATAAGGTACGAAAACTTTGTAACATTCTTTTTTTATTCGCACCCTTTGGCACGTAATCCGACGCTGTTCAAATTGAATTTGGAACTGATACGTTTGAGCTAACAAGGTGTGACGTCATATTCTCGTATAGGTACAATCATTTCCTATTAATCACGGGTAGGGTGTCGATGGAATAATTGGCGCGTGTCTGACGCTCGTGCGTGACGAATCAGACATATTTATCATTATCTACTCTGAAGCTTTCATTATGCAAAGGCTTATTGTGAGGACTTAGGATAAGTACTTAATTTGATTTTCTTGTTAATAATTATTATTAACCCTTATTAATTCACTGCTGGGTATAGGCCATGTTTCATATTGTACGCTGTTCTTTTTATAATGTCATCTGACTACCGTGTCGGTGGAATATACTAGAGTATCATACGAACAAACAGTATGCTACGCCTGTTTTCAAGAAATAAATAGTCACAAATGTTAGCGATGTCTTATTCTCATGAATCACTGTAGTAAACTTATAAATATTTATTCGTAAAGCAGCGAAACGAGAAACTAATAAAAGTTTGGTTAATTAATTGCTTAGCTGTTTACAGTTTAGGTATTATTATTTGATTAGACAACGCCAATTGCTAACAGAAATTTACGTCACGCAACACAAAAATTAATAAAGTTAAGGAATACATACCAAATACTACACCTAATAATAATAGAATTATAATAGGTAAATCTGATTACTGGGATCGTATCATGACGCTCTTAGAGCAATTTACTGTAGATCTTTGTTTGAAGGCACACTCACTCTTACACACCCACACACAAAAAGACACCAATAATTTTATCGTATTAATTTCGATCAATGACAGTATTAGGCTAAATATTAAATTATTATCAAATTAGGAAAATTAGTCGCTATCAGGAACTCGCAGGCCAATAACGAAATAATTTTGCCTATAGGATCGGTAAAAAATGTAATAGTGCCAACTTTTGAGGCTGTTCTTTGACCTACCTGAATTGAGGCTACAAACATAATTTATCAATTTCCATTACAATTTTCCGAACAAAATTGTATCATTAAGCTGTCAACAAAATTTTTTGTGATTCTATCAGACTAAAGTAAGTTTATTGTTGAGGGAAATAAGTCTAACCTTAATGATACACAGGTTGTTGCCCCCCCAACATGATGGGATCATGTGCCCCAATTTCATAACTTTGTTTCAAAAGTTATTTAGGGTTAATTTGCAGGATCTGTTTGTTAGTATTATAGCGGCACATACTAGATAGATGTCGCTCATTGTAAGCTTTTAGGCACAGAAATAGATATCTGTGCTCTATGTCGACTGATATGGCATAGGCAGGCATGCGATAGCGATATGAAACTGCTTATCTAGCAAATGTAACTAAATTAGCAATGCCAAACGTTGCCTGTTTCTATGACATAAATATAAGACTTTACAGAAAATAAATTAGGTAAGTAATTTATAGTCAGTTTTTTCTATCTTTTCTTTTAGAAAATCCGATCCGTATTTGTCTATATCATCTCAGCCAAAAGACGTCCACTGCTGGACATAGGCCTCCCCAAAGGATTTTCACAACTCTCGCTCCTGAGCCGACCTTGTCCATCGGTTGCCCGTAACCTTTACCAGGTCCTCTTTCCACCTTGTTGGAGGCCTGCCTACGCTTATATATCCACAATATATTAATCTGCTGTTTATACAGCAGATTCATTTATTGTGTATAAACAGTTATTTAAATACTTATCTACTTAATCCAATGAGTCCTCCTTATTATAATATCATTAACTTAATCAAACTAAAGTGCTACTTGCCTAATAATTTATTTTCTAGATCGAGGCCTAAAGCTAAAGATAGGAATGATAATAAGAAAGAAGTAAAGAAAACCTATTTATTTACATGCAAATTAAGGTCAATGAGTTCAATAACACTAACACTTTTTCATAGAGTTATAAATTACCCATTCCTTTTATAAGGAATAGAGGTAAAGATATCAAGGGTGTTTCTTTTGAGGAATTTAACTAGTCTATTTGTTGAGCGGTGAATCAATGAATAATAATGATAAAATATCAAAGAGAAGCGTGAACCAAAGAGTATAGGTAGGTAGATATATGCTGAATCAGTGGTAAAACTTAAACCATTACCTTTTCATGAGCGAATATGAACGCTTTTGTGTTGTATCAGTAGATACTATTGCTTGATTTGTTTATTATTAGTATTCAAAACGTATTTTGAGAGAAAATGTTTATATTTTTATCACAGTAACTGTCGGTGAAATTAATATAGTCAAAGTCAAAATCAAACTCTTTTATTAATTTAGATCAAATACATGATACTTATGATCGTCATAAAAACAAATGCCAGCATACTTTTTCTTCTTTTTTTATAATAAACGTTAGATAATGTAGCTTATTATTTTTTGTACCACTTAGGTGGAGAACAAACATACGGCCCGCCTGATGTTAAACAGTAACCGTAGCCTATGGACGCTTGCAACAAAAGAGGTGTCATTTTCGTGATGCCGAACCAATTTTTTACAATAAGGGCTTTAAAATGGAGTATCCTTGGGATAGGAAAACGTTTTTTTCAAAACGCATCCCTAAATGAGCGCTAGAGACCAGCCCCTCTAGACAAGTGGCATAAGCTAAGCAATAGTCGAATAAAAAGTCAAAAAAGCAAATGTGTGGGATTAGACGTAAGTTTACGACACTATATCGTGGACTTACGTCAAATCCCATACATTTGTTTTTTTGACTTTTCGATTCGACTACCGTTTATGCCACTTGTCTAGAGGCTCTGATCAATGAATATTTTATCTTAAAACCAAAACCTAACGTAAACCTATTCACCTAAGAGCAATAATAACAACTTTTTATAGGCAAAGCGCGTGATTCATCAACCGACACGCAATTGCGTTGTGTTCAAAGAGAACAAAAACGGGCAAAATAATCTGTCGGGGGCTTCAAAACTTACTTACAGATGTTTTACGAGATTCACTTTATTTTCGGAACATTAACCGATACTTGACTGAGCTGGATCGGCTGGAACAGATACTAAACAGTTCCTCACTCACTTCTTCTTAGCGTGTCGATGTCAATCTAAATTGTGTCGGCCCAGAATCTAGCTACGAGTTTTGCATTTTCAGTAGCGTCCATAAGCTTCTCTAAGGTCACGCGGGCACGCGGGAAATTATATCAAGTGCCCCATGGTTTGTGGCTCAGCACCACATTTACACTCCAGGTTGGCATCGTCCATAAATCCCCAACTGAGCAGGTTTTCTTTGCTTCGACCAACTTTAACTGATGGACTAGCAAACAATGCAGAGCTACCTACATTACATACGACTTGTTACGATCTGGAAATTACCACAAAGAGACACCCACAAAATAACATTGAAATGAAAGGCTTTTTAGGAATTAGTTTAGGCACCTCGTACCTTTTGCATTTTGGAGGTTCAGAGAAAGACGATTAGGATGGTTATAATAATGAATTTATTTCTATAATGGCACCTGTATATGTATCCTACTTATACATGCAAAAATGTAATGAATGGTGAGCATACATAATATATTAGCCAATCACAATGTTCGATACATTTAGTTCGCACGACGGGCCTCCGCGCGTCGTATAAATACCCCTGGCAACGGGCCGCGCCTCCTAGGTTACAAACACTACAGAATCGATTCATGCGCAAAGCTACGGGTGCACCTTGGTTCATGAGAAACGCAGATCTGCACATAGATCTCGAGCTGCCGACCATCAGGCAGTACATGAAGCAGTGCTCACGTAGATATTTTGACTCTGCACCTACTCACCCCAACCCTCTGTTGGTTGCGGCTGTTAGTTACACACCATCGAATATTAACCGCATACGCAGACCTAGACATATCCTCGGAGAGCCGGACGATAGGATTACTCTAGCTCAAGACAGAGCATACGCAGCTCGCGAAGCCAATCCGTTAGGACCGCGGTTTCGTCCTCGCCGTCGAGGACGAAATACGCGCCGGGTCGCTCAGCTTACTCAGGTGGGTCCTTCTAGACCCACCATTAGGGAAGTAGTCACAACGCCCCAAGCCGAGGTTCGTACCCCTTTAGTGGGTGCCCTTGGGCCAACGTTGTCTAGTTTGTAGGTTTTAGTTTGTAAGTTTTCTTAGGTCGAGGGCACTTAGCCCTCACCACAGTCCGGGTAAAGTTGTAAAGGCCACTTGGCCAACAACTACGTCACATAAAAAAAAAAAAAAAAAAAAAAAGCCGCGCCTCCAGTGCATATCAGTACACGGCGCGAGGATGTTGTCGTTAGTCGCCGGCGCGCGCGCCGTCCTAGATGTCTCAATGAGCGAGCGCCTGCGCTGGCGGCTCGGCGCGGCGGCGGGCGGTGCCTCTCTCCACTTAGTGCGCGGCCGCGCTCCGTCGCGGTCGGACGTATGCCTGTCTGTATGCTGTAGGTCACTACAGCATCACGTGTTTAAATCAAACCAAATCATTTATTTTTTGTAAACATAGGTGAATACAGATGAAGGGTACATACTTAATATAATTCTTTCTATGTTTTGCCTTGAAATGGCGTACAAAAATTCTATTAAAATTCTATTAATCTATAAATTTATGAAACATAATTAAATTCTTATTAATTGAAACATAAAATCAAATTGTATTATAATGTATATAAAATTAAAATTTAAAAATAAAAACTTAAAGATAAATATCAAATACATGATACATATGTATACATGATACATAAGTATCATGTATACATATGATCTAAATGAATAAATGAGTTTGACTTTGACTTTATGCAACTGAATACAATTTTGTGAACAAGTAGACCTAGAAATTTTACACAAATTAGAGAGATATTTAGTATTTTAAAAAGAAGTTCTTTTGCAGAAATGCTCAAATACCTTAATTTGTTCCAGAGGGAATGCATCTCAGTCCACATCGGCCAAGCTGGCGTCCAGATCGGCAATGCCTGCTGGGAGCTGTACTGCCTGGAGCACGGTATTCAGCCTGATGGGCAGATGCCCTCGGACAAGACCCTGGGGGGAGGAGACGACTCGTTTAACACCTTCTTTAGTGAGACCGGCGCTGGCAAGCATGTTCCCAGGGCTGTCTTTGTGGATCTGGAGCCGACTGTTGTAGGTGAGTGGAGAAGATAATATCTGATACGTTTACAGAACAGAATAAAACTACCAGTGGGTCCAGTGTTTAGTGACCTTCACTGCTAAGCCTGAGATCGTAAGTTCGATTCCCATACGGGATAAAACTTTGTGTGAGTCATGTTTGTTCTGAGTGAGTTTCGATAGATCGTTTCGCCCGCCATTTGTCGGGCCAAACGACCAAATTACAAAATTTATAATATTTGATTGGGCCTTTCGTCCGATGGAGGTTTTATTACTTTTGATGTAAAGACAGCATCAATATCTGTCTGTACATGAAAAGTAATAAAACCTCCATCGGGCGAAACGTCCAATCAAATATTATACATTTGGTGACCTATAAATCTTCTGAGTCTGGGTCTAATTTGTGTCCGTAAATTGTATGTTTGTAAAGTCCCCCGCAACACAGGGCTTGTTCTAGGTATGCAAGATAAATAAATAGAGTCATGACCACGACCGTAGCAAGTGGAAATCATCATACAAACATCTTACAAATTTCAAATGAAGATCGAATATGTTATACTAGCTGTTGCCCGCGGCTCCGCCCGCGTGGAAGTCGGTTATCGCTATAAAAAGTAGCCTATGTGTTATTCCAGATCATAATCTATCTCTGAGCCAAATTTCATCCAGATCCGTTGTTCAGTAGTTTTTACGTGAAAAGTAACAAACATCCATCCATTCATACTTATAAACTTTCGCGTTTATAATATTAGTATGATGTGGTCTTTGCCTTCCATTTTTTTATATTTACTACTTGAGTGGCAAACAAGCATATGGTCCGCCTGATGCCGTAGCCTATGGACACTTGCAATACCAGAGATATCACTTGCGCTTTGCCGACCCATTTTTTCACACCAGGGCTTTAAGATGGAGTATCCCAGGGATAGGAAAAGTTTCAAGAGAGGTAGGGCACCATACTAGCGAGCAAGCCCGACTGGGGAAGGACCTCCACCTTACAGAAGACCACAGCCAAATGACTACACACAGCGGTGTAGTTGTGTTCCTGTGTGTGAGTATAGGTCTCCAGCGCTCATTTAGGAATGCGTTTTGAAAGATACGTATTCCTATCCCAGGGTTACTTCCATCTTAAAGCCCTGGTGTAAAAAAATGGGTTGGCAACACGCAAGTGATACCTCTGGTAATGCAAGCGTCTATAGGCTACGGATACTGCTTAACATCAGGTGGGCCGTATGCTTGTTTGCCACCCAAGTAGTATAAAAAAAAAAAAAAAAGGAAAACGTTTCTTTCAAAACGCATCCCTAAATGAGCGCTGGAGACCTTTCGTAAACAGAATCAACAAACCTAGTAATCTTTCGTGACAAGTTCTAAACTGAAAATTATTAAGTTATCCCAACCAGACAGTGCTTTAACAATTGCTTATGAGCGTAATGATAGGCCGCGGTAATACCGGTGCGGTCCTGGGTTCAATACCCGAACGTTCTATTATAAAATTCTATTATAAACCGCCCGGCGAAGGCTTTAATTTCAACCTCACGGTTACTTTATTGTGTTTTTTGTGCGATTTATATCTGAACGTATTTTCGTTAGGATTAGTGAGATCGCTATGTTTATGTAGAGTTAAAACAAAGTGTGAACTAATTTGTGTATTAAATTGGGTATAATAGATAAATAAATAAATGTTTAATGTCACAAGCTCTTAAATTTAAATGGTAGAAGAATTAAAATAACAAAATAAGTACCTAAACAAAATGATTTAGTAAGTTTAAAAAAATCTTATGGTGTCAGGGTATCATATCACTGTACCTTTTCCGCAAAATAATTAATACCACAGTACACTTACACTACTTATTACCGTGTTAATACTTACCTACGGCAAAACTGTCGGGATTGTGACGTCATAAAACTGGTGTAGGCAGTCTCTGTCAAACTTCGTACTTTTACAAGTAACTAGGTAGGTACCTAATTTAATAAAATTTTAGTTCTCATTTTTCGAAAACATTTTTCATCTTACAGCACTAGAATATTATTACCTATATACGGTAAACTTACTTACCTGTCTGTGGGATATCTATGGCTTGTTAGACACTACAGCTGTACCTGAAGTAGGTATCTACCTATCTCATTTGCTTAACATTGTCTCGCTGACTGGCGTTTATCACGAAAAAGTTTTAGTTTTCGGGCGTCTCTTCCCCCTGTAGGTTTCTATCACATCCACTTTTCGCTCTAAATGTTTGATTCCATGTAGGTAATAAAGGGCGAATTTCTCACCAAATTTTGATAATAATACATTTTTACAAGATAATTGTGTATACATGGTAGTTAGGCAAACTAATAGGTAGTTTGCCTAACTACCTATAAACAAAACCCAAACAAAGTAGACCGGTACCTTTACTAAACATGTGTAAATACCTATACCTATAGCCTGCAATCCAGCGTGGCCAGTGTTTTGGGCACCTACCCTTAGAACTGCCCCAAAAATCAGATATTTTACACACACACCGAACGACACTTATCTAATTGTTTGTAAGTACTTAAGTATCTACTTTAAGTTACGTTTATTTTAATAACTATTGTTGTAAATATTTTGTGAAATACAAAATATTTAAATAGCAATATCTTATATAGAAATCCAAGACGTCTCCCCACAAATTTCCATTCGATAGATACCAAACTGTTCACGGTAGTCGGCTGGGCCACCTAGTCACCAACTCACCGGTCACACTCCGCTAGTTCTACCGGCCGCTATTCTAGTCACACCTTGTTCACGGCATTCAAATTAGCACTAAACTTTTTGCTATCGGCTAGAAAAGATTTGTAAAAAATATGTACAAAACCGCTCTCGCAGTTGTTTCTCGCTTTTTTGTAATAAATGAATATGTATGTGCTAATTTGTTTACTCGCGAATGTAAAGATGTGAGCAGACTATAATGGTTTATACTTATTATCTTAGATTATAGGCCTAGTATACATGTTATGATGACTACAGCTACTACTTGCCTACCTCGTTGGTACATACCTAGGCGTAAACTTGTCAATAAGTAGGTATGTTTACTGAAAATCACAAAGTTCTAAGTTTGATTCTTGATTTATTCTTCTAAACAGCATCCCTTTATAGCTTAAAGCTCTTAGCTGTTCTATCTTTATTAGCACTCAGTACTACACAAACCACTACACTACATTCGGATGATAGCAATTAGTTCTCAAGTGCAGCAGTCATCTCAATTTACTTTAAGACTTACTTAGCTATTCTTGTGCGCTTGATTTCCTTTTTTTTGCTGGTGAGTCAATCTCTGTGTCATCTTTCGACGAAGTGAGGAAGCGGTTATTTTAGCGTTTAGAATATGAACTGAAAAAAGTTTCAGTTCATATCACAAACCCTAAAATAAACCGCTGCCTCATTCAATGATATAGTTGCTTTTTGAAAAAAAAAAGTGTTGGTTGATTTCTGCGAAATATTTGTAAACTATTCTTTTATCTTCTTCTAATCAACTTTCACAAGCAATTAAGTGTTCACTAAAATGTTGGCCTTTATGTATAATGTTTTTGTGGCATTATTTCGTTTTAGGAGCCGTACCATGAACGTCCTTATTATGCGTTTATTTTCTTTTATAATTTTAAATTCGTATGATGTCAACTTTATTACCTAGCGAGATACCTGGATTATCTTTGCAAGAAATTCAAAAGATAAAAATCACAGATTACATCTTTAACTTGCATCAAACTTAATAACATTCCTCCTTTTCCAGACGAGGTCCGCACCGGCACGTACCGTCAGCTGTTTCATCCAGAACAGCTTATCACTGGCAAGGAAGATGCCGCCAACAACTATGCCAGAGGCCACTACACCATCGGCAAGGAAATCGTAGACGTTGTGCTTGACAGGGTTAGGAAACTCGCCGACCAATGCACTGGACTCCAGGTTAGACTTCTTCTTTGTAAGACTTGAAATACTACTAAATATTTTTAGCATTTTTTGCTATGCAATCACTTATTGGACAGGTAATTGGTAGTGCACTGGGCCGGAACCCGAGAGGCGCAGGTTCGAATCCTGCTCCAGGCTTCGTCTTTTTCCACATTGCTTTAATATTGAAATACTACTGTTGCAGTAACCCTTATGGATGATGATTAATATTGGTGGGTGCAGTAAGAGTATTTTCTTGAGGAGAGGAGGAGGAGAGGCAAATAAGAGTCTATTCACAATCTCAAAAGGGTTTCTTTGTATGAATATTTGGAGACTGTAACATAAGGTTCTTCAAGAAAGAAGTTATAGTAAAGTGATACCCCTTGTGTTGCAAGCAGTTATGGGGTACGGTAACTGCTTACCGTCAGGCAAACCATAGGCACGTTTGCCTCCTTATTATAGTCGTTGCCACGGTATTTTCTAGAAGCTAACAGCAGCTGGATGTTTGAAGCCTAAGACCGTGTCAAGTAGCGTATACTTCGCATTCTTAATAGAAAACTGGCGTAACTTAAGAAATGTCACTGGTAAATTTTGAATCTTATCTGTTAAGAGTAAGATGTAAATTGCAAAACAAGCACGTTTTAACTTAAGTCATTTTTCTACTGAGGGTGCGACTTGAAGAAGACTATGTCCTCTATGTATGATGATGATGATAAAGTATTTTAAGGAGGTTTAAAAGTAAAACATAATTGTTTTTCGCAGGGCTTCCTGGTGTTCCACTCTTTCGGTGGTGGCACTGGATCTGGTTTCACGTCCTTGTTGATGGAGCGTCTCTCCGTCGACTACGGCAAGAAGTCCAAACTTGAGTTCTCCATCTATCCCGCGCCTCAGGTACGAATCGATCACTATAACTGATCATACTTATGAATACTTCACCTACTTAGGGTCAATCGTGAGGTAACGAATGATTATTTTCCAGTCACGAGATGAATTTAGAAAATAATTTAATTCATACTTTTTTGTCTGCTATGATGGCTGAGTGGTAAAGAAACCAACTAGTTTCACTTTGTGAAATTTATACGTAGGTAGGTATCTCTCTGAATTCAAATATATATTTAACATTTACTTTTATAACGCGCTAGAGGTTTTACTCTACTACTACTTACTATTTTTGGAGGAGGCCTTTACCCGCACAGGGGTTCTTGCATAAAGATATTAGACAAATCATAAGTATCTACTAACAATAGGATAAGAATTAAACTATACTAACCAACACAATATTGTAAAGGAACAAGAAATAAAAAGGCTTTTTATTTTATTTTATTTTATTTTATTTTATAGAGGTTTTACTATTGGTATGCGGCCAGCTAGTGACCACCAATAAACCTCTACAGTACTAATCAATTGTTTAACCATCTGCTAACGGTGAGGAAAACATCTTGAGGAAACCCTCATGGTCCTTGAAGGTTTTTTTAAAAGACAACTCCCGCACTAGAGAACAAGCTCTGTGTCGCGGGGGACTTACAAACACACAATTAACGGTCACAAATTACACCCAGACTCGGAACAACTCTTTGCGGGTCACACAAAGTTTTTTCCTGTGTGGGAATTAATCTAACCCACTACTTCGTGCACAGCAGGCGCATACTGCAGCCACTGGACCACCGAGGCAGATTTTAATTTTAAAAGCGTGATCCCACAACCCGCGATAAGGGACTAAATTCTCTCAGATCTCTTAATAGATGACAGGAGACAGTGTCCAGCAAAGGAACATTATGGGTTGCCATTATAAGATACAAGTCGTATTAATGATTCTTCCTTCAGGTGTCTACTGCTGTCGTGGAGCCTTACAACTCGATCCTCACCACCCACACGACATTGGAACACTCTGACTGCGCGTTCATGGTCGACAACGAGGCCATCTACGACATCTGCAGGAGAAACCTCGACATTGAGAGACCTACATACACTAACTTGAACAGACTTATTGGACAGGTACGTAACATATGTGAGTGACGTAAATCATGTTTTGTTAAAGTAATGTGGCGATTTACAATAATCCAGAAAAGAGTGGCCAGAGTTTCTTGCCAATTCTTCTTTAGGCCCTACCCATGTCAGCGAGTTGGCTATAGGAACTTTTGTGACTTTTGTTTATTTTGACGCTTTGTTTATTTTAATTTATTGTCTATAAAAATTTAGGTACAAAGTACACACACTCAGACTCTTAACATTTATGAATCACAGAATCAAACCCATAACATTCCGCGCAGTGGTAAATAACGAGGACACTATTTTCCATTGGACCAACCGGGTTAACTAAATTGGAAATCCACGTTGTGCATGCCTGGATCAGAATCATATCAGATATGATTTTGTTAATGTTTATCCAAATAGAGATGGCGAAACGAGTTTGAAGCTTATAGAAGGGGTTGGCTTCAATAGGAAGAAATAGGCTATCAGAAAATCTGCTCTTCAGTGGGACAATTAACAAGCTAATAACTTCATTTTATTTATCTAAAAATCCTGTTCTCATTTCAAGATTGTATCTTCAATCACGGCATCCCTCCGTTTCGACGGCGCCCTCAACGTAGACCTGACGGAGTTCCAGACTAACTTAGTGCCATACCCTCGTATCCACTTCCCCTTGGCTACCTACGCACCAGTCATCTCTGCTGAGAAGGCGTACCATGAACAGCTCACCGTTGCCGAGATCACGAATGCTTGCTTTGAGCCTGCCAACCAGGTGAGGACATACCTAACATTATTCTTTAGTAAGAACGTGTGGTGACGGATTAAGAATACAAAGTCACTACCCCATTCCATCCCGTGGGTGTCGTAAGAGTCGACTAAGGGAGTAAGTCAGGCAGACAATATCCACTGCAATAGAGGGAAATCTCGAAACAAAACCCGTATAGGGTTTTGTTTCGAGATTGTCAACCCGTCTGGCCAACGTGGTATAGTAGGCTAATACCCCTCCAAATGTATGGAGGAGACCCGTGCCCAGCAGTGGGACGTTTATGGGTTGAGATGATGAAGTACGTGTAAATTAAAAGGCTTTAATCATCATCATCATCATCTCAGCCAAAAGACGTCCACTGCTGGACATAGGCCTCCCCCAAGGATTTCCACAACTTTCGATCCTGAGCCGACCTTGTCCATCGGTTGCCTTTACCAGGTCGTCGGTCCACCTTGTTGGAGGCCGATAACCTGGCTAATAAAAAAACATATTTTTTTGTTTGGTGGCTGATATATATTTATCTACTTATCTATGGTTATTGTTAACTTACTTTTTTGTATGAGGCCTTCAACTCAGTGTCACTGAAAACTCAGTTTTATAAGACTACCTACTAGGGTACCTGGATAAATATAATTAGGTATGATCTTTCGGAACTATCTAAACCTACATTTGTTACAGATGGTGAAATGTGACCCACGCCATGGTAAATACATGGCTTGCTGCATGTTGTACAGGTAACTGACCACAATTGTTTGAAAATTATATTAAGGCAATGAAAAGAAACCATTCTGTTACTTACCTATACCTGATGCCTTCTCCAGGGGCGACGTTGTTCCTAAGGACGTGAATGCAGCCATCGCTACCATCAAGACTAAGAGGACGATCCAGTTCGTAGACTGGTGCCCTACTGGTTTCAAGGTTACTAAATATATTATTATTCTTTCCTAATTTAAAACCTCCCAATTCAGACAATACTTTTGCTAGTCTTATCTTAGGCTCTCGTAGGTAGGTACTTAATATTTAAATCTAAAGGCGGATACATACTATTAAAACGCGATGTAACCCGATAAACGCAATCTAAATCATACTATCAACACCAGAATTTTACATGTGTTGTCGAATTGGAACGCGTCGCGTTTCAATAGTATGCTACCACCTTTACTCTGTTGACTTACTTTTATTGTATGGCAAGTAGGTATACTCTCTGGCCTTATATCCTATATGTACGTAGCGAGATTCATTTTCTTCATTCATTTAAAAAGACAACTCCCGCACTAGAGAATAAGCTCTGTGTCGCGGGGAACTTTACAAACATACAATTAACGGACACAAATTACATCCCAGACTCAGAACAACTCTTTGTGGGTCACACAAATCGAACCCACAACCTCGTGCACAGCAGGCGCATACTGCGGCCACTGGACCACCAAGGCTGTCAGACTATTCTCAGTCATTATGTCAGAAGATTCTTAATAAAGCGTTTAAAGGAATGCAGTGAGAAAGAGCCTAAATGCTCTTTAAAACTTATGAAACTACTACTGCTATTATATGAGGTATTTGTTCTACAGGTTGGCATCAACTACCAGCCACCAACTGTGGTCCCTGGCGGTGACTTAGCCAAGGTCCAGCGCGCTGTCTGCATGCTGTCCAACACCACCGCCATCGCCGAAGCGTGGGCTAGGTATATTACATCATGACGATATTATACCTTCCTAGCCCAGCGCACTACCAATTGTGCCATCATAGCTCCTATTCCAGAGTTCCAATTTGTCCACCGCTTTTTACTTCTTGAGCGTCGTCACTCTAAGACCGGGTGTCACACGAAGGGCCGGAACCCGAGAGGCGCAGGTTCGAATCCTGCTCCGGGTTCGTCTTTTTCCACATTGGAACCTATCTTTGTATATCGAAAACACTGTAACCTATTAATCTTTATATATATATTTCTTGTGTGCGTGTGTATGTCACTGAACTCCTCCTAGACGGCTGGACCGATTTTGATGAAATTTGTGTGTGTGTTGGACCCGCTGCTGTCGGTATTTCAGTCTTTTTCAGGCAGGACGACGTCTGCCAGGTCCACTAGTATTATATAATCATCAACTTATGGACGGATTGTGATTAAAACTTTACAATGTAAATACTTTACTTATATAATAAACATAAAAATCAAAGCAGACGAAGTCGGCCCTCATGGTCATCTGCAGTGGCATAAACGGAGCCTCTAGACAAGTGGCATAAGCGATAGTCGAATCGAAAAGTACGATATAATATCGTAAACTTACGTCAAATCCCATACATTTGCTTTTTTGACTTTTCGATTCGACTATCGCTTATGCCACTTGTCTAGTGGCTCTATTGTCAAGTCGAATAGAATAGAAAGCAAATGTATGAGATTTTACATAAATTTACGACATTATATCGTAATACCGAGTAATGCCACTTGTATAGAGGGGCTTATGTACATGATCATCAGTACCTAAGTACTAATTAGCAAACACAGTGGATAAGCAAGAGAATTGGCAAAGATGTACCATCAGTAAGGTATAATTACATAAATATAGGTTACTAGCTGTTGCCCGCGGCTCCGCCCGCGTGGATGTCGGTTATCGCTGCAAAAAGTAGCCTATGTGTTATTCCAAACCATAATCTATGTCTGTGTCAAATTTCATCAAGATCCGTTCAGTAGTTTTTACGTGAAAGAGTAACAAACATTCATCCATCCATTCTTACACAAATTTTCACATTTACAACATTAGTAAGGATGTAATAAGTACCTAATCTAGTCCCCAACCACTTGATATCCTGATACACTTCAGTGTTGATATTTCAAGTGGCTACTGAAAAGATTAAAATTAATTAAATTGTAATTTATTCATGCACGACGATAAGCGCTTATCTTGCTGCAATATCTAAAGTGTCATGCACATTTATTATTCAGTTTTGGTATTATTTTTATAAAATGGTTGGGTACCGCCGTACTTTCTTTATTTTTTTATACTACTTAGGTGGCAATCAAGCATACGGCCTGCCTGATGTAAGGCAGTTACCGTAGCCTTGGACGCTTGTAATAAAAGTATCACTTGCGTGTTGCCAACCCATTTTTTTTTTTACACCAGGGCTTTATTATGGGAGTATCCCTGGAATAGAAATCCCTTTCTTTCAAAACACATCCCTAAATGAGCGCTGGAGACCTGTACTCACACACAGGAACACAACTACACCACTGTGTGTAGTTATTTGGCTGTGGTCTTCTGTAAGGTGGAGGGCCTTCCCCAGTCGGGCTTGCTCGCTAGTATGGTGCCCTACCTCTCTTACCTTACCTATTAGTACTTAGGTATATAAAATTAGGGATATTTCTCTTACCAATTGGATCTGTAAGGTAATAAAAAGGTATACTAGCATCAACAGGAGCATCAGCTGGGCTTTACTGGTCCTGTAGAAGAACTTTAATTTTGTTGGAGATAGTTTTGTTGTATTAAGGCTTAACATACCTTATCATCGCAGTCCAAGCTAGCCAGATGGGTTAATGATGGGTTTTGTTTCGAGTTTTCCCTCTCTTGCAGTACATAATGTCGGCCTGACTTACTCCCTTAGTCGACTCTTGCGACATCCTCGGGATGGAACGAGGTGGTGACATTTGTATTCCTAATCCGTCACACCACGGACACATTAAGCTATTTAGTAGGTAGTATATAATTAAGCTATATAGTAATACTAGCTGTTCAAACTTTCGCGTTTATAATATTAGTAGGATAATAACAGGTTATTTTTCATTGCAGACTTGATCATAAGTTCGACTTGATGTATGCCAAACGCGCCTTCGTTCACTGGTACGTCGGTGAGGGTATGGAGGAGGGAGAGTTCTCCGAAGCCCGTGAAGACTTGGCTGCCCTCGAGAAGGACTATGAAGAGGTCGGAGTTGACTCCACTGAGGGAGAACTGGACGAGGAAAACGAGTATTAGAGATGGAATGACTATGGTCGTGGACAAACTAGGAATTGACTAGAGCTACGAATAACACTATTTTTTATTAGTAGAAAAGTCAAAAAATAATAATAATTTAGTAACATTAGCAATCTTAGATGTCCCACTGCTGGGCACGGGTTTCTTGATTGGCGGCTTTATGTATAATGCAGGGTGTGCAGCGAACCCGAGCGCGGTATCTACGGGGGCACCGAGCGCCGCAAGCGAGCTGATGATTTTTTTTATTGTCTCGCTAAACTGTGCAAAATAATTGATTGCACCCGGGTGCTACATCGGCTATAGTTGACTCTCTCCTCTATCTATCAAGGGTTTAAGCCGTAATCCACACGCTGACCAAATGTGGCTTGGCGGATCAGACATGCAATTAGAATTTCTTCTCAGACAAGACATAACTTTCCCGACTGCTTTAGTCGATTTTAGTTTGTACACAATCGTTCTCGAAAATTCTGCGACACTTTTATACTTATTCCTCGACAATTTAACTTTAACAAGATACCGTCATAAAAATAAGTTTTATAATTATAATAACATAATATTTAGTATAAGAAATGTGAGCTTGTTGGAGTAAATGGGTACAGGACAAACTTTTGAGAAAACTTTCAATGTCGAAACTAAAGTTTGGTTCACTGTTGAATATAACAAATTAATTTGCATTTATTAATTATAAAATGAAAGTAAAATTGGTGATAATCTAACGTAATCAGTTGGATATAGTTTATATGTAAGCTAACTTATTAAGAACATAATTTACCAACGCTTCGGAGAAGTGGTGTGCGTGTGTTTAATGAATAAATTTATTTTTAATGCACAATAAAGATTTTTACACATAGATAATACACATTTGTTTTATTTAACTGTTAACATCGATCATGATGTAATCGAATGGGGAAGGATCTCAAGAAGACCACAGCCAAGTAAGAAATAACTGCACACAGCGGTGTAGTTGTGTTCCTGTGTGTGAGTACGTGTCTCCAGCGTTTATTTAGGGCGTTTTGAATGAAACGTCTTCTAGTTCCAGAGATACTAACCCTGGTGTAAAATAAAGAGGTCGGCAACATACAAGTTATACAAGGGCGGGCTTGTTTGCCACCTGCTACCAGTAGTATTCTTTCTTTTTTCTTTTTTAAAAAGACAACTCCCGCACTAGAGAACAAGCTCTGTGTCGCGGGGACTTTACAAACATACAATTAACGGACACAAATAACACCCAGACTCAGATAAATTCTTCGTGGGTTACACAAAGTTTTGTGTAGTCCTGTGTGGGAATCGAACCCACAACCTCGTGCACAGCAGGCACATACTGCGGCCACTGGACCACCGAGGCAGTCAAATTGGTAAAGGCCTGTGTCATAGTGTAAGGTAACTCTCTATCATGAGGACACTGCCGCATCATGTCACAACAAATTTATAAAATGACTTCGTAGTACTATTCTTTGGCGCGGATCCAGGAGGGAGGTTATTGGTAACTGCCTCGGTGGTCCAGTGGTCGCAGTATGCACCTACTGTGCACGAGGTTGAGGGTTCGATTCCCACACAGGACATAACTTTGTGTGACCCACAAAGAATTGTTCTGAGTCTGGGTGTAATTTGTGTCCGTTAATTGTATGTTTGTAAAGTCCCCCGCGATACAGAGCTTGTCTCTAGTGCGGGAGTTGTCTTTTTCGAAAAGAAAAGAAAAAAAAAAAGAATTGCCCCTCCCCTGGCTTGCGACCTTTATTAATAAGTATCACCTTTCTGGAAGATTAATTACAGTAGTAATCAAAGGGTTAAGAATACAAATGTCACCACCCTGTTCCATCCTGAGGGTGTCGTAAGAGTCGTCTAAGGGAGTCGAGCAGACAATATCCACTGCAAAAGAGGGTACTCTCGAAACAAAATCCTATAACAACCCGTTTGGCCAGCTTCGTATATTAGGCTAATATCCCTCCAAATGTATGGAGGAGACCCGTGCCCAGCAGTGGGACGTTTATGGATTGATATCATGATGAATCAAAGGGTAAAACTAACGGCAATACACGGCTAGTTAATAAAACCCATATCATAATACAATAAATTTATTTATATAAAACAGATTTCACTTACAGTCACAACTATATAGTTACATTTATAATAAACGGCTCAAAACCTTAAACAAAGAACAATCTTTACATACATCTCAACCCAAAAACGTCCCACTGCTGGGCACGGGTCTCCTCCAAACGTTTAGAGGGATATTAGCCTACTATACCACGCTGGCCAGACGGGTTGGTATAGGGTTTTGTTTCGAGTTTTCCCTCTCTTGCTGTGGATAACACTTACTCCCTTAGTCGACTCTTACGACACCCTCGGGATGGAAGGGGTAGTGACATTTGTATTCTTAATCCGTCACCACACGGATAAATCATTATAACAGTGTCACTGTAATAATCTTTACATAAACATATATAACACCCACATTGTTACACTTCGCCTATAATAGTATATTGACTGAAAACGGCTACAAATACTCTTTAATTTAAGAAGTGATGCCTTGGCAGACTATCTATATAGGTATGATATACCTACTAGTCATAATGGCGATACCAACTCTTCTAATTAAAAGATTATACCTACACGTATATTTAGTACTATTATGTACATGTCCTGAATTATTTGTACCCCACATGACATAAACCTTCTTAACCTTCCATACTAATAACAAAACTAGGGGTCGCCCGCGTGGTAATTTGGAATATTTTCCCCGATCTTGCAACATATCTTACTACTGCTCCGCTCCTATTGATTATAGCGTGATGTTATATAGCCTAAAGCCTTCCTGGATAAATACACTATTCAACAAAAAGTTTTTTTCTAATCGAACCAGAACTTTCTGAGTTTCAGATTTCAGCGAGTTTAACCAAACAAACAAACTCTTCAGCTTTATAATATTACTATAAATGAGAAAGTAACTCTTTTCGTTTGTTTATATGTTGCCTTTTTACGAATAAACGGATCATAATGATTTGTTATACGTAGGCAACTAATTGGCAATTTCGTTTAAAGTAAAAATTTTATAACAGTGACAGTCAAATGGGCCAAAGACCAGCCGGTTAGCTGCTTACTATTATGGAAGGCTTCTATTCTAGGCTTCTAGAGGAAACTCGGTCGGCAAACTGAACCCTACAAATCAAAAATATATAATATAAATGAATTTGAGTTTAAGTAATTGAAACCCACATGTTCTAGAAAATAATCAAAGGGTTTTTAATTAACCGGAATTGTGGAGCCATCTTGCGTAGGGAAGTGGTAACTTTGTGACATTATTAACATATTATATTCATCTATTTACAGTACATAATTATATACATACATAATTATAGATATTTATAAGTAAATAGCGGTGGTGGCCGAGTGGGAAAGTTACCGACTTGCACGCAAGAGGTGCGAGTTCGATCCCGGATGGTAGTACCAATGTGAATTACACTTTGTGGAGTTTATATGTACAATGATTCACCATCTGCTAACGGTGAAGGACAACATGAAAATAAACCCACATGTTTTAAAAGGAATTCTTAAGACATGTCTGATTCACCAACCCTCATTAGGCCAGCGTGTGTGAATTAAGGCCTAAACCTAACCTCTCTCTTGAAAGAGGAGAGGAGACTTGTGCCCAGCAGTGGGGCATATATGGGATGCTATTATTATAAAACTATATAAATATATATAAATTCAACTGTGAGATCGTAGTTGGAAATAAAATTCGTTTAATAAACAGTAAAGACACTGATATTTATTATATATACCTGTTTTTATGGCGTCGATAGTGAAGCAATAGCATAGCCAAGTTTTACATGTACCTGTAAGATGTAACTATAGGTTTAAAAGGTGGAAGTAAAACGCTCTCGAAAACGATAATTGGTATTATGCTGGTTATTTCCTATATCTTTTATACTACTTAGGTGGCAAACAAGCATACGACCCGACTAATGGTAAGCAGTTACCGTACCGTAGCCTATGGACGCTTGCAATACCAAACGTATCACTTGCGTGTTGCCGACGCAGAAATATGGCGTTTTTCTGGTATAGAAACACGTTTTTTTTAAATGCATTGCTAAAAAAGCTCTGGCAACCGAAAACTCTATTATACAGCACAAAAAATACGAATTATGTACTTCTATTTTTCTGTAATCGATTCCCGTACTAGGAAATGTGTATTATGACGGGTTTTACAATAACATTGGAATCTAGAACACAAATTACACCCAGACTCGAAACAATAATTTGTGGGTTGTACGATTTAAATACTCATTAACAGTAAATCACATGGCTACACTAAGTAAGCTAGATAATAATATATATCTAAGTATTAAGAGACCCGTGCCCAGCAGTGGGACATATCGGTTGCTATTATTATTATTATATAATTAATACTACAATATATTGGCAGTAGATATTTTCAAAGTATTCCATACTTATCTTATATTAATTTAAAACATAAATATAAAAAATATAAAGCAATAATACATTTTTATATTAATTCTTTTAAGTACATATTTCTTTAGTATTTTGTGGTGGTAGATTTTATGAATGATGAATTATCCGTGTGGTGACGGATTAAGAATACAAATGTCACCACCCCCTTCGATCCCGAGGGGGTCGTAAGAGTCTAAGAGAGTAAGTCCGGCAGACAATATCCACTTCAAGAGAAGGAAAACTCGAAACAAAACCCTATACCAACCCGTCTGGCCAGCGTGGTATAGTAGGCTAATATCCCTCCAAATGTTTGGAGGAGACCCGTGCCCAGCAGTGGGACGTTTATGGGTTGAGATGATGATGATGAGATTTTATGAATGGATTGAATCGGTTGGGTTAAATGGATTGAAGGGCTAGGAACAAAAGGACAGTCAGAAAGGTCAGACAGGTCGGTAAAATAAGTTAATAAATAATATTAAGTAAACTATGTTTACACATACAATAAACTAACACAGATATATTTTATACCATGTATGGTTTAAAAATATTGTCTCATCAAAAGAGGCAGTAGCGGAATATTATATACAATACATACATAGACTCGCGTCTGTTTCCCTGAGGGGTAGGCAGAGACATTTGAGAGGGATATAAAATTTAAAGAAATTTATATCCCGCGTCGCGAGTCGTCGGCGGTTATAAAAAGATCATGCACTATTTTAAATGAACACATCAAGTTTTCAAAAACTGCAGGTTTTTTGTAAATGTAATAACATTAACTGTCATCTTGAAAGATCATGTAATATTGAATGAACAATATTATTTCATGAGCATTAGGCCGCGGAGATGAAAAAAATTTTTTGCTTTTGATTGCCAAATTCTTGAACAAAGATAACGCATGTAAAACTGCGGGAAATAGCTATAGTAACAATATAAACCTACTATTCACACAACAAGGCAGTAAGACAATACAGAACGCTAATTCGGAAATATTTTTGAATACACACGTTTTTAGACGTAACAACTACTGTTAGAAAAACACGACAAGGAAAAACTTTTTTTGTAAGGTCAATCATTAATTAAAATTGTTGTATTTTTATAGCAATCATTCAGCTTATGTCCACCTGTGGACTAAAACAGGCTGATTAATTGATTGATTCATATAAAAATTACTATAATATTTCATTATGTTATTTTATATGGAATAAAGAATATAAAGCACTGGTTGCAGGCAGCTCAAGATCGGCCATTGTGGATGCATATGAGGGAGGCCTACGTTTAGCAGTGGACATTATCAGGCTGAGATGATGATGATGATTATGATGATGAAAGAATATAAAAACAACTTTGAAATGCCGCAAGCCGTAGCTTACTTAGTGACAATGTATTAATATTTAGCAACACTATAGTGTGTACAAGAAAGCCTAATTATTGCTATCTTCTTACTCGAATATCGAATTATTTACACTTAAAATGTCAATCACATTTGTATCTTATATTGTACAGTTGTAGGTGCGTTGTCAGCACAGTCAGCAATGTCAGCGGTCAGCACATGACGTCACTACACTTACACTAGTAACACGCGGTAAGGAGTGCGGTACATATCTGGCTAGTCCGGCTTGTGCTTGGCGAAGTGGTCCGTGGGGGCGACGGCGTCCCTAGGGAACCAGCCCCGGGGACCTCGCTCTGAACCCTCACCTATAAGTCTCTCGCCGAACAGCCAGTGTCTGGAAGAGATGCAAGTTGCTAATATTTATACTAATAAGTATTATAAAGAAATCAAGTTTGTGTTTGAAAGATGTATATAGTTCTAAATATGATGTTACTAAGAGAAAGAAAAGGAAGACACTAAAAAAAATAAGTAGGTAAGCTAATAAATTAGAATTGCAACAAATTCATCAAAAAGAAAAAATATATGCAATCATCATTAGCAGATGCTAATGGTGAAGAAAAACTTGGCGAAGAACATGTGGGTACATGTCTGATCCACCAACATTAGGCCAACAAGGCCTAAAATTTCTCAGCTATCTTGATAGAGACCCGTGCCCAGCAATGGGACATAATAATGATATTAACACTATTCTGCTAAATATAATAATGTTATTATACTTACTTCCTCTGCCTAGTAGCTCTGATGACATCCCCGACTCTGACCGGTAACCTTGCCTCGTCAGTACATGGCGCAGCACATGCTGCCCGCGGGCGGGACACGATCGGGACCCAGCGTCCTGAGTACGTGCCCACTGCCGTGTACAAACGGGAACGTACACGCTTGTCCTGCTTCTGAGCTATTTGCTCACGCTGATAAAAAAAAAAACATTCATAAAAATATATGAAGAGAGGTAGAGCACCACATAAATGAGTAAGTCCAACTGGGGAAAGATCTTACAAAAGACCACAGTCTACACAGTGGTGTAGTTATTATAGTTATATTGACTGCATCGGTGGTCCAGTGGCCGCAGTCAGCAGGACAAAACTTTGTGTGACCCACAAAGAATTGTTCTGAGTCTGGGTGTAATTTGTGTCCGTTAATTGTATGTTTGTAAAGTCCCCCGCGACACAGAGCTTGTTCGGTGCGGGAGTTGTCTATTTATAACCAAAAAAAAAAAGAGTTGCGTATTGCCATAAGCCGGACATAATTGAAGACTCTGGCCATTTTCATCAAATATACTCGGAATCAAACCTGGGATCTTGTCACGGCAGTCTTACACACTGCCTCCAAGTAGCCTTGCCAAATAAATTAGAATATTAAAAAACTCACCGTCAAGTCATAAACCCCACAGCCCTCCTTGACAGGCCAGGTTATTCCATCATACCGGGAGCCGAACAGCACCTGCTTGATATTCTCTTTCCACCCAATATTGTATGGGAACACAAACGGTGGTAATCCTTGTTCTTCCCGTCTACCCACAGCTTTCTCTACTATCCAGTCTTCTATTGTAGTTTGGTTTCGGAGTATACCTTTCATCTGAGAAAACATGGGTCAAAATTATGATAAGAAATCAGTTCATATGGTGCAAAACAGTATATAAGGAGCAAAAATAAAAGTGGTACCTACATATGGGACGAACATAAAAAATAGGTACGTATGGGACGAAAATAATAAAACAGCAAAATTGTGTCGAACTAAAAACAGGACATACGGTGCGAAATAAAACGGGACATATGGGACGAAATAAAAGCAGTATGTAGTTTTATCGTTTAGAAAGACTAACACTAGCCCTGAAACTCTTTGAGCAATCCCAATATGCTCTGTACGTCTTTCAATTTATTTCTTATAATGCTAGGGACAGTGATTCAATACTTAAAATATTTAAACTTACTTGTAAGTACAAGAGTGCGCCTACAGCCAGCATAACACCGACCGCCATGCCGATAGCGAGCAGTGTCAACAACAGTGTCGTAAGAGTCAGGTAGATCATGGGCTCACGACCAGTACCGTGGTGAATGTACCACACGCGGTGTATCGCGTGGTACATGCATATTGATAGCACCTGGAAAGTACAATCACTTTTATACAACCCCATTCACGGTATAACGAAACCTGAAAGTGGTTTGTTTATAATCCTACTAATATTATAAACGCTAAGTTTGTAAGTATGGATGGATGTTTGTTACTCTTTCACGTAAAAACTACTGATCGGATCTGAATGAAATTTGGCACAGAGATAGATTATGGTCTGCAATAACACATAGGCTACATTTTACAGCGATAACCGACATCCATGCGGGCGGAGCCGCGGGCAACAGCTAGTCAGTAATAGATTTGAGTACAATATTTTTTAAACCATGTTATATTTGGTCCCAATAATGTATGAAAATTGTTTAAAGTGGGACATACATATTTTAATGGGCCATATTTTAATTGTACTAAATGCACATTACATTAGAATGGTTCATACTCTAGTACACAGCACCTTTCGCTTTTTTTTTAATTACTTACCATAACTGTTCAGGAAAAACTACACAATGAAATACTCTTACTCTTCTAATAAAAATTTGGAGTGTTTCAGATTTTAATATACCATAACTACCATTGTATATCTTTAATTCATATCCACGGCCCAGTTAGCTTAACATATGGACACAATTTAACTCCATTCTTACAGAATTTCACACTGTAGTCTCACGGAAAAATCACGACAGGGATATCATTCCACAGCATATTCGTATGTGGGAGGAAATTCCCCTTATGCCTGGTATATGGGTATAGGCTGTCCTCCTTATTACATGGGATCTAACATAGCTGGTAAATCAATACTGTCAAACACCCTTGCCTTCCTCTTTGGAAAAAAATGTGTGATGCTATTTTACTTATTTTATATACCGTTTATTACTTAACCGGGTTCTACTGAGAATCATATGTAACATATTGTCAGACTTCAGTTTGCCTTTGTATGTTGGAAGAGAAAAAGAAAGATAAAGTGAAACTTACAACAGCAGCTTGGGAACATCCCAGCACGGCAGATATGAGGAACATAGTGAAGTACCCGTGGTTGGTATGCCCCACACAACAGTTGATCCATGGACAGTGGTGGTCCATCTTCTTTATACAGTATCCACCTAGAAACACCCCATAACATACTTAATTTATGGCAAAATCAATGCAATTAATCCCTCTTTACGTTTTGCGATTCAGTTTTGCGAATGTTTGCAAAGATGTTTGGATGGTTGTAGCTTTATACTACCTTTGTGAAAATTGATTTTAGGTTTTATACATATTATAGGGCATAGCCAATCCTACTAATATTATAAATGCGAAAGTTTGTAAGAAAGAATGGATGGATATCTCTTTCATGTAAAAACTACTGAATGGATCTGGATGAAATTTGGCACAGAGATAGATTATGGTCTGGAATAACACATAGGCTACTTTTTATAATAATATTAAAGCCATAGATGAAGCTACCGAAAGCAAATTAAAATGTAAAATTAACTTTATTTAATAAGTAAATATCTGTTTCCTGACTTCCATAACTTTTAAAAACATATAATTATAAAGTATTTATTTAAATAATTACATTTCCTGCAGTGATGTGACCTCGGCGCTTTGTACCCGTTACAAACTGTACAAAATTGTAAGTGGTGCTTTGCATCTTCATTTTCCTGAAAAATAAAATTAATCAATTTATGGTAATTTTTCATCACTCAAGCCAATTAAATTTCAATTTTTTAATAAAAATTTTATGAAACGGCCAAGAATTTTATGATTAAATACAATTTCAAACAACAAGGAAACACAATCCTTATTATAAACTAATATTATAAACGCGAAAGTTTGTAAGTAGATATTGATGGATGGATGGATAGATGGATGGCTGTTTGTTACTCTTTCACATAAAAACTACTGTACGGATCTGGATGAATTTGGCACAGAGATAGATTATGGGCTAGAATAACATATAGGCTACTTTTTACAGCGATAATCGACATCCACGCGGGCGGAGCTTTAACATATATTTTAATACTTATAGGTATATAAATTACGTGTCAGGTTGGTTGACTCCTAAACTACCGAAACGATTTTAATAAAATTTGCACACTGTGTACAGTTTTGTCCAACTTAAAAGATATTTTTTATTTTGATAAGGCCCTTAAAATTAACATGGGCAAAGTCAGGGCGGGCCGCTAGTATAATATAATGCTTACCGGTTTCCATCCCAACGGGATAAATCCAGGTCCTTCAAGTAACGACTGTAGAAAGTAATATAGTGTTGATCCAGATAGCAACAGGTAGAGACCAGCATGAGCAGCACCAGCCAGTGACCCATGTGGTGGCCACCACATGCCCATCAGATGTACCATCGCCCATGTTATTAGTTTTATTATACCTGGAACATAATAATAAAATGTCATCATCACCAATTTTACATTTTTACAGGTTTGATGACATGCACTGTTGAATATATAGTATGGCAGGCTGATATCCGCAACTCCATGCTGACATGCCTATTTTGCATGTGCTGTTGAAGATATTGGTGTAAAGAAAAGACATCTCACATAATATAGTAGCATATTAAACATCGAACTACGTGACAAAGTGCGGAATACCGTCATACGCTCGCAGACCGGTATCAGGGATGACAGTAGCAAATCTGCCAAACTTAAGTGGGACTGGGCGGGACACATTTCTTGTATGCATCCTGAGAGATGGGCTTGTGTCGTCACACAGTGGATGCCTGAAGATGGGCATCGCCGCCGAGGCCGACCTAGAAAACGCTGGCGTGACGACCTGGATGCATATGAGAAGGATTGGTGGAATAAGGCAATGGACAGACGGGACTGGAAGTCAAAGGGGGAGGCTTTTGCTCAGCAGTGGGACAATATAGGCTAGTAAAAAAAATAAAAAATATAGTAGTCTGTAAAGGTACTGGTATTCTATTAATCTATTATTCTATTAATTTATAATTCTATAAATTTATTATTCTATTAATTTATAAATGTTGATTATCTTCCTTTTTTTTATAACACCTCCCCATTATGAAAAAAGCCCTGCGTAAAATATGTGTGCTCCAAGAATGATTGTTGCGAATTTGGGTGTACTTTACATTTGTTAATACCATACAATTTTAATTGTTATTTTGTTTGCTCATCTATAATATAAAAATGAATTGCTGAATTTGTTGCTAAGCGCAAATCTCGAGAACAGCTGAACCGATTTCGCTAATTCTTATTTTGTTGTGTTACTTATTGTCAGGAGAAGGTTCTTACGTAAGAAAAAAGTAGCTGAAAGTAGTTTAACCTGGGCGAAGTCAGGGCTGCCCGCTAGTAGTCTATATAAACACAATTAATTAAGTCAACAACTTTTTATGACATGTACGGTGAATCAACCACATGCCGCATGTATATAAAAGGTGAAGTAACAACTTCAGCCACTGAACCAATCATGTAGTCAGAGATAAATAATTATAAACAAGATAGTAAAATATAGTTTTAGTACAAATGTTTTGTCAAGTTGCCAGTAGGTACCTACCAGGTTATTAGCTACAGTATTAATAGTAATAATCTATTTCAGCGAGTTTATGACTTACACAACTGATAAGAGATTTGTACAAATTACTAAACATTCTAGAAAAGAATTACCTATGAGTTCATATTTAATTATATCAAGCAAATCTATAAAATAATGATATATTGTTTAAAAGTATTGTTTAGGTATTTAGAATGGATTATAACACCTTATATGTAACTTTTATGTTATTTATATATTCGTAATCAAAATCATCAATCATCTAAAGCAAAAGATGCCCACAGCTGGACATAGGCCTCCTAATCCTAATAATATTTTTACAGTATCTGGTCTTGAGTTGATCTTATCCATCAGTTGCCTTTATTATACATAAAGGCAACCGATATATATTTAAAGGGCAGCATTTAAATAAATAAACCACAAACTTTTTCTGGTATTTAGGTTCATTTTACTGGGTGTTGTGTTAGTATTTTTGATTTTATTATAAATTAATTAATAAATTGTTAATACGCAAAGAATGTAATTGTATTATGTAAATTATTTATTTAAATATAAGTGTTTCAGCTTACCTAAAACCGATATTGGACCCCAATGAAAAATTCTACGGAAGGGCGTTGAAGCCATATTGTGAGGTTGCCTATTTTCAATAGCGTAATAATTAAAAAGTTATCCTAAACATCATTAAGTATATACAGACATTATCGTATTATTGTAATTTTAGTGCAATAATATGTTATTTACGATAATCAACGTATCAAAATTGCGCTTTGTTAACGTTATTGACAGTGACATTAGTAATTTCGTTTTTAAACAGATGTAGGTATAATACATCAATATGAGTTTGTTTTCACCGGTGTGATATTTTTTATTATTTATCTTCTGTTTTGTAAATAAAACAAGATCATGTGAGATATGAATAAAAACAATAATTGTAATTTGTGTCAGGACTTAAACTAAAATTAGATATTGGCGTATACATTGTTCGGTATTTTGATGTGACGTTTTTAAACGAATTACATTACGTTTCAAATGATACAGTTCAAATTGTAACGGACTATTTTACAGAAAATTTGCATCCAAAGATTATTTATATCAACAATCTCATTAAAATAATGTGTTTGTAAATTGTTTATTCTAATATTTACACAAATAAAGGTTATTTTATGTTATTTGACAATAAGCGTCTGTATTCTCTTGCGTAGTTAGGAACACAGAAGTGGTATAATGTTGCATACACAAAAAGAAATACAAGATTTAGTAGTTTCATAAATCATCTATATTACAATGCATATTGCACGAACTTGTTTGAAATTGATGAAATATACATTTACAAGTATTTCGGATTGAATAATTAAGTAATATCGTTTTTAGACAAGAAATGTTGTGTTACACTAATAATGAAGAAATACCTAATTCTAAAGTAACAACACCGGCTACCACGTCACGCAGGCAGTTGTCACATCGCGATATTTTTGTGACTCAAGGGTGTGTGCATTCTTTATGTGTGTTGTTCTACTTATGTGGATTATTAGGTGATATTCTTCTTTTTACCGGGTAAGTTATCATCTAAATATAATTTAAACAATAGACCTTAAACACCACTTTCTTAAACCAGCGTAACATTCGGAATTTTTATCTAACGTTTTTCTATGTTCAGCCGACTGCCCGGTGACTACAATTTTATTGTCATCGTTCGAATGTGATTATTTTGTGAGAAAATGTACAGAACGATACGGAATAGAGCGATTAATGCACGCTATGCGTGCATACAAGTAGGCGTTCAGTCACAATTTCATATGTAATGTCACGCGGCATAGGACCCGTCAGCCGCGGTGGAAATTTACGTGAACAAAATTATCTTTACATGTATTCTGTCTCGTTGCAGATTGTCATCCTAAACCACCAAAATGCCGAAATCGGTGAGTACTCATGTTTACGTTTTTTTGTTTATAATAAATCTGTGTTACTCGTCGTTGACGTCGACTTTATCTGTGGTGGACAAGTGATTTTTACTGATTTCACCATCGCAATGTGATCAGACGACACATGTTACATATACCACGCTATATACTCTTATGTGGAGATATTTCTCATACAAAATTTACTTTCCTTTCTGGTGACAAGTTGTAGATGTTATGTGAGAATCCTCTTTAGAAACTATTAGGAATTAGGTTTTGATAAATGATACAATTGTGCAAACCTCTATTATATAGAAATGACAGTATATAAATATATATGACACCTCTTTGAAAGTAAAAGTACCTGTAGAGTAAAAGATAAGAAGTATTTCATAATATGAAGGAATTACTTTGAGTTATCTTGTTTTTGTAATTTGATAAGAGCTGTTGTAAGTATCAGTATTCTTGAATACAAAAAAATGTTCAATATAAAACATTAAATTATTGTCAATCAATTAATGAGTAGATTCTGTAGGTACTTGGATGGATATAATATCCATTTAAATTTCAAAAAAATAATTATTCCTTAATTATAAATTTTATATAATTATTTGTTTGGCATTAACTAATAACTGTTCTATTAAAATGGCAACAGTTATTAATTAATGACAAATGTTATTATAGACAAGCTAAGAGCAGAATTATTTTAGAACCTAATGATGCAGTTATGTTTTCTGTTATTATATTGTGATCCACTTAAGACACAGTCTTTGATAAATGCAAAAAAAATACAGAAGTAATATAATAATAGGTAATAATACCTACATGTATGGAATCATTATACAGTTTACTGTTAACTCTCGATAAAATTGCGTTGTTTTTTATAAAATTTTAAAAGTAGAACACTATTCAATAATCATTTCTGTTTTTCTTAGAGGTAAATTTTATTGTGAATATTTTTGTAGCCCATAATGTATGCTGAATTGTGACATGATAAATAAGTTTAAGGTCAGCTCAAGACCGAATGCTATGGAAATCCTTGAGAGAGGCCTATGTCCAGCAGTAGATGTCATGTAGGAGAGATGATGAAAAAAGTTTAAAATTCATTTAAAAACCATAATGTTTAATATGAATTATTTTAACTGTGGAAGTGTGGACTGACATTGAGTTTTTATTGTTATCATTTCCGCCTTTAAGTGATAATACTCTTTTTATAGACCTTATACCGATGTCAGTGTTTTTCATCATGGAGTATATATTATGGTTAGCGTATTAAACTGAACTTAACGCCTTACTTTAAAAAATTACAAAAATGTTTTTTATTTTTTTACAATTATGTACGACAGATATAGTCATGATTCATATGGTTGACTGAAACAGACTGATTATGCGATTCATTGGAATAATTCTTATTATAATTTGATTGTTGCTGTAATGAATACGAGAATTATTGTTATGTTTATGTAATTTATGTATTAAAACTTTTTCTTTGTTATATTTATTTTCCAGATATTCAGTTATATAACCAACGCTCTTGATTTAGGCGCAAGTGATAATGTCTTGGTTAGTCCAACCGTGTGATTGTTTTTATCTCATTTTTAGTTTTTTTTATTGGTATTGTTTGCGTTTTATAGTTTTTTTTAAATCCCTGTTTAGTTGTTGCCAAGTATTTAAGTATGTTATTATTTAGTTATTTCATCAGATGGTAATTGTATTCTAAGTATTTAACCGTGTTATTATTTAGTTTTACGAGATGGTAGTTTTATTTTTCGTTATTATTTTATTAAGATTAGCATGAATTGTAATCTAAAACTAGAGTTTTTGATACGAAACGTGGAATTCCGTTTACAAATTGCTTGATTGTGTTGACTATTAAGAATTAATACTCATCATTACACGTAATTTAGTTAATTGAAGTATCATTAGCATGATTATATTCTATACTATGCCATTCTTGGGTTTTCTGGTGTTTGTGTAATGTAGTAGGCTATTTATGCGTGTGGCAGGTGTATTTATGACTAATGCTACTTTGTGATGGTTAATGGGAGTGTGATCCTGCAGCATGATACAGTTTGGATGGGTTTATGCAGTACTGAGCATGTACAAGCAGTGTTATGTACTGTAATCATTATGCGCACAGTTTGGGGAGTTATAGATATGGTAGAGTATTTTTGAAAGTATACGTCGAATATCGTATTTAGCATGTAAAAGACTTGATTTGATGACCAATGATTGTTGTCAGCGATCTCTCGTTGGCGGGTCGAATGCTTATTTGCTTCATTTGTAGTAAAAAAAAAACTTTTTATGTCGTGATGACGTGTACTTATAATTGTCTCAAACGTTATATATGCATGTGTGACAACGACACTACGAGACTTGCTAAGTATAGTGCGAGAGAAAGATATTAGCGTGTCAAATACAGACATTTCAGCTTTATAATACTGCTTAATAACAAGCGCTGAGTCGCTGGACAATTCACGGACACAAATTACATCCAAACTCGGAACAAATATTTATGGGTTACACAAAATTTTGTCCCAAGTGGAAATCAAACCTTCGAGCTCAGCAGTCAAGGTCACTAACCACTAGACCATAGCCAGGTGCACTCGCTGTTCGGTAAACGATCTGCGGGTTAAGCAGCCAAGGACGCATTCGCCTCTACTACTGTTTATACCGCTAGTCCAGAGGGACTGAGCCTCCAGACAAGTGGCATAAGAGATAGTCGAATCGAAAAGTCAAAAAAGCAAATGTATGGGATTTGACGTGAGTCTACGATTTAATGTCGTAAACTTACGTCAAATTCTTTTTTGACTTTTCCATTCGATTATCGCTTATGCCACTTGTCTAGAGGCTCAGTGCTCTTAAACGCCGGCTATGTGACGTGCGCCTACAAACAATTTACGAAGCATGAATGAGTATCGCTATCAGAAACGTATACAATATAGCTAGGATATCCGTCAGTTTAATATGTTTTGTTAATTGTTGTTACCTATCAGATTGATTAATTTTCGTTACACTTTTAATCTCTTCACAACGCAGACGATCCTTCTTTCTAAACAGAATTATTCTGTTATTGTATTTATATAACGGAACGTTATATTCTCAATACTCATACCAAATTGTAAATGTTATACTCTGGCGATTAAAAAGAGTGGCCCGAGTTTCTTGCCAATTCTTCTCGAGGCCCTACCCTAGTCAGCGAATTGGCCTTAGGAAAAAAAGTATGCTGGCATTTGTTTTAATGACGTTCATAAGTATCATGGATTTGATCTAAATGAATAAATAAGTTTGACTTTGACTTCAATGGTCATTTTAAAATTAGTTAACGATTAACCCTATTTTGAAATTTAAGTTTTCTTCGTCATAATCAGCGAGCAAAAAAGGGATAACAAATCTTCTTTGATAAAATAACTTTGTGTAAATAACTGTCTCGGTGACGCAATGGTACAGTGCGTACAGCTGCTGTACTGTGGTCCCGGGTTTATCCCCGGCCCGGGTAAATTAGGTATTGGGTTTTTCTTAATGACATATCAAAACTGATTAAATTATGTTCGGTTTAATGACAATTGACAAGGTTAGTTTAAGACCGAATACTATAGAAGTACTTGGGAGAGAATTCCTCCCTGGCAGTGGACGTCTTTCTGAGTTTAGATGAATGAAGTATCACAATAATAAATAACAATAACAATATATTGACTGCCTCGGTGGTCCAGTAAACGCAGTACCTATGCGCCTGCTGTGCATGTGTGTGGGTTCGATTCCCACACAGGACAAAACTTTGTGTGAACCATAAAGAATTGTTCTGAGTGTGGGTGTAATTTGTGTCCGTTAATTGCATGTTTGTAAAGTCCCCCGCGACACACAGCTTGTTCTCTAGTGCGGGAGTTGTCTATAAAAAGAAAAGAAAAAAAAATAGCCCCTATTACATCAAATCAAATCACATAGCTGTTGAAACGCCTATTTTTTGAAGAATCGATAGGTAGAGTTGTAACTCTACCTACCTATTCTTCATAGAAATAGGCATGATACTATCAATGAAGTTTTAATTTACTTACTTGCGACCCGCCCCGGCATCGCACAATTGCTTTTTGTAAGTGATTTTGTAACTTCCTACTAATATTATAAACGCGAAAGTGTGTTAGAATGTATAGAGATGTATGTTTGTTACTCTTTCACCTAAAATCTACTGAACGGATTTGGATAAAATTTTTCACATATGTAGACTATAGTCTGGAATAGCACATAGACTTTTTATCGCAATAACAGTCTGGAATAGCACATAGACTTTTTATCGCAATAACCGCCATCCACAGCTAGTAAAAAATAAAGTTGCTTCCTCAAAACGTTCGTTTTTTGAAATAGTACAGTGTTCTTTCAAAGATATATAGATAGTATAGATGGAAGTGTTACATGTAATAGATATACAAGCTGTGATACTTGGTATATAAAGCTAGTGAAGCCTGTCGGAAGGAAGGCAGGAACTAGGGCATGCGTTATCGTGTTAGTGGACACTGCACTCGCCGCTATGTCACTTAGTATACACCCATGTACGTATAAGGGCACAGATAAATAATGTGCAATGTTTAAGTATATAGGTGTGGTACATATAGGCTCTTGCGACAGATAGATAAGTATTGTAGGTACCTCTTAATTTGAAATGTGTGCCGATAAAAAGACTTAATTTAATAATGTCAGGCTTTTCTCTTAATTGGATTTGATTTTTTTTTTGACTTGATTTTTTTTAAAAGACAACTCCCGCACTAGCGAACAAGCTCTGTGTCGCGGGGGACTTTACAAACATACAATTAACGGACACAAATTACACCCAGACTCAGAACAACTCTTTGTGGGTCACACAAAGTTTTGTCCTGTGTGGGAATCGAACCCTCGTGCACGGCAGGCGCATACTGCGGCCACTGGACCACCGAGGCAGTCAATTAATTCAAAAATTGAAGATGTGTGTAGTGATTTTGTGGTAGGTAGATACTTTAGCTGACATTTTGGACTACATTGTAAAATACTTGGATTTGATTGAAAAAAATATATTGTTCAAGTATTAAAAGAAGAAGCTGTTATCTGACATATATATTTATTTTAGTTGGGTGGCAAACAAGCATATGGCTCGTCTGATGTTACTCATTCATTCATTTAGATTAAATACATGATACTTATGAACGTCATAAAAATCCGACGACGACGTTAAGCAGTTACCGTAGCTTACGGATGCATGCAATACCAGAGACGTCACTTGTCTGTGTCGACCCATTTGTTTTACACCAGGGCTTTAAGGTTTTGTATCCCTTGAATTTCCCTCTTAAAATATTAACGAATAGCCAAGATAAACGCAAGATCGTTTAGGCGCATAAGGTCAAAAGCGTAAAATGACAAACAATCGCAAATTGTCAAAAGAGCATAATGTCAAAAGCGCACATAGTCAAAAGCGCACATAGTCATAAGCGCACATAGTCAAGGCGTAGATTGTCAAAAGCGCAGAATGTCAAAAGCGCACATAGTCAAAAGCGCAGAATGTCAAAGGCGCACAACGTCAAAAATTACTAGAGCTAGAAATCTTTATCACCAGTACTACTCTGGCGTGGTTTAATAAGGTCTCACTCGTCTAAAGGATACAAAATATAAAATAGTTTCCATGAAACTTTATGAATACCTATTATTTTATTATGAACTAATCTCTGTTTTTAAATAACTCATATCCGCCGTTGCGGTTTCACTGTGATTATAACAAATAATATATGTAATAGGTATATACTAAATTATACTTCAGTAAAACTCGCTTTTAAATGCATGTAAACAAACCGCAGAAGTGGGATAGTTTAAATTGATTGAATTTTTAAATTTTGTACATGATAAGTTGTCAACCGATTCCAATTCATTTTATTTAACACATGATCGAGTCGTGGAATGAGCTCGGTGAGCTCCCTGTCAAGGTTCTCTTTTTTTTTAAAAGGTCGGCAAGGCGCGAGTGTTGCTAGCATTCCTAGGCCATGGTAAATGCTTAGGTACCATGATGCGAGTACGCTTGTTCAGTAGTAAAAAACATTGATCTAATAAGAAATACATCAATGTACAGTAATAAAATCGATTTATAAGGTCGTATGCTTGTTTGCCGCCTTAAGAAATAAAACTAATTTTCACTCAAAAAGAGCCCACAACACGTTGTGGTTTATTTAAAACATGAACATACATAGATACCAATGACACGTTGTGGTAAATACAGACAAGGCCACGTAGCAAAATTCGTATCAGACCTTTCATGATATTCGTGTACAACGAGTTGTGGCAAATATATTTTTCTTGACATACTATTTTTTTTTTTTGCTTAAACTGGAATTTATTACGGGTGATAAACTGCATCATCACTGTTATCTGTAAAACAGTTGAATAAACTCTATATAGCGCTCTCAGATAAGCATTTAAAGGTATTGTAAAAATAATTTATCAGTGTAGAAACATCCGTCTTTTTAGATATGTCTTTATCGAATACACAATATGTTACAAAATGTAAAACGATAAATATTTAAGGCGGGAGATTTTTTAATCATAACCCTGTGGTCAGCTGTGGACTGAATTTTTAACGAGAAAATAAATGCGTAACAAAAAAAAAAACAACCATACACATGACCTACCTAACCCTTGTCGGTCGAGTGCACTGACTGCGCAGCGTCAGGTCGTGCATAGGCACAGGTGGATTGGGTTTCAATAGTAAGTATTGCAGCCTAATTAGATAGGAAACGATAATATATGGACCACTAGTTTCCTACTGCGGCTTTGTCTGCGAGTGTAATCCTACGAGATAGCTTTTATTTTACACTAGCGGCCCGTTCCGATTCACCCGGGGTAAAGTATTTTTTGCCCCTTTAGGGATTTTTTCTCTGCGTAAGAACCATCCTCGTAGTTTAAAGAATATTCTAAAAAAAGAATTAGCGAAATCGGTTCAGCTGTTGATTCATTTTTATATTATACTAGCTGTTGCCCACGGCTCCGCCCGCGTGGATGTCGGTTATCGCTGTACAAAGTAGCCTATGTGTTATTCCAGACCATAATCTATCTCTGTGCCAACTTTTATCCAAATCTATTCAGTAGTGTTAACGTTAAGAGTAACAAACATCCATCTATCCATTCTCACAAACTTTCACATTTATAATATTAGTTAGGAAGTAATCTATATCTGTGCCAAATTTCATCCAGATCCGTTCAGTCCTTCTGGCGTAATTTAGTTACAAACATCCATCCATCCAATGCCTCGTATTTATAACATTACATAGTAGGATTTTCAACAGACACATAATCTTTAAAAAATTTAAGTTTTTTAAACCTACCTATTTACTTACTACGTACTCCAGCACTCCGAATACCTCGTTATCATTAACTATTTCTCTTACTTTTATTACCTACCTACGTCACACAATTGATAAGCCTTGTCTGAGTCATAATAAAAGAATTGGATCATTTTCTCAATACCTGTTTGATTAGAGTTTCACGTAGTGATATAATAATATACATAGATAAATTAAAAAATAATTGTCATCGTGCGTTAGTAGATTGAATTTGACATAATTGCACTACACATGATAATCAACTTAAAGTCGTTAGTAATAGGATTTATTTTATAATGACAACTGATACAAAGTCATTAAGGTTTATAATCGTAAAATATATTGTAATAATGTTACCACAGCACATACCATATTCTGCCGCTTAAAAACTGTGCGTCAATTTTGCACTTTGTTTTTTTAAAGGATAGTAATTCCAACGTCAACTTAAGAACAAATGTCTCACTGTTGACAACGTATTAGTGATGCCTCTTATATTGCGACTGTTTTATATCTATCAGACAGGCGCAGACCATATGTTTTAAAAAGGAAAAAAAATGTTCAGGCGTTTTTTCGGTCTAGGCTCTTTGAAATCAAAAAGTGTATGTAGGTCAAATAGAATAAAACATGAAAAGTTTGATACCGGCCAGAATAAGTGTGCACAACTCTGATTCTGTTGTGTTTAAGCTAAACTCTCTATAAAATCAACCTATATAAGTGCGTTTGTCCTACTTGTAGGCACAGGGTCTTGATTCAAAGAAGCTTAATTAAAAGATCTCAAAATCAATTCCTTAATCGCACACACGCTACTGCAATGGGTCGAGTTCAAACTCATACCTTACGCGAATTCCAACTCGGCTGCTAAAAAACACCAATTTCTACCGCACTTCTATACGTAATTAGTCTGACAACTACACAAAACGTTTTTCCCAGCATTGCTTCAGACTAATGACGCACGAGAATACCGAGTACTACACCCAGAAGTAGTATTGTATAAATTTTTCGCCCACATAACTTTTACCTAATAGAGCATCTATGAAAAAAAAGAGAAATACAAACAATATACTCTATCTGCCCGCTACTTCTATCGGTGTTGATGAAAAGGTTGAAATACTTGAATGAATAGTGTAAATTCTACCAGTGAAAGAATTTTTGCCATCGGACCTGCAACGTGTAATAGGCCAGCGCGTGTAACTTAAGGCACTAAAGCCTCTCAGCTCTATAGCCTGGCCCAGCAGTGACACAAGAGACAATATTATTATGGGACTATTTATTGCTAGTCTGCAGTCTAGCTTTAACTGGGTATAGTGGAATACATTAATTTGGTTTTGATACAGGCAGGAAGCCGAACAAGTACCTACAGTCAAGCAATGCACAACGAAATCTTTAAGACATGCTGTCAGATTTCCTTCCTCGTTGTAACGAGCGATAAATATACAATTGATTAATATACGTAACACTGCAAAATCAAATTGACGGCGTTAAAAAACCGTACGTAGTGTCTGGTCAGAACCCAAAGAATGGAAAAATTCAGAGGTATGAGAGGTTCATGCAAGAAGATGAGATGAGCAAAGAGAACACGAAAACTAGAAGTAGGAAGAAACAAATGGCAGGGTTAGCCAAATGTAGCAATGTCATCGAGGAGTAAAAGCTCGTAAATTACGGCGCTGCGGTATAGGTAACCGTTTAAACTCAGACATAGCCATATGACGAGATATGATCATGTTTACGAAGATTAAAAATGAATCGAATTATTGAGTATTGAGAAGATAACCGTATTTATTGAACAGATTTGCATCCAGGTCTAAATACACTTTCTTGTAATTTAATAACATTTCGTTGTACACATTGAATTTGTAATGATCTAACATTTATAACTAATATACTTTATTTTCTAAACGCGTTAGAAATATGTCTGCCAAGATTCAAAATTAGCTGGTAAGCCGCGCACAGTGCAGCCAACATCATCCAGTCATATTAAACAGCAATATTACAGTTACGAATGCGTAAAAGGACAATGTTTTACATGGTCATAACAAATAATAATCCTGTTTAGTTTCTAACCAGACGATAAGAAGCTGATATGAGTTTCCAGTATAAGAACGACCTAGCAACATGAATTGATGGAGCACTTGAAACTAATGAAAAAACAATCAAATGTTAATTAATTGCTATAACCGCTATGAAATTTATGTACCAAGAGTACCAACGAGCTGAAAACAAAGATATGTACGCGGCCACACATTACTAGAGACTATAAACTCTTGAATATTATAAAAATAGCTCTTAAGATAATTTCTAAGAATGAGTTGGTACTTTGGACTTTAAACACGAACGGATTTGTGTGAAAATAATAAAAATATATATACCATGAACGTAGAGACCGCCAGAAGACGGCATTTAATCCAAAAAAGTTATGAAGGACCTTTGCCCCTGGCAGACAATAACAGTATTTTGTCCGATATTGTAAGGTTCTTTCCAAACCAAAGAGAGCATGGAACCATGTCTGCCAACAGGAGCTTCACGGTCCGTTAAGTAACAATTACGTAACAAGATATTGAAGTACAGGTGTTTATAATTAGCAAGTCGTAGAGAATCGGGTATCTTATCGTGTCTGCAGGCAGAGATATATTTGCATACCTTATAACAATATCTTACCTTTAATTGGCGTTGAGACGACGTTCACTGCACTGACACACGTAATGATGAGTCCACGATTGTATCACTATTCATTTTAGACGAGGAAAAAAGCGGCGAGGCTGTAGGTGTGCTAAGGTGAGCGCGCACGGCGGCCTTGATCACGGGGCGCGCGCGCATCCCCGCGGTACAACCGGCGCGACCGCGCGACACCGACCGTTCAGTTCAAACTCTACCGCCGCGTCCGGCAGACGCGGCTCACGTGCCACTCACCCTACACCCCCACACACCTTATAAACAAGCTTGTGTTTGTGCCTGTGACATTATCCAGTGCGTGTTACCCTAAAATCAGCCACCATGGTCGCCGGAGGCAAACAGGTTAGTTACATAACAGGGCAAGGGTCGCAGATGAGGCTTCTAGATGGCAGATGACGTACAAAGCACTTTTTGCAACAATATCACTTCCAAAAATCTGATAGCTGAAAAACTAAATTCCTGGTTCATAGGTCAACTTAAATGAGCGTGAGATGTATCCTATCAAGGTAACTTAGTCATTTATAATTAAAAATTAGCATATTTCAAGGTAGTCACACTAGTAATAACGTATTACACGTCATAGCTTATCAACTATTACACGTAATTAAAGTATATGCCGGCATAGCAACAGGACACTGAAGTCGCAGCCATGGTCGAACATTTCGTCAAACGAATAAATTACTTTAGTGTATCTTCGAGAATTATGTTGACTGAAATCATAAGTTACGGTGATGTCATCACGGCGTAAACCCGCAAACTCCAAGATGGAGTCGGTCATGGCATTAATATATTTATTTTGCATCATGCAAACGGTCGTAACCGTCTTTTTATTCCCCATCCCTGTTCACGCTACGTGTTAAAGCGAGATAGAATCACTTTCCTGTTTCGCCAAGGGTCTGGTGCTCTCGCTTTCGTTGGCTACTTTTGTCTAGAGCCTTCGAAATTCGTGATGAAAAACCTAACATTGTGTTCATAGATCGTTATCGATTTGCGTTTTTATGGCTAGGTAAACTTGCGAAGTATTTTAATGTGTTTATCGTACATGAATGTAGCACGGCTCAAATGTTCAAATTCACGTTTATTTTTTATCATACTTAACATTACAGTTGTATCGTATGAATTATCTTATCGTTTGTCTAACATAGTTGTACTTGCTGATTATTAATTATTGAATTTATATCATAATGAGCGTTTTAGTATTGCTGATCACGTAAATATTGTCTTGGTCGTAGTCGTACGTCACGTGAGTATGCGGACAGAGGTGCTGACAATGGCTCATTCTAGTACTAAATGCTAGTTCGTATGAAACTTGCTATATCAGCGTCACTTATACTCACGTACAACTAATGTATGAAGATTCTCAAGGTTTTCCTCATCTGCAACATAGGGATTTAAAAAAATAGTTAATCGCTTCTAATATTTTAGTTGTAACATAGTTTTTGTAGTCGTCGCTCATTTAGCCTTCAAATTAAATAAAATTGCTCAGTTTAACGTTACTTAACAACGTACTGATAATCATTTTAATTGCATAATAAAAACTAAATTAAATTCGAGAGAGAGACTTAAAATCTTTCCTAGTTAGTGTCTCGTTTAATTATTCCTTTACAAATATTTAACATATTTTGTAAATTCTTTTACTTAGTTCACGTTAGCTCTAACAACTTCTATAACAACCGTGTTGGTGACTTAGTACGAAAGGTATCAGGTTAACTGTCACGTTTTTATTTTACCTATATAAAAACTAATTATTTCTTGAAAAAATACTGATGTATGTTAACTGATAACCTCCACATCTAATAGGAAATAAATTTTACAATAATCATGACTTGAATATCATTTAAAGCTGAATCGCGAATAAATGTAGCTGAATTAACTTGAGCTACTGACAAGGATCAAAAAACGAGAACAATACAGCCATTTGTTAAAAGGTCAGCAGCTGTTGTTAATCAGTCTCGTCTTAATTAGGATACAAAACGAACTTCTTGAAGTGTCATGTAACGTATTAAGGCGACAATTATACATTGCCACAATGGGTGCGCGTAATTCTCCGTCAGTCATTCATTACTGTACTTGAATTTAATTTGATGGTCGATATGCTCTGTGCCCATGTAGTGCCGTTTCACTGCGTTTCACTCACACACAACAACGATTTCTAAAGCACACAGTGGAATTTCTTTCTCTATCACCTTGAATTCGAGCCTCACTTTTTCCGAAAGTGCTAAATTCGAATCACGGAGGTGTGTGATTTTAATTGGTTTGGTCTAAAACCTTAACGCTGTTTGACTCAGTTTGTAAAAGCCTATCTTTAAAATGGAAATATTAAATTAAAACAATGGGTAATATTGCAAGGTGTTTCCTTATTTTATTCGTGTTCCAGACACATTGGCCACGTGTTCCATACATCTGTCTGTGCACCTGTTGCCACCCTATATCCCATCCCCTTTGCCTTCTTCCTGTTAATAACCGGTTTTTCGCCCCAGTCTTGTCGTCTCTTCAATTTGAATCTTTATCACCTCAGATTAACATTGATAATTCAATATCAGCTATTACTATGTGTTATATCATGTGTTTCCCTTTAAATGTTTGCACCGACGTTTTTTGTAGACTCATCGTTTTATCTGCATTAATGCTTATTTGACTTTGAATAAAGTTTCTTTTTACCTGACTGTTCCGAAGCAGAGGAAGGATAATAAATTTGACTATGTACATATGTTGGTATTTTTGAATGTTCGATCATAATCATAGTTTAAAATCGATTAAACCGTCTCGGTACCTTTAAATGTTTGCACCGACGTTTTTTGTAGACTCATCGTTTTATCTGCATTAATGCTTATTTGACTTTGAATAAAGTTTCTTTTTACTTGACTGTTCCGAAGCAGAGGAAGGATAATAAATTTGACTATGTACATATGTTGGTATTTTTGAATGTTCGATCATAATCATAGTTTAAAATCGATTAAACCGTCTCGGTGGCATTTGTAGAGTATTATTTAGCGTTTGAGTGTCATTAAATTTATCTATGAAAATAGGCACACGCTGAATAACGCTTCCGCCTTAAAAATTTAATAATTGACTTATTTTGAATATTTTCATTATTGTCCTAACGTCAGGTTTTAATTTAGTAATTCGTAATATGTAAGTACTACTAAACGAATACATATTTATTAATAATAATAGTCATATTATTACTTATTAGTAACAAAATACCTGTTTCTACATGTTTTTGCTCGACGCGTGCGACCTCCGACACGAGTTCAAAGTTAATAATTATGTCGTCAAAGTACAACAAGTATATTTAATGTATCTTCGTAATTATCATGACTTCACCTTGGTCACCTTACTTCATTTCCTACTCTTAGCTACAAGGACACAGTTCCACCATGTTTTTAATTCTTGAATATTTCGCCGTAACAATAGTGGAGTCTTTTGTAATAAAGTTATTGTTATCTCATACGTGTTTAGCAAGTATAAAAAAATATTAAAAAGATTTTCACGGAAACGTTAGAATTACATGAAAACGAGAATTTGTAATTATGTATGCAAGTTTTATTTTGTAGATTTTTACTATTTTATCTATAATATAAGGAGTATATATTATAGATATAGATTCCGTGTGGTGACGGATTAAGAATACAAATGTCACCACCCCATTCTATCCCGTGGGTGTCGTAAGAGTCGACTAAGGGAATTGTGAGTCAGGCAGACAATATCTACTGCAAGAGAGGGAAAACTCGAAACAAAACCCTATACCAACCCGTCTGGCCAGCGTGGTATAGTAGGCTAATATCCCTCCAAATGTGTGGAGGAGACCTGTGCCTAGCAGTGGGACGTTTATGGGTTGAGATGATGATATATTATAGAAATCATCTTAACAATTTAATGATAAAGTTAATGATGAAAACTTATATAATTCTTAGCCTGTTTTCCATAAATAGACGCTTGTACACGTTTCCATGCGCCATTAATATTTACATTAAATATCGCTATCTATAGCGAACTATGTATGTACACACATACGATGATGTCACGTCTCCCTACTCAAGATGTGGTCAGAAACCAGTGCTGACGTAAAAAAAGTTGTTTTCATATGATTTTATTGATCGGTTTCCTTAAGCTGTAGTCATTTGTAGAGGCACTTTGCCACAATTTTAGCATTCATACCCATTATGTTTCCCTATCGCATCGCGTTTAATTTTTATCAGTTTATTATAATTGTTTTCATATCATTTAATTTATAATGTCATCGTAATCAGTTCAGGAGGTTCACTGTTCAAAGATCTCCCATTATACCATTTTATCTGGGGTCAGTGCAATGTAATAAAATTATTCTTTCTTCCATTCGCCTATATTACTTATCTCTGTCAGTCACTTTATTCCCAGCTTTTTTATTGTTCCATCTTTATTAGGTATCTTTCCTCTTTATTTAAACTATCAATCCAACAATCACCCTATTGCAGCCCACTGCTATACATACTAGGCCTCTCCCAACGCGCGGTATAATACATTTAAAATAATCTGAATAGCTATTGATTTTCTTCTCTTTTGTTCAAAGTCAAAGTCAAACTCATTTATTCATTTAGATCAAATCCATGATACTTATGAACGTCATTAAAACAAATGCCAGCATACTTTTTTCCTAAGACCAATTCGCTGACTAGGGTTGGGCCTCGAGAGGAATTGGCAAGAAACTCGGGCCTTGTTTTACCGATTATCGATTTTTGTCCGTATCTGGCAATGAATGAGGAAGGAAACAATATTTTAAAACCTTATCATGAAGGTCTAAATGCTAAAATTTATGATTACAATGTTCATGGGCGATAGTTGGCAATCTGCCACAACTTATCGATAACTGCGTTCATGAAACAATACGTTATTAGTAACCACACAAGGCCTTTAACTAACATCACTAGTAATGACATTGTGGAAAGGCAATGCATTTGTTACTTGGGTGCTAACTGCATTTGATTATACTCTTGAAATAAACTTTTTATTTGTCAGTTGTTCGACAAAGCTGGAAAGGTATGCCACAGGGTCCGGACATATTTTCTATTATGATTAAATTACATAGATGGTCATAAAACCTTCTTGGTTTGCCAAACACAAGTCAAGGTACAAAATGTAGGCATATGGTGTAATGTCGCATGTCGCTTATCCAACTACTAAAGCACAGTGTTGATCTACACACGAAATAAAAATTGGTGGGACTAATAGATTGAGTGTTCCGGGCGTAAGTGTTCTTGATTTAGCACTAGGGGCACAATATACATTCTAGCATTTCATATGCTATTTTTGTCGTATTTGGTGTCATATTCAATGAGGTCAAGTGCATACCATATAATGATATCGTGCGTCATAATAATATGATCATATCCCAGAATAGTATTGATGTAATAATAAATTCATGGTATCCTTATTCAATTAATGTTATATTAAAGGATATTGTCTGTTAGTTTCCTGTAAGTAAATGTCTTTACCTGTATATGTCTACATATTGCGAGTGTCAATAAATAATACTGTTTATTGACGTTGTATGAGCCATAATTCACCATTTTCTAATCGGGTAATAGTCATACATTAAGCAAGCTAATGGCGCATCTTAAAGCGGTGGGAGTCGCTTACGTATAGTATCCATCACGCGAGAGAGTTAGACAGGTTCTTGACGTCGACTTGTTCAATGGTTATTTCTTAACAAATTGCCTGCCGATTTTCCTGTCTGCCTTTCCATATTCCTGTATTACTTATCATATAACATGAGCGTCTGAGAGGCTTTGAAGTTTAAACTTCTCCTTATACGAATCAAAAATTGTGACGTCTGCAGATAAAGACAGATAGCTGTTGCTGAGTTCTATCAATCTGTTCAGAATTTAAGAAACATATCATTAGATATGCTTTAAATGATTTATGCTTAAAATTTACAAAATAACGACACGCATGTTATGTATATTATTCGATTAAACTATGTTTCTACGTTTAAAACTATCCAGATTACATTTTTTTCACCAAATAATAATAATAATCTGAAAGTTATCTATATGATGTAATTTAAAATAAACAGAGATAGGCATTATATTGTTGACCTGAAAACCTGACAAACAATAACAATTATAGTTACAATATTCTCTCTATTCCAAGAAACATGCTCACTTTCTGCTAGCAAGTTTCGCGTGTAGCAAAAGCAAGAAAATTGTTGGTCGCTTGCACAAACATCCGTCGTTTACACAGCCGATAACAAACCTCTCGCTATACCACCTTATCTCGCAGGTTTCTCAATCTCAAAGGTGACTCATACGCTCGTGAATTAACTACTTCATTATCATGCCGTCCTTGGTTGGAACTTGGAATGCCTCGAATGTTTTACTTTCCTAAATGCCGGTAGTTAGAAAGTAGGTGCCGAGTTTATGAATTTATTGACCCTATGGTTGCTGCAATTTAATTGCCCGCACAGAATAAAATTTCTGCCATATAGAGATGATATATTTTTGCCAATTGAGTGTACTTTTGCCCATTATTTGAACATGACTATGACTACGATTTCAGAGAAGAGATCAGATAGAGAATTTACTGATTCCGGATCTGTGCTTTCGCCTGAATACCTGTTACCTACGGGGAAAAAACTAACATTTTCACTTTGAAAATGTGGATCCGATATTTATTGTCCGATATCTATTTTACCTTTATTACGTTTTTGGATTCCCGTTGTATGTAATTTATTCCCATACAAAATGTCAGATGAAGTATTATTCAGATGAAAACTAACAATTAAATGGATACTTTCTCGACAATTTGTTGTTGCTTCTAACGAACCTCGCATTGATGTTTTATTGTTGTACAAACATCATAGTTACTTAATAATAGACTGACTTGAATAGAAATGTCATTAATAAGGGGCACCCTCAGACGCCGAGTCGAATCGTTTGGAACGACAGACTTATAATAGTTTTACGTCAGTCGGAAGCAATTAGATTCGTCTGTCGGACTTGTCTCCGGTTCTTCCGGAGAATATGCCACTTTCGTCGTAAATAATTCAGTTTAGTTTTTTAAAATGTCTTGTAATATTTCTCTAGTTTCCCTTATTTTGGCTTTGTGAAACTAAAATCAATTAATTTACCAGCCCATGCTTAAAGCATGGTCAATATTGAAATTGCCATTGCGGTGTTCAACTACAAGTTACAAAGTTTTCTTAGTCCACATTCTAATGGTTTAACAGCACATTCTTAACGCCCACGTTGGTATGTAAAGGCGTTTGACACAGTTAAAAACCTCTTTAGATATTATAGTATTTGCGTTTGTTTTATGTTTCAAATGTTTGAAAGAATGCCATATTAAGCATTTTATTTATGATGAAATTTAGCAAAGAGATAGATAGAGGTATTATATATAAAATATATATATTAAATTGAAAGTCCACGTAGGCGGAGCCGCGGGCAACAACTAGTATTTTATAATGTTAAGATACTAAGAGCAATGTCGATACAAACGATTGTTGACTCGATGACGAATTGTGTAAAAGTCGTCATGCACCGTTCAAATTATACGCCATATGTACCAAAGTGACTCTTACTTGACTCTATCAAAGACAATGTTCGCTTAAAGTAATTAGTATTTATGAATAAACACTAAGTATCCCAGTTATTTATTAGGTAATATTATCTTGTCTATAACCTTATTCACCATACAATTGGTTTCGTCGGTGCAGTTTACAATACTGAATCATGCGGGTTGCTTGATAAGCTATAAATTATAGGGGGAGGTTGAGTAGTTGAGGTTAAATTACAGCCTCGGTGAAAGGATGTGGAGTCGATATCAATAGAACAAATGTTGCTGCCTGGAACCTATGGTGGGTTTAAAACGAAAGAGATGATAGATGTTTACGAGAGTCAATATATTGAATGACAATTAATTTTATCATATCGTTCTTTGAGTATTTTAATACTTTGATGCGATGGAGTATTGTTATAAATCATTTTGGACTGTTTACAGTTGGCACCAATAAATAACCAACAAGTTTACATTGCCCAAATATGTCGATATGATATTTCTTTTACACTGTTACGAGGACAAATTTATTTAAAATAAAGTTAAAAGCATAAAATGAGTAAAAGTGATGGTAAACATTGGTTACCGAATAGAATCACGTATTCTTAGCAATGAATGAAAATAACTTGAAAGATCCTGATCCCACCCTCCTGGCGTTCTTCCAAAATCTATTTTCTGATCGTACGACTTTGTCTTTTACTCTACTTTTTAACTTGACCTTAAATAAAAATATTTATTCTTACTCAACCCAAACCAATCGATTCCTATTTTCATTCGAATCATTAATAATATGTAATAGCAACCCATACATGTCCTACTACTGGATTCAGGTTACCTCTCCTGCATATAGAGAGTTGAATGGGTTGAAAGCTTAGGTCTCAATCCCACACACGCTGGCGCAATGTGAATTGATGAATTAAACATTTGGATTATGAAAAAGTCGTTTTGTTCCCTCGAAAAGTAACTATCGAAGAATTACATACGTAACGTCCTTCATAAATGCATTTATAAGTCTTCAGTTCTAAATACTTTGAATGAATTGTGTACATCCATTGTTATCATTAGATAATATCATAGTCTGAGTAGCTGCTATTGTTAGTGTAATAATCTGTTCACTACTAGGATGCTATGTGGAATCACTGGCTATTGCCGACACAACAATTATAGAGTTTTTATTGCAAGTTATATTATCTCTTGATCCACTTTCGGTTATATCATATTCTTGTGAAACACTTTTTATTTTTAGTTTTCGCTAAACAATAGCGTAATTTAAATTCTCTTCTTGTTATAAATCATATTTTTTCTTGAGGTATTCGAAACTCAGACTACTTTCGTTAATTTTATATACATGTAAGCAGTTTTTTCTAGCCGAGATGCTTTTAACTACTGAATCATATTTTATCGATAACATATTAATCCTTTGTAGACTAGTTTATATCGCAGATCATCCTAAGTTCCATGGTCATTACAATCCTATCCATTGTTCTATACCCGTCCCGTTCCCCTTTCGGGACCTAAACTGGCCTTCAACAATTCTAGGAAATAACGCCATAGCAGGATACAAAAAAATACAAATATTGAAACATGTTCTGTGAAATGATCAAAGTAAATAGAGACGCGTGCGTAGCGATCGTTAATTTGACTTCTACTTAAATTGTGCTTCGTGAATGCCATTGTGAATAAACGATGGATCATGTAATGAAACTGGTCTATAAAATAGATAACTATGACACACGATCAAATAATCATTATTTATATGTTTGATTCGAAGTTGATATTGTTTGCCCTTTTGCATATAATTTTAGTTTCATTCTTTATTTTCTCACTACCTTACATGATTTATGAGCATAGTCATGATTATCTTTTCCAAGTATTTTGATCCGAGTATTTAAGAATCAATGGACTAGAGATATGCCCACTGCAGGCCGAAAGGTCGCCAAAGCAATAAAACTTGCAAGACACGTCCTCTTTTCGTCTTTGCCCTAAAAGTTAAATAAATGGGCGAGACATGAAAGGACGATGTTTCGTTTCGATGGAACTGCCGTACTTGAAGTAATACATAGTGTAGATGACATAATCGGCCCGGAAGATCACATCCGCTTGGCGCCGAATCAACACTCACTGATATTATTTATAGCAGCAGTCTGCAATTCTCTGTATGTGTTGTCATTTTTGTTTCATTCATTCATCAAAAGATTATTACGGATTTATTTTTAAATTTTGCCTTATTCTAAATCTGTCTTTTAACATACCGTTTAAACATATTCTACTACTGAAGGCGTAGGCTAAGGTGTTGTATCTCTTTTACAAACGAGCGAGGTTAAATACCATAGAAGGACTAGTCTATGGTCTATCCTATCGCCAAAATTCGTCCAGCAGAACTATCTTTGCGAGCTATCTTCTAATTCTGTCGATAATTCTTGATAGTGCATCTTTTTAAACCTATGTAATTTGTGGTTTCTTAACAATGAATAACGATGCTAAGTAAATTATACCTTTACTCGTACGATTATGTATACATCGTATTTATTTACAATGAAGAAGATTATTTATGTCTTACTTATTATGTTGTTAAGATTACATTCACTATTTTATACGACATATTAGCTAAATATAAAATAACACATGCAGGTGGCACACACAATACATCTGGGATATACAATGCTTCGTCCTTTACTTAGTTTTCTTTACCATATATGATTTGACACTTGAGGTCATGCCTGCGGTCAAGCAAGGGCGGGCATATTGAATTTATTATATGAATATAATATTTGTATTAAAAGAGACGACTGCTTATTGCTCTATGCAATGCAAAAAGTACTGAAATTGAAGTGGCCTTTGCAAAAAAAAAAATGAAATAATGACGACGCGTTTTATTTAGTGAGTAGTTTTAGCCCAAAAGCAGTATTAGATTTAATAATTTACTCTTCAAAGTTTCACATTGCGTCAATATTCAAAAAATGTGTGATTCACACATTAATATTGATGCGCCTATCTACGAGTAATTAATTAGTTATAAATTCATACATTCCTGTTTGACTTGTTTGAAGAGATGACTTCGTAAATCAATTTCTCAAATCCACTGTAATTGCAAATATGAAACATCACGCATATTAAATTTAGTACTAGATGTAGTTGTAATAGCTAGTAATGTATACGGAATCAAAACAATCAGTATGCGCTTTAGATTTTATACGTATTACATCAGTTGTGATGTTCCAATCAACATCCGAAGCAACTGTTAGTTCTGTCTCCATTGTTAATTTGCGAATGCTAATAGAAAATCTTTTCTTCCAGATGAACGTCCGCGTGACGACGATGGACGCGGAGCTGGAGTTCGCGATCCAGCAGACAACGACCGGCAAACAATTGTTTGACCAGGTCGTTAAGACCATCGGCCTGAGAGAGGTCTGGTTCTTCGGACTCCAGTACACCGACTCCAAGGGTGATCTCACCTGGATTAAACTCTACAAAAAGGTTAGTCATAAATTCTTCAAGTATAAACGACTTATTATGATCCAGCTTTTGCGATATCTTGTATACAGTTATTTCTACATAAGTTTCATCAACTTACGAAAGTCTCTTGAAAATCTCAATTTTCCAATATTTTAAAACTTCCTCAAGCTTGTAAGCAATGAAAGGAATCCAGCATCGATTTGTATTAAGAGCTCGTTCTACTTGCATACATTATATGTGAATCTAAGATGTTTGTGTTGCAAAAGCATCACTAACGTTATTGGATACTCGCGTTAGCGTATAAATTGTGTGTTTACTACACGTCGCGAGGTGGCCGCCAGTGCTCGTGTTCACGAACCAAATGCTGCATTACGATTATTTTTAGCACAACCAGATCCAACAAGTTCAAGTTCATTTTCCTTCTTATTTGTTTCTATGTATAAATATGTATGTTTTTGTGTATAAAATCTGTATTTTAAATTACTTCTTTGATATTTTAGGGTCTTCTTTATATTCAAGTCTTTATATACTCACTTCCCTTCGGCACTTCGCCTTGACAGCGTTTAATTCATTGGTCTTCGAACATTTCCGTCATTCTGTCTTGGGCTATAAACAAACAATTGTTTTTCTTTATCCTTTGCGTGACACTGACCCCGTAAGGCGTCTTGCAATGTCAACGTGTGTTCAGCATTACCGAATATAATTACACCACAGCCTACTTATTTTATCAGTGAGGACGACGGGTTTTGTTTTAAGTGTTCAACTCTAAAATTCATGAATATTTAGTAAGGCCACACTACTTTCTTTCCGTTCAGCATCGACAACATAACGATCGATCAAATTGAGTAGGCAATTTGCCAAAGTCTCGTTGACCGTTTATTGACCTATTTCGTTCAAAGAATTGACACTTTTTTATTGCCTTGCAGTTTTTCAATTGCAATGGTTTGTCCTCGTTCGATGACACTACTACATTCTGAAATTTAAATGTACCTAACTGTAATTTCGAAAGGTGATTTTCTAAACAAACGTGTTTGTGTTTGTTATAGCCGGATTAGGAGTGCCCTTTATCATAAAACTATTAGTACGTTTTTAGATAAGATTAAATTAGCTAATAGAAAAACGTGCGGTTATTGTTTTACATTAAATTGGTACCAATGAAAAAACACGCTGTTCTAATTGTCAGTGGCGTGAAAAGTATTATTAATATATTTATTTATCTTTATTACACAATATTATCAAAATTATACATTTAATACTAACCTGTATCATATTATTATCATTATGAATAAGTATAATTTTGTTATATTTCAAATTCTTGACAGTAATTTAAGTATGAAGAACATGATTTGTTTACGTCTTCCATGCTTAAATAATTGTGGTGTGGGTTTCCACGTTTTTTAATGCGTTAATATGAATTCTTTTCGCATATTTAATTCTTTCAATCATAGGTCACCATCGCTCATTCAGGAATGCGGTTTTGAAAGAAACGTATCCCAGAGATACTCTACTTTTTAAAAGCTCAAACATATTCATCTTAGACTAATATGAAAATTTAATATATACTTCAAACCACCTTGAAATCTCCGACCGACCACCCACGTGCCAGCATATAAACATACCCATTGAGCCACACTATAGTGTTTAAACTTCAACCTGACCGGCTGAATCAAATATAATGTTTAATAAATATCATCTTGAGATATATCGTGCAAGAATGAATGGAGATGTCGGGAAGGGCCGCCCTAGGGGAACATACAGCGACCAAGTAGGGATTTGCTAAAAAAGGGCCAAATTAAAAGTACCCAGAATCGACGTTCATGCATGAAGGGATTGATGAATGTAGAGGAGGCGAAGAAAGTATGTTTGGATCGAAGCAATTGGCGTACCATAGTCTCTAAGTTTGCAATACACTATAATGTCCAATTCCTTGTTAAAAACATTTTTTTTATAATGGTGAAATGGGTAAATATTACAGAAAATAAGGGGTAGGTAGGCGTTCCACAGGGTTAAAGTCTGGTACCCCTTTATTCACAAAAATAGACCTAAAACATAGCAAACTAAATTATAGATTGTTACTTAAGTATTTCTATTGTTAAATCGTGTCAAAACTCTGTAAAAATTTTGCACACGAACCCCCGTTGATGGTACGGGTACTATTATGACACGTTAAGAAATATTGTTATAGCATATTGCTGAATGCCAAAACTTTCAAGACAATGTTTCTAGGATTTTATTATCTATATTGAGGCCGGCTACTCAATCAAGATTTTCTAGACGGCAATGTTTTATTAAACGCATTTGACTGACCTAAACGAAATTGTTACTTATTGACGATGTTGAAGACATCAGAACAATTCCTAAAGAAGTTCAATGCCCAGTTAATTGTGAATGTCGATTGCTTGTGTAGGAGTTAATAACGCACAATGTTGTGTCTGACTGTGATCAAACGATCTGCAAGTTCAGTTTTGACGATACGACTCAACGGTCAGTTTGTTTTACGTCCACTACATTAACAAACCTTTCGCTTGAACGGCTGCGTGTGGCTAATTTCTCCTATGCACACGGTCAGTAATGTAAACAGATGTTTATACTGCTGTCTCTCTCTATCTCGCAGATATTACAACCCGTTTGACATTGACAGCGCACAATCGTTTAGCTTAACATTAGCGATTTTTACTATTGGCCGTGAGATAAACTTAAACTACATAACTAGTAAAACTGTAGTAACTTTAACTAGAGTCAATTAAATTTTTTGTTTATTATAGAGATAACAATATTAAATACTGAAATCAAAACTTCTAGTTCAAGATTCCAATAGTGTATAAAAATAAGATAAGTAGAATCATAACGCGTATATCTGAATCTTTTGCACATCAACATTAAAACAACTACGGACTGAGCATAGTGCCTATAAAATAAAACAAGAATATATTCGCGTCGACCTTTAATGTTCGTTGGGACGATTGTCTTATCCACCTACATCTAATATTCCATAGCCGATGAAGGTGTGACTCAGACGGACGTGAGCAAACGGTTTTCCATTCAACTGAACAAGTAGTCTGCATTTATCATTTGCAAATATAAATAATTGCCTTTATTCGTTTAAGTTCCTATTTTTCGTCAGCTAGTATTATTGGGATACAAGTAAAATAGCATTGTTATGGGTTTTGATAAGCTTTATAGTTATTTAATGCCTGTAGCTGCTGATGTGACCGTTATATAATTTATTGCTAAGATTGAAATAAATTTCAAGCTTCCAGTTCTAATTCTAATAGAAACCGTTGCAATCAAGTTCAAAGCATCATGAAATATGATGTAATTTATAAGATTAAAACGGTTAGATATTCCCACAAGGACTAAGCGAATGAAGCCAGGCATGACTCACGATCGGAAGCTCACAACGCGTGTTTATCGAATCCTGACATTAATTGATACATGTGGATGCCAAATGGCGAGTAAACTTTTTAACGTACAATGTCAATGGCACTAATTATTAAATAGTTAACTGAATAAAACGTGTCTATATTCGGTTATAAAATATGAGTTGCCAATATGAGTTCAGTTAGAGAACACTTGGCGATTAAATCAATATTTGTTCGACGTTTTGCCAATATGACAAAGTGAAGTTTTTGCTTATATTGTGTGGTGTCATCGGATTGGCTACTATCGCACATTTTAACAACTATTTTATTCATGATGTTTTGCATACTGTATTTCTCAAATAAAACCTTGTCGATCGAAACAATTTTAGTTTTGAAACTGGCTAGTGAACTCATTTGCATTTATGTATCGTGGCGGTGCTCATTCCAAAAGCGGCAGTGGTATTACTAGTTTGAAAGCAAATTAACAGCTATCTTATGATTTATAATTTCTGATATTGAATTAAGGATAGTTTTGCATTCATAGATTTGGCAATACAACTATCAAAACCAACAATTTTAACATTTCTTTTTATTTTTCAACAACAAGTTTCCATCAGCATAGAACGAGACAAGTTGTTTAAACTAGTTATTCTAATAACTTTTGAAGCCATCATCAGAAGTTAAAACTTGGAAACGTCCTTGGCCTTCAATTAATATAAATTATAACATTCTAGATGTTTTATTGAGCTGTTGAAAATTTTAAAGTAAATAATGGCAATATTTAACATCTTTTGCTTTTGGTTACTATATAGTGATACAATTGTCTTCCCATGAGCGGCCTTCAGTTCTCATCTGAAATAAACTTTTAAAATAACCTTTTTCTTATCTCAGGTTTAATATGATTAATGTTACAAGTTAAACCCTCTCGCTGTCCCAAGTTAGACACAATAGAAAATTTATTGTTACGTATCAGATATGATTCATGGGACAGGGAACCTGTTAAGGGTCAGTCGGTTACGTGCAAGTGATTTCGACGTGTATTGAAAACAGCGTAAATTCTATCTTCATAAATTTCATTGTAATTATGATAATTAAGTTATGTTTATGGTGGTATTGTTTTGTAACTATCTGTAAGTCTTAATGTAGGTACCTACATAAAAGTAGTAGTAAAAAGTGACAGCTTAATACATTTTGCCTACATACGATGTTATTTAGTTCTCTTATGTTCTCGCGGGAAAATTCACAGCTGATGGGGTTATCTCTTACTACTTCACAGTTCCGTTACCATCTTGTAATTCAATCAGTACATACTTACGTCATTTACTAGTATATAGTATACATTCTGATCTGTGACTACCATTTTTATAATCTTATACTCGATTGTGCAATGAAGTTTTATAGTGTATGTTTCCAATTTGACCATAAAATTGTCCTAATGAATGGGTAAAACGTAAATTTTGTTTGTTACAGTTCTAACAATAAATATGAACTGGTCTTAATTGTCATCTATCCTTAACATTTATAGCGATCGCGTCAGGGCTAAAGCCAATCTTAATTCATCAGTACATACATTTTGTCAAACATGTTATAACACATCTTAGACATTCACCATGTACATCAAACGTGATATCTTCAATCTAGCTAGAGAATAAATTAAAAGTGAGATTGTTTATTAATTCCAGTCATGAAGTTAAAAATGGTGTCTCATAGCTTAAGTTCGCACAATTGACAAGTAGCTCCACCTAGTGTTGGTCACGTTAGCTTAGCGTTTCCGTTGTTACGTAGCTTACATATTATTTATACATGTCGTGTATAGCACTTACGTAACTCATACCTATGCGGCCTCGTGCGACATGTGATAATTATTGTGTAGCAATAGCTTTTCTACTTGACATATTCACATCCTCTTCTTATTCTCTTATTTTATATCTTACTATAAAAAACTATTTTGGTCGAGTAGTTTTGATTTCATTGATTTCTGGATAACCTAACTTACTTATGTCTAGTTTCACAAAAAAACCTATTTAGTGGAAGCCTCACAAATTTAATAAAATTACTTGATTTAATCAATCATTATTATCATCTGTTTCAAATAAGATTTGCAAATTAACGCCAGTTAAATTAAAATTTGCAAAAGATCCATATCATGGTTTTTTATTATTTTTCGGTGACCTTTAAATAATAAACTCATTTAATGAAGCCTATCTTGCAGAAGCTAAATTCATCGTCATACTTCCCTAAAGTGCTCCAAGGCTTAATGACTAAGATGTTTGTAACGATGACGGTCAAATGATGTCACCCCCATATATTAAACACTTAGATCATGGAAATGGGAGTTTTAGTACATAAATCTATTAGTGTAATGTGTTCTTAAGGCAATGATTCGTTCGCGTATAATGTTAGCAGTAATGAAATAGGCAAAGCTGTACTGAAAAATGTATGTAGTTTTGTTACTATTTCAGAACATTATCAAAGTATTTATCATAGTTAAGCCAATTCATGGTTTTTTATAATATTTTTAACTTTGTATATAGAGATCATTTGATGCCTTTCCTTTTCCTCCTAGGCTTCGTTAGAGATTTAATTTTCATTGACATTCTTAAGGTCATCAAAGCAAGTATATATATAGATAATTAAAATTAGTTGGAGAGATATAACACAATTTACTATAGTACATCTTACTAAAATATTATTATATTGTTGCAGCTTCTAAAATTCTAGAGACTAAACAATTCACAGACAGAAAAAGAGCAAATTCTAATATTAGTTACCTTAGAACATATTGCGTGTTGCATTTTCCTCGTGACCTTTGCAAAACATATTACAACCTTACAATCATTACGTCCTTCATTATAGAAATATACAGCATTGAATATTATAATTGAAGGTAGTGACACGCATTTATATTATAGGTACTTCTTCCTGCTACACATTAGTCCTAAAAATGTCTAAAACATTAGGATAAATTAAATTGTAAATCGAAATAAACCATGAAAAATTCCGTAAAAGTAGTTGAATTTTAAAACTGAAATGGTTTTCCGATAAAGTCGAACCAATACTATAAGTAGGCTTATAGCATTCTCTGTTTTATCAGCTACCGGTACACAAAGCGTATGACTAATCATTTCACGTTTGTTTAGTTAATATGGTTCCCAGTATCAAAGTTATCAACTATACGGTTTAGTCACACCGGATACAAGCAGATGAATCAACACGACACTATAAATATTTAAAATATTTAATATTGTTCGTGAGATCGGTATAAAAGTGTTTCAAAGTGTAGAACAATTAAAAGTTTAGGTCATTTAGATGTTTAGTTGTCGAAAAGTTTTCTTTGGTTACTATTTACCGGCAACTTGATGTGTAAGAAGTAGTAGCACTAAGATTTTTATTCTAGTAATGCTCGTAAAACGTAAAATCGTAGATAATAATGATGTTGTATACGTTGTTAGACTCGTCGTCTTAAGTGTTACGGGTCATGTGAAACAATACAATAATACACGCAGTTTGATTGTACGCGTTTATCTTAGCATGCAAACTCTTGATGCTAAGACCCGTATGCATAATATGACATCACCGTTTGAATGTGTACAATCAAATAAATTAAGACGAAATAACTATTTTAGAAACAAGGTTTGTTTCACAGCTGTCTTTAATTCAACTTACTTAATAACAATTAAACTAATCAAAAAGCTTGAAATGTACGATCTCATTTACAGCTACGAAAGTATACATCTTCTAAATTCTCAAAAGGAATTGTTGTATCAACTGTTGTGTCAATTTGTTAAGATGTTAAATTGCATATATGTTATCGTTTATACAAATCGGTGGTACTTTATCTTTGGGAATGGGAATCAGCATTATTTTATATCCTAGTCGATTGGAAAATAGTTTGTAATCACGCTATCAAAAAGTGATATTGTAGATTGTCTGTCTAAGCCAAATGAAGTCCACTGCTAGGCATAGGCATCCCCGAGTTTGTAGATTAACTACATGTAATTATGGTGTTTTAATAAAAATATATTTAATCGATCTATTTTCTAAACAATTATATTCAAAAGTACAAATATTTGAGGAATTGTTTTGACGTTTTCACCGAGATGGCCTGTGACACTCCTTACTACAAGTAAGGAGTGTCGTTGTGTGTACATCACGAACCTATATATTGGTTTATTTTTTGGCTCGTTGTATATTCAAAGACATACCTGTGGTTATCTACATTATTGTATTTAAATCTTCCCACTGTTTAGTCATCGGTGTATCTTCCTATGTCTTGACTTGTTCACTATAGTCATTCATGTGTCAGATTCCGGTTCTCATATGCAAAATGCCATGGTCGAACGCCTTGCTGAGTACCGTTGCAGTAAGCTTATACATATTTTTATTTCTAATTCTATTTAGAATAATAAATTTTGTTTATAGGAAGGGTGTCGAATGCTGGCTAGTTTATTTCAATCCAATTGGATTGTAGTAGTCGCAATGTGTGATTTCCTTAGACCGAGTTGAAAATATGTGTGTCACGACTGTCCGCTTAAAGTAAAGTGATACAAGTTGTTGACTTGAAGCCATATGTAGTAAGACATGTAAGATTTACTACTCTCAACCGACACACTTGTAGAAGGATATGCATATATGAGGAACAATAATAGCACAGTCGGCATGAAATTGTATGTTTTATCTAAAACGCATGCATGTAAAATTGTCCTGTATTTGTGTGTGTAGCTGCATTTATCTCATCTCTAGAACTCCTTATCTAATTGTAACATTTGCAACCTACTTGAAAGGCTAACTTGAGTCACTTGCTATTAATTTGCCTCAGCCTTTCAATAATAATAACATATTTACATTATATTCTTCAACAAATAAATTACCTCATGCCTCGCTATCCTGATTCATTGTTGCCACCTAATTTTTTTAAGTTCTTGTGACTTGTTTAGCACATCGGCTAACGATGTCTGGCCTAGCCCACGTGGCAGTGAGATCATTCTAATACAAAAAAGTGTATTCTTACATTGTTCTAAATTCTACACGTATGTAAATAACTCCCACCACTCAAAACTCACCACTTTTAATATACTGTTCTTGGTTGGCAATTTGCTTTCTAAGAGCAATAAAAATGTCGAAATTATCATAATTAAACCTTCATTCTGATATCATTTCATCATTAAACAGTCATTCTGCGACCAAACGAGATTCGTGATGACACATAAATGCACTTTTGTTGGCGATTATGTGTCATTAAAACAAAATGTTCACTGTTAGTTTTTACAATTATCTACCTGATAACTATAACGTAGTAGCTTATTATGTTAAAAATAAATATCCGCCAGTCATTTTCGTTCATCCATTGAGACAATTTCTAAAAGTTAGTTGGTTGCTAAATACGCGTACATCCGTATTTTCGTTCTTTTAAAAAAAACATCGCCTATTGATGGTTGATCTTATGATTAAAATATGAGTTATTAGTAAAGACTTTATCTCCAGGAGCGTGGCTCAGGTTTCGCGTCACAAGCACGCGATCTCATTCTGTCGTGCGAGGAATGTTGCTTTTTTGTCCTCACCCGATAATTATGATTATCGTCGCGTAAAGACAAGGCACCGATATCGATAGGGCTGCTAATGTACTGTATATTACTGAAATAAGTCTGCATTTTGTAACTGATTAACATATTTATTATAGCTAGATAAAACTGTTTCCTCATTTAATTACTGAAACTACTACTGCTTCGAAATTATTCTCTCACTGTTATCGTTTTCTACGTTTATCTTCACATTCCTTACACTTTCATTTGTTTGATTAAGTTCTATACATGACTGAAGTATGCTCTTCTATTTCTAGTATTCATTTATTTTCCACTACACTTTCTTCTTCGAATTTCGTCAGGTATCGTCCTTGAGTCGATAGCTGACGTCGCGTCATCGTTGCGTCACGATGCCCTGCCGGCTTTGGAATGTGTTATCATATACATATACTTATAGCCAAGTACCTAGAATATGATTACTTAATCATTTAAGTTTCTATCTGTTTCGACCTTGAGGCAGTTGCTATCTTTCTCAATTAGGCAGATTTTAATTATTATGAAATCTTGCTCTATGGTGTTAAGGGTATCTTTAGTTTTTCATGTCTTAATCATGTTAGGATTCTTTAAATGTCAATGTCATGTCAATTTTATCATATTTTGTATTTATTCAACACACAATGGCTTAAAGAAAAATACTATCAAAGCGCCATAATTACTACCACTTACATAACAATCTTGATTCGGAAGGTCTTTTGATTGCTGACAACAAGCGGTCATAGTTGAAATACCATCTCGCGTAGCAGATGTATCGATAATGCAATCATCCCGCAGATTACTAATATTAGTAAATACACAGGTGTACGATTGACCATCCTTAAATTACAACACCTGCAGAAAAGGTTAGGCGGCGTATTCATTCTTGAGATGCTTACATGCCGCGTTCCGTTTCATTCGCCGACTTCTCTTATCATATATCAATGTTAAACGTGTTGCTAGGTCAAGTGGTACGTGCTAACTCGCACAAGTTCCGCAAAGCGAAACTGCCAACGTTTCTTGGCCACTTTCTTCACACTTGTTCAAGAATTCCGATTGGTATTTGAGTTGTAGTACTTGTCATTAGTATGTTCGTTATTTCGAGGTTGTCGACAGGTTCAAATGAACATGAAGCGCGGCTAGCGATGCGCAACAGTGCGCCCGCGTGACCTCGTTCCCACGCCGAATGCCTCCAGGTGCTCATCACGACCCGCGCTCAACAATACCCATCCTTTGGCCTTGACTACACTAAACACCTGATCATTATACACAATTATTTACACAAAATTTTCTGAACCATCGATAATATTGATGAAGACTTATCTCCTTGAAACAAACATGAATGGATGCGTTCGGAACTCTGGTGACTTCATTTAGTAGGTTAATGCGCGCATTTTCCAACAATGTAGAGTGGCGGTTGGGAGTCGTAGACGGGTGAAAGTGCCGTGACGCCATCTCTAGACGACCTTGCTTGTTTCCTTTATGCATAACAACACAGCTTGGATATCATACGCGGGGGATAAACCCGATTTGCGATTGACTGGAACTTCTTATACCAATAATGTGGCTCGACTACATCGTTTATTAAAAAAAAGATTGATTGATTGGTTTTAATTTATTGCAACTGTGACAATGCGTTTTTAATTAAAACTTATAACTATTCTTTGAAAGCCGTCAGGCTATCTAACTGGAACTGCTTTTAAAAATAAATATTCATGTATTTTTGTTGACTCAGGTCGTAATTATTACTCACCCCCCTTGCTTGCAATTTCCCGTTGAAGCAACAAACAATTTTCCTCTTATTAAACGCAATTGTGCCAATGCAACACTTGGGAGAAGGGTCGAGCAAGGTGGCGGGCCATGGCGTCGTCCGCGAACTGGGTTACGATAGACAGAGGCAAATATACCGTCCTCTCTCTCTGACCCCACTACACTGTATTGGACGACACCAAGATGCGTGTGCGAATGCATCCGCGATTAGGTATTATATTATTGATAAAATAAACATTCGATTTTTTTTTTACTTAAATTGCATTCTTATAGGTACATAAAGCAATTGTGAAAACTAAAAATATTATTTTACACCCGATCAATCTTAAGTTGTTTCTGTGAAATTGTGTAATTGTATGTCGTGAAATAAATTATTATATATACATAGTAATTTCATATACATATAGATACTACTTGGGTGGCAAACAAGCTCACGGCTCGCCTGATTTAAGCAGATGCCGTAGCCTATGGACGCTTGAAATTTATTTTAAATATAACATTCATGGCTATGTAGGTTGGTTTTTAGGAAAGTATCAAAAGATTCCAGAATCACAAGATGTTCAAGACGATCTTTGTCATTTTCACCCTTGTTGCATTAACAAAGTAGAATTTTTTCAAGTATAAAGTAGGTAACTAAATCATTTTTATTGTACAATAATCGTCCAACACTGATTTACCTTGTGGGTGACTTCACCAATGTTGACGCAAAAGATTTTCACAAAATTTTCCTTATTGAGCATTACGTGTACATGCATTACGTGATTGCCAGTAATAGTTCATTTTAAAAAGTATAACTCTTCGCCGCTTTCGTTTCGATCCGTCGTTGATGTAATCACGTACGTGTTGTATTCTGGCGACACCTCCGTCTTTCATATCACCTTGAGCGTGTTTCCCATCAGTAACATTCACCTATATGTTACTGGAATGTCAGAAAAAGTAATCAAAATATAATATAAATATTTACGCTGAGCCACAACTTCATCTCAAAATTTGAGCATAATTTTATAGTGTTTTATTGACTTCCAAAATAAATACTCAGTGTAACAATCTAAACAATCCGAAACATTCCATTTAAATAGATTGACACCAATGCAATCTTTATGATCGGTATTCGCGCATAAGAACAGCTGATTGTGCGCCGATCATTGACGGGGTCGACGACCGTACTTTCGCCGCTCCCACGACGCTTGCGTTGCTTAACGTACAAGCGTCGAGCGTCTAAGACGACGCAGATCTTATAACACATAATATATAGACAGTTTAACACCATCAACTATCGTGTCTAAATTTTTCTGGATGTTATCAAATATCTCTGTCATTGAGAGTGTTTGCCTCGTAGCATATTTATTTTGATAAGTTTCCAAATTGCAAACATTAAAATTTACGATGTGTACAAGATTGCAAACTTTATTGCAAAAATTATTTGGTTAACTCCGTTTTTCTGACGTAAATCAAACTCCTATTAGTGTCAAGCTCTTGAAAATATTATCAGCCGCAGAGATAGTGAACTCTATAATAAATTATAAAGATACTGATAATTTATATACTTGCAAGCCTGAATCTATCGTGGAGAAGACTGGTAAGGTTATCACATCTGTCGTGAAGAAGCTTATGACACCTGAGGACGACGATGAAGAAGCTGCTTATGACAGAGAGGATGATCTGGTAATACCGTGTCATGGTCTAGAAGCTTGAATCGCAGTAGATGATGACCTTCGTAGTAACGCTAAAGGATTTGTAGAAAGAGTTATACGTGTGCTAAAACTATTATTTGATGTTGTATTATCTTAAGGACCTATATCTGTGTTTATCAATGTTGAGTTACTGAGAGTCGCGACGATGCTAAAGAACAATTTTATCAGCATACACTTTCAAGGATATATTTATCTTACTTTGTTTACTAGAAACTTCGACACGAAACTTTGCCCTGTTCCACATCACCTTGCATTACATTACCAGTAATCTAATAAGTATCATTCACGTTTGTTCATAATTCAATAGTAACAATTCATAACAGGTCTCGATTAGTTACGTTTTGTTAAGTGATTTTATCCGGTATTTCGATCTGCGGTTCTATGGTATGCCGCTTTTGGCTCGGGCTTCAAGAAACTATAACATTATTCAATTTTATTAGGTTATCGTAATCTTTTTCACTGCTACATTCTTTTTATGGTCACTAAAGCCTTCTACTGTAAAATTGAACTTATTGTCCTATCCAAGATGTTAATTAGCTTTATACTCTATGCGGTACCAAGCTTACTCTTAGTATTCGAATGTTTTGACTTATACATACATTTCCAACTTAATCTATGACTTATAGTAAGCCTACTTACATTCGGTACCCCTGACGATATTATTGAACTGACGATTGAGTTTGGTGCCATGATCACAATTCTGAATTGATGACAAACGCAATATCGCATTTGTGTTAGTATTATTAATATAATTCCAACAAAAAATTTGTTGCAATAGATATCTAGGTTTCTAATGAATAATACAAGCTACTATGAATATTACTATAATCTAGTGTTACTATAGAAACAAGGTCGAAATATAAAAAAGACGTGTACATAATATAATATATTTTCGTAACAAAAACTAAGCGTTTATCAGTGTACTATTATTTAAACGTGCAAATGTCGTGTTTGAAATTGTCTAATTTGCAAGCATTATTTTGCAACTGTGTAGTGTGTTTTTCTTTTAGCCACGTATTTATATATTGTTGTTTTAAATACTTAGTTTAAACATTCCTATCAACACAGAACAGTACATCAATAAACTAGTTTGTATATGTACAGTGGCAATTAGAACAATTTAACTCTTTAAAAAATCTTTAGATTCGGCGATCCGGGAATCGACGATCTTAAAAACATAAGTAACGAACCAAGGTGACGTTTAGGGAATATGACCTAAGACCTTAATCCATTTTATAAGTTTAAAAAATATCCGATATCTGGGCCTATCCAGTCATCTATAAATACTCTTATATCAAAAACTGCATTGGCACACTGGAATGAAATTCCAGGCCACACCAACGCTAAAAGATGTTGACATTCTACATAGAAAAGCAGTATATAATTACAGTTCTACCTTAGTATTGTTTATAAGTAGAAGGCCTTGCGTTCCACGGGTTTATTCAATGGCCCAATGTACATACAACAGTTGCGTCGGATGCAAGATGGAATATAAAATTATTAAACGATTAGCACACAGACACAGTGCATATATTATGTCTTACGGTTACGATATGTTATCAGCTGATCTCAGATATTACAAACAATGTCGCGATTTTAGCCTGGTTACACAATATTTATAATCGAGATGCTTTAGAACTAATAGAAAGATGATCTGGTCGTGTCCACAGCATACAAACAAAAAGAGCGAGATTTCATGATAAAATTATAGAAGTCCATTGGGGAAGTAAGTTCTCCCTATAAAAGACTACAGCTAAAAATACTACTTCCTAGATTGTATTGTTTCTGTGGCATGGAGGGTTTCCAGTGCACTTATGTAGTACTGACAGAAAGGAAGAGAAAGGAGTATTGTGCTGCAAGCTTTTCTTCTTTTAAAAGTGTCACAACGCGGAATCTTTTGGCATTACAAGCTTTATCAGGAGTGTCTGGTATAAAAATAAACAAAGATCTAGTTCAGTTAGGTATATATCGTTTTTGTCGCTGTTTAACTAAACGATTAAAGCTTTCTGATTAAAAAAACTTCTCTTTTGACCCTTCAAATAAGCTTGCGTGTTATTTCTTTTTAGAACTGACCCAAGTAATTTGCGAGCTGTTTGAAAGCTGGTTCATTCGTGGAAGTCAAATTCAACCAAGGTCTCGTGACTTTTCGGAAGTCATTGCGTGTTAGATGTGAATTTATAAAACAGTGAAGGGAATATGATTTCTCCATAATGTTAAGCGTGTGATGTATGCTAAACACTTGGTCCCTGATGATAACACAAATCGTAGCAAACTGCGTTCTGTTATTTGAGATTTAAGATTTCAATTGGTAAATACTCCCACCGATTCTTCATCTCTTCAAGGCATATCACCTATATCTGTTTAACTAAACAGTAATTTAAATGTATAAATGCATAGTGAAATTACAGCTACAGTCACTATACTAGCATGGTATGTTGTTCGTAATCATATCGAATCACGTATTACAAACATTGATAAAGAAAATAAAAATACATACTTTTTTACTTCAGTTATGTAACGGTCAGTAAATAAATCGTAACATTTATTCGATTTAGTTTTAACTTTACATAAAAAAATGTTTTCATTAGGTATTTTTGGCCAGACTTTTTGATCTATACTTAGCATATTTTACATAGCAAAGACACTGTGTCGTTTGATATTTGGACATAAAGGTCAATTAATGTTTTTTTTTTATTTTTATTGAGAGGGTTTTGTCGCTCAGCAAATATATCACCCTGTAAAGACAACCAGAAAAACTAATTACAACTTTTAAATATTTTATGATTTTATTGTCAAATAAATATTGTATGAGGGGTGGAACGCCACCTTGGCTGATTGGACATTGTACTACTGTCCATGTTTATCCAAGTAATGTAGTGTACAAGCTATTATTGGATTAGTCTGGCTAGCTGAAATACCATCGAGACCTCATTGTACCTATACAAATAACAGGTATTCACTAACTTGTACCAGTAAATACAGTCGAGTAGCGGAAAATTGATGAGGCTTAAGCCCTATTGTGTAGATAAAATTGGCGAATGATGATGAATGATGAAACAATTACTATCACAAGTGTTTATAGACGCAAAAAACAGAAACACACAGATTAGCACAACTTTAACTTATTCAAGAGAGGTAGGGCACCATACTAGCGAGCAAGCCCGACTGGGGAAGGACCTCCACCTTACAGAAGACCACAGCCAAATAACTACACACAGTGGTGTAGTTGTGTTCCTGTGTGTGAGTACAGGTCTCCAGCGCTCATTTAGGGATGCGTTTTGAAAGAAACGTATGCCTATCCCAGGGATACTCCCACCATAAAACCCTGGAGTAAAAAAAAATGGGGTTGGCAACACGCAAGTGATACTTTTGGTATTACAAGCGTCCATAGGCTACGGTAACTGCTTAACATCAGGCGGGCCGTATGCTTGTTTGCCACCTAAGTAGTATAAAAAAAAAAAAAAAAAAAAAAAAAACTTATTGAGCTCCAAATTAAACTGTCAAGTTCGTATCCATATTACGAGTATATTGTGGTATTATTATTTTAATTCTATTTTAGGCATTCTTCCAGAAGATTATACTTATATTGAACTCGGTGTTATAAAAACATTTTGTCCTTCTTTTGGATACTATCTATCTTCTTTCCAAATACCATTAAGATCGGTTTAACCGCTCATAGCCAGGTGCACTCGCTGTTCGGTAAACGATCAGCGGGTTAAGCTACCAAGGGCGCGGTAACCATATAGATGGGTGACCGCATAGTGGTATTTCATCTGAGCGTCTCCGTGCTTCGGAGGGCACGTTAAAAGTCGGTCCCGACTGTTATCAGTCGTTAGATCACGACAGAGGCCTAAATGTGGGCGATCTAAATAACTCTGTCACCAGGTTGGCCACTAACCAAACGATAAGAAGAAGATCGGTTTAACCAATTTCGCGAACAGAACAGACAGAGTTACTTTCGCATGTATAATATTAGTTTAAATTGTTAACAGTAAATTACGAATAATTAATTATAACATCAATAAACCGTTTATAGAAACGGTTTATTGATGTTATAATGAATACAAGTGTTGCAAGGTGCTGAACTTACTATTAAGTTCAGCACCTGGCAACACTCGGATTCACTTTTAATCCGACTAAGCCGGACGTCAACGACCTTTCATTAAGCGAAATCTTAAACGATGAAATTCTATTAGCCTAGTTACGAACCCACCTTCAAATTGAGACACACCATAGCCTTAGGAAAAAATAGCCGGTACACTTAGAGCCAGTCATCACAGCACATACATAGCCTTTACCTTTGCAATAAAGGAAAGTAAAGGTCCTTATAGTTTTCTTGTACACGATTTTGGTTTGGTTAGCATAGCAAGCCGTTATTTTCTTAAACTATGGCCATAACTCAGTATAAAATGAGTCCCCATTTAACATTCGTTCTACATTATTTAAACGGTTAAAAGCAATTATAAATGTAGTACGTTCGCAGTTAAAGGTTTTAATGGGCAATGATGTATCATCGAGTTTGTGACCCTTGTGGAGGCATGAATCACTATTAAGAAGGGGTATACGGGAATAGTGGCCAGACACAACAGAATTTAACAATATTTACAGCTTAGGGATTGATTAAAAAAATCCCTTACGTCATTTATGAAACCTGCAAATTTTTGTGCAATTTGTAGCCGCAGCGGTTTAGGCTCTCCATTGATGAATCTGTCAACAAGTAATTATAATATATATAGATAACTAAATACATCCTACTAATATTATAAACGCAAAAGTTTCTAAGAATGTATGGATGTTTGTTACTCTTTCACGCAAAAACTACTAAACGGATGTGGATTAAATTTGGCATAGAGATAGATGTATAGTCTGGAATAACACATAGGCTACTTTTTATCCCGGAAAAAACATAAAAGCAAGTTATTTTTTTAATTGGACTCAATAAGTGTAAATAGTTGTAGATGCTAGTTAGTATCGTTTCTATCGCTCAGTAGGTATTTGTACAATATAAATAGGCTCATTGTTGAAATGAAATATAACCAGACATTGGCGATGAATTGTAATTAATTTTTGCCTTTTTAACGCTCTCCCTGGATAATCGTGGCACACAACGAAGTCAGGGTCGCTACCGTTCTCAAGATGGGTAAGACATAAGAGTATATTGTGTTTTGTGTGTACTAGATATAGAAACAACATTTTTTAAATATATGTGACTTGAAATTATCGACGCCATATTACTTTTCCGACAAACTTTAAATTTGATGATGAAAATGTATACCGAAAAATGTCTCACCGCGAATCAAGCCCACTTCATAATTCTACTAATATTATATTAAAAAACCCTTTTTAATCTTCCTTACTTTGGCACCAAGCAAAAATGGCCCGCAAAAAAAACATGTCAATGCTAGTCTTTCTATATTCTTCTGCAGTATTACGTATACATTAAAGGCCAACTAATCGTTATATCAACTTTAGTGATTGATGAAACAAATTGTGAAGTTATTATTATCCTAGCCGCGTATCTTGCCTGCCGATGATTGATAATGTATAATTGTTTATCTATGTGTCCCTCACCTAACAGATGATACATTTAAAGGCACTAAGGGTTATTGCAGTATTTTCTGATAACCTATGATCTATCACTACTCCGATGCAATGATGCATGTCGATTATTTTGACAACTAACCTTAATTCCAATCCAAAATATCCCCAAACGTTTTGATCAGTCGACGAGGTGATGACAGCAATATAATTGTGTGTTTATGTTCCAGGTGATGCAACAAGACGTGAAGAAAGAGAATCCTCTGCAGTTCAAATTCCGAGCTAAATTCTACCCTGAGGATGTGGCTGACGAGCTCATTCAGGAGATCACACTCAAACTCTTCTACCTTCAGGTTAGTATAAAGATTACACACCAATAATCATTATTTTACAAGTACATAACTTCAAAATGGAGATGCAGAACTACCTCAGAAATAATTGCTTAGCGCCATTATTACTTTGATGTCTTCTTCGTGCAAAGAAGCTTCAACTTTCATTTTAGGAATTTATGGGTTTCTATCAACTATCCGATATTGTTTCAGGTCAAAAACGCGATCCTATCGGATGAAATCTACTGCCCGCCTGAGACGTCAGTGCTGCTAGCATCGTACGCGGTGCAAGCGAGGCACGGTGACCACAACCCAGCCATGCACGGGCCTGGCTTCCTCGCCAACGACCGTCTGCTGCCGCAGCGTGTCACCGACCAACATAAGGTCAGTACCTACTATTTACTTTCTCCTATCAAACTGGTCTGAGCTCTTCAGCTAGGTAATTTTCAGGGGCATTATCTGAAAGATTATCTTAATCCTTTATACTCTTCTAAATAGTTTGTCTTGTTAATATCCAGATGTCTCGCGAAGAATGGGAGCAGAGCATCACGAACTGGTGGCAAGAGCACCGCGGCATGTTGCGCGAGGACGCCATGATGGAGTACCTGAAGATCGCGCAGGACCTGGAGATGTACGGGGTCAACTACTTCGAGATCAGAAACAAGAAGAACACTGAGCTCTGGCTCGGAGTAGACGCGCTCGGATTAAATATATACGAAAAGGACGATAAGTGAGTGTCTAGTTGATCTTAAATTATTGTAAACAAATGTTTAATTATCTAGGGTTTATAAGAAATTGATATAAGAATTGCATTTCCCACATAAAATGGATAATGCAAGTATTCATGTGAATATTTCACGTGACGAACAGGCATAAAAACCAGTATAATATCTTGATTCTATTTACATAAACAAAGTTTCACGTCTACTAACTGCTCGGTAGTGGTAAACAGTGTATTGTTTGGGTTACTACACATATAACATACTAAGAGTGTATAAATTGTAGAGTAATATAGTATACATTTGCTTCTTATTGCATACCGTGGGCTGCATGTAGATGATACTATATATTGTGTTATTTGTAACAGAATACCTATAAAAAATTTGAGGCATATTATTATTGGCATGACTTAAAAGAAATCTACAGTTTTTAGTATACTGAGTGGAAGGGATATGCTCCCGAAAATGAATATATAGTCAAAGATTCTTGATACTGAAAGCAGTGTCATCGACCGAAGTGGTACATACGTACTTAAAAGGAACTCGTATTAGGGCAGCTGGCGGGTAGCCTTGAAAATCTTTTATGTAAAATTATCTGACTTGCGGGATTTACGGTCTAAGTCGCGCGTCAGCTGCGTGAGTGCGTGCACTGTTAAGTAGCTATGCACCGCTATGGTAGGTATTCGCGTGCTCTGAACAAGCATCACTAGCGTTACCACCCGTATTTGTATTTTGCCAAATTGTATCCTTACTCTCTGTACTCTGTTGTATGGAAAAAAGAATAGTCAGTAGAGTTTCTTATTCCATAGAACATATTTTAATTATGTGAAGTGGGTCCTTAAAAAGGTGGGATCGCTAAAAACAATTTATAAATTTCCCTTTGTCATCAACAAATCCATATTCATGTAATATTTATCAACATTTCAGACTGACCCCAAAAATCGGATTCCCGTGGTCAGAAATCAGGAACATATCGTTCAACGACCGCAAGTTCATAATAAAGCCGATCGACAAGAAGGCGCCGGACTTCGTGTTCTTCGCGCCGCGCGTGCGCGTGAACAAGCGCATCCTGGCGCTGTGCATGGGCAACCACGAGCTGTACATGCGCCGGCGCAAGCCCGACACCATCGACGTGCAGCAGATGAAGGCGCAGGCGCGCGAGGAGAAACTCGCCAAGCAGGCGCAGAGGTTACTATCTACTATCTATTCTAGTCATTTAGATAAAATGCATGAGGTATCATGAATGCAACTTTTTTTTTAAATGTCCTACCCATATAGGCGCGACAGTTCACCTACGCGGCAGGCATTATAGTGTGTGCGTAAACACAGATCTTTATTCCCTCACTCTCATAGCCCGATGGGACGGCAACCCGACACAAGCAAAGAGAGATCAGGCGGAGTACCAACGGCGACATGGGAGCACCAAAGCACGGGCATCTTGTAATTTTTTTGTCAGAAAAATTCAATATAGAACCTCGTAATCAGCAGTCGATTTCATTAAGTTATCAATAGTACTCTCCGTCATAAAATAAGCAAAGTAATTATAAAGTAACATACAACGGTGTGAAGGTAACACGAGTACAAACAATACTATTTTAATGACTTATTTAAATAAAATTGTTCTTACTAGTTATTTATTTTATCTGACACGCAGATAAAAAGTATATAAATATACTTTAATAGTAAACAAGTAATTCCCAGTTCAGTCACTTTTCTTATCTTTAGGGGATACAAATTTGTAGGTATACTGAATAAAGATTATAAACATTAAGTGTTAATTATTATCTACTTAGGTATTATTAACTTGAACCTGTTTGTTTTGTTCATGTACTTGTTCAGAATTATCGATCAGTACTAAAGGCGAATTATACTAAATGCAAATGGAATCAATTGCGAATAAGGTGAATTAGACACTAATCGCGTCCTAAAGGTGACCAGATTTCAATGATAAAAAGAAGTAGTTTAAATAACTGTTTCGCGTGTTTATTCCAGAGAAAAACTTCAACTGGAAATCGCTGCCCGCGAGCGTGCGGAGAAGAAACAGCAAGAGTACGAGGATAGGCTCCGACAGATGCAAGAAGAGATGGAGAAATCGCACGCCAACTTGATGGAGGCGCAGGACATGATCCGACGTCTCGAGGAACAACTGCGACAGCTGCAAGCCGCCAAGGAGGAACTGGAGCAGCGCCAGAACGAACTGCAGGCCATGATGCAACGTCTCGAGGAGACCAAGGTGAGTGACGTCCTGCGACGGAAACGTTGAACTCGGTCCCGTCAATATCCGACAAATAATACATGTACCGTTCGGTCACAGAACATGGAGGCGGCGGAGCGCGCCAAGCTGGAGGAGGAGATCCGCGCCAAGCAGGAGGAGGTGTCGCGCATCCAGCAGGAGGTCGAGGACAAGGACAGCGAGACGCGCCGCCTGCAGGAGGAGGTCGAGGACGCGCGCCGCAAGCAGGACGAGGCCGCGGCCGCGCTGGCCGCCGCCACCACCACGCCGCAGCACCACCACGTGGCCGAGCGCGCCGAGCCTGATGACGCGTCCGACGCCGGCTCCGACGCGGGCGGCGGGGACCTGGCGCGCGGGCCCGACGACCTCGTGGACCCGGTGGAGGACCGCCGCACGCTGGCCGAGCGGAACGAGCGCCTGCACAACCAGCTCAAGGCGCTCAAGCAGGACCTGGCGCAGTCGCGCGACGAGACCAAGGAGACCGCCATGGACAAGATCCACCGCGAGAACGTGCGCCAGGGCCGCGACAAGTACAAGACGCTGCGCGAGATCCGCAAGGGGAACACCAAGCGGCGCGTCGACCAGTTCGAGAACATGTAGGCGCCGACACCGACGGCCCGGCCCACCCGGCCCGGCCCGCCCGCCCGGCCCACCCGGCCCGGCCCGCCCGGCCCGCACCGCCGAGGCAGCGTTTCGTATCGAGTGCCAAAAATTAGTTCCCGCGTTCCGTACAGCTCGCCCGGGGCCGGACCGTGCCGTGCTGGGCCGGACCGTGCCGGGCCGGGCCGGACCGCGCCGGGCCGGGCCGGACCGGCGGTGATGGTGCGTCAGATCGGCGATATTTTTATATAATGTAGTTATACACCGTCCAGGCGATATGTACCCTCAGCCGTCGGAGATGTCAACTAGCGAGGGTCGAGCGGCCGTCGTGGTCGATACTAACTGTAAATATTGATTATTACTTATTAGTAATTTTATTTTAGACCGTTGTGCTATAACCTAATAATACGGACGTCCCGCTCCGGCGACGTGCGTCACCAAGATAACGAGATAAATCATAGATCAGGCACACAGATGTTTTTATTAATAATAATCATTTTGAAAATATAATTTGGATTTTATTGTGCGGCACGAGAACGTTAAGTGTGTCACAGACGGATATTTTAATTTGTGGTAGTCGATTCGGTTATAATTAGTCTGTTGATTATATTAGTGTTTGGCAGATGTGTGTGTTGGATGTGTGGACGAGACTCGCGAACGTTCACCGGTTCGGTGCCGAGGTTTGCTCAAACATAACAAGTGTCTTGTCCGAACGTAGCGGGGTGAAAGGGAGGGGGCGACGCCCCTTATTTATTTTTATAATCATTTATAATCTAGATGTAGGAGTTAGAAGCTGCGTGCGTGTAATTATAATTTCCAGTTCAGTTGGAGGTTCTGTCGGCTCTGTCCTGTCCCGCGGAACTGTTCCACTTGTTTAGAACAAAATTTCACATAGATACTAAACTGTATGCGTGTAGGGAGAACATAATGTTAAGTGAAGAAGGCATTCCATAAGTAACAATGCGCTGGCGTCCACTTGGTTTTTGTGAAAATTAAAATGTTATGAAATATATATATGTTCGTGTTTTGTTTAATATAAGTGCCATCCGTCGCATGTCATTGTCAGAGTTGCACCAGTATTCCGATGTTTTCTTGTCATTATTTTCTTAAAATTTTACAATACCACGTTGCCTTGGATTTAATATAAATTTTTTTCAATAAAATATTTAAGTAAAATAAATAATTGCGTTTTATTTTTACAAAACATTTCCTTTTTTTAATTTATGATCATAAAATACACATTTCATTTTAAAATAACAATAATAATTTTAAATATTTTCATTGCAATTACAATATTAATTCATATATTGAGTTGTAATGTAACTTAAAATTTTATTGTTAAAGATCTTTCCAGCTACACCATAATAGCTACTCCATTAGTAAACAAAATTAACTAAAAGTATTTGTATGGCTCATTTTAGCACAGCCACCATAACGTAGTTAATTCTTGATTCATTCAGATCGTCGCTCGGTGCTAAGGATTTGAAGATACCAATGAGGTATAGCTAAAAAATAAGCATTTATTTTGGCACAAGTAATTTTAGTAATTGCCCGACCGAATAATTCTAAAATTTCACGACAAATTACTAATAACGACAAACGACTAATTCATTATGTAGGTATTTAGATTTCTAGATCGTGATGGTGGTTGCAAAAATGAGCCATAGAAAGTATTTCTCGGCGGGAGCACAAGACTTAACAACTAATCTAAAATCACACAAGGTGGCTCAAGATTACCTACATGGGTAATTTAAAATGAATTTACTTAGTTGCACAGTTCCCCATAGAAGACTAAAAGACAATCACGTGCCCATAACGAAATATATCTTGAACTGTGTCAAGTGCGTCGAAGCACCATCAAGTGTGACGTACAAAGGGTCAACTCACACCGCAGACAACGCGCAGAACTGTCAGACCAATTTCGACTTTGTCCATATCAGTATAATGCACAAGTATATGGTGATCCACCCAGAAGCGGATTAAAGGTCGACAGCACCCTAGGCTTACCCTCTAGCTCCCTCTGGCGGTCGTTTATCATAGTTTGCAAATATGTAAACTATTTTTTATTAGTTAAAACAAAGTTCTTAATAATTGATTACAATCTCTATAAATAACAGCAAATAAACTATGTTATAATATTTTTAGTACTTTATTTGTAAATATGTACCAACTATGTCTATGTTGAAAATCTCTGCGCGCGCCGTTATTTTCCTCCGCGCGCCGAGGCATGTGCCTAGTTAACCTTAAAGATATTAAGTCACTGGGCCCATCATAGGTCGATGCCACTTCGGCGTGAATAAACCCTAAGTATCACGTTCACACAACCTTATAAATACTATATAATACATGACAAGTTAGGTACACGTGTGTTGCTAAGTAGTCCAAGAATGCCTCTCATTCATGACCGATATTATATACAGTCTTCATCTCTATGTCTATGATTGAAATAAATCACAGTTAGATATATACCTACTGCTTATTAACGATAGGAGTCAGCAGTGAGGCATGCAGGCCATACCACATGGACTCACACTTATAACAATTTCATTCGTAACAGTTTATCTTTATCAAATTACCTATACTGCCAACACAACTATATGAAAACAGCTACAGGAAAAACGCATTTAAGATTTCTAGTTTAAGACACGTTTTCCCGAAACTTGTATCATGCAGTTAGGTTTTTAGAATTTCCAAAAAAAAAAAACATGTTTACTTACGTCGCTTAAAGAATCATTGTGCAAAATGACAAGTTTATAGCCTCACGTATATACTTTATCTAAGGCCTCAGCGGCATAGGCTGTCGTGACACAATTTGGAACTAATAAAAATATACTATAGAAGTAATAGATTAATCAACAGTAAATAAAAATACAGCAATAAACGCGTCGAGATTGAACATAAAATGTGTAAATATATAGACAATTTATGACAGCTATTATGCAAACAAAGCATATTACAGCTAGTGATAGCGAATAACGCCATTAAACAGGTGTTACTATTACTTTTTTCCATTGGCCACTCTGGGCTATTGCCCCGGTCCTTCTAAAGACGGAAGCACATTTACGTGTCGTGTCGCTTACCTACTGTAGTGACGGTGAGTGTGCACTCTTCTTTGCCTTACTAAAGAAGAACGACACAAGTACATGACAGAAGTTTAGGGATAAAGGCTACTAAAGTTAGATATCTAAAATACATTCTCCCGTATCTTTCGATATGCAGTTGTCTTTAATCCTTAGTAGGGCATCTGTGTCGTGTTGTGACTATGTCTGAAGAGTACGCGTCCGCTCTTAGTTCGCGTCGTTTAATGATGCGCCACAAGCCACGCGGTATTGAAACACATTTGCGTGTCGTGTCGCCTCATAACGCCCACGACCGAGCAGTCCGCGCCACATCACAACACGGCCAACAAGTGTCTAACCATCCGACTAATATTGTAAACGCTAAAGTTTGAAAGAATATATGGATGTATGTTTGTTACTCTTTCAAAAAGTACTAAACGGATCTGGATGAAATTTGGCACAGAGATAGATTGAAGTCTGGAATTGCATATATGCTATTTACTTTTTATCGCGATAACCGATACCCACGCGGGCGGAGCCGCGGGCAACAGCTAGAACTAAATGTATGAAACCGATATGCTTCTGGCGCGACACGACACGTTAATGTGTTTCAGCCTCAACTCACCTGATAGATCAAATAAAAAAAAAACTTATCTACCCTTTTTGCCTGATATAAGAAAATATAATTCTGATATAATTATATGGGGTATCACTATCCTACAATGCTCGAGGCCTTTAATAAGTCAGCTGGCCTCGCGTATGTATAAGTAGTTAATTAAACCGCTGTGTAGTGCGTTAGTGTTACGTGGCGATGTCGATGTTGACAACATGGTTGGTGTTCCTCACGTGCCGCATGAGGGAGCTCTTGTCCTTGAAGTGTCGGTCGCACCCTGCGCACACGTATATACGACCCGTGTGCGTCATCATATGACGACTTAGACCTGCAAGTTTCATACCATTGAGTACGAGTAAACTTTAATTTTTTTCGTTTAAAATGTCAGCTTCTGCTCTAGCGAAAAAAGCCTTGCGTCGCGTCGCACTGTGGAACGAAAATCGACTGCAGAGGACTTAGGGACTTGAATTCTTATTGGTGATTTTTTTTCGTGAAATGGATTTTAATAGCTAATATAATACTTAAACATGTCACGAAATTTATTTTGCCGACATTATTGCTAATAATGCAATTGTGGAAATTGGTAGTTTGTCTGAAGAAGCTTCAGAAGCACGCAATAAAGACTTTAAAAGGTTTCGAGAACATCATTCCCGCAAAAAGAGCAGACAAGCATGTCGTTACGCACGAAGATGTCCTTAATATGCTTCTTCTTTCATCAGATCCTCTCATCAGTGCCAGAAGACCTAAGTAGATGTCAAAAAAACGTCAGACATTATTTGCTGAAACTCTTAAAATAATACAATTTGAGGATCATTAAAGCGAGTTTCTAGATGACTCTAACATAGAAACAGATTCTGAAGTGGAATCTGATGTAGAAAATTTGTAATTTGTATAAAAAAATATTTCAATTAAGTAATTTATTTTTTGTTTTAATTTATTTTATTATAATCTATGATATCAATTTGACTTAATATTTAATAAATATTAGTATTGGTGTAATTGTAATTTATTGTCAAATATCACTTCAAATGTTACTTCTAGCCTTTCCAAATGTTTAAATTATTAGCCTGACTGCATGCCCATTACTGCTTTTAGTATGAAATTAATTACTTAAGACCGAAAAAAAAAATTTTTGACGATTAACAAAAACCGCAGTAAATCCAAATCAATCCAAATAACAAATAATTAGTACTATAACCGTGTGAAAATCGGTTATCGCGATATTACGGTTATCTTTGCGGTTACGGAGATATTAGGATTTTGTAGAACCGCTCCATACATTTTTTTCGAAAAAAAAGAAAAATTGTACGTCAGTTTTCGTGCCAAAATAAATTTCATGACATGTTTGAGCATTGTATTGGCTATTTAAATCCATTTCACGAAAAAAAGATCGCCAAAAAAGAATTCAGGTCCCTAAGTCCTCTACAGTCGAATTTCGTTCCACAGTGCGTCGGGGGGATTTTACAAACATACAATTTACGGACACGAAGTACCAACACCCAGACTTAGAGGAAACACCCACAACTCGTAAACAGGTAATGAATAGTAAATTGGGCAAATGGTACTTTATTTTCTTATGAGCTCTGCTATACACATAGGTACCCACCTGACGCGTAGAGGAAGATCTTGGGACAGCGCGAGCAGCGGTGTATGGTGAGCGAGCGAGCGTGCGAGCGAGCGTGCAGCACCAGCGCGCCGCGCTGAGTGAAACTCTTCGAGCACGTCGTGCACACGTGCGGACGGAGCTCTGCTATACACATAGGTACCCACCTGACGCGTAGAGGAAGATCTTGGGACAGCGCGAGCAGCGGTGTATGGTGAGCGAGCGAGCGTGCGCGGGCGCGTGCGAGCGAGCGTGCAGCACCAGCGCGCCGCGCTGAGTGAAACTCTTCGAGCACGTCGTGCACACGTGCGGACGGAGCTCTGCTATACACATAGGTACCCACCTGACGCGTAGAGGAAGATCTTGGGACAGCGCGAGCAGCGGTGTATGGTGAGCGAGCGAGCGTGCGCGGGCGCGTGCGAGCGAGCGTGCAGCACCAGCGCGCCGCGCTGAGTGAAACTCTTCGAGCACGTCGTGCACACGTGCGGACGGAGCTCTGCTATACACATAGGTACCCACCTGACGCGTAGAGGAAGATCTTGGGACAGCGCGAGCAGCGGTGTATGGTGAGCGAGCGAGCGTGCGCGGGCGCGTGCGAGCGAGCGTGCAGCACCAGCGCGCCGCGCTGAGTGAAACTCTTCGAGCACGTCGTGCACACGTGCGGACGGAGCTCTGCTATACACATAGGTACCCACCTGACGCGTAGAGGAAGATCTTGGGACAGCGCGAGCAGCGGTGTATGGTGAGCGAGCGAGCGTGCGCGGGCGCGTGCGAGCGAGCGTGCAGCACCAGCGCGCCGCGCTGAGTGAAACTCTTCGAGCACGTCGTGCACACGTGCGGACGGAGCTCTGCTATACACATAGGTACCCACCTGACGCGTAGAGGAAGATCTTGGGACAGCGCGAGCAGCGGTGTATGGTGAGCGAGCGAGCGTGCGCGGGCGCGTGCGAGCGAGCGTGCAGCACCAGCGCGCCGCGCTGAGTGAAACTCTTCGAGCACGTCGTGCACACGTGCGGACGGAGCTCTGCTATACACATAGGTACCCACCTGACGCGTAGAGGAAGATCTTGGGACAGCGCGAGCAGCGGTGTATGGTGAGCGAGCGAGCGTGCGCGGGCGCGTGCGAGCGAGCGTGCAGCACCAGCGCGCCGCGCTGAGTGAAACTCTTCGAGCACGTCGTGCACACGTGCGGACGGAGCTCTGCTATACACATAGGTACCCACCTGACGCGTAGAGGAAGATCTTGGGACAGCGCGAGCAGCGGTGTATGGTGAGTGTAGGTGACTTATTATTATATACATTATTATGTATTATTCTATCTTATTTATTTATGTACACACACTACAAAACAAGTAACGTATTTTATTTATTTACTAATTATGTACAAATTAACACATTAACATGCATTACACATATACATCTCGCAAACATACATTCATTACACAAAACATTAAAATATTATAAATCGACAGGCATCGCCAGGCGAAACCCGTAGTATCAAAGGTCGCTTGATAGATGGACGTATAGCTATACCTGCGCGCGCGCCTCCCTCCGTTCGGCGCGGCGCCCGGCATCGTTAGCCGGCCGGTCCTCCAGTCGATATTTACCTCACGCTCGCGAAGCCCGTATCGATCCGCGACCCTCACGCGCCATATTGTATCGCGTATCATATTTGTTTTATATGTTTAGTGTTCTGCTTATATACTGTACCTATATACTGTACTTTCTTCCTGTCTCTGTGCTCGTGTGTTACTTTTCTCCTTCTGTGTCTTATGTGAACTGTATAACTGTATGTGCTTCAACAATAAACTATATATATTCTATGGTGAACGTCAAGACTTTTTATTTATTCGTCCCTCATCAGTACATACTACCCCTAAAGTGAGCGAGCGAGCGTGCGCGGGCGCGTGCGAGCGAGCGTGCAGCACCAGCGCGCCGCGCTGAGTGAAACTCTTCGAGCACGTCGTGCACACGTGCGGACGGAGCTCTGCTATACACATAGGTACCCACCTGACGCGTAGAGGAAGATCTTGGGACAGCGCGAGCAGCGGTGTATGGTGAGCGAGCGAGCGTGCGCGGGCGCGTGCGAGCGAGCGTGCAGCACCAGCGCGCCGCGCTGAGTGAAACTCTTCGAGCACGTCGTGCACACGTGCGGACGGAGCTCTGCTATACACATAGGTACCCACCTGACGCGTAGAGGAAGATCTTGGGACAGCGCGAGCAGCGGTGTATGGTGAGCGAGCGAGCGTGCGCGGGCGCGTGCGAGCGAGCGTGCAGCACCAGCGCGCCGCGCTGAGTGAAACTCTTCGAGCACGTCGTGCACACGTGCGGACGGAGCTCTGCTATACACATAGGTACCCACCTGACGCGTAGAGGAAGATCTTGGGACAGCGCGAGCAGCGGTGTATGGTGAGCGAGCGAGCGTGCGCGGGCGCGTGCGAGCGAGCGTGCAGCACCAGCGCGCCGCGCTGAGTGAAACTCTTCGAGCACGTCGTGCACACGTGCGGACGGAGCTCTGCTATACACATAGGTACCCACCTGACGCGTAGAGGAAGATCTTGGGACAGCGCGAGCAGCGGTGTATGGTGAGCGAGCGAGCGTGCGCGGGCGCGTGCGAGCGAGCGTGCAGCACCAGCGCGCCGCGCTGAGTGAAACTCTTCGAGCACGTCGTGCACACGTGCGGACGGAGCTCTAGGGGGAGGTAAAATGATACGTGAACAAATAACTTTGTACCCCTTTGAAGCACGTCACGAGCGCATTACAGTGTGACATTTGGCATAGTTAAAATTTATATTGAGGAGAACTGCGCAAAGCTAAATATTAAAACAAAAATCAATAGCTATAGTATCTAGTTAATATGGGATTTCAGATAGTTATATATAGGTTGGGGAAAAAGTCTTTTCGCATTATAGTGTGTATGAACTTGTAATAAAATCTCTTTGGCTATTTGTATCTGGCTGGTTTTGGTATCATTGCAAGTTTAAATTTTAAAGAACATAGTTCCAAATTCAATTTAGGAAAATGTGTGATTTTCATTAGTTTTTCGTACTGTCAAGATGAGTGAATCTAATAAAGAAATTTGATACATTTTAAAATTTTACTACAAAAAAAATGCAACGCAAGCCGCGAAAAAAAATTACGATGTTTCTGGACCTAGTGCAGTGTCTGTGAGAGTAGCACAAATTTGGTTTAAGCGTTATCAATCCGGAAATTTTGATGTCAAAGATGCACGTCGCTCTGGTTGCCCTATTACTGATAAAATGAATGCCATTTTTGAAAAGTGGAGCAAGATCGGCATATCAGTAGTTACTACGTAGCTGAAGAACTGAGAATTGACCACAAAACAGTTTTGGCGCATTTGAAAAACACTGGGTACATAAACAAGCTCGATATTTGGGTACCTCACGAGCTCACAGAAAGAAACCTAACGAACCGTGTACTCATTTGTGATTCTTTATTACGACGTAATGAAAACGAACCATTTTTGAAGAAGCTGATAACTGGTGATGAAAAGTGGATCACGTACGACAAGAACGTGCGAAAAAGGTCGTGGTCAAAGGCCGGTCAGGCTTCACAGACTGTGGCGAAACCCGGGTTAACTCGCAACAAGGTGATGCTGTGTGTGTGGTGGGATTGGAAGGGCATTACTCATTATGAGCTGTTACCACCAGGCAGGACCATCGATTCTGAACTCTACTGCGAACAACTGATGAGATTAAAGCAAGAAGTTGAGAGAAAGCGGCGGGAATTAATCAACACAAGGGGTGTGGTTTGTCATCATGATAACGCTAGACCTTACACATCTGTAGCCACTCAGCAAAAATTAAGAGAGTTTGACTGGGAGGTGTTAATGCATCCGCCGTATAGTACTGTCCTTGCACCTTCAGCTCAATGGCTGACAGCTAGTTAACGATAACATCGAGCCTGTGCTTTAAAGTTTTTAAAAATTGTTAAAGTGCTTTATAAACTCCTTATATATAATAGTTTTGTGTAATAAGACCTAATACAGACCATATATTGTTATCTTCTGAAAATATGTGTGTGAACTGTGATAAAAGACAACAAAAGTGAAGTGCCAATAAACAAGAAATTTACGAACTAATACAACTATTTTATCAGTGACGAAGGATAATCTGACATAACTAACACTAGACTATTTTATCGACTCGAACTTTTGAAAATTTATTTGCATAATAACACATTTCTGCAAATTGCAATATTTACTACGTTAACTTAACAAATTATTTGAATATCACCGACCTGCTTTACCGACACAAATCTTTATTTACATATAGTGACATCTAGCGTCAAATAGCGGAACAGCGTTCTCGCTAAGATAATCGATCATTAATTAGTACCACCTGTGGACACTAGATGCCACAACCAGTGTTTGCGTGGGATTTTATGTCACCGAAGATTGTCAATAAATTGACTTAAAGATGGCAGATGATTTTATTACATTTAGAAAGAAACCACAAAATAATCTCTCAAATATGGACTTATCAGAATCTGATATGAATAGCACATTTTTAAGTTCTACCATCTGTGATGTACTAGATTTATCAACAAAGAGTGTTCCCAGGTCTCGCCTTAAAAGGAACTCGAGAGATTTTGAACAGTTGCATCAACAACTATTAACTCTGCAAAATGAAACTGCCAGCGCTCATGAGGAGATTGCCAATTTAAATCAAGAATGTACCCTTATTCGAAATGAGTTATTGGAAAAAAATAAACAGATTAACTTTCTTAAACATATATCTCGAGGTATAGGTTCTAGCAGCCCATCTACTACGACTTCTGGGAGACGCTCAGCAACATCGTGCATACAAAAGCTTACAAACATGAGAATGACTATACCACGCGTTTCTGTTGTACATAACTATAAAAGTGTATGCCCTAATGAAACGCCTAAGCGCCACACCCTAGTCTCACCGAATCGGCGTATTATAAATACGCAAACATCGAATTCACCTAGGAAGGAGCTGGCTACAGTAGCATACGTCGTCGAAAATTTAGAGATTAATACAGCAAACTTAGCACAGAATCGGGAAAAATACCAGGATACAGAAAATTTGACAGGTAGCACTAACAAAAAAAGTATGTACATAATCAGCGATGGACAAACACGCAGTCTAGCTTCACAGTTAACTCAAGATTGTGACCGTAGAAACCTTAAATTAAAAAACGAATACAACTTCTATGGTATTGTTAAACCAGGGGCAAATAGTTGCGAGATCTTAGAAACTTGTGTAAACCTAGGTAAAACGCTTAACAATGATGACATCATCGTCTTGGCAATGGGATCTAATGACAGAAACCCTTATCAGGTATTATCGGCTTTAAGTAACGCATTGTACATATTGAAAAATCATAAGGTCCTTGTACTTAATGTCCAATATAATTCATATATAAATGAACAATTACTTAATAATAATGTAAAACTATTACTTAAAAACTATAACAACTGTCAATTCATGGAGTTGAAATTTAGAAAATCATGGAAATTCAATCCTCAGCAGTTTACAAAATTCTTATCTTTTAAATTACTGGTAGAAATGGAGTTTCTAAAACTATCAAAAATAAAAGTTAGGACACCATTAATTGACAGTCCTGTAGAAATAAACAGTATTCATAGTAGTATAGATTCTTTTAAATTATGTGAATGTGAAATAGTGGACGGGATGCATGATTTGAGTAATTCAAAAATGAAAACCACTTCATTTTATTGTAGACACCAACGGGCCCATCAACATTTGAATAAGACATTCACTAGACAGTTAACGCCTACCAAAATAAACGCTCCTAGAAAGGGTACCATACCGTATTACTTCAATAGCAATATAAAAATAAGCGAACCATTGTCATTACAAAAATCAACAGAACAACAGTTTTTTCGTGTCTAAAGACCAAAATAATATAACTTTATTTCATCAAAATATAGCAGGTGCCATAAATAAAAGTGAAGATATTACTTTTGTGTTGTCTGAATTTTCGCAAAAATCAAAACAGATTGATATACTGTGTCTAACAGAAACATTCATAAAAAAAGGCAATGAAAATTTATTAAAAATACCAGGATATAAAATGGTGGCTTCGTTTTCACGTAACGTTAGAAGGGGGGGCTCGTGTATTTTAATCAAAAACGACTTCGACTGTAAAACATTAACGTTTACTCCCAATGTTATTTGTAATTTTAATTTTGAGTGCTGTGGGATAGAGTTAGTACCAGAAAAAATTATTATTATATGTATATATAGAACTCCTACCAGCAATCCTTACATTTTTATAGAAAAATTGGAAGACATTCTCCTAAAAATTGCATATAGATCAAAAAAAAATATTTTGTGTGGGGATTGGAACTTTGATACGCTTAAACCCAATAAAAGTTGTTTAGATCTTATAAATGTTTTAAAAAACTTCAATATTGAAATGCACATTAAGACACCAACTCGACACCACACTTGCCTTGATCAGTTTGCCAGTAACTTGAAACAAATTCAAGCAGAAGTCCATCACTTAGGACTCTCAGACCATGAAACAGGACAAATCCTGGCAGTGAAGACCAATATTAAACGTCCTATACGATTTTGGTACGAGAAGGTTAAGGATTTTAGTAGCGGTAATATTGACAAGTTCAATAGTTGTATCACTGCATTAACCTTTTCAGATGTGTATAAAAAGTCTAGTTTAGAGGAAGCATTTCAAGAATTCCACAATCTGTTTTCACTATTTTTTGCGTTATGTTTTCCTACATATATCATTAAAAAATCGACGAAAATAAATAAAATTACATGGTTGACAAAAGGTATAAGAAAAAGCTGCATACGAAAACGAATTCTTTACTTAAAAGGTAATCAAATTAAAACTGAAAAAAATAATAATATTAACAACTACAAACGCTATTCAAAAACACTTAAGCACTGCATACATAAGTCGAAACAACTAGAAAATCTTAAATACATACACAGAAAGAAAAACAAATGCAAAGCTGTGTGGGAAATAATAAATGAAAATATTGGAGATCAGAGTAGCAAAACAGACATAGATAAAATATTGCATAATAATCAGGAACATACTAATGCGAATGAAATTAGCAATTTATTTAATAATTTTTTTATAAATTTAACTAACGAAAATGACTTTAAATTCAAACATGACGACATAAATAAAACAATGGACATAAATAATTCTAATACAATATTTTTAAGACCGACAGATCCGATGGAAATATATAAAATAATTAATAATCTTAATAATACTTATTCTGTAGGAATTGATGACATTAACACCAAAATACTTAAACTTAGCGCCAAAAACATATGTGAGCCACTGAGCTTTATAATAAATATGTCCCTCCAGGAAGGGACTTTTCCTGATTGTCTTAAACAATCAATTGTTAGACCATTATATAAAAAAGGAGAAGAGACGGACATGAACAATTACCGGCCAGTTACTCTGATACATGTAATTTCAAAAATCTTTGAAAAGGTAATGCTAAACCGACTTAACGATTTCGTTAGCAGCCAGAAAATATTAAAACAGGAACAGTTCGGTTTTCGTAAAAACAGTTCTACTTCATTAGCTTGCTTTGAACTAATCAAAAACATTACAGAAACTGTTAATGAGAGAGTACCTCTTGCAGCTATATTTCTAGATATGAGCAAAGCGTTCGATTTTGTTGATCATAACTTACTTCTTTACAAATTGGAAAAATATGGTATAAGAGGAACAGCCAATGAATGGATTAAAAGTTACCTGAAGGATCGGTCTCAATGCGTTGAAATATCGAAAATACAAAATAAAACTAAATTGACATGTAGATCTGATTTCCTAGTAAACAGATTTGGTGTTCCGCAGGGAAGCGTTATAGGACCATTTCTCTTCTTGATGTATATCAATGACCTCCCAAATATCACTTATCACAAAATGATATTGTTTGCCGATGATACCACTCTAATTATCAAATGTGAAAACAAAGACACGTATGAAAATGACATAAATATGACGCTTAATAAGACATTTAATTGGTTGAACAACAATAATTTAAAAATTAATACTAACAAAACTCAATTAATACAATTTCAAAATTATAGAAGACAAAACATAACATTGGACGTAAATATTAGAAATAATAAAATAGAAGAAGTATGTACGACGAAATTTCTGGGAGTGTTATTTGATAAGTACTGTAACTGGAAGGCGCATGTAGAATCAGTCTGCAATAGACTAGATCGTTTCGTATTTGCTATTAAACGGCTACGACAAACTGTATCAACAGAAGCAGCTCTGAGCGCATATCACGGATACGTAGCTTCGGTTCTCTCGTATGGACTCATTGTGTGGGGAGGCTCTGTTGAGGTAGATAAAGCGTTTCGCGTCCAAAAGAAGTGCGTGAGAGCAATCTGTGGGGCTTGGTTTACAGACAGCTGTAAGCCACTATTCAAAAAATTATGTATCCTGCCACTGGCTTGCATGTATATTAGGGAGCTCTGTGTTTTCGTCAAGTCTCATCCACAATATTTCAGATTGCATTCTGATGTGATAACTAGAAATACACGACATAAATATAAACTAGACCGCCCTACTTGTCGATTGGATATTTATGTAAAGAATGCTTATGTGAGGGCAATAGATGTATACAATAAGCTGCCTAACATGTTTAAAGAATTGCCGCTAACATTGTTTAAAAGAAAAGTGACACAGTGGTTGATTGACAAATGTTTCTATAGTATAAGTGAATTTATGACTTTTAAAGAAAACGATGTGATTAATTAATGCTAAAATATTCCCAATTCAACAAACATAAAATTAGATACTGACATGAATAATATCGACATTTTATAATTCTAACATTTTACTAATTGACATTCTACTAATTGACATTTTACTAATTGACATTCTACTAATTGACATTTTACTAATTGACATTCTACTAATTGACATTTTACTTTTTGATATTTTTTTATAATTTTAACATTAATTAACATATTTATGTAATGAGACTGACTTGATATTAATAATTATAATTAATTGACAATAATTTTGAAATAGATACTTATTTTTATTGTATAACACTATTTTCACACACCATTGTTATGGTAGAATGTGATGGACTATATTATTGTACCACCTCTATGCACCGCATTTCTTGTGAATAAATGAATTTGAATTTGAATTTGAATTCAGATTTCCACCTGTTTCGGTCTCTTCAGAATTCTTCAGGCAGTGTCAGGTTAACACCACGAGAGGACTGCCAAAACCACTTGTCGCGGTATTTTGATCAAAAGTCCCAAAATTTCTATAGCAATAGAATCATGTCCCTACCTACAAGATGGCAAAAAGTTAACGAACAAAATGGTACCTACATGATTTAGTTAAATGTAAATAAACTATTAAAAAAAATTCTGAATTTTCTTAAAAAATGCGAATAAACTTTTTCCCCAACCTATTATGTTAGCGCTTCCATTATTCCATTATTTAAGTGACAGCTTATATCACTACAAAGTAAAAATTCTCTGCTATTTTTCAATATTAAACAATGGTAAGATTTTCTTTTAATAGTGTTTCTCTTAAAATCATTATTGCTTTTAAACAACATTGATTACATTTAAAAAAATAGAAAAAAAGGCTCTTAATAATACATCATAAATTTATGTAGTACCAATATTAAATAGTTTTATTATTATAGCTCTATGTAATAGTAATTGATTATTACCTTCATGTACCAACATATGCCGCATCATGATCTCCCTCTGACTAAAGCCACGTCCACAATGAGGACATTGGTACGGTTTCTCTCCCGAATGTATCCTCCGATGACGGTTGAGAGCACTCCTCGATGCAAATGCCTTACAGCACTCATTGCACCACGCACCACTGTTTACAACATAACAATGGGAACCATAATATGGCTATAGCTGCATATACTAATATTATAAAATGGGAAAGACTCTGTCTATTTATTGCACGGATTAAAGTAACCAGTGGAGAGCGCGTACCGCGGGCGCTAAACATACGCTATATTAAGCGTATGTGACGGAATTTCATTTAAATGTTACGTAAATCACAAAGAGAATATAATAAATAAACAGATGAGCTAAGATCATGTGTTCTTTGAATAAATAATTGATTTATCGATAAATACAACGACTATGACGACACGTTGCGTCAATCTCTAGCGCATTCGATGTGACGACCAACCAATCACAGCAAAGGACTGCCATCTCATTACCGATTTGAAAATATTGTAAATCTCATTTGTTTCGATGTTCGTTGCGCGCTCAATTAATGGTTGAGTAATACAATTGTACAGCGAAAGTAATGGATATTAAGCTTAACGAAAAGTAAATAATTTATGATCGTCCTTGTCAAACATGGTAAAGGTGAAATAATAATTTTGATTCTCGTAAAACTTAGTTTTTAGTTATATTTAAACACTTAGCGATGAAATGAAATGCCTCCTTTCTTCCTGTTCACTTTATAACTTCGATTTTTACAATTTGCGACGGAGCAATACGGCATATTTTTGTAGATTTTAATAGTCATGTCAAACGTCCAGAACGCAGCTATAAGTCGCACGGCGTAATCAGGATGTTCGATGTGAAATATATGTTAAGTACGAACATTCGATCAAAGTTTTGGCACGCGTGCCACGCCTACTTCGCCGTTCTATCCTGATCTATTTCTGTGGTGAGGACGGATGTAGACGTGGTGACGGATTAAGAATACAAATGTCACCACACTGTTCAATCCCAGGGGTGGTTGTAAGTGTCGACTAAGGGAGTAAGTCAGGCAGACAATATCCACTGCAAGAGAGGGAAAACTCGAAGCAAAACCCTATGCCAACCCGTCTGGCCGTGGTATAGTAGGCTTATATCCCTTCATATATATGGAGGAGACTTCATATATATGGAATAATAGATCATAGAATATTCTCACTACAAGCAGTACCTATATGTACATAGTGTATAAGTTTGTTATCTTCCACGGAGTAAATTAACCAGTGGAGAGCGCGGGCGCTAAACATAAGCTATATCAAGCGTATGTGACGGAATTTTTGGTCAGTCGCAGAAATTGTAGGCTGACGTACGAACGTCACACGTTCCCGTTTTGAAAGCAAATAAAACAAAAAGTAATGCCTAGATGTGCAATTAAATGGTGTGGAAAGTGTACTACTACTTCAAGTTACACAAAAGATGGGATAACATTTCACAGATAAGTGGATTTCTACTTTATTTATTCAATTTAATAAAAACCATGAAAAATTAAATCAAATATTTGCTGTTTCTTTCTGGTACACTGATTTGCACATAAGCAGTTGTCTCTTTCTTTCTTGATAGTGCTGTTCGCAGCATCGCGACGGTTAATATCGATATAATTTAAAATATAAGTTCTTGCCTTATATATTTTTGTTTCATTATTGCTTTGTTTTAAAACATGCATATGCCCTTGGCTTTACTCGCAAATGTCTAGAATACTGGTATAAAATTTGTATTTATCAGTAAATGTTGAATTACTAGAAGAGTTTTTTTTTTCACAGAATTTAGCACAAAAGTAGTTGAACACATAGCAGGTTACATCGTCCACGCTTTGGTAAAAAAAAAAAATGCCAAACTTGTATTGGAGCGTTGCTTGGAGGGCCAAAAGAAGATAGTCTACAATATCAGAAAGATGTGAGAGACAAACTTATGTATGCTTCAACAACAGTAATAACCATATGAAGCCGCAGTGAAATTTACATCGAAAGAGCCTTGGCAGAATGCGGCGGAAAGGCTTTTTCGATATAAATTTCACTTTAAATACAATTCAGATTACTTACCAATTATGGTTCTTAAATGTTTTGTGGGATATGATTTATTTCCAGGTATAAACTTTCACCAATAGAATAGAATAGAATAGAATACTTTATTTTCAAGAATATGGTTGGTAGGATGTTACAATATTATTTTTGATACAACATATTCTGCCAGTTGTGGCGTGTAAATATTTAAAAACACAGACAAAATAACTTATAATCTAATGAACTAACATAATGAATTAAATATTATTATTATTATTGGAATTTAATACATAATTATATTGTAGCTTATATGTCTAGTTTACATTGGAAATTATTTATTATCATTAAATTTGTCATCTAGATATTCATAAATATTGTAATAATTGCTTTCCTGTAGTAGTTCACATAGTGCCCTACGAAATTGTTTAAATGGTAAACATGTAATATTTTCAGGAAGATGATTATATAATTTTATAGCCGTGCAATATGAATTTCTTTTAAAAATTTCTAAATTTATTTGTGGTAATTGTAATCTATTTTTATGCCTAGTTCGACTATTTCCCTTATCTCCTAGTTTTGGAAACAGTTCAGGGTTATTTTTGACAAATATACATATTTCTAAAATATAAATGCAAGGCAATGGTAGAATTTTATATTGTTTAAATAAAGGCTTACAGCTATCTAGATAGTGACAATTAAATATTGCCCTTATGCATTTTTTTTGTGCCACAAATAATTTATTCATCTCAGTCGAATTACCCCATATGATGATACCGTAACGAAGTATGGAAGCTACATAAGCATGGTATGTGACTATAGCAGTTTTTATATTTACAATTTCTCTTATTCTTTTTAATACATACACAAATCGATCTATCTTGTCAAGTGTTTTATAGATGTGTGGTTTCCAATTACAATACTTATCAACTGTTATACCCAAAAATACGCAATCGTTTACATTTCTGAGCGATTGATTCTTGTAGTGTATGTCTAAGGCTGGTGTGTTTGCTCTATATGTTTGGAACTGTATTATATTAGTTTTTCCTATATTAATTTTTAAGTTATTTTGTTCTAACCAATTTATACAACTATTAATAGTCATGTTAACTTCCGTCTCTAGGTTCTTTATATTGTTGCTTTTTACTACTAACGTTGTGTCATCAGCAAATAGGACACATTCGTGATTAATTATATCGGGCAGGTCGTTTATGTAGAGAAGAAACAAGAGTGGTGCAAGAATTCCACCTTGGGGCACCCCATATTTATTATATTCATACGTGGATTGATATTGCATTAGTTGATGTTGATCAATTTTTGTTATTTCCACACATTGAACTCTATCTTTTAGATAACTTTTGAACCAATCATATGCAGGTCCACGTATTCCATAGCTGTATAGTTTTGTCATTAGGGTATTATGACATACAAAATCGAACGCTTTTGACATATCTAGAAATATACATGCTATTAGTGTTTTATCGTTTATTGTTTGTGTTACTTGTTTAAACAAAGAGAAACATGCCAGAGAGGTGGAGCTTTGTTTTCTAAAACCATATTGTTCACTCTTTAGAATATTGCATGCTGTTACAAAACTTTCCACCTTATTGTACATCACTCTCTCAAATATTTTTGCTAAAATAGGGATAAGTGTTATAGGTCTATAATTGCTCATGTCAGATTTAGGTCCTTTCTTATAAATAGGCTTTACAATTGACTTTTTTAGACGAGTTGGAAATTTTCCTTCTATTAATGAGAGATTTACGATATACTCGTAAGTAAGTGGAAAGACCAGGCTAACGGCATTTTCCTTTATTACTTTAGTATTTAAATGATCATAACCTGTAGAGTAAGTATCATTTAAAGATTTAATTATGTTATAGATGTCGTTTTCATTCACCGGTGAGAGAAAAATACTTTTAGAATTATTGGGAATGCACGGTATAGTGTGTGTGGGATTTAATTTTTGATTGGTTAATGAAATGTAATAGTGATTGAATAGTTGACATATTTGATTCGGATCTTCGTATTCTACGTTGTTTAGCTTTACACTGTCTATTTGAGATTTATTGCAGGTATCATTTTTGGTATCCTTAATTAGTTTCCACGCGGCTTTGGATACATTTTTTGAAGATGCAATATAACGCTGGCTGTCGATACGCTGTGAACTTAGTATGCATTTTTTAAGTATTTTAGTGTAACGATCATATAAGTTCTTATTGTGCTTTTTATTAGACTTATTTAGTTGGTATTTCAGATATAAGACCCTTTTCTTTATACAGCATCGTTTGATGCCCTTTGTCAGCCATTTATTTTTCACTGGTTTGCTTGTAAATTTAATTTTTTTAATTGGAAAGCATAAATTATAGAAGAGGGTGACGGTATCGTGAAAGTCGTCAAAAGCTTTATCTGTACTTTCTTGTTCATATACCTCAGAGAAAGATAGAGAGGATATGCAGTGTTTAAATTTATTTTTATTTTCTTTGCTTAAATCTCTAACACTTTTAAACCACCATTTTGGCTTTTCCTTTATTTTGTGACGAATTTCTAAGGTAGCTGTTAAAGATTGTGCAGTTTCATGATCTGATAGTGCGAGATAGTGAAGATTCGCCTTCCAGGCGTGTATATTACTCACTATGAGGTCCAAGCAAGCATTCTGTCGTGTTGGTAGATTTATGTGATTGGTTAAATTATTATTTTTTAATATTGAGTTAAGTTCTTCATATTGTTTATTTTTTTTAATCATGTCTATGTTCCAATCTCCGCATAGGATAACCTTTTTATTCCCTCTTTTGCATAACTTATTGGTAAGTTCAGCTAAGTTGTTAAGAAATATATTTACATTTGACGTTGGTGTTCTATAAATGCAGACTATAATTAGTTGGTATTTTATAATTTCTATGGAACAGCATTCAAAATGAAGAGGGATCGGTGAGACCTGGTTGGGGACTTCTTTGTATTCTATGTTATTATGCAGTAAAATGCATGTGCCACCCCTACGCTGATTTAATCTAGAGAAGAATGTTACTAATTTATAATTAGTTAATCTTAAGTTACGCTCAGTACCACGCTTAAAGAAAGTCTCACTTAGACATATGATATCTATATTACCGATATCGTTATTTAAGTTTGCAATAGCAGTCTGAAGCAGTTCTTGTTTATTCAATAATCCAGCAATATTTTGGTGAACTAGTGTAATGCTTTCATTATTATTTTTATGTTGATTGACGAAAAAAAATATTATTTGGTGTGTCATGTATAGCCGACTGTTGTCGGTTCTTGATGCCAAAGTAAGATGTAATTTTAGTTTGAACAATTTTATTCGGTGTAATCGGCATATTATTTATCTTAGTTGGTATGTATTTCGATTTTTGTAAATTATTTTTAAGTTTATTTATAATCTCATATTTGTATTTATTATGATCAATTTCAATATTCAATTTAAAGCTAACTTGTTTAATGTAGTAGTTATGACGTTGGAAGGTAGATGAGTAGTGTATAGTATCATATGAGTAGTTTGTATTATTTTGTATTTTTAGGTATTTACAGTTCGTATAATTCTTTGTTATTAGTTCTATATTATTATTAATCATAAATTCATTTAGGTAGGGATTATATTGCACATTAGTGACATAAACTGTTTGGTTGCGAAGTTTATACAGGACGTTACATAATTCAGATATAAATATATATAGGGATTCGTATCATTCGATCCTATTGCTAATACGATGATATCGTTTGGTGTAAGATTATTTATAAATAAATCGTTGCAGCTGTTTAGGATCTGTGTACTCGTCGCGTTTGGCTTGATAATAGATGTGACATTGTAGATGTCATTCCATCTATTTAATCTCATTTTTATGACGTTTGCTGCTAAACCCTGGACTTGTTGATCTCCAAATATATATATGTTGTGTTTCCCTATAATTGGAGTTATTTGTTGTGCGCTATTTGGCCGCGTATAGACTTCATTCACATCTTGAGTTTGAGTACTGGTGGCTCCATCTAGTGTATTTAAGTGTGACTCACCCTTATTTTGAGTTTGTTCCATAGTTTCGGCAGGATCGTTGGATGTGGTATTTATTGGTTTTGAGTTTTCCGACTGTGGACTAATAGTTTCAAGGCTATCAGTAATTCGACGCCTACTACTGCGTTTTGATGATCTTTCTTTCCGCAGAGATGTTATTGGACTTTGACATATTTGTTTTAGTGCATAGATTTCTTTATTTAGTGCGTTAATATGAGTTTTTAAATCGTTATTTTCTAAAATCATGTTATCCAGCTCGTTTTGTGTACTTTCAAGATTAGTTTTAAGGCCTTCGACTTCAGTTTTTAGCTCTGTTATAGCAATTGAGTATGAGATCCGTTTTGAATTATCCAGGCTTTTGCCGAGTATATCTTCTGATCCACTGGAATCCAGTGATTGGCTTGTGTTTAAGGATTCGTAAGATTTTACTCTAGGGATTTGGTGGCGTCTTCGTGTTATGTTATTTACTTTATCCATTTTGTTAATAGTACACTCTAGTGCCCTCTAGTGACTGATTTGGTAACTAATCAATCATCAAATATCGATCGGATCTACCTGGTTCAGCTACTCGTTACTAGATGGCGTTAATATCAATTCATTAAGTGGCGAGCAATGAATCGGCGAAATTTGAATTATAAACGATTTATAATTTTACTTTAAATAGTTATTTTTGCGTTTTTACTCACTGTTTGTGTATTTGTGTCACTTCAAATGTAAGTTTGTATGCACTGGTGTGGTATTGTACATATATAGCACTAATTATATGGAATATCAACAAGATTGTGGCTGTATTGTTGTTATTGAGTAGTCTTCACTTAGCACTTTTGTTTCTTATTGTTTTGATTAACTAGTTTAAAGTTTTTAACGTGGATAACACTTTCACTTGTGGTATACGTCTCACTTTAGCTTTTTGTATTGTATATATGACAAATAAACAACTAAAACTATTTTAATTATTTAAGTATTACACAGAGGTTTTATTTGTATGTTTACTCGAAGAGCGCCATCTGGCCATTTGACGCAGCATCTACTAATAACTTAATTGACTTAGCTTCATGTGTAGCAAAAAAATATATTGATACTCGACTGACATTTATTACGAAAAATAATACAAATACGAAAGATTATATAAGAAAAACATATTCAAAACTAATCCGTTTTAAAAACTAGTAAATATTATACAAACATTTAAATTAAATAATCACCTGTTTTTTTTTCAAAATCGTACCCTAATATCTGTATCGTAAACAAATCCTTATATTACTAATGATTCAAACAATCATCGATATCGATATTTTTTATTTAAATTACTTTTATGGAATCCCTAGAGAATAAGTTGTCATTTGGTTGTTAATTCGTCACCCAATCACAGAGCGTACCTTTACCCCCGCCGTTTATTAGTGACTTTGATTTAAAACAAAAACGTGTCCATACTCTCTCCACTGGTTATTGCACTCCGTGATTTATTGCCTTTTAATAACTGAACAAATCTTAATGAATTTTGGCAAAAAGATAGATGGAATATTTGTTTGACTGCCTCGGTGGTCCAGTGGCCGCAGTATGCGCCTGCTGAGCACAAGGATGTGGGTTCGATTCCCACACCGGACAAAACTTTGCGTGACCCACAAAGAGTTGTTCTGAGTCTGGGTGTAATTTGTGTCCGTTAATTGTATGTTTGTAAAGTCACCCGCGACACAGAGCTTGTTTCTCTACTGCGTGCGTTGTCTTTTTAAAAAAAGAAAGCGCTTCCAATAGTAACTTAGGGCATCACTGGCGCGTTGATTTTAAAATTACAAGCTATTCAATATTTGTAAAACCAGGCTTTTGGGTATAGGTAACCCTGGCATAAGAGATGTTGCGGGGGACTTTACAAACATACAATTCACGGACAAAAATTACACCCAGATTCGGGCAAACATTTATGGATCACACAAAGTTTCGTCCCGCGTGGTAATCGAACCCACCATCTTCGGCTTTGCAGTCAGGGTCACTAACCACTAGACCAACAGGCCAGTCATAGCTTTGATAACTGCTTACCACCAGATCAGGTATTGTCACCTAAGTGATGCAACAAAATATGTCTAAAAAATCTACGTTATCTTTATCCAGTAACTCTAACCTTCAAAATAATTTATAAACACTCACGGCCTTTTACTTTCGACTAATTGACTTTTCTTCTTATGTTCAGTGGTTTGAGTCACATTCTCCGATGGTACGTAACTTATAATCATGCTGTTCTGGTTCAAAGAGTTCAATTCTTCTATACTATCTGGTGGGTCTTCCATCACGACTGTTTCTTCCTGAAATTTAATTACATATTATAAATCACTGTGTCACGGGGTTGGGGGATTAAGATATAGCCTGATTGGGGAAGGACCTCCACCTTACAGAAGATCACAGCCAAATGACTATACACAGCGGTGTAGTTGTGTCCTTGTGTGTGAGTACAGGTTATCAGAGCTCAATTAGAGATGCGTTTTTAATGATATGTTTTTCTATACCAGGGAAATTCCATCATAAAACCCTGGCGTTTATTTATGGGTCGGCAACACGCAAGTAGTGCCTCTGGTATTGCAAGTGGACTGCATGCTTGTTTGCCTCATTTTTTGTTGTAGTATTGAAAAAGAATTCTCCTCGTCACACAAAACAGGAGAAACATCAGGATTATGGGCACTCAACAGACACTTTCTCAAACTAGTCCTAGCCGACAGGCCACTATGTAGAGTCTGCATGGAGGCCGAGGAGATACCAGCCCACATCCTAATCGAATGTAAGAACATTACGGACCCAAGGAACTACGGGCTTACTACATGGAAGCCAGCAGGCACTTAGACCACCAGCTGGCTTGCTGGAAGAACTTAGGTTGGCTGGAATAGCCAAATAAGAAACTCTCACGCAAAAAGGTCAATTTGTAAGGATGCCAACTGGAGAGTGTAATTAAACGCCACTGTGTTGGATAAATACTGACTTTAATTATGTAATACATCTCATACATATATACTTATAATTACACTACGGCCAATCACCCTGCTATTAAGTATAATATTAAGTGCAAGCCCATTTAGGTATAAACAATAACATTGTAAACGTCAATTGTGTACTGATTACTTTTTGTACTCTTTAATTGAATAAAAGACATGTCAAATGGTCTCAACTTTGGTTATTGTCCAAAATCGTTTAACAGTTTAAATTAAATTAAAGTTTGGGTCCTATTGTTCCTGTGAATAATTGTGCTCTTTCCTATGGGCTAGTCCATTGAGCTGTGCGAGAATAGGAAGTGGTGGAGTAACTTCACGTAAATCCACACTTCCACAGCACACTCTCTGAAGATAAAATAAATAAAACCTACCGTAACTGCTTCTGTTTCATCTTCCTCTACTAGCTCCAGCATAACCTGGCTACCGTCCCCAGTCTCCAGCTCCAGGGTATTTATGCTCTGCTCTGTGAATACAAGTCCATTGTCTTGTTGCACCAGTATGCCAAGTTGAAGTAACATTGTTGACAAGAATGTGCTAATGTCTGGCCCCGGCGAATCTGGTGAATTACCTGAAATCTATTTGTTATACTGAGTAAACTGGCTAACAAGAAAACTGATTGTTTGTTTAACCGACTTCAAAAACTATATATACTAATATCCAATTGTGTCTATTTTTTTTTCAGTTTGGCCTAATTTTTATCAAAAGGAAGATAAGTTTTTATGAAAGTTACAGCTTTTTAAATACGTGTTAGACTTGGGATTTAAAGTTTTAGAAAATTCTACAACTTGCCGTATTTATTTAAACGTTTTGCACACAAAATAATTGTACAACAGCGAACTTAATGCCTGAGGCATTAACTACCAGTCAACTTTTGGGGGTGCAGAGATAAGATAAAGTAGGTGCAATTCGAAAATTTATGATTTGAATTAATACAGCATACACAAATATACAAGTAAATAATATACTAATGAATAGTATTGAAGTCGGTTTATTTTTTAAAATTAAAAGTGGTGTAGTTGTGTTCCAGTACATGACCATGGGTATTTAATTATTTTCTGATGGTCATTAGAGGGAAACTTTTTTTGATTATCACATTGCTACACAAAACACAACCATGGAGTCCAGTCTTAGAGTTGTCAACATGTACACACGGCAATGGAGATAGCTGTACAGGGCCGCCATATCAAGATAAGTTTTTTAAGAAAACTATTGTATATATTCTTGTAGAATTTGGCAACAGTGTATTATTAGACTAAATCTACAGATATCAATATATTTCAAATAAGTTTTCTTAAAATACTAATATTATATTAATAATAATTTCATAATTATCACATTATTAGTGTACGTAACTTATTATGCACCTACTTTGTTTATCTCTGCATCACCCAAGGTCGACTGGTAGATACCACCTTTACCATGTTTGTGTATAAAGTTTAAATAAATAAATAATATTCATATAGCAGCCCTGTACAGCTAACTTCATTGCCTGTTGTACCTTTGGTATTGTATACGTCTAAGGTATAGTAATTGCTTACTATACGTTACTTATGTTGTTATGCACTTACTTGTTCTTCACTCTCTTGTATTGGGGCTTCACTTTCTGTATTACTTGGTAGATCAGATAGTTTCTGTAAAAGAATAATATTTATGTTTTTTAACTTATAATATTACAGCAATTGTAATATTTATGTGTCTTATGTGTTTATTAAAAATTATTTACAGTAGCAACACCATTCAGATTCAAGATGCTCACTTCCGAGAGCTGATCTTTCTCAAACGTCACCACAAATTTCATTTCTTCGTCTGATTCATTTAAACATTTTTGTTTCTCTTCATTCAGTTGTTCCATTTTAATTTTATATTGATTTTCTTTAACAGCTAACACATGAGATTTTAGTTTTTGATATGAAACTTCACATTTCTTTCTAAATGTATAATATTTGTTCAGGTTACTGAGGCACTCTGCACAAATCATGTTTGGTAGACTTTCTTCTCGTTTCATCTGTGTAATATAAAAAAACATATGTTGATATTATTTATGGATGTTGTAAGCAGCTTTTCACTGTAACTTGGGACAGGATCGGACAGTAGAAATAGTCCTACTTAAAGATATTACTTAGGTACTTTTTCCACTGTACACTGTAGGTACAAATTATTTTTATAAAAATACTACGTTATCGTGATATATTTATAACTACATTTAGTAGAAAGTTTCTGATCTACCTTCAGTTACTTAGATAAATAAATAATTTGCATCCTTACCTCTAATCCAACACATATCATAATTCTCAGAGCCAGCACAGCACACACATTGTTTGTATCATCAGGGAATATTGGTGCAGCCCCTTCTCCTTTACACAAGCAGAGTCTACACAGTTCATGCACATTCTCTATCAATTGATGGTCAGGTCGTTTGCGAGTATACGTCCTCATCGTCACACAACACACAAAATAATAATTTAACTTATTTTATGACTATTAAAGTTTTGTTTTTAACATAGAATTAATCAGTTCCTATTGTCTCTATTATAAGCTCGCTACACAGCTACAATAATAAGTCTATTCTTTAATAAATATTAGCCTTGGATTAAACAATAATATAACCTAAAATTTGTTATTGGTCAAGGTGGAATTTTGAATTAAATGAGGATTAAAAAATAATAATTTGTAAAATGTTATTTACTATATTCATCTATCACAGATAGGAAAATAGATTTTAAGATAAAATTAAAATAAACAAGTATTATGTTTGCGATTGTAGATTTGACATTTGACATTGACGTTTAAGCTAGCAAAGCCACAGGTTTCATTTTAGCATACTACTCTATGAGTCTATGGCAACAGGCAGACCAAGGAAAGGCAGACATCATAGAGTAGGTACCTAGTTAAACATTTTAGTGTCAGAAGACTAGGAAGAATTAGAAGGCTGAACTACTATCAAGAAGCCTATTATGCTTCTTGACTACTATAGTCTTAATTCTTTATTGTACACACAAATAAGCATTAAAATAATAATATAGTCAAAAAGCTTATACCCCAAAACCTATGTATAAGCTTTCGTCACTATAGTAAATAATAATATATAAAACCTACGCTTTTGTTAGAATGAATAATAATAATAAAGTGTAGATTATCACAAAAACCGAAAACGGAGGATCTGAGGAGCTGGTCGGATAGCCCCTCTAGACAAGTGGCATAAACGGTACTTAGTTGAATCGAATAGAAAAGAAACCAAAGTGGGATTTGACCTAACTAACCTAATGATAAAAAATAGGTACTTAGGTATACATATAGGTACTTACATAAGTACTATTTTAAAAACAAATAGGTACAAGTGGAAACCATGGTAAGCATTGCACAATATATTAAGCAATGGAAATGTTTTGAGGGTTATTTTCCATGGTAAGTATGGAAGTTAACCCATATATAATATATTTACCCATATATGTATATTTGAAACAAGTTAGGACCGAGTATGGCGCCCTGAGGAACGCTATAAGACTCGTTGAGTACGGTTACAGGATAATCAAGGATCATTTTCAAATGAGATCTCACTTATTTCCACGGTTCAACTCGACCAAGTTGATTCGACCTGGGCACATGGTTGAAAGAAGAGATAGATAGATAGGTACATGTATCATGTTCGTATCATGTCCTGAGCCGAATTGAACATGGAACGATTCCTTTAGTGAAGTGAACTATAGGAAAAATGTTTGCGGAACTATGTAGTTCCGTTTTTCTTTAGATTCATATTCTTGCAACCAGAGCTAAAACTACAACGTAATTAAAATAGTTCCTTATTCTTACAGTTCCTCGGTTTAACGAAAACGAAAGCGTATCTAGAGATAAGAAATGTAATTGTTTATCATTTTACTATTAAAATCGTCAGTTGATTTATCTATATAGTTTTTCAGGCTTATAACATTTTAGCAGATATCTACGTCAAGGAAAAGCAGATTGAATTAAATTTTCGAGTTTATTACTCAAAATTAAGTTTGACTTAGTTCGGAAGCACTCGGTCAACGTCGCGTCGCTCGGTTAGTTCCGCGATCGGTCTGGCAACGGCTGATCGTTCCAGACTCGAATTTTACGATCTCAGTCGCCATAGATATGGGCAAAGGTCGTCACGCAGTCAGCAGTGTGTGCCTGAAGACGGGCGTCGTCGTCCCAGTAGACTTCGAAACCGCTGGCGTGATGAGCTAGACGCCTTTCGCAGGACTGGGTACATTTGACATCTAGTAGAGAAGTGAGGAAAACCATGGGGAAGAACTTTGCCCAGCTGTGGGACATTGGGAAAAAAATTATAAACTTAATTATTTCCTTAATTGTTCATAATCGGAGAAGGGTTTTTTTTATACTATTTAGGTGGCAAACAAGCATACGGCCCGCCTGATGTTAAGCAGTTACCCAAGCCTATGGACGCTTGCAATACCAGAAGTATCACTTGCGTGTTGCCAACCCATTTTTTACACCAGCAGGGCTTTATGATTCCTGGGATAGGAATACGTTTCTTTCAAAACGCACCCCAAATGAGCGATGGAAACCTGTACTCACACACAGGAACACAACTACACTACTGTGTGTAGTTATTTGGCTGTGATCTTCTGTAAGGTGGAGGTCCTTCCCCAGTCGGGCTTGCTCGCTAGTATGGTGCCCTACCTATCTTAATATAATAGGGTTATTATATTATAGGTATACTAGGGTTCGCCCGCGACTTCGTCCGCGTGGTAATTTGGAGTATTTTCCCCGATTTTGCAACATATCTCACTACTGCTCCGGTCCTATTGATCATAGCGTGATGTTATATAGCCTATAGACTTTCTGGATAAATGCACTATTCGACATAAAAAGATTTTTTCTAATCGAACCAGTACTGTCTGAGATTAGCGCGTTTAACCAAACAAACAAACTCTTCAGCTTTATAATAAGTATTTTATAGGTATATAAACCAAAAGAAGAAGATCTGGTAAATACCTCTAATTTCTGTGACCGCTACTAATTTCGGTTAAAAGTATATTTTCTAGGTATATCGGAATTTCTACAATCTTTTGCAGAATAATTTGGTGCCTAGGTATCCATTTTTAAAATTTGATTTATTTATAACTTCATACAATGGTTTGTATAGGCGGACTTAATGCTAAAAGCATTCTCTACCAGTCTACCATAGGGTGATGCAGAGATATAAAGAAGTAGGTGCATAAATAAAAGTTAATTAAAGAGGTTACTAATAAGTAATTATACAAACTGAATACGATATATAACACAAAATATAGGTAAATAAATAAATAGAATATATATTACCTTTACTATAAAATATATATAAATAATATATATAATATGACAAAGGTGAGACGAATCTGCCAAATTATTTAATTAGATAGATAGAGGTTACGAACTTTTACCTTAAATGCGTACCGGCTAGTGGACTTCCTGATTTCAAGAGGGAGGGCATTCCAAAGAAGGATGGATTGAATAGGGAAAGAAGAATGAACAAATCCAGATGTATGAGAGGAACATGTGAGGAGGAGATTATTAGAAGATCGTAGCGTTCTGTCATGGACAGAGCTGCGATATTGAAAGTAAGGAGTTAAGTAAGAAGGGGGATTGGGTGATGTTAGGATAGAATAGATTTAAGTATGTTAAATCTTGTTGTTAAAAACTAGATATTAATTAGTATAAATTTATTGAACGAGTAAACTAACATTAAATAAATTAAACATTTACTTACTTGCCATATTACGAACGATGCTAATTTTATGTTCTTATGGGAAATAAGTATACAATACAGCTGCTTTATAACTTGCTAACAAAAAACTTTCTAGTCTACTTTTTCTTTACAAAATAAATGTAACCATGCTATTTACGTACATTATTAATCAACTAGATTCTAATTCAGTGGCGTTCCTTAAGCTCCAATTGCGTCCCTTGTTAAAAACGCCGATAAAAATGCAGTTGCATCTTTTATTGTTGCCTAGGTATTTATTTTATACTTGCGGCGCGCCCCGACTTCGTCCGGGTTAAGGGCCCCTTTTCCGAAATTAACGTTTCTAGATCGAGTTGTTTTCAGAGAAATCAATATATTAAAATTCGCAAAAAAATATATAGTACAGATACATGTTTGATCTAGTGACTTTTTTGGTTAAAAACGCAAAATTTAACTTTTTGCTCGATAAAAAAGAAGTCTGAAGTTAAGTCGATTTTGAAAGTATTTCAAGTTGTATGAGACTTGGGGGAACGCAACTTTTATGAAAATTTAACATTTCATTTACTAATCGGGTTTGACAAGGATATTATTGGATAGATTTATAAAATTGCACTTATTTTTTTTTATATAAAATAAATAAGTACGTGAAAAACTGCTCGCGCGCGACGCGCGCACCGCGCCAGTGTCCTGCCGGACGTCATCGAGGGAGGACCTACGCAATTTTTGCTCGCGACCACATTATCGTCGCCACAATATAATACGTCACAATATAATACTGTAATGTTTTTCTCTACACAGAATAGCGAAGTCAGTATGACTAGAATTTTGAATCTTTAATTTCTTTAATGAAAACATTCACCTTTACATATTTATACATACTAACTGAGAATCAGAATGGCGCAGTGGTAGTGAGGCTGCCTTACGGACTTAGGGTCCCGGGTTCGAATCCCGGTAAGGGCAAATTTGCATGGACATTTGTTTCCGAGTCATGAATGTTTATACATAATAAGTACCTATACATAATAAGTATTTACAAAAAAAGTATATATGTATTATATCAACTATCTGGTGTCCACGATACAAGCCAACGATATTTATTTATTGACTAGTTGTTGTCCTCGACTTCGTTCGCGTGGAAATTTGAAAGAGTATGAGCGTATTCACAAAATAGCGCAGCTACAGATTAGGTAATTATCGGTCGACCGGCCGTGGAGTGCGCGTGTGTGCGGGATCCTCGCACACATACATTGTTCGTGAAGTATATTTGGCACAGTGCAGGGTGCGTAAACTTTATTGTTATATTACGGTAAGATTTTTGGTGTTATAATAATATTATTGTTCATTTGTAGAATATGTTATTATTAGAGAAGTAAAGGAACACATTGGCATACCATATCTATTCTAATACATATTATTATTATAAATGCGAATGTTTGGATGAATTGATGTACCTAAGTACCTATGGAGCTTTTTCTTGCTTGTTTCTGCCTGGGGTTGTAAGTGCGGGCAGGCCTCCGTCACTCGCTCAAGGTCACGCGCTATGTGCCTATCGCTATGTAGCTCGTAACCGAGCCGATCGCCAGTGGGCTGCCGCACGCGACACAAAGCGCGCACGGCACAACACGTTTCCCGCTCAAAACGCATTATTCCGATATTTACGTACACTACGTATATTAAGTTTTGACTAACGACACGATGGTTGATTATTGTGAAGTCGTTGGATGTCATAGTCAAAAGAAAAATAAAAAAAATACTTTTTTTCATTGCCGAAAGATGAAGAAAGGTACGTTACGTTATTTGAAAGTAGGGGCGCATTTTAGCTGGCTTCAGTTAGTAGTACCTAGTAATTTTAAAATGCTTCTTGTGTGTAGGTACTCTTCCTTAAAAATTTACGAGAAAGTTAGAAAGACAACCCTACCGCATGATGAGCTTGCACGTGAGTCGCACGGCGGGCAACACAATCTCGACTCTTTGTGCGCGTACTTATGGTACATTTCTTTTCGCTGCGAACAGCATGTACTATTATTAAGATTTTGTAGGCTATTATGGCGTAGGTATTTTCGCTTTTGTATCAAATCAAATCAAATCAAATCAAATCAATTTATTTGCGAATATGGGTACAAAAGAAATAATTAGGTCTTACAATGTTTTAAGTTTCTCCATACTCCACCTTTAGGCATGCAAATATTTTTTGGTATAGGTACAGATATATAATTAGTCAGCACAATGTTATTAATATAAAATTTTGGAAAATTAAATACACATACACATTACATAGATTCAGACGACACATCGATACATTTTGGTCATTTATAATTAGGTAATTAGAGTTCAAAATTCAATACATTAAGACAACACAGCGGTATGGGAGTGATGTATCTGTTACGTAGTAACTATTTAGTAATCTGTGGTGCGGGTGAAGCCGTGGGTGGAAACTAATGCCATAACATGGTACCTAGCCACAGAATACTAGTACAGGACCTAGCCTACAAAAAAGTAATAGGTACTACTTTTTTGTGGGCTACTTTTTTGTAGGCTAGGTAAGTACAAAAAACAAAAATGTTCATAATATTAATAGACCACAGCCAAATTATTTATTTATTTAAAACTTAATGCACAATCGCACACAAGCGGACTTAATGCCATAGGTATTCTCTACCAGTCGACCTTGGGTGATACAGAGATGAACATAGGTAGTAGGTGCACTCGAAAACAAAAAAAATTGGATAAGACAAAGAAACAAATTTAAGATAGTAAGGATATAGATTCAACAATATCTAAAAAAATATATAATGAATATATATGCTGTGGTATATATAATATATAAAATAAATATAAGTACCTACTTACCTAAATAAAATTTATAAATATAAACAAAATTGTTATGAAAGTGTTAGACGTACTAATTCCGGCGATTTATCAGCGAGAAGAGCCCGAATCTTTACTTAAATTACTACACACATCGGTGTAGTTGTGGTCTTGTGTGTGAGTAGTATAAGTACTCCAGGGCTCATTTAGGGATGCGTTTTGGAAGAAACGTTTCCTATCCCAGGGATACTCCATCATAAAGCCCTGGTGTTAAAAAAATGGGTCGGGAACACGCAAGTGATACCTTTGGTATTGCAAGCGTCCATGGACTACGGTAACTGCTTATCATCAAGCGGGCCGTATGTTTGCTTATCAAGCTATACGTTTTTGTTGCAAACTAGCTCTTATTACCAGCACTCCAATAATATTTGAACTACTGATTATTTATACTGTGGCGTGCTCGCCCGCCGCCATAGGTCACCGGAGTTCATATCGCAACGGCTCCTGTGCAACGCGGGCGCAAACCGTCTCCGTGCGTAAAATGCCTAAACTTTCGGGAAAAGGGGCCCTTAAACTATTTTCAGCGCAACTTTCTTTTTTTACATAAGAACTCTCCTGACAATAACAAACACAACAAAAAAAGAATTACTGAAATCCTTCCAGCCATTCACGCGTGATGCCGTGACCAAGGGAAATAGATCTAAGCACCCGTTAATATTTCTAAAATATTTCTAGTCGTGGAATCTAGTTCATTTATGAACAATGCTAAATAATCTACATATAGGTAAATAACCTATTGTGATGCGCTCTTCTTTAGAATCGACCACACCAGGTAGGTATTGGTTGATGGACAGACACTTATATATTTGTAAACAGCCCCTCTAGACAAGAGGCATAAGCGATAGTCGAATCGAAAAGTCAAAAAAGTAAATGTATGGGATTTGACGTAAGTTTACGACATCATATCGTAGACTTACGTCAAATTCCATACATTAGTTTTTTTTAATTTACGATTCGACTATCGTTTATGCCACTTGTCTAGAGGGTCAGGTACGGAACATTGTAATCTAATCGACAACTTTCCTAACAAGTCGAATTACGTCTTTTTCTATATAAACTTTGCATAATTTAATACTAGCTAATATAAATAATATAGTTTTACAGCTGTTTTATTCCAAATCCATTACTAAATACTTGAAAGTCCATGATAGGCTTCTTCAATAACCGCTTATAGAGCTCTATCATGAAGAAAACGTACAAACAATTTAAACAAACAGAAATGACAAAAATGTTTGATCAACTAAACATTTTCTTCTACGTGTGCGGTTATAAAGACTTTTGGATATCTGATATGAATTTGTCAAAAAAATTGGTGCAAATATACGACAAGGCATTACTTTTAGCAACCATATTAATAACGATTATGATGTTTTCTAACTTTGCAACTGTGTTTACGCAAAACAACCTAACACCCCAACAATCAACAGATCTTATTTTACTTGGTATTACGACTCCTGTGATATTACAGAATTATTGTACCTTTCTGTACTACAAGGCAGAAGTTAGAGATATATTGTACTATCTGGTAGTGGTCATAAAGGAACACTATTATGAAAAAGAAGCTGAATTGCAGCTTATTAAAAAGTTGAAGATGTATATGGCAGCGTTTACGTTTGGTTGGTTTTATGCGCAAATTGAACGGGCCGTCAGGAGTCTGCTTGGTGTGATTTTGCATGGTATGCTTTTTATAATTAAGGAGATGAGTAAGATAAGGAAGGACTTTTCAAGATTGATTACTTAAGTATGCGACGAGGAGATAATGGGGTTATTTAGAAGCCGTTTTCAGGTTACTTGAGGGACCTAGTTCGGTGGGTCTCCCATGTCTGGGTAGTAATAAAAAATGGCTTTTTACCTAATCTAAGTTGAATTGCTCTGATTAATTAAGACTAAGATGATGATAAGACTATGATCGCAAATATGATCCAATATAATTACCTACTATGATTTTTTTGTAAAAATAAAGAATCGTGCACTTGATTCAATGTTCAATGTAAAGTAAAGTTTATTTACTTTATGTCGTCTTAATATTCTCACAAATAGCTCTATGTCATTTTGGCCTTAATAACTAACACTCAACAACTTTGGATAGGTTACAAAATCGGTAATTTCAAATTAATAATCGATAGTGATAGACAATCCAGCGATCCAGCTTATAGTACCTAAGAGGTAATCATGTCACTCATGCGCAACGAAGAAGCAGCGGCAAACCTAATGAGGAGAAAAGAGAGGAAGGAGAGACAGGGTAATACATAAGGAGCTGGATAAAGGACCCCACTGGCTCGTGATCTATACAAAAAGCTGGAAAGGGGCATGGAACTGCAACTTCGACAGAAACCATTTTACTTATTTGTATCTTTATTCTTACTAGATGGAGTATTCAGTCCATACGTCACAGCGTGGCCAGATGTGAACGAAAGCTCTTCAGCAGGACTGGCAGTACGCCTTACGTATTATATAAGTACCTGGTGCTATGGTTTTCGATTAGATGGAACGTACGGCATGATACTTATACTTCTACTGACATTAAGCTATCAATTTAAGGAATTGCAGAATTATTTCTATAACCTTGAATTAATATTTGAAGACAGTGATTTAAGTCAAGAAGAAAAGGAAAAGATGTATGAAGAAAGATTCAAATCAGGGATATATATACACGTGCTGAGTTTGTGGTAAGTAATAATTAAATCTGTTTAATGGTATTCTGACCAAAGAGCGCTAATTGAAATATTGTCCATCTGACTCCTTGTACAACACTAATCGAATAAACTGGAATAGTACTGACGATGCAGGTGACACTAAAGCCCAGAAGTGTTTATTTTGTTAGTGAAATCCAATACCTCCAAGTGACCAAGCTACAAAAGTAACATTTCACAGTAATGGCAAATTTACTTGAATGTACAATTATACACCAACCCGATTTTAATACCTCGGCAGTTCCATCGCTATATGCCAGATGCACAAGCCTCGGTCGAGCAATCAGGACATTCAATGCTTCCAACATACGGCAGCTTTCGCATCTCCTGGAATTAAAAGATAGTCCAATATTTTGCTCATAGATTCAGATCAAAGTTTGTCGCACAGTCTTTATGTCTCACAGCACAGCGTTGCGTTCACAAAGCTGTTATGTATATCTATTAATATAAATTATAGCATAAGGATGGAAGAGGATAGGCCTAGCCACGCCCCGTAACCAATCAAGTCATTACTATAGTTCGAAAGTATGCCTTCAACTGGTCACTGTGAAATATACTTTCTAATTAAGAACGATTTGATTGGTTACGGGGCATGGCTAGATCGGCGGACTCTGATGGCTCACTGTATTCTTAAGTGGAATAAACTATAGGACACAATCCCTGTCGCAGGGGGCTTTACAAACATACAATTCGCTGACACAAAGTACACTCAGCCTCTAAACAACTGTCTGTGGGTCACATAAACATTTGTTCCGTGTGGGAAACAACACTCGGCGTAGTTCGCTGTAACCACTAGGCAATACGGGCGCATGAGTGAACCAGATTTATGTCCGTATGGATTGAGGAGCCATTTTTCGTATCAGTCTGATATTAAGGTATATTTTCTATAGTATATATAGTCCTCTTCACCATGTCCGGTGACAGCGACCCAGACTATTTTCATTTCCTATAATGAGCTCATTGATGACTTGCAAAGCCAAATTTGGTCTTAAAAACTCTATCACACTGTGAGCAGAATATAGCTTACTATATTAATTTATATTATAGCTCCGTCTGTTGTGGGCTTTATTGTTTGTTACCAACTCATCTGTCGCAGGTGTGTGCGGCAGTGTCAGAACGTATGCAGCATGATATTTAGCGGACAATTATTTTTCACAATCGGTGCATTGATTTTTCTGCTGCATCCTTTACTTGTGAGTACTTAGTTTAAGTCCTTCAATTGATCTGTCGTTGTATCGTCTCATACTTCCAAAGGTATTAGACTATACTACGACGTCTACTGTTTATATAACATTTATAAATCAATTCCTCATGGATTCCATCATCAGAACTTTTAAAATGAAAATGGGATGAAACTGAAAGTGTCCTCTCAGACAAAGAAAATATTTTTTCAAATCGCTCCATAAATGATGGAGTTCTGCGGTAACAAACATTAAAAAAGAAAAAAAATACAACAAGTTGATAACCTCCTCGTTTTTGAAGTCGGTTAAAAAAGCAAGCAAAATAAATAAATAAATAAGTAACCCATTTTTTACACCAGGGCTAGAAGCTAGCTTAAGATGGAAGTAACTCTGGGATAGGAATCTTTCAATACGCATTCCTAAATAAGCGCTGGAGGCCTGTACTCACACACAGGAACACAACTACACCGCTGTGTGTATTCATTTGGCTGTGGTCTTCTGTAAGGTGGAGGTCCTTCCCTAGTCGGGCTTGCTCGCTAGTATGGTGCCCTACCTCTCTTAACTTGGTTAACCAGGTTTCAGAAGGAGTCTCCGCAAAACTGCCTTACATACCGTTGTTTGTGGGCACTCTGACGGTCGCAGCACTTCTTATGTGGAACTCTGGAAACATCACCTACGAGGTGTGTACAATTTTAAACACTATGAACATTACTTAAGGATCATATTCGGGACAATCCCACCCACATGCCCACCGCTGTGACTCCTGTGAGCCAGGATTAACAGCGGACTAACCAACTGATACACCGAGTTTTGACACTCGTGCGTCCCGTGGACAACTAAACCTACTGTCTTGGACCCCGCAACGAATTTAATCAGAAGTAAATAGGAGGAGTTAGAAAGAAAAGTTTCCACTTCCCTCCATAGCAAAGCGGGAGACAAAATAAATCTGTATAGGTTAAGGATCATATGTTACAATTTTTACTTAAGTATAATGCTGTATTTTTTTCTTAGGCACAATGTGTATCTCATGCGATTTACGCGTCTGGTTGGCAAAACTGTCACGGAATGTCTTCGCAGCGTGTCAGGAAACTGGTGGTGAATGCGATGTTACAAGCACAGGTAATCTACGATATGTTCCAGGAACAGGATAATCTACGATAATGTTGCCAGCTCATTCTCTGTCTACTTTGCCACTAAAGTGGCACTCAAGTGGCACTCAAGTGGCAAAGTAGTCAGAGAATGAGTACCTTCTTTAACTACTACTACGCCCGCATGTACAATCCTACGCGAACTGAGATTTATTCGGGGATAAAAAACCTATGTGCTGTTCCAAACAACATTCTATCTCTATGCCAAATTTCATCAAAATCCGTTCAACCGTTCTGATGTGGTGATTATATTGTTAATTACTGACTGTGTACACTAAAAGCTTTGACCTAATAATGTATTCCGTAAATATAAAAGTGATTTAATATGTTTGTATGTTTGTCCTATATTCATTCCTAAACCATTGATCATATTGCAATAAGTCAATATACTTATTATAGTTAAAGCGTAGCTACTTATATTTCTGTTCCAGGAACCGGTGGTATTGCGAGGATTTGGTATTGTAGACCTGTCTTATGAGAATTGGATTAAGGTTAGTAGATAGTACATTTGAAGTACTGGTAGGGCGAACAAAATTCGTACGTCTGACAGTAATAATTACTTACTATATTAATACTTTATTATATATCTTTTACGCGCACTTTTAATTTTCTGTCCTTTACTTCTGCTGAGGACAATATAGTGGGTTGTACGTTTAATCTAGATTAAGCTAGCTTTGTACTGTAAGTAAAATTGTAACGTTCAACTGTTTTTTGTCCCAATAAAGAAAAATAAAAATAAAATAATTCATTCTCAAATATTTTTTATAATCAAGACCGCAAATTTTGTGAATTTGTACTGCATCAAAAAATAATAATATATATGGTAATGATGTACCTAATATTTTTTCGAGGTCTACTGTATCGAATTGTATTTTCTGTTTCAGATCGTGAAAACCTCCTACTCAGTGTTCTCGGTACTTCACTAAAATTACAACAATACATACCATACTTTTGTTATAGGTACTTACCTATTATTACAAGATATAATATCATAAACATAACTTAGCTTCGCACAAAGAAATAACACAAGTATTTATTAAATGATCAATGATAATAACATTTGCTTTTATTTACCTAAATCAATAATGACGTCAACGATGCATCATCGTCATCATCACCAAAAGATCCACTGCTGGAGATATACGATCCATGGTCTCCAGCAAAAGGGAGTGGATGGCAGTCGCATCCTTCTGCGAGGACGTCATCTCCCAAAAGGAGGCGGCAGAGCGCATCAGGGAAGAAAGTATCCTCACTGATCCGATCCGCCGCCGGCGAACTGAGCGGCGTTCCAGTAGTCCACCCGTGAAGGCGGGTCTTTCCGATGTACCTACTAACCCGTAAGGGAAGTAAATATTGTAACACGATTTAATTTAAAATATAATAATAGGAATTGATATACTCCTAAAAGTTCTCCATTATGTTGTCGGTACCAGAATGAACGAGACACAGGCCAGGAATAGTATTGGTAAAAAGCAGAATACACATCGCGTTTAATCTTGAACTACTAATTTACCTACTTGCAATTTATAAAAAACTAGCGGACCCGGGACCACTTCGTACCGCCTCAGAATCAATAAATAAAACTTCACTTTTAAATTTAATTGATTTCTAAACGACGGGACGAACGTCAAATGTTTGATAGTAGGAATAGTTAAGCGAAATTGTTGTTTTTACTATATTAGTCTATATTCCAAGATTTTCAAAAATATTTACTCACCTTTTAAAGCTTCCCAGGATTTCCACAAATAATTCAAAACCAAAATTAGCCAAATCAGTCCTGCCATAGATTTTTATATACACACAGATTAACCCCCCAACCTCCACGACAATAAAGGTCGGGGGAATTAATGTATGAAAGTTTATTTTTCGAAAACAATTGTTATGGATGTCTGTAAACAACCCCTTGATAAACATTGACAAATGGGGTTCCCACAGATTCTGCAAGCCTCTTTTATTATTATGTTTGGAAATTTATCATCATAGTTAAATCTGTTATTGTAATTGCAGAATCTTAGCTATTCATAAATTCAGTCATATGCTGAAAATGGTATTTTTTTATAAGTTGTATATAACTAGTTCACGATCATACGCAACGTACTTATTCTGCTTTTTACCAATCCTGTCTCGTGTCTTATTCATTCTGGTACCGACAATATAATGGAGAACTTTTAGGATATTAATATAATAAATTCCTCTTATTATACTAGCGTCCGTGTGGTGACGGATAAAGAATACAAATGTCACCACCCCCTTCTCTCCCGTGGGTGTCATAAGAGTCGACTAAGGGAGTAAGTCTAGCAGACAATATCCACCGGAAGAGAGGGAAAACTCGAAATAAAACCCTATTCCAACCCGTCTGGCCAGCGTGGTATAGTAGGCTAATATCGCTCCAAATTTATGAAGGTGACCCGTGCCTAGCAGTGGGACGTTTATGGGTTGAGATGTGTAAGTAGATAATATACAGTAATTTATATATAATATATTTTTGTACTATTTGGGTAGCAAAAAAGTATACGGCCCGCCTGATTTTAAGCAGTTACCGAAGCCTATGGATGCTTGCAATACCAAAAGTATCACTTGCATGTTGCCAACACATTTTTTTTACACCTGGAGACCTGTACTCACACACAAGGACACAACTACACCACTGTGTGTAGTTATTTGGCTGTGGTCTGGAGGTCCTTCTCCAGTCGGGCTTGCTCGCTGCTACGCACTAGTCAAGTTTTGGGCTAAGGAAAAGCTCAATGCTGTGACATAATTTATATTTTTATTAAAATAAATAGTTGTTATCCTGCCACTGTAGACATATTGTTTAGACACAAACTTACAATGTTATGATGCTAATATTTATTATTTTCTTATGGGAAAAATATAAACAATTCGGCTGCGTTATAATAAGTAATTCAAATAAAAAATATATTACTCATTAATTATTTACGAACAAGACTTCTGAGGGTATGGAGTTCCTCAAGGAAGTATATTATGTCCGGTTACATTCACTGTCGTATAAAGCCGCATAATATATTATAAGTATTAATGCTAATCTTCTATATGAATTAAATAATGAACCACTGTACTGTAACTTAAATCTAGTAACTAATAATAATAGTATAAATAAATCGATCAGGAAGACGAAGCATAGAATAAGGTGCACATGGTAAAGGTTGCGGGTAACCGATGGACAAGGTCAGCTCAGGATCTGGAGTTGTGGAAATCCTTTGGGGGTAGCCCTTGATTTCAATCATGATTTAGTCTATATCAAACAGTGGACTTCTTTTGGCTGAGATGATGATGAAATGACAATAAACACAACGAAGTACTCACTTCATTACAGTTGCAAACTTTTACCACTTATATTTATAGTATGGAGGAATATTATCTATTTAAAACCTAACAATTCATCATCGTGATGAAGTGTTAGGGTATCACATTCTGGTTCGGTCACCAAGTTCCAAATTCCATAATATGAGTACGGAACTCTGAACTTGATCGTAAACTTTCATAACTAATCGCATGTCCTGAATAAACGTTGCATAATTAATAATTACAAAATAAGTAAGTAATAAGTAATTATGATTAAAATAAGTAAGTATGATTATTACTTAATATTTGATAGATGCAAACATTTAACTACCCATTTGTTATTCGTGTAACAGTATCCAGACATTTACAAGGCTATAGAAGGCTTCAGCAATTATTAAATTAGTTAATAGTGTCACAATGACGAAAACAATAAAGAAAATATACAAAAAATTTAAAGAAACAGAAATGACAATAATGCTCGATAAATTGAACGTATTCTTTTACGGTTGCGGTTTAAAGAATTTTTGGGTTACCGAAATGAACTTGCCTAAAAACTTTGTAAAAATATACGACAAGGTAACAATCCTAGCAACCATAATGATAACCGGAATGATGTTTTCGAACTTTGCGTCTATGTTTACACAAAAAAACCTCTCACCTCAACAGTCCACAGATCTAACTTTACTTTGTGCTACCACACCTATTATACTATTTGATTACTATAATTTCACGTACTATAAAGAAGAAGTGAGAAATATATTATACCATCTGATAGTGGTACTGAAGCAATATTATTATGATATAGAAACTGAACAGCAGCTCATTAAGAAAATGAAGATGTACATGGGAATATTCGTGTCTGGCTGGTTGTTTACGATACTTGAACGACTGGCCAATAATCTTCTAAATATGATTTTATATGGTATGTGCCATTATTAATATAAAGAGTTAATCGACGCTTTACTTGACCAAATGATAGCTTATATTTGACTCAAAGCATAAGCATTGCAATTCAGTTTCCATTCAGCGTGGCAATGCTACCAGTCTCCTAGTTTTCAGTAGACATCAATAAGGAGTAATTTTGTTGACGCCTATTAAGCAGTCTTCCGTCCCTTGTTTGAGTTTATTTTGTTTTTTTTGTGTTTATTTTATATTTGAGAGTTGAGTTGAGCCTATTATTCCAGCGTCCGGACCCTGAACGTTGTTCATGATATTTACAATAATAATTAATAAAATAAAAACAATCAGATAATGATAATGAATTAAATTTGGAGAGTCATTCGTCTGTAAGTTTATCATCAATGTTATCACATTTTCATATCCACACTAAATGCTTCAACATAATATCGTACTGTTGACAACATTCAATGAAACTCAATACAATGTAATAGGGAGGACCTGGAGTTCTAAAATACAGGCCTAGGCTTAGTTTCGCCCACAAATTACGAATTAAGCCTATAATTGTCAACTCTTTCCAGTGTACAAGTCCTTGATTATGTAATTTGTGGAGATAAATAAACTATTATTATTATTCATTAATTGGTTTTTGTACAATTTCAGCTATAAGGTATCCTATATTGTTTGTATTATTTATTTATTCTTACTACTTAGGTGCAGTTTTTAGCCCGTTAGTCACAGCGTGGCCAGATGTAAATGAAACGTGTTCGGGTGCACTGGCAGTACGACTTATCTATTATGCAGCCGCCTGGTTCTATGGCTTCCGAGCCAACGGAACATATGGATTAATACTCCTACTTCTTTTGACACTGAGCTACCAATTTAAGGACCTGCAGAATTACTTCTATAGCCTTGGTTTAATTTTTGAAGATAATGCTTTAAGTCAAGAAGAAAAGGAAAACAAGTATGAAGAAGGTTTCAAAAGAGGAATATATTTGCATGTGCTTAGTTTATGGTTAGTATTTAATACAAAAAATTATTCAGTTGTAGATTGTTTTAGGAATCACTAACACCAGTTTTCCTTTTCGATAGTGTTTCTCTTCCACTCAGTTTATTATTCTTCCGCTTATTAGTAGTTTGAGAATAGTGCACTGTTGTGCTTGCAGGCTATTTATGCAAGTATATATGGCTTACGGCTAGCGCTTAAGAATTAGCTTGGCCCTATATTTGTTGATTTGCTTATTTTGTATAAAAGACAATGTTATTTGTTGCAGGTGTGTGCGCCGGTGTCAATTTGTGTGCAGAGCAATTTATAGCTCTCAGTTGTTGTTTTCAACTATTACATTAATCTTGCTTCTGAGACCTTTACTCGTGAGTACCTGACCTATTTCATAACTTTGCTTGGTGATTTCATTTCTGCTCTTTCATCCGAAGCATATATTGTTAAAGTAGTGATGTACCTAATCAGGACTTTAAACGACCAACGAATCGACCAAAATTTACCCATGAGGTGAGATGTAAATTTTACTTTGGGGAAGTTACACATGCTAATCTAATGATTTGCCATCTATTTACTCATAGTGAAGGAATGATCACCACATGACTAAAAAGTAATTCTTACTAATCTAACAACCCGCATTAGGCCAGCGTCTGTGAATTAAGGCCTAAACCCTCACAGCTCTCTTAATATAGGAGATATAAGGTCCAACAGCGGAACTTTATGCGTTGCTATTGATTTTGAAGTGATTTATTACTTGATGGCTCGTCAAGTTGCCAAACCTTTATCGCAAAGGTAGCACATTAAATTTAACATTGTTTTCATCAGATTTCAGAGGAGCTTTCCGAAAAACTATCTCAAATTCCGATATTTTGCGCCGTGCTGACAGTCTTAGCACTGATCATGTGGAATTCTGGAAACATCACATATGAGGTGTGTAACTCTTTTAGTCACTTACGTGAAGATCGAGGGTTATGAAGCCGTAGATAACTGTCTCTATTCTCCAGTTTAACACCAGCGAATGTCAACATTAGCTCCGTTTTTTATACAAAAATCTCAAATATTTTATTGATGTAAAATTAATGAAATAACACTAAAAGTTCGATACTCTAAACAAGACAATTATATAATAAACTGTTATCGTTTGCAAGTGAGAGTCAGATTGCCGATTTTTATTCGTAAATTAACAATCCCGACATTTTTCTGTTCGGTTTTGATGTGATTTCACCCAGTTTTTGGTTATTTATTCAATTGGTTAACAAATATGCTGTGTGCATATGCATGTTACATTTAAGTGAACATATTTACGAAACTTACAATCTTCTAACAATCGTCTCCTTGCCTGTACCACTCATAACTCCAGCCTTGTTTATTCTTCCTTCAATATTCAATCAGTTCTTCTGTGGAACGAGCTCCCTCTCGAAATCAGGATGACTGATAACCGGGTGTCGTTTAAAGCCAAAGTGCGTCAGTTTTACAGCAGTTGTTTGTTAACTAAAACTTAATGTAGTCGTATAATTTTTTCTTTGTATGTATTAGTAATCATATGTTATATATATTGTTGGTATATATTATAGGTATATATATATTTATTTATGTATATGTAGTTATGTGTAATTATGTTTTGTGTTATATCTTATTCGTTAGTTTATTTTTTATTTTCTTTATTATTATTATCACGTGCCATGCTTATCTCTGCATCACTCAAAAGTTGACTGGCAGAAAATGCCTTAGGCATTAAGTCCACCTTGTGCAATTTGTTTGCAGGAAGTTTAAATAAATATACATATAGCTAACACACAGTCATAGTTTAGACAACAAAATTACGTGAAGTGTTTACAATGATTTTAAAATTAGTGTTGTCGAGTTTTAATATCTAAATGGTTTATTTGTGTGGATGCAAATATATTATCGAATTCAATTTGTTTAATTTATAGATACATAGCCTTTGCCCGCAGCGTTAACGACGGAATTCGTTCATTTTTAATAACCATGTGCTATTGTGTTGTTTAAGGTATAATATTGTTAAGTTTCATCTAAATCCGTCCAGTTGTTTCTAAGTTCATAGTATTAATAGGATTATACAGATGTGCGACACTTTGCTTTTTTACTTGCAATATATTATTTCCATTTGTTTATTCTTAGGCAAATCTTGCGTCTCATGCTATGTACGCGTCTGGTTGGCACAACTGTCAGGGAATGTCTTCGAAGCGTGTCAGGAAGTTGGTCGTGAATGCGATGCTGCAGGCACAGGTAACTCTATAACGCAGGGTAGGTACCAACTGAGTAGCCTGGTGAAGTGTGTGCACCTAGGACACTACATAGAGGTACTTATATTTACCACACAGAAATTTAAGACCTCCACCTTACAGAAGACCACAGCCAAATAACAACACACAGCGGTGTAGTTGTGTGCCTTTATGTGAGTACAGGTCTCCAGCGCTCATTTAGGTATGCGTTTTGTAATAAACATTTTGTTATCCATAACCACGTGCACCAGAGCTTTAAGATACTACATCTTAAAGCCCTGGTGCAAATGGGTAACGCGCAAGTAATAATCTCCGGTATTGCAAGTATTGCAAGCGTCCATAGGCTATGGTAACTGCCTAACATCAGGCGAGCCATGTAAGCATACATAGTATAAAAAAAACTCAAGAAACAATGCGTTGAAAATAATTAATATGCCATGGGTAATAACTGATTACCCTAGTTCTCCAAAGAAACAACAAATATTTATACTAATTAGAAAATAAGTAACTATAGTAAGTTTATTATACTATTTCTGTTACAGCGACCGGTGGTATTGAAGGGGTTTGGTATTATAGATCTTTCATATGAGAACTGGATTAAGGTTAGATCATTGTAGCAGTAATATAGGTAGTCTCATTCATTAACATTATTTTTTAAAGACAACTCCCGCACTAGGGATCAAGCCCTGTGTTGCGGGGGACTTTACAAACATACAATTAACGGACACAAAGTACACCCAGACTCGGGACAACCATTTGTAGGTCACTCAAATTTTTATCCCATGCGGAGATCGAACCTTGTGGGTTCGATCTCCGCATGGGACAAAAATTTTTAACACGCCGCACAGTGGTAAATGGCGAGGTAACCACTTAAACCACTGAACCGAACAAAGTATTAGTCAATTTTCATACACGGTTACGTTTCACCAACAGGCTAACCATCATGGCTATCGTATCTATATCTGTGTGGCTATCCATTGAATTATCTCATACTTAATGATGTTGATCGAAAGTATATCTACGATGACAAGGAATGTTTATTTGTTTCAGATTGTGAAAACCTCCTACTCAGTGTTCTCTGTATTCTACTAAAATCCTAAAAACCAATGTCTTTTTCACATAACATGGGTACTGTGACTTTTAACACGGTGAAGATTGAATAAAATGATTGAATCAATCTCTAACCAATTAACTAATCGAATGATCAAGAGACTTTTTAACCAGGTTTAAATGCATTACGCATACCACCCACCTGGGCGTCTGTGGGTGGTTATGTCGGACTCTCCGCCGGCTGATTCTCTAAGAAACAGCGATGGCAAACTGACAGTTGTGATCGCAAAACTGACAGTTGTGATTGCTCGGTGACGGCACAATCTATTGACTAAACGTCAAAAAGGGCTCTTACGGAATACCTACTCAGTGGGACCCCACTGAACAGGAGACCGTCCTACCGACTAAGCAGTCCACGGTGTTCCCTCAGACGACCTATTGCAGGGGACACGAGTACGCTTGCGCATTCATCCGCATTGAAGCCTAGAGTATACAATCTATAGATTTTAATTAAATCGTCTTTCATTTTCATAGATTTTTATCTTCAAATTTCAAACGTCACAGTACCCATGCTATGTGAAATAGAATAGTCACTTTTACACGAGTGTTTATGTTTCTGTCATCAAAATATTGCAACTTTACACAAATTCTCTCTTTTAACACAAGAATCTAATAAAGCAATTTTTAATTATTATAACACTTGTTTTTATTGCCCTTAAATCCCCCTTTTTAAATCTGAATAAGTATTAATATATCCAGAGTGCGACCATTCCAATAAGCTAAAACACAGCTACATTACATTGTTTAATTATAGAGTCCTGATGCCTACCACTTGGCTTCAACATCAGATAAGTTTTTTCATTTTTATTAAATACAATAAATTTGCTTCTTTAAAGCCGCTTAAGGTCGAGGGGGATTTTACAAACATACAAATATTTAATTACCATCCATAAAATACTTATCATGGTAACGTATAATTTTCCGGTGGCCATGTGTGATCTTCTTTTTTGTAAATTTTGCCATAAATGACAGAGTTTAAACATTTAAAAATATTTAAATTTATTTTATACAACCGAATTGTGAACCTCCTCTTTTTGAAGTCGGCAAAAAAATACTACTTGACACACGCTTGGCAAGTTTAAGGCTAAGAAAAGCCCAATGTTATTTTATACTTTCATGGTAATAAATGGGCTGGGATTGATGGAGGCACGGGTTTGCTTATTTAGGGATGCATTTTGAAAGAAACGTATTCCTATCCCAGGGTTACTTCTTTTCTAGGTTAAAAATGGGTGGGCAACACGCAAGTGATACCTCTGTTATTGCAAGCGTCCATTGGCTACGGTTACTGCTTATCCGCCACCGATCTGCGCTCCCTCTCAATATGACAATGGCCCAAATATTTTATTTTATCTACTCTCCGTAGTATAAAGCGCCCATAAAGCGAGACTGCCGGTATATCCGCATATGTTACTGTCCTTGCCTTAAATATCATAATCTTACTTTTTTTGGCAATATATTTGAGACCATGAGATTCACTCGCACAGGATTCACATACAACCAGTAAGTGTCTTAAAGCACCAACAGATGGGCTTAGCAGTACCATGTCATCCGAATAACTGAAATTATTCATGCACACGCCGTCAACATGACAACCAACATTGGCACTACTGAGCTCAGCTATTAGTCTATTAATATATATAGATTAAACAAGCGAGGTGAAGTTAACCCACCGCAGTCCAATCGGTATACATCAGAGTGTTCACCCGCCCATCGAACACTATTTCTTTGGCTGCTGTACCAATATTTAAAAATCGAGGTAATTTCAGAAGGCAGGGTTGTCTCACTTTCTAGTTTACGCCACAACACATCGTATTGAACCAAGTCAAATGCCCTAGACAGGTCCAAAAACAGGCAAACACAGGCATTTTCCGTGCGGTATAATACTGAATAGTCTGCTTGAGGCATAAGATAGCACTTTCAGTAGAGAGGCCTGGTTGAAAACCGAATTGAGAATCCTTTATATTAAAATGTTTCAGCATCTGTTTATCAAGCAGACTATTCAGGACCTTCGCAACAGTTGTCGCCAAGGAGGCCTGTAGTTGGACATGTCAGAGGCATCAGTAGTCTTGTTTTTAATGATAGGTACAACAACTGTATTACCTACCTACTACTACTACCTACAATTAATCGTTAGGTAGATAAGAGTGACTAATACACATACTGAAAAAGAAGGCCAGTATACGAGATATATGTGCCTGCTTTAGGTGCTCTATGCTGAGACCATCGTGGCCCGGTGACTTACCCCTCTGCATTTTACTAATCACGGTGGCAACCTCCTTAGCAGTGAACCGGACGGAGACGTCAGCGCTATGTAATCTGTGCTATCACGGTCGGCCTCAGCACAGATCACCCGCGGCACGCTTGTGCCGGGTGACTCAACTTTAAAATATCGCTGAAAACTATTAGCTATATAATTCGGTTCATGCACACCCGCCAAATTCACCGGCGGACTCGATTTAGGATTCAATTTATAAGTTGATTTCCAAAATTAACCGGATTGTTTTTCTGAGTGATTTTTGGCTATTAAATCCATTTTAATTTGTTGCTGGTAATCCAAACAATATCCGTGTGGTGACGGATTAAGAATAAAAATGTCACCACCCCGTTCAATCCCGAGGGTGTCGTAAGAGTCGACTAATCCCTTGGTCGACTAAAGGATTAGTCGACTAAGTCAGGCAGACAATATCCACTGCAAGAGACGGAAAATTCGAAACAAAACCCTATACCAACCCATCTGGCCAGCGTGGTATAGTAGGCTAATATCCCTTCAATTATATGGAGAAGACATGTGCCCAGCAGTGGGACGTTTATGGGTTGTGATGATGATCCAAACAAAGTTTCAGCTTACTTTTAAAAATCTTTTTTTTGGAACACATATCAGTGTAGACAGGACCCTGTGGGCTTGTCACACGATAACCACATTTGATAACATAATCAACCGCCTAAGTGTAGCAGTGTAATCTTTTAGTAATATAGATAGATTTACACTAGAAAAGGATTTCACACTCCGCCCATAAAGCGTAGAAAGGCGGGCTCTTTTCACGCTTCAGCAATTACTGCATAACTTAATTAATGGTCAAAATAATTATATTCTGCTTAAAACTTGGATAAAAAAATTGCCCATGATTATTTTTTCAATAGGCATAATAAAAATTTGGATATTTTTCTCTTTATATGTACTTTTAAGAATATAGACAGCAAGCGAGCCTACGGCCAAAAGCTAGTAAACAATTATCGTATTACAACTTGTCCTGAACAACATTTTGCATAATTAATGATAGATACAACTACTCATCATAAATATTACTGTTTTGCAAACATTTTATAACGTATTTTATACCCGTCCATCTAACAATTAACATGTGCAAGTTTACAATACTTCTTCAACAATAACTGCTAAGTGTCACCTTTCTAAACTTTGCATAATTAATAATAACAAATAACTATGAAATAAAATTACAATTGCAAACATTTTGTTGCCCATTTGTTATTGGTGTGTCAATACCTAAACACTTGCAAGTTCACAATATTATTATGATTCAACAATAACTACTTAAAATTGACAAAATGAAGAAAACAATAAAGAAAACATACAAAGAATTTAAAGAAACAGAAATGACAAAGATGTTCGATAAATTAAACGTATTCCTCTACGGTTGCGGTTTGAAGAATTTTTGGGTTACCGAAATGAACTTGTCTAAAAAGTTGGTGAAAATATACGACAAGGTAACAGTCCTAGCAACCATAATGATTGCCGGAATGATGTTTTCGAACTTTGCGTCTATGTTTACTCAAAACAATCTCTCACCTCAACAATCCACAGATCTGACTTTACTTTGTGTTACCACACCTATTATACTATTTGATTATTATGTCTTTCTGTACTATAAGGAAGAAGTGAGAGAGATATTGTACCATCTGGTAGTGGTATTAAAAGAGCATTATTACGAAAAAGAAACGGAACAGCAGCTTATTAAGAAAATGAAGCTGTACATGGGAATATTCGTATTTGGCTGGTTATTTACGATACTTGAACGACTTGCCGGCAGTCTTCTAAATGTGATTTTATATGGTATGCCATTTTAAAACTAAATAGTCGAATTTGTTTATAAATTATTTTTTGTGTTTGCATTAATTCAATCAAACGAAATTTCGTTTGATTGAATTAATGCAAACACTATATTGTCTGTATTTTAAGTTCTTTTATTATTTTTTCTAGATGCAGTATTTAACCCATTCATCACAGCCTGGCCAGATGTTGACGAAAGATCTTCAGCTGGACTGACAGTCCGACTTATTTATTATGCAGCCGCCTGGTTCTATGGTTTCCGAGCCAACGGAACATATGGAATGATACTCATACTTCTATTAACACTAAGCTACCAATTTAAGGACCTGCAGAATTACTTCTATAGCCTTGATTTAATTTTTGAAGATAATGATTTAAGTCAAGAAGAAAAGGAAAAGAAGTATGAAGAAGGTTTTAAAAGAGGAATATATTTGCATGTGCTTAGTTTGTGGTAAGTAACGATACAATTGGTTCAGTTGTAGTATGAACGGTAAAATACTGACAGCGACAGTGATCGTAGTAGACCTTCTAAAAATTACTGAAAGCTAAGGTGTCGATACATCTGAGATCTGGCTGCTGAAGCCAGTTTGCCAATAAAAGTTGCCAATAAGGCTACTATTATTGGCAAACTGGCTTCAAATCTAACAGTTTCATCGACGGATGCACATTTTTATGTAGCCTAACAGAGTACTGCGGTCTAGTCGTTCTTGATCTTCATTATTTTGTTTAGTACTTCTAATAGATACGTACCTGGTATTTTGCCCTAGTAATCAAGGTAGCTGAAGCTACCAGAGAAGAACACCAAGTTGGTAGTAGTACAAATTGTGCAGAAGAATTTGTTGTTTGCGCGTGTAGATATGGCGTACAGCGATTATGCGGGCCCTATATTTGTTTGTTTGCTCATTTTGTATGAAAGATATGTTATTTGTTGCAGGTGTGTACGCCGGTGTCAATCTGTGTGCAGAACGATTTATAGCTCGCAATTGTTGTTTTCAATTATTACATTAATCTTGCTTATGCGGCCTTTACTTGTGAGTATCAATAGATCAGGGCACCAATTCTGCTAATTTACGGATGGCTTGATTGAATCTGATTTGATTCTTAATTGAATCTCAGTGGTATTTTTGGTATTCTGCTAATAAGTTTAAGACCAATAGTTGGAAAACCATTAGTCTTAAATTGTTTAGCAGAATACCAATAATGTAATACCAAAAATGCTAATAATTTAAGGCCAATAGTTTTCCAGCTATTGGTCTTAAACATATAAGCAGAATACCAAAAATGCTACTGAGATTCGATTGAGAATCAATTCAGATTCAATTGAGCCATCCGTAAATTAGCAGAATTAGGGCCCAGGTAGTTTGTAGAAATGAATGTTTTTTTTACAATATACCTATATATACGTATATTCAATCAGCTTTCAGAAGGACTCTCCCAAAAGCTGACTCAAGTACCGTTATTTTGTGCCATACTGACAGTCTTGGCACTGATCATGTGGAATTCAGGGAACATCACTTTTGAGGTGTGTAATACTTTTAGGCACGAATTTTAACAATCAATTTTTTTAGCCCACCCGATGTAGATATAGAGAAAAAGACTGAACCTCAACAAGTGAGCTCTATTTTCAGTGGCTTGAAAAAGTTTAAGTCGTATCGTAGGATTCCATCTATCTCTTTGTTAAATTTCATTAAGATAAAGAATATAGAATAAGAAGGCACATTTACTTTCACATTTATAATATTAGTAGGGATTAAAACTAGGGATTGTAACTTTTTGCTTGCAAATTTATTATTTTCATTTGTTTCATTCTCAGGCACATCGTGTGTCTCATGCGATGTACGCGTCTGGTTGGCACAACTGTCACGGAATGTCTTCAAAGCGTATCAGGAAGTTGGTCGCCAATGCGATGCTGCAAGCACAGGTAACTGAAGAAGCCTGGTGAAATTCTTGCACCCATGATAGCTTGGCATATTCATGATACAAGAAACAATTGCTTCGATGATAATTATTTGTATGTAGTAGATATGTATAATGAACAAATATGACTAATTTTATGTTTCAGCGACCAGTTGTATTGAAGGGATTTGGTATCATAGATCTGTCTTATCAGAACTGGATTAAGGTAAGTACATTTGTAGAGTAATAAAGACCGTCGTACTCTTCAACATTAACAATCTGAGTTAGTCTCGCTGAGACTTACATTTTTGAGCCGTTTGGGGTCGAAACTCTAGGACTATGGAGACGGAGTGCCCACAAACTGTATCGTGAGATATTATCTGACGATACTAAGGCTAGCCTTTACTTGGGTCAACGCATTAGCCTTGCGATCCAGCGTGGAAATGTGGCCAGTCTTTTGGGCACCTTTCCTCAGAACTGCGATCTCAATCATATATTTTATTTATAGATAAATAAATACCCTTAAATACAATATCTGATTGGTTGTAAGTAGTTTAGATTAAGTTACTTTTATTTTAATAATTATTCTTGTAAATATCTTATGAAGTAAATACATGAATGAATACATTTTTTCTCTTACAGACTGATGATGTTGATTGAAAGAATATCTACATTGGATTGTTTATTTGTTCCAGATCGTGAAAACCTCCTACTCGGTGTTCTCTGTGCTCTACTAAAATCTAAAACACTACATTTGACACACGTTTTCGGATGATGACATGTCGTGTTTCTATCTGTCATAAAAATATAGCAGCTTTGCACAAAAATCTATTCTCTCTCTTACTAACCTACCTAATAAAGCAACATTTAATTATAATAACATTTGGTTTTATTCGATTCATCAAAATATTATTGATATGGATTTACAAAATTCTCAAAGAGAAACTCACAAAATGTTCCAGATTTTAGTCACTAGAGATTTGAGAAATGCACCAACTGGAAGAAAGCAACTGATTCAATATGTCCGAATGTAAAGAAAGTTGAAGAGTCCATGTCGATATGCATTGACTATTTCTCGTATAATTTATCGCTTTAGAAAAAATAAATGGATTTTATTATTATTTTTATCCAAATACCGCAAAACCCTACTGAATGGCCGGTATGCATAATAGAAAAATAATCTTATCCAAAATAAATACATTTGAAAATCAGCAGATCATCAGCTAAATTCCTAATGATGATAAAGGTAACTGATGTGGAAAATAACTGACGAACAAGTGGCCCACCGATGGTTAGTGATAACCGCTGCTTAATGATATTGACAGGAGCCCAGCCAAGACGCTACCCACAGTGAATTAGGAGAAAGGAGAAATGTGAGAGGTAGAATCATAGTAACACTAAAAAAGTGTATAAATTTGAGGGCCAGCAGGGCTCTGCCACAGGTGATCTTCTTTATAAGATCTGCCACAGGTGATCTTCTTTATCGTCTCCTCTCCTCTATCAAGAGAGAAGGAGTTTAGGTAGGGTAAGGTAAATCCAATATCATGTCTTTAGAATTATTTCTAAGGCATGTGGGTTTCCTCATGATGTTTTCCTTCACCGTTAGCAGATGGAGAATCATTTTATTAGTACATATAAACTTCATATAGTGAATTGCCACCCGGGATCGAGCTCACACCTCTTGCGTGCAAGTCGGTGTCTTTCCCACTCGGCCACCACCGCTTTCGGATCTTCTTTAGAACTTCTTAACGGTTTATTTATAAACCGAACTAAAAAATATTTTTAGATTAAGCAAAAGGAGAGTGCAAGACAAAGCATTGCCATCCAACGTAGCAGTGCTGCCAGTCTTCTGGGCACGTTTTATGTATACATCGATGTGGGAGAGATTTTATGACGCCTATTAATTTTTATTTTTAATAAAAATGATTTCGTTGAACATGATATCATTAAACTGATCTGACGATGAAGCCGAAATGTCGGGATCGTTTCGGAACGCTATAATTGAAAAAAATATTCTAACCGTGTTTGGGTTAATGCAATGGCCTCATGGCCATTGCATTAACCCAAGTTCTCATGAACTACTTAAATGAAATAAATGATCAGATTTTTCTCTAAGGGGAATTTGAATGAAAGTTCATCAATTTTAAATAATATAAAATTAGGATACTCAAGGTTTTATATATTTTATTTCATTGGTTCTAATTTTTTATTTCTTCTTATTATTTACAAGTAATTTACATTTCATACTATTATTTACATCTAAATATACCATATACCTAATATATTTACACTTCTTCTTTTCTTTAAAAAGGAAGAAATAAAAATACTTAAGTTTATCAGGGTTTTAAAAGTTTTGCTACCTACTTATTTGTATTTGGAGTCGTTATTTTTCTGTTAAAATTATTTATTTATATATCTAATAAATTATTTACACGAAAACTTACACAGTTATGATGATAATAACATTTTCTCCTGGGAAATAAATATACAATACATCTGCGTTATAATAAGTTATTCAAAACAAAAACGAATAAGACTTACTAACTTACTAATAAATTATTTAATGCTCCTATGTTATTAATGCTAATGGCGATCCCTAAGGATATTTTCCAGTTGCATTTCTTGTTGACGGCTGCTCTGGTTATCTTTATATAAAAATATTATTTTCAACAGAGAATATACACAATTTGATTTAAAAATCAAACAGACAGCTCCCGCATTAGGAAACAAGACCTGTGTCGCGGCAGACTACAAACATATAATTCATGGACACAAATTAGACTCGGAATCAACATTTATGGATCACACAGAGTTTTGTCACGTGTGAGAATGGTCACTAACCAGTAGGTAGCCCAACACGTCAGTCAAACATAAAAGTAGGTACACACAGCAACGGAGATAGCTGTACAGCGCCGCTATATGAAGATTAGATTTATAAGAAAACCGTTGTATACATTTCTGTGGAATTTGGTAACAGTGTACAATTAGACTAAACCTACAGATAAAAATATATTTCACATAAATTCATAGACTGGTTTTCCTAAAAAACTAATCTTCACATAGCACCCTGTACAGCTATCTCCTTTGCCCACCGTACCTACATGCTGAGAGGCTGCCAAATCAATGAAAGTACCAAATCGCCAATAATTTTATAGTGTATTTATATTTAAAAATAATAACATAAATCACCACTAACAAAACCTTTTTTCCATAATCTATTCCTGTGATAAAAAAATCAGTTAAAAAAGTTTAGAAATCCATACTTTAGATACGGAACCCGGAACTTGATCGTAAACTTTCTTATCTAATTCCGCCTTGCCCTGAAAAAACTTTGCATACTAAATTAATAATAACAAACAACTATGATTAATACTACAGTTGCAAACATTTTTCTAGGTACTTTTGTTTTAATTTTTATTCCTGTATCAAGTACCTAAACACTAGCAAGTTCATAACAGGTTTCAACAATAACTTGAAAGTGTCACAATCACAATGAAGAAAACATACAAAAAATTTAAAGAAACAGAAATGACAAAAATGTTTGATCAGTTGAACGTTTTCTTTTACGGTTGCGGAATGAAGGATTTTTGGGTTTCTGAAATGAACTTACCTAAAAAATTTATAAAGATATATGACAAGGTATTAATTCTGGGCACCGTAATGATTGTTAGTACGGTATTTTCGAACTACGCGTCTATATTTACTCAAAGCAACCTCTCACCTCAACAATTGACTGATCTTATATTACTTTGTATTACGACTAGAGATGGGCGGTTGGGTAAAAATCGGGTGGGTAAAAATGGGAAGGAAAGGTAAAAATGGGTAAAAATTGATTTTTACCCATTTTTACCCGGTATGTATTAAAAATACCGGGTATAAATTAATTCAGTATGTAATTTGGTTAATTTTCATATTAAAAAGACTGTAAAATGCCTTTTGTATTTATCTTGACGAGTACTATATTCCGAGATGGGTGTTTAGGACGTGGTGATGAAGTCGGAAGGTGGCCATGGCAACTCTTCAACGAAACAAGATAGTCATATCGTATTTTAGAGTTTTGGATTTTTTTTGACGAGTACTATATATTCCTGTTCAGGATTGATGATAATGTCGGAAAGTGGCCATAGCAACTCTTCCACGAAACAAGATAGCCGTGTCGTGTTTGGGTATTTTGGATTTGTCTTGACGAGTACTATGTTCCTGTTCAGGATTGATGATAATGTCGGAAAGTGGCCATGGCAACTCTTCAACGAAACAAGATAGCCGTGTCGTGTTTGGGTATTTTGGATTTATCTTGACGAGTACTATGTTCCTGTTCAGGATTGATGATAGTGTCGGAAAGTGGCCATGGCAACTCTTCAACGAAACAAGATAGCCGTGTCGTGTTCGGGTGTTTTAGATTTATCTTGACGAGTACTTTAATCCTAGATGGGTGTTCATGACGTGATGATGAAGTCGGAAAGTGGCCATGGCAACTCTTCAACGAAACAAGACACCCGTGTCGTGTTTCGGTGTTTTGGATTTATTTTGACGAGTACTATATTCCTAGATGGGCGTTCAGGATTGATGAAGAAATCGCAAGGTAGCCATCGCAACTCTTCCACGAAACAAGATAAATCCAAAACACCCAAACACGACACGGGTATCGTGTCGTGTTTGGGTGTTTTGGATTTATCTTGACGAGTACTATATTCCTAGATGGGCGTTCAGGATTGATAATGAAGTCGGAAGGTAGCCATAGCAACTCTTTCACGAAACAAGATACCCGTGTCGTGTTTGCGTGTTTTGGATTAATCTTGACGAGTACTATATTCCTAGGTTCAGGACATGATGATGAAGTCGGAAGGTGGCCATGGCAACTCTTCAACGAAACAAGATAGTCATGTCGTGTTTGGATGATTTGGATTTATCTTGACGAGTACTATATACCTAGATGGGTGTTCAGGATTGATCATAAAGTTGAAAGATGGCCATGGCAACTTTTCAACGAAATAAGATAGCCGTGTCGTGTTTGAGTATTTTGGATTTAGAATTTGAAGAGTACTATATTCGTAGGTGGGTGTTTAGGACGTGACCATAAAGTCGGAAGGTGGCCATGGTAACTCTTCAGCTAGTTGCAAAATCGGGGAAAATATTTCAAATTACCACGCGGACGAAGTCGCGGGCGACTCCTAGTGATATAATATAGTAAGCCGTGTTTCTTAGCAAATAAAATTCTATTCTATTCTATTCTAAGATCTCATTGCAAAAATGATATCTTTTTATTTAAAATTCAGAGATGACCGTTTGTACGCTGAAATTTAATATTCTTTACTCAGTCACGTCTGACATGTCAGCTTTTACACAAGAGATTAATATCAATATATGAATCAAAATCATTTTATTGTGTTAAAATTTAAGAAAATAGCACTAAATAGACTAGGTAACCTAATAACATTTTTTTACAACGCGTGAACGTGAATGTCGATGAATTACCTAAGAGAAAATAAAAGATGTAATATGTGACATACCCGCATTTACGCAGAGTAGCGCGCTTTTTAGAACATTTATGTCCTCATCTACGACACTAATAATAATACCGTTTATTCACTAATATACTTAATAATATAATACTAATTCTTTTAATTTACTACACATGTCATAATTTACGTTTATAGTATCTAGTAAACTAATTCATAGATTTATAAAAGCAATATGTGATAACCTGAATCAATTTATGCAATAAAAAAATGGCTTTTTCGACATGCCGCTTTGTACGTAGGGACCGTCGAGATAAACTTATTTATTATTTAACACAAATTTATTACATTGCGTATTTAATTTTATGAATCCGAAAAATCAGATCATGAATATAAAATTATTGTAGATATAAAGTAGATACAAACGGGTCTCTTTTAGGTACTGAAATTAGTTTACGTTTAAAATATTTATTTTTCTTTCTTTCTTTCTTTTCTATCTTGAATATTTTTTATGAACATTATCAACATTTTATATATTTACATGGAAAGTTCTTCATTTTAATTAATACCCGGTAAAAATTAAAAATGGGTGGGTAAAAATGGGTATAAATGGAAATTTTCCCGAAGGTCGGAAATTTACCGGGTAGACGCCCATCTCTAATTACGACTCCTGTGATCCTAACACATTATGGTACATTTATGCACTATAAGGCAGAAGTAAGAGAAATATTGTACCATCTGGTGGTGGTACTGAAGGAACATTATTATGAGAAAGAAACGGTACTACAGCTTATTATAAGAATGAAGGTGTATTTGGGAGCGTACATGTTTGGCTGGGTATTTACGATGCTTGAACGGGTTGTCAGCAGTCTTCTTAACGTACTTCTGCATGGTATGATAATATTTTTAATATCAATATATATAAAAATCAATGCCACTTCGGGCAGGGCCCCGGGTGGTTTAGATTCACAATTGGACCCGGTAGGTGGCACTGCTGTCGGTATATCAGCTTTTCCAGGTAGGACAACGTCTACCAGGTCCGCTAGTAGATTATATTTATTTGCGGTCCAGTGGCCGCAGTATGCGCCTGCTGTGCACGAGGTTGTGGGTTCGATTACCACACTGGACAAAACTTTGTGTGACCCACAAAGAGTTGTTCTGAGTCTAGGTGTAATTTGTGTCCGTTATTTGAATGTTTGTAAACATTCAAATAACTGTCATAATAATCTGTGTCACGGGGGACCCGTGACACAGAGCTTGTAACACCGTGTCACAAGGATTTTATATCTAAGACTAGTGGACCTGGCAGACGTCGTCCTACTCGGAAAAGTTGATATACCGACAGCAGCGCTACCTACCGGGTCCAATTGTGAATCTAAACCATCCGGGGCCCTACCTGAACACACACACACACACACAAAATTTCATTAAAATCAGATGAGGCGTTTAGGAGGAGTTCAGTTACAACGAATAGTGGCATTAATTTTTATATAAAAAGGATACATATTTTATAGAGTACCAAGAAGACAGGAAGCCGTACTCATTTGACTTTGTTTTCTTTTTTATATTCGCCTTTTTTTAAATCTCCCTAGGTGATGTTTTCAACCCGTTCATCGTAGCGTGGCCAGATGTGGACGAAAGGTCTTCAGCTGGAGTGGTAGTACAGGTTGTGTATTTTATGGCTAACTGGTTTTATGGGTTCCGCGCCAACGGCACTTACGGAATGATACTCATACTTCTACTGACTATGACCTACCAATTTAAGGACTTACAGAACTACTTCTACAGTCTAGATTTAATTTTTCAAGATAACAATCTAAGTCAAGAAGAAAAGGAAAGGAAATATGAAGAAGGTTTTAAAACAGGGATATATTTGCACGTGCTTAGTTTGTGGTAAGTAATAAAAAAACATAATAAAAAAAATGCGGAGGTGGCCGAGTGGGAAAGTAACCGACTTGTACGCAAAAGGTGCAAGTTCGATCCCAAAAGCTGTACCAATGTGAATTTCATATTGTGGAGTTTTTATGTACTAATTGAATAACTCGCCATCTGCTAACGGTAAAGGAAAACATCGTGAGGAAACCCACATGTCTTAGAAGAAATTCTAAAGACATGTCTGATTCACTAACCCGCATTAGGCCAGCGTGTGTGAATTAAGGCCTAGAACCCTCTCTCTCGCTTGATAGAGGAAAGGAGACCCATGCCCAGTAGTAAGACATATATATTCTTAAATTTTTAGGGCACCATACTGCGAGCAAGTCTGACTGGGGAATAACCACCTTACAAAAGACCACAGCCAAATAACCACACACAGCGGTGTAGTTGCGTTCCTTTGTGCGAGTACAGGTCTCAAGCGCTTATTTAGGGGTGCGTTTTGAAAGAAACGTTTTCTTATCCCAGGGATACTCCATCTTAAAGCCCTGATTTAAAAAAAATGGGTCGGCAACACGCAAGTGATACCTCTGGTATTGCAGGCGTCCATAGGCTACGGTAATTACTTAACATCAGGCGGGCTGTATGCTTGTTCGCCACCCAAGTAGCCAAGGCAAACACATACACACTCTCAACCTGGTAGCAGAGGACACTGATTTATTCTGCTGTACACTGAATGAATTCACAAAAATAACATTGTGTGTTCTTTGTTACAAAAGGGAGAAAAACATATAGCTTGTAGGTATTAGTTTGTAATTAGAATAAAAAAATGTAAATTACACTATTGTATTAGGCTTAACCCTGTAAAAATAGATGTAAGTGTTTGGTGAAATAAATAAATAAATAAAACATGAAACCTACTACCGTATAAGAATTTAATTTACAAAGTCACCAATCTAGAAGACGTAAATTGCTCTAAGACTTAATGACTTTAAATACAGAGACCCACTGATCCTATGTTTGATTAACACTTTGTGTTAAATAAGGATGTATGTTGCAGGTGTGTGCAACGTTGTCAGTACGTGTGCAGAGTGATATTTAGCTCACAGCTGTTGCTCACAATTATGACATTGATCATGCTTCTGCGACCTTTACTCGTGAGTATCTATGAGTCGTTCAAATTGAGTATACTATAAACAGTATTTACTAAGAGTAAGTATATATATTCTCTCGGGAATGGGAGAAAAATGTCTTTTACTGCTGGAGGTACAAAGATACTGTTTCTGATCACTAAACTACCAATTTATCAAAGCACAAACAATAATGGGAAAAGGGAAGAATATGAATAAAAATAAAATATTATGTAGCTTACAACTTTTAAAATATACAATCTAAGTAACTGCAAAGTTATTAAAGTTAATTTTAATAAGTAACCAATACAAAGTTTAGCGAAACTCAATAGCATACTTTAGGTGGCCATAGCAGGTCTACTATAATACGTTTTTGTGTACAAAATGACTTTTGCTATTTAGTCTATTTACATAATATTTCACTGTGATGTAGTTAACAAGATTAAATATATTTGAATAAGTGATTTTTTTAAATCATTTATTCAAATATATTTAAAAATGGAACATACGCAAGCTTGACGACTGAAAAAACATTCATCGTCAATCACCGATAAAATAATTTTTAAGGTACGAGGAATTCCTCGCGAAGCAGCCTCATGATGTGGAGATGTGTTTGCCTCGCGAGCCAATTTGAACTTTGCCTAACTGACTGACTGCCTGCTCAATGCGAGCACCAGATGAGCAGCCTCGCGAGGCAGCCTCGCAATGTCAATGCCCGGCTTTATATTTGATCTTTATAGTGTCATTTGGCGTTACAATAACTTGTAAAGATAAATTACTTAATTACATTTTTTTAACTAGGTTTCAGAAGGACTCTCCGAAAAACTGACTCAAATTCCGTTATTCTGCGCCATGCTTGTTGTCCTAGCACTCATTATGTGGAATTCTGGAAATATCACTTTCGAGGTGTGTAAAATTTTTAATCATTTTTTCATTTTGCGATCATCATGGGTTCCGATTTAACCATAGTAAGTAATACTCCTTCACATTGTGACACTTCCTAGCATTATTCCAAAGCACGTTTGTATAAATACCTTCGTATTGGCATTGCATACTTGCATTGTAGAACCAGGGACCAATGCCAAAAGCTATTTTGGCATTGGGATTTGCATCATCCATCCATCTCAGCCAAAAGACATACACTGTTGGACACAAGCCTTTTTTTGTAGAGGGGAAATGTTTTACGCATACCACCCAAGGAGCACGAGATACCAGCGAGGATACTTTCCTTCTGCGAGATGACGTCCTCGCAGAAGTTGCGACCTCCATCCACTCCCTGTCGCTGGCGACCATGGACCGTGCCACGGCCGGCGACAGGTCTACGGCAATGTTTTCAAGAGCACTCGGAACACAGCTTACTTTTATGTTTTTTTTATGTCACGTGTTATTTTCTACACAATGTTATTTTTTTTATTTTAGGCAACATGTGTATCGAATGCGATGTATGCCTCGGGGTGGCAGAACTGTTACGGGATGTCTTCAAAGCGTATCAGGAAGTTGGTCGTTAATGCGATGCTTAATGCACAGGTAACTGTGACGTAGGTTACGTGTAGTTTGGCGCAAAATTTACTGAAGAACTTTTATATTTTGAAGAATATATACATTATAAGTAGCTACTCATTTAAGAGTAGGTATAACTAGGTACTCGTTTTTACGATTTTTGTTGATTTCTATCCAGAAATAAATAGAAAAAAGCGCGAGAGCAATACAGGCTGTCCAATACCTATTTTAAAAAACAATCGCGCGTGGCAATCCCTCTTAAATTTTGAAAAATCGTAAAATATCGAGGTTTCCTAAGCAATGACGGTGTTTACTTACACCTCCGTGAATAGAGAGACTAGACTCCGTTGAGATTAGCCGCGGCGGCAGTAACTTTCTAGTAGAAGGCTACTTTTGCATTTTGACATGACTAACATTTTGTTTTATATGTATAAACTATATATAATATAGCTATATCATTCTGTTTCAGCAACCAGTGGTATTAAAAGGATTTGGTATTGTTGATCTGTCTTATGAGAACTGGATTGCGGTAAGTTTGTAAAATTAGTACCTCTACCTATACCGGCAAAAGGACTGACTAGTTCGGGAGCACTGGTGTTCTGGAATTTTCATAAAAACTCTTGATTGATAACAATTTCCCGATTTAACAAACATGGATCGGTATAACAATGAAATAAAATTGTATTGTCGCTGGGAAAACGTCTCCGACTCCACGCAATCGGCACCTATGGATAGACAATGACGGGCTTAAAAAATGTGTACCTACTTACCACAAATCTGGGCTAAGGTGGATATCTTATCTTGTCTTATTGCCTTTGCGACAGAACACTTAAATTCGACCTTTTGATCTTTTATGCATGCCCCTTCCGTTCTGCTCTACGTACACCTTGATCTCTAAATATTTCTAGCATAAATACCAGTACGTATTTGATGGATATGTGCCTGAAGTCTTTAGGTTTGGAGTGTAGCTGTCCCAGGAGGCTCATTCTTTTTGAACACACGTGCACGGTCCCGCATTGACTTCTCTTCTTCCCTGCAGGATCATATCGGGCTATTCGACAGGGTCATCTTATGGAGATGTTTGTTTGTGGCGCAGTGACCCGCGAAAGCACTGTTTTGCTGTCCTTCAAAACCTTGATCGTGAAGCCTTTTTCCACTTTTTATGTGTTTTCTGTGTGTTCCGCTAGAACATGCCGTGTTTTCTGGTGATAATTTGTTTTAAGGATGGACGACATCCGTTGGATCGGCTGGAACGGCTCTGGATTGCACATAGGCGTCTCTAAGACTTTCCGAGCCTCTCCTCATCAGGTTATCGGTTTTCTCGTTGTTTTCGATGCCAGCGTGTCCCGATACCCACATTTGTTTTACACTGTTATGTGTCCCAAAGCGTCTTCAGGGTCCTGACACAGGCCTGTACTAGTGCAAACTCCACTCTGTAAGATACCAGTGCCTTGAGGCACTGTCGCTTACTATTTAGATGCAGTAGACCTTGGTACCTCTATCTATGTCAGGGTACCATGTCGGCTGTTTATTTTGTATCCCAAGTCCAGCTTTGCGTCAATTTTGTAAACACAAATCTTCGATAACAATTTATAAAATTTTGTTTTTCTGTAAAAAAGTGTACTCTCGATAAGTGAAACTAATTACAACCACACAAGCGAAACCGCAGGCAAAATCTAGTTCTCTTATAAATACTGTGCTCCTTTAAAAAAAATCTACTTATACCGAATTATTTATTTGTTTCAGATTGTGAAATCCTCATACTCGGTGTTTTCAGTATTCTACTAAAATAATAATACTTAGATATATAAGTGTTTATTTTGTGCATTTATAATATAATTAATTATTATTGGATCATTATTGACACTATGTTTCTATATTAATTGTTTATTATAATATTTTACAACTTGGCACAAATAGTTACTTACTCTGATCCCACAAGTATTAAATAAATATTTATAATTATTAAATAACTTGTTTTACTCCAATGCTTTACAACTAGATGAATGTACATGTATATTGCTTGCATTGTAAAAAAGTTATTAGATCTCATGGAGAGCCTAGCTCCTAACTCTTCACGCCCTAACCGAATCATGCGTTCTGCTTGAATCCTAGTCTGACGTTCTCTAAAAACTCTACAACTTAGTCAAAATGTGTCCTGGCCGTTTGGTAAGAGTGACGTTGACACTACTATAGGATTATGAACAGAAAGTGATTCACTAGGCGTTAATTTTATAACAATAGGTCTTTTGGTAACAAAGTTCTTACTAGAAGAGTATGAGGGTACAAAAATACGACGAAACACTTCGAGAAAATGTAGGTAGTGCCCTGCGCATCCGTTGTCGAGTCTGAGACAAGTCTCAGCGAAGCAAATAAGGTTATTATAGGGTCAGCAACGCGCGAGTGATACCTCTGGTGTCGCAAACGTCCATAGGCCACCTGGCCAGGGCAACTGCGGCGGGCTGTATTGTTGTTTGCCACCTAAGCAATATTTTAAAAAAGAACTCTTAGTTGTTATGTTTCCGTGCCTACACAAAGGGTAAATATAGGAGCTTTACCTATTGCCGTCCGTCTATCCGTTCGTATGTCACGGGTCTCAAGCTCGTAAGCTAATTATGATACACGCCTGAAATTTCGAAATTGCAATTAGCCCCAAAACTTCAATTATAAATTCAAATAAATTAAATTTAAGGAAAAATCCATACCTACAAAAAAAGCAAGCCAATGATCTTATTTTCTAACTCTAATGTATGGAGTGGCATTGGTAATCTAAAGCTTTTGGGGCTATGACAGGAATTCATACGTAGGTAATGGGTGACAACATAAGTAGAGATATATTTTGTATTCACAGCACATAGTTTAAGACCGAACCAAACGATGCCTTTATTTATAGAGGGGAAATGCTTTACGCATAACGCCCCGCCCGGGCAAGCGAGACGGTTATGTCGGGCTCTCCGGCCTAATGATGGTAGGCGGCCGGCATACCGACAAAAACCCCCCTGTGCCTATACCTACGCGGGTGGACCACCGGAAACTGATATGACATCAGTGGTTCACCCAGCGGGTGACAGCACTACGCTATCTCCATCACCAGAGACAGCGTCCGGGTGACCAAAACGATGCCTAAGTCAAACTCATTCAAGAAAAATAAATATTGAAACATGTAATACTTCTCCAGAGCTTTTGTAGATATCACAATAAGTTGGCCTACTTTTTTGCACGTATGTATTGAGTAAACTAAGTAGCTTGATTACTGGCTAATGACATAAAAGAGGTTGTTTTGTATCGTGTATTGCAATGAAGTCATAAATCATAATTTAAATAAATTATCTGATTTATTATTTATTCAATAGGTACCACTACAGTCTGATTTTGTTAAACTCTATGTTATATAAGCAGAAGAGAAGCTCAATCAAAATTTGACTGCCTTGGTGGTCCAGTGGCCGCAGTATGTGCCTGCTGTGTACGAGGTTGTGGGTTCGATTCCCACACAGGACAAAACTTTGTGTGACCCACAGTGTTGTTTTGAGTCTGGGTGTAATTTGTGTCCGTTAATTGTATGTTTGTAAAGTCCCCCGCGACACTGAGCTTGTTCTCTAGGCGGGAGATGTCTTTAAAAAAAAAAAGGAAGAATTGGTAAGAAATATCGCGAAATGTTTACTTTACATCTGCAACATTGGTATGGTCAGTTTCTTTATATGAATTCCAATGTTTTTTCAGGCTTCAGGTAATCTTGACTTGCATGAAATATTTAGGTACCTATTATTACTGGTATATAATTATGGCATGAATTATACTGTAACGTTTTTTGAGCTTCTAAGCTACTCTCTGCTTTCTATTTCAAGAAGGCTGTTACTAAAACTTCATTGACAGAAACACCCAGCAACTTTGACCAAGTGTTTACAAGAAAATTCATTTTTTTTTCTAATCGAACAATCAATCAACGGTTTAAATATCTGCCACTTCTTTACTTCTTCGTAACATCTATTGGAAAATGTACAATAATTTAATTCTCGAAAGATAATTGCATTCATAGGAATCTCTGAAAACCTTACTTTACTAACCACAACCAGGTTCTGTTTTCAAGTAGGGTGGGTAGACTTACCAAGTCGGCACCATTTTATCATATAATGTCCCACTGCTGGGCACGCGTCTCCTCTTGAGAGAGAGAGAGAGAGGGTTTAGACCTTAATTCACACACGCTGGCCTAATGCGGGTTGGTGAATTTAGAATTTCTTCTAAGACGCGTGGGTTTCCTCATGATGTTTTTCTTCACCGTTAGCAGATGGTGAATCATTGCACACCCTTTATAATAAAATTCATAACAATCACAACAAAGTAGAAATTGCTTCGTTTATAAAATAAAACATACATAATATTGTTAGATAATTTACTCATATCATTAGCATACTTAGTTGCAGTATAAATAAAGCGAGCTCTATGTAGCCCGCCATTAATCAGAGCTTCATTGTACAAACAACAAACATGGACGACTTATGTCAAAGTTATAAAGAAACAAAAACCACTAAACTGTTCGACCAATTAAACATACTTTGGTACCTCGCATCATTACCCGACTTCTGGATATCAAAAGTGAAATTGTCGAAAACATTTCAACAAATTTACAATCCCTATATGAAAGTACTACATTATGTTATGATAGCGTTTGTTCTGGCTACATTGGGAGCATTCTTTACTCAACATAATCTGACAACTCATCAACAACACAATATGGTTATAGGATTTTCTTCGTGTGTCATTCTATTCTATCGCCTTATCTTATCCCACTATAAAACTGAAGTGAAAAAGATCCTGTTCCTCCTGACGGTGACCTTGAAGGAGTACAATAATATAGAAGTAGAAAAGAGAATGATGCGAAAGATTAAGTGGTATATGTGTATGTTTATTTTCACGAGCTTTACCAGCGTGGCTCTGAGAGGTGTCAAAGCTGGGGTCCAAGTCTACCGAGGTGGTAAGAAAAAACACTTAATTTCTAAGAATACCTTTTTTTATACTAACAAGCATACGGTCAGCCTGATGCTAAGAAGTTGCGGTATGGATCTATAGACGCAGAGGCATCACTTGCGTGTTGCTGACCCAAAAATGAACATTGACCAAGGTTTAATCAATTTACCGTAATTTTTTTCGTTAAAACCGCATCCCTATAATAGGCTCTGGTAACCTGAGAAAGCATCACATGATCCGGTCAGAACGATACCTATTTTTCCTAAAAACAGACAGAGCTGCATCACATTTACGTGTTGCCGTGGGCGAGCTATACACCTAATAATGTATAATAAGTACTTAAACCTATATAATGTCCCACTGTTGGGCAGCCTATACTTGAAATAATGCAAGACTCCTAGCTCATACTAAGAACTTCTCAACAGATAATCACAATACAACTCAACACTCCTCCACAATTCAGGAAGAATTTATTGAGAAATGGCATATTTGACACTGAACATTTTAGAGGACTATATAAGACAAAGGGAACCGTACATAAACAAAAGTTTTATATGTTTGTTTCAGGTTTATTTGTTACTTACTTAACCGTATGGCCAGACATCACCGACCCCTCCCCGATAGCCGAGATCACCAGATACTTCGTATATATCATGTGGTTCATCATTCTACTACAGTTTATTGGTACACTAATGATGGTGACGGCTATAATGATCGTCATCAGCCATCAATATGACAATTTAAGTCATTATTTCTTGAAACTCGATGACATATTTAAGGATAACAGTAAAAGTCAAATGGAAAAGGAGAAGGAGTACGAGGAGAGGTTGTTGAAAGGATTTTATTGGCATGCAACTACATTGTGGTGAGGAGAAAGACCTTAATTTTATATTTATTTCATAGAGGTTCGTGGGTTCGTTTTTTTTTATTTATTAAAAAGACGACTTCCGCACTAAAGAACAAGCTCTGTGTCGCAGGGGACTTTACAAACATACAATTAACGGACACAAATTACACCCAGACTCAGAACAGGACTTAGGACAAAACTTTGTGTGACCCACATAGAGTATGTGGGTCAAAGGACAAAGTTTTGTCCTGTGTGGGAATCGAACCCACAACCTCGTGCACAGCAGGCGCATACTGCACACACTGGACCACCAAGGCAGTCAAGGCAGTCGATTCCCACCTTGGACTAATCTTTGTGTGTTGTATAAGACTGTTTGTTCTGTGTCTGGGAGTAATTTATCTAACTCAAACTGTATAGTTTAAATTTAAATACTTTATGTATATATTGTTTAAAAATATTAGCTTTGGCATAGTGCAGGCTTTGCCAAGTTTGGGTTCAGATGGCGGTGTGTGAGTTGTCCCAAAATTTTATTATTAGTTACATCTGATTACATATGCATACTTATTAGTATAAGTTAGTTTGAAACAGTAAAAATTGCGCGTCTATAGCCCATATTATGCAGGTATAGAGTTCCAGTAGCACTCTATATGTATGACAGTTTGTCCATAGTCTTTGGCATGAGCAATATTGTGTTTAGGAGGCTGCTAGCAATGTCACGTACGTACGCGGGCATCAGCGACACAATTCGTTGATAATCTTCAGATATATAAATATGAATCCCTATTTCCCTTGGTCACGGCATTACGCGTGACTGAGCAGATTTCAGTAATTCTTTTTTGTTGTATTTGTTATTGTCAGGAGAAGGTTCTTATGTAAAAAAACGTGTGGCACTCGAGGACTGCCGCGGTAAAGCTATTGCATATTTTTAGTATGATTTTGTTATCGAAACAAATAAAAAAATACTTTACAGAATTATCTAAATCATTTTATTTTATTCTCAATGATTCATAAAAATATATAATAATAAAAATGAATACTTGTAATAATTCCTTAAGACTCCTTATACTATAATCTTTTTCACATTAATATTCTCTTAGATAAAAACCTCCTTACACAAATTTGACATATTATTATTGGCCGTTTAGAGAAAAAAGTATCACCGCTGTGCCGGTCGGAGTGGGGGGTGTTAGGTTTATTATTTTCGTTACGGAATTTCTGGATTCGGTCTCCACGCCCAGGGCCCGCTATAGAAGCTATGCAATAGCTTAAAAATTAAAGTTGCGCAGAAAATAGTTTAACCCGGACGAAGTCGGGGCGGTCCGCTAGTACTCGTATCTATATAATACTAATAAATGTAATATGTTCTGTTGACAGGTGCGTGGGACGGTGGCAGTACATCTGCAAATTTATTTTTAATATACATCTAACGTTTGGACCCTTGATAATAATATTTGTGCTACCAGCAATGCTGGTAAGATACTATAGTTATTTATATATGTATCTATTTATGTGTATTCTAACGGTATTTTTTTTTCGAAACCCCGATATACATTTTCTTTACCTTTATTCTTACCAAAAGCGTGTAAAATATATGAAATTTCGAGCTTCAAAACTTTAAAATGAAGGATGAAGGAATTCCATAAGACTGTCATACCTTATTTTATTCCCTTAGAAGTGGGATACTGACAAACGTCGTATTAGTATGTATTTATTTCTAACCAGAAGCAATAAAATTATTATTATTATAGCAATAAATAAAATAATTTTCATGCCTCATACTTGGAAAATGACGGGCTTCCTTCCATACAATCGATAATCCTTTAAGTCAAATTCAAAGTCAAACTCATTTATTCATTTAGATCAAATACTTATGAACGTCATAAAAACAAATGCCAGCATGCTTTTTTCCTAATTTTTTTATATTATTTATTTTAACTCCATAGGGGTAAAATGTCCAAAAATCTCTTCTTAATGCTTATTCAAGTCATTTAAGGAAACGTTGTACGACATTTCAATGTTGTAGCCCAGTGGTTGAGGCTCTGCGTTGATAAATCAATCAGTCAGGACAATAATAATGTCGCATTTTAAAAACCATGCTGATTAGTCCATAATTGGCAAATGTATCAGCTTACTACGTACCTATAAGAATTATTATTAATATATGTAATACCTTTGCTGTGAACAAACCATAATAATAAATAAATAAATAATGCAACTAAAGACGAAGGATTTCTATTATTTAAAATACATTTTGTGTTCTAGAATCCTGAAACAAGTAAAGACGCTAAGTTGGGACAGTTGCCTCCTTTTCTGTCTATGCTTATATTTTTGGGATTCTTCATGTGGAACGCAGGCGATATCACAGAGGAGGAAAGTGACATTTATTTATATTTGAAATAGATAGAACTTGTGTTAAGATTTTTTTGTAAGCAAGCATACGGCCCCGCCCTTAGGTCAACAGGTACCGTAGCCCAGGGTTTCTCAAAGGGGCGTACGCTATCCCTTAGGGGTTCGCAACAAGATTTATGTATGGTTGCTGGATGCTGGAAACCCTTTTAACTTAATATAATAATTGTCTTCTGGGCAGCTTGACAGTAAGAATATGCAACTTTTATGCAAAGCGGTGAATTCCTCTTACCCACCTCAACAACATAGGTACTTGTGGTATTTTCAGAATTGGTCATTATAAGATGTTATCACTCTTGACGGAGCGCACAAAAAGTCGGTACCCGCAATAACCTGCTTAGGCGCCTTACGTCAACTAGCTGGGGTGCTTCGCCTCAGGCACTACGCACTACTGGCTTAGCACTGTCCTTCTCTGCAGGCGAATATGCTTGTCCAGTGTGGCACCGTTCAGCCCATGCCAATGAGGTTGACACTGCTCTAAATGAGACGTGCCGAACAATTACAGGCTGTACAGCAGGTATAGCACCTCCACAAGTCCGGCGAGCAGTTGCATGCGCGATGGAAAAACATAAAATGGAAACTGACACAAGACATTCACTATTTAGCGCCCAACTACCAACACAGCGTCTAAAGAGCCGGCACAGTTTTTTAAAATCTGTTGAGACTCTATCAGGATGTCCGGTTGAAGCTCGCTGTAGATTATGGCAGAAATCTCTCCCACTAATTAAGTATTTACAACTAAAAGAGCAGCTGCCCGCGGGGTATAACCTTCCATGATCTACATGGAACTCACTCAACTGACTCCTGACCCAAGTGAGAAGTTGAGATACAATCTGGTTAAGAAGGGCTATACCACTGTAACATCTACAGGGTGCGAATGCGGTACGGATCCGCAAACAATGGCTCACCTCCTGTCCTGCCCTTTGTGCCCTACTACCTGCACTCTAAGTGATTTCTGCGCAGTAACCGATAACGCCGTAGAGGTGGCACAATTCTGGCCTTGTCTATCTATCATACCATCGACACCGAAGAAGACTGCTTAACGTCAGGCGGGCCGTACGCTTGTTTGCCACCCAAGTAGAATAAAAAAAAACATTACTATTGTTTACAGGCTGCAAAGCTACCAGATGCATTGTTCGGTTCTGGCTGGCAGAACTGCCTCGGTCGCAATAAAGTGAGAGTGGTGAAGATGCTCATCGTTGCTATACACCAGGCACAGGTGACTTATCACAACAATAAAACAATTGTTTGCACATCCATGATGGTGACGTCATCACACCTTATGTAAATTGTGTGCATATTGTTACAGCAACCGGTGGTATTGCAAGCTTTTGGAACATTTCAACTGTCATATGAATCTTACGTAGCGGTAAGTATCTACCAACGCATAGGGACCTCAAGAGGTTATGCACCTAATAATAAAAATAATAATATTTTCGGGACAACTCACACACCGCCACCAATATAAATAAATTACACCCAGACACAAAACAAATAATTGTGCTCGCCACACAAATTTTTGTCTCATATCAAAGTGGCCCAGAATTTGGCCTTTGATAATAAAGGCATAGGCTACGGTAACAGAACCATAGGCTACGGTAACTGCTTACCATCAGGCGGGCCGTATGCTTGTTTGTCGCCTTGATAGTATAAAAGAATAAGGTAATAGAAACGTCTAATAGTTACTAAATCTAAAATGTGACTGAAACATGAGTTTATGCATACCAATATTGCAAAAGTAACTCTGTTTGTTTATTTGTTTACCTTATAACGACTAAACGGCTGAATGAATTGTAATAAAATATAGCAAGGAGATAGATTATATCCTGGGGAAGGACATAAGGTACTTTTATTAATAATAACCAACATCATTTTTTTTTTTGGAGCCGCGGACATAGCTAGTTATAGATACATACCAATCATTTTTGACTGGCCTGTTGGTCTAGTGGTTGGTGATTCTGCCTGCTACACCGGTGGTCGTGGGTTCGATTCCCACCCAGCCCAGGACAAATCTTTGTGTGATGAGCCCGAATGTTTGTTTTGTGTCTGGGTGTAATTTATCTATAACATGTAGGTATGTATTTATAAATATATAAGTAGATACATTTATCAGTTGTCTAGTTGCCATAGTACAGGCTCTGTCTAGTTTGGGATCAGATAGCGATGTGTGAAAATATTATTATTATTACCTAATTAAGTCCCTAATGTTTTATTATATTTACATTTAATTAATAATTTAATTAAACCAATATGTTTTTTTTTTTTTCATTTTTCAGATCATCAGGTTATCGTATTTCTACTTTTCTGTCCTTGCGGCGCATTTGAGTAAACAAATAGATATAAGTGAGAGCACATGTTAGATAACCTTAAACAATAAAATTATTATTCTCACAACTTTTGCTCTTTACAAAACATTATAAGCACCTACTTATTGAATAAAATTTATGACATGACATAATTATCTTGTATAATTTTATTTTGTAAATCTTTGAATGTTAGTGTGCCTACCTACATTTATTTCAGCCTACATCTAACCTACATTTATTTCAGGATATACACTGACGGACTCATAAACTGCATCAAAGTAATAGACGACTTTGAAATAAATATTTTAACCAAGTAGTCAAACTTTCTATACAGATTTAAATTGAAACCTCTAGATTGGTTCGTGAACTTTAAAACAGTGTAGGGTCATATCCTTAAGTTTAAGTTTGTGTACTGGAAAGGACCTTAAGACTTTTTTTGAAGAAAAACAGAAATTTAAGGAAAATTGGTTTAATTAAAAAATTGGTTTTAACAATAGACACAAACTTTATGCAAGGGTTTATTTATGTTTTAATAAGGTGTATTACCTCCACGTGCCCTTATTACGGATTCTAATCTGTTCCGCATAGATTTTATTAGGGTTATTAAAAGATCTTGCGGAATATTGTCCCATTCTTCTGAAAGTGCTGTTCTTAGTGCTGCCACTGTCGTGGGCAAAGGGTTTCTCGCATATACAGCTCTTTTTAAATTGTTCCAAACATGCTCAATGGGATTAAGATCCGGGCTGCGTGCTGGCCAATTCATTGTACGTATCCCAACCTCTTCGCAATATTGTCGAACTTGTGCAGCAGCGTGCGGCCGGGCATTATCCTGCATTAAAGTAAAATTTTCGCCTATGAATCCCATGTAAGGCACCACGTGATCTTCTAAGATCTCTGTTATGTAGCGATGTGCAGTCAAACCCCCTCTATTACCGTTTTGACGGACCATGTCTATGAACACAAGTTCTGTTCGCCCGTTCATCGATATGCCACCCCAGACCATACACGAACCGCCTCCAAAAGGAACACGCTCCTCAATGCAACTTTGAGCATATCGCTCCCCACGTCGACGATAGACTCTTCTGCGACCATCTGCACCATATAAACATGTCCTACACTCGTCCGTGAACAATACGGAGGTCCATTGCTCTTCTGTCCAATTCAGGTGATCACGCGCAAATCTTAAGCGAGCTTGTCTGTGAGCTACAGACAACTTTGGACCATTTGCTGGTCTAAAAGGGGTGATATCCGCTTCCTTTAACCTTCTTCTTATTGTTCGTGCACTCACGTTTACTCCACGCACTTCATTGTTCATCACTGTTTTGATGTTAACAGACGTGAGGAAACGATTTCGCAGGGAAGTTGTAACAATAAATCGGTCATCACGACCGGTGGTTGCTCGAGTCCTGCCTGTACCACGTCTCCTTCTGTAAGAATCTGTCTCCACAAACCTTCTGTATATTCTAGAAACCGTAGACTGGTTTAAATTTAAATTTCTACCAATCGTTCGTTGATCCAAGCCCTCCCGCACCAATGCTACAATTTGAGCCGCTTGTTCGGACGAAGTATCCATATTATGGTTCAAAAACTCTCGATGAGTTAAAAAACTAACCCAACAATTCTGCTGGTAACAATAATTCAATTGACAAAAGAATAAAAAATCAATGATAATCAATTTAAAACTTTGCTATAAATAACACGCAAATCTGATACTACGAGTAAATTTTCTTTTCCCGGCTATATTCATTTGTTTTACTGCAGTTCTATTTTTAAATTTTCCTTTTTTTTGAGATTAAGAGCCAGTCTTTCCATATTTATATAATTTAATCTAAAAAGTTATCATACTTATTAAAAAATCATTTTAAAAATAATCCTGAACTTTGATGCAGTTTATGAGTCCGTCAGTGTAGTTTACAAACTTAATACACAAAATACTAGTAGTTCACATAATCCAATAGATAAATCCTACCTTACAAACTAACATATAGGTACAATTATTACTTAATAAGTAGCTATGCATCTACCTATGTACGTTCATCCTTACTAATATTATAAATGTGAAAGTTTGTGAGAATGGATGAATGGATGGATGTTTGTTACTCGTTCACGTAAAAACTACTGAACGGATCTAGATGAAATTTAGCACAGAGATAGATTATGGTCTGAAATAACACATAGGCTACTTTTTGCAGCGATAACCGACATCCACGCGAGCGGAGCAGCGGGCAACAGCTAGTATTTTAATAAAATAATGTTGACGAAAACTAAGTAGGTAATACACACATGGTGCGGTCCAAGTATTAGTTATACAAACAAGTTTTAAATAAATATATAGGTATTTACTTATACTTTCTATCCTTTTCTACTTACCTCGACAGGAAAAAACGGAACCCTTATAGGATCACTTTGTTGTCCGTTCCTCCGTCCGTAAGTCTGTCAATACCCTTTTTCTAAGAAACGCGTAAAGGAATCAAATTGAAAATTGAAATTAATATCAAATACTCAAATTCTACTGTCTCTTAAAGCTGTGAAAAAATCAAACTTCTAAGCCAACGCAATCAAAAGATACAGCCGTTTATGCCGCACATTTTAGACTCAGAACAGAAGTGAACTCAAAATCTTGAAATGTGTTACAAAACAACGTCTTATTATAGAACAGATCACAGATATAGGAACAGATAAAGGATTTTTTTTAACGCCTGGCAAAAGGTAAATAGCTACACGACGCAAGTACCTACCTTGAGCATTAAAAGCAGATAGGTAAGGTTCCGGGGTATATGGATTGATTTTTTATGAGGTTTTGTAAGGTTAAACAATTACACCCATTTAATAATCATAGCAAATCTCTTAAAAATATATTCAGTAATATCTGAAAAAAAAAAACCTAAAATCAAAGAATCAGCACCAAATTATTGAGATGTAACCACTTTATGCCTTCATTTTTTATCAAATAATAACCAGGATTTTGTGATGGCATATCCCTCAGATAAAAAAATGTTTTAGAGCGACCATAGAACCTTATCTGCTTTACATGCTGTACAGTGCTGTAAGTTTACTCAGACAGGTGTTTATCCACCACCTGTCTGGAGTAAACTTATAACTTATAACCTAACTATATAATTTCAAATGCAAAAGTAACTCTGACGCTAAATGTTCACGGCTAAACTGCTGAATCAATTTTGGTGTCGACCCCGACAAAGCCGTAGAAAATAAGCTAGCTATCCATTAATTCTAGACCAATTTCCTTCGAAATAATTACGCAAAACTACCTCGATTAAAACAATTATTTGTAAATTCAATTAATGTCTTACCAATGTCAATTAAGTATGCCTTAACCGATCATTCTCAATACACAACGAATCATGGAGCCCGTCACTTACACACCTAATAAAACCACCAAATTCTTCTATAAAATAATGTTAGTAGTCTACTTCTTTGGTTTCCCAAACTTCTGGATAGAAGACTTGAACTTTTCAAAGCGCTTTATCAAGATATATGACTACTTCACTATGGTGAACAATGCCACGCATTATATGCTAATATTATTGGAATTCGGAGGATTCATCACTCAACACAATATGAATGAAAATCAGCGGTTTAATCTCTGGCTGTACGCTATCTCTCATCCATTCCTCTGTTCTTACCGTTTAATTATGACATATCATAAAAAGAATGTTACAAGGGTGTTGTATAATCTGACAGTGGCTCTTAAGAAAGTGTATAATGATCCTGAGGTGGAGAAGCAAATGATCTACAATACAACAATATACTTAGCTGCCGTTGTGGTTAGTTGCACTCTGTCTATGTTCATGTACGCTTTTGATGCAATCATGGATATGGTGCATAATGGTAAGTGTCATTATATTTTTATGGTCAGGTATAGATAAGTAGATGTTATACATAGTACTATAGTTATTTTCTAGGTGGAAGAAAAAGGATAACTAAAAATTATTGACCAGATGTAAATATAAAACCGAAATAAAGGTGTCCCATTCGTAGTAATACTGTTTTATCTTTTTGTTTTTGTATACTACTTAGGTGGCAAACAAGCATAATGCCCGCCTGATCCTATCGGAGTTACCGGAGCCTATGGACGCTTGCAATACCTAAAGTATCACTTGCGTGTTGCTAACCCATCTTTTCACACCAGTGCCTTATGATGGGACTATCCCTGGGATAGGAATACGTTTCTTTCAAAACGCATCCCTAAATGAGATGATTGCCTCGACTTGGTCCGCGTGGTAATTTGAAACGTACATTTCCCCGATTTTGCAATATATCTCACTACTGCTTCGCTCCTATTGATCACAGCGTGATGTTATATAGCCTATAGCCTTCTTGGATAAATGCACTATTCAACAAAAAAAAATCTAATCGAACCAATACTTTCTGAGATTAGCGCGTTCAACCAATCAAACTCATCAGCTTTATAATATTATAAGTATAGATGTCACTGCAAACAACCATTTCTATTCTCATTATACATAAGCTTTTAACTCTTTTCAGATGTACCGTTCACAACAATAATAACTATATATCCTGAGATACACGACAGGTCAATATTAGCCAACGTCGCTCGAGCAACATTCAACCTCATCTGGTGGATATTCGTGACCAGAGTCGTTGGATTATACATCCTGGTGATACCCTTGACTACCTGCCTCAGTCACCAGTATAAGAACTTAGGAAGCTACTTCTACAGCCTTAAGGCAATTTTTGAAAGAGTAGACTTGAGTCAGAAGGAAATGGAGGATCTATATGAAAAGCAGTTTAAAGCTGGGATTCGAATGCATCGGGATACGTTACGGTAAAACATACATAAAGTCAAAGTCAAACTCATTTATTCATTTAGATCAAATAAATGATACTTATGAACGTCATAAAAACAAATGCCAGCATACTTTTTTCCTGCGGCCAATTCGCTGACTAGGGTTGGGCCTCGAGAAGAATTGGCAAGAAACTCGGGCCACTCTTTTTAATCGCCAGAGTATAACATTTACAATTTGGTATGAGTTACAATAATTAGTGTTAATCCAATCCTGTAATATATTATGTATGTATATGTTCACAGCTTTCCGAACTACATATTACAGCAAATAATCTCGTTGTACCTACCTACTACTTTTTAACCGACTTCAAAAAAGGAGGAGGTTCTATGTTCGACTGTATGTTTTTTTTTATGAATGTTCACCGATATCTCCCCCATTTGTGGACTGATTCTCAAATATTTTTTTTATTTGTAAGAGTAGATATACTATAGAGGTGGTCCCATTGTCACCTAGTATGATGTGATGATGGAATCCCAGGGAAATCGAGGGCAGCCCTCAAATGTTGTAGGTATTAACAATGTTTTTCATATATTTTTTTACTTTTATTAAAAACATAAATTTTAGAAAAAAAAACCGACATCTACGCGGGCGGAGCCGCGTGCAACAACTAGTACATTTATACTTCTTATTTTTTCTTTCCTCAGGTGCACTAAACAAACTCAAATAGTCTGCAGTGAAGTTTTTAGTGGACAAATCATTTTCAATGTAGTACTACTAGTTGTACTCATGGCTCAGATGGTGGTAAGTAAGCTTCGCGACCGAAAGGTTCAATATGACGAATAAGTAGCAAATAAAATATGAAGAAAAGTAATCAAAAAAATTAAAGAAAAATCCCTAATTAAATAGACTGGACGGTTGGTTCAGTGGCTTAACTACCTCGCAAATTAGTTGTCCCAAGTCTGGGTGTACTTTGTGTCCGTTAGTTGTATGCTTGTTAAGTCTTCCGCGACACATGGCTTCCCTAGTGTGGAAGATGTCTTAAAAAAATATCGACCAATACAAAGTTCTATATTATGTACTTACTGTACCCGCGCCAAATTTTGTGACACCTATACTCGCGCACGGTCTCACGAACCGAACATTCAAGACCCTATTTCTTGTTTTTTTACTTAAATACCCTATGTAGATATTATTATTTCCTAAAACTATAGCATTTAATGAAACAATAGGTATTAATCATTTGCTTTTTTATTAATACTTTTACAGACTATCAGTCTTTGAATCAACAGCCTTAAAAAACAATTGTTATTTCTTATGTACTACAAAAACAGAACAAAAATTTTTTTTCTTCTCCGAAACAAAAATAAACCTCTAAATATTAAAAGATCACTTATAAAATCACATAAAAATCACATTTTCACTTAATTATCACCACCATTGTGACAGTCAGGGCATATCATAACAGCGTGTTGTAAACAGAAGTGTTTTTTGCATTTAGCGCAGTTGTATCTGGTTTTGCGGTTTTTCTTCGATGAACAATATCCGCAGCGGCCAATTTTATTATTACTAGATGTTGCTGAAGATTCTGGACCATCTAATTGACATATTTCAGCTAGTCTCAGCTTCATGGTTTTGGGCAAGGATGTGATGAGAGCTCGACGTCTAAGTTGCATATTGATAAGATCATACGACAAAGCTTCAAGAAAGATTCTGCGGTTGACCTTTTTGTTGGGATTGTTTTCTAGGTATATTATAAATGTATTAATACCTGCTACATTCATCAAGCTGTAAAATACCACCATAGGCCATCTGTTTGTACCTCGAGCAACGTTGTATGTTTCGCACAATTTATCCACAGTGTCAACTCCTCCTTTGGTTCTGTTGTATTCCATTATGATTTCGGGTTTACCCGTCTCCTCGTCGATTTCAAAATCATCATGCATACTGGATACAAGAAGAACGTTTTTTCCTTTCTTAGGCACATAAGAAACAAGACTGCAGTTACCTCGATGCCCAAACAAACTGGATTTTTCCGCTCGACCACGTATCTCGGTAAATTCTTTAGGCAATTCCTTTTTATTTTTGCGAATTGTGCCTAGTACCGTCAACTTTTCTGACACAAGTTTATCTAGTAACGGAAGGCTAGTGAAGAAATTATCACATGTGATGTTACGGCCAGTATTTCGAATATTTTCAATTAGTCGTAAAACCAGTGCCATAGCCGAATTGTCAACATTGAAGGGACCTTCAGGTTGCTTCCCCACATAAACTTCCATTTTATGAGTATAAAACTTTTTGGCGTCTGTCAAGGCAAAAATTTTTATCCCATATTTATTAGGCTTTGAAGGAATGTATTGTCGAAAACCGCAACGACCTCTAAAAGCTTCCAATTTTTCATCAATAGTGACATAATGAGACAAACTGTAATATTTTCCGAACGCTGCCACAACTTCATCAAATAATTCTCGGATTGGAGCTAGTTTATCTACAGCTACTCTTTCAACTCGCGTATCTTTTTCGTCGAATCTGAGACAACGCATCAATAAATAAAATCTCTTCCAACTCATAGTTAACCGAAATATCTCAGGAGACGAACCATCTGTTCTGAATAAATCTTTGGCATTAAGACGACTACTCCTTCTGACTCCAGCGAAGAGTAATAAACCTAAAAGTGCTTCAATTTCAATGGCATCAGTTGTCAGGCATCATTGTCGGTACAGTCTCTTTCTCTTGCGAAATTGGGCTTTATACGGTTTATTTGCTCATTAGTGTATTTGACAATTCGATTTATAGTAGCCTCTGGGAAAAATAATCTCCATATCTCACCTGGTTCCTTCAAATGTCTAGCTTCACCTTTAGGTCCTGGAAGTTGAACAACTATGTTCCTACTACGTCGCCTTACTTGCGTTGAGGGAGGAGTTTTGTTCCATCTAGTTCGTCCATCCTTTCCTTGGTAAAAATCTTGGGACCTTTCTTCCAACTGACGGTCTTCCAACTCATCCACCTCTTCATCATCACCTTCTTGCTCGGTATTGTAATCTTCTTCTTGTGTCTCAAGAAGATCTTCCACCTCGCTATCATTTTCGTCATCATAATCAGAAATTTCGCCTTCTTCTGCCAACACCGATCTGATTTGCTGGTCATTCATCTTGATACAATAAAGTATTACCTGTAAGATAATAAATAAGTTATAATACATATAATAAAACAGCAAATAACTAAAAAAATAAGGAAATCTATAAAGTGAATACTTACATAAAAAGTTGCACATATACCCGCATCGGTCTCATAGACCGATTGGCGCCAAGTACGACTACACGTGCGTATCCCGCGGACGCGCGGAGTGTACTGAGGTGAAGCTAGCAACAAATCCGGCAGTTAGCAAAAGATTTGACTTCACAACGTTTCTATTCAAAGAACAAAACACAAAAATGTATTTCGTCGGTCTCACAGACCAACGCGCGGGTATAGGAAGGTTAAGGCCATTAGGGCAAAAATAAATTAATTATCTAATCATCTAAGTATAATTATATATTTAAAACAAAGGTGAAGATATTTAGTAAATATACGACATTTCTTTCAGAATTCGGAGCGTAATTTATTTAATTTATTGGCAACCTCTATTACTGCAACAGCTATTCTAATCAGCACAGGATTCTTCATGTGGAACTCTGGAGATGTCACTATTGAGGTTTGTTTATAAGTAACTAAAAGACTAAAATGGATACTATTCAATTCGAACCAAAATATCATTATTTTTCTTTTCGTTTCTATCTTTTTTAGTATCTAACTAGGTAAAGTAACTAGATGTAGCAAAGCGCCTATCAATGACAACAAAATTTTCCTTCTTAACTGGAATTTTTACTTTTAATTTGACAATAAGTTTAAATTAAAAGTATCAATCAAATGAGCCGAGGGTTTCCCAAGACACTATAGCATGGGGTTCTTCAAGAAAGGAGTTATAAGGTTTTTAAAGGGTCGGCAACGCTTGAGTGACACCCCTGGTATTGCAAACGTCCATAGGCTACGTAACTGCTTACCATCAGGCGGGCCGTACGTTCTTATAATAATATACCTACCTCATTAGTAGGTAGGTACCTATTTGTAACTTGACCTTTTTTGTTTAAAAGTCCAATTGCTTGTTCACATCTAGCTTTCCTCCCAAGTCTGTGCTCAAATGGTCGGTAAAATATATATAATGGAATAGGTCGCAGAAATAATAAAACAGAACAAAATTACTTGTCGAAGTGGTTTCCATCTACCCACATCAAAAAATAGAATGAAAGGACTCACCGATTGTTGTTGGATGCAATCTAAAACTAATAAATACCTTTTTAATGATATTTAATACACTGAACTGAAACTCAATTAAAAATAAACTACACACTTAGTAACATTAGGTATTACATTTGCGGTCAAAACGGCTTTAACCCAGGTTTTTGTAATTTAACGTGCAGTACTCAATGCGTACTGACGGGAATTAGGAGAGGAAGTGTTGCCATATGACAGACACGATATTATTACCATTTTATGGGCTCATAATATGTTGCGGTAACTGTTTGCTATTTGGTATACTACTTATTTACCACCTTAGTAATTTAAACACAGTTTTTGTCAATTAAATTTACCCAACTATATTATTTACAAGTAATTTACATTTCATACTATAATATATATTTACACTTATTAAAAAAGGAAAAAAATATATATATACAGAAAATACACGAAAAAGGGGAGGGACTGCTTAAAAGGCGTCATAAAATTTCTCCGCATCGACGTCTACTGGAAACGTGCCCAGAAGACTGGCAACATTGCCACGTTGAATGGCAATGCTTATTCTTTGAGCCAAATATAAGCCAGCCCTCTGGTCACGTGAAGCCTCGATTAATCGCTTCGACAGATCTTTAAAAACACCGCGAGCACTTGCACACCACGGCCCAAGCGTTTCGACTCCAAACGGCTCAAACACTGTATTTGCGCCGTTTGAGAGTCTCCGCGGATGCAGCAGCAGCACCAGCACAACCTGCTGTACTTGGAAGATGAGATGGCGCAAGGGTGTCGACACATGTTGCGTCCCACACCAAAGGCCTACCCATCTTCCATGGCAGTAAAGACATATCATCAGGTCTCTTACCATCGTTGCGTACCAAACCATTGGGTTCTAGTACAGCTGGAACGCCAGCGGTGACAAGAGCACGTCGGAGTATATCGTTAAGGTTGGCGTGCCGGGATATACGGCCTGCACTCCTGCTGCATGACAGGCCGTGGTGTCCAAGGCTGTCGACGGCTTCACCACAGCAACATCTATGCGGAGAAACAGAAGGAGCACCAAGGCGAAGGCAAGTAGCCATACGGAAGGTAGTATCGTCCAACATGGTACCTATGTTGGGCGATGGAAGTGCTTGAAGCCAGAGGCCCGACTCTCATTCTCCCACAGCCAGCAAACGAGCGCGCTCAGCAGGACTGGTAGACGAAATTATCAGTTTATCTCTAACCATCCTGCAAAGCTTGTCGTCCCACTGTCTCTGAGAAAAAGGGTTAGTGGGTAACTCAGTGTTGGGAACAGTCATTTGCCAAGCATTAATGGCATCGGTCTTACATGGCACATCAGAACTAACCAGTGTGGAAGCTAGAATTTTCCTGGTTAGTTCTTCCGTGCTATGAACCGAGGACAAAAAATGCTGGTAAACTAACATCGGCAATTTTGCGAACGCCGAGCCCGCCCAAGCGAACTGGTAAGGACGCTTGAAGCCAGGCTCGATCGTTCAGGATCATAGGGCATGTGTAAATTTGGGCACGAAGAGGCAGTATTTGATAATGGTAAAAGCCGAATGTATATTAATTTTGAGTAGTCGGTCTGAAACTTCACAAAAGTTTTGTACTTTTTCTTCTATGTATGAATGCTTCTTCAAAAACTGGGGATCCAAGGAGGCAAAAAGAAGATTTCTCAAGAATTTTGATAAAACCGAAAGTTTGTCTTTAATTTTGTCACTGATATAAATCTCGCATTTACTCGTGTTAAGCTCTAGTCCAATGGATTTAAATTTATTTTTTATGTAAGCCAAATCTTGAAAAACTGTCTCTACATTGCCTCCTAGTGTTCCATCATCTAAATACCAGATATTAAATTTTGAATTGACATTGACATGTCCAACATTATTTTTTTCGATGATGGGATGAATCGCTAGGCTGAAAATAACTGGCCCAAGAGGATCACCTTGTTGACAACCAACTGATGATTCCAAAAGATGCTCCTTGTATAATAATTTTGATGGGTACCTATAACATTGATAAAGAAATTTGAAAATTTGTGGTGTCTCCAATTTTTCCTGTGTCAACAAGGTGCCCCTATTCACCGAGTTAAAGGCATTCTTTAAGTCAACCTTTAAGATGACCTCACCGTCACCACAGTCAAGGTACGTTGACAAGGCATGTATGGCAGCCTCACAACCCCCTCTTGAACCGAAGCCCAGTTGCAGGGGTTGAAATTTATTGGCTAAAGCTATGCTGTAAAATTTACAACATAGCTTGGCTGCCATACGCCTGTAAGTACACCCTACGGTAATGGAACGAATGCCACCATCTTTTTTCCTTAGGGCGCATAGATTAGCGCCATACAGAATATCGATGATGCCATCGTGTACATTGCCGGCGAGCATAAGGTTCATTAAAGCCGTAAGCTCCCTCAGGAGTGCATCCCCAGCTTCCCCGGCGCCCGAACACAACAGATCTTTTAGATGCTGAGGTGTCAAGCCGTCGAGGCCACCGGCAAATCCATTCCGGAAAGAGCCAACGGCAGAAAGAACGTCCTTGGCTGTGAAATTGAGGCAATCTGAATCAATGTCAGATGGCCTTACCTTCCCAGAGAAGGTAAGGCCATCGGCAGGCGCCGGATGTTTGCTCTGCAAACCAGCAAGGGTATCTGGAGAGCACGGCGCCACCACATCGCTGCTAAATAATAACCGGGAAGCCCCCCTTATATCACCTTCTCTCAATTTGGATTCTACATAATATGAAAATGAGTTTTTTTGTCTAAAAGGAAATTTTGACTCTAATAGGGTTGTAGAAATATGACAATTATCTTTAATTTGTGTCGTCAGTGACTTTTGAGAGGCCTGGTCTTTTTTAACATGGAGAATCCTATATGGGAAGGTGATTAATTGTTCCCAAGCTGTACTTGAGTTCTCCCGGACGACAAGAACTTATGCAGCGAGCCAAATTTTGGGCTACTGTAGGTCTCGCGCCGCGGGGAACTCTCCTAAGGATCGGAATTGAATTTTTTAAACTAGCCAGATATTGCTAAAAGGGAATTTTGTCAGCGGCGTCCGTTAAAACCGCTGTGTGTGTTGTGGGGCTAGAAAATACATTTTGGGATTTATGAACTCTACCAAAATGGATTTTCAGGCCCCGCACGCCTTTAAAGAAACGAGCTTGGGGACAATGAGGGCAACGCACTAGGTCATTAGAGAATGTGGTAGATTGACTACGGGCACTTACCTCCACATCGCTACTGCTGCCACTGCAGTCCTGGCTCATAAATTTAGTTGTTACACTTATAACTAAGTTGTAGAAATAATAAAATTAAAGAAAGGTATAAAAAAAAACACAAAAATCACAGATATTACATTGTCACTAATCAACTGTCATGTCTTGTGTGTCCATGGCGTCGCCCTGGTACCGGCTTCGCGTCCTTCCTGTCGCCTGTCTTGTCTAGCGATTAAAAACTTTTAACTGCTAAATCTGAGGTCGTGGGTTCAATTCCCACCCAGGGCAAATCTCTGTGTTCTATTAATTTAATTATGTAGTGCAGAATTTTAGGTCAGATGGTGAGGGCGAAGTGTGAGTTGTCTCAAAACATACACAATATTTTCCAAATGAAATAGATAATTCAAATAAACAAGCACTTCAGCTTTAAAGATTTTTTGAAATCGTAAATATTATAATTTTATTTTATTTTATTTTAGCACTTGACAGTAATTGACGTGTTGACGTGTTCGTGTCTATACTTATTTTTTATAATAAAATAGGTAATATTTCAGGCATCTCATCTATCTATGGCAATTTACTTTTCTGGCTGGCACTACTGCCAGGGTCAGTCTTCTGCTCGCATCGGCAAGTTGGTTACCATTACCATGAATCATGCGCAGGTATTTATCCTTACTAATATTATAAATGTGAGTTTGTGAGAATGTATGGATGGATGGATGTTTGTTACTCTTTCACGTAAAAACTACTAAACGGATCTGGATGAAATTTGGCACACATATAGATTATGGTCTGGAACCCATAGGCTACTTTTTGCAGCGATAACCGACATCCACGCGGGCGAAGCGGGCAACAGCTAGTATTATATAATGTACCTAATTAGTTTTAGGACTCTAGTCCAAAATTAAGTACCTACATGTTTTTTCTCATTTTTGCAGAGACCAGTCGTGTTAAAAGGACTTGGTTACATTGGCCTATCGTATGAGTCATACTTACGAGTAAGTATATAAGTTCCTTTTTTATACTACTTGGGAGGCAAACAAGCATACGGCCCGCCTAATGTTAACAGTAACCATAGCCTATGGACGCTTGCATTGTAGACCTGTCGCTGCCGGCTGTGGTACGTTCCATGGTCGCCAGCGACAGGGAGTGGATGGCGGTCGCATCCTTCTGCAAGGACGTCATCTCGCAGAAGGAAGCGGCGGAGCGGATCAGGGAGGAAAGTATCCTCGCTGATCCGATCCGTCGCCGGCGAACTGGACGGCGACAGCGCGCCTACGGGCGCCTGATGCCGCCATAGTGAGGCTGCGGGTGATAGGTCGGGGCATCGAGCCTCTCACCCGCACCACACCGCGGAGGGACATCGTTCCCGGTGCACCCGGACGCTGTCACTAGAGTGGAGCTCGCGTAGCGCGGGCAGCCGCTGGGTGGACCACTGACGTCATATCAGGTTCCGGTGGTCCACCCGTGAAGGCGGGTGTAGGTGCACAGGAGGGTTTTAGTCGGTATGCCGCCTACCACCTTTAGGCCGGAGAGTCCGACATATCCGCTTCGCTTCCGCGGGCGGGGCGGTATGCGTAAAGCAATTACCATCTATAAAAAAAAAAAAAAAAAAAAAAAAAAAAACCCTTGCATTACCGGAGGTATCACTTGCGTGTTGCCAACCCATTTTATACACCAGGGCTTTAAGATAGAAGTATTCCTGGGACAGGAATACGTTTCTTTTACAACGCATCCCTAAATGAGCGCTAGAGATACCTGTACCTACTATTAATTATTCTGTGCTAGAGACCTGTACTCACACACACAGGAACACAACTACACCGCTGTTTGTAGTTATTTAAATTATCAATTTATATTTACCTACCTAATAAACATTAAATTTTAACAGTTTTGACTGTTAGCCATATATACAATCTCAAACTCGCTCAACAAGCTATGTAGAGAGCTATTGCTCGGTATTTTTTTGATCTTCTCTAAAGAGGAAATCAGCAGACGAACCAGATGTAGGTACCGACATAACTCATAGAGTAACCAAGTTGGAATTGCCATGGCAGCGATGTGGCCTGCCTGCCCATAGCTTGAGCAACCGAACCAGTAACCGATAGGAAAAGAAGGTTCGCAAGTGGAGTCCAACTGTCCACATACAGGAAGACGCCGCATAAGACAACATACTAAGTGGTCACTAGACCTGGTCAGAGCTGCACGAAGAATAGTATATAGGTATAGGCGAGGTCTTGTCTGTTTTTCTGGTCTGGTAAGTACATCATCAGACTAAGATAATGATAAATTATGTTTGAGTACTAGGTAAGTATTTCTATCTACTATTGTTAAATGTATTGTTTATATAAGTATAAGAAAATATTTGTTTCAGATTGTTAAATCATCGTACTCCGTATTTTCGGTGTTGTTTTAAAAATATACAAATGATTGCTGTTTACTAAACATATTAGTACCTACTTAGTTAAAAACTTTTTTATAAAGTTACATTACTTTAGTCACCTATGTAGGCAAGTAGGTAATCACCTACCTTCCTACATTAGCAAGGAAATTATACACAATTATTTAATAAATGTCTACAAATGATAATTGTATTTCAATTTAAACCCTTTCATAGTTAATTGTAAGTATTAAACTATCACATAACTACGTAAGTGTACAATTAATACACATTAGATGATACATAATAAATAGGTAAGTACACATGATTGACTTCAAATAATTGTAGGCGCAATTAATGCGATGATCTAACCCGAGCTATTTGGTAATTATTATGACTAGACATCAGCCCTGGCGATGTTTGAGTTTGAAAGGACTTGTATTTAGGTACAAATATTTAGTTTAGATACTTTATCAGATGTTTTATTTATAAGAAAATATATTTTTTATACTACTTGGGTGGCAAACAAGCATACGGCCCGCCTGATGCAGTAACCGTAGCCTATGGACACTTGCAATATCACTTGCGTGCTGCCAACCCATTTTTTTACACCAGGGCTTTAAGATGAAAGTAACCCTGGGATAGGAATATGTTTCTTTCAAAACGCACCCCTAAATGAACGCTGGAGACCTGTCACTCACACACAGGAACACAACTACACCGCAATGTGTAGATATTTGGCTGTGGTCTTCTGTAAGGTGGAGGTCCTTCCCCAGTCAGACTTGCTCGCTAGTATGTTGCCCTACCTCTCTTAAAAAGGCCCCACGTCAGCGAACTAGCCGTAGGAAATTTTTTGCTGACATCTTTCTGGCTTATTCATAATTTACGACCTTCATAAGTGTTACTTTGTAACCTAAATGAGTTTTGAGTAGGTAGTCTAAGTTACTTTTATTTCAATAACTATTCATGAAAATAAACTATAATTTATTACGTTTAGATATTTAGGGTATAAAATAAAACAAACTTCTTAGAAAGTATATAATTTTTTGAATCGATTAACAGACAACAAACACGTCATTTAATAAACATTTTTACACAAAATATACAAAAACACGGTACAAAGCTTTTGTAAATTTATAAACAATTAAAAATAAATGCATTATATTGTCCTTAGGTACCTACATAGTTACACTTGACGGTCGATGACGACACTAAGCACTTATACAAGAGCACAATACATTTTTGAACAATTTTGTAATTAAGTACCTACTAGCATAATTATAGTACTTCATCATATCGGTAGGTACTTGCTACAGGACATTCGGCACACGTACTTAAATCCAACAATATCAATCACAACGACTGCCGCGGGACCGAGGTCCCGGGTTTGACTCTCAAAACGGGCTAATTAGTAATTGACTTTATCCTTAAAGTGGGTGTTATACATCTCTGCCTACCCAGTTAGACAGTCGGAATCTAATTTAATAAACCTAAATACGTGTTTAGAATATCCTTTCAAACATTAAGTTTTTAGTTTTTCAGCTTTAATCCCAGACTAGTATTTGTCCTTGCTACTACTATATGACACTTTCAAAAAAGGCCTTCCCTCTATGGGTAAAGGTCCTGACCCTGATTTAAAACAATTAAAAGATATACAAAAATATAGACAATAATAGTTACTAAGTTTACTACTTATAATAGTTTTAAGTGAAAGTTATTAATACATATTATATACTGGGCGAAATTCATATTATTTATATAATTTGATTACATTCATACATAATATTATATGACTAAGGCACTTGGTATCATTTATAACTTTTAATAAATATTTTTATATTTATTCTCAATTTAGTACAAAATATGCGTGGCTACAATAGTGGATTAAATGAAGTTCGGGCTGCGTTTACTTTACTCAAACGTATTTCTGTTTCTGCTTGGATAGCATAGCACAAATATATATTTTGGTATATATAAATCTATGTACTTTTGCCATGTCGCCACATTTTGGTGTTATGTATAAATTAATTATAATTAGTACTAGAAACATTACTGAATTATATTTTAAAACTGACAACCAGACAAGACAATAACAGTACTTAAATTCTTATAAAAAGGAAATTGTACTGTTTTGTAACAGAAAAAGCACAAATACGCGATATTGTGATTCCGTCAATTTATACAATCATAGAAATAATCGGTCCGAGATGCAGCTGCCTCTTTTACTAAGGTTGGAGGAAACGGGACAGCAACAGATCTGTTAACTACTTCTTCAATTATCTTGCAGCCCAAGTTTCCACATATTGAATGAAATTTAACCCAGTATTTATATAAACAAAGGCAGTGCTCATAAACTAAACCTTATAACTTGACCACATATAACCTCATATTAGATTATAAATATAACATGATTTTTGATTTCTTATAATATATAGTAAAAGTAGCTTTATGGAAGACTTATAATAGTTGAAGCTTAAATAAAATGGCTATAATTGCATTATATCTTGCACCATAATTGTTTATCAGTCGAAGTTATGTTGGTACTGATACTATTCTTTATAAGCTCTCGGGCGAATTGAAAATCTCTGACCAAAGAGTATATATGTACTAAAATGAAGAATAAAAAGACTGCGAATGAAAAAAATACGCCAAACGTGGCTCGATCGTTCGTATCAATGCAACACGCCTATCGATAGATTCAAAGTATCGCATCGAGTAGAATATAAATTTTATGTTAAATTAAAACTTTGTGTGTGTATCTACATTACTGGCGACGTAAGGGTTAAGTAAGATTGTATCGTATCCGTTTAAGTGGGATTCAAGAAGGTTAATGGTAAAGTTTACGGGCAGCTGATGGATAAGCTCAGCTTTTCCAATTAGAAATATCATCATCATCATCATCTCAGCCAAAAGACGTCCACTGCTGGACATAGGCCTCCCCCAAGGATTTCCACAACTCTCGATCCTGAGCAGACCTTGTCCATCGGTTGCCCGCAACCTTTACCAGGTCGTCGGTCCACCTTGTTGGAAATATAATGGAAATCCTTGCAGAGGACTATAACCAAGAGTGGACGTCTTTCGATTGAGATGATAATAAATTGAGTCCAAAATAAAGAGACCAAGAGACAAAGAACGTAACAATAGACTGTAACATTAGGTATGTTAGACTTCGCATACAAATTATCTTATTAAATTACCAAACGCTGCTAATCGAATTTTAGAAAGGCGTAACAAGAATTGATAATATGGGTACAAATTTCAAGGTCAATATTCGTTGATCAAGTGTCAAGATCGATAACAACAACCCAGAAATAACTAATATATGACATAAGGCTCAAATTCACATAACGTTTTGATGCATAACAACAATCTACTTTGCTTTTGATTTAATATTTTTTTGGAAGAAGAATTATTTGATGGTAAATTTTAGTAAAAACTGTCATAACAGTTTTTTTTTACTACTTGGGTTTATTTGGCTGCTTATTTGGCTGTGGTCTTCTGTAAGGTGACGGTCCTTTCTTAGTTGTCCTTGCTCGCGAGTATGGTGCCGTACCTCTCTTTGACTTTTCTACTTTTGGAGGTAAACCGGGCAAATGTTTTCGCATGTAAACTTTCAACCAAAAATATTGCCATTACCTAAAAACGCTCTCTGAGCAGCAGTAATTTGTCGCAATAAATTATCGCAAAAATTTAATGTCACTCTTTTCTTTTTTCGTGCCTCAGCCTCGGCAGTTTTTAACTTTATCCTATTACAAAATAGGTTCGTAGCGCGGCGTTGCTCGCGTATTTAATTATTAAAAAGTACCGATCCTGACACTCGAGAGAAATGTAGCCAACAATCAGTTCAATAGTTCCTAAGATTAGCGTGTACAAACATACATATTCTCTAGCTATATAATATAGATATCAGTACCCACAATAACAAGAAACAAACTCACATACTGTACACACAACCTACAGTTTATACTCGTCTAAGAATTGCAACTCTTTGTCTTGAGGTAGTTTCTTGAAGAATTCCTCTACATAGTCTTCGTCCACCTCGGCGAGAGTTGCTGGCTTCCATTTAGGATTGTTATCTTTATCTATTAGGAGAGCTCGCACTCCTGCAATACACAAGTTGATTAGAATATTTGTTGATATCTTCAGACCTATTGAGACATGGAATATGTATATGCATACCTTCAGGGAAATCGTGATTCTCAGTGCTACGGCAGGCGACGCGGTACTCCATTTTGAGGCACTGGCTCAAGTCTAACTGAGCCCCGCGCTGTAAAGCGCGCAGAGTGATCTTCAGAGAACCTGGGCACATCTGGCTTAGTGTCTGATGATAGAATACAATTGTATAGTAAATTAATATACAGTAACTTGCCAATGCCAGCAAAATCTTAAATTAATTATCAAAGGAGGGTTATGATTTCAGTCTCTTACTGTGGTTAACGTTTTTATAGGGCATCATAATCATTAAAATTAATTACAATATCCTACGGTGTAAGTAAGGAACTGTTCCAATAAATTGGGTAGTTCTCAGGCTTCTTCAAACTACTAACAATTTTAGAATTAGTGTTAATTAAATATTCTGTCCTCTGTTAACGTTATTTCGTCTTCGTTTGTCGTTTGTCCGTCTATCTGTTACACTATTATGTTATTATTTCTTTAAGTAACATTATTGCAAACTGATAATAGAGAGAGAGAGAGAGAGAAACTGACCCATTGGTCAAGTGGTTAGTGATCCTGACTGCTAAGTCAGAAGTCGTTTTCCAAACGGGGCAAAACTTTGTGTGATCCATTAATGTTTGCTCCGAGTCTAGGTGTTATTTGTGTCCGTGAATTGTATGTTTGCTCCGAGTCTATGTGTTATTTGTGTCCGTGAATTGTATGTTTGCTCCGAGTCTAGGTGTTATTTGTGTCCGTGAATTGTATGTTTGCTCCGAGTCTATGTGTTATTTGTGTCCGTGAATTGTATGTTGGCTCCGAGTCTAGGTGTTATTTGTGTCCGTGAATTGTATGTTTGCTCCGAGTCTAGGTGTTATTTGTGTCCGTGAATTGTATGTTTGCTCCGAGTCTATGTGTTATTTGTGTCCGTGAATTGTATGTTGGCTCCGAGTCTAGGTGTTATTTGTGTCCGTGAATTGTATGTTTGCTCCGAGTCTATGTGTTATTTGTGTCCGTGAATTGTATGTTGGCTCCGAGTCTAGGTGTTATTTGTGTCCGTGAATTGTATGTTGGCTCCGAGTCTAGGTGTTATTTGTGTCCGTGAATTGTATGTTTGCTCCGAGTCTATGTGTTATTTGTGTCCGTGAATTGTATGTTGGCTCCGAGTCTAGGTGTTATTTGTGTCCGTGAATTGTATGTTTGCTCCGAGTCTAGGTGTTATTTGTGTCCGTGAATTGTATGTTTGCTCCGAGTCTATGTGTTATTTGTGTCCGTGAATTGTATGTTGGCTCCGAGTCTAGGTGTTATTTGTGTCCGTGAATTGTATGTTTGCTCCGAGTCTATGTGTTATTTGTGTCCGTGAATTGTATGTTGGCTCCGAGTCTAGGTGTTATTTGTGTCCGTGAATTGTATGTTAGCTCCGAGTCTAGGTGTTATTTGTGTCCGTGAATTGTATGTTAGCTCCGAGTCTAGGTGTTATTTGTGTCCGTGAATTGTATGTTAGCTCCGAGTCTAGGTGTTATTTGTGTCCGTAAATTGTATGTTTGCTCCGAGTCTGGGTGTTTTGTGTCCGTGAATTGTATGTTTGCTCCGAATCTAGGTGTTATTTGTGTCCGTGAATTGTATGTTTGCTCCGAGTCTAGGTGTTATTTGTGTGCGTGAATTGTATGTTTGCTCCGAGTCTAGCTGTTATTTGTGTCCGTGAATTGTATGTTTGCTCCGAGTCTAAGTGTTATTTGTGTCCGTGAATTGTATGTTAGTAAAAGTCCCTAGCGACATAGAGCTTGTATAGTAGTGCGTAGTTATCTTAGAAAAACTTACCTTTAGAGTTTTTTCAGACCATTCATTGTTTACTTTTTCCAACCTCTCAATGATTTCCTCAATAGTCGACGCCGCGAAGCAGTAATTGATATGTTTAATGTTACTAGCTAACGAGAACTCGTCCGACGGCTCGTGGAACTTGCTCAGTAAAGAGTTCACTTCCACATCACTTGTGCATCGAGAAAGTAACATTTCCAGTTCGTAAAGCCGCTTGCTTGATACAAAATGTGTTGCGATGCCAGATTTAACGACATCCTTGCCCTTTAGTCTGTCACCTGCAATTATATATAGGCTTATATGTTTTTTCTTCAATTGATTCAGCTGGGATAGACTGGATGCGGAAGGCGGAAAACCGGGTGTGCACTATTAAAAAAACTATTACCGTCGAATTTTTCAATATTCGACGGTATTAATTAGAGATTTCTAATGTTGCATTGGTTGTTTTACACTCAAACTGCAAGTGATAAGTACAAGTCTATATCTCCCTAATAAGTTAAACTTAGTCCATTGAATAATTTACACAGAATATAATTAATTAATCACATTAAACCATACCTGCCTTATGAATAAAAGTGGAATAAAATAGGTATAATTTTTAAAAGATTGGCCAAGTGGGAAATTAATAGAGAGGCGACCCGTGTCCAGCAGTGGGACATAATAATATATGAGTTGCTATTGTTATTATATTATATTACTGTTAATTATTTTATCATAGAAGAGGACAAAGCATTGTGTAACTATTAACTTGCTACACAATGTTTATTAATAAAGCAGTACAAGGTTTAAAGGACATTTTCATAATGACAGTATGTATTTCAAACCTTAGGTACATGGAAAACGTTACTTTATGATCTTACCTGTTAATCCTAGATATAAACCTAAATTAACTTGTAGTCTAGGCAAAAAGTATGAACCACCTACATCTGGAAACAAACCAATTTTCGTCTCGGGCATAGCAATCAATGTTTTTTCTGTAGCTATTCTATACCTCCCATGAACGGACACACCAAGACCTCCTCCCATGGTAATACCATTGATGATAGCTACGTATGGAATCTTGTATTTTCCAATAAGATTGTTTACATTATACTCAGCATAGAAGAACCGTGGCCCTTCAACTTTATCTTTGGCCGCTTTAACATCACCACCGGCACAGAACGCTTTGTCTCCAGCTCCTTTAATAATGACTAGAGACTTCTCTCTCTCCCATGCCTGAAGTTGTGGCAATAGTTTTGTTACCATAGAAGTGTTCAGTGAGTTCAGTGCTTTTGGTCGGTTCAATGTGATGACTCCTGCATTGTTGAGGGTTTCGAAGACAACATCTTGTTCCTGACTAGACATGGTCCGTTTGAATGCCAGTGATGCAGAGGGTGTGAGTTTGACACTTAGTTTAAACATCTGAAGCAAGATTGCAGTTTTAATAAATAATATGTTTGAACAACTCACAAATGGCTATCTGATCCCAAACTATACAGAGTACTGTACCAACCAACAACCACTACTTGTTACCACCAATTATTATAGGCTACCACTAATTATTATAGGCTACTTATTATTATAGGCTACTTATTATTATAGGCTACTTATTATTATAGGCTACAAATTATTATAGCTACAAATTATTTTAGGCTAGCTAAACCCGGCCATGCTTCACTGTGGCCAGTCTGAGTTTAGCTGTTCCCCAATTTTGGTACAACTCTTATTTTAAATAAAAATTAGTCTATATTACGCTCCATAACATCAGCTCTCTAACTGTGAAAGTACTGTTAATATCTGTCCAGCTGTTATGGAGATTAACAACCACAACAGACAAAAATTTTGAAAATTGCATTTGTGTTACAAGTAATGCGTAAAAGTTATATGTATTTAGAAGAAAGCTGTACAAACAGGCACTTCCATTTTATATACATATATGTATAGATAAATTACACCTAGACACAAACCAAATAATCATGGATTATTTTAAATTAAATATAAATTGTTTGGGCTGTATGCTATAAATACTGTTTTACCTTTTTTACTATTACTATTGAATTTTTATATTTAAGTTTAATTTTTAATTTTATATATACTATTATACAATTTGATTTTATGTTCAATTAATAAAAATGTAATTATGTTTCATAACTTTATTATTAATAGAATTTTTGTACGCCATTTCAAGGCAAAACATAGAAAGAACTATATTATGTACATTATTATGTATTCTGTATCCACCAAATCAAAAATAAATGATTTGATTTGATTTATTCCACTGAGTATGATGTTTTGCTGTATAAGTTTGCATTCTACCTCTTTAGTAATTTAAAAAAGAGGTTATTATATGGTTATTAAAGAGAATGACCGTTTTTTTTTCTATTTTAAAGGCATGTATCCATGTCAGCCTCTAGAGTTTTCAAAAGAGTTACCTACAGTGACACTGTCACCTGTCTGCAAGGCTTGTATAGAACCTTCATAATTGGTACCTTGTAATGTAAATAAATAATTTTGAGTTTGTCTATGATTTTATTATCATGATATAATAATGACCATAACCAGTGTGATCCCATCACCATCATTGTTCTACCATATATCCAGATATGTCACATGTACCAAGTTAGTGTAACCATGATGGCTTCCCAACCTTATTTGACAAGATATTGTGGACCTAGTATGTTCTAATAAGAAAATAATTATTATGTAAGCTTTCTATTGGAATATTTTGTCCAGCAGATGATAAAAAAAAACTATTTTCTACTTTATTCAATGATAATTTATCCATAATTTTAAAGTAATGTATATTGTGTATACATCAATAGATCTTTACAAAACCAATGTGTGGAAACAGAAATTCTGTGTCTTATGACAAAATAAAGAATTATTTAGAAACAACTATAAGTATATTTATGTATGATGATAGCTAAAAAACATTACATCAATTATCTTCTATCAGATCACACAACTTTAAACATCATTATTATTAGGCTATGTAACCTTACGATAAGAAGTCATAGTGAATAAGTTCATCAATCTTAATATATATAAAAACTAATATTGTCCAGCTCCTATACACAATAACGATCTTACTACCATAAATTAAACATAAAACGGAACATACACGGTGAACTATGTAATTAATTGCATAATTACTTACTTTGAACTATGTAATGAAAACAGCCTTATCAATAACTTGCCGAAAACACTACCCTTATCTAATGAGAGCAAAACGCCGCACCATATATTATATCACAAATGCTTGCAATAGTAATGTGAACAACGTGCTGTGCTAATGAATTGATAATGAAGATAAAAATAATAAATCTACCCAAAAACCGGTCTTAGCCGCCGCAAAAGTGCAGAGTGCGTGATTGTGCCTTCACCAACAAGACGTCATTTAATTATCGTATGTCACTTTTTCTTTGTCAAATTATGACATATGTCATGTTTTCTTCCATCAAAACATTGTTATTTATATTTATTAGCCCTTGTAAAAAGATGGTTTCCACATAAACTGATATTTTTTTATTTGTTTGTATGGAATTCTACATGTAAAAATAAGCAATATTAGCACATTACTTCAACTTTATTTAAACATACAATGGAATGGCTAAATGAAGTACCAGAGAAAACAAAATCACCAGTTCCTTGGAGAAACCTTATCTTTCTGTATTGCTGCTAAAAATATCCTAATGATTTTCCATTTTGTCTCGTATTATCTGTCATAAATGTTCACAGATAAATGTACTAAATAAGAGGTAGGTACTTTAATATTTAGTATATTAAAATTTTGACGACGATCTCTATGCTCTATCTAACAGTTTATACGATGTAAATTAAATTTTTAATATCTTATTCTTGTTATTTATCTATATGACTGTACTACACAAAAGTGTACCTAAAGGGATTAAAAGCGAGAATTTTCAAAAAGTGTATCTACCGGGAAAGTGTATCTTAGGTTAATAAGTCATTGAAATTATAGTTATAGTATAGTAGGCTACCTAGACTGAAATAGTACAGTAACATGCAGGGGAAAATTAAATTCGTTTATAAATAAATATTTAGTCAGTATATTTATAATTCATATATGTACGTTTTTATTACTAAGCACGCGTCGAAATGTAATTTAAGACTACCTAAATATTTTTTGTAACCGGTTTTACTTACACAAATGCTTATGAAAGAGAAAATCATTACGTTTAGTAACTAGCATGACAATTGACAAGTAATGACAAGTGACAGTCTGACAAAAATCACCGAATTCAATTCGATTCGTTTAGAATTTGTTCATAACCTAGTCAAAACTGCGATTTTTATAATTTTTAATGCAAAATTGTAATATAAAATCTTAAAAAATGGGTGTAACAAGAAAAGTACTTAACTGGTATGCGAGACTCTCTCCCGCACGTGGTAAATCAGCTCCTCCTTATCAACATGTCGTACAGATCGGTGATCCTAGATTACGTAAAGTTTCGGAGCCTGTACCACTTGATAAAATAAAAAACAATGAAATACAGACTATAATCAAAAAATTACAGTATGTTCTTTATAAGTATGGCAGTCATGGAATGTCTGCACCGCAAATTGGCGTTAATATCAGAATTTTTGTTATGAGACTCACAGCCAAACATATTGCAACAATTCCTGAAGAAATGGTTAAGGTGCGCGGTATGGAGCCTGTTCCATTCACTGTAAGTAAGTATTACATTCCCACGTATCGAAGTATTATGTTAACAATGTTTAATATGTTATACTATGACTGATTCTGAACCTTTTTTCTTTGTAGGTGTTTATAAACCCAAAGCTAAAGGTGCTTGATTACCAGAAGGTAGTTCACAGTGAAGGATGTGAAAGTGTTCAGGGGTACACAGCAGAGGTAGCAAGATTTCTAGCAGTTGAAGTGACAGGTAGTGTATCTACTTTCCTTTACTTTTGATGAAATTAATTAATTTAAAATATCTCAACAACACCTGTAGTTTAAACCTAAATTAGGTAGCCTGTACTATGGCAACCAGACTAGTGAAAAACATACCCTTAATTACACAAAACTATCATGTTTTCAGGACAAAATGAATCAGGAGAGACTACAACCAAAGTATTTAAGAACTGGCCGGCTAGGATAGCTCAGCATGAGATGGATCATCTCGACGGCAAGGTATACACAGACATTATGGACAAGAAGACTTTGGAGTGCACTTGTTGGGATGAAGTGAATTTGTCTAAAGGAAAAGTTGTTATACCATTTAGTCCATAGTAAGAGATATTAATTTTAAAAGTAGTTTCATTTGTTGCTATTGTAATTATTATCAACCATTCTTGTTAGTTGACATAAATGCCAATAAATAATAACAATCACTAATATGTTACACTCAAAAGACCAGACCCTAACGTTAAGGTTGCTGACCTCATTATAGATTATAGGCATTAACACACTTGCATTGTCCTTTTATAACCTACAAAGGTGAGCCTAGCTATATATACCGGCAAACCAATTTTTACTAGCTTTCTCTCCACCTTGACGTTGACAGGATCATCGGTATAACAAAATGGATAAAGTCATAACATTTTTTAAAAAAAGTAAGGAATTTGGAGGCAGATTTTGCACTCACAGCTTTGCAGCACAGATAATGCCTAAGTGTGCAGTCAAAAATGCAAAAACTATACTCTTAAAGCACAAAAAAAGTTATGAAGTGTTGTTCTTTATAAACTATTTAGGAATATAGTATGTTTATTAGCACATGTGTAATAGGTACCATGTATAAGTAAAGCAAGTAACACACTAAAAATTTGTTGTGTATTTATTGTATGTTTGATCAAAAGGATCTAAGATGACTAGATGAATGTTTAATTTGGCACAGTTGCACTGAAATCTATTTACAAATTAACAACAGAAAGACTTGTTTCCCAGTGACTGTAACGGTTCTGAAGATATATTGTGGCAGTATCCCTTGTATCTTTGAAATGTGTAGACTTTAAATTTTATACTTTAAGTGCTGCAGTATTTTTCCATTTAATGTAAACTTTTTTTTATACTACTTGGGTGGCAAACAAGCATATGGCCAGCCTAATATTAAGTAGTTACCATAGCCTATAGATCCTTGCAATACCATACCCATTTTCTTACACCAGGGCTTTAAGGATAGGAATACATTTCCTTCAAAACGCATCCCTAAATGAGTGCTGAAGACCTGTACTCCCACACAGCAACACAACAACACCACTGTGTTATTTAGCTATAGTCTTCGCTAGTATTGTGCCCTAAACTCTTTTAAAAACTGAAAAAAAGTCCCGCTTGCCAAGCTATCCTATCACTATGCGCTGTTTCAAACATGTGGTTATTACTACACATATGAATTACTATGCATGCTATTTGGCACATTAAAACAAAAATTAATATAAGCAATTATTTATTTGATTTAACTTTTACAATAAAGCGACATCTGTTTAGTTCTGAATAATACTATAAATAGGTACCTGTACTTAATAAATATGAGCTATATGAATATATATGACAATAACTAATAAATAACATCAACTAAACTAAACTTAGAAATATTACATTCTGATGTTGTCTAAATATAAACTTTAAGTAAGGACACTAGCATAAATTAAAGGTAACATAGACATAAGCGCTGGGATAATACCAATACCAATAATATGCTAAGCTTCACTCGCGCAGTATATTTGCAATAAATAATAAATTATCACATTTACAATATTTCATAAAAATCGTGACAATATATTTTTAAATCGCTTTATTGTTTTGATCTGTTGTCTATTAAATTGTTATTGAAAATGTTTTTTTTATAATAATAATTTATTTAAAAAAAACATAAAATACACAAATAACAATTTTTAAAAATTATTATTATAAAAGAAAAATTAAAATATGTGTATGGTACTTATTTAATTATTTTGCCTGAAATGATTTTGGATACTGATAATAACTCTAATGGTGTTCCGAAGATGGTCTACAGTCTACATAATCTTTTTAATCAATTATCTAACAATAATAGATAATATATAAAAGTTCATGTTTATTACAATGATTTGTGTTGTAACTATTAGTGCATTTTATGTTACCTTTATTTTATGTGTTATATACTGGAGGACAAACAAATTAGGCCACTCCGAATTTTATGATTTATTCATTTCTTCATTTTTGATATTTCTTGTGTATTGCTAAAAAAATAAAGTATTATTACATTTAAGAACAATCACACAAACAATAAAAAAAATATAGAATTTTTATTTCGAACAGTAACAAAGCCTGTGCTATAGGGGAATTTACAAACATACAATTCACAGACACAAATTACACCCAGACTTGGCACAAACATGGATCACACAAAGTTTTTTTTCCGTGTGAGCTTTCGAAGCCACGACCTCCTGCGTAGCAGTCAGGGTCACTAACCACTAGAACAACAGGTCAGTCAATGTTGAGTAGGTGGCCAAATTTTTTGTCCACCAGTATATATTTTTATTATTTAACAATTATGTTGTTACAAGCTGCTTCTAGATCTAATTTACATATCATTTGAATGTAACATTGGAATAACATCATATTTGTTCAGATAAGACATGTAGTTAAAAATTATAATTATTTAGTTGCAATATCAAACATTTTATTGCGAAGATAAACGCGTGCCTTTTATATTAAGATTTTACCATAAATATGTTTAACAAATCACGCTTATGTTCGCACTCTCAGTGGTAGAAAGGCGTAAGTTGAAAAATGCCATTAGGCAATTCTGAATCTTAACTGTTAATATAAAAGGTGAAAATTACAAACAAACAATGATCTCAAGTCATTTTTACACTGGGAGTGCGATGTATCGCTAAGCAACAATCTATCTAAAACGCGATACGTACTAAGAATGGTATACTGTGCTGAGTATATTTTGTATTGTTTGTATATTGCAACTAAAGTTTTACTCTCCAGCCTAACCTTATCAATCTCCTTATTCCACCATTCATAACTTGACTATTCAGTTCAGATATATATCTATCTTTGATTATGGTAATGTAACATTGTACATATATAGCGCGGGGATATTGGACTCATATTGTCATGACGAAATAAGAACAGTGGTTCCTTTGCCCTCTAAGCCCAATAAAATTTTTACATCACACCATAATAAATTAAACCAGTTTTTGAGCAAAATAACCGTACTAAATTCGATTCACCAGTTTAGAAGTTATGGTGCCTACATATCAGTGTATACAATTACATGAAACTTGTTCGAAAAACAAATATTTCTTCTTCTAAACGCTCTGAAGCGCATAAATACAGCATTGTTTGCATGCATTACTCTTTTTATAGTTAACGCATAAAGCCCTACTTGAGTAGCCAAATGCAAAAACCGTTCAGGATTAACTAACTGACATTTTATAGTCTAACTATAAAAAAATCTTGTTAGTATGAATGACAAATATTTTCAAAATAAACGTTTCATCATATTTCCCCTAAATATACCAATGACATTACCATATCCGTCCTTGTTAGGAACCTGCCTATAACGCGTTTACCTTCGTAGTTACCTCAACGGATTACTGGCGAGTGAAGTGAGGCTGGTGAGTGACGAGGGCCCCGACGCCGCGAGGCTCAGCCGGTCTGTCTCCTCATCAGCTTGGTTGTTCCGTAGTTCTTGTAATGTGTACACGAATTTACTCCATTCATCGTGACGGGGCTGGGCGACGTGCTGTGGAAATATATCATAGTTTAAGTTTTAGCAATTTGAATCAAAACTACATTAACATGTCTTCTTCTTCTCTTTTTGGTTTTATGTCTCACATAGTTGTGGGCTTACACTTCCATCTTTTTTTTCTACTTCACTCTGTCTTCGATATTATCTTCAGAAATTGAACACTCCCTTGTAATCTTTTAGCACTACTTAATAGCATGCTTTAGCCTGTTATTCCAATGTTACATTCAAATGATATGTATCATTTGAATGTAACATTGGAAGAACATTATATTTGTTCAGATAAGGCATGTAGTTAAAAACCTTTGATAAACAAGACTACATCTTTATAGCATGTTCTAGCTTCTGGATTTTTTAAACTAGAAGGAAATTCTGTCGTGCCACCAAGGTCCCGAAGAAGATTGGTGGCCATTATATGCCCTTACAATCGCAGCCTACCCTCTTGCATTTTGTCGACGATGTCACTAGCAAATCCAACTCACCTCTGCGAGTTCGTAAACCCATATCTTGCCGGCATCATCGCCCGCCGTGACGTGAGTGCCGGCGGGGGTCCACGACACGCGGTTGAAGGCCACTCCACCCTCAGCTTGGATGGAGGCGACCGGCACCTCCGTGTCCCGGTTGAGGTTCCACAGGTCCAGACGGCCCGCGGCGTCGGCGGCCGCGAACAGCGCGGGGTGCGTGGGCGACCAGCGCACGTCCACCACGTAGTCGCCGCTGTCCTCGAACGAGTACAGCGCCTTGGGCTCCTTGAGGCTCCACAGCTTGACGGACCAGTCCACGGAGCACGTGAGGTACAGGTGCGACAGGTCCACGGCGCCGGCGGCCGCGTGGCACGCCACGCCCGTGATGGCGCCCGCGTGCCCCTCCGTGCACTCCGTCACGCCGGCGCGCTGCCCGTACAGGCACCCTGCACCATTACATATTACACTATTTAACTAAACACAAATACCGTATGTACTTAACCACGAAACTCCATTTTAACATCACTTTGAAAACGCCGGCGGTCTCTTACAGCCGGACTGAAATAAACTGTATCGATAAGCACTTGCATTGCTATAGGCGCATCACTGCTGGCAGCGTATACACTCAGATGTAGGCTTTTTCGGCACAAAATTCACAGAGAGCCCGCTAAGTGATTAGCACACTTAACTAGCACGGCAGCTAGCAGGTCGAAAAAAGGACTCGGCAGCGTCCGGTGCTCCTTATATTATGGCCCGATCGAGCGAACAAGTGGAGGTGGATGCCACCACGTCACACCCTACCTCTCTTAATTTATATCTAATTGACGATAACTGAACATCTTTCAAGTATATATCAAGTTGATTACTGACCAGTATAAATATTCCCGTCCTCGCTACCAAGCACGAAGTTGTTAACGTCTCCGTGCGGGAAGCCCATAGATGTGACGGCCACGGCCTTGCTCTGCCGGTGCTGCAGGTCCAGGGTCTCCTGGGGGGCGGACAGCATGTCCAGCGACCACGAGCACATACGTCCGTCCGTCGACACAGAGATCAGGTTGTGCGCGTTCTGGCTGCCCACCACCGACAGGCAGTATACGGGGTGCTGTAAATATCTTACATTTGTACTCACCGAACATATAGAATGTGTGTAAAAAGAATTTGGGTCCTGCGAGAACACCACCTGTTGTGGTCCTGGCCACAACATTAGAGCTGACACAGGAAACTTATTTACTTCATGTTTTTTTATAATTTTAAGTTTTAATGTGAGAGCAAATATATTTGGTTTCTTTCTTTCTTTCTAAATCCAAAAGATGATGTCAGATAATTTATATATTGCTAATTCGCTGACGAGGGTGAAGAAGAACTGGCAGGATACTTATATTACCCCTTAATCACCATATCCTACTAATATTATAAACGCGAAAGTTTGTAAGAATGTATGGATGTTTGTTACTCTTTCACGCAAAAACTACTAAACGGATCTGGATTAAATTTGGCATAGAGATAGATTATAGTCTGGAATAACACATAGGCTAATTTTTATCCCGGAAAATAACTCTGTTACTCGCGTGCGGAAGCTAGTAATTACAATATTTTGTAAGTTACAATTATGGCGATAGTGTTCAATCTGACCTTTTCACATGGTTAACATAGTAAACATATACGTACGGTATGTGCGAGTGAAGACAAGGGCGTCCGTTGAATAGGCGTACGCTTTTGCACGCGGTTATCCCACAGCACGATCTGTCCCGAGTACGTACCGCCCAGAATCAAGTTAGGGTGGAACCTGAAGATCGTAATGTAAATATTAGAAGCCTTGTCCAATGATTTTAAAAGACTCTCCCTTCTTTCGAGGACGTCAGGACGCTGTACTACCTCTCAAAGAAGAGCTCAAACTCACCTCGCAAAAGTAGCACTCATAACTGGTGACTGGCAATGAAATATGTCTTCTGGCGTAGACTTCTTGAACTTGGTGTTCCACACGAGGCAGACGCCGTCAGGGTCGTGAGGAGCGTCGTCGCTGTTGTGGTAGGAGGCCAGCATCAGCTCGGGGTGCGCCGTGGACCAGTCCAGGCACGTGACGCAGCGACCTTTCGACCAGCGCTCGTCGTAGAACGTGCGCACGAGGGATAGCCGAGCGTCGGATTTGTCGTCCCTGTTCAAATACATTACAATCTTCATATTAATAATGGGGATTTAATTTATCCTTACTAATATTATAAAAACGCAAAAACTACTGAACGGTTCTGGATGAAATTTAAATGTTTGTTTTTTTATAATGTTTGTTATTTTTTCACGCAAAAACTACTTAACGGTTCTGAATGAAATTTAAATGCTTGTTTTTTTATAATGTTTGTTATTCTTTGACGCAAAAACTACTAAACGGTTCTTGATGAAATTTGGCACAGAGATATAGTCTGGAATAGCATATAGGCTACTTTTTATCGCGATAACCGATATCAACGCGGGCGGAGCCGCGGGCAACAACTAGTATTAATTAAAGGAAGGATAAGAAAGAAAATAATCTGTTGCCCACAGATTCCACCACGTGGATGTCAGTTATGGCGATAATATGTATGCCTTGCAAAGGAGACCATCTATCTTCTTATCAATATTCATTAAGATCTGTTCAGCTGTTTCATTTTAAAAGACAACAGGCAGGCGCTAGTTACTTTTGCATTTTGCTTGTGCATTTAAAATATTATTATGAATTATTACAAATAATGTCAAAATGGTAGTACTGTTCTTGGAATTAGGATAAATAAATTAGTAGGTACAGTATTACCAATAAGTAGAATTCTTTCAAATATTTATTTAGTGAGTGTTAGACAAAGGAGCCCACGCACAAGATCCAAGTGGCACAACGAGACATGGAAAGGGCCATGCTAGATACCCAACATAGAAATTCGACGTAGGAAGAAAGTCGAAGATGTAGGTAAACGGTTGACTAGCCTTAAGTGGAGATGGGCGGGACATCTAGCTAGGCGGGAAGACGGAAGGTGGACCAAAGCCGTCACAGAATGGTGGACCCGAAAAGGAAAGAGATTGCTGGGCAGACCACCCGCCCGGTGTACAGGTGATATAAGAAGGACGTCGGGAAACCATTGGATGAGCTTGGCACGGGACCGGAACAAATGGCGCACAAAAGAGGAGACTATACCTAGCAGAGGGTTGATAAGTGTTGACGAAAAAAAGTGTTAGATATATTAGGAGTTTGATTGACAGACAAGCCTGCACCACGATGACCATTGAGTAGTTCAATCATACTATTACTTGCCATCGCAACACAATAAAAAAAAGTCAATATCATTTAACTTTGATTATCATATTAAATAACAACACTGGTTACATTCACTACAAACTACTTTACCAAACATTTAACGTACTCTGTGGTATACCTATAACAATAGCAACTTTTAACAAACGTGGCAGCTCTTAGAGGCATAAAGGAACTTAAGATTTAGTTCACATTGCTATTAAGTTCTTTTAAACACAAACTTGCATCTATGAAAAGAGAAAATCCATCCTACTCTATGGTGGTGACGTGGTGACAGATTAAGAATACAAATGACACCACCCCGTTCAATCCCGGGGGTGTCGTAAGAGTCGACTAAGGGAGTAAGTCAGGCAGACAATATCCACTGCAAGAGAGGGAAAACTCGAAACAAAACCCTATACCAACCCGTCTGGCCGTGGTATAGTAGGCTAATATCCCTTCAAATATATGGAGGAGACGTTCATAGGTTGTTATGATGATGGAATAATAGATCATAGAATATTCTCACTACAAGCAGTACCTATATGTACATAGTGTATAAGTTTGTAATCTTCCTAAGTAAACCCGATTTTTTGCAATAATCCTAAAAATACCTATGATGATAGCAAAAATCTTTGTCTCCTATTCGGTTTTTTTTTTTTTTTTTTTTTTATACTACCAAGTAGGCAAACAAGCATACGGCCCGCCTGATGGTAAGCAGTTACCGTAGCCTATGGACGCTTGCAACACCAGGGGTATTACTCGCGCGTTGCCGACCCTTTAGAAACCTTATAACTCCTTTCTTGAAGAACCCCATGCTATAGTCTTTCGGGAAAACCTCGGCAGGAAGCTCATTCCACAACTTAATCGTACGTGGGAGGAAATTCCTCTGAAACCGCACAGTGCGGCACGATAAAGGTTCTAAAATGTGTGGATGAACTCCCTGTCGGTGGCGGGAGGTGCGTTGATAAAATGTGGCCGTGGGCATCATATCAAACAATTCCTCGGAACACAGCCCGTTGTACAGGCGGTAGAACACACACAAGGAGGCAAAGTCTCTCCTTAAACTAAGTGGATCAATACCGCCTGTGAACTTGGGATCGTCAACAATCCTCACAGCGCGCCTTTGGATCGAGTCAAAAGGTCCAAGCTGGTATCCAGGTGCTCCCGCCCAAAGGTGGCAGCAGTACTTCATGTGGGGCCGAATTTGCGCTTTGTAAAGCAGCGATCTTTGGCCCGCAGTGAAGTACCGCTTTGCTCTGTTGAGCACACCGAGCTTCCTAGATGCCAGCTTGGCCTTGTCCTCCAAGTGGTGACGAAACTGGACCTCGCAGGATATGTCAACGCCAAGAATCCCAATGCTCTCGGATATCTTAAGGGCTGTGTCCAGGAACTGTGGAGCCATAACAAATGGGGCTTTTTTAGCGGTGAACGCGCAAACTTGTGTCTTAGTGGGGTTGAAATGGACTAAATTTAGTCGACCCCAATCAGAGACTCTGGACAGAGTGCTGCTGATTTCAGACACAAGTTTTTCGCGACTTTCGTCTACAACGGAACGAGGGATGTTTGCGCGGCCCATGTAAAAAGTGTCCCCGGTGCTGTCGTCCGCATAACAATGAATGCTATCAATGGATAACATATCATTAATATGCAGCAGAAACAGTGTCGGGGACAGCACAGAGCCTTGTGGAACGCCAGCATTGATGTCCAGGCGATCCGAGCAACAACCATCAACGACGGTTCTTATGCTCCTGCTGGACAAAAAGCTGGCAATCCACTTGCATAATCCCTCGGAGAGCCCGTAAGATGGTAACTTCGATAGAAGACTCCGGTGCCAGACCCGATCGAATGCCTTCGCTATATCTAGGCTAATAGCCAATGCCTCACCTTGACTCTCAATGGCTAGAGCCCAGCGGTGTGTGAGATACACTAGAAGATCACCAGTAGAGCGACTATGGCGAAAGCCATATTGGCGGTCACTGATTAAATCATGATCTTCTAGGTATCCCAGGAGCCGTCTGTTTATAACTCGCTCCATCACCTTTGAGAGAAGGGAGGTTATAGCGATAGGCCTGTAGTTCGATGGATCTGATCTATCGCCCTTTTTGGGCACCGGATGCACATTGGCGGTCTTCCACGAAGACGGAACTCGTCTACTGGTAAACGAAAGTGCGAATAGACGCGTTAACACGGGACATAATTCAGGGGCACACTGCTTAAGCACCATTGCCGGTATGCCGTCTGGCCCACTCGACTTATGAACGTCTAGAGAGAGCAATTCCCTAGAATCATTTTATCCGACTCATCTAACTTGATATTATTAAGAGAAAGGATTTGTTTGCTACAATTTAAATCAAAAACTACTCGACCAATTTTTAAAATTCTTTCACTATTAGAAAGCTACATGAGATCCTATGAAAACTAAATAAAATGTCCACCCGTGCGGAGCCGGGACGTGTCGCTAGTATAGTACAAATACAAAATAACAAACTCACAAAGCATTCTCGCTGTCCCCTCCACCAGTGTAGTCGGTGTAGATATCGACGGACTCGGCGAGCGCGCGCTCGATCACCCGCCCCGCGCGGCTCATGAACCGCTGGAACTCCGCCGATAGCATGATGGTCTGCTTCTCGTCTGCGCTCAGCTCACGAACTGCCATTTTGAAAATGAGACCGCGAATCAATAAAAGTATCATAACTGCTTAATAGTATAATGGATAATCTGTAGTTTTCCAATTATATGGCAGGTGAGAGAAAGAGACGTGTTCATCTAGACTATTAATAATTAATAGTCTAGTCTAGATGAACATGTCTCTCTCGGTTTGCCTAAAAACAGTATCAAGACCCACAATAATTGTGGGTCTCGATACTGTCTTTATGAGCAAACCCCTTTGCTATTTTTACATTCGCTTTTTTAAATAAAAATGTCTCTGCTGCTTTATAAGCAAAATTTCTCTATTAAATTAGACGGTCCTGTGATATTTATTAAAAGTATCAAGAAATGTTTGTATAACAATAAAATAGACTAACCTTTCTTTTCTTTCTCATCTTCCTTCTTCTCTTGCGGTGCGACAGTAACCGCGGGCTGCACTTCCTTGACAGTAGGCAGTCCATGCGGAAGTATGCCTGGCGGAAGCTTTCCATGGAAGGCTGCATCCTCTTCGTCACCTTGCCGAGCGCCGTCGCCGTCGAATGTAAGCACTGGACGGTGAATAAGAATGGCCCTTGCCGGGACGGTGTTTGTATGTGCGTTGTACGACTGATTTATTTAGCTTTTGTAATGGTATTTATTTACTTATATTCTTGGCATATTGGAGATTACTGATTGATATACTATGCTTAGTACTTTTTGTAATAACAGATAGAAAAGTCTGCCAATAAACAGGCCAATACATCACATTACATCAAAATACATGCCTTGTTTATTTTTAAAATCTTTATATGGCAATTCATATATTATTATTTTATACTGCCAGGTACAAATCTCATCTGCTCCATCAAGAAACTTGAGAGGTTTGAAATATCTGTCAACTAAAAACGGTGGCCTGAGTTTCTTGCCAGACATTCTTATAGCTCAACCGTTTTCAAAACTGGCTGTAGAGAAATAGGTTGCCCCTTTATTGTAGTGTTTTGTGACCTTCATAAGTATCATTTTTCATGATCTAAATAATTAGAAGAGTTTAGCTAATCACAATCACTAATACACACTATGGCCAATAAGGATTTTGTATTAGATTGTTCTAGAACTCTTCTTCAGATGGAAAATTATAATCATAAGATTTAATTGTGTTTTCTACAATAATAGACACTATTTACTGGAAAATTCTACTCTCTTAGGTATTAATTTTAGTGGCATGTTACAATCCAATCATTATAATAACACAAAGGCCCTAACATTTCCTATGTTTTCTTTACTAAATAAATAAGGTATTCAATAATTACCTTTTTATGCTCAAACCAAGAAGCCATGAGGTTTCAACAAAAATTACATTTAAAAACAATGTGTGATAATCACATTGTGCATTATAAATCAGTCGTACGTTTATTTCGAATAGAATTCCATGAAGTTATAAAGGCAATGCACATCAACATGTGCCATAGAAAAATATACTTTATTTATTACAAGTGAAGGTTTGTTTAGTGATAACTTCATGTAATTACAGTGTAATGAGTGGTGATGATAGATATAACTATATACGCACTACTAGTGTAGCTATTTAGACCTAAATACGTGTACGTGAATGAAAGATCTGTAAGTTGAGATTCAGTAACCCACATACGTCAGCAGCTTTCGAGAAACTATAGGTACATGGAATATACAATGAGGATACCATGGATACCTTCCAAAATTCAAAAAAGGAAAACTAAATGTCAAATTTATCATTTGTCCTTTTAAGGTTAATAATAGCAAAACTGATGTATTATTAATAACATTAGTTTTTTTATTAGAGTGCCTCTATGGAAGCAGTCAGTCTCATTATTATTATTATTTACTTAAAAGCTGCTCACGTATTAGTTGTAATAATAAGATGAACACAATCAAAAAGTGAATAGCAATTTGGTGAATATTTTTAATGGTTTATATTTAAGTTATAATTAATTATTCAAATATGAAATTATTATATTTAAACTCCTTTTTAATAACATTGCACGTGTGGCTGAGTGGTTAAGGTGGTCACCGCACCACTGATACTGCCCCGTGTGACCCATAGATTCAGAGTCTGTGTGTACTTTGTGTCTGTGAATTGTATGCTCGTAAAGGCCCCCGTGGCAAAGGAATTGTTACTTAGTGCGGAAGATGTATTTAAAAAAACAAAAAATATCTAAGTAGAATCGAATTCACCCCAAGAGTTGCTATTCACCTTTCGTTAGCCGTACTGTTACTAATACAGAAACGTATTTGTAAGTGAATGGTATCATTTAATTTATGATTATTAGCTATTACGAGTAAAAGCAGAATTATTACTAGTTGAAAGTGTCACACGTTCGTAAAATTTAATTTGTTACTTAGTCATGATTTAACAAATTAAATTTACATGATTATTCTAACTTAAAGCGATGGCTCTATGAGACTACAGTTACAGCAAATTACTACAGTAAATTAGTTTTATAGATAGAAATAAGAATTAGTGAAAGATGTTAAATAGTACTGTGCTTATTCACGTAGGTTTTATAGTGATATTTATATTTTTAGAAAGTTGAGGGTGAATTGAATTCACCCAACACTAAAAACTAACAGATTTTTTCTATGAAGAATTATTAATTCCCATTTTAAGACAATAAACAGAAGTATTGACTAAATATACTAAATAGAATTGCAATTTACAAAAAGTATATGAGTAAAAGTAAAGTTCACCTCTTAATTATAATCGACGATAAATTCTTGTTTTACAGTCAATTACATAAACAGCACATTTTTGATAAGCAATCACAAGGGTGTGTTAAATCTCTTTAATTAAGTAGCTAGTAAACCCTCATTTTCAGTAAATGCCTAAAAATAATTAAGCAGAATACCAGAAAACTGGTAATCTTTAAAAAAACTACTTATTATCTAATCAACTGTCTCAACGATTATAAGTAAAGGGTGAATTGTATTCATCCCCACGTTTTCTAACATGCACAAATATATGAAATCTTAATTTCATATCCATTTTTTGTATAAAATACCGTCTACGTATGTGCAGCGTAGGACGAGCAAAAAGGATTACTGTAACTATACTCCCGTTAGACTTTCAGTTTCTCGATATGATACATTATGATAATGATAATGACAGCGACAAAATTATTATATGATGAAATAAGAGAGGTTTTCAAATGACTCTTTTACGGTATTCACCAATTTCAATTGGTCACGGCCATTTGGGCGATGAATACGTTATGAGGAACTTTAGTAAGTTCGAGTCAACGTACTCACCTCCCAAACACTGGCAGAGTATATGCTGCTTAATGGCAGTCCGTCCGCACTACTAGTAGGTAGGCAGCCATTTGTCCAAATTATATTTTCAGGCCCTTTTTTGAAATATAGGGGTAATATTTGTCGTGCATAAGTGTAGCTTTTATTTTAAAATACTTATACATTTCAATCAATTGATTTTAACATAATACTATTGGTTATAAATTTATGAGAAACTGAAAGTGACACACATAAAAGCGATCAAATCAAAATATCTGTAATGAATGAACTAATTATAAAAGAGCATACTCTTATCTAAGTCCTAAATGTGCAACTAAAACACACAAATTCCTAAAAGCGTTAAAGTTTGGTGACAGAAAGCATTGGAATATAAAAAAAATGCAAATAGTAACTTCCCGAGCTCTCCACAAGAGAGGTACATGTTTTGTATGATAAAATATAAATAAAAATAATACTTGACTAATAAAACATATGGATGACGTCATTGGTCATGCATACATAAACACAACATGTATTTCTGTCACATGCGGGATGAATTGTAATGTACTATTTATATGAACAACTGAATTTTAATGTAATAAGTACCTATGTAATAAAATACAGGGATTTATTGGGTTAATCGTAGTTGACTTTCAACGATTAAATAAGCAAGTTTTTTTATCAACAAATAATTATTTTTCAATCTTATTGCAAAGCGTTATTTATATTTATTTTTACAATTAATCATTGATTGCCAGCTACATCAGTCAGGATTAAGGTCCTGTATTAAATACCACACACACACATACATAATTATATACGCTAAGTTTTAATGTATTGTTAGCATTTGTCATAAATAGCGTTACATATAGAAGTAGATAGACAACAAACCATGCTAGGTGATAGGCACAGGCTCTACGAAGGGCAATATTTAGTTAAAAAATGATTGTTTGTATGATTCGGAATTGAAACCTACCTGTGAATTCGTCCTCCCACTCTAAACCCGGGTTTAGATTGTACTCATCTTGAAAGGGGAGGAAAAAAACAAAAAAACAATGTCAGTATCTTTCGACCATAATATATATAAAAAAAAATTCAAACTATACATAGACATAGCTAGTGCTTATATATTGTACAGCATGACCGATTCGTATTGAGTGGGCACGTGTCGCGACTCGCGGCGAGCCAGCGAGGCGGCGCGCGAGGCGACACGTGTCCGACTCAACACGCGTCCGTGTGTTAGGACTTGTGCAGTGTATGTTAGTTGACTCGAAGGGTAAAACAGCGTGAAATGATACGGCGACCCCATAATACCACCATAATAATTATACACATATTATATTTCGTATATAAATTACTTTGCGGCCGTTATAAAGGTCTCCTGTTCGGAGACCCAGTGGAGAACTCTGGAAGGCCACAATTCCGTGTAAACTCTTGATGTGCATCAAATGATGTTTTGAGTTGTGTCACTCGATACCCCCCTCCCTCTAGTACACACGTTACAGATTTCTTGATAAAATGATATAGATGAATGGTCTAGATAATTGAATATATTCCACGTATTTATCAAGTAATCTGATTACCGCTCCTATTAGGTTAGTAGGAAATAACTAGAAGCGTGATAGTAAGGATAACCTAAACTAAAATATATACAAATCTAGACCGAGATGAGGACTAATATACAACCGACACCGTGTTAACCGACATGACAGAGAGAAGTAGTGTTAAGGTAACGACAGAAAGCGTCCTGGCGGAATAATGACTTACCGTAGTAGTCGGTTGCGTGTGCTAGAAAAGGACAAAAAATAAAAATATTCTGTCAGTTACATTTCTGTGGTAAGGTCACATATATTTTACATAAAAAATTGAACCGTTGAATATTTTTGTTTTAATAGTATCATATTTACATAAAATATAATAATTATGTAAATGGTTCTAAAAATGATATGATGGTATTCACAATGGGTTGGATATTATTAGTCAATTTAGTTTGTAATGAGCGCATGCAATTTAGTGAGGCCGTGGCCTGGATGGGAGCGGCAAACGAAGCCAAGAATCGAGGGCCTGCAGCTCAGAATTATCAAACTAAATCAAAGAGTCCAATCTCATGGTAACTGCCGCGTTCTTCTAGTCCATGGCCTGTGTACTTTCAAACTAGCGTCATATCAAATGTTCTTACAAATGGTGTTAGCTAAAGGCCATAACGCACGACGACATTTTGTAGCAATACAATCCTGACTAATCATATACAAACGCATCGTGAGATCGATACAGCCGCGATTTAGATAACGCTCGGGCTACTTCAAGTGAGTAGTAAAAGTCGTAGTGTGTTATAGCCCTAATAGTGTATTGTACGTGACGTTAATTTGTAAGCAAAGGTTCAATCAGTCATGCTAGAACATAGGTCGAATCCACATTTAATGTAAATAATACCCAAATGTGGGCGTAGCCAGTTAAAAATATTTTTACAAATTTGTATTTTTTATAAAGAAAGACACATAATATGCCCTGGCTACGCTCTTAAAAAAAACCATTTTAAAGTGTATTAATTACAAAATTTAATGGAACCAAACTTCTATTAATACAAAAAAAAACAAACACAATTGTTCATCCTGATGAAGTCCATTTCCCGGACATAGCATCTCCCAATTTGCGTCACCACACCCCGTACGTAAAAAAAATATTAAAAAGTTTAAAAGTGTAGTTCCATTAAGTACATTTAAACAGAAACAAAATTTATAATGCATGCATTTAAAATTACGTCCCATAACTGGGCTCTATTTTTTTTTGTATAAATATCCACGAATATGACACTGATTCATCAAATTTTAAACTACCCACTTAATAGTTGTTTAAAAGTCAAATTTTAACTACAATAACAATTTCTTTTTCTACAGCTCCAATCATTTTTTATATTATATAAGTATAAGTAATTTTTATATATCTACAACAACAGAATTCTAATTCATGTAAATCCTGACTTGCCTCGGGTAGTGCTCTATAGCCTAAATGAGTAATGGTATTAACCAATTAGCAGGGAATTAAAATTAAATATTCACACAAAATTCTACTTGTACCAAAATACTACAAACAGTGCATATTCGTGGACAACTAAATAATAACTCTTAACATAATGTTAATAAGGTACAAGTTACCTTTTCGCGGCCGCCACCAGTCCTCCATGTATCCTGCAAGCGGTGATGCATTGGAAGAGCAGCCTTTTTTTATGGTAGCACAAACACAAACATTGCACCACAATTCTCATGACAGTATTTACTTTTTTTAGTATATATTTTAGTTGGAAGGGAAATGATAGACGACACAATGTTAAGCTCAGAAACAAAATAAAAAATTACTGCAAATAATATGCTGTCTGAATTTATGAGATATAAAGTATCATGTAATGATGGACTACAACTAAAATGGCAGCCGTCGTCCTACCCGGAAGAGCATATACCGACCTATATACCGACAGCAGCGCCACCTACCGGCTCCAATTGTGAATCTAAACCATCCGGGGCCCTATATACCGACAGCAGCGCCACCTACCGGCTCCAATTGTGAATCTAAACCATCCGGAGCCCTATATACCGACAGCAGCGCCAACTACCGGCTCCACTTGTGAATCTAAACCATCCGGGGCCCTATATACCGACAGCAGCGCCACCTACCGGCTCCAATTGTGAATCTAAACCATCCGGGGCCTTATATACCGACAGCAGCGCCACCTACCGACTCCAATTGTGAATCTAAACCATCCGGGGCCCTACCCGAACACACACACAAAATTTCATTAAAATCAGCCGAGCCGTTTAGGAGGAGTTCAATTACAACGAAAAGTGGCATTGATTTTTATATATATTTATATATATTCACCTAAGTACCTTTTAAAAACCAATAATTGTTTGATAATATCCGACTTTCTTCTTATAGTTTTGTTTGTGGCCAACCTGGTCACAGAGTTAGTAAGACCTCTGTCACAATTTAACGACTGTTATCAGTCGGGACCGACTTTTCACGTGCCTTTCGAAGCACGGAGACACTTGGTTGCCTAACCTGATCGTTGACCGAACAACGAGTGCATATTCGATACGTATAAGCGTACGTAAAAGTGAATTCGTTGAACGAGGACACTTTTTTAATACATACTAGGAATGTGAGTTTAAGTTTTATTCATATAACTGGTGCTATTAATTAGGACCTGAAATATATAGAATTTCAACACACTTACATCAAAGACTATTAGTACCTACTCTAATTCTTTCACTGATCAAACGCTATTCCATACATACCACGCGAACAAAGCCGCAGACTAAAGCTACTCAAAACTAAATTCAAACAGCATTTCATAGGCCAAATTAAAATAGATGAGTGAAAAGTAAATACTGTTATATAACTACAGATGTCTTTGGTTACTAAGGGCTTTTGTCATTTGCAAATATAATTATATACAAGAAAAATCAATATGGTATATTTTACTTAAATTAATATGTACTAAAATCATTCTAAGGGCGCGTTCACATTGTGATTTGATAACTTATTATTCGCTAGCCTTCGCAACTCTTTATATGCTTGGTTGTAAATTTCTATATTGGTATAAACCATAGTTATCATATGAAAGCAAGTAATCTAATATCGAAGAAACTTGCTGTACAAATATTATTATAAATTAACAAAATGCCAGCAGTAACAATTGTCACAATTGTTACTAAGTTAATGTAAAATAATGAATCGATTTTACTATTTAAATACTTCGTGCAAAGTAATCATTGTTTTCGTAGGATTTTCAGTGCCTTAATCCAGTGCAGTGAATATTGGCTTGTAAGCAACTGTTCATTATGAATAGGTAAGTACTCGCGATGTGGACGCACCTTAAGAAATTAATAGAGAAGATATAGGATAAGGTCAGAATAGATACAGACCATCTAAGACATATGATTAAACAAACAAATTTAATACTTGCAAATGACATGGTACAGTTAAACCGACACCCAGACATCAATATAAAAGACGTTATATTCAAAATGGATATACAAACTCTCAGGTTATGTTATTTGACAAACACATAATTTATGTCAATACACACAAAAATCCAAAACCCCCAATATTATTATTAATTATGTCATTATATTAAAAGGATAATGTGAGAATTGCCAACTGATTATAGTAGGAAATAAAATATAATATCCCTAGGTATATTTGACTTTAATCCCTCAAACAAAATAAAACACCCCTAAAGGGAACCCCAGATTTAAACAAGACACATGAACTCAAACTCGTGTAAAACCTATATCAATAATGCTTGCAAAACACTAAAATAATAAAATAACTCATTTAAAAAAAAAGATAATATAAAAAAATCTAAATCAGTTTTGCAGAATGTTAGCTTACAGACTATACAAAAAGCTTACCATCTCGCAGTTCAGTGACCCCAGATGCAGTGGTCTGAGTCTGCTTTGCATAGGTGACATTCTCTTTAGGTGGAATGTCTGTTGACTGCACTGACACTACTTGCAGAGCAGGCGCTTTCTTTGGACCACTACATAAAAAAAGGTAAATAATTGTTTTGATTTGTTATTTATTTATAACAAATGTTTATAGATATAGAAACTTCTATACACTTGCATGCATGAATCCCTTGACCTAGCTATCTTAATGACCATTCTTCTTCTTTTTATATTGTTTGGTTAGTGGCCAACCTGAAGACAGTTATTTAGATCGCCCATATTTAGGCCTCTGTCGTGATCTAACAACTGATAACAACAGTCGGGACCGACTTTTAACGTGAAGCACGGAGACGCTCAGATGAAATACCACTATGCTTCACCCTTCTATAGGGTTATCGCGCCTTTGATAGCTTAACCCGCTGATCGTTTACCGAACAGCGCGTGCACCTAGCTATGAGCGCCTGAATGACCATTAGTAAAAGTGAAAACTTAGCATTAACTTAGTAAAGGTGAAAACTTAGCATTCATTGACACTACTAATGACCATTAGTAGTGTCAATGAATGCTAAGTTTTCATCTTACATGTCAGTTATAATTGTAGCTTGCTTGCAGCTTTTGTGGTATAAGGAGAAAGACTCACCCATGTGCAGGTAGACTGGATTTATCAGTGTGTGGCAGACTTGCATCAGGAGATGCTGTCTGTGGTGGCGTCAGTGACGTCATAGATGAGAGGGACGACAGGACATCCTTGACAGGCGCAACACCTAGAGATGATAACATCTCATCCAAGTCGCGCCTGCTATCCAGGCTAGATGCGGCTGAGGCACGTTGCTAGAATTAAGGAAATATATTTTTCAAGATACTGGCTGAGTGGCCAAAGTACTTTATTTATTTCATCTAATGTTCCTGTGGAAATAATCTAAATTGTATAAAATTGTGTAATAGTAGTGTGGTCCAGGGAAAGGTTGAGTGTACCAGGCCACGTGGATCGTCGCCTATGAGGTAGACTGACCAAATAAAAGCGGCGGTAAACGGCTCTTCATCACTGCATGAATGTACGAGGAGAGCGGCCATCAGAGAAGAATGGCGGCGTGTTGTTAAGCTTGCCACTAACACCTGAAGTGATGACCACGACCACTCTGTCAAGAGTGATACCGATAGAGAAGTAGAGTAGTATAAAATAGTAGAATTGAACTATGTTCATGGAGTAGTAATATCAAATTAATTTTGCATTTGTTATAGACGTAGTAGTAAGGTATATAATGATAACCCTTTCAACTCTACAATCGCAAACCAAACTATAGGCGCAGCATTGTCTTTGATACATGTCACAACAACTGAGTTTCAGTTTTGATGATTTTTAGTAACAGACTTGGGCTATTCTTGCAGGTAAAAAAATAAGAGTATTAGAAGTACATCCTTACTAATATTATAAATGTGAAAGTTTATAAGAATGTATGGATGGATGTATGTTTGTTACTCTTGCACGTAAAAACTACTGAACGGATCTGTATGAAATTTGGCACAGAGATAGATTATAGTCTAGAATAGCACATATAGGCTACTTTTTATCGCGATAACCGACATCCACGCGGGCGGAGCCGCGGGCAACAGCTAGTATTATATAAACCATCATGTTATCCCATATAACGTAACATGTTCCCACATTCTTTTGAAATTTTACCTATACTAGTTATAGTTAATCAATGATGGGTGGTAGTTGAATTAGTCTAATATAATCTATTAAGATTCTAATAAGTGTGAACAGTGCCGGATTAAGCCAGCGCGGGGCCTGTAGCAAATTCTGTCTAGGGGCCCTTGGTTTGCTTCAGATTCTCAAGTTTAGGGTAAATAAAACAAAAAGTTACAAATAAAGTTTTCTGGATTTAATATGGGCAAATTTAGAGACAACCCTTTCAATATCGACTTCTTTAAGCAAATCATGCTGTATATCACAGAAATAGATCTCGATCTATTTCTGTGCTGTATATTCATCAAAGTGAAATGAGAAAGACATTTGTTTTTGGCCCTCATTTTTAACCGACTACAAAATTATTATTTTTTTGTCTAAGAGGACTTTCAGTTTGTTCCTGTTTGTAATAAAAAAATGATAGGATCCCTGAGGAATTGAGGGAACTCTTCAAAAATTATAGGCAGATATAAAGCAATTTTATTTTTTATTATTTTTTTTACAACAAATCAAACATTTGCATTCAGAAAGTGTAATTAGGTGACGTGAACCTGATTAGAAATACCATAGAAAGCCACCCAAACTTGTCAATGATAAGTATTTCACGGATGACGATAAAATAAGTCTCGATTAGGGTTGTTAAGCAACTATTACTAAGCAAATGTAATGCAAATAAAATTGGTACAGTTGAACTGAACTGACGATGAAGCTGGAAGGTACGCAATGAACTCCATAATTAGCCGTGTTTGGGTTTAATTGAATGGTCATGAGATGCACTTTAGCTGTAATTGGTCAGATTAAAAAAGTCGCTTTTTTGTTGAAATTATTAAGTTAAAAATACAGAGATTTCGTAAATCTAATCATTTATAGTCAGAGTGCATTTTATGACCATATCCAATAAGCCCAAACACGGCTAGGTCACATTGTTTATTTATGTTGATGCTTACGTCTTCCAGGTTCATCGTCAGATTAGTTTAATGGTACCATTTTTATCAAAAACATGAAAATTTACTTTATTACAGTCGCTTTAACTACCTTATTCCATGTATATCATCTTATCGTCATCCACAAAATGACTTACATTGAGAAGTTCCGGTAGTCATTTGTGGTCTTTTTCATCTGTTTTATTTCACCAAATGATATTTTCTGTATGCAAATGCTTGACTTATTGCAGAAAATACCGAAATCGCTGTATGGTATGTATCGAATAAAACATGGAATTATCGGACGGCCCTGTAAAAAGTTATGCGTGGTCATACATAAAAAAAGAAAAGAAAACAAATATACGGACAGGTCGAATTGAGAACCTCCTCCTTTTTTCGTCGGCTTAAAATAAAAAAATAAGCTAAAAAAGAATGATTTATCAGGAATTGTACTGTCTCCAACACCATAAACATTTAATAAAATACTTATTTTTACAATTTCTTCGATATTTTACGCTCCTGTCTAAAATTGATTTTTGTTTACGGTCAGACAAGCGTTGTAGCGCGGGGCCCCCCAGTGCGCGGGGCCCGTAGCATTTGCTACTCTTGCTATATGGCTAATCCGGCACTGAGTGTGAATGAGACACAATGTATGATATTGAATAGACATATACCAAGGCTTCTTCTGCATCTTTCTGTTCTTTCTCTCTTCTGCGACGATCCTTCTCATCACGGAGAGCTTGTAGTTTAGCTTTCTTGCGCTCCAACTCTGCCTTCCGGTCTGACATGCTTGACATGTTTACTGTAAAATAATTGTAGCACTATTCAATAAAAAAATTAAAATCAGATTAAAGCGTATAATATAAGTAGTAAGTAAACCATGGGATCTATTCTTATGTTTTTTTCTTCTTTTTCTAATTTAATTTTCGGTTTGCTCTTTTCTTATAGACGTTTTTAAGAATTTTGATGTTTTAAATGGTCAAAAACAATAATGAACTGGTTCACAAGATACAGGAGAACGAAGAAAGGCAGGCCATGCAGAAGATAGGTTGATGAGATAAGGACAATGGCAGCTGGCAGATGGACAACTATAGCTAACACTAGGGAAATCTGGAGACAGTTGGGGGAGGCCTTTGCCAACAATGAGGCAAACAGACAGGGCAACGAGGCAAACATATAATTTATGACATATACATAACTAAAACTGGAATAAGAAAAAAATATTTGAAATTGTTAATAATATTATACTTACTTACTTATATCTTTAAAAAAAAGCTATTGTATTGAATGCTAATATTGTGGTGAAAAATAAATTATTATTATTTTTCACCACAATATTAGCATATAAATATTTAGATTTAACAACAATTTAAAAACTTAAACAATAACTTAATTTTAAGTTGTTATTAAATAATAAGTTTCTGGCATGTGTGATGAGTATAATTTAATGTATACATTATTAGGTTGGAAAGAATTCGAGATAAGAGATACAACATACTTAGGATGTTCCAAATTAGGTTTTCTACACCTACAATAAACAATTTCCTTATCAGATATCCCTGTTAGGGTACCTTGAAGGCAGTATGGGGTCATTGTTATTACCAGTTGTTACTAATTGTTTATCACGAATATAAAGCGAATGTTGCAAAGCTTTTTTTTCTAGCGAAACTCGGCGAAAGTCAATCATAATAGGACATGTCTGATGTCATAGGTTTAGACAAGATGATTCATTGCGAATATAATTAACGTGCAGATTATACGCTCACCTGTTGTTCACTTAGCTTCTTAGGCAGAAAATAACATGTTTACACAAATTTGTAATGAAATACGCCGACAAAACGTGGCAAATAAAAAATATGTACAACGGGATTGTGAGACACAAAAACACCAACAAACTACTATGTTATTTTGGTGAATTTTAAACAACTCAAGCAACTTATGTTAATTTATACTTTTATCTTTAAATATTTACGAAATACGCAATATTCTTTACAAAAATTATGAAAAAATAATCGATCAACACAGTTTCCGTATTTCGGCAGAAAACGCGAGTGTTGCTAGTTTCTAGTTTTCTAGTATAATTTCAATTTGTTGTTCAAAATACTTACTGAAAATATAGTAAAATTTATTTTAGTAGCTTAAAATATTTTTATTATATTATCATAAAAAAATAATATCTTGAAAAAATATCTTCTATAATATATCTACATCTTCAATATTTTACGCTGATATGTAAAAATTGAGAAATGGTAATGCTAATGCATTCAAAAACTTATAAACATAGTAATTTTTTATCAACTGCGTACTGCGAATAAGGTCGCACGCAATTTTTTTTATATATCTGACCAAGGATCTTGGATATAAGTTCCTTGATCTGACCTAAGTTTTGTCGATGGATGTGGATTGTTGCTTGTAATGATAATTTAAGGTTTACGAACGTTGCTGTTTTAAGTATTTTCTCTGTTTAGATCTGTTATGTCAACTTTAAATGTCATTATTCTGATTGGCCAATTCTAACAATGACTCACTTGAGAGCCAATAAGAATTTAGTATTTTGTAATAGAAACTGACATTTGTGTTTAGTTAAACATACTTGGGTGTTGTCCGGCTTGATGATTGTAACAACGCTAACGTAATGATCAAACAGTTTTATTTGATTTTCTGACTTATACAATACGTTGTAATTACTAGTATCGTTTATAAAATAACTATGAAATTATGATGAGTGGTTTTGTGTATTATTTCTTTGTTTTGCTTAGCTACAGCATTACAAATTCCAAAGCAGGTTAGTACGATTATTTTCATTTACATTTTGGTATATAACACTTGTTGTATTCAATTAAATGCACGTGCAAATAATTTATAAACCTAAATCAACAGTATTCGGCAACATTGTGCTTTATTTCTCTATATTTTTGAAAAGTTTATAGCGTCCACGACATTGTTTACTTCGTTCAAAGTAGCCTCAACTTTAATGAGAATTGCCAATAGTTATTTTGGTACTTTGAATTACTAATTACATAAATAATGTAACATATTCTTATCAGAACTTATTGTTTTCAGATTCTGTAAGGTATTACTACGACTACGAATGTAATGAACCATTAGTTGTTAGTGCAAAATTGACTGCTACGTCCAGCCTAAGAGAAAGAGGGCCGGAGAATGCTAAATTATATGGTGAGTGAGTGTAAGCGCTCATGAGTTTGAAAATATATTCTGGACAATATTTAATTCACATAATCTTGCCTTAATTGCCTTATCATTACTAGTCAGATTTGTTTTGCAATTCTAAAACTTTAGAAACAGATTTCATGATAAAAATAATTGAGTTTTATACCCGGTTTTAAATAATGGCAAAGATATCTGTGTATCTTTTTGACAACTCCCGCATCAGGGAACAACACATAAGTACACACTAATTACAAAAACAATTATATATAACATCTAAGTAGGCACAATGGACGGTCTTATTGAAAAGCAATCTCTGCCAGACAACTTTAGGATAGACTTAATGGTAGAGGAGATCGTAGCTTTTGGGGTTATTTTAAAACTTACTAATATCTGTTTATAATATTGTCCAGTATATGTTTGAATCTTAATAAAATTAAAGATATATATTGATTCTTTAAAGAATATTACAATTTTGAGTAGTACAGCTTGCAGTAAATATATAAAGTAGATATGAAACCATGCTGATAAGTAATGATAATCAAAAAATTATTTAGTAAGGGCATGGATACAACATTGTAGAGTAACAACATTTTAGCCAGATTCTACAATAGATGGTAGATTTTTGTGAATACAACTGTCTAACTATTGTAGAATAATATATATTGACATAATATTAATTTATGGCTACATATTGACTATGTTACATGTTGTGAAAAAGCCCTACGGGTCAATTCATACTAGCACATGCTAATAAATAAAAGCGTCAATCTAAGACTGAACATAGCAAATTCAACCTTATCTCCTCAAAGTAATGCACATATTGCTTCTGAGATAAAAAGAAGATGCGTGAATTTGTGCGTCTAAACAAGACTAATAACTTCTTTTTATCTCAGAATGCACATATGCCATGTGCATTTATTTGTGGAGATAATTAGTGAATTTGTTATGTTAAGTTTTTGATTGACGCTTAGATGCGCTTCGACTCCATACAAAATATTTTTATATCAGAAAATCTTTTCAGTTCATGTTTTCATGCCTATTAATCTCTTATAATCATTGTTTAATAGCATCATAATAGAGCTCATTTGAAAATAATCTGATTAATAATATTATGATTGACCAACTATTAAATGTAATACACATATTAAATGATGCACTATTATATTTACTATTATGATTATAAGCAATGGAATTAACCCTTCGTCTGTCCGTAGATCAGGCACAATGGAAAACACACTATCTTGTGTAGATCTATGTTTCATAATACTAGGGGTTAACATCCTAATTGTACCAAATCAGACGAAACAGTCATAATACATTTCCCTTTACCAAATCGTCAGCGAAAAGCCAATAAGACTTAAGTGCCAAAATGGTATTTTTGAGAAGTAATATTTAAGTTCATATATTTTAAACTCATTTTTCATTAGTATAATTTTGGTATTATTGGCTTTCCAGTGACGAATAATGAAACACTTTTTTTAAAACATGTTGGTTGTGTCATAAACATGTCTAATATATGAATTGTTGTATGTGTCTGTTTCGTCTGTCTAAATTTACTACATTTGCCTTATGATGTTCATGTCCTGGTTGATAACAAGAGTATAATTGCACTATAAAGTTCAAATAAAATGTTATAAATCAGTACCTACATGAATTGTATTTGCGCTAGGGAATGCTGTAGGACACATATAAATAGTTTAGTAGTAAGCTATTATGTTAGCCTTATTTGGGGGCAAAGTCATGCCATTTTTTTTGCATGTTGTGTGTTTTCATAAGCCATTCAGTTGCCAGTTTTATTTTGCTTCTTAACCTGTGAATCGCAAAAAAAGCAATGTTAAATGAAACGAAGACTGAAAGTAACAGGGTTCATTCGTCTGCAGGTCCAAAATCAATATAAAAGAATATATAAGTGGACCTCAGTCACAAATCTATATAGGCCTATAAGTACCAAAATGGTTTCCAATGTGAGATGGGCATTCAATGCTCTAGAGTGGAAACCTACTATAGACGAAATCACAGATGCCTCAAGTTATATTCAATTGGAAGAGAAGGATAGAATAGGCAGATTTGTATTCCAAGATGACGCAAAATCGTCGCTGGTTGGCCGTCTGATGCTCAGAAAGTTTGTCCATGAGACAACTTCTATGCCTTATGAAGAAATACGATTCAGCAGAGATGAAAAAGGCAAGCCCCATTTAGTTGGTGCAGGAGATACACCAATAACATTTAATGTTTCCCATCAAGGAGACTATGTAGTGCTCGCCGGTAATAAAAACCGCAACATTGGCATTGACGTCATGAAAATAGAACCGCCGGCGAATAAGAACATTCCAGAATTTTTTCGAATCATGACGAGACAATTTTCCCGACACGAATGGTCGACGATACGTAGTTTTCCCACGGAATTGGAACAGATCGCGTGTTTCTATCGTATTTGGTGTCTCAAAGAAAGTTATGTGAAGAATATAGGGGTCGGTATAACTTTTCCCTTGGACGAAATAAGCTTTTCGATTAACACACGCAAGCTGGAAACGGGGAGGTTAGTGACTGATACGGTTTTGTATATGAGGAATGTTCTAAAGAAGGGATATGTTTTTGAAGAAACGTTATTGGATGATAAACATGCCGTTGCGGTTTCCTTGGATGTTGGAGAAAGCGCGCAATATGATCCATCGCCTTATACTTACCTAACGTTTGAGGAGATCGTGAAAAACGCTAAACCGTTGTACAAACAAGATGTACAATTTAGTTCTGATTTCATGCAGAAGCAAATGAAAAACTTTTAGATTTTAATGGGTTACGTGTTTTAAATATAAGTATGGAATTGTATACCTACTTTCGTAATGTTTCTACGTAGCAGATGTTTAGAGGTCTATATTTTGTTATGAGTAATAAAGTTATGGGGTTTCGGTTTAGATTTTATATAGGTTTAGGGATACTAATGTTAATTACTTTGATGGCAATCTCAAATAAATGATTGAAAAAGAAATAAAATCTCATTTTATACTAACAATCTAACCCAGTAACACAAGAAGCAGCCCTTAAATAAAAAAAGAAAAATTTTCCCGCACCAAAAAGGTTTGAACGCATGGACAGCATCGGAGAATGATTTCGACCAGCAGCTGGTCATTGACCTCGGTAGTGTAAAGAACATCACGAGGGTGGCCACGCAAGGCCGCGCACATTCCCAGGAGTTCGTCCAAGAGTATCACATCAGCTATGGCTCGAATGGGCTCGATTATGTGCAGTACAAAGCTGCCGGAGGCGAAGTTAAGGTAACGACTATAAACACAAAAATACGACTAACAGGTTGAGAGGTAGCTAGCATGTGTTTTCAGCTATTTCGTTTATTTTTTTTGGGTGTAGTGTTGTAGTTAGCTAGTTAGATTATTTAATTAATGGGACACAATAACACCGCTGTATAAAGCTTTGATTTATAATAAGTTTTACAAGGACATGTTTTAAATGATTTCTTCATCCTTTGTTTAACATGCATTGATTAGTTTTGTAATGTAAACGAAGGCGGGATTTTGTATATCAAAGACGAAGGCATGGGTGCACTTAGCTTTATCCTAGGAGAACGGGATTGGGCTGGGGACGGATTCCATAGTTATTTCACCCGACTAAGAAGGAGTTTTCTTTCTTGGAGGGTATTTGCGCTTTAGCCTGGGTCCGTATGTAAAGTGCAGTCGGTATTGAATGTTAGTAGTGGGCACTGAGATGGAAAAAATAGCGCCAAGATTTATCTTTTAGTAAAATTATAAAATATGTCCTCGTATTAACTAACGCCATACAAGAAGCTGAATGTCTCTTATTAATGTCATATTATTATTATTATACCTTCTACATTAAAGTCTGTCTGTCTGTCTTCTACATACCGTCTCCTGTATCCTTAATCAATCTTAAATAACTTTCTGTAATTGAGAATATCGTGTTTAATACATACATAAGGGATTCATTCCCACACATTTAGATACGTTTGATGACGCGTCATCGTGACATCCAAAATAGTTTAGAGGGTTGTAGGATCTCGTTCCCATAATAGGGATGTCGCGTCATGGCCCAACGTAGGGTACTATTTTCTATGACATCGCATTGTCTCGTAATTGCTGTGTCAGAATGAACCCTTATGTTTCACCAAATCATTTGATAGACATCTTTTAATCACATTTTAAAATTTTTTTATAATTTAATAAATATGTATGGGTATATCTAACCATCTATGTTCCTATCTAAATACATGTCTGAATGCAAATGGCGATATAAATGCATATGTGGTGAAGTAGACTATGGGAAATCCTGTCATTTATAAATTGCATTTCAATAGACTTTGACCTTCACCGTTTCATTATAGAAATATAGGCCTGTGTGAGTTCATTATACAGTTTCAGATTATGTCTCTTGTTATACCATTTTATACTTTCTGTACTTATTATAGTAGGTTGAATTTACATTGAAATGCTGTTCACATTCAGACTTGTATAGTATTATGTACTTACACCCACTTCTATACAGTAACCCCTGTACCAATAAACGTTGTGTAATTGTGATCAGCGTATACTGTACGTTTTGATTTCATCGGCTGTTAAAGAGAAAAGTCACTGAGCTAACCAAATATTTTTATTGGTAAGGGGTTTAGTCTATACAGCTGAAGTTGATATTACTGTGGAAATTCAACTTATCAAATTATCTTGTTTGCTTTTAAAGGATTTTAAGAATACGTATAGTAACCATATGATATGATTTAATAACAAGTCTCATTTACAAGCATATCAAATATTTAAAAAAACAGGGACTTATATACTAACTAAGTACATGGCAGTGCCATCGGTCCTTATTCTAACACTGTACTATAAGCAACATTATATACCAATTAGACTTAAATCGAAGACTTACGAATCTGAACAAACTTTTAGCGGCATCAGACCACGGCGAGGACAAAATTCCCCATATTACTTCGTGCTACTTGTTCCGTCAACAGATGTACAACATCTTTCACAGTACCACATACCTGACAGTTACGAGAATTGCATTTTTTCATAAGAACACTAAAATTGTTGAGCGAGAGAATCAACCGGCCGGACATATGCTGTCCGGCCGGCTGATTCTCTAAGAAACAGCGATGGCAAACTGACAGTTGTGATTGCTCGGTGACGGCACAATCTATTGACTAAACGTCAAAAAGGCTCGGTTTTTGCTCTTACGGAATACCGATTTTCAATCTGACAACCAGATTTTGCTCGGTTTTTGCGGTGGCTCGGTTCTTGCTCTTACGGAAGAGCAAGAACCGAGCCACCGCAAAAACCGCGGATCTCAACCTGAGAGCAATCACTAATAATTGTCTAAATCACTAATACGTGTTTTAAACATCCTTTAAAAGTTGAACACTTGAGGCCCCATATAATTTAGGTACTATGAAATACAGTAACGACCTCGCCACCCGCAAAAAAAATTGTAGACATTTAGTAATATCACAAATAATATCAACTTTTGCTGAAAAGACCTAACTTAGCACATAAAACTAACATACACATAACGGTGAAGGGACTTCAGCATGGACAGCACACGAGAGTTCCTACTATCAGCACTTGACGGTGAACCTGAACACGCGCAAGGAGCTCCGAGGTATAGCCACTAAAGGAAGATACGCTACCGATGAGTATGTGTCGGAATACATGCTGCAGTATTCTGATGATGGGGAGAGTTGGCGGCCTGTCACTGATGCTGATGGGTATACGCAGGTAGGTTTAAGAAGTGGGCTTAATTGGTGACTCTGTGCTGTAATTAGCCTCCTGGTTACTTATACATATACTAACTACTGTGGCGACTGTAGCTGATTATAAAAGCTCCACCATTTTCTTGGGTAAGTGGACGTTTGTGGTAACCTAAATACAACTTTCCTTGTGCATATAAAACAGCTCAAGTATTCTATATTTTTTGCTCATTAGTTAGTGCGCTATATAGTTACTATGGGAAGTTGTGTTTGAAAAGCAATATCCGTTTTTAAACACAGAGTAGCGTCATTACGCGAGGGTAGAATAATTTGTTTAATAGTGACTACTATACTACTCTATTGCGCCTGCGCAAGTATCTGGAATCTAATAGTTGTTCGCGCTTGGCAAGTTGGATCGCGCGTTTTGTACTTTACCATATGACATTAATATTACTTGATGCACAGAATTAAACAGAGATACAGGCAAAAAAGTGATGCTGTATAAATATCTTTTCAATTACTTAAAGACCAATTTGTTATCTGTTTTTGAGACTTAATATAGCCCATCTGGTTTTTAAGGCCTTGTTTACATACTGCAGCGTCTCAGTCTGACAACCTTGATAGTAGTCGATTAGTTTTTCCTTTCAGGAATTTCTGTCAGTAGGATTTAGACCTTATATGTTTAGTGATTTACATTGTTGATTCAGTATGACGCTCTATATTGTATTAACTATTAAACTACGCTAGCAAAAATTTCTTTTATGAAGCATTGTTTGATGGATAAAATATAAACAATGTTTAGTTACCTTGAATTCTGGAACCATTTGTGAAGCAAATATTTACTACAATTACAAACAAATTTGCACCTATAAAGGGCGTTGAGTTCCACAAGGCAAACACAGCTTAATATCTATAACTGTAAGCTTCAAATTCCTACAGATGTTCGAAGGTAACCACGACGGCAACACGGTGCAAAAGAACGAATTCGAAGTGCCTATTATAGCGCAGTACATAAGAATAAACCCGATGCGATGGCGCGACAAAATCTCTATGAGAGTCGAAGTATATGGATGCGATTATGGTACGTATTTCTTAAAGAATAGGCGGTAGAATTGTATTTATGTTTAGCTGGATTCAATTAATACTAGCAACCCATATATATTTCATGGCAGGGTTTTTCTTCTCTGTGACGTGAATCGTCCACCCTGCGTCCATCTCCACTTGCCCGCTTGATCGGAGTCCTATAAAAGGATGACGCCGTGGAGCTCGCGCATTCTTCCGACCAGCGAGATGCTGATGAGAGGGTTTAGGTCTTAATCCAGACATGCCAACCCAATGCGGGTTATCAGATCAGATGTCTTTAAAATTTCTTCCAAGACAATTTATTTTTACTTTATTTCCTGTTTCTACTGACTCAGTAGGCCTCATTACAATACTGATAGATACTAAATTGTGATTGTGTAATTGATACGTTGTTTATTTTAATTACTTAAATTTAAATTTCTTTTTTTGGTATGGTGTGTTGGTTCCGTACCTTTTTGTTACCTACTTCAAATTGTAACTCATACCAAATTGTAAATATTATACCTTGGCGATTAAAAAGAGTAGCCAGAGTTTCTTGCCAATTCTTCTCTAGGCCCTACCCATGTCAGCGAATTGGCTGTAGGAAAAAAATATGCTGACTTTTGTTTATTTTGACGTTCATTAGTATCATGGATTTGATCTAAATGAAGAAATGACTTTGAGTTTGTGTTTGAAAAAAATTCGGGATCAAATCGAAGCTCATGAAATCTATTTCTAGGTTGATTTTTTTTTATTTATTTCAGTCGCCGACACCCTCTACTTCAATGGCTCATCTCTTATCAAGATGGACCTGCTCCGCGACCCAATATCAGCTTCCAGAGAAATAATAAGGTTTAGGTTCAAGACCAGTACAGCATCAGGGGCTCTCATGTACTCCAGGGGCACGCAGGGAGATTATTTAGCTCTGCAACTAAGAGATAACAGATTGGTGCTTAATATTGATCTGGGTAAGTATTTGATACTTGATTATTTTTTATGAGTGTAATATTGAGTGGATTATTTAATTTTAAGGATCGTCCATTCAAATACTCGTTTAAAGGGTTATTGAAAGGGTATTTTTAACAAAACCCTTTGCATATGAGTGCCTTCGGTGAAAGGTTCACGCTAACAGCTGAAAGATCACAATTGTTCATAGTCCCAGGACTGATAAAAACCCTAAATAAGCGCTGGAGACACACACAGGAACATAACTACACCGATGTGTATAATTTTTTGGCTGTGGTCTTTTGTAAGGTGGAGGTCCTTCCCCAGTTGGGTTTACTCGCTAGTATGGTGCCCCTTCTCTCTTAAAAGTATATATCTTATTGACCTTTCTGGTTTTAAAAACTATTGTTGTTTTCTCAGGCTCAGGAACATCAACATCACTGTCTGTGGGCAGTCTGCTGGATGACAATATCTGGCACGACGTCGTCATCTCACGGAACAGAAGGGAGGTCATCTTCTCTGTGGACAGAGTCATCGTACAGGACAGGATCAAGGGGGAGTTCTCCAAACTTAACCTTAATAGAGCTGTGAGTAATATCATTGTAGATAAGTTTTTTATGATCCATAAATTTTTTGTCCTGAGTCTAGGTGTAATTTGTGGTCATGAATTGTATGTTTGTAAAGTTCCCCGCGACACAGGGCTTATTCCCTAGTGGTGAAGCCTTATAAAAAAAAAGTTTCCGTATTTGAGGTTCTTCGTAATATTATAATATTCTAATATTATAAAGCAAAATTTGTTTGATGTTTTAAAGCGGTCATCTTTGGAAGTCTACCAGTCAGATTGACAGAGTAGACAGAGTACAGATGAAGGTTATAGGCTGTTTATCATCACGCTATAACCCAAGGGGACATGGAAGTAACAATAAACGTGACATGGGACGGAATACAAAAATGACGCGGATTGAGCTTCAAGGAACAGCTAGAAAATAATTAAGAAGTTTAATAAAGTAATGTATTGTTACAGTTCTACATCGGTGGGGTACCGAACTTCCAGGACGGATTGGTGGTGAACCAGAACTTCACCGGGTGCATAGAGAACATGTACTTGAACGCGACCAACGTGATACAGGACTTGAAGCAAGGGTACGACTCCGGGGAACCGTTCAAGTTCCAGAAAGTTAACACGCTTTATGCTTGCCCTGTAAGTTATTGTTGTTATTAGAAGTTTACGTAACCACGCTTGTTTTTCTATATAATAAATAAAATATAATAATAGCAATCCATATATGTCCCACTGTTGGGCACGGATCTCCTTTCCTCTATCTAGAAAAAGAGAGGCCTTAATTCACACTCGCTGGCCTAATGAGGGTTAGGAGTTCTTCAAAGACATGTAAATTTCCGCACGATATTTTCTTCACCGTTAGCAGATAGTAAATCATTTGATTAATACATATAAATTTCACAAAGTGAAATTTACATTGGTACTTCCACCCGGGATCGAATTCGCACTTCTTATGTGCAAGGCGGTTACTTTTCCACTCGGTCGCTTTTTCTAACTATAAAAAAAAACCGAAAATGCAATTAGTCGATAATGAAAAACACTACACGACAGCGAGGACGTGTACTAGCGAGCCACTGTCGCTAATACACGTTCCCGGTCATGACGTGTGCTCCCCACCACTATATGACGTGACCGTTACGTCAATTAGCAAGCAGGTTTTTTTTTTTTTTTTTTTTTTATACTACTTGGGTGGCAAACAAGCATACGGCTCGCCTGGTGTTAAGCAGTATCCGTAGCCTATAGACGCTTGCATTACCAGAGGTATCACTTGCGTGTTGCCAACCCATTTTTTTACACTAGGGCTTTAAGATGAAAGTAACCCTGGGATAGGAATACGTTTCTTTCAAAACGCATTCCTAAATGAGCGCTGGAGACCTGTACTCACACACAGGAACACAACTACACCGCTGTGTGTAGTTATTTGGCTGTGGTCTTCTGTAAGGTGGAGGTCCTTCCCCAGTCGGGCTTGCTCGCTAGTATGGTGCCCTACCTCTCTTATATACCTATCTATCAAAATGATTTTAATTATCATTAAAATTTGATTCCAATGCAGCCAACATGGCAATAATTAGGGTTATAACTTCGTACTTTTACAAGCTATTTTTTATATATGAATGTATGTAGTCATATTACTTATTATTTTAATCAAGTAATCTTATACTTAAAACAGAATGGAAGTAACCAAAGTAATAATTTCAGGAGCCTCCAGTAGTACCGATAACTTTCCTGAAGGAGAGCTCGTACGCCAAACTGCGCGGGTACGCCGGCAGCAACACCATGAACATCTCTCTCGAGTTCAGAACGTACGAGAACCACGGCCTGCTCATATACCACAAGTTTAACACTGAAGGACATGTCAAGGTGAGGATTAACTCCAAAGTCACGAACGTATCTTATACCTACTTGAATGCCGTGAGGCGGTAATAGCCAGGTTTTTTTTATATACTATTTAGGTGGCAAACAAGCATACGGCCCGCCTGATGTGAAGCAGTTACAGCACTTGCGTATTGCCAACCCATATTTTCACACCAGAGCTTTGTGATGGTAGTATCCCTGGGATAGGAAAACGTATATTTTAAAAGGCATCCCTAAGTGAGCGCTGGAGACCTGTACTCACACACAGGAACACAATTACACCACTGTGTGTAGTTATTTGGCTGTGGTCTTCAGTAAGATTGCGGTCTTTTCCCAGTCGGACTTGCTCACTAGTATGGTGCTCTACCTCTCTTAGACAAAAAAAAAAGCAGATTTTTAACGTATAGATTTCTTTAGGTTTACATAGAAGAAGGGCGTGTAAAGGTGGAGTTGGAAACGCCAGGGTCTCCCAAAGTGAAATTGGACAACTACGCGGAGGAGTTCAACGATGGTCGGTGGCACGCGCTCATGTTGACCATGGCTACCGACAGTCTCACCCTCGCCATAGACTACAGGCCCGTCAAGACTACCAAGAAACTTCGCTTCATGACTGGAAGCACTTATTATATTGCTGGTAAGATATATTTTTACTTTGTTCTATTTTCTTTTATTTTCTCTAAAAGAAAACTCTCCCGCACTAGAGAACAAACTCCTTGTTGGGGGAGACTTTACAAACATATAATTAACGGACACAAATTACACCCAGACTCAGAATCACTCTTTGTGGGTCACACAAAGTTTTGTCCTGTGTGGGAATCCAACCTACAACATCATGTACAGCAGACGCATACTGCGGCCACTGGACCACCAAGGCGTCAACATATTTATACTTTAATTTTTCTGCAAAGTTGGTTCAGTGGCGTTAGTGGTTGTCTTGCCATTTATTTTCGATTCTCAATGGTGACATAAAATTGTGTGAAACATAAATGGTTGTTCCAAGTCTGGGCTGGGTGTACTTTGTTACCGTTAATTGTATGTTTATAAAGTTCTGTTATTGTTACAAGAAACAAAAAAATGAACTCGAAAAATTCTTTTTGCGTTATAAGAAGAATTTACATATTTATTATAGTTTATTGAATGTTTACTGACTTGTTTGTTGTGTTGGTAGGTGGTAAAGCCCCCCCTCGAGGCTTCATCGGTTGCATGCGTAAGATCGCGGTGGACGGCAACTACAGACTGCCGACCGACTGGAAGAAGGAGGAGTACTGCTGTCAGAACGAAGTGGTGTTCGATGCGTGCCAGATGATTGACAGGTTATTATATAGCTTATCTATTACTCATTCAAGAGACGTGGGGCACTAAAACCACAGACAAATAACTGCACGCAGTGGTGTAGTTGTGTTATAGCGCTCATTTAGGGATGCGTTTTAAATCACACAAATTCCTATTAAATAAAGAATTGGCTCGGCAACACGCATATGATACCTCTATTCATCAGGCCTTATGCTTGTTTTGCCACCTAAGTAGTATAAAAAATAATGATTTGCCAAGTTACAGTTCTTAGTAGGACCCTTTGTTTCCTTTTTATATATTGTACTGGTTGTTGCCCGCGGCTCCGCCCGCGTAGATGTCGGTTATCGCGATAAAAAGTAGCCTATAAATTTCACCCAGATGCGGTCAGTAGTTTTTGCGTGAAAGAGTAACAAACATCCATGCATCCATTTTTACAAACTTTCGCGTTTATAATATTAGTAGAGATGATACTAAATATCTTTATTATTACAGATGTAATCCGAACCCATGTGAGCACGGAGGTGTGTGCACGCAGACAGCTGACGAGTTCACTTGCAACTGCCAGGGGACGGGGTATGCGGGGGCTGTATGTCACACATGTTAGTACATTATTATTATTGTTAAAAACTAGAGAACAAGCTATGTGTCGCGGAGGACTTTAGAAATAAACAATTTACGGACACAAATTTCACCCAGACTCAGAACAATTCTTTGTGGGTCACACAAAGTTTTGTCCTGTGTGTCTGTGTGACTCCTAGAACCCCATGGTAAAGTCTTTCGGGAAAACCTCATTTCACAACTTATATGATATTAAACTTAGTCCTTTCATGGCAGCTATTCACCCACTGTCGTGCCAAGCGTACAAGAACGTACAAGCAGTGTCACGCTCGGCAGAGATACACATAGATGTGGACGGGTCTGGACCACTGGCAGCCTTCCCGGTCACCTGTGAATTCCTCAGTAAGTATAACAAACTACGTCTAGATAACGTCATATACGCGGCTGACGTAGGCTTCCGTCTACGGTTTTGCTAATACATGATGGTTATATTTAGATGGACGCTGAACTATGGTATTGTACTATCAACAAAGTTGACGATCGACCATTAATTGAAAACATTAATTATTTATGGCTAATGGTTTACGGGTCAATAAAGAGACAAAATCGATAAAGCAATGGTTTCTATGGTTTTTTATTTAAGCCATTTTGGCCAAAATCGCTTAAATTAATATTTTTTTGATGGTACCTTTGTATTAAACCATAGCATAGAACAGAGATGGGCGTAATCGATTACTTTTGTAATCGGATTAAGTAATTTAATTGAAAGTAATCCTTATTATATTAATCAGATTACATTTAATCATGATTACTGAGTAATCATTAATCTTGATTTAAGTAATCTGTAATTCAGATTACAAAATTAAGTCCCACTTTTCACGAACTCTGTTTCGGGTGGAATTTCGTATAAATACTCCGCTCCTATTGGTCGTAGCGTGCTGTTATATAGCCATAAGCGTTCCTCCATATAACATCACGCTGCCACCAATAGATTATTCATAAAAATATTTTTTCAATTTGAACCGATATCGATAGTTCCTGAGATTAGCGCGTTCAAACAAACAAAATCTTCAGCTTTGCTATATTAGTATGATTGATTTGTATTATAGACTGATAGATTTGTATTTAATGTGTTAGTAGCAGTTTATGCCGCTATAGGTAGGTATATAATTTAATATAAGTTAATGAACTATTTTCTGTACCTATGTTTGTGGTTGCAAAACTCGAAAAGTATTGATGGAATAAAAATGTTATTTTATAAGTACCATCGATCTATAGATACTAATATATAACAATGATAAGTACCTACTAGGCTGATTGTTATTATTGCCACAGAATACTCTAAGAAGAGTTAGCGCCGAGCGTAGGTACATGCGGGGGGCGTGCGGGCCCCGAGGACTAGGGTATCGCTGCGTTCGCGCTTGAATGGTGAACTACGCGTCGCTCGTCCGTCAGTCAGTCCTACCGTGGTCCTACGCTACCGTTCAAATTCACTCCATTACGAATGTTACGTTATTTTAACTGACGAGCCAGGTGCACTCGCTGTCCGGTAAACGATCAGCGGGTTAAGCAACCAAGGCCGCGGTAACCCTATAGATGGGTGACCGTTTAGTGGTATTTCATCTGAGCGTCTTCGTGCTTCGGAGGGCACGTTAAAAGTCGGTCCTGGCTGTTAACAGTCGTTAGATCACGACAGAGGCCTAAATATGAGCGATCTAAATAACTCTGTCACCAGGTTAGCCACTAACCAAACGATGAATAAGAACTGACGAAAGTTGATTTACACTGTAAACGGTGGCTTATTTTTACATTATTATTTTGATATCAATCATAAAAAGTAATCAGATTATGATTATTTGCCCAACGCTGGCATAGAATAATAAATAACTATATATCGTATAACGGTAAAGAAAAACATCGTGAGGTAACCTACATGTTTTAGAAAAAAATCTAAAGACATGTCTGATTTACTGACCCGCAGTAGGCCCCTGTTAGAGGACAGGATATCCGTGCCCAGCAGTGGGACATAAATGGGTTGCTATTATTATATATCTCATTTAGTAAGTGTTTGTTTTGTTTTTGTTAAGGTGACGGTCGTATCGTAACAGCGGTGCAACACTCGTCGTCCCAGACCACGGTGGTGGACGGGTACCAGGAGCCGGGCAGCTTCCGCCAGGACATCATCTATGACGCCAACCGTCAGCAGTTGGAAGCGCTGCTCAATAGATCTGACACGTGCATGCAACACTTGGAGTACATGTGTCGACATTCCAGATTGTTGAACTCGCCAAGTAAGTTATTAATATTATTTATTTAAAATTCTGCACTTACTGTACAAAGGTGGACATAATGCCTTAGGCATTTTCTACCAGTCTACCTTCAGGTGATGTAGAGATTTTCAAGGCAGATGTAAAAATTTGTCTAGTAAAATAATAAGCTTAGATTATATACATATGTATTGTAATATACAAATATTACAGATTATTTTCAATTTGCTATTGGATTGTCTGCATAAGCGAAATTTTCGGCTATGAATTCATTTCCGTGATTGGTTTGCTCTACATATAGTTCTTAGTATTTGACTGACGCCTGCCGTTCATCCTTTTAAAATTTCAACATTCAATATAATAGAAACGCATTTGTTATATCCTTAATTACTCCTTATCCAGTGGTGTCTTTCCATCCTCGTGGAAAGATGGCCAAATAACTCCCTTAACTAAAACACATAAACCTTCGTCCTTTTCTGATTACCGTCCTATATCCATCCTACCGTTCCTCTCTAAGGTCCTTCAGCGTCTTGTCCATAATCAAATTAGCGCATTCCTTTGTAAAAACAATCTCCTTAATCCCTTCCAATCTGGTTTCCGTTTTGGACATAGCACCACTACATCCTTAGTCAATATTACGGAGGACATCAGGTTTAGTATGGTATCAAATTCTTTCTTCCTATCACCTGTATGCAGATGATCTTCAGATATATACGCAGGCACCACTGGCACAAATATCGGAGGCCTTTGAAAACCTAAATAGGGATTTGGCACAGATAGCCGCTTGGAGTGAATCCTATGGGTTGAAGGTAAATCCTTCAAAAACGCAGGTGGCTGTAGTCGGGAGCTCTAGAATGATATCCAGAATTGATTGGTTACAGCTTCCTTCAATTGTCTTTGATGGAATTGCGGTCCCTATTAGTGACAAAATTAAGAACTTAGGAGTATTAATTGATCGTAATTTCACGTGGGGCCCGCAGTTACAGGAAGTAAGTCGCAAAATCTTTGCTTCTGCCGGATCACTTAGACGGTTAAGGAACTTCCTTCCGACTGCCACCAAAACTGCGCTAGCAAACACTACTACTACCAATACTTGATTATGCAGATGTCAGTTATCTAGATCTCGACGAAAACCAAATAGATAAACTTTAGCGTCTTCAAAATGTCTGTATAAGGTTCATATTTGGTTTACGCAAATATGATCATATCTCACAATTCAAAACACAGCTTAAGTGGTTATCAATACGCCATCGCCGGAATGCTCATATCCTTTCATTACTGTATAATGTATTATTTAATCCTACAGCACCATCCTATCTCAAGGAATGTTTCAAATTCCTTCATGACACGCACAATAGATGTTTAAGGTCGTCAGAAAATCTGGAATTAAAAATGCCACCACATTCCACAGGATATTACGATAAATCCTTTACTGTGACTGCAACTCGCCTGTGGAATAATCTACCGGTGGAAATAAGACAAGCTCAAACAATATCAATTTTCAAAGCCAAAGTGAAGGATCATTATCTTACACTTTAATATTTTAATGTTACTCTTTCCTTAGTATCGTGTATAATATTATGTATGTAGTACATATGTATTTTAAAAGTTTATATATATATATATATTATTTAAACTTTTTATATAGAAATTATTATTTATAAATATTGAGTACGCCATCAACTACCGCTAAATCCTACTCACATATCCATCCAAAGGTTGCCTGGTAGAAATCGCTGTTAGCGATAAGGCCGCCCATTGTACAGACTTATTTATAAAAAGTTTTTGTAAAATTATTGTAAATGGTGTACAATAAAGTGTATTGTAGGCACTTAGTAACTGTCTCAATCTTTACACGTGCCTACAACCTCAATTAGATAAACTAAATTACATTGCTGTTTAATCAATTTTATATATTAGTAGTGTTTAACGAAATCAGTATTGTTGCATTCTGAACATATATGTACATACGCACACATATGTAAATATTAAGTATAAATACTCTAAGCTAGTTAATAAAGAGGACTTTTGAACACGCAAACGCAGTTTCACTACATGTATAATAAATAAAAATAAACGCCAAAGGTGGTGGGGAGTGAGCCTCTTCCATTCCCCGCGACCTTTTTAAGGTGACTTATTTCAAGACTATTATCAATATTGTTACCATCGTTTTATGTTCTCAGAAGTCATGATCTGCTGAAACCGTACTTTATTCTTAGTCAGCATTATTGTGACTGGCAATTTCGGAACTCTACATTGTGCGTGATCCGATACGCATTTGGCAGGGTTTTTTATACTATCATTGATATATATTTATTTAGTTAAACCATGTTTAAAGATTTTATTTTCATATTGTATTATGTTATGACATGTCATTTTGCAGATAATGATGAAATAGGAACACATATGCACAATGTATGGGTGTTTTTGTTTTTCTTTCTTTCTATGTACGTATACATGTACGTTCGCTCGCTCAGTACACGCAGTTTCGCACGTTCTATCGCACTGAATGCGTTTCTAATTTTTGCGGTGCATGACATCTATACTTATATTATAAACTACTAGTCTGTTTGTGAGCTTGACTAGTGTAAATTGGTCCAAACGTCAACCGATTTAAAAGTAAATGATACATTATCAAACTCAAACTCATTTATTCATTTAGATCAAATAGATGATATTTATGAACGTCAAAATAAACAAAAGTCAGCATATTTATTTTCCTACAGCCAATTCGCTGACAGGGGCAGGGCCTAGAGAAGAATTGGCAAGAAATTCTGGCCACTATCGTGTAAATACTTTGCGTTTATGTATTGAATGAATGTATTTCGTCGTTATCGTGTGGTAGATGAGCGTGGCGACCTGGTAAGGGTCGCGGGCAACCGATGGACAAGGTCAGCTCAGGACCGAATGATGTGGAAGACCTTGGGGGAGGCCTATGTCCAGCAGTGGACGTCTTGTGGCTGAGATGGAGATGAGCGTGGCGCGATACGCACATATAATGAGGTTGTGTGTTGTGGTGCAGGCGAGGAGTCGTCGTTCCACCCGTTCGCGTGGTGGGTGTCCCGCACGGGACAGCGCATGGACTACTGGGCGGGCGGCACGCCGGGCTCGCGCATGTGCCAGTGCGGCGTGCTGGGCTCGTGCGCCGACCCCACCAAGTGGTGCAACTGCGACGCCGAGCACGCCAAGCCCGAGGGTATGTCTGCTCTAATATATCTACTTGCTAAACCTATTTATCTGACTGCCTTGGTGGTCCAGTTGCTGCAGTATGCGCTTGCTGTGCATGAGATTGTGAGTTCGATTTCCACACAGGACAAAACTTAAATAATAATATATAATAACAAATTTATTTCACTCTTTCACAAAGGTAAGTACATTAATTGTACTTTGTGTGACCCACAAAGAGTTGTTCTAAGTCTGGGTGTAATTTGTGTCCATTAATTGTATGTTTGTAAAACCCCCCGCGACACAAAGCTTGTTCTCTAGTGCGGGAGTTGTCTTTTTAAAGAAAAAATAAAAGTCATTATCAGCCTTTCGCAATCTACTGCTAGAGATAAACCTCTCAAAGTCACAACCTCAAAGTCGCCACAATGGTATTCGGCTTCAAATTCAAATATTGCATTAATGTGTACAAAGTTATTACATATCATCTTCTCACAATCTTTGTTACTTCAGCCAATTTCAACTCTAGTCTCAGTCTTATAGCATGAAAGAACGACTATTAAACGCGAACTCAAACTTAAAATTCATCTAAATTACAGAGTAACATTCAACACAAATGTACCGAGCTAGCCAGAACAATAACAACCGTTTTTTAAGAATTTACTTCTCAAAAAATCTGTTCTGCCAAGAAAAATCTCTTCTTTACCGATAAATTACTACAATATACTTCTAAGTTTCTATTATAGTAGCATGCAAACTGATGCCATTCAAAGACCAGCGAAAATAATAAACAACACTGATACACCGAAGAAGATATAACTTAAAAAAACGAACACCCACCCACTGACTAACCACACACTAATCCTCGCAAATCTATGAAATTAATATACATTTTTGGTATATCAGAATTCCAAGTGGACGGTGGCGAGCTGACGGAGAAGGAGTTCTTGCCGGTGAAGCAATTGCGATTCGGTGACACCGGGTCACATCTGGACGAGAAGGAAGGACGGTACACGCTCGGGCCCTTGTTGTGTGAAGGCGATGGTAATTACACATACCGCGTTTTTATTTAGCTAAAGTATTTAATGAGTATATAATTATGTATGGAAGAAACCCGTGCCCAGCAGTGGGACGTTCTTGGGTTGTGATGATGATGATGATATAATGAGAGATGACTTGCCGAACAGATATTTTACTGTGTTCTTTGTGGATATAACTAATCTCGTCTGTTTAATCTATAATTATATCTTTTGTATGTACATTATGTATACATATATGTACATATTATGTGCTTCAGATATAAGGCCCCATCCTTTCCCTCCTGACTGGGGAAGGGGACTACTACAGACTACACACAGCGCTGTAATTGTGTTCCTGTGTGTGAGTACAGGTCTTCAGCGTTCATATAGGGATGCGCTTTGAATTAAACGTATTCCTATCCCAGGGATACTCCCATCTTAAAGCCTTGGTGTAAAAAAATGGTTTGGTAATACGCAAGTGATACCTCTGGTATTGCAAGCGTCCATAGGCTACGGTAACTGCTTAACATCCGGCGGGCCGTATGCTTGTTTGCCACCGAAGTAGTATAAAAAAAACAAAAATATGTATAACGCCACGTAAAAGAATAATCTCGTTTAGGGCTTATTTTATAACGTTGCCCATAGGCTAGGCTACTTACCATCAATGTGCGTATGTTTATTACTTTTTTCTTCTCAGATCTATTCGGCAACGCAGTAACATTCCGTATCACCGATGCCATCATAACTCTGCCGATGTTCGACCTCGGTCACAGCGGAGACATTTACTTCGAGTTCAAAACAACTAAAGAAAATGCTGTACTCATGCATTCCAAGGTAAGAGCTTCACTATTAAATATTTTCAACCTCGATGGTGCAGTGGTAATCCATACGATTACCATAATGACGCCGAAGATTGTGCTCAATAATTATGTGTTTGGTCAGCTCTGGATTATTAGGTTACAAATTTGATTCTTGGGTTTTGTAAAATATATTGAAATAGATCGATCAAATCGTCTTAACCCTAAGCAGCTACTAGCTTGGGTTGGTTGGTTTTTAGCAATTTTGTAGCGTTCTGAATTTGTTTTATAGAATAAAAAACATAAATATAAATTTACATCAAAACAATACTTTTATTATTCTCGTTCAATTTAATTGCTGTTCTTGATAATATTGTTTGTTTCCCAGGGTCCTCAAGACTATATAAAGCTGTCAATAATAGGCGGTGACCAGCTCCAGTTCCAGTTCCAAGTGGGAGACACTCCGCTTGGCGTGTCGGTGGAGACCAGCAACAGGCTCGCTGATAACAATTGGCATTCTGTGTCTATCGAGAGGAACAGGTTGGTTATTATTTTTCTTACTTAAGGCTATCCTTGATTCGTTTGCGTTTCTTTTGTGTCACGTACATATACACTCCCATTCTCTTTTTAATTCAATTGTAAACTTGTTGAATTCTAAAATTTTAAAAAAAGGGAAATATTTAATTAAGTTTGGGTATAAACGTATATTAACTACTAGGGATCGCTCGCGACTTCATCCGCGTGGTAATTTAGAATATTTTCTCCGATTTTGCAACATATCTCACTACTGCTCCGCTCCTATTGATCATAGCGTGATGTTATATAGCTTATAGCCTTTCTGGATAAATGCACTATTCAACAAAAAAAGATTTTTTCTAATCGAACCAGTATATTCTGAAATTAGCGCTTTCATCCAAACAAACAAACTATCCAGCTTTATAATATTAGTATAGATTGCGCATAAGCTTAAGTACAAGCTAACTTTGATATTGGGCATTCTGATAACATATATTTCTACTTTCTAGCTGTCCCATTTAATTCTTAGTTGATTTTTTAATACTCAATAATATTGGCCTGTTCAAACTAATATATCAGTTATTCTAGGTAGCCGTTAAACCGCCTAAGAGTAGTATGTACTAGAACCCTCCACTATCATTATAGTAATACTTATGTACAGGAAAGAAGCCCGTGTGGTAGTGGACGGTGCCTTGAAGAACGAGATCCGAACTGCCAAGGAGCCGGTGCGGGCCCTGCAGCTCACCACTGGGCTGGTGCTGGGAGCTGCGCTGGACCATAAGGACGGGTTCGTGGGGTGCATGCGGGCCCTGCTGCTCAACGGGAGACCCATCGACCTCAGGGCTTATGCCAGGAGAAGTAATTATTTTGTTAGTCCTATTTTAGGGAAGTAGAATAGAATACAGAATAGGAGAGGTAAGGCACCATACTAGCGAGCAAGCCCGACTGGGGAAGGACTTCCACCTTATAGAAGACCACAGCCAAATAACTACACACAGTGGTGTATTTGTGTTCCTATGTGTGAGTACAGGTCTCCAACGTTCATTAAGGGATGCGTTTTGAAAAAAACGTATTCCTATCCCAGGGATGCCCTGCCCTTAATGCCCTGGTGTAAAAAAAATATGGTTGGCAACACGCAAGTGATACCTCTGATATTGCAAGCGACTACAGTAACTGCATAACATCGGGTTGGCCGTATGCTTGTTTGCCACCTAAGAACAAAAAAACAGCGAGCTTCCACGCCCGAAATAGAAATGTTTGAGTAAGAATGTGACTAAAAATGACACTATCTCGATAGCGTTTCTGCTGGTGGGTTTACGAAATTCCTTGATAAAGGTTTGTTTGTCCAGGTATGTACGGTATATCGGAGGGGTGCGTGGGCAAATGCTCGTCGTCCCCGTGCCTGAACAACGGCACGTGCCTGGAGGGGTACGACTCGTACTCGTGCGACTGCCGCTGGACAGCCTTCAAGGGTCCCATCTGTGCTGACGGTAAGTACACGTTCAACCACATTATTTTAGTTGTGATGTTGACCCCAAGGTCAGTGATTTTGACCTTACAGTCCATGGTAGTTCTACCTCAACTTTACCTATCAATAGTATATAAACCAGTTTTAAATTTCAACTTTTACATTTTAATTTGGAATACCATGGATTCCTTTGTCCTAAAATAATTATTAATTATATAAAACTCCCCTCCCCCTCCCCCCAGAGTGGAGGTGGCCTAGTGGGAAAGTAACCGACTTGCACGCAAGAGGTGCGAGTTCGATCCCGGGCTGTACCAATGTGAATTTCACTTTGTGCAGTTAATATGTACTAATCAAATGATTCGCCATCTGCTAACGGTGAAGGAAAACATTGTGAGGAAACCCACATGTCTTAAATGAAATTCTAAAGACATGTCTGATTCACCAACTCGCATTAGGCCAGCGTGTGTGAATTAAGGCCTAAACCCTCTCTCTCTCTTGATAGAGGAGAGGAGACCCGTTCTCCGCAGTGGGACATATATGGGTTGCTATTATTATATATTATTATTATATAAAACTGATTTTGTATTCTTATTTTTAATAAAATTAATTTTCTTATTTTTTTTCTTATTATTTTTCATAGAAATCGGCGTGAATCTTCGTCCAAATTCTATTATAAAATACGACTTCCTTGGGTCGTGGCGCTCCACCATAGCGGAGAAGATCCGCGTTGGCTTCACCACTACCAACCCCAAAGGATTCCTACTCGGATTCTTCTCAAACATCTCTGGAGAATATCTTACATTGCAGGTGTCGAACTCTGGTAAGATTCTTTTTCTATATCACAATTATTAACAAACTAAAAGTTATGCTTAAGAAAATCGTGTTGTTAAAAGTATGACTTTGGATTGGTACGGTAAAACTCGAATTGATTTTTAAGTTGGACAGTGTAAGATCTCTTTTTAGGCTGCTAGTCATGACTGTCATCACCATATATGACAGTCGATATGGGAACTTTCCCAGTCGCCTAAGTCAAAGTCAAACTTATTTTTTCACATAGCATGATACCTATTTTCTACAGCTAATTGTAATTCTACTAATATTATAAACGCAAAAGTTTGTAAGTATGGATGGATGGATGGATGGATCTACTAAATGAATCTGGATGAAATTTGGCACAGAGATAGATTATGGTCTGGAATAACACATAGGCTACTTTTTACAGCGATAACCGACATCCACGCGGGCAACAGCTAGTTTGTGTATAATAAGGAGTTTTCTATCTATCTTATTCTCTGACGAGGGTAGGGCAACGAGAGGGCCTTGTCGACTGTCATACATCGATACTTATATATTTTAGTACTAGGGATCAGCCCCGGCTTCGCCAGAGAATTAAAAAAAATATTTTTGCCTCCATTGGGATAGAATATCCAAAAACCCACATTTAAGAAACGGTTTAGAACGAATCAGTCAGTCAGTCGTGAATATATATTTTAGTTCTAGGGTTACTGACCAGTCGTTGTCTTCTGGCTGTTTAAAACCCTGGACTATATAGATAAGGTAGTAAATGCATGATGTATTATGTACCAGGTCACCTGCGAGTGATATTCGACTTTGGGTTCGAGCGTCGAGAGATCATATTCCAAGGCAAGCACTTTGCGCTGGGACAGTACCACGACGTTAGGCTGTCGAGGAAGAACAGCGGGGCTACTATGGTTTTACAGGTATGTTTATATAAAAGCAACTAGTGACTGGCCTGTTGGTCTAGTTATTAGTGACTCTGACTTTTACGCCGAAGGTCGTGGGTTCGGTTCCGATTTCTTCTTTTATTTTGTAATTTCTTTTTTTTTACAACTCGCGAGAGAACAAGCTCTGTGTCGCGGGGGACTTGACAAACATACAATTAACGGACACAAATTACACTCAGACTCAGAACAATTCTTTGTGGGTCACACAAAGTTTTGTCCTGTGTAGGAATGGAACCCACGCAGTATGCGCCTGCTGTGCACAACCTCGTGCACAGCAGGCGCATACTGCGGCCACTGGACCACCGAGGCAGTAATCTGTGTTATTCATAAATGTGTGTTTTAAGTCTGGGTGTAAATTGTGTCCGAAAATTATATGTTTGTAAATCTTCTTTTAGAAAAGAAAGAAATGATTAGAAATCTTTAGCCTCTGCCTACCGTTCTGGGAAAAGCAGGTGTAGTCTGTGGTTGTATGTATATATGTAATAGAATTCCTTGTTGTTAAGAGCCTTTTAACATCATAATTTTAATGTATTTATTAATACTAGCGGCCCTCCCCGATTTCGCCCGGGTTAAATTATTTTAAGCTCATTTTTTTTTTACATAAGAACCTTCTCCTGACAATAATGAACATAGTAAAAAAAGAATTAGCGAAATCGGTGAGCTGTTCTCGAAATTTGCGCTTAGCAACACATTTTTCGGTTCATTTTTATGTTATAGATGTATAGATTTATTTTAATCCTTTATCACAACAGATGATTGATTAATCCCGTTAAAATTGAGTATTTTCATTAAAGTTTCCATGAAAATTATTAAAATACTTCTCATTTTCCTCCCAACTTGATTGCAACCAACGATATTGGCAATTATATTATTAATGTTATCAGAATGCTCGGTAGCCCTTAACTGGCAAATATGCCATATATCACCGATCTACCATAAGTATTTGTTTGTAGGTGGACAGCTACGAAACTCAAGAATTCACGTTCGACATCAAGGACTCTGCTGACGCCCAGTTCAACAACATCCAGTACATGTACATAGGGAGGAACGAGAGCATGAACGAGGGGTTCGTGGGGTGCGTCAGTCGCGTCGAGTTCGACGACATCTACCCACTCAAGCTGCTGTTCCAGCAGGACCCGCCGCCTAATGTTAGGAGTCTAGGAGGTACAAGAGATTTACTACTATTTTAACATACATACGGCTTCCTGTATCTGAATGGTAATAAAAAAATAAGGCTTTTTTTTCCGTACGGAATCCATTAGTGCGTATGGTAATTGTCAGATTCAGATTCAGAATAACAGAATGTGTGTGAGAAGCCTTAAGTTGTTTAAATCAAAGCTTAAAATTAATTTATTAATTTAGGTTACATGAAGGTCAAAAATTATGAATAAGCCAGAAAGATGATGTCAGCAAAATTTTCCTACGGCTAATTCGCCTTGAGAAGAACTATTTTTTTTTTTTTTTATACTACTTGGGTGGCAAACAAGCATACGGCCCACCTGATGTTAAGCAGTATCCGTAGCCTATAGACGCTTGCATTACCAGAGGTATCACTTGCGTGTTGCCAACCCATTTTTTTACACCAGGGCTTTAAGATGGAAGTAACCCTGGGATAGGAATACGTATCTTTCAAAACGCATTCCTAAATGAGCGCTGGAGACCTGTACTCACACACAGGAACACAAATACACCGCTGTGTGTAGTCATGTCAGTCAGGCTTGCTCGCTAGTATGGTGCCCTACCTCTCTTAAAACTCAGGCCACTCTTTTTAATCGGCAGATATTTACAATTTTTTGTAAAATATAAGTATGATAACATGCAAGCTGATGCTTTTAAAACACGATACTTACTTTATTGATAAAAGAAGCTAATCGTACTTAGTACTGGTTGTGCAAGAATTAAAAAACATGTATTGTGTTCAGTTTGCTTCAATTTACATATTGCTATAAAGGAATAAGGCATTATTGACAATTATTATTAGAAAACTAAACGTTTTACTACTAAGTAAATAAAAAAAGCAAGTATAGAATATTAAATGAGTCTGAGAATAGTAACATTCGAATAGCAAAAGCTTGTTAAGGTGTTAATAATTAATTTTCGTTAGTTCTAATATGTATGCAATATATTAGAATTCATACATCAATATTTACATGTAGCTCAGGGGACCTGTCTGACACCTGACTGTTATTTTATATAGATTTTGTATATTATGTCAATTTAAAAATCCCATCAATGTTGATTAGGAGGCGTATTGAACGAAGACTTCTGTGGCGTGGAGCCGGTCACCCATCCGCCTGAACCCCTGGAGACGCGCCCTCCGCCTGACGTAGACCTGCAGCACGAGCTCGACTACCACAAAACTGACGAGGCTATACTTGGAAGTAAGTTGAAGCGTTTTATTGATTTTTACTGACAAATATCGTAATTCGCATGACATATTGTTGTATTATTAAAAAATATATATTTTTTATTTGTTAATGAAAAAATGACCATAACAATAATTATTAAAGAAAAACAAATTTTAACCAATTATTTAAAGAATCAAAATATAGAAAAAAGATTATAAATAAAATAAATATTTTATGTTTTTTTGTCGATTGGAACAGCAAGTTTTCTTTCTATTATTATATTATAATCTTGAAATAATACTCGTAGATTCACTGCTATGAGTTTTAAGTTTACAACATGTTCGTTGCTTATGAGAGAGGAGTTGTTGCGCGATCACGACCGATCGTTAGCACGTCCGAAACAAGAATGATTCAAATGGATGTTCGAATGCGCTAAACGAAATATTGTCATCTGTCAACGCCAACATCAAACGTCAAATGTCATATTGCACCCGTCGTCTAATGATCGCGCCTCAGCCAAACACATTCAAGCAATAATTAAAAGTTATTTTTTTACCAAATAGTTTGCTTAACATTCCGCTATCAGCCACTCTCAGATATCCATAGCCATATATTTTTTATTAACGACTTAAATGTAAGCAACAGCTGAAATATATAATTGTTTGTAGCTGTGCTGGCGTTTATTTTCCTGCTGTTGATCGTGGTGGCGATTGTGCTGGTGCGTGCTTTGTCGCGACACAAGGGAGAATATCTTACTCAGGTGAGTTTCGATCAGTTGTATACCTACGTGAGTTAGGTCGGCATTGTTAGATAGGTGTAACGTTGTTGTGTGTTGTGTGTTGTGCGCAGGAGGAGCGCGGCGCGGAGGGCGCGCTGGACCCGGACGCGGCGGCGCTGGCGGCCGCCACGGGCCCGCGCGTCACCAAGCGGAGGGAGTTCTTCATATAGCGCACCACCAGCACTACCCACACCACCCACACCACCCGCACGACGCAGGGGATACGCATGTACCGACTCATATTTCAATGTTAAAAATCAACACGACTGCTGCTATCGGCACGATATTACCTAAATAACTAGCAGACCTGGCAGCAGCGCCACCTACCGGCTCCAATTGTGAATCTAAACCGTCCGGAACGCTACCCAAACACAAACAAAATTTCATTAAAATCAGCCGAGCCGTTTAGGAGGAGTTCAATTACAACTAAAAGTGGCATTGATTTTTATATATTTCCTAAATAATGTATGTAACTCCATCGCCCACGACGCCTCTCAAGATATACCAGTTATATATTATAATCACGACATTATCGATCACAAACTAGTTAACAACGCGTTAGTAACTACGTACTTGTTCCACGCAATTAGCTAACTACGACGTATATTACTCAGTGTTACAAATTTATTTGTAACCTTTTGAATAAAATCGTGGATGACGGAACTTATAAAACCAATACTATTTATAAATCTCATGACACAATATCAACACAATAAGACATTTGTGTCGTACGTTATTTTAGCATTTCAACGACAAACATTGTTAAAATTTATTTTATACTAACTTCCCAATCCGACTTCGTCCGGGCTAAACTATTTTCAACACAAATTTCTTACTTTTTTCTTACGTAAGCACCTCCTGGCAATAACTAACAACAATAAAAGAATTAGCGAAATCGGTTCAGCTGTTCTCGAGATTTGCGCTTGCCAATACATTCCGCGATTTATTTTCATATTATAGATATAATAATATCAAATACATGACCATAAAATTGGTACTCTTTATAGCAACATTTGAAAGTGTATAACTCTGCCACTGTGGCCAGTCCACACATTTTTATGATGAGTTGATGAGCATTATAATAATTATTTTTATATCTTTTCACAACTTTATTTGTCTTAATATAAGTTATATGAATAACTCTAAGAAATTTTAATGCAACACTTATTTGACTTGGTGATCATATAGCCGCAGTATGCGCCTACTGTGCACGAGATATGGGTTCGATTCCCACGCAGGACAAAACTTTGTGTGACCCACAAAGAATTGTTCTAAGTCGTGTTCGTGTTAGGTGTAATTTGTGTCCGATAATTAAATGTTTGTAAAGTCCCCCGCGTCACAGAGCTTGTTCTCTAGTACGGGAGTTGTCTTAAAAAAAATCTTACTAATGATGAAATTCCTCCTTCCTTCATTCAATGGAACAAGGAAGTATAATAATTCTAAACTATTTCTCCCGCGGAGTGCCATTTGGCTACTAGCTACTTAACTATCACCTGCTTCAAGCATATTAATGAATCTCTTATCTACAAACATTTTGACTTATATTCTTTATTGTATGAATCTCATCTATTTAGCTTTTATATTATTTCTAACAAAACTTGTATGAAATTGTCACAAGTTGTATGATATCATAATATGATAGGCAAACAAGTATTGCTTAGAAGAATACAATATATTATATTGTATTCTTCTAAGCAATACTTGTTTGCCTTAACCAACAAAACCAGGGCTTGGATATTATCAAATATCGTAACTAGTTAATAAATAGCTAGCTTTTACAATTTCTCTCATTTTTCAACTCTATTCTAGCGGTATAACTGTTATTTTTCGACGTATAATGCAATGTCAGCATGGAAGTGTCTAGGTAAAACTAAAATTAGGTATTACCTACTATTTGGAATTATTAAAATTGTTTACCGATTTATACTTTTGTACAAATATTTCGTGCTGTCATTGTCTTATTCGTCGCATTACTTCTATGGTGTGTAACTTAAGGCTCATTGTCCAATAGCGGGACGGTCAAAGGTCGAAGAAAGAAGTGCTAGCTACACGATCGTAGTAATTTTAACTGTGTAATAGACTACACGGTTAGTTCAGTGGCTTAACTGGCTACCTCGCCATTTACCACTGCGCGGCGTGTTGTGGGTTCGATTCCCACACGGGACGAAAAATGGTGTGATCCATAAATGGTTATCCCGAGTCTGGGTAAAGTCTTGTCAGACGTGGTCGTTAATTGTATGTTTGTAAATTCCCCCGCGACACAGGGATAGGATTCCCTTCCCGTAGTGCGGGAGTTGTCTTAAAAGAAAACTTCATATATAAATTACGCTGGGCCTTAGTTTCAAACCATATTAGACCTCCTGTACAAAATATAAGATAAAATCTAGAAGTGATTACCGATCGCCCAGTAATGTAATTCTTCCATAGGTGTAATGTAAAAAATGATAATCATATATTTTCACACATTAGGCTAGTTGGATGTGTTTATAAATATATCACTCGCTAACTACGTCCGTATAGAATCATCATTCACTTTATGAGTATTAATGAGTTTTTACATGAGTTCAATGCAATACAAAATATTGAAGTTTATGTATCTCATGTGTAAAAGGTCAATTTGATCTATGTAGATTTAGATTGACAGAGGAAATAAATCTATTTTTTTGATGATGATGATTAAATATGGTCCTTAGGCAATAGTATATATGGCACAGAATCGTTAGTCAAAATTTAAAATGAAAATGTATTTTTTTCATTTAACCTTAAAGTTTATGACCTTTCATAAGTGAAAATTTTATAGGGTCATAAATTATGAATTTAGCTGGTAAGAAAGAAAGATAATGTCAGCCAATTTACATAAGGCTAGTTCGCTGACAAGTGTAGAGCCATTAGAATAACTAGCAAAAAACCGTCAATAGCAAAGTTGTGTTTTGATTATATTTCTTTATTCTGTCAGGGTCGCCATATCCAAGAAGTTACAATTATTCAATAGTAATGTGAACTGTAAACAGTAGCTATTAAGGGCTATATTTTCTCGTCGTATTTACAAAATTATCTTTATTTCTTTTGTTAAATCTAAGTCGCGATAATACAAACTAGTATAAGATTTAATAACTAAGTTCTTTATAATTTTATAACATTTAGGTATTTAGAATTTTATTTAGACTGCTTACTTTATAAGCCAGTAGAATATTATTAGTTTAAGATGAAAAACGGTTTGATGAATTATTTTATTTTTGTTTAGTTCCGTCCAAAAGATCTTTTTGTTACTTAATGATTTGATCATGATCTGTATTCAACATGTTTAGTGAAGTTTCACAACGTATCTCTTTATTATATTGTCTGTATGATATTTTGGTCGAGTACGATTAATTTATGTTTTATTATTATAAGTTTTATATGCTAGTGACGTAACATATATCTTTTTCCGAATAAATATTTATTATAAATCATCATTGCTTTGTCAAAGATAAATGTTATTACAATAATGTCAAATTTAAATGGAGCTCGAATGTATTTAGCTGTGAGATTTTGATCTGGACACGAGTGAGTGAGATGTGAGATAGATGCGAGTGATAGATATATCTTTACGCAGTTACTTCGCACAACGTCTCTTTCTATTCGTATTGTGCATCATACAACCTTTTTTACTTGCATATTGCAAGATGCAAGACTCTGTAGATGGACGTATCTTCGCAGCCGCATTTAAATTTGGCGAATTGTACAAAATTGTGACGTCATATAATGTTAATTTAGATAGCGTGTGCTCTGATTATAAAATGAAAAACGTAAGACTTCATGTCAACTGTGTGGGAAACTAAAAGTTTCGGCTAAGGTCACATGATTACTATTGAGTATGAAGAATTGCAGGTACAGTTCATGTGATTAGGCCTTTAGATGTATATTGTATGTCATTTTATAGTAGCTCTTATTAGCTTGTGAAAAGGTTCAAAGTTGCCTGACTTGCCAAGAAGCTAGTCGAGGTCACGATAGTTTAAAAATTGTCTACAGCGCCATCTATACATAACCTTGGTAACTACTATAAAGTGTTGTACAATGTATTGCAAGGTGTTTGTGCGTTATATTAAGGTGTTTGTGCCTTACTTCTCTATAACGGCCATGGCACATAGATTAAATCACTGTAGCGTGTTGATAGTAGAGTTTTTATTTTACTACTTCGATATCACGAATAAATTTTCCACAAATACATTAAAACTTGTTTTTTTAAACCTCCCCTAATCCCCATATTAATAGAGCAACACACTAGCGAAGCTAGTTGTAAAACTTACTAAATGTTATCGTTTAAACGGTCAGGTAATTGATGAGGTTTTGATTGAATGTGCAATATCTGTTTTGTCCGCAAACAAAGTAAACCGAGTTGCCTTTAGTACTTAGTTAGCAAAAATAACTAAAGGACAGACTCGTGTGATATTGGACAGCGTTAAAATATATGTTATAAGTAATCTGCAGCATTAGTAGTAGAGCATAATCGTTTTCGTAAAATTTTGGCAAGTCGATTTTACCAAAATTAAAATTATTTTTTTGTGTGGTTATAAAAAAGCCTAACCTATCTGAGCCGCACAGGCTTTTTATTTTTACTTATTCTTATTATCCGCAGCCGAATAAAAACATTATTTTTTGATAGTATAATCTTGTTGAAAAAATATTAATAGAAATAATAGACATCCCACACTAGGAAACAAATCCTGTGAAGCGTGTTTTACAAACATCAAATTCATTTACGCAAAGTACTCAAAGATTTGGATAAACTTTGTTTTTAACTAGCTGTTGCCCGCGGCTCCGCCCGCGTAGATGTCGGTTATCGCCTGCCTATGTGTTATTCCAGACCATAATCTATCTCTGTGCCAAATTTCATCCAGATCCGTTCAGTAGTTTTTACGTGAAAGACAAACATCCATCCATACTTACAAACTTTCGCGTTTATAATATTAAGTAGGATATTAGTAGAACAAAAGAACCCGGTTACCATTCTCCGCCACCTATGGTATATATAGGTATAGGAGCACCTCACAAGTCACCCTCGCAACCTCAACCTGATCCAGTAACCCAGTAACATGCACTATAGACTAGAGTAGGCGTCTCGCGTGATGGGCGCTAAAAGGTGTGGAGTGGGTGCGCGTGCTCGATAGCATGTATCGACGTTTCAGGTCAAACGACCACTTCGAGGTGTGCTTGATCCGAGATCGATAGGGAGGGGATCGTGTCTGTGTTAACACCTTGTATTTACTCAAAGTTACATAGCATTACGACTTTTTTATCGAAAAATAGACAGAGATGTTTGATACTCTGCCGAGGTTTTCCTAAGAGACTATAGCATGGGGTTCTTCAAGAAAGGAGTTATAAGGTTATTAAAGGGTCGGCAACGCGTGAATGACACCACTGGTGTTGAAAACGTCTATAGGCTATCAGGCGGGCCGTATGCTTGTTTGCCAACTTGGTAGTATAAAAAAAAACACTGTTTGATAACTTTGTTTTGTCCCACTGTAACGTGGTTAATTAGTTAAACGCAATCTGAGTCCGCGTAGACTAGTTCATAAAAAAAATTGAGAAGCACCCACGCGTTAACAATCACTGATAATCACAGAGTTTTTGGACACAAGGTTCGTTGAGAGCTCGCTATGTGATTATCCCATTCACCTCGCAGGTCGAAAAAAAGAAAGGGCTCGGCGGCGTCCAGTGCTTTTTATTTACTGGCCCGAGCGCGTGGACAAATTGATGTGGACGCGTCTACCTCACACTATGTAATAGGGGCAAACTTGTTGCTATACCTACAACAAGAATAATTATTGAAGACAGATGCTATATTTACGAGTAGAATTCTCTAACAGAATACCCAATAGCACTTTAGCCGACCCGGAAATCGAACCCAGAACTGATCTTTAGGAACGTATCTATCTCCTCATACTTAGTATAGGTACGTGAACTTGGCAAAGAACAAAAAAAATATAAAAACATTGTTGACAGATTAATATGCATCGATATCGATTAAATTTGGTAGCATCACTAACCGATCAGTGGGAGGTAAGTGCTAAAGGGCTGGCAGTCAGCATTTTACAAACGGGTTGAGTGTCACAGGTGCTTGGCAGCTCTAGCCATCGGGCCAGTTACCGATGTGGGGCAACGTCATAATCGATAAATTGTAAAGGTTAATGATTTTGATAAATGTTTCGTTGATAATTTCTTGTTGACTGACAAGTGATCCTTGAAAAATTTGATCGCGAATACAATTTACCTAATTAGGATTAAATTGTCAGTATAATGTGGGTTTCTATTTATCAAGAGAGGTAGGGTAAAGTAGGTAGCCAGGTTGTTGTAGCTGCATAAGGCAGATAATACCTACCTTACCTCCTTACATCGCATATACCTATGCTTATTGGTCACCTTAAGGATTTAAGAAGAATAATAGAATAACTCGAAACAAAACCCTATACCAACCCGTCTGGCCAGCGTGGTATAGTAGGCTAATATCCCTCCAAATGTTTGGAGGAGACCCGTGCCCAGCAGTGGGACGTTTATGGGTTGAGATGATGATGATGATCAATAGAATAAACCGAACTACCCACCTAGTAGACCAAATGATACGAGATATTGATTGTAATAACAATTAACCTAAGTACATGTATATAAATCTACATGATTATCTAGAGTAATTCACAACACAAAACTAATCAAAATCAAATACCGACCAAAAACTGGTAACACTTCGCAGAGAATTACCATCACAATCGATATCCTTCATTAAACCCATCAGAATAATCTAATCCGAATATTAAACAACACTTTAAGCAAGACACAGGTATAATAAATCTTCTCAATCGCTCCTAAATGCAACCCACTCAATATTTTCCACTACCAACTTACCGTTTGCTATTCGCACACGCAATTTTGAACCTAAATGTTGTGAAAATAAGGTGATTTATAAATGTAAATGTAGTAATATTAATGGGGTACAAAACGGCCGGTGGGTTAAGCTCGCAGACAAGCAGACAGTCAGATATTAATCCGTCGGATCGTGATTAGATTCAGTGGCACGGCTTTAGTGATTGCAAACGTCGATGATAATGTCGATTCATTGATAACACCGATTGATATATTGAATGGATGGTTTTAATTATGAAGCTCGGTTACGCGGGTTAGTTTTATTAAAAGAGCTAAAGATATTGTATTAGATTGAGGTGTCAGAAATCCCTATCTTTCTCCTCTAGTAGGCACCTAGTACCTAGCTACGTGCAGGGATTCTCAGGTGTAGAATCATGCGAATTACTTACCAGTTCATTTATTTTGTTTTTTATACGATTTAGATGTCAAACAAGCATAGTCTGATAGGTATCTGATGATAAGCAGTTACTGTAGCCTGTACTTAAACGCTTGTAACACCGAACCACACTTATATGCTTCATAAATTATACCTACGTATAAGTATAGAATAGAATAGAATAGAAAACTCTTTATTGTACACCAGTTACATTAATGATACAGATATTATTTTACACATTTATGTACAATGGGCGGCCTTATCGCTAAAAGCAATTTCTGCCAGGCAACCTTTGGATGGACAGAAGAGAAAATTAAATATAATAAAGCAAAAGTAGTGGGAGGTTTTGGTGTTATAAATACAAGGAAAGAAGGTAAATAAATAATAATTAGGTACAAATGAATACCTATTAAGAACTATACATACATATATAATATTATGTCGTTATAAACAATACATATACCTACACAAATAAATAACATTTTACCTACATCATTAGGTACAAACAATTAATGTAATAGATAAATAAAAAGATACAAATTTTATTACATATACAATATCTATAAGAAAGTAGAATTTAGGTTCTTTAGTTACGCTGAAGGTAATGTTCGTAAACCATTTTTTTAAAAGAGGATATGGTCTGTGCTCGCCTAATAGCGATTGGCAATGCATTCCACAAACGAGCAGCATTTACGGTAAAGGATATGTCATAGAATTTTGTGGAATGCATTGGTATTGCCAGCCTTAAGTTTTCCGATGATCTCAGGGACTTTCCATGTGTGTCATTCAGGAACTGAAAACGTTCTTTTAAATATGAGGGGGTAGAAGGATTAAACAGGATGTTATAAAGTAGCGTGAGAATATGAGTATTCCGTCGAAGTCGAATAGGGAGCCACTTGAGCATATCTCGGTACTGTGAAACGTGATCATATTTGCGTAAACCAAATATGAATCTTATGCAGAAATTTTGAAGTCGCTCAAGCTTATCAAGTTGCTCCTCAGTGAGATCCAGATAGCTGACATCGGCATAGTCGAGAATAGGAAGTAAGAGAGATTGAGCTAAGCTAGTCTTGGTAGCAATTGGAAGAAAATTCCGCAGTCTTCGCAACGACCCTGCAGAAGCAAAAAGTTTACGACTGACTTCTTGCAACTGGGGGCCCCAGGATAAGTTCTTATCTATATATATGCCCAGATTCTTCACACTTTTACAAATTGGTAAAATCGTAGTATTTAAACTAATTTGTGGCAATAGCGACCAATTAATTTTGGACATCATCCCGGGGCTGCCAACAACAATAACCTGGGTCTTTTGAGGATTAATTTGAAGCCCAAATTTATTGCTCCAATCCAATACTCGCGTCAGATCCGTATTGATAGTTGAGAAGGCTTCAGTCAATTTACAAGCTGGAGTTTGCGTATAGATTTGTAAATCATCTGCATAAAGGTGGTAGGAAGAAATTAGATGTTCCGAGATAGAATTTATGAAAATTGCGAAAAGTAAAGGAGATAGCACGCCACCCTGCGGTACACCAACAGAGGTATCACTCCATGAAGAGTACGAATCTTCTATGCGTACACGTTGTCGGCGCCCAAACAGGTAACTATGAAACCAATCAATCACTGTTGGAGATATGTTAATAGAGCGAAGTATGCCGAGTAAGATGTGGAAATCTACAGTGTTGAAGGCATTACTAAAGTCTAGTAAGGAAAGAACTGTGAGATTTCCACTCTCCATGCCAAATCTGATATCGTCAGTAACGTTGATCAGAGCCGTAACGGTACTATGACCAGGACGGAAACCGGATTGGAAAGGATTGAGGAGAACATTTTTATTACAGTAATTAGTTAATTGGGTGTGAACCAGGCGCTCAAGGACTTTTGACAGGAAAGGTAGAATGGATATGGGTCGGTACTCGGAAAGAATTAAAGGAGAAGGATTGGATTTCTTAGGTAGCGGAATGATCTGCGCTTCTTTCCAAATGGATGGAAAGATGCCGGAGGAAATGGAATAGTTCAGTATATGGGAAATTATAGGTAGGATTTCGTTAAGGATGGGAAGGATCATGTTACGACTGATGCAATCGTTGCCGACTGCGTTAGAAGTAATAGACATAATGCTCTTCTTAACATCACAATCAGAAAATTGATTAAAGAAGAAAGGGGAAAATGCTGGAGTTGGAAGTGAAGAAAGATGTTTTAATGTGCTTGTTTTAGTAGTCCCATCATATTTGGACGAAGTGGTGAAGTGTTGATTTAGTAAGTCTAAGTTAAGATTTTTGGGAATACTATTTAATCGTGACTTTCCAACTCCCAGTGTCCTAAGAAATTTCCAGACTTTTGCTGGATCTCCATTTTCAACGGAGCTATGAATATATTGGCGCTGTGCTTTCCTACACACCTTACTACAGTGATTACGTAACCCAATGTATCTCTCTTTGTTACTGTAAGTTGGTCGACATTTATATTTAGATTTTGCGAGAGATTTCTGCGCTATCAGTTCCTTTATATCATTTGTCAGCCAAGGTGCGGGTAGATGCTTCAGTTTGATAGCGCGAATTGGTGCATGCTTATCATATAAGTTGATGATATTTTGATTAAAGATGTTTACTTTTTCCTCCATTGTATTAGACTTGATTAAAGCACCCCAGTCAATGCTGCTAGCATCCTCACTAAGACTATCAAGATTTATGCTACCAAAACTTCGCTGCAGAATTATTTTCGACTTTGCCTTTGGGGGTCGGAGTTTATAAGACAGAAAGATAAGGTCGTGGTATGAAAAAGCATCAGCTGGACACTGACCGTGCTTGGTAACATGATGCAGAGAAGAAACTAGAATGAGATCGAGAAGAGAAGGAGTAGAATTAGGAAAGTTGTGAGTAGCGTTTAAGGGAAGAATTGACATATTGTAAGACTGTACAATACCACAAAGAGATGACGAGCGAGTGTCATTTTTTAAAAGACATGTGTTGAAATCACCCATGACAATCGTGTGGCTGTAACACGGAATTAATTTTTCAAGCACACGGTCAAAGGAGGAAAAGAAGTTGATACGGGAAGAAGGACAGTAAAACACACCAAGTAGGATTTTGGTATGGTTAAGGTCAACTTCCAAAAAAAGATGCTCACCAGCGTTAGGTGGTGGTGGTTGTTCTGAAATATTAACGAGACGGTGCTGTATATGTGATCGGAGATAAATGGCAACACCCCCACCACCCCCAACAGCACGGTCGTTTCTAATTAGTTGGAAACCGGGTAAAGTATAAGAGGCAGAAGGGAGACATGGCTTAAGCCATGACTCAGAAACAAGAATTGCGTGGATGTTTTTACAGTTAAAACTGGCCAGCATATCAGTGAAATGGGCGGGAATACTCTGTGCATTAATATGGACTACATTGAAATTCCTGGGAACATCGGAAAACCGAGACTCAAGCTCATCAGATAGTGATGGGATGCTCGCAAAGCTATCATTGCTACTACAAGCAGACAAGAAGCTTTCATTGTCACTGCTTGAATTGAGGTCCAACATAAACTTTGTATGGGTAAAGATATATAATATATAAATGGTCTTGTGTATATGTAAAAGTATAAATATATAATAAAAATATACTAATATATGCAGATATTTAAAAATAAAAATAAAATTTATATGAGTTTGGGGATGATTTGTCCACCCTCCAGTCCTGTGTTATACCTACACAATAAAAAAATGAAACAAAAATATATTTTGGTTCACTATTATATCTACGTACACATGGTAACGGAGATAGCTGTACATAACGTCTATAAAATATTAATTTTTAAGAAAACCATTGTATATTTTTCTGTGGAATTTGGTAACAGTGTACAATTAGCCTAAACCTACAGAAAAAATATAACACACAAATTCATACATTGGTTTTCCTAAAAAACTAATCTTAATATAGCGGCCCTGAACAGCTATCTCCGTTGCCCACTGTACCTAATACAATATTACAAAATACATGCAATAAAGAAATAACACTAGGTATCTACAAGTGTAAACCATGAGAATAACCACTTATAAACAGCTGTGAAACTCGGGAAAACAACAGAGGAGTTATATTACGACCGTTCAATATTCAGTATCGAACTATAACAGACAATAACTGTAAAACAGATATCAATAATAGTCGATATTTCACGTCCCTAGCGCGGGGCGTCGTGTGCCGGCGTCGATCGCGCGTGCCGCGGCACAAGCCCGTCGTCTTAACGTACACCTTGTGATAACTTACACAAACGCTGAGTAAACTCAGTTTTCTTTGTAGGTATTGCCAGTTAGAAATGTCCTCGGTAACGTTATTGAAAGGTAGGTCTTAATTTCCACCTATGTATTTATAACGTACCTACCTAATGTCTTCCTAACCAAATGACGAGCACAGTGGCTAATTGAGAGATTGAGACGGAAACTAGCTCTGTGGGACAGATATTATAGTGCACAAGTGTGTGTGTAAAAATGGGTGCACTTTTCTTCATTCTCATACCCCGATTGGAAGGCAATCTGACACGACTGGAGAAAGATCAGGCGTAGGACAATTGGCTTTTACGTGCTACCTAGGACGCGGGTAAAGGTCGCCTATTTGGAAACTTTTGGCCTGACCCGGGAATCGAACGTGGAATCTCGTGATCGGCAGCCAGTGGTTGTTGAGTGCAACAACCACTAGACTAACGAGGCAGTAATTTCATTTATTTCTTTCACTTACACTGATGCATTGAATAACACTCGTGTTCTTTCTAATAGCGACCAACTCAATACCCCATTAGCGTTTTGACAACCTAATTAAGTACCTACAGATAGTAGGTAAGTACCTCCTGAAACAGATTTAACTCGTTGCGTGGAAGCGGCCGCGCTCGCGCCGCTTCTCTAACTCATTCCCGCTTAATTATCAACTTTGCAATCCGCTTACTGACGAAATTAGTTGGAAATTAAAATAGCTGTACACCTGTCTGAGCCGATTATGTGAATCGATGGGAATTTGCCGGCGGACATTTTGGAAAAGTTCACGGGTATTTAGAGTTTTGTTTGGCTTTTTCGGTTGAAATTTTGGAGTATAATAAAACTAGGGATGTCCTGTGTCGCAATAATTGTCAACGAGAAAGCTTGATCCTTAAAACAATTAGGTACGTATAGGGCGAAAATTTCGGTGGAGCGAAAATGGGTTCCTTATTAGTAGTTAGGTAACTACTTATCTACATAGTAAGTATCACCACCATCGGGCGAAACGCCCAATCAAATTTTATATTTTTTTGTAATTTGGTCGTTTGGCCCGTTCGGGCGAACAAATGGCGGGCGAAACGACCTATAACTCTACACCAAAATCAACCTCGCTATTATAAATCACAAACTCGTATTATCCTTTACAAATAGTCAAATGTAAACATTGACTGAACATAATTAGGTACCTACTACGCTTAGTAATTACATAGGTAGGTGTATGAAGTACCTAGTAATTCGTCAGATGACAGAGCGGGATGATTACAGGGTGACATTGATTTGTTCATTGTGTACACACCTTGTGATTTGGGGTTCAAACCCTTGTATTTATGGCACAACCCCTGCTATTATGTGTTAGAGAACCTATTCATTGTATTGTATCATGAAGGTTGAAATTCGTACGAGTATGGTAAGTGCCTATGTAAAGTACCTATGTAGCGGAAGGTATATAGCGCTTGTGTAAGCTTTTAATTAAGTATTTTTTTTACTTAAAAGACAGCTAACAAGCCCTGTGTCGTGAGGAATTTTACAAGCATACAATTCGCGGACACAAAGTACGTATACCCAAACTGGTAACAAATATTTTGTCCCGAGTGGGAATTGAATCCACAACACTCGTGGTGTAAATGGCGAAGTGATCACCTTTAACTACTGGGTATCAGTTGAAAGTAAATAATAGATATAATAAGTAAGTAGGAATATTAAAATTTTTGTTTTTATGTAATACTAGCTGTTGCCCGCGGCTGCACCCGCGTGGATTGTGGTTATCCCTGCAAAAAGTAGCCTATGTGTTATTCCAGACCATAATCTATCTCTGTGCCAAATTTCATCCAGATCCGTTCAGTAGTTTTTACGTGAAAGAGTAACAAACATCCATCCATCCATCTATCTATCCATCCATCCATCCATACTCACAAACTTTCACATTTATAATATTAGTAAGGATTATAAATGGGAAAGTTATTAATAGAAAAGTAACTCTGTCAGTCTGTCTGTATGTTAGCGCCTACAATTTAACCTTGGGCTCGATCTTCGGGTCCGGTTAAAATTCCTTAATAAAAAAACATGAATCATACAAAAAATAACACATTTTTTGTCCAGTGTAGGGTTTCGAACGCACAATACGCCACGTTAAAAATCGAGGTAACTACTTAAGCTACTGAGTCGACCGTGCAATCATTTCAAATTCACGAAACAAACCCTCTATACTATAAAGGGTTACTTAAGTCCCCTACAAAGTACATACAAACGCTCCCTAGAGAGCGCTAGTGTTCAGGTGTCACATCAGGTGCTATAAACACGGTGCAATCACTTTTTATCGCCATCACGCCCTTGAGACTAAAGGGTGCCTTTCTTAAGAGCCTTCGGAGCAAAGTTGGGCAAATATTTGTGGACATACGATACCTATCTGTGTTTGAGATATCAATATCAGTGTTTGTTTCGTTTGTTGTGCACACATGTGTGCTTATTATTATTAGCGTTGGTAGACCTCCTACAGGGTGGACCGACAACCTGGTAAGGGTCGCTGGTAGGCGGGAAAAGGTAGGTATATGACCTTATCCACCGGCTACGTGATACCCAAATGCCGTGAATATCTTTGGGAAGAACTATGTCCAGCAGTGGTAGTCTTTTGAATATTATTAACTCAAACTAAAACTCAAAATTCATTTATTCATTTAGGTTACAAAGTAACACTAATGAAGGTCATAAATTATGAATAAACCAGAAAGATAATGTCAGCAAAATTTTCCTACGGCTAGTTCGCTGACGTGGAGCCTTGAGAAGAACTAGTAAGAAACTCAGCCCACTCTTTTTAATCGCCAGATAGTTACAATCTTTTGTAAAATACAAGTATGATATAGCATGCAAGCTGATGCAGTCAAAACACGATAAGTACTTACTTTATTAATAAAATAAGGTAATCGTACTTAGTACTGGTCGTGCGAGAAAAAAAAATAGATATTACAAGTAATTTAATATTGTCGTCAAAAATGATTTGAATGTATCAGCCTTTTCTTAGCGTGTCGATGACTATTTATTTTTTTATATCCAGAACTAGAATGTATTAGTTAATCTTCATAAAAACGTTATCTGCATTTAAAATCATGCCTACTTTCGACATAAAATTTGCATAGATTTAGGTATAATAAACCCACATACGTCATAGAAGAAATTATGAAGGCATGTCTAATTCACTAACCAGCATTATATGCTCGATAGAGGAGAAGTGTGCCCGGTAGTGAAACATGTATATTATTATAATAACTAGCTGTTGCCCGCGGCTCCGCCCGCGTGGATGTCGGATATCGCTAAAAAAGTAGCCTATGTGTGACCATAATCTATCTCTATGCCAAATTTTATCCAGATCCGTTTAGTAGTTTTTACGTGAAAGAGAATCCATCCATCCATCCATACTCACAAACTTTCACATTTATAATATTAGTAAGGAGAACAAATATAATGTCGTTTAATGCAAATTCAAACTAAAATAAGATATCACAATAATGATTAAGTATCTGTCGGTGACAGAGATTGATAGGTAATTGTAATTATATCTAACAGGTACCTATGTAGCACATTGTTAGCGGCTAAGAGTTTCACAACGTGATTTCGTCACAGTTATCATTACGAAGTTTTCTTCACAAATATCTGTTAGAATCTCAACACGTAATAAAGTCCGTTAGAAAGAGGCGATCCTTCGTCACGCTATTATCTGCAAGAACTCTTAAAAACAGATTAGCACACTCCAAGGGAACGACAATGATCTTGTCGTAAAATCCTATCTGTCGCTCCATAAAAAGATTTCGCAACAAAAGGTGCTACTTTTTTATCCTAAGAGCACCTGCTTCGTACGAAACTTGACGAAACTTCGCAAACTTTAGCGAAAGTTCGGTGAAAACTTCGCACCGGATGTTGTTATCGGCCGGAAGCGCTTTAGGCGACTTCCTGTTTTGACGGACGCAAAAACTGGAGATTTTCTTCTCATAGTCTTAAAAAGTTGTTAAGTGTTTTTTTAATAATTATCAAGGTATCACATTCTATTACAAAAGGTGCTATAATATAAGCAAATGCTAAAAAAAACAACTAAGTAGCTATACTAAAAACTCGCATTTATGCATCTCGAAACTCAAAACAACTCAGTGCGCTGCCATTAGTGTGGTGCGTGTGCTTCCCCATGCTTTGCCGTAAGTATATCTAGTTTGATAACTACAAGTGTTAGCCTCTATATAAGAATTATGCCAGGCAAATATAGTAATGTATTTTATTTTATCAAAGATATGGACTATAATTGAAAAAAATCACGGTCAAATTTTGATCGCTATTATTCGCTATATCGCTCTAGTAATTATATATTTTTTACAAGTTTGAATAAAATAACTATTATAAATATCATTTACAAATTCCAATCAAAACAAATTACAACCAAATCTTCACTACCTATCTAACTAAAAGAGACAGAATTTTTCAACGAGTATAATACATCGCGACATCGGAAAAGCTCGTAAAATATAAGTTTTACGTTTGTCGGCCGGAGGCGCCCACCTCAATGTGGCTCAGTAGTGAGCTCTGAAAAATGGCTGCCACATCACCCGGACTGACGGACGAGATAAAAGTTTTTAAGCAATTTCCTATTCACCCCCTGAGAAGATGAATAGGTGATGTAATTGCGCGGTTGTAGAAAAGAAAGTTGTTTGAAACTGAGATGTGTTTACATCTGTAGGTACCTTTTGAATAAAAATATTCGGTTAGCAACTTTGTATACTTAGGAATATTTTTTATAACAGCCTGTTTACAATATTTTTTTGTGCAAGTTACAATAGTCTTGTTAAAAAATATGTTACAAACGGTTTATACACCTAAACTATTGCCTTTTTTAAATTAATTAGTTTTCTGTAATTAGGTTTAATTATATTTAAATAAGTTTCTAACATTATTCTTGTATATATATAGCAAGGATGGACAAGGTCAGCTCAGGACCGAATGACGGGTAAAACCTTGGGGGAGGCCTATGTCCAGCAGTGGACGTCTTATGGCTAAAATAGATATATATAGCATAGTCCTTATATAATACACCATTAAAAACAAGATTAAAACATCACAATATATGGAATTCAACAAAAACCGCCTACGCATCAAAAAACCTTTCTAACTAACATTATAGAACTTCTAAAACAAGACGAGATTCACAAACTGTGACCCTCAAATTTTGATAAACACAACGGTACAACAAGGAGGCAGCTCATGAAAAATTCGACAATATCATCGGCAGTGAGGTGGAGTAATTAATGACCTCGGTGTTGAATCCTGCCCGCCTACAAGGTGCCGACCGGGGAAAACACTTTTAAAAACTTTGCCACCCGCAAATTATTAATAGGTTTCTACGTAGACGTGGGCTAGGGATGTGAAGCAGTGTTGTTCTCTGTTTATCTGTTATCGATAATTACTTTTTTTAATCTTATTCATTTATTTTTTGTAGTTGAACACAAGACATAGGTAACTAAAGACGTAATATGCGATCGAGTGGTGCAAAATATCAGTAATGAAGCATATAAATGAAAAAATATTATTATATTATTCAACTGATCACTGTTTTTGTAGAGGCAGCTAAGCTACCAGAATGAAAGCTGTGTGAACTGAATGGGTATTCATCATTATCATCATCATTATCCTCGCCGTAAGACGTCCACTGCTAGACACAGGGTCTGTAGTGGCCAATTGGAAGACACAGCGTGGGCAGACCTCCAACAAGGTGGACCAATGACCTAGTGAAGAATGTGGGCAGCAGATAAATAAATGTTTTCAATATTAAAACAGCGAATCTTTTTTTGTTAATTAGTCTGTAATTTAATTTGTTTGTTACCTTTTTACTACTACTTGGGTGAACAGATCTTAATGAAACTTGGCAAGGAGATATATAGAGGGTTTCGAGACGGTATCTTAGAGGCGGACACACTTTTGACCGCTATAACCAACATCCATGCCGGCTGAGCTGCAAGCAGCTGCTAGATATATTATATCTTTGATAGACAACGGATGAAATTATAATTTTATTATTGTTAAAAATACAACAGTATTAAGGTTTTCATCGATATTTCCTTTGCCCCTCACTACAGTAGTAACACCTTGCAACGATGTAAAAATTAAGAAAGAAAGATTTTTAAAAGTCAGCGGCGGCGTCGGCCGAGTTAGTGCCGCCACATTAATTCGAGTGTCGATTACTTTGACTGGGGCTGATAAAAAAATGTACCTGAAACTTAGCACTGAGTGACGGCTCTTTGTTATTAGTTGGAGAGTGAGTGCAAGATTGAGGTGTCTGACAATAAGAGACTTTGAAGTTTTAAGGAGCTTTCAAGAGGGTCTGTAATGAGTAACAAATATTTTATGAATAATATACTGAGGTAAGACGCTACTTTGACTGCCTTGGTGGTCCAGTGGCTGCAGTATGTGTCTGCTGTACACGAGGTTGTGGGTTCAATTCCCAAACAGGACAATACTTTGTGTGACCCGCAAAGAGTTGTTCTGAGTCTGGATGTAATTTGTGTCCGTTATATATATGTTTGAAGTTCCCTGTCACACAGAGCTTGTTCTCTAGTGTCTAGTCTTTTTATAAAACAATAAAACAAAACTTTTGACAGGAAAACCTTAATTATTATTATTGTTTAGCGTGTTTGAAGGAATCCTTACTAATAGTATCTAAATGTGTAAGTTTGTTACGGTAGAAAACTCAAAACTCAAAATTTATTTATTCATTTAGGTTACAAAGTAACACTTATGAAGGTCATAAATCTATACATATAATAAAATCGTAACCAAGTCGCGTCTGTACATTGAATTTTTTTTCGAAAAAACAATTTATATACGTTGTATTTATGTTACTGAGGCCAAAAATGTGGTTTTTAGAATTTTTGTCTGTTTGTCTGTGTGTCTGTTTGTCTGTTTGTCTGTTTGTCTGTTTGTCTGTGTGTCTGTTTGTCTGTTTGTGGCCGCGTTTGTACGCGATAAACTCAGCAACCACGGAACCGATTTGAATGCGGTTTTCACTTATATATTGTGGCAACCTTCCCATAACATATAGGCTTTATTTTATTCCAATCGGTTCACAAATAAAAAAGTTATGGTCACTTTAATAACACATGTGCTATACAAGATACATGCTTCGATTTATTTAGCTGAAACTTTTTAAAGTGTAGTTTCTAAAACCACGTTTAAAGTTTATATGAAAATAAATTTAAAAAATAATGCGAGGTTTCGGAGATATAGCCATCACCAATTTAAGTTGAACTCTCATCAATATCGGCGACCATATTAAATAGAGATCAGCTGACTGGTACATCACGTGTTAACGGTACTAGGTTAAAAGTGACCATTTTACAACGAAATGTAATAGAAGCAGACATTTTAACAGGATGCGGTGCAGATGATAATCTTTTATACCCCGGGTTCTTTTGAATTTAAACAATTTTCCGTTTAGCAACTCCAGGAAACTCTATGTTTTAATCCCTAAAGTCGACGCAAACGAAGTCATAAACACATATCAGCTATACATCTATACACATATTAATAAAATTTAAGTGTCTGTTTGTACCTAATATCAAAATAACAGCTTTCTATTAAATTCATGTGGCTGTTTACATAGCACTTACAACAGAAATACAATTTTAACAGTTTTATCTCTCTGTCTATCTGTTTGTTGCAGCTAAAATCGTCTTTGATAAAACTAAAACTATATAAAAATACTATAAGTACGAATAAAATGCGTTAATCATGCCAAGACCTAAGACAATCACTGACTAAATTAAACGCCTAATAAAACTTAAACACAAACTATAATATATTACTATAAAATGAATGCTATTTCATTTTGTGTAGGCGCTACCATTTAACAATACCTTAATTTAGGTAATCAGGAAAGCAGCACAGAAAAGAAAACACTCCACCGAATCTGTCTGTCTGGTCACGATAAACTCAGTAACAACCAAACAAAATTTCATATGATTTTCACCAGTAGACGGCGTGATTCTTTTATTATAGTTTTGCGAGCGTGAATTGGCTGAAATATTACGATGTTAGTTGAGCGAGTCGGAAAAATCCTGCCGTTGGAGGCAATGTTATTTGCAAATAGATCTAAAAAACTCTGCGATACTATGTGTCTATCTTCGACCAAAAAAATCACTCACAGCGAAACGCATAATCGGCCTCTGTCTCATCGGCATACTTAACTGATATTTATTTTTTAAAGATGAGGTTCCATTGCATTGTTTTTTTTATCCCTGAACATCGTCATTTAAGAGCCGATTTGTAATATTTTCTTTTTAAGTGACCGACATAGCTCGAAAAATTGCCTCAATTAAGTGACAATGGGCAGGGCATATAGCTCACAGAACCGATGGCCGTTGGGGCAGAAAGGTTCTAGAGTGGCGACCACGAACTGGAGGAGCAGCGTGGGTAGGCCTCCAACAAGATGGACCGACGACCTACCTGGTAAACGCGGGCAACCGATGGACAAGGTCAGCTCAGGACCGAATGATGTGGAAAACCTTGCGGGAGGTCTATGTCGAGCAGTGAACGTCTTATGGCTAAGATGGAACTACTTTTGTGGCAAACAAGCATATGGCCCACCTGATGTTAAGCAGTTACCGTAGCCTATAGACGCTTGCAATACCAAATGTATGACTTGCGTGTAACCAACCCATTTTTTACACCAGGGCTTAGATGGGAGCATCCCTGGGATAGAAATACGTTTCTTTCAAAACGAATCCCTAAGTGAGCGTTAGAGACCTATACTTATACACAGGAACACAACTACACCGCTGTGTGTAGTTATTTGGCTGTGGTCTTCTGTAAAGTGGAGGTCCTTCCCTCCTTTTAAAAATTCTCTTAAAAATCTTTTTGTAATTGGATGGATAATCTTTCATATTGTTCTCAGTTTTTAAGTAATCCAGTTCTGGTGATGGGTTCCGTAGGGAAGTGAGTAACCTCATCAAATACTATAGGCATACTGCAATGAATCAAACAAATACATTCAGGAAGCATCAATTCGTTAGTGAAACTAATAAAGAATACTGCAGATGGCCAACTTCTCAATGATAAATATTTTTCCGATGGAGATCAGACATAATGTACCTATCTCAATTATGGTAATTAAATGACAGTAACTAATCACATTCAATGAACAAATTAAAATGTTACAATTGAACTAATATTATGATACAGCCGGATGTAGGCACCGAAACTTCGTAATTAAACAATGTACAAAGTAATAAATGCATAGTTTCAGAGATAAAGATAATAATTAACAGATACCTATATACCGAATTTACGTTGAACTCTCACTAATATGGTCGACAATATTAAATAGGGTTCAACTTACTGGTTTTTCATTCAGTTTTGTTCCGAAAGCTTATGTAAAGTACTATAACTGTATTAAAAGAACAATGGATTAAAAGGAAAGTTCAATTTCTGAAATCCTTGAGCACTACGATGGACCATTATGCCCTTTAAGAATATCATAAATTTTTAGCCCACATAAACTGTGTAACAGTACCTATCCGGTTAGAAGTGACCAATCTAAAACGAAATGTAATAGATGTAGAGATTTCTACAGGCTATGGCACAGATAATACATAACAATACATAAATTCAAACTATTAGCTAGGCGATGGACCAATTAATGTTATTCACGTTTGCGCTAAGACAATTTGAAGAGCAGAACAATCATACAAACAAGGAATATTTCTTCATGAAGTTTATTAATTGCAGAATCTAAATGTTTAAAAGAAAAACGTGACTGACTAATCAACAAACGCACAGTTTAAATCATTAGACACTCAGATAGCTATTATAATATAGGCATCCGCAAAGAAAGGTTTTTATAAATGTAACCACTAAAGATGAAAATCAGCCGATGAAAGTTTGTATAGGGATAACAGCTGTAGCTTTGAGATTTCCAGTAAAAGACTGAACACGCGAACGAAGTCGCGGGTACAGCTAGTTATGAATAAACCAGAAAGATGGTGTCAGCAAAATTTTCCTACGGCTAGTTCGCTGACGTGGAGCCTTGAGAAGAACTAGCAAAAAACTCAGGCCACTCTTTTTAATCGCCAGATAGTTACAAACTTTTGTAATTTCGGTAGATATTTGTTATTCCTTCACGCAAACTTGATGGAATTTGACATTATTTAAATATATCTGTAAGTAAAGTCATGCAATCATTCTGCAGCTTCTCTTGGGTAAAAGTTAAGTCAATAATGTAAGATCCATGTTTCATCTACTCCCGTATTTTAGACAAAATTAGCAGACAGCAAAACCGATATGATTTACATTTTATCTAGTTTTATCTATAAGTTTATTAAAAAAAGTGTAGTTATCACAATTAATTTCTTACTTCTCTGTATTCCTGCAATGTAATCTACCTTAGATGAAGGCCACTATCTTATGGTGCAAGACAAAGTCTTAGTTAAAGTGCAGTACAAGCAGGGGTCGACAAATCAGTGTCGTTTACCGTCGAGCGCGTTTTCAATTTGTGCCGTCTCACCGTAAGTGCTCGCTGAATGTGTGTACACTGTGCCACTGGACAAAGATGTGGGAACAGATGATGCGTTCTGTAGATGTGGCATTGGGCACAGCAAAATACAATATTTTCTTCAATGAATGAAATGAAATGTCCAGTTTTAAGGAAGTATTCAGTATCTACGCACTACTACAAGCGTCGATAGTACTCTCGATAAACGTAAAGGGTGTTTATAAGGAGTTGAATTTGAATTGTGGAGCTGAATGCAGTCAGCTGTTGTGAGTACAGCGAAACAAGCGATATATTGGAGCGATATTGTAAGAGTTTAATGAATTTTTTTTTATAGTGAAGAATTGTGTGTTGTGCAGAAGTGTTTAATGTGCTTTGTAAATTATATTGTGTTAAAGTTCGAATATATACCTACCATATGTGCGTAACCTAGAATCAAGCAAGCATATGGCCCGCCTGATATTAAGCAGTTAGAAGGTTAATTAGCCTATGGATACTTGCAATACTAGAGCTATCTTTTGCGTGTTGCCGACCCATTTTCTTACACCAAGGCTTTAAGATCCCCAGGGATCGTAAAAGGGAAGCGTTTTGAAAGAAACATTTTCAGGATAGGAAAACGTTTCCTTCAAAACGCTTCCCTAAATGAGTGCTGGAGACCTGTACTCACACACGGGAACACAACTACACCGCTGTGTGTAGTCATTTGGCTGTGGTCTTCTGTAAGGTGGAGGTCCTTCCCCAGTCGGGCTTGCTCGCTAGTATGGTGCCCTACCTCTCTTACGCTAGTATGGTGCCCTACCTCTCTTAATCTCTCTTAATCTGCCGTGAGCTACACACACTAATGATAATTTATTTGTTCGCATTGTCTAGTGCGTCCTGGAATTCACTTGAACATTGGAAACGAAAACTTTTAACGTACAACACAATTTATTTTGTACACAATTCGTTTTTGTGTTGATTAGAAATGAAAGAGCTACGTTCAGAGTTCTGTGTTACAATAAAATACAAAGGACTGAGTAAAGCTTCAGACAAATGATAAAAAACACATTCGTTTATATATCGATGGATATATAAATTTGTTTTATTTGAAACTAGCTGTTGCCCGCGGCTTCGCCCGCGTGAATGTCGGTTATCGCTGCAAAAACCTATGTGTTATTCCAGACCATAATCTATCTTTGTGCCAAATTTCATTCAGATCCGTTCAGTTAGTTTTTACGTGAAAGAGTAACAAACATCCATCCATCCATTCTCACAAACTTTCACATTTATAAAATTAGTAAGGACTAGTGGTTCGCTACGACTTCACTCAGGGTAAACTATTTTCTGCGTGACTTTAATTGTTTTTTAACCTTTTAAAAAGTACTAGAAAATTTTTAAAAACGGAGATGAGTCGATAAAGTCAAAAACATCGGTACAGTCAATTTCAAGTTATGGCGTGACGTGTGATCAGGGGAAATAGAGTTTAAATTATTTTTGTATAGATTTGAAGTCCTCTCAACTAAAATACGTCACATACCTCCACAAAGGATTTCCACAACATTGGGCCTTAAGATAAACTTGCACAGCAGTTGCCCGCAACCTTTACTAGGTCATCGGTCCACCTTTTGAAAGCCTGACCACATCTTCCAGTACGTGGTCGCCACTCCAGACCCTTCCAGCCCAACAGCCATTGGTGACCAATATAACTCGAAGGATTGTCTCAATTAAGTGGCAATGAGGAGGACACAAAGCTCGCAGAATGAGAATGAAACTACGTTGTAACCATCATAATAGAACAGTCTCAATCCGTTATTTCCAAGTGCTAGCCTAGTATTAGTGGTTTTTAAATTGGTGGCTGATTCAGTACAATTTGACGCCTCCAATAACATAATATTATCAATGTAGTACTCATAGACTGATATTTTAAGCGCAAGGGATTAAGAACTGTGTGGTTCGACATTTTATGAATACTGTAAAAACTTTATATCAATAAATCAGTCAATTGCAGCCCACTGCTGGATATAGCCTAACCTATCACGCGCCACAGCACACGGACTTCCGCCTTCTGTAAAACAAAAATATAAAGCTTTATAATTAAATATTTTTTTTAAAACAATGTATATGGATGGTTTAAAAGTAATATCAGGTTATAGTTTTGGGCCTAAGTCGTATTATTTATAACTAGGGGTCGCCCGCGACTTCGTCCGCGTGGTAATTCGGCATATTTTCCCCGATTTTGCAAAATATCTCACTATGATAAATAGATGATGTTATATAGCCTATAGCCTTCCTGGATAAGCGCAATTCAACAAAAAATGTTTTTTTTCTAATCGAACCAGTACCTTCTGAGATTAGCGAGTTCAACCAAACAAACACAATCTTCAGCTTTATAATATTAAATGAAGTATAGATAAGTAATTCTTTATATTAAAATCAGTAGGTATAAAGTAAATTTTAAATTGTAGGGCAGTAGAGACCAAATAGATAGTGGTTAAAAACAGAGCGGTAACGAATAATCTTCTTTTTTTAAACCTTGGTTTAGTGCCACGAAGGCAATATAACGTTGAAAGTTAAAGAGCTTTCTTCATCCCTTATCGACGTCCAATAACTTAATATAAAGTATAAAGGTAGCAGTTTGATATTGTCGTAAAAGGTCCACAGTCATCTTGAGATCGCGTAAACCTCTCACGAGAGGGCGCTCAAATAATCCCGACAATAAAGAAAAATTCCAGCCCTCTTTATGAAGAGGTAAGTCCTTGGCAAATTGAGCACAGCGACGTATATGGAGACGTCAACTAAGAGTAAGGTCTGCAAATATTTGCGTTTGAAAAAGAACTTGTAATCATTTGATCAATCATAGTAGTGTTTTAGGTATGTGTCTACGTAGCCTTTCTTATATTCATTTGTTTTATGAGTAGAGCTGACTATATACTGTAATATCACATTTACGTTCATTGGTACGGGCATCACCTGTGAAGGGCCGGGCCGACTTGGCTATTTTCTATTTTAAAATGTTTGTATAAGAAAAGCAAAATTTGAAAAGTTACTCAGACAATTAAAAACACTGAAAGTGCGGTTTTTGTATGAACGAACTCTTGAATTTTAAACAAGACAACGTATATCGGGTCAGCTATTTTTTAATAACTACTGTGTGTCAGGACAGTAGTAGTTAGCAGGCTAAGTCAAATATTGTCGTTGCCTCGTAGTTTCAAACGTTTGACACACATTTATCGTAAGCTAATAAAAAAATACAAGTGCTAAATCGACTTCATTACTTTCTCTGTCCATCTGTTCTTGTTGAACGTAACAGACGATCGTTGTGCAGGTAAGCGATGGCATAAGTGGATTGCTTTTCTGCTTTACATACAGATATCACAGAATATTTTGTGCAAATGGACGGACGGGTCGTACGCTGCACTCCTGTTATGACTCCGAGCTTATAAACGAAAGATTTATTATCTTTTTATTTAGAGGGACAGTTCAATTGTTAGATTGTGTATGTACTTAACTATATTTGTGTTATTACAGTAGAAATGTTTATTTAATATTCGAGTATAAATAAGAATCTGATAGACTATTTTAATGCTAAGCTGTGACTTACTTTCACGTTGTCACTCATTAAAAAAAGTATTCAAATTTGAATCATTTATTAGTCAGAATATGGGTTAAAAAATAGGTAGTAGATTGTTTACAATGATGCGTGCCATACTTCGACTTCGTTTTGTTATAATTAGAACACGATAAATCCATCTGTGTCTTATAATAATAATATCAACGTATATAATATAATATAATAATAATATTTTCGGTACAACTCACACATCGCTATCTGATCCCAAACTAGGCAGAGCCTGTACTATGGTAACCAGACAACTGATAAACATACTTATATATTTCTAAATACATACATATTATAGATAAACTACACGCAGACACAGAACAAACATTCGTGCTCATCACACAAAGATTTGTCCTGGGTGGGAATCGAACCCACGACCTCCGGCGTAGCAGTCAGAGTCACTAACCACTAGACCAACAGGCCAGTCATGTAATGTCTTATTACAGTACATAGTTATCTCTTTTAACAAGAGAGCTAAGGAGTTTAGGCCTAACTCACACACGCTGTCCTGCTAATGCGAGTTAGTTGATCAGAGATGCCTCTTGAATTTCTTCTAAGACTTGTGTGTTGTGAGTTTCCTTGCGATGTTATCCTTCATCGTTAGCAAATGCTCATTTTTTAAAATTTATCTTCAGTTGCCTTTGTACAACTGAAAGCTAGGGTTACATACTCATATATACAATGAACATAGTCATGTAGAAGCACTAGAAAACACTGTTACACAAATTACCAGACCTCCCAGAGCAGTGTATGTATGGCTAGATTTTTATATTTTATACATACATAGGGGTCGCCCGCGACTTCGTCCGCGTGGTAATTTGGAACGTACATTTCCCCGATTTTGCAATATATCTCACTACTGCTCCGCTCCTATTGATCATAGCGTGATGTTATATAGCCTATAGCCTTCTTGGATAAATGCACTATTCAACAAGAAAAGTTTTTTTCTAATCGAAACAGAACTTTCTGAGATTAGCGCGTTCAACCAAACAAACAAACTCTTCAGCTTTATAATATTAGTATAGATTTTTTTTTAAATTATGTCACTGACCCTCGACTCAGCATCCAACTCACACCTCTTGTGTACAAGTCGGTCACTTTTCCACTTAGTTAAATACATATATCTCTAAAAACATTATTGCCACTTTTTATAGGTAAACCTTCTTGGTAAAAAGAGTCTGGAGATCAAAGTACAAGGTGCACAATAGGTAGGTCGGTATAATCCTGACAGATGAGAGATGAGGTAGACGGAGGAGGAGGATTGAGACGTGCGGTGTGTGCTACCGTATTTTATTCGCCTTTGCCGGTGGAAATAATCTCTATGATCGATGGATATATTTGATTAATATATTTTTGTTGAATTTTACAAAGTTGTGGTAGCAAGTACCTACTGTACGCAAACAAATGTTTACTGGCAATTTATTATCGATTTTTTTTCACAATCGTGATTGAATATGTTTATTTATTATGTCCTACTAATAATATAAACGCGAAAGTTTGTAAGAATGGATGGATGGATGGATGTTTGTTACTCTTTCACGTAAAAACTACTGAACGGATCTGGATGAAATTTGGCACAGAGATAGATTATGGTCTGGAATAAACGATAGGCCAATTTTTATAGCGATAACCGACATCCACGCGGGCGGAGCCGCGGGCAGCAGCTAGTATTAAATATGGCTTTGGTGTCCCTGATTTCAAATAGTTTCAGATTCACATTTTTCCACTGCTCAGCGTGTTGTCGGTTCGATTTTTACATGAGACAATAAATTGTGTGATCTATAAGTGATTGTTCCTAGTTTTAATGCACTTTCTATTCGTGTATTGTGTTTTTAAACTGCCTCGCGACACAAAGCTTGTGCCCTAGTACAAAAGACATCTTTACAAAATATAAAAAAGAAAGAAAAAAAATGTATGAAAAAGCCACCAAATGTTTACCTAGATGACAATAAAAATACACTACGCCTACCCTAAAAAACATAAGTCCATAGCATGCAAAGAAAACTATAATTTCACTAAAATACATATATATATATGAACGACATGTTGCCAACCACCCGATGCCATAATCTGCAAGTAACAGTCATACCTGGCCTTCCCCTGGCTACCCCTGGCTTTACCTTGGCACTAGCCACAATGATCCTATAAATGCTCTCAAGTATAATAAGATTAGCTTAAACCATTCGTCTGGCCGAGCTTTGCACGAGGTGTGGCACACGGCACAAGAGATACCTCTATAATATGACTATGTTTTGGATTGCCTTAGAAATATCGGTCATAATTAAGTAACATTTAGCAATCAAAACGACATTTAACACTTTCGCGGACAGTAACGTAGATGTTTTATTGTCATGACGTCTATAGGCGTTCACTGTCCTTCTAAGTGTTAAGTTTCTTAATTAGTCAGTCTCATCACGGTCGTCTCGATTCGACCTGAAAGAGTAAAGCTTTCGATCAATGAAATATTGAATTCTCAACATCCATACTGAGGCGCTCATAGCTAGATGCACTTTTTTTTGTTTTTTATAAAGACAATTCCCGCACTAGAGAACAAGCTCTGTGTTGCGGGGGACTTTACAAACATACTATTAACGGACACAAATTACACCCAGACTCAGAACAACTCTTTGTAGGTCACACAAAGTTTTGTCCCTGTGTGGGAATCGAACCGACAACCTTGCGCACAGCAGTCACATACTGTACCCACTGAATCACCAAGGCAGTCATTACTGTTTGATAAACGATCAGCGGGTTAAGCTACCAAAGGCACGGTAACCCTATAGATGGGTGACCGCATAGTGGTATTTCATCTGAGCGTCTCTGTGCTTCGGAGGGCACGTTAAAAGTCGATCCCGACTGTTATCAGTCTTTAGATCACGACTAAATATGGGCGATCTAAATAACTCTGTCACCAGGTTGGCCACTAACCAAACGATAAGAAGAAGAAGAACATCCATACTAATATTATAAAAGCTTAAGTAACTCTGTCGTTTTAAATGTATGTATGTGTGTTTGTTTTTATACCATTTCGCGATTAAACGGCTTAACAGCAGTAATATAATTAAGCTAATACATGAACAAATTCATTTCAAAACGCCTGTGTCTTGCGGTGCGATCTTAAGGTGTGCTCACACGCGCGGGCCGACGCCGAGCGACGTGGGATTAGCTGCGCAGTTACTATGAGACGACTTTATTAGCTCCCGCCACTTATAGCCGATCTGGGGTGAAGGAACGTTTTCCAATGATGTCGACACTGCGTTTAAATCGACTCAAGCCGTGACTGCGTTGAATTGTATTTAATTATAGTCAAAGTACAATTTGTGGTAGTAAGATGTACTCTACTGAGTCTACTCTTCTATTTATGAAAATTAATAAGTCGAGATTTTAGAAATTTGTGTAAAAATAAAATAAAATAAATGACTGGTTTAACTACCTTCTTCAGTGGATTGTGATGATATACATGACGTAGACAAAAAAATAGCTCAAGTAGATGCAGAAAGAAAATTAAGTGTCTATAGCTTCGTAGTTTGTTTATATTCATCAGCACGGGTCTCCTCCATACATTTTTTTTATACTACTTGCGTGGCAAACAAGGATACGGCCCGCCTGATGGTAAGCAGTTACCGTAACCTATGGATTTGAAGGGATATTAGCCTATTATACCACGCTGGCCAGACGGGTTGGTATAGGGTTTTGTAACGAGTTTTCCCTCTTTAGCAGTGGATATTGTCTGCCTGACTTACTCCCGTAGTTGACTCTTTCGACACCCTCGGGATAAAACGGGGTGGTGACATTTGTATTTTTAATCCGTCACCACACGGACAGTTTGTTTTTAATGTACCTTTAACAGATTCAAAATAAAGTAAAATACTAAATATCATTGCAAAATTAATATATTTTACTATCAAAGTGACTTGTCAGTAATACATAATTACAGAACATTCAATATTTATTTCGTGTCGTACACATTGGACAACACACTGCAATCGGTAGAAGGCACAATGGCTAAGCTAAGATGCCATTATAGACGTCCGACAATTAAATTATCCTCACAAGTGAGAGCTAGTTACCCCTCACTGATATCTAAAAGATGGAGATAGTAAGAGATAACTTTATTCAGTCGGAAACTTTTTTCAGATCATTATTAATTTGAAAATTGTTTTAACTTTCTCGTGAGCATTTTAATAATTTTCGGTAGATTTTTGGGTGTAATTTATCCGTAATATGTATGTATTTAGAAATATATGAGTATATTTATCAGTTGTCTGGTTACTATAGTACAGCCTCTGCCTAGTTTGGGATCAGATAGCGATGTGTGAGTTGTCCCGAAAATATATTATTATTATATTACTAGCTGTTGCCCGCGGCTCCGCCCGCGTGGATGTCGGTTATCGCTGTAAACAGTAGCCTATGTGTTATTCCAGACCATAATCTATCTCTGTGCCAAATTTCATCCAGATCCGTTCAGTAGTTTTTACGTGAAAGAGTAACAAACATCCATCCATCTATTCGTACAAATTTTCACATTTATAATATTAGTAAGGATTATTTGGCAGATTCATATTTCTTATGTCTTATCTTAATCCTGTTGATAGCACAGTAATATATACTAGAATATTTATATTAAAGGCTGAAATAGCCAATAACTAAATTTAAAATTTATTGCATACATCATAATACTATCCTTACAATTTTGTAATCTGAGTTATTATTTTAAAAGCATCAACCAACAAAATAAATAATACATTTTCTTGAACAAAACCCATTATCCGAAGCATCTAATACATTTTCTTATCCACCTGCGCGAGACCAATAAGTTAAATGCCTTACTCCACATAAAGGGACGCTCCTATTGTCCAGGGGAAAAATGCCGTGTTTTTTATACGACGGACGGTGGAGGCCTTGGTGAGGGCATTGTCCACAGGTATTCGGAAAATTAACTCGGTCTAGACGGATCTTATGAGATAGTTTGATGATTTATTGGATTGTAAACTGGGGGAATGGTGCGTTATAAGTATTATCTTCGTAAGGTTAGAACATTAGTGTTGTGTTTTATTCAATTTTGGTTTTTATATATTTTTTTGTTATTTCGTTCTCTGTATTTCTTATACCTAACGGTCAATGGTAAAGGAAGATTTTTTAACTGATTTTCTAGTACTTAATTGTTCTTGCCGTTTTATTTCCTTGGCTCAAAGATATAGTATCGTTAAGCCAGGGGAATAAAATATCGGTTTGAAATTCTTGTCTATAAATATTATTTTTATCGATTTGGTTAAAAAGGCGACTCGTGCGGCAGGACACAATCCCGCGTCGCGGGGAACTCTTACAAACACTCAATTCATGGACACGAAGTATACCCAGATTCAGCACAATCTTTTTTGGATTATTAATTCTTCATCTATAGTAAATTTCTTGATGGAAAAACCCAGTCCGTAGTTTTCTGTAAGGCGGAGGTCATTCCTTACACGTCTGTTTGTTACCTGTGTGTAGTGTTAGATCTTTTAACACTACACACAGGTAACATAGAGACGTGTGAATTTTAATAGATTTTTCAATAATGATTCCTAGAAATAGCGTCACAAAGCAGCGAAAAACGTGTTGATGTATGAAATTCAACACCGGTGACCGCCGCAATATGCACGCCGTTGATTTGTTGGCTCTCCCTCACATAGACTATACAAAATATGTAGACATGTCAACCACGGGATTTAAAGTTTGATCAATTAAAATAATATAATAATAATAATTTTATTGCAAATAATTAAGGAATTATACAGTATTTAGGTCTTAATTATAACTTAAAAATAGGACATAATTATAAAGTGCCTGTACTAGGTGAAAAACCTGTCTCAGGCGAAAAAAAAATGCAGTTAAGTATATATTTAAAAATTTATTCAGATGTATGATATACTAATTTTAAAACAAACATATCAAATGAGTATGAAATATCTTATAAATACAAACGACTTATTTTATTACAACTAGCATAGATTATGTTTGTTAATCGGACAAATTTTGTAAATACTTACTTAATATATATAAATATACTAGCTTTTACCCGCGACTTCGTCCGCATAAGTTTTTTTGTTTTCTCCCGGCTGTAAGTCCCCCTGCAACAATGTCCCACTATCGTGTTCCAGTCCTCAATTTCACATCAAAATTTGTTCAAAAGCAACCTAAGCTACATAATGGATAGCTCCGAATGTTTCCTTAGTAAATATAAAAAGTAAATAATGTAAATCGGTTTAAAATACTACTAACTACCTACCTGCCAACCCCCGATGTTAGACAGTGTGACATCCGCAACAGACAGGAACGCCTACTTTCAGCCTCAGTTTGTGTGAAGGTACTCCCGACAGTTCTAAAGAATTAAGAAATTCTACGGGGTATGATGTTACTTGTTTAGTATCCATTACAGTGTCTACAGAGAGAAACTCAACAATATCACCTTCCACGCGTGTCATAATTTGCTCGTTTATCTGTCCCACCATTTCATTCGTCGGCGCTAAAATTGCTCTTTCACATAACCATTCTCTATTCCTCATATTAGTTAGCAGTTCGCTATAGACGAAGTTATTTAGATTATCTGGATTATGCACAACATTGCAGAATTCACGATCCAATGTAATCATGCCATTACCATCCTTTGCCATACTATCTTCTCCAATTTTAAGAAGAGCAGCAGCATATTGTCCAGATTGTACATCATTGTGTAGTTGCACTCTCATATTTGTAGACAGACTAAACGTTTTTACGTGCACCCATAACGTTGACGCTTTTAAACACTCCCAAACTAATAATTTACATTGCTGCAACATACGTCTACGCTCGCTGTTTTTACTTATATTACAGACTGGCATTTCTTCATGGGCTAAGTTTAATGGCAGTTTAAGCACCGAATGTGCCGTTCGACCACCATTGAGCAGAGTGGCGGCTATTCCGGAAGAGGCAACTGCTACAGCAATTCCTTTATCTTTTCGGATTTGCGCTAAAAGCAAGTTTAAAAGAAAGGTTTTTCCCGTGCCTCCGGGAGCATCCAACAATTTCTGTGGTGTAGGTAATTAGATTTTATCTGTATGTAATGTAACAGTCAGTTGAATAAAAAATCGTATACAAATCAGATCAATAGTTTTGGCGTAATGTGATTCTAGACAGAGTTTTAATGTTGTAGATAGGTAGCTGTGTATAGGTTCCTGTGGGAATGAGATATTTTCCCGAAGTAAAAAGTAGTCTGAATTTTGGTACCTTCCTACCCTATAAGTTAAGTAGTGTGATGGAATGTCGCTAAGTTCCGATCCAAGTAAAACTATTAAATAAAGACAGTTGCATCAAAATTTTATCATAAATTCCCTAAATTATGGCGCCTACCGACCCTCTAAGTTAGAAAAGTGATCAAATACTAACTTGAAGTCTTAGTAACACTCAGTTAAAAAAAAAAAACATCAAAATCATTTCAGTAGCTATGGCGACATGCGCTTTTTGACACGATCACGCTAGATATCCGCGGGAATGAGGTATTTTCCCGCCGTAAAAAGTAGCCTGTGTCCGTGCCTAGGATCCTATCTTTATATTAACCAAGTCTTATAAAAATCCGTTCAGACGTTAAGGCGTGAATGAGGTAAACTTTTAAAACAAACGATTAAAAATCACTAACTTAATTAGTTTTCTGCCTACTGCCTACGCCTTAAGTACGATGACGTGATTATTTTGATCTTATATCCTTTTCTAGGTTACTATCTATCACCTAACTAAATTTCATCAAAATCCGTTCAGCCGTTTAGGCATGATAGAGCAAAACTCCCAGCAAAAACCATAAAAAAATCACTAACTCAATTCAGTTTTCTGCCTACTGCCTACGCCTTAAGTATGATGACGTAATCATTTTGATCTTATATCCGTTTTTAGGTAACCATCTATTACCTTACTAAATTTCATCAAATTCTGTTCAGCCGTTTAGACGTGAAAGAGCAAAAGTCCCAACAAAAACGACTAAAAATCACTAACTCAATTTAGTTATCTGCCTACTGCCTGCCCCCTAAGAATGATAGCGTGATTATATATAGCCTATGACCATTTCTAGGTTATCGTCTATCACCATACCAAATTTCATCAAAATCCGTTCAGCCGTTTAGGCGTGAAAGAGTAACAGACAGACAGACAGACAGACAGACAGAGTTACTTTCGCATTTATAATATTAGTATGGATAGTGCTTTATTTATTTTATTATAAAGAAAATAATGAACATAGTGCGTTATATTATTCTACATAACTAGTCTTTTTTTTCAATTTATCTTTTCTTGTATTTAAATGGAAGAAACCCAGAATATAATGATATAAATCTTTGTACCTTATTGTTGTGTTATTATTTTATTTTCTTTTATTTAAGACTTACAGAACCGTAAAAACCAAGTATTCAATTTGTGACTTTATCACGACTCCACACCATTGTACTATAGAGGCAAATAAATTAATAAAAGCGTTTATTTCTTTTTGTACTCTATAACGTGTTAGTAACAATACTAACCCATTATGGAGTATAGCCAAAGTCAAAGTCAAACTCATTTAGATCAAATACATGATACTTATGAACGTCATAAAAACAAATGCCAGCATACTTTTTTCCTAAGGCCAATTCGCTGACTAGGGTTGGGCCTCGAGAAGAATTGGCAAGAAACTCGGGCCACTCTTTTTAATTGCCATAAGAAATAAAATATAATAAGAAATAAACGATAATGTATTTATTTGCTTACCCAGTAAGCAAATAAATGCATTATAGTTGTGTATAACATATAACTTAGCTAAAGACGCGCTATATTTGACTGGCCTATTGATCTGGTGGTTAGTGACACTGACTGCTAAATCGGAGGTCGGGTTCGAATTCCACACGACACAAAACTTTGTGTAATAAATAAATTTATCTTCCAACTCAAGGTGTATTCTTGTCCTTGAATTGTATGTTTGTCCCCTGCAACACAGGGCTCGTTCTCTAGTGCAGAAGTTGTTGTTATAACAAAAGTAAAAAAAAACCATATATTTTTCCCCTTTGTTCTCTGGTTGCACTAATATTCAGTTCTGTGACATTACTCTATGGGTATGAAGGACAGAGCTATAAATCAGTGAACTGGTGTGTCGAGTGTCACTCGCACCTACACTATGAGTTAGTGCGAGAATAGTGAGGTGTGACGTGGACCACTCAAACTGCACTGCTCCAACGTACTGTTTATTTTATTATTTAGATTCTCATTTTACCAAATTTTGGAGAATAGAAGCCATCATAGGCTATAAATCCCTGTATCGCGGAGTAGTGCTGCCACACATATTATATTTATTCAATCTATCCTTATATGGAACGCAGTTTCTGCTGAGATCACTAGGGCAAATAGCTGGACGTTCAAAAATAAATATGTCAATGAAATTATTTAAAGGTAAAGTGTAAAAAAATGGGTTGGCAACACGCAAGTGATACCTCTGGTATTGCAAGCGTCCATAGGCTACAGTAACTACTTAACATCAGGCGAGCCGTATGCTTGTTTGCCACCCAAGTAGTACAAAATAAAAAATAATAAACTTACACATGATTCTGCTTTGGTGGAGTACCGATAGCTTTCTATCAGCACTCCACCAAAGCAGAACCATGTGTAGAACTAAGTAAGTTATAGTTGAACATAACAAGATATCTCGGTAAGTTGGACACTTCATAAAGCTGTCAGATGCATTTATGCAAATATTCCTCCCAACTCATAGGCGTGGTACGAGTAGGTACTAACCAAGTTATTGCTGGATATTGTCGCTAATTTAAGGTCAAAACATTCATACATCTACGTGTAATATAGTTGTATTATAAACACATAATTATAATCAACGACAGGAAACTTGAATTGGTTGTGGCATAAATGTTATTGTATTATTTTACATCTATGATCACTTTAAATATTTATCTATACGTATATATTGCGTTACATTATAGCTAGCAGTCATGTTAATTTACAGAGAGTTACAGTCCCAGATCCACAGAGTAGAGATCTTCAAAAAATAATATACAATAATATACAATTAAAAAAACTTAAAGCGTTTGTTAGGTGTTACGATTAAAATTATTACTAGATATCGGTAGATTACTTATTTCTATCCACTGGCAACATAGTGTGAACGCGTCGGTAAGTTGCGCGCGCTGTCTAGATATAAAACGGAGGGAACAGAGTCTTTTTGAATTTGAGTTTGAAGTGGTGTAAGCAGTAGTATTATAGAGTATATGTAGTGAAATATCCATACTAATATTATAAATGCGAAAGTAACTCTGTCTGTCTGTCTGTCTGTCTGTTACTCTTTCACGCCTAAACGGCTGAACGGATTTTGATGAAATTTGGTATGGTGATAGATGATAACCTAGAAATGGTCATAGGCTATAAATAATCACGCCATCGTTCTTAGGGGGTAGGCAGTAGGCAGATAACTAAATTGAGTTAGTGATTTTTAGACGTTTTTGTTGGGACTCTTGCTCTTTCACGTCTAAACGGCTGAACAGATTTTGATGAAATTTAGTAAGGTAATAGATGGTTACCTAAAAACGGATATAAGATCAAAATGATCACGTCATCGTACTTAGGGGGTAGGAAGTAGGCAGAAAACTGTCCATACTAATATTATAAATGCGAAAGTAACTCTGTCTGTCTGTCTGTCTGTTACTCTTTCACGCCTAAACGGCTGAACGGATTTTGATGAAATTTGGTATGGTGATAGATGATAACCTAGAAATGGTCATAGCCTATAAATAATCACGCCATCGTTCTTAGGGGGTAGGCAGTAGGCAGATAACTAAATTGAGTTAGTGATTTTTAGACGTTTTTGTTGGGACTCTTGCTCTTTCACGTCTAAACGGCTGAACAGATTTTGATGAAATTTAGTAAGGTAATAGATGGTTACCTAAAAATGGATATAAGATCAAAATGATCACGTCATCATACTTAGGGGGTAGGAAGTAGGCAGAAAACTGAATTGAGTTAGTGATTTTTTTATGGTTTTTGCTGGGAGTTTTGCTCTATCATGCCTAAACGGCTGACGAGGGCAGACGTTGTCGTCATTTCGAGAGGCATGTGAGGCAAGAGGATTACTGGAGAATGACAACCATTGGGATGTGACACTGGAAGAAGCTGCTCAATGTAGATCAGCAGGCAAGATGAGAGAGCTATTTGCTGTATTAGTAGCGACATGTGGTCTTTCAAATCCTCAACAATTGTGGGATAATTACAAAAATGATATGACCGACGATATATTGCACAGATTACAAGAGCAAAATCCCAATGTCACGTACAGTGATTTAATTTACAATGAGGGTCTGACAAAAATTGAAGACCAGGTTAAAACAATTTCTGGAAAGGTTTTTTTTTTTTTTTTTATACTACTTGGATGGCAAACAAGCATACGGCCCGCCTGATGTTAAGCAGTATCCGTAGCCTATAGACGCTTGCATTACCAGAGGTATCACTTTCGTGTTGCCAACCCATTTTTTTACACCAGGGCTTTAAGATGGAAGTAACCCTGGGATAGGAATACGTTTGTTTCAAAACGCATTCCTAAATGAGCGCTGGAGACCTGTACTCACACACAGGAACACAACTACACCGCTGTGTGTAGTCATTTGGCTGTGGTCTTCTGTAAGGTGGAGGTCCTTCCCCAGTCGGAATTTATCCAGAGTTACCAGAGGGATTTATTAGATTATGGAATGATCAGACCACAGAGAACCGAGGAAAACAGTAGCGATTTAATACGGGAGCTAGATTACAACAACAATTGACAGAGTCTGTTCCACGTTTAATCCCAGAACAAAGGTTAGTATTTGACAATGTTTTCAAAAAAATCGAAGATGGCGAAGGTGGTTTGTTATTTTTGGATGCTCCCGGAGGCACGGGAAAAACCTTTCTTTTAAACTTGCTTAGCGCAAATCCGAAAAGATAAAGGAATTGCTGTAGCAGTTGCCTCTTCCGGAATAGCCGCCACTCTGCTCAATGTTGGTCGAATGGCACATTCGGTGCTTAAACTGCCATTAAACTTAGCCCATGAAGAAAATCCAGTCTGTAATATAAGTAAAAACAGCGAGCGTGGACGTATGTTGCAGCAATGTAAATTATTAGTTTGGGATGAGTGTACTATGTCCCATAAAAGAGCAATTGAAGCTCTAGATCGGACTTTGAAAGACATAATCCAAATATCATGGGGGGGATGGTGGTACTTTTAGCGGGCGATTGTAGACAGACTTTGCCGGTTATCACTAAAGGCACCCCTGCAGATGAAATAAATGTGTGTTTAAAAGCGTCAACGTTATGGGTGCACGTAAAAACGTTAAGTCTGTCTACAAATATGAGAGTGCAACTACACAATGATGTACAATCTGGAAAATATGCTGCTGCTCTTCTTAAAATTGGAGAAGATCGTATGGCAAAGGATGGTAATGGCATGATTACATTGGATCGTGAATTCTGCAATGTTGTGCATAATCCAGATGATCTAAATAACTTCGTCTGTAGCGAACTGCTAACTTATATGAGGAATAGAGAATGGTTATGTGAAAGAGCAATTTTAGCGCCGACGAATGAAATGGTGGGACAGATAAACGAGCAAATTATGTCACGCGTGGAAGGTGATATTGTTGAGTTTCTCTCTGTAGACACTGTAATGGATACTGAACAAGTAACATCATACCCTGTAGAATTTCTTAATTCTTTAGAACTGTCGGGAGTACCTTCACACAAACTGAGGCTGAAAGTAGGCGTTCCTGTCCTTTTGATGCGGAATTTAGATGCACCAAGACTGTGTTATGGCACACGGTTGCAAGTAACACACCTCGGTCGCAATATTGTAAAAGCAATCATTATGACTGGAATGGCAAAAGGAGAGAACGTTTTAATCCCCCGTATACCCATAATTCCGACAGATTTGACATTCCAGTTTAAGAGATTACAGTTTCCGCTAAAAATCGCATTCGCTATGACGATAAATAAAGCTCAGGGGCAAACATTAAAAGTAGCCGGCATTAATTTAGAAAAGAGTTGTTTTTCTCACGGACAATTATACGTGGCTTGCTCACGTATTTCAAGTCCACAGAATCTCCATGTGTTGGCCAGAGAGAGAAAAACAAAGAACATAGTTTACAAAAATGTACTACAGTAATAAGGCCTCTTATTTTTAGCTTCCTACATTATTATACTACTTACATTAAGTTAGTACTTCCTACGCAGAAGATGTTGCGGATGTCACACTGTCTAACATCGGGGGTTGGCAGGTAGGTAGTTAGTAGTATTTTAAACCGATTTACATTATTTACTTTTTATATTTACTAAGGAAACATTCGGAGCTATCCATTATGTAGCTTAGGTTCCTTTTGAACAAATTTTGATGTGAAGTTGAGGACTGGAACACGATAGTGGGACATTGTTGCAGGGGGACTTACAGCCGGGAGACAACAAAAAAACTTATGCGGACGAAGTCGCGGGTAAAAGCTAGTATATATATATACAGTAATATTTGAATAAAATATATTGTATTAATAGTTAATGTCGGTTGTTTTATTAAACTTTGATCTCTAAAGCTAAGTCTAAAACTTTCAATTTCCAATGATTTAATCCATGATGACACAAGTAACTCAAAATACATAAAAAATTAAGATTACATTTAACAAACAAAGACAATATTTTAGATGATACACACAAATGTATCATAGGGTAGCTAAAATTAAGAGCTCTATAACAGGTAGCAATGAGGTAGCGAGAGAGTTGGACCACTTCCAAACGTTGTGAGGAAACCTAGCCTGCCTTGTTGCAGCGTTTATTTTTGTTTGTTTTATATATACTAGTATCTGCTTGTGGATATGGTCGCTATAATATTTATTAATTAAACTTTTTACAAAATTATCTGTCACTGTTTATAAGAGGTAGGGCACCATACTAGCGAGCAAGCCCGACTGTGGAAGGACCTTACAGAAGACCACAGCCAAATAACTACAAACAGCGGTGTAGTTGTGTTCCTGTGTGTGAGTACAGGTCTCCAGCGCTCATTTAGGGATATGTTTTGTAAGAAACATATTACTATCCCAGGAACACTCATCTTTAAGCCCTGGTGTAAAAAAATGGGTTGGCAACACGCAAGTGATACCTCTGGTATTGCAAGCGTCCATAAGCTACGGTAACTGCTTAACATCAGGCGGGCCGTAAGCTTGTTTGCCACCCAAGTAATATATAAAAAATAAACTGTAAGGGTTTTAGTTCTACTAAACAATGTTCATAATTCGTATTATTATATCGCGTTAGTAATAAAGTTCAATAATATTTTGTTACTTTACAGTATAATTCATGTACTTACTGTATTACTTTGGGTAGGAACAGAAAAATAGAATAAGGAGAAATAAATAATGAAATATATTGCTGGGCAGCCTAAACTGATTTTTTGTAATCGATGCCGACTTGTGACCTTTCAAATGATGTATTACGTGATAATTGTAAAATTAAGAAAGAAAACAGATTTTCATAATCGCTTAATTTAACGGTAACCGACCGCGTAATTTTTTTTTGATTTTGTTAAAAAATACAACTCCCGCAACAAGCTCTGTGTCGCGAGGGACTTTACAAACATACAATTAACGAACATGACACGAAATTACACCCAGATTTGTATGCAAAATGAGTTGTCCATAAAGTTCTATTAGAGACGTTATCTGTCGTTGCAGACATGAACTATTTTAGTTGGATCTCCTGTTTTTTTGAAAAGGCACACATACAGACAAAACATTTTTCTTTTTTCATATAATATAAAAGTTTAGTTAGTATCTCATTTCTATTAGCGAGGGCGACTCATGAGTTACATCATGCCTTTGTTCTGTACAAGTTTTATTTTTAATGTTTTAAATCGTTTATATTGTAAGTGTGCCGCCATCTTTATCGGTGTACTATTGTTTCACATTGTTAAAAGTTTTACTCAAGTTTTTAAAAGTACAACTTTTGAATAGTACTTACTGGCGTTCGAAAAGTGTGAAGGTATATTTTAAGATAGTTTTTTTGTGCGTTGAGAGACAAAATTTTATTTTATCCAAAAGACGTCCACTGCTGGACAAAGGCCTTCCACAAAGATTCCCATAGCATTCGGTCCCGAGCTGACCTTCAACAAGGTGGACCGACGACCCGGTAAAGGTCGCGTGTAGCCGATGGAAAAGTTTTTTAGAAGAATTATACTTATGAAAGTTTAAAAAAAGATAACGTGGTTAATTTTTATAACGACTCACGAGGGTACCTAAAATCATCTTAAAAATCGCCAATTGTTACAATTTGATGTATCTATTTAAAATTTTATTGTATTAATTATTTTGACAGTCATAGAGCACCATACGAGTGAGCGAGCCCTACTGAGAAAAGACCTTATCCTTACCTCAGACTAATAGATAGTCTGAGATCCTTACTAATATTATAAATGTGAAAGTTTGTAAGTATGAATGGATGGATGGATGTTTGTTACTCTTTCAAGTAAAAACTACTGAACGGATCTGGATGAAATTTGGCACAGTGATAGATTATGGTCTGGAATAACACATAGGCTATTTTTACAGCGATAACCGACATCCATGCGGGCGAAGCCGCGGGCAACTAGTATGTAAATATTATACTTAGAACATAATTTTCGTTCTTGATGCAAAATAAGTACCTAATAATGATATACTAGAATGCTTTATTTTTGCATTTTAATGATTTTTTTTTTTTTTTTTTTTTTTATACTACTTGGGTGGCAAACAAGCATACGGTCCACCTGATGTTAAGCAGTATCCGTAGCCTATAGACGCTTGCATTACCAGAGGTATCACTTGCGTGTTGCCAACCCATTTTTTTACACCAGGGCTTTAAGATGGAAGTAACCCTGGGATAGGAATACGTATCTTTCAAAACGCATTCCTAAATGAGCGCTGGAGACCTGTACTCACACACAGGAACACAACTACACCGCTGTGTGTAGTCATTTGACTGTGGTCTTCTGTAAGGTGGAGGTCCTTCCCCAGTCGGGCTTGCTCGCTAGTATGGTGCCCTACCTCTCTTAATACTCGGACATTACCATTAAGTACTCGTATCAAGTATAAACTGCATCGGCATGTAAACATTCCTTGAACAAAACAATATAAGGTACCTACTCGTAAAGTTCACACTTGAAGAATGTTCAGTGTATAAATCGTTTGGGGAACACATTCGAGCGGTCAAGGAGCTGGCCGGAAGTCGGCGAGGCGACAGGTGGAGAGCGGAAATGGCGCGCGTTTCCGGTGCCACACGCCACCCGACAGTGCGCACGAGTGGACTGCTCGAAAGAGGTGAGACTAAATGTGTTTTAAGGATATTGAAGGGAGGTTTTGTTAGACTACGACAAAGTAAAGGAAGAGTTGTATGTTTGACTTGCAATGAGTCTTAAGTTATAGGTACATAAACAATATAGTTAGAAAGAAAGAATATTATTTATTATTAGTATTGTATGGTATAGGCGAAACTTAAAAGTAGTTTCCTGACTACCTCGGTGGTCCAGTGGCCGCAGTATGCGCCTGCTGTGCACGAGGTTGTGGGTTCGATTCCCACGCAGGACAAAACTTTGTGTGACCCACAAAGAATTGTTCTGAGCCTGGGTGTAATTTGTGCCCGTTAATTGTATATTTGTAAAGTCCCCCGCGACACAGAGCTTGTTCTCTAGTGCGGGAGGTGTCTTTAAAAAAAAAAAAAAAGTTTAATCAAAATCAGTAATAGATTCCTTATACTTCGTCCCAATATTGCATGGATACCCATATTTTACTTTTACAAATAAAGGCACAATACATCGAACGGGTTTGTAATAATTTATAATATGTGATGGCCTTAGCAAAATAGTTTTACTTGTGGTGCACGCGGTGTATTTGCTTATTCTTAGCGAGCTATCACGCCGTATGCTCAAACCATAGACTACAACTTCACCCAGTGTAGCTGATTTCACTCACGTCAACGTAACATTAGATTACAGAGAAATACTCCTCACAATTCCCATTTCTTCCTTCTACCATAAGTAAAAAAAATACAGTAATAAAAGTTGTTCCAAGTAAAAACTTTTACATAGAAAACCGATTACACGTTTCCGAACGACGCTCCGGCTCCGGAAGAGTATCGTCATTTGAGGGTTCGATGTTGTTCCCCTCGGTACGTGGCGCGCGCTCATCGCGCCAAAACGCGCGTTCAGGTGTGAAAATACTTCACATTATGTGTGTTCACTTGTGAAAAATGTTCTTACTCGACAGCATTGTAAGCTACAATTTACTAGTAGGTTCTTCTTCTTCTTATCGTTTGGTTAGTGGCCAACCTGATGACTGAGTTATTTAGATCGCCCATATTTAGGCCTCTGTCGTGATCTAACGACTGTTAACAGCCGGGACCGACTTTTAACGTGCCCTCCGAAGCACGAAGACGCTCAGATGAAATACCACTATGCGGTCACCCATCTATAGGGTTACCGCGACCTTGGTAGCTTAACCCACTGATCGTTTACCGAACAGCGAGTACACCTAGCTATGAGCGCCTACTAGTAGGCATTGTTTACGTTTAAAAGATATTATGCCTCTTTTGACAATATAATTCATAACAGAGAGGACTCATATTTAAGAGAGGTTAGGCACCATAGGTTGCTGCTGCAGCCTATGGTGCCTTACGGCGCGTGTTCATGGCCGGGCTCTTAGAGTTCACTACTCTGGCCCACAGCTAGCAGAGGTTACAAACCCTCAACAACAAATGTTGCTAATTATACATGAGTACCCAATTAACCAATTAATAAAGATAAAGATATAAATCTTTATCTTATACTGTAGCATTCATGTTAAGTCATGAAATTTTGGATAAAAGTAGCTAAGAAGTAACATATGCATTGGGTGTATATGTACACGTGTAGATACATTAGTTCCTTCCGACTTTGTTAAGTCAGGGGAGTATTAAAATATTTATCCTAAATAGGCTACTGTTTAATAAATGGAGCTGATAAGGTTTGAAGGTTGGTAGGATTCAATTTGATGATTTGATGCATTGGACATTAAACTCTTCAACTAGATTCAATAAAGCATTAATGTACTATACTAAGGAGATAAATAGTTTAAAGCCAGCGCTATAAAGACCATAAATAAACGTTGATTTAAATAAATCTTGTCACAAATATAATGTGTACATTTCCCAAGACAGTCGTAACAAAAACTGCAAGATCTAAATTGAAAACACGTGTGTAGGCAATAAATAAGGGTCGCGACATACACGGGTGCGCGGGTGCGGGCGTCTAGACGCTTAATCTAAAGTACCTGACTCATGCACTGTAGGTCCAGTTTTACCCTTGTATGCCTTTAAGATGTTACCTTGATTTATGTACGGTGCATATGTCAGTGGATACGTTATACGTATCTACGAGTAAGTGAGCACACTTCTTCTAAAATTTTCGAACCTTGTTTCATTCTTTGGTGTAGTAATTTGAATAAATAGAAATATGTTTTACTAAAACTCAAATAACTGTAAAAATAATTTTAAAAATCTTAGATCTATTACTACTACTTTATAAAGGCTAACGAGAGTTACAAAGAGTTTCAACAATTCTTTACATACAATCATTGTCACAAGTCAGGAAAATGCACGGTATCGCCTCATAGTCGTAATCAAATTATTTAATAGCAAGGTTGATATTATATTGAGGTTTTTATACTCAATAAAAAATACAAATTGATGTAAAAAGTTGAAAATTTAGATAGTAGTTTCATTCTAATTTCCAACTTTTTACGTGGACTTGCCAAAAGAAAGAAAAAGCAGTAAAATCATTCTAAATTAATGCTAACCTAACGTGTGGGGATTGATATTTATTTTTATAGATTACAAACTGCCACATCCACGGCTGGCACCTACATCTCTGAGCGAAGACAATAGGTAATAGCAGGGCGTATCAGTGTTCACCTTACTCACCTCCACTCTTAAATATATTGCTCACTTTCACCAATATGGTGAGTGTTCCCACTGTTCTCGATGCATTCACCCTCACATATTCGCTTTTATTTTAAATTTATACTTACTTACGCGCGGAATTCTACTACGGGAGTTTATTGCCGCTGGATTTTATTTTCTAATGCTGCATTTTAAGCTTACGTAATAGGTACCTATATTAGAATTCAAATTACATATGTACATACTATAAGTGTAAAGAATCATTTTTGTCCCGGAATTTAGTGAATTCTGATTTACTTGGGCTACGTTGTGTCCGTGATTTCTATGCAACGCCCGTGCGATACAGAAATTAATGTCCAAAATATGTCCATCAGGTGTATCGACAGGTTCAACAATCAGGTGGATCGCTTGTTCGTCTGCTACCATTAGCAATAAAAAAAAAGTAAATATAGGAAGTAGTAAAGTATAGGAGTTCCTAGTCAATAAACGATAATGATTTCAAGAGAAAAAAAAACTGATAACACAACAGCGATGTAGTTGAGTTCATGTGTAAGCGTTTTGAAAGAAATGTTTTCCTATCCCAGGGAATGAATGGGTCTAAAATGGGTCAGCAAAACGCACGTGATACCTCTGATATCGCGAGCGTTCATAGGCTTCGGTAACTGCTTAACATCAGGCGTTCCGTATGCTTGTTTGCCGCCCAAGTAGTATAGAAATTACTAGTCATTTAATTGCATTTAAACATAGGTAGATATATAATTGGGTCACGTATTCAATTGTAAGGTTTCGTCAACGCATTTAATTACAAACGTAAAAACAAATCCAAGAACGTTTTTGAGAGCTGCGGCTCTTAATCCCTGTCCAAACGCAAGTTCACTTACATTTTTAAAGAAAAAGTTTTCAAAACTTTGTCTGTTAGTCGAGCGAGATTTTTCGTGAGTTCGAAAGACGCGCAATTAATTTTTTAATGCTTTTAAGAGTTTCGACGTGTACCTTTATTGATTTTTAAAGGTGTTCTTGAATAAAATGAGGATTATTATCATAATGCCATTCCTTGTAAGTTCTGAACACTTTGAAGGACAGTGAATGCCTATAGACGTCATGACAATAAAACATCTATTGTGTCTACGTTACTGTCCGCGAAAGTGTTAAAAGTACAATTGTACAAATTAAATATACACGGCCGCGGTAAATATTACACAGGTTCTAAAAGGGAAGATAGATCGTGTTTATAAAGGTGTGCCAACGATACAAAAACGCAAATTTTCGGTGATACCATCGACTGTCACTGTAGAGTTATTTAGTTTATTTTAGTGTTATAATAATATTTATAGACCTCCAAATCGATTTATATCACGGCGCCTTTCTTAAAGGAGATTAGCCGGGACATATAGAGCACAAGTGTGTGCGCAAACACTGGACACTCTCTTTACTATCGAGGAGAGAAACCAGGGGCAGGACCAAACGGCTGACCAAATGGTCACCCATCTAAGCTTTGACTAAACCTGCTTAACCCTGCAGACTTATCTACCCGTGCGCCTAGCTACAAAACCCTTTATGAAAGTTATAATAACCTTCTTCTAATCGTGACAATAAACGAGTAATAAAGGTCAGTACACATTAAAGCTATGAATATTTAAGTGAACAAATAACGACTTGTAGTAATAACGAGCAGCACGTACACACTGCGACTAAAAATACGCGCGCACCTATTACAATGGCAGTTATCGTCGGCGTTGCTCGCGGCAGAACGCGTATGCAAAGCACACGGGCGATTTTTAGTTGAGTTTTATACAACAATATGGGCTTCATTGAATTAGTATGTTATACTGCAAGCGATGGTAACCGAGTGGCAAAGTAAGCGACTGTTACACCATCCATCCATCCATTCATCTTACCCAAAAGACATCCACTGTTGGACTTAGGTGTCCTCCAAAGTTTTCCACATCATTCGGTCCTGAGCTGACCGCAGTCTTTACCAGGTCGTCGGTCCACCTTGTTGAAGGCCTACTCACGCGTTACACTTGAGATGTGAATTAGATCCCAGGTGGCAGTAACTATATGAATTTGTTAAAATTACTCAAACCAATCAAATGATTTACTAACTGCTAGCGGTAAGAGAACCAACTTGCCTTAGAAGAAACAAAGGCATGTCTGATAGAGGGACATACCTTTATTATGAGTTGCTATCAATATTATATTATACTGCAGTAATTTCTAACAAAACTAATGTTACCATTAAGTTTAAAATTGAGGCAGTCTTACAGATAAACTTACACTCTTTTAATAAATAGAAAAAAAGGATTCGCTCTCATATTAAATCATTCCAAAGTCTGCGGTGGTCAGTTTCCATTCCAACAAGTAACCACAGTACGATATATTTATTAGTGCACTGTGCGGTAGTCGCACGAGTGTTGCAATCGCAACTAAAAGTGGTCGGTGTGCGATGAGGATGCGCGCGAGCTCAGATTGTATTATTTATTGTGCAGGTAGTTTGGCCGGCCGCCAGTAGATAGCGCGCGCAAGATTTTTAAACCAGCCATGTTGTATTTTAGGACGCTATAATTTTTAAAACATGAATCACAAAAAAGGTAGAACATTTTACGAATATTCCGCTTCGCTATCACCCCGTGAAAGAAATATTTGTACTTAATGGGTTTTGTTTATGTTTTCTTCGCTTGGGGTCGTTAACCTCTACTACTATAAATATTTGTTTTTTACTGGTTCAATGAATGGTAAAATTGTTGTCAGGAAGTACCTATAACATTTATGTCTGTATATCTGTTTATTAATTAGAACAGTGACCCGTAGACAAAATAAAGTCTTAACCACTTAATTTTTATTAATAGCAACCCATATGTGTCCCACTGCTGGGTACGGGTCTCCGCTCCTCTATCAAGAGAGAGGTTTAAGCTTTAATTCACACACGCTGGCCTAATGCCGGTTGGTAAATCAGACATATTTCTACAACATCTAATCTCCTTACTTAAAAAAGTTATATATCTCAGCTGAAAGACGTCCAATGGACATAAGACCAAGTATTTTTACTGTATTTGATCCTAAACTGATTTCGTCCATTAGCTGTCCTAATGTTTTACTAGTTAAAAAGGTATAATGAGTAATATTTTATAATGATGAACTTATTCTTAACAATTAAAACATCTAGCAAAGGCTTAATTAAAGGCAAATAGAGATAATACAATAAATAATATAATTATATGGCATCTACATGAGTCATTAGAATCCGAGCTTTTATTCAATCTTATATTTGTATAGGTACAAATAACAAAATAATAATGGCACACTATAATTATGCTACGAACTTTTCAAGTTGAGTGAATAGCTACGGTGTAGCAGTGTAGAGCACCCCCGGCTACGGCGTAGCAGGTCGGGGTTGTTTACAAAAACAAGATGACTGGCTTAACGCGCCCTCCCGTGTCTTTATTGGCCCTTGTAGGCTTGTCTGTCAGTGATCGTAGTGTGCTCGAGTGAACCAACATGTTAAAATATATACATTTCAAATTAATGACCACTCTGAGGTTTGCTGGTAGAACAGTCATTATGAGTTAAGCTCGCCTTTGTACATTACATTTTCTTTGTAATGTTCTCTTGTTTGTGTGTGTGTGTGTGCGTTTTATATTTTATTTATTGAATAAACACATACAAACATTTTTGTTAATAATTTGTTAAAATTATAGGTTAAAAATAATTGAAGTAATACTATTGGAAGTCATTGTGATCTAATAGCAAGTATGCATGAATTATTACACTTAGGGTATCCTTGGCTACTTATAATGATGATTTAATAGAATGCTAATGAGTTTTAAATTAAACGTAAACTTACATTTATTTTAAGTAGGAAGAAAGAAGTAACATTTTAAGAAATCTTAAGTTTTTTTTTTTTTTTTTTTAATGTATAAATTTTATTTCTTAAGATATTTACATGAATAGTTATTAAAATTAAAATCTTAAGTTGATTACTTGAATTTTCCAAAGATATTCACAAATTTAAGATTCATAGTAAAAAAATATTATTTCGATGCATTTATATATATACTAGCTTTTACCCGCGACTTCGTCCGCATAAGTTTTTTTGTTTTCTCCCGGCTGTAAGTCCCCCTGCAACAATGTCCCACTATCGTGTTCCAGTCCTCAACTTCACATCAAAATTTGTTCAAAACCAACCTAAGCTACATAATGGATAGCTCCGAATGTTTCCTTAGTAAATATAAAAAGTAAATAATGTAAATCGGTTTAAAATACTACTAACTACCTACCTGCCAACCCCCGATGTTAGACAGTGTGACATCCGCAACATCGTCTGCGTAGGAAGTACTAACTTAATGTAAGTAGTATAATAATGTAGGAAGTTAAAATAAGAGGCCTTATTACTGTAGCACATTTTTGTAAACTATGTTCTTTGTTTTTCCCTCTCTGGCCAACACATGGAAATTCTGTGGACTTGAAACACGTGAGCAAGCCACGTATAATTGTCCGTGAGAAAAACAACTCTTTTCTAAATTAATGCCGGCTACTTTTAATGTTTGCCCCTGAGCTTTATTTATCGTCATAGCGAATGCGATTTTCAGCGGAAACTGTAATCTTTTAAACTGGAATGCCATCCAGTTTAAAAGATTACAGTTTCCAGAATCTGTCGGAATTATGGGTATACGGGGGATTAAAACGTTCTCTCCTTTTGCCATTCCAGTCATAATGATTGCTTTTACAATATTGCGACCGAGGTGTGTTACTTGCAACCGTGTGCCATTACACAGTCTTGGTGCATCTAAATTCCGCATCAAAAGGACAGGAACGCCTACTTTCAGCCTCAGTTTGTGTGAAGGTACTCCCGACAGTTCTAAAGAATTAAGATATTCTACAGGGTATGATGTTACTTGTTCAGTATCCATTACAGTGTCTACAGAGAGAAACCCAACAATATCACCTTCCACGGGTGACATAATTTGCTCGTTTATCTGTCCCACCATTTCATTCGTCGGCGCTAAAATTGCTCTTTCACATAACCATTCTCTATTCCTCATATTATTATTAGTTAGCAGTTCGCTATAGACGAAGTTATTTTGATCATCTGGATTATGCACAACATTGCAGAATTCACGATCCAATGTAATCATGCCATTACCATCCTTTGCCATACGATCTTCTCCAATTTTAAGAAGAGCAGCAGCATATTGTCCAGATTGTACATCATTGTGTAGTTGCACTCTCATATTTGTAGACAGACTAAACGTTTTTACGTGCACCCATAACGTTGACGCTTTTAAACACGCATTTATTTCATCTGCAGGGGTGCCTTTAGTGATAACCGGCAAAGTCTGTCTAAAATCGCCCGCTAAAAGTACCACCATCCCCCCCATGATATTTGGATTACTCTTGATGTCTTTCAAAGTCCGATCTAGAGCTTCAATTGCTCTTTTATGGGACATAGTACACTCATCCCAAACTAATAATTTACATTGCTGCAACATACTTCTACGCTCGCTGTTTTTACTTATATTACAGACTGGCATTTCTTCATGGGCTAAGTTTAATGGCAGTTTAAGCACCGAATGTGCCGTTCGACCACCGGATTTGCGCTAAAAGCAAGTTTAAAAGAAAGGTTTTTCCCGTGCCTCCGGGAGCATCCAACAATTTCTGTGGTGTAGGTAATTAGATTTTATCTGTATGTAATGTAACAGTCAGTTGAATAAAAAATCGTATACAAATCAGATCAATAGTTTTGGCGTAATGTGATTCTAGACAGAGTTTTAATGTTGTAGATAGGTAGCTGTGTATAGGTTCCTGTGGGAATGAGATATTTTCCCGAAGTAGTCTGAATTTTGGTACCTTCCTACCCTATAAGTTAAGTAGTGTGATGGAATGTCGCTAAGTTCCGATCCAAGTAAAACTGTTAAATAAAGACAGTTGCATCAAAATTTTATCATAAATTCCCTAAATTATGGCGCCTACCGACCCTCTAAGTTAGAAAAGTGATCAAATACTAACTTGAAGTCTTAGTAACACTCAGTTTAAAAAAAAAACATCAAAATCATTTCAGTAGCTATGGCGACATGCGCTTCTTGACACGATCACGCTAGATTTCCGCGGGAATGAGGTATTTTCCCGCCGTAAAAAGTAGCCTGTGTCCGTGCCTAGGATCCTATCTTTATATTAACCAATTCTATAAAAATCCGTTCAGACGTTAAGGCGTGAATGAGGTAAACTTTTAAAACAAGCGATTAAAAATCACTAACTTAATTAGTTTTCTGCCTTCTGCCTACGCCTTAAGTACGATGACGTGATCATTTTGATCTTATATCCTTTTCTAGGTTACTATCTATCACCTAACTAAATTTCATCAAAATCCGTTCAGCCGTTTAGGCATGATAGAGCAAAACTCCCAGCAAAAACCATAAAAAAATCACTAACTCAATATATCTGTTTTTAGGTAACCATCTATTACCTTACTAAATTTCATCAAAATCTGTTCAGCCGTTTAGACGTGAAAGTGCAAAAGTCCCAACAAAAACGACTAAAAATCACTAACTCAATTTAGTTATCTGCCTACTGCCTACGCCCTAAGAACGATGGCGTGATTATTTATAGCCTATGACCATTTCTAGGTTATCATCTATCACCATACCAAATTTCATAAAAATCCGTTCAGCCATTTAGGCGTGAAAGAGTAACAGACAGACAGACAGACAGACAGACAGAGTTACTTTCACATTTATAATATTAGTATGGATAAGCGGCAGTTTTATACAAAAATTTGGATGAATGAGAACCCTAACCAAAATGAACATAATTATCTGATTTGAGAAATAAAATTGTGTCGTAATTTTATTTCTCAAATCAGATAATTATATTCATTTTGGTTAGGGTTCTCATTCATCCAAAATTTTTGTAATAATATTATCTGAATTTTATTGAGTACATATTGCATAAACCGATCGTATCGTAGTAACAATAGCGCTATAAACGAGCGAGGTAATGGCGCGGCGCCGGTTAACTTTAACGTTCAGGTGCTTACTGCTCTGTAAACAGGTAGGTAAGCACATACGTAAGTGCACAACAGTTACTTTGTTACACTTATTGTATGTACCAGACAAGCTAAACATTCTACTACTTAATAGTAGCATCCCATATATCTCCTCTATCAAGAGAGAGAGGGTTAAGGCCTTGATGATTGACATTCACACACGCTGGCCTAATGCGGGTTGGTGAATCAGACATGTCTTTAAAAATTCTTTTAAGACATGTGGGTTTCCTCACGATGTTTTTTCTTCACCGTTGGCAGATGGCAAATCATTTGATTAGTACATATAAACTCCACAAAATCAAATTCACATTAGTACTGCCCGGGATCGAACTCGTACCTCTTGCGTGCAAGTCGGTTACTTTCCCACTCGGCCACCACCGCTTATTTCTACTACTTGCTAGTGGTAAAATATCAAGTGATTGCCGACAAAACACAACCTTCTTATCGTTTTGTTAATGACCAACCTAGACAAGTGGCATAAATAGTAGTCGAATCGAAAAATCAAAAAAGCAAATGTATAGGATTTGATGTAAGTTTACGATATGATGTCGTAAACTTGCATAAATTCATTTGATTTTTGTCTTGTCACTTTGTTCAGGAGTCTGGTGAAAGAGTTATTTAGTCTACCCATATTTAGGCCTCTGTCGTGATTTAACGACTGTTACCAATCGGGACTGACTTTTAACGTGCCTTCAGAAGCGTGGAGATGCCCAGATGAAATACCGTTTACGGCGCCCTTGGTAGCTTAACCCGCTGATCGTTCACCAAACAGTGAGTGCACCTGGCTATGAGCACCTCCCCGCATAATCATATTTAGTGTCTGTTACATTTTTGTCTTATATTTTAGCCAGTCTACACTAGTCACAAAAAATAAGATCATGATTTTAGATTATGTCATAACTCTTACGTTTCTTATCCATGTTAGGCCTATTGCGATGCACTGGGCATAATTCCAGACTCCACGCTGCTACTGAGAAAATAATAAAGAAGACCCTGATTCACTGAACCGATTCTCTTCACGGTTAGCCGCAAACCTAAAGACGCTTATAAAAAGAGAAACAGTACTTGAGCTTGACGAACGAGCGAAATAATGAATAAATTGCAAGGTATAATTGTAGAAGAACTTATATCAGTAACTTATGTATTGTATGTATGTTTATGTATTATATATTTTTATGTATAATATTATATGATATATATGTACTCATTATATGTATGTATATGTAAGTAAGTATACATTAAGGTATACATTACTAAGTAAAATAGTTCATATTCTATTCTTTCACTTTTCCTCTTCGGTTGTACACTTCGCTTACTCTCACATTTGTATCTTTCTCCTCTGCCACACTGGTTTGCTGGTAGAAAACTCAATCTTGAGTTAAGCTCGCCTTTGTACATGTTATATTTATATGTATTTGTTCCCTTTGTTACTGTGTACAGTAAAGAATTTAAGAAGAATTGAACTTCTAGAATAATATAAACAACCATTTTCACAAACACATAAATGTTCAGGACACTGACATAAATATTCTTAGTAATTGACTGCTACGTACCTATTTTTCAGCAAGCTGAAGTGGCAATAGGCTTAGTCCTTCGGCAGATATGGCCATATGCCGAAGGACGGATAGTCGCTGGAGCAAGCGAGTCCTGGAGTGGACACCGTGACTTGGCAAACATAAGGTTGGACGCCCCCCGGCCAGATGGATTGATGACCTTAAAGAGATTACTGGGGTAGAATGGGTGCGGAAGCTGGAGAACGAAGAGGCCTTTGTCCAGAAGTAGACTAAAAGCAGGTTGATGGATACTTTATTTTGAGTGTAGTACGTTTACATTTTAATTCAAAAAATACTTACCGCTTTATAAAAAAAAACAAAGAAATAGGAAACTAAATAGAAAAATATGTAAAGCTCATTGGCGTGTAAGATAATAAACCTTGTCGTCCACTGGTACTCGTAGCGTTATTTTTCCGTCGTTAATTATTTCCAGTTAACAAGGTGTTGTCTCTTCGTTTATTTATTGCTTTGTGAGCGGTGAGCGTGACGTTAACGTTGTATTGTAGTGCAAGATACGCTAGGTGAAGCTATGTTCAAACATGTTGTTGGGAAAACATTTGAAAATATGTTGGGGTGCGGTGTATAAAATAATATACTTATTAAATTGTAAAGAAAAATACCGTAAGTTTATTTTAAGCATGTTCCGGCGATAAAAAAAAAGTGGAAAAGCAAAAGACACTTAGTATAAACCAAATGCGTGTGTGTAATGCAGTACCGTGTAATGCAATTCACTTTCTCATGTCTTGCGAGAGGTTGGATTGTTACCCTGAAGTACCTAACAATGAATAAAAGTAAAAAGGAGTAGAGAAGATGTCTTTCTTTTTTTACCCATGGATTGAAAAAGTTGTAAAAAATCATAATTTCTCTTCCTTTAAAAGAAAAAAAAACGGTCTAATATTATCTTTATAACATCTTTGTAGCAACGCGTAACTTTTATTAAATCTCAAACTTTTTTTTTTAATATGTCTCATGTCTACTCATATAGTATTTAGTTTACAAAACGTTGTAATTATCTGAACCTGAGTCATAAGAAGATCTGACATTTACAACGAACTGGCCGAAGGAAAATTGGTAATCACCGTATCTTTTTAAATCCATACTAATATTATAAATGCGAAAGTAACTCTGTCTGTCTGTCTGTCTGTCTGTCTGTCTGTTACTCTTTCACGCCTAAACGGCTGAACGGATTTTGATGAAATTTGGTATGGTGATAGATGATAACCTAGAAATGGTCATAGGCTATAAATAATCACGCCATCGTTCTTAGGGGGTAGGCAGTAGGCAGATAACTAAATTGAGTTAGTGATTTTTTGTCGTTTTTGTTGGGACTTTTGCTCTTTCACGTCTAAACGGCTGAACAGATTTTCATGAAATTTAGTAAGGTAATAGATGGTTACCTAAAAACGGATATAAGATCAAAATGATCACGTCATCGTACTTAGGGGGTAGGAAGTAGGCAGAAAACTGAATTGAGTTAGTGATTTTTTTATAGTTTTTGCTGGGAGTTTTGCTCTATCATGCCTAAACGGCTGAACGGATTTTGATGAAATTTAGTTAGGTGATAGATAGTAACCTAGAAAAGGATATAAGATCAAAATGATCACGTCATCGTACTTAAGGCGTAGGCAGTAGGCAGAAAACTAATTAAGTTAGTGATTTTTAATCGTTTGTTTTAAAAGTTTACCTCATTCACGCCTTAACGTCTGAACGGATTTTTATAAGACTTGGTTAATATGAAGATAGGATCCTAGGCACGGACACAGGCTACTTTTTACGGCAGGAAAATACCTCATTCCCTCGGAAATCTAGCGTGATCGTGTCAAGAAGCGCATGACGCCATAGCTACTGAAATGATTTTGATGTTTTTTTTTTAACTGAGTGTTACTAAGACTTCAAGTTAGTATTTGATCACTTTTCTAACTTAGAGGGTCGGTAGGCGCCATAATTTAGGGAATTTATGATAAAATTTTGATGCAACTGTCTTTATTTAACAGTTTTACTTGGATCGAAACTTACCGACATTCCATCACACTACTTAACTTATAGGGTAGGAAGGTACCAAAATTCAGACTACTTTTTACTTCGGGAAAATATCTCATGAGGGCAGACGTCGTCGTCGCACGTATGCGAATAATGAAATTTTTCTACGCATGCTTTTACACCATGTGCGCGGACCTACCTCTTACAATGATCTAAAAAAATACAACACACAAGATTATCCTACATTTCGAGAGGCATGTGAGGCAAGAGGATTACTGGAGAATGACAACCATTGGGATGTGACACTGGAAGAAGCTGCTCAATGTAGATCAGCAGGCAAGATGAGAGAGCTATTTGCTGTATTAGTAGCGACATGTGGTCTTTCAAATCCTCAACAATTGTGGGATAAATACAAAAATGATATGACCGACGATATATTGCACAGATTACAAGAGCAAAATCCCAATGTCACGTACAGTGATTTAATTTACAATGAGGGTCTGACAAAAATTGATTGATTGACCAGGTTAAAACAATTTCTGGAAAGGATTTATCAGATTATGGAATGATCAGACCACAGAGAACCGAGGAAATCAGTAGCGATTTAATACAGGAACTAGATTACGATACTGCTTCCTTACAACAACAATTGACAGAGTCTGTTCCACGTTTAATCCCAGAACAAAGGTTAGTATTTGACAATGTTTTCAAAAAAATCGAAGATGGCGCAGGTGGTTTGTTATTTTTGGATGCTCCCGGGGGCACGGGAAAAACCTTTCTTTTAAACTTGCTTTTAGCGCAAATCCGAAAAGATAAAGGAATTGCTGTAGCAGTTGCCTCTTCCGGAATAGCCGCCACTCTGCTCAATGGTGGTCGAACGGCACATTCGGTGCTTAAACTGCCATTAAATTTAGCCCATGAAGAAATGCCAGTCTGTAATATAAGTAAAAACAGCGAGCGTGGACGTATGTTGCAGCAATGTAAATTATTAGTTTGGGATGAGTGTACTATGTCCCATAAAAGAGCAATTGAAGCTCTAGATCGGACTTTGAAAGACATCAAGAGTAATCCAAATATCATGGGGGGGATGGTGGTACTTTTAGCGGGCGATTTTAGACAGACTTTGCCGGTTATCACTAAAGGCACCCCTGCAGATGAAATAAATGCGTGTTTAAAAGCGTCAACGTTATGGGTGCACGTAAAAACGTTTAGTCTGTCTACAAATATGAGAGTGCAACTACACAATGATGTACAATCTGGACAATATGCTGCTGCTCTTCTTAAAATTGGAGAAGATCGTATGGCAAAGGATGGTAATGGCATGATTACATTGGATCGTGAATTCTGCAATGTTGTGCATAATCCAGATGATCTAAATAACTTCGTCTATAGCGAACTGCTAACTAATATGAGGAATAGAGAATGGTTATGTAAAAGAGCAATTTTAGCGCCGACGAATGGTGGGACAGATAAACGAGCAAATTATGTCACGCGTGGAAGGTGATATTGTTGAGTTTCTCTCTGTAGACACTGTAATGGATACTGAACAAGTAACATCATACCCTGTAGAATTTCTTAATTCTTTAGAACTGTCGGGAGTACCTTCACACAAACTGAGGCTGAAAGTAGGCGTTCCTGTCCTTTTGATGCGGAATTTAGATGCACCAAGACTGTGTAATGGCACACGGTTGCAAGTAACACACCTCGGTCGCAATGTTGTAAAAGCAATCATTATGACTGGAATGGCAAAAGGAGAGAACGTTTTAATCCCCCGTATACCCATAATTCCGACAGATTTGCCATTCCAGTTTAAGAGATTACAGTTTCCGCTGAAAATCGCATTCGCTATGACGATAAATAAAGCTCAGGGGCAAACATTAAAAGTAGCCGGCATTAATTTAGAAAAGAGTTGTTTTTCTCACGGACAATTATACGTGGTTTGCTCACGTGTTTCAAGTCCACAGAATCTCCATGTGTTGGCCAGAGAGGGAAAAACAAAGAACATAGTTTACAAAAATGTACTACAGTAATAAGGCCTCTTATTTTTACCTTCCTACATTATTATACTACTTACATTAAGTTAGTACTTCCTACGCAGACGATGTTGCGGATGTCACACTGTCTAACATCGGGGGTTGGCAGGTAGGTAGTTAGTAGTATTTTAAACCGATTTACATTATTTACTTTTTATATTTACTAAGGAAACATTCGGAGCTATCCATTATGTAGCTTAGGTTGCTTTTGAACAAATTTTGATGTGAAGTTGAGGACTAGAACACGATAGTGGTGTAATTGTATTTCTGTGTGTGAGTGCGGGTCTGCAGCGCTCATTTAAGGTGAAATGTTTGACGAATGAAACGTTTTCCTATAACACGGATTAAAAAATTGATCGAAAACACGCAAATGATGCGTGAAAGTAAAATAAAAAAATCGGATTAATATTATAGCGTAGTGTATCTATCGCTTTGTTTGCTACACATACCTAAAGCAATGTTTCACACAGGGCAGTTAGTCAGAGAGCACCTCACGAAGAATTAACGGCTGTATTTTGACACTTATTACTGACGATACATACCGACTGCTTTTATTTTGCTTCTCTAGATTTATGCAAAGTGTGCTAGCAACACTACGTACGTAAAATATTGTTGAGAATATTTTACTTACACTGAGTAAATATTGATGATCGTAAATTTGAATAAATTTTACGGAATTACTGAAACTGATATAATTTAATATTGTTACAATTTGATAAGAATAAACGTTTATACTAAGTGCAGACAAGAGGTATTCCGACAAAGAGCCAAAGTTACCGAAATAGCTCGCAGAATTAGTAAGCTGAAGTGGCAATGGGCTGGTTACATCTGCAGAAGGACCGACAGCCGATGGAGCAGACGTGTCCTAGAGTGGAGACCGCGACTCGGTAAGGTAGGGTACGCACTGGATGCGGAAGCGGAGAACCGTGTGCTGGAAGAAGTCTATGTCCAGCAGTGGACTGCGAAAGGCTGATTGATTGAGTGCAGACAAAACAAGTGAACAAAGATAGACCAGAAGAGTATATAGGTACAAAATTTTGGGGTTTGTTAAAAGTTCCCAGAACCGATGGTCATGCATAAACAGGTTGCAAAATAAGTGTATCTAGATCGAAGCAATTGGCGTAGCATAGCCCTTGCGTATCCCAGCGGGAATCGGGAGGCATGATATTTGTGTATGAATAATATTAATAATAATAGCAACCCATACATGTCCCTCTGCTGGTCTCTTTGCCTCTATCCAGAGAGCTGAGAGGGTTTAGGTTTGGTTAATGCGGGTTTGTGGATTAGTTATATCTTTAGAATTTCTTCTAAGACATGTAGATGTAGCGTAAATGTCGGTTATCGCGATAAAAGTCTTTGTCTGATCTCTGTGCCAAATTTCATCCAGATCCGTTCAGTAGTTTTTGCGTGAGTGGTGGTACAATGTCCACTTACACTTTTCACAATATTTGACACGTTTATATAAAATAATGTACAATAAAAGTTATAAAACAAATCACTTATACATCTCTCTCGCAGAACTTCAAACATTCTGACAAAATCTTTCTTCTATCATGCTACCTTTCTGGGTGTAATTTGTGTTAGTGATTTTAATATTTGTAAGACTTTGGTATATTCTTGATCCAACCTACTATAAAGTATAATCAATAACTACCACAGACAGATGACCAAACTAATATTATTTTTCATATAAGCAATAAGGTTATTTATGAAATAAAAAACTAAAGTTCACACATCATCCGCAAACAATAGGTTATGGTGTGTTTTTCCCCATAAATTCATAAGTTTTATAGTCGAGGTCTGACCCTCTATCATTTGTGACTTAGGACTGTTATGGTGTGTTTATGGTATACAGGGGGTAGAAGTAGAACTGGGGACAGGTAGGGTGGGGGAGTTATTGAAGGGTACTTTTGAGTAGGTGCTTTTAATGTAAATTGTTCTTTCAGTGAAGTGTAGGGGCAAGCACAGAATAGAGAAGTGGTAGCGAGTGCAGTATCGAACGATTTGTCAGGTAAAGTTAAGAGTACATAGACGAGATCACAATGTTAGATATAAGATCCTAAACAACGATTTGATTGGCTTGTTAGTCTAGTGGTTGGTGACTTTTAGTAGTAGTAGAAGTCGTAGGTTCGATTCCCACACGAAGACAAAACTTTGTGGTATTCATTAATGTTCGTTGCGTAGTTTTTTTTATTAACAACTCCCGCACGAGGGAACAAGCCCTGTATCGAGGGGAACTTTACAAACGTACAATTAGGACACCCAGACTCGGAACAATCATTTATGGATCACACAATTTTTTGTCTCGTGTGGGGATCGAACCCACAATACGCCACGCAGTAGTACATGGCCACCAACCGCTTGAGCCACTGAACCAACCGTGCAGTCAAAATTGTATATTTATAACGACCCTCACGATACAGGGCTTGTTACCTAGTGTGGGATTTGTCTTTTATAATAGAGAGAATAACAGAAACCAACTACATATTTATTTTTTCATAGTGCTTGGGTGGCAAACAAGCATGCGGCCTGCCTGATATTAAGCAGTTACCATAGCCTATGGTAATACGAGAGGTATTACTTGCGTGTTGCCAAACTATTGTTTTACACCAGGGCTTTAAGATGGAATATCCTAGAATAGGAAAACGTTTCTTTCAAAAGGCATCCTTAAATGAGCGCTGGAGACCTTCTTGCTTATCCTATTTAAGATGGTAATAAATGGAGACCTAAAAACTTATTTTTATTTATTTATTTATCCTTTGTCCGTGTGGTGACGGATTAAGAATACAAATGTCACCACCCCGTTCCATCCCGAAGGTGTCGTAAGAGTCGACTAAGGGAGTAAATCAGGCAGACAATATCCACTACAAGAGTGGGAAAACTCGAAACAAAACCCTATACCAACCCGTCTGGCCAGCATGGTGTAGTAGTCTAGTATCCCTCCAAATGTATGGAGGAGACCCGTGCCCAGCAGTGGGACGTTTGTGGGTTGAGATGGATGAATGGATTTATCCTTAATTAGAACGGCTACATGCCATATCGCACTTACACTAATCAAGACAATTACACAAAATATATCACATAGGTAGATAAAAACAAAATAACACCGTTACAGGTCTATACGTACAGCATCTTCTAATTGTGAGGAAATAATGTTTTTATAGAATGAAACCACTTTATATTATTAAATATTTTGAGCATTTTTGCTATGCAATCAGCTCAAATATACTTATATATTAAAGCAATGTGGATAAATTCGAAATCCGGAGTAGGAGCTCGGATGGCACAGTCGGAAGTGCGCTGGGCCGAAACCCGAGAGGCGCAAGTTCGAATCCTGCTCCGGGCTCGTCTTTTTCCACATTGCTTTAATATTGAAGTATATTTTCAAATTATTTCACCTCGATAATTATAATTAAAGTTACTGAAACTATAACAGTGTCTAGCCAGAGCCCGTCCGATCCAGTTTTTGTTGCGGAACAAACTTGTGGATCTAATAAACGCTTATGGATAAGCAAAAACTGTTCCGACACCCGGTGCGAGTACCTTGTATGGAACTCGGCGAAACTTTCCACCTATATGAGAAAGTACGAGGTACAACACTAGGTCTAGGTGTTAGAAAAACTAATGAACTTAATTAAAATTAAAAAAAAAAATTAAAATATATTTATTGCAGCTTAAAGACAAATGTGTTACAAAAATGTTTACAGGAGAAAATTATTCCAAGGTTACAATTTTCCATAATTCAACTTAATAATTTAAGAAAAAATATTTACCTAAGAGAGGTAGGGCGCCATACTAGCGAGCAAGCCTGATTGGGGTAGGACCTCTACCTTACCTTGTTTAAATTTCAAACTAGTTCTTAATTAAATTCAAGCTTAATATTTAGGTTACAGATTAGATAAGGTGATAAGTTTATTTTTTAATAGTGGGTGTCCTCACAGGACACTGCCCACTCAACAGACACTTTCACAAACTAGGCCTAACCGACAGCCCACTCTGCAGGGGCTGCATGAAAACCGAGGAAACACCCGCCCACGTCCTTCTGGAATGTAGGAGCGTAGAAGACCATAGGAAACCGGGCACTCTACCGGAGGCCTGCGGCGACTTCGGACGCCTGCTGGCCTTTTGGAAGAACCTAGGGTGGTTGGAATAGCCATAAGGAACTCCACGCACAAAGGCCCACTAGAGCGGCCAGGTGCGGCAAAGCCCCATCAAAATAAGTTTATTTTTGTACTAATAATAAAACTATATCAACAATATTTAAAAATAACAAAAAGAGCCTAATTTATATTTTAATAAGGAAAAGATTTCACATACCCCGACATTACACATAATGTTTTTTTAAAAAAATGATAAATAAGATGAAGATATACGTTTTTATATCCATACTAATATTATAAATGCGAAAGTAACTCTGTCTGTCTGTCTGTCTGTCTGTTACTCTTTCACGCCTAAACGGCTGAACGGATTTTGATGAAATTTGGTATGGTGATAGATGATAACCTAGAAATGGTCATAGGCTATAAATAATCACGCCATCGTTCTTAGGGGGTAGGCAGTAGGCAGATAACTAAATTGAGTTAGTGATTTTTAGTCGTTTTTGTTGGGACTTTTGCTCTTTCACGTCTAAACGGCTGAACAGATTTTGATGAAATTTAGTAAGGTAATAGATGGTTACCTAAAAACGGATATAAGATCAAAATGATCACGTCATCGTACTTAAGGCGTAGGCAGTAGGCAGAAAACTGAATTGAGTTGATTTTGTTGAAATTTGGTATGGTGATAGATGATAACCTAGAAATGGTCATAGGCTATAAATAATCACGCCATCGTTTTTAGGGGGTATGCAGTAGGCAGATAACTAAATTGAGTTAGTGATTTTTAGTCGTTTTTGTTGGGACTTTTGCTCTTTCACGTCTAAACGGCTGAACAGATTTTGATGAAATTTAGTAAGGTAATAGATGGTTACCTAAAAACGGATATAAGATCAAAATGATCACGTCATCGTACTTAAGGCGTAGGCAGTAGGCAGAAAACTGAATTGAGTTAGTAATTTTTTTATGGTTTTTGCTGGGAGTTTTGCTCTATCATGCCTAAACGGCTGAACGGATTTTGATGAAATTTAGTTAGGTGATAGATAGTAACCTAGAAAAGGATATAAGATTAAAATGATCACGTCATCGTACTTAAGGCAGAAAACTAATTAAGTTAGTGATTTTTAATCGTTTGTTTTAAAAGTTTACCTCATTCACGCCTTAACGTCTGAACGGATTTTTATAAGACTTGGTTAATATAAAGATAGGATCCTAGGCACGGACACAGGCTACTTTTTACGGCGGGAAAATACCTCATTCCTGCGGAAATCTAGCGTGATCGTGTCAAGAAGCGCATGTCGCCATAGCTACTGAAATGATTTTGATGTTTTTTTTTTAACTGAGTGTTACTAAGACTTCAAGTTAGTATTTGATCACTTTTCTAACTTAGAGGGTCGGTAGGCGCCATAATTTAGGGAATTTATGATAAAATTTTGATGCAACTGTCTTTAGTCTTTGAACCTATACACAGCTACATATCTACAACATTAAAACTCTGTCTAGAATCACATTACGCCAAAACTATTGACCTGATTTGTATACGATTTTTTATTCAACTGACTGTTACATTACATACAGATAAAATCTAATTACCTACACCACAGAAATTGTTGGATGCTCCCGGAGGCACGGGAAAAACCTTTCTTTTAAACTTGCTTTTAGCGCAAATCTTAAACTGCCATTAAACTTAGCCCATGAAGAAATGCCAGTCTGTAATATAAGTAAAAACAGCGAGCGTAGACGTATGTTGCAGCAATGTAAATTATTAGTTTGGGATGAGTGTACTATGTCCCATAAAAGAGCAATTGAAGCTCTAGATCGGACTTTGAAAGACATCAAGAGTAATCCAAATATCATGGGGGGGATGGTGGTACTTTTAGCGGGCGATTTTAGACAGACTTTGCCGGTTATCACTAAAAGCACCCCTGCAGATGAAATAAATGCGTGTTTAAAAGCGTCAACGTTATGGGTGCACGTAAAAACGTTTAGTCTGTCTACAAATATGAGAGTGCAACTACACAATGATGTACAATCTGGACAATATGCTGCTGCTCTTTTTAAAATTGGAGAAGATCGTATGGCAAAGGATGGTAATGGCATGATTACATTGGATCGTGAATTCTGCAATGTTGTGCATAATCCAGATGATCTAAATAACTTCGTCTATAGCGAACTGCTAACTAATATGAGGAATAGAGAATGGTTATGTGAAAGAGTAATTTTAGCGCCGACGAATGAAATGGTGGGACAGATAAACGAGCAAATTATGTCACGCGTGGAAGGTGATATTGTTGAGTTTCTCTCTGTAGACACTGTAATGGATACTGAACAAGTAACATCATACCCTGTAGAATTTCTTAATTCTTTAGAACTGTCGGGAGTACCTTCACACAAACTGAGGCTGAAAGTAGGCGTTCCTGTCCTTTTGATGCGGAATTTAGATGCACCAAGACTGTGTAATGGCACACGGTTGCAAGTAACACACCTCGGTCGCAATATTGTAAAAGCAATCATTAGAGAACGTTTTAATCCCCCGTATACCCATAATTCCGACAGATTTGCCATTCCAGTTTAAGAGATTACAGTTTCCGCTAAAAATCGCATTCGCTATGACGATAAATAAAGCTCAGGGGCAAACATTAAAAGTAGCCGGCATTAATTTAGAAAAGAGTTGTTTTTCTCACGGACAATTATACGTGGCTTGCTCACGTGTTTCAAGTCCTCAGAATCTCCATGTGTTGGCCAGAGAGGGAAAAACAAAGAACATAGTTTACAAAAATGTACTACAGTAATAAGGCCTCTTATTTTTAGCTTCCTACATTATTATGCTACTTACATTAAGTTAGTACTTCCTACGCAGACGATGTTGCGGATGTCACACTGTCTAACATCGGGGGTTGTCAGGTAGGTAGTTAGTAGTATTTTAAACCGATTTACATTATTTACTTTTTATATTTACTAAGGAAACATTCGGAGCTGTCCATTATGTAGCTTAGGTTGCTTTTGAACAAATTTTGATGTGAAGTTGAGGACTGGAACACGATAGTGGGACATTGTTGCAGGGGGACTTACAGCCGGGAGAAAACAAAAAAACTTATGCGGACGAAGTCGCGGGTAAAAGCTAGTAAATTTATAATTATGAGAAACACCTTCTAATTTTATACCGTTTAATAAATTTATGAATGGTTCGCGTGATCTTCAAATTATGTAAGAATTAATTGTAACTGCTTCGCTACAATGGCATTTAACCACTTATTATATTGCGATTATAAGTTGCAAACATAATTAAATAATAAACACGTAAATGTATTTTATATTGGTAAATATCAAGCATGCAAGAAGTGCGCCGATGAACTGTACCTGTAAGTAACCTTGTTTTGATAAATCGTTTCATTACTTTTGTTTAAGATTAAAGGGCAACGTGAGACTAATATGTTAATCTTCAAAAATATTCAAATTGCATATAAATTCAAGGTTTAATTAATTAGCTTGTAAAATTATGATGATTTGGTGTATAATTAATTATCATACTGTTTTAGTATTCAAAATTGGTTAGTGACGGGAAATCATGTCACCTTTATGGTTTCATGTCACCAGAGTCTAGACTTTTGAATATTCAAAAATATTATGCGCTGATATACACTTCTATAAAAACTTGACTAAATGTATTTAAATAAGAAAAATAATTGTTTTCTTTATTTATTATTTATAACTCAGTGTACGGAAAAATCTAAAATGATTTATGTTACACTGTTAGCTTTAAGTTAATATTAAGAAACACTATGTATTTTTTTTTATAAATAAATAAATAATTTTATTATTAGAGTTACATTTATTTTATTTATTAGGTATGTAAAATAAAAATAAATAAAATCGAAATCGATCTATTTATAATCTTTTTTATCTACCTACTTCGCCAAATTTTTGGATTGGAAAGAATAAATACCAATGAGTAAAAAGCATCTTACTTTTTGTCTTAGTAAGTTTTATTTATCTAGATCAAAATCAAATACCTATTTTTCAGGTCGAAAACCGTATTTATTATTTTTGAACCGAAGCATGTGGCATTGTGGATCAAATATCTGACATACTTGGTGGAAAGCTGGTATGGATCCTTTTGCTTATCCTGTCGAGGAAAAAAGTGTGATGTTATTCGGAGTGGTTATAGTAATACCTTTATCCGTTTGCGCGCTTTTCTGGTGTTCTTACTATCTGCCTTTGGATGGTGAAATATTGACATAGCCAGGTGAACGCGGTGTTCGGTAAACGATCAGCAAGTTAAGCTACCAAGGACGCGGTTATCTCTAGATGGGTGACCGCACAGTGTTATTTTATCTGAGCGTCTCCGTGCTTCGAAGGACACATTAAAAGTCGGTCCCGACTGGTAACTGGTTAGATCATGACAGAGGCCTAAATATGGGCGATCTAAATAACTCTGTCACCAGACGATAAAAGAAGAAGAACATCGTAAATATCCAAAAACATAACGACCTATATGTAAGAGCCTCATTAGACGAATACCTACTAGTGTGCGACACACAGTGTGACAATCTGACTCTTTGATTAGTTGCACGCGTGCGCGTGACTCACACAAAGTCGTCTCTTACCCTTTGAAGTTCACAAGGCACACGGTTTTTGATATTTGTATCTATTTTAATAATAGTGTGTATTATGCACTTGTTATTTTACCCCCTTTACGTATTGTCGCTTCACAGTTATATAAAGCATTTTTTCTCATATTGATACTATGGACCAAGAGCCAGCAACGTATTAACTTTTGTCATTTCATAAGTCATGAAAATTCACAAACTAACTCTTATAACCCTGCAGAATAATAAAAGGCTCTTCTGGCAACCCTCTGCGGTCGGAGTGTTTACTCTAAAATAACAATGAGGGTAAATAAAAATAAAACTTAATTTGGTTATAGTATCAGTCCTAAACTCTGTAGTAAAGGATATTGGCAGTAATTTCTATTTTAAATTAAGTATTTTATTGTGGGTTTTATTTCTCACTCTCTTTGTTATTTTAGGGTTGAACATCCCGGATGCGGAGGGTTGCCAGAAGAACTTTTTATTATTCTGCAGATATAAATGAGTAAGTTTGTAAATTTTCATGACTTATAAAATGACAAAAGTAAAAACGTTGCTGGCTCTCCCTCCACTAGCGGACCTGGCAGACGTCGTACTGCACGGAAAAGCTAACATAGCGACAGCAGTACCACCTACCTGATGAATTTAATTATGAATCTAAACCATCCGGGGCCCTACCCGAACACACACAAAATTTTATTAAAATCAGCCGAGCCGTTTCGGCGGAGTTTAGTACAGAAGAATTATATAGGTATAAAGATTTTTTTAAATAACTCCTGCAACAAGCGCTGAGTCTCGGAGGATTTTACTAACAGAATTAAAGTATTCAAAATACACACAGTCTCGGAACAACCATTTGTAGGTCACACATTTTTTTTATGGAGGTTGAATCCACAACACGCCAATCAGTAGTAAACACCGAGATAACCACTTCAGCCATTGAACCAATCAGGTAGTCAAGTTTCTGTGGTACATTTCCGTAGATATAGGTACTACATTAACCCTGCACAAATATATGGATGCGCAACAATTACTAGATGGTGGTATTCTAAAGGTCTCGTCAAATAAAATAATGGAATCGTGAGTGGTGTTGGTGAGGTCGTGGGATCAAACCCCGACCGGACTACAATCGCTTGGCAGGGTTGATGAAATAAGCAATTTTAATTTGTAATTAGTTTACATTTTGGATAAATATTTTTCAACACAAACTTTTGTCGTTAGTTAGTTCATTGGGATTAACTTGACTGCCTCGGTGGTCCAGGCGCCTGCTGTGCATTAGGTTGTGGGTTCGATTCCCACACAGGACAAAACTTTGTGTGACCCATAAAGAATTGTTCTGAGTCTGGGTGTAATTTGTGTCCGTTAATTGTATGCTTGTAAAGTCCCCCGCGACACAGAACTTGTTCTCTAGTGCGGGAGTTGTCCTTAAAAAAAAATAAAAACTCATTAATACCCTTTCCTATACATCCTTGTTTCGTTGCAGAGTTTGACCAACTTCAGAATTCATCATCAGACCAGTTCTATGGTATCATATTTATTGCATTGTCACCGAAGTAGGTATACTAAATTAAAAAAAAACTTTTTGAAGTTGTTACATATGATTTAAATTTTTTTGAGTATTTTGTGAACTATAACTGGTTTTTTTATAAAGACTTTTGACTTTAACTGCATTGTTGGTTCAGTGGCTGGAGTAGTTACCGCACCATTTACCACTGCGCGGTATATTGTAGATTCGTTCCTAACACCAGAACAAAAAATTGTGTGATCCATAAATGGTTGGAGGGTTACAGAGTTGTCCTATTTCAAAACAAAAAAAGTTATACATGATTGTGAGTGTTGTCAAATATTTGTCTGGCCTATAGACAGTTTTACCTGTACTATACCAATCAAGAATTCAATAGATGACATTTAAATATTTAGATACTTATTAAAAAAATACGAAATTTATTTTAAACTAGCTGTTGCCCGCGGCTCTGCCCGCGTGGATGTCGGTTATCGCTGTAAAAATGGCCTATGTGTTATTCCAGACCATAATCTATCTCTGTGCCAAATTTCATCCAGATCCGTTCTGTAGTTTTTACGTGAAAGAGTAACAAACATCCATACATCCATCCATCCATACTTATAAACTTTCACGTTTATAATATTAGTAGGATAAGTTGTCTCGCGGTCTTTACAGTTATCCTAAAAATCGTGCGATCACGTTAGATAAATATTTACATATATAATAGTTGATTTAAAAATATGCCAATTATATCATCACTTCAACCCATAAACGTCCCACTGCTGGGCACGGGTCTCCTCCATACATTTGGAGGGATATTAGCCTACTATACCACGCTGGCCAGACGGGTTGGTAAAGGGTTTTGTTTCGAGTTTTCCCTCTCTTGCAGTGGATATTGTCTGCCTGACTAATTCCCTTAGTCGACTCTTACGACACCCTCGGGATAGAACGGGGTGGTGACATTTGTGTTCTTAATCCGTCACCACACGGATGCCAATTATATAATATGACAATTTAAGAATGTGACAGCCCTAACATGTCATAGGTACTCATCTTCCTTCAAAGGGCAAACGTTAGACATATTACGGAATTTAATTCCACTACTTCCGAACATTGTCTATATCTCTGAAGGATGTAGGTTCATTTGTGGCGGGCCAATTGTTTTACTATAACTCTGTTGTTACCCTTTAAGGACTAAACGGCTGAATGGATTGTTATGAAATTTGTCAAGGAGATAGATTATATCCTTGGGAAGGATGATCGACATCTACGCGGGCGAGGCCGCGGGCAACAACTAGTATTACATAAGCTCACAATACGTCTTTTATTCTCAAAACCAATTAAAATTTCACTTAACGATTACGTAAATGTTTGGGTTAATTAAATCGTGTTAAATCTATTACGTACTAATTTCATAATTGACTAAAAGCTTTTTCAAATTATTAAATACCATGTCACTATAAATGAACATCCATTATTTATATAATTATAGCAGTCATTTTGTCATTCGAATCAGTATTGTGTCGAAAACGCTCGGGGCGTTGAACTTTTGAAGATTGAGGTTCGAGTTCAGCTCGTCACCTTACCACACCATCATTATGTCAAGCTCAAGAGGCTAAGGCGTCTATTCTGTTGTCACAAGCTAAATATGTTTCTGCTTTTCTACTTACGTCTTTTATAATAACGACTGTGGAAAAAGGTTTTGATCATTATTGATCATCGACTTCGGATTACGAGTATGTAATTTGCAACGCAATGGGCGTTGCAAATTACATGTGTGTTCAAGATGTATTATAAAACCACTCAATAGGGTAGTAGAAGAATAGATTTTAAATAATAATAATTTATTTAATAAAAACATAAAATACATAAATACCAATAGTGAGCTTTACTTTGGCCCCAAACTAAGCGAAAGCTTATGTCTTGGAAATAAAGTAAGTAAGGTAAAGTTTAGCAAAAATAAGCGTCCTTACTAAAATCTCTACGTCTGATTGGTAAGTCCAAAATCCTCTACCACCTATTTGTCATTATGTACAGACGTTCTGTTCTCGTTACTTCTGGTGCGGGTGTCGATTACGTAGATGTATAGAATCGACGCCAATACGAATCTTCGTTTAAAATATTTATATAATAAATATTGTCTTACTGTTGACAGAAGCCTATCCATTGTTTGCCCATTTCTCAACATAATGCGTTCGGCTAAATAAATTAACTACCCACCACACTTGAAAAAACATGCACTTTCATAACAAAGTTAAAGACATTTTCTTGTATATATTGTGCAATTTATAAATATTGTATTTGATATAACGAGGAGTAGGTAATTACTCGCCCGTGTGGTGACGGATTAAGAATACAAATGTCACCACCCCATCATCTCAAGGGTGTCGTAAGAGTCGACTAAGGGAGTAAGTCTGGCAGACAATAACCACTGCAAGAGAAGAAAACTCGAAACAAAACTCTATACCAACCCGTCTGGCCAGCGTGGTATAGTAGGCTAATATCCCTTCAAATGTATAGAGGAGACCCGTGCCCAGCAGTGGGATGTTAATGGGTTGAGATGATAGGTAATTACTAGCATAGCTAATATAAATAATACTAAATTATTTGCAAATTTATTTTGCATTTGCGTTTTGTCTGTGACATTGTAACGGACAAACGGATAGTCTTAGTAGATATTTCAAATGCGATTTTTAGTTGGGAAGTCTTTACGCGAGATGGTTCTTAGCTGTGTCTCTATGTAAATTAGTGAGCTTTTTGTCCGAATGCAAAATACATTTGTACATCGGGACAATCCCACCCACATGCCCACCGCTGTGACTCCTGTGAGCCAGGATTAACAGCGGAGTAACCAACTGATACACCGAGTTTTGACACTCGTGCGTCCCGTGGACAACTAAACCTACTGTCTTGGACCCCGCAACGAATTTAATCAGAAGTAAATAGGAGGAGTTAGAAAGAAAAGTTTCCACTTCCCTCCATAGCAAAGCGGGAGACAAAATAAATCTGTATAGGTTTGTAACCTATGAAAAGGAGCACCACGGAGGACCTTAAACTACGGGACCTAAGTGAGCTAAGTTTGATTGCTATAATATATATGCATTTGTACATGTATAAGTAGTAAAATGAAATGACTGGCCTGTTGGTCTAGTGGTTAGTGATTCTGACTGCTACGCCGGAGGTCGCGGGTTCGATTCCCACCCGGGACAAATCTTTGTGTGATGAGCACGAATGTTTGTCCTGTATCGGTGTAATTTATCTATAATATGTATTTATCTAAGTATGTTTATCAGTTGTCTGGTTACCATAGTACAGGCTCTGCCTAGTTTGGGATCAGATAGCGATGTGTGAGTTGCCCTGACAATATTATTTAAAAAAAAATGTATAACTGAACAGCTTATAATAAAGTACTTGTAGTAGAAATTAGCTAGACTATAGTAAATAAAATATAGTGAAAATCATTGTGATGATTTGTAACTACAACTGTTTCAGTTAGTCAATATCATAAATCTTAATTAATATAGGCTACACCTCTGCTCGTGACTCGACTGGTGGATGGTGGACCCTTCAAAACTTTGCTAAGGCAACATATATGCTGCCATCGCCAATACCTATGCTTACCTCATTCCAGACTTGTGGACATCCCATTGACCAAGACACCTTACTCTGAGTTTAAAACCTAAATACAGTTCTACGAGTTTAAAACTAAAATAAAAATCATACAGAGAGGTAGGACACCATAGTAGCGAGCAAACCCGACTGAGGAAGGACCACCACCTTACAGAAGACCACAGTCAAATAACTACACATAGTGGTGTAGTTATGTCCCTGTGTGTGAGTACAGGTCTCCAGCGCTCATTTAGGAATGCGGTATATACGTATAATATAATATACGTATAATATATGTATATAATACGTATTCCTACCCCCGGGATACTCCCATCTTAAAGCCCTGATGTAAAAAAAGTGATACCTCTGGTATTGCAAGCGTCCATAGGGTACGGTAACTTGTCTTGTTTGCCATCCAAGCAGTATATAATATAGTATTTATTTAGGATCAATATCATAAATCCTGATTTATATATTTAGTATTACTTTTTTTCTTCAACTAGGTACAGGTTTTCTTCTAGTTAACATCTGAGTGTAGTATATGCACATACATATATCGATAAAATTTAAATATTTAATTTTAAACTATTACTTGAGCAAATATTTTTAATATATTTTGATGACTTCCTGATTTATAATTAAGATTGTTTGCGTCAGCCATTAGCATGTTACGAGTGCGTATTATAGATTTTTTTGGTGCATGTGATTGAGTTGACATTTACGATTAATAAATAGATTTCATAAATCATTCTTTTAATTACTGAAACGATTTATTATTATTATTGTTATTTTTTTTTATTTTTTTTTTATTTTAAAGACAACTCCCGCACTAGAGAACAAGCTCTGTGTCACGGGGGACTTTACAAACATACAATTAACGGACACAAATTACACCCAGACTCAGAACAATTCTTTGTGGGTCACACAAAGTTTTGTCCTGTGTGGGAATCGAACCCACAACCTCGTGCACAGCAGGCGCATACTGCGACCACAGGACCACCGAGGCAGTCGAACTAAAATATTACTAGAACTAAAATATAAATAAAATAAATTGAAATTGATTACCAGTAAATTTACATTTCTTAAAATCTATGTATGTGTTAGTTTTATTTAGTTTATTCTATGTTATTTATTTTTCTCTTGTTTAATATAAAACTAGAAAATATACAAAGTAAAATACAAATGATTATTTCATGATCTAATGCTACGCAGTCACAGATAGGCATAGGTGTCAAAATGATAACACCCTAGCTTTTCTATGCCAGGGAATAAAATTTAAAAAAACTTCTTAAAACAATAAATTATTATGAATGCCAACACGATATGACTAAAATTTATTTATTTGAATTAAGTAATAAACAAATTGGCTATGCATTGGCGCAGGTTCGAATGCTGCTCCGGGCTCGACTTTTTCTACATTGCTTTAAATATAATTGAGCTAGTTGAAGCAACAATGCTAATTGTTGATTTTGATTTATATTGGCTATCTTGGTTAAAAGTTACTGACAAATCTTTAAAATACGTTATATTTCTATTATATATAGGATATCTTGTCAGTGTGTTTGCGATACTGTGAGAGGGATGCATGATTGTGATTGTCTTTAATTATATTTGTTGTTTATATATCTTTAATGTATTTTTGTTATCTCTGTCTATTTGTATTATCTGTGTAATTGGTGTCTTTAATTATTGTAATTGGTGTATTAACCGTTTTAATTAAAGTAAATAAGTAAATTATATATTTTCTTCAGATAGAAAAAATGTTGACTAGTTCTTGCATTTGAACAAGTTTCTTTTGTGGGCAAGCCACCGCATGGTTATGAGGTAACACCGGCCATAAGGCACGCGATGGGTTACGTAGACCAGTGTCGATTAGCGCACGGTTGCGTTGTCTCGCGGTATTTTTAACGTGCCTACCTACCGAGCTACGTGAGAAAGCAGCCTCTGTTTTTGTCAGCTTTACCTGTTGTTACCAACAGCCCTTGTATCCCAGGTCGCAATGTGACGTCCTTTTAGCGATTCGTTTTTGATGTAAATTTTGTTAGGTAATAAATTTGTGATGTAAAATTGATTACGTAACTAAATTTATTATTCACAGCCAGGTTGTCAGTATTCGAAATTCAAATTACGATCGAAAATAACTCCCTTTAAGGAAGTCATGGTACAACTCTGGCTAATGTTAACAGAAGGCTTTAATTAGATAATTAATAATGAAATTAAATTGTAATTAACATAGGATCAATAAAATGCAAATAATTTTGAAAATGTTCATCGTATTACCGCGGAATAGTTACTAAATAACTCTTTATAGGTAACATAATTACATTTTTGAGATTCTTTGTACCTTAGAACATCTTATTAACCTTAGAAATTCTTCATAAATCAAGCTATTCTTCTTAAATTGTGTTTCCTACGGGTACCCACATTCCGTTAAAAGCAATAAGTAGTAGGTGGTATAATTTGTAGCCTAAATACTTAATAGTATTGCGTTTTTTCGTTTATAATTTACTTTATAGAGTTGATAAATAATGCCAATAGCATATACCACAGTTGTGATAATTTAAATTACTTTCGCATGTAGCCTTGAATGTTGGATTTTTTATTACATCATAGCTAAACTGAAGAAGATATAACTTAATTTTTACAATTTATTGATAAAGATTTTAAACTAAAATAAAAAAATGTTGTAAAAGTTAATTAAAGTAGGTATAATTAAATTATAATAGGCGTGTCGTATGTAACAACGCGCACGACACACAGTCACGCGGCCGACGAATGATTAACAAAACACGATCTAAGCCAGTTATACTTTTATTTTTATCTAATTATGCGAAGACGCGACATTCGACGCGTGTCAAGGTGAACGCGTATAATGTCGCGTCATGAAATAGCGGCATACCTCAATGTGACCCTCGGCTATACTGCAAGCGAAATGCGACAAGCGACAAGCGATTTGCAACTTACTGTAGCCTGGTCAATACGAGTCGTTATCTTTTTTATTTGCATGCATTGAATTAATAGCGGTTGTCTTAGGCCTTAAATTATTTTTTACAATCTAAAGGCAGAATAAATAGAATTGATGAAATCAAGATTGCACAAAATCCATAACAGTAAAATAACAATAACTATGCGTAATTATAATCTAGCCTTTATTAATCAACGTTATGGTTATTGTATTTCGGTTCTAGAGTATATTTCTTATGTGAAATATTACAAACAAAACGACGCTCAGTAAACTTTAAACGATAGACGTCCGAGACAAAGAAGGTAGCGTATTTAATCGCTTCCATCTTGTGGCTTAATAGCAGCTAATCGCTTGCGGTGAGGCAAGTCCTTCACCTTTATACCGTGTTGTAAGAAATTTTCGATGGTATTTCACCGATGTTAGAAAGCTATGCAAGGCTGTGTATTGAAGCTCTAAGTTTTTGTTAAATGCTAGTCTGATTGAAGTCTAGAATTAAATGTTACGTATTTTTGTGAAGATTGGTTTAGTTAACCGCAAGGTTGATTGATGAAATGCTTGTGTAAACGAATGTTATTGTATCGTAAGGGGTCAATTTTATTTTTGTAATCTGTATATTGTTTCGTAGATAAATCAATTACTTAATTGTCATAAAAATGTGTACCATGTGCCTAATGTAGATATTGTTCATAAAATAGTAAGTATTTATTTATTTTTGTGTATATCATCAATGACCCCTAATGTTAATTTTTGATCGTGTCAAGGCATTCAGCATTCCAATAATTGTGTTTCAATTTAAAATATTTTTTTTACTGGCAAGAAAATCTTAAAACATAAACCTAAATTTTGTAATTTATAATATCTCGGAAATGCAATTTAATATGAATAGGTAGATATATTTTAGTATATTTATACTTAAATTCGGATAGTTAGTCTGCAAAGTGGTATAACATAAAATGGCATGAGTCATTTAGTAGATAAAGATGGTGGCGTTGAGAGTTGAGACAATGCGCGTTCGTGAACTATTGCGACAAGGATTCCATACATTCTAGTGTCGATTATAATGATTGTTGTGGTCGAGGAACCTCTTCAATTGTTACTCGTCAATCATTGATAGTTTAAGTTTCATTAAAACATTATAATATGATCGTTTTTATTTTTGGAACGACACTTTATGTTTTTTTTTTATTTTGGCGAATTCTCTAAACGGCCAATAATAATATGTCAAATTTGTGTAAGGAGGTTTTTGATCTAAGTGTAAAATAAGTAAAACAGTAGCTTCAAATTTAATGAATTATGGTTGAATTTCGACCACGGGCGATCACTAGTATAAAGAGTCTTATTTCAAGTAATTATTTTGAGAATAAAATAAAATTGTGTAGATTATTCTGTAAAGTACTTTTTTATTTTTATCGATAAAAAAAATAATAAAAAATGTATACCTGAATGATTATTTTCTTTATACCTCCAATAGAACTTGAAATTAATGTTTTTAATATAAAAATATTAATTTCAAGTTCTATTCAACTTCGTTTCCTATCTGGTGTCCCACGACACCACTCGGTTTTATATAAAAAGCTTTTTAGGGAAAATCTCCCTAAATGGCGACCTTTGCTCGAAAAACATTTTTATACTAACAAAAAAGTTCTTCAAACTGACGACTGATACTTATCTCATCACATATATTTTGATGACATCAGCAGTCGTTTAGATATGTTCAATGTAGCTAATTCGTAAGCAATCATTATACATAATGTGTTATATTAAAATAAGCCTACGATTTATTAATTTTAGTTGTCATAATTGTCATATATTTAAAGATTAACTCAATAACAGTAGCTAGAATTTTTGTACGACAATACATTAAAATTGTTTTTATGATGCGGAAGACGGTTTGAAGAATGCATTAATTAATTAGGTACAAACAAAAAAATAAATAACTCTTCAGTGGACAGCAAACCAGGCGTATAATATCAAAACCTCTGCCTTCTCTACAGAAAGATAAATAGCTTAATAAGTTTATGAATAATTAATGAAACGTGGCAAACCAAGGATTAATTTGATTAGACTGACATTGCCGATGTACATGAGTGGCCATCTGTCACCATTGGCATAAAAAAAATAATTTACCCATTTTACTCGTGTTTCCACTAAGGGATTGTTCCATAAACAACTGAAAAACATTTATTATATCTTTATATCTTAATATATATATTTCTTGTGTGCGTGTGTATGTCACTAAACTCCTCCTAGACAGCTGGACCGATTTTAATAAAATTTTGTGTGTGTGTTCGGGTAGGGCGTTGGATGGTTTAGATTTATAATTGGACCCGGTAGGTGGCGCTGCTGTAGGTATATGAGCTTTTCCGGGTAGAACGACGTCTGCCAGGTCCGTTAGTATATTATATATTAGGAGAAAAAAATGAGAATTTGATAACCCTAAAAGCATATTCGAACAAAATAATAGTTACGAAATGCTCAAACCTACGGAATCGATTACAGAATATCCGCTATTAATCGATTTATCGTTATTGTTAGTCAATACCTATTGCTATATCATCTCCATGCAGCGCAGAAAATACCACAGATTATAATAATACATTATCCAATTCTATTCTTAGCTGGACTATACGAAGACACATTGTTGTAATAGTATGCGTCAAGAATATTTTAAAATTAAATACACTAAGATAAGCTAGAACTTGTAGACAATATTCAGGTCACAATGTTTAGCGTTATTGGTTTAGCTGGTCGATCAACGTTAAAAGGATATGGAAATGCTAAATATGTTCAAGATTAACCTTTTGGCCATTGATTTTAAATTATGTTTTATTGGCAATGTCCTTAGATAAAGCATTCGCGAATTAGCCATATTGTGTGGGTGACCAACGATGTTTAGTCTTAAAATATTATTTATTACTAGCTGTTGCCCGCGGCTCCGCCCGCGTGGATGTCAGTTATCGCTGTAAAAACCTATGTGTTATTCCAGACCATAATCTATCTCTGTGCCAAATTCACCCAGATCTGTTCAGTAGTTTTTACGTGAAAGAGTAACAAACATCCATCCAATTCATACTTACAAACTTTCGCGTTTATAATATTAGTAGGAATAACCACGAACCACTAGGTGACTTTATGTGACAACTCTGACGTTTTGTAGAAGAAGCTAAGGACCGTCTTCTTCATAACACATGAGCTTACCTTCCTTAAATTCGTGCACAAATATTCTTTCTAGTTTTAAAACAAGATATAACTAAAAGGTGAACACAAGTATTTAAATTAGGTGCTTAACATACGGTTGTTTTATTCATAATCTGCACCGTGTGAATATAATCTATGACAGTACATACGGCCCGGGCAGTTTGTAAGCAACTGTCGTACACGATGGACGTCTATATTGACAAGGTTCTTATTTGCGCGTTACCATAAATAATTTTAACAAAAAACCGACTTCAGTACGGCAAGTTGCAGAATTTTCAAAAACCATAAAACCTCTGTCTAACGTAGGTATTTGAACAGAATGAACTTTCATGCAAACTCTTATATCACTTTTCCTCCCTAAAAGACGGTTCTTTTTAATCTGATAATTTACAGCTATAGTACATCTCATGACCATTCAAATAAGCCCAAACACGGCTAGATTTAAATTGTTTAATTATGAAATTCCGTTGCCTTCAGGTGGCCATCTGTAGTCTTCTTCATCAGTTTTACTTCATCATATATTATTATATTCTAAATGCAAATGTTTGACGTGTTGTTTAAAATATTGAAATTTCTATGTGAGCCTATAATTTTTGAGGAGTTCCCTCAATTCCTCATGGATCCCATCATCAGAATTTTCTTTTGATGAGAATGGGACCAAACTATAAGTATGTCGTCTCAGACAAAAAATAAATTTTCAAATCGTCCATAAATGACGGAGTTCTGCGTTAACAAACACAAAAAAAACCCACGAATTGATAACCTCCTCGTTTTTGAAGTAAAAAGAAAAACAACTTACACTATAGAATCATCCCCGTAAAGCAGAGGGTATTTACAAGCAATCACGGAGAAGAATCATTAATTGTGGATTATACGATCTTCTGCCCGGTGTGTATCAAACCCAAAACACACTGCGCGGTAGGTAAATAACGAAGAAGCCACATGTCAAATAAATTTAAACTTTTTAAAGAAGTAGGGCAGCAAGCCCGACTAGGGAAGGACCTACACCTTACAGAAGGCCACAGCTAAATGACTACATACATCGGTGTAGTTGTGTTTCTGTGTGTGATTACAGGTTTCCAGAGCTCATTTAAAGATGTTTTTTTAACGATTTTTTTTTCTATCTCAGGAAAATTCCTATTTATTTTCGCATCCTGCTTATCATTCTTATATTATACTTACTTAAAAGTTTTTTTTTGTCACGCTGCATAGATTCATTATGGCATATAGTATTCACCTGCAATACCAGTAAACGCTATCACAATGTCATCCATCATCCGTCTGTATAATGAGGTGCTGACATCTGATACATAGTAATGATGACACGATCTAGATCACATATACCTACTGTTGAAGCAGACACTTCAATGGTGAAAGGTACCCATGATTCAAATTGATATAGTGCCGTTTGAAAGGAATTTTAATAATGATTTAGTAACCAGTAACTAAAGTTGCAATGACTTTAATTACATTTTCATTACTTATTGTATTGTGTCGTTTTATAATGTGACTATAATGATAGATAGGAGTTGTGTGAGTGTGTGTGTATTCGTTTTATAATGCCTACGATTGCGTAGTAAGTTAACTTAAAACGAAAATAAATAAATATTTATTTGACACAATAAATACACATAAAGTTTAAAAAAAGGAAAACAGAAAACACAATAATTTTGTAAATAAGTGTCTCACAGTGCCAAAGTATTAATTTATTTTTTAATTTTGTAAAAGACAACTCCCGCCTTAACAAGCTCTGTGTCGCGGGGGACTTTACAAACATACAATTAACGGACACAAGATTTGGCACTGCAGGCGCATACTGCGGCCACTGGACCACCAAGGCAGTCAGCAAATAGAATCAAGCTTAGCATAGCAACATTGAAAATTGGCGATATTTACCGCCCCGCGCCTAGCAAAGGACACAAAGCCGTCCTACGCCTATCTCCTATTCCTATCTCTCTTCGGCCGGCCCATGGAACTATGATAATGAAGAAATTAATAATGTACCTGTGTTTACACACACACTTGTCCACTATAATATTTCCCACCTAAAAGGCTACTCTCTATCGAGATTAGCCGCTTGGACGACATTTGGTTAGGAGGACATAATATCATGTATATACTTAATATGGTATGTGCACCTACTCAGATCTTCATCATTGATCTCCTACTGAGTTATTAACTTTACGACACTGCACTGTTGTAACTAGTGGCATTTGATGCGCCCGCGCATCTCCGCGCGCCGCGCCACCGAGTCAAGTGCAAATGTCAAGCTTTCACGAGCGATAGTTAATGTGTGTTCACACTATTTGTTATACTTCTTGTTATAATGCATTTTTATATTAATAAATAATTGCAAACGATGCCATGAAGTCTGAATGGCCTATCTGCAGCTGTTCTTTCCTCCAACGAAGTGGATCGATGACCTAGTAACTCAGCTCAAGGTCAAGACGAATGGTGTGGTAATCCATGAGGGAGACCTATGTCCAGCAGTGGACATTATTCGGCTGAGATGGTGACAATAAAATAATAATAATGAATCCATAGACCCACAAATGCCAAAACAAATCTAGACATGCCATTGCAAAAGACCCGAAAAACTGCAATGTCTGTCTGATGATTTCGATTTAATAATAGCAACCCATATATGTCCACCTGCTGGGCACGGGTCTCCTCTCCTCTATCAAGAGAGAGAGAGAGGGTTAATCCTTAATTCACACACGCTGTAATGCGGGTTGGTGAATCAGACATGTCTTTAGAATTTCTTCTAAGACATGTGGGTTTCCTCACGATGTAATTTGTGTCCGTTAATTGGTTGTAAAGTTCTCCGCGACACAGAGCTTGTTCTCTAGCGCGGGAGTTGTCTTTTTTTAAATGTAGTCATTTGGCTGTGGTCTTCAGTATGAAATTATTAAATTTATAAATGTTTCTCACGCTGTTATATGCAATTAATAATATGATCAACCTTTTAGCCGACACACACACACACACATTATGTACCTATTTGCTAAACCTGTCACACTCACTCACCTTATCATAATATCATTACGATTACATAGATCTTCGACTTAGATATAGATTTATTACCATTTTGCTGTACTTATGTATCTCTTGAAATATGTTATTATTGTGTGTGTGATTGACATTAATTAGTAGGTATATAAAATGTGTGTCATTGTCATTACTAAAATCTTTTACACTTTCATGATTAGTATAAATGTTTTTTTTTAAAGACAACTCCCGCATTAGAGAACAAGCTCTGTGTCTCGGGGGACTTTACAAACATACAATTAACGGCACACAGCAGGCGCAAACTGCGACCACTGGACCACCGAGGTAGTCAAATGTTGATACTATAGTAGTCAATAGTATCAAGATCACAATTAAGACATTTATCTAAATTGTGTTATATTTTGAAGTTGCTCATACCGTTTTGTTACCTGACAATTCGGTCGAATTCCACTGGCGTTAAGGTCCTTTTCCAGTCGGGCTTGCTCGTTAGTATGGTGGCTAGTGAGGAAGTCCGACTGAAGAAGGACATCCTCCTTACAGCGCCTTTACCTTTGCGCAAAAATAAGCGGAGCACGAGCTAAAAGAAGCGTGAAAGTATTCTTAATGTTCTTGTTCTAGCTATACGCTGCAAACTTTATCTTCTAGTTGTAAACTGAATAGTGTTTAATATCCATAAAGCTACTGTCAAGGCAATCGTACCGGCAAGATAAAATGATGGTAATGTGATTTTAATCCGGTGATTATCGCCGCATCGAAGGATGCAAGTGATCATCTGTTACTTACATTGTAAAATAACATAATTATGTTTGTATGTCTGTGTACTTACACATAGACAGTTGTCGTTATTTTAAATGTTGTTCTTCTTCTTATCGTTTATTTAGTAGCCAACCTGGTGAGGAGTTATTTAGATCACCCATATTTAGGCTTCTGTCGTGATCTAACGACTGATAACAGTCGTGACCGACTTTTAACGTGCCCTCCGAAGCACGGAGATGCTCAGATGAAATACCACTATGCGGTCACCCATCTATAGGGTTACCGCGCCCTTGGTTGCTTAACCCGCTGATCGTTTACCGAACAGCGAGTGCACCGTGCTAAAATGAATTTTTTTCTTTGAGATGTTGTGTGTTTAATGTATAGTGATAATTGTAATAATAAGTGGAGCTAGAGTAAACAGCTAAATTACATTAAAAAATTATACTTTAATCAAAGGAAGGAGAAGGAGAAAATACGCACGAGATCCAGTTAACACAAATACCGATGGTAAGAGCAAAGCTATGTACGATGGTAGTTACGGCAGAGTTAAGAAAAAACTCTACTCACCAGTAGAAAAACAACATAGCCTTAGAAGTGTTCTTCTTGGAATAAAGGTCACAAAGAAGAAAGTTAACCCACTAACTGGAACAGAAGCTTCAGTTTGTCTCTCGCTGCGTTCTACCAGCCAGTTTACATTTATTTATTTCTGGTTTACCAACAGTGCATTACAAAACGAAATAGTGAGAAAGAATAGAGAATTTAGAGAGGTAGGGCGCCATACTAGCGAGCAAGTCCGACTGGGGAATGACCTCCACCTTACAGAAGACCATAGCCAAATAACACAGCTGTCACACAGCACCCTGCCGTAGGGAAATGGGTCGGCAACACGTAGGCTACGGTAACTGTGGGTGGTATGCTTGTTTGCCATCCAAGTAGTATAAAAATAAAACAAGATTCAACTACGTAACAGTTATATAACAAATAACTTATCGACTATTAGATCTGTTGGTTATAATGTCAACCGACTCTACTGACTCGTATCTACTCGTACAATATCAGTCAACAATGGAATGTTAGACATTTTGATTTATTACATTCTCATCACTATACACACAGTGGTGTAGCTGTGTGTAAGTACAGGTCTCTAGCGCTCATTTAGAGATGCGTTTTGAAATAAACGTATTCCTATCCCAGGGATACTCCCATCTTAAAGCCTTGGTGTAAAAAAATGGGTTGGCAACACGCAAGTGATACCTCTGGTATTGCCAGCGGCCATAGGCTACGGTAACTGCTTAACATCAGGTGGGCCGTATGGTTGTTTGTCACCCAAGTAGTATAAAAAGAAACCTAATCTATCAAAAGCATAAAGTGTAAATGGTCAGTAAGGCTTGAAGCAGACATGCTACTATTAACGTCGGTGATCAACAATTTTGCGACTGTATCAATGTTGCATCGCATTTTGGCGACTCTTTGTATTCGGTCGCGGTATCGGAATCATGCGATTTTGTAACTGTATCGATCATCATCACATCAACCCATAAACGTCCCACTGCTGGGTACGGGTCTCCTTCATACACTTGGAGGGATATAAGCCTACTATACCACGCTGGCCCGCTGAATTTTCCCTCTCTTGCAGTGGATATTGTCTGCTTCACTTACCCCCTTAGTCGACTCTTAGGACATCTTGTGTCATTTGTATTTTTAATCCGTCACCACACGGACTATATCGATGCTGCATTGCTATTTGGCGACTATCTGCGTTTATTCTTCGTTATATATGAAATCAAATTGATGCAACCGGTATCCGAATGTGTGCGGAGTACAGCGTTCGTCGCTGTGTCGAGCTAACAAAAGGCACTCGATTACCGTTTTTAAATGTATGGAATGTGGAATGTTTGGTCGCAGCTTTTAGTTTAAAAGCGCCTAAATCAAAAATCGCTGATGCAAATGTTTCTCTTGTGTAAATTAGTCTGTAAATTAGAATATTTACATTGCCAAGTATCGATTTTAACTTGGGCCCTTTCTACTAGGGTACAGCACATAAGTACATATTTGCGTTGCATAACGTACTAGATTGATTAGAATGTTAGTTAGTTCAATATACATATCATCTCCAATTAATGTTCGTGACTTAATAATTACTTACTTATGATTTATAACTATTACTTCAAATTTAATTAATTAAGACTTTTGGATATGATTTAATTTAATAATATTTGCATTAAGCCATAATTTGCATATTGCTAAGTAATTTTTATTCCTTCTGCGATATTAGCATACGAAATGAATAACTGGCAAGAAAGGGAGACTCTGCAATAGATGAAAAAACCTTGCAAACAAATATAAAAAAATGATTCCTATTAACGAACGTTCTAGTTTCTCTATTATATGATTATATATTATGATATTTATCAGGATTTGATGTTCATAATGGCTTTGCGAAGTCACATAGGGTGGGGTCCCAAATATCTTAGCGGTATGCTGTTATTGTTTAAAATATAATTCAATCTGCTCTGTATCACTCCATCCTAAAACAGACTTAATACTCAGCATCAAATGTACACTCGGAAAAGGAATAATTGTATGTATGGATCATAAATTTAATTCCGAACGTATACCAAGCGAAAAACTCAAAACAAAACCCTATACCAACCCGTCTGTCCAACGTGGTATAGGTAGTAGGCTTATATCGCTCAAAGTGTATGGAGGAGACCCGTGCTCAGCAGCAAGACGTTTATGGGTTGGGATGATGATAATGCTCCAACTCTCAACATACCGATGCCGACCTCTCAATACACCTGACAATGGTAAATCGCACTTAAACCACTTTGCAGACACACTTATTTCCATAATATATTTAAACAAACAAAGTATTTGACCAATATATCCCAATAATCAATTAGCCACTACTTACGACAACAACAAACATATAGACACGCCTATATATTTAAAGTGTTAGCACCTCAGGCCACGTGTACACACCTTTCTACTCACTACACTAAGTAGGCATCGTTACGTCATTGTGTTGTGCGCTTGCGTCTTGTCGATTGATCACTAGCGGCGCGAGCGCAATTGGTAATGTCACCTGCTCGACTGCTGATTGAAATCTGTATACTTACTTTTTTTTTAACGAAGCAATTGCTTTTTATTATTTATTCTTTTAAGCATATGGCTCGAGGCCGTGTGTAAGCAGTTACAGTAGCCTATAAGCTTTTGCAATGTAATAGAAGCATTACTTATATTTTGCCAGTCTGTAAAATGTAGAAATCGCCCGCTGTAACATAAAAGCAATAGCCTAGTCGGATCATCCATCCACGTATGTTTGATACTCTTTCACGTAAAAATTACTAAACGGATCTGGATGAAATTTGGCATAGAGATAGATTATAGTCTGGAATAGCGATTAAGCTACTGTTGATCGCGATAACCGACATCCATGCGGGTGGAGCCGCGCGCAACAGCTAGTAATTAATAACCATGATATCGAACTAAGAATAGCCTGTAATGATAGTGATGTTGTGTTTAAGTATAATGTTAATATAATAATATTTTCGGGACAACTCACACATCGCTATCTGTTCCCAAACTAGGCACAGCCTGTACTATAGTAACTAGACAACTGATAAACATACTTATATATTTTTAAATACATACATATTATAGATAAATTACACCCAAATATAGAACAAACATTTGTGCTCATCACACAAAGATTTGTCCTGGGTGGGAATCGAACCCACGACCTGTCAGTGATATGGTCCGCTTCGGCTTTATATTATACAGATTAGTTGATTATATGTAGCTTGCAAGAAATTGCTTAACCTTACAGATCATTGACCAATCGACATGTCATTGCAATTGGTTGTGCGAACACCTCTTTTATATTTAAAAAGGCATTTATTTGTAATACGGATGTAATTTGTATATTTACAAATGTTATGCCTGTCAATGATCAATCAATTGTGTCTGCAGTTGATCAATCAAAATATCATAATAATGCGATGAGGTCTGTTAGACTCGTTACCAGATCATGGTGTAATAAACTGCCCGAAGAAGACTAATGATTTCCATTGGTAATTGAAAAATTAGACTGCAAATTGTCTAGAAAACCACCTGGAAACGATCGAAAGACGTTAACATGGTTTTTACAATATTTTTCCGCATGTGAAGACTCTAAGGAGTTTCGAAAGAGCACAAATTTTTAATAGGCAGCGGCATGTCTGTGCCCGTGGTGTGAACACTTCTACGTAACTTAGTTTCCAACCATAAAATATAAATTAAGAGAGATCATCACCATACTATGTACTATGTACATTGTAAGCAAGCCCGACTGGGAAAGGACCTCCACCTTACAGAAGACCACAGCCAAATAACTATACATAGCGGTGTAGTTGTGTTCCTGTGAGCACAGGTCTCCAGCGCTCATTTAGGGATGCGATGGGAAACGTTTTCCTATCCCAGGGAGACTACACCTTGTCATATCTTTGCCCTGGTACAAAGAATGGGCCGGCAATACGCAAGTGATTCCTCTGGTATTGGAAGCGTCCATAGGCTATGGTTACTTCTTATCATCAGGCGGGCCGTATCCAAGTTGTAAAAAAAAACAAATGAAAACCTTGACGTTCCTAAAATTTTTATGTAAGAGATGTTAACTTGACTTGAATTCTAAAGTGTTTAATATATAGATACTATAATTATATACCTAAAATACTTCTGACTATAAATAATGTAGGTTTTCCCAAATGATTCGATAAGATCTATTCGTGCGTCGACGTTACGAGTGCGGTACCAGCGCTATCGTATACAGTCGTCTGTGAGATCATTGGCGAAACATTACACAAATGAATGAGTAAGGAATGCTTATTCCGGAACTTGGTATAACACTTTTCAAGCGATTATTCATTTTGTTGACCTTTAGTTTGTAAACATGGCGATAGAACTGATAGGTCTATTTAGTTTGGTGATTATTATAGAAAGGTACAATCGGCAACGGAGTTAGCTGTACAGGGCCGCTATATAAAGATAAGTTTTTTTGGAAAACCAATGTATGAATATGTGTGAAATATATTTTTATCTGTAGGGTTAGGCTAATTGTGCACTACCAAATTCCACAGAAATATATACAGTGGTTTTCCTAGCTAACTCCGTTGCCGTGTGTACCTTACTTTAAGAAGAAATTATCAGAAACGTGTATAAATATTATGAAATCCCTTAATGGTTGTGCAGAGTTAATGATATACCTACATAATTTATGTTTAAAAGAAACCTGTTATGATGACCAGATGCACATTGACATTATTTCTATATATTTTTTTACAAATTAAAAACAAATAAATATTTTTTTATTATGAATTAATGGAGAAACTTGAACTCAAAGTTCATTAGATTATTTATTACGCTTTTATAAAGAAAGAAAAATTACTTAACTGGAGATAACATATACACTGTATACCTAATTAACAATGTTGCGCATCATAATTTACATAAGTCAAAGGTCAGAGATCAGATGCCAGTCCCAGGTGCCTTATTTGGTCGATAATAATAATGATGGGCACGGATCTCCTCTCCTCTAAAAGAGAGAGAGAGGGTTTAGGTCTTTTGTAGATAAGAAGAGGTTAATTATAATATAGTGTCTAAAATTAACAAGTCCGCTAAATAGTAAACTGCACACAAAACAAGGAAATAAATATGTTTTAAAATTGAAACAAATAAAAACAAGAAAACATCTGTTTGGTTAACTATGAGTAGATAAAATTACTTGATACACAATGTCACACAGTCATGCATTAATTATCATGAATAAAATACAAAAATTTCATCATAAAAATCGAACTTGATTAGGTATAACAAATGTAGAATAGGACATAATTAATACCTATTTGGTATAAATAAATATATAGGTACCTAGTCGTCATAATAAACTTTGTGTTCGATAATAATTGTATGTTTGTAAAGTCCCCCGCTACATAGGGGCTGAACAAAAAACCACACTTATAGTTAGTAATTATATTTAGTTAATACACTAGTTGTTGCCCGCGGCTCCGCCCGCGTATATTTCGGTTATCGCGATAAAGCCTATATGCTATTCCAGACTATAATCTATATCTGTGCCAAATTTCATCCAGATCCGTTCAGTCGTTTTTGCGTGAAAGAGTAACAAACATCCATTCTTACAAACTTTCACGTTTATAAAATTACTAGCTTTTACCCGCGACTTCGTCCGCATAAGTTTTTTTGTTGTCTCCCGGCTGTAAGTCCCCCTGCAACAATGTCCCACTATCGTGTTCCAGTCCTCAACTTCACATCAAAATTTGTTCAAAAGCAACCTAAGCTACATAATGGATAGCTCCGAATGTTTCCTTAGTAAATATAAAAAGTAAATAATGTAAATCGGTTTAAAATACTACTAACTTAACCTACCTGCCAACCCCCGATGTTAGACAGTGTGACATTCGCAACATCGTCTGCGTAGGAAGTACTAACTCAATGTAAGTAGTATAATAATGTAGGAAGCTAAAAATAAGAGGCCTTATTACTGTAGTACATTTTTGTAAACTATGTTCTTTGTTTTTCCCTCTCTGGCCATGGAGATTCTGTGGACTTGAAACACGTGAGCAAGCCACGTATAATTGTCCGTGAGAAAAACAACTCTTTTCTAAATTAATGCCGGCTACTTTTAATGTTTGCCCCTGAGCTTTATTTATCGTCATAGCGAATGCGATTTTCAGCGGAAACTGTAATCTCTTAAACTGGAATGTCAAATCTGTCGGAATTATGGGTATACGGGGGATTAAAACGTTCTCTCCTTTTGCCATTCCAGTCATAATGATTGCTTTTACAATATTGCGACCAAGGTGTGTTACTTGCAACCGTGTGCCATTACACAGTCTTGGTGCATCTAAATTCCGCATCAAAAGGACAGGAACGCCTACTTTCAGCCTCAGTTTGTGTGAAGGTACTCCCGACAGTTCTAAAGAATTAAGAAATTCTACAGGGTATAATGTTACTTGTTCAGTATCCATTACAGTGTCTACAGAGAGAAACTCAACAATATCACCTTCCACACGTGACATAATTTGCTCGTTTATCTGTCCCACCATTTCATTCGTCGGCGCTAAAATTGCTCTTTCACATAACCATTCTCTATTCCTCATATTAGTTAGCAGTACGCTATAGACGAAGTTATTTAGATCATCTGGATTATGCACAACATTGCAGAATTCACGATCCAATGTAATCATGCCATTACCATCCTTTGCCATACGATCTTCTCCAATTTTAAGAAGAGCAGCAGCATATTTTCCAGATTGTACATCATTGTGTAGTTGCACTCTCATATTTGTAGACAGACTAAACGTTTTTACGTGCACCCATAACGTTGACGCTTTTAAACACACATTTATTTCATCTGCAGGGGTGCCTTTAGTGATAACCGGCAAAGTCTGTCTAAAATCGCCCGCTAAAAGTACCACCATCCCCCCCCATGATATTTGGATTACTCTTGATGAATTTCAAAGTCCGATCTAGAGCTTCAATTGCTCTTTTATGGGACATAGTACACTCATCCCAAACTAATAATTTACATTGCTGCAACATACGTCCACGCTCGCTGTTTTTACTTATATTACAGACTGGAATTTCTTCATGGGCTAAGTTTAATGGCAGTTTAAGCACCGAATGTGCCGTTCGACCACCATTGAGCAGGGTGGCGGCTATTCCGGAAGAGGCAACTGCTACAGCAATTTCTTTATCTTTTCGGATTTGCGCTAAAAGCAAGTTTAAAAGAAAGGTTTTTCCCGTGCCTCCGGGAGCATCCAAAAATAACAAACCACCTTCGCCATCTTCGATTTTTTTGAAAACATTGTCAAATACTAACCTTTGTTCTGGGATTAAACGTGGAACAGACTCTGTCAATTGTTGTTGTAAGGAAGCAGTATCGTAATCTAGTTCCCGTATTAAATCGCTACTGATTTCCTAGGTTCTCTGTGGTCTGATCATTCCATAATCTGATAAATCCTTTCCAGAAATTGTTTTAACCTGGTCTTCAATTTTTGTCAGACCCTCATTGTAAATTAAATCACTGTACGTGACACTGGGATTTTGCTCTTGTAATCTGTGCAATATATCGTCGGTCATATCATTTTTGTAATTATCCCACAATTGTTGAGGATTTGAAAGACCACATGTCGCTACTAATACAGCAAATAGCTCTCTCATCTTGCCTGCTGATCTACATTGAGCAGCTTCTTCTTCACATCCCAATGGTTGTCATTCTCCAGTAATCCTCTTGCCTCACATGCCTCTCGAAATGACGACGACGTCTGCCCTCGTCAGCCGTTTAGGCATGATAGAGCAAAACTCCCAGCAAAAACCATAAAAAAATCACTAACTCAATTCAGTTTTCTGCCTACTTCCTACCCCCTAAGTACGATGACGTGATCATTTTGATCTTATATCCGTTTTTAGGTAACCATCTATTACCTTACTAAATTTCATCAAAATCTGTTCAGCCGTTTAGACGTGAAAGAGCAAGCGTCCCAACAAAAACGTCTAAAAATCACTAACTCAATTTAGTTATCTGCCTACTGCCTACCCCCTAAGAACGATGGCGTGATTATTTATAGCCTATGACCATTTCTAGGTTATTATCTATCACCATACCAAATTTCATCAAAATCCGTTCAGCCGTTTAGGCGTGAAAGAGTAACAGACAGACAGACAGAGTTACTTTCGCATTTATAATATTAGTATGGACAGTTTTCTGCCTACTTCCTACCCCCTAAGTACGATAACGTGATCATTTTGATCTTATATCCGTTTTTAGGTAACCATCTATTACCTTACAAAATTTCATCAAAATCTGTTCAGCCGTTTAGACGTGAAAGAGCAAGAGTCCCAACAAAAACGTCTAAAAATCACTAACACAATTTAGTTATCTGCCTACTGCCTACCCCCTAAGAACGATGGCGTGATTATTTATAGCCTATGACCATGTCTAGGTTATCATCTATCACCATACCAAATTTCATCAAAATCCGTTTAGCCGTTTAGGCGTGAAAGAGTAACAGACAGACAGACAGACAGAGTTACTTTCGCATTTATAATATTAGTATGGATAATACATTAATTACCTTCCAAAACTAAATTTTGAAAAAAATCTTCGCAAAAATGCAATGCTACAAAAATAAGGTACAAAGTCATAAAATAAATTATCTGACTCTATTAAAAAATAAATAAAACAGTAGACATATACCAAAAACTTTATTATGTCAAGGTTGAACACTTGGAACTATCAAAATGGTACCAGAAAATGACCAATAAATGTTGTATCATCTTGCATACTTCACAATTACTTCGGAATGCCTCGTAAGGAAGTAACCTTGGCTTATTAGCTTCGGTCTATAAAAAACCACGATGTTATGGTACAGTTTTGATTTATACCTTTGACTTTAATTGTAATTATAGTGAATCTGATTATATCTAAATGACATATTGTTCACAGGTGTGGCTTAATGAGTTAAACTGAAATTTACGATTTAATATCAATAGACCACTCCCACTCATTAAGCCGAGTTATAGGACGTTTCGCCCGCTATTTGTTCGCCCGAACGGGCCAATCGACCATATTACAAAATTTACAATACTTGATTTGGGCGTCTCGCCCGATGGAGGTTTTATTACTTTTTATGTACAGACAGATTTTGATGCTGTCTGTACATAAAAAATAATAAAACCTCCATCAGGCGAAACGCCCAATCAAATATATTATTATAATAAAGGCGAAACGTCCTATAACTCGGCTTAATTAGTGGGAGTGGTCTATTGATATTAAATCGTAAATTTCAGTTTTTTTATAAGAATTTAGTTGGTTTTTAGATGATCTAACACGAGATAATCTGTAGAGTACAATGATAATAATAATAATATTTTTCGGGACAACTCACACATCGCTATCTGATCCCAAACTAGGCACAGCCTGTAATATGGTAACCAGACAACTGATAAACATACTTATATATTTCTAAATACATACATATTATAGATAAATTACACAAACATTCGTGCTCATCACACGAAGATTTGTCCTGGGTGGGAATCGAACCCACGACCTCCGGCGTAGCAGTCAGAGTCACTAACCACTAGACCAACAGGCCAGTAATGATAATTAATGATGTAATAATGTGAAACATATTGTTACTGTCGAAATAATAATAATGACGTCATCTAAAGCCACGCTGTAACTCTACATACTTAAGAATACAAATGTCACCACCCCGTTCCATCTCGAGGGTGTCTTATGAGTCGACTAAGTGCAGCTGTCAATGTCAAAATATTACCATGTTGGTTGCATTGAAAAGAACGATATGGATACTCAAATATCGGACACGACACGAAAGCACAGATTACTAAATAGTTACTACAAAAGTGCAGACCGTACTGGATGGGACAGGCGCCTACGAGGAGGTAGAAAGAGAAGCGGACAGGTCAATTCAATCATCCCAAACTGATGATTTGTACAGATCCAACCTTACGGTTAGAAAAATTGGGTATAGTCAGTTAATTTTTAGCCATAAGTCACCAGCATAGTGCGTAAAATCATAACTCACATCCTGACAGTTTGTTGCTTTTCATTCTAACATGGCGACATTAGTTATTGTAAAAATATTAAAGTATAACTATTGCTGTAATATTTCGAAATGAATTATTGCTTCAGCTTAGACAACGTAGAGTACATTCTAGTATATTATCCTAGACAAGTCTACAAAGGTAGTTATAAATCTTATTAACATCCGAACACCTGTTGAAAGAGATTCTCAACGTGTAAGGAGCTGCGAGAAACTTTGAAATACCAACAGCCCAACAGTAATAGGATTATAGGAAAGTTCGGGGCCAAGTGTTTACCTGCCCGTCTGTAGGAGATAGAAGTTAATGTTTAAATGATAGCTGGTATGTGGTAACGTATGCGAATTTGATTTACGTTTCTGTTATATATTTAGTTCAAATTATTATACAATTAAGGTTTAGAAAGTATTTTTTAAATTTATTAACTTCATGGGTTAATGCGATGCTATCGACAAAAATGGCACTTGTAGAATATTTATTTATTAAACGCATCCAAGTACAGCAGGTTGTGCTGGCACTGCTGCTGCAGCTGCAAAGTCCCTCAAACGGCGAAAGTACAGCAATTTAGTTGGAAACTACATTTTTGAGCCGTTTGGGGTGGAGAATGTAGGTTCATGGGGTCCGAGTGCTCGTTTCCTTTACTGAACTAGCGAAACCACTGATCAACGCTTCGCGTGATTAGAGTAAGAATAAGCATTGCCATTCAACGTGGCAATGCCGCCAGCCTTATGGGCACGTTCCCAGTAGACAGTGATGTTGAGGAATATTTCGACGCTTAAACAAAAGTCTTCATTTGTATTATGTTTTTCCTTTTTTTGTATTTATGATTAAATTAGTTTTATGTATATAGGTAGTATATTTAAATTATTATTTAATTTAATATTAAAAGTTCCATTAAACGCATTATAGATCAATAAATCAAGATTGCATTGGATTGTTAGACGTTAAATATAGACGAGAGACGAATAATTAAATTATGATAAAAATAACGCTCCTGCCCCGTAAACACCCTAACAATAAGTGTATATATGCCATCAACAAAAATTCGTGGCCCAATAAAATTGAGGTGACTAATTATAGTGCGATAGTCGCGTATTTTTTGTCGATCACGAAAATATTGTAACAAATTGTTCACAGATATGGAAAAGGCTGTGCTAGATAGGGCTAGCCGCTGCCTCGATGTCGTTGGTAGTTTAACAACAGCTAGCGGAAACTGTGTTAGTTTTCAGTAAGAGAGGTAGGGCATCATACCAGCGAGCAGGTCCGACTGCGGAAAGACCTTACATAACACAACAGCCAAAATATTATTGGTAACTGCTTACCATCAGACGGGTCGTATTTAATTTAATAGCTAGTAAAAATCAATATTAACTACAAAATGCAAACTTGTACCTATTTAATGTCTTTTCTTCTTGACGATTTATCTACCGAATTCCAGCATACGATATTTTTCAAATTCAATATGTACATATATACCTAGGTATATAATACGATTATATTTATAGCGCTTTTTAAGTAAAGACAAAAAGCAATTACTGAGCCTCTAGACAAGTGGCATAAACAGTAGTCGAATCGAAAAGTCAAAAAAACAAAGGTATGGGATTTGACATAAGTCTACGATATAATGTCGTAAACTTACGTCAAATCCCATACATTTTCTTTTTTGACTTTTCGATTCGACTATCGCTTATGCCACTTGTCTAGAGGCTCTGTTCCGCTTAATTTGGCTATTCCAGTAATTTATTTTCTATGATCTAAACTATAAATAATATTTATGTTTGTGAACTTTATTGGTGTTAAAAAATCAAACCTGTAGTTATGTATAAAAAAAACCAAGTTATAAAATGTATTATAACAAAATATTTTTAAAGATTTATTATTTATGTTTCTGCCGAGACATAATGACCGGTCAGCTGCCGGCAGACCAGACACAACAGAAAAACTATTGTTACCTGTCCGCAGCGTTGACGCCCGGCGAGCACTAACTAAGATGAATCCCTACAATAATTAAATATACCTTTACCTTTTCTATATCTTTGCTAATACGTATGTGTAATATTTGACATATTACTAAATTGCATACATAAATAACGTGGTAATTAAACGCCTGTACGGCCATATTGGTAATATGGTCACGTTGTGTGCTCGCAACCACTGTCAGCTATATTATATTATTATCCTACTAATATTATGAACGCGAAAGTTTGTAAGTATGGATGGATGTTTGTTACTCTTTCACGTAAAAACTATTGAACGGATCTGGATGAAATTTGGTACAGAGATAGATTATGGTCTGGAATAACACAATTACTACTTTTTACAGCGATAACCGACAACCACGCAGGCGGAGCCGCTGGCAATAGCTAGTGTGCTATAGTTTTAGGTTAAACTGGGTTCGGCTTTATACATATTATAAGTCTAGTCTACGTCATAAGCCCTTGGGATCTTAAAATGTAATTACAAAATAATAATAATTGACATAATCATCCAAGCAAATTAGTTATGTAGATAGAATAGATATATTATCTACTAGTTTGTGCTTGCGGTTTCGCCCGCGTCGATGTCGGTTATGGATACCGCAGATAAATGACTGAACGGATCTAAATGAAATTTGGCAACCTTGTCTAATTTCATTTAGTTCCTTTCAACCGTTTAGTCGAGAAAAATTAAATATGGATTGTATTTAATTATTCATTCTGCACATTACGCACAGTTTTTGTCTCACAACATTATAAATAATTGTTTCCTTTTTAAATAAACTAAAATTCTCGCACTAGGGAAAATTCTTTGTAATGCTGTTGCCAGTTCATACAATTATTTTTAATCCAGGTATAAAGTTTTCATAAATAAATATGTATCATAAATTTTCTATTATTATTATTTTTTCTTTTTTAATAAGCGTAAATATTGTATACATAGTTTTATTGTTTAGGTTACGTTTATTTTTAATAACTATCCTTGTAAATAAATAAATATTTTTACAAGAACAGTTATTAAAAAAGTTTAGCGGTTAAAAAATAAAATAATCAAGGTATATAGATATTTTATAAGTAAATAATAGATATACTTATATATTATGATGTACTATGAAGAGTACTAAAAACTATAGCAAACAATATCTCACAGCACTTAACCGACTTAAAGATGAGCTGAGGTCAGTCGGCAGCGGCGCGGCGGCGGCGGCGTGTGGCAACATTATTATTTATTTATGTTAATACTTGTTAAAACACAGCTATACTTTACAGACGTTTGAGTTAAAACCTTGAACTTAAATAGGCATGAATGTGGTTTGTGATCACTTCAATGGTCATAATCCCATTCAATCGGTAAGCTTTATTGAGAAACAGCTGGTGTCTTAGCCCGGTGAGTTTACTGAGACTAACTGACCGTTAAACGGTGTGGTCTTATTAAAAGCTGATGTATACCATCAGCTTCAAATATATATTTTGTTTCATTAGATATTTACACGAATAGTTATTAATATAAAAGTTACTTAACCTAAACTAAAGGTAAAGTAAGTATTTAAAGGTATTTCATCATTATCATCATCTCAGTCCAAAAAAGTCCACTGCTGGAGATAGGCCTCCCCAAGGATTTCCACAGGCTGTCGATCGATTTTATTAAGAGGTATTAACCTATAAATAAAATATCTTATTGAAGTCGCAGTGCTAAGGAAAGATGCCCAAAGACTGGTCACATTGCCACGCTGGATCGTAAGGCTAATTCGTTTTTGATTATTATTTTATTTATTGTCTATTTCTCTCTTGATAGTGATGTGGAGATCCGTGTCCAGCAGTGAGGCATATATGGGTTGCTATTGTTATACTAGTTATTGCATGCAGCTCCGTCCACGTAAGTGTCAGTTATCGCGATAAAAATCGCTGTGCACTAATTAGTGGACGTCGAGTGTCAGTGTCCTGTTTACGTTATTCTATTGCGAATATAACTCAAGCATTACATCATATTTATTTATTTATTTATTCAGGAAACAGTCATACACATCACTCAAGTTAAGAAAGTAAATCACAAAAAGACTAAAGATCTAGTAGATCCATTACATAGATAATGATTTAGTAATAAGCTATCTACAAAAGAACTTATAACTTATACACGCATTACATTATTGTTCATTGAGAACCAATTATGTTAGATATTATGTTGTATTAATCAAATCAAATCTTCAATGTTTTTTTTAAATTTAGCTATACTAAGTGAGAAAATGTCGACAGTTACAAGTTGGTCATTAAAAAATCTACATGAACGTCTTACGAATGTACTGACTATATTATTTACTTTAAAGACATGAGACAGACTATGATAACAGGAAATATGTTTCCATAACAGTTAAGTAACAGCCCTCAGCAAGCGGAGTCGATCTCAGCTGGATATCAAATACATGTATTTGATACAGGTGTATAATATTACTGCCATCTGCTACCTTATATGTCTATAAGGTCCATCTCCGGTACTGCATCATTTATGACATTTACAACAATTATTCAATTATTACACAATTGTATTAATATAATGTTTATTTTATACTAGCTGTTGCTCGCGGCTCCGCCCGCGTAGATGTCGGTTATTGCGATACAAAAGTAGCCTATGTGCTATTCCAGACTAGAATCTATCTCTGTGTCAAATTTCATCCAGATCCGTGCAGTTGTTTTTACGTTAAAGAGTAACAAACATCCATACATCCATACCCACAAACTTTCACATTTATAATATTTAAGTAGAATAATAATTTATACTCACGTAAAATATGAGAGTAGTGAGTACATTTATTGTCTAATAACAAAAAGCAATGACTGGTCTGTTGGTCTAGTCTAATAGCATAATAGCAACCCATGTATGTCCCCACTGCTGGGCACGGGTCTCCTTTCCTCTATCAAGAGAGAGAGAGAGAGGGTTTAGGCCTTAATTCACACACGCTGGCCTAATGCGGGTTCAGGTGAATCAGACATGTCTTTAGAATTTTTTCTAAGACATGTGGGTTTCCTCACGATGTTTTCCTTCACCGTTAGCAGATGGCGAATCACTTGATTAGTACATATGTATAAACACCACAATGGATCGAACTCGCACCTCTTGCGTGCAAGTCGGTTACTTTCCCACTCGGCCACTACCGCTTACTAGGTCTAGTCTAATATCTCTGTCATATTGAATTTAAGACATCGAACGTAAAAGAGATACTCGTATATATAATTATAATGTTTGGTGGTTTCAGAGCTACGTCGGCATAATGAAATAGCGAGAAAATCAGGCATCAATATTTTGACACATATTGTATAGGTTTACCACTCTATATATTTACCTTTTTGGAACGAAGTTCCTTATCGCGCGTTGTGAAAGGGGGCTAGACGGAAAAAAATCTTACGAAAAGTTGTCACGACACTTTTTGCTATAGTAAGCTATTGTAAGCTGTGCGGCGTGCGCATGTTTCTCTGTTTGTCTCTCTCTCTCTCTCTCTCTCTCTCTCTTAAAGAAAGCAAGCCAGATAACATAATAATAATATATTTATATTAAAATATTAATATTATTAATTACATAATAATTAAATTATAACTTAATTATTTATTTAACATAATAAAAAATAAAATAAAAATATGTGTGTTATGTGAAACTTCGTTCCATCCGGGTGTCCCTTGACACCTCTCAAGTTTTTATTACTACATGGGTGGCAAACAAGCATATCCCCCCTGATGTTAAGCAGTCACCATACTTCAGTGGTCTTTAAGTAAGCAAGTTTATTTATGTCGATTATCATTTTTTTTTATTGTAGTGTCAAATTGCACAGTTTACGATCCGAAATTGTATACATATGTAATTTTTATGTCAATATCACGGTATTATTTGTAAAGTTTCATACAGCAATCGTATATATCTATTACGTATTCATTATAGGTATTATTATTTTACACTTATATGTAAATTGTTTCATAATTTGTATAGTATTTTCGTCACATTGTCATTCACTTTCTATTATTGTAACCTTCGGGTTTTCTCGTATTGCCTACTCACTTTATTGATGTTAAAATTTTGATTAAGTGTTCTTGGAATATCAAAAATGAAATATAATTTTGTAACTTGTGGCTAGGCCTTTATTATACTACTTGGGTGGCAAACAAGCATACAGCCCGCCTAATGTTAAGCAGCACCGTAGCCTTTGGACGCTTGCATGATGGAGGAGATTGAGTATCCATGGGATAGGAAAACGTTTCTTTCAAAACGCATCCCTAAATGATCGCTGGAAACCTGTATTCACACACAGGAATACGACTACACCGCTGTGTATAGTTTTGGTTGTGGTCTTCTGTAACGTGGAGGTCATTCCCCAGTCGTACTTGCTCGCTAGTATGAGGCCCTATCTCTCTTAGTCTGGTTAAAAGTGACTCATGTGGGTGTTGGAGACCGCCTCTTCTGGGGAAGCGAAGTGGTTATGTTGAGCTCTCAGCTCTTATGTTACAGATTTTCTTTTGTTTTAAAAAATACTGGTCTGTTGGTCTAGTCCTGATCCTGAATGCTAAGCCAAAGGTGGTGGGTTCGATTCCCACAATAAATAAAACTTTGTGTGATACATCATTGTTTGTTTTGAGTCTGGACGTAATATTTGTGTCCGTGAATTGTATATTTGTAAAGTCCTCCGCGACACAGGGCTTGTTCCCTAGTGCGGGAGTTGTCTTGTTGTGAATCCGTTGCCGACAACCACTGTAATAAATTATAAGCCGCTTATTAACATTACCACTATCGGTTACTTCATTAATTTTATATTAGGTATCAATTTGAATTTATTATGAAGTTGACATTCTATATTTTATTACTCTAAGATCTTTTATTGATAAACCTAGAAACATTTGATGATATACCACTAAACTGATAAGCACCTACCTTGACGCATGCAATACTAGTAACATCAGTAACTTGTTATTGTTAATAATAGGTTTTGTTTTTATATGAGTTCGATGCCTATAGGTGGAACTGGTCTATTTTAGCACAGTATTGGATTGAGTGGAAAAAGGAAACAGCTGCTTTGGCCCTGCAATGGGATAGTATAGGCTGAAAATCAACTAAGATTATATTAGGTATTTTAAATTATCCTTTTCGTACATCCTTAGGCTACTGTAACTGCTTAATATCAGGCGGGCTGTAAGCTTATTTGCCACCCTGGTAGTATAATAACAATAGAAACCCATATATGTCCCACTGCTGGGCACGGGTCTTCTCTCCTCTTTCAAGAGAGAGAGAGGGTTTAGGGCTTAATTCACATACGCCTAATGCAGGTTGGTGAATCAGACATGTCTTTAGAATTTCTTCTAAGACATATCTGATTTTGTTTTTTATATGGGTTTCCTACCGATGTTTTCCATCACCGTAAGAAGGTGGTGAATCATTTGATTAGTACATATAAACTTCACAAAGTAAGATTCACATTGGTACTGCCACCCGGGATCGAACTCGCACCTCTTGCGTGTTACTTTTCCACTGGGCCACCACCGCTTCTAGTATAAAAAAATAGCTTTATTTCACATGGAACTTGGCTAACTTCAGATAACGACAATACTTTTTTTTTTTTTTTTTTTTAGAAGAGGGGAAATGCTTTACGCATACCGCCTTGCCTGGGGCAGCGAGGCGGTTATGTCGGACTCTCCGGCTCAAAGATGGTGGGCGGCCGGCATACCGACTAAAACCCCCCTGTGCACCAACACCCGCCTTCACGGGTGGACCACTGGAACCTGATATGACGTCAGTGGTCCACCCAGCGGCTGCCCGCTTCACGCGGACTCCTTCCCCGTTGACAGCATCCGGGCGCACCGGGAACACTGTCCCTCCGCGGAAGGGTGCGGGTGAGACTCTGCTGCCCCAGTCTCTCCGCACCCTCACTATGGCGGCATCAGACGCTCGTAGGCGCGCCGACGCCGCCCAGTTCGCCGGCGACGGATCGGATCAGCGAGGAGACTTTCCTCTCTGATCCGCTCCGCCGCCTCCAGATAACGACAATACTAAGTCAACTAGCGAGTCTCACTTCCGTCACAATAACTAAGTACAAGACGAATGCACGTCGCACGATGAATATATTACACGTTTGTGATATCATCTCGATATAAAAAACAACAAAAACGAACTGAAGCAGATGCCGACAGGCTGACAACTATGGCGTAACACAAGACAAGGTTAAAACGACACCCATATCGAAATAGCTCTATAAAATAATAAAGATGGTATAAATCGCCATAGAAGTGCCTTTCGTCATCTCAACCCATAAACGTCCCATTGCTGGGCACGGGTCTTCTCCATACACTTGGAGGGATATTAGCCTATTATACCACGCTGCGATGCGATGCGATGCAAAGCGATGGTGGCCTAGTGGGAAAGTAACCGACTTGCACGCAAGAGGTGCGAGTTCGATCCCGGGCAGTACCAATGTGAAGTTTTGTGGAGTTTATTATTATATGTACTAATCAAATGATTCGCCATCTGCTAATGGTGAAGGAAAACATCGTGAGGAAACCCACATGTCTTAGAAGAAATTCTAAAGACATGTCTGACACCAACCCGCATTAGGCCAGCGTGTGTGAATTAAGGCCTAAACCCTCTCTCTCTCTTGATAGAGGAGAGGAGACCCGTGCCTAGCAATGGGACATATATGGATTGCTATTATACCACGCTGGTCAGACGGGTTGGTATAGGGTTTTGTCTCGAGTTTTCCCTCTCTTGCAGTGGTTATTGTCTGCTTGGCTTACTCCCTTAGCCGACTCTTACGACACCCTCGGGATGGAACGAGATGGTGACATTTGTATTCTTAATCCGTCACCACACGCAATATAGACTTACTACTATAGTTTCAGGGGCGTTTTAAATACTAATAAGGCATCCATCGTTCCTACTATAGCAAGCCGTATCATTTACAGGATTACTTAACTTTCATTAACTTCTCGAGTATGTATCAATTGCCATTATTGCCATTACCATACTAGCGAGCAAGTCCGACTGGGGAAGGACCTTAGATAGATTTCAAGTATTCCATCCATTTCAGTCATAAGACGTCCACTGCTGGACATAGGCCTCCCCCAAGGTTTTCCGCATCGTTCGGTCCGAGCTGACCTTTCAAGTATGATAGCGATAAATACGGAATGATAGATGAAAATGAAGCTATTTCGCTACTGTTGACGGCAACAATTTCCGTAGGCTAGTGCGCCTATAGTTTGGTACCTGCCACTGAAACGGTATGTTACTTACACGACGCGACGTCGACGCCAGGAGTATAAGACAAGCCGACTACTAAGCGAGTTCTATTAAGAATCTCGTTATTTATAATTTATATCAATAACACAATTACCGATCTGACATTGAACCACATGACGGACGCCATCAAACAGTGATGGAAGACGTTACCTCATATATTTCTAAACGGAAACATATTTAATTTTGTTGTTAATGAATTTGTTTGGAAATTAATGTGAAAATTATTGATGTTTGTGCCCGAGCAACGTTGGAAGGCTGTGATTTATGTCTGCGAAGGTCTCCAGCGATGACAACAGGATTATTACGAAACAAGACATTAAGTATGAATAAATCTTTTAGTTTTTTACCAAATACTTTTAAAAACAATTCAATTTTCTGTTTCGAACGATTTTAATGTTAGGGAATAATACATGCATCACGGTAATCTTTACGTACACTTACATTAGGTGATCAAAGTGCACCTTGGAACAGTTAATTGTTTATTGCACAATTTGTTGCTCCGGCAAAAATCGAACCGGCAATAAACGATAAACGGTGAGATGACCTCCTTGCACGTCATCCACGGCTGAGCTGCCAACACTTTATATTTTATATTGCGTCTGGTTTGCCGTTAGGTGAAGTTTAAACCTTTATTCCTTTGGTCTTCGTGCTGTCAGTATTATTTTTGTTTTAAAGTAACAAAGTGCTGGCATTATTTTAAATAAAAATTAGATCTAAATGTAAATCATCAATTACAATAAAATTATTACCAAGTAACAAAAGAAAGTCTCTGAGTAATAATTTAAAGAAATATTTTTTCTCTAAAAATATTATTGTACTTACGTATGTATAATTATGAAGATTGTGATTTTAGGGATTCTTATTCATAAGCGCAACGCTATTTTAACTGGGGTGCCTTGCAAAAATCTTCACGCCTAAAAGTAAGTCACTTGACATTAGAGGTCTCAATGACAGATGCCTGCCCAATAAAATGCCCCCGGGTAACAAGCATCAATTACCTAATAAAAAAGAAATCCTTTAGCTGCATAGTTATTACCCATGAAGCGAAATTTCCTCGTAAATTACTTATGAACTATGTAGTTATTGTATAAGACTTGACCTTGAATAACCCAAAAACCTCATTTCACACTTGTTGAAAGTTTGATGAGTCAGCAGAATATTGTCGCAACAAAAAATATCATGACTGTACCTTCCTTTGTCGGCTTGCACACACTAACAAATGCTACCTATTATAATTAAAATATTTTTATTCGCTAAAATTATAAAGAGGAAAATATGTATGTTTATATTTACGTTCTTCTTTAGAGAGATTTGAGAGTTTTGACCTATCATATCGGCTGTCAAAGATGCGTTTTACATGGTCTTATTTTACATTGAGTGACGCAAAAAAAAAAGTAACAATATCACGCATGATTAGGCTGTGGAATGAGCTTCCTGCCAAGGCTTTCCCAAAAGAAATATAGCATGGGGTTCTGGAGTTAAAAAGGGTCGGCAACGCGTGAGTGGCACCCTTGGTGACATGTCTTTAGGATTTCTTCTAAGACATGTGGGTTTCCTCACGATGCTTTCCTTCACCGTTAGCAGATGACAAATCATTTGATTAGTATCACCACCACCCGGGATCGAACTCGCAACTCTTGCGTGCAAGTCGCTTACTATCCCATTCGGCCACCATCGCTTTTTTTTATTCTTCAGAGCAGAGCCTAAACTACTGGGGCTACAAATTTGAAATTTTACACAAGAATAAAGAGAGATAGGGCACCATACTAGCGAGCAAGCACGACTGGGGAAGGACCTCCACCTTACAGAAGACCACAGCCAAATAACTACACACAGTGTTGTAGTTATGTTCCTATGTGTGAGTACAGGTCTCCAGCGCTCATTTAGGAATGCGTTTTGAAAGAAACGTATTCCTATCCCAGGGATAGTCCATCTATAAGCCCTGGTATAAAAAAATGGGTTGACAACACGCAAGTAATATATTTGATATTGCAAGCGTCCATAGGCTATAGCAACTGCCTAAAATCAAGCGGGACGTATGCTTGTTTGCCACCCAAGTAGTATAAAAAAAAAACCTTATGCCGTTAGTAAGCACTATCTAAGAAGGGATACTTGGAAATTATCCCTTCTTAGATAGTGACTGCCTTGGTGGTCCAGTGGTCGCAGTATGCGCCTGCTGTGCACGAGGTTGAGGGTTCGATTCCCACACAGGACAAAAGTTTGTGTGACCCACGTAGAATTGTTCTGAGTCTGGGTGTAATTTGTGTCCGTTAATTGTATGTTTGTAAAGTCCCCTGCGACACAGAGCTTGTTCTCTAGTGCAGGAGTTGTCTTTTTTATAAAATCCCTGAACGGGGATACGGTATAAACCGTAAAGTTTCGTATACATTTCCTAAAACTACCAGGACATAACAAGAAGTGAGTCTATCTGCAGGTGTAATAATAAAACCATCCGATTTTTAATTAATTTTAGTTTCGATCATGGTCGGCTAAAACATAAAAGTAATTAACGATGTGATCGTGAATGGAATCTAGTTAAATAAAAAATGTGAAGATCATTGACAGAGAATAGTGTATAAGAGATTGTTATCACAATATGTCTACCTCGCGAGAACATCCTGTTACCGTCGTGATAGAAAAATATAACATTAATTACATAACTACATAAATATGTATGACTGACCTATTAGTCTAAGCCGGAGGTCGCGGGTTCGATTGCCACGCGAGACAAAAAATTATGTGATCCATGGATGGTTGTCCTGAGTCTGAGTGTGTATGTTAGTAAAGTCCACGACAAGGGCTTGGTCCCTAGTGCGAGAGTTGCCTTTAAAAAAAACACTGGTAAATGTAAATATTTTTCTTGTGTGAGAATCAAAACGCCAAATGGTAAAAAAAATTTTTTTTTTTTTATACTACTAAGGTGATAAACAAGCATACGGCCCGCCTGATGGTAAGCAGTTACCGTAGCCCATGGACGTTTTTAACACCAGGGGTGTCACTCACGCGTTGCCGACCCTTTTAAAACCTTATAACTCCTTTCTTGAAGAACCCCATGCTATAGTCTTTTGGGAAAACCTCGGCTCATAATTGAGTTCAATTCCCGGATGGGGCCAAAAAATTATATTGGGATTTTCTGTCAAGGAAGTTTATTTATTTATTTATTTAATAACGCTTACCAACTGAATAATTACCATAATTTCCCAACGATACCCACGGTACATGACTAGTGTGATAAACGCGAGCTTATCGTATAAGTTTGTCATAAAACTGTGTCGCTGCGCTTGCGCGTTCAACATTCTTTGTTTTATATGATCGTGTGACGTAACACTATAGTGGTCGCTCCAGGCGGTGCTTGTAATCGTCATGTACTTGGAAGACACATGGATTTATTACATAATATATAGAATGCACCATAAATATAATGTTCAAATTGTGTGATATTATATTGATAACATAGGAAAAACTGTGTGTGATATCTTCTTCAATTATCTCTGCACCACTCAAGGTTGACTGGTAGAGAATGCTTATAGCATTAAGTCCGCCTATGTACCTTTGTGCATGAAGTTTAATAAATAATTATCTGAAAGATCTTTATTCAGAGCAACTTTTACCAGGTTTTTAATAAAAAATAACCCCCCAACCGATTTTTTATTCACGGCGATTCATCATCATCATCATTATTTCAACTAAGAGATGTCCACTGCTAGACATAGGCCTCCCCCAAGGATTTTCACAACTCTCGATCCTGAGCTGATCTTGTCCATCGGTTGCCCGCAACGGCGATTAATATCGACCAAGTCTATGTAGATGTCTGCGCGGGACATAACACCTATTATAGGGCATTAGTAATTTTATTCTCATATTATGGTAAGGTGGAAATCCGACACAACTGTAAAGACATCAGGCGTAGGACCAATGTTTTTATGATCTTATCTTATTAAATGCAATTGTATTTTTTATAACCTGAATGTTGACTTTCTCTATTGAAACTTCAGCACATTTAAAAAAGCCATAAACAGTACTTATTGAAACTTTGTATAAATAATGAAATGTTTATATACCTAGCTTAAAATAACAACAATTCCACAAACAAATGTTATGCATACCTATAATTTAGAAGCATACACCAAAATGTACAAAGCTAAATATTATAATAAGTGTATTGTATGTATTTTAGTTGGTAAGCCATATTAAATGAATAAATAAATAAACTGCCTTGACAGAAAATCCCAATAAAATTTTTTGGCCCCATCCGGGAATTGAACTCGGAACCATGAGATCAGCAGTCCACTAGACAGAAACTACAGAAACACTAGCAAAGACAACAGAGCAATTGTCTTTTTTTTTTTTTTTTATAAGTTCCCCGCGACACAGTGCTTGTTCCTTAGTGCGATAGTTGTCTTTTTTTTCTTTTTTTATACCGCTTGGGTGGCAACCAAGCATACGGCCCGCCTGATGATAAGCAGTTACCGTAGCCTATGGACGCTTGCAATACCAGAGGTACACCAGGGCTTTAAGATGGCAGTATCCTTGGGATAGGAATACGTTTATTTCAAAACGCATTCCTAAATAAGCGCTGGAGACCTGTAAAACAAAACCAAATAATCCTTGGTACATAAGTACTTACCTTCTGTACACGATACATGCACTGTCCAAGTTTAGGAGAATTCCAATATTTTTGTAGTTACGCAAGAAAACGCTCACAGAATTTACATTTGCTCATTTTATTATATTTTTTCACAGAAAACATTTGAATTATAAATTTGTCTAGTATAGGTAGTTACCTATGGCAGGTTGGCGGTTGGCGGTTGGCCATTACTGACAGATAAACTACGGCCACTAAATGCTAATAGCCGTACACTTCACACACATAAACTTGCAAAGTGGTTTAAATTTTGTATAGTGCGAAGATAATAAATAATAACTATGTGCATTTATTATTTTATTTATTTTTTAAAAGACAACTCCCGCACTAGAGAATAAGCTCTGTGTCGCGGGGGACTTTACAAACATACAATTAACGGACACAAATTACACCCAGACTCAGAACAATTCTTTGTGGGTCACACAAAGTTTTGTCCTGTGTGGGAATCGAACCCACAACCTCGTGCACAGCAGTCGCATACTGCGGCCACTGGACCACCGAGGCATTAGTTTTTAAGTAAAATAACTATTTTTTCTTTAAAAAGACAACTCTCGCTGTCACTAGGGAACAAGCCCTGTGTCACGGGGGTCTTAACAAACATACAATTAACGGACACAAAGTACACCCAAACTCGGGTGAACCATTTATGGGTCACACAATATTTTGTCTCGTGTGGGGATCGAATCCACAACACGCCGCGCAGTGGTTAATGGCGAGGTAACCACTTAAGGCACCAAACATACCGTCAGTCAATTCAGTCAGTATTTACTTTGTACATACTTACTATTAATCCGCTTTGATCTTAACCGTGTAAATATAGTTTGATTTGTAGCGATTTTGTAGTCTTAGGTGCGTTCAATATGTGCTCTAGACTACTCTAGAGTTCCCTGTGACATTTTAAAAGCGCTCATTTAGGGACGCGTTTTGAAAGAAACGTATATCCCAGGGATACTCTCATCTTAAAGTCCTGGTGTAAAACAATGGGTTGGCAACACGCAAGTACCTCTGGTATTGCAAGCGTCCATAGGCTACGGTAACTGCTTAACATTGACTGGGCCGTATGCTTGTTTGCCGCCCAAGTAGTATAAAAAAAAGAAAGATCTTCGCCCTACTTCGAACTGTAAGAAAATAATTATGTTGTTTAGATACGGAATCTTACTGTTTAGGTTAGAAATTATGTCACCTCGCCTTTACAATGTCAGCTGTTATTAAACTCTTGAATTAAATATACAATTATAATGCATATATACGGTTATTTGATTATTCTTGTTTCAAGGCCATCATGTTCTCAGCCTTCACACTTTATTATAGGTAGTTACTGTACGCAATAATGATTAATTAAGAACAGATCTTTACTTTTTTACGAGTAGGTTATGGAATGAGCTCCCCAGCCGAGATCCCCGGAGACTATAGCATCGGGTTCTTTTTTTATACTACTTGGGTGGCAAACAAGCATACAGCCCGCCTGATGTTAAGCAGTTACCGTAGCCTATGGACGCTTGCAATACCAGAGGTATCACCTGTGTGTTCCAATCCATTATTTTACACCAGGGCTTAAAGATGGCATTATCCTTGGGATAGGAATACGTTTATTTCAAAACGCATCCCTAAATGAGCGCTGGAGACCTGTGTACTTATACACAGGAACACAACTACACCGCTGTATGTATTATTTATATTTATTTGGCTGTGGTCTTTTGTAAGGTGGAGGTCCTTTCCTAGTCAGGCTTGCTCGCTAGTATGGTGCCCTATCTCTCTTATTCTCCCTGCTTACCTTATTAGGTTCTTAAAGAAAGATTTTAAAGGGTCGGCAACGCGCGAGTAATACCCCTGGTGTTGCAAGCGTCCATAGGTAAACGGGTCGTTGTTTGTCTTCTTAGTAGAGTAAAAAAAAGAAGTGTAAATAAAAAAATAAAAATATTTGTGTATTGAAGAATCTAGACTACTCTTCAACGCATAAATCACTTTTTTATTTAAGCCCGACTAAGGAAAGACCTACAGATGACTACAGCCAAATAACACATAGCGGTGTAGTTGTGTTTCTGTGTATGAGTACAGGTCTCCAGTGCTCATTAAGAAATGCGTTTTGACTGAAGAGTATGTGTACCAACTTTGCAGTCAATCGACCCAAAGAAAAAAAATGTTTCATAGAAAGTGCAAACCCTCATTTCACCCTCTTAAAGGTACAATTTCGAAAAACCGTTTTTAGTGGATATCTTCTCTTTACAAAGAACACGCGCTCTAAGCTTTACGACCTTCTTAATAAAAATACAATTTTAGCAGCAAAAAATACATTTAGGTTGTTGTTTATAATAAAGCTTAATGAATTAACTAAATCTATACTAATATTATAAAGCTGAAGAGTTTGTTTGTTTGATCGTTTGGTTGAACGCGCTAATCTCAGAAAGTACTAGTTCGATTAGAAAAAATCTTGTTTAGTTGAATAGTGCATTTATCCAGGAAGGCTATAGGCTATATAACATCACGCTGTGATCAATAGGAGCGGAGCAGTAGTGAGATATGTTGCAAAATCGGGGAAAATATTTCAAATTACCACGCGGACGAAGAAGCGGGCGACCCCTAGTTCATCTATATACCTAATCATCGCATGTAAATAAAAGATTGATAAAAATATTTATTTATACTTATATTTAAACAACATACAATAGTTTCCACAGAATTCATTGTTCAAACAGTTACCTACTTCTAACTACACTACGTGGTTTTACGGTAAAAAAAGTGGTCAACAAAAAACGAATTTGGGCCGAAATGACCGACAAATCTTTATTCTTTTGTAATCTCGTACCGAAAATCACAGTTTTTATTTACAAACTGCGACGATGCGGTGGGTTAATAATAATACTGTTTAAAATCTTAGAAATTCTATTTATAATTTACTAATAGATGATACAACCTTAGCGGGTCGTTTGTAAAATTAGTATATTATTAGTATTCCTAGGAATTGTCTTTTATGAGTCTCTAATTGCAACAGAATTTTAATATTTTAACGTTGACTTTACGAATAAAAATATTATTATTTAGTATACCTATTTATTATTTAGTATGCATACTTGTACGTACGCAAAACAAAATAAGTAAAAAATTATTTAAAAACGATTGAACTTAAACAGCTCCAATAAGATTCTAAACTCAATTAAAATGTTGAACAAACCATAACATCGAAGTAGGTCGTATTGGGTATCGATGGCACCATCACGGCATCGGCACGTAACCGGACATGTCAGAAAGAACCTTTGCGTAGTACGAGCCCCGGTGTGCGGTGGCCGAAGAAGCGTCTAAGTTCAAATGTCAAAGCGCGTCCTTGCTGCGCAACGATGGGCCTACTACTATAAATAGCAAACCCGGCGACACACAGGCATCATTCGCTCAATTGCCTCTCAGTCATACACAGTCCCAGGACACACAAAAATCTTATCCAAAATGAAATCGGTACGTTTGAAACAAAATAACAGTGATTTATTTACATACTATAATTCAGTATGAACCAGTGACTTTGGATTTGGATTTCATCTACAGTTTCTCTTGTCTTATTGTGTATTTCATTCAACAGTTCATCGTTCTCGCTCTGTGCGTCGCCGTCGCCATTGCCGCGCCCGCTAACCCTGGTAACCCTGATGCTGACGCTCAAATCCTGCGCTTCGACAGCGACAACATCGGGCTTGATGGATATAATTTTGCGTAAGGAAATTTTTTTTTTAAATATCCTAAGCTGTCGAAAATATATATGATACAAGTGATGCCTAATACCTATAATTGTTTCCACCCACAGATTTGATACCTCAAACGGCATCAAACACGAGGAGCAGGCTCAGCTGAAGAATGCTGGATCTGAGAATGAGGCTCTCGAAGTCCGCGGCCAGTACTCCTACACGGGTCCCGATGGCGTCGTCTACACTGTAATCTACATCGCTAACGAGCTCGGCTTCCAGCCTCAGGGTGCTCACCTTCCCCAGGCTAATTAAGTTAATATCACTAACCCCTTTATCTAGTCCAAAAATACTCATCCCTAACTCTACTCCCATCCTTTGTTAATATTCCCAATCTCCAAGCGATCTGTGATATGATCCTGAACAATTTTGTTAATAAAGCAATTTATGTTATAGTAATTTACTTATTCGTTTCATTATTTAATAATACACCAGTTAATATACATATATACTTATATATATATATCAATTCATGCAAATATCTTTGTTGTACCGAAGTTAAATTTACAACTAAATGCGAGGTAGCCGAGTGAGATGCGACTCCGATCCCAGTCGGCAGTAAAAAAGTGAATTTGATTTTGAAGAATCTGTAAGTGTCAGTAGTGTCACCAATCCAGTGATTTATCACCAGCTTACAATAAAAGCAAACAGAAACCCACTTATGAGAAGCAATTCTAATGATATGTCAAATCCACCAACCCGTATTAGGCCGGTAGGTGAATCAAGGGCTAAATCCTCTTTACAGAAAAGAGAAGACCCGTGCCCAGCAATGGGACATATCAGGGTTGCCATTTTAATATTAAAGCTTGAAAGTTTACTAAATCAGTAAAATGAAGCAGAGTAGTTATCATAAATCAAAAATGGTTCGTATCATCTAAAAGTAGGTACCTACTTACCTATTTAAATTAATGTAACAAGTACTACTTGTAGTTGTTACATTAATTTAACGGTATTTAAATAGCAAAATAAAATAGGGACAAAGTCGAACCTATTTATTGAAATACTTACTTTTTACACAAGTGTTTTTAATTACTTACTGGGGCTGTCTCAATTGTTTATTATTGTATACGTATTGAGACTGAATAAACATTTATTAAACTTTCTTCTCTAAATAACATTTTTAAATACATACCTATTATAAAAAATATACATTTAAAAATATAAAAAAGGAGGCCCACCGGTATCGGGTACAGGGACCAAGCTACCGGTGGTTAGGGCTCCAGAGACAGGAACCTCCTCACGATGCGCGCCGTGTCCAAGAGAACCGCCTTCTGCATCAGGCCCACAATCCAACCGTCTAACGAGAGCCTCCTAAGGTGTTGATGAAGGCTCTTGGCGATCAGTCCATTGACTGATACAACATATTATTATTATTACTTTTATATTTTAAATATTGGTTTTCCTTTCAAAACAAGACAAGAACCATTAAATTTCATAGATAAATATGATTTATTGTTGATGTTCTGTGGCGCTCAATAAAAAGAAGACAAACGTGATATCATTAAAGCCTAATACGATGAGATCCAAATATGTGAAGATTCCACAATAGCTATAGATAGAAATATGCCTATGTTAATTTATGCGAAGCACGACCTTTAGAACATGATGGCTACATGATCATCATCTCATTATAATCTAAAGTTATTACAGTTATATCCTTGGATTCCTAAATTGTGTCGAATGTTCGAACTTAACGTTTTTCTTATAAGGTTTTATGGACGTTTAACAAGAACTACTTGCGTCAAGTATTTTACGTGTTGTACCATTTATATTAATGTTTCTTAAGCCTACCTACGCGGTTACTACTCATGTGGTAACTATTGATGTAGCCAGTGAAAGTGTTTCAGAAACAGGTTTCTTCTCCATGTGTCATGTACGGCCTTATTGGATTCTTTTGTCTAATTATTGCGATCTATTCTATTCCTTACAAATTTAGATCTATTTTTAACCGACTTCCAGAAAGGAGGCGGTTCTATGTTCGTCTGTATGTATGTTTGTGTGTTTTCCCTTTTTTGTATGACGTATACATCAGTAATTCCGTCAATTGTGAACAGATAAAAATATGTATTTTGTTTGAGAGGGTATACTCTCGAGCTCGTCTCTAGTTAATTTTTTTGGTATTAGACTCGGGAGAAACTTCCCAGAATCAAATAGGTAATTAATAATTGTTGTTAATGTCTGACTTGTTGCTATTCAAAATATCTTAGGCGTTATAAAATAATATCGCCTACCGAAAAGTTTGAATTTAAAAAAATACAAAAAATTATCGTGAGTCGGATGTTTCTTTTGTATATTTTTTAATTTAAAATAAAGCGAAATAACTAAATACTGAATACGCATACAATTTAAGGTTTTTTATATGTAGCCATAATATGTTAACAATAATATTAATTAGCAGTTCAGTAACATATATTATAATAATAGCAACCTATATATGTCCCACTGCTGGGCACGGGTCTCCTTTCCTTTATTTATTATTAGAGAGAGAGAGAGGGTTTAGGCCTTAATTCACACACGCAGGCCTAATGCGGGTTGGTGAATCAGACATGTCTTTAGAATTTTTTCTAAGACATGTGGGTTTCCTCACGATGTTTTCCTTCACCGTTAGTATCATAATACACATAAATATAACGAAGGTAATATCGGTGCCAGCGATACTAGATGAAACAGTAAAATATGTTATAGTATTATAATACTAGCTGTTGCCCGCGGCTCCGCCCGCGTGGATATCGGTTATCGCTGTAAAAAGTAGCCTATGTGTTATTCCAGACCATAATCTATCTCTGTGCCAAATTTCATCCAGATCCGTTCAGTAGTTTTTACGTGAAAGAGTAACAAACATCCATCCATCCATCCATCGATCCATTCTTACAAACTTTCACATTTATAATATTAGTAGGGATAGGTTACCTATGTGTATTTTTTATGCTAGCTTGTTTAGTAGGAGTACGTTACACTACTTTCAGTATGGTTACATTAATCAGCGAATTGAAGTAACAGATGGAGATTCCGGAAAGATACAAACTTTCATAATATTGATGTGCTAACTCAGAAATTAAGTGGTATAACTGAGGGTTTACTGACACTAAGTTTTATGCAGTTTTTGATGTAGTGGAATTAATTTTAATATACATGAAACTGGTTTTGTGCCTCGATATTTTTTTTTGTATACTACCAAGGAGGTAAACAAGCATGCGGCCCGCCCGATGGAAACCAGCTAAACCCATGTTATAGCCTCTCGGTAAAACAACGGCAGGAAACACATTACATAACCAATATATATTTTTTAATCATTAAAAAGACAACTCCACAGATATTGTAATCTGTAAAATTACAGGTTCCTAATACTACTTTAAGACAAGGACCAAGGAAAAGGCAATTTGAAGTACCATTAGCTCGTACTAATATATTACTGTTTGCGCCTCTGGTAAGAGCTGTGAGGATGCTAAATGAAGTAGCTCAACAAATTGACATTTTTACATGTACATTGGCGGAATTCCAAAGGGTGACATTGCATCAGTTGTCATCAAAGTGACTTCATTGTCGTATTAAGTTTAAACCTGTAAGGACAAATTGTAAGTCTTTATAATAAAAAAAAAAAATAAAAAAAAACTCCCGTACTAAAGAACAAGCTCTGTGTCGCGGGGGAATTTACAAATATACAATTAACGGACACAAAATACACCCAGACTCAGGAAAACTCTTTGTGATCCACAAAGAGTTTATCCTGCGTGGGAATCGAACTCACAACCTATACTGCGCATACTGCGGCCACTGGACCACCAAGGCAGTCGAAATTGTACTGTCTATTGCATGCATTTTAATATTAATACCAACCATGTCACACTAATTAAACTCTGTGCACGGTTAGTTCACTGGCCTCGCCATTTACCACTGCGCGGTGTGTTGTGGGTTCGATTCGATTCGTCAAATATTTATCCCGTGTGGGACCAATCTGTGTGATCCATAAATTGATGTCCCAAGTCTGGGTGTTCTTTGTGTCCGTTAATTGTATGTTTGGAAAGTCCCCCGTTATACAAGGCTTGTGTAGTGCAAAAGTTGTCTTTGAAAAAAAACGAAAGAAAACTGCATTTGAATGACATTGCCCCTTTAAATAAAACTACCAAGTTACTAGAATATAATCAGATATTTCACTAATATGGCGTCCTCCCTATTTCAACGATATATAAATAATTGTTTTCCATATAGCGAGAAGTTTGCTATATTTGGATTACACTAATGCAAATAAATTGTGAATACGCAGGTGTATAAGTAAATAGTTAGAATGTTCGTCCATTGGTACGTAAACAGTTCTGTACTATTGAGGTTTGTTTAGATCTAGATCTCGTAAACTTGTTTTTATAATTAAGTTTTTAAGAGAGGTAGCACCGTACTAGCGAGCAAGCCCGACTAGGGAAGGACTTTCATTTTACAAAAGACCTAAACCTAAACTACACACAGCAGTGTAGTGGTGTTCCTGTGAGCGAGTACAGGTCGCCAGCGCTTATTTAGGGATGCGTTTCGAAGGAAACGTACTCCATCTTATAGCGCTAGTGTAAAAAATAGTTCGGTAACATGCAAGTAATACTTCTGGTATTGCAAGCGTATAGCTATAGGCTACGGTAAGAAGGACATCAGCCAACAGAAGAAGAAAGAAGATAGAACATATTTTGTTTTTTTCAATTTTCAATCCAAGAACTTAGAATATTGTATGTTAACACTTTGAAGGACAGTGAACGCCTATAGACGTCATGACAATAAAACATCTATTGTGTCTACGTTACTGTCCTGTATATACCTAAGTTTAAACTGTGAAAATAGTATCAATAATGCAATTACTCGATAATATTTAAAGACTTCATAAAAATTGTTGATAAGTTATAATATCTCATCGATCAGGCTTTACTTAACATTGCATCATTCTGTAAGATTTGCATTCATTACCATTTTTATTAATTCATTAATTTTATTAATTTTAATACAAAATCCACACACGGTTGATTGATGACCTAATCATTTTCTTTAAAATGACACAATCATCAATCATAAGCTTCAATTGTCAATAAAATGGTTGACCTGGAAGTTGTTCACCGACTTCGGACTCAAGTTGGTCGTAGCAATGAAAACCTGTTGAGAGATTTATAGAAGACTTGCTGTTGCCCGCGGCTCCGCCCACGTGGATATCGGTTATCGCTGTAAAAAGTAGCCTGTGTGTTTTTCCAGACCATAATCTATCTCTGTGCCAAATTTCATCTAGATCTTTACTACTTTCGCGTTTATAATATTAGTAGGATTCCAACCTGAAGTGCAAATGTGGTGCTGTCCCGCAAACGCAAACGATGGGACTCTTGATAGCATGTCCCACGTTACCCTGATACCTGCACGTTGTAGATGCTTAACACTTTGAAAGACAGTGACCGCCTATAGACGTCATAACAATAAAACATCTATTGTGTCTACGTTAATGTCCGACAAAGTGTTAATTATAAACGCTACTGGCTAAGTGGGCTGACACAATTTAGATTGCCATCGTCGCGCTAAGAACAAGATAGCCTATGTATGTCCAACGCTGTATTTATGCTAGTCTAGTGGAGTTTTAGTGATGCGTTAGACAGAAGAAGTGAAGAACATTCTGTGACACATCAATTGGACACTGGATCACAAAAAATGAGTTCAAATCGTCTATATAATGTCTTGTCTCTCCGTTTCACATTCCCTTCGAGGCACAGAAACTCTCAGATGAAATATGTAAATAGTAGAGTAGTGTAAATCTGACGTAATTCAAATGTCACAATATACCTATTATAATTCCTTTGTCATATAATCTGTAAAGAATGACAGAACGAGACAACACAATAGTTATTACGACAGTTTAATTACGATTCAATAGTTTACATCTCTCACTACGATAAAGATCAACGATGATATGTGGTTGCTACATTACGAACACATTTCATCTGTATATTGTTTAGTGTTGCTACAATCTGATACTATATTTTTATATGTGGGCAGGAGTTGTATGGTTCATAAACTTTAATTGAACGAAGTCACGCAATATTCGGACAATACGATTAATGAGAGAGGATGACACTACCTATATGATGATATAATATTACAATAACGAGATTGCTTCCTATTTAATTACTGACGGCTCGCACTGTTACTAACAATCGTTTTCCCCTTTATTGATTAAATTTCCAAAATTCCTTCTTAGTGCTCGTCGTCATTTGTGCAAAAGTTGTTGTCATACGCAATTTAAATTTTAAGAATTTTATATACCTACACAGACACTTGCGGACTCAAGACAAAATTAATGACATCATCATCCCAACCCATAAACGTCCCACTGTTGCGCACGGGTCTCCCATATACAAAGAGGGATATTAGCCTACTGTACCACGCTGGCCAGACGGATTGGTATAGGGTTTTGTTTCGAGTTTTCTCTCTCTTGTAGTGGATATTGTCTGCATGGCTTACCCCCTTAGTCGACTGTTACGACACCCTCGAGATGGAAAGGGGTGGTGACATTTGCATTTTTAATCAGTCACCACACTGACAATTAATTTTTTCTTGTTTTGAGCCATAAGTAGTTAACAAACACATAACACTGGTCGGGTAAAAGAATTTCAAAATAAATATCATCCCACATAATGTGTAATTTTTATGTCAAACCTATCAATGCCAGTCATTCGACCTTATTGTGGTTTGTCTAGACAGTTGTTTTATTCGTATGCCGGAATACATCATGCAATTACGAACTTGTAGATATTAATTTAAGATCTCATGTGGAGACTTGCATCATTTTAACATTTGATATTTATACAGTCTTGTGTAAATAATTATAGGTATAATTAAAGATTTCTCTGAGATGCAAATTATTAAGAAGTACAAGTATCAATACAATTATTCTACAATTACAAGTTCACAAGACAGAATGGAGTATTCCCATTTTCCTCTCCAATGATTGTCTTACTAGTAGGACGATTAAGATTCAATAAAATATTTAAAATTTAGGGAGTAGGAACTAGAGAGAGCATGAGAATGTCAGTCACAACTGTAACTTCGGTTTACATATTTTGAATATCTTTGTTTTTATACTTACTTGGATGGCAAACAAACATACAGCCCGCCTGATGTTAAGCAGCATCCATAGGCTACTATGGATGCTTGCAATACCAGAGGTATCACTTGCGTGTTGGCAACCCATTTTTTACACCAGGGCTTTAACATGGATGTAAACCTGGTATAGAAATACGTTTCTTTCACAAGGCATCCGTAAAAGAGCGCTAGAGACCTGTACTCACACACAGGAACACAATTACACCGCTGTGTGTAGTTACTTGGCTGTGGTCTTCTGTAACGTGGAGGTCCTTCCCCAGTCGGGATTGCTCGCTAGTATGGTATCCTCTTTTAAAAATGTCTGAAATTAAACACTTAAAATGTCTTTTCCGTAGGACGAATAAAGTCTACAGACACATTATTGCTATTAAGAATGACGTTATAATTAGTTTAATTTTAATAAAAGATCGCTTAACACTTAAAAATCATATTTTTATTAACAAAAATGATAATTTCGATCAATAATTCATCAAAGCGCGGCCGTTTTCGCAAATGATTTAACCTTTTACAAAACTAGTGGTCTAACCCATTGAACTTCACCTTGTTACGCAACACCTGCGCCCGCGCCGGCGCGCGACGACGCGCCAATGATCGTGTGAATGTGAACGTTAATCTTTGGTCGCATAGCGAGCGGCAAGCGATATTCATTTAATATATTTTATTAGATTTTGGATTTTTAATTTAAGTAGTTTCGTTATCAACAATATTGCATGACTAATGAATAATAATTTACATAATAAGTCTAAATTTACTGACCACGCACAGTGAGCACCGGAGGATGTAGAGGTACAGCTTAGAAACATATAGTAGAGAAATGGTTTTTAAAAATTAATCCCTTGAGGCGGTTAAATAAAAAGATTAAACGATGGAAAATCTTATAGGCCACATAGATATTTTTTATGCGAGTACCTACTCCAAAAACTTATTGAATTTTAGAGAAAAACTAAAAAAAAAACAAACATAACCCATGAACACTTATCTGCTATATCTTAATTACCATACTAATCAAAATGATTTGTTCCAAATTCGCAACAATCATAATAATATATATTAATCCATGTCCAATTAATTAAAATTTCATTACTTACGACAAACAGGCTTTGCAATTATAACATTTCGTAACATTTAGTCTAACAACACGCACAGAACACAATGAGTAAAATAATTATATTATATACATTTTGTTCGATTGCTATTGTCCATTCGGTATTTGCTTTACAACAAGATTATGTATTTGAATTCGGTATGTATATGCATTTATAATTTACGCAACGGTGACAGAAAACATCGTGAGGAAACCCACATGTCTTAGAAGTAATTCTAAAGATATGTCTGATTCAACAACCTGCATAAGGCCAGCGTGAGTTAATTAAGGCCTAAACCCCACCTCTCTCTCTCCTGATAGAGGAGAAATGACCCGTGCCTAGCAGTGGGATATATATAGGTTGCTCTTAATCATCATCATCATCTCAGCCGAAAGACGTCCACTGCTGGACATAGGCCTCCCCCAAGGTTTTTCACAACTCTCAATCCTGAGCCGATCTTGTCCATCGGTTGCCCGCAACATTTACCAGGTCGTCGGTCCACCTTGTTGGAGGCCTGCCCACACTTCGTCTTCCAGTTCGTGGTCGCCACTCTAGAAACTTTCTGCCCCAACGGCCATCAGTTCTGCGAGCTATGTGCCCGGCCCATTGCCACTTAATGAAGGCAATTCTTCGAGCTATGTTGCTCTTAATAATGGGTCTCTATAATTTGTCACCCAGGTTTGACGACAACGGTTGTAACAGCAATTTCTAAGATCAATCCGTTTCCAGATTATGTGAGATTGTTAAGAATTTCCTAACAATGAACTTATTATTGACCTGTCTTTCGTTTATAATATTAAAATTATTTATTCTGTTCAAATTAGGTTATAGTAATACAGACGAAATAGTTTACAAGAGAAGTGGTTCCATTCAGTGGCAACAGACTACGACTATTGATATACCAGTAAGTACCGCACATGTTAACCTACTTACCTACACACACATTTATTACGAGTATGTAGATGTTTTAAGAGAGGCACCATACTAGCAAGTAAGCCCGACTGGGGAAGGACCTCCACCTTACAGAAGACCACAGCCAAATAACTACACACAGCGGTGTAGTTGTGTTATGTATATGTGTGATAAATAAAGCAAACAAAAGCCGCTGTATCAACGAGGCTGTAAAAATGTCAATAAAACAGATATTTATAAACAATTATATTGTATAAAATATATCACAATGTAAATTTACTTTTAGGTACCAGATAATGTAAGTGTCACTTATGTAAAACTAGTTGTGAAGGCGCTGTCGCCCCCTAAAGTTGACTACAGAACAAACACAGTGACAATCGCATACAGTTGGGTACAAATACCACTGTCTTCATACGTTCTTGTTGTTAAAGGTATTATTAATAAACCATGTTTTTGACATTGTAACTGTCTTTATTCTTATTGCCCGCGGCTCCACCCTCGGAGATAAAAAATAATCCTATGTACTTCCGTAGGATACCATCTATCTCCTTGGTTTCAATCAAACTTATTTTCAAATTTATTAAAAATCTGAACAGCTTTTTAGTAATGAAAAGGTAACAGACAGACAAAGTTAATTTCCCATTTATTATAATATTAGTAAAGTTGTCTGAAAAAAAAAACGCGATAAAGCCGCCCATTGTACATAACTGAGTAAAAATGTCCGGAATTAAAAAACCGGAAAATGACGGATTTAGAATACAAATGTCACTATCCTGTTTTATGCCGAGGGTGTCGTAAGGGACTAAGGGAGCCGACTAAGGGAGTAAGTCAGGTAGACATATCTTCTGAAAGAGAGGAAAACAAACAAAACCCTATATCAACCCGTGTGGCCAGCGTGATATAGTAGGCTGATATCCCTTCATGAAGGAGACTCGTGCCCAGGAGTGCGACCTAAGATAATGATTATGATGAGTACAAAAAATAAATCTATCAAATGGGTACTTAATTGGTGTACAGTAAAGAGTTTCATATCTATCTTTAAAATTAATTAAGCTAAAAGTCCGCTCCGCTCTACGTTGGTAGTAAGACCTCGCTCTTAAATCAGCATCTTACATTATTATGTGCGTGTCCAATGCATAACATTCCCTACATCTTACAAGAGGCTATCATTTATATCTAAAAGGGAATTTAATTTAGTCATATATGAGGTACTTTTAACTAGAATTCACGCATTAATTATGCACGGTTGGTGATCGGCGATTTGTCAAAAAATTACAAGAATATCAAATATTTAGGTAGATGTCGTAAAGTCGGCCATATTGCAATGGGTTATTAAAGATTCAGCTATTAACCAGAGATGTCTATTTCTTTTATTTTCGAGTTTGGCTATGTATATTCCCAAGATGGTTTCATCAAATGGTTTTTGTCTGTGGTGTAAGAATGAACAATAAAACAAATGCCTGTCTAGGCTAATTTCAAGTCGTAAGTAGGTAGGGCAGGTGTGGATAAGTAAAGTGAAAATTATTTTAATCGAAAACATCAAATCGATTTTAAAAAAAACATTCACGTGAATCTACATTAATCGTGGCATTTCGATTGTTAAAATCGAATCGATCAATTCTTTAGACATCGTGAAATTGAGATATGAATGTTAAAAAGCTAATAACGTCAATAAGTTACATTTACAATAGGTACCACAGGTTTATTATTTTGTTTTAAATCATATTAATTTCAAGGTCAGTCAAATTTTAAAACAATAGTTTGTTTCGTTCTTTTTTAGATGCACAATGTAGTGGTAAAAAATATTACTTAATATCTATCTTTATATTATAATAACTTGCTCCGACCTGACTAACTGATTCATCAACGCAGGGACTAAAGAAAACCCCTGGAGCTACAAACTTATCATTTTATGTTCATTAATCTCATGCCACTAGTGTGTTTGTAATTTTTATTATGTATACAAAAACTAACGTCAAATTATTTGTGTCCGGCAGGGAACCGCGAAAACCGAGCAAAATCTGGCTGTCAGATTGAAAATCGGTATTCCGTAAAAGCAAAAACCGAGCGTTTTTGACGTTTAGTCAATAGATTGTGCCGTCACCGAGCAATCACAACTGTCAGTTTGCCATCGCTGTTTCTTAGAGAATCAGCCGGCAATTGTACATTTGTGTAAGAAACGGATCAAGGTCATGCTGTTTTATTAAATACGTACCTACCTATTTAATTTTGGTTTAGCTGTAAATATGGATAATTAGGTGAACTTGTCGCTTACCAAAAACTGGTTCGTGTGGGCAAAAAAATAATAAAATAAAAATAAAATATACCAATAAAATATATGGAGTATTTCGGCTGTATAAATATTTGAGATCTAAATATCAGATCAATAAAGTTGTAGCACCACCTGAGATGGTTTACAACCGATATATTATTTTGTTTCGGTTGTTAGTCACTATAAATATAATATGCCATGCCGCCGGTCTACGATATTTCTTTTTGTTCCAAAAGACAACTACCGCCATAGAGAACAAGCGCTGTGTTGCGGAGGATTTTTTGAATATAGAATTAACGGACAAAACGTACACCCAGACTCGGCACCATTAATGGATCACACAATTTTTGTCAAATGTGGGGATCGAACCCACAACACGCTGCACAGTGGTAAATGGCGAGGGAACTACTTAAGCCACTGAACCAACTGTAGGTAGGTCCAGTCAATATAATAGCGAGCAGTTCACCATCGATATAATGTGCACCGGTAGGCAAATAAAAATATAGTATATAGTATTTTGCTACTAAATTACAATTTTTGTCTGCATGGTTGGTTATGTGGCTTAAGTGGTTACCTCGCCATTTACCACTGCGCGGCGTGTTGTGGGTTCGATACCCAGACTGGACAAACATTTGTGTGATTCATAAATGTTGTCTGTTAAAATTGTATGTTTGTAAAGTTCCCCGCATCACATGACTTGTTCTATAGAACGGCAGTTATCTTTAAAAAAAAGAATTTGTATCTATGTGATGTGTAGTCTGTATTTGTTGACAACGCTCATATGCGTAGCATGAGCGTTGTAATAAATAATTATTTACAAGTGATAGAAATCGCATTAAGAAATTATGCAAATAAAATTTTTATTCATGAACATATTACTAGATAATATACTTTTAAATGATATTAATCGTTTAGTATCCATACAACAATTTGAATATGACGAATTTATATTTCTACGACACTGAATAAGTCTAAGAAAAATACTAAACGGTAAACTAGTCCCATTAAAATAAAAAAAGGACGTGAGTTTTTACTCTATTCTCCGTTACCAGTTTATAGTAAAAGAAAAATAACAATCTATAATACCTACATTTCTAGTTTTTCATTTCATTATTTTTTGTTATTTTTCCAAACGAGTATTAAACATACCTATACTCGTATGTATTATGTTATTGAGACAGATTCTGAGATATATTGATCTATTTAATATTAAGGAAATAGACGACTTTTACGATTTACCTACATGGCAACACAAGGTTTTTTTTAAGTTGGTACGGGACCGACACGTTGTATTTAATGAATAAGGTGACGTAAGTATTTTTTTATAATTTCCAGGATGAATAATTTAGGTCTTTATTAAATTCTTGCTCTTTGAATTATTAATACCACTAAAAGATTTTGATGTAAAATAACGCCAAGACGAGTACATACTTGTAATGTAAAAAAGTTATCAGATCTCACAGAGAGCCAAGCTCCTAACTCTACAAACCCTACACTACACCTTAGTCAAAATGTGTGGCTTGGCCGTTTCGTAACCTAAGTATAAAAATACCTATAATGATGCCTAGTGAATTATTACTTTCTGTTCATAGCAGTATCCAGACCGGCTCTATTAAAGTACAAAAATACGACGCACTACCTACCTTTTACGAAGAGCTCACAGATTCAAATAACTAGTTTGTTTTTATTACTTCCACCTCGCATACAATTAACGGACACAAATAACAGCCAGACTCAGAACAACTCTTTGTGGGTCACACAAAGTTTTGTCCTGTGTGGGAATCGAACCCACAACCGCGTGCACAGCAGGCGCATACTGCGACCACTGGACCACCAAGGCAGTCGTATTTGAAGAAAGGTGGAATTTAAAGGTTTTGATAGGATCGGCAACGTGCAAGCGATAACTCTAGTGTTGCAAGTGTCTTCATAAGCTACGGTATCTTTTCTCCGCAGGCCGTACTTGTTACTACTATTAATTGTATGTCTTCATTGTCATTACAAAAAATGGAACTACAAAAACAGTCGTGTCGTTAGCGTCTCGTTGGATCTAAAGCAAATCACCAAATGGCTCAATAGAACCGGTTTGGTGTTAAATTGTTTTATGAATATCATCTTCATTTCGATCGAACGACATGGAAAGTGAATGCCAAGGCTAGGAACTTAATATCGAATGTCACATTTAGCATTATTTTTTGTGACGAATAGGAATTGTTTATTTATAGATTAGTAACTTTAGGAGGTCCATCAGGTTGAACAAGGTTGTTGTGTTCAAGTAAGTTGATAACTAAACGTGAAGATATCTCTATATCTAAAAATAACATAAGTAGAGGTGTATGACACACATCACCTTACGCCAGCTACGTCAATTCCCGCCTAAAAGAGGTCGATCCTATTGCAGTATAATTCGAGATTGATAAAAAAACAATGTCACTTTACCTCACCCGGAGATTGAAATTGTAATAAATATAAATAAAAAATAAATACATGAAAATTCTATGAAGCTATGTAGCTTGAAGACATTTCAGATATATTCAAATAACGGAATAGATAGAGATAAGACACAAGATAAGCAATATGATACAACCGTGGGCAACGAATAATATAAACTTTTAAACAAAGATATAATAAAATTTGCTCATTTCACTATAATAAGACAAACAGATACATACACAGAGGATTCAAAATGATTTATTGAAATGTTTTGCCTCAGAAATCCCCCCTTTCTATCTAGATGGCACCTGATGACTTATTTTCTATCACCACTCCTGCAACATATATGGAGTTGAACGCTTCTAAGTGGAATTAAGCCGCCCAAAAATAAACATTTTGGAAGTCGGAGTGCTTGCAGCAGAGCATCTTGGCCTATATACGTTGAGCTAAGAGATTACTAGTAAGATCATTTGAAGTCTTCCACTCGATGGCCAAAAAAGACCCCAGCTAAAAACAAACAGAATATCACAACCCTTAAAACATTGGATTTATTATTAATTGTTAGGTTAAATCAAAAGTATGTTGAAATAAAGTAAAATAGGCTGAGAGGCTGATGCTGGATATTTTCTATATAAGTCTTCTCTGTAGGATGGGCAGAGAAGTCCTAGTCTAAGTACTGACTTTAGGTCTAATATTTTAAAATTGATGAAAGGGTATTCTGAATGATACTAATTTGGCGGTCTAATGAGGGTGTTTTTGAAATAGTGAAGAGAGTAATACGTGAAGTAGAGTATAAAGAGACAGAATCTAATGATGATATGCACCGCGACTTTTAATTTTAAAAAGCGGATCTACGTAAGAACTACTTCCGCCACTGTTTGGACGACCCAATTGCAAATAAAAAATGCAATTGGGTAGTCCAAACAGTTCACATTTAGAAATATTAGATCAAAAACTATTATAATATATAAATAAACTAAGTACAAATTTTTAAGTAACCAAAGATGAATACCTTCTAAAACTGTAGCAGTATCACCCTCAGAGTCCTCAAGATACCAAATGTAAAATTTAAACTTCAATTTAGTGTTGATGGGGTGAACAGTTTGGTTGAAAATTGCTGGATCGAGAAAGTCACTCGGTTGATAGTCAACATCAGAAGGAGCCAAAAATCTCCGTTTTTTCGAATTGTTGACATAGGTACATTTTAAGTATAATATCATTAAGCCTAAAAGAAATATAGAAACTGACAACATGAATAGCCACCAGCAACTTTAAAACCGAGATCGATGAGCTAAACGAGTTCGCTGATGGTATAGAAACCACCTGGCAGCAGACTTAGAACATTTGGATTTTTTTGTGAACAAAGGTTTACATCAAAAAGTAACTCAAAGATATCTCCATTTACTTGGCCAGAAATCACACAATTAATTAGGGAAGACAATGCCTCAAGCGTCGTCACTGATTTTGCTAACAACATTCAAAAGGTCCTTAGAATGCTGTACTGTGCGACTATCGAGTCCTAGACTTCTACAACTTGACTCACACTTGTCTTATCACAGAAGAAAACGCCTGCAAGTTTGTTTGACTGCAAACAGTGGCTGGGCGTGAATGGTTTTTACGTTGTGTTGAGGGTGTCTGGAGTGTTAGAAGCCAAAGCATCATCTGAAATAAGCAGACAAGCTGCATCTTTCATCGCTCATTTGTTTTTCAATATCATAAAATTCGGAAGTTTTGATTTGCGAGAAGATTCTAAATACCTACATAACATTAAATAGGTACTTAATTAATTTAAAATTCAGTTTACTACTGGCTTGGAATGTAGCTCATTAGACTTTAGTGTAATTTTAAATTAAGCAATAATAATTTAACAATTGTCAATTTTGTTTCAATCGTAATAGCGATAGTGACTGTTGAAACCCTTCATCATCGATAACAATATTAGCGATATATCGTTCTTAATGACCAACATAAAAGCTAGCAAAGTACATGAAGTCTTATATCTTAATGCAATACCTACTTATTATTTAGAATAAATCACCTTAGTACATAAGTGCTAATTTGTGTCTCATCGTGAATTCTAGTGATAATACTGTGCTTTTTTTTTTGTTTTTATAAAATTGACTCCATTCACATATTGCCTTATTCTTTAATAGCAATATGTAAATTGAAGCAGACTTTTACACCATACTTTGTTTTTTCTCGCACGACCAGTACTAAGTATGATTACCTTTTTTTATCAATAAAGAAAATATCGTGTTTTGACTGCATCAGCTTGCATACTATAATACTTGTATTTTACAAAAGATTTAAAAGAGTGGCCTGAGTTTCTTGCTAGTTTTTCTCAAGGCGAACTAGCCGTAAGAAAATTTTGCTGACATCATCTTTCTTGTTTATTCATAAAATTTATGACCTTCATAAGTGTTACTTTGTAACCTAAATGAATTTTGAGTTTGAGTTTTAATCTTATAATTTAGAAAACAACCAAATTTGCAACATAACCGTAACTTAGCTGACGTTAAACATAAAACAATAAATTGCAGCCATACAAGATCGTCAAGAGGTTGATGTACCTAATAATAGATCTAATAACATATAAAATAAGGTTAATATTTGTCACATACATGATGAGATAGATTCACTTCAGGTTAATCTATTCGAAAACAGGATTTCTAATTATAATATTCAAATCCCCTAACATTAAAAAAAATAAACCGGCAAATAATGAAGGTGTGCCAAAGTTTGAAGAATGAAGCAAAAGTAAGCATTCAAATATATGCAAAGTAGCAGCGGTATGTATAAGTATATAAATGTGTGAAATCTCAGGTCTAAGCACAGTCGTTGGTACATCCTCTTCTCAGTCACCAAGAACCCACCTTTAATCTTCAAAAATGAAATCCGTAAGTTTCATCTTTATTAAATTAATTACTTATAATTATAAGCTTTTTTATATTTATAACTAAATCCTAAACTGCTTTATGAACTACTTGTGAAGAAATAACATCCTACCTTTTTTTGGGCCTATACTATACTTATTTTTTCTGTGTTTTAAAGTAAAAAAGTATGTAAGTATTGACTCATTCCTCAAAAAAACTATTCATCTTCACTATTACCTAAGCGAAAAATCAAACATCCGTATACCAACATACATACTATATTAACTCCTAAAGCTTTTTGAGTGAATTGCGCCACTCCATTGACTTACTAAGTAAGCCTTATGCCACTTGAATCTGTTAACTATGTATATTGGTCAAACAGGCGTGGCTTAGTAAAATGTCAATACAATATGACCGATGAACAAACTACATGATCCATTCTCTGATGTCGATAATGCACAAGAATTTGGCTTATTAAAACACTAGGGATCTAGGGGCGCGCGACATCATCTTATCTCTACTGCTCCGCTCCTATTGATCAAAGCGTGATGTTATATAGCCTATAGCCCTCAAAAAATATTTTTTCTAATCGAACCAGTACCTACTTTCTGAGATTAGCGCGTTCAACCAAATAAACAATCAAACATACTCTTCAGCTTTATAATATTAAATATATCGATTAAAATTTGTGTTTATGGCTAAATGTAATAAAACACTACAAATATACATATATTTGTTGGCTAATAATGTTACCAATACATACTTAGTTAATTACCGACGCGACGTAGAGACGGCGCCGGCGCGGGCGCAGCAGTGCACGCAACCGAAGCGCTTATGTGTTTTTTGTTATTTTCAACAACCACACAAATATTAATCATAGAGAAATCTCTTGTGTTATATTAATCATCTTCCAGATTTAATTTTCTTTAATTCTTTAATTAAGTTTACTTTGTTGTTTCCTAGTGGATTTATAGTTCATTTTTTTGTATATAATAGTTGAATTTGCATTATATTTGTATATTAATAACTTATAACTGTGCGATCTTTTTACATTATCATTTGGAAGATTTTATTACAAGTGGTCGGCATTTTAAATACCTCCTCAGCCTTGACATTTGGGTCTTCTTTTAATTTAAATGATGTAAATGTTTAAAAATATGTAATAAAATCACTCACGGCTTGTAGTTGAACAATGCTCCGATGAGTCCAGTGCCGATTAGGCTTAAAATTTGCTGGAATTAAGCAAGGAATAGATATAGCGAGCATAATTATATTGCGCACAATATGAAGTTCTGATAGTTATTACCTACCTATTATTTTACTTCACACACTTATACAGATTATTTATAGATATCTGATGGTAGATATATTATTTTTTGTCCTGTTGAGAATATCAATCTAATCGTTAATTCTCACTAACACAATATCCATCCAAGGATTGCCTGGTAGAAATCGCTTTTAGCGATAAAGCATTGGACAATCTTATGCAATGTTTTTGTATTATAATGGTGTAAAATAAAGCATAAATAAATAAAGTAATCTATAGTAATATTATAAAATTTATAAATAGGAAAATTTGGATGGATGGATGAATGTTGGTTACCTAATCACGCCAAAACGGCTAAACAGATCTGGATTAAATTTATCACAGAGATAGATTATAGTCTGGAATAGCACATAGATAAAAGGTTTTATATGGGGAAAAACATCTAAAAATCACTATCAGAAAAAGCCCGTTGGATTGTACGGGCGGGCTAAATCGCGCGCGGAAACTAGTCATTCATATATTTCTGTTATTTCTTTTGTCTTATTGTGTATTTTATTCAACAGTTCATCGTTCTCGCTCTGTGCGTCGCCGTCGCCATTGCCGCGCCCGCTAACCCTGGTAACCCTGATGCTCAGGCCCAAATCATCAGCTACGAGAACGACAACATCGGTGTTGAAGGATATAAAAATCGGTGCGTGTGAAAAAAATATATGTATATTTTTTAACATCCTAAGCTATCGAAAATATATATGATACAAGTGATGCCTTATACCTATAATTGTTTCCTCCCACAGTTTTGAGACCTCAAACGGTATCCTACAACAAGAGGAGGCTGTGCTGAAGAATGCTGGATCTGAGAATGAGGCTATTGAAGTCCGCGGCCAGTTCTCCTACCCGGGTCCCGATGGCGTCCTTTACACTGTAACCTACATCGCTAACGAGAACGGCTTCCAGCCCCAAGGTCCTCACATCCCCAAGGCCGCTTAAGTCACAAACTTCTAACAACCAATATCTAGTCTAAACTGACCCTGCAAGAGAATAATTGTTTCCTGTTGACTGATCATCTTGTTTTGTTGGACTCTTGCTTTCTAAATAGAGGATAGAATAGCGAATATATGTTTTGATTAATACTTGATTTTTTATTTAACTTTTTACTATTCCATTCCGAAACAAAATAAACCTAGTTAACACTTTGAAGGACAGTGAACGCCTATAGACGTCATGACATAAAACATCTATTGTGTCTACGTTACTGTCCGTGATAGTGTTAAGATTATAAACATTTAGTTAGTATAGTCTGTAAGGTGCCTCCACCTTACAGACTATAACTACACACATAGCTGTGGTTGTATTCCTATGTGGGAAAACAGGTTTCTAGTTTTTGTAATACCTAATATTCTTTTTATCACACAAGTAAAACCGTTGATATTTTAAATTGCCACAGTATACTTTTTTGTCACTGTCGTCGTAAAAAACAAATGTGTATCTGTGTATCAATCCATTAGCGCCATATCAGGCTACCTTCAGTGCACTCACCTAGATCAAAGTTAATCAAAGCTACGCTCACAAAGGATCGAAAAAGGAGTTCCATTGTGGCAAATAGTCCTGTACTTTTGAATAGCAAGGAAAAGTGCTCTATTCACAATATGGCAGAAATTTCTTTGACAAAAGTTGTATATTGCACATAAGCGTATCTTGCACACAAGGTTGGCTTAGGATCGAGAGTTGTGGAAAACCTTGGGGGAGGCCTATGTCCAGCAGTGGATGTCTTTTGGCTGAGATGATGATATATATATATATATATTTAGGTTTATTCATTATAGAGGTCGCCCGCGACGTCGTCCGCGTGGTAATTTGTAATATGTGGTAATATGATTTTCCCCGATTTGGCAACATATCTCACTACTGATCCGCTCCTATTGATCATAGCGTGATGTTATATAGCCTATTAATACGCTTCCTAGATAAATGCACTATTAAAAAAAAGATTTTTTCTAATCGAACAAGTACTTTCAAAGATTAGCGCGTTCAACCAAACAAACAAACTCTTCAGCTTAATAATATTAGTATAGATTCTTTTCCGTAGGTTCATTTTAAATTCAGTTTATAAAGAGCACACAATTTATATTATTTATTTTATATTCATCTTGATAAAAGTGCCTTGTGTAATAGTTACTTATGAACAGTTTAAACATTATGTGTGCAAAGTAGAGCATTTTGTCGATGGTTACAAGATAAGCAGTAGTGTAAGAGAGATTACATATACGGCTTCAAAGACGCTTTGATTCAGAGGTGTTAATGCACGGCATTATAACAACTCGTCTTACCTTTGTTGAGGTTGGAGATAGCGCTTTGATTCAGAGGTGTTAATGCACGGCATTATAACAACTCGTCTTACCTTTGTTGAGGTTGGAGATAGCGCTTTGATTCAGAGGTCTTAATGCACGGCATTATAACAACTCGTCTTACCTATGTTGAGGTTGGAGATAGCGCTTTGATTCAGAGGTGTTCATGCACGGCATTATAACAACTCGTCTTACCTATGTTGAGGTTGGAGATAGCGCTTTGATTCAGAGGTGTTAATGCACGGCATTATAACAACTCGTCTTACCTATGTTGAGGTTGGAGATAGCGCTTTGATTCAGAGGTGTTAATGCACGGCATTATAACAACTCGTCTTACCTATGTTGAGATAGCTGGTGGTTGGAGATAGCGCTTTGATTCAGAGGTGTTAATGCACGGCATTATAACAACTCGTCTTACCTATGTTGAGGTTGGAGATAGCGCTTTGATTCAGAGGTGTTAATGCACGGCATTATAACAACTCGTCTTACCTATGTTGAGGTTGGAGATAGCGCTTTGATTCAGAGGTGTTAATGCACGGCATTATAACAACTCGTCTTACCAATGTTGAGGTCGGAGATAGCGCTTTGATTCGTGTTTTCTTTTAGGCTAAATCTGGGCTACGTTTAATGTAAACTAACTTATATTAAAATTTCCGATTTTTTTATATAAGCAGTTACCGTTGCCTATGGACGCTTGCATCACTAGGAATATTACTTACGCATTGCCGACTTTGTAAAAATCTTATAGCTAATACAATTTTTTAAATAAAAAAATGTTCTAAAATATAATATAGCCTATGTTACTCGCAGATAATGTAGCTTTGTTATGGTAAAAGAATTTTTAAAATCGGTCCAGTCGTTTTTGAGTTTATCCATTACAAACAAAAAAAAAATACAAATCTTTCCTCTTTATAATATTATATATTATTTGCATTAGTATAGATACATACTTTTTATTGTTTCTTTTCTATAAATAAAGAGTGTGCAAAGTTTTCATGTTTCGTAACAAATGATGGGTGTGCATTATCATTAGATGGGCTAACATCTTGCTGATTTGTTAATCATAAGTATATGTAATAGGCAGGTACCGAAAGGATTCAAGTTGAAAAGGATGATAGATGTAAAAAACTTTCTATTTCAAATGATACGTTTGTTTCAAAATTAAACAGCTAATTCGTGGAATTATTATCATTTATACAAAAATTATCGCCGATTAACACAAGGTTAAACGAGAAATTTAGATTTAAATACAAAAAGTGACTAATATTTTAACTTATTATAAAATATCATAAATGTTATTGCTAATTCATATAATTTTCCATGCCAGATATACACGTAGAAAACAAATAGTAAATAATGAATACGATGCCAAAGGGCTGCACAGTCCCTACTCAAAGAAACATCAGGGCTTGACAAATACTTTTTGTTAGTCGGGCGGCGGGCGACGCCATATGCGGCTGATAGTGAAGCGTTAATATTACAGGTGGACTTGATCTATTGCCTCTACGTGTTAGTGTGTGGCACAAAGTCTTAAGCGAACTCACAATGTACTCATCGAAGTAATAGAGTCCAGTGAGGTCCGATATTTTCTACCAGTGTAGGACGACAAACAACATTATTTGAAGAAGGTGTCTAATGTAGTCCTACGTACTTGCATTTAACTTATATTTTAATAATTAGATTAATAAATAAAAATACTAGTTGTCATTATTGAATTGAAACCTTCTGCGTGAATTTCAAAAAGGCGGTTTATTCCAGTATTCGGACTTTTTTATTATAAAGATTTTTAAGTGTTAAAGTAAAATTAAGTACTGACCAGGCAACGAATACCAGGTAAATGAAGTTAATAATGAAACTGAAAATTAACATGACATGAAGTTCAAAAGAATAAGAATTTTTACTTGTTTAGGGATTTAATTTCCAAAAATCTCTTCTTAGTGCAAACTTACGTTATGTAACGCAGAGCTTAAACTGCTATTCATATGCATTTATATTTTTATTTATTGCATTAATAAATAAGTTACTTAAGATAAATAATTTACGTACCTAAATTAAGATTTACATAAATGTAAATTGTATAACAAAATGAGAAACACTCTTAAAACCTTTAACATCGACCACACACAATGGTACAAGTAGTTTCAAGTCAACGTGCTCAAAAAGAACACGCGTCGTATTTGTTAAACAACCGGCCCGCTCCCTGTATTGGAGCACGGCTACATGATTTATGAATTTCAATAACTTTACACTTTTACCTATTGAACCTGAAAATTATCGCTATATAGTAGTAACTACGAGGAGGGTTGCAAACGATACAGGTGTATGTTAAGTTCGGTATCTAGCTCGTGAATGTAGGTAACTCTGTTTGTTACTTTTTAACGACTAAACTTCTAAATAATGTTAATGATATTTAGCAAGGAGATAGATGCTATCCTGGGAAAAGACACAGGGTGGCCAAGGGCAAGGTTTCATATATGCTTCTACCTACCTACCCATATTGTGTCTAAGACTTGCATAATTATGGTCTAGTAAATAAAACTACTAAGTACTGTTTCTATTTATAAAACCTGATCGCTCTAGTTCTCCAAAAATTCCACCTTCAACCATCATTTCTACATTATCTCATGCGAATACTTTTTACGACTGTTTCTCTGAACTTTTTGTGAAGTTCCAATTTTCCTGTCATTAAAGCCCTCTTACCGGTGGGTGAAGGAAAAAATGTGCGAAGAGATGTCGGGGCAATCAAAAATAGGTTTCGATTTAGGAGGGGCTTTTACAATACTTTTTTTTGTTAGCGGCATGTGCTTGCAAATATTGTACAAGTGTTTAGGGAGAAAGATTTGAATAGGGAATTTCGGAATTGTTATAATGTCCCATATGTTGATTATTGTGTTAGGATTGTCTGCAAATTTGTGAAGATTCTTATTGTGTAGTACAATTGATTTAAATTGGTACAATACACTTCATTGTACACTATAAAACCTATTATAAACGACGGTCTAGCGATAAGACCGTCGTTTATAATAGGTATTATCGCTAGCGGTTATTTCTTTCAGACAACCTGGATGGACAGTCAGTTATGTTCGGCAGTCAATGGTATTCTCTAATTTATGTGAGAAAATTCTGTTCCCAGATGCAACGCTTATGTGGTGGTATTCAAAATAATACTTAAATAAAATGCAATGAAGCTCATCATCATTTAACCTACTCTTAAGCTGCAAAAGAAACCTCAAATTGGTATCTAATTCTTAAATAACGTGGTAACAATTAAAAAAAATATCGTATTTCTAATTATGTTATCTTGAATTAAGTTTGTCTGCATTTTGAATGCAACAGTAAGTATTTGGGTCAAGTTTATTTTGTGAACAATGGCAAATTGATTTGTCAGTGTCAGTGATACTTTACCAACAATTATATATTTTTTATAAATACGCAACTTGTAAACGACAACGATTGAACATGATAATACCTTAATCGTTACCAATTTTGGTGTACTGGGTCATAAATTGCCAGCTTGGACAATTATAATAATAGTAAAAAAATATTTGAGAGAAGAAGAATCTTTATGTATATATTTTTTTAATTATTAAAGTCAGTTATAATAATATACAGATAGGTACGGAAAAAATCTGACGTATGGATAAGACGTCCTCATGTTGTAAATAAATAAATAAAATAAATATAATATAAATAATTATAATAAAAATAAAATAATTTAAATTACTTTATTTCTTATTTATTTAAAACTTTATTATACACAAAAACATTAATGTATAAAGGCGGACTTAAATTTTGGTAATATACATTAGTTGATTGTTAATTAAAAAATCTACTTTGTTTTTTTTATATCTTTTAATTGATCGGAAATGCGAAATTCGATTTACTACAGACATAATCGATCACTAAAAACTTAAATTGAGCGCGTCGATTATATTTATTCGCACATCACTATTTTACACAATGGGACCATAGACAATACATCATTTTGCGAATGACAGTTATCCAAATTTTACGACTTAGATTTTTCAAATTAGTTTATTTAATTGATTAAAATCTAATTTTGGTATAAACAGTGCTAGTTAATCAAGTTGAAACTTTCGAAATTCATGTAAATGTGTTATTTGTTCCATTTAGTGACATTATGTGTGATAACTTTAAACAGATAAGTTTTGTTTACCTTATTTATATATTCAATTGACATAGGGTATAGGTACTTAATTTTGTTTTTTTTTTCTAAAAAAAAGTCCAACTCATTAAAATAAAAATATAAATGAATAAAAACTTAGAACGTAACGAAAATAAAAACAAAACACGATCAGAAAATAAAGACACCTAGAAAAGCGGAGGTATAGAAAAAACAAATAAAATCGAAACGACATCAAGTGAACAAATTGAATAAGAAAATTTTTATTTTTTACCTTTTTGAACAAATAAAAGAAAAAAATAGAGAGAGAAGCCCCTTTTATTACACCTCTATTAGGATCGGAATGGGCTTCGAATTGGCTAATAACCGTTCTATCAGGTGAAAGGAATTCACTCTCGCTTCCCTTTTGATACTAGGGATGCCCGCGATACCAATACCAATAACTTTATTTCGACAGATTTGATCATAATGTATAATCAAATTTGTCTCATAATTTATTTATCATAATTTCATTTTAAATATTATTAAACAAGTCACATTTTTAATTTTTCGAAGCAGTAGTAATTATTATATAATAAGGACATGATAAAAAATCTTTAATACATTTTCCAGTATCATTAATATTACATTTAAAGCAAAGTGTGCAAAGAAATGCATTTAAAAAAAAAAATATAAGCCTAATTATATTTTGAAAAAATGCAACTCGGTTAAGGTTTAACAGATATCAGCGGAGCGCACTATATACATCCCTGCAAAGTAAGCAATGATAAGATTAACAATTTGGTATCGGTATCTATTGGTTCATCCCTATTTGAGTTACTAAAGTCCACCTTGATAGCAGTTTCAGTAGTTACCAGCGTACGTTTAAACGCGACTCGAGGATACCTCCTGCAGTTTTGTCAATTTTATTCTTTAACAACTTTTTGAAAGCCTTTTTATTTTTCTTCTCATTTTTGTTTTATATTTAAGAAAATGTAGACTAGATACCTTTTACACAAAACTATTGAACACAAGCAAATTATAATTGTAACATTATTTTTTTTATTGATTGAATTTCCAAAAATGCCTTCTTAGCGGTCACTTGCGTCGCATTTTTTAAAGTTTGTAGCTATTGGTTTAGGCTTTTCGTTGATGAATTAGTCATGCCAAGCAAGTAATTATATGAATAGATTAGAATTATTTGCTTTTAAAACTACATAAAATCAGTACCTAAAAATCAATAGATAAATTATTGCTTCTACTCAGACTACTCTCATTGTACTACTAATCATTTATTCTCTGACTTCAACCTATAATAAATGTCATAAGTAAAACTGGTACGAACAAATTTCATTCAAATTGAAGCTCTAAGGAAACTGGGCCAAATTTCTTTCTTTTTTCTTTCTTTTCTTTCTTTCTTTCAAACAAAAAAAACGTTGCTACAGAAAGTTCATGTTTGCAAGATAATTTATATACATATATTATATTCTTTTTGTTAATGTTTATACCTGATGGTAATCGGTGCTGGTGCTCATGGTCTTGCCAGATACGCCAGATATGCCTAGCGTGAAGTCGGTGCTCTCTTTAAACCTCAATTTAAGAAGGACATGATATATTATAATCCATAAATCCAGAAAAATTCCCAACAAAAAATCTTTCTTCTGCAACGTGTGCTTACAAATATGCCGGATCCATGCCGGATTCGTAGCAGATTTGTGCAGTGTCCGTGCCGTATCGGGCCCACCTGCGATGTCGTCGCCAATTTGCATACGAATTCGCGCTTACACGCCGTGTTGGTTCGTTGTATCGTACGTGGATTTCGTTATTTGAACAAAGCCTTGTTCTGTGTAATAGTTAGATTTTATTGCGCAAAATTATTCATTGAATAGTGTCAGGTGTTGATGTTCTGTGATTACTATTGGTAATAAATTATTGTAATTGCTTTTTTATAATATCATTAATATAATAAGCTACAATCGTAGCCGAGTGTTAAAGTAACCGACTTGTACATATGACGTGTGAGTTCGATCCCAGGTAGCATTACTAATTGTGAATTTCACTTTGTGGAATTTATACGTGCCGATGGTTAATAAAAACAGAGTTAGGAAACTTACTTAACATATCTAAAAAGGAATTCTAATAGCATGTATACCACCCCGCAGCGTAGAGAATTGTTATTACGATTTAGGAGTCAATTTATATTTAACGAGTTTTTATCATTTATTGCGTTAATTCACAGTTAATATTTTACTTCACATTCACATCCATCCGATTTTTTGTGAATTATCCTTTTGAATAACGAATATTCTAGAAAAAAATCAGCCTGCTAAGATAAATCTTTCAGGTAACATTTCTATGCATTATTTTTTAGGTTTTCATACCTCAAAAGGAAAAGGAACTCATATAGAACAACTTTCTCGTCCATCTGTATGTCTGTCAATACCCTATTTTTCAGAAATGCGTGATGGTTTGAAGTTAAAATTTATGGCAAATAATCGGCAATTCCTTGAAACTGTAAATCAAACTACGCAAACAAAATATATAGCCGTTAATATAGCATATTTTGATATTTGTTTTTTTTAAACTCGTAAAGAAATCGACGCATATAGGGTACTTAACCTAACGTTAACCCAGAATCATGAAATTTGGCAACAAGCAAAATTTTTAATGATTTACCATGTGCTATCGGTGAAGGAAAACATCGTGTGGAAAACCACATGTCTTATAAGAAATTCTAAAAACTTGTCAGATTCACCAACCCGCATTAGGCCAGCGTATGTGAATTAAGCCCTAAACCCTCTTTCTTGATAGAGATTAAGACGAGACCTGTGCCTAGCAGTATTATTGTAATTATATAACACATAAACACGTGAAAGCTAGAATAAAATTAGACTCACGTTTGTCCAGGTCGTTACCATATTTCAGGCGGTCATTGCGTCCACTGAATCAGTCACCTGCCGGGGGTGCGGGTGACATACGACCGGTGTTATTGCGAGCCTTTACTGCGAATACTACTGAGCTTTGATAGTGCTGTTTTGTTAGGGTTATCTGGTCTAGTCGCGACGGGTACGCACGGGCCAAATAAATTTATGGAGTATGTGTAATATTGACATAATGAGCTTAATAGTAGTACCTATTAGTTAAAATGTATTTTTCATAATATAAAATGGGATATGCAGCTGATGATGCACGCGGGTCCACCCGCGTGTAAGTCGGTTATCGCGGTAAGAAGTACCTTAAGGGTCTTCGTCCTTCTTTAAGATACCATCTGTGGGTGGGCTGCGACAGACTGATTAATTGATTGAATTATAATCATATGATGGATTTTTTTGGGACATTGTATTGGGACTTGGTTATTCAGTAATGAAATATAAAATAATTGTAAAAATCCTATTCTAAAAAACTACGTACATTGTCAACTCACAAAATTTGCATGTCAATCAATTTGACGGAAGTTGTTGAACCTAAATGTTAGCTTTAAGATTCATAATGTACCAACTTTTACGCAAATAAATTATTATTATTATTATTATCTATCTCTTTGAAAAAAATAATTACGATCCGTTCAGTCGTAAAAAGGTAGCAAACAAACCTTTAGAGTTATTTTCACATAATATTAGCATGATTTTTTTTGCAAAATAAATACACTCACTACAAAATTTTGCTACATTTGACGATATAAATATCCCGCGATTATGATATTTTGATGAAAATTTTCTTTCAATTGCCCAGGAAGCCTTGATTTTTGAGCTAATATACTAACAACTAACAGAAGAAGGGCGCGAGAGCGCGGACTCTACCAAACAAATTTTACCTTCACGATAATACCTTATCACCTAAACTAGTAAAGATAAACCAGTAAGTTAGCATTGTCACTATCACAGTCTACAATCTGCGAGCTGCGGGGACATCGTAATTTATTCAAGTAACATCTCGTCTGAGATTAAAAATGTTAATCGTGGAATTATTCGGCGCAATTTGTTCGACTACCCGGGGACTACCTTGTGAGGTGAAAGTGTACAGGGTGGGTTTTGTTATTCACGAGGTGTGTTCAAATATGAATGTAAGCTTTGGGATAAACAGATTAATTTTATTTTATGTTTATGAGGTTACGAGTAATGATCGTGGTGGCGTCATTTTTCTGTTTTTGTAAATTAACAGACGCCATGGGTTCGATTCCCACACGGGACAAAACTTTGTATAATCCATAAAATAAATGTTTGTTACGTGTCTTAAGAGTCTGGGTGTAATTTGTGTCTGTGAATTATGTTTGTAAAGTTACCTGCATATGTTTGCAAAGACCTAAAGTCAAGTCAGTGTTAATTTATGCAATAATAATGCATAAATTAAATAAAACCAGTAAAGTTATAATACTGAGTAAAATTGGCTATATTATTGTATTAAAAAAAATACATATGTATCCCAAAACCAAACAAAAACTAAATATCCATCGTGCGAAGGTGGGACGGGCAACTAAAGACAAAATATTTCCAACACCCTGTATATTGTCTTCAAGTATAGAGCGAAATCTTAATTAATCTGACGACGACGTAAACTTAATTCATGCTAAGTAATGCACAGGTCGATTCATTACGACAACCCTTCCCTGCCGTTGCTGCAATGGCACAGGCACTTGTGTATTTTTGACTTGCGCCTATTGGTTTGATTCGTTGAGTTAATAAATTTGGTATTTTCAATCAAAATACGATTTTGTGACTTTTAGCAAATTAATATCTACAGTTGATATGTAACAAACCAAAAACGTTGCCAATCCATTTTTTAGCTATATTTGTAAAATGAGTAACACCTTCCCAGGTACGTCGATTTGCTGCTTTAGTAATCATGTGTGTGGTTGTTGCAAATGGGTACATAAAAATGCGTGAAAACTTTTGAGAGTATTAAGTGAATATATTTTCAAAGACGCTATAGAAATGGTAATATAAATAACTTAAAAGTCAAAAACCAACACGTATAATAAGTATAATAATAAACAACAAAAACTCATTTTGCAACATAAATTCTGGTGAACAGAAAGCTCACGTCATAAAAGTCCCTCACACACAATTTATCACAGATAAAAATCAAAATAAACAAGCAGACAACTATTTTGCAAACATCAGGTGTTCAGCCCTAACCTCGGGGAATATTTTAATACAGTACCTTCGGACCCTTTGCAATCATTTTATTTTCATACTCGGTCTCAGAGGCCCCGAAGGTCTACCTCGTGATTTGCCATTCAAAGCGAGCGACGTGACGGCGCATCAGGTATGGGGATGATTTTGACCCAAACAGTGAGCGCAGGGTTAAGATAATGCTGTTGACAGATAGTGGAATGCGATTGGCGGAATCAATTTCTTTTTTCCTTTTGTTTTGTCTTGAATTCCGAATTCTTAGAATTTTATTAGGCTGAGGTATTTTTAGCTAGGAGCTAGATTACAATTTGTTTAAAGGTTTTAATTCTAACAGTTAAGATTATATTGAAGCGTATAAAATAAAAATTAGGTTACAGATCGGCTATCTGATAAAAGTTACAATCTACTACAGACTAGATAAGACATTTTTTTGCCTCATTACCTAAGAACAGGGCAACTCACGCACTGTTATGCGTTTGCTAATAGTACCTAAAAAATACAGAAAATATTACGAAGTTTAATAGAATATGATGCTATATTTATACTGTATTTTCTATTGTAAAATTTACAATTCAAATTATTGGACAGTCCAAACAAAACACGTACAGAAATCAAATCTATACGATTTCAATATAGAAGGGGGAGGGAGAGAAAAACTTTATATCAAAGAAGGGAACTACCTACATACCTTCTGTGAAATCTGGCCGTGTCGTACGTGATCGGGGTTGAAAGTGAGAAACCCTTTAATAAATAGTAGCACTATTTTTTTATAACACACCTTGCGGCTAGGAGCCTTCGTGAGGTTTATGAGAAAAGTGTGGATGGAATTTGTAGACGATTCAGATTTAGTGATATAATTCTCTAATTTTTAATGGTTTTACTTTAATGTTACCTATTTTTGTACCCGTGTAAGCTGTACATACTCTTTCTTATTTAAACTATGAAAACACTGTGATGGTACAGTTTTTGAAGTTAAATATTATAAACGTGAAAGTTTGTGACGATGTATGAATGTTTTTTACGCCTTCACGCAAAAATAGAGGACGAATTTTGATGAAACTTCATAATGTTTTAGCGAATAGCTCATTAGCATTAACAGACAATACCCTAATTAAAATCAAATATACTAACAATTAACACAGCTGTAAGTATGTAAAAAGAAGTTTACTATTTTAATATTTTGCGAATCTAGCGTCACTCTTGTTGGCGAATCACAACTCCCATTCGAATTTATGAATAAGATTCAACAATACAAATGTATACTAAAATGAAAACGTCAACTGAACATAAAACCATATTGAACACGCCACTACGTACAACACAATAAATATTATGAAAAACTTGGTTTTTGAAGAAAACCAATCTTGGACATGCGTAGGTACCTATCATTGCCGATAGAATCCAATACAATAAAGTGCTTATACTTTATGGTTCTCAAACATTTATGCCTCTGCACCTTTTTGTGGTTTGTTAATTTTTCTTAAAATTATATTAACTCAACCTGCCTTTTAATTTATCCTACTATAAAATTCTAAAGATAAAATTCGGTGACATTGTAATTAGTTTAAAATTGGCAAATTCAGTATATGATACTTTAATCCCCACATGGTATAATATTTTGGTTTTGTGAATAAACTACTATGTGCTTTCTGGCTAGGATTATATTTTTTTTTTCAAAAGTCAAAGTCAAACTCATTTATTTATTCAGATCAAATACATGATACTTATGAATGTCATAAAAACAGATACCGGCTTATTTTTTTCCTACGGCCAATTTGCTGACCATGGGAATTGCCCCAAGAATAATTGGCAAGAAACTCGGGCCACTCTTTTTAATCTCCAGAGTATAACAATATTGTACAAACAAAATACAAATATTACAATCTGGTATGATTCAGAATATTATTTTTATCACATTTTTAATTCGATATTATTGCTTGTTTCATTTATATAATAAATATCATATTCTTAGCGCCCCTCTCCGTTCTATTTTTCTCCATCACCCCAATAACTTTGGGAATCACTGGATTGTATTATAGTGCGTGTATCAGCACTATAAAACTCGTCTAGACGAGTTATTTATGTGCACCTGTGGAAAAAAATATTTTACCGGCGCGGTACGGGAGGGGAAACTCTACGTAGGTACTTTTGGCAGAGAGACAGGCTATTATATTTTTTATTCTAGTCATATTCTGTTAATTCTTATTTTTACAATAAAAATTTAAAATATTTCTCTGCCTCTATCTTGAAAACCTATCTGTCGTTAAACTAACAAAAAATAACTTATTTAGGTTACAAAATAAGGCTTATGAGTTTGACAGTTTCAGTGTGTACTAATAAACAATTATTATCAGAATAATTGACAATGTGCCTGTCGTCACCATTGGCATTTAAATATGTACTTACCCGTCAGTCGGTTTCCCAACTTTCATTACTTTCAAAATAGTAACAAATGGAAATCCGTGGAAATAGAACTGAATCTATGTATATATCTATGTAGGTTGGACATTGAAAGCTATGATTATAGTTAAATTGTAGCTAAAAATGTCTGCATGAAATTCTCTTGGCTTCAAAACATAGAATTTAACAGGGTTAGGGCATCGTACTAGAACCGACCTCCACCTTACAGGAAACCACAGCCAAATAACAACACACAGCGGTCAAGCTGTGTTCCTGTGTGTAAGTAGGTACAGATCTCCAGCGCTCATGTAGGGATGTGTTTGGAAAGAAATGTTTTCCTATCCCAGGGATAACCCATGTTAAAGCTTGTAAAAAATAGGTCAGCAATACGCAAGTAATATCTCTGGTATAGCAAGCGTCCACAGGCTACGGTAACTACTTAACATCAGGTGGTATGTTTGTTTGTCACCAAAGTAGTATAAAAAAATGTAGGGCACTAGCGATCAAGCCCGACTGGGAAAGGACTTCCACCTTACAGAAAACCACAGCCAAATAACAACACACAGTGGTGTAGTGTTCCTGTGTGTGAGTAGGCACAGGTTCTCCAGCGTTTTCCTATCCCAGCGATACCCCATCCTAAAGCCCTGGTGTAAAAAAATGTGTCGGCAATACCCAAGTAATATCTCTGCTATTGTTAGCGTCCATAGGCTACAGTAACTACTCAATACACCCCGGACTTTAAATTAGAAGCGTTTAAGTATTTACTAACATAACTTTTATGTTATAAGTAGCACTGGGTTTAAAAAATAACATTATTTTAAAATAAATATTTTCAGTGTATTTTTTTTTTGTGGGCCGTATGCTTGTAAACCACCAAAGTAGTATTAAAAATCTATCTGCCTCGGTGGCTCAGTGGACGATGTGTGTGACCGCTGATCACGAGGTCCCGGGTTCGATTCTGGTCGGGCCAAAAAATTTACATATATTGGGTTTTTCTGTCAAGAAATTCACAGTGAATGACCGGAGTTTGAAAATTGGTGGTGTTTACACTCCCGTGCCTCGGAAAGCCTGATCTCTCTCCGGTCGTGCCGGATTACCGGCCCACCGGACTATGAGAGTGAAGAAATAGAGAGTGCACCTGTGTTTGCGCACACACTTGTGCACTATAATATGTCCTGCGCAGTTGGCTAATCTCCGTTGAGATTGGCCGCCGCCGTGACCGAAATTCGGTTAGGACGACATATTATAATTATTTTAGTATTAAAAAAATCGAGTTTATGAGCAGTGGCTTCCAATACTCTGCGCAGTTTATGTGGTGTAGTAGCTAAGACAGTAAATCAATCTCCATATTTTTTTAATAGTCAAAACAAAACAAACCACTACAGTAACTTAGTTGTAAGTCAGTGCCTCCATGAAGGTGGGCACTTTGTACAATACTTTGAGCCCACAAATCTCGCACACAATACGTACGTACGCGGTCTCACACAGGAAATCTCTTAAGACGATAGTGTTGCAAATGGGTTCCGTGTGGCCATCACGATGGCGGAAATCATCTGCCTCTGTAAAGAGGTAGCGTAAGCGGTTTCGACAAATGATGGTATTTATTGAAAGAAGCAAGAAATAAATGTTTATTGCTACAATTTAAGATTTTAGTAAAAACATAGGTCGCCTTCTTCTTCTTCGCGTCGATGGTACTATAAATAATTAAATTGTATAAGCCCAGAATTTTGCCACCTCTACGGCGTTATCAGATGCTGCGCAGAGGTCACTTAGAGTGCAGGTACGTAAAACATAGGTAATATAGGTAGTATTCAAAACTATTGTGTTTGTTATAACAAATCTTATTGAAGGATTACGGCTATAATTGATATCGAAATAGATTGGTAATATAAGTATAATTATCGTCATTTATCTGAATACAACGAGATTATAGTAATAGTAGACACGCCTATAAAATTTCCTCTATAACATGTACGATCCTCACGATGTTTTCCTTCATAGTTAGCAAATGATAAATAATTTGATTAGTACCAGTATAAACTCCATAAAGTGAAATTCTCATTGGTATGGCTACCTGGAATTGAACTTACGTCCCATGTATGTTCCCATTCGCAGTTAGCGGTTATAAATCATATTTATACACGGTTGAACAAAGTACTATTGTATTTAAAAAATAAATAACAGATAAAGTAAGTTTGTTATAATTAATTTCTTGAAAGCCTTGGCCTAAAATACAGTTTACAAGAAGCTTTATATGTATGTAAGGTGTTGATCATATTATAATGTTTATATTTCTAAAGTAAATACAGTGATTCAGGTCAATTTTAATATAATATTATTAAATATCGCATTTCGTGGCCCCTCAATAAGGTGTAACGACTAAGATTAGCTCTGAGGTAGACACTAATGCTGAGTTGTTGTCCACTTGTGTCGACTCACAGTGGATAAATTATCTATCTTAATTATTACATGATCATAATATGCGCATAATTCACACTTATATTAAGTTGAGCGATTAACAACAATTTATGAATGTCTCGGAGGAGTGTAGATTTATTGCACTCAATACGCACCTTGTATAGTTTTATAAATTAAAAGCAGTCAAAGAGTCAAGGTTTAATTGTGAGTGTTATTTTGAGATCGAGTGCATTGAATGGTTATGGTATGTAATGATATAGATCGTAGATAATTTCTTTCTATTTTATATTTTTACTTAATTTATCTTATTTATCTTAATGGCTAGAGCACTTTGACCCTTTGGAATCTTTTATGAATTTTCTTTTCGATTATTATAACCCCTAGATCGTTCAGTATGTCCTATACGAGTGCTAGTACATCTTCGACAGGGATATGACTGAAGTCTTCTGGTTTCGAATGTACCTTACCTGAGAAGCTCATTGTTTTGCAGCTAATGCCCCACACTCGTATCAACTTTGTTTTGCCTGGCTCACTACAGTTCCTTACATATCGAGAAATCTGAAAATGTCACTTTGTGTAGGTCTCTATCTGTATAATAATTGTTCCGTGTCGACACAAATGGAAAACGAAACCAATGAATCTCATGGAGGTTCGTTCGGACAACGCTATTAGGGGCTGAAGAGATACGCCCTCGACCGATCTCATTGACTTTACCTCACGTTAATAGTAGTTTAAACTAAGCTGTCTGTCTTACTAACGTTTACCTTTTGTATCGGCGGTAATAGTAGCGGTCGTGTTGTGTTTATTATGAAGCAATGTATTGGATTTAAGATTAGTTAAATTGAATTTAGTGCTTCAAGGTAACGCCCAGCGTCGCCATTTTCAATAATTGTTTTGATTATTATGATTCCTTTATGTAGATTTGCTAACTGCAAAAGTTTAAAACTTATCGCTACCTAATAATTGAGTTCTGATGATTTATATATTCGATTGCAAATGTCTGGTAATTTGGCCAGGAATGTGGTAATTCACTATTTTATTTTACTATAGATTAAGTCATAAGTCATTTATTTCAGAAACAATATACAATTGTGTAGAAAATTTTAAATAAGCGGTGGTGGCCGAGTGGGAAAGTAACCGACTTGCACACAAGAGGTGCGAGTTCGATCCCGGGCAGTACCAATGTGAATTTCACTTTGTGGAATTTATATGTACTAATCAAATGATTCGCCATCTGCTAACGGTGAAGGAAAACATCGTGAGGAAACCCACATGTCTTAGAAGAAATTCTAAAGACATGTCTGATTCACCAACCCGCATTAGGCCAGCGTGTGTGAATTAAGGCCTAAACCCTCTCTCTCTCTTGATAAAGGAGAGGAGACCCGTGCCCAGCAGTGGGACATATATGGGTTGCTATTATATATAGAAAATTTTACGCTTACATCTAATAAATTCATAAAAAATAACAATTATACTTAAAATTAGCTAAGTCCACTACAGATACAATTATATATATAAGGAAATTAAAGAAATAGAATAAATTTGTGGTATTACATTAAATGTCATCAATGGTTGTAGCATAAATCGGCATGTCATATTATAATTAAAGTTATTGGCATTAAAAGTAAAATTAAATGATAATCATTATTTGCTCCCTATAAATTCTTCAATACTGTATTGTTATGTATTACTGTATTGATTTGTTATGTACTGATCCAAGACTTTTGAAATAAAAAAGAACGCTAATATTACAAATACTGTGATCACGCATTGGTGACCCTGAATCATCCCATTTATTATTAATTTACAAAAACACACGAATTTCACTACCTTGAAACTGATACAGTAGTGCACAATTTTTGTTGTTGGTTATTTAGTATTAAGAATAGAAAATAATTTATTGTTTTCAGTAAGCTTAAGTTTAAGGTAGAGCATCAGCATTATGCAGCAGCCTTAAGTGGTATACACTAAGACTACTGTTGCAAAAGATGCATATATCAGTAAAATCCCAACCTCTTTAAATTGTGATATCAAGAATACACATTCACTTCCAAAAACTCAAAGTGTATTCGACAAAGAGAATTTACTTAAGTGTATAGGAAAACGATCAGGCCCGTGTCGAGGTGCGATCGCCCATTAACGTCTATCGTAAACCGACGGGACTGAACGGCAGTGGGCAGTGGCGCTCAGCCGCCTAGCGGCTCGGACGGCGAGATACCACGCTGCATCGGATTATACCTCGTCTGCTCTGTAAGGATACACTGAGAGGGAAAACGATAGCTAGGGATTATTGAAATAGATATATAAGTATTGGTCTTTCAGTAACTAGATTTAAGAACTCAATAGGGAACTTGGAGAAGCCTAGGTATGTCCAGCAGTAGACTGTGATAGGCTGATGATGATGGAATTAAACTGCTTCGTTGGCGCAGTAATAGCGCGTACTACCGTCCAAAGCTTCGGTATCAGGAGGTATTAGGTTTTTTGTACTCGTAATTTTTATGTAATTTTATAGTAAACTGCACGGATAGCGCTGGTCGTCTCTCCACTACCAGTGTTCTGAGGACAAGTCTATTTCAATATACCTGATACACGGAGTAGACAGAGATGTATGATATTCACATGTTGCTATCTGTGATATGGAACGGTTCACTTTAACGTTGAGAGTATACTTATTTTCATTACCTGGGACTTCCAGGCTCCAAGCTGATACTGTGCCATTTTCCAGACAAAATCCTAAAACCTATATTCCTATCCCAGGGACACTCCCATCTTATACCTAGTCCTCGTTTAAAAAGTGTGTTGGCAACACGCAAGTAATACTTTTGGTATTGCAAGCGTCCATTGGCTATGGTAACTGCTTAACATCAGGCGGGCCGTATGCTTGTTTGCCACCCAAGTAGTATAAAAAATAAAATAAAACCTGCCCGGAGATTGAACCCGAGAACTTTTGCGCAGCGCAGAGACAGTATTTTAATAGTAAAACAATATCACTTACTCTCAGTGTGCCCCAATTTTTTTCGCTACCTTATTTTATGAGGATTATACGATCAGCCTCCACCTTGTCAACGTTCTTACATATACACAGGTTGGACATTGTTACCGATAACCACATAACAATACAGCCCCTATACACCTTATTGCTCGACATTAAAGTTCAAATTCCCTTGGTGTAACTAGCACGATAACTTTGCAACTTAGGGTAGAGAGGGGAAAATTGACTTACCCTAGATAAAGATGGTAATAGGCAGTGTTTTTTTCCTTGGACAAAATTACGTTCGGCCGGTAACAGTTTTCTTGTTTACCTTTATTTTGTTTTTCTATTTTTATGACGTGGGTCCATGGTTGTGGACAGGAAAAGTGGCTATCGAGACAATTGTTAGATAAACAGTTGATAGAATGGAAGGTAGTAAAATAATTCGTGAGGGTTTATTTTTATTGTATTATTTAATTTTAGTTACGAGGAAATATATTTCTGAATAAATGTAGCCATAGAAGAGCTCTATTTACAAGCGCTTTACGGTTAGTAAGTACGTAAGTACCTACCACAGAATATAAGAAAAAGGAAATAACTAATAGAAACATTATGTGTAGAAAAAATTTGTGACATTTACGTAAAGCTTTTACTTATAGAGTTTAGGTATTGATTACTTTTGTAAGCATAATAAAATATGTACAAACCCTAAATCTGCCAAGATAAGCTGCAATCACAGATCATATATAGTGAACATCAATCTTATGCATAATTTATTAAAGTAATTAGCCTCATAAAACATTTATGACATAGAACCTGGCGAAGCGTGGATGTGATACAAAGAAAACAATGATTTATTGAATACACAGCCTTTACTCAGTTTTTTTAATACTACTTGAGTGGCAAACAAGCATACGGCCAGCCTGATATTAAGCAGTGACCATACATTTTTATATACAAGGGCTTTAAGATGGAGTATAGGAATACGTTTATGACCTTGGTATAGGAATACGTTTGTTTCAAAATGCATCCCTAAATGAGCGCTGGAGACCTGTACTCACACACAATAACACAAATTGACTGCCTTGGTGGTCCAGTGGCCGCAGTATGCGTCTGCTGTGCACGAGGTTGTGGGTTCGATTCCCGCACAGGATAAAACTTTGTGTGACCCACAAAGGGTTGTTCTGAGTCTGGATGTATTTTGTGTCCGTTAATTGTATGTTTGTAAAGTCCCCCGCGATACAGAGCTTGTTCTCTAGTGCGGGAGTTGTATTTTTAAAAGAAAAGAAAAAGAAAAAAAAAGTACACCGCTGTGTGTAGTTTTTTGGCTGAGGTCTTCTGTAAGGTCCTTCCCCAATCGGGCTTACTCGATAGTATGGTGCCCTACATCTCAGTAATAGTCAGTTACCTAAAATTAACTTTACATTGTGCAAAATTAAACCTAGCTCCGACTCATATACCCAAAAACAGGTCATCTTCCATTATCCTTTAATCCCGTGCATTAACAGACATTATTTCTCAAAAGAATGGCCACGAACTGGGGCATATTTGGCCTTTGAAACGTATCCAAAGGCTTTGATAGCACATATTCGGTTTATTCTCTGCCAGTACCTGTTGTATGGGGGACATTGAATGTAATTCTGTGAGGACCACGGCTCTGCCAAATAGCTCCGACCATTGCCAAATTAGATCGTAAAGGTTAAAATGTGAGCTTGTGTAGGTACTTCATATTTATTTTGTTAGGTATTGTGGTTTAATGACCAGTTATAATCGCTGTTCTTTCTCTACACATTATTTATGGAGTTGGTACAAAGAGAAATGGATGTTGGTTTGTTTGAAAATGTGTTCGGTAATGGAATGTTAGTAGTTATTTGTATTTTTAACTTTAGATATACATTTACCTCTAGTAACGTAATAATATAATAATAGTTTATTCATTTCTTTAAAAACATGCACATATTAATCGATAATAATTTTATGATTTGATGACATAACATTTGTTGGTACCTTTTAAACAATTTAGCTATTGCGCCTGAACTAAGCAGAGCCTGTATTTCAGGTCATAGTGTACTCCCTAATTAAATTATACTATAATAACAATATTGATACAATATAATATAATTATGATTATATATTCCACTTAATTCTTTGCTAATGATTCTTGTAAAAGTGGTGATATTGATTTCTTAAATATTCACAGAACTGTCGACTGAACATAAATTCACCGCGTCAACCGTGTGCCTAGTACCCATATCGACGACACATACCTTATCTGATTCTGTTTTAGTATTATGGTGCTTATGTGTATTGTCAACACTGGTAGAATTTGACTTAGTTATGTTGACATGAAATTATATAAATAGTTAACTAAATAATAAATGAGTCAGTCAAAGCTTTCAAATTGAGAGATGATTACTTCTATTGACTTCTTAATTCTTAATGACAAAACATTTTATAATAACTACTCTATTCACTCATTTATTAATGTAGTAATTAGCAACTTTAAATCATCTCATAGAACTTAAGTCTTATTATCGACTTATTCTTGTTCAAACTTCATTTCGTTTAGCTTATATCTGGTGACAGGGAGATAACACCGGCTCCTTGTCGGCACCAGTTACGCGTCGTAGCCACGGACTCCCCAACTATTTATATAATATAAGTAATAGCAACCCATATACATATGTTCCACTGCTGGGCACGTGTCTCCTCTCCTCTACCAAGAGAGAGAGAGTGGGCCTTAATTCACACACGCTGGCCTAATGCGCGTTGGTGAATTAGACATGTCTTTAGAATTTCTTCTAAGATATGTCGCGATGTTTTCCTTCCCCGTTAGCAGATGGTGAAATCATTTGATTAATACGTATAACTTCACATTGGTACCACCCGGGATCGAACTCGCACCTCTTGCGTGCAATTACGGTAAAAAAAACATTTCATAAAGCTATGGGAGCTTTGGTTAAAAAAATAACGCGTAAATAACATGTATAAAGTAATTCTAAAGTGATAGTTTGTAGCTAAATGTAAGTAGGTACTAGTGTATGTAACAGTTCGTTTATTGTGTCTCAGCGCGAAGGTGCTACCTTATCAGTAAAGTATTTGGCTCCAAGCCGAAGCGCGTTACAAGATAATACGAGAGAAAATAGTTTGTTCTTTGGAAGACACGATTTATTTGTCTACTTTAAATAACATTACATTTTTAAAGGGTCGGCAACGCGTGAGTGACATCCCTGGTGTTGCAAACGTCTATAGGCTACGGTAACTGCTTACCATCAGGCGGGCCGTATGCTTGTTTGCCACCAATTTATAGTATAAAAAAAAAACTTTATTGTAATTATTTACTAAAAATAATATTATGCAATGTTAAAAACAGCAAATGTACAATTAATGTACTTATTTAAATAATATTTGCATGCCTTTAAAAAAGGCGGAACGTTGTTTGTACAAACTATTTTATTATTAAGAACTTTATAACACATGTTCCTGCGAATAAATGTCTATTTCTATTTATTATGAAGCAAATAATTTCACAGCAAGGATCTAATAATACCATCTCAACCCATAAACGTCCCACTGCTGGGCCCGGGTCTCCTCCATACACTTGGAGGGATATTAGCCTACTATACCACGCTGGCCAATAAAAAAAAAAAATAATAATGTGGAAGTCGAAGCTAAGTCCAAGTAAGTAGTTGGTAGTAGCTTATTCTATTTGTATTAAAGACCAACAAAAGTGCTGTATGTACGTACCTAAAAAATGTAGAAAACCTACAGGCAGATAAAAAAACAATAGTTTACAAAACTCAGGTCTCCAGCGCTCATTTAGGGATTCGTTTTGAAAGAAATGTATTCATATCCCAGGGATAGTCCCATCTTAAAGCCCTGTGTAAAAAAATGGGTTGGCAACACGCAAGTGATATCTCTGGTATTGCAAGCGTCCATAAGCTACGGTAACTGCTTAACATCAGTTGTCATCCGTAAGCTTATTTGCCACCCAAGTATAAAATTATTCTTTTCATGACAGTAGGTATCGTTAAACAATGTTAGCTAAGTTCACATAGCACAGTGTGCCGGAGAGACAATCCCGGTTCAAATAAATTTCCAAGTGAAATTTCTTTATTTTGCCCTGAGACGTCCGCGCTGAAACCAACTAACTGAATCTCGGATTATACAATACTGGATTAGTATTTTTAGTATAATTATGGTTATGTATCGACATAACCATAATTATAATATACTAGCAGGCCGCTCCGGTTTCGCACAGGTTAGAAAGCGGGTATATGAAATTACATGCATGAAACTTTGGAAATTACGGAAATCCATACAAACATTGATCCTTTATTTTATCCTCTTAGGGGTGAAATTGCCAAAAACCCTGATACAGTTATACATTTATTTTTAACCCGAAGCAGGTATATGAAGTTTTGTGCATCTTACTTTGAAAATGACAAAATTTCCATACAACTAGTCATCCCTTATTTGAAACTGGGTGAAATTTCGAAACACAATACAACTAAACATTTATTTTTAACTTGAAGCAAGCATGTGCAATTTTAAGCTTTTAACTTTGAAAATGACGGCCTTCCATACAACCGTTCATTCCTTATATTTACCTCCTAGGGGTGAATTTACATAAATCAGTTCTTATTGCGCATTTACTTCGTTTTTGTTCCTATCCATCTTGTTATATTCTTGGTGATGAGTACACCTATCTTACGCACGGGAACGTTGCCAAAGTAACCTGCCAGTGCATACGTACACTCTGACGTTGTATTAGATAATGCTATGTATACATACGTACGCGTATCTGCATCAGTCTCACGGTTAATACTTCATAGATGATACATATAATTCTTAGGATATATGTTTGAATATCTGTATTGAATAAAATATTTTTATTAAAAATTTCATCGACGAACGAATTGAGAACCTCTTCTTTTTGAAAATCGTTTAAAAATAACTTCTTTCTTTCAGTTTGGTAATTATTTTATTAATTTTTAGCTTTAAACATTGCTTGTATGTAAAATAAATAAGTATCTATTAAATACTTCAGTATTTCCGTAAAACGAAGTCTTATTAAAGTCAGAGATATTTAACAGAGTAAGATGGTTTTCTAAACCAAAATGGTTAAAAATAAAAATCAATAATATCAGGACTTCGAACATTTGACTTACTTAGTTTAATATTATTGTTTAATGTAAAATGCAATCGGGGGGTAATAAGACTTCGTTACCCCTAATTGTACGTTGATACCAACCACCATGGTCGTTGGTTGATACACATTTTGTTCTTTCTTTTATCGTTTTTATTTTTTTATGTTTATTATTCTGTCTATACATATAGAAAAGGTTTATTTGTTTCATTACAAATATTTCTTCAGAACAAAACAGCTGACTGCAAATAAAACAAGAAACTAGAGATGAAGATTTATCGGCAATTACATAAAAAGCGTAACAGTAAACATTACCTATGAGTTCACAAAAGTTAGTAACGCTTTATCGACGGTAAAGTTGTGACAAACAACTAATGTACTCATCTTTATTTATGTGACACACAAATATCTGATGCCTAACGCGAATGTTACATATAAACTAAGTGGCCTGATGGCCTAGTGGTTAGAGGTCCTGCTACTGTTACGCCAGAGGGTTCAATTTTGTGTGATGAAAAATTTGTGTGACCTATTTTATCTATTTGATGTTCTGTGTTCAGGTATAATTTATAAAATCGAATTAAAAACCTTCTCTTTTTTGAAATTATAAGAGAGGTAAGGCACCATACTAGTGAGTAAGCCCGACTGGAGTAGGACCTCTACCTTACAGAAGACAACAGCCAAACAACTACACACAGTGGTTAGTTGTGTTCCTGTGTGTAAGTACGGGTTTCCGGCGCTCATTTAGTGATGCGTTTTAAAATAAACGTATTCCTATCCCAGGGATACCTTGTGATACCTCTGGTATTGCAAGCGTCTATAGGCTACGGAAACTGCTTAATATCAGGCGGGCCGTATGCTTGTTTGCCGGCCAAGTAGTATAAAAAAAAGTCGGATAAAAATATGGTCCCTTAAAATAAGAGTGTCTTTTACTTTAAACAAAATTCATACATTATTGGAACAAAATATAACATGGTTTATTAATTATTATACTCGAATATATTACTGATTCTGAACAAACTATGTACTTTTAGGTTTCGCTTATACTATTATGGGTTGTAGAAGATAATATGTAAAGCAAGCATTATCTCAAGTTTAAAAACAAAATACTACGAGCGACATTCATGCACCAAAACAGTACAAGTAGGCGATAAGCATTTCCACGTAATTGACTAAATTAAGCAGACGGTGCGGCACGGTGCGGTGCGGCAGCGGGACGGGTGGGACGTGTTCCGTACGGAATTTAATTTAAATGTTGGCGCGTTAAAAATTGGCGGCAAACGTTGTTACCTGTCGCGCGAGCCGCGTGACGCACGTCACTCTGACGTGACAGCGTGTTGCGCTTGTAAAGTACAATGTAGCGGTAGAATATGTTTGCCGAAATTGTTTTAATTTGGCTTTGTTTTTATGTTGTGCCAATTTGGTGACAGATTGCCAACTGTGTGATTTGAGCGCGCGACTGGTGAACGATTTCGCAATAGCTTAGATGTAGAGAATATACTCAAACTCAAAATTCATTTAGGTTACAAAGTAACACTTATGAAGGTCATAAATTATGAATAAGCCAGAAAGATGACGTCAGCAAAATTTTCCTACGGCTAGTTCGCTGGCGTGGAACCTTGAGAGCCTTGCCTTCCAATAGATAGTTAAAAATCCTATTTGTGTGATCGAGGTCTGACTTTAATTGTGGGTATAGATATGAATTTCTAATAATAAATGTCTGTCTTTGATAAGAAGAAAAATAACAAGTAAAATTTTATTTAAAAAATGCAGCGTTTGTAAGTATGCGGTTCTATAGACAATTTAATCTTAGGTATGTTTAAATTGTCTATACCCGTCTTATTATAGGTATTTAGAATACAAAGGGTTTTCTGTTAATCAAGTAAAAAAAAATATATTCAATAAAACAAGTAATGCGTTAAAAAAATTCACGAAACTCAAATACGAATAACAAGATTTTATAAATTCCTCTTTGAAAGTCGAGTCGATTAAAATTAAACGTGTTCCAACCCCCTTCCTTTTATCCAGTTACGTCGTAATTTTTATTTTCCACAATTCATCACGTCGTCGTTTCTTGGGGCCCGTCACGGAGCGTGACAGGTGACGCCCGTCGCGACCGTTTTTTTGCAAATTAATAAATTGTATTTTTACGCTTAGACCACTTTGCTGAGAGGTCCCGCACCGTTTAACGTGAATAATGTTCAACGTCTTTTTGAGTAAATGTTTGAATTGCTTTATGGGGTTCTTGATTACTTTTACTGAGTTAAGTATCTGTGTGTATTTACAGAGTTCAATAGATAAAAATCCTATATAAAAAAATAAACTAACTTTAATAAGCAACTGCGGCTGTCAGTTCGAAGATGGGTGGTCGTATAGACCAGAAAGTCTTTGGTACCTACTGTGGGTATCTTTATTCACACATACTGCGGGATAACTGTCCCATGCAGTTTAAGCTCCCTTCAGATTGACGGACTGCGCCGTGATCAAACTCAACCATTATTAGAGCCACATCAGTCGGCTAAGAACAATATTGCACAAATATTGTCAAATAATTACCCTCTAGTGGCATTCTAAATGTGATATTGTAAAGAGACTACCTACGTTCAGTTCCCCAAAATACCTCTTAATATTAACACCCCGTTAACCAAACCGTTAGACAAACGTAAGGCGAAGGACCCAACAATCGGCAAGTGGCTGCATAATACAGGTGTTAGCAAGTGGCTCACGTCTGCGCAGATAATTAGATGAAGCTCATTACCGACCCTCGGTGTGGCGGTTATTGGCGCGCGTACCCTACTCGTGCATCGATGTCCTCTGTTTTTGTTACTATTGATTAGTTGGCGCTTTCTCTGTCTGCGAATTAGTCTAAAGATGTGTGAAGTACTCTCTATTTAATTTGTCTAAATAAACAAATACTGTATTTTCTAACGTATTTTTCACATAAGTGCACGCTGACTATGGACGGTTTGATCACATGCCCATGCTTGCATCTCAACAAAGTTTAATTAGTGTGGAAAAAAAGTGTAAAATTATTTACTTTTTTATATTAGGAAAACTTACGAACTGAAAATGAAGATATTATCGGTTAAAGAAATATCTGCTAATAGCTGATTTTAAATTAAATGTCGTATCGTGAGATATCAAGGCGTTTGGTCGAGTCATCTCACGATCCTAACGCTGGCCTTTACTTGGGTCAACGTATTAGCCTTGCAATCCAGCGTGGCAATGTGGCCAGTCTTTTGGGCACCTTTCCTCAGAACTGCGATCTCAATCAGATATTTTCTTTAGAGGTAAATACCTTTAAATACAATATCTGATTGTTTGTAAGTAGGTTAGGTTAGGTTAGTTTAATTTTAATAACTATTCATGTAAATATCTTATGAAATAAATGTATTTAAATATACATACTTAATTCAAATAAGTCAAGATCGATTTTCCGACACTCGCCGTTAAAAGTGCGACGTACTCTAATAATATCAATAATAATCTATCTTAACATAAATTTAAACAACTAAAACGATTTAAAAATTAAAAATAAGCTATATATATATACTATTATATTTATAAACTACTTAAGCTTTCAAACAAAAGCAAAACTCATTTCAATTAGAATCTGATCATCCATTTAACCACTATAATGAAACAAACAGACACACAAACAGACGTAGGCATCCAACACTAAACAACAGAGGAGGCAGTGAAGTATATAACCCCTAAATATATACTGAAACTAAAACCTCTGGCACCAAAAACCTTAACATGGCAATACCCATTTACTCGTCCACAATCAGCTAAGCAGTAAATCAGTTCAGGTGACCGAGGCCACTTGTCCCTTAACATAAATCTCCGGGTTCGAGCCCGGGTCATAAATATTGAACTATTGACTCCTGCCTCACCGGTCGTTAATGATAGTGGTCGTCGAGGGCTTGGGCTTGCTATCTTTGTGTGGAGGATTTTGTTTTTCTATATTAGTAACCTATAACATATAATATTCACTAAAAATCCAAACATTAAGTCTAAATTGTTCTATTGTGTATAGAACAATTTAGACTTAATGTTTGGATTTTTAGTGAATATTGTTTTGTATAATACTCTCTCTCTCCCTCTTAATGGAGGATAGACCCGTGCCCAGCAGTGGGTAATAATAAATAATAATATTTTTTTATCTGAGCGTCTTCGTGCTTTTGAGGGCGCGTTAAAAGTCGGTCCCGACTGTTAACAGTCGTTAGATCACGACAGAGGCCTAAATATGAGCGATCTAAATAACTCTGTCACCGTTGGCCACTAACCAAACGATAAGAAGAAGTGGGAAATATATGGGTTGTTATTATTAAATACTTCCTCATCATAACAAAGTGGCTACTCTACTGCATAGATAGTCTAGTGGTGGTTTCGCTAAAAGTATTTTATGTATTACTAGCTGTTGCCCGCGGCTCCGCTCGCGTGGATGTCGGTTATCGCTGTAAAAGTAGCCTATGTGTTATTCCAGACCATAATCTATCTCTGTGTGAATTTTATCCAGATCCGTTCAGTAGTTCTTACGTGAAAGAGTAACAAACACCCATCCATCCATTCTCACAAACTTTCACATTTATAATATTAGTAAGGATGGCTTTAGGAGCTAGCTTTTAGGTCTCTTAACAATCTATGAATTTAAATTATAATTATCCTATTGCGTTATGATGTTTAAAGCTGAGATGATAGTTGTTAGTTTGTAGATGTATTAATTAAACAAATGTATTTCGTGTATCTCTGAAGAGATTTGACGATGTGGATCAAATTTTATATTTAAACTAAGTTTTGATGAAGTAAATGTAAAGTTATCTACTAATATCATATTTATAAAGTTTTACAAAAATACCAAAAGTGTACTTAATGTCCTCCTAACCGATTTTTGGTCATGGCGGCTAATCTCAACGGAGACTAGCTATCTGCGCAGGAGACATTATAGTGCACAAGTGTGTGCGCAAACACAAGTGCACTTTTTATTCCCACACTCTCATAGTCCGATGGGACGGCAATCCGACACGACTGGAGAGAGATCAGGCGTAGGACCAACGGCTTTACGTGCTTTCCGAGGCACGGGGTGCAAACACTGCCAGTTTCCAAACTCCGGGCATCTATTGTGAATTTATTTACAGAAAAACCCAATACCGATTTTTGGCCCGACCCGGGAATAGAACCCGGGACCTCGTGATCACCAGTCACACCCATTGACAACCAGCCACGGAGTCAGCTACTTGCAGCTTGGTAACCTTTCAGGGTGGACGATAATAAAATAAAAACGATTAACTTCTTTTCTTTCTTTCTTTCTATACCATCTATCTCCTTATCAAATGTGATTAAGATCGTTTAGTCGCGAAACTTTATTTTCTCTTATATCAGTAGGGATGTGTGTCTCTTCAAAACCAACCCTGTAAGGGTGGACTTTACAAACAAACAATCAACTTGTTTAATCCAACGCTGAACATAAGCCTCTCCTAATTCAGAAATTGATAGATCAAATTATACTCAGACTCGGAACAACTATCTCCGGATCATATAAATCTGCCCATGTCTGAATCGAACCCACAACACATAGCATTAAAAGCAAGTTATTGTTTGGTGTGGGTTTGATATACTTCCATTAAAGGAAAAACCCTAAATTAAATTAAATAAAAAAAAAATACAAAAAGAATTCATTTCTAAAACAAAACCTACGTGTAAATGAAATCCTTACTAATATTATAAATGTGAAAGTTTGTACAAATGGATGAATGGATGGATGGATGTTTGTTACTCTTTCACGTAAAAACTACTGAACGGATCTGGATCAAATTTGGCACAGAGATAGATTATCGTCTGGAATAACACATATGCTACTTTTTGCAGCGATAACCGACATCCACGCGGGCGGAGCCGCGGGCAACAGTTAGTACATAATATTAAAACTTCTTAAACAAAACGTACAATGTAAAATTAAATGCTCCTGTTTAGTAGTCCAGACTAGTTGTTCCCCGTAATGTACGTCGCTGTACTAAGCATAATAATATATACGAGTACCTGCGACATTACTCACCCTTTATTTACATATAATAATATTTAACTGTATAAAAGAGAGGTAGGACACCATATTAGTGAGCAAGCCTGACTGGGGAAGGACCTTACAAAAGACCACAGCCAAATAACTACTCAGAAGTGTAGTTGTGTTCCTGTGTGTGAGTACAGGTCTACAGCGCTCATTTAGGAATGCGTTTTGAAATAAACGTATTCCTATCTCAGGGGTACTCCCATCTTAAAGCCTTGGTAAAAAAAATGGGTTGACAATACGCTAGTGATACCTCTGGTATTGCAAGCGTCCAAAGGCTACGGTAACTGTTGAACTGCCTCGGTGGTCCAGTGGCCGCAGTATGCGCCTGCTGTGCACGAGGTTGTGGGTTCGATTCCCACACAGGATAAAACTTTGTGTGACCCACCAAGAATTGTTCTGAGTCTGGGTGTAATTTGTGTCCGTTAATTGTATGTTTGTAAAATCCCCCGCGACACAGAGCTTCTTAACATCAGGCGGGCCGTATGCTTGTTTGCTACCCATGTAGTATAAAAAAAATAGATATATTTCAATATAAAAAAGAATCAGTACTACGTAGCGCAAGAGTAAAAGGTGCACTTATCCCAAGTAAATTGTGACAGTAGCCAGGAACCCCACTACTGGGCAAAGATTTCTTGTACACTTAGAATTTACTTTCACTTCAGTCTTGCGCAGTGGAAATGCACAAGACTGAAGTGCAGAGGTTCTGAGTCAGATTCTAACGTCGGGCAGTATGAAAGAAGAAAGAAAGAAAGAAACATTTATTCATATCTCGCACATAAAAAAACAATACAATCATACAGGTAATAGAGAGATATACATACATAGAACTAATAAAAATAATATGACAACACAAAAGAAAGGTATGATATAAAATGTATGTGCGAGCTTGAATAGGCCACCATCTCAGCATAATGCTACATACCTAAGTATTAAGCGCTGGTTTTCGGATGGCGCCTTTATGGTGACGTCACTAACGTTACATACATACAATATAACAAAAATATATTTATACCTACAACATAAAAAAAATATACAACCACTAAAAAAACTAATAAACATTAATGCATTAATCAAGGCACAATAAAAATAAAATAAATTTAAACCATAAACAAAACAAAACAAAACTCGCAACCACAAACATCGATGCGTTCCTTTCTGCGCTCACGCAATTTGAAAATTTGACCAAAAACATTTCACTTGTCAGTTTTCAATGTCATTCTTAGATATTCAAAATGGCGCACGATCAAATAACAAAAACAACTTGTTTAACTGATAACACTTACTCTTACAACTTATGTACTCAATTTATTAAATTAATTATTAATTTGTAGTGAGTGTACTGTTCATAGTGTGTATATATACATATATAACAAATAAAAATAAATAAATAAATACTGTGTATAGAGGTGTTAGTATTATTATCTAAGTGTTTAAATAATTGTGTTAATTGATACTGGAAGAGTACCTACAATAACTGTGGTGTGGTTGGTCTTCCAAACAACGTTTAGGCTTGGATCGACCACCATTGCTACGTGCAACATATATTATATGTATGAGTTTTTCCGACGAAAAATAATTAGCATAAGCCCGAATATCCTGAAATTGTGTTCAGATATTGAAGCAAGTAAAGATATAGATTACTTACACACCTACACATTCTCAAACTGGTGTAAGTAAATATATTTTCGCGATACATGATAGTTTTATCTGCAATATGATGCCTACGGCCACGTTTTATCAACGGCCTTCTCACCACCGACAGGTAGTAGTCACATCCTAGCATCTTAAACGTGCTGTACGGTTTACAAAGGAATTTCCTACCATGTACCACATAAGTCATCGAAGTTATGGTCAGCGAAAAGTCACGAGAACTTAGTAATCGAAATCAAAATTCACCACGATTACATCACTTCCCATCCTGTAATGCGACAATACGTAGTGATGGGAAAAACGTAATTATACATCTATTTAATAGTCCAGACTAGTGTTGTACTACACGCTCCACGATGCACTGTACATATTAATAGCTTTAGCATAATATTCGTTAGTCTGTACTAGGTTTAGAATACGCAGGTATTTTTTTTAATGAATAAAAGACAACTCTCGCAATAGAGAACAAGCACTGTGTCGCGGGGGACTTTACAAACATACAATTAACGGACACAAATTACACCCAGAATCAGAACAACTCTTTGTAGGCCACACGAATTATTGTCCTGTGTGGGAATCGCACCCACAACCTCGTGCACAGCAGGCGCATACTGCGACCACTGGACCACCAAGACAATCAATTTCTATTAATTCTAAATTATGCAATTTGTGTCGCATTCCAATTATTAGTTTTTTTAAATGGTGGTTGAAGAATCGTCTTAGTGAGTACTAATAGTACTAATATATAAATGAGGGAGTTTGTGAGGATAGATGGATATCTGTTACTCCTTCACACGAAAAATTATAGAGATACTCCATCTTAAAGCCCTGGTGTAAAAAAATGGGTCGGCAACACGCAAGTAGCGTGTTTTTTGGTATTGCAAGCATCTATAGGCTACGGTAACTGCTTAACATCAGGCGGGCCGTAAGCTTGTTTGCCACTCAGGAAGTATAAAAAAACTAGGTACTACGTATTTTAATGAAACTTAACAATGTAAGTAAGAGTGGCACATACGGTATAGAGTGTATATGAAATATAGGGATCCGTAAGAAAATCCACGGAGCTGAAGTCACGGTCAAAAGCTAGCTGTCTAGCTAGCTAGTATTTTTTTTAATAACAATGTCAAAAATTATCCGAACCGTGACTTAACGTCACAAAAATCTAGGTCTAGACAGAGTAAAGGCAAATATTAAGTTCATATATTTTCTATATGTTCCGGCTAGTATAAGATAAATTAACAACTGCATAGAGTAACCTAGGTACTTAAACATGTCTATACAAATGAAACTTAAGTTTGGGTATAATTTTATAACGAATCCAACCTTCGAGTCTGCAGCATTGAAAGAAATATAGTTTCTGTATTTACAAGGAATAAACAGAAGACCACTAAGTGACTGATAACCTTTACCAAAACCTGACATTACTAATCCGAACTATAACCACTAAACCACTCCGTAGGGTAAAAATAATTACCGAACAGTTACCCAAGACGTAATAAGGGAAAATAGTTGAGCGGTAGGGTGAACCGACCCATTACTGGCAGGTACTAATCGAAAAAGTTCAGGCGCAGGTTATTGACTCGGCGAAAAGTTTTCCAATAGCCGCTATCTGGCGTATTTACCCTATGAGGTGAGTCCGTTCATTGTTTTCTGAGTGTAATTAAGCGTGAGAATCCGGAACCGAAGGTTTATTGTTTGTCTTAAAGATACCTTTTACGGAAATAAATTGTTGCAAAGTTTATTTATACGGAACCCTGATATGTTATTCAGCGTATTATTAGTTCACAAATACAACAAATAATTAGTTCATAAAGTGAAAATAAATATTGTAATTATAAAAAAGAATCATATTCCCTCCGGCCACATTTGATAGATAGATTTACCCGAAGTATGCATGAGCAGTCTTTATGATCTGAAAGTGCAAAAAAAAGGATTTGATTGATAGAAATATGAGTACTGAATTATAAATTGTGGTAATAAGTCAAGTAAGGCACAGCGACATATAGTTGGTAATAACTCTACTATTTAAGTTTGCATTCATATAAAAAGTAATTAAGTATTTATCTCTTGATCTCATGTACGGTTGTCTGATCTCAAATTTGGCTATATATATTATTATAGATAAGTTACATCCGGATACAGTACATAGAATGACGCATTAACACCTAAAGATTTGTACTAAATAGGAATCGAATCCACGACCTCCGGCTTGGCCAATCAGGGTCACTAACCACAAGGAAAGTAGTAATTTTATCTTACTACATTTTCCTAAAAGATTTCAAATCCAATTTCCTTTTCCCGATTCGTTAGTTCCTAGGTTTTAATTTAGTATCCAAGTCTAGGTCATCTAAATCATACCTGCGTGACAGGTAACGGTCTTCGTGGCTACTCAACTGTGAAAAGATAGTAATAAATTGTTCTTTGTACAAGTAAAGGTGCCCGTAAAACCTATGGGTAGTCAATGGGGCATGGAGACATTTTGATAGCACCTGCCATAAAATCCATGGAACTTAGATAGTTTGGAAGATTGGGTAACTATGATTTGTGTTATAGAAAGATGCGGAGTTGTTAGAAACTAGGGATATATTTGAAATCCCAATGAACTTCACTAACCATTACTCCTGATCAAATTCGTTGCGGGGTCCAAGACAGTAGACTTAGTTGTCCACGGGACGCACGAGTGTCAAAGCTCGGTGTATCAGTTGGTTATTCCGCTGTTAATCCTGGCTCACAGGAGTCACAGCGGTGGGCAAGTGGGTGGGATTGTCCCGAAATTGACAATCATGTAACAACTGCTGACGGGTTACTACTACTGTGATGCTCATAGCCAGGTAATTACGCAGCCCGGTAAACTGTAAACGATGAGTGGGTTACCGAAGGTAGCCCTATAGATGGGTATCCGCGTCTCCGTACTTCGAAGCGGTCGGCCGGTTAAAAGTCGATCCCGACTATTGACAGTCGTTAGATCACGACAGAGGCAGATACCTAAAATATAGGCGATCTAAATAATACAACTCTGTCACCAGGTAGACCACTAACCAAATGATAAGAAGAAGAGTACGTCTACATTATCGTAAAAAAAAATTTGAGTAAGTACCTAATATGTACAGCTATAATTATGTAAAAAGGGCACTTACTGCTGTGTCTTTTAATACTTAAGTTATGTACAGTGCGCAAAAGTTCAAAAGTAAATATTTGACATTTATTAAAATTTTAATATTACAAGTCTGTGGGAGGTCCAATATAAATTATATTTATTATGGTTACTACAAAAACTACCTTCATTTTATTACGACGTAGGGACACCAAGTTCATACTCGACAGCCCTATAACTCAGACGCCAACGCTTTAGGGTCATCACTTTATTTTTGAATCCCACGTGAGGCTATACACTTGGACCAATATATTTCTTACACACCTGCTAAACGATTATAAGCTTTACATCTAAGTAATACGGTACAAAAAGAATGCATGTAATAAAAATGTCCAGTGTTCCATTATACAAACTTTTATTTTCACCTGTAACAAGTAAAATTGAGTCTTATTTATTAGACATAAGGTTTAGTTTGGATGTAAATAAGCGTGGTTCGGTCAGGTTATGCCAGATGGTCTCATTTGCATTGGACAGGAGAGAAGATTGTCTGTTTGTCACCTTTGGTTGGGTAACCGTGGACATTTGATATACAGACAGTATGTTCAATATTAGAGTGGTGAAATAATTAAGAGGTTTTGTTGTGCCACCATATTTGGTGCACATTTCGTTGACGTAAATTTATATGCGTTTTTACGAAATGTTTGTTGTTCATGGCCATCTGTCTTATATTGAACATAAGTAAATGGTGATTATCATAAGTTTGATAAATATTTGAACTAATGACGCGGGTTGTGGCATCCCGTAAGGCACATTGGCTACACTTTTGGCGGTTCTATATTATAATGTTTTTACATGACATTATACGTAATTTTTTAAGTTTCCACATAGGTCGATGCGTTGAGAAGTCTCGTACAAAACAGATTTCTGTCTTTTTTTTTTCTGTATTAAAAAGACAACTCACGCATTAAAAGCCGTGTCCAGGAGGACTTTATAAACATACAATAAACTGACACGAAGTACACCAAGACTTAGGACAACAATTTATGGGTCACTCAATTATTTGTCCCGTATGGGGATCGAACCAATAATACAAGTGGTGACCACTTAAGCCACAGAACCAACCGAGCAGTCCACAGCTAAACGCGTTATGAGTAATGACTAATAAATTAGTTCTTTGGAGAATATTTTTTAAATTTAATGTTAACTCTTCTACCAACTTAAAAATACAATAGACAATGCATAGGTACATTCTTTATTCACGATCCTAACGCTAGCCTTTACTTGAGTCAACGTATTAGCCTTGCAATCCAGCGTGGAAATGTGGCCAGTCTTTTGGGCACCTTTCCTCAGAACTGTGATCTCAATCAGATATTTTATTTATAGGTTAAAAATACCTTTAAATATAATATCTGATTGTTTGTAAGTAGGTTAGGTTACTTTAATTTTAATAACTTTTCATGTAAATATCCTATATTATGTAGGGGTTTAATAGAGATTATTTTAAATAATTATATTCTTTATTTTATAATCAAAACAAATTTTACACATAACTGAATGTCTCCAACGGATCGTCCACTCCCACCCGGATCGTAACTCACATATATTATGGACCTCATCACTCTCATTCACCTTGGTATCTGCATTGCAAAGCGTGATCGTGTCCACTGGGGTACAGGCAAGTTACAGGCCACTGGGTGTAAGAAGGACACGTAGGGATTATCTTAACACATATTTTGCAGGTTACTAGAATAGAAATCGAGTATGGATTTTGTGAAAAAATAGGTGTAAGCAGAATTTGAAATGAAGATGTAGGAATATGTTAACGTTTGATGATGACTTATGACAAATTTTCCGAAAATTGTTGTTATGTTAACACATAGGCTAGTGGTAATCTTAAAAAACAGTTCATTGAATGGGTTGGTGAGCTGGTTGGTTAAACGCATTTGCCTGAAATTCGTCCCTTGCCTATGTAGGTAGATAAAAACGTTTTTTTAAATTTTATTTTATTTATTCGAAAGAGACAACTCCCGCACTACAGAACAAGCTCTGTGTCGCGGGGGACTTTTACAAACATACAATTAACGGACACAAATTACACACCCAGACTTAGAACAATTATTTATGGTTCACACAAAGTTTTGTCCTGTGTGGGAATCGAACCCACAACCTCGTGCACAGCAGGCGCATACTGCGGCCACTAGACCACCGAGGCAGTTACACTTAAACCTGTAATTTTTTTATTTTGTCTTACGATAGTTTTCCAAGTACATTTATCCGAATAGGTCAGATCGAACTTAATTTTTTCTCCAAAACCAATATTACTCTAAAGATTTAACCAATTTTTGACATTATCCGATCAAACCATAAGAACTTTTACAAACATTTAGCTATTTTCATTACAACAAAGTTGATCAAGCAAAGAGCTCCACGGTACGGTTTATCCGTGAAATATGTTGTTTTCTAACATAACACCTACTGCGGTCCAGACATATTCTCATCTATGAGAGCTATGTGAGTCCTTCTTGTGATAAATATGTAGGTAGCTGGCTAGGTGAGAAGTTTGCGCTTACGTAGGGTGCGCTGAGAAATTGATTCTAGGGTTTTGACTTTATGTGACTGATGCTGAATTGATGCCTGGTTTAAGGAACGGTTGATTTTGTCTTTTGGGGTAAACTAAACTGACTGCACGGTTGGTTCTGTGGTTTAAATGGTAACGTCGCCATTGCGACTGCGTGACGTGTTGTGGGTTCGATTTCCATACGGGACAAAAAAATGTGTAATTTATAAATGATTGTCCTGCGTCTGGGTGTACTTTGTGTCCGTTAATTATGTTTGTAAAGTCCCCCGCGACACAGGCTTTATTCCCTAGTAAAGGAGTTGTCTTAAAAAAGAAAACGGGGAATCTTTTTGGAGTTAACAGTGTGTACATAGACTAGATGTTTCTATACACGAAGGTGCAGAAGTAATTTGGTTTAAGACTGAACAAGATAGTACACTTTTGATAGCAATATCCTATGTAAATTAATTCATAACTAACCAAATATAACAGACTTAAGTAAAGAATTGAGTGATATACCTAATGTATAATTCGGTTTGACTTATTATGATTCTTTTTATATAGGTAACAAACAAGCATATGGCCCGCCTGATGTTAAGCAGTTACCAAAGCCTATGGATCGACCCATTTTTTTTTACACCAAGGCTTGAAAGTGAAGTATCTCTAGGATAGGAAAACGTTTCTTTCAAAACGCATCCCTAAATGAGCGTTTGAGACCTGTAGTCACACACAGGAATACAACTACAACGCTGTGTGGAGTTATTTGGCTATGCTCTTCTTCCCCAGTCAGTTTGTTTGTTACTAAAAAGGAGCCGAATAACAAAATATGGTACTGCTGTAGTGCCCACATATAGGCTTGCCCTTGTTTACCTTTAAACTCATTTCACCTTCGTAAGTATGTCTTTTCCATGCTTTCAAAATCTTCGTACAATTCAAATCTTAACATTTTGTCAGATAGCCAGGAGATAGTAGAACAAGGAGAGAGGTTCTAATTGCACGTGCCTGAATGTTGGCAGCCGCCGCGACGTATATAACTTAACCTGAGCAAGTTTAGAGGGAATTTCTTATTTGTTCCGTTTTAAAGGTTAACTGTTACAAAGTTTACATTGTGTTGTTGTTAACTTTGATGGTGTGAGGTATTGAGAGAATTTTATACGATATTACTTACCATAAAGGTAATAGGTTCCAGAAAGTAAATAAAATAGTTTTATATATGTATTTATTTTATATATGCAGTTTGTCACTCATAAAATAATTAACTTAAAAAATAAAAATATCTGCACTCCGGGAGTGCCGACAGAAGTGAAAATACTAGACAAAACACGTATACGTATACGTTTTATAGCAATAAATGTTTTTTTTATATATCTAGTCGCGTTCGCAGTCTGCTATATGTACATGCATATATAACGCCTCTTTGCTTTAATAACGTGACAGTCGAAAAATGATTATTCGGATATGTCAAGCTGCGTCTCGTAACGGTGTCGCGAATCCAGAGATTTTATCTCATTTAAAAGTATGCGTATCATGCTAAAGAAGTTTTCACTACAAAAACCTTAACAAACTTATTTCTAACATAAACTATATTGTATATTATTTGACTTTCAGTCACGATCTAACAAAAATAAATAAACATCGGGATCGAACTCGCACCTCTTGCGTGCAATTCGGTTACTAATGGACACCAGAATCATTAACGACATACTGTAGTACAGTGACGTCATTTCAAAACTTAACCACTTCAATCGTATACTAACACTTTAGCAGAGTAGGGTGACTGTAATTGTAACTGTCCATTGCACTTATCGACAATACAGCGTTTGTACAAACGGCACTTTTTAAACTCGTTGTCGAACTGCAAACGTTTGCTGACAATATTTGCTTGCACCTTTTACGTGAGTGGTCTCTGTGGACCGGACAGATATTGTTACACCTATTCGCTTTATTTGTTTGTTCTTCTATTTGTTAGATAAAATCTTGGGAGCTGTTAGAAATGGAATAGAAATGGTAAAGTTGTGTGAGTATATTGCTGTAAATTGTTTATACAAATGGATTTTTGGATGGAAACTAAGCGAAACTTCTTCATGTTTATAAATTAAAAAAACTCAGTTTTGCTCGGATTCTAAATACATAACTTTATCCACTCATTTTTTTAAGTTGAATAGTAAGTTTAAGTATGATATATTGACATAATACTACAATTATAGGTAGCATAAGAATATATGTTTTGTTATTATGTTTCCTTTGTTGTGAGTCATCTTAATGATAGTAAAGTTACCTACCAAACTCTACTTGCTAAAATTACCTCACAGCAACAACAATTCACGCATAAACAACTTACTCATCTAACAAACTAGACCTTTTCCACAATAAACTGTTAGTTTATCTCACCTCACAATATCAGGTTAACTAGCGCCAAGTTACGGCGGCAACTAACAATAAAAGCGGTCGTGCAATTCCGCCAGCATTCGGGCCGCGGTTCCGTGGCATTGCAAGCACGCCCGAGGGACATATAGCCGAGTGTTGGTACATTTACCCTACCGAGTTTAGGCGGATTTATTTTTTTGTTTGTTGAATTTCGTAGGTGATTTAGTTTATATTTAATAATATTAAAACAATGATTATGCATTGTTTGTCTTTAGATTGTTTAATGTTTCGATCAGGTTACATCGACCGTGGTCACAAGCTACTTGGTGAAGTCCCGTGGAGCCCTGTTATCACTTCTCGAATCCGTTGTTAATACTCAAAGTATGCAATAATATATATAATTTTTTTTAAGTAACAGGGAATAGCCATTAACATTTTTTTTATACTACTTGGGTGGCGAACAAGCATACGGCCCGCCTGATGTTAAGCAGTAACCGTAGCAAATGGACGCTTGCAATACCAGAGGTATCACTTGCGTGTTGCCAACCCATTTTTTTACACCAGGGCTTTAAGATGGAAGTAACCCTGGGATAGGAATAGGTTTCTTAAAAACGTATCCCTAAATGACCGCTGGAGAGATGTACCATGGCCAATAAGTATACAAAGCACAACATTTTTTTTGATACTACCAAGGTGGCAAACAAGCATACGGCCCGCCTGATGGTAAGCAGTTACCGTAGTCTATGGACGTTTGACTCTAACTAGGCGATTTCACTAAAAGTCCGGTCGCCCAAATACTCTTATTTTAATCACAGAATGCAATGGCAATTTAATTTAAATTAATTTATCTGAGCCTTGGTCTTAAGAGCCATTGGCTTGGGGTACCCAGGTCTAATCTACGGCACAAGTAGTTCAATCGTTAATGAAAGGTGTATACTCACAACAAAGTTTAACTACGTCTATTACTAAAGTTTAACTAATGTCAAACTAACTCGAACACGCCTCGGGGACTCTGTTCATGGATATGAGAGATACTAAGTTACAGAAGTGTGTACCAAGAGTACCAGAGATGTGGATGATTAGTTCAGTGGGAAAGTAACTAGCTTGTAACATTCGAGGTGTGAGTTCGATCTTTGTTCTACCAGTGTGATTTTAATTTTGTGGAGTTCATAATATAAAAATTATGTAACGATTAAAAGAATGTGGCAGCAGTAAAAAAATAATATGATGACAGTCTTCGTAATTGACACGGTTATGTCACCACTTTACTAATTTGTGGTGTGGTGCAGGTTCGATAACCGTATAGAACAAACAATTTAACATACCATAGATGCAGATACTAGCGGAGTATCTGTATCTATCGGTGTCGAATACCTTCCCAAAGTGGGTCTAGCAGAATATCAGCGCTGCGATGTTGCTAACAATCGCTGAGCTAGCTCCTGTTTTGTCTTGTTACCATTATGTATTTTTTTTTAAATAACTGTAATAAGATATTGTAAAGACATTTTTTATTTTATACTACCAAGGTGGCAAACAAGCATTCGACCCGCCTGATGGTAAGCAGTTACCGTAGCCTATGGACGTTTGCAACACAGGGGTGTCACACACGCGTTGACGACCCTTTAAAAACCTTATAACTCCTTTCTTGAAGAACCCCATGCTATAGTCTCTTGGGAAAACTTCGGCAGGGAGCTCATTCCACAACCTTATCGTACGTGGTAAGAAATTCCTCTGGAATCTTACGGTACGGCATGTTTGAGGTGCCAGGATGTGAGGATGAACTCCCTGTCGGTGGCGAGAGGTGCGTTGATAAATGTGGCCGTGGGCATCATCTCAAACAATTCCTCAGAACACAGCCGATTGTACAGGCGGTAGAACACACACAAGGAGGCGAAGTCTCTCCTGACTTAGTGGATCAATACCCCCTGTGAGCTCGGGATCGTCAACAATCCTAACAGCGCGTCTTTGGATAGATTCAAAGGGTCCAAGCTGGTATCCAGGTTTCTTTCTATACGCACAAAGGCATACTTGAGCGGCCAAGTGCAGAAAACGTCCCGCCACACTAATTATACCACAGACAATTGGGCCGGCTCCGGGTATTTTGTGTCTGTAATAAAAAAACTTAAATTGTTTCGGCCTTTCCTTCTTATCGTTTAGTTAGTGGCTAACCTGGTGACAGAGTTATTTACATCGCCCATATTTAGGCCTCTGTCGTTATCTAACGACTGTTACCAGTCGGGACCGACTTTTAACGTGCCCTCCGAAGCACGGAGATGCTCAGATGAAATACCACTATGCGGTCACCCATCTATAGGGTTACCGCGCCCTTGGTAGCTTAACCTGCTGATCGTTTACCGAACAGCGAGTGCACCTAGCTATATACGGCCTTTCTAATAATATTTCTTAAAACTTAACAAGAATAGAACTAGAAAAATACCAAGAAAATGAAGCTTTGACAAAACCACTTTTCCTTTACCACCGTTCGGCACGTGAGTGCGGTCCACATAATCGGTTTAGCTTCACCTCTGCTCGATAGTAAATCATTTGTAAGCCCGCACCTGACATGCGTTATCGGACCCGCCCGTACCGAGACGCGGTTACTTCACACTATTGGGGGCTTTCTTTATCATATTTATACGTGTTATTACCAATATTACAAGAATTTTGTGGCAGATAGTTGTATCTCGTAGCTTAGTAACAGCTGCGTGGGTCGATAGATCTGTAAGTTTAATAGTTTTTGACTGCCTTGGTGGTCCAGTGGCTGGTGTGACCCACAAAGAGTTGTTCTGAGTCTGGGTGTAATTTGTGTCCGTTAATTGTATGTTTGTAAAGTCCCCCGCGACACAGAGCTTGTTCTCTAGTGCGGGAGTTGTCTTATTTTTTTAAAAAAAGAAGAAAGCAAACTTGTTGCGGTCACTTTTTTTATACTACCAAGGAGGCAAACAAGCATACGGCCCGCCTGATGTTAAGCAGCTACCGTAGCCTATAGACGCTTGCAACACCAGAGGTATCACTCTCTATATTACTTACTACGTTTTCCAAAACTCATTGAGAGTATTTCTTAAAGCTGTTGGTCTTGCGCTTAATATCTAATCTGTCGTATCGGGTTGCCCTTCCATCAGCCAATAATAGAAGGAATAGAGAGTGCATTTGCATTTGCGTACAACTTTAAGTAAATTCCGAGTAGTTCGCTTATCTCCATTAATATTAGTCGTCCTGATCGTAATCTGACAGATATTATTAACTCATATATGTCCCACTGCTGGACACGGGTCTCCTCTCCTCTATCAAGAGAGAGAGAAGGTGTAGGCCTTAATTCACACACGCTGCCCTAGTGCAGGTTGGTGAATCAAAGATGTCTATAGAATTTCGACTAAGACATGTGGGTTTCCTCACGATGTTTTCCTTCAATGTTACCAGATGGTGAATCGTTTAATTAGTACATATTAACTCCACAAAGTTAAATTCACAGTCAAGTGGTACTGCCACCCGGGATCGAACTCGCACCTCTTGCATGCAAGTCTATTACTTCTCCACTCGGCTATCACCACTTCTACCCTTCCACTAAAATATTATTATCGTTCAAAGCCTAAGTACAGCTACTAAGAAGCTTATCCACATCAAATATACCTACACTTTTAAACTTGTCACACATATGCCAGTTGGTTACAAAACGATGCATCATCGTATGCCATTCCCTTCAATACAGTACCGACACGCGACGGTGTATGTCAATGTTAACAGTCTGTAATTTTTCATACCGTTGCCCAAAACATGGCTGAAGGAAATATTTTGAGTATTGGATGTGGTATATACTTTTGCTGAACTATTTTTTTAAATATTCAAGGACGTAAATAAGCATCGGCTTGTCTAGTGGTAAGCAGTTACAACAACAAGGGAAAAGGCTAACCTCTTGAAAACCTTATAACTCTTTTCTTGAAGAACCTCATGCTATAGTTTCTCGGAAAAACCTCAGCAGGGAGCTCAATCTACAATATAATTGTTTGCGGGAAGGAATTGCGTTGAAACCGTACAGTACGGCACGATTGAGGTCCTAAAAAGTTCTTGTGGAGATAAATAAAGATAACTGGAAAATTGTTGTTTATAAATTATACCTAGTCTAAAGGTGTGTTCAATACTGAATTTTTTGGAAATTTTTGACGGAGGCTAATGCCCAAAGTCAAAGTCAAACTCATTTATTCATTTAGATCAAATACATGATACTTATGAACGTCATAAAAACAAATGCCAGCATACTTTTTTCCTACGGCCAATTCGCTGACTAGGGTTGGGCCTCGAGAAGAATTGGCAACAAACTCGGGCCACTCTTTTTATTTGCCAGAGTATAACATTTACAATTTGGTATGAGTTACAATATTAGTGTTAACAAAAAGGGACGGAACCCAATATACCATACAAAATTAAATTAAAGTAAAAAAAATAATAATATGGAAACAATGAAGGGAAAAAAATGAATTTAGCTTTCCACTGTATGGCAATGAGGGATCCTTTCCTTTCGATCCATAAGATGAAGCCCAGCAGTGGACGTATTTTGGCTAAGATTATAATAGTCTAAATACGAGCAAGGTGACATTATAAGAATTACTTCTAGAGGAATTAGGCGTAGAGAGGTCTTTGTTGACGTATATATATAGTCTCTTTCATTAACTGATCTCACTCTAAGATGGACCCGCTGATGGGATGAGATGACTAAATCTTTAATTTTTTTTTGTCAACTGGACCCGCTTTTGAAAATATAAAACAAAATTAAATGAGACATGGAAGGAGGAGTAAAAGTTTATATAACTTATGAAAATACTTCACGAAATTATTTTCACTATCCTGTTCTCTCCAACATTAACCACATCCAAATCTTCTAACACGTTCAACGTGAATAGCTCCGTCACGTCACGACGTCACGTCACATGACAGGTGACGTGTTTACACGCTTTTTATAGCCCGTCGGTTTTAAACGCCTGCCTTAATGTACGCCGCCGTGAAAAATGAGCTCTCTCATATCTTTGCGCTGTTTTCTTTAAAACTTTTTTGGGTGTTTCAGAATTGCTTTTTGAATGTGAATGGGGTTCCAAATTTAAACATACTTTTTATGCGATGTTCTACTAGCCAAGCGGTGAAAAAAATATTAGGAATATTTTAATGTGCCACAAAAGAGCAAAATTTGCGCATTACATTTATAGACTCTGTGGGATGCCGTAACCTGTCAATTACTGGACTTAAGAAAAGACACATCCAGAGTAGTTGTAGAATACGGTAGCTGCTTAAGTACAAAAATACTTAATAAAATAACTATTTTTATCACAGTTACCGTTGTAAGTTTACGTACACGAATGTCGTCCATACTCGAAAGAAACATTTATGAACCACAAAAAGTTTTGTTCCATGTGGAAATCGAACCCAGGACCTCCGGCTTAATTGACAGGATCTCTAATAACTAGACCAACAGGCTAGTCATAGATGGAAGCTTGTGTCAATATGCCTAAATAAATAAGGTTTTTAAAGGTTCGGCAACGCGTGAGTGACACCCCTGGTGTTGCAAACGTCCATAGGCTACGGTAACTGCTTACCATCAGGCGGGCCGTATGCTTGTTTGCCACCTTGGTAGTATAAAAAAAGTAGTAGAAATTATATTCATTAGTGTACTGAAACATTTTCGGTTATTGACGATGAATAATAAACTTTTGAAAGTAAATGAAAAAGATAAAAAGTTTTACTCCTTATTTATTTGACTATGAAATCGAACTACTACTTACGTTAATTGATAAAACACTTTCTACAAATGGCCAATTAATAAAACCGTCAATATGATAATCAAAAAACAAAACCAATACGATCAATCATCAAACAAAAGAGCAATACGTACGTCAGAGAATGACAAATACATTGAATTCAAAATCAAAAGGGGTGAATGAGTTTTCAGTCAGTTGAAAATGGTGTGGAGGTGAAAACAAGTGGAAAATGGTCGAATAGCTCAGCTGAATTTATAGCGAGCCTTTATGGTGACCGATGATTGATTCCTATGCGCTTGGCCTGTGGGACTTTTTATTCGGCTTTTAGTTAAGTTTAGGGTCACTTCATTTTTAGACAATGAAATTAGAAATGCATACGATTATTGTAGTTAATTATTCTTTGTCCTTTAATTATCGAATTCATATACATTTATTTCATAAGATATTTACAATATGAATAGTTACTAAAACAAACGTAACCCAACCTAACCTACTTACAAACAATCAGTTATTGTATTTAAAGGCCTATGATCTATAAATTTGTTCGAATTAATTAATTGAAAATATTAAAATTCGATGAATTCACTGGGAGTTCCAAAAAGAAATATAATTAGGGTAACAAACAAGTTATAGAATAACCGGTGGTAATTAGAACAATAATTTATAATTACCACCGGGGATTTTGCAGAATAAAAACTTAATTACGTAAGTTTACAGTCATTATTCAATTAATTTGCAGATTGCTCGGTTGGTTCAGTGGTTATATTGCCAATTACCACAGCGCGGCGTGTTGTGGGATCGATCCCCACAAGGGACAAAATTTTGTGTGATCCTTAAATGATTATCCCGAGTCTAGGTGTCATTGTATGTTCATAAAGTACCCTGTGACACAGGTCTTATTCCCCAGTACCTACGGGAGTAGTCTTTTAAAAAAGAAAAAATATATTCTGGATATGAAAACACAATAAAAAACCTACTTATAAGTAAAAAGGCAGCCAGCATTATAGCCTACTTATGGTATAACATTCCCCTATAGATGTAGCTTAGTCACTCCGCTGTCGCATGTCTATAACAACTAATATATTTTGACTTGTATCGCTGTTCGATGTTCCAGCCAAAACGTAAACCGGTAGGCTAGATTGATACACCCATTTTGTATCATCTTTAAAACGAACGTAAAAAATGCTAACAAATAGTGTTAAAAGAAGTATTGACGTTGGAGTCTATATTGATGATGACAGTGAACGTAGCTGAGGGGCTCAATTAGAGTAAGTAGAGGGTAAACATCAGTTGGTTGATTAATCGCTCTGCTTCTCGCTATTGCCTGTGATTTTTGAGCGTTTGTACGGCATAGGAGGTAGCGGGTGAGAGGTTGAGGTGCAAAGTGAAGAATCAAGCCAGAGTTTGGAGTGTGTCTTATAACGCGCTTATAATAACAATAATCTATACTAATAGGTATTATAAATGTGAAAGTTGATGGATGGATGGGTGCATGTTTGTTACTCAATCGCGCACAATAAATCGGCTGAATCTTGGATAAAATTTGGGACAGAGATAGAATTTAGTGTGGAATAGTACACGGTTCCCGGAATACGATCATCCCTATGGTATGCAGTTACCGTAGCATGTGGACACTTACAATAGGTAAGTACCAGATAATCATTTGCGCATCTAAATGCCGTCCCTAAAATTATAAACCTATTTGCTATTTGAATGCTTGTAACGGATATCTTTACTCACGAATAAGAACACAACTACACTACTGAGTGTGTAGTTATTTTCTGGGTAACTGAAAAGTGGAAATACTTTCCCAGACAGGCTGTAAGCTAGAATTTTGTTATCATTTCATCCGAGTGAATCATAGGTATTTATAACTTGTACCCATAGTACAGTTTTAAAAATCTTTACTGTGTAAACTAATTAGTTCAAACGCTGTCCGCTTGTATTTCAGCTCGTAACACTAGAATACGATTTGTGAGTGATTGCAGCGAACGGGTCGAGACATCTATTCACCTGTCCGGTCGGCTCAACTCCTCACCATGATACTCAAGAATTATATAGAGGTGCTAGTACGTTAAATATTTTTAAATAAATTTAAGCGGACTTTTGAAAGTCCGCTTAAATCTATTTAAAAATATTTATATCATATAAAGGCAAAAAATGTATACGGTTCACCTGATGAAAAGCAGGCAGATAAATGCTTGCAATAGGGTTATCACTCACGTGTTGCAGAAAAAGTAAAAACTTTTTACTCCTTTTGTAAAATACATGTTTAATCTCAAGACTCTGCATGTTAAAAATGGTAAAACAATATTATACTTAAACAGTTAAATGTAAAAAAAGAATGAATGGTTCAAACGTGTATATTGCTACAATAATACCTATAGGCGCTTGTCGTAGATAACGCTTGTGAATATCATGTTATGTAAAAGTATTACATCATCTCTATGCAGTTCCACACAGTAACCCAAACAAAAGCATTTATCGCGATAACTCCGGGCGGGGCGGGAGCGATTGAAAAACGAAAAGGAAGTGTCTGAAGGTTTTTAAAAAAGAAAAATGGTCGTGAATAGCTTTTAAAGGTGGTTCAAGACAAATGGTGTGCTGACACTCTGAGCAATCGTTCTGAACCTACGTTTAGTCGAAGTATTACTGTTTTGTGAGATACGTGAGATTCTACGTGAAAATTTAAACAATTTCCAGACGTTACCCCGCACCCTGATGATGTATATAATATATATATTATTAGTATTACATATATTTTCTTAAGCGAGTAGTTATTAGTGTCTCTCAACAATTTATTTAACATGTTTGACATGGCTATAATAATTATATTTACAAAATATCCAGTAAAAAATGAAATTCTTACACGTATTTAATTACACTACAAAACAACATCAACAATCTTTTTGCCTTCTTATTATATTATTGGTTTCATTAATCAGTATGCATCATCATTCAAAGTTCATATTATCACAAAGTTGGTCGGCTCACCTTTAGTTCGTACAATAGATTTATAGTAGCGCTCCCGACGCCGACGGCGACGCCGACGCCGCGACGCATCTCTACTGTAACTTTGGATGCCAGTTCATTGAGCTGCACTGGTTACCTGCTCCAGATAGTTGGATTTAGTGCCGTTTGAACTTCATAAGTTATGTAAAGGTTCTATATTAGCACACAGGTTTAATGCACTGTTTACCCCTAAATGTACAATACACATTAGAATTAGTGTAAGATCTAGGACTTGACCATATACTGCAGGATGTTTGAGACAATAAAACATTTTTATTTATGTATTAACATAAATTATAGGAAAGCTATTCACTAAAACTATTTAAATAATTTATTAAGATTTTCTGTTTAATCGTTGATAAAAAAAAACTTAGTTAAACCACAGAATACTTAATAGTACGTTAAACTAAGAATGATGACAATATTTTTCCGAGAACATACAAATTGCAGTGACAGGCATATCAAATGCAAGTTTTATTTAGTCAAAAAAAAAACATTATAAATCTGAAACTAACTAAAAAGATTTTTACTTTGTAATTGTCTAAATTGTATGATTCAAACAAAATGGCAGGTATGTATCGCGATTATATGTGAAGGTGAATAATTTGCATATGGTTATACTGGCAACAATACAGCAAAACTTTATATACTTCAAAAAGCAAGTAAAAAAAAAACAAATAATTACTGTTAAGTCTCAGAAATGGACTTCGGTTGGCACTAGTCGGTAGGTAAACTCGTTAAGGGTACATTTTTCGGTCTCCAAGTGTAAGGGGTTTGTTAATTAAAACCCCGTCGACGTCTACTTTGACGCCGGCCTGCTTAATGTTACACAAGAGAAAAACTCACAAGAAATGTGTAATGGTACTGTAATTAGTGAAGTGTAAATAAGTATAATACTCGTAAGTACACGGAGAATTAAAAGATATTTTTGGATAGTGGTGTCCGTATAACTAAAGTTAAGATTTTATTGGACACGAGGTACGAATATTATATATAACTAGCTGTTTCCCGCGGCTCCGCCCACGTGGATGTCGGTTATCGCTATAAAAAGTGTTAAAGCCTATGTGTTATTCCAGACCATAATCTATCTCTGTGCTGCCCGATCCGTTTAGTAGTTTTTACGTGAAAGAGTAACATAAATCCATCCACCCATCCATAATTACAAACTTTCGCGTTTATTATATATGTAGGATTTATAGGTATATACTTTTATTAAACGGTGCCTGCATAATCATACAATTGACGGACACAAAGTACACTCAGACTAGGAACAACATCACAATAATAAAAAAAAAAAAAAAAATCTTTGTCCCGTGTAGGGATCGCGCAGCAATACGCCACTCATTGGTAAATAACAAAGAGAACTTAACCCATTGAACCAATCATCCAGGCTTTAATGAATTTAGGATCAGAACCACAAACATCAGGATATTAAAACCAGATATATTTTTGGACAGATTCTTATGTTTTCTCATATTTTAATTATTAGATAATTTGATTAAAGGGTTTGTATTAATTTTGTTTACCTTTATTCAAATTTCAAATTCAAAATCATTTATTCATATAGACACACACTGTGACACTTATGCAGGACAATGAAAAATGCCAAATGAGACGTCAGTTAATTTGCTCACTGCCGGATTCGCTGACTGAACAGACAGGGGTAGAGCCCAAGGAAAGAACCGGCAAGAAACTCAGGCCACTCTTTTCTTAGGAACTTATATCACCAAATCAATCGTAGTTGTTTCATCAATCTATTAAATTCTACGTGAATGTGACTATATATCTAATACACGGTGTACCCTGTTCATAAAACAATACACACCACCGCTCTACCGCTCAAATCAATCACCTAATCCGCAATTAACCCGGCCAATATAAAAAGCTGCTAATAATTCCACAGAACAGCCACGAACGGAACTCTTCAATTTTGCACAATTACCCTTGTCTGCTCAGCTTTTTATTACGACAGGAAAAAGTAATAAAAGAGGATTAAGGATTCAATAACTCGATCTGATAAAACACGAAAAAAGGCACCTGCTCCGAATTTACGAGTAACCCTTCGGTAGCTGATGGTATTGAAAGTTCAGATCATTTCATGGCCCGATGGCCACAATTAGGTTAGTTTTCTCTTTAACAAGTGATGAATGGAAGCTGGTAATGGAAAAAGTTATGGCGATTGGAAGGTATATTCGACAAGGTGGCTCGGTAAAATAATAGGTTGTTCAAACAGACAAGCACACTTATACACTACCGTAGTGGTCGTAGTTTTACCAGTCCTAAAACTTCTTAATTTTTTCACACCATATCCTGTATTGTTTAAATGTAACAATTATTTTTCTTTTCAGAATAAAAAGTAGCCTATGTGTTATTCCAGAATGTAATCTATCTCTATGCCAAATTTAGTAGTTTTGCGTGAAAGAGTAACAAACAGACATCCATACATTCTTACAAACTTTAGGATTTTTAAGTACAAATTTTGACAACTTATTTATTTCTTAATTACGTATGAATTACAGGTACATATTTAAATTCTCTAAACAAATAACAATGAATATAATTAAAATTCACTTCGCTTCCCTTATTATAAACATTTCTTACTCTGGGGAGGTAATGCGTTCTTAAGAAACTGCAGTGCAAATAAAATGCACCACACGTAGTCTGCGCACGAACACCTGAATTAGTACCGCTTTGTTTATTATAATTACACTTCGGGCCCACTGGATGTGACGCCTGAATATTATGATACTGCTTTTAAGAGTTGCTGTGTTTTCTTGGCAAGGTCTCGAGTGTGAAGCGTTTACATTACTAACATGTAGTATTTGTTAATGTACCTGGTGCTTAATGGTAAAACGTAAAAGTATTTTATGTAAATGACTGCCCGGGGCATTGTCCGAGTCTGAGTGTCCTTGAATTATTTGTAAAGTCCCTTATAACAAAAGGCATGTAGTGCGGGAGCTGTGTATAAAAAAAATAGATACTGGTTATAATAAACACTTATTTATGGTTTAACAGTTTACTAGTAACCTAGAATGCAATATAATATGGTGATCATAACTACTTTTACAAAAAAATTAAAACTTCGGCCACTTCTATAAAATACTTAAATATTGAACCTCTACATTACATCCTGAACAAGTTTTAGAACTATCCAAGAACAACGGTTAAATCCAACAATCATCCTTAAGCGTTCAGCTCACCTGCACCATTGTTTGTGAGGGGATAAACGAAAAAAATATAACAGCACAGTCCAATCAATCGGGGAAATAAGAAAAAACGATTGGATTCACCTCACGTGCGGACAGCCGTACAAAAAATAATGTGTGCCCATTTTTATTGGTTCGATGTGTATTCTGCGGGTGGTGACAAGTTTTGCTTTTGTTAGTTACCGTCATTATTCTACTACAGTTTTTATGGACGCTGGAGATTTTGTTTTGTTCTTGACAATGTAACGTTTAAACGCATTGTTTTAAACTAAAGAACTTACTATATAAATTATTATTCATGAATAATATATTGGTTTTGATTAATCGGATATTATTATTTTGATGTATTACGTCTTGCCATGCAAACATGGTAATACCAACAACGGTGGCGTTTTTTTACTTGGACCAACTCGTAAGTCTGTAGTGGACTGCGATAGGCTAGGAGGAATATTGTTTGTATACAATTGATGCGTATGACATATGTGTACGAAGTTTTAGGATATTAGAAAGAGCTGGATGTAGTTGCAAAGGACTGGGTAGTATAGTGAAAGCTCAGTCACTGAGATATTTATTATATTTTTCATTTAATTATCTAAGGTTGCCTGTTAGAAATTGCTTAAAATTGTGAAAAGCAAAGCATAAGCAAAACCATGTAAGCAATATGTATTTTAGTACACTAAAGAGTGTCTAGTTCTATCTATCTAATACTTGCGACGTTACTACAAAATTCCGAGAAAATGTAATAGTTACATCAAATATACAATCCTAACTAAGATTGGTCAAAGTTTTCTCCAATAGTTCCTAGACTTTCCACAACTAACAAACCTTGAAATATAACTCCAATTCACCAATTACTTAGCCAAAAACTATTTAGGCATTAAGTAAACTAGCAAAACTAACCCGAATTGGCAAGCGTGCCCGAAACTTACCACCGATGAACGAAAACGTAAAACTTTGAGTTATAAGTTTGAGTTTTGAATCGATTTCGATTTGAGTTTACGTTGAACTTACGTGTTTTGTTATCGACCCTGGCAGAAGTACTCGTATCAATCAAAGATGGTATTGTTATTAGAGAAGTTTGTTTAGTTCTGTATAAACTTAAATTGTTACGTGTGTTTGTGGAATATCTTATTCTATATCAGTTCTGACCGATTAGATGGATGATAACATATTGAATGAGGGCTGCATCTTCTTTAGAAATCTATACTAATACTAGTGGACCTGGCAGACGTCGTCCTGCCGGAAAAAGCTGAAATACCGACAGCAGCGCCACCTACCGGGTCCAATTGTGAATCTAAACCATCCAGGGCCCTACCCGAACACACACACAAAATTTCATCAAAATCGAACAAAAGTGATGCACTAACTTTTGTGTGTAGCGTGGAGAATGGATGTGATTCCATTACATAAAAAAATATTATAAATATTGCATATTAAAATTACAAATAAATAAATAATTTAAAAAACATTATTAAAATGTCACAACATACAAACACATAATTACTTTAAACAATAAAAACTGTAGGCTCCGTGGTCAACTGAGCCCGCGGGCTTTACGAGATGTGGACTCAGTTGACTATACAATGCTCCAAGCAGACATACTTTTAGCATCGACGATCAGCAATTGTGACTGTATCGATGCTGCATCACGATTTGGTGGATCTTCAAGCTGCGATTCAATCGCCGTGTTTAGCGTTTTTAAAGTGTGCGTTGTGGAATGTTTGGTCGCGGCAGTTAGCTTCTAAAATGTGACAATATAGTTCAACTAATGTTAAGTGTGATAATTTAGTTTTAGGATAACATTGTTTTTTTAAAAGACAACTCCCGCACTAAAGTACAAGCGGGGACTTTAAACATACAAATATACAATTAACGGACACAAATTACACTCAGACTCAGAACTACTCTTTGTGGGTCACACAAAGTTTTGTCCTGTGTTGGAATCGAACCCACAACCTCGTGCAGAGCAGGTGCATACTGAGGCCACTGGACCACCAAGGCAGTCTAAGTAGCCAACTGTTATATGAACTTAGCTTTACTTTAAATCTTTCTCTTCGCGCAGAAAATTTACATACTATATTAATATACTGTAGCTGAGAGGTAAAGAATAATAAGCGCCAAATCTAAAACTTTACACGGTGAGCTTTTAAAAGACCTGGGCGGGATTTTTCACACACACTTACAACACACTTAAGTAAGAGCAAACAGTTGCGGGGTAAATAATGACAAGTCAGTCTCCAGTGGCGCTGCGAACAGCGCGCTTGGACTTATCACCTAACTGTTGTATCGAGTTCTCGCCCGATGCGGCAGGTAAACAATCATAAGGGGACTTATTACAATTTAACAATTAATCTTCTATTGACTTCTTACTGTTTTATTTTAAGTAAATTAAAAAGTATTGTCGATAGGACTTATTACTTCTTACCACGCTCTAGATTACACATTTAGGAATCCAAAACCACGAAAAAAATAATTTAAAAAAAAGTGGACTTATTATTCTTTAACTCTTAGCTACAGTTATATTTGCTTATATTTTAATTAATTTGTTAGTCTAAAAAGCTGACCTGTTTTGAACATAACGTAGATAACATTAATTTGTGCCTCGGTGTATACAGAGCCAGCTCGGTAATAACTTGAATGGAGGTTTAATTAAAATTTCTATCCTTTGAGAATACGACCAGATAACTAGTTAGACTTGAAATTTTTATCTTATATAAGTTAAGAAAGATTTATGTATTTTTAGCAAGGGTATAAAGATTTTTTGTTGGATGGACCAGAAAATGTGTTTTGTATGTGTATAAAGTACTACTATGAGTTTCAAAAAGGTCAGGTTTTTGAATATAGAAAGGTAGTTTTACAAAAACTACTCTGTATCTGCACCATAGATCAAGCCTGCGCGAAGGTGGTCTTGTCATATGCATGTTGTGTTACGGGTTCGGTTCTCGTATAAAACAACAATTGTGGGATTTACAGCTCAATTATTCCGAGTAGTCGGAAGATTTTCGGGGATATAATATATAACGGACACAAAGCACACCCAGACTCGGGGCAACTATTTATTTATCAAATCTAACTATAAGAATTTTATGAACTTACTATACTTTGCGAACGATAGAAGAAATAAAATACAGAGCACTTTGTAATAGTTGGTATGAAGGATGTTTACCTGTGATGACTGTGATGAGGGCAATCGGAAACAAATCACAACTTCGTAGCAATGTGTGATGCTACGTGACTACGGCGTAGTCCTCCCGTAGCGTATAATATAACCTCTACGCGTTTTTCTGATATTCAGTAACTTGAAAAATAATGTTTTTTATTTTTATTACAAACATTTTATGAAGCAGTTTCAGTTTGTAATTTAAGGAGCGACAACACGCAAATGATGCCGTTGGCATTATTAGCATCTAGTACTATATGGCATGTGCTTGAAGAGACCTACATATTATGTCCAGCTGTGGACTGCGATAGGCTCATGTTGATTATAGGCTACGTAACTGCTTACCATCGAAAAGTCATACAATTGTTAGTCACACCAGTGGTGTAAAGAAACTTGACTACCCCTAGCCAAATATGACATCACTAGGTACTAATTCCTCATAGCCACGTGCATTCGCTGTTCGGTAAAGCTTCAGCAGGTAAAGCTACCAAGGGCGCGGTAACCCTGTAGATCGGTGACTGTATAGTGGTATTTCATCTGAGAGTCTCCATGCTTCGTGCACGTTTAAAGTCGGTCCCGGCTGTAAACAGTCGTTAGATCACGACAGAGGCCTAAATATGGGCGATTTAAATAATTCTGTCACCAGGTTGGCCACTAACCAAATTAATATAAGAAGGACTCTACTATTACTATAAATAAAAAAAAAAAAATTGCTGTCTATCACTTTATTCATTACCTAACGGCTGAATTGATCTTAATATAATTTGTCAAGGTGATAGACAGTATCTTAGGAAAGGACGTACATTTTTCAAACTCAAACTCAAAATTCATTTAGGTTACAAAGTAACACTTATGAAGGTCATAAATTATGAATAAACCAGAAAGATGATGTCAGCAAAATTTTCCTACGGCTAATTCGCTGACGTGGAGCCTTGAGAAGAACTAGCAAGAAACTCAGGCCACTTTTTTTTATCGCCAGATAGTTACAATCTTTTGTAAAATACAAGTATGATAGCATGCAAGCTGATGCAGTCAAAATTTTAAAAAAATAATTTTAACAACCGACATCCACACGGGCCGGGTGGAGTCGCGGGCTACACCTAGTAACAATATAATCTTCAAGCAGTTAGAATGTATAAGATCGCGTCTCATCCGGCGGCTGTTCTCTTCTCTCTTCTGTTAAATAAGAACCCGCGTCACGTCCGCTGGGCCGAAGGTGGACGAGACCAATAAAAATGTATAGAGGGATTTGTGTGAGAATATACTTCCAATTGTGGACACGCGTTCACAATTAGTGAATTATTACTTGTGTGTTGGCTTGTTGCTTTTTATTTGGTATCTTTTTATACTATTTTTTTTTAAAGACAACTCCCGCATTAGAGAATAAGCTCTGTGTCACGGAGGACTTTACAAACATACAATTAACGGGCACAAATTACACCTAGACTGAGAACAACTCTTTGTGAGTCACACAAAGTTTTATTCTGTGTGGGAATCGAACCCACAACCTCGTGCACAGCAGGTGCATACTGCGCCACTGGACCACCGAGGCAGTCCGGTCTACTTGGGTGGCAAACAAGCATACGGCCCGATAACTGCTTGTTACTATAGCCGATGCTTGCAATACCAGAAGTATCACTTGCGTGTTGCTGACCCATTTTTTTTGCACCAGTGTTTTAAGATAGAGTCTTCCTGAAATAGGAAAACGTTTTTGTCAAAACGCATCCCTAAATGAGTGCTGAAGACCTGTATTCATACATATTACACATACGAGTATTTGGTTCAGTCTTCTGTAAGGCGAAGGTCCTTTCCCAGTCGGGTTTGCTCGCTAGTATGGTATCCTACTTCTCTTAGTTATAGTTATATCATTTGGAATACAACCTAAGACGTCTGTAAGGCAGTTATAAGCACTATCATAGCGCTGACGCTTCACTGAGGTAGTCATAACAAGCTGTATATAAATACGGTTTAGTGTGTAAAGCCTTACCTAGGGCATACAAATGTAACTGCATAACTTAATAGTAACCCATATATGTCCCACTACTGGGCACAGGTCTCCTCTCTTCAATCAAGAGAGAGAGGGTGTAGGCCTTAATTCACATTCGCCTACTGCAGGTTAGTGAAATAGACATTTCTTTAGAATGTGGGTTTCCTTACGATGTTTTCCTTCACCGTTAGCAGGTGATGAATCATTTGATTAGTACATTTAAACTCCACAAAGTGAAATTTACATTGGTACTGCCACCCGGGATCAAACTCGCACCATTTGCGTGCAAGTCAGTTACTTTCCCACTCGGCCACCACCGCTTTTTACTTACTGCGTAACTTACAATATATTATTTATCTACATACTAATTTTTAACTACACAATGAAATATAATTACGCACTAGTGAACGGTCCCCTAGGGTTGTACCCTGTCCCTATAAACAATTTCACTCCCCGAGACACGAGATTAACTTTTAACGTTTTTTGTTTTAGTTCATTACACGAGACAAATCCGCTCAGGCCCGTGGAACGGACAGGTGAAACTGTGTCCAATTTAAGGGATTACAACATAATCCCTACTGGACTTTGTTTATGTATAGAACAAGGGATTATAGATTATATTGTCCATTATTTTTATTAACAATATAACTGCCTTGTTTATTGTCTTTGTATGATCGAATACCTCTACTACTGACTCGGTGGTTCAGTGGTCAACGAGTGTGACTGCTGATCACGAGGTCCCGGGTTCGATTTCCGGGTCCAGCCAAAAATTGATTTTGGGTTTTTCTATCAAGAAATTCACAATAGATGCTCGGAGTTTGGAAATTGGTGGTAACACCCGTAAAGTCGTAAAGCACGTAAAGTCGTTGGTCCTACGCCTGATCTCTCTCCGGTTGTATTGGGTTGCCGTTCCATAGGACTATGAGGAGGGAATAAAGAATGCACTTGTGTTTGCGCACACACTAATATCTCCCGCGCAGATGGCTGGTCTCCGTTGAGATAAGCCGTCGTGACCGAAATTCGGTTAGAAGGACATTATTATTATGATCGAGAGGAATATATATGTATATAGCTTTTATTATACCCCGAAGAAGTCGTTTTTTACTCTACTTAGACGATCATAGGGATTGTCCACACAACTACACTACAGTATGGTGCTGGTATTTGTCCCTAGAAGAAATTTGCTAGCTTGTATGCCCATATTATTAAATTGAATAAGATCACGAGATGATATATGATAACAACAATACTTGCAATAATATTATTTTAACTATGTATTATACAAATGCTAGTACTTGTACTATAATGAATGGCCCGTAAACAAACATCTTAGGAGCTTGCTTTATGAAACTAAGCTTATGATAAATCCTCGAAGATATCAATCCGTTTCACTGTCAAATTCAAAGAGCTATTCTTCAATTTACCATCATTCAATTCATCTAACATCACCCTTATTGTTAACTCAATAAAGATGAAATTTGTTTGTATAATAAGTGTTTAAAATGTCGATACAATCGTCCATGAATGAAGGTGAATCAATCAATGTCGCGCACCTCGATCCCTCATGCCGAATCCCTAATAATCCCCGCACCTATGCGCTATCGTTACGTATGATTAAATTTATTATCAATAGCTCCCTTTTTGTGCGGTGAGAGCGCAAAGTGTGGAGCCAAGCTTTGTCATACAACATTACTTTACAAGTGTTTGAAGGCGTTTTGATACACGTTGAACTAATTTGTGTCTTACTGTTGAAGGATGTCGCGAAAGTTTATTGAGGAAAACTTTTCTGATATGTCTGATCTCTGAAACACACACTACAATTTCATAGTCTTGTAACTTGCACTGGACCAGGCTGTAGATATAACAAAAGTACAAAACGGTTTTTAAATATTGGTAACTAGTTGTTGTCCGCGGCTCCGCCCGCATAAATGTCGGTTATCGCGATAAAAAGTAGCCTATATACTATTCTAGACTATAATCTATATCTGTGCCAAATTTCACCCAGATCCGAATAGTAGTTTTTGCGTGAAAGAGTAACAAACATCCATACATCCATCCATCCATCCATACTTACAAACTTTCACATTTATAATATTAGTAGGATTTCACCTTGCAATCGACAGGGAACCTTTCGATACATTAAAACCCAACTTTCGAAAGCAACTACCAGAAAAAACACCCCGCTTTACTCACTGGCTAAGTTAGGGACTTTGTAAAAGACCAGGTACAATTTTAGACCTAGGAGTAGGTAATACTAAGCACTTTTCGCCGGAAAAATCCCATGCCAAACTCGGGAATCAAACCGTAGACCAAAGAAATAAGCAAGGCAATGAGTTTACTATTCACTGCCAGCTTTGATTACTTTTAATATTTTGAAATTGCATTAAAATAAGCGATGGAGGCTTAAGGCCAAACTCTCTCTCTCTCTCTTGATAGACAAGAGGAGACTAAATAAAAAAAACTAAAAACTCCGAGGCAAAAAGAAGAAATTATAAATAAGCTGTAAGCTGATCATGATTCTACAAACGATACAATACGCACTGACAACAGAACAGTTAATTTTTCATTGTTCCAAGTTAAAACATCAGAAGGGTGTACCTCACCCTCTGTTACCGAAGTTCTTTAGTTGAATAATTCATTAATCTAGATGGCAATCGAACCAGGTACTTGCACTTGGTGTGCACTTACTTTCTACTTCGGAAGGATGTTAGCAAAATTGGTCTGGATGTAAATGTAGGGTGAACGAATTGAGGATCAGATTAATTGAAGGAGTGAACTTGCGTGATTATAAATGAGAAATTAAACTTGTCATATTATTTTATGGAAATGTAAATCAAATTCATAAGTATAAAATGTTTACACGACTGCTGAAGAAGGTTGACATGTTATATGTATTTTTAGGCTTACTTTAACTTCGCGAGTAAACAAATTTGGGTGTCGTTTTCATGTGTCATCAATGTTTTAAATGCATTTATTTAAATATTAAACCAAATAATCTAAACAAAACGAAAATGTAGCGCTGGGTAGATTATTATTAATAATTTTTTACACCTTTTGCCTTATGGTAAGCAGGCAATGGATAATTGCCTGCTTACCACGAGTAGTACCAGCAGCATTAATAACCTATTCACGTGAAGCAGATGTGTAAATTTAACCCATGGGTTTTGTGAAGAATGTTATTCAAAAAAATCATAATGAGCACTGGAGAGCTACACTTACACACAGGTAAATTGCTACGTCACTCACTGCATTTATTTATTTGACTGTGGTCTTCTGTAAGGTAGAGTTCCTTCCGTGGATTGCTAGCTTTAATAGTGTACCCTCTTGACTAATTACGAAGAATTTAAAAGAAGGTATATGACCACTAACCTGACCTGTTCAAGTTATAAAATAAAATTTGTTAAAAGGAAACCGAGGTAACAAAAAGATCTTCAAATTCAAGTCAGATCACCAAAAAGTATTGTAATGGAATTGATTCACCGTGGGTGAGTACTCGTGGCGCGGCTGGACGTCTCGGGCCAATATAAATGTAAATGTACTAGAGGTACGCTGCCCAAGTGGCCAACCTGATCGTACGGCAGAGGGGAGTGTAACTATATTGTGCCTAAGGCTTGTTTTACTCAGAGAGGAAACATTAACAATTAAGATGACAAAGGTATTATACTCGTAAAGGTACCTAACAACGTTTTATTTTGTACCAATATTTTATTCGTTAGGTTATGTGGCATAAGCTTTTGCTTATATTTGCAACCGATCTGCGTTCCTAGGTTCTATTCTGGGGTAGGGAAAATTTTATTGAAATATTCTTATACCCGGTATAAGAAAACAGGCTCACCATATTAGTTGAAAGGATTTTATTTATTTAAAATGCTACTAACTAATCAAAGGAATGAAAGAGAGTTTACCAACATGATCAAAATGGGTAAAGCAGAATGATAATACATCAAAGCAGTTGGATAACCAACTCATCTTCGACAAACCCCAAGAGACTATAGCATGGGGTTCTTCAAGAAAGGAGTTATAAAATTTTTAAAGGGTTGGTAACGCGTGAGTGTCACCCCTGGTGTTGCAACCGTCCATAGGCTACGGTAACTGCTTACCATCAGGCGGGTCGTATGCTTGTTTGCCACCTTGGTTGTATAAAAAAAACCCCTGTTCTGTTTTTATCATAGGCAGTAATTGAATTTTAAATCGCATCTGCATTACTAACCACTTGGCTTATCTTTGACACATATCGAGGACGTGCGTTCCGAATCACAAGAGGCTCTCATGCATAAAGAAACCACCGCAATGGCGCATCAGCCACCTGCACGTCAAACGACTGAATATTTCATTGACATTACGGTTTCAGAACGTGAACAGGTCAATTTTTATTTTAGGGTGATATATGACTTATAAGGTTTGGTCGATATTATTGCTGAGTCTACCAATAATAGAGCTTGGTATATAAGTAAATGGATTGGATATTGGTAAGCGCCTAGTAAAATTTGAATAGCAAAGTGTTGTCTAAATGTTAGTGTGGAGTGTAGAATGAGGAATATAAGGAATTGACGAGTACAGTAAGCAATTTCTGTAGTATTTATTGTATAGTAAGTATTAAAGTTACCGTAGCCTAAAACTAATCCGTGTGGTGACGGATTAAGAATACAAATGTCACCACCCCGTTCCGTCCGAAAAGAGTCCGGGTGTCGTAAGAGTCGACTAAGGAACGGAAAACAGAAAAGTCAAGAAGGCAATATCCACTGCAAGAAAGGGAAAACTCAAAACAAAACCCTATACCAACCCGTCTGACCGTGGTATAGTAGGCTAATATCCCTCCAAATGTATGGAGGAGACCCGTGCCCAGCAGTGGGACGTTTATGGGTTGAAATGATGGTGATCAGCCTAAAACTATCGCTAACACTTCTAGGCTAATTATAATTTTAGATATAGATTCTGGCTTTCTAATTTCGAAATTTCAAAAAAATCAAGAATGAATTAATCTGCATCTGTAAAATGAGTTTTCATACTAAACAAAAATCATACATTATCACTGATTTACACTGACGTAGCATAACTTTTTAAGCAGCATGTGCGATTACGAAAGTTGTTGTATAGTATTCGAGCAAAAAACTACAGTTCAAAATGTTTGTTGTAGAGACAACTTGTACGTAGTAAATAATAGCAACCCATATAAGTTCTACATAATTTTGTAACTTTTTGCACCTACCATGTAAATTTCTGCATCACCCAAGGTCGACTGGTAGAAAATGCCTCAGGCATTAAGTCCGCCTTATGTGTATAAAGTTTAAATTAATAAATAAAAAAATAAGTCCTACTACTGGACATAGGTCTCCTTTCTTCTATCCAGAGAGAGAGAGAGAGAGGGTCCAGGCCTTAATCCACACACACTAGCCCAATGAGAGTTGGTGAATCAGACATGTCTTTAGAATTTCTTCTTAGACTGCTTCGGTGGTCCAGTGGCCGCAGTGTGCGCCTGCTGTGCACGAGGTTGTGGGTTCGATTCACACACAGGGCAAAACTTTGTGTGACCTACAAAGAGTTGTTCTGAGCCTGGGTGTAATTTGTGTCCGTGAATTGTATGTTTGTAAAGTCCCCCGCGACACAGAGCTTGTTCTCTAGTGCGGGAGTTGTCTTTTTAAAACAAAACAAAATGTGGGTTTCTTCATGATGTTTTCTTTCACCGTAAGCAGATAGTAAATAATTTGATTAGTACTATAAACTCACCACATTAGTACTCCTCGGAATCGAACTCGCACCTCTTGCGTGCAAGTCGGCTACTTTCTCACTTGGCCACCACCATATACAAGTAGGTACAGGTATTATTAATCTGAAAAGTTTGCTTTTACCTTGTTCAGTCTTATCTACTTATTTTAAGTAGACTCCATAACCTTCATCCATAAAATCAGTTCAACCCAGCATCCTCCACCTGACCCAGCGAACTTCTCCCAATTACAATGAATACTTTATTCATATTGGGGAACTTTAGTTCGTTTCCATGATTTTTATATACGAGTAGCAAACTTTGTCCAACATTACCTATGCATTGTCTCGGGCGAGGCGCGCGCGGCGAGAACCTTGTACTTATTTAATTTAAACAGCGGCATCTGTTTATAAAAGTTTCAGATTCTTGTTGCAAAGTTCAATATTTAATGGAAAAGTATGAAATGAAGTTCACCTGAAGTATTTTTATGCAAGATATCGGTGGATTATTTTGTGTTTTTCGAAATTTATATTTGACATTATTATAGATACCTATATCCTTACTAATATTATAAATGTGAAAGTTTGTAAGAATGGATGGATGGGTGGATGTTTGTTACTCTTTCACGTAAAAACTACTGAACGGATCTGGATGAAATTTGGCACACAGATAGATTATGATCTGAAATAACACATAGGCTACTTTTTGCAGCGATAACCGACATCCACGCGGGCGGAGCCGCGGGCAACAGCTAGTACCTCTATAATGATACTTTTCTATTTTATAATGTAAAGGATAATTAGGACTGCCTTAGTGATCCAGTGGCCGCAGTAAGCGCCTGCTGTGCATTAGGTTGTGGGTTCGATTCCCACACAGGACAAAACTTTGTGTGACCCGCAAAGTGTTGTTCCGAGTCTGTGTAATTTGTGTCCGTTAATTGTATGTTTGTAAAGTTCCCAACAGGGCTTGTTTTCTAGCGCGGAAGTTGTATTGAAAATAACAAAATACTATTTCAATTTTAAGGAATTTGGTGTTTTATATGTAGTTTACATTTTGAACCATACAGTTAAAGTCATTAAACAGTCAAATCAAATATTTGTTCCACATGAGGAGTAATTCTACAACACTCAGCGTGGTCTTAGTAGCGATTAACTGCAACTAAGGCCCAAGCAACTGCATATACCTAAACGCGTATAAATTGAACGATCACAAAGCGCACTCAGTTCCCGAGGTGTCTGCCCTTTGGCCATCAAAAAGATGACGAGCGCCCTCATTGTGAAATGAATCTTTTAATATCGAGCTTTGGCCTGAACGCTCAGAATGCTCAAATATTGGTAGCACACGTAACAAAAGGTTGCGCTTTATTGAAATCCGCAGTTGGAACGTTCCATGCTCATACCTAATAACGTGATCGGATAAAAGTGTGGAGACTGCTTCTTTACTAATAGATATAGTTTTTTATAATAATATCTGATTTGAGAATACTTACGATGTTTTGTATTTCAGATGGAACTTTTCTTATATTAACACATAATCTGTCATTATTTTTATGTAGCAGTAGTGTTTTGGATTATCGACAAGAGTCAATATAAATTGGTAACGAAACAATTGTACTTAACTTTAAATATTTCAGATAATTTACATAGCATTATGCTTTTTAAAAATTTAATTTTTGAAAATAGGAAAAAGTTGAGTGAAAAGCTGAGGGGAAGCCGGGGTGGGCCTCTAGTTTATTATAAGATGGAGAATTAAAAATAAAACCTGCTTATAGGCACTAAATCGGCAGACACATTCAATGACTGCCTTAGGGGTCTAGTGGCTGCAGTATGCGCTTTCTATGCACTAGGTTGTGTGTTCGATTCTCACACAGGACAAAACTTTGTGTGACCCACAAAGTGCTGTTCTGAGTCTGGATGTAATTTGTATCCGTCAGTTGTATGTTTGTAAAGTCCCCCGCGACACAGAGCTTGGTCTCTAGTGCGGGAGTTGTCTTTTTAAAAAGAAAACCTTTTATTTGCTGAATGAACCAATTATCCACTCACCCTTTTATTTGTAAGATAAATCTCCCTTTTTTTGTTATCGAGCATTTTTATCAAGTCCTTTTCCACCCTAATTGTGCCTCCGACTTAGAATGTGAAAAAAATACGTCGGTATCAGGAAATGAAACAAAGGTACAGGCTTGAGTGTGTAGAGCTCATCGGACTCATTGTCGAATACTACTTACTGGAGGAACGCTTTGATGAAGGCAGACTGTTTTCAGACTTATTAAGTTCTGATAACTTAAGATTTCATTTTGTGATGCAATTTTAAGTTTGTAATTCATTTATTCATCTCGGCATGATTTATTTTTAAAGAATAAAGATACACTTAGTAAAAATAAATTTTTACTAAGTGTATAATGTGATCACGACATGTTTCTATCGTGAACTTACAAAATGGGACGATGCCTCATTACCATACTTTGGGAAGCTATTTTGTTTATTTTTCATTGTATATTGCTTGTTTACGTGTTATTTAACTACTTTTGATTTACCTAAATTTCATTTTGTATTGTATATCGGTTTTCGTCCCTTTTTGTTACTACATATATTATATCAAATTGTAAATGTGGCGATTAAAAAGAGTAGCCGGATAAAATTATTGATAGCTGGAGAAAATTATGAAGTATAACCTTATGACCTTTATATATAACGTGGAATATCACATTATTCTTGATATAATTTGTAATCTACTCTTAGATCGAGACAAGATAATCTATACATTGAGGCTTTTTGACCAAATACTTACTAAGTCAATATGGAACGTTATAAATCACTAGTGGAGAGGTAAAGACGTAAAGATAACCTTTACGTCTTTACCTCTCCTCCTTTGTGACTTATGACACCTCGGCACTGACACTGCAGCATTGTCGACTGTTGTTGTATAAGTATAATTAACATTATGAATGTTAATTATACTAATAAATAATAAAACAATACATAATATCACATTAATGGTTGCTATTATAATAGCAGGTATTTATGTTGGCAACTAACTATTAGGTGCGGCGTTGATCAAACGAATTTAGGTCACCTGTCTTGAGGGCCAAATCCAACGCTGACGAGAGATTCTAGTTTGAATAATCTAATCTTCAGATATCATTTTGCAAACTAGAGTTTTTTGACTAAAGAGATTCAAACAAGCGACATGAAGTAGCCGAGGGGGTTAGTTATGAGGTGTGACTTTGATCCCAGGTGGCAGTACCAATTTACCCCTTAGCTCTCGTGATAGAGAAGAGGAGATTCGTGCCCAGCAGTGGGATATATCGATGGTCTAGAAGACAAATGTGCTAATTACAAAATTTCGATAATTTATTATTTTAATGCCAAATGTATAAAATATTAAATTAAAATTTTGTAATTACACATTTGTCTTCTAGACGATTGATATATGAATTGGTATATTATTTCGCTATTACTTTGTATAAAATGATGTTTTTTTAATTCTGATATCATTGTTATACAATAGAGCATAAAATAACAGTTTTCTATCAAGTTATTTACACAAAACACATGACATGGACATGGACGTAAAAGTATTCTTAAACATCAGCCTACAATGACGGGATCCTTAGATATCATTATTCTGAGCCTTGGTTAAGCTTGAATTAGGTACCTTCATTATCTGAGATAACATAGGGTAGTAGATTTTCTCTAATTTATGGCAAAAATAAGATGTTTTTTATTTTTGGATCCGAAATAAAAAAGTATCCTAGTTAAATACCTGTACAAATACCTCCCGGTACGCATTTATCAATGTCAGTAACAATACCACATTAAGTGCTGGAGAAAACGAATACGAATGATCTTCGTCACTCGCAAATATAACCCAGTGGCGAAGGTGTCTATGTTATCTGACATAACTATCATTCTAATTTTAACAATCAAAGTTTATTACAATTTAGGATCAGTTATTGCTTCGTTTAATCATCTTATCGCGTTTAATTTTTACACTCAAAAGTTTTTATTAATTGATAATATTTTCTTAAATGTTAGTAAGAAAATGGATTGTAGAATTTGAGACTGATTTCTCATATTTTACAAAGACGTAACATTGACATGTGACTTAGTGCCTGCGCCTACCTCACCATTCACCTCTGCGCGGCGTGATTTGGGTTCGATACAAATAATAGTTTTATCCACAAAATTATTGTTTCGAGTCTGGGTGATATTTGTGTCTGCGATTTTAATATTTGAAAAAAAAAACCCTTAACGAACGGTACAAATTATTATATTGTTAGTCGTTTTGTAAATGTAATTTATAAGTTTATAATATTGAAAGCAAAAAAAAACATTGTGTTGATATTTATTTTGAGATAACATTTGAAAAGAACTAGGCCGTCTATTCTAATGTTCAGCCACACAAAACACTTGTAAATTGTCCCCGAGCGTCATGCCCAAACATAAATTGTCTCCATTCTAAACAATTTGAACATAAAATTTAGCTAAAACAGTGCAACAGGAAGAGCTTCCATGTTTATGTGTCGTTTCGCACTTTGCCCGGATATTATTGTTACCACCGCATTTGCATTGCGCACATTAACTGTGCTTTATGGCTAATGTGATAAATTTTACGTTTTCAAGGAATATTATATGTATTACGAAAGTACTTACTACACTCCTTTTCGAGAATTTAGGTGACAACAGTGGCGATTTTGTCCCAAATTAAATTAATTTTAGTAAGTAATATTTTAGTAAAAAATATGTAAATTTATTTTTATCAAGACTTATATCTCTAAGACTGCTGCATTTAATTATGTATACGAGTCAGTAGCCATATTCGATTCTACTTAATAAATCTACAGTTTATTCTGATAGATATGAATCATTCATTCACCTCAGCAGTCCTTCAGTGAAATAGCTGTAGGAAGGCTTCACAAAACGAATGAATCACTCCATTCTGAACTAACAAGCGCATTATAGTCCGTTTACAGGGCGCCATTACTCTTGTGCCCGTATTAATGACAGCCAGCTTGACTGACTTACCTTGCCACGTACCTTGCTGGGGACAAGGGACGAGATGTTAGCGATTTACAGTTAATAAAATCTTACTACAATTATAAATGCGACAGAATGGTTGAACGGATCTGGTTGAAATTTAGCACAGATATAGAATATAGTCTGAAATAGCATATATAGTTAGTTTTCGTAAGCTTAAGTTTTCGTGGGATAGATTTGTTTTTATTTTTGCTGGCCACAACAGCAAGTAAAGTACATTAGTTTAGTATGCTAGATATGCTTGTATACTTACTAAAGTTTTCTTCATTATACATAGATCACATCTTTCCGTATTTGATCAGAATAAAAGCCTCTTCGAAATAAAATGCTTTTGGTAGATTCCTCTTTATAAGAAGAACGTCGTATGAGAGCCGATCTAGATCGGAATCATGAAATGTATTGATAACCGCAATGTAGGAGACATTGCGTTTCATTCAGCATAATAATTTAAAAAAGTTAGTATCGAATTCTTGGCTGCTGTAATGCTCTGAGTTGTCTGTAAGTAATGTCGTATTAACAATAACTTGCCATACTCTTACAACTTAAGCCAGAAGGTAACAATAACACTGTGCACGCCAATTTCAACCTTATTATACTAGCAAAAGGTACCAACCTCCAATGACAAATGTAAAGGTTTTCCACGCAGGTTGTTGTAGGGTCCCACTCGATTCGTTACAATTTTTCTTTGTCACAAAGGGACGGATTTGGGTGAAATTAATATTGTGAGTGCATTACGGCGTGCTCATGTTATTTTTATTGTATTTATATATATTTGGGAAACAGGCACGAGTATGTATGAGTATATATATTTATATTTATGCAATAAATGTATATCTATACGTATCTAATGGGGAAACATTGTTTCCTTATATCGGGCACCATTCCACACTTTGTGCTGCTACTGAGACTTTCATAACAGAAAAACCAATAACAATTTGGAGGACCCGGAAATCAAACTTAGGACCTCAGGATCGGCCGCAAACATAAGGTCCAGTTCCTGATGTGTGACTTATTAGGCACTTACATTAGAACGTTTATTCTGTTTGATATTTAGGATAATGGCTTCGTATAATCATAATTCATATAAAAAAGATTCCCTGTACTACATCCCTGTGCATTCAAAACAGTTAATAGTGGTCCCGGATTAGCCGGAGAGTAATACCCGGGTTGAGTCGCGGACGGGTACAAATGTCCACGAATATTGGTTAGTAGGTCCGACGGACCGATGGACCCAAGGTAAACGAAAGCTGCTGCAAACTTTGGAGGGTTACATCGTCGTAAGGAAAATATTGAGTGACTACGGTTTATCTCATTATTTTCATGACTGGTAGTAGAATATGGATAGGATTATGCTAAGATACAACCATAATTATGTATATCTAACAATGTGTTATTTCTTTATACTTTCGTGTTCGTTCGTTCTTTAGTGACCTGGTTGATATACATTTTGATTGGTTTACCAACTTCCACAAATTCATATTTAGTAGGTACCCTAAAAAATTAAGTGTATTTTATTTTTTATTTTATTTTATTAAGAAACAAACAGTCATTTAAAATACAATGGTTTTTATGAATTATCTTAATCTAGAACTAGACCTATAGTTCCTTAATTGATACTATGGATAATTGTTTACTTAAAGTTAATGGTTACAGTTATAATTACCTATATTATATTACTATTGACGGTTAAATTGGTATATACGTTACTTGAAAGCTTTTTTTATATTATTTAGGGAACATGAAAATATATCTATGTCTGCTTATTTTTAAGTGTAACATAATTTGTATTTTATTTTGTTTAATGTAAATGTTTTTTTAGTGATTTAAATATTTTCTGTTTTTGTGCATGCGATACCCACCTGAAAAAAATTGTAACACTTAATTCAATGTCAATTATTATTAACTATACTTAGTGTGTACAATTGTTGGTGAGTCGTAAATAAATAAATACTTTCGCTCATGTCATCATGTTATATCCGAATGCTGTAGGTATTCCAGGGTTTGGCCTATGTCCATGTCCAGCACTAGACTACTAGACATAATATCGTCACGCAAATACCATAACACATTTTTTTAATTATAATACTTTATTAACACAAATCACTTACGAAATTTTAGTTAGATCCATGTTCTCAATTAGCCTGTGATCGAAAACTTTGCACAATCACAATATGCACTTAAACATTCATTTATTTATTCGATTAGTCGTACATAGTCATTTAAACTGCATCCAAATTAAGAAATAAGTAATTTTCAATATGTAAGATTCGTGGCAAGTAATTTAATAAACTATTAAAGCTATATTAATTCTAATAAGTCCCTGTTTATGGACTATAATCTCTAATACTTCATCAAATCAAGATACGCATGTATCGGCTCGCGACACGGGATCACGGGACAGTCCCGCGGTCCGGGATCACCTTAATCCCGCAGGTGAGCCGAGCTTACGGGATCAGCTCGCCCCTATCTATCTTCATGATGTATTATAGCGTTGAGTTCCATCGACAGATGTCGCAACTTATTTGTCGTGTTATATCTATGTTTTATAACATTTACGAGTACTTTATCTACTTAGATAAAATGTTTAAAAATTGTTAGTCATCTGTACCTTGAAAGAATTTCAAATAACTTTTTTGCCAGCAGTCCACTGTAGTACAAAGACTTTTCTCACTTAGCGCTATAACACGCTGCCCAACCAGTTCCCGTTCGTGAAAAAAATCTTTTTTTTTATTCATGATAACGTCGATTAAAAATATGAACAAAGTAATTTGGCTGCTGAGAAATTGCCGATAGAAAACAAAGACGATAACCTAAGCAAAGAAATAGCAAGAAACTAGACTGACTTTGATGTACCTATTATAATACGTGGCATTATTTATTTAAACTTCCTGCAAACAAATTGCACAAGGCGGACTCAATGCCTAAAGCATTTTTTGCCAGTCAACCTTTGGGTGATGCAGAGAAAAGCATGGCAGGTGACAATAATAATAAAGAAAATAAAAAAGAAACTAAGGAATAAGAGGAAATACTGAAACTACACAAAAATATACTTAATAGATGAATAACTGTGCATCCTAATTCCTAGACCGTGAAGAAATCGAACCCAAAGCACTTGGCGCTGTGTAGACCAGAGGTACTTTATATCAATGCACAAATAATATAATGCGAGTAGTCAATAAATGGAAGAGGGTTTTTGTCGATAAATTGTCTACTTAAAACAACCATCACGACCAACCAAAGACTCGTTTCGAAGAAAACACAAGAAACACCCCCCTATCTCCCTCCCCCCTCGTTAGCTCAGCCCAGGTACAGCTTCGAATAACTAATTAATTTTATTTACACGCGCCTTGTTTGCGACGACACTACTTTAAAATTCTTCGCGCAACGAATTTAGAAGTAAACCTTAATTTTACTTTGTGAACAGTATTGTGGGTAAGTAATTAATGATGTTTCGTTTGTTATTTATTGTAAATTATTTGTTTAAGAATGTGACAATACATTTATTAAGCAAAATTTATATATTATTGAATCTTAGTAAATATAAAGTAATACAAAGTCTGAATTTCGACTGCAATAACGTTCCACGGAGAGTGAAAATAATTAATTTAGATTTGTGTATGTGCGCTGGGCACCGTCAATGTTGGCATTAAGTTTATGATTTATATAACTTCACTAATGGATACCTATCTTACTAATATTATAAACGCGAAAGTTTGTAAGTATGGATGGATGGCTGTATGGATGGATGAATGTTTGTTACTCTTTCACGTAAAATCTACTGAACGGATCTGGATGAAATTTGGCACAGAGATAGATTATAGTCTGGAATAACACATAAGCAGCATTTACAGCGATAACCGAATTACATGCGGGCGGAGCCGCGGCCAACAGCTAGTACTACAATAAAAAGAAACAGTAATTATTATTGCATTCATTCTAAATTACGGTAGCATGAAGTTTAATACTAGCCATTTAGATTAACGAATTTAGCTAAAACTTGCCTAATATCCCACCTAGACATCTATTTAAAGTTTGTAAAGAATCATTTAACTGAAAGTGCGCCGTGAATTGCCCACTCAAAGAACTTCCACCTGAAAACTTTTAACTTGGGAATTTTAATGAAAAAATAATTTCAATTTGTAAAGTCCCGGATCCCGGCCCCCGGGAACTTTGCTAACATCATTACCTTCGCATATTTGAGGAAGAGACACTTCAAAACATTTGCTTTTATGTTTAATTTATGTTTTAACTTGTGATATTAATTTTTTTGTGGTTCGAGGAATAATGCCGTTTTGGAATCGAATTCTGTGAAGTTAAATCTTTGATTACTTTGTCCATAAACTTGTCACGACAACCTAGTTATTTTCTATGTGTGTAAAAAAGGTTTAATTAGATTCAAAATCAACTTTTTGCTCTCAAGTTTATTGATCGTCAATCAAAAATTATAGACTACGTAATCAAATTACGTTCATACCCTCATCAAGTACTTGCAAAGTAAAAGTTGTCCAATATTCATAGAGCATCCCTCAGTACAGGTGTTAATCGAAACTTAGCCGACAACTTCGGGCAAGTTCACCGACTGTCGGCGGGTGTTGGCTAAGTTATGACAGCCGCCGGCCACATTGACAGATGATCCTTGCTTCAACATGTTGAAACTACTTACAGTTTACATTGACTAAATTATTTAAAAATAAACTTTACATCGACTAAGTAGGTGTTGTACAAAAAAATGGCCAGAACCAACGTTGATGCATGAAGAGGTTAATGAACTTAAAAAAAGCGAAAGAAGTATGTTGAGATCGAAACAAATTGCGTACCATCTTCTTCTTCTTATCTTTTGGTTAGTGGTCAACCTAGTGATAGAGTTATTTAGATTGCCCATATTTAGGCCTGTCGTGATCACGGAGACGCTCAGATGAAATACCACTATGCGGTCACCCATCTATAGGGTTACCGCGCCCTTGGTAGCTTAACCCGCTGATCGTTTACCGAACAGCGAGTGCACCTAGCTATGAGCGCCTTATACGTACCATAGTCTTTACCTACACCAATGGGAGACGGTCGTGATGATATTATTATGTATGTTCCCACTTGTAAAAATCTTTGTCAATTTTAAAGAGTCATTTGTTATCAACATACATTTATTGTTATTATTTTTTTTGCCTGTACCTATAGAAGATGCTATGTATACGATTTTATAACAAAAATATTTTTAGCACTATGCAAAATTTTACTGTATTTACCCATGCGTCTAAACAATTACTAACAATCTCAACCATGGCCATGGAAACAGACGTCCATTATCCACCTTCGTTTAAGCTCAAACCTTACCCCGTAAGTCTAAAATCGTGTTTGATCCGCTTTGGGCTGCACTGAACCGGAATAATCCGGTCACCTGATCCGGTGCGATCCGGTACGTACCGACCCGATGCTGCGACTTGCGGTGTACGCTCACACTGGGACGTCAGGGGACAATGCAAAAGTTCAGCACTTATTCGGTTAGGATTTAAAAGTTTGTGAAAATGTTTATTGAATAAGTAAGCTTAGAGAGCAGTCTTGGTAAGTGAACGTGGGAAATAATGGCGTGCATGTTAAAGGGAGTATATATAAGCTATTTGTATACTGAAAACGAATACTGAAGATGGACGTAATAGTAATTATTGTTTTTTTATACTTGGTGAGAAACAAGCATTTTTTCACTCTTAGGAGAAAAAAATTACGACTTATTCCATGTTGGAAGCAAACTACCGACCACGAGACCAACAAGCCAGTAAAAATTAAAAACAACAATTTATGTCCCACTTGATAGTAGGCGATAACGGTATGAAGTTAAATAAATATACAGTGCCAGAAGAAATAACATAGGTATGTATAGAAGATGTAGCAACCATCAGGTTAGTTAGAGCTACATGACCATTAAGCTTAAGCTACCAGTCTACTAACTAACACATCATTGAAACGTCTTAGTGTTTCAAAGAATGTTGGTCCTGCCAATTAACAGTCGTCGTCAGAGGCCTACATCGGCTAAGTGTTCAACTCTGTCATCAGCCCAAGTAAGTAAACTGTTACCAGCCTAAGTAAGTCTGTAAGTTACGGTGACGGATTAAGAATACAAATGTCACCACCCCATTCTATCCCGTGGGTGGCGTAAGAGTCGACTAAGGGAGTAAGTCAGGCAGGCAGGTTAACCACTTATAATAATAATAATAGCAACCCATATATTATGTCCCACTGTTGGGCACGGGTCTCCGCTCCTTTATCAAGAGAGAGACAGAGAGGATGGAGGCCTTAATTCGCACATGCTGGACTAATGCGGGTTGGTGAATTAGACATGTCTTTACAATTTCTTTTAAGACATGTGGGTTTCCTTACGATGTTTTCCTTCATTGTTAGCAGATGGTGATTTGATTAGTACATATAAACTCCACAAAGTGAAATCACATTGGTACTGCCACCCGGGATCGAACTCGCACCTCTTGCGTGCTTTCCCACTCGGCCACCAACGCTTTTCACCAACCGGTGAAAAGCGTTGGTGGCCGAGTATCACAAACTAAAACAACACCACTTATCACAAAAAAAACAACAAAAGATATTTACTTACTTAGATTATGATATTGACAAGAACCAATACTTTCCACAGAGTAAATACAAATATACTTTCAAAACCATCTTCATAAACTCATTTATTATAATTAACTCAATTTACTTATAACTTAATTTTATTTAAGCTTCGACTTGTTTCATCAAAAATTCTTCTATCAACAACTATAATCCTTTGAAGAGGGTCCGAAAAGGGGTAGAGAAAAATTACTAAAGGGGGCGCGTTCGAATACCTGGCTAATTCATGCAAACGAATGCAAGCCAATTAATTAAGAGCAGTCTGACTGCGTTCAGAAATCTGCTGCCGCCACCAAAACTGAAGCGGGAACTATTAGGGTGGTTATAGACGAGACATATTTTGTAGCTGCGATGCTATTTATTAATATGTTTATTTACTATGATCGTAGTTTAAATTATTATCGAATGATACGATATTGTCCTTCTTCAAGATTCTTAATTTTTATTCTATTCTTAAAAAGACAACTCCCGCACTAGAGAACAAGCTCTGTGTCGCGGGGGACTTTACAAACATACAATTAACGGACACAAATAACACCCAGACTCAGAACAATTCTTTGTGGGTCACACAAAGTTTTGTCCTTATGTGGGAATCGAACCCACAACCTCGTGCACAGCAGGCGCATACTGCGGCCACTGGACCACCAAGGCAGTCGAATCAAAAGTTTTAATCAGAGCACTAACTTTTCGTTGTCACTAATTTGGTAGAATTCATGAGCATGGATTGTAGATGTATATGAGCGGCGGTCACCATTTACTCACATTAACACATTTCAATTAAAGTTTATCCGACGCAGTGTTAAATAATCGCCTTTCTGTAACAGTCTGTCTGAGTAACCCCTTACTGAAGTAATTAATACTGCAATATCTCGTCTTTCTGCAATGAGATTCTGGAGAGATTAAGGTGTTTCATTATACTGATTTATCATCGCGGGTAAAAAATAAGATTCGTCTAGATAGATAATGTTGGAGAAAATATTTTTTGTTCTATGATTAATTATAAAATATATAAGGTTTTAGATTACGATGACGCTGCTATTTTATTCTAGTAGATACATGTGCAAAACCTAGATGTGATGAGGCAGATCAAATACGCTTCATGTTCAACTTTCTTCACAGATATCCTGAGAGCTAAGAGACACACTACCATGACGGCCAGCGTCTTTCTCTTACTCAATAGTAAAATCGAATCATGCCTTCTTATTTTCGGTCCTTACTCACTGTAACATGAAGGGATCTATAAACGCATAGAGAAATAAAAATGACTCCTGTATCGGAACATTGCTTGTGGAAATAAGAGTGAAATGGTGTGTTTAGAGAGATCGCGCATCCGCACGACGCGTGGCGCCCGTCCACCGGTCTATAACATTTGTTACGACAGCTAGTGATGGGCTGTGTCGATAAGTAGAGGCTTGTGTTAGGTCACGATCTTGAAATTATGTTAAGTGATGATGATGTCAACAACAGTAAAGCAACAATATCTAGGTAATGTTGTCTATTCTCATCTGAAACCAGACTCTGGAAAATTCTTTTACATATTCGTTGATATAATTGAAGGTGAAAGCATGAATGAAGAAAGGTGACGCAGCACAACAGTGACGCAGGTAAGTTCTTATATTGCTGCTAAAACGGATGATAGAAGTGGATATAGCCTTTAGATAGGGAAGGTTTACAAGGAAATTGTGCAGTTGTTAAACATAATTAAGTTAATAAACTTCATACAGATACAGATAAGAAGACAGTGTGTCTTCTTACCCACAATGAGTTAAAGAGAACGTTCGTGCAAGAACAAAAAATATATCACGATACCCTTTCCTATTCATAAAAGAATAAATTACTTAAAAACATTAAAATTGGTACTCTGAAACTACCTAAGATTTTTTCAAAATTATGAAAATCTATCAATTACTTTCACAATATTTCACAATGTCGATAAATATATCGACATCTGCATACGGTGTGCGCTAGTTGAGTTATGCAGTCTGGCGTCTACAGAATATCGATGAATTATTGTGCTATTTACGTTACATCACTGGCTCCCGGGAAAACGTATTGAATGCACTCATAGTTGTGAATACCATCATATTTTATGTATTCGGTTCACCTGACGATCGGGGCATTATGTAGTGTGTTTATTATTATAAGTTATGTTTTTGGCTTTTAGTCGTAGCACTCGTAGCTCACTCAGTAGTTGTGTAAAAATGTCAAATCTAGTTACGTTTGCTTGCTTGTTTTCTTTGTGAAAATGAATAAATATTTTGAAAAGAGGCAGTCTGTTTGGTTTTGAAAATACTTTCATTGATAAGAAGCTACATTGTTACTCTCTCTAATTTTATTGATATATCACGCGAGCAAAAAGCAAGTAAAACGATATAGACCAAAATCGACCTAGTGATGGAAAAGAATATTTTCATGTTTTTCATTTTTATTGTGATGACATCTTATCGATCCGAAGCAAATATACTACTACACTCTCTATTCATATCTAATCAATTTTGAAATCATAGCATTAAGTAAATCTTATTCTTAAATTTCTTAATGAGTACCGTTCTAGAGAATAATAGCTATATTGCCTCCATGCACAAAAAGTTGACTTAGGTGCTATTTACAAATATTTATACCCACATTATACCACGCTATAGAGAACAGCGATTAGACTACCTAGCCACACTTACCGTCAGATAGAAACATAAGATCGTTATCTTGCACATTGTACTGCATGTCGTAATATACGAGAATGTAGGTAGGTACACAATAGTGTATAAACAAAACAAATATGGGGAGTGAGAGAAAACCGCCCTCTTGATGGCCACTACCCTCGATCAGATAGAGCACCTTGAACGAATCGCTTATCTCTGCTGATAATCTCGACCTCATCCATCCTCGTCACGGAAACAGCTTCTATATCGCTATTTTGTTCTTAAAAAAAGTAAATTTATACTTTCATTTTTTTAATCTAAATAGGTATTTATGTTGCTAAGTTAGTAATAAATTATTACTTTTTCTGTATGCAGTTAGTTTAAATTTTGTAATTAAGTATAATATTAATAGGCTTAGAAGATAGCATACTTATAGTATGTCCCCTAGAATAAGTTAAATTTAGGTGCATATTCAACCATCTACTTTGGAATGGTTTGGTAAACTAATAATATTAATATATTATCGCAAACAAAACAAATTTATATTGCAAGGAACTTTTAAAACACACAAATCGGCTACGCATGCAGGCAATTGTATAATTGGAAATTTATTAAGGCAATAAAAATGTTTACTTACAATTTTGTGTTATAGACATCGACAGGCCCAAATGACCAAATAAATAGAGAACAAAACATTGTTACTTTCCATGTATTCTAGCCTCCAACTGCAAACCTCTCAACAATACTATAACACTACATATATATACTTTCTTATCACTTAAGTACAAATAAATTCTTGCTTAGCCATATCTGAGGCCATTCGGCGCCCATTTTGCGGTCGAAAAACCGTGTCCTGGCCTCACGTACCCCATTACCTACAAACTAAACGATCGCCGGACCTCATTACTGGCGTCTTAGACCCACCCCCGGAGTGGGGAGGGGGGAGTTGTGGAGGGAACTAAGTGACTCCGAACGGAAATAAAGGTGCACGCGACTGGAGGTAATGTTAATTGAATTTCTGCAGACGCTTGGACTAAGGACGGGGACATTGTTGTCGATGATTATATATATTTTGGATGGGTATTCATCGAAAGCATGGTTTAGAACTCATGATTTGAGGCGAATTGTGTGATTTGTAGAAAAAAATGTCTTAATACTGGGACTGCATTTGGGGCTTGTTAGTAGCTAGCTATATTATTAAAACAAGCTGTGCAGAAATAGAAACAGCATTTAAAATGTTACATAACTTTATATAGATTTTGAATATAAAGACTTATTCAGCAAAAAATAGCAAAGCAGAATTACCAGTTTTATGAATAGTGCGTCAATTTATCGATCTTAATTAATAAACTATCGATATTTAAACATCACTAGCGGGCGACCGGCGAGTGATACGCGAGGCGGCCGTGTCGCACGCAAGATTAAACGTCACAAACCTTCAAGATATTTCCACCCTGAAAAAGGGAAACACCTGTGCCGTCTTCTACCTTCTTATCACGACTGAATAAAGATCAAAATAGACTGGCTAAAGTGTAAAACTTCGCTTGTAAATTAAGAGTCACTTGCAGAGGACTGTAATCAAAATATTTTGTATTGTGTTACAATTATTGGGAAGAAAATTAAAATGTATTTTGTAATTACAAAAGAGCTTTAAAACGTTTTCAGCTTTTTTAAAGACTTATGAAACTGAAGTTTTGTAAAACAGGGGACAGCGAGCAGCACGTCTTTTGGAGCACCTCCACCTTATAGAAGACCACAGTCACAGATAATATAACACCACAGTCAAATGACTACGCAGTTCGTAGGTAGTTAGCTTCTGTAAGTGAGTGCTGAATTGTTACTCCTTGGATAGTAACATTTTTTTAATATTAAAGTCAAGTTTATTTGTGAACGTAAACAACACCAAAAAGAAAACAATAAATATCAGCATAATCTTTCCTAAAGCCAATTCCCAGACAAGGAAGGAGGAGAAGAATTGGCAATATTTTTAAACATCATACTATAAAAAAACAAAACATAGCAGTTTTTTTTATTTCTATAAATTTCTTGTTAAAAGAAATATCTTATCCATTTTTTCAAATAACGTACCAATCGCTGTTACGAATTTTGACGTGATATTGTTCGATTCCCGCCATCAATTCTGGCGTAAGTAGAGGTGCAGGTTCAGAGTCACGTACGGAACCCGTAATAGTAGTTTATTACAGGTAATAGGGATTGAGTGCCTTATGATGTATTGAGTAGTTAAGTAATACAAAGGGTGGAGTGAGTTATGATGATAGGGTGTTTAATGTTGGTAGAAAAGGATTTAGAAAATGCCAGTAGAATCCATACTAATATTATAAACGCCAAAGTGACTCTGTTTGTTAGTGTGTTTGTTATTAATGACTAAACGGCTGAATGGATCTTAATTACATTTGGCAACGAAATAGATGGTATTTTGAGGAAGGACATACCGTTCACACATATGCGGGCAACAGTAAGTAAAAAATAAACCATGATCCATGTATGGTAAGTTCGGTTTTTTATACTACTTAGGTGGCAAAAAGCATACGGCCCGCCTGATGTTAAGCCTTTGGATGCTCGCAATATGAAGAATTACTTGTGCATTAAAGACACAACGATGGCCGTTGGGGCAGAAAGGTTCTAGAGTGGCGAGTGACGACCACGAACTGGAAGACGCAGCGTGGGCAGGCCTCCAACAAGGTAGACCGACGACCTGGTAAAGGGCAACCGATGGAAAAGGTCAGCTCAGGATCGAATGATGTGGAAGACCTTGGGGGAGGCCTATGTCCAGCAGTGGACGTCTTGTGGCTGAGATGGAGATGGAGGGAAAGACACAAAGAAATATTAAGTATATTAGGTTTCTGTGATGCGGATTACGGTAGTAAAACGCATTCGTAAATGAGTACTGGTTACTTAGGAACAGAAATACAGCACTGAGTGTTTTGTGAGTGACTTTGGTTTTCTGAAAGGTAGTCTTGTCCAGTCTGGATTGTTCGGTTTTAATCATTTACCAACTGTACAACAATGACAACCACAAACTTATCCATCTACCAAATAATCAAAGAAATCCGTGCAAAAAATCTCCCCTTAAAATATCAGAAGATCTAAATACAGAAAAACATCCAACAAACAAAGATCCCACAACACAAACAGTAACAGTAGCCTGTGAAACAAGTCAAACACCTGCACTGTTTGCTAACGGTAAAAGGTGGTATCCGGTTGCTCCCCTGGTCGCGGCTCAGGTTACTAAACGAAGACAATATGGAGAGTTGGCGAGTCAATTGCAAATGGAATTGTTTCAAAGAATTGAAGCCCACATTTCTTTATGAAATGCTTTCAAAAATCTACGAAAGATAGGAATAGCACAGTTATAGTATCATGTATTTCATCTAAATGAATAAATGAGTTTGACTTTGACCTGCGTTACATTGCGCAGTCACATAAAGAAGAGTAGAAGTCATTTATAAATCGTGTCTTATTGATTGAAACTTTTTGAATTAATGAAAAATAACTCTATAACTAAATACAATTTTCAAATAAAGAGTGAGAAAACTTTCTGTATGTGTAAGGTAATCTACTGAACAACTGAACCTATTTAAAAAATTATGTTACTATTTATAGGTGATGTTTTTATATAAACAAAACACGTGAGCTAATCCTCTAGCAGAAGTGAGTACCTATCTAATAAAACAAAACGTGTATCGTCGTCTATCTCAAGAGACCACCGTATACAGATGAGTTAATAAGTATATAGGTAATTAACATGATCAATCAGTTGGTGACGTTGATTGAAGCGTTCCTCTTTTTGTTCACATTGCTAACATCTAGGCGTATAAGTAAATTATATTTGTTTTAATGTTTTGTGCCGTCACCTTTGCGTATCAGAGCCCAAGAGTAATATCTACCAGTTGATGTTGGAATAATGAACATTTTTATACGTTGGCAATTCTATACTTTTTTATGAGTGCACAAGTTACCAATTTAGCCACTGGACCAAGGTTCAGTGGCTAAATTGGTAACTTTACAACATACCACGTGTTGTGGATTTCATTCTCAGACATAAGAAATGTTTCTTGTTGTATCTGTGAATTTGTAGGTTTGTACTTAAGTCTCCCGCAATATAGTACCTGTTCCCTAGTATGGGAATGGCTTTAAAAATAAAACTTTTATTAGAATGCTGTTGCATTTAGCAACGGCCTTCTACCTGCTTTCAGCAATTCGCTTGTGATTCTGTTTGTAGTTTTTGAGCTGTTTCAGGGCAACCGATGGACAAGGTCAGCTTAGGACCGACTGATGTGGAAAACTAAGGGAGGCCTATGTCCAGCAGTGGACGTCTTTTGGCTGAGGTGAAATATGAAGTTTTTGGTATATTGGTATTATCCGAATAGTAACAACTGTGCCATATAAAAATACAATACTTGATAATAGAATATAAGTTCGTCGGTAGACAAAGATTACTTACACGTGTGGTGTATCTAATAGTGTGTAGGTAGGGTATAGTGGGGCTATTTCCCGCCAGAGGTAACAAAGTCTAAGGGACTGACCGACCGCCATATATCGCTTAGACTCGACAGCATAATGTGGATCTTGTTACTAGTTACATTTGTGAAATACTTACTTATTTTAAAAATATTTTAAATAATTCCGCGTCTAATATAATATAATAATTATCATATTTGATTTTTTAAAGACAACTCCCGCACTAGTGAACAAGCTCTGTGCTGCGGACACAAATTACAGCCAGACTCTGAACAACTCTTTGTGGATTACACAAAGTTTTGTCCCTGTGTGGGAATCGAACCCACAACCTCGTGCACTGCAGGCGCATACTGCAGCCACTGGACCACTAAGGCAGTCTTAATTAGTGTCCTACTACTATAAATTTTAAGATAAATTTCAAAGTTTATTTATTTTATTTATTTATTTAGAACTTAATATACAGAACATGTATAAAGGCGGACTTAATGCCAAAGGCATTCTCTACCAGTCAACCTATAGGGTGATGCAGAGATGAAACATAGTAGGTGCATATTAGTGTGAGGTCTAGAAAGAAGCAATTCTTATATAGTACTAAAATATTATAATACAAGAAAATAGGAATATATAATAATTATAAATTAAATAAATATCAAAATATATAAGTGATATATAGGTATATATATAAATATATTATAAAAGAATATTATACTTCACCGTTGTGATGATTCTGCTAATTCCTTCAGCATTTGTGTCCGAACCCTAGTCTTGAATATATAACGGTTGGTGGACATCCTGATTTCAGAAGGAAGGGCATTCCAAAGTCGGATAGATTCAAGAAGAAAAGAAGAGTGCATGAAGCCAGAGCTATGAGAAGGAAATACAAGGAGAAGATTGTTAGAGGAGCGAGGATTTCTGTCATGTATGGAACTGAGATATACAAACTGAGATTTTAAATAGGAGGGAGCATTAGGAGACATAAGGGTGGTATAAAGTGTGGAGAGTGCGCGCAAATTACGACGCTGACGAATGGGGAGCCAATTTAACTGAGAGCGATGAGTAGACACATGGTCATACTTGCGAAGATTGAAAATAAATCGAATGCAGTTATTGAGAAGACGGTCGAGTTTATTGAGCAGATCTGCATTCAGGTCAAAATAACACACGTCACCATAGTCAATCAGAGGAAAAATCAAAGTCTGCACAAGCATCGTTTTAGTCTTAACAGGAAGAAAGTTCTTCAGTCGATACAGTGTACGCAGGGCACCAGTAACTTTCTGGCTAACCTGTGCAACTTGTGCTCTCCAATTTAAGGTTGTGTCAATGTGTAACCCTAGGTTCTTAACATTAACACAAAGATCAACAATAGTACCATTAAAAACCACTGATGGAAGAGTATCTATGCGTAGGCTGTTTATTTGGCGTTGGCTGCCAATGACAATGGCTTGAGTCTTGTTTGGGTTTACAATCAAACCAAACCTCTCAGACCAGTTCCTAATATGTTCGAGGTCTCTATTGACCATATCCACCGCAGTAGATATGCCATCGATAGTTGCCTGAGAGTAAATCTGCAAGTCATCGGCATATAGGTGATACGCACACTGAAGATTTTGTGTAATGAGATTAATAAAAATTGAAAATAACAACGGAGATAAAATACCGCCTTGAGGAACACCAGAGTCGATAACACGCCAACTAGATGATGAATCATCGAAGCGAACTGACTGCTGGCGACCTCGAAGATAAGTTGAGAACCATTCCAGAGCTTCGGACGAGACCATATTGTAGGAGAGGATAGAGAGAAGGATGTCGTGACTGACGGTATTAAAGGCGTTGGAAAAGTCGACCAAAGCCAAAACAGTGACTTTAGTGTTCTCCATGCCTTCCCTAATATCGCCAGTCACTTTAAGGAGTGCGGAAACAGTGCTGTGGCCTGGTCTGAAACCAGACTGCAAAGGGTTTAATAGGTTATTTTGGTATATGAAACTGGAAAGTTGCTTGTGCACACAAGCCTCAAGCACCTTGGATAAGAAGGGAAGAATGGAAATAGGACGGAAGTGATTTGGTAGAGAAGGATTTTGTGTTTTAGGTAGAGGTATAACATAGGCTTTACGCCATAAGGAAGGGAAAATTCCGGAATGAAGAGAAAAATTTATGATATGGGAAATCGGGAAGAGGAGATGATCAAGGATATACATGATCATGCGACGGCTAATATTGTCGCAGCCCACAGCATTGGACTTTATGGATATAATAGTTTTTTTGATCTCGTCTGTTGCTACTGGAGAAAAATGAAAACTTTCAATATTGGGACAAGGTAGATCAGATAGGTACTTAACAGTTTGACACTTGACTTGGTAATCTAACGAAGTAGTAGTGGAGAAATGACAATTGATATCCTCCAAATCAAGTGTCAACTGCAAATCAGCACGGCTCTGTTTGCCGATACCCAGAGTCCCAAGGAACTTCCAGATATCAGCAGGTGACGTAGAAGTGATGTTACTGAGAATATGTCGGCGTTTGGCATTACGTATCACCTGGTTACATCGATTCCTTGCAGACTTAAAAAGTGACCAATTTTCGACGCAACGATCCCTTTTGTATTTTTGAAAGGCCCTATTTCTGCGTCTCATATACATTCGAACTCCCCTAGTAATCCATGGTGCAGGTGGGCGCTTAAGTTTTACTTTCCTCACCGGAGCATGTGCATCGTACAGTTGCAGTATTTTGGTGTTCAGAATATTGACTTTATCATCAACCGAGGGAGCCGAGACTAATTCATCCCAGTTAATTTCAGATGCACCTTTATAAAGCTTGCTGAGATCCATACGACTAAAACTACGCGTGTGGAGAACTTTGGGAGGGGGCTTGGGAGGTTTGAGGGTGTAGGAGAGGAAGATAAGGTCGTGGTGAGAAAATCCGGGAGCAAGGAGTTGGCCATGAGATGATACAAGGGTAGGAGTGGAGGTGAGAATTAAGTCGAGCCAGGTGTCCTGCCCCACAGTGTTGTGGTGAGTGGGTTGCAACGGTAATACATGGAAGCAGGCTGACTCGACAATCTCAAGGAGTTTACAGGATCGATAGTTTAACAATAGGTGTGTAAATATTTTAGGACTACTTCGACTAATTGAGCCTTGTGTATGTATGTGCATAAATAAAATCACCACAAACACTCACAGGGTCATTGAAGTTAGAAATGTTCGTAGTTTTGGCACACCCAAGGTCATTCTGGTTCAGGGTCAAGGTCAATGTCATTGAGATTAATCGATATATTGATGTTGACCTTAACATTGAACTCAGATCAGAATGATGATAGAAATTCCAAGACTGAACATTCTTAAGTTTAATGACCCTCTCAAGTTTAAATACTTTGACCTCAGAGTCAGTGATGTTGACCACAAACCAACTAAGCTTCACTCTATAATTCACTCTACACTCCAGTATAATTTGGCTGCATTTACCACTGCGCGGCGCGTGTTGTGGGTTGGATCCCTACAAGGGACAAAAAATGGTTGTCCCGAGTCTGGGTGTACTTCATGTCCATTAATTGTATGTTTGTATAGTCCCCCGTTTGTATACCATGGTGAACCATGATACCGACGGTATCATGGTTCACCCTGTCACCTAATATTAAACTTGGCACCGACTTCAATCTGTATTCAGTTATTTTTGGGTTTTTGAAGTCGGTTTCAGTTTTTTCATTTTTTTATTTCTAAAGATAAAATAAAAGTAAAAAATATACGAAAAACATTGTTAATGACTACAACATTAAAGGGTTCCTCGATTTCCCTGGGATTCCATCATCAGATCCTGACTTGATGCCAATGGGACCACCTCTAGAGTGACTAGAGTTCAATTAAAAAAAGAATTTTGAGAATCGGTTCATAAACAACGAAGTTATCCGCGAACAACCATAAAAAAGCATATATACGGTCGAATTGAGAAACCTCCTCCTTTTTTGAAGTCGGTCACTAGATGTATAGTTCAAAACACTGTCTTGTCCATATACTTCTTTCCCATTTACGTCAGTAATTGGCGCTATCAGAGTGGCGGCCACACGGCCATAAAGAGGTGAAGCGAGGTGGGCAGTCGATCGAGTGTGAACCGACCGACGCTGACACATTGATAGCTGAGCTGAACTTCACTACCCACACTAAATTGTGTTAACTTGAGTGTGGAAGAATTGTGTACCTGATTGTACATTGTTTAGAAAGAACTCTGAGAATTGCACGATCAAATCGTAAAGTATACGATCCATATGTCGCATGGTCATTAGAAAAGATGATTTAAAACGTAAGCGATAAACACTTATGGCTAAGTACCATCGCTTTAACGGAGTCTTGGTGTGGCAAGGAATATTGATTCAGGAATCGTGAAACGTATAACACGTAGTCCTGAGAGAGCCCGTGACAGGGGCGTGCGCGCACCGAGGAACTGTTACATGTTTTAAATAAACTCCATACACAATTTATTAGTGCTAGAAATTTAGTAGTGATAGTTATTAGTGGCGATAGTTTAGTAAACAAGAACTGATAGTAACTGTGACAAGAATTAAATAGACTTGATGAACAATATAGCTGTCAATTACAAAGTGTCACAGTTTAATCATGAGTCTGAACCAAGAATGCTATCCTGATCCAACACATATATATATACATACTAGCTGTTGCCCACGGCTCTGCCCGCGTGAATGTCGGTTATCGCTGTAAAAAGTAGCCTATGTGTTATTTCAGACCATAATCTATCTCTGTGCCAAATTTCATCCAGATCCTTTGAGTAGTTTTTACGTGAAAAAGTAACAAACATCCATCCATCCATCCATTCTTACAAACTTTCGCATGTATTTATAGTAAGATGAATGTTTTTTTTTTTTGCGGTGGACTAGAGTTACAATTATTATGATACCTACACAATAGCACTATACGTCCAGTTATTAGTACATATTGAGCTAGTGCATTCTTGTTTGTTCACGCCAGTTACAGTGCCTGCTAGCCCTAATATTATAATATTTTCATTTTAAAAAGACAACTCCCTTACTGGGGGACTTTACAAACATACATTAACGGACACAAAGTACACCCAGACTCGGGACAATCATTTATAGATTATACATTTTTTGCCCGTGTAGGGATCGAACCCACAACACGCCGCACAGTGGTAAATAGCGAGGTAACTACTTAAGCCACTGAATCTACAGTGCAGTCAATATTATAACACTATCCAAGATAATGCTTGAACTACAAACTTTGTTGAATTTTACAATAAAAGAAACTGAACAAAGTAGCCGTGTGTATACCATTAGTTAGAAGAAAAACGGTTGTCCCTTCACGGGTAATACAGCCTCCACATTCTCTAAGAGCGGTCGAGTGCGGGTTAACCGGACGATTTGTGGGCTCAATTGACTATCAATGAATAGTGAACTACTTACCTTTGTGCTTTATAGCCGCCCATCACGACACATTTCTTTTTGCTGACTAAATTTCTGTTGACTTAACACAAATAGCAATGAATACAATATATATTAACACTTCACTAATTACTTAAATATAAAATTTCGCGACTTTAACACTATAACTAAAAGTGTTATTTGTTTACATTTTAAGTACCTATTGTAGTTAACAAAATTATATTTATTGAAGCTATGGAAGAGCAGAGCCTTCTAACACAAGCAATATTTTGTCTAAAAGGAGACAACATATATTATAACAACGGAACCTATAAAGTGTATTATAACATCGGAACCTATAAAGAGTGAGAGTTTAAAGGTGAAACATTTTACAAGATTCAATTCCTTTAAAAACTTCTTCAAAATTATTGTAATTCGAACCTCCACACAAATTTGATCGAAACTTTATTAAGACCCAAGAAAGTTTTTCTTTCACAATTTTTTTTGTCAGCCTTTTTTTGAATCCTATAGTTTTCGTTATTTTGAGGAAAAAAATGTTTTGGTTATTTTTTGTGCGCCCCCTTTGGTACACTTTGACCCTACCCTCATAAGTCTTCACAATATTTTTATTTTATTGACGTTCGAAAACTGCAATTCGAAATTTAAATAAACGCACCGAGTGTAATGTTGTGCAAAATACATTTATCGACTCGAGTTCGAGTTCTGATTTTGAATTTAATATATTTTAGCTAGTTATAAAGGTAAGTTTACAATGACTGATTCAATTTCACGAAAGTTGCAGCGATTAAATCATAAACACTTGGCACGATAAATTTTGCAGTTTTTTGTCGTTGAGTAGGTATTTTTTAAAGTACTTAAGTGGCAAATAAGCATAGGCCCTTCTAATGTAAGCAGTTACCGTAGCCTATGTACGCTTGTAATATAATATGTTAGGCATTATACGCGTGTAACTGACAGGAGTACGTTTCTTTAAATATGCAAAGGAGTATTCACTTGCAAAAACACACCAACATCACTTTATGAAGTAATTTGGCTGCGTTCATCTGTAAGGACTTTTCCCAGTCGCTATGTCTTTACCTTTCTTAAATACTTTTGACTATGATTATGATTTTTGTTAGGCCTCACCGCTATACCAAGATATATATTATCGCGACAATAATAAAGGTATATCTTGTCTTGTCTTTTAAGTAAGATTTATTTTTTACTAGTTTCCACCCGTGGTTTCGCCCACGGGAATGGTTTATTTTTGAGATAAGAAGTAGCCTATGTGCTATTCCAGACTATACTTAATCTATGTAGGTATTTCTGTGCCGAATTTAATCATTTTGTTGTGATGGAGCAAACATCAATTTATCCAAACATTCGCATTTATAATAATAGTATAGATTGCCCATTAAAACTCAATTCCCGTTACGAAAATCAGAAACAAACTCCAAATGCAATTGAACTAACAAACTTCACAAAGCAAACAATAAATTGAGATTTTTAAACGATCTAATTCCAAGTCGGCAGGTTAAAGTATCGAAGACAAACACCCCGCGTCCCTCGAGTGCTATGTTCGGTGAGTGCTCCACTTAATAATATTTTTCACCTTGTTTCGTTTTCCAATTTTCCGCAAGTCACTCTCGTGGGTAACGGTCCGTGTTTTGATTTAGAAATGCTTCAGGAGTGCCGTACAAATTTAGTGACGGCGATACGATTTTTATAAAATCGAATGCTTTATAATAAGAAAGTTTTAGGTAGGTACCTAAAGTAGTAGAATCAACAATTACTATAGAATTTTACCAATCAGAAAACGACTATGCGGCCTCAGTTTTAGAATTCCTTACTAATATTATAAATGGGAAAGTTTGTGAGTATGGATGGATGGATGGATGTTTGTTACTCTTTCACGTAAAAACTACTGAACGGATCTGGATGAAATTTGGCACAGAGATAGATAATGGTCTGGAGTAACATATAGGCAGGTCTGGAATTACAGCGATAACTGGGAGCCGCGGGCAACAGCTAGTTATGATATAAATATGTCTATCTGAATTATCAATTTTGCCGTTTGAATGGTAGTAGGTTATCGAAGTGTATTTAAGTATTAGTTTCTTGTTTTTTTTTATTTTTAATGAAAAGTAAGTAGGTAGAGTTGAGGTCGTATATTGTAAATTTGTTTTCAGACATGCTCTGTTCCCGTTAGTTATTTTAATTTAGTTATCAATAAATAATTTATTGCTCTTTTTATCATTAAAATATTTGTCTCTTTCGCAAACTTAGTCGTGTAAAATCAGCCTTCAGCTAGAAGAATAGCTTATTTTACACGATATTATTTTTAGATAAAGTTCTTCTTTTAAACTTTTAGATAGACTATCGCCATTTTAAATACAGCATTTAGAACTACATAATTATGTGGCCATCTCTACTATTTTTTCGTTTATATTATGTGTTACCTCCAATTTTTTTTGCGAAGTATTGTACTCAGAGAAATAATAATGCTAAGAGCATCTCACGTGTATTTATATTTTCCTCTGGTGATATTTCACAGATATCATCTCATACATTGTAACATCATAGGACGTCGTCGCGCTTGACCCCACTTGTACCAATCTAATTTGATCCCTCTTACAAATGTTTGGGCAAATGTTTACAGCCAATGTTTTTTTTGTCATGATAGGTACCAATGATTTAGATAAGTCTTATTTAGGTGTTTATTTGATACGATTCCTACCCGTTATTTTAATTGATTTTATAGGTATTAAGATGTAAACATATATTATACAAAATGACATTACCAAAAAATATATGGATACGGTAGATATATTATAATTAATATTACGAGAGGTAGGACACCATACTAGCGAGCAGGCCCGACTGGGAATGGACCTCTACCTTACACACAACTAAACACAGTGGTATAGTTGTGTTCCTGTGTGTGAGTACAGGCCTCCAGCGCTCATTTAAGGATGCGTTTTTAAAGAAACGTTTTCCTATCCCAGGGTTACTTCATCTTAAAACACTGGAATAAAGACACGCAAGGCAAGGCGTTTACCTCTGCCACAAGGTGTCCATAGGCTACGGTAACTGCTTACCATCAGGCGGGCGTTATGCTTGTTTTGCTACCAAAATAATCAAAAATCCTTATTTTTGTAAGTTTTTTATATATTATGAGATAAAAGTACAGACCACTAAGATTTATACTTGGATTATATTGGATAGTCATAGCCAAGTATTGGCCCCAACATTGGCTGTCCGTAATAACTTTTATGTGGCAACATAACGCGATGCGAAGGGGCGAAGAAGCAGGTAACTTGACGGAAAATCTAATTTGCCAAATTGAATTACAGTGTCCAAGTGCGGGATGTATTTCAACAATATCTGTCCCTTTGTTGTGTGCAATGTATACGAGTAAGATGTGATGGACGCGGACGGAGACATTATTTAGGAAATTAATTTAATTTTTGTTTAGTTTATCTTTAGGATTTGATATTTTACTCGTAACTTGTAGAATGCTGAGTAAAGATGAAGAATGAAGTATTAATAAATTTAATACCTATTTGAGTTTGTTTTTTTTGTAGCAATTCTTACAAAATTATTACCTGGTTTAGGTATAGACTATAGTATTTTTCACATAGCATTTGAAGATGTTCGTGTGGTGACGGATTAAGAATGCAAATATAACTACCCCATTCCATCCCATGGGTGTCGTAAGAGTCGACTAACTGAGTAAGTTAGGCAGACAATAGAAGTGGAGGCAAGAGAAGTAAAACTCGAAACAAAACCCTATACCAACCTAGTAGTAGTAGGCTAATATCCCTGCAAATTTATGGAGGAGACCTGTGCCAAGCAGTGGGACGATTATGGGTTGAGATGATGATGATGATTTGAAGATAAATATCAATGAAAATGATAGACGATTAAATTATAATCTATCGATTAAATAGTCTAGGCTCTTGATCATTCAATTAGCCAATTGGTTAGAGATTTTTTTTATTATTCAAAAAAGACAACTCCCGCACTAGAGAACTAGCTCTGTGTCACGGGGGACTTTACAAACATAATACACTTAACGGACCCAAATTACATCCAGACTCAGAGCAATTCTTTGTGGGCCACAAAAAGTTTTATTCGGCGTGGGAATCGAACCCACAACCTCGTGAACAGCAGGCGCATACTGCGGCCTGTGAACCACCAAGGCAGTCAAACTGATTGAATTGATTTAATCATTTTCTTTCATCTTCATCGGAAAACGTTAAACATCACAATACTCATTTTCCGATGATGATGAAAGAAAATGACTTGATAGTACTAACCTAACAAATTGTTTACCTTTCATAATACAATACGACTATTACAATTGAATATTTTTATCGTGAGTAACAAGATCAAGTAAATCTTTCTATGATAAGTAAAGGACACCTAACTATGGCATACATATGTAGATGAGACCTTAGTAACATAGCGTTACTTTATAACCTACTTGTTGTTGCCCGCGGCTCCGCCCGCGTATATGTCGGTTATCGCGATTAAAAATGCTAAATGTCCTATATGCTATTCCAGACTATAATCTATCTCTGTGCCAAATTTTATCCAGATCCGTTCAGTAGTTTTTGCATGAAAGAGTAATAAACATCCATATATTCTTACAATTTTTCGCGTTTATAATACACTAGGTGTCGCCCGCGACTTTGTCCGCGTAGTAATTTGGAATATTTTTTCCCGATTTTGCCACATATCTCAATACTGCTCCGCTCCTATTGATCATAGCGTGATGTTATATAGCCTATAGCCTTCCTGAATAAATGCACTATTCAACAAAAAAAGATTTTTTCTAATCGAACCAGTACTTTCTGAGATTAGCGCGTTCAACCTAACAAACAAACAAACTCTTCAGTTTTATAATATTCGTATAGATAGATATTCTAGTATTGAATTTGAAATGGGTTAGTCTCAGTAGTATACCTACAATTCTGTAGCTAAGAGGTAAAGAATAATAAGTCCACTTTTTTTTTTAATTTTTTTTTTTCGTGGTTTTGGATTCCTAAATGTGTAATCTAGAGCGTGGTAAGAAGTAATAAGTCCTATCGACAATACTTTTTAATTTACTTACAATAAAACATTAAGAAGTCAATAGAAGATTAATTGTTAAATTGTAATAAGTCCCCTTATGATTGTTTACCTGCCGCATCGGGAGAGAACTCGATACAACAGGGTAATAAGTCCAAGCGCGCTACTCGCAGTGCCACTGGAGACGGACTTGTCATTATTTACCCCGCAACTGTTTGCTCTTATTTAAGTGTGTTGTAAGTGTGTGTGAAAAATCCCGCCCAGGTCTTTTAAAAGCTCACCGTGTAAAGTTTTAGATTTGGCGCTTGTTATTCTTTACCTCTCAGCTACAGAATTAAACAATGGTTTCTACAGAAATAAAGACTATTTATACAATCCGCACGTGAGTTAACAGCAATTTATATGTAAATCAGTAGGACCCGCGGGCACAGAGGTGTATACAGAATAAGGACTTGTTTAGAAGTTAGGGTCAGTACCCTACCTCGTAACTCCATGCTCTGCGACAGGAGGTGGTATCATTATAATGCAGCATCTTTTTCGTACCTCACGAATATAATGTCCTCCTAACCGAATTTCGGTCACGGCCGCTAATGTCAACGGAGACTTTTTTTCTTTCTTCTTTTAAAAAAGACAACTCCCGCACTAGAGAACATGCTCTATGTCGCGGGGGACTTTACAAATATGCAATTAACGGACACAAATTACACCCAGACTCAGAACAATTCTTTGTGGGTCACACAAAGTTTTGTCCTGTGTGGGAATCGAACCCACAACCTCGTATACAGCATTCGCATACTGCGGCCACTGGACCACCAAGGCAGTCAAAAGTCAAAAGGAGACTAGCCATCTGCGCCGGAGATATTATAGTGCACAAGTGTGAGCGCAAACACAAGTGCACTTTTTATTCCTTCACTCTCATAGTCCGATGGGACGGCAATCCGACACGACCGGAGAGAGATCAGGCGTAGGACCAACGGCTTTACGTGCTTTCCGAGGCACGGGGTGTAAACACCGCCAATTTCCAAACTCCGGACATCTATTGTGAATTTCTTGACGAAAGACCCAATATCAATTTTTGGCCCGACCCGGGAATCGAACCCGGGACCTCGTGAACAGCAGTCACGCACATAGACCACTGAGCCACCGAGGCAGTTCACAGTTCAAGAATATAATGATATAGTTAGATATATAACTTTTATATTAGGTACTTTCGTTTGTGTAGATATCGGATATCTAGGTTAGGTTTGTCTATAGTCTTAGATGCCATTTGTTAGTAAATTTAAGGTTCACTGTGATTCTCAGGAGACTGGTGTACGTACATTTTTTAGAACCAACAATAATACTGTCCCCAACTATCGCTATAGTTATATAAAATTTAAGCTTTTTGTAAATGCATACAATTGATTGACTGGCCTGTTGGTCTAGTGGTTACTGACTCTGACTGCTACGCCAGAGGTCGTAGGTTCGATTCCCACCCAGGACAAATCTTTGCGTGATGAGCATAAATGTTTGTTCTGTGTCTGGGTGTATCTATAATATGTATGTATTTAGAAATATATATTTTAGTATGTTTATCAGTTGTCTGGTTGCCATAGTTACAGGCTCTGTCTAGTTTGGGATCAGGTGGCAGTGTGTGAGTTGTCCCAAAATATTATTATTATTATAATTATTGGACACAAATTACACCCAGATTCGGGACAACCATTTGTGGATAGCATAAATATTTGTCCCGTGTGGGGATTGATCCCACAACATAAATACGCAGTATTGAATGGTGAGGTAAGCACGAACCAACCACAGTCATCCTTACTAATATTTCGTTACTAATATTATAAATGTGAAAGTTTGTAAGAATGGATGGATGGATGGATATTTGTTACTCTTTCACGTAAAAACTACTGAACGGATCTGGATGAAATTTGGCACACAGATAGATTATGGTCTGGATAATGTACACATAGGTTACTTTTTGCAGCGATAACCGACATCCACGCGGGTGGAGCTCGAGCAACAGCTAGTATTTATTAATAATCTTGCAACGATATTAATTTGTCCCATATTTATATTATTCAAAGTAATAAATAATGCTTAAACAAAGCCTTTTTTTCAATGCACCATACTTTAATAGGCGAGACGTTTTGTGATCATTATTGACTTTCTATTTTTAAATATTATTTCCGAATTGTCATGCTCACTGGAATGTCATGGCTTGTGGTGTCGCATTGGCCGGGTCATTGTCTTCCCTCTAATATTGCGAAGGAAATAATGGCTGATCAATCTGGGCATGATTAATTTTTAAATAATAAAGATATAGTTTTTAAATTGTTACTATTAAGATCGCAATGTAATCTCGACACGATTCTATCTTATGCATGAGGAAAGGATCCTTTATTGCCATACAGTGGAAAACTAAATTAATTCATTTTTTTCTTAATTGTTTCCTTATTTATCAAATATTTCTACCTAAATTTAATTTTGCATGGTATATTGGTTTCCGTCCCTTTTTGTTAACACTAATATTGTAACTTATATCAAATTGTAAATGAACGAGTTTCTTGCCAATTTTTTTCGAGGCCCTACCCTAGTCTGCGAATTGGCCGTAGGAAAAAAGTAAAGGTATAGTATATTGTAAAGGTAAAGTATATTGACTTTGACTTTAGTGCAGGTAAGATTATGTTCAAAAAGAGGACAGGGGGTCACGACTGGAACGCAGATGGCCTACAACGTGATTAAATAAGGGTGTGTTGGATACGGTATTCTAAAAACAATACAGTAACATGCTCAGACCTTCATCAGAGGATCATAATAGTTGGACACGGATAACAACGCTAGGTGACATGTGTCCCGCCGGCTAATCTCTGGATCAAAACTGCCACTAACCTCGCTATAGTTTTTGTTCAAACGCATTGGGCTTTTGTTTAGAGCATAAAACATATTGTACAGCATTCTTTTTTTGATTCGTTGTTTTAATTGATTTCTAATTATGTTTTTAACATCATTAACATTATAGGCTTCTTCATGTGAGACAATAACACTTGGAAGGACAGTATTTTATTTAAAAAAAAACAATTGTTTTTGAAAATATATTTTGTCTGTGGACAAAAACGTACTAAAATGAGAAACAATAAGCAAACTCAAACTTAAAAACCATTTATTCATTTAGGTTACAAAATAACACTTATAAAGGTCACAAATTATGAATAAGTCAGAAAGATGATGTCAGCAAAAAAAATCCTACGGCTAGTTCGCTGACGTGGCGCCTTGAGAAGAACTAGCCAGAAACTAGGGCCACTCTTTTTAATCGCCAGATAGTTACAATCTTTTGTAAAATACAAGTATTGTAGCATGCAAGCTGATGCAGTCAAAACACGATACTTACTTTATTGATAAAAAAGCTAATCGTACTTAGTACTGGTCGTGCGAGATTTAAAAAACAATGTATTGTGTTCAGTCTGCTTCAATTTACATATTGCTATAAAGTAATAAGGCAATATGTGAAATAGTGACAATTATTATTAGAAAACTAAACGTTTGACTACTAAATAAATAAACAAAAAAAAGCAAGTACAAAATTATCACTAGAACTCACAATGTGATGATGATTTGGAAAATTCTTCTTGGTTTCAAAGGGTACTTTCCAGGTGGACCCATTTTTTTTTCGACATAAATTAAAGAACTGGACTTTCATTGTGAGATCTAAAGCCTTAACAGAATCTTAATTCAGATATTGGTAGGTTTATAACAATCCAAAAGCAAAGAAGTCTCTACATACTCTAATATGATGCCCGCCTATTGAAAAAAGTATGAAATAAAAAAAGAAACTGACTTCAGAAAGTAAAATTAAATATTTATAGATCACGGCATAAAGTACTTAACTTTATGACGTGACTTACGTAGACGTATCCAAAGATAGTTTTGTTTTTACCACTTGGATGCAGCAGCAGCTACTTTAGCCTATGGACGCTTGCAAAAGCAGAGGTATCACTTGCATGATGCCGACTCATTTTTTTCTTACACCAGGGCTTTAAGATATAGTATTCCTAAACGCTGGAGACCTTGTACTAACACACAGGAACACTGTGGTTCCTTTCCCAGTCGGGCTTGATCGCTAGTAAAGTGCCCATCGCTTTTAAAATAACATACATATTAAAATACATACATAGATAGCCTAAAATAACTAATTAATAATGACTATATCTTAGACAAAGGTGCTAATTTTACTCTTATTTGGCGCAGCAGTGATGCCTTGCCTTTCTTCGTAAACGCTTGTAGTCTAATGTCATAGGCGGTTCCTTGTTTTAGTCCACGGTATTGAATTATGGTTTCATTTTTGGCTGGCACTCGGAGTTCTACGACTCTATCCTTTATGTTTGTATTCGCTCCCAATGGCTGAAAAATAATACAATAAATTAGCTTTTCAAGGTGACTTTTGAAGAATACCAGCGCTGTAAAGCTACCACTAAGGTATGCAACATTATGCTAAGATGCTTGCATGAGTGATGCTTGGGTCAGTTTATCTGTACATTGAACATACTGATTATTCGCTTGCGTAACGAATATACATAAATATCTTATTTACCTTTTAGTTATTAGTGTTTTTAAAGATTTATCAAGTTCAGTTTTACCTGTAATTCTATACGCTGTACCCGTTTTACTTTATTGTTTCCTGTTACTATGCGATCGATTTGTTTGATTTTCTTCACTCGCCACAATGACACCTGTAAAAATATTTTTAAAGAATAAAGTGAAGACAACAGCATTTAATTTTTTTTATTATTAACAGGCTAATAATAATAATAATAACCCGCAGAGCAGCTTGTGGCGGGCTGAATGTGAGTGGCGACACTGCGGTCTCGAATGCCCCAGAGATTCGGTCAGAGCCTCGTCTCTGGATTGCCTTTATTGGCTGTCCGGAGTGGACTGGCAAGAGCGCCCGCAGGACTCTCAACTCTGGCTTGCCTTAATTGACTGATCAGAGAGGGGTCACCAGAGCTATATGCTCGGGGGTGGAAGTGTCATTTTCAAGGGTATAACTACGGGGAAACCCGCTCTCGGGTCTCTGTAAGAGACCCCCGATGGTGAAACCGGCGCCGCACCGCTCGACACCCCTAGCCGCGCACTATGGTGTTGCCCTGTTACTTGTGGGCTGTTGCCCATGTCGGTTGTTTCATGGGGCCCATCTAGTGTATAGGCGAGTCACCGTCTGCCTATTTGTCGTTTAACAGCATATCCCAACTTTTAAATGATGGCAGGCGACGTTGTATCCCATAATCTTTGTCCAGTCCACCAAACACCCAATCCCATAGCCCAAAATTATTTGATTTCACATGTTCCAATAGTTTTACACTTGCCATATCATCATCATCATGGCTGTACTGCAATAGTGCAGCTGTGACGTGACTGTGGTAAGCGTCTCATCCCATTTAAAATTAAAATTCTCTAAGGGCCTCTGCGTGTTGGACCTATGTTCCCGCGTAAGCCTTCCAAAAGGCCCGGGTATTCTCCTTGAATGATGGGAAAATACCCGTGATAAAGAAAGACATAATAATAATATATTTAATCACGCACTTACCTTATACAAAACAACAGGATCTAATTTATCAGGACTGATAATTTTATTCCACGCAAGTGTTAATGTCTGCTGTTTCTCACCCAAAAGTGATAAGCCAGATATCTTGGGTGCCTTAAGTGGTATAGTATCCTTCTTACGTCCTTGGCATAAAACTACCATTGCCACCAATAGTGCGAAGTATTTAATACCCATGTTTATAACTATTGATATATTAATATTGTTATTAATAAATTTCTTGTTGCACGTGTAGTTAGAACCGTATCTGCGACTGAAATAATTATTGACTGTGTGATATTGTACAGATATTTGATATTTATACTCGGTTTATATGATTACTTCCGATACAAAAGTATATTGTTATAAAGTTTAGTATTGTCATTATGTCTTTGTTAAAGAAAATACATTAGCAAATATGTATGTGCATTATTGTTTTAGCTCGTAACTTAATCTACCTGTAACTGCCTCGTTGGTCTAGTAGTCTATGAGTGTGACTGTTGATTACGAAGTCCTAGGTTCGATTCTGAGTTCGGGCCAATTACAGATTTTTCTGTCAAGAAATTCACAATAGTTTAATATATGTATATAATAATTGGTCTGAGGTATTTACTTCGACTGATGTTAACGTAGCTTTAGATATCTTTTATCGTAATCTGCAATCATGTTTCTGTTTACACGTGCCAGTCATTAAATCATCTGTGTGTAGATCGAAATACACTTATCCTACATGGTATACGCCCGACATAATTAATACCTTAAAGAATAAACATTTTCATTTGAAAAAATATAGGGATTTAAACATGGAATTTAACAAGGAAATGTTTAAATTTTATAGGCAGCGTGCGAAAGAATTAATTAAATTAGCGTACTCTGATTTTCTCAAACGGACTGAAATGAGTATCAAGAAGGACCCTAAGACATTTTGGCACTTTGTCAGGGATCAGCACTCTCCGCGGCACTCCCGTACTGAATTTGAGTATGATGACAGGCTTGTGTCAGGGTTGGAGGCTGCAAATGCTTTTGCCGCCTATTTCAAATCTGTTTTCTTATCCGACCAACCTACGTTGTCTAGTAATATCACTAACAATGATGTAGACGGTTTTTTGTGTTCTCATAGAATTGGTATGGATTATGTAAGCTCATATGATATTTTTCTAGCGGTTAAGCGTATAAAAACCCAGTCCTCTATTGGGCCTGACGGTATACCAGCTTTTGTTATAAAAGACTGTATATCGGTATTTCAGCAACCTCTGTGTCATATTTTCAATTTAGCTTTAAAAACTAACACCTATCCCACTGTGTGGAAAGTGTCGCGAGTCACACCAATACCCAAGGATGGCTCCGGGTCTCAGGTCACAAACTACAGGCCAATTGCTGTGCTTTCGGCGTTGGGTAAAATATTTGAGTCCATATTGAACCATCATATCATAAGACAGATTAACCCTCAGTTGAGCGAGTGTCAACACGGGTTCAGAATCGGCAGGTCTACAGCTACAAACCTGATAAATTTTGTAGATTATTCTGTAGCCGAAACGGATTTAAATAGGCAAGTGGACGCGACATACTTTGATTTTCAAAAAGCTTTCGACAAAGTCCATAATGATCTTTTATTGCGAAAATGTAACTCCTTAGGATTTACACCAAGTCTATTAAAATTATTTGCGAGTTATTTAACCGATCGAACACAGTATGTTCAGCTGTCGAATTATCGATCTGACCCATATGTCACTCGCTCTGGTGTGAGTCAGGGCAGTGTTTTAGGACCAACGTTGTTCCTGATCATGGTCAATGACTTGCCGGACGTCATAAGGACAGCTAAGTGTCTCATGTTTGCTGATGATCTGAAGCTATTTTTGGGTATCGGATGCCGTGAAGACAGCGAAGCGCTACAACAGGACATTGACAATGTGCTTGCCTGGAGTGTGCGCAACCAGCTAGAATTTAACATTTCTAATTGTAAAACTGTCACCTTTACTCGCTCTCGCGCACCATTCTGCTATAATTACGAATTAGCCGGTCAGCCGCTAGAGCGGGTCACACAAATACGTGATCTAGGTCTAATATTGGATATTAGCTTGACATTTAATAACCATATAACTGCGATTTGTAGTAGAGGTTTTAAGTCTCTAGGCTTTGTAATGAGCCAGTCTGCCCAACTTCAGGACAGGAGTGCTATCGTTGTGCTTTATTTCTCTTTTGTTCGCAGTATTATAGAATTTAATTCTATAAACTGGGACCCCCACGAGAAAAAATATATTTTAATGCTAGAGCGAGTACAAAGGAAATTTGCCCGTTATTTATATAATAAACTGTATGGCTTCTACCCATATTTGTACCCATCACCTTTTGTTTTGGGTATGGTAGGCATGAACACACTCGAACTGCGACGTAAATGTGCCCTCATGACACATTACTATTTGTTGCTACACAACAAAATTGACAATCCAAGTGCGTTGTGTCGTTGTGCTCTGTCTGTGCCTGACCAGTACACGCGGCTGCGCTCGCGTCGCCTGCTGGCAATGCCTAGAGTACGTACGTGCACGGCGCAATTTGCTCCAACTAATCAGGCTGTAGGACTGCTTAACTCGCTGATTGCTCAATACCCAGAAGTTGACATTTTAACAGCAAATTAGGCCAATTTGTTAATTTCTGTCTTTTCTACCTATGTAATAATTTATAAGTAATTACTGTATTGTATTTTGATTATAATGGTTCACTGCACGTGTTGGGTAACTGTGAGTGCAGTGAACAACTGAAATATAAATAAATAAAGAAATAGAAGCCTGGAGTTTGAAAATTGGCGGTGTTAATTATCTGACCTGAATATAATTTTAACAATAAAAACCGACTTCAATGCGGCAAGTTGTAGAATTTTCAAAAAACAGGATGAATTTTCATACAAACTCTAATCTCAATTTTCCTCCCTTAAATGCATTATTTTTTAAATCTAATCATTTGCAACGAAAGTGCATCTCATGACCATTTAAAGAAGTCCAAACACGGCTAGATTACATTGTTTAATTATGGAGTTCGTTGCCTACCTTTCGGCTTCACTATCAGTTAATTTAAATTGTACGATTCTAATTTACTAAATTACATTTGTTATGTAAAAGTTGCTTTACAACCTTAATCGAAACTTATTTAATCGTCATCCGTGAAATACTTATTATTGATAAGTTCACGTGCCCATCTGTGGTCTTCTTCATCAGATTCAATTCACCAAATTACATTTTCTGAATGCAAATGTTTGATTAGTTATTAAAAATGTTGCTATATGTATGCCTATAATTTTTGTGGAGTTCCCTCAATTCCTTATGGATCCCATCATCAGAACTATGATTTGATAAAAATGGAACCAAACTGGAAGTATGTCCTCTCGGATAAAAAAATAATTTTTCAAATTGGTTCATAAAAAAGGTTAGCTACGTTTGTCAGAATGAACCCGTAGATGGTTAATTATATTGTTAAGCAGTCTAGAACCGATCTTGACTGATAACTTTTGAGTAGCCTGAGAGAATAGAAAGTACACCTGTGTGTACAAGTGCACTTGCTATGTATGTACACTATAATATTATGAATTTCTCATGCAGTGTATATCAATCATCTCAACCCATAAACGTCCCACTACTGGGCACGGGTCTCCTCCATACATTTGGAGGGATATTAGCCTACTATACCACGCTGGCCAGACGGGTTGGTATAGGGCTTTGTTTCGAGTTTTCCCTCTCTAAAAACCTTGGAAACGAAAAACGACGAGGCTATCTTGTTTCGTTGAAGAGTTGCCATGGCCATCTTCTGACTTCATCATCAGACCAGCTCCATGGTACTATATTGTTGCATTGTCACCAAAGTTACGCAGTGTATATATTTAGATTCAATTGCTAACTGCAGTCAAAGTTACCCTACGCGTGCGGTAAGCTGTTCATACATTCTTCAATTACACTTGCAAAGTGTTATATAGAAATAATAAACATACCTAGATTACCAAATTAGTTATTGTAGTTGAAAATGACAATTTCTGTTAAAACTTCTGCAATCAGAGAGTTAAGCAGTTTCACAGGAGGCTGTCAAACTGCTTAACTCTCTGATTGCAGAAGTTTTTACTGAGGAGTAATAATAATAATAATAATTTATTTATTTTACAAGTAACATGACTCAGTGTGTTAGTAACAATATTTCTTACTTCTATGTTAGTTTTCCTATTCTAAACACTTAACCTAATAACAAATGATTATTTGTATGTGAATCACTGCCACTTGCTAAGCACCTAGGTGTATAACTTGCAGCAGTGACTCACATACAAACAGTCGAGTCTACTTGCTATACAGCACAGGATAATGTTGGGGCTGGCCCGTACCCGGCGCACCAGGGAGGCGCATCGTTTCCTCATTGTTGTATAAAAACAGTCGACGCGAGCTTCTGCAAACATCCCTGATGCGCTACAGAAACGACCGACAACCCCATCAGCATCCTGAACGCGTTATTATATTGAACGCGAAGGACACTGTACGATTTTTGCGAATAATCTGCCCACAGACTGCACGTGTAAAAAGAAGTACAGTATGCACGAAATAAGGTTGTTTAACACCTGGAAAATATAGTAATGGTGAAGTATCTTTTTATTATTACAAGCTTTTATTTAGCTTGCAGTGTACGAGTACGAGTATGTCAGTTTGTATGTTAGTTTGTTTATGTCAAATCTAGATTGGAAGCACTTCCCGCCGGCTGATTCTCTAAGAAACAGCGATGGCAAACTGACAGTTGTGATCGCAAAATTGACAGTTGTGATTGCTCGGTGACGGCATAATCTATTGACTAAACGTCAAAAAGGGCTCTTACGGAATACCGATTTTCAATCTGACAGTCAGAATTTACTCGGTTTTTGCGGTGGCTCGGTTTTTGCTCTTACGGAATACCCCTGCCGGTGTTTGATTAAACTAAAACTTAGTAAACCGACGTAACGTGACAATGCAACAATATAGTACCATGGATCTGGTCTGATGATGAAGTCAAAAGATGGCCATGGCAACTCTTCAACGAAAGAAGATAGCCGCGTGGTTTTTCGTTTCCAAGGTTTTTACTTGACGAGTACTTTATACGTAGATGGGGTTCAGGACGTGATTGAAATCGGAGGGTGGCCATATGGCTCCCTTTCCGACTTTATAGCCATATATTTATATACATTTAGAGAGTTGATATCAACTATTTAACGGATTTATCTAGACGAGTAAGTACTATATTCCTAGGTGGGTGTTTAGGACGTGATGATGAAGTCGGAAGGTGGACATAGGAACTCTTCAACAAAACAAGACAGCCGCGTCATGTTTGGGCTCACATCGACAACTCGCTCGTGAATAAATATATAATAGTATATAAAAAAAGGTCTGGAATAACACATGGCTTTTTACAGCGATAGCCGACATCCACGCAAGCGGAGCTGCAGGCAACAGCTAGTTTAATAGAAAAAGGCAACTGTTGTATATCTCCAGTAGCCCTTTGAACTCAAGGCGAGAACAAAGGATACATTTATTTCATTTACAAGAATAGATGTTAACATACAATTAATTTAACCTAAACTACTTACAAAAAATTAAATATTGTACTTATATAAATAAAATATCTGATTGAGGTCGCAGTTCTGAGGAAAAGTGCCTTTGAATTCAAGGCGAGTATAATCTTACACTAGCTGTTGCCTGCGGCTCAGCCCGCGTGGATGTCGGTTATTGTGATAAAAAGTATTCTTTTTTCCAGGCTATAATCTATATCTATGCCAAATTTCATCCAGATCCATTCAGCAGTTTTTACGTAATCCTTAAAACTTTCACATTGGGTAACAAACACAAATGGGTAACAAACATTCATCCAGAAATCCTTAAAACTTTCACATTTTAAATATTCGTATTTTTTTTTCTATGCCACCTGTGGCAAACAAGCATACGGTCCGCCTGATGTTAAGCAGTTACCGTAGCCTATGGACGCTTGCAATACCAGAGGTATAAATTGCATGTGGCCGACCCATTTTTTTACTCCAGGATTTTAGGATGTAATATCCTTGGGATAGGAAAACATGTCTTTCAAAATGCATCCCTAAATGAGCGCTGGAGACCGGTACTCACACACAGGAACACAACCACACCGCTGTGTGTAGTTATTTGCCTGTGATCTTCTCTAAGGTTCCTTCCCCAGTCGGGCTTGCTTGCTAGTATGGAGCACTACCTCATAAATAAATCTGTCATCCGGTTGGCTACTAACCAAACGATAAGAAGAAGAAGTACGGTGGCATCAGTTCGGTCTAAAACTATGTTTTAGGACTCTTATACCACTTCTCCTTAAATTTTTTCTAAAACACTGTGATTTATAGCAGCTGCTAGATCATTTTTGGGCGTTCAAACATACAGACAAAAATTCTAATTTTTTTTGTTTTAGCCTCTGTTGCTCTAATATTAGATTTTCTTCAAAATCCATAATGTGCAGACATCGGTCGGTTACAATTTTATTATAAGTATACCTAATAGATATTTCCACTAACTTAACCCATAAACTCATCATCTCAACCCATAAACGTCCCATTGCTGTGCACGGGTCTGCTTCATACACTTGGAGGGATATTAGCCTACTATACCACGCTGGCCAGACGGGTTGGTACCTCTATCAGGGGACATTGTCTGCCTGACTTACTCCCTAAGTCGACTCTTACGACACCCTCGGGATGGACGGATTGGTGACCAAATGATGAAAATTAGTATTCTTAATCCGTCACCACACGGATAACCTAAACTACTAACAAACAATCATAGGTATTTACTTATAAATAAAATATCTGATTGAGGTCGCCGTTCTGAAGAAAGGTGCCTAAAAGACCATGTGCCATGTTGCCACGCTGGATGAATATTTTATATATGTAACCGACTTAAAAAAAAGAGGAGGTTCTCAATTCGTCAGAATCTTTTTTTATATACATATGTTTATCGAATATTCGAAGATATCTCAACCGATTTGAAAAAATCCATTTTGTTTCAAAAAATAAAGCAACTAGACTTTTACTGAAGAATCTGAAATTTGAGAATACCAGGAATATAAATACGTTACTTTCAAAACGCATCCCTGAATGAGCGCTGGAGACCCTGTACTAAGACACAGTAGTTTATGAGTGTGGTCTTCTGTAAGGGCCAGGCCACACGGTGCGGCACCGCACCGCACCGCATTACTCCGCACCGCACTGGCGGCCACACGAGCAGTGCGGCGTCGCAATGTTCTTACGGCGCCGCTGCGGCACCGCAACATGCTTGGCTTGCCCAGTTGACGACAGTCTACAATAAACATGGATCGAAAATCGTCGTATAAACAACTGAGCGGTGCTGCTGCGGTACCGCACTGCTTACACCCCTCCCCGCCTCGTCTGCCTCGCGCCGTTGTCCGGTGCGCCTGCGGTACGGCGCCGGAGCGGAGCCGGACGTGCCGTATGGCCTACCATACATTTTTATATGTAGGAAATCGTTGCGGCACCGTTCAGGCGCCGCGCCGGAGTCGCACCGCACCGTGTGGCCTAGCCCTAAGGTGGAATTAGTAGGGCTTGCTCGCTAGTAAAAACCTCTTTTAAAATAACATAAATATGTATATTATTATTAAAATACATCGTCATAATCGTCATTCCCTCACTGCTAAGGTTGACGCGTTTTCAAGCTATGCGGTCTTCTGATAGACTTACAACTCTAACAGCTGAGACTTAGGTGCTAATGCTATTCTTATTTGGCGCGTCATCGTTGCCTTCCCTTTCTTCGTGAACGCTCGCACTCCGATGTCATAGGCGTTTCCTTCTTTTAGTCCGCTGTATTTAACTTTGGTTTCACTATAGGCTGGCACAATTATTTCTGCGACTTTGTCATTTATGTCTTTATTCGATCCCAATGGCTGAAATGGTATATAATAAATTAGCTTTTAAAACTGACTTTCAAAGTAATACCAGCGCTGTAAACCTACCACTAAGGTATGCAACATTATGCTAAGATGCTTGCATGAGTGATGCTTGAGTGAGTTTATCTGTATTGTTTTTTTAATTTAAAAAAAAATGAAAATTTGATGTACGAGTCGTGAATAAATAATTATTTCTTTCGGTAAAACCACCTGTGTTATACAGACTACAATGAACATACTTATGGGTAACGAATAGACATAAAGATCCTATTCTTACCTATTACTTATTCATGTTTTAAAAGTTGGTGTTAAAATCAATCTTACCTCTAATACTTCATATTTTACGTGATTTACTTTATTTTTTTTTGTTAATAAGCTTTTGGTTTGTTTTAATCTCTTCACTTGCCACACTGTCACCTGCAAAATAGTTTTTACATATAGACGGAGGAAGATGTCATGTGTTTGTCCACTACCATTTCTTTCAAAAACCAATTTACCAATTTTGTGGCTGGCAATTTCATAACCATCTGTTATAATTATAAAGTCAAATGTATATTTAAAAAAGTTATGAATGATTCATCAATTTTTATAATGTGTTGTAAAAAATGTATGCTAGTAGATTGCATTTACAAATAAATTGTATTCTACTCGTATTTTCAAGCCATATGCTTGAACGCGTTATTAATTTAGTAGGATTATTTATTTTATTATAAGAAATTATGTTAATGTATCTTTTGAAGCCAATTTCTTCCATAACAGTCAAGTTAACCTCGCCATCTCATTTTGGGTCATCATCCATTTTGCAAAAAGGAAGGAGAGGAAATTGCCTTACAGTGGGACGGTTAACAGGCTAATGATAATAATACATAAATATGATCGTGGACCTGATGAAGAAGGCGGTTCTCTTGGACACGGACACTGGAGCCTTAACCACCGATAGCTTGGTCCCTGTAACCGATACCGGTGGGTCTCCTCTCTTATATTTTTAATATAATGTCCTCCTAACCGAATTTCGGTCATGGCGGCTAATCTCAACGGAGACTACCCAACGTTGGAGATATTGTACTGCACAAGTGTATGCTCAAACAAAAGTGCACTCTTTATTCCCTCACTCTCATAGTCCGATGGGACAGCAATCCGACACGACCGGAGAGAGATCAGGTGTAGGACTAATGGCTTTACGTGCTTTCCGAGGCACCGGGTGTAAACACCGCTAATTTTCAAACTCCGGGATCTATTGTGAATTTCTTGACGAAAAACACAATATCAATTTTGGCCCGACCCGGGAGTCGAACCTGAGACCTCGTGATCATCAGTCACACGCATTGACCACTGAGCCACCGCGGCAGTTACAGTTAGTAATTAGTTTTTATATATAAATATGTAGGTATATATTTCAAAATATTTTTTTTGGGAATGTAAAGAGAATAATAATATATTGAACCACACACTTACCTTATAACCAACAATAGGGTCTGATTTATCAGGACTGCCCATTTCATTCCACTCAAGTACAATTGTCTGCTGTTTAACACCCAAAATTGATATGCCCACTATCTTGGGAGCAATATGTAGAGAAGCCTTCTTACGTCCTTGGCATAAAACTACCATTGCCACCAATAGTGCGACGTATTTGATACCCATGTTTCTTACTACTGATATATCAATATTGTTTATAATAAAAACACTACTAATATTTTTACTATTTCTTGTTGCACGTGTAGTTAGAACCGTATCTGCGACTGAAATAATTATTGACTGTGTGATATTGTACAGATATTTGATATTTATACTCGGTTTATATGATTACTTCCGATACAAAAGTCATTGATATAATTTTTTAGTATTGTCATTAGGTATGCGTTTGTTAAAGAAAATACTTTAGCAAATATGCGCATTATTACTTTAGCTCGTAATCTATCTAATTCGACTGGCCTGCTGGTCTAGTGGTTAGTGACTCTGACTGCTACGCCGGAGGTCGTGGGTTCGATTCCCATCCAGAACAAATCTTTGTGTGATGAGCACAAATGTTTGTTTTGTTTATCAGTTGTCTGGATACCATACTACAGGCTCTGCCTAGTTTGGGATCAGATAACGATGTGTGAGTTGTCCCGAAAATATTATTATTCTCTTTATTTAATACCATTCACAAAAATTACATTTTACTTTTAAAAATATAAAAATGGAGACCCGCTGGCATCGGGTACAGGGACCAAGCTACCGGTGGTTAGGGCTCCAGAGACGGGAACCTCCTCATCATCATCAGGCCCACAATCCAACCGTCTAACGAGAGCCTCCTAAGGTGTTGGAGGCTCTTGGCGATCAGTCCATTGACCGATACAACTATCGGGACAAGGATCGCTGAATCTACCTCCCACATGTCAACAATCTCGTGAGCCAAATCCAGATACTTAATCTGTTTTTCTTTTTCGGCTTTCACGAGATTCTCGTCATGTGAGACAGTGATATCAATAATCATTGCAAGGCGCTATAAATATATATTATTATTATTATTAACATCTGTAACTGCCTCATTGGTCTAGGGGTCTACGAATTTACGGGCTGCGTATGTGGTGGATAGGTGGTACATAGGTGATAGGCAGCTGACAGTTAGGTGGTAGGCAGGTAAGGGTGGCAGTAAGCTAGTAGGCGGGTGGTAGGTAGGTAGTATAAAACATTTTAAAATTTTGATTATGATATATTATTTCCTTTGTTATTGTATCTGCCTAATCTTTGATAAAAAAGATTTTTAGCGGCTAAACGAATCAGGATGGCTCCAGACTAGCGAGCATGCCTGACTAGGGAAGGACCTGTGAGCTGTGCACAGCCAAATAACTACATACAGCGGTGTAGTTGTGTTCCTGTGTGTGAGAGCAGGTCTCCAAAGCTCATTGCGATGCGTTTTAAAAGAAACATTTTCCTATTCCGGGGTTACTCGGTTCAAAAATTGGTCGGCAACATGCAAGTAATAAATACCTCTGGTGTTGCAAGCGTCCATAGCTGCTTTATATCAGGCGGGCCGTAAGCGTATTTCCCACCCAAGAGTATAAAAAAAACTATTAGTTCTATTGTCAGTAGATTTATTAACCTATGTTTGTGTTATTTATTTAATAACACTTGTAACAATTCAACAAATTTTAATATAATACATTGAAATTAAGTCACTCTTAATGAAATTATTATTATATAAAATATATATTTTTAACCGACTTCAAAAACGAGCAGGTTATCAATTAGTGTTTTTTTTAATGTTTGTTACCCCAGGACTTAGTCATTTATGTATAATCTAACATTTGCATTCAGAAAGTGTATTTTGGTTAAGTAGAACTGATGAGCAAGATTACAAATGGCCATCTGAACTTCTCAATGATAAGTTTTTCATGTATGGCGATTAGATAAGTTTCGATTAAAGTTGTTAAGCAACCATTAAGCGAATGTGACGCAGCAAATGAAGATGGTACAATTGAACTGAACTGATGATAAAGCCGGAAGGTAGGCAACTGAACTCCATAATTTAACAATGTAATCTAGCCGTGTTTGAGCTTATTTGAATGGACATGAGATGCACTTTAACTGCAAATGTTCAGATTAAAAAAAAATAGTGAGGAAAAGTGAGATAAGAGTTAGAATATTATTTAGTTCTTAATTAACGCGCTGTCATGGTATATTTTATTACTCTTTTGTAATGTACTAAACTGACATAATATGTATATTCTATTCTCGGCTACATTTTCGATAATTTCTATTGTGTCTCTGAATAATTAGTATATTTTTAATAATAACTCTGCTCCCATTATTCGAAAAACCATCAATTAACATTAATTAAAAAAAGGTGGCACTAAGACACTCCCTTGCGGCACACCGTATTTTATGATTCTAGGTTCTGATTCTTATTTATTTTCTCGTTTATTCTCTTTGCATATTCTCGTGACTTCTGTACACTGCGTTATGTTATGTAAATATTATATTATGTTTCCTCTAATGCCATATCCATATATCTTAGGGCCCTGGTAATATCGGAATAACTCAAAAATGGCCATATTTATACGAAATTCTTTCTTTTCTGTATAAAATAAATCATATTTGTCGAAGTATGTGTAAATTGAATATTATAAATAACTTATTGGTTTAAATTCTTTTAAATCAGTCTTATTATATTTTTTATATAGTGGTTTTATAATAACTTTTTTAGACTATTTGGGTATTCTCCATCACTTATACATAAATTAATTCAATGACTTAGTATTGGTGATACTACATTATTGACATATTTTACCACTTTAGTGAAAATGGTGATGCAGTCAAAACACGATAATTATTTTATCAATAAAGTTAGTATCGTGTTTTGACTGCATCAGCTTGCATGCTATCATACGTCTTGTATTTAGAAAGAAAGAAAAAACATTTATCTAACAAAAGATTGTAAATATCTAGCGATTAAAAAGAGTGGCCTGAGTTCTTGCTAGTTCTTCTCAAGGCTCCACGTCAGCGTCAGGAAAATTTTGCTGATATCGTCTTTCTGGCTTATTCATTAATTTATGACATTCATAAGTGTTACTTTGTAACCTAAATGAAATAAATGAATTTTGAGTTTGAATGCCATCATAAACGACAGAGTTTATATTTTCTACACTATTATTATACGCATTATATCCTTTTAACCTCCTAACTGAGTTTGTATTACCCACAGAACATAGACAAATAAAAAATATTTTGAGTTGAATATTTGCGTTGTGTCAAATAGAAATCCGTAGTGACATTTGGTGGACGTTGCTTCTCGTATAGAAAAATATTTCACAGCTCCAATGAAGCTTAGTTGTGGCAAAATGATCTCTGGATTAAGATGCACGAAGCTGCGCTCGCGCAAGCGTGAGTTCAATCTACATGAATCTTAAAAAAAATACAAATCTTATCATAACAGAATCAAAATATATTATAATTGTGAATGATTAATTCAGTTTTACTTGACAATATTTAGGCGAATTTTACCATTGTTTAATTCATGGAAGATTAATGATAAATGATGCAGAGTGGTGGTTCTGAGTTGATAGTTTTATCTCCTGTAGTTCGGTAGTCACCTGAAAGGTAATTAAGTAGTGATATTTTATTTACTGTTTGTGTTAGACTGTTCTGATGTGGAAGTGTTGGTATGTGTGGAGGAATCGGATGTTGATTTTAGCAGTGATAATGAATTCCAAGATCCCACAGACATTTAATCCACAGTAATTACATCGCAAGGGTCTTGTGTGGTTTGATTCTAGTTATTTTCTTGTAAATGCTGGCTCTCATAATGATGTTAAGCAGCCATCACCAGCATCGAGTGGTTCTCATAATACGCCAGCCTACTAGTTCCGACCTACGGTGAGGGAGAACATCTCGGCGACCTCGAACATCAGGTCCGAAGTATCGCAGACAGAGATCGTCTCAATCTGATGTGATGGACTTATGGACTGGTCATTTTGAACCTCTCGATATTTGTCTTTGTGAACCAACATAATAATGACGACGATTCTATAAATAGAACAGCAGTTTATATATAAAAAAGTAAGTCTCTCGGTCTTACGATTCAAGAATTAAAAGTTTATATCGGAGTGACCATGGTCATGGCTGTATTGTACAAATAGAAAGTATTGGACTTCTAAATGGGAACAACAAATTATAACGTCAGCCATGACTCGTGTGCGTTTTGATGCAATTCTAACATGATTAAAAGTCGTTTATGACCCTAATGTCTAACATCATTAATAACATAAAATTCGGCAAGTTCGTCTCCTGTTTGAGAGAGTACTTCAGGGATGCTTAGTCCAACCTTGCACAGAAAAAATGTCTATTGATGAAATAATAATTCCGTTTACAGGCCAATGTAGTTTATTTTAATGAAGAGACATATTATTGAGAGACGTTTTATTCATTTTCCAATCTAAATCTTCTATTTGACTGCAGCTGTTGTCTTATATATAAGACATAAAATAGCTCTGAAAAAGTCAGTTTCCTGCAACTGTAGCATGGGGCCTGCAGACTATAGCATGGGGTTCTTCAAGAAAGGAGTTATAAGGTTTTTAAAGGGTCGGCGACGCGTGAGTGACACCCCTGGTGTTGCAAACGTCCATAGGCTACGGTAACTGCTTACCATCAGGCGGGCCGTATGCTTGTTTGTCACCGTGGTAGTATAAAAAAAAAAAAAAAAAACTGTCTTACTAGCAGGACATATTGAAAATCGCTTTGTTACAAGAATATAATTTTTCCAGCATGTTTTCAGTTCTAAAATAACCCTTATACTGCTTTAATTCTGAATTTGAAATAAATTTCACAGAAAAAGAGGGTAAAGGTTTTGTAATGAGGAGGTTTAGAATAAATAATAAATTGATTGGCAATGATAGCTGGATGTCATATTAATAAATTGTTTTTTTTTAAACTCGTTATTTGTTCCAGTGCTAAACACTTTTTTTGATTTATTAATTATTAGCATTGTAGCCTTTGATATGCTTTTGGATCTACATATGTAGTACTGAATTAACTATTTTTTGCTTTTTGTGTTAAATGTACTATATTTTTTAAATAATCTAGTATAGGTTTAGTTTTTGTGTTAGTGTCTAATCTATGTCCATAGTAGTCACCTTCTAATTAATTTTGTCTGTGATTAAAGGTAGATATAAAATCTCTCATTCAATCAATCAGCCTATCGCAGTCCACTGCTGGATATAGGCCTCTCCCAACACGCGCCATAGCACACGGTCCTCCGTCAATCTCTCATTGTTTTGTCAATATTGTGGTATTAAATATTAACATTGAAATTAGTTGTGGGTTCCATTCCAGTAATATATTTATTTTTTTATTTATTTTCCACTCTTACGTCTATTTTTACAGGTGTTAACCCAATACAATAGAGTAACTTATCCTAATTACCAAGGTAACCTGTTATCACCATAACTTATTACAAATAATGCAGTCTTTGTGAATTCAGTCAGAGAACAAGAAAACAAGTCAATTTTATCCGCCACTTGGTTATGGGCGCGTAGTGCACACGTGAGCGGCGCCCTGCCCAGCAGGTTGGTACGCCCCTGCGGTACAGCCAGTGGTGGGGGACTACGACGACGCCACACATATCTATCCGGGACATAATAACTCACAGCCCTAAGCACTAGATCATTACTAATTTTTCCCCTAATTAATATAAATATATACGATACTAGGCTCAATTGACGTCGTACACGCAACTCATTATACCCCACCATACCCAGTACAAACAAAATAGGGTACATAAGTGGGAAAAATGGGTACACTCCATACTTCCTCATATACACATACCTAAAAAAAAATATTTTTTTTTAGAATTTTGTATAAATTATGTATGGAGTACAATAAAGAATATTATTATTATATTATTATTATTATTATAATAAATTTATTCTGAATTCTCTCCAACATAAGGCTATATTTAGTCTCATGTGGAGCCCAGACAACTGCATTACCTTCGAGAGAGCTTCTAACTAAGGCCACAGATTACTAAAGAGTTACTACGTAACAGATACTTCACTCAGAACAAAATTTACCAATACCTACTGCTATAATAGCCTACTCTGTCGCGTCAGCAACCGCTGCATGCTAAAATGTACCTAAATGCTCAAGTATACAGTTGTGATTGCTTCGCACCGCGCGATCCCACAGCAATCACGGGGCTGCCTCATTGATAAAATAAAATTAACATAAATAACTATTTATGCCTATTTTATTGAGAATTGTGAATATGTTCTAACAGTAACAACTAAAGGTGGTAGTTTAAAATTGTTGACTGTGCAATACATCTAAAACATAATTATAAAGGTCAGTGTGTAGGTAAAATAAAAAAATCTTTAAAAGGTACGTGTTTTATTTTTATTTAAATTTCTTACCCTTTCTAAATTCTCGGTTATTAAATGTTAGTGTAGAAAAAGTAATAGATCGATTAAAATTGAACAACGTGCGTGCGCTTCGCTTGCGAAAACCGCATTGAATTTGGTCCGCCGGCGGTACGACGAGCCGTAGGTAATTAAAGCGCGCAAGTACATGGAGTGACGGAGGCCTGCTAAGACGTTATAAAGAGTGACAATCGCTCCAATGTTTGTAAAACCGTACGACCGACGAAGTATGAACCCTAAGTTCCTGTAGGCTTTCTTACAAACATTGACAATATGACTCCTAAAATTCAAGTCTGTCGTGAAAGTAACTCCCAGGTCTTTTACTTCAGATACTCTTTTCAATTTTAAAGCATCGACTTCATCATCATAACGAACTGAATTATGCTTTCGAGTAAAAGTGATGGTTAAACACTTCGAGGTATTGAAGATCAGCTTATTAGCCTTACTCCAGGCCACCACTTGTTCAATATCCCTCTGAAACGTCTCACAGTCTGCAGTGTTTTCTATTGACCTAAACATTTTTAAATCATCAGCGAATAGCAAACAGTTAGAATATTTTTAATTTAGATATAAAGCAATAAAATAGTTTGAATGCTTTTATTTGTTATGGACACAGGGTTTAGAAATAGATAACTGCATACATCTCCAGTAGCCCTTTGAACTCAAGACGAGTACAAAGGATAACATTTATTTCATAAGATATTTATAATAATGGTTATTAAAATAAAATTAATTTGCCATAAATAAATAAAATATTAAATTAAAATTAATGTAAACAATTAGATATTGTACACATTGCCACGCTGGATGAATATTTATACATTTAGCCGACTTAAAATAAGGTGCTAATTTCTAAAACAACTAATTAACAATTATTGTGACATAGACTTAGATGCTAATGCTACTCTTATTTGGCGCGACATCGATGCCTTGCCTGTATTCGTGAACGCTTGCAGTTCAATGTCATAGGCAGTTCCTGGTACTAGTCCGTTGTATCGAATTTTAGTTTGACTTTTGGCTGGCACCCGTATTTCTGCGACTTTGTTATTTATGTCTTTAATCATTCCCATTGGCTGAAAGTGTATACAATAAATTAGCTTATCAAGATGATTTTGACGAATACTAGCGCTGTAGAGCTACCTCTTAGTTTTACAACATTATCCTAAAATCCATGAGTGATGCTTGGGTGAATTTATCTGTATTGTTTTTATTAAAAAAAAATAGTATTCTATGTACGAGCCGCGAATAAGTAAAGGTCTCTTACGGTGGAACTATCTGTTTTATACATACTACGATGAGAATACATAAAACTCGCTTGTGTAACGAATAGACATAAAGATTCTATTCTTTATCCTTTACTTATTCATAATCGTGTTGTTAAAATTTTTATGAAGTCTAGTTTTACCTGTAATACTTCCTGTTTTATATGTTCTACTTGGAATTTTGCCGTAAATACATGTTGGATTTGTTGGACTTTCTTCACTCGCCACACTATCACCTGCAAAATATTTTTCAGGTAGAGAACATTTTATTTTATTTTGTTTTTCACCCATGACATGACATGGGGTTCAGTCGCCTCGAGGGTAGCCAGTCTTCGTGAAGCTGGTCTAATTTGACGGTCATTCCGATGTACTAACCCGTAAAGGAAGTAAATATGGTAACACGATAATAATGACGTGTACGAGACACGACGGAGACGGAATATGTGTTTGTCTGCTGCCATTTCTTTCAAAAATCCCTTTACCAATTTTGTTGCTGGCTATTTCATAACCATATGTTAAAATAATAATGACAAATAAAAAATGGTGTATATTAAAGAGTCCTCTTTTATGTAACAGAAAAGATTCAGGGCTTTGAATGATGACCGGTTCATCAATACTTTTTTTTAAGTCTAAATATCAGCTTATGTAAAGCTTTAAATTTGTACATTCACACGACGATTATTATTTTCAGTTAATAATGTGTTAAAATAAAAGAAATGTATGCTAGTAGATTGCTCTTACGGTTTTCTCAGAAATAAATTGTATTCTGCTCATTTTTCCAAGCATATGCGCGTAATAAATTTAGGGGGATTCTTTATTTTATTATAAGAAATCTACAATAATTATATATTTATATTTTTTCATCATGATGTCTATCTTTTGCCAATTGAAACCGATCTCTTCTATAGCATTAAACTCATCTCGCCATCCGTTATGGAAAAAGGAAGGAGAGGCTTGCAGTTGAAGTTAACAGGCTAATAATAATGTATCTAATCATGCACTTACCTTATAACCAACAATAGGATCTGATTTATCGGGATTAATAATTTTCTGCCACTCAAGTGATAATATACCACCAGAAATTGATAAGCTCACTATCTTGGGAGCCTTAAGTAGGTTTATAGCCTTCTTTTTTCCTTGGCATAAAACTATTATTGCCACTAATAGTAAGAGGTATTTGATACCCATGTTTTTTACTACTGATAATTATATCAATATTGTTTTCAATAAAAACACTACTAATACTTTTACTATTTCTTGTTGCACGTGTAGTTAGTTCCGTTTCCGCGACTGAAATAATTATTGACTGTGTGATATTGTACAGATATTTGATATTTATACTTGGTACGATTACGTGGTATGATGACATCGGACACAAAAGTGATTGATATTAATTTTAGCATTGTCATTATGTGTTTGTTAAAGAAAATACTTCAGCAAATATGCGCATTATTGCTGTAGCTCGTCATCTTAATCTATCTGTAACAGCCTCGTTGGTCTAATGGTCTATGAGTGTGACTGCTGATTATAATATAATATAATATTGGTATTGATGTGGGTTTTTCTGTCATGAATTTCACAATAGTAGCCTGGAGTTTGTAAATTGGCGGTGATTACACCCCCATGTCTCGCAAAGCACGCAAAGTCGTTGGTCCTACGTCTGATCTCTCTCCAGTCGTGTCGGATTGCCGTCCCGTTAAGCAGTTACCGTAGCCTATGGACTAGCGAGCAAACCACCTAGTAGAAGACAATAGCCAAGTAAGTATAAAATAAGTTAAATTAAAATTTAAAAAAAATGACCAATAAAATAAAAAGAATAATATAATTTAAAAATATCATTTAAATTTATTATTCAAGAATGGCTTCATCTATTGAAAAGCAACACTTATTAACTAAAAATTCTTATATTGCTTATTTAAAATGTTATTATGGGAAATAGTAGGTATCAGGCCATGCCAAAGAAGCTTTTAACTCAATAGTGCTGTATTACAACTAACGGTGCTTAGCACGTTAATGTATTGTGGTCGCATTGGGGCTTTTCGAACGTCAGACACTTTTTGGAATAGATTTTTGTTGCTTTTCACCAAGAGTGCTATCTCTAAAATATATTTTAGTAGTGTTAGTACTTTGAGAGATTTAAAAAAATTACGCACTATCCGTTTGTTGTATGTATACCATACATAGATCTTATACATTGCTTTTGCACTTTAAATACAAGCTCCTTGTTAGTTAAGATTCCCCAAAATCTTAAACCGTATCGCTACCGGTACGCTCACAATAAAACATCTTTGTTTACTTTTTTCGACAACTGATATAACGTAGATTTACTTAATCTTTTGCATAATAATTGTTCTGTATGATGTTTTCAATTAAATTGGTTATCAATTACTATTCCTAAAAAAAATCCTTGTTTGTGGTGTGTGGTCTTTGATGAAAATGCATAACACTGATCTTTTTAGATTTATAATCAAATTATTTTACTAAGCCAATCAATTACAGTACACAACGAATCATTAATGTAACTTTCATATTTATCTATATTAGAACATTTTATTACAACTATGCTTCCGTCTGCAAACAGGACTATGAGATTAGATATTATTTTTGGGAGTTGATTAATATAAATTAAAAGACTAGCGGCCCCAGGACACTCCCTTCTGGCACACCGTATTTTTAGGATTCCGAAGTAAACAGGGAACCCTTATAGTTTCGCTATGTCCGTCCGTCCGTCCGTCTGTTCGCAGCCTACCACAGAGACCCTTAGATCTAGAAAGGTGTAATTTGGCACGAAATACATGTTAGTCATGCCGACAAAGTGGTGAAATAAAATATTGAAAAATATTTTTTTAGGGTATTTCCTGTACATGTAATTTGTTTTTTCTTAACTACCTAATAGTTTTGGGTATAGTTGAATAGATCTTTTGAAAATATTGTAGGTTTTAAGATAGTTTTTTGATTGAGAGTTTTGTTTGTGAAATATTAGGCTTTTAAGTGATAATTTTTGTTAGAGCCAAGTGTCCCCCCCAATTGGTGGTATTTGGAAATGTGAAAAAATTCACGGTAGTAGTATATATATTATAACGAAATTAAAAGTCAAACTCATTTATTCATGTAGATCAAATTCATGATTCGGCAAGGCTCCTACTGAATGCACGTTGAATGCTCTCAATACGCTGAGAATGTACTGCATATTGGAGGCTCCACATTATGCTTGCATATTCTTATTGGACACGGACTAAGCTATTGTAAAGTGTGATTTTAGTTCGAGGTAGCTGAAATCCCTTAGTACTGCGTATTATGAAACCAAACTTTTGAGCCGATCTAGTAACGATATTATCAATATGACTTTTTAAATTAATTTTAGTATCCATAGCAACACCTAAATCTCGGACTTGATTAACCTCTTGCAAGATGATGTTATTTCTAATGAAATACGTATGTAGGGAGAGTTGTTTGTGTAAAATGAACCATTTTTTAAAAAAAATAGTATATTTTTTAAAAGGATCTTTAGTTTTTGTCTTAGTGTCTAATCTATGATTATAGTAGTCACCTCCTAAGGTAGATATAAAATCTCTCATTGTTTTGTCAATATTATGGTATTAAATATTAACATTGTTATACCTGGTGTTCTGTAACACAGGTTTTACCTACTTCAGACAACTGCAGACTCTCACAAAGGAACGAAGATTGCTGTATGTACCTTTGTGAATGAGTTAAATAAACTTATTATTATTATTTCATTGAAACAAGTTATGCATTCCATTCCAGTAATATGTTTAGATATAAAACAATAAAATAGTTCGAATGTTTTTATTTGTTATGGACACAAGGTAACTATTTAGTAATCTGTGACACAAGGTTCAATAGAAAAAGACAACTGAAAAAAAGGGCCACTGGAGATGTACCATAGTATAGTATCCAGTAGCCCTTTGAACTTAAGACGAGTACAAAGGATTACATTTATTTCGTAAGATATTTACAATAGTTATTAAGAAAAAATTAACTTAATCTAAACTAATTACAAACAAAAATAAATTGTACCTATAAATAAAATATCTGATTGAGGTCGCAGTTCTAAGTAAAGGTAAAAGACTGGCCACATTGCCACATTGAATGAATATATATATTATATATTTAACCGACTTCAAAACAGGTTGAGGTTCTCAATTCGTCGGAATCTTTTTTTTATGTATGTTATCTCCAATATAATTGTAAGCTGTAAAGAACCTTTGAATAAATAAAATAACAGTTTTTAATTAATTCCAAGCAGCTCTTTCATTCGTAAATCAAAGGGTTTCAAACTAAGAATCACTTATGATTTTGCGTATTTGTCTTTAGAATGCAATATTGGCTTAGTACTCGTGACAAATTGTACATCGGCATACACAATACCTGTCTTAGTTTTCCTACTAAAACCCGAAGTCTTCGTAACACAATAGTAACAGTCATTTTTGTGATTACTTGGTTCCCTCCACAACATTATTGTACCATTGCAGTAAAGTGCTTCTATAGCTCTCATAAAGCACATGAGGAGCCCAGTTTTTTCTTGGTTTGCCACAGGAAATCCAATATAATGAAGATATGCACTTTTCAACGATTCTACTATAATTTCTTTTCTTTTTTGTAAATATAAATTGTCCACAAACATAATATAAAAGCAATCACAACTTAGTTTACACATTCTACTCGACAGTTTAATTGAGTTAAACAATAAATATATCTTAAACTAAACTAGTGATCCAACACCAAAGCTAAGCAGTTAAGTATGGTTCCTTAAAAACTATATTTGAGGGTAGAAAAAAATTGACGTGATAGAATTTTTATGTTGGTACTTTAAGAACTTATAAAGGTGGCGTAAAGTACTGGTATAGGTTTTGTGAGGGGTAAATAAAAAAAAAATTGAAAATTAGTGTATTTAATAACATATGTACTAATTTCAAAAAACAACTAATTAACAATTATTATTACATAGACTTAGAATCGTATGCTACTCCTATTTGGCGCGACATCGATGCCTTCCCTTTATCTGTAAACGCTTTCAGTTCGATGTAATAGGTATTTCCTGGCACTAGTCCGTTGTATCGAATTTTAGTTTCACTTTTGACTGGCACATCTATTTCTACGATTCTCTCATTTATATCTTTAATTATTTCCATGGGCTGAATTGGCTGAAAGTGTATAGAATAAATTAGCTTTTTAAGATGACTTTTGACGAATATTAGCGATGTTGAGCTACCTCTAAGTTATACAACATTATCCTGAAATGCTTGCATGAGTGATGCTTGGGTGAATTTATTTGTATTGTTTTTATTTAAAAAATGTATTCTATGTACGAGCCGCGAATAAGTACGAGTAAAGGTCTCTTTCGGTGGAACTATCTGTGTTATACAGACTACAATGTTAATACATAAAACTCGCTTGTGTAACGAATAGACATAAAGATTCAATTCTTTATCTTTTACGTTATTCGTAACCGTGTTTTAAAAGTTTATATAAAATTCAGTTTTACCGGTAATACTTTATGTTGTATATAATCTAACTCTTCGTTTTCTATAAATAAACGTTTGGTTTGTTTGACTTTCTTCGCTCGCCACACTGTCACCTGCAAAATATGTATTTTTAAAGGTAGAGCACATTTTAATTTGTTTTTCAACCATAACGTGACGAGATGTTCGATGTTCGAGACACGACGGAGACGGACTATACGAAACGGATCGGACAGAGGAAGATGTCACGTGTTTGTTTGTTACCATTTCTTTCACAAACCCCTTTAACAATTTTGTTGCTGGCTATTTCATATGTTAAAATAATAAAGACAAATGTAAATTGGTGTGCAGTCAAGAGTCCTTTTTCATGTAACAGAAAGAATCAGGGTCAATACTTTTTTTTTGTCTAAATATCAGCTTAAATAAAGCTTTAAATTTGTACATTCACACGACGATTAATTTTTTCAGTTAATAAAGTGTTAAAATAAAAAATGTATGCTAGTAGATTGCACTTACGGTTTTCTAACAAATAAATTGTATTATGCTCGTTTTTCCAAGCATATGCGCGTAATAAATTTAGAAGGGTTATTTCTTTTATTATAAGAAATTTACAATAATTATATATTTATATTTTTTCATCATGATGTCTATCTTTTGCCAATTGAAGCCGATCTCTTCTATAACATCAAACTCATCTCGCCACCCGTTATGGAAAAAGGAAGGAATGGCCTTTGCCTTGCAGTTGGAGTTAACAGGCTAATAATTATATATATAATCATGCACTTACAGTATAACCAACAATAGGATCTGATTTATCGGGGTTGATTATTTTCTTCCATTTAAGTGATAATGTCTGACCAATAATTGATAATCCCAATATCTTGGGAGCCTTAAGTAGGTTATTTCCTTGGCATAAAACTACTATTGCCACCAATAGTGAGAGGTATTTGATACCCATGTTTTTTACTACTGATAATTATATCAATATTGTTTTCAATAAAAACACTACTAATACTTTTACTATTTCTTGTTGCACGTGTAGTTAGTTCCGTGTCCGCGACTGAAATAATTATTGACTGTGTGATATTGTACAGATATTTGTAATTTATACTTGGTACTTAATGATGACATCAGATACAAAGGTGATTGATATATTGGTATTGTCATTATGTGTTTGTTAAAGAAAATACTTCAGCAAATATGTGCATTATTGCTGTAGTTCGTCATCTTAATCTATCTGTAACTGCCTCGTTGGTCTAATGGTCTATGAGTGTGACTGCTGATTACGAAGTCCCAGGTTCGATTCTGAGTTCGGGCCAAATATTGATGTGGGTATGTTAGATGTTTTCATTTAAATTGGTTATCAATTACTATTCCTAAAAAAAAATCTCATTTGTGGTTTAACAATAACTTTAAAAATCTTTAAACGTATGGGCACCTTTGCTATTGGTCTATATTCTTTTATATCAGTCTTATCAGCTTTTTTATATAACGGTTTTATAATAACATTTTTAGACTATTTGGGTATTCTTCATCACTTATACAATGACTAAGCATTGGTGATATCACATCATTGACATATTTTACCACTTTAATGAAAATGCTGTCATAAACGACAGAGTTTGTATTTTTTAGGGTACTATTATATCGTTTTAAAAAATAGGAAGCATAAATAAAGAGTTCATAGGTATATTTGAAAAATTATTTTTATTTAATTGAATGTTATATTTAATATTACTTTCTATTTCATCTATAAAATAATTATTAAATTCATAGGTAATTTCAGCTGGATGTGTTATTAATAAATTGTCTTTTTAAATACTCATTATTTGTTCCTGTGGTTTTTTAAAATATATTTATTAATTATTTACCACGTATTTATTTATTTATTTTGGTTTTTCCACAGCAAAGGTATTACATATGTTTATAATAATTGACTACGGACTAAGCTATTGTAAAGTGTAATTTTAGTTCGAGGTAGCTGAAATCCCTTAGTACTGCGTATTATGAATCTAAACTTTTGACCCGATCTAGTATCGATATTATCAATATGACCTTTAAAATTAATTTTAGTATCCAAAGCGACACCTAAATCTCGGACTTGATTTACCTCTTGCAATATGATGTTATTTATGTTGTAAGACGTGTGTAGGGAGAGTTGTTTGTGTTAAATGTACCTACCATTTTTTAAATAATCTTGTATAATTTTTAAAAGGAAGTTTAGTTTTTATGTTAGTGTTTAATCTATATGTCCATAGTAGTCACCTCCGAATTATTTTTGTCTGTAATTAAAGGTGGATATATAAACTTTCCTTGTGTTTTCAATATTGTGGTAGGATTTTATCATTATAACAAGTTTTGCATTCCAATAATATATTTACATACCTATAAAACAATAAAATAGTTCGAATGTTTTTATTTATTATGGATACAGGGTTCAATAGAAAAAGACAATTGTATGGTACATGTCCAGTAGCCCTTTGAACTCAAGACGAGTACAAAGGATAACATTTATTTCTTTCTTTTCTCTTATTTAGTTCGTAAGATATTTGCAAGAATAGTTATTAAAATAAAAATAACTTACAATCAATTAGATAAATAAAATATCTGATTGAAGTCGCAGTTCTAAGTAAAGTAAAAGACTGGCCACATTGCCACGCTGAATGAATATTTATATATTTAACCTACTTCAAAAATGGTAGAGGTTCTCAATTCGTCGGAATCTTTTTTTATGTACGTTCACCGATGACTCGAAGACGCCTTTTTTATACTACCAAGAAGGCAAACAAGCATACGGCCCGCCTGATGGTAAGCAGTTACCGTAGCCTATGGACGCTTGCAATTTGCAGTATACAGCTGTATACTTGTTTGCCACCCAAGTAATATTAAAGAAAATCTATCTTTCCAAAGATACGTTTTATTTTTTACACCAGGGCTCTAAGATGGAGTATCATGGCATAGATAAAGCCATCCCTAAATGAGCGCCGGAGATCCTATACTAACACAACTACACCTCTGCGTGTACTTTTTGACTGTAGTCTTCTGTAAGGTGATAATCCTTTCCCAGTCGGGCTGATGCATAGATACACTAAAACAACTCGACATCACCATCATCTTAACCCATAAAAGACGAGCCCGGAGCAGGATTCGAACCATCGGTTCTCGGGTTCCAGCCCAGCACACTACCAATTGTACCATCCGAGCCTAGCTCCTACTCCAGAGTATGAATTTTCCACCGCTTTTTACGTCTTGGAGTGCATGCATTTAACAGTTAGTCGTTACCGGTATATTTGAGCTAATTGCATAGCAAAAATACTAAACATATTTAATAACATGTACTAATTTCTAAAACAACTAATTAACAATTATTATAACGTAGACTTAGATGCTAATGCTACTCTTATTTGGCGCGACATCGATTCCTTCCCATTCTTCGTGCGCGCTTTCAGTTCGATGTCATAGGCAGTTCCTGGTAAAAGTCCGTTGTATCGAATTTTAGTTTCACTTTTGGCTGGCACATGTATTTCTATGACTCTGTCATTTATGTCTTTAATCATTCCCACTGGCTGAAAGTGTATACAATCAATTAGCTTTTCAAGATGACTTTTGACGAATACCAGCGCTATAGTTATACAACATTATCCTGAAATGCTTGCGTGAGTGATGCTTGGATGAATTTATTAAAAAAAAAAAAAAACTTTGAACGAGCCGCGAATAAGTAAATGTCTCTTTCGGTGGAACTATCTGTGTTATACATACTACAATGAAATACATAAAACTCGCTTGTGTAACGAATAGACATACAGATTCTATTCTTGAACTTTTTCGTTATTCGTAACCGTGTTTTTAAAGTTTATATGAAATTCAATTTTACCGGTAATACTCCATGTTGTATGTGATCTAACTTTTCGTTTTCTATAATTAAATGTTTGGTTTGTTTGACTTTCTTCACTCGCCACACTGTCACCTGCAAAATATGTATTTTTAAAGGTAGAGCACATTTTAATTTGTTTTTCAACAATAAGGGCGCGTTTCCACTTTGTCGTGACGACAGATAATCGTGTAGTTTTAAGTGCCGTGGCTTATATGTTTAAATGGAAGTGTTCACATATAGAACGACACGATATTCTGCCGTCCACGACATTTTTTGCAGTGACGACAGATTGTCATGACAGTAGGAACGGCTAGCACGACAGTCGTAAAACGATTAAAAATCGTTACGACTAAATCGTGACGGCAAATCTATTGTAGCCATGATAAAAATATCGTCTCGTCGTTTACTCATGTTTTCCCTTCGCCCCTTACGCCTGTAATCGGTTTGCTTCGTGCGTGTAAGAACTATCGTCGCGATCCAATGGGAACAGCTAGATACGATAGTCGCTAAATAATAAAAATTCTTAACGACACACAATCGTTATAATGGGACAGCTAGAGACGACAGTCGTCCGACGATTAATTAACCGTCACAACATAGTGGGAACGCGCGAACCCTAACGCGACGAGATGTTCGATGAACGAGACACGACGCAGACGGAATATACGAAACGGATCGGACGGCGGAAGGTGTAATGTGTTTGTCCGCTACCATTTCTTTCAAAAACCACTTTTATTGCTCTGGCTATTTATTAACCATCTGTTAAAATAATAAAGACAAATGTTAATTGATGTACAGTAAAGATTATTTTTACAAGTAACAGAAAAGATTCAGGGCCTTGAATGATGAACGGTTCATTAAGGGGAGAGGGGGTATAGAAATACGGGGGAATGGATTAATGTTAATATAATAAACATGAATGAATTAAAACTCGCGAGTGGCAATTTCTCATAATAGGTAAAGTGGATTGCACTTACGGTTTTCTCACAAATACGTACGTAATAATTTAGAGAAGGATTATTTCTTTTATCTATTTACATTTTTTATAAATATTTTCCTTTTTTATCATGCTGTCTATCTTTTGTAGCACTCAAGCTCATCTCGCCATCTCATTTTGGATCATCACTCATTATGGAAAAAGGAAGGAGAGGCCTTTGCCTTACAGTGGGACAGTTAGGCTAATAATTATTATATTTAATCACGCACTTACCTTATAACCAACAATAGGATCTGATTCATCAGGATTGATCATTTTATTCCACTCAAGTGATAATGTCTGATCGGAAATTGATATGCCCACTATCTTGGGAGTCCTTTGTTGAATAGCCTTCTTACGTCCTTGGCATAAAACCACCATTGCCACCAATAGTGCGAAGTATTTGATACCCATGTTTCTTACTACTGATATATCAATATTGTTTATAATAAAACCACTACTAATATTTTTACTATTTCTTGTTGCACGTGTAGTTAGAACCGTATCTGCGACTGAAATAATTATTGACTGTGTGATATTGTACAGATATTTGATATTTATACTCGATTTATATGATTACTTCCGATACAAAAGTCATTGATAGACATTTTTAGTATTGTCATAAGGTATGTGTTTGTTAAAGAAAATACTTCAGCAAATATGCGCATTATTGCTGTAGTTCGTAACTTAATCTATTTGTAACTGCCTGAGTGTGTCTGCCGATCACGAGGTCCCGGGTTCGATTCTGAGGTCAGGCCAAACAAACACGGTAATACTTACTAAACAATTACAATCCTACTAATATTATAAATGTGAAAGTTTGTGAGGATGTATGAATGTTACTCTTTTACTTGAAAATTACTGAACGGATCTGGATGAAATAGAAAGGGAAAATGGATAAAAGATTATAGTCTAGAATAGCGAATATACTACGTTTTACTGCCGATAACCAAGAGGGTAAAGTCGCGGGCAATGGCTAGTTAGAACTATGTATCAATCCAACTAGAATAGCAAATTTTAGGTATTATGTATTTAGATATACGAGTAGAACATTAGATATAACATATAAAACAATAGATTTGATAACTTAAACTGGAAATTAGAATTATTTAAGTAAAAATTAAATTAACTTAATATTTTAACAATCGATGTTACTTTTAATTAATATCATTTAAGTCTTCTAACAAACAGTGACGACGACAAAACGATGCTTAGAACAGAAGCAGCTCGAAAATATAAGTTAGATCACTTATATCGAGCTCTGGTTGTTCTGGTTCCTCTATTATTTTCTTTTGAAAGTAGATTTCATACTATGTTTAATAAAAAAGTAATATATTATTGATTAAAACATTTCATTTTCAATTTAATATATTTTTCTTCTTGATCTGTAACAGCAGAAGCCTGGCCATCCATCTTTTTTGTATATGCAGTTATTGTGAACTAGTATTGAACTTCTAGCTTTATTTCTTCCATGTTTAGCATAGGACTATCTGCTGGTGCCTCCATAATTTTTAATTTACCCTTAGGAATTACGGTTGTCCCATTTAGCCCTCTAGATAAGGTAAATGAATCATATCAGATTCAGTATCATTGTATTTATTTTTTAAGAATTATAATGCAAAATTGCGCTCACTGGATATTCTTCAATTTCTACATGTTCTATTGTTCCTTAAGATGCTCTGTGTTCTTCTTTAACTTTATATTCTTAACTTCCCTTATATGTATATTCTAAAATTTCAAATGAATATATTCATTATCATTTTTGTTTGGTGATTAATCAAATTTACTAGATGTTTTATGCGTTGTTTGTTAATATATATTACTAGATGATTCATTATATTGACTTGGCAGCTCTTCTATTTGCAGCACCACAAATACCTGGTGCTCATGGTAAGAGTAATAAGAGCAAAGGGGAAAAAAGTATATGACAGACAAAGTCAGGAGCGAGCTATGTTTCTTTAGTATAACATAATTATCCTCATTTTGCGCTCTGATTTGTATAATTAATATAAGTACATATATACTAATTACTAGTATACTTATAATTTGGGCTTAACGTTAAGATTTTACTTTGAGCGAAAATAAGGATAACATTGTCTTTTAACAATGACTGTATTTCGATTGTCGTTATACATAATATATGTATACTTAATACAGAATGTAAATTATTTATATTGATTCCAAACCTGGATCAGGTTTAGTTATTTTTAATTTTCTGTCAATGCAGAAAGCTGTACTCACTGATATTAATAATAATAACACACAACCCCATAACCCAGCAATGTTAGATACCAAAATAGTGTTACAATAGCTCTACACCTACTCTAGTCGTATCACGGTTGTTGTTGTTGTTGTTATAGTGTAGCTATGATATGGCTGCAGTAAGTATCTCATCCCATTTTAGATTAAAATTCTCTAAGGGCCTCTGCGTGTTGGACCTATGCCCCGCGTAAGCCTTCCAAAGGTCCGGGTATTCTTCTTGATAATGGAAAAATACCCGTGACAAAGAGAGACATAATAATAATAATAATTTGTTTATTGAGATAAGAAACGAACAAAGTCAATAACAATTATCTCACTAATACTCTGGGGTATTTTATCGAGAAAGCAAAACGGATTTAGAACTCAACAGATCAGACAAGTTCCTTATTTTTTTTAGCCATGGTAGTTTTCTCATGATGTTTCCGTTATCCGTTAGCAGGTGGTACTGGTATACAAGTCAGTTATTTGCCCAATTGGTTAGCATAACCTCTATTCTAATATTCTAAGAATAATATATTATCATGTATGTGAGTAATATTATATTGATTGAATTCTATTATAGGAGACAGTGAAATAATGAAATCGACACTAGATATAATGTAAAGTTTTACTATTCTAATCCACTAAATAATAATGATATAATCTCATTAAATATTTCTTTTCACAGACTCCTAGTTTCATTTTTTTTTGGACCCACTCTGATATTTATTGGTGATGAGAGCGGTCCCTGTTCAGTCTTCGTGTATGCCAATGCTGCAAGTTCATACCAGACATTCTTTTTGACATTGTTGTATATCGCTGTAATGTTATCTGCAGGTATTTCGAATATTACTGGCTCCCCCACTAGCATTGAAGATGGAAACACAGGCTGAAACAAGATATGCTTATAGTATGCAAGATATATTATTCAATATTTTTTAGGTTTTTTTATAAGGTCAAGTACAAAGTGGTTTTTGATGAGTTTCCTGTGGTATGAAATTTTACTCTAGTAAGAATAAAACCCATAACGGGTGTTAGTAACAAAGCGATCAATTGACTAGAATTCATTAATTAGAAGATCATCTCTAATTTATTTATTATGTAAACTGTAACGTATGTATGTTTGAATCCCTCAGTGAGGTAGGGCACCATACTAGTAAGCAAGCCCGTCTGGGGAAGGACCTCCACTTACAGAAGACCACAACTAAATGACACAGACGCAGCGATGTAGTTGTATTCCTGTGTTAGAGTACAGGTATCTAGAGCTCATTTAGGGATGCGTTTGAATTGAAACATTTTCCTATCCCGGGGATACCTATGCTATATCCTGGTGTTAACGTTTTTGGGTCGATACCTTTACGTTGATACTTTTGGTATTGCAAGCGTGTTTAGGCTACGTAAAACTACTAATCATCAGACACATGCTTGTTTTTATACCTAAATCGTATAAAAAAAGATTTATATAAAGAGTACTCACGCTTTTGTCTTCCACAATTTCGAATTCCCCATTTACGATTTTATAAATGTGTCTATGTTTCATCTCCCAAATTGCCAGCTAAAAAAAAATATATATATCATACAGCTTTTCAGTAGGTAGTAGGTAAATAAATTTGAGACCTTAATCTCACTTAGACACTATTACCATTATTTTCATTCACATTATTATATATCTACATGCCAATTAATTAATGTATCTTTGATTGCAACTATTAGGACCTCAAAAGGAAATATCTATATCTATTTTAAATGCAAAAGTGAGATTGTTTCTTACGCTTTCGCGTCTAAATGGCTGAACGGATACCACTGCTCGGCGTGTTGTGGGTTCGATCCCCAAGGGACAAAAAATTGTGTGATCCATAAATGTTTCTCACAAGTCTGGGTGTACTTTGCAAGTCTCAACACAGGGCTTGTTTCCTCGTGCAGGAAATCAAATATGACAAGGAGATAGTCTTGCCAATTCTTCTTGAGGACCTACCACTAATCAGCGAATTGGCCGTAGGAAAGAATATGCTGGCATTTTTTATGCCGTTCATAAATGAGTTTGACTGTGACTTTGATATTCTTGAAGAGAACATTAGATACTTTTTATTACGATAACCGACATTCACGCGGGCGGAGCGACAGCTGTTAGTTATTTAAAAAGGTATGTCAGAAATATTTGTAATTAAAATTTTTGTCATTCAGTATTTGTTTCTGAAATCTTAAATCGTCGATTAACTATACGTGCGCCATTCAAAAAGGATTGCAGTTGTAAACCTGCTGAGAAGCCTCATGAGCTGTGCATGTTATTTCTTTGGCAAAATAACTGTATTCTTTGTTTGTAGTTACAATTGGACTGTAGGTAACTTGAGTAAAATACTTCAAAACTTTTTTTTTACTTATAAAATCATTTTATATATATCTAATACTAGCTGTTGCCCGCAGCTCCGCCCGCATGTATGTCCATTATCGCTGTAAAAAGTAGCCTATGTGTTATTTCAGACCATATAATCTATCTCTGTGCCAAATTTCATCCAAATCCGTTTAGTAGTTTTTACGTGAAAGAGTAACAAACATCCATCCATCCATCTATCCATTCTCACAAACTTTCACATTTATAATATAAGTAAGGATGGTTAAGTCATCTTCTCAAATTGTTCTTTTTGTTTTTACCCAAAATCAAAACATGTCTCAATTACATTGATATTTAGAAAGTAGAGCTTTGTCAGGTGTTCGTAGAGGGCTGGCACAAAAAAGTAATTTAAGTAATAATTTGTCTTTTCCAAAACGTTAAAGTTGAAAAAGAAAGATCAGATTAAGCTGTATACATGATATTATAATATTTCTTAACACTGTTCTTTGCATTCAAAGCTTTTATACAAAAAGCCGATAAAACTAGCGTGACATAACTTAGCTGCTCTTAGTTATCACAAACTCTTCATTTTTTGTTATAAGTACTTATCTAGAATGGGCAAGGCGACAAGTATGAAGTAAAACGGTAAGGTAAACAAAAGTGATAACTTTTATGATAACAAGGAATTAAAACTGAGGCATAAATTACCTTATAGCCAATGATAGGGTCCTCTTCATCCCAATTCTTCACTGGATCCCATGTAACTTCAAAATAAATCTTATTAGGTCCTGGTTGATAAACTCTAGTTCTTATTGGATGCGGAAATCTTAAATCATTTTTCACACTTTCTCCATTTACATATAATAACACTACAACTGAAATGTAAAGGCACCTCATTATGTACATATAATGCACCAAATTGTAAAAAAAGGTTTTAAATACAATTCGTATTCGTGTTGTCTAATCAGCGTTTAACAATCGAATGTAGTTAAACAATTTGTTTGTTTGCTTTACTAGTTTTCGTGGTAAAATTTGATGCCAAATATGTGTTTGTGTTTACTGTGATTTGGTAAATAAAGTTTTTATATTAAACTAAAGGTTCCCCGTGGCTTCATCCACGTAGATGTTGATTATCGCGATATCGTGCCATACTGTATGATTTCAGAAGAATTCCCTCCTACGTACAATGAGGCTGTGGAATGAGCTACCTGCCGAGTTTTCCCGAGAGACTATAGCATGGGGTTCTTCAAGAAAGAAGTTATAAGGTTTCTAAGGGATCGCTAACGCGCGAAGTGTTGCAAGCATCCATAGGCTACGGTAACTGCTTACCATCAGGCGTGCCGTATGCTTGTTTGCCTCCTCGGTAGTATAACAAAAAGTCTCTTTCCTTATGATATCGTCTACCTCCTTGACAATTTTCATTAAGATCCGTGTAGCCGTTCACTTGTAAAAAGTTAATAAACTAACAAACATACTTACATATATACAAACAGTTATTTTCGCATTTATAATATGGAAAATTATAAAACGAGCGAATAAAAAAAAACTTAGCGACTGATGATAAGATACTGTAATTTCTAGCCGTGCGACTAAATTAATAGGTGAACGACTAAATTACTAGGTGAGCGACTAGAAATTCATGCATTTGAATAAAATTATATATTCATGCATTTGCTACCAGAAACGAGATGCTATCAGACAAGTAGGTTAGGTTAGGTTAGAACTGTGTTCGCCCTCAGTTTTTCGCTCACTTAGTATTTCTGTACGCCATATACAGTATTTCTGTACGCCATATTCAGTAATTTTGACACCCATAAATTGAATTTATAGTCGCTCGTTTAAATACTAGCCTTATAATATTACAAAGTATGGATATCTTAAAGGTTACTAATACATATATTTGTCTTTATAAGGAAGGATGTTTTGTCAAGCAAAAAACAAAACGGATTTTGATGAAGTCATTCAGTCGTCAATGTTATCTATACTTATATACTTATAATATTATAAAGAGGAAAGATTTGTATTTTTGTTTGTTTGTTTGTAATGGATAAACTCAAAGACGACTGGACCGATTTTAAAAATTCCGTCACCATTAAAAAGCTACATTATCTGCGAGTAACATAGGCTATATTTTATTTTAAAAAAATAGGGGTAAATAATGCTAAGACCTCAGAAAATCACTGACTAAAATAGTAACGCCTAATCAACGCCTATAAAATGAATGCTAGTTCATTTTTTGTAGGCGCTAACATTTAACACTACTTTAATTTAGGTAATCAGGAAAGCAGCAGAGAAAAGAAAACACTCCACCGAATCTGTCTGGTCAAGATAAACTCAATAACTACCCAATAAAATTTAATACGATTTTCACCAGGTGATGGCGTAATTCTTCCATTATAGTTTTGTGAGTGTGAATTGGCTGAAGTATTACGATGATAGTTAAACGACTAGGCAAAATCTTGCCGTAGGAGGCAATGTTATTCCTAAATAGATCTAAAAAAAAGTCCATGATACAATGTGTCTATCTGCGACCACCAAAATTACTCACAGCGAAACGCGTGATCGGCCTCTGTCTCATCGGAATACTTAACTGATATATATTTTTAACTGACTTTTAAAAGATGAGGTTCCCTTAAATAATTGCATTGTTTTTTTTTTATCCCTAAACATCGTCATTTAAGGGCTGATTTGTAATATTCTTTTTTAAGTGATCGATAAAGCTCGAAAACTTGCCTCAATTAAGTGGCAATGTTAATGTAGCGTTGGAGTCCTATACTCACACACAGGAACAGAACTACACCGCTGTGTATAGTTATTTGGCTGTCATCTTCTAAGGTGTTGGTTCTCTGTAAGGTAGAATTCCTCCCCTATCTTAAAAAATTCTCTTAAAAAACATTTTGCTATTGAATGGATAGTTTTTCATATTGTTCTCATAAAAAAAAACAGTTCTGGTGATCGGATCCGTAGGGAATTGAGAAACCTCTCAAATACTATCTAGGCATACTGCAATGAATCAAACAAATGCATTCAGGAAGCATCAATTCGTTAGTGAAACTAATAAAGATTACTGCAGATGGCCAACTTCTCAATGATAAATAATTAGCCGATGGAGATCAGACATAATGTGTAATTAAATGACTGTAACTAATGACATTCAATGAGCAAATTAAAATGGTACAATTGAACTAATATGATTATACAGCTGTATATAGGCACCGAAACTTTGTAATTAAACAATGTACAAAAAAATGCATGGTTTCAAAGATATACATAATAATAGATACCTACATACATATATATCGAATTTACGTTGAACTCTCACCAATATGGTCGACTATAATAAATAGGGTTCAGTTTACTTGTTTTTTATTCAGTTTTGTTTCGGGAGCTTATGTAGAGTACTATATCTCTATTAATAGAATGATGGATCAAAAGGAATCTAATAACTATGCAGTTCAATTTCTGACTCCTTGAGCACTACGGTGGACCATTATGCCCTTTAGGAATTTAATATTTTTTTATCCCACCCAAACTGTGTAACAGTATCTATCAGGTTCATCATATCAACCCATAAATGTCCCACTGCTGGGCACGGGTCTCCTCCATACACTTGGAGGGATATTAGCCTACTACACCACGCTGACCAGACGGATTGGTATAGGGTTTTATTTCGAGGAATCTAATAACTATGCAGTTCAATTTCTGAAATCCTTGAGCACTGCGGTGAACCATTATGCCCTTTAGGAATTTAATAAATTTTTAGCCCACCCAAACTGTGTAACAGTATCTATCAGTTTCATCATATCAACGCATAAATGTCCCACTGCTGGGCACGGGTCTCCCCCATACACTTGGAGGGATATTAGCCTACTACACCACGCTGGCCAGACGGATCGGTATAGGGTTTTATTTCGAATTTTCCTTCTCTTGCAGTGGATATTGTCTGCCTGAATTACTCCTTTAGTCGACTCTTAGGACACCCTTGGGATAGATAGGGGTGGTGATATTTTGTATTCTTAATCCGGCACCACACGGAAACCTATCAGGTTAGAAGTGACCAATTTAAAACGAAATGTATGGATGCAGAATTTTCTACAGGGCATAAGCTAAGCACAGATAAGCTATGCGATAGGCCATAAGATTGTTCACGTTTGCGCTAAGACAATTTGAAGAGCAAAACAATCGTACAAACAAAGAATATTTATTTATGAAGTTTATTAATTGCAGAACCTATATGTTTAAAAGAAAAACGTAACTGACTAATCAACAAACGCACAGTTTAAATCACTAGACACTCAGATAGCTATTATGATATAGGCATCCGCTAAGAAAGGTTTTTTTAAATGATGCTAAAGATGACAATCAGCCGATGAAAGTTTGTAGTTTTCAGATTTACAGTAAAAGACTGAACACGCGAACGAAGTCGCGGGTACAGCTAGTATTATATAAATTTCAAAATCCTAACTGATTGACTTATTATCAACCCACAGCAACGGATAGTCTGAGAGACATATGTAACATTTGAAGAGTGTTTTTGTTAAGTATAGATATTCAGTATTCTAAGAAAGGAATCTCTGGGTCAATTGACTTAAAAATTGGTAACCCAATCTTTAATTAAACTAAACATTAGACACTCGTATTAAACTTTTTTCAAGATCATCCCCCAACAGTGTCTAATAGGGCGTAGGGGGTACTGGGTGTGCGAGTATTTGCCTATTAGTAAGCAGGTGATTTTTTCCGAGTTAGAGGAGTATTTGTAGTGTTTAACTGATTTTACTGTCTTACTAATCTTTATTATGAATGCAAAAGTTTGAATGGACGGATGTTTGTTACTTATTTATGCGAAAACGGCTGAATGTACCTTTTTTATTTACTTAGGTAACAAACAAGCATAACATCAGGCCCGCCTGATGTTAAACCTTTATATACGTATATATATTCTGAGGTGGCAAACAATCAGGCCCGCCTGATGGTAAGCAGTTACCGTAGCCTATGGATACTTGCAATAACAGAAGTTACACTTGCGTGTTGCCAACCCATTTTTATACACCAAGGTTTTAAGATCCCGGAGTATCCCTGGGATAGGAATACGTTTATTTCAAAACACAACCCTAATGAGCGCTGGAGACCTGTACTCACACACAGGAACACAACTACACCGCTGTGTGTAGTTATTTGGCTGTGGTTATTTGGGTAAGGTGGAGATCCTTCCCCAGTCGGGCTTGCTCGCTAGTATGGTGTCCTACCTCTCGTGGATTCTTTAAATCCTTAAATGAAATTTGACGCATAGATAGATTATAGTCTGGAACAGCACATTGGCTACTTCTTATTCTGGAAAAATGTACGGTTCCTGTGGCATAGTTTTATTTTTGATTTTTTGGATAGTCACAGTTTAGGGGTCAGGGAATGACATTAATGATAGGCTCCTTTTCATCCCGGCAAATGCACAGTTTCATTGGTATAGCAGGGATTTTCGAAATTTCAACCCTAAAAGAGTGAAGTAAGGGGTTGCATTTTCTATAAAACGTAATTCTCGGATCGATTGATAGGAAAATTGGTATATATCAATAAAATTATGTGACTTGCATCACCGATTTTTCCAAAATCATCCCCCAACAGAGTAAAATAGGTATTCAAAGGGTGAGCGTGGGAAGTGCATATAAGAAGGACAATAAATATTATAAATGTTTGTACGGATAAGTGGATGCTTATATCACACTAGATCGGCTGAGCGGATATGGATGAAATTGGGTACAGAGATAGATTATAGTCTGGAATAGCTTATAGGCTACTTTCATCCCGGTTCATCACTCGTGGGATTGTACACGCGGGTGAAGCCGCAGGCGAAGTTTATGAGAGGTAAGCCAAATAACTACAGAAAGTGGGGTAGTTGTGTTCCTGTGTGTAAGTACAGGTCTCCAGCGCTCATTAAGGGATGCGTTTTGAAAGAAATGTATTCCTATCCCATGGATAGTCCCATCATAAGTGACACTTCTGGTGTTGCAGGCGTCCATAGGCTACGGTAACTGCTTAACATCAGGCGGGCCGTATGCTTGTTTGCCGCCTAAGTAGTATAAAAAAAAGGCTAGTCGACTGATAAATATTTTGACTACTCGTGTGCTCTAGGAGTTAAGATGGTCACCTTGTAAAGAACACTGGTCCGAGTGTTGAGGGTTTGATTACATATGGTCGGGAACACGCACGAACTGTAACCTCTGTTATTGCAAGCGTCCATAGGCTACGGTAACTGCTTACCATCACGCGGGCCTGATTGTTTGCCACCTCAGTAGTATAAGAAATAAAAATATTATCGATGTAGAATGCCATCGTATATAAAGGTTTAACATCAGGCGATAGTATGGCGCAAGCTTCGCGTTTAATAGTACTATATTTTTATAATAGTTTGGATATTACTACCTCAGGGATACTCATTCTTAAAACCCTGGAGTAAAAAAAATGGACGTTTACAGAGATCATTTGCGTGTTGCCAACACGCAAATACCTCTGCAAACGTCCATAGGCTACAATAACTGCTTCACCTCAGGCGGGCCGTATGCTTGTTTGCCATCTAAGTAGCATATAAAAAGAAAACATATAAATAAATTAACATTTCAGTAATGTCTATTAGAAACTTGTTTGTCAGCTTCAAAAATCTATTTGAACTGTTAGCAGACACAGGAAAAAAACATTATTGTCATCAAAACAAAAGCAGCTTAGATAAATCACCCGGTCCTTGGTGCAAATTAAACATTATTCTTGAACGGAATTTCCGTCAGAGACCGGGGCACTTTTATTGGAATTTTTGCCGATAGATGTACGTGGCAATACATACGTTAAACGTTTGTAACATTCACACCCCACGGCATTTAGCTTCTTTATGTCAATCGGTACACACACACACCCATACCCATACGCACACGTGTAAACGACATGCAAATCGCAAAGACGGAACACGGAATCCAACGTGTATTCTATTTACTGTTGCTACTCATGAAAGAATTTCAATTTTGATCCTTGCTCGTAGAAACAATTGATTACAAACAATAGACAATAGTTTGAAGCAATGTGTACATTATAGTTAGGCGGTCGATAAATAGCAGTTGTGTGTTTGAATTCCGTTTCTAAAACGAAAAACATTTTTTTATGTTTAGCATCCTAATACGTGTTGCCAGTCTTGCTTTGTTTACCAATAAACAAGATATAAAGTCTCACGAAAATTTTTTTTACTTACCTACCTGTTAGGTTATAATATGAATTTTATGAAATTTACATCTTTCTATACACCGCAATATTTATATGATATGTAGTATTATGAAGGCAAGACCACTATTCTGTGACACAATTCTCACGCATGCGACAAAGCAACAAGTATCAAAACGGTAAATCGTTGTACAAGCTCACTATATCCCGTATTGTCCCTTTAACACGAAACAGAGGCGTATAACAACATAAAATACGATACAAAAAGTGCTAAACGTGAACGTATTGATTTGGTGGAATTTTTATTAGGAGCCTACCTCGGAGGGGATCGAGCCATTTTATTGTTCCTATCGCTTACCGGCCCGACTTATTGCCGACTTTTAATTTTGTTTATATGGAGATTCGTGTGTCACACTTTCTTTTATCTAAAGACAGGGTCGCACCATTCTCTCCCTTGGTTTAGTACCTTGTCCCAAATGCGAATACGGAACATTTTAAAAATATTTATTATTTTTAACAGAACCGAATAACGATTCATGCAAGTTGTTATGATTTATAACTTTAGAGTTTAAATCCTTACTAATATTATAAATGTGAAAGTTTGTAAGAATGGATGGATGTACTCTTTCACGTAAAAACTACTGAACGGATCTGGATGAAATTTGGAACACAGATAGATTATGGTCTGGAATACCACATAGGCTACGACGACGCTTTTTGCAGCGATAACCGACATCCACGCGGGCGGAGCCGCGGGCAACAGCTAGTATAAAATATTGGTGACATATTTTGGTGGTAATATATTTTGTGCCTTACCTTTTTTTACTGACGTTTCCGGATTTAATTAATGAAGACTAGCAATACTTTGATTAATTAAAGTTATTGACATTAAATTACCGTTATTTATTATTTGATTGTTACTTACCTGTTATTTATCTATTTCATTTTATCTCTTGTTTTATCATTATCTTAGTATATTTTCACAAGACTACAAGTGAGCTAGTTCAACGAATGAAACTTTTTAATGGAGATTCCTAAAGAAGGTAACGTCACGATCTTATTTAAATAACTTGCAATGAATATTTAATCAATAAAATTATTTAAGCCAAGTGATGTATACGGTTATTCGAATCGTTAATGTCAGTATGACAAAATGTAGCGATCGGCAATGTTGTGTGACATGACAATGGCATAGATCACAGGCCGTCAGCGATGTGCCGAGAAAACATAAATATAACCATTGCATCACCTTGAGAGCGTTCACTTGGTTATATGAAACATATCGACTATTTGACAGAGTTTTTATCTCCAAAGTCACAAGTATTTCTACTTATTAAAGGATAACTCCCAGGAACAAGCTAAATATTGACAAAAAAAATTGTTTTATTTTATTTTTATTTATTTATAGTTCATTAAAACGGTTCATTGGAACCAATAACAATAATTGACATAGAGCTTAAATTCTACCTGTAAACTAACATAAAACACTAGACACCCTCTCAGTTTTGCTCACAAATCCTCAAACACACCTGCAATAGTTCTCTCCATCCATGGGCAAACATATCACATTCAGGATTGACAACCAGATTGTCGTTGAGCACTGCTAAAGTCCAACACACAGGGGACGCAGCTCTCGCGACAGTATGACATACTGGCTGCGCAAACAGCTGGTGTTGATTACACTAAGATTTTCTAATTAATATGTACCTAATAATATAATTTTTATGTTTTCTGTTTATTATATCTATGTAGTATTAATGTTATAGTCATTGCGTTAGACACCACCAAACCAACCAAAATCCATATTTTCGTTTCGTCACATGTACCTGTGCTTCTTATTATTAAAATATCTAATAACCAGGATCAAATCCCTACTGTTACGAGGTAAGTATTTGTCTGGCCGTCATATTCACACGCTCAAGACTAACGACGACGTCAGAGCCATTTCGGAGTATCAGTCACTTCACAAAATATTTCACAATGAAATATTTTCTCTGGGCTTTTATTTTATCGATACTGAACATTTCTCATCCCTATTCCATCCCGTTAAAACCTATATATCGTCGAGCGTCCGATTTGTCTGTCTGGCAGACCGTTTTGTTTTTGCATCTCACTCATTTGGCCACCTTTATTGGTCCGAAACGGTTTGATCCCATCAACACGTCGATCGGCTCGTTTATGTTCACTTTTTGTAGATCGTTCATTGTTTTAGAAGGTGCTTTCGATGTTAGTGTTTCGTTATTGATGTTTGATGCCCCGTTTGATATGTGGACTAGGTGCAGATATTTTGGTATGTGTGTTATAATAACATGCAATCGATATTGTAGTTACTTGTGTGGGAAGTTATTTGTCTGTTGTGATTTATGAGGTAATGTTAGATGGCTAAAGTAGAGTGCAGTTGTAAAAATTAACACATGAAGCTGAGAGAGATGTAGTGACTCAAGACATGCTAGCTCCCAATGAGGTGGGCACACGGGTAGCTTCAGCAATATTCCGAAGACATTTATCTATATTATACTTACACTGTTATATTATTCTAAGTAAACCAAAGCTACCACATTATCATACTATGTAGAAATTATTTCTTTTTTCTTTTTTTTTTAAAAAGACAACTCCCGCACTAGAGAACAAGCTCTGTGTCGCGGGGGACTTTACAAACATACAATTAACGGACACAAATTACACCCAGACTCAGAACAATTCTTTGTGGGTCGCACAAAGTTTTGTCCTGTGTGGGAATCGAACCCACAACCTCGTACACAGCAGGCGCATACTGCGGCCACTGGACCACCGAGGCAGTTTAATTCAATGTTGTCTATAAAAACGTTTTGAATCGGCCAGAAGAGCTTGATTAGGTATAAATTATTTTAGGGTACAGTACAGGGTACAATTTAAGTTCGATTCAAGTTCTACCAGTCAAAATAATACGCGAGATGTGACAGGACACTGAGCAAATGTTATGTCATTACGGATAAAAATGTAATCAACACGAATAGATAAAGAATGCACTGATCTGACATCAGTGTAGGTCGACTCAGGATCGAGAGTTGTGGAAATGCTTGGGGGAGGCCTATGTCCAGCAGTGGACGTCTTTGGGCTGAGATGATGATAATGTCCGTCACTTGGGGTTACCACTGAAAATCAGCGCTGGCTGTTGTTATCACAACATAGCATTATGCTGAGTGGTAACCTCATTGGCACAGACACGACGTGTCTAATAAGTACATAATAATTACTGTTTGTAATATACCAACAAGTCACTCTGTGTCAGTAAAAGTAGCTTTCTTTCTTTCTATTATTTTTGATCCAAAATTAATTCTGCCATACATTCCAGCTACAGATATATAATTTAATTAATATCCTCCAAATTCTTTCAACTCCTGATTTATAATTATATCTCAAAACGTAATGAATAAACCGCAGAATTCGAAAACGAAATGAACCAACAAATTTAAGTGAAAATTTAAATGAAAGTAAAGCAATAGGGAATGGAATTGTAAGGCGTGTATACACGGTACGGTAAGGCCGTGTTTACATGCTACGGCAAACGGCGCAAAAGGTACGGATTTGTTAGAATGTAAATCAAACTGGATGTTTTATTAAACACTCCAGTGTGCTGTATATTCAAATTAAGCGGTGTCGATGCTATTGTAGCATGGCAGTGGCTTTTTGGAGATTATATTTTCTAAGTGTATCTGTGTGAAATTAAATTCTTAAGTCGGTTAAAAATTTAAGTTAAGTATAGTAGTATTCATTGATTGAAGAATTGATATAAATTATGTTAAATATGTTACACGCGTATATGCCTACGTCACCTACGTTTTGTTTTGTAACAATTTATTAATAAAAGTTTAGGTAATCTAGGATTATATTTAAATAGCCTCTTTTTAACTTGAAAATTCTCTTGCTCTTTATTTACCTCAAACAGATCAACTTACTTTGAATGATTTAAACAAAAAAAAAAGAATATACCTACACTATACTAACTATTTTTAAGTATATAAAAAATAATCACAATTACTTTCTACTATAAGCAACATTATAAAGTAATATGCGATCAAATAAAAATAGGTACTCTAACTGCTCGTTACCGTCGTTCCCGACCGATACTTGCCACCGCACTACCTTCACCCTGACAATAATATACCAAAAAAGTGTCCCTCCACATTTACCAACCCTGCAAGATTTCCACCTCAGCGTTCCCGTTGGTAATATTTACCCGTTACTTTCTGTAAACACCAGAACATCTCGAATATAACTCGTACAAGAAAATTAAGCTTGTTTAATTATCTAACTTTACCCGTCTTTTGTTGTGTGCCTTTATAGGTATGCAATTTAAATTTGTTAGAAATTGGGTGAATCAAAATTGTTTAGGCAGGTACAAGTTTTACATTGGGGGTCTTCTTGATCCTACTTTATATGTTATTTCTCAGCTGGGCCTGTTTTTTTTACTATTTGGGAAAATGTTGCTTTGCTTTATATAATCTTGCGTTAATCCTTACTAAAGTTTGTGAGTATGGATGGATGGATGGAGGTTTGTTGCTCTTTCACTTAAAAACTACTGAACGGATCTGAATGAAATTTGACACAGAGATAGATTATGGTCTGAAATAACACACAGGCTACTTTTACAGCTTTTACAGCGATAACCGATATCCACGCGGGCGGAGCTGCGGGCAACAACTAGTTTTATATATAGAGAATTAAAATTACAGATCGCTATATAGATTTAATCATTAGGGAAAATAATATTGAAATTATAACGCTGTTTTGTTTTACCTCGCGTAATTACGGTTAAAGGATCACAATAATAGTAAAAACTTATTTTAGAACCGTAAAAAATGAAGATTAATTATACAGTACCTACTGTCATTAAAAAAATATTTTCGATAAGCAAAACACGGACTTTCCTTAACATTATTCACGGTCATTAATAAGAAGTACTAGGAAGGCAGAACTCGACCGGAGCAAACTTCGTATCTGCTTCCGCTAACTACTAAAAGATGGTAATGAAGCGCACTCACCTTTATATACCTGCCTCTCTCTCTCTCACTCAATTAGCACTTTTCTATCTTGCTCTAAGCTGCTGTCACAGCCACAACGGCGATCCAGACGGTGACAAGAAATTAATTAGGGGAAGCTCGGGAAAATAATGGTGTGCCGTGATTTTTAAATGAAATTTATTTTCTTCACTTCATTTATTTCTGGGCAACATGACACTTCGGAAATTATTAGACTTCACCAGGCTTCCTTTTCCGTAGGTAACGTTTCAACTTGTTTACCTTTTGAGGTGGTGATATTTTTATGATTATATTTTTCCTGGGCTTGATTACTTAGTTTAATTTTCTTTCCAGTTTGATATTTGGTTTTAATTTTGTTGTGGATTTATTTGAAAAAGTACAATTAAATTAGGGAATGGTCTAAAACATAATGTTTTAAATTCGTTACTAAAATAAAACATTAATTAGAGTTAATTATATTCATTGCATTCCTTTTATACCTGTTGTTCCTACCTATCCTACTAATATTATAAACGTGAATGTTTGTAAGTATGGATGGATAGATGGATGTTTGTTACTCTTTCAAGTAAAAAATACTGAACAGATCTAGATGAAATTTGGCCCAGAGATAGATTATGGTCTGGAATAACACATGTGCTACTTTTTACAGCGATAACCGACATCTACGCGGGCGGAGCCGCGGGCAACAGCTAGTATGTTATAAAGTTCTTGAAAACATCCTTTTTTTTCTCCATACATTCATTCATTTATCTTCACCTTTCATATTTAATGTTTGCGTTATCCGAAAACATTGTTGATCTATCGTCACTTCTATGACATGAGACTATTTTTCTAACTCTCCTCCAAGTCAAATCTGTTTATTTATTTTAGACCTTATTTGGATGCAGTAAAGTGTATTTTGATTTGTGGTAGGTATATTTTTGTGTGATAGCTCGTTTTAAATAGCCATTGCGCTAAAAGTAAATTGATGGGTACTGTCATATCCACTATTAATAGTGTTTTCAGTATTTTTTTAGTTTATAATTCTTCACTACATTCCCGTACTGAACTGTTTCAGTGGAATTTCCGGCCACAAGTTTTTTACTCAGGTTTTCCCGAGAGACTACAACATAAGGATCTCAGTTAGAAGGTGTTTACAGAGATGGCAACGCGCGAGTGTTACCCTTGGTGTTGCTAGTGTCCACAGATTATAAAAAGTAGTATTTTAAAATATTTGTTGGAATTAATAAACTAAGTTTTTGTTAAGGACCATAATAATAATAAACTATAACTTTGCCAAATATAAGACACTTCTTATATTTAATTAAACCAACATGATTAATACGTAAAATAAAAAACGTTCTACCAGAATAATATGAGCACGGTAGAGGTAGGTTACCTCTAATTTAATTGTTACACTATTAACATTACAATATACCCAAAACTACACCAATTTGTAACTAAGTATGGGTCCAAAAGACCCCAGGTAAATTTAATTTAGGGTTAAGCGTAATTGCAGGCGACGCACATCGGGTCGTATTAACACATCGTAAATTCAACCCTTAAACACCTTGCTAATAATTAAGATCGGTCTTTGAAACCCTCGGGATTGTTGGGCCAATTTAACAATAACACCTACTGTTGCGGACGGGTTGGGATATATCAGGTCACCTTTATTTAGTGATATTTTACAAGGGTTAGGTAAAGTGAGGTGACTGTTATGTTACTATTGTGGCGTTTGTGTTAGAATCTCTATTGAGAATAGAGAGGAACGGCAAACGTTATGATATAAAATTTATATCTGACTTCAAAGCAACTATTTCCGAATGGCTTAATAATCTAATCAGAAAGGGGTCGCCAGAGCTATATGCTCGGGGGCATTCTCCTTGAATGATGGAAAAATACTCGTGATAAAGAGAGACATAATAATAATATACCTAACGTGTTGTATTGTTTTCCTTACTTAAAAATATTAGAAGAAAAAATATCTGTCAACGTGTTAGTAAGGACCGTTAGTTGTTTCACATCACGCTGGTACGGACCACACGATTCAAATCCCCCAAGGACTGTTTTTGACTTGGCTTTTATACCAGTAGCATGAGTCGACCAATTTTTCTTTGTACTACGTCGTTTCTCATCATGTATTTGGTCACAAAATCACAAAGATTAATTTACATTTATTAATAAATAAATCCATTTCAAATATTCTTACAGTATCATTAAGTAATTAAACTAATACTCGACATTATACCAGCGTTGACGACGATTTCATTATTACGAATAATGACATCAAATCACGAACAATAATATAGGTATGTAATTATCTTCGTTTTGTACCAAAATGCTATAATTGTAGGATACCGTGACAAGTGGTATTATTAATTCGTTTAGATTATTATCTGATAAAATTTTGGTAATAAGAGTTTACAAACATTTTGTTACAAAAAAGTTTATTATTTCAAACGAATCTATCAATAGGACACTACACTTATTCAGAATCTAAAATATAAAAAAAAAACCTGATGCAACAGAAAAAAATATTATATTAGATTACCCAAAATGTTTTCTGAACGTACTATACAGGTAGTTCAAGGTCATGAGGACTTGACGAGGTCTCCAAAACATGGCTCTGTCGGGCCTAGAAGTAAAATAATCCAGGATTTTTTGAAGACGAAGGCTAAGGCCTATCTGGAACTGTTCTTGAATACCTCATCCATTCATGGTTTGAACCACATAGTTGCAGATCGAAGACAATGTTTAGAGATGTGAGTATTCAAAATCGAAGCATAAGTGTCATATCTTTTCTAATATTATAAATGTGAAAGTTTATAAGTATGGATGTTTCACGCAAAAACTACTGAATGGATCTGGATGAAATTTGGCACAGAGATAGATTATAGTCTTGAATTGCATATAGGCTTTTTATCGCGATAACCGATATGTACGCGGGCAAAGCCGCGGGCAACAACTAGTTGACCATAATAATGATTTTTCATTTTTCATTTACAGCTTTCTTTGGCTAGCGACTATAGTTGCATCAGCGTTTGGATCCTTATACCTATCTAGTTTAACTTGGAGTCGCTACCAGTCTTCACCAACTGTGGTATCTATGGATCGCGACATGTTTGCCTGGAACACCACCTTCCCGTGTATAACGATTTGCCCCAACAGTGTTAACAACATTGATCGGGATAAACTTGATATTTATTTGGAGTAAGTGCTAACAACAGGGTTTAATTTATTTTTACTACGATTTAACGAAGGTATTTTAGTCATGAGTTCAATAACACAAGTATATAAAAATATTGATTGATTTTATAATAATTTATCTATCATCATATTAATATATTAAAAAAAAATGAATTTAATCAATTACTGAATTTGACATTCTTAATTTAATATGATATTTTTATTTAATTTGACATTTTAAATTAATTTGACCTTTTTATTTAATTTTTATTGTTTTGTTTATATAACATGTCTTGTATTTTTATTTTTAAGACTTTTAATATAAATTTGAGATGTAAATTGGCTTTACGAAAGAAATGATTATGATCAGACGTACCCATTTCAGTAACTCCAATGAAGAAAACAAGACAAGATTGGAAAATTTCATCATAGGTCTAGCAAACGCTTCCTACAGAAGCTTCGAATATGTACCAAAATATTCAGATATATCTCCAGATACTTACTTAGATTTACTGTTGAACCTTTCTTTAGCGTTCAAACCAACATTAACTATTGGAGTAACAAACGTGATATTGTCAATTGTACCGACCATCACTGAGATGGGTTTATGTTATGCTGTGAATTCAAGAGTTGCTGCATATAACTCTCCAGAGTGAGTAACATTTCTTTTGACATTCGAATTTAGTCACGGTGTGAATTAAGCAAAGTTATATTTAATTAACATTAATTAGACGTATTGGAAAGGGTTTTTTCCGTCCCTTTCCATCCTGAGGGTGTCTTAAGAGTCGACTAAGGGAGTAAGTTTAGCAGACAATATCTACCGCAAGAGAGGTAAAACTCGATACTAACCCGTCTGCCCAGCGTGGTATAGTGGGCACGGATCTCCTCCAAATGTTTGGAGGAGACCCATCCCAGCAGTGGGACGTTTATGGGTTGAAATGATGACGACGATGATGAGACGTATTGTGTTTACTGTATTTTTTTCTATTATTGTAGGTACAGAGCTGCGAATCGGTGGGACATTATAAGAAACGCTAAAAAACCGTTATTTATTCATCCTCTTGATGGAGAAGTCTTTGCTCAAATTATGAATATGTCTACTCGTTACAGTGTAAGATCATACATTTAATTTGAATAGCTTACTTTAAGAAAAAAAATTAAACCGACTTCAAAAACCGAAAAATAACTAAATACAGATTGAAGTCGGTGCTAGGTTCATCCTGTCACCTAATATTAAGTTTTTTATTTTATTTTGCTATTTTGAGTGATAAAATAAAAGTAAGAAATATATAAAAAAACAATGTTAATTGTTAAGCTATAACGTTTGAGGGTTACCTTCGATTCCCCTGGGAAATCATCATCAGATCTTGACTTAGTGCCAATGGGACCACCTCAGAGGTATACTTTTTCAAATAAAATAAAAAATAGAATCAGTCCACAAATGGGGGAGATATCGGTGAACATACATAAAAAAAACATACAGTCGAACATAGAACCTCCTCCTTTTTTTCACTGTCCCAAGTTAGACACAATAGAAAATCAATTGTTATGTATCACATGTGATTCATGGAACAGGGAGGGAACCTGTTAAACAGAATGTGTTTTTTTATTCGTAGGTCTTTCTCCACGGCCCTGATGAAATCCCTGATATAACATCCAAGTATCAGGAATCCGATGCTGGCTACTATATGAAATTGTATGTTACTGCACTTTCTGTATACACTTCAACAGAAGCAGCTAAGTATGTTTTAAATAGTAATAATATATTTTATTAGCAAATACACATATACAATTTTAGATACTATTGTACGTATTGCAGGTAACTTCATAGAATATAACTAGTGGTCGCCCGCGACTTCGTCCGCGTGGTAAATTGGAAATAAAAATAATAAATTTTGCCCGAAAAGTTATTGCAATGTAACACATCAACTTGTCGCTATAGTTCGATTAGAAAAAAAAAACTTTTTTTGTTGAATAGTATATTTATTCAGGAAGATCAATAGGAACGAAGCAGTAGTGAGATATGTTGCAAAATCGGGGAAAATAATCCAAATTACCACGCGGACGAAGTCGCGGGCGACCCTTAGTATTATTATATTCTTTATTGTGTAATTGATTCTTCACCAGGTTAAGTGTGAGTCAGCGTCGATGCAGATTTTCTCACGAGAACACCTTGAAACACAACACAATATATACGTACAGTATGTGTCGTATGGAATGTCGCATACGACTGTCTTTGAAGTATTGTCAGTGTATACCGCATTTTTACAGGAGAATTGGTAATTATATCTTTCTATTATATATGGTATTATATAATTCTAACAGCCTTGGTGGTCCAGTGGTCGCAGTATGCGCCTGCTGTGCACGAGGTTGTGGGTTCGATTCCCACACAAGACAAAACTTTGTGTGACCCACTAAGAGTTGTTCTGAGTCTGGGTGTAATTTGCGTCCGTTAATTGTATGTTTGTAAAGTGCCCCGCGACACGCTTGTTTTCTAGTGCGGGAGTTATCTTTTTAAAAAACGAAAAAAAATCTATTATACATATTACATCCAAGGGTGTCGTAAGAGTCGACTAAGGAACTAAGTCAGGCAGACAATATCCACTGCAAGAGAGGGAAAACTTGAAACAAAACCCTATACCAACTCGTCTGGCCACCGTGGTATAGTAGGCTAATATCCCTCCAAATGTATGGAGGAGACCCTTGCTCAGCAGTAGGACGTGATGGGTTAAGATGATAATGATCATGATGATTCTCAGCAGTCCGGTTAGACAAGAAAATGATTTTAAAATAATTCGTACAAATACAATCTTTAGAATGTTAATTTACTTTCAGGAGATGAAAAAATCTGTGATGTGGATGGTTTACATTGTTTGGCAAGATATAAAGGTACATACTTACATATTAAAACATTTATTTATTTTTCATTTAATAAATGATGTTGCCCGCTGCTCCGCCCGCGTGGATGTCGGTTATCACTGTAAAAATCCGTTTAGTTTTTACGTGAAAGAGTAACAAACATCCATCCATCCATCCATACTTACAAACTTTGGCGTTTATAATATTAGTAGGATATACCTGAGTAGATATACAAATAGTTACAATAAAACATAAATAAGAGTACCACATACAATAATAAATTATATTTAATAAGAAGTTAGGGTTTGCTTTTGTTTCAGAACATTATATGTATAAACTAATATTATAAAGAAAGGTTGTTTTGTTTGTTACGATTTAATTTACCTCAAAAACTTCTGGACCGATTTTAAAAATTCTTTCACCATTAGAAAGCTATATCTTATCAGCAGGTAACGTAGGCTAAATTATATTGGAACAAAATTACAGAATGCCTACGAAAAGTTAAAAATGACCACCCTTGTGAAGCCAGGACAAGACATGCGTCTAGTAATATATAGTATAAAGGATTTATTTTATCACTGCCTAACGATGTGATAGCTCTGTTATTGGCTTACGAGCAAATTATATTATAGCCTTAGTCAACATTTATTTATTTATTTATTTATCCACATACACTGATATTACAGGCTACAAAACCTAATACAACAATGTAGAAATAAGAATAACAATCACAAAAAATATAATAACAAAAACAACAATATCATCCTAAATTAAAGATGATCCATGTGTCAGCCCACCTGCCTGTTCGTGGGTTAGTTTAGAGATAAAGTGAAAGCGTAACTAACAAACTCACTTTAGCAATTATAATATACTCGTACTAGCTGTTGCCCGCGACTCCGCCCGCGTAGATGTCAGTTATCGCTGTAAAAATCCTCTATGTGTTATTCCAGACCATAATCTATCTTTGTGCCAAATTCCATCCAGATCCGTTCAGTATTTTTTACGTGAAAGAGTAACAAGCATCCATCCATCCATCCATACTTACAAACTTTCGCGTTAATGGTATTAGTAGGAAGTATAGATTTATCATTTCAGATGAGTTGTACACTCTCAAAGATAAAAACAAGAAGAGGATTAACTGTGGCTGCTTTCCTTTGTGTGACGATGTCAATTATATATTACAGTCTAATGTAAGTACCTATGTCATTGTGACTTAGTCAAGCAGAATAACATACTGTCCTAACTCATTTTGATTTTGATTGTTTAAATATCAAACGACCTTAAAATTCATACTCAATAGTTCTTTACCAAAGTATTTTTGTTAACAGGCCCTTCAAGAATGGTTCTTAGGTACAAATTTGCAGTGGGGCATGGTCTCGTACCCTCGAATGAGATACAGACGTGATATTATCTTTGGTTTTACTGATGTGCTAGGTATGTATTATTTATAATCTTACTTTCTAGCCATATTGTCTGTAATATTGAAAATATTGTATCTACAATCTAACAATCGTTTTGTCATATACTAATACCTGTTATAAATAATTATATTTTAACTGCAATTAACTTTTTTCCATCAGGCGGACCGTTTGATTGGTTGCCTAATTGGTAGTATAAAAGAAATATTACTTTTCCATTGACGTCTTTATTGGATCAGTAAAAAAAATGAATCTATAAAATCCCCTTACATGTTATTGAAAAGTTTTTCACTGAATATTTTGTTTTTCCTTTAGTTGCTGTGGGCGGCATGGCAGGGCTATTTCTCGGCTGCAGCGTGCTCAGTTTCATAGAGATCATCTATTTCTTTACTCTGAGGCTTCTATGCTACAAATACAAACATTCATCCAAGTCACTGATTCAAGGCTAAAAAATACCATTTTAATACTCAAAATAGATCATTATTTTGATTTAATTTACTAGTGCTTTCAAATTATGAAGCGATAGAAAAAGCACGAACGCCTTTATAATACGAAACACTTATAAATTAAAAGGCATCATATCACGAAATATATTTTTCGCTTCATATGTAATATCCGTGACAACGGCCATTAGTTATCTTTATTGCATTAGATAGTTGATAAACTTATATTTTAATTTATTTAGATCAGTATCTAGATTAATTTGATTGTTAGTGTTGCATGAGCTTTTGTTATAACACCAATGCTTATTCAGCTTATCACATTTATTAACACCAACATTTGATACAACATTTTCATTAAAAATTGAAAAATGAACACATTACCAAAACAAACTTTTCAATATTTAATTATCCAAGAAGATCTGCAGCATCCTACAAAACATAACTTCTCCAAGCCTAAGAAAAAGAAAATTCACGTATTGATAAGGGACCAAGTTAAGACGTATTTGATACTGTTCCTGGAAACCTCGTCAGTTCACGGTCTGGCTCATTTAGTGGCTGCTCGAAGACAGTTTATGGAGATGTAAGTACTAGGCACTAAATAGGTATTTGAAGTATAGTAATATACTATGCTTCAAATATGAAATCATTTTAATATAGGCAAATTTAATGATTTTGTATATATTTATATTCTTTGTTACCTATACCTAATGCGTGGATTAAAACGAATTATTTTCTTTCTACAGAATCCTTTGGCTAACCATCATAATTCTCTCAGTGGTTGGCACCTTGTACCTGTCTAGTTTGACCTGGAGTAGATACCAGTCTTCACCAACTGTTATTTCCTTGGACAGGGATATGCTGGCTTTCAACACCACCTTTCCCTCTATCACTATCTGTCCTGATAGTATTACTAACATCGATGACAGCAAACTTGAGATTTATTTGAGGTGATATTGTTATTAACTGCGATGATAATTTAATTTAAACTTTTTTCTTAACTAAATAATAATATAATACTCATAAATAAACGTACTGTCAAAACACCAAAGTATGTTTTGACCAGTGATCAAGATTGTAATATTTCTGATTACAGAAATTCCAAAGACGAAAACAAGACTAGACTGTCAAACTTCATCAAAAGTCTAGTAAATGCTACATATAAGAGCTTGCAATACGTACCAGAATATCCAGATATACCACCGGATAAATATAATGAATTATTAGTGAACCTTTCTCTGCCTTTCAAACCAAAACTGACGATAGACCAAATATCAAAAATTGCCTTCACTATTGTACCAACTATTACTGAGATGGGTCTCTGTTACGCTATTAATTCAAGAACTGCAGTGTATAATTCTCCAGAGTTAGTATCTATGTCTTTGTTTGATTTTGTATAATTAATGATAAACTTAAAATGATTGATTGTGTTGAGATCAGTTAAAAACCCTTTTTTAAGATTTCATTATTTATTTAGGCTCACAACACACGCTAGCTACAGATTATTTTATATTATGATATTTTTATTTAAGTTTATATTTATAAATTTGTTACAACTGTAACTATTAAAATCACGTTTAACGAAGATTAGAAAATAAGAAAACAATAGATAGGGTTGACTGGTAGAGAATGCATAAAGCATTAAGTGCAGAATATATATGTACGTATGGTGTATGGTAAAGATTGCGGGCAACCGATGGGCGAGGTCGGCTCAGGATCGAGAGTTGTGGAAAACCTTGGGGGAGGCCTATGTCCAGCAGTGGACGTCTTTTGGCTGAGATGATGATGATATATGTACGACACCTATGTAAAAAATAAATAAATATGTTTCATATGCGTAGGTACAGAGCTGCCAAACGTTGGGATATTATATCGAATGGTCAAGACTCGTTATACATTCATCCTCTAGACGGAGAAGTATTTGCGAAATTAACTTTCAACATGTCTACTACATTCAATGTAAGAATAACCATTATTTTTTCGATAACATTAAAAATGTATTACTGTCTGTCTATTTTCAGTACAGAAATACTTTCCTGGAATCTCGCATTGGTTTTGTCCCATATTAGATGTATTTATTATGTTACTAATTACCATAGCCTATGGACGCATACATCTTTGGGGGTGTTCACTCGTTGTCGACCTTTTGAAAACCTTTTAGCTCCTTTCTTGAACAATTTCATGCAATATTTTTTCTAGAAAACCTGTTTCACATACACCTATGCCTGCTCATCAGGTAAAAAGGCTATAATTAGTTAGTTTTACAATTATATTAGTCTTTATTATTATACACTTTTAGATCTACATTCACGGACCTCAAGAGATGCCAGAAATAACTTCGAAGTTTCAGGTGTTACCACCAAGTTATTACTTGAAGTCGTACGTTACTGCAGTTACTGTGTACACCTCAACTGAAGCAGCCAAGTAAGTAGCCATATTACGCTTTGTTTCTTGGTTTTTTTGTTTTATTTTCCCTACCTGGGATATTGTTCATTTCTACTGCCTGGTCATAATATACAGGAATATTTTTGCTTTTTACAGGTTAAACGTAAACCAACGTCGCTGCCGGTTCCCTTTCGAAAATCATTTGAAACACAATACAATATACACCTATAATATGTGTCGGATGGAGTGTCGTATCAGATTGTGTCTCAAGTACTGTCAGTGCGTACCACATTTTTATAGGAGATTAGGTATGTTTCAATAATAATTAGTAAAATTAATAAGAATAGTCTTAGTCTAGTTTTTAAGACAGTTTGGGAACTCCAACATGGTTGGCTAGCATCATAATAAGTGCCATAAGAGCAGTGTCTGGATCAATCAGGTTGGCAGCATGAGGTTTTATCAGGGAATACATAATTATAGATCTATATTATACGATTATAGTGAACTTTAACTTTTCAAATGGCACGCCACCCTCAGCGTCTGGGCAACAGTGTTTCGTCTATTGTGCCTGGTTTTGCTGGTATCTGACCGGTCATAATTAGTTGAATCTTTACGTTTTTACTATTTGATTTGTAGTTTATATTTTTAATTAACTAACTTATAGAGACTATCTTTCAGGTGACGAAAAAACGTGTGATGTTAACGGTCTTCATTGTTTGTCTAAACACAAAGGTAATTATTAATATTATCTTCATTTTCACTGGGTCAGTTGATAATGTTATATGAAGGTACTTTTATTTGACAATATAAATTAACTGATGATTTCAGATGAACTGTACACATTGCGGGGTGAAGATGGCAAGAGAATCAATTGCGAGTGTTTCCCTCCGTGTGACGATGTCAATTATGTCCTAGAGCCGATTGTATGTTTAGTAAAAATGTACTTTATTATCCGTTGTCCTACCAGTGAGACAAAGTTGTGGGATCACGAGGAATGTCCCGCCTGATTGACTTTGACCACCACCACTTGACCGAATGTTATATTTTCAACATGTTGTGTATCCAAATAGTACAATATATTTTCATGTTTTTTCTCCAGTTATTTTGGGCAATTGAATTTGAAATGATTTTTGATAAATTTTCTGAATTAATTTTATATTTTTATTGACAGGATCTACAAAAGTGGATCCTCGGAACAAACTTACAGTGGGGTATGGTGACATATCCTCGGATGAGATACAGACGCGATATTATCTTCGGTTTTACGGATGTGCTAGGTATGTAAGAACACAGATAATATAATAAATCATAGTAATAGAGTAAAAGTATTCAAACACGTCAAACTAGATCCTGTCTTGGTCATAGAAGCATAGGATTTTTTGATATATTTAGTATAGTAATGAGAAACACTTGTTTGCTATTTTTCTTGTACATTAAATAATATAAAATATATATAATCCCACACCATACCGAAGCGTGGAAAAATGTTGAGGTAATAACGTTACGTCCACGGATTAGGCATACAACACTGAGCCATCCGGGCATTATATATATTATGATTGAATCCTAGGTTTTTAATGTATTTATTTCCAGTTTCCGTGGGCAGCATGGCAGGATTGTTTCTCGGCTGCAACGTACTAAGTTTCATGGAGATTGTATACTTCCTCACACTTAGACTTCTGTGCTACAGTTATGGTTATCGTTCTTCTAATTAAATTGCTTTTTCTTGATCATCGCCATTATTCGCACATTGTATCTATTAGATTATTAGACTATGTGGTTTTGATATGCTATAGATTTAGTACTTACTCAGATTATATTTTTACTTCATATTTATGCTTATTTTTAGTATTTCAATTAAACTAGGTAGGTATATATTGTCAGGGACGACTCAGGATTTTTTTATTCAGGACAAAACTCAGTGGGTCAAATGAAGAACAATTCATATAATTGTATGAACCTTAGAAGATATCTAAGTTATTTATGATTACTTAAAATGAAAATTAAATACATACATCAATGAGCAATGTGTAGTAGTTATTCAATTTTTTTTGTTTCCCTCAAACAACGTAATGTATAATAGATACCGCCACTAAGTATTATCTACCGCTTTGTCACCCTCTTTTATTTATAAATAACGTGAACGATTGCAAAATAAAATGCTGCTTTAGTATAATGTACAAAGTTGTTTTTTATTCTATAATTTGTCCTTTCTGCACTCAACGCTCTAGTAGGTATTAGCGTACTGTAATTTGGTAAAAATAAGATAAATAAACAAACAAGGATATGAAAGAGGCTAACTTGAATTTGTGACTAGCAAAGTGTCAGAATTTTTGCTTCGTATGTTCAGCCTTCTAATGGGACAAAAATTAAAGGGAAAGTTTTGAGTTCTTGACAAAGTTAGGTAAAGGGTATACACAGGCAAACATACGACCTTTCATTTGATTGTAATTATTTTTTCTTTTCAGACAATCATACTGTGTACATGTATCCATACTCTAAATGTGTAACCATCAAATCAAGTACCCCTGACCTATCGTTACTTACCCCACCTTTAAGATTGCCAGATAAAAAAATGCTCCCTGATTTATGGGAGTTTTTTTCCGATAAATAGTTGTCTTAAGGGCCGGTAGGGCGTTCTGCACTCATTTTTCCTAAGGTGGATATTGCCTTTTTTGCTGATAAAGATATGACGAATGAGGTAGGTGTGAGATAGTTTATGTCCCGTCAGATTTATAACATGGGTTTTTATTTTACGATCACTTTATCATAGGTGTAGTTTATTTTTTGCGTTATTTTCTTGATGAAATTGGGGGAAGTTTATACGAGTTCTTTGGGGGACAGTAATGAATAGATTGCTGATATTTTTATTGCCAGTATAAAAAATAAGCCTAGCATTATAGTATATCGATAAAATTTAACTTATAGTAAGTATGTTTACTATCCAATGTTTTAACAATTTCGATCCGTTACGCCGCCATTCTATAAAACTAGCAAATTATTAGTTCTCTTTGGGTGAGCACTATACCTACTGAAACAGGGAGGAATTTTTCTAATAAATACGTTTCAGGGACAGCGTTTTCCTCTTAAAAGTACATAATTTATTAATGGTATTTTTAATACTACTTTGGTGGCAAACAAGCATACGGCCCGCCTGATGTTAAGCAATTACCGTAGCCTATGGACGCTTGCAATACTAGAGGTTTGTTGCCTATCAGTTTTTTTTATCAGGGCTTTAAGATGGAATATCCCTGGTATAGGAAAAAAGTTTCACCGCTGTGTGTATTTATTTGGCTGTGGTCTTCTGTAAGGTAGATATCCTTCTCCTGTCGGGGTTGCTCGATATTATGGTGCCCTACCTTTCTTTAATAATTTAAGTGTTATTGTAGGTAACATGAATGCAGAGTGCATTATTATATGAACTAAAATTTGCAAGTTACTTAATGGTAGTCAAAATAAACACAATATACAATTTATCCATCTTAAAATAACCAATGTACCGCAATTCGTGCTCATCTCATTGAACAATAGGCTTCACTTCCTTCTCGTTTGATGTCGCCGCTGACAGGAAGGAGCTGAGAGGAGGGCGGGAGGTGGCAGGGAGGAAGGTGACATGAGAGGATCACCGCGAACAAAGATTTAACTAAGAGACAAAACATGCTTACTTAGGCTTGTTACCTATTTGATGTACAGGGTGTACTCATTTGCCAACGTGATCGTTTATTGTTTAAAATGTTTTAGTACTTCTAATAAAGATGAATAGATAGACAGAATGTTTACTCATAGGTACTAGAATTCAGATATTTTTTGTTTTAGTAACAATTTTACTTTTCGTATAAAAACGTTAGTAACATTTTAAAAATTTAATAGAAGAATAAAAAAGACGAAAGGTAATATCTGTAAAATATTGTCTTTTTTATCAATAGCACAGGGAAGACAATTTTTAGATAATGATACTAATGCACCAAGGTGGCTAGATATGGCAGGTACCTACCTGAAATTGTTTTTTAACCTTACGAACTTTTCATTTTGGTTTTCAGTGAGTCTTAGTGTTCACCTCGTCGTGTTGTGGGTTTGATCTCCACAAGGGACAGAAATTATATTACAGTGCAATAAAGCTTCTTTGCCAGTCAGGTTTTTTTTGTATACTACTTTGGTGGCAAACAAGTATACGGCCCGCCTGATGTTAAGCAGTTACCGTAGCCTATGGACGCTTGCAATTGCAGAGGTATCACTTGCGTGTTGCCAACCCGTTTTTTTACAGATGTGAGTATCCCAGGTATAGGAATACGTTTCTTTCAAAACGCATACCTAAATGAGAGCTGGAGACCTGTACTCACACACAGGAACACAACTACACCGCTGCGTGTAGTTATTTGGCTGTGTTCTTCTGTAAGGTAGAGGTTCCCCAGTCGGGCTTGCTCGCTAGTATGAAGCCTTACCTCTCTTCATTTTTTTTGGCATTGTGGCAAAGATCTTAGGTTTTATTTATTTGTTTATTTAACCTTAATAAAAACGGCTACAGCCCACTTGCACTGAATAAGACATTTAAAGTTAATTTAAAAAGTATAATATACGGGGCACAATTTTAGCAAATTAAATTTAAACAGAGGTACATCGTACTAGCGAGCAAGCCCGACTGGGCAAGGACCTCCACCTTACAGAAGACCACAGCCAAATAACTACACATAGTGGTGTAGTTGTGTTTCTATGTGTGAGGTCTCCAGCGCTCATTTAGGGATGCGTTTTGAAAGAAACGTATTCCTATCCCAGGGATAGTCTTATCATAAAGCCCTGGTGTGAAAAATGGGTTAGCTACACGCAAGTAATACTTCTGGTATTGCAAGCGTCCATAGGCTACGGTAACCACTTAACATCAGGCGGGCCGTTTGCTCGTTTGCCACATAAGCAGTATAAAAAAAATATATGTATCATTTTTTTTCTTCCAAGTGATAACACCCTGTGTACGGTATCTTACCTCGTGCCATTGTGGCAGTCTGTCGCAGGCGCGCTGCCACCACCGACTAACTTTTTAACGAGCGCTCCATCATCCGCAGTTCGTTAAGTCACCTTCATCAGTACCTACCTACACCTTCGTGTATACCAACTACTTAATGTAACCTCAATCATAGCTCATTATACACTTGTTTTATTATTGAAATGTGACTGTCAATTGTCAATTCCTTGTGATAGAGAGGTTCATACTTTGCCATTTTTCGTTTTAATCTTACTAATATTATAAATGTGAAAATTTGTGAGTATGGATGGATGTTTGATACTCTTTCACGAAATAACTATTGAACGGATCGGGATGAAATTTGGTATACAGATAGATTATAGTCTGAAATAGCACATAGGATACGTTTTTATCGCGATAACCGACATCCACGCGGACGGAGCCGCGGGCAACAGCTAGTTATTCATATTTTTCTTCAAGTTATAAGTAGTCATAGAAAGCGACAGAACGAGGCTTACGTGGTGCCTTATAAAAATATAATAGCAATATGCTATGCAGCTATTCTGCTCCAGCATTGCGTCTGGTTCTCTGACAGCTGAATATCCAAATCTCTAAAAAAATAACACGTTTTTTCTATTCGATATGGGTCACCAAATAACGATTAGATTTGTTCAATAGAAAATATTCATGGACAGTGTAAATATATAACATGGAAAATTAAATGGTACAATGGTTCACGATTAAACGCTCTATATAGAATTACGAATGATTGCTTTCTGTATAAGCAGTTAGTGAGGTTAGCAGGGACGATGAGGTGTATAATATTTATTTTAGTGTGTATCGTAACTGCTAGTTTAGCAGATTTTTACATTCAGCTTCCAATAAGTAAGTGTGTATTCATATTTAAAAAAATCCAGCGTTGCATTAGTGAATGGGAACGTGTTCTAAGAGAGGTAGGGCACCATACTAGCGAGCAAGCCCGACTGGGGAAGGACCTCCACCTTACAGAAGACCACAGCCAAATGACTACACACAGCGGTGTAGTTGTGTTCCTGTGTGTGAGTACAGGTCTCCAGCGCTCATTTAGGAATGCGTTTTGAAAGATACGTATTCCTATCCCAGGGTTACTTCCATCTTAAAGCCCTGGTGTAAAAAAATGGGTTGGCAACACGCAAGTGATACCTCTGGTAATGCAAGCGTCTATAGGCTACGGATACTGCTTAACATCAGGTGGGCCGTACGCTTGTTTGCCACCCAAGTAGTATAAAAAAAAAAAAAAAAAAAAAAAAGAGTAAATTTTGCTTTGCATTGGAAACCACAAAAGGAGGATCACCAAATGATAATAAGCTTATGTAATAAGGTCATGATAGTTTTTTTTAAGAAGACTCCCGGTTTAAGGGCTCTACTGGGTAATTATAATAATTCTCGAACACAGTCAAACTTGGAACAAATATTATGTGAGTCATATAAATATTTGTCCCGTGTGGAATTCGGATCCATTCGGCGTGTGATCTAAAAATAAATAAATCAGAACCTCCCTCTTTTTTGGAAGACGGTTAATAAATACCTAATTGCAGTCAAATTCAAGATTGTAATCTCATCAGACTGTGAGAGGAGAGAACCTGTGTTTTTGAGTATACACTTAAAATCTATTGGCTGGTCCTAAAGATCGGTCAGGAAAAGAATTAATTTTGGCCCAATTCCACAATAGCTGCAAATTTATTTTCTCAAAAAATATAAAGGTAAATCACTATTTACCTTTATATTTTTTGGAACAGGAATTTCACTGAATTCCTGTTCCAGTGACTTAACAACTATGACTCAGCGTATACCTGTTATGTGGTATTGCTAGTATCCATAAGTTACGGTAACTCCTTACTTACTATCAACCAAGCGGTATAATTGTTTGTCATCTTAGAGTATTACATAATTTTCTATTTATAGCTGTCGACAACTTGGCGACGATAGCCCAAATATTGAATTTAAACTGATTATCACGTTTTGTTTTCAACAGCAGACTGCTCTGAATCTTCAGATTGTGACGACTTTTGCAAGCTCTCAAATAATTTCACCTCCAATTGTTTGAAGGAGACTTGCTGGTGCTTTAAGGACGAGACATAGAAGAAACTGTTTGAGTCTAAATGATAGGACAACAAACGAAAACATGACGAGTACAATGACGACGAAAAAACAATGTGACTGAGTATCGAACTTTACATTTTTTTATTGAAATAAATATTTATATTAGTCATGTGTTTTTTACAGAAATCCAAACGACAAATAATATAAAATAAAATTAATTAATATCATTCTGTTCTTCCATTTTTTGTTCTTAATTTAACAGTTTTGGTTGTGCCGTGTGCCAACCAGGTCGACACCAGCATTGCTCATGGAAACACATCACATTCAGTGTGTCAATACCGAGCTCCCGGCACACGCCGAAACAATCTACCCCTTTAATACATTCCGCTTCAGCTGAAATTAAAATTTTTGAATAAATTTAAAATCTTATTCGCATTTTATAGAAAACTACCGCGACTTCGTCCGCGTGGTAATTTGGAATATTTCCCCGATTTTGCAACATATCTCACTACTGCTCCGCTCATATTGATCATAGCGTGATGGTATATTGCATATAGCCTTCCTGGATAAATGCACTATTCAACAAAAAAAAAAAATCTAAGCGGACCAGTACTTTCTGAGATAACCGCGTTCAACCAAACAAACAAATTCTTCAGCTTTTGTTTATTAGTGTTTTTCTGAGGGAATCACGACCTGAAGTAAGGAAATAAGGAATCACGACGCGTTGAGAGTAGGAGTACAAGGTGGACCTAACTGAACCATGCAAAGGTTACTAGCACGGGTGGATCAAGCTGGTAATTTTTTAAGTTGCTGCAACTGCACTGATGTCAAGCAGTTACCGTAGCCTATGGACACTTGCGATACCAGATTTTGTTCCAGTATCCTTGGGATAGGAAACGTTTCTTTCAAAACGCCTCCGTAAATTTGCGCTGGACTCACACAGAAACACAACTACATCGTTGTGTGTAGTTATTTGGCTGTGGTCTTCTGTAAGGTGGAAGTCTTCTCCAGTAGAGCTTGCTTGCTAATATGGAGCCCTACCTCTCTTTATGACATGCTACACTTACATGATAATATTATATTTAAAAATATATCATATTTTTTAAGTCATTTGTCCAAATATACCTGATGAAGATTCAGCACGAGGTTGACCCTTATGTTGGAAAATTTTAGACGTCACCATTATTATAATCACTTGAAATATAACCAAAAATAATAAACGTTTCATTATAACGCATTTGCTTCGTATAATGGTCGTATTAAGTATTTTATATCAACATACACTCGGTAGTATAAGAAGGTATATATGTATGTATTTTGGTGTAAGTGACACGGTCACATAGTACATTAATGCGCTTGTTATCTGAAATGTGTACACGACATTTCAGATCGATTTATTATTGTATAATCATTATAAAATTTTACGCTTTATCAAAACACGAGATTGATACATAGGTTTTATGTATTCATTTTATATGCTGAAGTTCAAATTTAAATTATCAATTGTTATTGTAGTTGACTAGGATATACTAATAAGGTTAAATGAGATGTGAGAAAATGATGACAATTGGTAAAAAATATTAGTCTCCAAGCGTCACAAGCGTCTTCCATTGCAAACTAGGTACCATCAGGCAAGATTGTGGCCTAACAATAACCTATTAAAAAAAGTTAACAACTTAATTTAGGGATGCGTTTTGAAAGAAAGTCAAAGTTAAACTCTATTATTTATTCAGATCAACTAATAGGTATTTGATCTAAATGAATTAATAAGTTTACAAACGTCGTATATTTTCGTATCCCTATTTTAAAGCCCCGGTGTAAATATTTGGTCATCAATGCGCAAGTGATACCTTTGGTATTGCAACCGTCCATAGGCTAAGAGCCGTAAAGTAGTATAAAAAATCCAATAATTGGCGTACAGCTTGGTGTGTCGACAAAACTGTATTTTGTTGCATATTGAAAATGTTTCTAGATAATCTCTGCTTGTTTAATTTGACGTAATTTTGAGTAAGTTGGCTGACTGTGTTTGGTAGGTAAGCAGATATTTGTTGAAGTCATTATTGTTATAAGTAGGCCTCTCGTTATTTATTCTGTGTTCAACGTACAAACATGTGTGCACACATTTCATTAACCTTTACAGTTTAATCCGCAATCCATCGGATTCATTCGACTTTTTTTGATAGTCCTTCACATCGTATATCGTTCTGGCAAAGCGGCGGATCAAATCAACCGTTTATTTGTGCGAGCGCACTCGCCCGTGGCGGATATCGCGGATATTCCCGCGGATACGCAGATATTTGCGGTGTGCATTCGGAATTTAAATAGCAGCCTCGTATACAATGTTGTGTGCCCACTAATTTGTAGTGTCCTGTTAATTTCGTGACATTTGGACGTGTTAGTTCAAATTATCTGTTTTGTCAGTTTGTTTATGTTGTTTAGTTTCTACCTATGAACTAACTGACATTCTGACTGATTTATAGCACTACTAGCTATTTATAGCAGGAAACATAAGCTTAATATTATAATAATAACTTATATACGTCCCACTGCTGGACATTGACTAGGAATCGAACCGTCAACTTTCAGCTCAGCAGTCAGGATCACCAGACCCACACTAATGTTTTTTTTTATACTAACAAGGTGGCAAACAAGCATACGGCCCGCCTTATGGTAAGCAGTTACCGTAGCCTATGGACGTTTGCAACACCAGGGGTGTCACTCACTCATATAATTTTTAATTACGCAATACCTTTATAACTCACAATGAAATACATACATACGCAAGCAAAGTGGGAGGATTGGCTTGTTTAAACACCTATTTACCAATCAAATAAGCTCAACTAAATTAACACAAACTACCCTCGATGCGCAAACGATATGAATGGACTCGAATGCTTTGTATTGACGAGAGATCGAAATACGAAATTAACCGATTTTAACCGAATGGTTTCGAGCAATCAGCCTGATGGGCTTAATATGTAGTGTTATGGTGGTAATATGGACAATGTAACACTTTCTATTTAGTGAGGCCGACGATTGCCAATCAAAAATCTGAATTCGGTGTGCAATTTGTGATTTTGGAGGTAATACGCATACGTAATTGAGGCATTGTCTCAATTAAGTGGCAATGGGCAGGGCACATAGCTCGCAGAACCGATGGCCGTTGGGGCAGAAAGGTTCTAGAGTGGCGACCACGAACTGGAAGACGCAGCGTGGGCAGGCCTCCAACAAGGTGGACTGACGACCTGGTAAAGGTCACGGGCAACCGATGGACAAGATCAGCTCAGGACCAAATGATATGGAAAACCTTGGGGGAGGCCTATGTCCAGCAGTGGACGTCTTATGGCTGAGATGGACGTATACGTAATAACACCTGGTGCCTAGGTAGTAGATAGCGTTGATTTTGCTGGTGAGTGGGGTATACAGAACATCTTGCGTATGTGTTGTTTTGGCAGCAGGGTAGATTTTATCTGTTAGACTGTAAGTAGGTAAACTGATTTTCTATTAATAGCAATGATATAATCTATTATAATGTTTTTATTTCTGTAATATCATTGATTAACAGATGTTTTTCTGGTTGGAATTATAACATCCATAGGCTACTTTGGGTGCTTACCATTAATGTCCTCCTAACCGAATTTCAGTCACGGCGGCTAATCTCAACGGAGACTTGCCATCTGCGCGGGAGATATTATAGTGCACAAGTGTGTGCGCAAACACAAGTGCACTCTTTATTCCCTTACTCTCATAGTCCGACACGACCGGAGAGAGATCAGGCGTAGGACCAACGGCTTTACGTCCTTTCCGAGGCACGGGAGTGTAAACACCGCCAATTTTATGAAATTGGCGGTGTATTACTCAGAGCGTCTATTGTGAATTTCTTAGCAGAAAAACCCAATATCGATTATTGGCCCGACCCGGGAACCGAACCCGGGATCTCGTGATCAGCAGTCTCACACATCGACCACTGAGCCACGGAGGCAGTTAAAGAAGTTAGCTTACCATTAAACAATTACTTATCTTAAAATCTTCTTTCTTTCTTTAGAACATAGAACTTAGGCATATCAAGATGTTTTCCCTTTTTTATGTAAGTACTTGAATAACAAAACACGTCTTAACTACCTTCTAATATACCTAAGTTACAAACAGGTAGTCCTGGGAATAAAACTGCTACTTACATAGGAACATAATACTTCTCTTTTGATGCATTTTGCAACACTGTACCATTTTGGAATTTTATGAAAATTGCCTCGTCACGTCAAATGGCCATAAGAGAGTAACACAAGTAATTGTTTACGAGTGTGCGTAGGTGTTGGGCCATAAAAACCGCGAGTTACGAGCGTCACTCATGCGTCGCTAACAGCGTATTTACGTACCTGAGTTACGGAGGAAAGATGTTAAGCGTTGTATACAATGTACTCAGTTCTTGTTTGTGATTTCGTTGAGTAAGAGGGAATGGCACACACAATTATTACTTCAGGTAGAAACAAAGCGTAAAATTATGAATTTTATTACTCTTATTTCTACGAAGGTATGTAAGATTTTCAGTATAAGAATGAATCAAATTTGATTTTCATAGAAACTTACAGGAATCTGCTGACGTCATTAATCATTAATTAAATATAATTATTCTCTTCTAACGGCATTTCACTGTTTAGCATTGAAATAATATTATATATATTTGATAGATCTGAAATGAACCAACACTACTCTTAATTTTTCACCGATATGCATATCACTTAACAAAATAATCATCAGTTTCGCCATTTTGTCACAACACAGTTACCGCCGCCCGTAATTGACATCGTCGTATGTTCTCGTTACACTCATTTGTCGAGAACGCCGACAACGAGATACGCTTCCACTTATTTTGTAGCCACACGACATGTTTATGAGTTCCTTTAAAACTTTGCTTTTTTCAAATCAATAACCTTAGCACCTAAACAATATATGCGACACTTAAATAGCAAGCAACATTTTACTTTAATTGGTAGCTTTAAGGGACAATTTAGTTTGCCAACAATTTCGTGCTTATATTATCTGAAGGCTGAATTTATCGAGATAATTGTTGTAGTGTAGTCAAATTTGTGTTGTTCAGTCTTCACTTTTTTTTACATTAATTTGCTGTATCAACATATTTTTGAGTTCGTTTTATGCAAACTTGACCTGGTTTGAAAATTTAACAAGTTTGTTAATTTCTATAAATACTATGTGTAGTGACCGCTACGAATGTTCAAGCTTGTTGTAAAAGTCACTGTCTTTCTTTTTTATTGCTGAGAAAAGTGCACCGTAATAAGAAAAATAAATGAAAATAAATGAAATTCGTAACTGCAAATTATGTTTGACCCCCGGATCGGCTTGTATGGGTTTGCCGAGATCTTTTACCTTTATTTCTAAAGGTGTGTCTAAACTTAAAGCGGCAATGATGCGCGGCAGACGAGCTGTGGTTGAACTTCTGCAGCGCGCAAACGTCTTTGCTATCGCCGCGTGTTGATGCCGCGCTCTTGCCATTTGCAATGTGTGGACACACCTTTAGGATTCAACTTAGCTGGCGAATGGACATCTTACACCGCGTACCTTAAGGAAACAAAACATATTGTAAATTCCATAATGTAAAGAATAAAGATTAATATCTTTTATTCTTTGTATTGACTGCCTTGGTGGTGTAGTGGCTCCAGTGTGCGCTTGCTGTGCACGAGGTTGTGGGTTCGATTCCCACACAGGATAAAACTTTGTGTGATCCACAAAGTGTTGTTCTCAGTCTGAGTGCAATTCCGTTGATATATGTATAAATGTAACGTATAAGAGGCTAAAATTCCAAATTTGTATAATTAGCTTTTACCTTATCATAACCTTTGTGCGCAACAAATTACAATAACTCGTAAACACTAAAAAATAAATCATTAAAACAATCAGCCATAAAGCGTTCTACAATCGAGCATAAAGACCTCGGCACACGGCACAGCGTGAGTCTAATGGCGATCTGAGTGGTTTGCCGTGTACCCACACCTTAGGCCCCCGCTCATGGCGGGCGGGTAATCCCCTACTTTTAGTTTTTTAACTTGGCGCAAAGTGCACAATGTATTGCTCTCTCATAAGAGGATTTTATGCTGAGCTTCTCTATAGTTAATTTTGTTGTGATATTGTTGTATCGAAGTTTTCTTTGCGCTTTTATCAGATTGAGATAGGTTTGTAGGTTGTTGGTAGTAGGTAGTTTCTTGACAGGGTGGTTTAACAGTTCCTTTTAAAAATCGATCGTAAATTATTCAGTTACAATTGTAGGTATTTTGAAATTACAAAACATGATATTTCATGTATCTGTATTCTCTCTGTTTACTTTTACCCCTTTTTTTATTTACTAGCTGTTGCCCGCGGCTCCGCCCGCGCCGTGTATGTCGATAATTAATAAATATTCTGAAATAAAAGTAGTTTAAGTTACTCGGCTATCTGCCAGTGAAAGTCTCGTCAAGATCGGTCCACCCGTTTCACAGATTGGCCGGAATAAACAGACTGACAAAAATTTTAAAAATGTTGTTTATTATGTACCGTGTATACATCCATATGCATTTAGTAAAAAGAGGTTATTTTATTATTACAAACAGACACTCCGATTTTATTTATTTGTATAGATCATACTGAGTGCCATGTTTTTGCTGCATCAGTTTTTTGCGTTAATATTTGTAAGTTGCATAAGATCGGAATACCACCACAGATGAAATACCTCTTAATCATCTCTTCATTTCCTTTAACACTTTCCAAAAACCAATAAAAAAGTTTTATTTTCTTCTTTTAACAACTAATATTTTTATGAAGTAGTAATAAAATATTAGAATGTTGAATTTGGCACGTGGTAGGTATGTCATAATAATAAAAAGTGTTTTTATAGTTATGGAGGGAAGTTGTCAATTATTGTGTTTTACTATTGTTAATTGGTAATTGAAAGACTTGGCCAACTTGTTTATAGGTGAACGTATTCAGAGCAACATTTTGAAGAAAACGTTTATATTTATTTTAGACTAGGGGACGCCCGCGACTTCGTCCACGTGGTAATTTGGAATATTTTCCCGATTTTGCAACATATCTCACTACTGCTCCGCTCCTATTGATCATAGCGTGATGGATTATAGCCTATAGTCTTCCTGGATAAATGCACTATTAAACAAAAAAAGTTTTTTTCAAATCGAACCAGTACTTTTTGAGATTAGCGCGTTCAACCAACCAAACAAACAAACTTTTCACTTTTATAATATTAGTATAGATTTTATGCGCGATACTCATAATAATAATGCCCCACTGCTAGACACAGGTCTCCCTTTCTCTATGAAGAGAACTAAGAGGATTCAGTCAGACCCTAATCCACACACGCTGGTCCGATGCGTATTGGTGGATCAGACACGCTGGCCCAATGCAGGTTGGTGGATCAGACTGCATTTAGGATTTGTTACTTATAACTAAAGTCATAAAAACGAATGGTAAAGTCGCTGACAAGAGTCAGGAATAGTAGTGGCAAAAAATTCAAGGTTTTTTATTATATTTTCATTTATTTTTTAAAAATTATTATTTATTTAATGATTTTTTTTACATTGAACTTTTATAAATTGATTTAATGGCATCTGGTATGTATTATTATTGACATGTTGCATCATAAATTATGCTGAATAGACGAACGTACATAATTAAATTATGTATATGAACTGGTTCTGAAATGAACGTATTATCATATATTTTTAAATTAAATTACCAGGTATTTAAAATTTCTGATACTATGTCAACGAATTACTGAAATTTTATATATAAAACGTAGTACCTATCGTATGACAATTTGAATGTCTCATTTCAATATAATTCCCATAATAACCTCCACCAATATATTAGTCGCGGGCCACTAAATGGACCGGCCAGTTTCCCTGCCTATCCCAATTACGAACAGTCGAGATGAAAGCTCACATAAACATTTAATTGCCGTGACTTGACGGAGCTTCATCGCGAATTAATACGAACCAGTAAGTATTCTGCTGTTATTTTTCAGTTTAAATGAGTGTATGACGAATGTTATTGTTGTTTCTGTCGCTAAATGTATTAATGTGAGGACATGTATACATTTATAAATTTGTACTGCATATAATAGGTATATACTCAGTAGATAGTAATTTTTTTATGAATATTTCTAAAATATTGCGTAAACTTTATTTAACTTTATGTGAGCATTCTGGCAAATTTCCGTTATTTAAATGTTTACTTGTTATTGATTTTAAGACGTACAGGTTTTTAAAAGCTTTATAATAGCCACCCATATTATTATATGTCCCACTGCTGGGCACGGGTCTCCTCTCCTCAATTAAGAGAAAGAGAGGGTTTAGGCCTTAATTCACACACGCTGGCCTAATGCGGGTTGGTGAATCAGACATGTCATTAGAATTTCTTCTAAGACATGTAGGTTTCCTCACGATGTTTTCCTTCACCGTTAGCAGATGGCGAATCATTTGATAAGTACAAATAAATTCTACAAAGTGAAATTCACATTGGTACTGCCCGGGATCGAACTCGCACCTCTTGCGTGCAAGTCGGTTACTTTTTCACTCGGACACCACCGCTAAAAAAGCTTCACTGTGATTATAATGTAATGCAGTGCTTAATGTAAAGCTCTGCATACCATTGATCCCTATCGGATTATGCCAGATAAATACATATATTATTTGTTGTCTTTTTATCAATCCAGTTATTTTCGTTGAGAAAAGAGACACAGTTTTATATTTAACTGTTAAATGTATGTGTCTAGTTTCATTTAAAACGTTGGCCGTTCAAAAATCTCCATAACAAACAAAATACCTATCTTCATATACAATTTTGGCTCTATCTAAAAGTAGAATTAAGAGAGACTACAAGATAGATAGCCAGTATTAAACATTGTATTTGCAATCATAAGCAATGGCTGTAAATTACATAGACCGTAAAATATGCATATAAATTATATATTATAAAATGTATAGTGCAGTCTCTTGCATCCGCATGATGTATAGGCACGGGCCGAACCGAAGTCATTTACTAGTATAATTTATGTGCCTTCATACCTAGTGTTCTTACTGCGCTGCGGGCTCGCAGATATATGCATATTGTCTTCTAATACGTAATTTACGTGTGGGAGAGGATATAGAATTTGAAATATTGTTTTATTATAGTAAAAATAATACTTACTATGGTTTTTTATGTATAAAGTCATTGTATTTTCTTGTAACTGACCTTTTTTTTTGGAGGCAACCATACTTAATTTTCCATGGATTGCATAATAATATGTAAATTATTATTAGTTCATTTTGTATGTTAGACTTATACGTTTTGATAAGTTAAGAGATATAATATTTCATTAACACTTTGTCGGACACAATAGATGTTTTATTGTCATGACGTCTATAGGCGGTCACTGTCCTACAAAGTGTTAATTAATGTTTTGTAGCTGTATTTTTTTTTAAGAGAACTCCCGCACTAGGGAACTAGCCCTGTGTCGTGGGGGAGTTTACAAACAAACAATTAACGGACACAAAGTATACCCGGACTCAGGACAATCATTTATGAATCACACAATTATTTTGGCCGCGTGGATGTCGGTTATCGCTGTAAAAAGTAGCCTATGTGTTATTCCAGACCATATCTGACTCTGTGCCAAATTTCATCCAGATCCATTCAGTAGTTTTTACGTGAAAGTGTAACAAACATCCATCCATCCATCCATCCATACTTACAAACTTTCGCGTTTATAATATTACCTATATAGTAGGATTGTAAGAACAAAGAAGATTTTCAACAGTCAGTGACAACGTTTGATATAGTATCTGCGTAATCTTAATGATAATTCGTTCTCTGTTTCCACTACTAGTGATAAGATAGAGGCCAGTTGTTGATTTAAAAGGAATAAGTTAGTACTATAAGTAATTATACGACTGCCTTGGTGGTCCAGTGGTCGCAGTATGCGCCTGCTGTGCACGAGATTGTGGGTTCGAGTCCCACACAGGACAAAACTATGTGTGACCCACAAAGAGTTGTTCTAAGTTTGGGTGTAATTTGTGTCCGTTAATTGTATGTTTGTAAAGTTCCCCGCGACACAGAGTTTGTTCTCTAGTGCGGTAGGGGTATTCCGTAAGAGCAAAATCTGGCTGTCAGATTGATTTTTTTAAAGAAGAAGAATTGTGGTTTATTTAGGGTTTTTTTTTTAAATTTGACTGACTATGTATGTCAACAAAGAAAATATATATCAGAAAAACAGAGATAAGTTCAGCACACAATGTTACCTACTTTTCTGTTTTATTTAATAAATTACTTGAGTTCAATTACCATCCATGACAAATCTTTATGTTTGGGGAAAATATTCCAAATGCAAAATGCAAAATCGGGGAAAATATTCCAAATTACCACGCGGATGAAGTCGCGGGTGACCCCTAGTAGATAAATATAACTGTATAGTTTTACCAAGAATTAGTAAAGCAGAGGTAACAAAATCGGCTATTATGCGAGCCAAAACATTAAGCTTTTACAACATTGTTGCAAGATCAGTTAGACAGTAAAAAGCATAACCATAAAGCGACGCGTACGCTCCTGCTGGCGACTAAACGTTTGCGATTCGACTCCGACAAACTGCTCAATTAGAGCCGACGCGCATTAGCAACATAGTGTCTTCTTAATGAACTTCCTAGGTGTTGAGAGCTAAATATAATCACTTTTCGTTGTCGCGCGTTTTGTATGCAACTGTATGGAGACTGCGTTTATGTAGAAAACATTTAATCTATCATTTTGTTTTTGACATGGTATTGTAAGAGTCTGTCTTTATAAAATAAGTAATAACAACTGTCTTTGGCACTGGTCTCTGTACCAAAAGAGCTGAGGGAATGTTGTGTAGGTCTTATTAACCCTTACACGCTAATGTGGAGCAGACATGCTTTTAAAATATCTTCTAAGAAGTGTGAATTCATTCACAATGTTTTCCAAATTTAAATTCAAAATAATTTATTCATATAGATCACACTGTGACACCTATGCAGGTTAATAAAAATGCCAAATGAGATGTCGCAGACTGAACAGATAGATCCTGAGGTACGTATATTCAAATACGCTTAGCTACCTAGAATCGAGTTCATACCTCATGTGTTTAAGTAGGTTATTTTCCCATTCAGCGACCGTCCTTACGTAGTAGTATAAATAGTGATAATAATATTTACCAGTTTGAAATTTAGAACAGCAATATATACAATAACAAATTATATCTATAATAAATAATCTAGTTAGATAATAAATAGTTACGTAGAGACATTGATAACTATCAATCGTACTCAAACTGTAGATACCTAAATTGCACTTAATTTGCACCTATAAACTACTACTACTACTACAGTACTACACTTAGTAGCGAGATTTGCACTAATTTGTACCAATACTGTACTGAACTTGCACGTATTCTGCACTTAAACTGACCCAGTGCACTTAGGTTGTACTTAACTTGCACCCAACTTGTACTTGGAAAGCACCTAACCGTATGATCAATGACAAGGGCCGATGTATAGAATCTATTGCTATTGTAGACTGCCTCAGCAGTGTAACGACGTTTGTGCTAAGGGCTCAGCTTTAATGCCCGGGTTGGTTAAGTTTTCTTTTAAGAATATGGAAATGTAGTAGTAATAAGTAATATGTCTCATAGCTGGCAAAATCGTACACTTTTTTATTTCAGCTTAGGTGGCAAAGAAGCAAACGACCCGCCTGTGGTAAGCAGTTACTTCAATCTATAGACACTTGTTATACTAGGAGTATCATCTGCATATTGCCGAACAAAATATAATAATTGTCGTGTAATACCACTGTAATACCTGTAATACTTGGTAGTGAAATTTAAAAGTATAAACGTTGTTATTTAGACTGGCATAACTTACAAACGCTTGGAAAGAAATGTTAGCAATATACCATCGTCGTCATATAAGAAGAATAATTCTGCCATCACAATAGTCTCCACACTAGTTACCATCGCCACTCGGTTTGCGCACACGGCCCGTGTTGCGTTTAGCGCGCCAACACCAACAGGGAAGCCACATTGTACATGCCGTACGTGTGTCTCTCAACGACTATACTCAACCAAAATGTACTTATTTGCCGTATTGGCTTTCATAAGCGTATCATACTATATATATTATAGTATCTATGGAAATTTACGATTAATTCATTGATATTTTTATAAGGCCTTGGGAGAGGCCTATGTCCAGCAGCGGACGTCTTATGGCTGATTTTGATACATTGATAAGAGAAGTAGGGCACCTCACTAGCGAGCAAGTCCGACTGGGGAAGGACCTCCACTTTACAGAAAACCACAGCCTAATAAAAGCCAGAAAACTACACACAGCGGTGTCGTTGTGTTCCTGTGTGTGGGTACAAATCTCCAGCGTTCATTTGAGAATACGTTTTGAAAGTAAAAAGGCAACATGCAAGTATTGCAAGTGCATACCTCTGGTATTGCAAGCGTCCATAGGCTACGGCAACTGCTTAACATCAGGCGGGCTGTATGCTTGATTGCCACGTAACTAGTATATTAAAGAGAGAGATTCATCTCTTCCATTTATTCCAGATTCTACACGTAGGTAACGTGTAGAATTTAGAATGCACTACTTGCTATGTCATTCTTTAAAAGAGGTTTAAAGGCAGCAGTAACTTCACGTTAGGCATGGGCTTGATAATATTCCTAACATTTCTTATGGTCCATTCGCGGTTTCTTATATTTAGAATAGATCATCTGCTAACGCATACAAGAAGGTCTTCATCATTAAACCAATGCATTAGACGTAGGTCATTAAACCAGTTACATTGTAAACATAGCACTAACACAGAATCTAAAAATGCTAATCGAATAACAGCACAATAATGTAGAACTAATATTTGTATTGTAGGTTAAACAGTTGAATGTAATACGAAACAATGATGGTGCGCACGCACGCCTCTCGTAAATACCTGCCGTTTATTGGTGGACCGTTTGAACGAGATAGTTTTGTGGACTAACTACTTACACGCCAAAACAGCTAAACGGAATATAGGCTTCTTTTACTCCGAAAAAAAACACTGTTAGCGTCAGATTGTACACGGGGGCGAAGCCACAGGTGGGAACTAGTATATATAAATGTGTTGATTCTTGGGGGAGCTAATGATTAAGAATTTTGCCTATGCCTCATACGCGGATATGAGCTTTAAATAATTATGGTGTTTCTTCTTGAGTAGAATACTTTTCAATGTATTCTATATTTCTTTATTTGGAAGGTGTATTTTGTTAACCCAGATAAAGTTTTCGATCAGTTTATATATGCACATATTGCACTGATTAGCAATAACAATTAAACTATACGGAAACAACAAAAACAATAGTAAACCATAGTGAAATCTTTTGGAAATATGACCAAAACATTTTTTGAAAAACTCAGTTTTGAAAGTAACAAAAATCATAATTATCTAAATTTTTAAATGTATGGACTGTTTCATGTTCGATCATAACGGGATGTACTGCTAAGTCCGTGATTTTGAATTCAAATACGAGTATAACTGTCCTCTAGCAACTCTCCCACTACACTATCATACATATACAACAGACCCTACCTTTACATCATAAATAGCAGGCTATTACGAACAGTTGCCGGTAATGTGGGCTAACATTGAACGTGATATTGTGTCTGTCTGCGCGCGTATCCCAGTGTTGGTAACACCTGATCGTTTAGTTATGCTATTTGGAGGTGGGATGCTAAAAGCTATATGAGCCAGAGTTGGTAATTTGTTTGGTGGTGAAGTCGTTTTCATTCATACGTTGCTTGAAACGATGTGCTAAGATATTCAGTAAATTGGATTTAGAAACTCGTAGTGGTATATTTGGGGGTGAACGGGTGAACCATCTTTAATAGGGTTATATATTTATTATGACTGGCCTGTTGGTCTAGTGGTGCGTTACTCTGACTGCTACGCCGGAGGTCGTGGGTTCGATTCCCACCCAGGACAAATCTTTGTGTGATGCGCATAATTGTTTGTTCTGTGTCTGGGTGTTATTTATCTATAATATGTATGCATTTCGAAATATATAAGTATGTTTATCAATTATCTGGTTGCCATTGTACAGGCTCTACCTAGTTTGGGATCAGATGGCTGTGTGTGAGTTGTCCCAAACTTATATATGACGATTTATTTCTAAAACAATATTATTTCAGTATTAAACAGTTGTTATGCTGACTGCTTCGTCGGTCCAAGCTGACTTCAAGTCAGTTTTATTGCCAGGTCGAGTAATTTACTACTTATACACGAATTATTGCTAATCGAGGCTGAATACTTATAATATAGGGGGAATTTTCGATCAGGTCACGTGTCCTGACGCGAGTTATACATTTTTTACCCATCATACCCATGCCAAAAAAGTGCACAACGCCGTTAAAGAAGTTTACACTTCAAAAACACTTCTTACGACTTAAATTTGTTACCTGTAGGTACTATTAAGTATTTCGTGTACTGAAACTACTTTTGATAAAATTGTAGTAGCATATGGGTTAAATATCAGTAGGTACATATCTGACAGTTATATAATCTATTTAAAAAAAGACAAGACAACTTCCGCACTAGATAACAAGCTCTGTGTCACGGGGGACTTTACAAACATACAATTAACGGACACAAATTACACCCAGACTCAGAACAATTCTCTGTGGGTCACACAAAGTTTTGTCCTGCGTGGGAATCGAACCCACAACCTCGTGCATAGTACGCGCTTACTGCGGCCACTCGACCACCGAGGCAATCGTGTTTCAATTCAGTTTGTAATATAACTTTAACTGCAAAAACTTACTGCAAAAATAAAGCATCAGGACACTTTTGAATAAGAATATAGTTTAATTAATTGCTATCATGCAATTACTGAGGATTATTTGTCATCTTAACGGTGACGATGTTGTTTTTATGTCTAGCTTTTGCTAAAGGTTGTTGAACTCCAAAGAAGTCTGTCTATCAAAGATTATTTTACAGCATTATAAAGGAGGATAAAATTGTATAATAGAATAAAGGCATAAATAAACTTCAATGCTGCCTAAAGGTTTAATATCTTAAACCTTTAGGACCTTGTTCGTATCGTTGTTAAAAATGCCTAATATATAGTTAAAGGGTCGAAAACTCCTAGTGCTGCAAGCGTCCATAGGCTATTATTAGGTTTAACTATATATTAGGCATTTTACATAAAAAATAAGAGACAACCGGAATAATAATATCAAATATTATTACACCATTATTTCCATGTAATCAGCTTAGTAGTTTAGTCGTGAAAGCTTAGCAGGTAAATGTTAAAGTTTATTATGAATACTATTAATTATAATTAATAGTATTCATAATAATAATATGTGTTTGTGGTGTTAGAAGGTATGAATAAAATTTCTGTATTTTACAAATTGGGTTCAGATAAAAAATAATATATTTTTTAAATAAGATAACAATTTTGAAAGTAATATCATTGCACTGCTAATAAATCTCCATAATAATAGCACAGATATCTAAAGCATACCATCTGATTAAGAAGAAAATGGACGCACAAAACAGTAACATGTATAACAAATAACTTATAACCACCTGCTAATACATTGACTGTAACTAATGCGTGACAACCCTAAGCCATAGTAGTGCTGCGACATACTATTAGTAACTATTAGTGCTGAGCCGCTTTGAGCCGTGCTAATGAAGACTAATCGACAATTAAATCAACAGGTTAGCAAGTTAGCATGGATTTAGTAAAAGCGGATTTCAATCTGTACATAGCTTCTTATAGTTACGTAAGTACTTGCTGTCACCACTGCGAAGAGTAAAACACACTGCGCAGTAATAAAAGGTAATATGAGCCTGCGCGCGCCGGCCATACATACTCGTAGGTACATTTATTTTTTTACGGCCCGCCTGATGTTAAGCAGTTACCGTAGCCTATGGACGCTTGCAATACCAGAGGTATCACTCTCGTGTTGCCAACCAATTTTTTTACACCAGGGCTTTAATATGGGAGTATCCCCGGGATAGGAATACGTTTCTTTCAAAACGCATCCCTAAATGAGCGCTTGAGACCTGTAGTCACACACAAGAACACAACTACACCGCGCTATGTGAAGTTATTTGGCTGTGGTCTTCTGTAAGGTGGAGGTCCTTCCCCATTATATCCCCACATCTTACTAATATTATAAATGCAAAAGTTTGGATGAATAGATGGATGGATGGATGTTTGTGATTCAATCACGTCAGATCAACGAATCTAGATGAAATTTGGCACAGGGATAGATTATAGTCTGAAATAATACATAGGCTAAGTTTTCTCCCGCAGAAACATATGGTTACCGTGGCATACAATTGTTTTTGTTTTCGTAGGCGAAGCCACGGGCAACAGCAAGTTAAACATATAAACAGAATTGAAAGTTATACACAATATTGTTTAAATAAATTAACTACTGCCAACAATATTAATTTCAATGTATCCAACATAAAATCTAGCCCATAAAACAAAGATACATCTTTCCAACTCAAAACACCAAACATACGTATTATATCTAGTAATTCTCGTCCTCCACTAAGTCCGGTACATTTAGACGTGATTTACGTTCATTACCTGACATTTGTTTGAGACCATTCATTCTGATACATTGTTGTCCACATACATTATCTTCTTAATAGACCGGACTATTTAATAGTTTCATTTATGTTTTGTACACATTTTGGTAATGTACTTGTGTCATTCAGTTCCCTCGTTCATAAAATATATTATGTTATGACCGAAATTAATTATTTTGCTCTGTTCCATAATCTCTTGATCAAAAGATTCAAAATTATATTAAAGATACATCATCATCATCGCAGCCGAAAAACATTTACAGCAGTGAATGTCTTTTTGATAGCCTATGTCCTCCAGAATAGGTAAATGTTTATACTCTGGCGGTTAAAAAGAGTGGCCCGAGTTTCTTGCCAATTCTTCTCTAGGCCCTACCCTAGTCAGCGAATTGGCCTTAGGAAAAAAGTATGCTGGCATTTGTTTTAATGACGTTCATAAGTATCATGAATTTGATCTAAATGAATAAATGAGTTTGACTTTGACTTAGGCTTTCCACAGGAATTTCCACAGTTATTGGTCTTGAGCTGACTTGGTTCATTGGCTGCCCTCAACCTTGAAAATTTTGCATTAAGTTATAATCTCATTTTTTGGTACAATGATGCAGATAAACAAGAAGAAATCAGCAGTACCTATCATCAAAATTATTATTGGCATAATTTTGAAAGAGAATGTCATGATTTTATTTAGAAAAATATCCAAATTAGATAAATGTTGTACTGCCTTTATTGCCACTTTACATTGTATTGTACTGGTTTTAGTTTGGTTAAACTTTGACTACATTTAACCTCTTATTATTGTTTTTTCGTTTAGTTTATATATTGTATTGTACACTTGTTTATTACAACCCAAAATTGTACATTACTCGTACAAAACCACGACAAAGTAGCTTTGTAAATTATTTATACAACGTCGTTTAACAGTATTAACAAAATATCTGAAGCGAAATAATAAACCGCGGCATGTCACCTCAAGATAAAAGGGATTAGCGCACTTGAGAAACAGGTTGTCTTAACTTCTCGTACACAAACATATATTTTACTACAAATTACAGCCGTATATCGTAAATGTTAGGGTGAAAATTGCTAAGCAAAATGGGGTAAGAAGTTTGCAGGAAATAATCAGTATGTTATTGCAAGTGTAGGTGAATCTTTGTATAATTTCATTTCGCGACAACCCTAATGTGTTTGTAGGGATGTGGCTTAAGCAATATTTAATTTGAAGAAGTAACGATGTATTATTTCATAGTAAACTGGCAAAATAACTCCGAGGCTATATTTAAAATAAAAGGAAACCCTTCCTACCTTTTAATTTTGTTTATTATCTGGACTTAGCACGCCTAATCGAAATTGTTAGTTACATTTATTTTCTACACTAATAAATATATAAACAAGAAACGATTTTTGAGGCTTTCAAAAATTAACTTTTTATGTGTGTATTTTATTACTTCTTACAGACAACACCAGCAAGGAATTAGGGAATTAGCCGTGGGTCACGTGGGGCCTTTATAAACATACAATTAACGAACACACGCATTACACTCAGACTTGGACTTTCTGTGGGCCACACAAATATTAATTGTTCCGTATTGCAATCGAACCTACAATATTTGTCACGGTGTTACTAGCGAGGTGACCACCATAACCAACCACAATGTCATTTAAAATATGTACAGTTTATTTTATTTGAAGTAAAATTCCCTTGTCTTGGAAATCAGTTTATCGATAAAATATTAGGTACTTAAGAAAACTTTCACATCCCTACTTCATGTTCATCAACGGTTAATAATAAGGGGTTTAACTGCGAATTTTAAGTGGTTCACATTTGAACTGAGTTTGTCTCCCCTTATGCCGAGATATGGTATTACTGCAGATATGGCACAACGACAGGTGAAGGTACCGTGTATGCCGATAACGATGTTCTTTGTTACACACTTTGTTTCAAAATACCTTTTGTGTTTAACAGATAAAGAGTTTGTATGTATAATGATGTGCGGAGATGTCTTTGTCTTTTGAATGTTTTGATTTGATTTCAAGGTGTAGGAAAGGGTTCATTGGTTCTTAAAATTGTAAAGAGATAGTCAGTTATTGTATTTTGTCTTTAAAAAAGTGACTCTAGGACATAAGCTCTATGTTTATATTTAAGAATTTTTAAATATACAATTTACCTCACCTAGCTCCTACGTTCGAATAAGTCTGACGTCAGCTTCTTGCAAAGGTTTGCCACATTGCTTTCATATTTAAATATATTTGAGCTACTTGCATAGCAAAAATGCTAAATATATTTAGTAACAATTTATATACCTCTACAAAGCGGCAGAATTATAAAACAGCGGTGGTATCTGCTAAGACCACCATTGCAATAAGGAGACTACCACCAATGATTGACTCAGATTTATTTCTACACTGGAATGTATCGCGGCTTTTGCATCTAAAATCATAATCAAAACACCAAATGTTTTCCAAAAACAAATAAAACTGATCGACCCACATAAAATATGTAGGTACTATGTAATAAAAAGCAATGTGTATAAAACGCGTTAATGTTAAAATAGCGTATATAAAAATACACGTGTGCGCAGGTAATGGTGATTGCGACCGAATTGCGGCGCACGCGCGGCCGACGTCGAACACATGGCCTGAACGTTTACGTGGAATACTAGAGTGCAGTAATCTTGATACTTTATCAAAAAATATTTAAATTTTAATAATAAGTCTTCTTTTATGAAACATATTATGTAATTTATAATCTCTGTAAGAACCCAAGAACAAGTCTGAGGCAAAGAAACCTGGGTAATCGACGAACTATAATTTGAATATTCGTAGCATCTCTCTGCTACGAATATTCAAATTATAGTTCGATTACCCAGGTTTCTTTGCCCCAGACTTGTTCTTGGGCTTGTAGAGTCTAACCTTATTGTGACCCGTTGTACCTTTTGAGAGAAACAAACAGATTATTAATTAACTAAACGTACACAAAACGCATTTGGAAGTGAAAAGACAATGTCTCTATTACAACAATTTCGTCGATTACTTTATTTTTTCTATTGTAAATGCTGACAATCTGACTATTCGTACAACGACCAGCCGCCTTTGGAACTGTGCTCTACGCTCTTTGGTTTGGGTTCAATGTAAAATGGTTAAGTTTTCATATCAGTATACATAGTATAAATTTTCATGTATGAGAAACTATGCCCTCTAATATGCCAGGGGTAGAAAACATTTTGTAAAATAATATGTTTCTAATTAGATATTATATAAGTCGCATTACCAAAAGTATCATCACACTTGAAACGTACTACACATGTCGATCAAGCGCAAACGCATCAAGCATTTCAGTGAAACCAACAGGTAATTTACAGCTGCGCGCCGATACCGATGTTTATTTTAGTTCATACTATTTATTTTATTTATCTCAGACCGGTATAACGATGATTAGATTTTATTATTATTACCAACAGATTTTTAATGGGATTCGACACCTGGCTTCGGCATATATTTTTAAGTACTTGAACATATACTACATATCTATCTTTTAAAAAGCACTAATTTTGACAACTTTTCTTAATATTTAGTACATTGGTATTTTATACATGAAATATATCATGAGTGTGATTGAAGCGAAAAAAGTATGTCAAGATCGTGGCAAGCCGTCAATCACCGTTCACATATTAGGTCAGGATCTTTTTTGAATTAATTTTGAATAATGTATTATATACAAACAGAACAGAGGAAAAGAGGAACTAATTCTACATAATGATGTCATCACTAACAACTGCAATAGAAAAAGGTTGAACCAATCAATCAGCATGTAACTGCCAACTGTTGAATACTATACAAAAAGTCGACGGTACCGAATACCTTGGTTACCAATCCGTACACTACAGCGATCATTTCGTTTTATATAGCAGTCTTTTAAAGCAGAAAGGGCCATAAAGCTCTTGAAATGTCATTGTACTAAAATTTGTAGATATTAGTTAAACAAGCAGAAAAAAGATGATTATTTTCTTAAAGCAATTTTATTTTATGCATATTTATAAAAAAATCAAAGATCTTATGAACATGATAAATAATTGTGTATAAAGTTTAAATAAATAAATAAAACTTATGTGTACGTAATTAAAGAGGCATTATTGGGCTTATTTTTATTCCTTACCTGGAATAAGCATTGGCTTGCATACAGCTACATATAACATTCTAACATTTGGCATAAGTAATACCTATAATAATTTTTCAAAAGTTGACATATACTTCAGGGAAAAAAACAGAATATTACAATGTTCTTCTTAGTTTAAATTTAGATTCTTTTTTTATCTTAGCTTACTTGCATAAGTTAGTTTTAATACCTATATATAGGTACTAATATAATAAATGCGAAAGCTTGGATGGATGTATATTAGCACAGAGATAAAATATAGCCTGGAATAGCACATAGGTTACTTTTTATCTCAGAAAAAAACACTATATCTAGTACCTATATTATAACTGTCATCCCAACTTGTTTTAAACAACTCATAGTCCAATAAATACCGATGAAGCGATGACCTAATTAGTCCACAAATTAGCTCAAATGACCAATATAAATAAGACAGACACGCATCATTCGCACCTAGGACAAAATATAGTAGAGGAGCGGTGAGGCGCGATCGGCACGCAAACGCGCCGGTCACGCATCGAACGTGATCAGTATGTGACTAGCACGCACGTGGCATGCGAGAAGTACGCAAGGAGCTCGCATGCGGCACGCAGCGGGAACGCGACGACAGCACGAGGTGCTAACGATTTATCGCTGCTAAATTGTTTTGAAAAGGTGAACATTAAATTAGTTGGATCTAGATCAAGTTGAAATACGACTGTTTCTGTGTTACCGTTATTGAATTTATTGTATACTGAAATAGTCGTCGGATAGGACTAGTTTGATTACATTTATACTTTTATATTTACTTTTATTGGCTACGAAACATATTTAAAATAAAACTTAACTCTGTCAGTAATCCTTTTCTTTCTGCTTTATTGGTCTGGACAGGATTAAGTTTGTGAATAAAACTGAAAATATGATCTTGTAAGTAAGTAAATCATTACTCCGAGTTACAAGATAACTTGTTATCTAACAATTTGAAAAACAATGTAACAATTACTTATCTACACTATCTGTTTACTTGAACGCTTTCTTTTCGCAATATTCTTTTGCTGCATTTGTGGTACCTAAATGAAAAGTTAAATATACAAAATGGGAAACGATGAAAACATAATCGAGTATACCTACTCAATGGATGATCGATACTAAAGATGATTGAAAAGGATGCAAACTACATCAGGTATAATAGTTTTGGGACTTTATGGATTGGTATGTGACGACGAGTGGAGAGTCGCTACACTAGTGCCTGCGTCTTCATATAAAATGGCGTGAGGTTATTATGTAAGTTAACAACAAAGGACGTGTTGTTTGATTGTATACCATAAAAGTGACAAAGCCTAGCTACTTTCTTGGTCGGACTTCTCATTTTCAGCGCAAAATCTTGTTGTAGCCTACTTTCCCTGAAAACGTACATTAAATATACATCAATATAATATAATATTTTTCGGTCCAACCCACATAACGCTATCTGATCCCAAACTAGGCAAAGCCTGTACTATGGTAACCAGACAACTGATAAACATACTTATATATTTCTAAATACATACATATTATAGATAAATTACACCCAAACACAGAACAAACAATCGTGCTCATCGCACAAATATTTGTCCTGGGTGGGAATCGAACCCACGACCTCCGGCTTAGCAGTCAGAGTCACTAACCACTAGACCAACAGGCCAGTCAATGTGCCATGCATGTTAGTAGGTAGATACAATTATGTATGTGTACATTTAGGTATAGGTAGTTATATAGAATGACTTCCAACTATTTAAAAGCTCAACATACAAACATTCGCACGTCCTTACACATTCATACATTCACATTATAATCCGTATTCCGTACAGCTGTGGGACATTATTTTAAAATAATATTGTTTACTGAGAGAGGAACGTTCCTCACGTTTGCCGGTTCGTTTATATTGCCGTGTTTTGAACGTGTTTGTGTACCTTTATAATGCTTAAATATAACGCGGTACAATTTATAGTTTGTAATTAAAATAAACACTTGGCGCTTAGGAAATTGAAGTTTATTTTGAATAGTTTTAGTTGTTAATACGATATTATTTTGGAAATATACGTATTTATATTCTAAGCTGACCTGGTCTCGCGATGTCAATGAGATTAACACGAGGGCGTCATCGTATCTGCTCGTAACATCAACTCATAGGACAACTGCATTTCGTGGCAGTTTTAGGTACGCTGCCACGCGTTGTTGGAATGACCTGCCACCACCATTACGAAGCCTGACTTCCTCACACTCTTTCCAGGTGAAATTTAAACAGTTACTAATTGTTAAGCAAAGAGATTCTGGTACGTGAAAGCGGCATTGGGTTTTAGTTTTGGGCATCTTGTTCATTCTCACACGTGTTGACACGTCATCACCCGCATGCGTACGTGGCATGTCATTTGCATTGCATTGACACTAGTGACACTAGTGACAGTCGAGTGCGTTCGGATATGCGTACTTTACATTATGTTTATTTAAATTTCTACAGTTACATATCTAATATTAATATATGTTTACACTTACCATTATACATACACTTACGATATAATATAATTTAATAGCAATTTACTATTACAATTAAGTACAGGAATTGGGAATTCCGCGCGTCACTCACGTAGATATAAAGGTCCTGCGAGAATACCAGCGTTGTGGTCCAGGCCACAACATTAGAGCTGACGCAGGGACCTTATTTGCTTTTTTATATTTAGGTTTATGAAATGTAGTAATTTTAAGTTTATTGAATGTAAGAGCAAATAAAACTTTTTTCTTTCTTTCTTCTTTCTAGAATATATTTCTAAATATACCTGCCGAAGTTTTCCCGGGAGACTATAGCATGGGGTTCTTCAAGAAAGGAGTAGGGTCAGCAACGCGCGAGTTATATCCCTGGTGTAGCAAGTGACCATAGGCTACGGTAACTGCTTACCACCAGGTGGGCCGTATGCTTGTTTGCCTTCTTAGTAGAAGTATAAAAAAAAGAATTTTATAACTTGAAAATAAAAATGATTTCAAGGAAATGCTATAATTGCTGGTGCGATAGCTACAAAGAGGTAACCCTAAAATACTCATTAACACTTTCTAGGATAGTTAACATTTATTATATAAATACGTTATGACAATAAAACTTCAATTGTGTCTACGTTTCAGTCCGCAAAATTACTGTAAGTTTAATATGTAGCTCAAAATCTATCGAAACATAATATGTTTAATAATATTATAATAATATGTTTGCCTGCTTGGAAGTATATACACTTCCAAGCAGGCAAACAAGCATACGGCCCGCCTGATAGTAAGTAGTTACCGTAGCCTATGGAAGCTTATGCCAGAGGTATCACGTGCGCGTTGCCGACCCTTTAAAAACCTTATAACTCCTTTCTTGAAGATTTATATGGAGAAGACGCGTACATCTGAAAAGAAGTGCTGTTATTTTTTACTTATTTTCGAGCCACATCGTTATAACCACTGAAGTTGTGAAGTGAACCACAAAAGAAAAAGGAAAAGAAAAAGGAGTTATAAGTATTTTAAAGGGTCGGCAACGCGTGAGTGACACCCCTGGTGTTGCAAACGTCCATAGGCTATGGTAACTGCTTACCATCAGGCGGGCCGTATGCTTGTTTGCCACCTTGGTAGTATAAAAAAAAAAGATCAACTTTTAAAGCTTTTTCATTTCACACAATAGTTGTTACAGACAACACATTTTATATTTTAACGATCATCTTACATAAATACATTCTTACATTGCAATCAGATACAACAGATCTTAAAGTTAAAACATAAGCAAAAGTTGCGATGAATTCGTGGTACACGGTGATTAAAGTCGTCCGAGATAGAACATTAATACTTGATAACACAATTAATTGGAGTCTTATATAGGACGTGGTTACACTGCGGGCGAGTTAAGTAATGGGGCGAGTTAAGTAATGGGGCGAGTTAAGTAATGGGGCGAGTTTTATACTTCGGCGGACAGTAATGGTAAACACGATCATAAAAATTTATGTATAGTTCATAAAAGAGGTAGGGCACCATTCTAACGAGCAAGCCCGGCTGGAGAAAGACCTCCTCCTTACAGAAGACCACAACCAAATAACTACATACAGCGGTGAAGTTGAGTTCCTGCGTGTGAGTACAGTAAGAAACGTATTCCTATCCCAGGGATACTCCCATCTTAAAGCTCTGATGTAAAAAAATGGGTCGGCAACACGCAAGTAATATTTCTAGTATTGCAAGCGTCCATAGGCTACGGTAACTGCTTAACATCAGGCGGGCCGTATGCTTGTTTGCCACCCAAGTAGAATAAAAAGTATCATGTATTTGATCTAAATTAATGAATAAATGAGTTTGACTTTGACACAATAAATGTTTTATTATCTATACGTCTATAGGCATTTACTGTCCTTCAAAGTGTTAACGTAGGTACTTACTCCGTAGATACAACTACTCAAAATAGAGAGGTGGTCATTTTTAAATTGATTGAATTTTGTAATCTACCACTAAGATTCGGACTTATAAAATGTAAAAGTAACAATGAAGAAAATACCGCACTCACGGTAGAAAACTGACTTAAGTTGAAGCGTGTTTGTTTTGCAATTTACATCTTAAACTCAACAGCTAAGGTTCAAACTTGCCCAGTGACATTTCTCAAGTTACGCCAATTTTCTACTAAGAAAAGGATACGATACGTCGTCTTAACCCACACTTACTTGAGACTGAAATCAGTCTGGACTATAAGAAAATTATTTTCATTAAATAAAGAAATGTTTCTTCTCGTTTATCTATTAATACGAGTAAATGTTTCATTATTCTCCGCTTATCGCTTACACAACAACCATAGGCGAATACTCGTAAAATTTTCAATTTGCCCGCTAAAGTTTTACCTGATAAACGTGAAGTTAGGTGCGTTAAAAGGAAAAGTATTTTGTAGATAAGACGAAGCGGTCCGTGAAATTATACAGTTTAACCGCCGCGCACCGGTAGAGGGCGCTCGTGTCGTAATACTTGTAATTTACTTACTGAGAAACGCCGTATCGGATGATCTGAAAATTAAAATGTATAAGATGAATAAATTAGCTAACGTAGTATACCAAGGTGAATTAATAATCGTGGATATTTTAAATATTATTGTCAAAACTCTGCTTTAGTTACAGTTTGTTGTATGCAATCCATGCTATCGGTAGTAAGACTACTTACTTATAGGAAGTAATGAAAAGAATTGGAAGTGTTTTTTTATAATGCTATTAAATGAATATGACTTTTTACACGTTGCAAAAAAAATGCAATTTTAAAAATATTTTCTGTCTGTTTGTTGCCACTAATCTTCGCGACGGCTGGATGCATTTTAATGGGACCTTCACTAGCCAATAGCTTATATTTTGGGGCGTAGCTTAGGTTATTTATATTAAGAAAAGAATTCCGCGCAAAGAAATGAAAACCCAAGAAGTTGTTCAAATTCAAGTATATCAGACTGAGCCTCTGCATAACCTGACCGGCAGGGGTATTCCCTAAGAGCAAAAACCGAGCCACCGCAAAAACCGAGCAAAATCTGTCTGTCAAATTGAAAATCGGTACTCCGTAAGAGCAAAAACCGAGCCTTTTTGACGTTTAGTCAATAGATTTTGCCGTCACCGAGCAATCACAACTGTCAGTTTGCGATCACAACTGTCAGTTTACCATCGCTGTTTCTTAGAGAATCAGCCGGCGGGTTTATAATAAAATATATATATTAATTTAGATTTCTCTAGTTTAAAGAGAGGTAGGGCACCATACTAGCGAGCAAGCCCGACTGGGGAAGGACCTCCACCTTACAGAAGACCACAGCCAAATGACTACACACAGCGGTGTAGTTGTGTTCCTGTGTGTGAGTACAGGTCTCCAGCGCTCATTTAGGAATGCGTTTTGAAAGAAACGTATTCCTATCCCAGGGTTACTTCCATCTTAAAGCCCTGGTGTAAAAAAAGGGTTGGCAACACGCAAGTGATACCTCTGGTAATGCAAGCGTCTATAGGCTACGGATACTGCTTAACATCAGGCGGGCCGTATGCTTGTTTGCCACCCAAGTAGTATAAAAAAAAAAAAAAAAAAAAAAACATTATAAATAATTTAATTTAGTTTTATAATTCTATTTATCGACGAAATAAATATGGAATGCAATTGTTATGACTTTAAGCTATAAGTAGTATAATTATATTTAGATATTAATCGAGGCAGCCAAAAACCGTCCGTAAACATACCAAAGTAAACAAAAATGAATTAAAAACAATACTCTGTTAAATTAGCTTTAAATAATGTGAGTTAAATTGAGCTTCACTCATAAAACAATGTCCAGGTGCAACTTGTACAAGAATAACAAATGCAAAGCTTTCTCGACGCTATTCTTACAACACCACCTTTGCAACAATGGTACCTATTTATAAATAAAGGTGCAGGCATACGTTGATTTTAGATGTAAACTATAAATCCTGTGCTTACTAAAATATGTATATGTTACTGTAAAAGCCCGAACTACGGTGAATCCTAAGATTTTCCAGTGAATCCTAAGATTTACCAACTCTTAATGGTAAAAGTCCGAATCGTTCTAGTATCATCGTTTTTTTCGGACTTTTACTACCATTCACTTGGTTAATCTTAGGATTTACCCCAAAGACACGGTAAATGTTGGAATAACCATGTCAATACGTTACGAGTTATTAAAACTTAATCAATAAAAATACCAAAAAATATAGGTAACGATTTGACTGATTAGTAGTACAAATAATTAATAATTACTAATAGGTATGTAAGGATTTGAATAATTATTAAGTTAAATAAATGATTAAGAACTATGCATTGTTTTATTTCCAAAACCAACATTTACCAACCGTCACTGGTAAAACCTAGCATGTGCTAAATTCTAATGGTAAAAGCCCGATAAAATTGTTTCTTTTTTACATATTCTTACATTTACGGACTCGTGTTGGTAAACCCTAAGATTTACTGGTAAAACCTATGATTTACCGTAGTTCAGGCTTTTACAGTAACATATACATATAAATAAAATTGTAAATGCTGTTTGTTAGTAAACGCATCACTTGATAACTAATCTGAAGAATGAGTTTAGGAAACAAATTAGATATCAAATATTAGACGAAATCTGTTGCTTGTGCTACCTGTTAACATAAATGTAATGATAAAAGTTAATGTACGTCAGTCTATTTGTCATTATTTTGTTGATGACGGCATTTGCGAGTAGATTTCTTAATATATGTAATAAAAAATATCTAGCCTTACCGGGTATGTCCTAGGTTTTATATAATCTTAATGTATCTTGAATTTATTTATATAATTTTAAAATATTTTGTATCAAAATTACATTGTTTTTCGCTAATCATACTAGAAAGGATAACGAGTAATATCAAGTTCGACTAAAAACTTAATGTCTATAATTTCCAACAAGAGTGCTACGACATTGGCATCTTCTCGTAGCAGTCTACGAAAACAACAGATCACAGTCTACGACTGACCTTTCATAGACATGCTACGATCTGTCTATACTCAATGACAACTTATTTTTATTACATATACGTGTAGACAATAATAAATACAGACAACAAAATATTTGTGACCTCAGCTTAGCTAAACGATTAATATTTAATTATCTTTTCGCAATAATTGTAGAGGTATATATATTATATTGAGAGGCTCGTAGCTAAGAGTTAGTGGCACGGATCAATAGGTCTGCGAGGTTAAGCAAGCTTGCCGAGGTCGGTGTGTAGATAGGTGACCATTTTACTAAAACACAGCAAGACTTACAAGACGCTTAAAGCCGTTGGTCCTGCGCCTGATCTCTTTCTGGTCGTGTTGGATTGCTGTCCCATCGGACTATAAAAGTGAAGAAATATGAGTGCACCTGTGTTTGCGCACACAATTGGCTAATCTCCGTTGAGATTGGCCAACCATTATAACCAGCACTCTGATTTCCTTATTTTGTCAAAATTAGCCAGTCTATCTACAGAGTTTAACTCACCAGTTGTTAAGTTCAATGAGCTATGGACACCTTAGAAATGTGAGTGTAATATTTCATGACTACAAAATATCAAAAAAGCCATATTTCATTCGCAACAGAAATAATCTTGTTATTTTAAAATCGCCACCTTCCAATTAGGGTGGGTTCGCAGTGCGCGTAAAAACATTGGGTGTACAGTCACAAACACAAATAAAGACGTTAAATTTAGAGGCGTGCGGTTCGAGCACCTGGCACCGACGGCACGTGCCACTTTTGGGCTTCACTGTACACGGCGGATTGTTATAGAGCTGCATTACGACAAAATTGGCAAAGTAATATGAAAGTAATTGAAGATAATATAATTATAACCTGCAACAAGAGATAATGAGTTGAGACGTCTTATTAGCTAAATATATAACGTACCATGACTGCCATTATTGTCTGTCTTGGTGGTCCAGTGGATGCAGTATGCGCCTGCTGTGAACGGGGTTGTGAGTTCGATTCCCGCACAGGGACAAAACTCTGTGTGACCCACAAAGAGTTGTTCTGAGTCTGGGTGTAATTTGTATCCGTTAATTGTATGTGTGTAAAAAAAAAGTATTTGATGAAGATGACATCTTAGTTTTGATAATCGAATTAAATCCTTTATATAAAATCTGCCAAGTGCTAGTTGGACTATTAATTCCTAGATGTGCGATCTATTCATTTGTAGCTCGTTTTTTATTTTTAAACTGCTACTTAAAATATTATTAAGAACAAGTTAAATAATCTTTAACCTTATCAACTATTTAGTTTGTTAATAGGTAATGTAACTTATTTTAACACTAACACTAGCTCCCAAGTCACAGGAATACCTAGTTTGGGAGTTAGGGTTTAACATTTTTTCAGTGCAACCTTAACATTATGTATCCTAGATTTAAGTATAATAATTGTTAAAGGTTATTTGGATAAATAAACTCAAACTCAAAATTCATTTATTCATTTAGGTTACAAGGTAACACTTATGAAGGTCATAAATTATGAATAAACCAGAAAGATGATGTCAGCAAAATTTTCCTACGGCTAGTTCGCTGACGTGGAGCCTTGAGAAGAACTAGCAAGGCCACTCTTTTTAATCGCCAGATAGTTACAATCTTTTGTAAAATACAAGTATGTATGTAAACATTAATATTATTATTTTTAATTTATTATGACGCTTGGTAGTATATACCAAAAATAAAAATATCTTTTTAATATCAACTTAAGCCAAATATTAATAAACAGTTGGCTAAATACGAATATATTTATAGGTGGTATTATCAGCTCATGGAGTATCTATCGACAGTCTAAATACCGCCAGTGTATTTATTCCGGTACTTTTACCGGGAACCGGTCGCCGGCTAACTTCTTTCAAAGTCCTACGTACAGATGTTATTATTTGCACGACCAATTGGCTATTATTTGTTCTGTTGAATTAATTTTTTTAAATTTATTTTTAATTGTTTATTTTGGTCTTTTCCATTTAATTGGAACACTGTGTCGAGGAGAGGACTTTTTATAGCCTTATTTTTAATAAGGTTGGTTATACTGGAAAGGTGTTAGACATACTCGTATTCTGTTCGGATGCCACATTGTTCGTCGTTATTTACGTAACGGATGTAATATATAATTTTTAATTCGTGTTTTTTCGTTATATTACGTGCTTTACAGAGACACTTTTCAAATATTTCAATATACTATCCTACTAATATTATAAACGCGAAAGTTTGTAAGTATGGATTGATGGCTGGATGGATGATTGTTTGTTACTCTTTTCGTAAAAACTACTAAACGGATCTGGATGAAATTTGGCACAGAGATAGGTTATGGTCTGGAATAACACATAGACTTTTTGCAGCGATAACCGTCATCCACATAAGCGGAGCCGCGGGCATCAGCTAGTCCTCTATAAATTTTCTTATTTTCCTATCGCGTTAATTGGGCTTACATTATAAATCAGATGGCTTTATAGCTAATGAATTAACTGTAATTCTACAACAAAGTACTAAAGAAAGTACGAGTATAATTATATGTGTGTCTAGAGACACATTGCGAACTATTGTACCGCGAGAACAGATTCGATTTTGTGTAAATCAAGCGTTGTGTATACGTATGCGAGCGCCACGTGGTAATACCAAATGTCAACACTAGTGGGACTCTGTTATTGGTGGTATCGGTAATTAAATGAGGAGTAGTGGTCGCGACCACAGTATAACTAATGTGCAGTATTAATCGCTTAGTATAAATTATGTAAGTAAATCAACTTTATTTTACGAGCGCTGTCAGTACTTTAGTAGCCAGTAAAACGGTACACAGACTTTTATTCCACTGAGTCGATTTCCCTTAAGGAATGCGCTTTAAGATTTAAATATTTGTCTCTTCCAACTTAAAATGGTGTAAGTGACATTTGACTTCTAAGCAAGTTTGATCACTATTGTCAAAAATCATATTAGTTGAATATAGTATAGATGATTTAATGTCATAAGTGTTATATTTGTCTGCATGTAAAGTGTCACTTTAGCCCTTTAGATGTCATGGTGTTAAACTATCAATGATGTCAGACATTTTGTGCTCATTATTTCAGTACCTTCAAGTTTTTAGGTGTAATAAAGCTAAGATAAAGTATATAATAAAGTCATTGAATGTGCCACTCTATGAATTATACGCCAGTCTAGGGTTTTAGTATTCTGAGTATACGTCGTATGATTATTTTAATGTGTGTAATTAATGTGTTTAAAGAATTAATTTGACTTGTTTACGCAAGAGTATTAAATGCAAAAGTGATAGTTGGGTAGCTCGATAATGACTTTAATATTGCAAGCACTAAGTATATAGTAGTTACTTTGAAGTAGCATTGCAAGAAGTCGTATCATCATAATTACTATGTTAAATGATGGAAAGAGATTCCTATTCTCCTAGAGCCAGGTAGAAAAATGATAAAAATATTTTTGACCATAATTTGTCTCCTTCAATTTTGGGCACAGTATTGTAAAAAAATATTGCATCGGTCTTATTGCTATCGGTATCACTAGGGAATTAACCAGCGTGGGTACTAGAATTAATCTGGTTAGCTGTTCTATCCTAGGAATGTCAATTATTAATAATAATTCTAAAGCACAAAATATATTATATTTAGCGTTTATCCATCTAATATACTACTGCTGTATTAGAAGCTTTTCTTATAATTCCCTGAAGACATAAACCTACAAAGTAGGCAAAACGAACAGAGCTCCACTGTATCAACGTCGATATATTATTAGAATTTAATGGAAATAATCAGACTTGACCCACCTGGAACTTATAGGAATGCATTAGTTCCATCTTTTCCTTTACAATGCAGCTCGATTATATTCATTGTTTTGGTTGTTTTTCTAATATCGTATCATACGTAGCTGCCAAATTGGTGCGATATACTTTTGCTTGTTATTTTGGATAAGGTGAAATCCAATCATCTATATCTATACTATCTCTATTATTATTCTTATACATATACATTATCAGTGAGTAAGTGTTGTAAGTAGAGACTGTACAGTTAATAAAGTTGAGAAGTATCTCGAGTCTCCATTGCTTGTTGAAGATTTCTCAGTAGCTCACTGATATTGAATAGCTACCATGATATTTATGATAAAATTGGGACATATAGCCTCAATTTTATCATAAATATCATCATCATCATCCTATAGCAGTACATTGCTTGGACATAGACATAGTATTGCACTTTTTCAACCATTCGAAACGGAGCTCTAAGTTAGATTAACGCCGGAAAAATTAAAAAATGAAAATGTCAAACGGACCTTTTTATAGTTCTTAAAATAATTGACATTGTCAATATTGCCAGTGCAAATGAATAATATTGATGGAATGAATATTCAATCGTAGATAAAACTATAAAAAAAAAAAAATACAAACTTGATCAAGGCATGAAGCCTTGATCAAGTTTGTATTTTTTTTTTTTTACGTCTTAGCACGATACCCGGCTTGTCCTATCCAGCTGCCACTTAGCAACGATTGTCGCCTCACCTAGGCTGAGGATATCCTACACTACGTTAAAATCAAATATATTTCAGTAAAAACATCCATCCGCTACCAATTAATAACTATTATTATTCTGGTGACTCTGCAAACTTATCTATTTTGCCGAATACACATCATTTGATTCGTTTATACTGAAAACACCTAAGTCAACTAATCGTGTATAATACGAGTACGTACACGCACTGGCTTATAGATTATCATGGTACGGTTAGTGAGGGCTGGCAGAGAGCCAAGTGCACGGCTATACGTTACTGGTCGCAGGTAACTTGTGTCGTGCTGCGTTTAGATAGTTAGTAGAATGGTATGATTTTGTTTATATTGCTACCAACCAAAAGAAAGATTTTTCTATGTATCACTAGTTTCTAATAAATCACCAAGGTTAACTATTACTGTCCTGTGTCTGGGATCAAATGACTATGTACAAGGTATGCTATATTTTTTGTGTCCACTTCTGAACAAAGGCCTTTCCAAGTACACACCATCTAGCATGATTCTCGGCTTCTCACGATGTAACTTTATCACGATTATCAAGTGCAAATTGGTCCACACACCCTATATTATTTAATTTTGTTTGCCATAAACTGGTTCATGACTCGATTCAATATTTTAATACAGTCAAAAGATTCCTCCTGCCACTCCTCTACAACACGAACGACCGGCTCCATCTCTAGACAACCAATAAATATAACCTAAAGAATGTATGGCGTTCTTCAAGGCACTTCACTTGGTCCATACCTTAATCGGAATTCTAAAATTACACCAAGCTAATAAACTGGCTCACGTAGCTACTCTCTCAAACCCTGCTGATCTGTTTGTGTGCGATAAAACGCAGGTATTTACGGTCGGCGTGCGCTCTATTGTTTCAATATCGATCTGCTTGTCCCCCACTGCGTACTTGATAATTACGCACTTTGATACCTACGGTACAGATTTATCACAATAATCAGATACGGGGTAATGTGATGCTGTTAATATTATAATTTCATAATAATTGGCACTGGCATAAAAAAACATACAGTTAACGGACACAAATTGTCCTTCTGGTACATAATTAGAACATTGCTCACTATACTATGGTAGGCCAATGTAGTCTTACTGATATACCTAAATAGATTTTATGTGGAAATCCAAAGTGCAGTTTTCAATATTTAGACATCATTTATAATAAAATATAAGCTGTATGTCTTAATTCTATATTTATCTTTAAGCGTTGATACTGTCAACTATCCTCAAAAAAACTACTAAAGAGTTTTGGTGCGTACATACATCCAAATATGCTCACAAAACCGCACCTACTTATATATATTTTTTTATTATTTATAAAAAAATATATATAAGTAGGTGCGGTTTTGTCAACTTTAGCAAAAGTCTTATTTTGATATCATTTTTCCTTAAAAAAGTAAACAACATTACTAATTATGTAGTGTATAAGTACGTAACTAAAATGAGTTATGTATCATAATTCTGTTACTAAAACAGTGAGTCATACACGGTGCCATTAATTCCCTCACCGTGGTGTAAATCCAATCAGCATAAATTCAGCGCGGCGCGGGCGCAGGAGAGGACGACAGATGCCGTGTAATTGTTCCTGTGACAATTTTTTGTGAACACCCCCTAATGTATGATCGAATCTGTTTAAAACTGTTAGCTAAGTGTGGAAATGGCTTATTATATAATAGGAATTTGGTATTTTGGTCGATCCACTGACAGAATATATTATAATTCAAGGGGTTTTTTATTAAAATGTGTGGTCCTGGAGACGTGCCTTTAAGAATTACTTTAGTAGGTTATTGATGCTTTCATTTTTTAGGTTTGATTATAAATAAATAAATAAATTTCAATTCTACTTTGGTCAATGTAGTTGGTATGTCAAAAAGTAGCTGTCAATTGATTTTTTGATAAGTTTTCCATAATAACACTCCCAATGACGATCTACGCAAGGTGGCTAGGATTAGCTGGATCCGAAAAGCCGAAGACCGTGGCAAGTGGCGTAATACTTGAGGAGGCGTATGTCGTATTGATAGGAAAACCATGTAGTTTTAAAAGCATTTCCTAATAATTAACATTAGCATTATTAGACTGAGAAGGCTGGAGGCTTTCTCGCTTGAAAATTACACTAAGTCTCTCGTAGGTAGGTACTATCAACATATTATTTTAAGGTATTATGAAGCCAGTTCAGGTACTGATGAGGTTTTCCGCTGTATAGCAAGACTCGACTGTATGCATGTGAGTCACTGCTGCAAGCGTTCCACCTAGGTGCTGAGCAAGTCACAGTGATTCACACACAAATTATTTAATTTTGTTATCAGGTTAAGTGCTTAAAATAGGAACACTAAGATAGCAGTAAAAATATTGTTTACTAACACTCTAAGTCACGTTGCTTGATAAATAAATAAATTCATATATTATTATTATATTAATAGTCTGATTTAATTCTAATCGTGGTAGAAAGTCTGTCTCCACAGTAGTGTGACTTTATCCCCACAACAAACGCAGGGGAGCGGTGTACTCAGGTGTCGAATCGCGGCCGTGCAGAGTATATGTGGACTGGCCCTTGTATTATACGTGCAAGTAATCATAGTGCGAGGTGTAGAGAATTATTTAGTTTTTTACATAGAGTTAACTCGCTCACTTTTTTACGAATACTTAGAAAACTATTTTAAACGGGTACATATATATTTTTTTTAATTTAAAAATTCACAAAGGTAATTCTTATATCTATAACATTTATACCCTCGCCAAACTTAAGTGTTTAACGGCGAGATACGCTCTTAATTATTTTATACATTACCTTGTTCCTTACTTGTAACACAGTAACAACATAAACAAAATAAACTATTTTACTATCTAATTGCTTACTACTAATTAGGTTTATAAACCCTTAAAGACTAAAGGATGTGTTGTGCAAATAATTATTTACACAACACATCCTTTAGTCTTTTCTTTAAAGTACTAGTATTTAATTTTGGGTTCTGTCTTAAAATATCTATATGATTAAAAATTGTTGGTATTACAGACGTATTTGTTCTCACTCCATAGTAATTTTTCACTTTTGGTTTAATTAGTAATAAAATTGCTCTCTGGCCCTTTTAGTATTATATTTATTTTCAATAATATGCTTGTATTCATCAGTATAGTAATATTCTAGCCCTATTAGGCTTATTTTATGTATATGGTTTATGGTTTTTTATACTACTTAGGTTGCAACAACCATGAAGGTAAGAATCAAGCAGTTTTCGCAGCCAATACCAAGAGTTAGTTACCATAAAAGGTACTTTGATAATGTCTTGATATTGACATTTGAAAGTATAAAACGAGACATCAATTGAAAATACAACAAACTCTATTGTTATAACAATATAATATGAAATATGTACCTATATGATTAAGGTTTTGACTCTTATAAAACCTAAGCATGGAACTAAGAAAGAGTAGTGGAATCAGAAGGAAGTTCTACGCACACTAAGTAGTGTTGTGTTCTCTTTAGGGTCTACAGCTCTAAAAAGTTCTCAAAGATCTTGTCTTATTAATTATCACAAATATGTACCTATTTATAAAAAATAATCTCTATTTCACTTGGTCAGATCATAACTTGATAACGACTTCCACTGATTTCATTCATCTTATTTTAAAGGTAAACTTAGTAGAAGGTTCTTACGGAAAAACATGAAAATTGCGCAGAAAATAGTTCACCCCGAGCGCAGTCGGGGCCTGCTGCTAGTAAAATTATAAATAATTATGCTACCATCACAGAAGCCACATAACTGTTCTAAATTTTAGGTATAGAAAAAGAAGAAGAATAAAAAAGAGACATTAAGAAAAGAAGGCAAGAGTTACAGTTATGGAAACAAAAAAAAAACTTATTCTATACGAAACAAATACAGTAACATGTATTCAAACCGCGCACCTTATTTATTCGTATAGCGAATTGGCGAAACGAGGGTGGTATTGCACAGGGGTGGTTTCATCCCCTGCACCAAAACTCTTTGATGTGGCCGCCGTGACCGTGAAAATGTGACGTCGATTCATTTCAGACGTATTACCGGATTTGTAATTGCGTTTAAATTGGGCTCTTTGTGTGTATCTACTGACTCTTTTTATGTATCTACGTTTATATATATCTTGTTGTGTATGTTATGTTGTCCAGCTTTAAAATTACAGTGACAGCTACGTCTATCAATGAAATAATAGTATGGTAAAGTGGGCTGTTTTCCACAACTCTCTCTACGTCTATATAACAAAGTCACTCCCGAGAGTGTCGTAAGAGTCGTCTAAGGGAGTTAGTTAAGAGTCAGGCAGACAATATCCACTGCCAGAGAGGGAAAACTCGAAAAAAACCCTATACAAACCCGTCTAGCCAGAGTGGTATAGTAGGCTACTATCCCTCCAAGTGCATGGAGGAGACCCATGCCCAGCAATGGGACGTTTACGGGTTGAGATGCAATATTTACATAAAATAAAAGAAGCCGATCCGAAACGAGGGCGGGTCGCTATAACTACGTAATTATAAACAAAATACCAGCATTTACATTTCGAAATGTCAAAATTCAGAGGCATAATAATCTCGAAACATCTGACTTGGCAATTGAATACAATCTTGAAAGGTACGACATTAATTAACCTAATTTAAGCACCGTAATAGTTGTACTAGCAATTAAACAGTCATATCCAACAATGCTTCACTGATTTAGTGGAGACAATAGAACTCAGTTAAATATTACCAAGCTCTTTTTATTTCATTCCCACATCAAAGAAGCGGCTCATTAAGAATAGGTACTACGTTCTATATCTCTTTATGCTTCTTAGAAAGCGTTCCTAGCCATTGTTCATAAGTGTTCCGGCTGTTTATGCCTTTGGACATCATTTGTCAGGCCAATTAGCATAAGGAATGTATTCGCAGTCAGCGATTAGTCTTGATGACATTCCTTGAAATGTCTTTTTGGGTGTCACTTGCGATTTGTCGAAGCCAAAGCTGGAAGATTTGATGTATTGCCTACATCTGCCGGTAGGTTAGAATGTAGATGAGATTCTTGGTAAGGTGTGAATAGTTTCCTAGAAATAGTAGGTAAGAACTTTAGTTTAATTGCAGGAGAATATTTTAGTGCATATTTATTTGCCATGAGACTTAATTCAACAGATGCATTTAATAAACTACAAACAAAAACTGTATTACTGAGCCATTACTTTTTTATAAATTAAAATATATTATTATATTTAATATTGCTAACTAAACTGTGTGGCTGATTCCTAAAACATATTTGTTCTTAATTTATATCTACGCATGAAGACATGACTTCATCGTACAGGAAAAGGAAATGACGACGATGTCATTTAATATCGCATCTACCGGTACCCTGAGTTTGTGTCAGTACATTACATTATATTATTAGTTACAGTTGTTGCCGTGGCTCTGCCCTCGTGGATGTCGGTTATCGCTGTAAAAAGTAGCCTATGTGTTATTCCAGACTATAATCTATCTCTGTGCCAAATTTCATCCAGATCCGTTTAGTAGTTTTTACGTGAAAGAGTAAAAAACATCGATCCATCCATCCATTCTTACGAACTTTTACGTTGATAATATTAGTAGGATTTACATTTTACTGCGGTGGGATTGATTTTATTAGTTGTGCACTCATTGGACATAAAAGTATCAGCAGAGTGTTGCTATCACACCAATGTAAGGATTGATCTACGACGTAATGTTATACTCATCTAAGACCACACTAGGTAATAACGGGCTACAAAGATTGCTTTTACAATATTGCAACCGAGGTGTGTTACTTGCAACCGTGTGCCATTACACAGTCTTGGTGCATCTAAATTCCGCATCAAAAGGACAGGAACGCCTACTTTCAGCCTCAGTTTGTGTGAAGGTACTCCCGACAGTTCTAAAGAATTAAGAAATTCTACAGGGTATGATGTTACTTGTTCAGTATCCATTACAGTGTCTACAGAGAGAAACTCAACAATATCACCTTCCACGCGTGACATAATTTGCTCGTTTATCTGTCCCACCATTTCATTCGTCGGCGCTAAAATTGCTCTTTCACATAACCATTCTCTATTCCTCATATTAGTTAGCAGTTCGCTATAGACGAAGTTATTTAGATCATCTGGATTATGCACAACATTGCAGAATTCACGATCCAATGTAATCATGCCATTACTATCCTTTGCCATACGATCTTCTCCAATTTTAAGAAAAGCAGCAGCATATTTTCCAGATTGTACATCATTGTGTAGTTGCACTCTCATATTTGTAGACAGACTAAACGTTTTTACGTGCACCCATAACGTTGACGCTTTTAAACACACATTAATTTCATCTGCAGGGGTGCCTTTAGTGATAACCGGCAAAGTCTGTCTAAAATCGCCCGCTAAAAGTACCACCATCCCCCCCATGATATTTGGATTACTCTTGATCTCTTTCAAAGTCCGATCTAGAGCTTCAATTGCTCTTTTATGGGACATAGTACACTCATCCCAAACTAATAATTTACATTGCTGCAACATACGTCCACGCTCGCTGTTTTTACTTATATTACAGACTGGAATTTCTTCATAGGCTAAGTTTAATGGCAGTTTAAGCACCGAATGTGCCGTTCGACCACCATTGAGCAGAGTGGCGGCTATTCCAGAAGAGGCAACTGCTACAGCAATTCCTTTATCTTTTCGGATTTGCGCTAAAAGCAAGTTTAAAAGAAAGGTTTTTCCCGTGCCTCCGGGAGCATCCAAAAATAACAAACCACCTTCGCCATCTTCGATTTTTTTGAAAACATTGTCAAATACTAACCTTTGTTCTGGGATTAAACGTGGAACAGACTCTGTCAATTGTTGTTGTAAGGAAGCAGTATCGTAATCTAGTTCCCGTATTAAATCGCTACTGATTTCCTCGGTTCTCTGTGGTCTGATCATTCCATAATCTGATAAATCCTTTCCAGAAATTGTTTTAACCTGGTCTTCAATTTTTGTCAGACCCTCATTGTAAATTAAATCACTGTACGTGACATTTGGATTTTGCTCTTGTAATCTGTGCAATATATCGTCGGTCATATCATTTTTGTAATTATCCCACAATTGTTGAGGATTTGAAAGACCACATGTCGCTACTAATACAGCAAATAGCTCTCTCATCTTGCCTGCTGATCTACATTGAGCAGCTTCTTCCAGTGTCACATCCCAATGGTTGTCATTCTCCAGTAATCCTCTTGCCTCACATGCCTCTCGAAATGACGACGACGTCTGCCCTCGTCAGCCGTTTAGGCATGATAGAGCAAAACTCCCAGCAAAAACCATAAAAAAATCACTAACTCAATTCAGTTTTCTGCCTACTTCCTACCCCCTAAGTACGATGACGTAATCATTTTGATCTTATATCCGTTTTTAGGTAACCATCTATTACCTTACTAAATTTCATCAAAATCTGTTTAGCCGTTTAGACGTGAAAGAGCAAGAGTCCCAACAAAAACGACTAAAAATCACTAACTCAATTTAGTTATCTGCCTACTGCCTACCCCCTAAGAACGATGGCGTGATTATTTATAGCCTATGACCATTTCTAAGTTATCATCTATCACCATACCAAATTTCATCAAAATCCGTTCAGCCGTTTAGGCGTGAAAGAGTAACAGACAGACAGACAGACAGAGTTACTTTCGCATTTATAATATTAGTATGGACAGTTTTCTGCCTACTTCCTACCCCCTGAGTACGATGACGTGATCATTTTGATCTTATATCCGTGTTTAGGTAACCATCTATTACCTTACTAAATTTCATCAAAATCTGTTCAGCCGTTTAGACGTGAAAGGGCAAGAATCCCAACAAAAACGTCTAAAAATTACTAACTCAATTTAGTTATCTGCCTACTGCCTACCCCCTAAGAACGATGGCGTGATTATTTATAGCCTATGACCATTTCTAGGTTATCATCTATCACCATACCAAATTTCATCAAAATCCGTTCAGCCGTTTAGGCGTGAAAGAGTAACAGACAGACAGACAGACAGACAGACAGACAGAGTTACTTTCGCATTTATAATATTAGTATGGATGTATTTCATCAACTTTTTCTTTTAATAGCACTTCCACACAATCATCAAACGGTTCTCCCGTTTGATGATTGTCTAGTATGTATTGTGGTATAGCAAAAATGTAATTGACATCACTCGACATTTTACTTTAATTTACTTACAATAACAGCTGCTTTTAATTATCTACATTAGTTTCTGATGACCAAACAAGGTATACGTAATATACATAGTACAATGGCCACAAGTAATAACGCATCAACATCTGTACTCGATGTAATCGTAGAAAGCTAATGTACCAAGCACTTGTCACTTGATTAATGAGCTTAATTACTGTTGAATGGTATCTGTTGCTGATACACAATTGCTATTCGTGATTTAGTTAAGTTTGTGGTAGTTAGATAGGTATGTAGGTCGCCAGGTCTAGAGTAAAAGTCAAATATTTGTGGTACATTGATTTTATTTTTGTTACATTCAAGTGTTCTCAAGTATGATAATGAGTTATAGGTCGTTTCGCCCGCTATTTGTTCGCCCGAGCGGGCCAAATTACAAAATTTATAATATTTGATTGGGCGTTTCGCCCGATGGAGGTTTCAAAATCTGTCTGTACATGAATCTGTAATTTGGTCTTTTGGCCCGTTCGGGCGAACAAATGGCGGGTGAAACGACCTATAACTCATGATAATAGTGCATTTGTTTAGGTTTAAATTAATAATTGCTTCTTCAACATTGTTTCTGGTCATGTTAAGTAACTATCAACTTTAATTACTGATTTCCTTGGTGATACCCTTGGTGTTGCAAGCGTCTATAGGCTACGGTGATTGCTTACCATCAGGCAGGCAGTATACTTTTTTGCCCCCTTGGTAATAGAAAAAAATACTTTAATAACAATTGTAATATATATATATTATTTTTAAAGACAACTCCCGCACTAGAGAACAAGCTCTGTGTCGCGGGGGACAATACAAACATACAATTAACGGACACAAATTACACCCAGACTCAGAATAATTCTTTGTGGGTCACACAAAGTTTTGTCCTGTGTGGGAATCGAACCCACAACCTCGTGCACAGCAGGCGCATACTGCGACCACTGGACCACCGAGGCAGTCAATAATTAATAATAATAATAAAATAAATAATTATTTCTTATTATTTAAAAAAATCTATATAACAGATCCTTAACCAATGTTTTGATATTGAAAGGTCTTAAGTGAGCCTCAATTTTTATTTTCGTTATAATTCCCAGATTGACTCAATATACCAAAAAATATGGCAGTCAATAGTGGGTCCACTCCATAAAACTTTCTCTCACAATACTTTAGTATCGATAAAAACATCTCCCCTTCAATAAATATTATAAATCATTCGCAATACTGTATGTATATCGAGATTTTATCGATACCAATAACTGTTTTCGCCAAACGCATCGTTTTTACAACGACATACTCACAAATATATAACTGCTCTTCTAAAAAAAATTTGCTACCATCTTTAACCTTCACGTTATTGCAATTAGAGTCAAATTCCTTTGTCATCAAAATTTTTAAGGGTCCAAATTAAGTTGGGAACCTTTTGTAATTGTCTAATACCCCTGGAGACGGTGCATGGCTGTTTTATTAACATTTTAATGTGTATAGGTGTAATCAAAACGTAAAAAGCTAATTTATATGCGTCTAGACGAAATACCGTCAAATGGAAGGTGTCTGTAATTGTCTTAGAACGGTATTGAAGAGTACAAGAAGGCAGGCAAATGCGGCTTTTGTGGTAAACTAACTGAATTGTAATTATATACAAAAATAAAAATATACTTACTATAGTATACCTAACGTGAAGGCTTATAACTGTTATTTTGCTAGCAGTCATCTACCTTACCAACACTGGAACAATCAAGAGAGGTAGGGCACCATACTAGTGAGCAAGCCCGACTGGGGAAGGACCTCCACCTTACAGAAGACCACAACCAAATAAGTGTGTGAGTACAGGTCTCCAGTGCTCATTTAGGGATGCGTTTTGAAAGAAACATATTCCTATCCCAGGGATACTCCCATCTCAAAACCCTGGTGTAAAATAACGGGTTGGCAACACGCAAGTGATAGTTCTGATATTGCATGCGTCCATAGGCTACGTATCAGGCAGATCGTATGCTTGTTTGCCACCCAAGTAGTATAAAAAAAATCAAGAGATTAGCAACTATATTTTACAACTGCCTAAGCACTTTTTAATCCTGATGTAAGAAAAAAGAACAATAAAGTGTTAGTATCAGGTGCTTATCTTCCCACAAAAGTTATAAGCGTCTGCTCCCAGAAAGGGGTTCCTGTGATGCCCGCAAGCGAATTGTCAGGACCCTGACACTCTCCGTCAGAATATCGTATAATTTTAAAGAGCATTTCTTTAAACCTATAGGAAAAATTACTAAGACTTGCTAAACAATAGTATTATGTCCTATTTGATAAAATAAAGTGAAATATAATTTTTACATCTATTTATTAAGGTTCTCAAGATAGATTTTTATAACAATACCTTATACTAGCTGTTGCCCGCGGCTCCGCCCGCGTGCAAATCGGTTATTCGTTCAGTAGTTTTTACGTGAAAGAGTAACAAACATCCATCCATCCATACTTACAAAATTTCGCGTTTATAATATTAGTTGAATTTAGTAATGACAATGTAACAAACAAAGAGATATACTTTCGCATATATAATACTAATATTAATATGGTTTCAAACAAGTTTACTGAAACTTAGAACATTTTCTAAAACGAGACAAAAAACTACTGCACCTGACATTGAGGCTGTCAATGTCTACTGACTGATTGATTAACGATCTTTTCCAATTTCCCCGTAGGGAGCTAATACCCATGCTTATCTACCGACATACTTATTCACACCTATTACAAAAGATATTGGCTCAACAAAAACGTAATGACTTTACAAAGACAGATCATCTGTAGGTGCAACCTGTGCATCTGATGACGCTCTTATTTCAATTACATAAAGTTCAAAACTGCGAGTATGGTGTTATAAATAATTCTGCTGATTTGACGGATTAGCAGAAAGAAGAACTTAAACGAATTTATTTAATGCTGTTGCTTTAACTCTTACCTACAATATAATAAGGGTGGTATTGCTTCAACGTAGGTGTGTTTTGAGTCTCATTTGACCAACAAGCTCATCAATCACGCAGGACTTTGATGGAGGTGGTCTGATCTAGTTTGTCGGTGTTTGTTCCGACGGTGGCTAAACACCTGCTAATTGAGGGTACAGGTGTGCATATTTTACAGTTTTCAGTAACTTTTCGAGACAAATATACAAGTTTTTGTGATCAATCACAAAGAACTGTCATGAGTTTGTTCGTTTCGGCGAGCTTATCATTGTTTACATAACATTTAAAGGGTATCTAACTGTAAAAGTAAACAACGATATAATAATAAGACGCTAGGAAAATATTTTTCTACAGCCAGATATATTTTTTAGGAAACAATATGTAATTGGTCAATCAGTTCATTCGTAGCATTATAGCATGTTTATGTTTGTATATAAAATAAAACAGAAGAAATAATTTTAACAAAAAAGAACCGACTTCAATACAGCACCTTGTAGAATTTTCAAAGATCCTAATATCCCAAGTTTACTTAGTATTTAAACAGGAGAACTTTCATTTCAAGTGCATCTCATGTCCTTTAAAATAAGCCCAAACACGCTAGATTACATTGTTTATCTTCTTTATTATAAGATCTGAAAAAAAATCAGATCGGTCCATAATTGACGGAGTTCTGCGGTAACAAACAATAAAAAATACACGATTTTTTTGAAGTCGGATAACAAACAAAAATACTTATAATAATACTAGCTGTGCCCGCGACTTTGTTCGCGTGTTCAGTCTTTTACTGTAAATCTGAAAACTACAAACTTTCATCGGCTGATTTTCATCTGTAGCGGTTACATTTTAAAAAACCTTTCATAGCGGATGCCTATATCATAATAGCTCTCTAAGTGTGTAGTGATTTAAACTGTGCGTTTGCTAATTAGTCAGTTACGTTTTTCTTTTAACAGAACCTAAATGTAGGTTCTGTAATTAATAAACTTCATAAAGAAATATTCCTTGTTTGAACGATTGTTCTGCTCTTCAAATTTTCTTAGCGCAAACGTAAACAATCTTATGGCCTATCGCCTAGCTGTTTGAATTTATATATTGTTATGTATTATCTGTGCCATACCCTGTATAATAATATTATGTAAAATTAGCACGTACGGCTAGTATGTGCTAATTTTAACTCTATTTTTAATATTAACCACGTTTCTACTTATATCAAATTCCCACAGGAACTGAATAATAGAAAAACTAGATAATCGTTTTGAAGTACGCTCTTAAACATGTTGTATGAAAGCATCAACATATTGTGCCGAGTTTTTAATTTAACTGTACAAATAAGAGGTAAAGTACGAGTGCACACGCGCATCTGTCGGCCGTGAGCTGCGCCTGCGGCTATCAAGTACCATTGTTCATGTACGAAGGGAGGTAAGGGATGGATATGGTAGTTGTTATTCGTTTTAACTGTTTTAGTTGCTGTATATGTTAAAATATGTCGTGGAATTGTTATTAAGTAGAAATGACACAGACAATAGTGCGAAATTAAATTAGATGATTTAGTAAAATAATCCTTACTAATATTATGAATGTGAAAGTTTGTGAGAATGGATGGATGGATGGATGGATGGATGTTTGTTACTCTTTCACGTAAAAACTACTGAACGGATCTGGATGAAATTTGGCACAGAGATAGACTATGGTCTGGAATAACGCATAGGCTACTATTTACAGCGACATCCACGCGGGTGGAGTCGCGGGCAACAGCTAGCTATTTATATTATACAAGCAATTTTCAAGTAGAAATGACACTAGTGACATGAGAATAGTGCCAAATTAAATTTGATGATTTAGTAAAATAATCTAACAATAATTATATTCATTAGAAATTACCTTTATTCCTTTTGTTCCTTACCCAATATAATAATAGTCTCATTTTCAAAACAAATGACTACACGTATGTCGTGTGGTTACTCTGATATTTACCATTGCGCGAGCGCTATGTTTCATACGTATGTTTCGGGTTTGATTCCCACTTAAGACCAAAAGCCTATCTACAAATGTTTGTAAAGGTCCCAGCGAGTTAGGGCTTGTTCATTACAGCAGTAGTTAATATTAAAGATGTACGTATAGCCTATCTAAAAAAAATCGTAAAATGTTCTAAACTGAAATATAATATCACATCCATTCTTCGTATAGCGGACAACTCATATTCGGTGCAGTTCCCCTAGTTTTGGCGAGGCCCTCAAGTGTCGAGGTGAGCACGTTCACCGACAAATCGATACCGCTTATTGTAATAGCTCCATACACACCATACAGTTTTTATACCCATCTGCGTGGGTACTTAATTGTTTGAGTTTTGGCGATTGAGTTGCGCTTGGGTATGGTACATGTGAGCTAAGAATTTTATTCAACGATAAAATTGAACTTTACAAAATTAAAATTAAATAAATGATAATAATTCATAAAGTAATTCTACCTAAATGCAATTTAATGGAAAAAAAACAGTTTCGAATCTCTTGCCTGTATTGTCTGATGGTTGCTTAGTAGATGTATTTTTTTGTACTTTTCAATATTTTTATTGGAATCGTTATCGTTTTAAGTAAGAAGAAATGATAGAAATAAATAAAAATATATAGTTCCGTAATTTCTGTTTGTTGACTTGTTGATACATGTTTCTAACAGATGTTTTAGATGGCTATCTAACACATAATAGCAAGGGATCTCAAAATTATATTCACCAGCTATTCTTCTCCAATAATTTTTCTGGATAATTAACTCCGACCATTTGCATACTCCCCTAAACTTCTTAATTACCTGTCTCATAATTATTTTGCCAAACAAAACTTACCAGAAAACTCATTAGTACAAAAGCGACAATCTTCATTATTTACCTTGAGTTCTAATTAATTCCTTGTCATGGTTTTTGCTTCAGCTTTTGAGTTATATCTTTGGGACAGGTGACAGAGATAGCGAATATATCTATTCACATTTTAGAGCAAGATAGATATATGTCTCCGTTACCTGATTAACATCTTTTGGCAATTAGTAAAACACACAAAACTCCACCCCTGGCGTGTTCTGATCCCCTGGTAGGTGATGCTTAAGTATTCACTCGTAAATTACTTGAAAACTTACCGCAAAGGTGCAGAAGTTGAATTTAAATGCATTTCGACGTTGTTGGTCGTAGATAACGTACCCAATGTTTTGGTAATTAATGATGGCTGGAAATGGTGGAACCGTGAATATTTTAGGCCTTTTGCAAACAATCTTGTTATATTTTTAGTATAATTTGGCTGTGCTTGAAAATTTTAAGAAATGTCGTTTAACTTGTCAAGTATTTTTTTTATCTAAGCAGTTAGAGTGGCTATTGATGTATACTGCTAAACATAGGTCTCCCTCAAATATTTCCAAAGTATTCCGTCCTCAGTAAACCTTATCCATCAGCTACCGGGATAAGGACCAAGGTGGACGACCTGGTTGCAAAATGCTACTACAGTCAAGACAAAATTACTATTCTTCTTTGCTACAAAATTATACTAACTTAGCCAACACATTCTCCAAAATATCATAAATAATACTGTATCATAGCTAAAACACCTATAGGTACAGATATAAATATATTCCACTTTCATTTTCAGAAAATCGGTCAAACAAAAAACCCCGATGACCATCTGACAGTTGTATATAATTACACAAATTTCGATGACCTTTGTCAGTCTCTGCCGTTTGTCGGGCACACGAGGCTGGTCGCGCGGAAAATCCATTGATTATAAAAAGGTTTTTTATTCGTGTTAAACATTTTGTGAACAATATTATTGACGGCCGCGGTCAAACGGATTACGGGTGGATTAATTAAATTTAATTCTATGTAATGCAAAATTCGTATAGAAAACATTTATTTCATAAGATATTGACAAGAATAGTTATTAAAATTAAAGTAACCTAACCTAACCTACTTACAAACAATTAGATATTGTATTTAAAGGTATTAACCTATAAATAAAATATCTGATTGAGGTCGCAGTTCTGAGGAAAGGTGCCCAAAATACTGGCCACAGTTCCACGCTGAATTGAAATTCGTATTATACCTCCGTAGTTAATATCTTTGTGGTCGGTGCAAAATGGTCCGATTCGGTTGCTTGGGACTAATTCTGGACCAAAGTAAACACCTTGTTAAAAAAAAAATATATTTATTTGCTAAATTACTGGTCATATTACCTCTAAATTATCATATTACTAAAAACTTTCATGATTAACACAAGGATGTGGTAAGATGCTCTTTTCATGTAGTAAACAACATAATACAAAAAGACTTCAACATTTTTCGGAAAGAGCGCTTCGTTTTCATTTATACTTAACATTTACGTAAAAGTACCTAAATATTATTTTCGCTACGACGCGGATGCTCCAAAACAGAAGCAAAGAGCACGTAGATACACGGACGCAACCCATATATTCCATCTTATATAAACATACACTACCTACATCCCGCTAAAGGTTTTTCATTAAACCAGCATGTAACACACGTCCTTTGACCAGAGTTATTATGCGACACACGCTTGAAAAAAAACCTAGAAGCACAGAAATGTTTGAATAAGTGTGTGATTGCGGCACAGAACAACGTGAACAAAATGAAGCTTTCATTAGTAGGATTCAATGTTCATTTTGAGTTTGTACAACATTTTGTGGTGTACCTTGTGAGTATTGGAAAAAGATGGAATTGGTTTTGGGATGCGAGGTTTGTGTTATTAAAGCACTGGTTGTTTTTTAATAGCCCGGAATGTCTTTATTTTATGAAAGCCAGCAACGTTTGCGGTGTCTTTGTAGGAAAGAAAAATATAGAGGAAGAAATCATAGAAGAGTTTACATATAAAAATGGTAACAATTTAACAACTGCAAGCAAACAAAATAAAATAAAAAGACATAGGCTCTAACATAGGTAAGATTGCTTCATCAACAAGAGCAAAATTATGAATGTCTATAATTTCGAATTTTACTGACTTGGATGCAACGCTGATAGAGCTATCAGTTTTAGTATGTTTAGACAAAACAGATTGCAATATTTTTATTATTGATTGTAAACAATCTTACAATAAACAAATCTTTTCTAAAACTTAACAAAATTTATCGTTAAGAGCGATTACTGTTAGGAAACCTTTGGATGGATGTTCATTCATAAAAATTTAAAAATCGAATGAACCATACCGAGATCTTTTACCGATGTGTTGATTGGAAATAAATATAATATAACATCCTGACAAGTTTCTAGGCCTTCAAATTTTTGAATGCCAGTTACTGTCTATCCTTTTTATGACTTGCACTGAACACTTACATTTAGATCAGATGTAAAATAGGTAGGTAATTAAATTGAATCCTAATAATACCCATCACAATATTTAATGCTGCAAGTTTGTCAACAATGATTGGAAAATTAGAAAAAGCCGTTGTTTACAATTAAAATGTAAATCCAATGACCTCACAATTTTATTTTTACACCAAATCGCGTGTGGTCGTCTTCGGACGATAAAATGTGTCCAATCAAAGCGTTTAACGGTCCAACGGTGGTTGTCAACTCGCGTAATTTGAATTTGGAATACGTACAACGCGCGATTGGCAAGACGCGATGGCAATGACGCTTGACTTGTAGCAGTTTCACTCCGATGTGTGAGGGCCTTTATATTAAATGTGTAAAGTGCCTAATGTCTGAATTTTTAAAGGCTATTAAAAAGATTTAGTGGTACTTGTGAATAATATTGCAAATCGAGCGGAGATAAAAGGGTAATAGGTTTTGTTTAATATTAGTTTGTACGGCGCGGCGGTGCGTCTATTTATTTCAGTACTCTTGCCAGTTAGCTGAAGAGACATAGGTGCTTACGCAAAAATAATGGACAAGTAATAAATAGAAGTAGAAATGTCTTACGTTATATTTGAAAAATAAAAATAAAGACATCATATACGAGGACTTTATATTTTAAGTAGTTGTCTCTTATTTAAAATAAAAATTGGTCTATCGATTAAAATCGATTTTGAATTCGTTGCTTTATACAAAATCGATGTAACACAACTCCGCAAGAAACGAAATATTTTTTCTTGTCACCTCTCTAAACAACTAAACATGTACAATAAGGAATATAATAATTTTCCGTTAGTTTTCAGATAAAAATAGAACTGCTTATTTCCCAGGTAATGTGAACACGTTACCAATTAAAATTTACGATCATGTGCTAATAAGTGAAACCTATGACCAGAAGTATATTGATGCTATATTTGCAGACCACTATTTTAAAACACGACATCGTTACATATTGGTTTATATCGTCATTGTCAAACTATTATCTGCTATGTACAAAAATGTACTTGTAAGATATCTATTGTAAGAATCAGTTTGGGTGGCTGTAGTATATGTCATATTTTATAAATAGTTACAAAGAGAGTTGTAGTTAGTGAACTAGTTAAAATGGTTAAAATTTCACATAAAAAAAATTGCAGATAGTAAATTTTATTCTAAAAAGTACTTGTATACATCTTTAGTGACATTTTGGCAGACATAACAGACCAGACTTGAGTATCTTGCTTGTGTATTTGTACTTAAAGCTCTTGATTATCTAGCATTGCTATTAGGGTGAAGAAATGGCGAAAAGAATTTTATTTGAATTTGTGAATTGTAAAAAAAATCGTGAAGTAGCGGGTAATCTAAAAAACTTACAAAAAATGTCAAAAACAACATATCTATCAAGAGTCGAATAGTAGACCCCAATAAATCAGTTAAACTATCTTGAATATCCAGAATTGGAACATAAATATAACAAATATTTTGTTTCCTACGATATAATGAATGTATGTACATAATGTAATTTTAAAATAAACGTCTGGGCATACTACATCGTATCGCTCGGCCGCGCGTTATGACGCGTGTCGCGGCCACGCGGCCGGAGTAGTTTGTCTCCTCTGACCATTTCCTGGACATCCCTCCTGAGTACAGAGAATGTTATAGAGTTGACTTGTTCAGTGAAAATATTTTTATTAGAGTTAATATTATTAAGTTGTCGTTAGATACAGAAGATCACAGCCAAATAACTATACACAGCGGTGTAGTTGTCTTCCTGTGTGTGAGTACAGGTCTCCATCGCTTTTTTAAGGATGCGTTTTAAAAGAAATGTATTCCTATCCCAGGGATACTCCAAAAATGGGGTGGGTAAAAAATGGGTCGGCAACACGCAAGTAATACCTCTGATGATATTATTAACTGCTTAATATCAGGCGGGCCGTTTGCTTGTTTGCCACACAAGTAGTGTAAAAAGAATTACTAGCATAAAAAAGCTTTTACGATATGGAAGTATGATTTTTTTTTTGGTAAAAAGTGCCCGACGTATAAATCTATAGGCAGATCATCATGTTTATAAAATTATATAATTTCACCTAAATCACGAAGCCGATTGATCGATGAACGCTTTATAAAAGTCTCTACCCACCTTCAAAAATATCAATCTTCTACAACTAGACCCATTTGTGTCAAAATCTACAAAAATATTTTCCAACCGTGTCCACAGATTCCCCTAACCGTGATAGGTCGCGCTCGGTCCCCCTGAGGGAATATTTCAAGAATATTATTATGTAAGAACATGCGCGGGACTTTATGATCACCTAGCCTTTCACGGTGACCGCTCTGCCGCGTAACAAACAACAGGGTTGACTCTTTATTTTTGTTTACATAATAGTTACAATCCGTAATAGCAACTATGACTGACTAAAATGTAACATGTATACAATTACTGACTGAAAAAAAAAATAATAAAAGACGGACATAATTACTTTTAGATTTTATACACGGCTGGGCACGGGTCTCCTCTATCAAGAGAGAGAGTGGGTTAAGGCCTTATTTCACACACGCTAGCCTAATGTGGGTTGGTGAATCTGACTCGGCCACCACCGCTCTTAGATGCGGTGGTGGCCGAGTGGGAAAGTAACCGACTTGCACGCAAGAGGTGCGAGTTCGATCCCGGGTTGTAGTACCAATGTGAATTTTACTTTGTGGAGTTTATATGTACTAATCAAATGATTAACCATCTGCTAATGGTGAATGAAAACATCGTGAGGAAACCTACATGTCTTCGGTTTTAGCGGGTATTGGAATGTTTATATATTTTCAATATGTTTTCTGTTATTATAAGCATATACCCAAATTCAATCTAAATAACATTTTTATTAATCTAAGTTGAGCAACCCTACAAGATCCGGAAGTTTGTCCGCGGATTCTTTATATTTATATTCACCTTGTCGTTCGTCCGGCAGATTTATTCACTTCTTTAGACCGAGCGCACTGACCGTGTCCACGAATCGCCCCCTGTATGCTTGCCCTAACTTATATACGCACTACCCTTTCTAAACGCCATACGAACCAGTGTAAACTTAAGAAATATTTTTATAGCAAATATAATCTGCATAATAACCTCATGATGAGTGTCACTGTGGTGGACATAACTTTCTGAGTATTATTTTTAACCGAATTCAAAAATGGAGGAGGTTATATGTTCGATTGTTTTTTTTTATGTATGTTCACCGATATCTTCCCCTTTTGTAGACCGATTCTCATAATTCTTTTTTTATTTGATCTTTATTCATTTTATAACCTCTTATTAGGTATGAATCGTTAGTCTCTTCACCTATATTTTTTTCTGCATTCACCTCTATTCCATAAAATCGTAGCGTGCTTTCACCCAGTGCGTGATCGCGCTCACCCCAGTCCGCTATGATATGTGTTGCGTAAAATTTTGTTTTTCAGAAGTCAGCCCGGCCTAAGGTATCGCTGACAAATGTCCGACAGTTTATTATAAAGCGGATAAAAGGGATAGTGGACGCGTACCTTTAACATGTTTTGCTTGTTGTTCATTTCTTGTTGATATTTTTATAAGTAGGTATATTTTCAAGAGGTTGAGTTATTATGTTGTTGATTTAGATAAGTATTTACTTGTTTAAGCTTAAAATTCTACAATGGAGAATTGGCATTCATTTACGTGGCTATGTAAGGTTACAGATTGTTTCCTGAGCAACCAGGATGCAATTTTGTTTCTTATGAGTAATTTTTTGAAGCAGCATGAACTCTATATCAGATTTGCAAAAAATCACGTCGATTTGCAGCATATGAAAGATTTGCGTAAATCCGTAACTCGCACAGAGAGAAAAATAAATTGGCTGTGGTATCGCAAGAAGTGCGAGTTTGATCTGGGCAGTACCAATGTAAATGTCACTTTGTGGAGTTTATATGTACTTATCAAATGATTCGCCATCTGCTAACGGTGAAGGAAAACATCGTGATAAAACCCACATGTCTAGAAGAAATTTTAAAGACATGTCTAATTCACAAACCCGCATTAGGCCAGCGTGTGTGAATTAAGGCCTAAGCCCTCTCTCTCTCTCTCTTGATAGAGGAGACCCGTACCCAGCAGTGGGACATATGGGTTCCTACTATTATTATTATCACCTGTGGGTCAAGGTCAAGACAACGTACTCAACATATCTTTGCATTTATCGCATATTTATTTATTTAATCACACACTTATATCTATCATTACAGGAACATTAAGACCTATTGCGACAGAAAAGCTTATTCTATAACTAAATAGTATTATACACTATTATTTTAACTCTAAGTACTTAACTCTATTTAATTACATATTACATGTTATGCAATAAGTGGTCCTTGCGAAGTCGCTCAACGAACAAGAAAACAAATCAATATTTTCAGCGACCTTGTTTAGCGTTCGCAACGCGCGTGTTAAAGGAGCTTGTTGCAGTAGATTAGTGCGCGCGGTTGGCACCGCCAGCAGCCGTGGTCGCCGGCGCCAACCCACGCTCTCATCTGGTACACATAGCCTAAGTTCCTGTAGAATTGCTGAATTATGTGTCAATCCCCTAAGCACTTTCAGCAAATATGTAGCCAGTCCTACGTCTCGTCTGACTTCTAATTTGTAGTAACCTACCATGCCAAGCAAAAACAATGTTGGATAGATCAACGGATATCCTGGATATACCCTGTATATCTTACAATACAAAAACCTCAAATACTTATTCTGGATTCTTTCCAACATTACCTTATACTTGGCTTCATTTGGACTCAAAATCGGTGCATTATACTCCAAATGACTCCTGACCAGCGCTTCATACAAAGCTTTTAAAGCGTTTATATTAGTAAAAGCATTTGCCTGGCGCAAAACGAAACCAAGATTACGGTATGCTTTTTTACATACATCAACTATATGCTTCCGAAAAGTAAGGTCTGCTGTAAAGCGAATACCCAGATCCTTAATCTCCGTAACGCGTAGAATGGGCTCACCTTCCATATTATACGGATATTGACTAGGACAATGTGCACGGGTGAAAGATAGTATCGAACATTTTGTTACATTAAAATATAGTTTGTTCTCTTTACTCCATTCAATAACGTTATCTATGTCCCTTTGCAGTAGACTATGATCTCTAACGTCCCTCACTACCATGCTCAGTTTAAGGTCGTCAGCAAAAAGGAGGCAAGTGGATTCTGCAACTACTTTTGATAGATATGTTTCAACAAACTAAAGAACCTACATTAAACAGAGTAATAGAGTACAGTAAAATATATTTTTTTATTGGCATACGTTAATCTAAGCTAAAAAAATACGCAACCAAAATTCATAGACCTCATCTCTTTTCAAAGGTAAACTATTTAATGAAAGATGGAACAATACGCGCGTGGCCGCGGGGCGTAATAAGTGGAGGGTGATTGTATGAGGGTGACTCGAGTGGGTTCAATCCAAGGTGAGGCAATCGATCGGTTTAACAGTGCGAGTTGCGGCTCGCGACTACGACAGATGTGTAGTTGTTGAGAGTTCATTACAAATACGAGTACCTACGCACATTTGATTGATGTTAAGATAAATGTGCCCTTCTGAACTCTTTTTGTTAAAAATATGTAACTAATATTAAATTAATCAATGTCCTGGATAGACTGCCTTGGTGGTCCAGTGGCCGCAGTATGCGCCTGCTGTGCACGAGGTTGTGGGTTCGATTGCCACACAGAACAAGACTTTGTGTGACCCAAAAAAGAATTGTTCTGAGTTTGCGTGTAATTTGTGTCCGTTAACTGTATGTTTGTAAAGTCCACCGCGACACAGAGCTTGTTCTCTAGTGCGGAAGTTGTCTTTTAAAAAGAAAAAAGATGAATCATACAAATTTTAAGTTCAATTTTTACGGTAACCTGAAAACAACGACAATATTGCCTAAGGATAAATACTTGTATCATTTTTTATTTAATAATAATAATAAAGAAGATGCAGAATTGAAACATCGAGGTACAAAAATACGACGAAATGCATCTAGAAAAAGTAGGCATGCTATTACGTTATCTCGTCTTGGTGGTGAAACTTCCGTGCTGAATTTGAATCGCACATTTTTCGTATCGAAGATCGAACCCAAAACACACCGTGTAAAAGAAAAATGGCGAAATTTTCTTTTACGTGCAACAAAATACTAAGCTTGGTCTTAATGCATTATGTTTATTGGAGATAAAAAAACCATTACAACATATTCCATGAGTTTATCATTTTAACAAGTACCTTAATTCTTTATTTATAATGATCGGGTAGGTGCTAATACGTACACCTACACTAGAATGACTCTGTGAACTCGCAACACAAAAAACAGTTTTTTTTTTATACTACCAAGGAGGCAAACAATCATACGGCCCGCCTGATAGTAAGCAGTTACTCCTTATAACTCCTTTCCGGTAAAACTTAAAGACGATATTTCTGTGTAGGTAACTATTTTAGAATTTAATGCAGATAGACTTACATTACCCTACCAATCCCCGTTATAACCCTACACATTCTAAATTAGAACTTCACCAAAGTCCACAGCAAATCAACTTACGATTGCAATTTCGGCTGTCCCCCATACATCAATCACCCAACTACTCAGTAATCCCCATTATTGGTCTAATCACCCCCACGCCCGCGGCATAGCAGCACAGTCCACGGCATAATACCTGGGGTGCCCCGCGGCATAACTGCACACTCGGTATAATCCCTACCTGGAACCCCTGCACACGTAAAAGGATTTGTGCAAGCGACCGTAAGGTTATTTGATTGATTCCGTATGAGCGTATACATATACGTATATGTTTAGATTGGCAACCGGCTGTTATTTTGCTTTATAATGTTGAAAACCACAAAACACGTAGTTAAAAATGTATAGGAGAAAATTCATACGGGAAATTTGAAGGACTAAAAAAGGTTAACGTTAACAAAACCAGGCTAAGTGCCTACAATAAAAACTGGAAATATGATTTCATGATTCAACGACTGATGGAAAGAATCACGTGTTTTATACTTGCATCGTAATTAATAGCAACAGTTATTGGTTGCTATCAATTAATATCATAAATATGTTGTCTGGTCTCGTCATTGATCATCGTATATTATGATTAAATCTTTTTTTTTTTTACATGCTACCTACCAAATACAGGCTATTTAGCTTAAAAGAAGGTTCCGTTCACCATCTAGTTTATAAGATCAAACTTAAAACTAATAAATCATTTTTATATGCTAGATATCGACTTTAGAAGTTTAGAATAATCCTGAATGATAATATTAACTATCTAATATTTGACGATAACAACAACTTCATTATATTTACAAATATAATTTTTAATGTGTAATTATTTCTAATCTTATTACTTCCCGAATATAATAAGGTAACATAAGTTCACTAAAACAAGGAAGCTAAAATGCTATATCTATAAAACTAAATGCATCGGCTAAAACCAACAAAACAACAGTTCGATGGCAGTTCCAACGTAACAAATAGACTGTGCATACGTCACTGTAATACGTCATCGATGACGCGTGACGCCGCCTGTAATAAAACACAGATAACAGAGTTGTTGGGAATTTGTCAGCGGTATCAATCTAACCGGTAATGAGGACGGATTTGAATGCTGACTGCTGACTAGTTGGAGTCGAGTCGGGTAATGAGACAGAATTTAATTTGGGATTAAGTTATTAATTGCTAACTGTTTATTATTTATTTTATTTTATCAATAGATTTTGCTGATGACTTTTCTCACGTCTGATATGATAAGTTGAATAGACTGTCAATTGTTGTTATCAAAACAAAATCTGCTTTGAACTTTTATTGTGATTTCTAAGTTACAATTATTGCGACTACGGTCAAAATTCAAAGTAAAAGAATAAGCGGTCATCACTACCGCGATAAATAATGTCTAAAAATGTACCAAGTAAGACTTACATAGGTCATAATAAGTAAGGAATTTAGCAGGTAAGCCAGAAAGGCGATGTCAGTCAACCTACGGACAGTTTACAAATTTATTTATATTTTCATTAATTATCACAGTTTGTATAGCTACGATTACACGTAGGTAAGTTAGCTATGATCAAGCATAGATTTATATGTTTCACTAGATATGCAATAACCGCGAAAACACACTACCACCTAACACATGCCCCGGGGCATGTGTCCGACTGTCTTTTGTTTTGTCATGAGCATGGCGTTCGAATGGCGCGAAACAAGAAAATGAGTAAATGTATGGTGAAATTTTGTGATTTCGAAACGCACGTTTCGCAAAAGTGTAACAAGGCAAACGAAATTACTTTTCACATGTGAGATAATTGTGTTTTCAATTAATTATTGTTTTAAATCATAAAAAAAACTAATTAAAAATATTGGCGGCTAACACATAGTTCAGGGTTGTCAGTTAAAACCACGTTCGGTTTGCCTGTGTTTATGGGAGGTTTTTCTATTGAATGAAATATATTTAAATTTAAATGAAATATATTTAAAATAGATTTGTTTCATTTTTATTAAATTTAAAATTAGTTCAAAAAATGATTTAAATAATTAAAAAAACAATTACCAATTTTTAAATTAGTTAAATCAAATATTAAATAAGAAAATAATTAAATTTATATTGTGAAATGAAAAACAAACAAAATAACAAAAAAGCTACTTTAACAAAATTTTCCTGCTGACCTCCATAATAATATGTAGGTTGAAAATTATAACATTCAATGTAATTAATCTAATTTAATATGTTCCAATTTCAATAATACAATTATTTCAAAAATTAAATTACATCTGATCAAAAAAAATTAATGAAATTAAGGGATTTTTTTTATAGAGTGTGCAACACCGAGCTTGTCGATGCGAGTGAAAAGTTGACTTCAATATTTTGACATAAACTGTATGGAATTGCATCTCTATATGTTTACCTCAATGTGATCAAGGGTATATAACAAACTTTAGGTTTAATTAACATTATTAGTCTAGCTTAACAAAACTTTACAGTTAAATTTGGAATTAGATAAATTAATTGCAGTATTCATGACATTACTTACATACATAAATTAACTTTCACAAAAATATTTACTAAAAAACGCTCCCGCATTCAATAAAGCGCATTCGTATGCAGCAAGTTGGGGCCGCCATTTAAAATGTTTTTTGAATTAAGAACTCGCCTGCGGCGCAACGGTCATTTTTTCTTTTTATTTCTCTCTTTTTATATTATTTTATTTGCACTGGGGCTTACAGGCCCATAAAGGTAGGGATGGGTTAATAAATTTCGGACGTGTGGCCGTAATAAAAATTTTGATTGTGTTTTTAATATAATGGTCTTATTCAACAGTAAGTGTATTATGAATGATTATTATTTGTCTGGATTTGGATTGGTCTGTTTAGTTAAATGTTTAATGGGGAGAAATTTTAATGTTGTAGTAAAAAGTAGGTACTTATTATTATGTCGTGTATGTATTACTTCAGTTAGAAATATATTTTGTAGTTACGAATTAGAATTTATGTATTGTTTTTTTTATTTCACTCTTCTTTATCTATTTTCTTATTGTTGGGTTTTTGTGTGTATGTCTTTTTGATAATTGTTTTTTGTAATTCTTGGTCCTTAACTTATGTTGTACGTCAATTGTATGTTAAAATTAAATTGCTTTTCTTTCTTTCTTTTATTTATTTTCTCTTTACAAAAATACTGCGATAAAATCGTAAATTTATACTTACTAGTTTAGATGTTGTGGACGAATTGTTTTTAGTTATTTTTTATTTTGGTATGAAAATATTAGTAATCAAATTCACTCCATTTTCCGACTTCGATACGAACCATAAAGTTGCCGCTACTCCCCACTAGGGGCGCTCACATCGCCGCCTACGCTCGCTCGACTCGATGAATGAATGAACCGTTGGCCGTTTTCCCGAAGGTATGAGAGATGCGGAGATAAATACCATCTTGATGTTTCTTGGAAATAATCGTTTATAGTAGTTTTATGACCACGTGTGGACTAAGGATCTCTTTAAATAATATTATTATGTAGGAATGCGTGTGAGTATGCTTTGTAGAACATGACATTAAAATTATGTTGTCATCTACAGAACTGTTTTGCGTTTGGTTGTTTTGATTTTTGAATAAGAATAGGAATGTTTGAAGAGCTATGTGCTTTTAGAATCTTAGATACCAAACGATTACACACACAGTTTGCTACAAGATACTGAAGAGATTTTATACTTTGTACCATATTGGCATTGGGTCGCAGATTAAGGAAAAGATGAAAATTACAAAGGGATACTACGTTAATCTAAAAGAGGTCATACAGATATAAGCTTAGTTTGTCGATGTATGTTTTGACATTGTAACTGAAGTCAATGAAATACAAACTGGCAACCGGTAATTTAATCATATTCTTATTGAATTATTTTAGACTAGCAGCACGTCCTGGCTTATCATGGGTGGACGCATGTATTAAGTTTTCGTAAGGATCCCGATTTTTAAATAAGCCTAAGTAACCTGCTAATAATGTAGCTTTCTAGTGGTGAAAATGGGTCCAGCAGTTTTTGAGTTACATCGTAACAAACAAACAAAAAAATCAAATAATACCTCTTTATAATATTAGTTTCAATATTTAATAATTTCAGCTGCATGGCCACTGCGGGACATGGGCCTTCTCTCAACAACACCTGCTGCTACAGTCCAGAAGAAATAAATGATTGATATTAAAAATATCCTCGATCTACCTACCGCATGTTTAGTATGTTGGCCAATTGAATACTCAGAAATATGACACATGCCATCCAATATTAGGACCGTTCAGAGAACTAGTTAGCAGCAAGAGTCTTAGTGGTTAGAATGCGACGGTGCGACGCGACATAGATAATCAATTAATTTAGTCGCGGCAATTAGTCGTAAGTCGCACCTCGGTCTTATGATTAAGATTGATTCGAGGATGGGTTTATGTGGAAATGAAAGTGATAGTATTATTGAAATATTAACATTCTAAACATATTTTGAATTAAACGTACAGATAAAAAAGGTTGGGAAATAGTTTGTGAATGGAATTCTATGAGGTGACGTAGCTGATATAAGAACTCGTTAGGTTTGATAAAGAAGATACCTATCCAATTTATTATTTGTTTTTTTTTACCAGTCAATCTTTGAATGATGCAGAAAAAAACTAGGTAAGTGCACGGGTTTGTTTTTATACATTTTAGAATTATTAATCATTGATGCTCCTGAAACCGTGATAATTTTATTTAATCAGATCAATAAATAGTCGTTATTTAAAAATATATCACCTACCAACCAGCTTTACAGCATTGATGCAACCCCTTAAATCCCTATAGAAAGTAAGCCCCTCGAGTAAAACAAACAAAGCTACATAAATAAATAAGTATAGTATGTACCTATACTCGTAGGTAGTCGCGTGTAAACTCGAATGATATTTTGATACAGCTATACGTTGTATATTCTGGATGACGTCGTCGAACGAAGTGAAAATCTTACAAAGGAACTTGTTTACCTCTAATTAATATGCCTTAGGTAAGACTGCGGTGTCCATGGAGTCGCTTTTCATGCTTTTCTATAATAATATAATGTATATAATTACAATTTAATAATGTTTCTTTATTTTAAGCATAGGTCTATTTGTGTTAAGACAATTCTGCTCTATCAATTTACATAAATCAAAGATTACAATATTCTACTGTTTATAAACCAAGATTTTTTCTTTTAAATTTTAAATACGTTTTTTAGCAAGTTAATACAAAGAAGGGAAAACTAGCTTTTGTTGCTCTATAGTTTCTTTATTACAAAATCACAACTTATAGAAATTAGCATTAATTTGCTGCCATTATTAATTTTAAGTACATCTAATAGCTAATATATTTTTTCAGCTCGTCAAATAACAGATTTTTTCCATCATCATCATCATCGTTGTAGCCATAAGGAGTTCTACAGAACCTTTTACGTAGTAGAAAGTAAGTCTCTATCACGTATTGTTTATAATTAAATAATAACAATAATTAATGATGTCAGTCGACTCCACAATATCTGTGTGCATCAAAACGTAGAGAATGACATCAACCCATTAGCGGTACGCGCAGTCAGCGCCGCCCTACCGTGTACACCGCGCGCGTTTGTCTAGTACGAGTATACACTACCATTTATAGACTACGATACACCGCTTATTTTAAAAAATCACGCACTAAAAATAGTTGACATAATACAAATAGCTTTATTGATGCTTAGTCGAAAGGGGGCGCTTATTATATCGAAACTATAATATAATAATTACAAGTAATGTTACGTTAAAAACTTACTAGTCAGAAATGTGGAGGTGTCGTATGATTAGTCTTTATGCACTTCACGTAGTCAACTATCTTATCGAATTTTATTAATGTCAAGTCCTAGACAACACATGACACAAAATTTTATCTTATTAGTGATATTAACAAGATTGATTGTACCCGTTACACCTTAAAATTAATTATGTCAATTTAAATTATTTCTTTTATTTCTCAAATTTAACTAGGTATATGATTTATTTTAATTCGGAGAGTTAGTATTTTTTAGATTTTCGAGCGCTACAACATGGCTTTCTTGTTTTTGGCTTGATTGTATCCCTGGCATTGCTGAAATCAGGTGAGCAGCTGGATCGTCTGCCATTTGCACTAAAAAAAGTCTAAATTGTAACACAGTATACGCATCCGATACGATGTCGTGTCGTTCCATATAAATGTCTCCAAAGACATTCTCCCACGTACATCCAGGTTGGTTCGCTTAATCAACCCTCAAGTAATGAGGGGTATCTTCGGAGGGGCTGAATCAATTAATGAATATTTTACTTCGCCGGGATCTTAATAAACGTTCCTTGTCCCGGATTTTTGGGGATTGCCCGGGATTGCGCTTGATTTATTATACTCGACTCAAGTGATTGATTTAAACGTGATTTAATTATGAGTTTGTTCCTGTTTCGATTTCCATTTACGAAATGGGTTTTAGAAGAAAGAAATGATTTCAGTGATGTTAATGTTATTTATAACTAAGTATACAGTTAATCAGGTCGTTGGTTCACCTTGTTCAGTTGTTGAGAACTCGAGAACCTTTCAGCCCTAGCTGCCATCGTAAAGGTACGATCGACTCAGAACCTATTGCTGTGGAAACCCTTAGGGAAGCCCAGTGTCCAGCTAACTTCATACTATGTAAAGGAAATTATAACAAAATCGTAAACACTCATAGTATCGATCGTTTTTCTATGTGTAAACTTTACTGTTCATATAAAGTAATGCCTTTAGAAGCACATCCACGAAGCACAACGCACTTTGCAGTCAAATGTGTCTAGTTGGAGCGTAAACAGTGATGAGGACGCGCGTTCGAAGCTATGGCCTTTAGAAGGTTACATATCAAAAGTGGCATACTTATGATAACAAATTGAACACTCAAAGAGTAAACTGTTTCTAACAGATGTGTGTAAAGCTTTGACAAATGTAATTGTCATGTTAAAATGCAACTAAAAATATAATCAATTAAACAACAAACATTTGTTGTTTCTTCTTAACTCGTCGTTGTGATAGGCTACTTACAATGACATTGAGATGACACATAGATGAAGATCGTAAAGTTAGAAGTGAAGAAAGGAGTCAATAACCTCTATCCTTAGTTAACCTTGACATATACGACAGAGACAGCTGATACATGGATATTTCACTCAACCTCTATACAAGAAAACATATATTTTGATTTATGTAGACATTAGCGAAAGGAATTTTGTAACAAGGTGAATAAATCCGGCGATAAAACATTTCGCAATACGAGCGGAAATGCTTGCCTCTCTGTTTGTTGTATATTCTTTACAAACAAACTAAAATCAGCTATAAATCAACGTCATTACGTTTATTTAGTATTTCCTACGTAATTTTTTCAGACGCCACCTTTACCAGGCTCACTCTAAAATTGATCATTAACTAAATTTCAAAGATTATTCCTCTCATTTCTAGATCGCGACTGTTTGAAATTAATAACAAATTAGTTATTAACCTACAACGGGATCGAACTTATTCAAAAATAAACTTTGTGTCGTTGGTTACAAGAGCTAAGTTCGAGTTTGAGACTTGTATTTGTAAGTTTGTTTTCATAGAGACAGCCCGGAGTTATAAATTATATTGTCAGACTAAAGTCACCTGAGTGTTTTTATATTTTACGAGATTCTTTTTAAAAATGCGAAACATGTTTAGTTTGACAACGCAGTAAAATAATGTTGTAGGTATAAAAGTTTGATGTTAGCAAGCTAAAAGCTTTTTTTATTTAGGACCGTTTCATGTCATGTACAAGTTATTATTTTATATACCTAGTAGTTACGTGCTTATTCTTTGATCTGTGCTATGGTACTAATGGCCCTGGCTGCATCATAGTACATCAAAGTATTAAAAGGCTTCGCTGTACTATACGATGGATAAGTGTCCTAATTCTTAAAGTAGTATAAAAAAATTATGCTAATAAATAAATGGTAAATAGCATTTACCGATCTGAATATTAATCAGGTATATAAATGCGTATTACATATAAAATAATGTTATATAAATTCAGTGCAAAGAGCTCTTTCTAATGAAGGAGAGCGCAAATCAAATATTTTTTTTTGATTTGAGTTTATTTGATCTATTAGAGAAATTATTTGTATCGTTTTTAAGAGGAAAGACACCATAAAAGTGAGCAAGCCCGACTGAGGGAAGGATCTCCCACCTTATAAAAAACCACAGCCAAATAGCGTAAGTTCGGATCTTCAGTGCTCATTTAGGAATGCGCTTTTGAAAAAGAAGAATACAATACTAAACTGGGACATTTTGTTAAGTCAATAAAACGCGAGCATTGCAAACGTCTATTAGGCTACGGTGACTGCTTACCATCAGGTGGGCCGTACACTTGCTTGCCATTTAAGTACATAATATAATAAAAAGTAGATATGCAAGCGGGGATTAAACCCACATTCAAACGCGTAAATTAGTGCAAACATAAACATTTATAGCCACAACCAAAATCAATAGCCCATCTCTATAATAAGATGGATCAATTTAAAGCACTTAAACTGAGAGTATTAGTGCATTGAACCGGACTCGAACCCCTGGTGTGACGGTGGCACCCTGCCGCGACCGCCTGTGGTACTAATGACCGCTACCTATTGTACCATAAACGTAGACTATAATACTGTTTGACTAAAGGGCTTATAGTGTATATTATTTTTTAATAATTTTAATAGACTTGAAATTGACTGCATTGATTGAATGTGGAGAATACAATAGATGAGTACTGGTCAACAATGGTGGAGCGATGAGTATGGCCGACAATTATGATTGCCTAGCGTGTTATACAACAAATATTTATTATGTTGTGTTTATAAATAAGTAATTAAGTCTAGTGTAAAGTCATTTAATTTTATTATTTTTATTTAAATTAGTTTCCGCCCACGCGTACAATACCACGGAAACTGTTATTTATTTTGGAATAAATAGTAACCTATTTGCTTGTCTACTATATTCTATCTTTGTGCCAAACTTCATCCAGATACGTTCAGCCGTTTTAGCATGATTGGGTCACAAACATACATCCATTCAAACTTTTTTCTTCTTTTTTAAAAGACATCTCCCGCACTCGACAACAAGCTCTGTATCGCGGGGGACTTTACAAACATATAATTAACGGACACAAATTACACTCAGACTCAGAAAAATTCATTGTGGGTCACACAAAGTTTTGTCCTGTGTGGAAATCGAACCCACAACCTCGTGCACAGCAGGCGCAAACTGCGGCCACTGGACCACTGAGGCGGTCAATTTAAATATTATTAATATATATGAATATTATCCACCGGTATGTGATATATAGCTTGTGCGCATTATATTGACTTCTATGATGATCTTGTACTGATCTTATTGACAATGAACATGAGTTTGGCCCAAAATGCTGGCCTATACTACGTTTTCTTGGCTTTGTTTACAATTTCGTTTCCATTCGACTAAGGTTCGGCTCTATATTATATGTTCTATTTCTCGATAAATGATGACGATGATAAACCAGCTACAATACTCTTTATTTACATAAATTTCATTTTGTATGGTATATTGGTTTCTGTCCCTTTTTGTTACCACAAATATTGTAACTTATACCAAATTGTAAATTTTATACTTTGGCGATTAAAAAGAGGCTCTTCTTGAGGCTACTCCTAGTCAGCGAATTGGCTGTAGGGAAAAAAAATGCTGGGATTTGTTTTATGACGTTCATAAGCATCATGCATTTGATCTTTTTTTTTTTAAAGAGAACTCCCGCTCTAGAGAACTAGCTCTGTGTTGCGGGAGACTTTACAAACATACAATTAACGGACACAAATTACACCCAGACTCAGAACAACTCTTTGTGGGCCACACAAAGTTTTCTCCTGTGTGGGAATCGAACATTCGTGCACAGCAGGCGCATATTGCGACCACTGGACCACCAAGGCAGTCAAGTCTAAATTAATAGTTTGACGTTGACTTCTCAACACAGCTCTTGGTAAAAGATACAGGCACCCGAGCTACAAGCTACTTAACCTACTTTAAAACAGCTTACTTGAAGAAACAAGAAGCAGATGTACAAAAACTTATATCTATTTCAACTTTTGGCTATGTAACCGAAATTTTATTAAAAATCCCGGAGTCGACACACCATACCTTAATGTTTGCCGTTAATAAAATACCAAGGGAGGGCAGAAAGCCAAACTGTACGCGTTTTACGATCAAAGCGCCCCCTGCGGTCAGAAATATGAAACCTATCAAAATAGAAAATACAGAGACGTTTTATGAAATGACCAAACGTGTTCACGTACCGTGGCAGACGTAGCTGGCATTTTTGTTTCAGTTTTTACTACAACCTCTAATCGTGGCTTTGTTTGAATAGTTTTTGGTGATTCTGAAGGTCAATCTATATATACGTAGCTATTGTCCGTGGCTCCACCCGCGTGGATATCGGTTTTCGTGATGAAAAGTACCATATCACATTCCCCAAGATACCATTTATTTTGTTGCCAAATTTCATTAAGATCCATTCGGACATTTGCTGTGAAAATGTTACAAACAAACATACATACAAACATAAAGTTCCTCTTATCTTGCCGACGAATACTCCACGGGTAGGTAAATCTTAAAGTTGTGTAGAATTGTATTTTCCTTTCATCTACTTACATATATTACTGTCTCTATACGTCAATAGTTACAGCAAAATTCAAACTAGGTACTGTACAGATAAAATTCTAATTTTCTAAATTGTACTGAAGTAAAAACTATCATACATAATTAGGACAGACATACAGTTAGACCAAATTTGTATATATAAACATTTCACAGGTCCATATGTTATGTAAAATGTAAACTACATCATATATTATATTACACGAATGAATGAATCCGAACCGCCCGACCGTTGTGCATGACCACCATCTTTATTTGTTGTGTTATGTTATCTAATTTTATGATATATTTATGCATACATAATAAAATTTTATTCTTTAATAAATTTTTCTTATAAAACGGCAGTAGCCCGATAGAAAATAGCTACCTATATTTCGTTTTCTATTTCATCATTCATTGCTTTGTATTTGAGTTTAATTAGGTTCAAGGTACTACTAGAGGGCATGTATATATATGTCTACATGTGTATATATGCTAATCTTGAGGACGAAGCATGAAGTATAATGCTATTTCTTATAGCCTACAAAATAAAGTTACGCTTACCGCGTGCAATAAATAGATGGGTGACCGTTTAAAACCTCTCTCTCTTGAAACGCAAGTAAAGACAATCTCTTTCAGGTATTTTAAGTGTTCCTATCGTCGGACTAAAACAGTAACGTCTCCATTGAGATTGACAGCCGTGACCTAGTACAGTCTATGTAGCTCTTAGACTGCTGACACTGCATTGTAGAGCTACAGAAAGAGTGGAACTTAAATCAAAATGTGTGATGAAGAAAGACATACATACTACATTACTCCCGTGGGTATACGAAGATTGAAATCCCATTTTGCCCAAATTTGATTCTCTTTTCATAAAATGTATGGCCACTAGGAAATTGAACTAACTGATTTTATAATAGGTCTACTACTAGTATCACCTGAAATGTTTGTAAATCTGCACTAAAACATTAATATCTCAAGATCAGCATTATCCTATTCAAAAGTAAAGATAGCCACGATCAGCTTAGAATATAATTTAAGAAACGAGGTCGCCGCCGAACTTCCAGTTAAGCGAAGAATTAAACTACCTAAGCTTAAAGTGAATTATTGGACACCGCAACCGCCAGATCCAACGTCTTGTTCGTTTTACTTTTAATAGAACGATTTAGCTACCGTTAATGTGCAACATATTCGGGGGAACCAGATGTGGGACTATTTCCTAAATATCCTTTTTCCTCAACTACGATATTGCGATTTAAAGAAATTAAGATGGTACTTAATCAAATGATCAGAAGTGAAAAACGTAAACAGAAATTTAAAAAGTGTTATTTGAAAAAAAAAACGATTATTCTTTCATTTTCATACTTAATGGTGCTAGAAGGCCAATTAAGAAGATAAAACATTAATGATATATGCCTTATGAACACGACTTTGATTGAAAAGAGGAGGATATTAACACACTTTCCAAATTTAAAATAAAAAACTATTTTTTTTTTCTAATTTGTGTTAATATAGTTTTAGCTGTAAATTACTTGTATTATATACATATATATATTGTTTTTAAGTATAAATAAATTAAATATATTGTAAATAGTGTACAATAAATTGTATAAAAACTATTAAATTCCAGTTTCAAATTGTCTTGCTTTTTAAACGGTTTTTCAAGTGGACACAACAATTAAATTCAAATTTCGAAACTCTTATATTCTAATGGGGTTATTACCAATAAATTTCATATTTTCATCACTTTTACATTCGTTTACGACTTCAAATTCGTGGTCACAATATCATCCTAGCTTATATCGTTAAACAGTACTGCCGTCATAATTGTAAGTGCAGTAATCGTCATTTTTGCGATTTTCACTTTTTTGCAAAAATGACACCTCAAGGGGCTAATCTTTACATAAAAAAATAATTTTCATGTTTTTTTTTATTATAAACCTGTTTTTTATATAACAAGATACGCAGTACTTGCACCAAATTATTACTTTTGCTAACAGGATATACAGTACTCAGCATGTGCTAGAAGGTTGTGCAGTACTTGCTATGTTTACTGCAACTTAATCTAACGTTCTAGTACTTTGCAACGAATACTAACTTAAGCTTAGAGTAGCAAGTATATTATAGAGCTTTTCTTGCGCCAGTAAAACTACACGCAGTATTCGACAAAGCCGCGTCTGAAGTAAAAGGTTAATAAATCTATCAGGCATGATAATAAGACACAATTAATAAATAGAAACGCAGTATTGAACACGTGCTAGGTGATTATGCAGTAATGAACACAAATACTGCCTTTGGGCTTAGTGATACTGTCATGTTCACAAGTCTAGATGGTAGAACAAAATGCAGTAATGCGCAAAATTGATCAATACAAAGTTTGATTTTTTTCTTATTTTTCTGGTATATTTAAAACATTATTTAATTCAGACTTGTTGTGCAGATATCACAAAACACGTTTACCGCGTTTATCTCGGAACCGCCAATTTGCGAGTACTGCATTTACAATTATCAGGGCAGAGTAGGTCATAAATTACCTAATACACTTCGTATATAAAGCAATAAAATAACAGCATGCTAATCTACTTGTTACGAGTTTGGCACTATCACGTAAACTCGTAAAATCTTTTTTGCAGCATATATTTTAGTGAAGTTCAGAAGTTATTATTATAAATAATAGGAAGGTGTTTGGCTACAAACAATAGGATAAATTAGGTAGTGAAAATGTAACAGATCTCTGTATAAGATGTACAAATTCAATAGATATTATGTCTATTCAACTATTGTAAAAAAATGCGGTCATTTTATTTTCAAATATGGACTAATTAACAATATATTGATTCTGTATTCTTAATTTTAAAATATTTAATATTATTATAACATAATTTATATTAAATCCTACTAATATTATAAATGCGAAAGTTTGTAAGAATGGATGGATGAATGGATGGATGGATGGATGTTTTTTACTCTTTCACGTAAAAACTACTGAACGGATCAGGCTGAAATTTGGCACAGAGATTGATTATGGTCTGGAATAACACATAGGCTACGCTTTTTACAGCGATAACCGACATACACGCGGGTGGAGCCGCGGGCAACAGCTAGTATTATATATAGCATAACAATAGTTTCTTACGTAAAATCATAACATATTATATTATACAGATGAACACCTCATAATAATAGGATTTTGCGACAATTTAGGTATTCCTTTAAAAGGCGACTAGCGCAGCTATGTGCTGTGACGTCAAGGAAAACAAATTGTCGTCACCTATCCTTGTATATAAATAGCTTACGTCACAGCACATGTGTACCTATTACTGCGCATGTGTATTGTAGTTTACCGTTGACGTGACATTTATAGGTTATAAAATTTGCACACCTACTCACAAATTCATTTCGTGCATTCTAATACAACAGTGTGTTTAGCAATTCAACGGTCACAATATTTAGATCTTGAAAAAACAAATTAATTAATTTGTTTTCTGTGATTTTTCATATCACTGAGGTGGACTGCCTTGGTGGTCCAGTGGCCGCAGTATGCGCCTGCTGTGCACGAGGTTGTGAGTTCGATTCCCACACAGGACAATACTTTGTGTGGCCCACAAAGTGTTGTTCTGAGTCTGGGTGTAATTTGTGTCCGTTAATTGTATGTTTGTAAAGCACCCCAACACAGAGCTTGTTCGCTATTGCGGGCGTTGTCTTTTAAAAAGATAGGTAGCAAACAAGTATGCGGCGTATGTCCATCGACATTCATAGAGTAGGACTTATTAATAAAGGGAGTCACCGTATGACTAAAAATAAATTATATAACGTTAGGAAGATAAAATACGAACCACAAAATATAAAAATCTACTCGTACCGCACCATTAGTGCAAGAGAGGCGTAAGTTGAGGAATGCCATTTGACAATTTTGAACCCTAACTATTATAAGTAATAATAATAATATTCTTTATTGTACACCATATTATGTTAAGGACACAATCATAAATCCATGAAATACACCGAAGAGTATGTACAATGGGCGGTCTTATCACTTAAAGCGATCTCTTCCAGACAACCTTTTAGCATAATGTAGCATAAGATGAAAATTGCAAAACCGGTGTATATCATCTTATTCTTAGTCTCATTATTCACCTCCGAGTGCAAAAAGAAAAAACTCATTACACACAGATCATGGTAATGATGGAATAATAATATTAAATTTAAAATCCAAAATTCTTGTACAAATATTTCGTAACTATCGTAAAACTCGTCCACCGGAAACGTTTCAAGACTTCAAGTAGATGTTGCGTGGGAGTCTATAAACAGTCGAATGAAAGGTGCATTTCGTAAGGTAAATTAAAACACGCGAATCATCTTTGAATAAATATTAACGTCCCATTACGCGCATGGGTGGTCTACAATGGTTACAATCTGATGTTTGCTTTATAGACTATGTTCTAAAATTTAGATTAATTAGTATCAATCCGTAAAAATATTGGTTAGTAATTCGAATATTGGTTTAAAACTAGAATTCATTCTTAAGAGTGATGGTTATAAGAACCTAAGTAGAACGCCAACCCGTTCTCTAACTGCTTTGCGAGTCCACCAATATCATATAAGTACTTGTACTGATTATTGGTGAATCACTTATTTCTCATTTTATTTTTAGTTTAATTTGAAAATAAAATTGCAGATTGCATGAGTACAAAAAATATTTGTTCTGGTACAACGTGCCTAATAAAAACATAGAAAATTGCACAAAAAGACTTATTTATGAAAAAAGTAAAGTTAGAAGTCATCGAAATGACACAATCTTTAGGTCCCTTTTGATAAAAATATCAACATTTCTAAAAATGTCATCACAAATTTAAAATGTCTTTACAAACTGGAGTCAATGAACTATTTCACAACGATAATCAAAATATAACAATTTTATTATGTATTTCATAAAATCCCTCATTAACATCCGGAATTCCTCTTCATTAGATATATCAAAATCCACACCAATGGCCACTTTGGCACAAAAACTAACGAGCTGTGTCATAACCGTCGTCTTTCTGACAAATTATTGTCATAGTCATCACATTTTGCTTCATTCTAGACGTCAACGTTATCATTACCGTTTTGGATTATATTTATTGTCATCACCCTCATATCACGACCAGCTGTAAAACTTTAAATATTACTTTCAGCTTATTTAATGAATTCTTGTTAGTATCTAAAATTGCTTCAATAAAAACTTGTTTTAAATTCTTATACTGTTTTTCCTCTTTGATGTCCTCTATCATTATTGCTAGAATGGTTTCTTTTTAAATATTATAATTTGTGAGGATGGGTGGTCTATTCTTGTTAATTTTATTTTGGATCATATAATTTAGGTTAGGTGTTAAGGTAATAAGCAACAAATGCCAGATAGTACAGAATATAAAATTAAAGGTTTGTGTGATTTTACTACTTTTTTATTAGTTTCAATTTTTCTCTTCAAAGGAGTTTACGAATTAACGTGGATTCTACGAGCTGAATTTAAGTGGGTATTAACTGCATAAAGTTAAACGATAACAGATCATAAAACCAAGCGAAATACGGTAAGTATAGTTATAAATGTTTTTATCCAAATGTATTTATCGTTCACTACCTAGAACACCTCATTGTAGTACGATACAATACAAAACAGGACTCGAAGGTCTTACAAGATTTATTAAATTATGGTCACCACATCTTCAATTATATTAGAGCCTAAAAACCGAAGTCATTGATTTCTTTAAATTAATTTTTGTTTTTTTTAATACTTGACTGGCAAACAAGCATACGGCTCGTCCGATGTAATGCAGTTACCGTAGTCTTATGGACGCTTACAAGAGGTATCATTTTCATGTTACTGGCCCATTATTTCACACCAGGGCTTTAAGATGGAGTATCCCTTGGATATAGTGTGGTGACGGATTAAGAATACAAATGTCACCACCCCATCCATCCCGATAGTGTCGTAAGAGTTGACTAAGGGAGTAAGTGTTATCCATCGCAAGAGAGGGAAAACTCGAAACAAAACCCTATACCAACCCGTCTGGCCAGAGTGGTACAGTAGGCTAATTTCCTTTTAAATATTTGGAGGAGACCCGTGCCCAGCAGTGAGACGTTTATGGGTTGAGATATACATATGTATCCCTGGGATAGGAAAACGATTTTTTCAAAACGCATCCCTCAGTTAGCGCTGAAGACTTGTACTCACACACAGTTTTTAATTACATTCTTTTTACATTAATTTAATTAAAATTCTAATAGAAAACACAATTTTTGCGTCCATTATAGCAGAGCCGTACATCCGGCGACGATAAAAACTCTCGGACACGTGATTGACGTGTGCTGTTTACCTTCTACTACCGGTGTACTCACAGCACCTACATAAGATAGTTCATGAACACACGAATGTATGTACACACACGTATGCTCAACACGTATGTATGTATGTGTGTGTGTGTATGTAAATTTGAGGTAGATCACATTGTGATTGACGTTTGGTGTTTACCTTGTGTGCCAGTGTTACCGGTACGTATTGAGGCGATGTGTGCCAACCGGGAAATTAACTGGGTGTGTATATTGGAAGGCCGCTTGTGCAATCAATGAAATGTTTGGATAAAATAAGTATATTATGTAATATTGCGTATATATGTACATATTTTGATTGAAGTTACCTTCAAAAAGTAAGGAAAAAACTATTTAGTGGATCGTGCCGAGTGAAGATCGCGTGACGAACTACTTATACTCATAACATTTAACACGTGTATGTCTGTGGATGTATGTGGATAAAATATGTGTCCTTGCACCTCAAACTTGCCGTACCGTAAGATTCCAGAGGAATTTCTTACCACGTTAGGCTGTGGAATGAGCTCCCTGCCGAGGTTTTCCCAAAAGACTATAGCATGGGGTTCTTCAAGAAAGGAGTTATAAGGTTTTTAAAGGGTCGGCAACGCGTGAGTGACACCCCTGGTGTTGCAAACGTCCATAGGCTACGGTAACTGCTTACCATCAGGCGGGCCGTATGCTTGTTTGTCACCTTGGTAGTATAAAAAAAAAAAAAAAACACTACATACTTTATGTCTTTCGCCATTATCATCCCCATACAAAATTTAATATTACTATAAGCTACATAAGTGAAGGCAGACTGTTATAGGACCCACTGCTATAGTTTACTTCATGTGTTCTGTGAGTTTAACAATAGCAAGTGTAAAGTGTCTCTACTTATTGTAGAGGTAAGGGTCACAAACCACTAGACCAGTCATTAAGAAAATATTTTCGAAAAATAAATCAAATATAACTTTAAAAGAAACACATATAATTGAAAAGTATGTGCTTGTATGTTGTACCTATGTAGTGAAGTATTGGTTTACGCAATAGTATTATTTTAAACATAGGTAACAATAGATGTAAAAATCCTAGCACATCGCTAACGACTAAACGTTTGGCGTATTTTGAGCGATGACTGATCTAATCTCACCATTTGGTTCATTTGTTTTCATTTTTCATGATCTTGTTGGTTTTGGCTGTGTTCTCGAAACATACCTATACGGTGAGGTTAAGTGCTGTTAGGAGGTGTTTATTTGTGGGTTCCGCTTGCAATTCCAAATATTATTGATATTTTATAATGATAATGTGTATTTTTTTAAATAGGTATGTACAGTGAAAAAGAAATAACACTATTTTTATGGTAACTAGTGACAAGACAAAATATAAATTATAATATGTCATTAAGCAGCGTTTCGCAGTTACCATCGGATGGACAGCAATTTCATCATCAAAAAATCGGTGAATTTGGCATCAAACCCGCATAACCTCGATGGTCCAGTGGCCGCAGTATGCGCCTGCTGTGCACGAGGTTGTGGGTTTTATTCCCACATAGGACAAAACTTTGTGTGACCCACAAAGAATTGTTCTGAATCTGGGTGTAATTTGTGTCCGTTAATTGTATGTTTGTAAAATCCCCCGCGACTCAGAGCTAGTTCTCAAGTGCGGGAGTTTTCTTTAAAAAAAAATCAATCACAATATTCTTAAGTAATAAGAGTCAGATTGTATTGCTAAGAATTGTTATTTATTTCATCATATATTATCTTATTAAAACATATGTAGTAGAATATATGTTAATGATATTTCTCAAAATATACATACATTAATACACCATCATTAATCATTCCAATCATTATTACTGCATTATTGTCTATAAATTTCCTTAAACTATACTGTCCTAGAAAATTCTCTTTGATCTTAAATCAAAGAGATATTATACCAATATTTACGTAATATTAACCATATTTTTCCTTAATATTTTCAGCGGTACCCAGATACTAGCGGAAATCTCTCTATGATAGCTTCTAACTCTAACTAAGTGCTTTATTTAAAGCGTTGACGATGCTGTTATGTCTGTACAGAGGCGTGGCGCCACCTTATGCGAAGGTGCGGAAACTTTGCTAAGAGAGCTTTCAGATTAGTGAATTGTTCAAGCGATTTTGTGTGTGATGGGAACTGTGTTTTTGATTCATTAGCATATTTGTTGCTGAATGAACTTCATTCAAATGTAAGTGTAGATTTTGATCTTTATCTATTTAATTCTTTATTATTCACTGAACTCCTCCTAAATGGCTTGACTGATTTTAATGAAATTTTGTGTGTGTGTTCGGGTAGGGCCCCGGGTGGTTTAGAGTCAAAATTGGGCCCGGTAGGTGGCGCTGCTGTTGATAGTAAGGTCTGCTAGTATTATATCAAATAAAACAATAATGGATGTGTCAAAAATGTAATTGGTGTACAATAAAAAGCTATCTATATAAATGCTTTTAAATTAATAAAATGTAAGGCATTTTGATTAAAATAAAATATTAAGCGGTGGTAGTACAGTGAAAAAATAATAATCGACTTGTCACTCGTGCAGTATAAGTTTAATCGTGACTGAAAGTAGTAATCTGAATTTCACTTAATGGTATTCATATGTATTTTATTCAAGTGATTTAACCTTCTGTAAGTGATCTCTTGAGGTCTCTAGCAAGCTTTAATCATATTTGCCAACATGTTATAAACTACGTTCCACACAATTTTTCTGTTGAATTAACGCGCGACTAATCCGCCATTCTGAAAGCAGTTTAATCCCTCCTGACAACGCGACGACTGAGAACATTTCGCGACCCTTTGATGTTCCACAACGCAATATATCAAGTGTTTTGTTTACAAAACCAGCAATGTATATTAATTGATGATATAGTGTTTTATTTAGTTAGCTAAGGTAAAAGGTTTCAAACATCGTTTGAAAGATTGGCAGCCAAACGAAGTATGATTTCTTTTGATGGTGTTTAGAGTATGTTGCTGTATGTTGGCCTCTTTGCTTACGTCATCGTAAACGGTATCAATTTATGGTTACTTTGTCGGTATTATTCCTATTCAAAACACTTTAAGTAAGTATCCAAATAGACTGAGCGGATGGATCAAAAGTTGAAATGTAACTTTCCGAGGGAACAATATTATTTTTAGTAGTTTGGAACATTAACAATCTGGATGTTTGTAAAGTCCACTTAACTCAAATATAATAATGATTTTCAGGCCCATCTCGATCAGTGTGGCCCGATTTCAACTGCGCGGGACATTATAACATTTCACAGGTTTTTCATTTAATTTGTTACTCTTGTTTTGTTTTTGTTTATTGCCTTCTTATTTGTGTTCTTTTCTTTCTTTCTTTTCTAACACATTAGTGCCAGCGTACTATCTATTCCAACAATATCATAGTCCAGCAGAACAGCTATGTATGCAGGCTTTTAACTAATGCTGCAGGTTTTACTTGCTTTTTGAAACTTGGTGGCAACTCAATGTGTTTTAAAAAATGGTCACGGGTCTACAGACTGTCCGCAACAAGCTTTCTTTAACTCCTATATATATTTTTACTTGTTTCTTTTTACCTATATAAAATGTAATGGAAAAAGTATTTAAAAGGCCATGCCTTACTTGCCATGCATGCGTACATGCCGCAAAAATAGCGAGTGAAGTGATTTTGCAACATACTCATCGCACAATATTTATCTAAAATATCACAGTTTTAGACAATCAACCTAGTTATTGAACTAACCTGCTAGGAAATTAGAGGTGAACTCAAAACATATGAGAATATAAAATCACTAAGAAACATTTATCTATTTTATTGAACATCACACACTATTATCAATTTGGTGCGCAATAAACGTCGGCTGCCGTTCGAATGGCTGTTACTTTCAGTTCTAAAACTGATTTATGACCAGTCAACGTAACGGATGGGGTGTTAAACACATTACCCACCTTTGCAACACCTGGCCAAAGATATAAATTCAGAGTTTTGTGACTTTAAAGTTTTAATTTTGGTTGTGTAAATAAATAATAGTTAGAATGTTGAAATAATTACTGTCTGTACAGTATTAATGCTGCGTTGTGAGAGACTCGTAGGTGGCATTGGCAGACTTAGTACCTACGTCTAGACTACGTACGCAATACCTACAATATAAGTAAATTTTATTTCTATTATATACTAACTGTTGCCCGCGAATCTGCCCGTGTGGACGTCATTTATTGCTATTCCAGACTATAATCCATCTCTATGTCAAATTTCATCCAGATCCGAAACATCCATACATCCATCTTCACAAACTTTCACATCTAAAATTTTATTAGAATTTTCGTTTTGTTCATTGTTGCTTTTTGATTATGGAGTATTTTTAAATATCTCCGAAAAAGGTTAATAAAGATTTTCGTTTAAATTTTAACCATGATAACATTCCTAGAAGTCGTAAGTAAAATACTATACGTCGATACAATTCTAAGAGAGTTTTCTATTTCACAATGTACCTCGGTTCAGGTTGACAGACAAGATCTCGTTAAGATGCCACCGCGACTGGATTGGATAGTCTTGTTACTTTAGATTACCTACTTCTCAGATTGATACTTGACATTTTTTACTTTTGATGGAAACCATTTCCCGAGGTATGAAGTGACTTAGATTTATGAAATTGAATTGCGATGTAGATAATAAAAATGAATTACAAAAGTCATGGGTATTTTTATTTCTGTTTATAAAATCCTTCCTTAGCGCTAAGAAAGCTAATGTTAAATACTATTTACATCAAGGTAAGGGCAAGTATCAAAAAACAAAATACCTACCCGTAAAAATGTAACTTTTTGCTCACAATAAACTCAACGAATACCATTTCATATCTTATAAAAACTAACCGCAATTTCTTAAATCCAACATCAAAACATAAAATATTTATAGTTAAACATCATAATACTATTTCAAACGAATTTCCATTATCCTATAGTTTCCGGTGGTGTACGATCATCTCCGAAAATAGCCGAGTACATTGCTTTAACTAGACGTTTCAATAAAGATTACGTAGAAAAGAACTCGCCTGCCGACACCTGAATACAAAAATAAATATGGCACATGCCTAACGCTTTCTTTTGTTTCAAATACATTGCTGCTCTTCCCAGACGACAAATATAAACTGACGAAGAAAAAATCTAGTGGATGACGTATTTAAAAATAGGGTTGTGCTCGAGAAAGTCGTTTCATAATAACATGTTGGCTAGAGTGACAGTCCGCGAAATTGCGTAAAAAGCAATTAATATGATTTTTGGACGCGTTTTAAATTAAAGTTGACGGAGATGGGAATGAGTGTTTATGTATTATGACATGTTTAAATATGATGTATTTTTAGACGGTTTAGTATGTGATTTCACACCTGACGATTACATTTACATTCGTAGTTTTGTTTAAGATTTGTGAGGCGTAGAAGATTTTAAATAATATATATTTTTTAGTTTTGTAATATTTAAACTATATTAAACATATACTGTTGATATAGACTGACATTGGTACTCATGTTGACCAGGAGCGCCAAAATAGCCCCCGCAGACTAAAAACTTTTCATTCCAATATATCCAATAGTTACAAAATAAGTACCTTACTGTCTTTGTTGACAAATAAACTATAAAAAATTATTAGTTTTTTGTCTATTATCTAACATGATATTTTTGTTTATTTTACTGTAAAATTTTTCTGTTATTTTTCTATATCTTTTCTGCTTTAATTATGTGTCCAGCAGTAGGATGTAATATGGGTTGCTATTATTATTATTTTCTGCTTTAAATATCAGCCACATTCCAAACCCGAAATAAAATAAAACTGTAAATATTTCGAAGCAAATCAGGAATTTACCTGTAACAATGATATTTTGTGATTGCATTGATAGGAAAAATTCAATTTGTATATAGTTTCTTCTCGATAAAGGAAATAAGGCTCGTGCCCAGCACCGACTGCTGTAAGTTAAACATACCTATAAGTTGCTGCTAAGATGTACATTTTTAGCAGTAGGTATATCAATCATATTTTAAATGTATTAATATTTTTAGTTAAAGATGATTTGATAAAGATAGGTGATTAGACTTGAGATTAGAAAGTCTAAATGAAGAGTTTATACATAATTTATGACACAGTTATTTGCAATAAGCCACCATACACACATGGTGTGAAGTAAATTACGTTGTAGAATCTCGGTTATAAAATATAAAACTTTTTCTCTATTTCGCAATCCATTAAAGTAAAATACGACGAATATAAACATCATATAGTAATATTTTCCTTAAAAACAATATCTAACCTCGTATACAGTATTGAAAACATTGAAAAATCAACACTTCTCACTATTATTTGAGCTGAAAGTTTTTTATTAAAGCCCTAAGCGAGTTAGCGGTCATTCATAACGCCTACATGGCGCGCGGCGGCGGGCGGCGGCGGCGCTTCGAGATCCCTAATCTTTTGGCAACCCGTCAAATTATATCACACCTAGATATTTATACTACACGATCTGTTTGCGGGAAATAATTTTGTTGAAATTGCATTAGAGGTGTTAAAATTCAGCGCAAAAACAATAAACATACTTTAGTTTACAATTTTATGAGATAGGTAGTTGAATCTATTAGTGACGTTGTGTTGGCGAATTTTATTTTTACGTGAAATATGAAACATTATAAATAGTTGGTGGTGACATCACACAAGCCAGTTTGTAAGTTTTTGTAAAGATTGTAGTCAAATTTTACTTCAGGTAAATTTGTAGAATAAAACATTGAATTCAATTTCATTTCATTCAATTAAAAAATAGTGACCCAAAAATTTCTTCTGCTTATAACTTATAACTTTGTGAATTACTTTTTAATATTAAGACTTTGTGAATTTATAAATGGACTACAAAACTGGGTTATAGATTCATGAGTACAAATGTACAAAAATATAGAATTCAATGATCAAAACTCATGCTTCTGTCATTACAAGCGTCCTCGTGCTACTGGAGCTGATTACTAGCAGGTGCAATAAGTGCTATGTGTATGTAGTTAGCATGTGGATGGTATGATAAAATGGACAAACATCATTTTGTCTGTCCATTTTATCATACCAGCCAGTTTTTGCGAGTAATTAATAATTATGAGTTGTTTCACATTTTGATTAACATACTCATACAATTTTAGGCGAAGGTTAGGAGCATCTATTACAGCGGTAATCTAATTTTATAGCGATATAAGAACGTAAAACAAACGATATTTAAACAATTTATATTTAAAATTAAGATTTACGTTTTAATTTTAAAATCGAATCGGCATCGTATCGTGCCATCTAAACAATATATTTACATTATAAAGAATTTTCATTATATTATTGTGCGTTTTTTTATTGTTTATTATAAACAATTTTGTATAGTTTATTAGGTGAAGGAATTAGACTGAATTTGAATGGTTCTTTAGTCCATAGGGCCTGAGTTATGTCGTGTGAGTCGTATATTTTTCTTTAATCGTAACTAAATCATTTCCTGATTTGTTTATGACGCTGTGATACAATATCCATAATATGGGATTAAACATATGGGACAGTGGTATATTAAGGTGATGTATGATACAACATTGTGCCTCTCTTGTAGCTATTAGCTGTTTTATAATAATATTTATTGGTTGTTAGTTCTTTAAATATACCTACAATTTTAACAGTTCTTTGATCGTATATTGTGTGTATGAATTTGGATCTTGTTTGTATAACAGGTTAAATTCGTGTTCGATAGCTAGGTTTTATCTTCAGACAATACTATATTCTATACTAGACTAGACGTTGTCATGACGGCAAAAATTCATCATCATCATCGAAAGGTAGCCTGGCAGAAATTGCTTTTAGCGATAGGGCCATTGTACATAAATATGTGAAATAATATCTGCATCATAAATGTATATGGTGTACAATAAAGGGTTTTCTATCTATCTTTTTATCTATCATAGTCGAAAGGCTGTTGGCCTCTGTCAAGGATTTCCACAGCATAGTTACGGTTGAGAATAATAGATAAACGAAAATACTAACTTGTCTCATTTCAAAAAGCAACAGTTATAATTTTTAACAATTTGTAAATTAAAAGTGGTTTATATAAAAATATATAAATACATATACGTTTTAACTTGTATTTTTTATCGTACGAACATCTCGTAAATACAATTTAATAGTGGACGTATAGGTGAGCGGCGTGTGATGGGCGGCGCGCGCGCATCTATTCCGGTACGGACACCTGTCGCTCGCACAATGCGTTACTAGATACTTCGATCCGCTGGGACTTGGGACGATATAAATCACGACATAAAAAATCTTAAATTTTTAGATTGAAAGTATCTCAGATGTACTTAGAAATATATTATTATTGTCTTGTGAGCTATGGCGTATCAAATTAGCTTATTTGTGCCAAAACTAGTGATGGGTTTCCGTTATCCGTGCGTTTTGGACATTTATCGAGCAAATACGCATTTATGTCCAAAATAAAGCCAACACTGCTCTTTTTGGTCAGTTTAGTAGGTATATAGATAAGTTAATCATAATACAAATCAATATTATAATTATTTAGATAAACGTGTACTGCACACACACACACCGATCGATCAAAATTAATAAAATATTATTTACAATTTTTTTTAAGAAAAATCCAATAAAAAATCTCTTATGTCTTTTACATTTAAAGCAGAATTGATTGCTAAAAGGGTTAGGCGACTCTTATTGTGTATTAAAACTATATAGTGTATGTACTTTATGTACCTACTTTAAGTATTATTTCATCTTACTTAAGTATTTACTTATATTATATTAAAAAAAATACACTGAATAAACTGATTAGGGTGACCATAAGTCCAGCTCAAAATAAAGGACACACTAATATTTATTGTTTGGAAATGTTATAGGTATGTTCATCGTTCAGACAATGTTTTTGGTCTATCAGCAAATTCCAACGAGTATGTTCCAGTTAAACAAATACCACAGTTTCCAATGAACACTTAACGGCATTCGGAAACGTTCGTTTCACCGAATTTTGCCGAAGCACATTACCTCTAGTCTAGACTCGGGATAGAGGGCAATTGTGCATGAATTACACCAACTATTACAACGTTTATGAGTGAAATAATCTGGCACACGTGCGCTAGCATATTGATTCCGAATTATAAGCAAATAGCCAGTGAACTTGGCAAGCTGCCAAGCGACGTGCCAAACTGTACGGTAACCAAGCTACGTGGAAAGTTAATTAGCAGGTCATATACGCTGCAGGCAATAACAATATCTTGTTGGAAATTATGAAGTCGATTAGCTGTGAACACCTTCGCGTTAATGTGCGAGATAAGTCGATAAATTCTGTAGTTTAGAGTAAATGTAACTAAAAGCTTTTTGATGTTTGTGTTCAGAACTGATTCAATTAAAAGGTGTCTATTAATATTTTAAGACAAATGTTGGTATGAATAAACTTTTGAGTTCCACGCGTATTTGGCATTAAATTCATGATTTATATGTACATGTAGCTATTGATTGCGCGTCTAGTTATATTTTATACCTAAATATGCTTACATGAGGTAACAAATCTTAATAAAAATATTTTGGATTTTAGACGTATAAAATATTTGAATTAATTGCAGTGTAAATGAAAAATAGAAAAAGTATTGTGGTTATTTTTTATTTTAATTTTATAGTTATTACGAGCACTTAATGGTTTTATTGCTGTACCGTTTGTAAAATACGATGCATATAATTTATCAACAGCTAAAACTTTTTTGATACATTTTATTTATTTTTTTATAAAAATAATATTGAACTGTTTAAGAGCATCATTAGACCGGACGATTTTAATATCTAATACTTATTTATCTGGAATCATAGTCACCGTAGTATGAAACCGGTACAGTTAGACCACAGGCTGTAATTCACAGGTAATGCTGTTGTGATTGTTGCATAACACCATCACAGCTAGCCATCAGATCGTATTGCTTGATCGTTGCACATAACACTGTTCAATTATATGTTCCGATAAACACAATTACTTACCTGATTGGTTCGAAGGTTTATTTATTTCTATTAGTGATTATGGTTACTGTTTTGATCATTAATGTATATTTTGGTGAATAAGTAAGAAGGAAAGAAAGAACATTGTTTAATTGGCACAAAGTCGACAACATACACAATATCTTAGCTCAATAAAATAACATAATAATAATATGTAAGTGTAATTACATGTGCTTGAACTGTGCCAATAGGGTCACTCACGCTGGTTTTCAGTTGCAACCCAGGATCCTGAGCCTCTAGACAAGTGGCATAAACGGTAGTCGAATCGAAAAGTTAAAATCAAATGTAAGGGATTTGACGTTAGTCTACGATATAATGTCGTAAACATACGTCAATTCCCATACATTTGCTTTTTTGACTTTTACATTCGATTATCGCTTATGCCACTTGTCTAGAGGGGCTGGGTAGCAACTGAAAACCAGCGTAATTTATTAGTCTTCCGTAAGACTAATAAATTAAAATTAGACACGTAGAAGATAGAATATTGAAAATATATGAAATGTTAGATTATTAATAATATTAAATATAATTAATAATTAATTAAATAAAAGATTAATGCATTACATATAGACAGTATTGAATTACAATCCACAATTAAAATAGTATTATATATGTATTAACATTATTAAACTAGAACAAAATAAGAATATATTATTCTATATCCTAATAAAATGCCTACTTACATGACGTATGTAATTGTATATTATTTTTTTGTCATTAGTTGTTTGCGGTCACAACTACCCTACTATATATTATAAAGATATTTCTTTGTTGCAAATCAAACCCACAATACACCGAGCATCAGTAACATGTCAATGGATGAATAAATCCTAGTGCGAGTGTAAAAAACACCAAATTTACGGTGCAAAGTAATTTTACTAAAAATTCAATTATTTTCCCAAATAGGCAATCTCATTGCCTATAGTATGTATTGTGATATTGTTATTATTTTATTATTTTATTGGTCAAATTAATATATTGATATCTGATGTAACAGTTTATATAAATAAACATTTAACTTATGCATGAAAATAATTATTAAATATTAATAATAACAAAATTAATATTTGTTGTGTACGGAAGTCCTGTTTCACGGTGGAAGCTATTTTAATAATGCTAAACAGCAGACTGTCCTTATTTCCGTTGTAGCAAGACTGCACACTCGGCCATTTCGATATTTGCCTGAATTAATACTGGGCCTATAAACAATTACAATCTATGTTGAATAGTCAATTCTATATGCCAAATATTGCATATAAAATTTAATAATATTGATATTGAATTATATTTGATTTCATTGTTGTAGAGAAAATAAAGTTTTATGGTATTATTTTCGATATAACGTTGCAGTAAAATGCGAATATCTACGTATATTATTTTTATTAATACTTATGATGAGAGCAAATTTATGTGTAAAGCTATTGAAGCAATAAGAATTATAATCAAAATTCTTATCTTCTTATTCCGTTGAAATCTACCAGAAGTAAAAAGTAACTGACTAGCTAAGGTGTATCTAATAACTGGCCTATGTAAGTAATTCGAAAATATTATTTTTCTGTACCTGTTCTTGAGAATATCGGAGCAAAACAATAAATATTCAAAAGTTAGTTACGCCACGAAATTTATGCATAATTCGAAATAAAATACCACTAAGTATAACGTATTGACAGCAATAATGTTCACACTTTGACTGCAACATTTTCCTGTGGGCCTTATTGAAAATATTTCCACTGCCGTTTCCTTTGCGTTGCTTATTGAAAAAAAATCAACAAATGAACTGGGTGTAGCGCACTTTTTGTTTAGCTTTGTTATCTTTATTTACTCTTCTAAGAAATAAAAAGTTTTACATTGCACTTTACTATATACTACCAATCATACAAGTTTAGAAATTGACGGTATTTACACCCTGATGCCTCGGAAAGTACATAAAGTCGTTGGTCCTACGCCTGATATCTGTACAGGCGTGTCGGATTGCCGTCCTATCGGACCATGCGAGTATGGGTATTAAGAGTGCACCTGTGTTTGAGTACACATTTATATCATCATCATCTCAGCCAAAAGACGTCCACTGCTGGACATAGGCCACCCCCAAGGATTTCCACAACTCTCGATCCTGAGCCGACCTTGTCCATCGGTTGCCCGCAACCTTTACCAGGTCATCTCCCACCTTGTTGGAGGCCTGCCCACGCTTCGTCTTCCAGTTCGTATATGGAAATATATTTTTGTTTAGATCTAAGCTTCAGTACGTATTGTTTACAACATTTTGATTTTGCATGCCTATTAGCAAAACATGGCTGAACTTATTATTGTCATAAGATGAGCTACATATCTATACTAATATTATAAAGCAGAAGAGTTTGTTTGTTTGGTTGAACGCGCTAATCTCAGAAAGAACTGGTTCGATTTGAAAAAAACTTTTTTTGTTGAATAGTGCATTTATCCAGGATGGATATAGGCTATGTTACATTACGCTATGATCAATAGGAGCGGAGCAGTAGTGAGATATGTTGCAAAATCGGGGAAAATATTCCAAATTACCACGCGGATGAAGTCGCGGGTGACCCCTAATTTATAATAATTAGTTTGTGTTAATTGATAGTACATTATATCGTACCTATTCGGGTTTCTTGTACTCAGGGCCAACAAGTGAAACGATATCGCAAATATCAGTGTTGAATAAATACGTTTTTCTCTCATCATAAATGACTCAATATATTCGTATAGTTTATGATCACAATACTACTCCTGACAATAGTAGGTAGTTACTATAGAGACATATAAAATCTAGAAATATCGCAGTTATTCGCAATAAAATGTATGTAACAAGTATATTTACACTTAGCTAGGTAGCTTGCCCAATGTTTTATGAGATCATACGGACAAGGACAGACGTAAATGTGTACGTTTAGAAGGTTTAGTGTTGGTATGTTCTGGAGTTTTGATTATGCTATTCGGTACTATTGTTAGGTAAAATATCATATTGACAGATTATTCTCACATTTTGGCCTAGTATGTAATAAGGTTGTAACTACTTACATTAAATTACTTAAAAATAAAATTAAAACATGAACTTTTATTAATCATACATACATCATCACGCCATTCTCGCAATAGGGTAGGCAGAGATAATGCAACGCCAATTTCTTCAACCCAGTCATACTTCTTTCGCTTCCTCTACATTAATTCATTTAAAAATAAGGTAATATAGAAGTTAGGAAATATAACATGTATATTGTAAGAACACATATGTCCAGCAGCAGACGTCTGTAGACTATGATGATGTTAAATCAAGTGGAAATTTATACTATTTGCCTACTATTAGGTTGCGTTTGCACCAGTGATGAGTTTGTTAGAACCAATAGAATTCCTTTATTTACCTAGCCTCGCTCCGCTAAAGCTAAATTAAGCGATTCTATTGGTTTTAACAAACATATTCCTCGCCACACTTTTCTGTTGGAAACGCAGCAGGCGTAAAAGGCGTGAATATCGTATAGTTAATTAAAAGTGTATTAAAACACCGTCGTTACAGCCTAAAATGTATTTTGCTTTCGATAAAAAAGATAAATAAAACATTAGACCACTGTGCCATTGGTATAGTTTCAAACCTCTAAGGTATTCTTTTGTAGGTATGATGATGTTATTATACTGAAGGAGTACGGCTGCGCTTGCGCTCAACAGTACACCACCAGCTCTAGGTGAACATAAATATTTATTATAGTGTAACCTTTATCCAAAATAATATATTAACGACATCAAAACAAACACATAAAGTAACAATATTCACATATTCAATCAATATTGGTATGAGCAAAGCGCGGGTGGTCCGGTTTTATTGTCGATTAACGATCTACCGATGGGTGCGCAGGCGCCTTTGATTCACGTTATGTGCAGTTTATTCAACAGGACAAACAGACTGTTGTTGGACATCTGGGGGTTTACAACCCTGGGGTACAATGTGGGGTTTGAATTCCTTTTAATGTTGTTGATTGAAATAAATGAATAAGTATCTGGTAAGTTCTTTTTATAAACGAAGAGGTACCATCTACAGAACTGAATTGAATTTAAATGGATCATCTACACTACTTACACGGTTATATACCTGTAATAAAGAGCTCAAGATATTTGTTAGACAAATAACTACATTTCTGAAACTTACTGAACTGATTCTAATATTTAATTGATTGATTGATTTTGATTTGATTGATTTTTAAAAAGACAACTCCCGCACTAGAGAACAAACTCTGTGTCGCGGGGGACTTTACAAACATACAATTAACAGACACAAATTACACCCAGACTCAGAACAATTCTTTGTGGGTCAAAGTTTTGTCCTGTGTGGAAATCGAACCCACAACCTCGTGTACAGCAGGCGCATACTGCGGCCACTGGACCACGGAGGCAGTCAAATTAAACAAATTAAACTACAATATTCCCGAGATGAAATATTAAAATATTTTTTCATAAATATTGATAGAACTAGTGTCATTGTATTCAATGATAACATCTGGATCAGCTACAAACTGAGCTTTAAGTGTTCCGTATTATGTCGGTGAGATAAAGCCGAAGCCAAGCATCATATCAACCCTCATATTAAAACCTTCTGTCCTTACTACCTCATGGAAGAATACCTACACGATAAACATGATGACAAACGGTCTTGAAAACAATGGAAGTAGATACCTTCACAAATGACTTACTACTGCAATTTCAACCACAAATCCCGCTATGTGCTTCAATCAATCAATCAGCCTATCGCAGTCCACTGCTGGACATAGGCCTCTCCCAACACGCGCCATAGCACACGGTCCTCCGCCTTCCGCATCCAGTGCGTCCTAGCGACCTTTTAACGCTAAGTGCTTAACTCTCTTCAAAAAACTGTAGGTCATAAATCAAAATTGATTTCCCGTATTAATCCTATTTAAAAGCTAGTTAAATAGTAATTCTATATACTCCATGAAGCACGGATATTACCCAACCGTGTCCATCCTTAATAATGATATTTAGAAATATAGGTCGTTATGAGTATACGACAGACGGAAATGTTCGTCATTCACTGCGCTTACGCAATGGTAACAATGTTATGTGTTAATAATGGTGGGTTCGGGGAAGAGCGGAAAGGTTCAGGGTAGATCACTAGTGGAGATGCTGTAGGTATGTTATACATAAATGCACTGTGGGATGGATAGGTACGTATTACAAGATCGGTGCCAAGAAGAGGCTTGGGTCTCCTCTCCTCTATCAAGAGAGAGAGAGGGTTTAGGCCTTGATTCACACACGCTGGCCTCATGCAAATTGGTGAATCAGACATGTCTTTAGAATTTCTTCTAAGACATGGGGGTTTCCTCACGATATTTTTCTTCACCGTTAGCAGATGGCGAATCATTTGATTAGTACGTTTATACTCCACCAAGTGAAATTCACATTGGTACTGCCACCTGGGATCGAACTCACACCTCTTGCGTGCAAGTTGGTTACTTTCCCACTCGGCCACCACCGCTTTTCATCAAATTTCATATATATTATTATTATTTTACAACTCCCGCACTTACGCCCTGTTTCGCGGAGGATTTTACAAACATACATTTCACAAACACAAATTATATGCAGACTCGGAACAAACATTCCGTGTGGGAATCGAAATTAAGGCCTCCTACTTAGCATTCAGTGTCGCTAACCACTAGACTAACAGGCCAGTCAACAAAGTATATTGAAAAAAATAATTTATATGGCCTAATTCTGCATGAGTCAATATTCGCAATCTTTATGAACAAAAGCTCTGTTAGCGAACTTCCTACAAACATTGACCCATTTTATTTGTTTGACAGAATGACAGGCAGATGTTACATGTCATGTGTTTTCATTCACAATATGCTAATTTTGTTAAAATCATGACAGTTGTTAATTCAAGATTTTCAGCAATATCATAGTGCAAATTTCATTCACTCAGATATTTAGAGCTTCCATACATTCTTAACTATATGTTTTTTTTCATGGATACGTCATGGATGGCACACTGAACTTGTTTATGTAAGTACCTATTTCCTAAAAATAAGAATTGTTGAGATTAGATTTGCTTTTATTTTAAGGTATGTTTTTCTGTATTTTTGATTTCTAGCAAGTTATACTTTGTTAGCTAGTTCACGTTAGTAAGTAAGAGTCAACGTTACACCCGTATGAGTATTAATAAAAGGTGTTCAACTCTGGTGCGGTACGGCGCTTGAAGGTTTTTTTTTATTGGAATATTTCATAAGATATTTACATGAATAGTTATTAAAATTAAAGTAATCTAGCCTAACCTACTTACAAACAATCTACTTACAAAAAAATGATTTTGGGTTTTTCATCAATAGATTGTTATGCGTGATAAGTATATCAGCAATTTTATAGAATTGCACCCAATAAGATGATAAAATTATATAACAACTAACTCTCGTCCGCGGCTGCGCCCGCGCGTACATTCCCTTGGGAACAGAGTTTCAAAAAATAAAATCCGGGATAAAATGTAGCCTATGTGTTATTCCAGACTATAATCTATCTCTATGCCATATTTAATCCAGATCCGTTTAGTAGTTTTTACGTGAAAGAGTAACAAACATCCATACATTCTTACAAACTTTTGCATTTATAATATTACATAGATATAGATAGTGAGTTTAGACCTGTCTATACTGAGTATAATGCGGTGGTGGCCGAGTGGGAAAGTAACCGACTTGCACGCAAGAGGTGCGAGTTCAATCCCGGGTGGCAGTACCAATGTCAATTTCACGTTGTGAAGTTTATATGTACTAATCGAATGATTCGCGATCTGCTAAAGGTGAAGGAAAACATCGCGAGGAAACCCACATGTCTTAGAAGTAATTCTAAAGACATGTCAGATTCACCAACCCGCATAAGGCCAGAGTGTGTGAATTAAGGCCTAGACTGTCTCTCTCTCTCTTGGTAGAGGAGGGAAGACCCGTGCCCAGCAGTGGGACATAATATGGGTTGCTATTATTATACTGAGTATAGGCGGTTCTAAAACGTTCATGAATCAGATGTTGATACGTTGAGTTATTTCTTTGTCTCCTTTGTGATTATTTCTGAAGGCAGGTACAGCGACAGAGCGGCTGACTCACTGTATATTTTGGTACAGTTGCCGTCTTAGGTGAGAATGCACGGCGTTTGCTTCTTTTGCCTTTGTTTGGACGAATTAGAACTTCTTTTGTCTGAACATAAACCATTAGCTCTTTATTTGTGTGTCTAGATTCATTTACTTAGTTACTTTTTTATATTAAGCCTTCTCTGTCTTCGTTAGAGTTAGCTTTGAAAATTGAAAATCGCGACTTTATCTACTTGACGTATATTATTATTTATCAACTTGGATAAATATTTTAAATCAACAACTGCCTTTTACATACATATCTTACATAGATTTCTTAATAGGTATCGTAAATTAAGTACCTATGTATAAATTGACTGTTTTTATTCCCAAGATTTTTTTACTCTAATATGGCTTGATGTGTAAAGTTGTGACACTTATTGATCATGTAATTTAACATATTTGTGCAGCTAGGTACTTTTTATCGTCCTGTAGACCTGGACGTAGTTTAATTTCTTTTGTATGTATCGTGACGTCGTATTCTTCGGTATTTTTGTTTAGCAGACATATAATTTGTTTAAAATGAATGCAATTAAAGACAATTATGATGTATTACCCTCCTTTAGACATCGTAACAGTCATGTAATTCGACCAAAACGAACGCCGTAACAAGCTTACAACGTACTAACTACCTAATAATCTTCGACAAACCTCATTAGAGTGTACGAATCACCTCAGCAGCCATCAGTCAGCAGTAACTTGTATTTTATGATGATGTTCACGGAAGTGTTCAACGAACTCTTGTATACACGTTTATGATTCTTTGAAAATATTAGGAAATTATATGAAAACTTATATGCAATAAACTAGCGGAGGAAGTAACGTATTCAGGAAGTGCGCTTCTCGTTCTTCGCAGAAAATAAAATAATAGAAAATTGTTATTATCATGAAGCAATAGTTTATAACTTTTACAATATGCTTAAGGTCTTTGTTAGCCCCTAATAAGCAAATATTTATTTAGTTTTATGATTGAGTTTTTGCCTTACTTTTGAAACGTTTCTTCAATATAATGTTGTAAACTTTAATCAAAATTGGTTTGATAAGTTTTGCGTGAAGGATTACAAACTCTCGCATTTATACTATTAGAAGGTCTGGATCATAATATGATAACTAAAACACTTAAATTAGCAATATCTATGTTATAATCAGGTTGGTTCTTGAGAAAGAAGCCTTATGTATATCTTTGATATAAACTTTATTTATATTCCAAAAAAAAAACTAATAATTACATGAATAATGAGAGATGATTCTACTGTTACTAAACACAGGTATACCTAAGTAAAACATTTCACAACAACAATCACAAAATAACTCCACTCACACGTGTACTAATTTGTCTCCAACAAAACATCTCAATAAAAAAGTGATGTCATTGCGAAATGGGCTTTTCAATACATTTTTTACAATACACTCACTGTTATTATAGAAACATGATTTAGCTCTAATAGCAAGATGTCCACCTGTCAGTCTATGCACAAGACACACTTCCATCTCACCAAAAACCTTGACAACGATCCAACAATTGTACAATTTTCAAATACACTGTTAGTATATATCTAACATAAACTAAATGTTCCCGTACTAAGTTGTCAATGTATGTTGATCTTAGCGGTGTTGTAGTAAGAGTTTCTTTCGCTTAGGTAAGTTTACATTAGTATAAATTTTCGCACGTCTGTCCGTCACCAATACTGACGGGACGACGATTGTCTTTCCGGAACTCGTTTGCGCAGGCGCAAGTTTCTCCGTAACGTGAAGAGGAATTATTAATTTCAGTTAACTAGGTCTTGTTACTAGTTTGTCGACTTGCAGAAACGTTGGATCCGTTTACAGGTAATGAGATATCAGTTTCCCTTCGTCTTAGTTGAAATATTTGACGATAATTTTAGTATATTATTGAGTAAAACCTTCAGATACCTGGCAGAAAGCCAGGTAGAAGAGAAAATCATTGTTGTGTCTCAAAGCAACTGAGATGCAGCCGTGTATTGCAAGTTAGGGAATAATTATGTGTATTGATATATCTAATATATTACAATGAGCCCATGCTCATTGTAATATATTAGATAGAAAAAGCTTGTTGATAAATCCCATGATTTATCAACAAGGTTTTTTACTACCAAGTAAGCAGTTACCGTAGCCTCTGGGACGCTAACATCAGGGGTATCACTGACCAACCCTGTAAAAACCTTATAACTTCTTTCTAAGTAAAAATCTTGCAAAATTTCAAAGAGAATGAAAAAATCGATATGCAACGAAATGTTTTTTTGACAAACATAGTTTATTCCATCATTACAAATACTTCATACTTGAGTATAAATGTTTTCATATTTATGAGTAGGTTACAAGCTTTAACGCTTGCATAAACTGTAAATAATAATTTAATATAGAGGATATTAATTCCAGGGAAATCATCAGCGGCTTAGTTCTTCAAACGAGTCGTTAAACTCAGCGTTACAACGATTGTTGATAACCGACGCTATGGATAACGTCTTTACTGTCTAGTTATGTGGACTATATTTCTTTCAAGTCAAAATATAATCTGACAGTTATAATTTATTCTTCATCTCAGTATAAAAATGAGGGCATCATTCATACTTAAACGAACAACGAACCCATTGGCATCAATTGTTAACATCTCCAATAAATACAGGTTTATAATAATAACTAGCTTTTACCCGCGACTTCGTCCGCATAAGTTTTTTTTGTTTTCTTCCCCTGCAACAATGTCCCACTATCGTGTTCCAGTCCTCAACTTCACATCAAAATTTGTTCAAAAGCAACCTAAGCTACATAATGGATAGCTCCGAATGTTTCCTTAATAAATATAAAAAGTAAATAATGTAAATCGGTTTAAAATACTACTAACTACCTACCTGCCAACCCCCGATGTTAGACAGTGTGACATCCGCAACATCGTCTGCGTTGGAAGTACTAACTTAATGTAAATAGTATAATAATGTAGGAAGCTAAAAATAAGAGGCCTTATTACTGTAGTACATTTTTGTAAACTATGTTCTTTGTTTTTCCACGTATAATTGTCCGTGAGAAAAACAACTCTTTTCTAAATTAATGCCGGCTACTTTTAATGTTTGCCCCTGAGCTTTATTTATCGTCATAGCGAATGCGATTTTCAGCGGAAACTGTAATCTCTTAAACTGGAATGGCAAATCTGTCGGAATTATGGGTATACGGGGGATTAAAACGTTCTCTCCTTTTGCCATTCCAGTCATAATGATTGCTTTTACAATATTGCGACCGAGGTGTGTTACTTGCAACCGTGTGCCATTACACAGTCTTGGTGCATCTAAATTCCGCATCAAAAGGACAGGAACGCCTACTTTCAGCCTCAGTTTGTGTGAAGGTACTCTCGACAGTTCTAAAGAATTAAGAAATTCTACAGGGTATGATGTTACTTGTTCAGTATCCATTACAGTGTCTACAGAGAGAAACTCAACAATATCACCTTCCACGCGTGACATAATTTGCTCGTTTATCTGTCCCACCATTTCATTCGTCGGCGCTAAAATTGCTCTTTCACATAACCATTCTCTATTCCTCATATTAGTTAGCAGTTCGCTATAGACGAAGTTATTTAGATCATCTGGATTATGCACAACATTGCAGAATTCACGATCCAATGTAATCATGCCATTACCATCCTTTGCCATACGATCTTCTCCAATTTTAAGAAGAGCAGCAGCATATTGTCCAGATTGTACATCATTGTGTAGTTGCACTCTCATATTTGTAGACAGACTAAACGTTTTTACGTGCACCCATAACGTTGACGCTTTTAAACACGCATTTATTTCATCTGCAGGGGTGCCTTTAGTGATAACCGGCAAAGTCTGTCTAAAATCGCCCGCTAAAAGTACCACCATCCCCCCCATGATATTTGGATTACTCTTGATGTCTTTCAAAGTCCGATCTAGAGCTTTAATTGCTCTTTTATGGGACATAGTACACTCATCCCAAACTAATAATTTACATTGCTGCAACATACGTCTACGCTCGCTGTTTTTACTTATATTACAGACTGGCATTTCTTCATGGGCTAAGTTTAATGGCAGTTTAAGCACCGAATGTGCCGTTCGACCACCATTGAGCAGAGTGGCGGCTATTCCGGAAGAGGCAACTGCTACAGCAATTCCTTTATCTTTTCGGATTTGCGCTAAAAGCAAGTTTAAAAGAAAGGTTTTTCCCGTGCCTCCGGGAGCATCCAACAATTTCTGTGGTGTAGGTAATTAGATTTTATCTGTATGTAATGTAACAGTCAGTTGAATAAAAAATCGTATACAAATCAGATCAATAGTTTTGGCGTAATGTGATTCTAGACAGAGTTTTAATGTTGTAGATAGGTAGCTGTGTATAGGTTCCTGTGGGAATGAGATATTTTCCCGAAGTAAAAAGTAGTCTGAATTTTGGTACCTTCCTACCCTATAAGTTAAGTAGTGTGATGGAATGTCGCTAAGTTCCGATCCAAGTAAAACTGTTAAATAAAGACAGTTGCATCAAAATTTTATCATAAATTCCCTAAATTATGGCGCCTACCGACCCTCTAAGTTAGAAAAGTGATCAAATACTAAATTGAAGTCTTAGTAACACTCAGATAAAAAAAAAACATCAAAATCATTTCAGTAGCTATGGCGACATGCGCTTCTTGACACGATCACGCTAGATTTCTGCGGGAATGAGGTATTTTCCCGCCGTAAAAAGTAGCCTGTGCCCGTGCCTAGGATCCAATCTTTATATTAACCAAGTCTTATAAAAATCCGTTCCGACGTTAAGGCGTGAATGAGGTAAACTTTTAAAACAAACGATTAAAAATCACTAACCTAATTAGTTTTCTGCCTACTGCCTACGCCTTAAGTACGATGACGTGATCATTTTGATCTTATATCCTTTTCTAGGTTACTATCTATCACCTAACTAAATTTCATCAAAATCCGTTCAGCCGTTTAGGCATGATAGAGCAAAACTCCCAGCAAAAACCATAAAAAAATCACTAACTCAATTCAGTTTTCTACCTACTGCCTACGCCTTAATTACGATGACGTGATCATTTTGATCTTATATCCGTTTTTAGGTAACCATCTATTATCTTACTAAATTTCATCAAAATCTGTTCAGCCGTTTAGACGTGAAAGAGCAAAAGTCCCAACAAAAACGACTAAAAATCACTAACTCAATTTAGTTATCTGCCTACTGCCTACCCCCTAAGAACGATGGCGTGATTATATATAGCCTATGACCATTTCTAGGTTATCATCTATCACCATACCAAATTTCATCAAAATCCGTTCAGCCGTTTAGGCGTGAAAGAGTAACAGACAGACAGACAGACAGACAGACAGACAGAGTTACTTTCGCATTTATAATATTAGTATGGATTGTAACCCATATTTGTTTCACTGCTGGGCACGGGTCTCCTCTCCTCTATCAAGAGAGAGAGATAGAGAGGTTTAAGACAGAGGGTTCTTAAAAAAATACAGGTTTATTTGAAATTAAACTTGTCTAAATAAGTGTCGTGGTGAGTTCAATATTACTTAACTAATGATGTAAGTTCAAAGTCAATTCAAAGTCAAAGTCCAACTCCTTTATTTATTTAGATCAAATACATGATACTTATGAACGTCATAAAAACAAATGCCAGCGTACTTTTTTCCTACGGCCAATTCGCTGACTATGGTAGGGCCTCGAAGGGAATTGGCAAACTCTTTATAATCGCCAGAATATAACATTTACAATTTGGTATAAGTTGCAATATTAGTGGTAACAAAAAGGAACGGAAACCAATATACCATACAATATGAAATTTAGATAAGTATTCAATTATTTAGGAAACAATATAATGACTAGTAGTTATTAAGAGTCTCGAATGATATCAACAACAGTTTGTTGATTTCATTCAAGGCTCTTCAAACAATGTTTTGCAATAACATTAAAAATGATAAACTAGATAAGCTCATCTATGAGTTACAGTATAAAAGCTTCTTCAGATACAAAAAGCTTTACCTTAAATATTTTTTACCTTTTTAGGCTAACTGAAATTTGATATTCCGTAGCTCATACTACATAAACACAAGACTAACCAGAATCAATTAAATTATCGGTAATCCTTATACCTTTTCCTGAAAAAATATTTCCTCATTACTTCTCAAGAAACCCACGTAAAATACCACAAGTATACATGTTACAACCAGAGTGTACATCAACTGCACAAAGAATATTTGGCGCGAAAGATCAAAGGCGCGGCGGTACGGGCGGGGCGTGGCTAATCACATCCCGCTCGTTCTCTCTATCCGGCTGTTTCTCGAATTATTTTTAGTGGACAGGTAACAAGAATGCCCCTTTGAAATGCAACACTTCCGCTCATAACCTCGGCTTGGAGGGGCATAGATGTGAGAGGTGAGCAAAATGGTTTCTGCCTAAACATACAAGTCTTTTATAAAGATATTCAATTTCGGTTAATCATGTTATTATTACTTATATAAGTCAACACAAATGCCGTTATCTACTTAATGTTACTTCATATACTATTATTTTTTGCCTAGAAACAATTACTGAGGATCTTTCAGGGCTTTAAGAAATAGTGTTAATTTTTTTATGTTTGTGTTGGCAATTAGATTATTTGGCAGAATACAAAACTACATACAACCACAGTCTCTTCTGTATCCCCCAAATCTATACCCAAGATTCTATAAATACATTCAGTTACGGACATCAATATTTTATACATTTTACACTGATGCCGGCGTTCACCGGTCTGCCACTCACCACGTGCCCGGCTCCATCACACCCTGACGTTTAAGACCTACCACAGATTATAAAACAGGTAAAATATTACTCTTGTCCTAGTAATAAATTATTGTATTATTGATGTGTGAGGGGCCAACTTTATGATAAGTACTTACTAAACCGTTTATTGCAATTTACAAGTTGTTATTAATTTAATAAATAATTGTTTTAGATAGATTTTATGTCTGACGAGATATTAATTGTGAGTGAACTGGTTTTATAGCTACCATTATGATGGTGCTATTTTCCTTGTAATAAAATTAGTGGGTGTTCTGTTTCATCTTGCCGTAGATGTCTCGGATACCCAATTTTTATTTAAGAAGTTGGTTTTAGTTGAAGTTCTGATGGTTGTTGTTCTGTGTAGAAACAACTAGCAACAGATGCAAGTCTCCTCTGAGAGGGATAGGGATGAGTATTTACATAATAATAGTACATAATAGTAGTCTTTACATAATATTATAGAAATTACTTAGGCATGTACCTACCCAAAAGGAAATATCTTATTATATACTGACTAGTTTATTTCTAATTATTATTTATTAATTATATATCATATTAATACTTAAAATTAATTGACATATTGTATTATGATTCACATTATTTATGATGACTATTGTAAAATGAGACGCGCAGGTGTAATGCATACCACTTCAACTAAAATTCAATTTTACTGTGGAAAATCTACTATTTTAAGCTAATCTTGTAAGCGATTTAGATGTTACATTTGCTAGCTTTTAAGACCAAATGAATAAATAAATTCAAATATTCAGGTAATTTGCGGGAAATTTTCCAGGATTTTGGAAAAATATTTTTAGTGTTTACCTTCGTTATATAAGAAACTTCTGAGCAAAGTTCTTGGCTTCAGACCCATCGGATTAAGCTGTACGTGTTCTTTTATCTTTTAACTAGTTTGTCATTATTCGAACATTACCAATACCTACTATCAATTAACTGAGATAGTAGATCGACGTATCCTATGAATTAAAATCAATCTGTCAAAAGGCGTGGGAAATTTAAATGTCTAGTGTTGATAAACCAAACATATAATTCATCATAAATCGACTAGCTTAGTTATAGATCAACTGTTAAGCGATATGTTTAACAAATTGTGTCAATTGAAGGACAGATTTCTATTATTAAATATAATAGATAAGTATAATAGCAAGCGATAGAACACAGCCAAATGACTGCACACAGCGATGTACCTAGTTGTATTGCTGTGCGTGAGTACAGGTTTTCAGTGCTCATTTAGGGATGCATTTTTAACACTTTGAAGGACAGTGAACGCCTATAGACGTCATGACAATAAAACATATATTGTGTCTACGTTAAAGTGTTAACAAAATGTGTTCCTATCCCAGGGATACTCCATCTTAAAACGGTGGTGTTAATTTTTTGGGTCGGCAACACGCAAGTGATGGTATTGTAAGCGTCCATAGGCTACGGTAACTGCTAAACATCCGTCGGGTCGTATGCTTTATGTATATGAAAATTGCCAATAGTTTTGAAGGTATCCAGATCTTAAACTGCGTGTCATATACAGCTCTAAGCAATACATGTTTTTTTGTTTTATAAAAGACAACTCCCGCACTAGGGAACAAGCCCTGTGTCGCAGGGGACTTTACAAACATACAATTAACGGACACAAAGTACACCCAGATTTGGGACAATCATTTGTGGATCACACATTTTTTTGTCCCGTGTGGGGATCGAACCCACAACGAACGAACGCCTCGATGTAGTAAATGGCGAGGTTACCACTTAGGCCATTGAAGCAACCGTGCAGTCAATACATGTGTAGTTCAGGACCTTATAACTGTAGGATTAAGTCAACATGAAGTTTGCGCTGTTTCAAGGTACAACAAAAATGTCTTATTTACATTTTTCTATCAAGTAAAACCGTCAATACCAAACAAGACGTATAAATCAGATCCTTCAAATTCCCGCATTACTCCCCCCCTGGGAGGGCTCCGGAGGGGGAAAAGGAAAATAATGAGCGCTCCACAGCTCTTAAATCTTGAGAAGCATCTAGTTTTAATGGCATTTAAATTAGCTTTTTATTTGCTCGGGGTTAGAGCGGCGGTCGCCGTAGTGGTTATGTTAGTATTTACTTGTGTTTGACGACGTTTTTTCGGTTGTGTACTACATGTAGTTGTGTATTTGTTCAGGTTTTGTGTTGTGTACTGTGGAAGTTGTGCTTAGTGTTAGTTTTGGTTTAGTTTCTTCAACATTATTGTTTAGTAATGTGTTTAGTGATTTATTCCGTGAGTTAGACAGTTTTTTTACTTATTTTTAGTCAATAAAAAGTAGCAAAGCCTGTGTACTATGTAGGTATATATATTGTTAAGATTACCAACTACATCGCTAGCATGATAAATTGATTATACCGCTTTTTTTCATTCACGCAAAATATGCGGCATTAACTTGGAATTGCGAAAAACAATCCGACATACCAATACCAATCTAATAGACTATGCTTTGCAGGTAGTTTACAAACTGCCTCAAAGATTAAATGTCATTACTATTTCTTTCATATCTCGAGGCGCCCTTAGCCAGGTTCTCTCGCTGGGTGCGGTAACCCATATTTAGTGACCGTATAACACGTTAACAACACATGTAACTATAACAAGTTTTCGATTACAATAACATATTAGAGTACAAGAGGTGCGTACACTTACTAACCGCTTAGATAGGTACTATAATAGTAATGCGATCAATTTGCAAATGAAATAATAAAAAATAATAATTTAAACAATTACTTAAAAAGTTATCTGTTAAGAACTTTCGCACCGACGACAAACTGCTAGAGAAAAGAACTATATCATGTTGAACATAATTATTTGTTGATGTGAAATTAACAGAACGTATTAAATAGAAGCAGGTGTATTTTTTTTTTTTTTTTTATACTACCAAGTAGGCAAACAAGCATACGGCCCGCCTGATGGTAAGCAGTTACCGTAGCCTATGGACGCTTGCAACACCAGGGGTATCACTCGCGCGTTGCCGACCCTTTAGAAACCTTATAACTCCTTTCTTGAAGAACCCCATGCTATAGTCTCTCGGGAAAACCTCGGCAGGAAGCTCATTCCACAACTTAATCGTACGTGAGAGGAAATTCCTCTGAAACCGCACAGTGCGGTGTATTTGAAGGAAGCATGATCAGATGAAAGGTGACAAAGTCATTTAGAACTTAAAAACATTTATTTTCTGGTTTACGAGCCTACTAATGCTAAATCTATTGTTTTAGACAAATGTAGGGGTAAGCTGAGATGACCCTTTGTTAGTCTAATTATACTCATCCATTGTCTATACCTCGTCTCATCGTTGGTGGCCATCTTTACTACCGGTAGCGTAGTTAAGTGTTGAACATGCGGAAGAGTATACAATATAAACGATTTATGTTTGTCTGCTTGTTAACCTGATTGTAAATCTATCTTGGATATTGTTACGTTGATCATAAGTTGTATGGTTAAGGGTAACTGAGGCCACCTGCGAAGTTCTGTATTTAGCAACCTGTTGAATGTTACAAAGTCAGTACCATCAGCAGTATTAAAAGTATTAAGAAATTAAAACAGCATACCTGACTCTTATGTCACTTCTTCCCGCTATCATTGTGCGCCATTATCAAAATGTTCCCATCTGCTCTCTCAGGTAAGTTCTTAAAAAAGAAAAGATAAGCGGCGACAGCCTCAATACTACTTTTTAAAGCCTGTACCTATAATACATCTCTGTGTCTCTGGTATTGCCGGCGTCCACAGGACCGTTTCCACTTGCTCCTACTTGGTTCTCCTACTGGTGGGAGCACGAGGACCAATATGTCCTTATGCTCCTATCGTGACATTATATGCAATTAGTACACTTAAGTACATATTAAAATAAAAGAAATAGTATTCAATAAATTTTTTAAAAATCATCTTAGTATTTCCAAAAAATGACCTACAGTTATTTTACCCTGTAGAAGTGATATTTGGGTATTCATTATTAAATTATCAGATAAAAGATCCAAAATCATCTTAGTATTTCCCACAGGCTTGTTTGCCACTAAGTAGTATAAAAAAATTACCTCATGAAGAATCGAGCTAATCACACAAAAAATTGTGCTGAATCGAAATCTACAAATTAAGCAGAAATCATTTATCATCACCTATAGAGTCTAGACTAAAGGTGACTTGACTAGACTAATAGGCCACTTTGTCAGATAGTTATTTAGTAGAATAGTGCACAAGTGTGTCTGAAAAATCAGGGCATTTATTTACCTTTTATAATGCGATAAGACAGTAATTCAACACGACTTAGAAGACATCAGATTAACGAACTCTTAGAGGTGAAGGACAACAAAACCTGGCACCATAAGCAACTTAATACAATTAGTACTAAACATGATTATTATATCATACTAGCTGACCCAGCAAACGTTGTTTTGCTACTAAAATATAGGGGTTGATCGTAGAGGAGTGAAAATTAAGGGTTGTATGTATTTTTAATGCTGAATCACAAAAAAATAAAAACAAAAAATTTGGTCTAAAAAATTAGGTAAATAAAAAAATTTGGGGTGGACCACCCTTAACATTTAGAGGGATGAAAAATAGATGTTGTCCAATTCTCAGACCTACCCAATATGCACACAAAAATTCACGAAAATCGCTCGAGCCGTTTCGGAGTTCAAAGTTGAACACTATGACACGAGAATTTTATATATTAGATTTAACGACCCAACTATAAACAATAACAATTTTACGTCATCGTGTACTTTCTAAATACATCCTGTCACTTCAAACAGTCGTTAATTTAAATATCCACTCTTGCGCATACCAACTTTGAACTTATAAACAAATAGCGGTGCCTAGTAATTGCCTCAATGACAATATTGGATTTATCAAAGGAGGATAGACATGAATCGTGTTGTCTTGCACCTACATAGCTTGTCGGATATGTTTTGTTTCAATAGTTCCTTTTATGGCTTTAAATACTAGATAATGTGAAGTAGCTTGATTTATATCCGTACATGAATTTACAGCCATGATTGTAATGTAACAATAATTATGATCACCAAGCATCAGACAGGGATTGTGGCAGTGCGTCAAGGAGTTTTTTTAATATTCTGTCATCTCAACGCATAAGCGTCCCACTGCTGGACACGGATCTCCTCCATATACTTGGAGGTATATATAAGGCCTACTATCGTATTATGCCACGCTGGCCAGTGCAGTGTGTGTACTCACACAATAACACAATTACACCGCTGTGTGTTATTTAGCTATGATCCTCTGCAAGGTGGAGTTCCTTCCCCAGAACGAGCTTGCTCACCTTCTTAATCCATCTCCAACCTCTCTTAATTAATTAACTTATAATTAAATTGTGAAACAGCAGTTTTAAGAACACTCTTCAATTATAGAAATAAAGTATTATCAAATGTAAAAACTATATTTAAAAAATAAACTGTAATGTAATACTAGTACAATTATTACACAAAAAACAAGGAAGCATCGCTATACAGGCCATCCAATTTGTCTCGTACCGGAATCGAATTAGCTAGCTACGAGACATTAGTATTGACTAATAGCTGAACTAATGCGCCAAATACATTGACGCGTCAAGTTTTATTCTCATTGTTATAAAAATAAATATATTTACTTCCAAGAATACCTAGTACTTAGTTTTCCATACATAACATAAAAATTATCATATGCGGCATCTATGTGATGTGAAAACCGGAAATTGGGTCAGAGCCGCCCACTTATCCGCCGGAAGTGGACGCCCAGGGGCAACGTATTTCCGTTCGTGACGTCTACACACCTCCCTGAGCTGATTACCGTGTTTAGGGACTTGGGTAATAGGCTTTTAGTTTCATGCGCACTTTGATTTTGGAGATGGGAAAGTATGTGCTTTTTTCGTGGTAAAAAATGGCAAGGTGGCTACTACTACGCTGCACGCGCAATCTTGAACTTGACTTGGTTCTGAATAATTTTGTTATTTTACTAAATAATGAAATTAATTACATAAATGATAGAAGATGAAATAGGACCAAGCTTAAAGATTTTTTTTAAAGAGAAGAGTAAGTGTTATCCACCGCAAGAGAGGGAAAATTCGAAACAAAACCCTATACCAACCCAGAGGGTTGGTATAGGGTTTTGTTTCGAATTTTTGGAGGTTTTTTTTGGAGGATACCCGTGCCCAGCAGTGGGACGTTTATGGGTTGAAACGTAATCATGATAGCGTGTTAGGAGAGGCCTATGTCCAGCAGTGGACTGCGATAGGCTGATTGATTAATTGATTGAATTATGATAGATAAGTGAACTTAACACTAAGATGGAAAAACCGCTTAGAAATTGTATAATGGAATGTATGAAAATATTATTCGTTTTACATTTATTCATTTCACCTGTCCGCAGTTTCATCTCTAACAAATCATTCAAAGTATGACACAACTCGCAGCAGCCCCCGCTATTAACTACAATGACACGTTACACGTTAACGACGTCTCTGCGCAAACGCACGTTACTGCGCCGGCTAGCTTTGATCTCCTAAGCTTTTCATGTCATAGACTAAAAAGTACTGAAAAATTTGGTGAGTTATTTTATATTGTACCTACAAGTTAACATGAGTATGACGATGACTTTTATGGAAAGTGGGTTAAGTTTTATACACGCAACTCCTATTAAACTCAAAACGATGCCACTGATAAATAGTTTATCCACACATCTTTAAATCTCAATCAAACAGTGTTTTGTATACATAAAAATCGTTAGGCAGTGATTATTCCTGTACAAGTTTTTTGTTATTGTCCAAACTACGAGTGATTTTTAAGATATTTTTTTATGTTATGATTTCTTTATCTTAATAAAATCCAGCTTAACAAATATTGCCTACCTCAAAATAAAGGCAATTTGCAGTGTTTCTACAAATCTAAGTACAATTTCATTTTATCATGTCGTAACATGTGTTTTCTACCTAAAACACAGTCAAATTTAAATGAGGTCACCTCTACATATTATTCTATGCACGCTGCGACGTTCTCTAGCTGTCAACCTTGAACACCGAGTGCCAATTATCTTCAGAGTTTATTGTCTCGTTTGATATCGTCTAATAACAGTACCGAGACGTCCCTTTTATTGCTCCGAGCATAGGTGGATGGGATGCTGATACTAAAGCCCTCTTTTTATTGGTATACAGATATTCTGGGAAATTAAAAAGTTGGAAACGATTTGTTTTGTTTGTTTTAACTGTTGTTTCTAGCAAAGAATAGAATTGGTTTCACCACAAAGCGTTTTGAAGATTGGCCAGAAATAATCTTGTGTGGAGTGGCTATCTCTAGAATTTATATTTTGTGCAGGTATTTCAAACACAAAAGCTGTAGCCATAAAGTTGCGCACTTGGTAAACTTTGTAATTGGTGGCTCTTGAGAGAACGAAACAATGAATAATGTAGCTTCATTAAATTTTTGAAACTTGAACCTGCTATATTACTACTATAATGGGCAAGGTCGGTTAGCCAACCCGTGACCATGGTCGGTGCAATTTGCCCAAAACGTCAGGTAACTAAGAGGTATGAAAACCTTCAAAATATTACGCGATTTAGACCTGTTGTCTTTTATAGTAGTAATGTGTACAAATCGTGAAAGTTTAAAAGAATTTATTCGAACGTGCTATCCTGTCTTTTGTTAGGATAAATATGTAAGCTTTTTTTGTACTTCTAAGTCTTAAATACACATAGATGACTTGCCTAATACGAAATATTCTTCTAATTACTTTGAAAGTCACCTGTACTCACGTTCAAATAACTGATTCATTAGTGGGTACATAAAATATCTCAAATTTCAAATAAATCACAAATATAATTTGCTTGTCATCAACCTTTTCATAATAAAACCGAGTAACGAGTTATTAAGCTCATAATTAACCACCACGGAGCTACTAAATATAGCAGCGGTATATCATAATATTCACAATATCAAACCTGAAAATGTTTTTATACTATGTGGATTGGTGGATGTGCCATTTTCCACTGGTGTAGTGGGTTCGATCCCCATACGGAGCAAACATTTTGTGTAGTCCATAGTGTTGTTTTTAAATTTTGGTATAATTTGTGTCCGAGGATTATTTCAAAGTCCCCTGCGACACAGGGCTATAAGTAAGTAGCATAGGATGTAGGGGAGCAAACTAACATCAAATTGCTTCAAGCCAACTTCACCTGCCCGCGGTCATCCTGCTGAATAACAGACGAGGCTCTGGCGACCGACAGATGGCGGTATATCCTTCTCGAAATGAGCGTAGCCTAAATAACACAGGCCGGTGATGGGCAGCAGCGTCACCGGTGCGAAGAGCTACGTCCTGCGATCGCCAACCCGCATGCCCAGCGTGGCGATTATGGGTAAACCCTTCAAAATGGCAAGTCAGAACGAACCACGGCCCCTAGTTCCCGGCCGCCCTGCTATTCCTGATCATGGCGGCGGTCACGGTAACGGCAGGGTAGGGGGTGCGAAGAATCCCCGGGTTACGGATGGCCGCCAAAAACAATTGACCTTGGCGACGTACAACGGACGAACGTTACGGCTCGATGAGCACCTGGCACAGCTCGAGGTAGAACTCGGAAAGATAAGGTGGCACATCCTTGGGTTATGTGAAGTTCGAAGACAGGGGGAGGACACCATAACCTTGAAATCGGGCCACCTTATGTACTTTAGAGAGGGTGACCAGCTATCCCAAGGTGGCGTTGGGTTCCTGGTAAATAAAGTCCTTGCAGACAACGTTGTAGAAATATCCAGTGTGTCGAACAGGGTTGCATACCTTGTTATCAAACTATCCGAGAGGTATAGCCTTAAGGTTGTGCAGGTTTATGCACCGACCTCGACACACTCGGATGATGAAATAGAAGGGATGTTTGAAGACATTTCAAAGGCCTTACACTCCACCACTAAGGCCCACTACAACGTTGTCATGGGGGACTTCAACGGTAAAGTGGGAGTACAGAATTGCAGCGAATCGGTAGTAGGACCCCACGGTTTTGGGAGCAGAAATCATAGGGGGCAAATGCTTATTAACTTCCTTGAGAAAGAGGGGCTTTTCTTAATGAATTCGTTCTTTAAGAAACAGCCCCAAAGGAAGTGGACATGGCGGAGCCCCGACGCTATGACAAAAAATGAGATCGACTTCATCATAGCGGACAAGAAGCATATATTCAGAGACGTCTCAGTGATCAATAGGTTTAATACTGGAAGTGATCACCGACTCGTAAGGGGCTCTCTGAATATCAACTTTAAGCTTGAACGCGTCCGCTTGCTGAAGTCCACGCTCCGACCTCATATGCTCCAAACTGTATGGTCTGAAACGTTTCAGTCAAATCTGGAGAACCGATTTGCTGCCGTGGAAAGCACAACCAACGTTGACCGGGACCTTAAGCAAGTGGTAGAAATCCTCAGGGAGGAAGGTACAAAATTCTGCGAAATGAGGCGCACAGGCCGAAAGTCTAAACTTTCCGAGGAAACTTTGGAGCTTATGAAGAAACGACGAGAAAATCCACCGGCCTCTTCGTCAGAACAGCGGGCACTCAACAAAAACATCAGAAGACTGGTACGACATGACCTTCGGTGCTCCAATACGTGTTCTATAGAACAAGCAATTGAGCAGAATCGGGGGTCAAAGGTTTTTGTCCAGAACTTAGGGAGAAGCCACCTGACGAAGCTGACAACAACAAATGGCCAACTCGTCGTTTCAAAGCCCGAGGTATTCACGGAAGTGGAAGATTATTATAGCCAATTATACGCCTCACAGTCTTCGCGACCTGATCCTGAAAATGAGGTTGCAAGGCCCATGCTAACGCGCCACTTTACTGAAGAGCTGCCAGAAGTTAGCCTTGACGAAATTGGGATGGCTCTTAGACAGCTTAAAAATGGAAAAGCCCCGGGCGAGGATGGAGTTACGACTGAGCTTCTGAAAGCAGGAGGTGTTCCGATACTTAAAGAGCTCCAAAACATATTTAACTCTGTCCTCTTTTCCGGGAGAACTCCAGAGGCATGGCATACAAGCATAGTCGTTTTGTTTTTCAAAAAGGGAGACAAAACCCAACTGAAAAACTATCGACCAATTTCGCTTCTAAGTCATGTCTACAAGCTGTTTTCAAGAGTCATCACAAATCGTCTGGCTAGAAGACTCGATGAATTCCAGCCACCGGAGCAGGCCGGGTTTCGAGGAGGATATAGCACCATAGACCACATCTACACAGTGCGGCAGATCATACAGAAGACTCATGAGTATAATCGGCCCCTGTGCTTAGCATTTGTGGACTATGAAAAGGCTTTTGACTCTATCGAGACCTGGTCCGTCCTGGACTCTTTGCAGCGATGCCAAGTTGACTGGCGATATATCCAAGTGTTGAAGTGTCTGTATGACGACGCAACAATGGCCGTCCAAATACAGAACCAGCAGACTAAACATATCCACCTACGTCGAGGGGTGAGACAAGGGGATGTTATTTCACCTAAGTTATTCACCAACGCGCTGGAGGATATGTTTAAAACGCTGGACTGGAACGGACTAGGCATTAACATAAACGGCGAGTACATTTCACACTTGCGATTTGCAGATGACATCGTCATTATGGCCGAGTCGCCGCAGGACTTGCAAAAAATGCTGCACAGCCTAGCTGATTCATCTCAACGCATCGGTCTCCGGATGAATCTTGACAAAACCAAAATCATGTTCAATGAACATATAACTCCGGAACCGGTTGCTGTAAAAGGTGACATTCTCGAAGTTGTTGTAAAATATGTTTACCTTGGGCAGACCTTGCAGATGGGTAAAAACGACTTCGAGAGTGAGGCCAATAGAAGAATTCAGTTGGGCTGGGCAGCGTTTAGGAAATTAGGTCGAGTCTTCTCGTCGCCAATACCTCAAAGCCTAAAGACAAAAGTCTTCAATCAGTGCGTTCTACCAGTAATGACATACGCAGCCGAGACGTGGACACTCACGGTACGGCTCGTCCATAAATTAAAAGTCACTCAGCGAGCTATGGAGCGGGCTATGTTAGGTGTCTCTCTGAAAGATCGACTTCGAAACGAGGTGATCCGACAGAGAACCAAAGTTATCGACATAGCTCAAAGAATAAGCCAGCTGAAGTGGCAATGGGCGGGTCATATTTGCCGAAGAACTGACAACCGCTGGAGCAGACGTGTTCTTGAGTGGAGACCGCGGCTCGGCAAACGTAATGTAGGACGCCCTCAGGCGAGGTGGAGCGACGATCTTCGCAAAGCGGCTGGGAGTAGCTGGATGCGGGAAGCCGAGGATCGTGCTAGGTGGCGTGCCCTTGGAGAGGCCTATGTCCAGCAGTGGACTGCGATAGGCTGATGATGATGATGATGATGATAGTGAAGTTAAAACCCCATAACTACTTTTTTTTTTTTAAATACAACTCCCGCACTAGAGAAGCTCTGTGTCGCGAGGAATTTTACAAACATACAATTAACGGACATATATTATGTGTCCGTTAATTGTATTACACTCAGACTCAGAACAACTCTTTGTGTGTTACACAAAGTTTTGTTCTGTGTAGAAATCAACCCACAACCTCATGCACAGCAGGCGCATACTGCGACCACTGGACCACCAAGGCAATCCATTAACAATAAAGCACTGATAAAGCATGCCTTCGGCATTCAGTCCACCAGCATACTTTGTTCTGTTCTGATTGACAACAATTTTATTTACTGCTTTTTGGTTTTATTTCGGCCTCAATACAGAAATTATACCCAACGAATTTCTATTATATTAATTACTTTTTATATAAACTGATAAAAACATTTATAAAAATACAAAATATTTCGTATGTCCCGTGTAATACCTGAATGATGTCCGCTCTTCGAAGCCGCAATAATTAAGTACGATCGTTTTAATTATACAGCACATCATGGCAATGTGTACTCATTGTGATACTACGAAATAAAAGTATTTAAATATTGGTTCATATAAACAATGCTTAGTCCTGATCAGCAAAATAAGTAAGATTATGTTTTTTTTATAGAAGTATATTTACTGTATAAAAAGCCTTGCAGTATTTTTTTAAAAGACAACTCCCGCACTAGAGAACAAGCTCTGTGTCGTGGGGAACTTTACAAACATACAATTAACGGACATAAATTACACCCAGACTCAGAACAACTCTTTGTAAGTCACACAAAGTTTTGTCCTGTGTGGGAATCGAACGCACAACCTCGTGCACAGCAGGAGCATACTGCGGCCACTGGACCACCAAGGCAATCAAGTATGTTCTTCGCAAGATGGCTGGGCGTAGCTGGATGCGAGAGGCTGAAGACCGTGTCAAGTGGCGTACTCTTGGGGAGGCCTATGTCCAACAGTGGACTGCGATAGGCTGTTGATATGATAAGGGTATGTTTAAGGGAGATAGGACACCATAAGATCGAGCAGCCATTCAGCCAGGGGAAAGTCCTCCACTTAACGGAAGACAACAGTTAAAGAAACTACTCGCAGTGTAATAATGATCCTATGCGTGATCCACCAGTGTTTACTTGGAAACATTATTTAAAATAATGTTTTACAAAACCCTGTTATAACATTTTTTGGAGTGTCTGGTGTTTATTATTAAGTTTATAATTACGTCTGTAAGCTACCGTTACTGCTGCTGCCGCTTTCCTCGTTCGACAATCAAAGTATTTCCTGAAATTTCTGATAGATCTAAAAAGGCGTTTCTTAGGTTAGTAATCCTAAGGGACGATTATTTAAATTCAGTCCCAGAAGTTTTATCTATGCATATGTTGGTAGCTTCATCATTTGCACTATTTATCGAAGGGACATTTGAAAAATAAAAATATTGCCACTTTTTGGTATATACAATAGGAACATCAACCAAATAAAGGGGTGTTATAATAAGTCTGTTCAAACTAATTACTCGACTAGCACAAAGCCTGACCTCTCCATCAGTGTTATAGCGTGATAGACATCTTGTAAAGACAGAGCGGTTTGTTACGTGATTACTTGCCATGTTGATTATATTAATGTCTGTTATTAAAGGGTCGTTTACATTATAAAGCTAGTACCTGGGCAACAGAGCTACGCTTGCCGTTTACGTTTCTTTTAGTGTATTTTTTTTAAATAAATAATAAACTGCCTGTGTGGCGTAATCGCCATTTAGATACTACTGCGAGGTACCGCCCATCAACATAAATAGTTTGTAATCCATTAATGCTGTTTTAAATCCGGGTGTAGATACCTCCCCTGGGACACAGGGTTTGTTCCCTAGTGAAAGAGTCGTTTTCTTCGTTTTTATGAAATAATAATAATATTTTGGAACAACTCACACATCGCCATTTGAACCCAAACTAGGCATAGCCTGTACTATGGTAACCAGACAACTGATAAACATACTTATATATTTCTAAATACAAACATATTATAGATAAATTACACCCAGACACAGAACAAACATTCGTGCTCATCACACAAATATTTGTCCTTGGTAGGAATTGAACCCTGCTACGCTGGAGGTCGTCTCCAGCGTAGCAGTCTGTAATCACTAGACCAACTGGCCCATCTTAGTTAAATAATTATCTTCAAGTAAAAGCGTACCAAAGGAATATCTTTGGCTGTGACGTTGTTATATTTCAATGGCAACATTTTAATCATCCAACACCTCACTTTCCCCACACACAAAGATTAAAAGGTACCAGAAAAATCATCACACCGGAAAAGTTCTCCTTTATATTTAAAACAAAAGGGGCTAGGTGCAACAATAGGCGTTTTCGCCTCAATCTGTCAGGCTGTCAGATGTCAGTGTCAGCCGTCAGATGTCAGTGCAGGCAGGTGTCAGCCGCCGCGGCTGATTGCGGTGACACCTCAGACCGCCCGCGGACACACCTGCGATTTGTTAGCAATCAAGGGTTTGGGTTTCAGTTTCGTTTTTCTAGGAAATGTAAAAATATTACAGAGAAATGCACAGCGGGGTGTATAAGTAACATGTGAAGTTGTTGCGAACATTATGCACGGAAATAACATAATAATAATATAAGCAATAAGTCGGTGATTGCTATATGTCACTTGATATAACTGTGTATGCTGTTATTGATACATATTGTTTCTTTGTGCATTTTAAATTAATAATTATACAAGTTGCCATATTTCTATAGCAAATAGATATTCAGTTAGAACCGTTTCAAAATATATAGCAATGTATTTACTTAAATGTTTAGATGTGGGTTTTTACTCTCAAAGTAGCTTAGAGGTGGACTCTTTGGCTAAAATCAGAATTAAACGTTAATAACTAAATAATTAAAATACCGATAATATATGAAAATAACATATTTATCAGTAAGTAATGCCAGCAGCCGTCAATAATATTTAAGAGAGGTAGGGCACCATACTAGCGAGCAAGCCCGACTAGCGAAGGATCTCCACCTTACAGAAGAAACGTTTGCCTATCCAAGGGATACTCCATCTTAAAGCTCTGGTGTAAAAATTGGGCCGGCAACACGCAAGTAATACTTCTGGCATTGCAATCGTCCATTGGCTACGGTGACTGCTTAACATCAGGCGGGCCCTATGCTTGTTGTACCTACAAGTATTCCAAAGAACATCAAAGGATTTTATAGCTCCCTATTAGATAGAGTAAATCTAGTCCCCTACTCTATGTCAATATACACAATGTTGTAACGACATTGAAAATGTTTTTTTTTATTTAAAAAATAGTACATCACTTTTATAACATTAACTATAATGGCATTCTTTAGATAATTGCGAAATAGAAGAAACGCTGAATAAATATCAATATACATAGTAGTGAAAAACAGCTGTTGTAGATCCGACAGATTACCTGAGAAATATCGCTTAGTTCGACAAAAAAAAAACTAAAACTGAGTGCCAAAAAATGTTTGGCACTCCTGACATAAGGTGTTTATACTATTCACTGAAATATTGGTGCACCACGTACAAATATATATTTATTTTTTATACTCGATGACAGTAATAGTCGAGATTACAGTTTCAATAAAAGCTCGAGATTATAATAATTCCTTTTAATTGGTATTAAAATATCGGTGTTTTTAACAATTTGTTTGGTTGTTTTACGATGTATGTAGTTTTTACTTACGTTGATTTGCTATTTTGTATTACATTTTGCATCTGTTCAGCTATAAAAATATTCAACGTTTTCGATAGATGTGCATTAAATGTAACTGTGTGGTGAATTTGAATTACAGGGATTATTGAGATTTGCTATTACTGTTGAATCTTATCGTTCAAGTAAATTTATTATAGTTTTTATCACCGCTGTTCAGAGAATATAAATCTTTTTTTTTTTCAAGAATAACAAGAAAGTATATATTTAACTTATATCACATAAGACTATTATAAAAATGAAATAAAGTTATTCAAAAATTGTATTACGAAACAGTACATTGTGTTGACTAAATAATAATCATAAGAATAATAATTATTTATTTCAGAAATACACAGATTACATAGTACAAAACAATACACGTAGCCTATATATTTTCATAGATAAATACCTTACAAACTAACATAATATATATATTGCTCAATGATCTTGCTCAATGATCTATGATAGAGGTATCACTTGCGTGTTGCCAACCCATTTTTTTACATCAGGGCTTGATGAGAGTATCCCTGGGATAAGAACACACACACAGAAACACCACTACACCGCTGTGTGCAGTTATATAGCCGTGGTCTTTTGTAAGGAGGTTCATCCCCAGTCGGGCTAGCTCACTAGTATGGTGCCCTGGCTCTCTTAATTTTTTTTTAATCAGCTTATGATATGTTACATACTTTTACATATTTTTATCTTTTTTTTATTAAAAAAAAACTTCCGCACTAGGGTAAAATCTCCGTGTCGCGAGGGACTTTACAAACATACAATTAACGCTCAAAAATTACACCCAGACTCAGAACAACTCTTTGTGGGTCACACTAAGTTTTGACACACAGGACTGTGTGGGAATCGAACCCACAACCTCGTGCACAGCAGGCGCATACTGCGGCCACTGGACCACCGAGGTAGTCAGTAGAGTATATGTCGTGAAGTGTGTGAATAAAAATTAGAAGTCATGTTTACATTCCCCGATGTCCCAGAGTTACAATCTAGAACAATTATCAGGGAGGGCGGAGTGCCAACTGTGACAGTAGGTAATTATTATAACAAAGTTATAAGCATATTAGTTGTTATACAATCGAGCAGAACGACGTCTTGAACTGGAGCTGTATTTTTAGCTGACAAACACGATCCGCTGTTACCGCAACCTATGAATACTACAATTCTAGAAGAAACAGAAAATAACACGCAAAGAAAAACATTGCACCTAATAATCTCTCTGCTGCAATACAGTACACTACTTCAGTTTCTATTCTATTCGACCGTCGATGCCACATGTCTAGAGAGGCAGGACCTCCTTAAGGAACCTTGCTAACCAGCAGAAACACAATCTATCCAGACAGTGTTGTTAACCGCGATCTTATGTAGGTGATGGTAATCTCCCTGACTTTAAAGGTATTTTTCCGATCGGACTGCTTCCATAATAAAAATGAATTTACAATTACAAAATTATATTTTACAAGTAGGAGTTTTTATTCAATACCAAACATTTATAATAACATAATACTTCTCAAGAGCTAACGATTACCTAGCAGTAGCTTGTGTTACCTCTACATCCACAAGTCAGTTTTATACTATTACTATTATAAACGCGAAAGTTTGTAAGTATGGATGGATGGATGAAAATGAAATGAAAATGAGAAAATGATAAATGATTTATTCTCCATAAGCGGGCAAAGTTACATAGGTACACATTAATTATGTAAGTACAATAAGTAAATAACATTACATTTTTACAAAATAGTTGATTAGGATGGATGTTTGTTACTCTTTCACGTACAAACTACTAAACAGATCTGGATGAAATTTGGCACATAGATAGATTTTGTTCTGGAATAACACATAGGCTACTTTTTACAGCGATAACCGACATCCACGCGGGCGGAGCCGCGGGCAGCAACTAGTGTATATATAAAAATTCCGCTAATAAAGTAACAAAACTATTTTAAGGTATTTCTAATTGACATTAACTGACACTATTTTAACATCAACCGGTTCATGTCAATTAAAACAATATTTAAAACTTCACGCAACATAAATACAATTTTGAAGCAATAAAAAGAACGTTACAAAACGAGTTACAATATTATAAATTAAATAGATTATTTCTTCCATAAAATAGCTAGCTACCTTAGCGACTACGTCTAGTAATAGTCATAGGCTTATTTACGAAGTAATAAGTAGCTCGTAACTAATTACATATTATTAGACAACATTGCAGATAAAATTTAAGAGAAGTATGGCACCATAAAAGTGAGGAAGCCCGACTGGGGAAGAACCTTCACCATATAGAAGAAAGAGTTCCTGTGTGTGAGTACAGGTCTCCAGGACTCATTTAGGGACGCATTTTAAAATAATCGGTTTCCTATCTCAGGGACATTTCATCATAAAACCCTTGTGTATTGGGTCAGCAACACGTAAGTGATACCTCTGGTATTACAAGCGTCCATAGGTTACAGTAACTGCCTAACACTGGGCGGACCGTGTGCTTGTTAGCCACAAAAGTAGTATAAAAAAGACAACATTGCGGACATACCTATAACATTTACACACAAATAAGGCAATGCACGGATAAAATTTAATTTTGAAATAAAGAAGACCCCGAGGAAAGCTACTGACACGATTAGACCTGATATCTATACTATATAATAATATTATAAAGCTGAAGAGTTTGTTTGTTTCTTTAGTTGAACGCGCTAATCTCATAAAGTACTGGTTCGATTAGAAAAAAACTATTTTTGTTGAATAGTGCATTTATCCAGGAAGGCTATAGGCAATTTAACATCACGCTTTGATCGATAGGAGCGGAGCAGTAGTGAGATATGTTGCAAAATCGGGGAAATGTACATTCCAAATTACCACGCGGGTGACCCCTAGTCTGTAAATATAGCAAAAAATAATACCTATATACATTTTGATAGACATTTGATATTATGCTCAAGATACCTTAAATCCCCTGTGCGCGATATTTTTTATCGCATGACTCCAATTTTGCCGGTAAATTGCAATCCGATAGGCAGGTTGCGAGGGGAGGCAATTAGGATACCCTTACATCTGTGCTTATTTATATCCACCACGGTGTGGGATATACTCGTATATACGAGGATATGGTTTTAGATAACGATATACCAAAAAAATTTTTGAAGATCTTTATTGATTAAGATTATAATCAAATCTGTCTTGTTTATCAACTGTTTTACTGCTGAGCGTAACTACGTGGGCTCAACGCAATGAGAGAGTAGAGAGCCTCGGTAGTGCAGAGCTAATTTGTTTTTTATTTCTAAAGAAGGCAGGGAAAGAAAGAGAAATAGGGTACCATACATATGATTGACTGGGGAAGATCCTTCACCTTACAGAAGAGCACAGCCAAATGACTATACACAGCAGCGTAGTTATTTTTCTATGTGTGAGGATTTCGAGAGCTCATTTAGGGATGCGTTTTAATGTAAGTTTCCTATCCTAGGGAAATTCCATCATAAAATCTTGGTATTTATTTTGGGTCGGTAGCACGCAAGAGATACCTTTGGCATTGCGAGCGATCATAGGCTACGGTAACCATCAGGCGAGCCGCGTGCTTGTCTGCCACCTAACTAGTAAAATAAAAACAAAAAAAGACAAGCCAGCATCCCACCTGGATGGTAAGTGGTAACCGTTGCTCATAAACATTATCATCATCATCATCATCATCTCAGCCAAAAGACGTCCACTGCTGGACATAGGCCGCCCTCAAATATTTCCACAACTCTCGATCCTGAGCCGACCTTGTCCATCGGTTGCCCGCAACCTTTACCAGGTCGTCGGTCCACCTTGTTGGAGGCCTGCCCACGCTTCGTCTTCCATTTCGTGGTCGCCACTGTAGAATCTTTATCAAAGCTTCTTCTGCCTACACTACAAGATAAGCATATACACGCCGTGCAATATACCTACTGTACAGCATCACATTAAGAGTAGATAAATCTTTCATGAAACAGTTTCATAGATTACAGTGCTATGATAACTGTCTCTCGCTTGATCGTCGATGTGGTATTTAAACAACATAGAATTAGTGCCAAAACATTTTGCAGTCATCACGGTACTACGCTTCATGAATATATAGGTATATAATGAAGACTTCATTTAAATAAAATGCGTTGGATCAACAGGTATCAATGCTGACCAATAAAATATAATTATAATATATGAGAATAGTGATGTCACCATTGTTCATAAACTTGTTATTATAGCAGGTATATCAGTTTTATGTGCCATTGTGTAGATGAGGAGTCACGTCTTACTACATTGGTCATGATTCATCTGTAAGGTTTTTGTATCTAATCTATGGTAAAAGATGAATAAGCTACAAACAACTCCTTCCAAAATCGATGCCGAGCGACACAAAACATTTTTCTTTATTTTGATTTTATAAGAATAGTTAATAACATTAATGATTAAACACCATTATGACTCTAAATTGTGACTATATTAGGTAAATAACAGCGTACAATGAAATATATAAACTAACCTTGGTTCACCTGTTGTGATACAAAATATATAAACACATAAATTGGAGATTTTATTCCAATCCCAAAAAATATAATGCTGTTATATCAATATTTTAACTACATTAGAGAACTCAACAAGCATCTAAAATGTACGATGTTATAAGCTGAAAACGAACGAAAATTCCTAATAAAAATGTCATAATGCGAACCTGTATAACCTGGCAATATTTCACTTGTTCTTGACAAAAAAAAAATTAGCTAAATGAATGTGAACGTGTACAATACTTCAGCGAGAAGACAATATGTCCAAAAGGTGCCAAGTCTAAAATTGTAAAGTATGTTCACGCCAAGGTATTCTGTCAGAGAGACACCTTTCAATGGGATGTCTCTTGTTTAGTTAGTTTGGCAAATGGCGCCTACCAACAGATTAGTGATGTATCCGATGTCGATACACAGTACGAGTATAATATCGACAGTTTTGTCGATATTATACTGTATTTTATGCTGTTGGATGTTATGTTTAAGGTTTTGTTGTTATCTTCTAAAAGATTGTTATTGTAGGAAAAAGGTCAGCTTAATAAGGAATGCTTAGAAATCTTTGGGGGAAGCCTATCTAGTGTACGTCTTTCGGCTGATGATGATGATGAAATAGTGCGATTCAGTTCCATTAAATTCAACTTCAGCCATAGATTAACACTAGTTTTTTTATGACTAGAATTATTGTTATCACTTTGGGTACTTACTAGTAAGTACCTAGTGCAAATAAAGCTGTATAACAACTGTCATCACATGAGAATATCAATTTATAAAATTTTACTTAGTAAATGTCCTTATATGTAATCGTGTAAGCAGCTATGAACAATCTTTTGCGCAAGAACTGTTAGACTACTATTGTATGAGTTAATTTTGCGACTCAGTTTGAATACTTTTTATATATTATAATGTGTAGGTATAATCACCACAAATGTATCGACAGTTTTGATCGACATCACCGCATCACTAGTTACTAATGAGCGCTGCTCGGCATCCAGGTGAGACGTCCACACATCATTACACGTCGTTATACACCGGATTTCCGCCACGCTACATCTCAAACACCGTGTAATGTCCCGCCAGATATATGCTGAAAAACATACACACAAACACACACACACAAATAAATAGAAACAGACACTAACAAAAGAAAAATAAATGTAGAGTTGAAATTCGTCAAAACTAATAGACATTACTTTTAGATGTAGTTGTATCACATACCTAATTTATAATCTGTAATATTTATGTCCTTTTAAAGACAGTTCAATATAAACTAAGGCCTACGTGCAACAGTGGTCACAACAACGTGGTCAGACTTGGTTAGTCATTAGGCTGAGAATAAATATACTTTGTCAGCATTGGTGGCAATTTTATATTATCCATTTATTGTAAAATATCATTAGTTCCAGTGTCAAAGGCAGAAACAAGCTGTACTTTTACACAGTGGTTGATCGAATGAGAAATAGATAATGAAGTATTGTTGAGATTTTAAAATATTTTAATATGTGGATAACCAGCCCGGAGCAGGATTCAAACCTGCGCCTGACGGGTTATGACCCAGCGCACTACAAATTATGCCAACCCGATAAGCGTAGGCGCAGGTTCCAATCCTGTTTCGGGCTCGATATTTTGCATATTGCTTTAAATATAGGTATATATTCTAGGTAATTGCTAAGCAAAAATAATAAAAATATTTAGGTAATAATGTTGTTGACATTATTAGAAAAAGCTAACAGAAACAAGATTACTGATCTGATCTGTCTAGATATATGTAGACACTATCCTCATTCATGAGACTGCGACATAGGATATGATAATCCATATTTTGGTACACTTAAATCTATACCATGCTAAGTACATTCCACTTTGCTAATATTACCTTTCTGATTTCTGCAAACACATAATACTCTTTGTCCACATCATCATCTAGAGCCTGACTCTACCTATTCACTAAGTCTGTAGGCAGGAGAGCCACCATCTGAGAGCTGTCCCAACGATTTTCCTAACAAAGTTCCACTTTACTCACTGCTTGACTTCTCATTTTACGTTTTCACGTTAAATGAAACCTCTGATGTTTATTTTATATCATCAGGTAGTCAAATACTTACGATTGGACTAGGAAGACACACATAATACCTACACAGTTGGAAAACAATAGACTAATGTGCCACCTGCTGAACATCTTGCACCCGGACATTATGCCGTGGCAAGTCTGGAAGTCCTTAAATAGACTCCGGACTCAGGTCGACTGGAGCAAGGAAAACTTGTTCAGGTGGGGTTTTACAGACGATACAGATCTGGCTTGTTCATGTGGTGTAACCTCACATCATGTCCTGCATGCCCTAACACCTGCACGCAAGAGGACTTGATGGCTGCCTCTGCCAATGCAGTCAATGTAGCTGAATTTTGGGCGGCAATAATATAAATTTAACAATGTTGGAAAACACACACAGTTATATCATCAGGTAGTCAAATACTTACGATTGGACTAGGAAGACACACATAATACCTACACAGTTGGAAAACAATAGACTAATGTGCCACCTGCTGAACATCTTGCACCCGGACATTATGCCGTGGCAAGTCTGGAAGTCCTTAAATAGACTCCGGACTCAGGTCGACTAGAGCAAGGAAAACTTGTTCAGGTGGGGTTTTACAGACGATACAGATCTGGCTTGTTCATGTGGTGTAACCTCACATCATGTCCTGCATGCCCTAACACCTGCACGCAAGAGGACTTGATGGCTGCCTCTGCCAATGCAGTCAATGTAGCTGAATTTTGGGCGGCAATAATATAAATTTAACAATGTTGGAAAACACACACAGTTATATCATCAGGTAGTCAAATACTTACGATTGGACTAGGAAGACACACATAATACCTACACAGTTGGAAAACAATAGACTAATGTGCCACCTGCTGAACATCTTGCACCCGGACATTATGCCGTGGCAAGTCTGGAAGTCCTTAAATAGACTCCGGACTCAGGTCGACTGGAGCAAGGAAAACTTGTTCAGGTGGGGTTTTACAGACGATACAGATCTGGCTTGTTCATGTGGTGTAACCTCACATCATGTCCTGCATGCCCTAATACCTGCACGCAAGAGGACTTGATGGCTGCCTCTGCCAATGCAGTCAATGTAGCTGAATTTTGGGCGGCAATAATATAAATTTAACAATGTTGGAAAACACACACAGTCAAATGTGTGCGTAAGTACTTGCGTCGGTTATTTTGTTGGCAAGATTTTCAAATATACGAATACACGTTTTAATGAGGTAAATGTATGTATTAACTATTTCCAAATTGGCTTGGTGGTGGAAACTGGAGCGCACGTTGTTTGTGATTCGGCGTAATTTGTTGTGAGCCATGTAGGACATTGGGCACATCAGGTAGATTATATTTAACCAGGAATATTTAGGTATTTGTACCTACTGATGTGAATCATGTTAAATTCATTGCTATAAATTTTACGAGGTCAGATGCTAAATTAATGAAAACAATAGATATTTTATACATTGATAAGACTGTGATATTGACACATTTTTTATCACATATAATATCTGCAAACTGAAGGTAGGTAGGTACGTAATTTAACGTATTGGTTATGTTTTACCTACCAGCAACCTGCTCAGCTTTCAACAGGTGTTATTGAGATTTCCATACAAAAACACCATTCAAATTTAGATAAGAGTTAACTGGAGGTCTTTTTTTTTTCAATAAATAATCGTACAAACCTGTTTTGATAAAATTACGATCATAATAAAAATAACATCCAAATTGAACGAATCGATATCAAGTGATGCTCAACTATACCAACATTGCGATTATTGATTTTTATTTATATAGTTTATCTCAATCTGTTTATTACTTAAAAAGGTCAATCTAATTAAACTTAATGACTTAAGAAGCAATAATATTCCTAAAATATAATATAGTACATATAAGCGTAACCATCTTAAAAATGTGCATCAATATCAACAAAACACAGCCATATTGTGCATTATAACAGTCCATCATTATAACATTTTTTTATCTCTTTCCCACCTTCCAATAACATAACAACAACAAAGCCTTCTACCTACACAGGTGTAACCCCGCCTTACTATCGATCGCACAGGTGCACTGCCCTCCTATTGGTTGAGAGGTTATCCGAGACAGGTGTCTTCGCTATCGACCAATCAGAAGCGTCACTTATACAGGTATAAGATATTGTGTGGGTAGTTGTTTTGTAAGGTATGAGGCCTATCTCAGCGTGTTTGCTGCTATTGGGTGTTGTGTGTGGGTCATTTTGTGGTAGGTTAAGTAGGATATAGATAATGTTGATATTCCTTTCTGGTAGTCAAGTAAGTTAGTAGATAAGTGTACTGCCTGATCTTATAAAAATGTTTATTTACTTTATTGGTGACAGTATTTATATTTCATTTTTGATGCACTGCTATAATGTTACTAGCTGTTGCCCGCAGCTCCGCGTGGATGTCGGTTATCGCTGTAAAAAGTAGCCTATGTGTTATTTAAGTACATCAATGACGTTATTTAGGTACCTACTACTATTGGAGTAATATATTATATCGTACTGAGAACCATTAAGTGTCTTGCTATTTAATATATCACTCGCTATTAACTCTAAAATTTGAGTCAATTACCTTCATTTATGCCATCCAGATTTATTGAGAAAAGTAGCGTTACGTGACTTCAGTTGTCTAACGACCAAACACTTTTTCGTATACTCTATTTTTGACAGCTCTACATTTAACTAACCTAGGTGCTGGGATAAGACTGTTCCTGTACAAACGTTCATGGTAGTAAAGCCACGGGCAAAAGTAAGTTATGAAGGCAATGATCTTGAAAATACCTCGGATGATAAGTGGCGAATTTCTATCTTAGATTCCTATCATCCGGTGTTTTGCATCTTTTAGCATTTACGCGAAAAATTAGCCTTTTGAGATTATCCTGCGGCATATATTTAGGATTAAAAAAATATTAATTATACCTACATTTATTTGAGAAAATTAAATTATGTTATCTTAGCGTACGATGTAAAAAAAACAATTAAAATTATCAGATTGTTTGTAAGGAGATAGTTTAGGTTAAGTTGCTATTATTTTTTATTAAAAAAATAGATTATCCATAAAATACACAATATAAAAGATTAAATAAAACTTAGCTAAAAAAGTTACTTGTACCCCTGGTGGGACTCGAACCCACAATCCCCGGCTTAGGAGGCCGATGCCTTATCCATTAGGCCACAGGGGCTTCATGTTTCTTAGCCGATATCCAATATTACTTTCTTTAAGAAGTTTTTACGATAACATTCTTGTTCCTAGACTCATTATATTTTCAATTAATTGCATTAGTATTTGTATTATTCTCTTGTTAAACCCATGCTTTTTGGGCGTCAAACCCACACAGAACTTACCAAAAAGTTTTATTGGAAACAGACGAATGGTTGGCATTTCTTAATGCAAAGAGGTCAAAATACACACAATATAAAAAAGAATACATAAAATAAAAACAATACATAAAATACATTTACTTTTTAACCGACTTCAAAAACGAGGAGCTTATCAATTCGTATATTTTTTAATTTTTATTTTTTTTTATTTATTTATATAGATTGTATGAGTACTGAAACATGCTCGGGACATAGGTATAAAATAATTGTAAGATAACTTTAATTACATTTTTGACGTATTCGTTAGGTATAACTACATTATTTTAAGCAATGTGGACAATCATGATGAGTTACTTTTATGTATTTAAATGTTAATTTTTGTCATTGTTCAATTAAAAAAGTATGTTTTAAGTAACGATCGAATTTACCAGAGAAAATAGAAGAAACGTGAGGTCATTTCAATGCCAATTAACAATTTTAGTTTCGTATTTAGGTTAATAAAATAGTAATACTAGGAATACGTATAAATAAAAGAATAATAAAGCATTTGCTATACCTATCTGCAAATATTCCAATGCTAAAACATCAAAATAAAAAGGGAGCTAAAACTCATTTAATTTGCTTATAATACGCAGACAATTCGATTCACCCCTACAAGGTGAACACGTGTCAATCAGGGTGGGTGCCACCCCTCTGACGCACATTTAACAGCCAAGCAATTGAGTTCTTATTCACCAGGAGCTCGAATTTATATGGTAATAGCAGATATCTCTGGGGGGCACACTACTTACTGTTTACTATAGAAGTATGGACGGACTTTTATACAGCTTTTAAATGAATTGGGTAAAGTTCAAAAACTAAAAATATGTCTTATTCTAGGGTTCCTACGAGTGATGTCCCTAGTGTTGCAAGTGCCCATAGGCTATGGTAACTGCACACCATAAGGCCCCGTATGCATTTTTTTGCGTTAGCCTTATCTTCTTACTTCTAGTTTTCAGTGGCACTTAAAAACTGCGGGCTTGCTTTATTTAATGTACCGACCTATATAATAATTCAAAGGTATTAAAGTATAACTTGGCTAGGCATTAGTGCAATAAATGAATGGCAATAAAATCTAGTATAATATAAATAATTTGTTTTTTGAAATTATAATAAAAGCAACCCATATATGTCACACTGCAGGGCAAGGGTCTCCTCTCTATCAAGAGAGAGGCAGAGAGAGGGTTTTGGCCTTGATTCACACACGCTGGCCTAATGCGGGTTGATGAATCTGACATGTCTTTAGAATTGCTTCTTGGGTTTCACTCATGTTTTTCTTCATCGTTAGCAGATGGTAAATCATTTGATAAGTAGGTAGGTACATATAAATTCCGAAAAGTAAAATTCATATTAGTACTACCATCAGGGATCGAACTTCCACCTCTTGCGTGCAAGTCGGTTACTTTCCCACTCAGCCACCACCGCTCTTTGTTTTAAAGTAAATAAAAATATTAATCAAATAATATATCGTTGTTGGTGTTAATAAACATATCTGTTGTCACCAACTTACACGGAAGCCCAATCCCAAGATGTTTTTTATAGAAATAACAAAATTGTATGAATGGAAAGTATTTACACACAAGCAATAAGTTACACTATTTCTGTAAACAACACAGAAGCTGGACAGATTTAATTCTTGAACAGTTTATTTGGGTTACGTTGAAATAAATTTTACTCGTCGTCATCTAAATTAATGCTATGAAAATCAAAACTGTGATTATTTCGTTCTGAAATATCTTTAGTTTAAAATAAATTAGATTAATAATGAAATCAATATAACTGTATCAAAAGACGTAATTAACGTAAGTTTATTTTCCAAAAATCATATGCAATAGACTACACTAAAACCGTAAATTTTACTATTGTTAAAAAATGATCTCGTCTACAATACTGATGTGAACTTGTGTGAAAACTGATTGTTTTTTTAAAAAATCATGTTTGATGGCTTATTTGATTTGTTCAAATTATTTAATACTAGTTTTCCAGAATGAAATCTTTATCTATGCCAAATTGAATCCAGATCCGTTCAATAGTTTTGGTGTAATTGAGTAACAAACATACATCGATTCCAAATTTTCGCATTTATAAGATTACTAGATAATAAAGCATTGACTACATTGAGGTATAAAAATTTATTTCATTGAGGTGTAAAAGCAAACAGAAATATATCCCAACATTTAAGTGAGAAATTTCGTATTCCCGATATACAAATTCGACCTTATTTCATAGAAATAAACAAAATATTAGCCGCACGATCTAGGCCAAAGTGTAATGTTTTTTGCGTCTGTGGCCGATGACAACTAATTAATATGGTTTCTCTTTGTTAGAGAAAGCAGGTCGATATTATTTTTACAGAGCACATAATGTATCGTGATTTGACACGGTCAATCAAAATTATTACCAAGTTTTCTGAAAATAATTGTTGTGGCACGGAAAAAGCCGTTGGAACTAAAGCCTGATGTGATAAATGAAACTATGTTAAGATACCGAGAAGTTTTAATAATACTGACAATTATTCGTGTATGTCTAATGATTTCAATTTGTAAAAAACAAACGCGGTTTGTTTTGACGAAATTATTTTGGCAGAAACTACTTCTTTATTACCATCTGCCTATCGTAGTCCACTGCTGGACATGGGCCTCTCCATAGCACGATCCGTGGCTTTGGACATCCAGTTGCTTCTAGCCACTTCGTGAAGATCTTCGAATCATCTAGCCCGAGGAGGTATTTATCAATTGACAATATTATCTAGAATCCAGACCAGATTTTATTAGACAACGATGCATGTTTTTATCATATAAAAATGAAAAAATGATTTATTAGTTTTAACAAGTTTGATATTATAAACTAGATGGTGAATGGAACCTCCTTTAAAGCTAAAATAGCCTGTATAAGGAGACTCCGCTCTTCCTTAACTTAATAGTTATTAACACTTGTTAATGTAGGTACTTAATTTTATTTTATAACAACATTATAACAAAATTTGTGTAAATTGAGAGTTTGTGTGAGTATGTGCGTGTGTGTGTAGTATGTGCGTGTGTATGTATGTGTGTGTGTATGTGTGTGAGTGTGCGTGTGCGTGCGTGTGTGTGTGCGTGTGTGGGTGCGTGTAGTTACGTATACGTCAGTTCAGCATTGCCTCACAGTACATAGTAGTAGTAAGTGATTTTATCCAAGTGAAATATGAAAATGTAAGTTTAACTTGCACGTGATTGTACTATATACAATGTAACCGTGGGACAATATATCTATTTTCATCTGCTATCAATTTTCGTATTTTAATTACAGTTCAATAATTATTACAATTTCTTATAAAAACATACATTCTAACTCATACCAGTATAAACAAAATCTACTACTACATCATCATTAAAACACAAAATTTTCCAAGAACAACACCTGTAAATTATTCATTAAATATAGAGCACGTCTTATTAATTCTAGCGGTGAAGGGAATTATAATTAACCAAGTTTTCCTTATACCATTGTCTACGCTTATTTTTAGACGAGACACATATGTTTGTCTATGACGGTCAACATTAGGATTTAGACACACTATAGTGTAATTTGGAATATGCTTAGCGGTTTAAAAACAGTGACATTACTTTTGTTGATAATAGTCTTCTTATCGTATTCTCGCTTAGAAATCTAACGATAACAAAAGTTACATTATTATTTATATGGCTTTTGCACTACGATCATAATAATATTATACATTTTCTCTATATTTTAATAATGGGTGTTATTGATTGAATAGATACTGCAAATTCTGATGCAGATTATAAAATAGTATCTAACAATAAATCTTCAATTATTTACCCCATCAACAAAAATTAAAATAATAAAAAAGACGTGTGGCACTCTGGGACTGCCGCGGTAAAGCTATTGCATATTTTTTAGTATGATTTTTTAATCGAAACAAATAAAAAAATACTTTACGGAATTATCTCAATCATTATATTTTATTCGCAATGATTCATAAAAATATATAATAATAAAAATGAATACTTGTAATAATTCCTTAAGACTATAATCTTTTTCACATTAATATTCTCTTAGGTCAAAACCTCCTTACACAAATTTGACATATTATTATTGGCCGTTGAGAGAATTTGTCATTAAAAAAGTATCACCGCTGTGCCGGTCGGAGTGGGGGGTGTTAGGTTTATTATTTTCGTTACGGAATTTCTGGATTCGGTCTCCACGTCCAAGGCCCGCGATAGAAGCTATGCAATAGCTTAAACATTAAACAATTAGACTTCTGTGATATAACTGATATATCATAATTAGATTAACCTAAAGCGCTACACTGTAGTGTGTTGGCACCACAAGCCGGTATCTATTTCTGAGTTGATTTATACTAGCACTTGTATTCAACGAGCGCCTCCAGCCGCGAATTAATTGTTTATCCTTTTTTTAATCTACAGATGTTACTACTATTATTAAACATTATTTTTATGATAGTAATAAAGTCAATTACGTAAATAGACAATTCCCTTTCGGCAATATATGTATAAATAATATTAATTGAGGATGTGATAGAATAGATATACAAGGATAAATAGCAACTAAAAAATAAAATCAGGTAGGTCGACGAAGACGGTATTGCATCAATGATGTACCTACGCTATAGCTCTCTGCTGGCAGATTATTCAAATGTCAATCTGAGTTTGAATGTTTGGCACTTGGTAGTAGTCTGTCGTTGAATGTAACATAGGCGCCACCTAGTATTCTTTATACAGCTAAACAAGCAGTTACTACGTACTACCTATGGATGCTTGCAACACCAGTGGAATCACTCGCACATTTTTCTCAATCACAATCAACCTTACTGATTTGACATTTGTTCTTGCAAATAATTTTAATACAAAAAATCCGAGATCGTGAGATATCTAATCGTTAAGTCGAATCAAATACATATATGAAATGGCCTCACCCTATTTACTTGGGTCAACGTGGCAATGTGGCCAGTCTTTTGGTCACCATTCCTCAGAACTGCGACCTCAATCAGATTTTTTATTTATAGGTAAACCTTTAAACACAATATCTGATTGTTTGTAAGTAGTTTAGGTGAAGTTACTCTAGTAACTATCTTATGATATTTACTGTATAAAAAGACCGAAATAAGATGTTAAAATTTTACTTTGTCTCATGTTACTTAGGTATAATGTCTAATGCCCCGAAGTTGGCAAAGCGAAATCTAAACTTTTTACAAATTATATTAGAAGTATTGTCGGAATTCTCAATTACTCATGGTAAAACTTATTGCTTTATTAATATTTTCATTATTCCTCAGTAGTTCTTTATTCCATCACATCGTTACATTCTTATGATTGTAATAGATATTGCGTGTGGGCTTAAATACTTTATCAAAATATTAATAATTTTTCACCAGAGGTATTCGCGTTTTATATGTATTATTTACGATTATTTTGTCAGTTTCAAAGATAGCCATTACTCCCTCGTATCCCTAATGTGACCGTTGGCTAGTGGACATCAAGTTGTTATTATGATAAAAAGCATTATTAAGTCAGGTGTGGCTTATTTCTGTAGTTTAGTGTTAGTTATTACGTTGTATCTGTCATGGAGGGTTGTTATAATGAACTTATGGAACTTTAATGATGTCATTTGCGAGTAGTAGGTACAGTTAATGTTTTGGACAATATTACATTTCTGACGTTTTATTGAATAGTTTATCATGTATAAGGAGGTGAATTTGGCTTCAAACTATATAAGTTATTATATTAGGTGTTTGCATTAATTAATTTCATCTAAACTAACTATCAATCAGCAGGTTTTAGTCCTCCACCTTCCGCACCCAGTCCATCCCAGCAAACGCTTTCTTGATGTCATCGGTATATCTGGCTGTGAGGCGTCCCACCATACATACGTTTACCATTTCGCAAACTCTCTCTTCTCAACTTCTACTGCTTTCCAGAGCTTGCTTGCTCCAGCGGCCATCGGTCTTTCGGCAGATATAGCCAGCTATTGCCACTTCAGTTTGCATATCTAACTACGTATTTAATAATAATAATAATGTATTTGTGGTTATTTGTGCATTGGGTTCTATGATAGGAGTTTATAATCTTATAATTACTCTTTTACTAATATTCTCTCTTATTTTGATAAATCTACATAATATTGATAATATAAAACAACACCTACAGAAACTGAAAATTTTGTGAAACGCTTGCAATTATTCACCAACGTGTTACCTCTTGGAATGTAGATCAATTTATAGCTGACTAATTCTGAACGGACGTCAATGAAATAAACTAAGATTATATGTCTGCCAGGTGTATGGCAGCCAGCAATGCAAATTGTTTGTACAACTTTTCAGGTGCGTTCAATAGTTATATTTCACTCGAAACTAGATAAAGAAGTGGGATAATTACCCACAGTTAGGCGGCCAGCCAAGTCATTACGGATTACAATAATATATTCTCTCTATTTTAGTGGCTTAGTGATAGTTATCCATAGGTTATGTTATTGGAAATTGAGTGGTGAAAAAGTTATAGCGGTCTACTAGATTTCGTCAGGCAGTTACGTCGACAAAATAATGCGTCTAGAAAATTCGTATCAAAATAATATCTGTACAAATCTTTATAATGTGGTTATTGCGGAGTCTACGCATGTAGCAGTTTTTTTAAGTAGCAGTTTTTGCAGTGGTTAAAATCCTGTTGAGAGCCTTTTACTAAACAAATGTCAGTAAATTGTTTCAGAACAAGAGCTTGTTAATAAAAAATGAAAATTACATAAAAATTCTTGCAATAGTAATAAAAAAATCGATTTTTCAATATTATCATGACATTCAAACAAGGGATCATTTCATTTGAATTCAGCTAATGGGCTACATTTCACAATAGTACCTAAGTTTCTCCTTTATCTCTAAGATTGACGAAGGAAAAATCTGGAAATCATCTGACACAGAGAAATACTTAAACATAAATATTTATTTATTTTATTTTTTGACATAAAATAAAAGTAGGTACCTATCTTATATGCAATTCTCTAGCATTCTGATATTTGTATAGGTACCCATTTTTTTTCTCATTGCCTTAGACGACCTCTCCATTTTGTAACTACTTACGCTAAATTAAATAAAATAAAATCACAATAAACTTAATTTGTCTAACACCTGTTTTCACTCAACACAATATGGCGGTCTAGAAACGCTAAACAAAAAGATATGTCCTATCCATAAAACAAATCTCTGTCTGTTAAACTTTCAACAATATAATTCACGCGTGAACAATGTCAAACATTTCTAAAGAAAAAAGTGAAAATAAATACCGCGATACGAAAATCACCTGCGCTAAATCAACCGACGTGACAAGGACACGTCGTCGGTCACTGCTACTATTTCAACCTGGGCCCCAATTCTTCTAATTTACGGATGGCTCAATTGAATCTCAGTAGCATTTTTGGTATTCTGCTAATAAATTTAAGAATAATTGGAAAACCATTGGTCTTAAATTATTTAGCACAATACCAATAATGTAATACCAAAAATGCTAATAATTTAAGACCAATGGTTTTAAATTATTGGTGCACTTAATAAAGTCCGCTTTTATCCAAAAATTACGACCTTTCAAATAACAGGGAGTTCATCCTCACATCCTTGCACCTCAAACATGCTGTACCGTAAGATTCCAGAGGAATTTCTTACCACGTACGATTAGGCTGTGGAATGAGCTCCCTGCCGAGGTTTTCCCAAAAGACTATAGCATGGGGTTCTTCAAGAAAGGAGTTATAAGGTTTTTAAAAGGTCGGCAACGCGTGAGTGACACCCCTGGTGTTACAAACGTCCATAGGCTACGGTAACTGCTTACCATCAGGCGGGCCGTATGCTTGTTTGCCACCTTGGTAGTATAAAAATAAAAATAAATATAGGCTTGCTTGCTAGTATGGTGCCCTACCTCACTTAATAAAGTCCGCTTTTATCCAAAAATTACGACCTTTCAAAGAACGAAACAATTTAAAAGAGTTGTGGAAAAGACATCCAATATATTCCTAATAAATAAGTTTCTTACCACCAACATCTTTATGAACATTCCACCGATATTTAATAAACAAACATTATGCTATTTTAGGACCGGAAAAACCAGTGTTAATTTTGTTAACGAAAAATGTTTTGTTCGGAGTTTTAATGTTTCCAATATTCGCATTCATGAAAGAAATGTAAGGTGATGACAGCTATGTGAACTGTATTTAAACATGACCTGCTTACAACAATGTTCATGAATAGTTCGTATCAGACAGTCTTTGTCCTAAAGTCTTGTGATGTTGCAACTGGATAATTACAACTTAGATTAATTATTTTTATATCTTATCTTTGGTCAAAGACTTTTGTCTTTGTGTGAGTTGCCAGTGATTATATATGGATCTGAGACATGGTCGTTCACTATAGGCCTCGTGCGAAGGCTCAAAGTCACCCAAAGAGCAATGGAGAGCTATGCTTGGAGTTTCCCTGCTAGATCGAATCAGAAATGAGGAGATCCGTAAGAGAACCAAAGTAACTGACAAAACTCGAAGAATTGCCTCCATTAAGTGGCAATGGGCAGGGCACATAGCTCGCAGAACTGATGGCCGTTGGGGCAGAAGGTTCTAGAGTGGCGACCACGAACTGGAAGACGAAGCGTGGGCAGGCCTCTAACAAGGTGGACCGACGACCTGGTAAAGGTTGCGGGCAACCGATGGACAAGGTCAACTCAGGATCGAGACTTGTGGAAATCCTTGGGGGCCTATGTCCAGCAGTGGACGTCTTTTGGCTGAGATGATGATGATGATAATCTCTGAAATTTGGTACTGAGGTCTAGTGTCATTCTAAGTAAGAATCGACATATTTATGCTGAGTTTTTATAGGAAATAAATTATAGTTGTTTTGGATTTGTAGTGATATAACATGTATATAAAATAAGGTTTATGGTGACAAAAATTGAGGCGGGCACTTAACCAGCCTCCGCCTCCATTTTCAGAAACGTTTCGTTATAAAAAACTCTACTTGCACGCACATCGTGTTGTGTCTCTTGGTGCGTAATGTGGACAGTTTCCTTTAGATTTAAGAACATAAAAATGGATTAACTTTTTTCAAGCAAAACTTATCCTCCTCTTCTATTTATAACTTTATATTTGACAATATTCAGCTTTGCGCCTATTTTCTACAGGAATGAGCCCCTGTGTACCGATGCGTTACCTTTAAAAGACTATTAACGCATTATGTTCTAGAAATTATGCCTTGACTTATCAACATAAAAAGTCGCACAGCGGGCTATGGAGCGAGCTATGCTTGGCGTTTCTTTGAAGGATAAAATTCGCAACGAGGTAATCCGACAAAGAACCAAAGTTACCGACATAGCTCCCAGACTTAGCAAGCTGAAGTGGCAATGGGCTTGTCACATCTGTAGAAGGACCGAGGGCCGATGGAGCAGACGTGTCCTAGAGTGGAGGCCGCGACTGGGTAAGCGTAAGGTAGGGCGGCCCCCAGCTAGGTGGACCGACGACCTAAAAAAGGTCCCTGGGACGGACTGGATGCGGAAGGCGGAGGACCGTGTGCTGTGGCGCGTGTTAGGAGAGGCCTATGTCCAGCAGTGGACTGCGATAGGCTGATTGATTGATTGATATCAACATAATGTAATTAGGGAAATATATTATAGTTATCTAACTAGGTCTGAAATCAAAATCACCAATATGTATACAGTAATGTTCTATGAAATGATGTTATGTGACATCCAACGCATACAACTGTACCTACCTACATACTAGTATAAAACAGATTGCAGATTAAATTTAAATTTATTACCATTGTGTGGGTAGTAAAATGTTTTGTTTTTGTTTTTATTTTAGAAAATATTTAACCGGTCATTCTGAAAATATTTCTAGTTGAAACACTTAGTTTTTATCGTATCTATCTATGCAGTTTATTTTGATATTCTTTGTGTTGCATTCGCTTGTGATGTCTGCCGTATTGAGGCCACACGACAGACATTATCTTGTAACAAAGTATTTACTCGATTCAATGATCTATTTAAGACTGGAACTATATTAGTCAAATCTTAAAATTACAAATGATTCTTGAGTTCTTTGCAGATATTTTCGATTGCGAGTAAAAACTGGTAACTTATTAATATTTTCACGTCTTATTCTAAAACATCTCCTGCTTCATAAAATTATATATTTATGAAACCAAATCCGAGATTAACCCGTAGTATACCGTAACCGTAAAAATATAGGTTACAAGATCCGCGCACCAAACTGCCACTTTAACCGAAAGTTACGACTCGGGAAACAAACCTGGGCCATCGAGCACGCGCTATTCGTAAACAAGATGGCTGGTGAAGCGTTTTCTAATCCTCTTTACTTTATTATGTTTGGAAACTGTTGCTATAAAATTGTTGCTGTACGTTCTTTCGACTACATTTTTTATGTATTATAAACCATACAAAAAATATTAGTAATACATAGATTATGTTATTGAGATCAATAGGTACTTACCTAAATTCTGGGTTTTGTAATATTGTATTACTTACGAGTTTATTTTCACGTGGAGTAGATGGCAGAATTGGACCATTGTGATTTGTTATACATTTTAGATGAATTTAATTAGTTGTGAATTAAATTCATATCATACAAAATTATGACTTACATTTATGAACAGTAGCTACTTCTGTCCTATATAATACACGCGTAAGATTGCATTCTGGCAGTTATTTTATCACATGAATAAAGTTCTCACAACTCTCTAATTCTAAAACTCTCTATTCAAATTGACTGAATCCAAATTTACGTAAACAATCGATAACTCTAACTTATACTCATTGGCATACATATATATAAAAAATATATACACTATTTATGAATTACTAGGGGTCGCCCGCGACTTCGTCCACGTGGTATTTTGGAATATTTGCCCGATTTTGCAACATATCTCACTACTGCTCCGCTTCCATTGATCATAGCGTGATGTTATATAGCCTATAGTCTTCCTGGACAAATGCACTATTCAACAAAAAAAGTTTTTTTCTAATCAAACCAGTACTTTCTGAGATTAGCGCGTTCAACGAAACAAACAAACAAACTCTTTAGCTTTATAATATTAGTATAGATAGATAGATAGATTGGACTTCCCTATATTATCTTTCTTCCATACATCTCTATCGTCAATCGATCGATCTATCTAACCGATGGACAAGGTCGGCTCAGGATCGAGAGTTGTGGAAATCCTTGGGGGAGGCCTATGTCCAGCAGTGGACGTCTTTTGGCTAAGATGATGATACATCTCTATCTGTACTATGATCTTTTTAAAATAAGCCATCTTTTCTTGGACCAATATCGATGCTTCCTATTTCCATAACGGATACTAAATTGATACAAGCAAAGCTACATAATCCTGCTTACATTAATAGGATACTTTACTCAAAGACATCTATCACTCAGCCAACTAGGTTTATCATATTGTAAATCATACGACGCTCTTGTAAATTACCAATATAAACAATACATCACAAATATCTAAAATCACCCTTATTTTTTAACTTATAAGGTTGAAATAAATGGCATATTTAAGTTGGTATTAAGATACTTGAGACTTCAAAGGGCCGATTATGACATCTGTTTTTAGTAGTATCCGCCTGTTCACACAAGGTGACCCATTATAAATATTTTATAGTAAAGTGTAATGTGTTTAGCGTTTCATTGGGATGCTTTGGATTCTTGAGAGTGGAAGGTGCCGCTGAAATGTGTCGCGAGCTCTATCTGTTTATGCGAATGTTCTTGTTGACATAATTGTAAAAGACAGTAGTCTAATTTACGTTTAAAAGTGTACTTCTTCTTAGCGTTTCGATGGCAAACATCGTTAAATTTATATTATTGTGGCCCAAAATTCAGCTACATAGACTGAATTGTCAGAGGCAGCCATGAAGTCCTCTTGCGTGCAGGTGTTAGGGCATGCAGGACATGATATGAGGTGGGCTATTGTTTGGGTTACACCGCATGAACAAGCCAGATCTGTATCACCTGAACAAGTTTTCCTTGCTCCGGCCGACCTGAGCCCGGAGTCCATTTAAAGACTTCCAGACCTGCCACAATTTCACACTGCACATTTTCAGCAGCAGCGGAAAATGAGGACGGATTATTGTAATGCAACACAATACAATGTTACGACTATGATATTGATATTTGTTTATCTTGTTCAGAACGAGGCGATGAGTATTTTAAATTTATATAAATCATTCTGTAGTAAAATATAACCAGCTAGTGCCTAGTTATCTATCAGTTGAAGGGTTAAACGATGCCTTTATTATGCTTTGTCATGAGCAACATATGAAATTTAATGCTCTAAAAGAAATAATTGGGTCTTATCTTATATGTTTATCCTAATTTTAATCAATATTATACATCTGGGAATAATTTAGCAGTCGACCTTATGGATATACAGATACCTATTACTGCGTCCTAGGCCATAAAAAGTTAAATGAACATTTTATTTAACTATCTCCAATTTGCTACAGAAAGAACCAAAACAGTGGTTATCATCACGTTATTAACATCGTAGAAACTATTTTTAAACTCTGGAGTGCATATCGAGGCCCTTAATCAAGACAGCAATAAGCATACATTACCTACCAAAAATACTGAAAGAATTTACTATGTTGATAGTATTTGTTTATAAAAATAACGCACGCATGGGCCGTGTCAACCTATTTGTCACTATGATGTACAGCTTCCTACATGTCATGGAGTTACGGTGACCGGTAGAACTTGATTTACTGTTCAACGGCTGCATAGTGGCGCTAAATCATTTTGATTCTTTTTGAATTTTTTTATGCGTTTTGTGTATTATAACTTGTTTTATAAATATTATTTGGATGGTTTCTACTAATTAATAGGACCATTATAATTTTTAAAGGTGTTGTTAGACGATCAAAGTTAGAACGTGGGCGTTATGTTGTGTGTTACAAATTATAATTAACTATTAGATTCCGTAGTGTCGCAAAAGACGACTCATGGAAGTAGATAAGTGCCATAACTCACACAATGTACAATCACAAACAAATTGTAAAATGAGTGGTATTTCAATATAAATCATATTATATTAAAGTAACTAATGAATGCGTTGAACCTGTTATTATTTAAAAACAGCATCAGTAAAATAGTCTCTGTAAAATGACTATAAACTGAACTCAAGTTTCAAACAGGTATCTGTGGATAACACAAAGAATAATTCCATGTACGGATCAAGCCCAAAGTTGCCAAGTAGGTACCTATTGATAGAAGGTAAAGCGTTCGCTTTCTCGATTACTGACTTGGCATGAAAATTATTTAATAGTATTAGTAGGATTGAATAGAAATATTCTCACCTTCAAATGTCTGAGCCATAATGCTGTGTCCAGCGTAATCAAAATCATAACATCAATTAATATTTTTTGGTCAACTAATCAAATGAACAACCGTGAAGGTGTGATGATATAACTATATTTATTTTTATTGTCACAAGTCTAAAATCCTGGTTTATTTATTTATTTATTTATATTTATAATCAGAACGACAAAACATCAATTACACTGATTACATTCAAGATAACAAAATAATAAACCTTTCATTCCGTCATCTCACAAAACCTCATGCATGCTGACAAAATCATCTTCCATTCATCAGCAAACAGATCCAGTCCAGGACTTGTCTCTAGTAGCGCGTTTAAAACATGTAGTCACGATTTTGTTTCAAATTAATTTAGTAAGTAAGTACTATAAACACCAAATAAGGATAATTACTACGTTCGCAAATAATCTTTTAAAATAATAACGTTTTGCCAAGTTAATCACCTAATAGTATAAAATTCAAATTTCCGCATGAACTAACTTTGCACCGTCGGCCTTCCAAGATCAAAATACAATATCTAACAGAACACCGACAGTACCACAGACAATTTGTCATCTGTCAACCTGTGCTTTAATTACGTCCATCCTCCCTCCCCTCCCGCTCCCCTTCCACTCGGCCCGCACCCCCTGGGCACCTTGATTAAACTCTGCTATATATAAACTACAGGAGACCGGTCATACTTGTCATTTTTGGATTGACGTCCGCTGTGAGGTGTGTTATTAATCGGGTTTTTAGGCTGACGTGTATAAATCTTAGATAAAATATACAGTAAATATAACCTGTATTTATTTTAATTATGTTTGCCGGATGTTTTTTAAGTTTTTTGAGGAAATTATCAGTCTAATTAGGCCGCTTAATACTATACGTTTACTTACTAACGAAAGGTTATTTGACTGATATAATTATTGAATTCCAAGAATGATTTATTAGCGGATGCCACTGGCTTGTAAGAAACCTATTATTTGCTAAATTTCAAGCTAATACATTTTGTAGGTGTATAAAGATAAAGTTAGTGTATTTAGTTTATTTTTTATACAACTTAGGTGGCAAGCGAGCATACGGCCTGCCTGATGGTAAGCAGTAACCGTAACCTATAGACGCTTTTAATACAAGAACTTGCGTGTTGCTGATCCAAAAATAAACACTATGTTTGGTTTCATGATAGAATTTCCCCTGTATAAGAAAACGTTACTATAATAACAATGGGTCTAAATCGTGATATATTTTGAAGGTTTTTATTTAGACCCTTTGTCCATTATAGTAATAATACGGTGTACAAATCGTGAAAGTTTAAAAGAATTTAAGAAAACGTTTCGTTAGAAAGCATCCTAAAATAAGCTCTGGAAACCTGTCACACAGGAACTCAACCACACTGCTGTGTGTAGTGTGGTTGTCTCAAGTCGTCTGTAAGGTGGAGGTCCTTCCCCAGTCGGGCTTGCTTACTTATAGTGTGTCCTACTACTCTTAACTACATTATAATTGATTGCTTGATGGTATCGTAAATAGCGAGAGCATTACAAAAGCTTCATTTTATATATTTTACCAGTATTTGGATTGCATAGTTGTACTTGTTAATTATATTATTTTTTATACCACCAAGGCACTGGCAAACAAGCCTTCGATCCGCTTAATTGTAATCAGCTATCGTTGTCAACGCTTGCAATGTGCCTATTTATATAATACAATTAATTCTATACTTGCAAAGTATAAAACTTTCCACATTCAAGCAATTGCTTGTGTCCGGAGATTAAAATAACAAAACTTACATCTTCCATACACATAATATGCAGGAAGACGAATTTTCGAAAACATAAAACGTGCAAACAAAATTTGATTGCTTGATTAATTCCCAAGATTATATTTTCAAAACAATCATTTCTCACACACTCAATCGAAGTGACCACCTAAACAAAAGTCGCTGATGTTCTGATTTTAAAATAAAACTTCTCATAACAAATGGCAGCATCAGTCATGGCACGTTACAAATGCCACTATTGGCCGACCGTAGCTCCTGACACGATTGTCATCAGAAATAACATTTGTTGTAACACTTTGTTATTCTATTGACAATCGATTTTGAAGTAGGTATTGGATTTTGATGTATTTTGATTTTGACCGCTGATGAAACTACAAATTAGGTAATTTTAGAATTCAACCGAGTTGAAAAAGTACTACTGGCGCGTTATAACGATTCCAATAAATTGTACTAGAAAATACGTTGGTGGTGACGAAAATAATACTAACACCCACATTTAAATGATTGATAGGAAAGAAACCCATAATAAGTGCGCTAAACATTTTTAACAGTCTGCAAAAGGACTTTTTACGTTATGGTGAAATGACTTTAAAAGACACTTTTTTTTAAATTTCGTTTTTTTTAACCACACTGCCCGCACTAGGGCACAATCCCTGTGTCGCGGGGAACTTTGCAAACATACAATTAATTATTGTACAAAAAGTACAGATCATGCAATTTTTCGTCAATATTGATGTTACAACTCAGGACTCTAGAGATTCCTTAGCAAAAAGAAAGGAACTTTAAAAAAAAGCCTACGGATAAATGCATCTAAGGTTGTTAAATTTAGAGGCGATTTTTCCGAAACTGGAGTCACACAGATACTTTATTCATCGATAGCAAGGCAAAGGTGTGGTCACTATTAAAGGAACTATATAGACAATCAATTGTCATTCAGTCTACAATACATATTTTATCAGAAGCACCATTACTAAAAATACTCGTAGTAAATGATTCTCGTACTATTAACAAGGCAGTGACAATTTCTTAAATATCCGTATCAACATACATTACAACACTAGATGCTAAGACGATTACTCAATTTCCACAAAGATAGAATCTATTAGCACTGCAGTTTCTCACATAGAGTCTACGCAAGACTAATTATTTTCTAAATGCCATTTGACGTTACGGCTAAATACACTGTACACTCTGCTAAATTTATTTCACAGGACGTCAATTAACCTGGCTGCGGTAAGTAAATCATTCGTACGTTTATATGTGTGTGTTTTTGAAGATGTGTACGCGTGTGTGTGTGCCATTTTGTTGCCATGTCGCTATGTCGCACGTTGACAAGCCATATTGATTTACGAATGTTATAGTAAAAAAAATATCGATAGATTTCTAGTATTGAATAGGTTATTTATGGGTTTGTTTGTCAAAGCACAGTAAGATCTAAAAGCAACAGTTAGGACTCAGATACTCCTGCTGTTTTTTGATCTCACTAATTCGAACTTGAGGATTATTCAGAATACGCAACATAAACTGAACTTATATTCGAAACAAACATAGGTACATTATATTTTTCCAATTTCATATTATAATTTTCAAAGTCCTGAAACAAGATTTCGTATTGGCGGGTACAATAGAACATAGAACAATAGATCAGCAAAAATCGACCGTTGACGCTGAAGCTCAAAAAAACTACTTGTGACCTATGGATCCTTGTGACTATATTTAACTCTTGTAAAAATCTAACAACAATGAATATCTTTGACATAGCGTAGGATATTACTTTAATAAATGTATACACACAACAATAACATAGCACGTCATTGTGTATAAGCATTTACTGGCTGTTGTTAACATGACATTTATGATTCGTTTAAGCAACATCTTTCAACACCTGTTTTACGTTATTTTTAAGTTCAAGAGAAGCGACTTTTTATAATCAAACTTGATCATTATGTTGTCCAAAACATTTTTGGGCTGAGGATTTAAATTTGCACAATAGTGCAACATTTGAAATTAACGTTCAAGCTCAATACCCATCACCTGATATTAACGTTACTTTTATACGCTTTAAGCGCTTTATAATTTACAGCGCTCATAAACCTATGTCTGCTTTTAAGTCTACATGAGATAGTGTAGTTTTGACGCCCAGTGCTGCAGCGGCCATCATTCAGTGAACACATCAAAGGATCTGTCCATTGCTCGTAAGGTTGTTTATTTTGTATTCTTTGTTGCGTTGAGAGAGCAATGGAGTTGAAATGAACCGAGATGGATTTTGATGGTGGAATAATGAGTGATGCTTTTAGGTTCATGGTGTTTTGGTTACATATAAATCAGTATTTTGGTCTTCGGTATTACTTTAGTGTGTTAAATTTAATTCTGCGCAGGAACAGCAGGTTCTAGTTCATCAGTAACAAAATTTTTGATTGTCTGGTGTTAGGTTCAGTTTGGTGACTCATAGTGTACCTACAGTCTGCAGTCATTTCAACTTTAAATACAGACGAAGCATATCAAATCTGCGTAGCGACATTATTTTAGCAAAAACACTCTAAAGCTGTCATTACTCCGAAATCTACCAACTCTTGCTTCACAGTCCAAAGTAATATCTCTCGCCTGGCCTCTTAAACAAGACTTACACGTTGACAGATCGCTAGTTCTATGTACTTAGGAATGTACCACACACCTGGCAAAGATGTTATTTGCAAACATAAATCTTGTAATAAATTGTATTTGTATTGAACTTTTAATAGAATTATGCAGTATTTTGTCGTTCTCGGAATGGATGAAAGAGTTGATGAATGATGGTTATATTGCAGCGTTACTCGAAATTTGTTTGCGAAATAAGTAGTCACTATGCAACTAGTAGGTATTAGATTCCTTGGTATATGTGTGTGATTTTAACTACTAGTAGATTTCAGCATGAGCGGTGCTTGTAACTACTACCACTAGGTGTCTATCAGCTATACAGTAAAATATTGTATGATTTTATATTGGGTCCTAACGTTTTAAACTGCTACTGAAAACGTTAAACCGCTTTAAAGCAGTTAAAAAGTCCACGTAACGTAAAAATAAATAAACCTCAATAACACGTACAACTTCAACAAATTTTACTTTACACCTTCGAATCAAAAGCCCCACAATTGTTTTGTCGATTCACTCGGTCGGTGTTATCCCCAAACGTCCCAAATGCTCGGCTAAACCTCGCCCAGTGTCTGGCACACGGCGCGAGGCTTCAGGGGAGGCTGTATGACGCAGATTGTCAGAATAACAATGGAACAGGACAATACGCCGGTGGGCGAAACAACCGGACTCTTTGTGGCGAAAATACAGTCAAAGATTATGTACACAGATAGGATATATTGTTGAATATTTTTAGTAATAAAAGTAACCCATATATGTCCCACTGCTGGGCACAGGTCTCCTGTCCTCTATCAAGAGAGATATTCTCTATCGGTTTAGGTTGGTGAATCAGACATGTCTTTAGAATTTCTTCTAAGATATGTGGGTTTCATCACGATGTTTGCCTTCCCTGTTAGCAGATGGTGAATCATTTGATTAGTACATATAAACTACACAAAGTGAAATTCACATTGGTACTGCCACCCGGGATCGGACTCGTACCTCTTGCGTGCACTTGCACGCAAGAGGTACGAGTCCGATCCCGGGTGGTACAAAGATATTTGTGCCTACAACGCAAGAGGAGGAGACATCAGTTTAACAAACGCTACTAATACCCCAGAGCTTTTTACACGCTGCCTACGGCATGGAATATGTTCCGAGCACATTTTTATCCATTGTAAAAACCGACTTCGGTTACTTTCCCACTTGGCCACCACCGCACGCATATACCTACAATTATGTAGACTTCTTAGTGGTATTGATATTGGTTGTCAACAGACACACCAAATTTACAATGGATAAAAATGTGCTCGGAACATATTCGATGCCGTAGGCAGCGTGTAAAAAGCTCTGGAGTAAGCGTTTGTTAAATTTATGTCTCCTAAAAGCTCTTGCATTGTAGGCACAAATATCTTTTTAGCAAATGTCATATCTGTGCTTATAATCCTTCATGTTTAGACGGGCATAGTTGAAAGGTGCTGGCATACCTTCACAGACACAATACGAACGGTTTAATATGACGATTTAGCCCTCCGTCCTATTGTTGTGCTAAATGTTATTCTTAAATTAATACATATAAAGCATTTTTGGCGTTAGAGCGTAAGTAATAGGGTATATTTTGGCGTGCAGTGAGTTGAGATGTAGACATGTTGGAGGTTTTGGTTTTATCTCGAAGATGTAACATTAAGACTGTGTTGATGTATATCGTAGCTAGATCTATTTTCTTTAAGGTTCATTGGACAATTAACCTTAAAGAAAGCCCTCTCAAAGTAAAGGTCTAAAATTAATGATTACTTATAACAAATAATGATGTAATATATAATATTATAATACTAGTAAGTATGTATGTACCAGTATTTGTGGGGAAAATTACCTCTACCTATTGAAATAATGTCTTCTCCTTGCAGTATTACTAAGTTTAAAACTGAAGGTAAATTGTACCCAAAAATTACTTCTTGTATTGTTATTTCAAGATGTGTAATGTGACAATTTTTAAAATTTAAAGTACAACTCCCACACTAGGGAACAAGCGCTGTGTCGCGGATGATTTAACAAATACAATAAAATTCAGGGACACAATTTATAAAGTTATTTTGATATTACAGAATCAGTTTGCAGGTATGCTACTATCAAAATAAATAATTATATTTTTTTATTTAAACAGTTTATCATTATATTCATCATAGTTTTTTCTTTATTTTTCTTGCGAATAAATATGTATTTATTTATTATTGGTATGAAGTTCGCTAAATTTTATGACGTAAATTCTATAAAACGAAGGAACGAGTTATTTAGAGAGGTGTATTACATTAAATATGGTATGTTTATAGTAAACAAATATAAAGGTTCCGATGGTCGTACCGCGGTGTAAATATTTTTATTGCAACGTTCACTTTGATTTATTGACGAGGTGCTCTGTGAATAGAGATCCAGAGTTAAATTAACTCGGAATTATTTCACTATTCACCCGCGACTTTTTTTATTTAAAATTTCGATTTTTTTTTTTTATTTAATTAATAGAATTATGATTATTATGTCATGTCTATTCTATTCTATATCATTTTAGGTACAGCTATTTTTTTAATCTCAAATTTTATAATTATTAACCGTAGTCTATTAGTAATATAGGCCTATTTTATCTTTTAATAATATACTTGCAACCCACCCGTGCTTTGTATCGGCTTTCTTGGTTTTGGTTTTCAATAAAAAATGAATGTGCATGTACCTACCTATAAATTCTACTACCTTATGTGAAAAATTATCTAAACGATGCAATAGTGAGAACAGCAACAAAATCCGTTGCGTGGTTTAGAAGGAGTTAGCGGATAAACAGACAAACGCGGTAGCGCCTTGTTTTATATAATGTAAGGATTTCAGTGACTTTCATATTATAATATATTTTTGGTAAGGCTGAAACGATGAAAGTGTAGATCGACCGCAGTCAGATATTGTAAGACTATGCGGACGCGGACGCCAGTGTTCATCCAACTGTCGTAATCTCTTAATCGCCTTTTGCTATACCTACAAATGCTGAAAAGTTTGGTTAAACAAAACTTTATGTGATTTATAGATACATACATAAAAACTCTTTATTGTATTACACATTATCTATAGTGTACCAATTACAAACTTTTTTCAATGCTGGGTGTAATGTGTGTATGAATTGCATGTTTCCCCCGCGACACAAGGCCTTAGGATTATTAGATACTTCAATACGTTTATCAGTAAAAAGCCCATCAGAGATCAATTCCCTTTGAATTCGAGTCAAGTTTTTGTCTAAGTTAAGATGTTGTCCTATAGTTAAGACTTTTTTAGCAAATTATCAAAAAGCTTTAAAATATAATATGTACAGAACCGTTAATAAATATAATACGTAACTGGCACATATTAATGGTTCGCATAATTCGACGCTACACCAACAAACAAAGCCGGCGCGCAGGCGCACTATTGGTTTTCTTTATATTTTTTTATTTGCCACACGTGTGTTCACGACTTGAACGAAATAAGATATTCGTGGTTATTTTGCAAATGTGTTTCAATGACGAAATACTTACTCCCGTCACATTTAGTTTGGTGGAGTTATAAGACTTTTCTTATAAATTAATATAGGATAGGTTTCTTCGAAACACTGGTGACCTGTAATCGCGCACAGGAACACACTTACACCGCTAAGCAAAGATTCTTCCCCAGGGTTTGCTTGTTTTGTGATACTCTGCCTATCTAAGAATACAGCATTACGTACACAGTATAATTATGAAATTGTTCTATTGGTTTTTCAATTGTCAACGAGAAATGAAAGCTGAAAAAAAAGACGTGCAAAATAAACAATATCATTAGATATAAGTTGATAAAAAAAACAGGATAATATCTACAATATTTATCGGAAATTTCTAGAAGAAAATACAGCCACTTTTGCTATTGACAGTACCGGTGAGAAGTGAAAGTATATTAGGACGAACGCGGGGCTATGAGAAGAGGGAGAGAGGGGCCCGCCAATTGTGCTGATTGCCGTCAATTGCTACCAATAGAGCGTTGGACAGAGGTAACGCGACTCACACCATGACCTGCCTTATTGATACTGTGTGTTCTGTATATAGCTAATGTTGCTAGAATGAGTATGATATACAAATATAAACAAAGATAATCAAATTAGGAGAGGTCTTTTTCCAGCAGTGGACTGAAACGGATTGATGTCTTAAGGGTTAAGTTAACCATGGGTGTTATCTTAAAATATTATATTTAGAAGTTGACCATTCTTAAAGACTATTAATTATACGCTGCAACCAATTATATTGTTATCGTTCGGACTTTTTGGTGTTTCAATAATTATCATAACAAGGATTTAAGTTAGATTTGCTTTTTTAGGTATACATTAGTTTATAAAGTACAAGTAACATCATACCCTGTAGAATTTCTTAATTCTTTAGAACTGTCGGGAGTACCTTCACACAAACTGAGGCTGAAAGTAGGCGTTCCTGTCCTTTTGATGCGGAATTTAGATGCACCAAGACTGTGTAATGGCACACGGTTGCAAGTAACACACCTCGGTCGCAATATTGTAAAAGCAATCATTATGACTGGAATGGCAAAAGGAGAGAACGTTTTAATCCCCCGTATACCCATAATTCCGACAGATTTGCCATTCCAGTTTAAGAGATTACAGTTTCCGCTGAAAATCGCATTCGCTATGACGATAAATAAAGCTCAGGGGCAAATATTAAAAGTAGCCGGCATTAATTTAGAAAATAGTTGTTTTTCTCACGGACAATTATAATTATTATTATAATTATAATTATTATTATTATTAGCTTTTACCCGCGACTTCGTCCGCATAAGTTTTTTTGTTTTCTCCCGGCTGTAAGTCCCCCTGCATCAATGTCCCACTATCGTGTTCCAGTCCTCAACTTCACATCAAAATTTGTTCAAAAGCAACCTAAGCTACATAATGGATAGCCCCGAATGTTTCCTTAGTAAATATAAAAAGTAAATAATGTAAATCGGTTTAAAATACTACTAACTACCTACCTGCCAACCCCCGATGTTAGACAGTGTGACACCCGCAACATCGTCTGCGTAGGAAGTACTAACTTAATGTAAGTAGTATAATAATGTGGGAAGCTAAAAATAAGAGGCCTTATTACTGTAGTACATTTTTGTAAACTATGTTCTTTGTTTTTCCCTCTCTGGCCAACACATGGAGATTCTGTGGACTTGAAACACGTGAGCAAGCCACGTATAATTGTCCGTGAGAAAAACAACTATTTTCTAAATTAATGCCGGCTACTTTTAATATTTGCCCCTGAGCTTTATTTATCGTCATAGCGAATGCGATTTTCAGCGGAAACTGTAATCTCTTAAACTGGAATGGCAAATCTGTCGGAATTATGGGTATACGGGGGATTAAAACGTTCTCTCCTTTTGCCATTCCAGTCATAATGATTGCTTTTACAATATTGCGACCGAGGTGTGTTACTTGCAACCGTGTGCCATTACACAGTCTTGGTGCATCTAAATTCCGCATCAAAAGGACAGGAACGCCTACTTTCAGCCTCAGTTTGTGTGAAGGTACTCCCGACAGTTCTAAAGAATTAAGAAATTCTACAGGGTATGATGTTACTTGTTCAGTATCCATTACAGTGTCTACAGAGAGAAACTCAACAATATCACCTTCCACGCATGACATAATTTGCTCGTTTATCTGTCCCACCATTTCATTCGTCGGCGCTAAAATTGCTCTTTCACATAACCATTCTCTATTCCTCATATTAGTTAGCAGTTCGCTATAGACGAAGTTATTTAGATCATCTGGATTATGCACAACATTGCAGAATTCACGATCCAATGTAATCATGCCATTACCATCCTTTGCCATACGATCTTCTCCAATTTTAAGAAGAGCAGCAGCATATTGTCCTGATTGTACATCATTGTGTAGTTGCACTCTCATATTTGTAGACAGACTAAACGTTTTTACGTGCACCCATAACGTTGACGCTTTTAAACACGCATTTATTTCATCTGCAGGGGTGCCTTTAGTGATAACCGGCAAAGTCTGTCTAAAATCGCCCGCTAAAAGTACCACCATCCCCCCCATGATATTTGGATTACTCTTGATGTCTTTCAAAGTCCGATCTAGAGCTTCAATTGCTCTTTTATGGGACATAGTACACTCATCCCAAACTAATAATTTACATTGCTGCAACATACGTCTACGCTCGCTGTTTTTACTTATATTACAGACTGGCATTTCTTCATGGGCTAAGTTTAATGGCAGTTTAAGCACCGAATGTGCCGTTCGACCACCATTGAGCAGAGTGGCGGCTATTCCGGAAGAGGCAACTGCTACAGCAATTCCTTTATCTTTTCGGATTTGCGCTAAAAGCAAGTTTAAAAGAAAGGTTTTTCCCGTGCCTCCGGGAGCATCCAACAATTTCTGTGGTGTAGGTAATTAGATTTTATCTGTATGTAATGTAACAGTCAGTTAAATAAAAAATCGTATACAAATCAGATCAATAGTTTTGGCGTAATGTGATTCTAGACAGAGTTTCAATGTTGTAGATAGGTAGCTGTGTATAGGTTCCGGTGGGAATGAGATATTTTCCCGAAGTAAAATGTAGTCTGAATTTTGGTACCTTCCTACCCTATAAGTTAAGTAGTGTGATGGAATGTCGCTAAGTTCCGATTCAAGTAAAACTGTTAAATAAAGACAGTTGCATCAAAATTTTATCATAAATTCCCTAAATTATGGCGCCTACCGACCCTCTAAGTTAGAAAAGTGATCAAATACTAACTTGAAGTCTTAGTAACACTCAGTTAAAAAAAAAAAAACATCAAAATCATTTCAGTAGCTATGGCGACATGCGCTTCTTGACACGATCACGCTAGATTTCCGCGAGAATGAGGTATTTTCCCGCCGTAAAAAGTAGCCTGTGTCCGTGCCTAGGATCCTATCTTTATAATAACCAAGTCTTATAAAAATCCGTTCAGACGTTAAGTCGTGAATGAGGTAAACTTTTAAAACAAACGATTAAAAATCACTAACTTAATTAGTTTTCTGCCTACTGCCTACGCCTTAAGTACGATGACGTGATCATTTTGATCTTATATCCTTTTCTAGGTTACTATCTATTACCTAACTAAATTTCATCAAAATCTGTTCAGCCGTTTAGGCATGATAGAGCAAAACTCCCAGCAAAAACCATAAAAAAATCACTAACTCAATTCAGTTTTCTGCCTACTGCCTGCGCCTTAAGTACGATGACGTGATCATTTTGATCTTATATCCGTTTTTAGGTAACCATCTATTACCTTACTAAATTTCATCAAAATCTGTTCAGCCGTTTAGACGTGAAAGAGCAAAAGTCCCAACAAAAACGACTAAAAATCACTAACTCCATTTAGTTATCTGCCTACTGCCTACCCCCTAAGAACGATGGCGTGATTATTTATAGCCTATGACCATTTCTAGGTTATCATCTATCACCATACCAAATTTCATCAAAATCCGTTCAGCCATTTAGGCGTGAAAGAGTAACAGACAGACAGACAGACAGACAGAGTTACTTTCGCATTTATAATATTAGTATGGATTATATTTATTAGTAGTTAGAACTCTTGTCAATATCCCAAATATTTCAACTTTTGGTAGGCCTTGTATTGGCCAAATAGTGGAGAATATCAGTTGTCTGGTTTCCATGGTACAGGCTCTGCCTAGTTTGGGATCAGATGGCGGTGTGTGAGTTGTACCGAATTATTATAATTATTTTTATGTCGAAATATCATGCCACTACTGTTGTGTAAATAAATATTATATTTACACAACAGGCAAACTTATTTATTTATTGATTTATATCAAATTATGAACGTCTTCAATACAAATGCTAGCATATTTTTATCCTACGGCCAATTCGTTCATACTCGTACTCGGCAAGAAACTCTGGCTATCTACTCTTTTTTTTATTATTATATCTTACATATATTATCTTCAAAGGTAATTTAGAGATAAACTTTAAAAAACAAAAGAAAAACTAGGTAAGTAGTTTTCTTTTTGGTTTGGATAAACGAGAATAATGACCAGGTATGCCAAGCGTCCAGGCTACGATAACTGCTTATAATCTGGGGAGTCGTACGCTTGTTTATTTATTTTGGACAACAAACAGTTACTTACACTCACTTCACAAAAATAAATAACAGTATAAACAGTGGCTCACAACATTATCCACATAGATATAGAAATGTTATGATAACTTTGTATAAAGTGAACTATGTTTTACAGTAATTAATTGTATTAATTAATGTTATTTTGATTTGATTTTGCAACCTATATAGTCTCCTACTAATATTATAAACGCGAAAGTTTATAAGTATGGATGGATGGATATTTGTTACTATAAATTATAATAAATTTCATCCAGATCCGTTCAGTAGTTTTTACGTGAAAGACGTAAAAACTACTGAACGGATCTGGATGAAATTTGGCACAGAGATAGATTATGGTCTGGAATAACACATAGGCTACTTTTTACAGCGATAACCGACATCCACGCGGGCGAAGCCTCGGGTAACAGCTAGTTCATATATAATTAACTATGTTATTTTGCAAAGCTTCTGTCTAATATGTCAAAATCGTCCGTGGGTGGACCTAAACTTCATTGTAATCGTTCGCATAGAATACGTACCAATTTTATTTTTTATACAACTTAGGTGGCAAACAAACATACGGTCCGCCTGATGTTAAGCAGTTACCGTAGCCTGTTATGGACGCTTGCAATACCAGAGGTACCAATTGCGTGTTGCCAACCCATTTTTTTACACCAGGGCTTTAAGATGGAGTACCTATCCTTGGGATAGGAAAACGTTTCTTTCTAAACCCCTAAATGAAGATACGCAACTATACCGCTGTGTTTAGTTATTTGGCTGTGGATAAACAATCATTTTAACTTAATTAATATTATTATTTAAGGATTGTATAATACTAGTAGCCATCCCAATCTTATACATAATATCATGAGTAAACAACCCGACCTCGACACAGCACACACCTTTATGCGCCGGCGCAGGGGTCATCAACCGCACAGGATATGCCCAATTGCGCCACAATAAAGGTGCGTTTGCCTCATGACCCGCCTTGAACTTCGACAGTACCTTGCTCCCTGTATGAGAAAGTATATACATCGATTTTTTTATCAATTACTTGGTATATTTGCAAATGTATTTGGCTATAAAAAGATAACCAATTTCTCATTATTTTTTGGAATATATTTGATTGCTATTTATATTATTACTAGCTGTTGCCTGCGGCTCCGCCCGCGTGGATGTCGGTTATCGCTGCAAAAAGTTGCCTATGTGTTATTCCAGACCATAATCTATCTGTGTGCCAAATTTCATCCAGATCCGTTCAGTAGTTTTTACGTGAAAGAGTAACAAACATCCATCCATCCATCCATCTATCCATCCATCCATTCTTACAAACTTTCACAATTATAATATTAGTAAGGATGTTGCGATTTCTAGCATGGGCTATTGTTGAAAGCAGCCTACCTAAGATTCCGGATTGTTAGCTGGATTAAGTCAGTTGAGTCCAGCCGCCCAATAACGGCGAGTCTTTTTTTTTATATTACCAAGGAGGCAAAGAAACATACGGCCCGCCTGGTGGTAAGCAGTTATCGTAGCCTATGGACGCTTGCAACACCAGGGGTGTCACTCGCGCGTTGCCGACCCTTTATAAACCTTATAACTCCTTTCTTGAAGAATCCCATGCTATAGTCTCTCGGGAAAACCTCGGCATTTGTCTGACAAGTATTCCTGAAAATGGTAGGAAAACCAATTCGTGATTTTCCATCCCTATTTATTTTTCATTGAGTTAAGCTAGTGTAAATAAAGTTTAAACAGATAATTAAAAAAAAAAACAGATAATTTCAAAAGTAGATATTAATCTACTTTTGCTATTTTGGGACATAAATAGAAAGTTGCAATTTATGACAATAACGAGGACATTAATTGATTTGTTCTTCGTTAAGCCCACTGAGTTTTGTCCTACATAAAAAATCCGGAGGCGTCCCTAGCAATAAGTTTTCTTGGTGCTAAAATATAATTATAATTATTCCTGCTTCGTCCTGTTTTATATACTTCTTCCATCCTTGTACAGTTATTTGAGTATAAAGATTTAATACCTATATTCCTCATAATCACTAAGACTTACTATGTCAAAAATGTTTTACCAAGACATTTTATTATATAAAATATACAAAAATAAATAGAAAGCTGTATGTTCTCGACTGTACTGATCAATGAGTCAGGTCTTCCACCTTTTATTGTCGCTTTCATATCGCGGTGTCCGGTTGCCATCCGCGGCCACAATTGAACTGATAGACAGAAACTTTTCACACTCTTCAAGATATAAAGCACTTTATATTTGAAGTCGCAAGGTTGTTTTTTAAATGAATAGTGGCGTTTAATTTGTAATCTAGAGAATTTATGTGTGGTTGTTAAAGACATACCTTTGTTTTGTGTTGGAGTTGATGAGTATATTTATAAAAAAAGCGTGTTATTCAATAACCATTGCGCGTCATTACAGTGGACCATTGTAATTACTATGTACTTAATGCAAATTCGTCTGAGGAATCGTTTGAAAGGTAGGGCACAGAGAGATGGGGAAGTCTCTTCACCCTATTACAGATAACTACAGCTTTTTTATAATGCTTGGGCGGCAAAAAAGCATACGATTTGTCTGATGTTAAGCAATTACCGTAGCCTATGGACGCTTGCAATACCAGAGGTATCACTTGTAGGTTGCCAACCCATTTTTTACACCAAGCCTTTAAGATGGAATATCCCTGGGAGAGAATCCCTGAATGAAAAATAACCACCTAGATAGTGTTCTGTTGTGCTGGTGAATAAGGATAGAAAAGCTTCTTGGAAAAATGCTTGAATGACCGCCGAAGAGACTTATACATATTTTATTATCTTATATTTTATAAGGAAATTCAATAACACGATTAGAACTGCAAAAAATAAAGTAGTATTCATTACAAACAGCCAAATAACTCAAACATTCGACCACTCTAATGTAATACAAAAACTTTGCTGAATCACGTAATGCATACTTTACGGCACGACATAACACATTCGTTTTGGATCGATTGTCTTTTATCAACTAGTTTCAGTAACACCGATATTAATAAAACCGGTAATGTATAGCAAATTTGAGAAGTGGTTGTTAGAATGTGAAGTTGGAGTAAGGGCCAGTAGTCCTGTAATTGACCAAGTTAGTTTTTCATAGGCCCACTAATGTTCAGATTTGATGTACGATGGGAATGACCATACTTATAGTAAATTTATATGAAATTTTGTGGCCTTCTCAAAAGCAAAGTTTATTTGGTAGTGAGAAAGTACTTTGTAGAGGTTCAGTACTAATTGTTGTTTCATTTAGAAGTTATTTCTTGTTACTTTTTTTCTGTTACACTTAGAATAAAGTTGTGTCCTTGGTTTAGTTTCGAATGTTAGCTACAAATCAGCATTTGTAGCAGTCCTATGTGGTGATCGAGTCGAGTATCATAATGGCAAGATACGACCTTGTGTCACAAATAAAATAAACAAACATGAAGTACCTACGCTCGGAATGAGTGTCTGTGGATCACACAAATATTTGTCCAGAGTGGGAATCGAATCCACAATACGTTGAATTAAAGAGTTCACCGCCCTAACCACTAGACCACAGTAGCTATCAGATTTTCTGTACGTCGTTATTGGGGAATATAACTAATTATGATTAACTATCCCATCTAATCCAGGTAACTAATTTATTATCGTTGTTACAAAAGTTTACTATACAGACATAAAGTCAAAGGCAAGTCAAGTCAAACTCATTTATTCATTTAGATCAAATTTATGATACTTATGAACGTTATTAAAACAAATGCCAGCATACTTTTTCCTAAGGCCAATTCGCTGACTAAGGTAGGGCCTCGAGAAAGATTGGCAAGAAACTCGGGCCACTCTTTTTAATCGCCAGAGTATAACATTTACAATTTGGTATGAGTTACAATAGTGGTAACAAAAAGGAACGGAAACCAATATACCATAAGAATGAAATTTAGATAAGTATTTAATTAATAAGTAAGCAATATTAAAAAACATACATATTTAGCTTTCTACTGTATGGTAATGAGAGATCGTTTCTTTTTGTAAACTATATCTTTAATATCATAATTCATTTACATGACATAATATTGTGATAATATGGACAATAAGAAGGTGAGAGAGAATTTATGTTATTAATGTATTTTATTGTGTTATTTTATTTATGATAGTAGGTATGTGGGACAATACAAAAATACTAGCTATTAATAAAATACAAGACAAAATCTATTTAAATATAAGAGAACCGTTTTGTAAATGACACAGTGTGAACACAATTAGTATTACAAAAGAACGCGCTGATGGATTAATTTAAAATGTTTATCATGACTTTAACATAAAGCATAAAATATATGTGAAATATCGCGTTATTTTTTAGAAAGCAAACATTTTATTTCTTCTTTTATTTAAAAAGCATTTAAACTATTTACAGCGCAACGTTCTTAATTTTTTCTTACATGAAAACCTTCTCTTGAGAATAACAAACACAACAAAAAGAGAATGAGCGAAATCGGTTCAGCTGTATTCGTGATTTGCGCTTAGCAACACATTCAGCGATTCATTTTTAGGGTACCGAAGTAATTATATTATAGGTCATCTCGGTCGAAAGACGTCCACTGCTGGACATAAGGGTTTTTTTTAGAAGTGAAATGATCCTCATGTATACCGCCACGCGCCTGGGGAAGAGGTGCGGTTATGTTGGGCTCTCCGGGCTAGAAATGATGGCTGGCATACCGACTCACACCTCCACTAGGTATACCCGAATATAGGCCTCCCCCAAAGATTTATAGGACAAAATTACTTCTTAACGAAATACGTTTAAAACAATCTATTTCAGATGCATGGCACTAATATAAGCGGCGATATATTGGCGTCAAAGACACAGAATTATCATGTTCAAATTCAAACTCGATTTCTGGCTAAGGCAAAATAGAAACAACAATGAAGTTTGTCCAAAATTGTATTATTATCTAGTAAAAAAACCCGAACATACGAGCGATACGTTCTTAACACACATTATAACTCACTCCTAAATCAATCAATACACCTCCAACGAGAATCCCAAAATATTTATTCAAAAATCCCCCTCACCACACAAACACGTTGTTATCACAAGATTTATGATAATGATTATTCATCTGACCAGCCTTCTGCCGTGGGCGCAAGGTGATGTCCGACCGGAAACGGAAGGGCGCCGCGCGCCGCCCGCCCGCCCCGTGTCTTAATTTCCGGTCACATCGCATCACAAGATCTTCTTACGATTATGCTCATTCTTATCCCCGGGTGGTGATACCCCTATTTTTGGTTAGATATAGGTATAACTATGTATTTTGGCATTGTTTGAAATTGTCTCAGAAAGGAGAAACATTAACCTCTTTCTAAATAATTTATATTTCTGTAAAAAATGCTGAAGCAAACTATTTCCGTTGTTAAGTCCGTCATTATACAATTTAAACTGTTATCAAATAGGTTGTTTCAGTTTTTTTTTATAACTATCATCAGATATTTTCCTTATATTCATTTATTTTAGAACTAGCGGTCCGCCCCGACTTCGTCCGGGTTAAACTATTTCAGCGCAACTTTATTTTTTTTTACATAAGAACCTTTTTCTGACAATAACAAACAACAAAAAAAGAATTACTGAAATCGGTCCAGCCGTTTACGCGTGATGCCGTGACCAAGGGAAATAGGGATTAATTTTTATATATAAGATTATTCGATGCGTAACTTTCTTATACACTACTTCTGAAATAGAGAAAACAATATCCTGTATTGCGAGAGTTATTAAAATAACAAACACTTTACAGTACACTTAGACTCGTGACAATTATTTACGGATTGCACAAAATGTTTGTCTTGTACAGGGATGAAACGTACAACAACACTTCAACACTCATACAAATACAATTGTAACTTAAACCTTTCCAAAAATCGTTTTTTTTACCCCTAAAAAAACTTAAAATATGATCCATTTCACCCCACAAACGACATTCACAATCCCCGATACAAAAATTCAAACTTCTCCAAAGAAACAGATATAATTTGGCGAGCCGACCTTACCTAAACCCTTCGTATAAGCGGGCATGTTGAGCCGATCACCTTATATTTGCGGTATCGCCCGTCGCGTCGGGTGGACAGGGGACGGGGGGCATATTGGAATATTTTTCATACAAACACGTATCCACGTGGACACTTCTACTTGATACAATATTGCTAAGAAGGGTGGGCTTACATAAACAAAGATAATAATATATGTATATGTTATATTAAAATTACGAGAGTAAGTGTAAGTACTATTTTGTGCATGAATGATGAGCGTAGTGGCGTTGGACTGATGAGTTAGTCTCGGGTTTGAAAAGGGTACTGTAATACTTCAATCTTTTTTATTCGCAGTTATATCTATACTAAATAGTATTTACATTGAATTAATCTACAAAGGACAGCGATGTTTTATCTTAATTTTATTGTAACAGCAATTTTGTATAACACTTCTTATACCTAAACGTATACAGTTTCATTTTATCAACAACATAATTTTGTAATATTTGCAGCTGATTGTGAGGTCTCCAGTTCGAGTCTAAGGTTGGGCAAAGTGGCTTAACTTCATTTAGTAAACGCTCAGTAGCAGCATGGATTTTGGAATTGTGTCCGGTATATGGCAATAATATACTTGAGACCTAACATATCTGGCAAAACGTAGAATCATACGAGCAAAATGAAAATAACAGTATAAGATACCTACAATAAACACAGTAAATGACCTTTGCGAAGAACTCTAAAATAAACTTTTCATTTTAAAGAAAATAAATCATAAAGAAACTATTATTTAGTAACATGTAACCTCTCCTCAACCCGTAGGTGGTCGCGTCACTGTCCAGTGGCGGTCAAACTTTATATATTTTATGTTTCGGCACACCGCCACCGTACCGCGCCGCCGCCACCTCCTACCACCCGCATTTATTACACGACTTGTTACTGAACACGGCTCGCGGACAATATATTGGTCTATTGCTTTAACTTGGAGACGATTTTTTGTTTTTGTAAACATTTATATACTTACTAGCGAAACAATATCTTAAGTTCTTAAGCCACTTATAATTATAGTAACAACTAATTATAAACCAATACACACTGGTAATGAATGTTTTTAAACTTCTACGATTTAAGATATGATTAACCGTCGTGATGGTTTGGAAGACATTATATTATAACATGGTGGCTAATTTCAATAGAGGCAAGCTATATTTATTTGAAAAGGCGCAAAGATAACGTTGCCACTATACCCTCGACCAGAACAACATTCGCAGCAAGACAATATAACAAACGGTCTGCTGTATTATATAACAGGGTTAACAAAGAAACACACATATTTGACAAACATCAACATGAATGCAAAAAGATTATTTGTAACTGGATCAAATCCCTCTCTTATGAAAATACTGAACTCTTATTACATCATATTATATTATAAACACGTACACACATACACTCACACACACACACACACACACACACACACACACACACACAACAAAATACATTACTACATTTATTAAAATAAAAAGTATAATTTGTTTATATCTCTAAGTATTGTTGTTAACAAGATTATATTTATATAAGCTATGGAAGAGCGGAGCCTCCTAACACAGACAATATTTTGTCTAAAAGGAGACTCCAATCACTATCTAACAAAAATGTACTTGTTAACGAAATAAAAAATTTGAATTTGAACTTGAATATACGAGAAAGATATAGTGTACCAGTCTGTGCGCAAACACAGGTACACTCTTTAATCTCTTTACTCTCATAGTCAGATGGCATGGCAATCCAACACGACCGAAGAGAGATTAGATGTAGATTCAAACATTGGATAACAACGTAAAAACAGAAATGGAGCAACCATTTCTGTTTCAGAAAGTACGAGTACGAAACCTTAAAATAATATCACGATTCAGGCCCCTTCTCCATTGTAGTAATATTAGGTTATGGCATTGGTAACTTACTCGTAAGCAAGCAAAGTGGACCTATGTAGACGTAGCCCAATGAAATGTTCATTGTGTGAAGAAAAGGACGACGACTGATTACAAAAGAACAACCAAAAGAAAACCTAACCTTGTTAGTTAAATATTAAAGATCAAAACAGTCAGTAGTCTTTGTCCGACAGTAGTGTTAAAAAGATGCACAGAATAATAAATCGTATAATACTTAGACGAAAATTTAAGAGAATTAAAGCATAATGAAATATAGCCCAACTAGAAGATGTAAAAGGTACCTCCCTACTCATTGCAATGCCGACAGAGACAAGATTAGAGTGGCGAGAATCAACCGCAAAAGCTAAGACATTAGATATAAAAGTTTGTCAATAGTCAAGTGTAATATCAAATACTGATATTTAATCGAAGCTATTAGGATTTCAGAAATAAACAGAATTATCATTTCTGTCGAAAGCTCGATATTTTTGGAGTATACGGCAATATTACATCTTGTTATAATAACGAAGAGTCATCCAATGCAGGACGTTTTACGAGGGATCCCTAATCTTACGGAACCCACCTTGATGTCTTTAATAAAGACGTCACGTGGACAGCCATCGTAAAAATCATCTGGCGCGATATCTGGACTATAGGTGGACAGGGTAGGGTCATAGCTTTTTATTACAATTGAGGTAATGGCTGAGCAACTTAGATTTTGGTACGGCGAGAATTGAGCGTAAGAGATATCAGTATTTTATTAATATATTTAAGTGATGGTCAGACTCATTTGTCAATCCAAGACAAGACAGAAAAAACTCCTTAAAATTAAGTATATCAACATAACGATTTATTGTGTTGTAATTCTTTGATATTATGTATAATATGTAGTCAGTAGAAAATACACTCCTCTCTAGTGACTTCATTTTTGAAGGATAATTCCTTCAAAAATGAAGTCACCGTTGTGTTACCAATGTAACACAACCCAATTTATCCTATCTCTGACTTCGTATAATGTACAAACACAACTACAACTAAATTCTATATGTAAAATATCACTCAAAACTTTACAACCAAAATAGTAGGAGCATAATAAGTTTTTTCCGAATTCACCAATTTTCTTCGAACATAGCAAAACACAGCTTGGAATAAATACGCAATCAAATCAGAGAGAAAGGTGGGCGACTATGGACAACCAAAATAAAAGTAATAAAAGCCAGACGGACGAACGCGATGACCGTCCCCGGCGACATGTGGCCGGCCACTTGCATTTTTTAAAAATAAAATTTGCATACGTTTAGGGTCCCTCACGATTTCCATGCGCGGCTAAGAGACATTTTTAAACAATATTACGAAGGCTAAGGAGTTTATAAAACGGTTTATACTGCGGTAAGTTTCGGGATCGTCTAATGAAATTGTTTTTGGCTGTACTGTGCGCTGTAAAAATTTATTGGAATGAAATTTTGTTTTGGTTCCAACGTTTTTTGGTGATCACAATTTTGTGAAGAAAAATAATCCTAGATTTGTATGGAATCTGATTTTTATTTGATTAAAAAATGGCTTTATTATCTACTACTGTATAAACGTAGATAGCCAACAGTTTATAAAAACCACACTCAGATTAGTAAACAAGAATTTGTCACTTTATTTTAATATTTTATATGGAACATACTAGCGATTGTTTTTCTGCTAATTTCTAAATATATGATGCTGAAACATTTTTAGAGCAGTTATTACATATTTTTTTAATGACGATAAACTTCAGCCAAAGTAATGTAAGTGCGCCTTAAAAAGGTAATCGAATATTACCCATACAACTTCTTAAAAAAATAAAGAAAACTAGGACAAAAAACATTATACCTACCAGAAGTTATTTAAAATAAATAGAACACTCTTAATAAACCAGCTCCCACCAGTTCATTCGATTCTTCAATTGTTCTTATAGTGACGCACATGATTTCTTCAACGGTCATTTGTATCTCACAACTAGTTGTCATCAATAGCCCCTTCCATTACAGCCCATTTGAAACTACTTAACAACTTATTTTCAGAGAGCTCCCCGTTTAATTACCGAATTAAAAGTCGTCGCCTGTGAAAGTTCTACCACACAGTTCTCACGTCTGTCAGTCGGTATCGTTAAAACAAAACCACCTCAATCCGACACAGGGAAACCACTAACATGCTGTTACATTTTGAACCCTATGTGGTAGTCACTAGAGTGGTACTTTAGAGGTGTTGTAACGTATAATGTGTCTCCCACGGTGTGAATCTATTTACGTATATGTTTCGAATGTATAAAGGTTTTTGAGAGAGTTTCAGTCTTGATGTGAAAATATCATTATTAAGTGATGAATATTTGCCTAATGCTAACATTAAGTTGTTATGAATTTACGAGCAGTGCGAACGAGTGCGGCATAATCAGCAGTAGATAGAACAAGACTGCAAATCATAGTTTAATAATAAATTTATAATTCTTTAAGTAGGTACGCATAGTATTTATATATTATTATTATGTATAATATTATTTGTTCAAAGTTTTAAATGTAAAACAACAATTCAAATGTCATACAAACATTTATTCCTAAAAAGCATATTTTTTGTCAGATAATGCTCTGAAACGTCTTGTTCATACTAAAGCTGAAAACTAACATTTATCCACACATCATCTTGAAACACTACAAGAATAATTAAGCCCTATCAATCGACAGTATTACCCGCACGTCCGTTCACCTCTCTCATTCGTTCGTTCATTGACTTTTTTACTTCAATTATATTTTTATTTCAATTTCGCGGGCGGTCCACATGTGGCGCCTTTACCCTTTCGGTAACATGCAATTAGTTTAAACTTTATTTCGCTGTATATTAGGTTGATTATTGTATATATGATATGTGTACGTATGTTTGTAAATTTAAGCGTTAAATGAACACAAGTAAAGCGTAGACACGTTTATGGTAGAAACGTTGGAAACACCTGGATCGGTTCTTGTAACATATTTATACGATTTCTGAGAACACACGTTTGTTTTGGCGGTTTCGTTAATATTAAATTGATTATTAATTGTGCGATGAGAAAATGGTTGGGTAAGTTGGCGATATAAATGGTCCGTTTTGTGCTTAATTAGGTGCATGGGGGATATAAGGGGCCCTGTGTGTGTATGAAGGTTAAATTGTCATTGAGGTTAAGCTAATGCGATATGTATAGATAGATTACTTTTAGAATTATGATGTTCTTTCTGTGTGCAGTCTAATAAACATTATGTAGGTACAATTAATTGTAGGTGAAGTTAAGCCATTAGGTAAGTAGGTAAACGTTTACAAAATCATTTGCTGAATGAAGCTGTTAGCCTCATCTAATATTATGAATACTTATGACTATAAAAAAATAGCACAGGTTTCCTTTACTCTATCAAGAGAAAGAGAGAGGGTTCAGAGAAAAAGAAGATCAAGCCTTAATTCACATACTTATGACTTAATCTGTTTAATTTAACATAACCTAGTATCGTCTATCAGAGCTTGTTAAACAAGTGAAATAAATAATTAACAGCGAGTTTTAATTTACTTCTACAAACAATAAAAAATCACATATAATTATCTAATACGCAATGATACAGTCAGTGATTTTGTCTGTCACCACACGAACTCATACGGCTATTAATCAAGCGACGTCGCACGATGACAACCGGCTAATGACGTTAACAGGCGGAGTCGGCTGAGAAAACATAGCTAGACATCGTCTGTTTTTGTACGTGAGTAATAGCTGATGAGTTTGACACAAGATTTGATGCGAAGGTCGAAGGATTACCGTGACCATAATAATCTATACTATTTATACTAATATTATAAAGCTGAAGAGTTTGTTTGTTTGGTTGAACGCGCTAATCTCAGAAAGTACTGGTTCGATTAGAAAAAAAAAAAAATTTTTTTTGTTGAATAGTGCGTTTATCCAGGAATGCTATAGGCTATATAACATCACGCTATGATCAATAGAACCGGAGCAGTTGTGAGATATGTTGCAAAATCGGGGATATTATTCCAAATAACGACGCGGACGAAGTCGCGGTCGACCCCTAGTGTGTTATATGCACATCGAATATACGAAGATCATGATGATAGAAATAAGATAGGTAGGGCACCATATTAACGAGCAAGCCCAACTGGGGAAGCGCCTCCACCTTACAGAAGACCGCAGCTAACTAACTACACATAGCTGTGTAGTTGTGTGCCTGTGTGTAAATACAGGTGTCCAACAATTTAGGAATGCGTCTTCAAAGTCTCTATCCCAGGTATACTTCATCTCAAAGCCCTGATGTCTCCCTCTAAATAAGTTCACACTCAGCAGTGGCCCCCTTATGAAAACCTACTGATATATTATTTCCTATTGTAAAACCTGTCCCTTACGTCTATTATCCACAAATACGAATTTAAAAATCTAACATCGCTTTTCTTGGTAAGTATCTTCAATATTATTATTAGTTTCCAGTCTGCTGTTATTTAAATCTTACAGATCGCATTTCACACCTTGTACGGTTTATTTTTGAGCACAATCTAGTAGAGTGCTCACAAAATATTTACCGAACAAGAGGATTCCAGTGAATGTTGAACTAATCCAAATTCGTGTGGCCACAAAAATGCGCTCCACCTTTATTTTGGGAAAACACGACTATTCCGGTAGGCAGACGCGACAGGTGTCGCGCCGGTAGGGTTAACACGCGCCCGCTTTTATTGTTTGAAGAGTTTTCGGGTTAAGATTTTCTGATTGAAAGTATTCAGTGGTTCAATGTTTTGGACCACCTGTTGCACCACGCAAGATATTTCGTCTTTTCACATAGGATTGATTGATTGGTATATTATTATTTGTTAGTATTTAGTAAATAGTGTTGCATAGAAGTGTGCACTTTAAACATTAACTTTACAGAAAAATAATTATACGTCTATCGAGGACGAAACTTTTATTTTTCTATCGATTGAGGAACTATGCATTTGTATTTTTTGGATGAATTCACTAAGTTTGAATAAAATAAACAATAATGTAATTTAAATATTTTCAACAAATATCCTGAACGTTAGTTGGCAGCCCTGGTCGAGGCGCAAGCGCAGGCGCCCGTGTCGTTTCGCTCTCAACATCCGTCATTGTCGTACAAACTGGAAATGTCCCGCTTTTTCCTCCACATTAATGATTTTTTTAATAGCGTAGGTCGCACGTAGGCGACTGCGCATACCTGGCCACCGTCTCTCATAAATCCACATATATCAAGCGACATTAACCTTAAGACGTGAGTAATTTATAGTTTGGACAGCACACCGCTAGACGGCATCTTAATACGAAATCATATATCATAGTATGTGTTTGTAAGTTCGGTTTCTCATATTTATGTGTTGAGAGAATTATGTACCGGATGTGGACGAAATGTTCGCCTTCTTTGTGTATTTAAAACCTAATTTCTTTTCAAAACCCACTTTTCACAGTCATAATTTCTCTGTAGGTTCTATAATGATCTACCTGCTGCTCGACTCTTGCATGATTTGGGGAGGTAGAAGACTTGGAATTTAAAATCATACCGAGCCCCGAGTCTTAAAATGAACTATGAATGTGGTTTACGTTTAGGCTCCGGAATGAGCTACCTGCTGGCTGCTATAGTGAACACGCTACTGCGCATCCTTCTTCAAACGAGGCTTTAAGATAGCACTAGAGAGCAAAGGTAGCAGCTTGACTGTGCGGCGATTCTTATCTTATCTTGTTAGGGGGCTGGCCTTTCGACCAGAGGATTTTGTCCCTTGGGTTCTTTTGTGAATGCCCCTTTCTTTCCGTTCCTGAATATCTCCTGCATATGCACTAGAACATTCTTGATGGGGACGGATCTATAGTTCTCTGGTGTATGCCTGTTCCAGTAGGCTCATTCTTCTTAGGGCCAACGCCTCCCAAGTGAATACCAGGTGCCGTTCTGACTCATCTTCTTCCCCACCGGTCCTGCATGTTTGACTATTTGACAGGCCCATATTATAGAGAAGCTTCTTAGTAGGATACTGACCGGTGAAGGCACTGGTGACTGCCCTTATTTGAATTCTGTTATGCAGCTGTTACCATTTACTATTAGGTAGACTCGTTTGCTACCATTGGCATCCAAAAAATACTCAATAACATTCAAAATATGAAGTTGAAAACACAAAAACACCGTCAATCATGAATGTTTAGTTCACGTATTTAGCTTTCTTGTGTAGTTATTCTCATAAAGTGTGCTCTACATACAGATCAAATGATTTCTTTCGATTGTTTTCCTAGCGTCAGTTATTAAAAGTGTGCGTTGGGTCAAAGCAACAGTGTAGCTGGCCGAGTGCCAGGACGGTAAGCATTAATCACATGAGCCGAGAATCACTCAAAAATCGCTTCGAGCGGCCGACAGACGTATCGATAAGTTTGACGGTCTTGTAAACATTATTTTTTTCTGCTTGTGTATGTATATTGAGGCAGAATATAGAGAAACGTGTTTATGTACCAGTAGTTTGCTACAAATACTGGTTATGTAAACTATTTTTAATGCTTAAATCCCCCTCTCTCAAAAAATGATAAAAAAGAGGTGTAAATGAAACCATTTTTTGTTGGCATTTATGAACAAATGACTGCCAAAAAATACAATATTAATCTACAAGATGTGTTTCATAATATGGTTTTGTCATAAATTATATAGTAATTCTAAATAATGTGTAAAAGAATCTTCGAATCAGCACCAAATTATTGAGAAGTAACCAGTTTATGACTTCATCTTATATTTAGAATAAGTTTAAATTTTAATTTATTAAAAATTACATCTGTTTGTATCCCCGCGCTCGCCTAGAGAATAAGGTCGTGTTCGCTTCTCCCAACTGCTCAAGGTCGTTGGCGATACCCCAAAGCCTTAAGTCTTTCAGTGAACTAATCTGTACTATCCCCCCGCATTTGTCTCGACTGGAGAATTTAACAGAACTTAAAATTGTTGCTATTTATGTTACCTTATTTTTACCTTATGTAGTTCAATTAGTACCGGTTAACACGTACTATTTCTTTAAGTTGTTTGAAGGTAACATATCGTAAGTAAATCTTATTATCATACATTTTTTAATACGATACAGAAAATCAAAATACAATCTGAATGTTACACTACTCTGTGCTCAAGGTAAACACAAGGCGTGTCCACACAGACCGTCAGCACTCCGCATTAACCCGTCAACGCCCGTGTGAACCGGCTTTATCAACCATCAACGATGTTCGTCTATGATCTCACTACCGAATTGATCTGTGATCTCACTGTGAAAAAATAAAGCATTCAGATATGGTTTTCACAAACGTAGCTTATAACAGGTTTCAGTTAAAAACCTGTAGATTACACATTAAATCAAATCTAAAGGATTATAATTGTACTAGCTGTTACCCGCGGCTTTGCCCGCGTGGATATCGGTTATCGCGATAAGACGAAGACTTTCTTTTTCTTGCCAAATTTAATTAAGAACCGTTCAGAAGTTTAGTCGTGAAAGCGTAACAAACAAAATTATAAAATCACTTTCGCATTTCGTATATGCATTGACTGACGCCTTTTGAAGGCATTTAGATTTCAATACTAACTAAATACAAACAGTGTTTGGGTCGTCGAAGTCGACAACTACGTACTTACTACTTTCACTTTAAAATGAATGAGACATTTTATGATTAATGCAAGCCTATCCATACTAATATTATAAATGCGAAAGTAACTCTGTCTGTCTGTCTGTCTGTCTGTCTGTCTGTTACTCTTTCACGCCTAAACGGCTGAACGGATTTTGATGAAATTTGGTATGGTGATAGATGATAACCTAGAAATGGTCATAGGCTATGAATCCATACTAATATTATAAATGCGAAAGTAACTCTGTCTGTCTGTCTGTCTGTCTGTTACTCTTTCACGCCTAAACGGCTGAACGGATTTTGATGAAATTTGGTATGGTGATAGATGATAACCTAGAAATGGTCATAGGCTATAAATAATCACGCCATCGTTCTTAGGGGGTAGGCAGTAGGCAGATAAATAAATTGAGTTAGTGATTTTTTGTCGTTTTTGTTGGGACTTTTGCTCTTTCACGTTTAAACGGCTGAACAGATTTTGATGAAATTTAGTAAGGTAATAGATGGTTACCTAATAACGGATATAAGATCAAAATGATCACGTCATCGTACTTAAGGCGTAGGCAGTAGGCAGAAAACTGAATTGAGTTAGTGATTTTTTTATGGTTTTTGCTGGGAGTTTTGCTTTATCATGCCTAAACGGCTGAACGGATTTTAATGAAATTAAGTTAGGTGATAGACAGTAACCTAGAAAAGGATATAAGATCAAAATGATCACGTCATCGTACTTAAGGCGTAGGCAGTAGGCAGAAAACTAATTAAGTTAGTGATTTTTAATCGTTTGTTTTAAAAGTTTACCTCATTCACGCCTTAACGTCTGAACGGATTTTTATAAGACTTGGTTAATATAAAGATAGGATCCTAGGCACGGACACAGGCTACTTTTTACGGCGGGAAAATACCTCATTCCCGCGGAAATCTAGCGTGATCGTGTCAAGAAGCGCATGTCGCCATAGCTACTGAAATGATTTTGATGTTTTTTTTTTTTTAACTGAGTGTTACTAAGACTTCAAGTTAGTATTTGATCACTTTTCTAACTTAAAGGGGCGGTAGGCGCCATAATTTAGGGAATTTATGATAAAATTTTGATGCAACTGTCTTTATTTAACAGTTTTACTTGGATCGGAACTTAGCGACATTCCATCACACTACTTAACTTATAGGGTAGGAAGGTACCAAAATTCAGACTACTTTTTACTTCGGGAAAATATCTCATTCCCACAGGAACCTATACACAGCTACCTATCTACAACATTAAAACTCTGTCTAGAATCACATTACGCCAAAACTATTGATCTGATTTGTATACGATTTTTTATTCAACTGACTGTTACATTACATACAGATAAAATCTAATTACCTACACCACAGAAATTGTTGGATGCTCCCGGAGGCACGGGAAAAACCTTTCTTTTAAACTTGCTTTTAGCGCAAATCCGAAAAGATAAAGGAATTGCTGTAGCAGTTGCCTCTTCCGGAATAGCCGCCACTCTGCTCAATGGTGGTCGAACGGCACATTCGGTGCTTAAACTGCCATTAAACTTAGCCCATGAAGAAATGCCAGTCTGTAATATAAGTAAAAACAGCGAGCGTAGACGTATGTTGCAGCAATGTAAATTATTAGTTTGGGATGAGTGTACTATGTCCCATAAAAGAGCAATTGAAGCTCTAGATCGGACTTTGAAAGACATCAAGAGTAATCCAAATATCTTGGGGGGGATGGTGGTACTTTTAGCGGGCGATTTTAGACAGACTTTGCCGGTTATCACTAAAGGCACCCCTGCAGATGAAATAAATGCGTGTTTAGAAGCGTCAACGTTATGGGTGCACGTAAAAACGTTTAGTCTGTCTACAAATATGAAAGTGCAACTAGACAATGATGTACAATCTGGACAATATGCTGCTGCTCTTCTTAAAATTGGAGAAGATCGTATGGCAAAGGATGGTAATGGCATGATTACATTGGATCGTGAATTCTGCAATGTTGTGCATAATCCAGATGATCTAAATAACTTCGTCTATAGCGAACTGCTAACTAATATGAGGAATAGAGAATGGTTATGTGAAAGAGCAATTTTAGCGCCGACGAATGAAATGGTGGGACAGATAAACGAGCAAATTATGTCACGCGTGGAAGGTGATATTGTTGAGTTTCTCTTTGTAGACACTGTAATGGATACTGAACAAGTAACATCATACCCTGTAGAATTTCTTAATTCTTTAAAACTGTCGGGAGTACCTTCACACAAACTGAGGCTGAAAGTAGGCGTTCCTGTCCTTTTGATGCGGAATTTAGATGCACCAAGACTGTGTAATGGCACACGGTTGCAAGTAACACACCTCGGTCGCAATATTGTAAAAGCAATCATTATGACTGGAATGGCAAAAGGAGAGAACGTTTTAATCCCCCGTATACCCATAATTCCGACAGATTTGCCATTCCAGTTTAAGAGATTACAGTTTCCGCTGAAAATCGCATTCGCTATGACGATAAATAAAGCGCAGGGGCAAACATTAAAAGTAGCCGGCATTAATTTAGAAAAGAGTTGTTTTTCTCACGGACAATTATACGTGGCTTGCTCACGTGTTTCAAGTCCCCAGAATCTCTATGTGTTGGCCAGAGAGGGAAAAACAAAGAACATAGTTTACAAAAATGTGCTACAGTAATAAGGCCTCTTATTTTTAGCTTCCTACATTATTATACTATTTACATTAAGTTAGTACTTCCTACGCAGACGATGTTGCGGATGTCACACTGTCTAACATCGGGGGTTGGCAGGTAGGTAGTTAGTAGTATTTTAAACCGATTTACATTATTTACTTTTTATATTTACTAAGGAAACATTCGGAGCTATCCATTATGTAGCTTAGGTTGCTTTTGAACAAATTTTGATGTGAAGTTGAGGACTGGAACACGATAGTGGGACATTGTTGCAGGGGGACTTACAGCCGGGAGAAAACAAAAAAACTTATGCGGACGAAGTCGCGGGTAAAAGCTAGTGTTTATATAAAAATACCTACGTATGTATCGTGCTACTTAGTTGAAACACTAAAATATAATTTGTGTGACTAAAGTGTTTAAAATCTTCTTCATAAATATTAAAAATAATGAAAAATATGAACGTTTTACAATATCATTTACATAAACTAAAATAATAAATTGGTTCTTTTGCCGTGAAATTTTTAAATAGTCACAATTTACCGGTAATAGGTTGGTATAAAAATATCAAGAAAGCTTATTATAGCACCTCGTTTGCAAACGAATTTTCTTAGAAACGAAAATTCATGAGAAAAATTATTGTCAATTGTATCGTGTCATAATAATTTAATTTTGACAATAAATTATTTACATTCTTATTTTGCTCGTTATAAACTTTCAACACACAAAGATCATTATCTCTCAGTTATATATTTGAAATGACATTGAGTGTGCAGCTATAATAGCGCTCGCGCATTATGCTTCTCGATATTATAACACTTTTATACACTGTAACCAGGTTTTCCAATTTTAAATCTCAAAACAAATGACTGGCTTGAATGATATAGTAGAAAATCCAAAAATATAATAAAAAGAAATAGTATAAAAAGTTATGCTGCAATATCGACGAAATATCAAACTTTTAAGTTAAGATGTTAATAATCAATCAATCCTACAAGAACCTATGACCTAGTGATGGTTGCGGGAAGACGATGAACAAGATCAGATCAGGGCTAAATGCTGCTTAAATATTTGAGGGAGGCCTATGTTCAGCAGTCTCAGTCTTTTAGGCTGAGATGTAGATGATGAATCAAATATTAATTTAATTAAGTACATAAAACGTCAGTATGTACCTACATGTATATACCTATCTTACTTATGAATTCGATGGTGAACACAATGTGTACATAGAATTAACTGAACGCTACACAAAGCTATATTTTACAATAATAAATGTATGCCCGCGGCATACGATATATGTATTTTTACACGCCTCTCACTAATACCGTAGTGTAATGTAATGAGAATATATTCACCAAGGATATATCCTTCATTGAACGTTACTTGGGATTTTGAATGGGAAAATTGGATCTTTCTTTTGATTATATTTAGTACATAACATAATTATTATTTGACTGGAGGTAGCTTGGTGGTCGAAATTCGACCGTTACTGATTCTGAAGTACTTTTTCGTATGAATTTTAATTGTGTCAAATCTCACACTCCTCCGTGCCAGGTGATTAACAGGGTTACAAAGTATTTTTTCATTACGTATTAATGTATAAATCTCTTAAGAATATTTCAAGAGCTTACGGAATGTAACCTTCTGTTCATCTTTACACTGTGTCATGTACTGCGCGCTAAAAAGATTTATATCTCCTTAGCGTTTATTAGCTGATATATTTATCACAAATACTTAGAGATATTGCTTTAGTAACCCTCTCGGATGGAGTGTGCACAAAAAATTGTCCAAATATCGTAAATCATGTAATATAGGTGGCTAGTATACCATATAGTTAATAGTCTGATGAGAATATGTTGGTAAGAGATCACGCCATATATCTTCATTGGACGTGTTACACTTGTTACAATAACCATGTTGTTATAAGAAATATGTCTAACAGGAATTATTACTAGTATTTATCAGGAATTGGATAAAGTATAGATGGTTAATACCAGCATTAATGGAGCCCAAGTTTTAGATGTGATTCATCATCATCTCAGCCAAAATACGTCCACTGCTGGACATAGGCCTCCCCCAAGGATTTCCACAACTTTCGATTCTGAGCCGACCTTGTCCATCGGTTACCCGCAACCTTTACCAGGTTGTTGGTCCACCTTGTTGGAAGCCTGCCCACGCTTCGTCTACCAGTTCGTGGTCGCCACTCTAGAACCTTTCTGCCCCAACGGCCATCAGTTCTGCGAGCTATGTGCCCGGCCCATTGCCACTTAATGGAGAAAATTTTTCGAGCTATGTCGGTTACTTTGGTTCTCCTACGGATCTCCTCATTTCTGATTCGATGTGATTACTTAACACAAAATTCTTCTCTTAAAGAAACTACGTCAACGTACTATATACTATCTATGGTGGCAAACAAGCATATGTCCTGTAGGATGGTACGCAGTTAGCCTAGTTTATAGAGCATTACTAGCACGTTGCAATCCTGAAATAAAGATACAATCCCGTAGGTACTCTAGAAACCTTCTTAGAAAGTTTCTATCTTATTTTTACATAAAGAAACGATCCCTCATTACCATACTAAATTTTTAACTCATATTATTGTTTCTTAATTAATTAAATTAAATACTTATCTTAATTTCATTCTGTATGGTATATTGGTTTCCGTTCCTTTTCGTTACCACTAATATTGTAACCTATACCAAATTGTAAATGTTATATTCTGGCGATTAAAAAGAGTGACCCGAGTTTATTGCCAATTCTTCTCGAGGCCCTACCATAGTCAGCGAATTGGCCGTAGGAAAAAAGTATGCTGGCATTTGTTTTATGACGTTCATAAGTATCATGTATTTGATCTAAATGAATAAATGAGTTTGACTTTGACTTTGACTTTAACCTTACACAGTACAACAAAAATTTTAAATTACAGCTTCGGCTACAATATGGTTAAGTACCTTCAGACCCTACAGAATATGTTAGGGTGAAGGGAACCATACCAGACCCGTGCCCAGCAGTGGGACGTTTATGGGTTGAGATTATGATGAAGGGAACCATATTCTCATTAATAAATTTGCCTTATAATTTGGTACTTATTGCTAACTATTTTTCGACATTTTAAACTAGGGACAAGTCTATTTTAAGTTTGGATATGAATTATATAATTTTTCATCAATTTTATTTTGGCATACATGTATATTCCTTTCATCAAAATAACAAACAATATTTTCGTATAATTAATTGTGCAATATACTTCAAACGTAGCTCAATGTCTGAAGCAATATCACTGAGCCGACTTTATAGCCGTAAAAATTATCAAAATATTCAATAAAATACACCGCTAATGTAAAGTTGAATTAATTAGACCCGAAATGTTTCTTTACACAAAATATTTTAAGGTTAGAATACATTGTTTGTTAGTTTGTCACGCCGGATAATTAACCCTTTGGCAGACAGTAATACGTTTAACTGTCCTAGAAAGTGTTAAGTTTAAAGAGTAAAGTAATGCCAACAAATACTTGTGTTATTGCATTTTTCAGCTTCTGTTTCAATAACCTAGTTGCTGAAAAGATAAGTTTGAATCTAAAATTCAAAAACTGGATTGATTGTAATCTTAATAGGCACTTATAAACTATAGCCTTAAGACTTCGTTCCGGTCACACTCCATCGAATAAATTTTCATATTTTATGAAAAAGGTTGCATCGCCTAATTGTGATGACTGTGGTGTCATTGATGATGTCTATCATATATTAATGGAGCGTGTTCGCAATGAAAATATTAGATTTAATATATTTGGTCCTGGTAAAAGTTTTAATGTTGGCATATGTAACTCCATCCTCGCTAAGCCATTATCTGAAAAAGCTTAATTATTATTTGAACTAGTATTAAGGTCAAAGATGTAATTTGTTTTTCTGGTTGTCTTTACAGGGTGATATCGTCGCTGAGCGACAAAACCCTTTCAATAAATAAAAAAAATTCAAAATCGTAAGGCAAAAGCTTTGTTGTATTTATTTGTCTAGTCTGTATCGTACGCAAGGAATCTTCGCCAGTTTCTCATAGAACATTAAGATTCATCGTGTCCGACTGTCATGGTAAGCTATGACAGAATAATGTCTAAACAAAATTCCGTTCTCTAATGATAAACAAGGTTGAACAGAATTTTTGACAAACTAAATATGATGCGAGCAAAGCCATACTCCAACTATATAGCACGTAATAACTCATAGAAAAATGTGTCGGCCATGCCAATGCAATGTCATCGTAACGAGATTGTTTGTTTGATGTCAGTAATAGTAAACAGACAGATGATATTAAAAGCTTATTACATTGGTAGATATAATGTATGTAGGCTAAAGATTTTTTGGTAAAATAGCTCATACACAAAATTAGTGATAACTGTCCGCCAAAGAGTTCAGTTAATCCAGATTACACCCTCATTTCTTAAATCAATGCTTCATCATCACCATCATCCCAGCCGAAAGACGTCCTGCGACTGTCTGCGACTGCTGGACATAGTCCTCCCCCAAAAATATCGACAGCGCTCGGTCCTGAGCAGACCAGCCCCTCTAACAAGTGGCATAAACGGTAGTCGAATCGAAAAGTCAAAAAAGCAAATGTATGGGATTTAACGAAAGTTGACGATAGGTAATAATGTCGTAAACTTACATCAAATCCCATACATTTGCTTTTTGACTTTTCGATTCGACTACCGTTTATGCCACTTGTCTAGAGGGGCTGAAAAGTGTTCTATAGTGGTGACCACGAACTGAAAGACGCAGCGTGGGCAGGCCTCCAATAAGGTGGCCCGACGATATAGTAAGAGTTGCGGGCAACTATTGGACTCTAGAATAGCAAAATATGAAAATTTCCTCACAGACGAGAGTATTAGTATTCACGCGAGTGCGATATGTTTTGTTGTCGTACAAATTGGGCGGCAAGTTCCGATACCAAAACAACGTTTTATAATGACGTGATGACATTATTCACTTTTTAGTGCCACCACATCACAGTGTTACTTGTATAGGTACTATAATATAAACTGTTGTATATATTTTGCACTAAGTTTATATCGTTGCTTTACTTGGCAAATATGGATTTATTTTGTTGTGTGAATGTGATATCACTGAGGTGATAAATGGGTATATTTATTTTTATAAACACTCCAACAGTACACATATACAACATTGAAGAAGAATACAGTATTTGAGAACAGATTATAATAAAAGAAAATTTAAAAAGTATACCTATATTTATACTTTTTATCTTTCAGAAATGTCAGTCGTAATATAAATATGTATATTAATTACTCTTTTATATGTGATACAAGGATACACAGATAAACACTTAATATTTTTGTTAGGGATATGGCAGGCAATGTGATAAATGGACAAGATTTGTTTAAAATTATCTGGCCCATGTGCTCGTAATATTGTCTTAATCAATCAGATTTGTTCCGAGGGTTCCCACGCTCTTTCCCTTGGTGACGATCACATAATGAGGACGCGAATTTATGATGATTTGCCGGTGAATTATAAGTGTCTCAAGTAAATAAATCTTTCTCATTCTTTATTTATTGAATAAATGACATCGCCTGAACTAACCAATCATCTTTAAATACTAAAAAGCTTTTAGTAAAAAATACATTGTATATCTGCTTAGGCTCGAAAAAAAATATCTGTGGTACATGCATTTTTAGTCCTATATGGCCCGTCGTGTTTTGAAACTCATACCTGAAATTGTTTTTAAGGAGTAACTGCTGTGTAGTCATGTTTCTTTTTTAAAAGGCAACTCGTCCACAAGGGAACAGGCCTTATATATTGCAGGAGACTAAACACACAGTCCACGGATAAAAAATACCCCAAGTGGAAATCAAACCCACAACAGTCGGCAGTCGGTGACAACTATTCAGAAAAATCATTAAAACACAAATGAATTTTCTTCATATATACCGCAATAATAAAATAAATCTCACATTCTAGCGGTACAAAATAAAATTGGCAGCGTGAAGCAGGTATAATAAATAATTGTAGCCGATGTTTACCTTTGGGGACCAACTATTTTAGCACTTTAGTGTAACGCCGCATTCCGACACGGCTAGCTAGTCACTTTGTTCGAGAAATTGTAAATAACAACTGTACTATACCACGTTATGGAACTTACAGAATTGTTTATGATTTGGAAGGAAAATGTATAGAAAATGCATGTACGAGTACGTACAGAGAGCACTGTAAGTTCGTTAAAACACATGAAAAATTGGAATATTTTATACCATTATCATACAAGCGATAATGCGGAGCAGTCTTTAAGGACTGCTGATAGAAGTGAAAACTAAGTTTTTATTTTTGACTTTGACTTCAACTTTGATAACAGATTTGTGTGGTTTGTCAGGCGGTTTATAGTTGGCTGAGTATCTTTTTACTTCTTCCTGGATGGTCGGGGTTGCAAACCAGGGTGCTGATGAAAGTGTCCTTAGAATATTGTTCTGTGCTCTCTGTAGGAACATAATGTTAGACTTGCTGGCTGACGACCAGAGTGAAAACTAAGTAACTTGCAAATTGTATCGTCGAATGCGTGCGGTGACGTTGAAGCCAATTTCACACTCTTTGTTCATCCAAAAAGTACCTTCACATATTTATATACACAGTATACATATAGCTCATGGAAAGCGTTCGGACACGATGACGCGAGTTCCATGATTTTTTTTCACCCAAAAAGTGCTCAACTAATGAATTTTTCACTTCAAAAACAACCTTCACCTGTGCTACCTGGGCACAATTTGCTTCCAGCGTTTATTTCTTTCACTTACGTGTAGGCTCTGTTATAAACTACCCACTGCGGTAACAAAATCTCCTTTTTCAAACGAGGTTTAGAGAGCATTGACTTCAGGGTAGGTAGCTTGACTGTCTTCCTGGCATTACTGAAGCCAAAGTGCTGGTTACCACTTACCATATCAGGTATTTAATAAGTAAGTAAACCGATAGAAACCCTTAGTATCAAACTGTGACATATTCAACAATAATAATAGAACAAGTCTGCATATCTAAAGGCAATATTTTGGGTTAAATATTTCGTGTACTGAAAACGTTAAGCATTCGTGTGGCCATGTGGCCGTGGTGTGACTACTTGGGTTACAACGTGTACGATTATCAATATGATTATAGGATGTAACTGTGTCTTTTTAAGTGATTACTTTTCTAACTTATTAATATTTTAAAGTTTGGTTCGACAACACTCAAGTGATATATCTAGTTTTGCAAAACCACTGCTAATCATCATGCTTAGGCCGTATGCTTGTTTTCCATCTATAGAGTATAAAAAAGCGCCTAGAAAAGCTAGTATTGTTTACTTGAACTACTTATTGAACCAGAATAAATACCACTCGCATTCGGAGATCACGGTGCAAACACGAATTTAAATTATGAATACCTTCAAAGAAAAACCGTTCCGTCTAAAAATAAATCGATTTCTATTCATTCCATAGACTAAAATATCAGCTTTAAGAATAAGAGCATCTCATAGAGCTATATAAATGTGGTGGCATTAGTTTTCGCGTCTATAACCATTAGTTATGTTACACGCAGCCATTTTATCATCCATACTTCATCTTCTCGCTATTAAAAATAAACTGGATGAAAAATTATGTTCAGTTTGTTCGTTAACAAGTGACGTGTAACCGAGTGCATACATGGTGTTGACGATTCTGTTAATGGATGAGTGATAATATATTGGATCAACTAACAATCAATTCTTTAAAAACAAAAATTTAATTCTTCGTCATCTTCTTCAGTTAATGACCCTGGCTGCTAAACCGAAGGTCACGAGCTCGATTCTCAGCTAAGACAAATCTTTGTGTAAAGAACACTACTCTTTCTTTTTCACGATTTTTTTGGTATATTTTTAGTAATAAATGAGTATGTTCTAAGATATATCCTGCTCCTAGACGTCGTGATTAAGTAACCATTTCTAGATATAAATCTTATGTAGAAAAGGCTTCTGACTTACGCCTATTCATAGATATCGAAATAGTAACTTTTACATGCATTCAGATGAACAAAAACATTAAATCTACGCTGTGTCCATGAAGTTTTATAAATTAAATAGGTACATATTATAATCTAAACGATAAAGAGATGCGAATTGATATAAAAAATCTGACAGCATCATCCACTGCGTCAAACAATTATACCAGTTCAGCGATTTTCCTTTGACCACCATTATAAAAACCTGTATCTAAGACAGTTAATCTTCAGTATCAGAACAGCCTGTAGTTGTTCTGTCGCTCACCTCAAAAAGTGAATTAGCAACATGTACCAGTACAGAGGCTCTTTGATACGCGTCCGGTGATGTCGGAACGGACGGATGCGCGTATCCTGACACTGATACCTCGGCTTATGTTACGTACACCTACGTTGTTAATCTTGGGGTATTAGACGGTTCTTTTTGGGTTTTTATTTGATGGTGGCATGTAAAAAGGCAGCATTCACTGCAGTTTTTTTTTAAAGACAATTCCCGCACTAGCGGTCAAGCTCTGTGTCGCGGGGGACTTTACAAACATACAATTAACGGACAAAAATTACACCCAGACTCAGAACAATTCTTTGTGGGTCACACAAAGTTTTGTCCTGTGTGGGAATCGAACACACAACCTCGTGCACAGCAGGCGCATACTGCGGCCACTGGACCACCAAGGCTAGACTGCCTCGGTGGTCCATTGATTCAAGATGGTCTATTGTTTTCGCTACTTTGTTGACAAACCTTAAATAATAATGTATTTACAGTATTTGTATAGGTCTCCTTGCCCTCTCGCTGCTGTAGGTCATAAATAATAGTCCCACTGCTGGGTCCAGTCTCTTATACTCTATGAATCTTCATAGAGTACTAAACTTACCACCACTAAACTTACCACTTAGTTATCTAACTAAGTGGTAAGTTTAGTGGATTAGACATGTCTATTCAAAATTTATTTCAATACTTGTGTCTAAATTTTATTTTATATACCTATCCATATGTGTGTGAATTAAGGCCTGAACCCTCTGTCTCTCTGGACAGAGGAGCCCGTGCCCAGCAGTAGGACATACATATATGGGTTGCTATTATTATTATCTATATGTGTGCTAAATTTTATCCAGAACTATTTAGCCGTATTGGCGTGAGTAGCAAACATTTAAACTTTCGCATTACTATGATTAGTAGGATTTTCTTTAAGATTAGTAAGGTACTGTCTACCTGTATTATAGCAATAGGCTTTGCCTATTTTGTGATCAGATAGAATGAGTTTTATTAGTATACTAGGGTCGCCCACGACTTCGTCCGCGTGGTAATTTGGTATATTTTCCCCAATTTTGCAACATATCTCACTACTGCTCCGCTCCTATTAATCATAGCGTGATTTTCTATAGCCTATAGCCTTTCTGATTCGATTAGAAAAAAGATTTTTTCTAATCGAACCATTACTTTCTGAGATTAGCGCGTTCAACCAAACAAAAAAACAAACTCTTCAGCTTTATAATATTAGTATAGATTATTACCTACTTATTGTAAAAGATGAAGTTAGTCACAATACACATAGGTAACCTATTGTTACACATAATAATGTCACAACAAGTAATAAACACGATACAAACAATCAGTACGATGAGTCAGTCGGATGTCGAGCCGAATACGGCGCATATAGATGATAGCTAATATTAACTGTGGACACCTCGATAACGCACGTGTTACCTATGTAATGTACCGGATAGAGTAATCGATGCATCGCACGATCGTCACAATGAATAAAATATTTTAAGAGAGGTGGGGTTCTTACAGAGGACCACATCAAATGACTGAAAATACACATAGCGGTTTAGTTGTGTTACTGTGTGTGAGTACAAGTAACCAGCACTCATTTAGGAAAGCGATTTGAAAAAAAACTATTCCAGTCCCAGGTAAACCTACTCCTATTTAAAGCCCTGGTGTAAAATAAATTGGGTCGGCAACACGCAATTGATACTTTAGTATTGCAAGCGTCCATAAGCTAGGGTAACTGCTTAACATCAGACGGGCCGTATGCTTGTTTGCAACCTAAGCAATATATACAAAAAACTAGTCAATGTAAACGATGACATCAACAACTAATCACGAATTTAACAGGAGAGCAAACCCGACTGGGACAGGACCAGAAGAGAAATAGCCAAATTACTACACACAGCGTTGTAGTTTTATTGCTGTGCGTGAGTACAGGTCTCCAGTGATCATGTATTTATTTTATTCAGAAAACTAAATGTTATTTTTATTTATATTTAGGGATACCTACGTTTTTATTACATAAGCATTTTTGAGGAAGGAGTGATATGCTTCTTACACATACTTCCTCGCCCAAGGAAGCGAGGCGGATATGTCAGGCTCCTGAGCTAGAGGTGGTAAGCGGCCGCCTTCGCAGGTTGACCACCTGAACCTGATATGATATCAGTGGCCCACCCAGCTGCTCCTTCACCAGTGACAGCGTCCGGGTGCACCGGGAACGCTGTCCCTTCTCAGGCGGGTGCGGGTGAGAGTCTCGATGCACCGACCGCTGACCAGCAATTTTCCTATCCCAGGATTACACATAATACAATTTATACTGGAGTTAAAGCCATTTAGGTCGGCAACACGTGTGGGATGACCCAAATATTATTGCTAGTTTATCGTCTAGATAGTATAAAAAAAAAACATCTTACAAAAAAAATCCTTATAGTAAAAATTAACTAGTAGGTAGATTTTAAAATCAAGACTCAATATTATCTGAAGTATCTTAATGCATCATAATAATATAGAGATAATTTAGCGTGGTCAGAGTGCAGTGTTCAGTGGACAGTGGACAGCTGAGGTATAGAAACGACAACACGTCACTGACAGCGAGCAGAACTAATCGTATCGACGACACGTCCTAGATATTTATCGTACACACGACTTTTATCACAAAGTGCAGTATTTTGCCGCGCCCGCACTTGCCCGTTGTCGTCGCCCACGCCAACATGCGACATAGACGCGACATTGGAAAACCTTCATAATTTTTTATATAATATTCATTTCATCATAAAAAAACAGAATCAATCAAAGACACCAGTGTAGGTATTATTGTTAAATTTAAATATTAATATTAGGCTTTTGCCTAAGAAAACGATTCTAATAGGAAAAATATATTCGCTAATAGAACACTATTAGATTTCTTATTAGAATTATTAACCGAGGGTAGTTTACAAACCCTTTGATTAGTACTACCGAATTAACAATAGGTACCTACTATTTTATAGAATCTGTCTTGTATTCTAATTTTTATTAGTAGATATATATATTATGTAATAATGATAATTTAAAATAAGTATCTACTTTAGATATAAAACGTATTACATTACATAAAACAATTAAAAAAAAAACAGTAGGATTGATCTTAGAATAAAGCACAATAACTTTTTACTGACAAAAAAATATAAGCGTCCCAAGATAAGGCAGTTAATTTATTCACATAAGTACGTATCTACATTCTTAAAAGTCCATATCTTATAAGAGTTCAGAAAACTATTTCATTCCTAAAGTAGAAAAAAATTAGGTAACGAAAGAAATTCCACTTGGCACCAGTCCAAAACCTGCAGGTGAAATTTCACGCTTTAAATATTGAGCCGTTGAATTTAAAACTGTTCCTTAATATTAGATTTTGTATTTCTGGTTACCTATATAATCTTTAAAATATGGTGTATAAGCAGTATAAGTAGGACAGGACAACAAAATCATAAGAGTAGGTACCAACAAAATTATGATCGCAAAACATTGTGATGTTTGTAAAAATTAAAAAAGAACTAATATAACACGCATCATAACAATAAACAATAATATAAATATTAAACATATAAATATACCAAGTAAATAAATAATATTATGCGTATTCACAATCACAAGTTCGACATTTAGTAGTTCTACTTGATGCTAGATGGCGTTAGTAGTAGTTTGAATGCTAATTTAAATACTTACATCAAAGTTTACTCGTCGATAATAAATATCGGGTAAAGATGCTAATTATGTTCGATAGACTCTGACCAGTCGGTCATCAAGAAATATGGATAAAATATAATGAATCTAATAACCTAATTGTTTTATTTGTAGACACCTGTCCTCCCTGGGATTCTCTTCCAACTTCAGACTTTGTAAGAATTCATGTTGAAAAAAAGATCAACGTCAAGATTAACACTATTTTACAGTATAATAACAAGATCGGAAATATAGGTAGATTGCAGTTGTTGTCACTTTATTATACCTAATTAATTAGACGCAAAGCTTGAAATCTGATAATACAACTTTAAGCCAACTAATGCTAATTAGAATAAAAAGTTGCTTAATTTTAGGTAAGTACTTATGAACATACTGATTTGTAGGTGGGTAGGGTTAAAGATAAAACTTGTGAGAACTTTATATATAACAGCAAACTACGTTACGAATAGGTACGGCTGATAACACTGGCTACCCATTTCCCTCGTCTGAATCAGCCGCGCGACTGATAACCACACTGTATACACTTTGTTATTTCTCAACTAAAATGTAACTAAATGACAAGTGTATTGTACTATTAAGTTTTATTAATTTTATGTTGCTAAATATAATATAATCTATTATATAACTTTTACCAGATACACAAATAATACATTCCGTACCTATCTATTTATGAACAACGTAAGTCTAATCTTAGATCGTGGTAGGTTTTCTCAAGAAAGAGTTCTTAACATAGACCTACATTATACTTCTTCCTCTCACTCCCAGTCCCGTCTAGTCTCTCTCTAGAAAAGAGATAAGTATAAGACTAAGAGTGACATAAGTACTTACAAACGTTGTGTTGCAAACGTCCATAGGCTACGGTAACTGCTTACCATCAGGCGGGCCGTATGCTTGTTTGTCACCTTGGTAGTATAAAAAAAAAAAAAAAAAAAAAACAAGATATAAAATCATCTTACGGGGACTTACCTACCATTGGATTATTTATGTAATAATAAATTTAATATTAAGTAGTTACCATCCTAATTCCATCATGAATGTAAGTTAATTGACTAAAAATTATGTTATTTAATTTTGATAATAATAACAAAAAAATAATACCTATAGATATGCAAAATACTAACTGTAGATAGAAAATTATAATTGTCATGTATACGTAGTCATTATTGCTCGCAGTAGGTCACGAATGTTTACTAAGAATTTTGTATGAACACTCTTTATATAAATTATTATATGTAAAAATTACGAGTGAATTATTATTAAAGAACATTACAACATAACATTCGCTCCAACAAGGTAAATGTGTAGATAATGCCCAAGTTTCTGGGAACACCCACATCATACCTTCACAATCGCTAATTATTCCGTTCTTAGAAACACAACACATGTGTGCCGAACAAAGGTCGCTTTTTATAAGCTTTTTGTGTTCACCTACACACCCTTACAATACAAATTCAGCTTTAATACACATTAACAAAGTTCAATTTCAAATGATCGTACTGTAAATTATGATGATAAATTGTGACACAATATTGGACCTTACAGAGTTGTCTTAAGGAGTCTACGGAAAGGTAAAGGTTGTTACCTGAGCAAGGTGGGGCCATGTGTGGGCGTTTGTTCGGCGGTACCTTTTGACCTGAAGAATGGTACAAAAAATAACGGATTTGATAACATTTTGGGGTCACAGAAACCATTTTTAAGTCAGTAGGTGTGTAAAATGATATTTTAAAATAAAACAAATGTTGGATGCTGTTTGTGTCAGTAGTGCTACGTATTGATTCATTGCAAATTAAGTTTAAACTATAAACGATTGCAAATGTTCTTTAATAGTTGAGGTAGTTACCTGGCCTCTAACGCTGCGACTTGTATTGTCAGTTCAATTCCTACAATTTAATTATTTGTGTCATGTGAGAATCGAACACAAACTATCTTCTTATGTTTTTAAAGTTCCCCGCGATACAAGGCATGGTCTCTATTGCTGGAGTCGTCTTCTTTTTTTAAATACAATCAATAAAGGCACATCGTTAACTTTATTTATATAAAGAAGGTGATTTTGTAATACTTTACAACTCAAAAATAAAGTTTACCCAGCGCTGTCGTCCACTGTGGGAACATAGGATCAAAATATTTGGAGCGCGTATTCTAGAACTATTTCGGTACCTACTGTCTGTGTTAAATACCTGCAGTCCTTTTCCGTGTCAACTACGTGAGTGCAATTTGCTTAAAAAGAGGTACAAAGTTTTTTCTTCACGTATTAATATATTAGATAGATTGTTGAGAGTCACCTACATTTTTTATTATTTTTTTATACCCCTTAGGTGGCAAACAAGCATACGGCCAGCCTGATTTTAAGCTGTTACTGTAGTCTATTGACGCTTGCAATACCAATGCTTGCGTGTTGTACCACTTTAATTTGGAGTATCCCTGGGATAGGAATACGTTTTTTTCGAAACGCATCCCTTAATGAACGTTGGAGACCTGTACTCACACACAGGAACACAACTACACTACTGTGTGTAGTTATTTGGCTGTGGTCTTCTGTAACGTGGAGGTCCTTCTCCAGTCGGGCTTGCTCGCTAGTATGGTGTTCTACCTCTCTTAAATTACTTATATTACACATATAATTTACGCTACAAACATCAATTATAATCCGTGGAGTTGCATCAGTAGGTAGAGCCGACTCGACATCTGATAACAGTCGACCTAAGACCTCACTTCCTTGGAACTGTACCTTATCTCTAGGTAATGGTACTCGTGGACACTAGATATGTACAGCTCAACATATTTTAAAATATTAGTTTGTTTATTGATTGATGCGTTTCTTACAGAAAAAATATTACAAGACAACTCTTGCACTAGAATACGTAAGTAGAAGATACTAAGTTCTGCGATGCGGGGGATTTAAAAAACATTATAATTCTTGGACATAAATTTCATTTCAGATTTGAAACAATTCATTTTGAAGATCGCACAATTTCTGTCCCATGTGGGTATGAAGTAACTACTGGCCAGCCGGTGTAACCGGCTGGCCAGTAGTTAGGGCCTAGGCTTAAGGGACAATAGTTATTTTCCTTTTAGTCTACTTACTGACCCTGACTGCTGATCTAGTGGTTAGTGAGCCGTAGGGCGTAGGTTCGATTCCCACACGGAACAAAACTTTGTGTAATTTAAAAATGATTGTTCCGAGATTCCGAGATTTCATTCATCTATCCATCCATCTATCCATCCATACTTACAAACTTTCGCGTTTATAATATTAGTAAGATTTATCATATACCTATGTACAATGAACGTTTAAACCGATACAAACCTACCTAACCTACTGCTGGTCATAGGCGTATCCTTCAAAATTAGCTCAGCTTTGTGGCACTTAAAACTAACAAAGACTCAGGTATTTTTCAATAATTTCCTATTTTCCTCATAATATAATGTACTCGTAGTACAAACAGAGTAGCAGTATGAGCTTGTAAAGTACATGTTCACGTTAGATATTACGATAACGTTAATTACGCATTACTCAGATTTAATGTTAACAACTAGTTATGAGACTGCGCGTACATTATGTACTGTATTAGTTATTGCGTATTCAGTTCTAATACAAACATGTTATTGGTTATGTACTTCATGATAATATAAGAAAACATTATGATTTTCTAGAAAATACTATTGGTTACAAAATCCGATACGACGTCATACGATACAATCTATCAAATTATATAATACTAGCTGTTGCCCGCGGCTCCGCCCGCGTGGATGTCAGTTATCGCTGCAAAAAGTAGCCTATGTATTATTCCAGACCATAATCTATCTGTGAGCCAAATTTCATCCAGATCCGGTCGGTAGTTTTTACGTGAAAGAGTAACAAACATCCATCCATCCATTCTTACAAACTTTCACATTTATAATATTAGTAAGGATTTGGCTCGATAGTTCCATAATTTAAAATGTACTAACAGTAGTTGTTTCGAGCATATTTAAGATTGCAGAGAACGATCTAAAGACAGAATAGAACAAGAGTGTTATGTCCAGCAGTGAACGTCTTTTAGCTTAGATGATGATATAATATTATCACTTTTAGTGTCACACGGCTCCCGGATTCTTTGATACGCTATATGCCGAGAACTCGGCTACCGAGTCCTATTGTCCGTTCGCAAAATAGTAAGGGTTGGTAATTCGATACTTTTCTTAAACCAATTGAAAAAAATATTTTTTTTGACTGAGTACAAAGTCGTAACGGCTTGCCTGGCACTGAAAGTGTTATTTTGACTGCACGATTAGTTCAGTGGCTTAAGTGGTTATCTCGCCATTGACTCCTGCTCGACGTGTTATAGTTTTGATCCCCACACGGGACAAAAAATGTGTGATCTATAAATGGTTGTCCTGAGTCTAGGCGTATCCTCGCATGTTTGTAAAGTCCTTCGCAGCACAGGGCTTATTTCTTAGCACGGAAATTGTCTTTTAAAAAAGAAAGAAGAATATCGTAAGATAATTAACAAATTACGTACCGACCTGCCTTTCTGTCATTACCTACGTTGAAGCTATAAAAGCTATATAAAACATTCTACTGACGATTATATCTAATATGTAGGTAGGTGTATTAAAAAATTAATAGTAAGGTTGTTAGGTGCGGCAGGAAATCAGTTAACCTATAAAGGAAATAGAGCATTATCCGTGAAACTGGAGCAATAAAATAGGTTATCTAAGGACACGTTGAACTGAGCGTTAGTTTGAGCTTAAACCTCACAGTTTATAGGTTTATGGGTGATCTCTCTTCATAACTATTATAGTTAAAACTGTTAGTATCTTCAGTATCAATAACTGTTAAATAGAAAATGTGAAATTGACTGGTAGAGAATGCTATGTACCTATGTGCATGAAGATTTATAAATAAAAAATAAATTTATTATAGGTAGGTAGGTAGTAGGTTAGATAGTTGTGTAGCGTAAGTTTGGGGTTCGTGTATTTTGTGTATCATGATCAAAATTAGAAAGTTCTTTCGATACATTGATAATTATTATGATGCTGTACCTTTTTTGTCAAAGTGCCAAACATTTTTTTTTATTTCCACTAAGGTAAATAGGTATAGAGTAGCAAATCCATACAAACCACCAAACATTATTTTTCGAAGAAAACATATATCCATATTCGAAGTAAATATATATCTAGGCATCTCTTTTACTCTAGTTCGTTAGCACAACGACATAAATATGTAATGTCAGAGACAGTGATATTACTTGCATCAACAAGCTCGGTTTTGCATTCCATATAAAAAACAAAAGACGAGCGTCTTTTGTATTTTATGGACATAATGACCAGGGTCTTACATTGTTTTGGTATCCCGTTTACGCGGCTATTGCTCATCTAGTGGAACACACATATATGTATATCAATAGGGGGAATATGGAAGTATCGGACTGTTAATTCACAAGAACTAATCTAAAACACGATAAGTAATATATATAAATAAATATTCTAAAGTTTTCCTCAACCATTTATCACATTCACCAAAACAAAAACAGAATCAATAAAGGTGTTTTATCATGTCCTCGGCCCGCACTATCTGGGGTCAGCCCGTCACTAAAACTGTACCGAGTAGCGTTATGATAAAGAACCCAGTGACGTAAACGTTATCTTATAATTACTGATAGAGTGGTGAGTGACCTCGCTGAGATTACCTATAAACTTATTTAGTCGACGAATGAACAGAAGATGAAACAAAAACGTTTAAACAATATTGATACGATTGTGATATAGTAAGAAATAAATTACTATTATTACAGTCAAAGTCAACAACAAATGAAAGCTCGATTGGAAATTTAGAGTCAGCAAAACGTGGGTAGCTAATATTTATTATGCAACGAAGGTGGGTAGATATACATGTTATATAAATTTAATACATAATGTACATTTTCATTTTCCAAATTTACATATTAATATTAATGTTATAATTTATAATTGAAATCTATATCTCTATTATTTTATTTAAAAAAAATATTCCAAGTGTATGGAGGTGACCTGTGCCCAGTAGTGGGACGTTTATGGGTTTAGATGATGATAATGAAAACGTGGGTGTGATTTACCTCTGCTTACTCCTAGGGGAATAAAACGCGTGATGCTATGATGATACGTTACTTACACCAAGAGTTAATGGTTAGTTAAAAACGTACCTACATCAGTAACGAGACGGGAGCCAGAGATAATTTGAGAGCATTCAGAAATTACTTATATTTTAGGAAACAATACAGTGATATTTACTTATGAAAGCAGTGTCTTGTTGATTAATTCTTAAAATAGAAATAGCTCGTAAGTCCAAGTACAAAGTTTAAACTCAAAGCTACTCATCTGAAGCCCTGCTATTAATGGAGAGTTCCATGAAAGGTATTTTCCAATAATTGATTGGTTGAATCCGTACAATCTAAGCGCCTTGTACTCTAGTTTAGTAAGGTATCTTTTATCAAGTGGTGCTATAATTAACAATGTCATTATCAAACACGTGATCTGTTCAAATAATATCAAACAATTTATATTTGAGTTAATTAATATTCTAAATTAGGAATTATCGGAAGTTTGTTTAACCTACCCAATACCTAGCTAGTATTTTTTTTTTATAAAGGGTGGCAAACAAGCATACTGCCCGTCTAATGTTAAGCAGTTACCGTAGCTTATGGGCGCATGCAATACCAGAGGTATTACTTGTGTGTCGTTGATCCATTTCTTTTACACTAGCTTGCGTGTGGATGGAGTACCTATAGGTACTTAATTATTAAGGTACCTTTGCATTTTTTTACTTTCAATCATTTAATATATATTTTTGTTACAAATCTTAGGTAACTTCAGGTCAAATCCCAAAAGACTCCCGGATTTAAAACAACTGTATCACTTTTTTATTTTGCAAATTAAACCCTCTTTCATCAACCACTAGGCTATTTATTTAACCGACTGTTTTCTATTTTGTAAATAAGACCATCGGAATATTTCTGTTTATAATCACGTCACACTTAAATTACAGTACTTGGACACACGCAGCATCCACTTACATAGTAAGAGACTCATCTTATCAGGCCGTATTTGAAACCATTTCATTTTAACGAGGTATTAACAACTGGGAACAACGGTTACTTTGTCGTCAAATAGTTCACTTTTAATTACCTCCAGCTAAGATTTTAAAACCAACCGTTTACGACGGCACAAATAAATTATGTAAGGCAATAAACTTCTGAGTAAACTAAAAAAATATACTAAGTTGTGTGTACCTAAGTTAGATGAAGTATATAATTTTTATTTATTTATTTAAACTTATTGCCCAACATAATGGTACAATGGCGGACGGCATTCTCCACCAGTCAATCTTTGGTGATGCAGGGAAAAAACTTGGTAGGCCAGTAACAATTTATGAAAACAATAATTTTACTAAATATAATTAGGCAATAGATAGACAAGAGGTATTGTGAAAAATATAGTATTTTTACAATGAAACTGATTAATAGGGTAGGCCTTAGTGTGGCCAAGTTGATTCGAGATTCAGTAGAAACCACTAGCGGCAACAGTAATAAAATTTGAGAGATATTATATTATAAGGGCTCTGGTTTTTCGGAGGAAATTTTATTTCATTTCGTGTTTATTTTAATTATTTTACTTGGAGTTTATAATTTACTAGACGAATATTTAACACTTGCATAATACACATTCGTCGGCTGATTGCCATAAAGAAGAAAAAAGTACCTACGTTCAACGATTTTTTTAAAATATTATATCGACAGCATCTAACTGTAAAGATCAAATTTCCATGTTTCTAAAATCGATTACTTACATAATCGATACTCATCATCTTTAACAATACCATGAGTAATAAATACGAGATTATTTTAGTCTACCCGCGCCATATGGTTACATCGCAATAGGTATTTTACTTCTATGGTTATTACTTATATTGTAGCTAGACCAACCGAATATCTAACACATGTGTAGCAAGAAAACCGAACATTACCCTTTAGTTACAATAATCTATCTACTGAAGCACACACACAACAAACAAGAGATTATATTGCACACACACACAACAAATAATGTTCGAAATAATAACACGTACTTATACCACACGCGTATGATTACACACGTTTGTGTGCCTGTGTGCAACGGTGACGTCACCCGACAACCTGTCGCCCGCGCCGTGTAATTAAACCCGTCCAAGGGTACTAGGGATGGGACACTATCGTTAAACTAACTGTCGATTAATGATCATCATTAACAAATATATTTATTTTAGTTTGTATACTAATCAGTTCGTTTGTATACTAATTAGTCCGTGTGGTGACGGATTAAGAATACAAATGTCAACACCACCCCTTTCCATCCCGAAGGGTGTCGTAAGAGTCGACTAAGGGAGTAGGTCAGGCAGACAATATCCACTGCTAGAGAGGAAAAACTCGAAACAAAACCCTATACCAACCCGTCTGGCCAGCGTGGTATAGTAGGCGAATATCCCTCCAATTGTATGGAGGAGACCCGTGCCCAGTAGTGGGACGTTTATGGGTTGAGATGATTACTAATCAGTTTAGCTAGAATTTTTATTTTCAAGGGAAGTATAAGAAACGGTACAATCATACTGTATGTTTATTTTACCATTTATAGATCATAAATAACATTATCATAATATTTTTCATGTAACCTAAATCATGGCCTCTGACCAAAACCCAAGGTCAGCTGATTTCGCCCAAATACAAATGCTTCATAAAAACATCAGATTTTTGTACAGAAATGCTTGTTGGCGACTTGGAATTACAGCAATCATACAAATTGTTCATATATAAGCAGTAGGCAGTAGAGTGGACCAACGACCAACTGTATTAGGTACATTGTATTTATATTACACAGTCTTCGTATTTATTTCTAATTTCGGGTAACATGAAAACAGTATAATAATATGCCGAAAGATCTATATCTTTTCATTGAAAGGTAAATCAAAAATGTAAAGAAAGATATTTCGACAGTGGTAGTCGATGGTACACGTGACAGATATTAGTGTGACCTATAGTAGGACAATGTTATCTTTTCAACAAACGAAGGTCTAACAAATGAAAAATGCAAATACAGTCTTGGTGACTCCTTAGACTACATAACAAAAGCATTATGCTGTGTGAACAGTGTACAATAAGTATGTACCTGAGAGCAATAAATGATATATTGGAGTATCGTGCAGCGTCCCTCCCTACGACCGACCCCCGCGGCACGTCGTTTTATTAAGGCGCGTTTTTTGTGCGGACACACACGTGCTCACCATACCTCGCACCGTCTTGTCCTACACGATATTGTGTCGTACTTATTACTTGTACCTATATTGCATGTATCCTCTATTACTTATTAGTGTTTATATCTCATACTAGCTACTTGCGATGTTGCTTGCGTAAAACACAATTCTGTCAGGCTTTCTGCACTTTCTATAGAAAGGTATGAATGTGAATTTAGAGGCGGGATTTTCCCGAAACAAAAAGAAATGTAAAAAATAATCATCATTATCATTTTACCCGAAAAACGTCCAATGCTGGACAAAAGATGTTAACATCATTCGGTCCTTACCTGAACTTGTTTTTAACTTTTATAGTTTAACTTAAAATAATAACAAGAATCAACCACGATAATAGCGAGTTTAGGGTTAGTAATTTTTTCTCTCGCACGGTTTGAAGCGCACTGGGAAAGTAGTCCTCCCCTAATATAGTTGTTGTTGATTTAGCTATAATTTATATATCTGGTATCAATTCTTGTAAAACATCACATGAACTAGGTTAATTCTCTATTGCAGGAATAGTTTTCCTGTATCGAATTTATGTACATATTTATCTGTATCGTTGTTAATATGATATTATTATCAGTCACATGCTGCAATCACATGCTTTCTCACTGCTATACAAACGGTTCTTTGAATGAACGGAATACCATTTGACTCTTCTAAGTAATGTTAATATTGATTCAGTTTTCAATAATGGTGAATATTTTCCACCGACGCGACGGATGAAACTCATAGTTTTGTAAATGGTGTATAGGTTTGTCGATATCTTTCCCAACCGTAACAAAGTCTTTACCTCCAAAGTGATAGTCGAATGAGTTATTAAATCTAGCTAACACAAATCGCTTCTGAAACCGCAACGGTTGGTAGTGCTTCCAGCAATAAACCTTCACTTTAATATTAAAATATTCCACCACCAAATACTTATTCAATATTCTTCAAGTCTTCAACAATGTTTACGACAGCAAACTCACAAACTACGGCGCTGTAACAGAGTTATTCTATTTTCCACCGCCACCGTAAGATTGCAGCGTGCAGTAAAATAGTTAGAAAATAATATGACAGTCTCGGCCGGACCAGTAGGAGATTGGAAAACTTGGAGCAAGTATCCGTTTATGGCTTTCAAAGTTTGTGGACGTTGGTTTGTCGCCTTACCTCGTGATCGCGGGTAATGACCATAATGTTACAACTTTTGTGTCGGCTGATATTATATCGGTGGATCGATCATATAATATATATTGTAAAAACTATCTGCGAAGGATTTTAGATAAAGCAATTTAAAGTTTCGTAACTAATTTCTTTAAGCGATATTTATTTTAAAATACATATGAGGTATGTTTTTGGTGTTTCATACCGAGATGTTACTTTCAAATGCTTTTTACTTGTCATTGCCAGCAATAATTGACTGGCCTGTTGGTCTAATGCTTAGTGACTCTGACTGCTAAGTCGGAGGTCGTGGGTTGGATTCCCACCCAGGACAAATGTTTGTGTGATGAGCATAAATGTTTGTTATCTGGACGTTATTTATAAATAATATGTATGTATTTAGAAATATATAAGTATGTTTATCAGTTGTCTGGTTGCCATAGTATAGGTTCTGCCTAGTTTGGGATCAGATGGTGTTGTGTGAGTTGTCCTAAAAAATATAATTTAATAATTAATTGATATAAGCCAGCATTACCTACTAATATGTATATATTCATTTAAAAACAGTTAATTGCCTCGTAAGGGTAGGTATATTTTCTTTACACATTACCGTAATCAGTAAGTAGGGACCTATTTTTCCTTTCGTAAAAGGTCTAGTGATGTTGTCAGGATAAATAAAATCAGAATATCCTATGAATAATATCATAGGTAGAGGATACATACTTGCGCCTGTAAGTACACTCCCTAGTGTTTTTTTTCAAGGAAGAAGGCAAAGAAGCATAATACTCGTCTGATGGTAAGCAGTTACCGAAGCCTATGGATGCTTGTAACATCACTCGCGCGTTGCCGACCCTTTAAAAACCTTTTAACTTACTTATAACACCTATTGTTTATTAAAAATCTATCGTTGCCATCTTTAAGGTCTAGGATAGGTATTCCAAAATAAAAGCAAGTACACCCCAGTGACACACTGATCCTTCTAATTTGATTAAGTGTATGAGCTACGAGTTGTGTTAGCATAGGAATGTGCCTACTACGATACCTATGTGTTGTGCTTTTTGTCGGATATTCCAAGTCTTTGTCCGTAGGTATTAAGTTCTATGTAAATATATTACCTATACATCATTTAATAACACATAGGCTACTTTTTGCAGCGATAACCGGCATCCACGCGGGCGGAGCCGCGGGCAACAGCTAGTAAAAAATAATTACTGCTCTATGTATACAAATAATTATAACAACGTAGGGTACACATAGAATAACTAATTTAGGTATCCATTGTACACACAGCAACGGAGATAGCTGTACAAGGCCACTATGAAGTTAGTTTTTTAAGTAAACCATTTTTTTACATTTCTGTGAAATTTGGTAACAGTGTAAAATTGGACTAAACCTACAAATAAAAGTATATTACACAAAATTCATACATTGGTTTTTCAAAAAAACTATTTTTTATATAGCAGCCCTGTACAGGTATCTCTGTTACCAACTGTACTGCTCATCCCGTGGACGTCAGTAGAAACTGAATGCGTTTTTTTATTAGGTATCTGGGTTTTGTCTCCCGCTTTGCTATGGAGGGAAGAAGAAACTTTTCTTTCTAACTAAACCCTCTCTCTCTCTCTCTTGAAAGAGGAGGGGAGACCCGTGCCCAGCAGTAAGACATATATATGGGTTACTATTATAAATTTGTTGCGGAGTCCAAGCCAGTGGGTTTAGTTGTCCACGGAACGCGCGAGTGTCAAAGCTCGGTGTATCAGTTGGTTACTCCGCTGTTAATCCTGGCTCACAGGAGTCACAGCGGTGGGCATGTGGGTGGGATTATTCTGATAAAAAAAAGGTAGTTATCTGAGTTGTGCCACGTAAGTCCTAGTTTTTACATTGAATGGATGGTGAGCATAACGGTTACCTAGTTGATTTAGCCGTACGTAGAGCAGTGTTGTTTGTGCTTAGGCGTCGCGGAGGCGAAATATTTGCATAAGACAATTTGCTAAGTGATCATGCGTGAAAACATACAACACTACAAAATAAAATTTAATGATTTTCTTTTTGATCAGGGTGTTATGGTACTTAAAATAAATAAAATTTAAAAACAATATAGGTAATATTATTTTTAAATTTGATTTTATTTTATGTTATGTGCTAAAATGACCACTATGTGGGTCCCAGAAAATGTCCAACGGCATCGTGGTACGTCCAGACTCAGATGGCGAGACAGGCTTGATACGTACAGAAAGGACTGGTCTATTTTAGCACAAGATCGGGTTGAGTGGAAAAAGGAAAGGGAGGTCTTTGCCCTGCAGTGGGACAGTACAGGCTGAAAATTAACAATAGTAAATATTTTATGTACCAAAATTTTGCGAATCGTTTCATACTTTGCGGTTTTAGAAAATGTTATAGGTATTCCCGCGAGCCTATAGCACAGGGTACTTAGAATAAGGAGTTAAAAGGTTTTTACAAGGTTGCCAATGCGCGAATCATAGCCTTACAATGATAGCCTTGTTGCAATCAGACGATTTTTTTACTACAAAGAAAGCAAACAAGCTAACGGGCCACCTGGTAACCAGTTACGTGGCTTATATCTACTTTCTTTCAAACTTGTTTTTTACTACGTTCTTTCGAACTTGTTTTCCTAAGAGGTGTCTAAAAGACTTTTTATTCATGTAAGGTAGCGAACAAATAGGTACATATCTGGTGGACTGGTGGTAAGCAGATAGATTACATTACAGACTTTTGCTAAACCAGAGGCATTGCTGCTTCTTAAACTAGAAAACCGTAATCACATGCTAAAAGACAAGCTTACTCCTGTTAAAACAGTATTAATCAGTCTAAGATTGTCTACAGATTATTTTTATTCTCACACTTTTATAGCAAAGTTGGAGTTTCCGGCTCTACCCCTGTTATTCAGCTTCTTCAGTCAGCGAGCGCCACAGTATGCAAATTAGCTGACGTCTTATTTGGCATTTTTCATTAACCTGCATAAGTGTCACAGTGTGATCTAGGTATAATGAATAAATAATTTTGAATTTGAATTTCCAAGAAAAAACGAAGAATCCTGCTACGCCATAAGTGTCATATTCTCAGGTGGAAGCACTCCATGTGATCAAACCTTTCACAACCATTACAACAGTTAAGGACCTATAACAGTTACCTTACGTAACTCTTCAAAGAATACCTAAATACGGCGGACATTACAAATTCTCCACCGACCACCACTATAATCCTTCAAAACCACTAAATAATGCACGCCATCTGTCGGCACGTAGCGTCACTCGTCACGGCCTATTACGTCACAAACCACGTCATTAGGCACGCTTTGATGACGTCACGCCACGTTAGCCTAGCACAAAGCACGGCCCACTTAGGCTTTATTTAGACAACGTTAAGTGGGTCAAGTTGGCCTCCCACTCGAGGTTGTATATACCTAGTGTGAACATGTTCAAAGTACCTACCTACGTGATAGGTACCTACCTACCTACCTACTCATATATGTTGCGTTTACGACTATTATTTAACTAGCGTTATGTAAACTATTATATTTTACTACATAGTTTTCGTTCCACCCCACGGGAACAGTGATTTTTTTAGGATAAAAATAGCCTATGTGTTACTCCGAACTATAACATTCTCTTAGCTGGTTTAGCAAAATTTTTCTATGTGTAATATCAGTAACATTATTAAATAATTAAACCTGAAAGCCATTATTTTGTAACGGATGTTATATACGTACGTCGCGCCGTATGCAATGGTGCATTCTCGGCCGAGGCAACCATATAACTATCCATAATTATATTCTAGAAGAAATAATATACCTCAGTTTTATCCTAGAAAACTGTCTACAAATAACAACCATCCAGAGCTGCTTCACGATCGTAATCAAAAAAGTAACAACAAACTACTGTGTCTACTTAAACAATATTCTAATTACAACTCACATGAGCACAAAACGAAAGCCATAATTAAAGTACAATATTCACCTTCATATAGACATATGTCTTTATATATATATACTTGTAGGTGTACACACAAACATACTGAGAGTATAATACGTTTACCCAGCACAGAGTAGTCCCGTGGGCGGTGAACAATCTGCGCGGGCAGAACCGGAAAATTAGACATAGCGGCCATGTTTTAATAAGCTGCTCCGTTGCGCTTCTTTGTACTGAATATACTGCAATTAAATGCACTGTGGATTTAGTTTTGAGGTGGGAGAATGTGCTACTTACTTACGAGGGTGGAAAAAGTATGCTGGTATTAATATTATGCTCATTTTGATAATCAAAAAATTGTAAAATTTAAACGTGAGTTTTTTGGTAGCTGATGTCTTTATATAATTTTTTAGACGGCCTAAAATAGTAATATAATATACTAGGGGTCGCCCGCGACTTCTTCCGCGTAATTATTTGGAATATTTTTACCAATTTTGCAACATATCTCATTACTGCTCTGCTCTTATTCATTATAGCGTGATGTTATGTAGCCTATATAAGCCTTTCTGGATAAATGCGCTATTCAACACCAAAATTTTTTTTCTAATCGAACCAGTACTTTCTGAGATTAGCACGTTCAACCAAACAAACAAACTCTTCAGCTTTATAATATTAGTATAGGTAGATGTTGATAAAAGAGAGTACCTTTTATTATACCTTTCCAGCATATAAAGTATGTTCTCTTGAGTATCGAAATCGAAATCGTGATCGAAATTCGGTTTGAAGAATATTATAACTACACTAGTGGACCTGGCAGACGTCGTCCTGCCGGAAAAAGCTGAAATACCGACAGCAGCGCCACCTACCGGGTCCAATTGTGAATCTAAACCATCCAGGGCCCTACCCGAACACACACACAAAATTTCATCAAAATCGGTCCACCCGTCTAGGAGGAGTTCAGTCACATACACACGCACACAAGAAATATATATATTAAGATATGAAGAATATTATAACTACATATAAACAAATCATATCGATTGGTAGCTTACACTTATTACATTTTAGGATAGATTTAGCTATACTGTATGGTAAAATCGAACTGCTGACTCTCCACTAACAAAAAATCGTTTACCAAAATACCTAGACTATGTACTGTAAAGATGAACCTGCCATAAGCCGATAGGTACCTACCTAGGCGGTACACACCACCGTACCGGTTACCGACTCCCACTTTTTATCAGCGCGCACCGCGTGCGTGAATTCATTTCAACTTGGTCTAAAAACTCGACCACGTTTTTTCCATGCCTTAACTGAATATGAAACGGACACGAGAAAGTTATGGAAAAATACAAGGCTCCCTTTGTGACGTATAACTTTAAGGAATACGTTCGAAGTGAATCGTTTGTTATTTTGATAACTTCATTTGAAATCATATTTATAAAGTAACTAGCTGTTGCCCGCGGCTCCGCCCGCGTGGATGTCGGTTATCGCTGCAAAAGGTAGCCTATGTGTTATTCCAGACCATAATCTATCTGTGAGCCAAATTTCATCCAGATCCGTTCAGTAGTTTTTACAAGAAAGAGTAACAAACATCCATACCTACATTCTTACAAACTTTCGCGTTTATAGTAGGTATTAGTAGGATTTTGAGAATTAAATCGTGGAGATATAAATGTAGGTAACATAAAAACTACTTTTAGAACTTTTCCTATAGCCATTTTGTCAAGTCAAAGCTCCATGATGTGGTCAACATTTTGGAAGACCGTTGGAGACGTGTTGTACTTATATGGACGCAATCGTCAACAGTTAGGCGGTGTCCTATATGGGCGACGAACGCGACGCGATGCGACACGTTGCAATGCACGCGAAGCTAAACCGCGATTCGCCGCAAACGACCACATACCTACTCGTAGGACACAAGAAGGCTAATCGTTATTTGAGCCGTTGATCGCGTTCGTCACGTTCGTCACTCTCGTAGGACACCAGCCCATCTAGACAAGTGGCATTTACGGTAGGCGAATCGAAAAGTCAAAAAGGCAAATGTATGGGATTTGACGTAAGTTGACGATATAATGTCGTAAAATTACGTCAAATCCCAAATATTTGCTTTTTTGATGTTTCGATTCGACTGCCGCCTTTGCCATTTGTCTAGAGGGGCAGGTAAAAGAACGACGATGATCATGATGATAACCATTTTTATTATGACAAAATAAATACTTAAGCATCTTTTAAATTTTCTAAAGACATGTTGTTTTAGCCATTTAAAGATAAACACCTCATTTTTTTCTGTAAAATACTAAAAAAAAGTTCGTTACCTAGAAGGCGAACAGAATCACAGCAAAATAGGTGAAGTTAGGCAACGTTGGTGGAGTCTTGCAGTAAGTTTTGTAGCGCTCGTTATAAGTTCTACTCGCTACACTTTCTGCTTCTACTTATTTGTTTATCTACCTTTAGGTACTATTATTAAATACGGAATGACTAATAGAATATCAGATAGGTACAGCTACAGGCAACAAATTTGAGTAATATCTGACGTCAGTTTTTGTGTCATTCAGCCAACATTTTCATAACCACAATACAATTTCAAAGTAAAACCTCGGTAAAACCACTCACCTAGATGTCCTCTATAGTAGTTTCTACTTATATTACGTATTAATAAGGATAGGTAAATATAGATAGATATTAGACGACGACGATATGATGTCATTATAATGATATTGACACCCGAGGCAGCTTTGAAACGGTATTGAGTCAAATAAATCTTTACGTAGCACGTCGTAGGTATAGCTACCTACTACCAATATGTATTTTAGTATCTGACCCTCATGTTCTGAGTGTACATTGATAGTGAAAATGAGAGACAAAATCTATACTTGCTTATTTTTTTAATATTATAAAGCTGAAGAGTTTGTTTGTTTGGTTGAACGCGCTAATCTCAGAAAGTACAGGTTCGAATTTTTTTTTGTTGAATAGTGCATTTATCCAGGAAGGCTATATGCTATATAACATTACGCTATGAGCAATAGGAGCGGAGCAGTAGTGAGATATGTTGGGGAAAATATTCCAAATTACCACGCGGACGCAATCGCGGGTGACCCCTAGTGTAATTTATATGCAGGTTCAAATCTAGTACCTAGACTCGATAGTCGTAAGTTACAAAAGCCTTCGAAATGCGACGCTACTTCGACGAACAATCTCATATTACATACTGAAGTACCTATAGCTACTGCCTACCCTCAATATACAAGCACATATCAAAGCAGCATCGATATTCTCACTCAAGCGCCAACCTTGGTAAAGGCCACGGCATTTCCACTTAAAAAAATCTCCATTATTTATATTTAAAGCTTGTCGGCGTGGGACGTCGGTGGCGCAATTTTTCCACCTCCACCCCTCATCCCTCCTGCTACACAATTTGTCTTGAAACTTGCTCGACCTGGGAGCCTCCCCACCCCCGTGTAATCAGGCTCCCACCCCCTATGTGCCGCTTTAGGTGCCGAGTTTAAGGTGTACGTACTACCTAGATTTATGACTGTGTATTTTCTTTGTTTTTATAGTTGGTATATAAGTACGAATATGTACACGTACCTCTCGGTAGAGAGGTTACCTTGGTACTTAACTAGACATGTCTGTAAGGTAATCAGCATGGCATATAAACCACTAGGGGTCGGACTTCGTCCGCGTGGTAATTTGGAATATTTTTCCCGATTTTGCAACATATCTCACTACTGCTCCGCTCCTATTGATCATAGCGTGATGTTATATACCCTATAGCCTTTCTGGATAAATGCACTATTCAACAAAATAAAAAAAAATCAAATCGAATCAGTACTTTCTGAGATTAGCGCGTTCAACCAAACAAACTCTTCAGCTTTATAATATTAGTATAGATGATTGGGTATTATAGATTTACAAATCCTAGATGGTACCTAACAGTAAATACAACTTTTGATTATAATCATATTTTTATATAGCAGCGATTCCATGTTAACAATTTTGATTAGGTAGTACCTACCTAGCTACTAGTACTAGTACTAATTTGTTAAAGTAAACCTTTTATTAAGTAGAAGGACAAAGAAGTCGCTTTAACTAAAGGTCATTATCGATATAATACCTACCTAACTAAGTATTGCATACTTTTGTTTTTTTTTGTGACTTATCTTAATGATCCATTCACTCAACTGGAATCTTATAATATTACATTATAATCACGGTACAAGTAAAGATTTTCTTCACTTTCATACCTTTTCTGTTGCGTTTAAAATACTACCATAAATATAATAGGTACCTAAGGGTTATATGTGTTACACAATGTACGTAAAACAAAGACAATTTCAGTTTAAAACAGCGGCAGTACGGCGCAGCGTACATAAAGCGAGCGCTACATAAAGTCATCGCTCTCTGTGACCTACATTCACGACCCACATCGCGCAACCAATACCTGGAGGCTTACCTCAACGATACCTCTCAGGTAAGAGGCAATAGCAGCCCATTGGAAGGCTGACGACCAACCCGCAGAGCGGCGCACCTGTGCCGTAACTTGGCAGGTGCGCACAGGTGCGTTCTGCCGCCTCCGCACAAGCCACGCCTGTTTTTATCGAGCTGCGCAGGTAAGCTGCGCGCTGATTGGTCGCTGCAAGGTGCGGCCAGGTATACCTGCCAACACAGGTGTATTCCCGGTAACTCTGCTTCGCAAGTCGGTTGTGCGGTCGTTGTTGACGTTGTGCGCTAACTTCGTAAAGTTTCCTTGTGATATAAGTTTGAAAAATTGTGCGCATGTGTTGGTGCGATTGATGTTTCCTTGAGGTGTGCTAAATTTAGTAGTTAGGTGGGCGCGGCGCGTCCTTCGTAAAGGTCAGCCCGAGGTTACGGGCCACGGTATGTATCTACGTCATAACGTTACTTTATTATATATTTCGGAACGTAGTAGTAATTGAATTCAATAGAATGTTATTTTTTCATTCAAGTCTGTCAAAATTCTGAAATAATTCTAGAATGAAATTTAATTAATAAATGATGTCTCTATAATGACAAAAGTATTTATTATTTACAAATTCAAGTCTATTTTATTGTTTGTATGTGGTATTTGGAGGAGACCCGTGCCCAGCAGTGGGACGTTTATGGGTTGAGAGATGAGATGATGTGGTATCAGGGAATTTGATTTAAGAAGAACTCAGAGTTATTTTATCGGATTCATCACATTTATATGAACGTGTAACTTAACTACGACAGCTGTCAGCTTCTTAATCCTATAACCTACGCCATGCATAGGTATTCCTATGCATTTAGTAAAATTAATTATTAATTTTAACTACCTAAGTTACGATGTTTTGTGGATAGATCCAAATGGAGAACTAAACAGTTTATTATTTTAACTGTAGCTGTTATTTTTATCTCATTAGACGTCAGAAGTGTACCAAATATTTACTTACCTACTTGTGCGCTACGGAATATATTATGATTTATATTTGTTATATGTATAGATAGGTAACGATACCTAACTGATACATCTTTCTGCTTATAAATTTGGTTAAGAAAACCTATATATATATAGGTATTCTTGATGATTTTACTCGATGACTAATAATTATAAAATTTCCCTAGGCGGCTACTCCATAACAAAATCGATGTTTTTCATTTTATTAACCGACTTTAAAAAAGAGGATGTTATATGTTTGACTGTATGAATTTTTTTTATGTATGTTTACCGATATATCCCCCATTTGTGGAGCGATTCTTAAAACTGTTATTTTATTTGAAAGAGTATACTGTAGAGGTGGTCCTATTGGCACTAAGTCAGGATCTGATGATGGAATCCCAGGGAAATCGGGGGCAACCCTAAATGTTATAGGTATTAACAATGTTTTTCATATATTTTTTACTTTTATTTTATCACTTAAAAATATTAAAAAATCAGAAAAAAATAAAATCGACTTCAAAAACCTTATCTAATATTAGGTGACAAGGTTAACTTGATTTTAATGATTTTATTTAGACAATTTTATTTATAAAAGTAGGTAGGTATATTGTCTTACTCTTCACATATCACAAATGAACAGATAAATGTATTTTAATATTAGATAGATATACAAGGTCCTCTCTTATACTCCAAGACTACCTAAAAACATAACAGCTCTCCTTCCACCCGCTAGGTGGTTCTAACGAGAGAGTAGTAAACCTACGCGCAGCTAGGTAATGAGGTAGGGGGAAGGGGTCCTAGAGAAGGAGGTCGTGGGGGTAGTAACGTTGAGGTAAAAGCCACTTTAATTATGAAAGAAGATTGAGCTGTAGGTAATATGATGCGAAGGAATGGGGAGAAGATTTTGAAGGCTATTTACTTTGTTTAAGCGTTATTTATTTAGTATTAGAGAATATTTTTGAATACCTACCTATTATTAGACGCTTAGTATTTTTGTAGAAATAAGATGTAGTTATTTATTTTCAAGAGAGGTAGGGTATCATACTAGCGAGCAAGCCCGACTGGGGAAGGACCTCCACCTTACAGAAGACCACCAACCAAATAACTACACATAGTAGTGTAGCTATGTTTCTGTGTGTGAGTACAGGTCTCCAGCGCTCATTTATGGATGCGTTTCAAAAGAAACGTATTCCTATAGGGATACTCACATCATAAAGCCCTGGAGTAAAAAAATGGGTTGGCAACACGCAAGTGATACTTGTGGTAGGTAATGCAAGCGACCATAGACTACGGTAACTGCTCAACATCAGGCGGGCATCAAGTTGTAAAAAAAAAGAAACTATATAAAGTGTTAGACTTTTAAAAATACCAATAGTCCTATCTGTTTTGAATAAAGTCAACTAATAAAATGAAATCAGATAGTTTTATCTTCAATATCGTCTTACCCTTCCTTTTATGTTTCCACAATGGCCGGTCTGATACTATATACTACTTCTACTGATTTCAATACCACTACTGTGGAAAAAAGGCATAATACGGTTTTCAAATTTTAATATTAAACAGGTTTTGTAGCCGATGGACATTTTCAATATCAGTAGCATACGTACGTCTCCCTTTTTACAGAAAGAGTAAGCAGAAGTTATTGAAAAGAATGACCTGAGTTTCTTGTCACTTTTTTTTTTGTTTTTTTTTTTTAAGACAACTCCCACACTAGAGAACATGCTCTGTGTCGCGGGGGACTTTACAAACATACAATTAACGGACATAAATTACACCCAGACTCAGTACAACACTCGGAATGGATCGGAAGGAATCGAACCCACAACCTCGTGCACAGCAGGCGCATACTGCGGCCACTGGACCACCAAGGCAGTTAAACTCACTTCTTTCTTTAGATTCCACCCCTGTCTTCTCAGTCAGTGAATTTGGCAGTAGGCAAATTAGGTGACGTTTGATTTACATTTCCCATCGACTTGTAGGTATAAGAAGTAATGTGTGGCCTAAGTATATATTCTTTTTATACTACCAAGGTGGCAAACAAGCATACGGCCCGCCTGATGGTAAGCAGTTACCGTAGCCTATGGACGTTTACAACACCAGAGGTGTCACTCACGCGTTGCTTACCCTTTAAAAACCTTATAACTCTATAAATTTAAGAAGATGTTGTCAGTGTGTTTGAGGTTCTGTGAGAAGTCTGTGTGATAGTAAGTAGTGTTTTTTTTTTGTTTTCTTTATTATTTTGTTTTTATCTACCTATGTGAAATTTGTGTAATTGTCTTGATTGGTGTAAGTGGCATGTAGCCGTATGTATTTCTAATTAAGGATAAATAAATAAATAAACTCCTTTCTTGAAGAACCCCGTACTAAAGAACATGAACCCCATATAAATAAATAAATGATTTTGAGACACATTTCTTACCTCAGAATAGCAAATAGGCCATTTCTTTTTAATACAGAATTTCACGAGCGTGAAATCGCGGACAAAAGCTTAGTTTATCATAAAGTAATGTGCACAATATAAAGTTCATAGCTACCTCTATAATATTTTCCATTTGGCGTGTTGCCGTAGAGGCAGACGTTAATGTTGACAGAGGCAATACGACAGGCACCTAAGTCGTAACGATTACTCATGTGCATCGTACATACATGCACTACCAGTCGTTAAACTGCTTTAGACAACAATATAGTAATAGGCTGAACGGAGAGCGGATTAGGCAAAAAAAGCCTACAAGAAAAGCTTCCTCACCATCCCTGATCTTAAAATATTACCTACACTATTGTCAGGCTGGAGTTTTTGAGAATTTGATTTATAGCATCATGCTTGTTACTCTGAAGTAGTAGGCAGACGTGTATGACACGTACGTTTCGCCTACAATAGGTTACCCCCATGTAACTTAACGTTCTGACAGAACCCAAGACTTTAAGATCGATCCTAAAGTCTGCAAACATAACAAAAGATTCTGTAAACTCAGTAAGCTAATGCTGCAGAAACAACTTATTTAGTCTTCCTGACTTTAATGTAAGAGCTGTATATAAATATATTTATGCAGTATTCCCGCTAATCGCTCCCGCTTATCACCATGTTCACAGTCCAGTCACGTCAGCGGCTCCAACTCTCTAACTCATTTTATCCAGTGAATACTGTCCAATTTGGAACACGCACATACTGGAAATATAATGTGATTTTATCTGCACTACACTAAGAAACTAAGTGGAATGAAATAGGTGGCCTATATTATATAATAACTAGCGATATTTTACATATACATCAGATATGTATATGTAAAATATCGCTAGTTATTATATAATACAGCACATGTTACAGTAGCAGGTGCTTTTTACTGAAAAAGAATATTCGCATTTAATAGGAAGGTTTTTCTGCGTAATTTAGTTTTTACATAAAAGTATATCTACCCGCTATGTCTAGCAAAAACATAACGTTATTATTCTGAAGCTTATTCCAATTAGTCTGTAGTGTAATTACATTTTCTTCTTCTGATCTTTGGAATCGGTATTCCAAAAGAATAATAAATGATATTCTAAAAATATCAAATGGTAAACATTAATATGAAGAGGCCCACGTTCAACAATACCTTAAAGTTTATAGATACAGAAAATGTTTCTCACTGTTATTATCTACGATACCAACGTATTTGCATTTCTTCTTCATCTTGCATAATAGATAAGTTTCTTCGCGCCTCATAAAACATTTCAGCTACTATTGAAAGGGAATCTAAAAACGCCACCTAGAATTAGATTTAATAATATTACTGTTAGAAATAAGGATTCCGTTTGTTATTTAGGTTTGATTTTAGAAAGGAACTTCACTTTTGTAGATCATATTACAACGATAGGAGAAAAATCTAAGAATAGTTTTTACGCCTTGACGAGGATATCGACGTCGACATGGGGTCTGTCTTTTAACACCTTAAAAATTATCTATGCAGCAACTTATTTGGGTTGTTTGTGTTACGGTGCACCTGTGTGGGCTGATAGGGCAACCATCGGTGCCGCACGACGCAAGTTGCTTCAGAGTCAACGTCTGGCGTTGATATTTTTGTGCAAGGCGTATAGGACAGTTAGCACTGAAGCTTTACCAGTACTGGCAGGTGTTCTTCCTGTCGATCTAGAGGTACAGAGACGAGCGGCGATTTATTACACCACACGTGACAACATCAATTCCAACTTTTTAATGCCACGTGATCGCCTTAAAATCACCCGATTATTTAAAGAACAAACTGAAGTTTATAGAATCCTCATTAATGAATGGCAACAGCGATGGGATACATCAACCAAGGGACGCCACCTCTACCAGTTTTTTCCTTCCGTTACTGATCGGTTGGCAAAGACATGGCTGGAGGTTGATCACAGTGTCGCTCAGTTCCTTACGGGTCACGGTAACTTTCGGAGCAAGTTATACTCATTTAAGCTAGTTGATTCGCCGAACTGTCAATGCTCAACACCTGGCTCCGATCAGGAGCAGTCTGCTCATCACATACTCTGGGAGTGTAGTCTTTGGCATAATGATCGTACTATTATGTTGAACAGCTTACATGTATCATCTGGAGCGGCCTACTATGGGGATTTAGTCTCATCTAGAGGGAATTTCCGCGCATTTAAACGTTTCTGCCATACATATTATAGCAATCAAACTTAGCTCACTTAGGTCCCGTAGTTTAAGGTCCTCCGTGGTGCTCCTTTTTCATAGGTTACAAACCTATACAGATTTATTTTGTCTCCCGCTTTGCTATGGAGGGAAGTGGAAACTTTTCTTTCTAACTCCTCCTATTTACTTCTGATTAAATTCGTTGCGGGGTCCAAGACAGTAGGTTTAGTTGTCCACGGGACGCACGAGTGTCAAAACTCGGTGTATCAGTTGGTTACTCCGCTGTTAATCCTGGCTCACAGGAGTCACAGCGGTGGGCATGTGGGTGGGATTGTCCCGAAAATAGATAAGTTTGTACTTTGTAAGACTCAATAGCACTTTGCACTTTGAGATTTTTAGCTATTATTGTATTTTTGTCAAATTGTGTGTATTTTTGTAGAACAATAAAAAAGTATTTAAAAACATGTTTTTAATGGGAAGTAGCGGTCAAGATGATCATCTTGACCGCTACTGTCCACTACTGGACGTAAGCCTCCGTCAAGAATGTCAGCATTTGATGTTGAGCTGACTTCACCCATCCACTAGTCGTCAGTCCACCTTGTTGGAGGCTGCCCACGCTGCGTCTTCCAGTTCGAGCTATGTCCGTCAACATAGCTCGAACGATTGCCTCGATTTTGTTTTGTATATTCACCTATAAATTTGATTTCGTGACCTCGTTAACTGTGGTTTTGTTCAATACCTATTCGTGACACTACTGGCAAATTAACTCTATAAAATGTAACTTATCTATGTCTGCATAAAACAAGTGCAGTTGATATAAAACACAGACACACACACATAATCACCCTGTGTGTACTATATATATTATAGGTAGCTCAAGGCACGGGTCACCCCTGTTTGTTTAGTTAAAATGTTTGCGCCCAAGAGTGCGCACTCGATGACCTATAAAGTACGCCGTACCTGACGATTATATCATGTGCGAGCGTCATCCGATTATCTGATTTATAGATTAAATGGCCGACAACATTATATTTTTTTTATGGTGTATAAGTACGAGTAAGTGTTACTGTTATTTCCATGTTTATTAAACTTCATACGATCCAGGATTTGTTCTATTTATTTATTCCAAAACGATGTTATACATTGTATAATATGTAGTAGAAGGTAACACTGTTATCGCACACGTAACACATGCAAGTTAGAAAGGCTTCTTAGGAGATAAATTTTAAGGTGCTACAAAGGTGAATTTATTGACATATATGTATAATTATTATTTATCTTTGACATGTTTTTTTTAAATATATGTTTGTTTATTTCTATAATTATATTTGAATCGTTGACTGCATTGTAATAGTGTTTTAAATAATATAATCATTTAATAATTATTGTAACATTTGACATTTCTCTACCAATATTGTTATGCCTTAATGGCGGGACATAGCTGGGCTTTGTATTATAACTGTAATCTTTTGTGTAACCTATGGTCCACAATAAATTAATTTGAATTTGAAGATAATTACAATACTATCAACAATTTAATGAGTCAGTATTATAATATTGTAATTCAAATGTCATAAATTAAACTATTAATAATTATAATGATCGTCTAGAAAGTTATGAAAAGTTTTAAACGACTGTTAATATTTAAAAGCTCTACACCTTTGGCTTTTGATTCAATCTCGTAGGGAAACTGCATGGCTCTTTGACATTCGTATGAGGCCCATAACGAACGACCACGTCTCAGCTCCATAATATGTCATTATTAACAGGCCACACTGGTCAAAGACTCAATCATCCATAAACCCAGTATCACACAGATAAGTAAACAGTCCCATATAGTCTCAAAGTAATAGTGATTACCATAACTAGGTGTCCGTTATGTGTTATGATGTGTACACAAAAACAATAAGAAATAATTGTCGTATTTGTTGGAGATAACTTGTATGTCGCTATTAGGTGGTATCAGTGACAGCGATTAACTTAAATGTGTCACAGAACGGGGTGATTAGAAACTATTATAATTTAGATTTGGAACATTAAAAAAAGCATCAACACGTGAGTTGAACTAAGAGAAATAGTGCCAGCATATAAGCATATATCTCCGACACTTTTTTTTTTCACTGCCAAAAAGGCAAACTAGCACACAGCCCAGATGGTAACCAGTTATCGTAGTCTATGGACGCATGCAATATCAGAGGTACTCGTATCACTTGCGATTTAGCGACTTATTTTGATTTATAGATTGATGGCATGGATTGGCAAACAAGCATATAGCCTACCTAACAGTAAATAGTTATCAGGTAGCTGGTTTTGGCTCTGGGATAGGAGTAAGTATGCCATTGTATGCAGTTATATGGCTGCAATATCCACTGCAATAGGGGGGAAACTCGAAACTAAACCCTAACCCGTCTGGCCAACGTGGTGTAGTAGGCTAATATCCCTCTAAATGTATGAAGGACAGCAGTGGGACATTTATGGGTTGAGATGGATATGACTACGGTCTTCTGTCAGGTGTAGGTCCTACCCCAGTGGAGCTTGCTCGCTTGAATGGTACTCTACCTCTCTTGCTACTTAAAATACCCACAACCTGATCAAAGTAACATTCAAATTTGGAAATACTTTTTATCATCTGGTGATCAACCTGGTGACAGGTAACTATGCGTTTACCCATCTATAGGGTTACCGCGCCCTTAATAGCTAACCCACTGATCACTTCGACTTGGAAACACTAATGTAATAGTTTGCATTAGTGAATACTAGTCATTATAATTGTGAAAACAAGAGTAAAATCTGTTCCCGCCACAAGTGGGACCCCACTAAAAATGTTAATGTACAACACATTAGCGGTCTGTTGTCGGAAAAACTCACAGATTATAGCTTTATTATACGGTACAATTAGTGTAATCGTCGCTGCTCAGTACACTGACTGATTGAGCTCGCTAGAAGGTCCTGAGCCGTGACGATGATCGATCTGCTCTCACATCTAGGTACAAGAAGTAGATAAGGAGTGAGATTAGATTGTGGTTTTTTATATTAAGCCAGGTGTCATTAAAAATACATTATTTAACATATAAGTACTTACTAGTTTTATAATATCTAGTATATTATAAAACTAGTAAGTATATTACACAATTGGTTACACAATGAAAATTGAAATTGATTTTACACAATTAAAATATAACAACTTATGTAAAAAAATCTAAATGTTACTTCTTAAATTTTAAATATCTAATGAACGATGTTAGTACTAACTATTACGCAAACGAAGTAGCTATTAAGTAAAAAAAATAGAGTCTAGTTAAATGGCTTACCAGACCAGTTGACAAGAAGTAACTTATAATTTACTTAACAACAAACTAATGGAGCCAAACTTACATTATGCTCGCAAATCCAGACGGCTACTATTTAGCTACCTACTAGTTTAAAACATATACTTACTTAAATACTTAATGAAAACCGGATCGCTATCCCATCGGTCTTTGAGAATGAGTGAGTAAAGACTGCACCTGGGTTTGCGCACACGTTTGTGCAACATAATATTTCCCCTGCATTTGACTAGTCTCTGTTAGAACGAATTGGGATCAGCCTCGAGGATATTATTATAATGAGTAAAATATTTAGACCCACCTTGTTTTATTCCATAAAATATATAGAAGTTGAATTAGCAATTTGGCAATCAGTTTGTTTGTTATCACAGATTTACTACCACTCATAATACTAAAAATATCGACAGAGGTTCTTATGAGGGCGAATACTTATTGATGCAGAAATTACACCTCGACACTGTATTTAATCATCATCGTCTCATCCTAATGATGTCCATAGTCGATCATACTATACTGTAATCTCCGTGTCTTATTCTTTTTACATTGAACCTACCTACATAAAGTCGGGTAATAAAATCTACCTCACTCACTCAGTAGGTATCATTATGAGACACCTCATCCCACTTCAATCCAATGATCACAAATATTCGTTCCATGAGCATGTCGGCGAGTGGTCGACAGTTACCGTGGTCCTAAAAACGAGTTATTACTGTCCTGAACATTACGGGCCGAGCAAAAACGGGCCACATATTGAGAGCTCGGAATGTAATAAAGGGTGCCTGAGGGGAACCAGCTTTTTATGCTCAAAGGTATCACCAGGACATGGCCTTGGTTGATAATTTGGTTGGGTTGAACCGTTTAGTGTAGTTGCTATTGCTGAAGTGATCCTTTTTTATACTACTTTGCTGGCAAATAAGCACAAAGCTCGCCTGATGGTTGCAATATAGGATTACTTGGGTGTAACCAAACCCAAATATTGATACCAGGGTTGTTTTCACCTCTGGCATTGGAAAGCATTTTGTTGAAAAAGAATCCCTAAATGAGCGCTGGAAACCTGTTTGATAACTTCAAAAGGTTTTGTACAATAATAATATGTATAAAATCAGGTTTTGTAACTCAAATTAGAAGGATTTCAATCTACATATGGACACAGGATTTTTTATTTCAAGCCTTAACAAAAGATAATCTTTTGTTCACATCATCAAAATCATCTTATCATAGTCCACAGCTGGACATTTGTATACAAATATAAGTAATTCGTATACAAATATAACGTAGAAACTATGTTTATTATAAATAAATTCTATAAATAAACTTTACGCCAGACCTTTCTAGAAGTAGCTGATTATTACTAAAAACATTTTACAAAAACGTCATTAGCGAGATTTGTGGTGGAACTCATAACATGCTTCCGTTAAATATACAACTTGTTACTGTATTATAAGTTTAGCTCACGGCTTTACTCTCTCTCTCGTAATGTACGAGTATGTCTGGTGAGTAGTTAGGTATGTACACATTACGGACGTTCTTTGACAATCCTTCCAGGAATCGAGAAGTTCGCAGTAAAACATTTATGATACTCATTATAAGATAGGAAGACGCGTTGCTTCGAAATTTATTTATTACTATCGCTGGCGGTTCTGCTTTAAATACATTATTTATATTATTATAGGCATAATATATCTATAGGTATAGAAACTCAATAACATTACTTACACCAAATTTGATCACATAATCAAATAAAGGAACAGCTTCATCGTTGAAAAGATAAAGCAGTCACGGGTTCGATACTCATATTTGATGTTAGTAATGTTATTGGGATTGGGATTCTATACCTATAAATATATTATAGCTAACATTGACAAGTAAAATAACTTTATTTCATAAAAATCCTTAAGTAATATTAGCTGTTAATATGTATATTGTTGGGATCAACGGACAAATCGTTGTAAAATTGACATTATGTAGGGCTTTGTTAGAGATACTACTAAGAAATTGGCAAACGAACAGACCAACATGTAAATTTGATAAATATATAATGATAATATACGAGATAGGTAAATATATAGCGGTGTGTCTGGCACGAGACGGGAGCGACACGTAAAATATAATATCCGTTACTTTGATCCGGAGTGCTAATTATTGTGAATATTTTGATATGTTGCTAGAATATTATTATTTACGAACAAATATTATATTCTAATCATTATAAAGACGCTTTTATACATTATGTTCGTGTGGTTTTATTCATGTGAATTTCGGGGTAACGTGCATTTTGTAAAGTTATCACGAATAACATCAAATTAAGCTTAACAATATGTGATAATATTGACTACATTGCTCTGGAGATAATGGACTTCACTGGGGCTACAAGCGCAATCAAACAAAGACCTACATTTCAGAAGATTTAGGAGAGATGCATTAAGTAGTTGATTTTTAAAAATTACAATGTTTATTAATTTACACAACTTTTTAAGTCCGTTACTATAGGATTTAAAAGATATTAAAAATCAGTAGTTTTAATCTAAACAGTGGTTTTATTACAGGTAGATATATAAATAATATTAGTAAATATCCAGGTTACATCGGCACAACACTACCCACCTCACCTACATTATTTACGAGTGACCATCATCGCTAATTTGCGTATATAAAACTACAGGATGTCGTTTTTGTCAAACCGAACATTACTATGAGTTATGATCGCTTTTTATTGGCGCGCCAGTTAAAATCCATCAAAACATATAGGTTAAATATATCAAGTTTAGATTTAAATATTGCTAAACTATTTCTGTAAGTGCAAACTAGAAAAATCTGTGCTAGTTCTTGCCCATGGCTTCAGAGACGTCATCGGCTTTACGGATATTCATATTGATCTGGAGTATAGGTACTACATCATTATAGAGACGTAATTTATAAAAAAATGCTAGCCTACATTACTATACACGGAGATTCAAAAAGGTAAAATAGTATCTTCGGAGACCCAGTAAAAATTACTTAGGTTAGTAAATATTACTTAGGTTTACCAACCTAAAAAATTACTTTCAAAAGTTTAGCGTCAATTGTCGACTCCAATGGTCAAATCACACATAAATTGTTCTGCCATTATCGAATATTTAATGCGTGATCTTTTGTACCGCCATTTCATATTGTAAATTTCGTCGCCGTAGAGCGAAAATCAACACGTGCCAGTTAGTTGATTTTCATTAAATAATTTTGTCATTAAATATAGCGATACAATTTTAATATTCCGAAAAAAACAAGAAATGTATCATTTAGGGTTCGCCCGCGACTTCGTCCGCGTAGTAATTTGGAATATTTTCCCCGATTTTGCAACATATCTCACTACTGCTCCGCTCCTATTGATCATAGCGTGATGTTATATAGCCTATAGCCTTACTGGATAAATGCACTATTCAACAAAAAAAAAATCAAATCGAACCAGTACTTTCAGAGATTAGCGCGTTCAACCAAACGAACAAACAAACTCTTCAGCTTTATAATATTATTTATCATTTATTTTTTAACTGTGTATTTGTATGTTGTATTTCTTTGTAACTGTATTAAGATTCTCCAATAACAGTCATCAAGAAGTACAAACAAACTAAACAGATACATTTCCGCGTTAGTTAGAGGTCCGCCTACTCGAAATTTGATTCGTTGATTTTGTGTCGTGCGCAGGAGTAATAGATACATTTTATGTTTGTTTAATTTGAAGCATATTTATTGGAACTGTCTTTAAAATAAATGTTAACATATATATCATACACGTATTTAGTTTTTATTATTCATATAGTTTTAAATAGTAATGGACTGCGTGTTTATTGGTAGTCAGTTTTATAAAAAATAAAATGTTGAAGAGGAGCTTTAAGTATCCTTATTTCCTATTATCAAACATGTGCTATTTTTTGCTCTTTGTGCATTGCCACTCTAAGAAAATATTTACCTACATTATGCATATTTCAATGTTCCCAACTAGAAAATAGCTTCTATTACGCCGAAGAGATCACTATCCACGTCCACATTTCATCTCAAAGCCATCCCAAGGCACATGACGTATCCTCATCACAAAGCAACTGTGTAGATAATAATTCAGCGCATAATATAACCGTTGCGAGATAATCTGTGGAGCGCCAAGGCCCGCGTGATTAGCGCTCACTGCGTTTTAAAAGCCTTAAAAGGTGCCAGGCATAGATTATAAAATAGTTACAGGTCCGCCCGCAACTTCGTCCGCGTGATAATTTGGAATATTTTCCCCGATTTTGCAACATATCTCACTATTGCTCCGCTCCTATTGATATTAGCGTGATGTTATATAACCTATAGCCTTCCTGGATAAATGCACTATTCAACAAAAAAAGATTTTTTCCAATCGAACCAGTAGGTACTTTCTGAGATTAGCGCGTTCAATCAAACAAACTCTTCAGCTTTATATAAGTATAGATTTCTCGGTAGATTGATAGATTTTTCTTTATTGTACACCAATTACATTTACGACATAGGTATTAAAATATCTTACAAAAGATTTTTAATCAGTCTTATGAAATACGTATAGTAATGTAGCTTATTAAACGGAGCTTAGTGTGTGGCACATACACAGTTATATTTTTGTACACACAATCGTATTGTAAGATTACTATGTAGTAATATGCAAAAATTACAGAAAACTCTAATAATACATATTCATTATTCTACATATAAAATTACGTAGGCCATCCTGTAGATATTCTCTCAATATGAATCCAAAATCTTTTCTATTGGTCCCTAAATGTTGTGCACCTAGTATTTAGTAGGTATAGGTACAAAACATTGAGTGTTATCTCTATATCTATATTATTTTCTTAATCTTTGTATGGTGAGCGGTTGGGCTCATTACTAGCACTAATGAATGCTCGCGCACGGCTCTTTGTGCAACCTGTGTGTTACATACTTAATACTTAGAACTTGTGTGTGGACTGAATATAAGAAAACATGAATTCATATTTTAAGGGTAAGTCCATTAGTATTTAGAAAGAAGATGTTATTAATTCTGATTCTTTGCAGTAGATCTAGCAGCAATAATATGAAGATAAAAAAGCCTAAAAGTAGACATAAATCTAAGGCTAGACACCTTTTGACCAAACTGAATCCTTCCAAACTGATTCATTCAGATGAAATGCATGACAACTCAAAAGTTGACACCAAAATAAACAGTGGCTCTGAAAAGAATTCTTCTTCTTATCGTTTGGTTAGTGGCCAACCTGGTGACAGAGTTATTTAAATCGCCCATATTTAGGCCTCTGTAGTGATCTTACGACTGATAACAGTCGGGACCAACTTTTAACGTGCCCTCCGAAGCACGGAGACGCTCAGATAAAATACCATTTTGCGGTCACCCATCTATCGTTTACCGAACAGCGAGTGTACAAAAGAAAAGAAATGGATGAAGGTGTTCCCCTTAGCAGCTGCAGTATAGTAGCTACATATACACACTCACACACCACAAACCACCTAATACCCGCATAGATGTCCACTGTAAAGGCTCTACACATCAGCCATACAACACACGGCTTACGTAACTAATACACCCATCACCGTCCCATACAAAGATACGTTATAATTACAAAATATAAAATCTTTTGATCGCGATGTCGGACCTCCGTCAGGAGTGAAAAGATCTTTATTGAAATGACGGCCTTCAATTAACTGACCATCCTTGTGCTTATACATATATATATATAGAATTTCAAATGATTGTCTGTCTGTAATAAATGCTGTTAAGTTTGTATAACGTCAGTTCCACTTTACTTCATTTAAATTTATTTAAAGTAAAAGAGACTTATGCTACTGCTTTCTCTTCATATTTGTTCATCATTTCTTGTTCAGATATCGATTCCCTAGAACCTAGGCAATCATGTTGGCTTAATAAAAAAACCCAATCCATTCTCAACTAGAGGAAAAACGTGTTATGGAAAAGGTTATCTTTAAACAAAAAATTGCATTACATACCTAAAATCACTTTCAGATAAAAACGTTTATGATACCAACTACTTAAATAAAATATCCAAGCAACACCACGTGCAAAACCTAGCGCTTAATAAAGAGCCACGTTTAGGGTTTTCATTACACCGTGTATAATGGCGCGTACAAATATTTTTAATCCGCTGCCTCATACATCTTCCGCAGTTCATTTTGCTGGACGCCCGCACGCTAACGACATTGCATCCAAGCCAATTTCTACCTTATTGCTTCGTAAATTGAATTCATTCTCGTACCCGTAGCTTCTAAAAGACCATCATGAAACAAAATTGAACCATATTCTGAATACGTTCAAGTATATTTTGGTTGTGTAAAAGTTACAGTGAAATTCTGAATAGGTGGACGAGGATAGTTTTTTTTTAATGTGTGGATATTGCATCGACGTGTCCACCGTATTTATAGACAGGTAAATATTTTGCCTGGGGAATATAAGGTTATATCAGCGGTATCCGGGAAATTGTTTGCAGTAGACAATGTATGTGGTCAGCGAAAAATGGGGCCAGAAAATCGATAGTTATAATAAATAGAATAAGTGTAGGCAACTAGGAGTGTATGTAGAGTTTGAAAATATTATTTTGACGTTGTATTATGAACCATTTTTGATCCTACGTTACATTTCTATATTTAAACGAGCAATAATAATTTATGAATATAATATCTGAATCTCGGAAACGGCTACATCGCTTTTCATAGGTTTAATTTTTAGAAAACGTTATTTTCCAAAAAAAAATACCAATCAAAGCTCGGTCATCCAGGTACTCTGTATTAAATAGGTAAACAACATTTTTTTCATCAATCTGTAAACTAGTAGATTTTTTAATTGAGTCAAAAAAAAATTAAAATAATTGGTAGATATTTAACAACCTTAGTAGAATTTCGTAAATGTGTACAAAACTGTATACGCTTAGAATACAGTTTTATACACAGAGGTACTGCTAAGGTAAGAGAAACGATATTACTGTAAACTTGACAGGCCTGATAAAAAAAAAGATTTGTTGCTTAGCACTCTCACTAGAAAGTGAGAGTGCTAAGCAACAAATCTTTTGTACGATGCGTATGATTCTTTATTCCCACTCTGAGTGCTAGAAGACAAGTAAGATTTAATTATTCTTTAAGACTTCACAATACATTCACAAAATGAAAACTTTATTCAAAACTGACCTACCAAATAGATAAACCATTACAAAGAACATACTTCACATGACTGCAACCATTAAAACTCACAAATTGTCGCGGATATCCGTGATGCGTGGCATGCATGGAGCCTATTGAAAATCTCTTACCAAAACAATTGTCTGACAAAATGTGCAGAGGTAATTCCAACCCTCGAAGTCACGTGGCGATTGATAGTCGCAATTAGACACGGCATTCGCGGAAAGTCACGGGAAGTCGCGTGCGAGAAAGCCGGCCGCGGGAAAGTCGTGTTAGGGAAGCCACGTGCGAGAACATTTGCAACACTCGCCGCTCGAGTGCGAATCAATTAAACTATTAATTGTATAGCTTTAAAAGGTTTTATTGTGAACAAAATAGAGTTTGTACTTAGATTTAATAGAGTAGTAAGTAGTAGCCTAGTAGGTACCATATTGCTATTTTTTTTGTATTTAAAAAAGACAACTCCCGCACTAGAGAACAAGCTCTGTGTTGCGGGGGACTTTACAAACATAATTAACGTACACTAATTACACCCAGACTCAGAACAATTCTTTGTGGGCACACAAAGTTTTGTCCTGTGTGGGAATCGAACCCACAACCTCGTGCACAGCAGTCGCATACTGCGGCCACTGGACCACCAAGGCAGTCAAATGTCAGCTATGAGCACAAAGATATACCAACATATTTATTACTTTACGAATATTAAATAAAAAGTGATACATTTTTCCCTATACCTATTAGGAAAATGTTTCCCAAATAAACCACACAAATAATGACTGTGCCGTATTTTACCAAATAGGTATAAACAAAAACATAAAATGGCGGTCCTTTATCTTGAACCAATTGGTTGAAAAATATGTTACTTACATTATATAATATATATATCTGTACAAAGGTAATGACGCGAAATCGCTATGAATTCATACATAATGACGGTGAGTTATTATATGTATGTGTACGCGCTATTAGGGGCTGTATAGATGTATGGAGACATAATCATAAATATTCATCAGGTTTTGTGTTGAACCTATAAAAACATATGGGGGTTGGTTTGCGAATGGCTCTGTCGGGGATCGAGGAAATCATGAGTAACATACACTCTTAAGAATACAGGTAATTAAAAACCAATATCAAAAACACAAATATATACTAGCAGAAGTGAAATATGAAAAAAAAAATTGAGCAAAGCACGGAAAACACTAAGTTCGAGAAAAAAGAGTTGCCCCGGCAAACATTTTTTGCCTTATAAAGTAGATACCTAAAAATAGTAATATCGATAGTAAAAATAGGGGTTGATGGTAAAAGGATTTTAATGCTAAATCATAAAAAAACCGACTAAAATACCAAATTTTGGGGTGAGCCACTACGGTTTCGGAGGAGTTTGATTACAAAAACTGTGACAAGAGAATTTTATACATATAAAGATTAAAATTACAGTAAATTTGAATAAAAAAAGATATAAGAGACGGTGTAGATATAAAAATTCACACACCCACCACACACACCCAAACGTAAACAAAACACAACTCTGAAAAGTAAAGCCAGATGCACATCGACGTGTATGAATGTGCACTGTTATCACAAAACACAGGACACGACCACTAAGTGAATTCGTGTGTCCGCGCCACCTCCAATTTAGTGCCACGAACCAATCATCATTACCGAAGGGTCAGCCGCGATCAAAATAAACATCACGCTAAACGCACCTTTATTTAGAAAGAGACAAAAATATAAAGCACTAACGAGAGCAACGGAGATGCAGCGATAACTTGGTCAGAGATCGTAAACAATTGTGCAAATGAAAGATTATGTTTATAGAGTGAAGGTGTATCGTGTAATAAAATTACGTGTTTATTCCCCGGGTTACAGATAACTTCTGATTTTCTTATATTGTCCCCGTTTTCATTACGATCTTGAACATATTTTTGGAGGAAATGTTTTTTCTCAGTAGGTGTATTTATGTTAGGTTTATAGTCAGTCCTATAAGTACACATAAGATGCATGCATGCACAGTTTGTGTTTGCATGGCTTTAGTGAATTAATATCGCGATTTTCAACAATGTGTTTATTGTTATGATTAACGTGCTATCTGTCACATTATGGGACAAACTGTCACTTTTAACCGAAATAACTGAATAACAGAGAGAGAGAGCGGTGGTGGCCGAGTGGGAAAGTAACCGACTTGCACGTAATAGGTGCGTTTTCGATCCCGGGTGGCAGTACAAATGTGAAATTCACTTTGTGGAGTTTATATGTACTAATCAAATGATTCACCATCTGCTGATGGTGAAGGAAAACATCGTGAGGAAACCCACATGTCGTAGAAGAAATTCTAAAGACATGTCTGATTCACTAAAAAGCATTAGGCCAGCGTGTGTGAATTAAGGCCTAGATCCCTCTCTCTCTCTCGCTTTATAGACGAGAGAAGACCCGAGCCCAGCAGTGGGACATATATGGGTTGCTATTATTTATATAACTGAATAACAGATAGAAGTCGGCGCCAATCAGAATTAGGTGACAGGAGTGAACCTAGCCTTGGCACCGACTTCCATCTGTAATGTAGTTATTTTTTCCTTTTTGAAGTCGGTTTTATTTTATTTATTCCATGATAGTGTTTCTTCGTCTTTTAGTCTTATAATTAAATAATAATTATACAAACATAAAAAATAACCTTGTGTAGAGGTTTTCTTTTACTAGATAGACTAAAAATCTAATTGCCCATGGCTTTTATCTATGCAAGTATATTATCATTTAAACGAAGTAAATGAAGAATAAAAGATAATAAAAACTTTAGTTACAGTTAAGTAAATAAATAAATCCTGCAAGATAATCCAACTCATGGCGCTTTCTTTCATTTTATAAATTTAATTCGTCCGTCACGGGAAGAGTGACCTTTTACCACGTGAGACTACACTCAACAATATATAAAGCCTTATATCTCACATAATTCCAAAGTAAAATGAACTCAATATAATGTTATACAAAGTATACATTTGTGTGCTTCAACTGACGTGTCTTATTCCAGAATGATTTACGTGAGAAGACAATGCAATCTATTCTACACGATAGCACTGCACAGAAAAATGTGATCTGCAGTGTAGTAGATAGAGTTTAAATTAAAAAATCGTGGCTTGGAAAAACTAAAGGAGCTCTCACATTTCACTGAAAAATGTGTAAGAAGTAAGGCAGGGAAAGCCGCGGGATCCGTTATAAAGACATATTATTCTTTTGAACGCGACGGTTGTCGAGTCGCAATAAGTCGCAGTAATCCTCGCAAGGTATAGTGCGATTCAATTGTCATTGTTTGGCGCGGCCCTAATGAAAAATATTTCCTTGTGTTCCTTTTTTAAATGTTTGTTTTCTTTGTGTGGGTAGTACTGAAAATGTATTTGTGTTGGTTTAAAGTTTGTTTTCTGAACTTTGTAGTGAGTCTGCCTACTGCTTCGGTTACCAATAAAAATAATATCAGCTAGAAATAGACAAAACTGCAATTTAAAATGCTTGTGATAACTTCATTTGTTTTAGATAAATGTGACAGCATTTCAAATCAAATTATTTCTTTCTTTGCAAACACGGGTAAAAGGTGGTATTCATAATAAACACAGGTTCTCCATATTTTGCGGATACATGAGCATGCCACTTTTGAAATATAATATAATGGAAATTATTATACACACATTTTCTTTTTATTACGCACTAGCTTTTACCCGCGACTTCGTCCGCATAGGTTTTTTTGTTTTCTCCCGGCTGTAAGTCCCCCTGCAACAATGTCCCACTATCGTGTTCCAGTCCTCAACTTCACATCAAAATTTGTTCAAAAGCAACCTAAGCTACATAATGGATAGCTCCGAATGTTTCCTTAGTAAATATAAAAAGTAAATAATGTAAATCGGTTTAAAATAAACTAACTACCTACCTGCCAACCCCCGATGTTAGACAGTGTGACATCCGCAACATCGTCTGCGTAGGAAGTACTAACTTAATGTAAGTAGTATAATAATGTAGGAAGCTAAAAATAAGAGGCTACATTTTTGTAAACTATGTTCTTTGTTTTTCCCTCTCTGGCCAACACATGAAGATTCTGTGGACTTGAAACACGTGAGCAAGCCACGTATAATAATTGTCCGTGAGAAAAACAACTCTTTTCTAAATTAATGCCGGCTACTTTTAATGTTTGCCCCTGAGCTTTATTTATCGTCATAGCGAATGCTATTTTCAGCGGAAACTGTAATCTCTTAAACTGGAATGGCAAATCTGTCGGAATTATGGGTATACGGGGGATTAAAACGTTCTCTCCTTTTGCCATTCCAGTCATAATGATTGCTTTTACAATATTGCGACCGAGGTGTGTTACTTGCAACCGTGTGCCATTACACAGTCTTGTCCAAGGACAGGAACGCCTACTTTCAGCCTCAGTTTGTGTGAAGGTACTCCCGACAGTTCTAAAGAATTAAGAAATTCTACAGGGTATGATGTTACTTGTTCAGTATCCATTACAGTGTCTACAGAGAGAAACTCAACAATATAACCTTCCACGCGTGACATAATTTGCTCGTTTATCTGTCCCACCATTTCATTCGTCGGCGCTAAAATTGCTCTTTCACATAACCATTCTCTATTCCTCATATTAGTTAGCAGTTCGCTATAGACGAAGTTATTTAGATCATCTGGATTATGCACAACATTGCAGAATTCACGATCCAATGTAATCATGCCATTACCATCCTTTGCCATACGATCTTCTCCAATTTTAAGAAGAGCAGCAGCATATTGTCCAGATTGTACATCATTGTGTAGTTGCACTCTCATATTTGTAGACAGACTAAACGATTTACGTGCACCCATAACGTTGACGCTTTTAAACACGCATTTATTTCATCTGCAGGGGTGCCTTTAGTGATAACCGGCAAAGTCTGTCTAAAATCGCCCGCTAAAAGTACCACCATCCCCCCCCATGATATTTGGATTACTCTTGATGTCTTTCAAAGTCCGATCTAGAGCTTCAATTGCTCTTTTATGGGACATAGTACACTCATCCCAAACTAATAATTTACATTGCTGCAACATACGTCTACGCTCGCTGTTTTTACTTATATTACAGACTGGCATTTCTTCATGGGCTAAGTTTAATGGCAGTTTAAGCACCGAATGTGCCGTTCGACCACCATTGAGCAGAGTGGCGGCTATTCCGGAAGAGGCAACTGCTACAGCAATTCCTTTATCTTTTCGGATTTGCGCTAAAAGCAAGTTTAAAAGAAAGGTTTTCCCCGTGCCTCCGGGAGCATCCAACAATTTCTGTGGTGTAGGTAATTAGATTTTATCTGTATGTAATGTAACAGTCAGTTGAATAAAAAATCGTATACAAATCAGATCAATAGTTTTGGCGTAAAATGATTCTAGACAGAGTTTTAATGTTGTAGATAGGTAGCTGTGTATAGGTTCCTGTGGGAATGAGATATTTTCCCGAAGTAAAAAGTAGTCTGAATTTTGGTACCTTCCTACCCTATAAATTAAGTAGTGTGACGGAATGTCGCTAAGTTCCGATCCAAGTAAAACTGTTAAATAAAGACATTTTGCATAAAAAAATTATCATAAATTCCCTAAATTAACTACTTTACTAACTTGAAGTCTTAGTAACACTCAGTTTAAAAAAAAACATCAAAATCATTTCAGTAGCTATGGCGACATGCGTTTCTTGACACGATCACGCTAGATTTCCGCGGGAATGAGGTATTTTCCCGCCGTAAAAAGTAGCCTGTGTCCGTGCCTAGGATCCTATCTTTATATTAACCAAGTCTTATAAAAATCCGTTCAGACGTTAAGGCGTGAATGAGGTAAACTTTTAAAACAAACGATTAAAAATCACTAACTTAATTAGTTTTCTGCCTACTGCCTACGCCTTAAGTACGATGACGTGATCATTTTGATCTCATATCCTTTTCTAGGTTACTATCTATCACCTCACTAAATTTCATCAAAATCCGTTCAGCCGTTTAGGCATGATAGAGCAAAACTCCCAGCAAAAACCATAAAAAAATCACTTACTCAATTCAGTTTTCTGCCTACTGCCTACGCCTTAAGTACGATGACGTGATCATTTTGATCTTATATCCGTTTTTAGGTAACCATCTATTACCTTACTAAATTTCATCAAAATCTGTTCAGCCGTTTAGACATGAAAGAGCAAAAGTCCCAACAAAAACGACTAAAAATCACTAACTCAATTTAGTTATCTGCCTACTGCCTACCCCCTAAGAACGATGGCGTGATTATTTATAGCCTATGACCATTTCTAGGTTATCATCTATCACCATACCAAATTTCATCGAAATCCCTTCAGCCGTTTAGGCGTGAAAGAGTAACAGACAGACAGACAGACAGACAGACAGACAGAGTTACTTTCGCATTTATAATATTAGTATGGATTTACATTTCAGATCATAGTTTTTACAGTCACAATTTACATAATGCCCATAATATCACCCGTTATTATTTAAACATTAAATATCAGGTAAACATAATAGGTATTTTTATTCACAAAAAATAAATTTTATTGTTTAAGTGTTTCAATAAAAAAAAATGATTTTAAAAGTCTTGTCTTTACATTTATTTTTCCAAACACTAACATAACATTGACAAAACGAACTAACCTATTTTTGATTGAAATCACACAAAGGCCAAACTTCTTGGATTTGAACATTTCGTTGTATCTGCAAGTTGTCCAAAATTTTCCAACTTCTCTGAGTTCGATTGGAAAAAAAGTACAAATAGATTTCCTGAAAGTGTCGAAAGCATTTTGGCGCGGACACAGTGGCCCAAACAAATTCAAAACAACCATAAATCAGGAAAGCACAAATAAAAAACTAAGGTAAGCGCTCCTGTTGTCGGTCGCGGCCGAACCGGGCCACTTCCGCTCGGCGACGGAAGCGACTCTATTGGCGTAAAAAAGCTACGAGTCAACTGGCCAGTTTGTTAGAGGTTTATTGAAAAGCGAACATTGATAAAAGTGTTCGACACATCCTCGCTATGTCCATGTTTGAATGTCGCACTTTTGTGTAAACGTTAGGATTTACGGACGTTTTTTGGGCGTGGCTATGACTTCGAAAATACTATTTTAGCAAAAATATTCGTTATTTATACCATCGTAGTAACCTCAGTTTATACCATCGTAAGTACTGATGTCATGTTAGTATGTATAAACATTTATATCTATTAATGATTCAAGGTAAATTCTTCAAACAAACCATATTTTAATTCCCACACACGAGCATCGATCCCCCTGAGCTGCGGCACAGCGTAGCGCACGCATCTCCATTCGTTACGCACGTGTAGCGCAAATTAAAAACGTTTCTGCCGCGCGATTATTAATTACTGATAACTGGAGCGCTCACCCTACCCCGTGAGACACAATTAACGTGCATTGTTGATGGCCATCTTGGTCTTTTTACTTTAATTTGAATGCGTTTTAAATGAATTTGTATTGATTCAGAGTTGATAGCGTTTTTTTTTTACTACTTAGGTGGCAAACAAGCATACGGCCCGCCTGATGTAATATACATATTTGGAGATTAAGAAGATTTGCCAGTTTGTATATACCTAGCAAGATGGCCAAGAAGATTTATAATATCTCCTTAAGCAACCCATGTAATGTTCTACTGCTGGATACGGGGCACCTCTTCTCCACCAAGAGAGCAGATAGGGTTAAGGCTTTAATTTACACACGCTGACCCAATGCGGGTTGGTAAAGAAAATATTTCATACACATTATTATGTACTATAATGGCCAGATCTTTTTGATAGAAGTATATGTCTTTAAAATATGACGCTACAAAGATATAATATTCAAAATAAATAATTTAATCAGTTTACCTACCTCATTCATTACACATCAATTATATATCATTAAACATTATGAAGCCCTATTATATCATCACAATCACACGTTAACGAGCTCCTGCACTTTGAATCTTTTTCATTTAATCTCATAGAAGTAAGTAGTGCTCCATCACTTCCATCACACATGAGAATGCTGTCCACGTGGCGTTTTTAAGATCTGTCCCATGATAACCTTAATGAAAAGATCCCTACGCTTGATAAGAGCCGCGGGTTTATGAATCAAAACGTGGAGTAGTGACAGAAGGTCAATTCTGTTGTTAATTTTAAATGAATGCAAAAATAATGAATTTGTTTTAAATATTAATTATCTCTTTTTCTTAGCTGCCTTTCAAATAAGCTTATTCCGCACCTAGTCACCTTTAAATTATTTATGGTACACAGCTACAGAAATGCAAATACATTATATTAGCAAAGGCATCCTTGTTTTTTATTTTTTTATTTTAGTTCAACAAAACTGGTGAAAGGTGGGTGTAATGCACCTCTACCTAGCCCGGGCACTATACAAAAGGTTCAAATCAAAGTTGTCAGTAGTACAATAACAAGTTCAACTTTTGTTCTTCTCCATAAGTCGAGTCGTTGTACTACTGATATACTTGTTGATTGACTGACCACTCCGCTGCGGTATTGTGAAGGCAAACACATGACAGGTAGCCGATGTGGCTGACAGATGTGCACTGATTGTGCCGTAATTGCTACTAGATTACTGCTCGATAAGTTTCTCGTTAAATGTCCAAGTAGTTCACTTTAGACTTTCCAAGAAAATTAACTTAAAGTGTGTTTAGCTGTAGACATAGCTAGAGATGTGCTGATTATAAGATAGGTAGGTATCCTTTGCAATACTCCCAAATCAAAGAAGGGTTAGGTAGGAACTAACCTAAACCTTCTTTGATTTTAAGAATACACAATTCATAATAGTAATCATTAATTATTATACATACAACACATCCGTTGTAGAACACGATTCCTTAAAAACATTTAATTTATGCAAAAGAGTATTTTCAAAATTCAATTCACTTTTTATAAACAGTGCGAGACCATGCTATAATACCTAAGCTAACACGTTTCCCAGCGCAAACATATTTAAAACTTACTGACTCTTTTTATTCGCCAGCCATGTGAAAAAGCAACAACGCGCATATTAATAAAAGCGCGTGCACACTGCGATTGTGCGCAGATGAAAAGGCGATTAGTCGCGGCACGTCCCCTCCCGCACACCTATTGTTTGTCGCACACTGTGGACGATACGTACGCACTATTTATACTTATTTAAATCTCTATAGATTGGGTGGAAATAGCTTACGTGTGAAAGGTTTTATGTGGCATTTTAATGTAGGCTGTTTGTACATCCTACATTAAAATTACACTAAGTCAATGAAAAATAAGTATAGTTTGTTTAAGTTAATGTACAATAAATCCTACAAAATAATTTGCTTTGTAGTTTTTATACCTACATATAAATATATTGAGGCTCGTTTCGAGTCTTTCGGTATTTTTTTTAATAGACACTTTGGTAGTGTTTCTTAATGTTATTTATCTTTATGAATAAAGTAGATATATACCTAAATGTGAATGCATCCCTTATCTTGCTAAAGAGTTTTATGAAAAACTCCTATTTATAGCAATTGGGTTTTTTGACACCTTTATTTAAGGCCATTTTTATGAGTAAAAATAGGTTTTATCAATATCTTTTAATAATTCTAAACCTATCTACCTGTAGAGTATAAGTACCTCTCTATATAATAGCATCATGTTATAGTAAATTTCTTCAGATATATGAATTAATGATGAAATTAAGATAAATAAAATAGGTTTATAACACTAATGTTAAATTAGTTTCTAAATGATTATTTCAAGTGACATATTTAAAACTCAGGGAAGTTAATAATTTATTGTATCATGCACATACATATATATCATAAAGAGTTTGGTACTTTGTACTACAAGTAATTGCTTCGTTATCTAATATTATAAAACTGCCGGTGGGATAATATTGAAACTCTTTTTTAAATTTTTCATGATGTTAAAGCATTACCGAAAATTATATTTATTTGTTGTTAGTAATATTACTGTAATTAATAATTAAGTTAACCAAACACTCACACGCACACTAGCCGTGTGCGTCCTCACACCTGAGGCACTTACGTCGTTTTATTACATAGATTCTAAATCCCGGGCTACACTCACCACACTGTAGCGAACTGTTCGTGCGTGCGAATGCCCGTCAATCGCCATTGTCGACTAATGCGAGGGTACGCTTAAGCCGGAGGATGGATGATTACAAACGTTTGTTTTTAGTGATTGAGAATTGGACTCGGATTTGATTAAAGGGTAAAGTTTTATATTTTAAGTTTAAAATTGTTTTTTAATTTATGATTGATTGCCATTAAAACCATACCTACAACTTTTAAGGTTTTAGCCTAATAGAAGAACTTATTAATAATTATAATTAAAATATGGATGTATGGTTATTCGAAATATGTTGTTACAAATATACTGTCAAACTTATAAATATGTATAATCTATAGGTAGGCTTTCTTCCTTTTGCTAATATTATGTAAAACAAACATAAAAATAAATAGTTGTAACAGTTATCACACACATTTTAATAATATTAATCATTTAAATTAAAACGCGTCTATGATAGACGTGAGCGAGTGCCAACTCGAATACTATAGGGTTTTAACTTCATTAATATAATTTGGCTCATTTTGTTGTTGTTTCTGATATCACGCGGCTCACCATACCCACTTAACTAAACAACGTCCGACAGACGCAGACGCTGCGATGGAAATCGCTATTAAACACATTATTATATCATATTGTACAGATATCTAGTTAACGATAACGATTTGATACCGAGATAAGCTATATTGTGTAGTGACAAATTGACGAGCAAGCCCGACTGGGGAAAGACCTTACCGAAGACCATAGCTTATAAGCGTTCTACTTTGACGTAAAATGTCGTTATAATAACATGTTCATAAAAAAACTATATCACAGAAAAAAACCGTTACATTTATTTTTTGTACCTAGCAATAGAAGCCCTCGTAATGGCACACGTACATAATTAACATAAAAATAAATTCATAATCACATGAAATATTGCAGTCGTAACAACAATAAGTGCAATTTTCCACGCGATAAATCTTATAATAATAATATTTAATGTGTGCGCCGCGAGGGCGACGCGCGTGCGACACAATAGTCGGAGATTTGACGCGCGCGATCGGTCGCATAGTGTGCACCTTGCCTTTGTCCTCCCCCTGGATTTTTAATGCGGTATGGCGAGGTGTGGGTTATATTGTGTTGAATCGAATTTTGATCAGCAATGGTCATAGTTTTGCTATCACGGTTCATTTATTCGCCGTGGTTAAATAGCTTTGTGTCGTATGATGTGTAGATAGATTTGATGACGCTTTGACTTTTAAATTACGGCCTTTGTGTAGTTACCGTAAAATTTTATTACTTTATTACAATAAAGGCGAACAGTAGTCTACGATGACGTGCCTTAGTTAACTTTAATGCAGTGTTTTTATGCGACACACAGGTTCTCCGCAAGCAAAGTTATTCGGTTTTTAAAAAATCTGTACCTATTTAAAATATAAGTTTTCATGATACCCGATGCGCTGGCTCAACGAAAGCTTTAAAAAGAAAGCTAATGTACTTGTATTTATGGTATTATTTATGTCGGTATTATTTATGTATGACTGACAAATGAACCCGAAAATCCATGTCCATACATACATCTACACTGTGCGTGATTCGTGATGTCAACACGAAAAAACTGAGAAATTTATTTTATAGATAGTTATTTTGTGAGGCATATTGAACTTCCAATTTGACAAAAAAACTGGATATAGTTTAGTTTAGTTTATATTCTTTGTATTATTGGATTTATAAAATATTGAAAAAAGCCGCAAAAACCAAAAGAATTTAATCAAAGATGCAAAAATAAATGATGGCCTATCAAAACGCTTGCTAACCTACATACTGCTCACTCACGGTGGGCACCCTCCTGTCCGTTACTTATGTCCGAGGGTGCAGGGGGAACGATGAAGGGTGCAACCGTTCGCGTCCTGCATCACTCATTATGAATGCACGTATCGATCCGCGCTTTGGGATGACTTTTGACAAAATTTGAAATGTATAAATATAGGTAATTAGTAAGTTATAACCTAGTGGTAAGAGCATTGGAGTTTGAACTTCGGATTGCAGTTGAAGGACGCGCTGCTGATAATTTGAATGTTAGTCTCTGCTTATTGATAATATAATAAATTTAAAAACTTTTCATCGAAAGTTGTTGAAGGTGTGCAAAGTCTATGAACCCACATTGGAATAACAGCGAAACCTTTCTAACAATTTTACAGTGTTCAAGTATGTGTCCACAGTGTGCAAACACAGGTGCACTCTCTAGTCTCTCACTCACATAGTCCATGAGATGGTAGTCCGCCACCATCGACGAAATATAAGGTACAGAACCGACGTTAATAATATGTTTAACTACTTTTTTATCTAAAGGTTTTAATAGCTCTTCTATTTAGCAAGCGTATTATTATTTCTTTTCTAACTACATATTTTTGCAACCACTCTACAACACATATATAATATACAAAATTAGTTGTCAACATTCAAAACCACATTGTCTTACCCCAAAACTAGACGCGGTAAGAATATTTTTATTACAACTGTATCCAACGGTGCGAGAAGTCGTATTCACTTTGTATAAAATACACCATCACTAACGTACCCCTTCGACGATATTAAATTAACATAAACCCTAGTTCGCACTGGCGAATCAAAACGAGAATATCGCGGATATCGTTAATTTGCACTTGCACCCCTTCTCCTGAGGGAGAAGTAATCATGTTAGTGGCTGAATGGATCTTAAGTGTGTTACCCTTTTCGTAAGAAATGATCAATTTGTTCTGCTTTGGACACCATTCACCTTGCGTTTGAATAGCTTTACCTATTATTGTGAGTTGATGTTGTTTATTATGAAGAGCATAATTCAATACTGTACAACTGTAACTGAATTATCTGAACATAATAATAAATGTTTAAACCTAACGCGAATGTCGCATAGCTATACGTTTTCTAACAATAATAAAATCAACAACTTTCCGGGTTATTACAATAAAGCATTTCAGAAATAAATGCTTAGAAAGTAGGTATAAAACTTATATTGATCTTGTACCCTCACAGGCAAACAATCCTTTTCGTTCACTTCCTCGCCCTCAAGGGTTCACAAATTACACCATAAACCACAAATTAATTTCCCACTTTTATTCATTAATAAAAAATTCATACACCCATCAAAACTGTATGAGTGGATGTAAACATCTATAAAATCATCAAAATGGTTGTTTGTTACATAATAAAATGTCGTTTTATCTCCTACGTAATGATTTCAAGGTGTTTTATGGTGGCCGTGGCTATAATAATGATTGGGCTTTATTAGAGGTATGTTTAAAATTTACTGTCATGGCCTTTTTGATTTGATGTCATTTGTGTGTTGTCATTACCGGTGCGGTGATCGGTCGCTACCTACTCGGTGGTCAATATTGAGAGTTTTTTTACGAACGATTTGTGTTTTAACAAATTAATGATACACTTTCAATTTTTTGGTTGGTCATATCGTTATTGTTAGTGCCAGTAATAATAGTCACCTATGATTATGTGGTAATACTAACTGTTGCCCGCGGCTCCACCCGCGTGGATGTCGGCTATCGCTGCAAAAAGTCTATGTGTTATTCCAGACCATAATCTATCTCTGTGCCAAATTTCATCCAGATCCGTAGAGTAGTTTTTATGTGAAAGAGTAACAAACATCCATCCATAAATACATCCATTCTTACAAACTTTCAAATTTATAATATTAGTAAGGATTATTTGACAGTAAATTTTAGTTAAACAATTAACATTTTTTTTTCTTTGTACTTTAAGCGACTATTAGATGAAGCTGTTAACGTAGAATTCAAAATCAAAATAAAAAAGCCACCTATTTCAATTTTACCTTTAACAACCCCTCATCCCGAATGTTGCAACAAACAAAATAGTCAAATCGATCTTTATTGACGAAATAAAAGTGCATATAAATTTTATGAAGTATAAACGGCGCATTTCTGAAAGTTTATGGCGCGTACACTTGTGGGGGACTAAGTACCTAAACCTAAGTCACCTCGCCATGACACATGACCAAAATATAATGATAACTTTAACTATTTTAATATCCATGACTTTTTTATTTCGATAACCAAAAGTTGGTACTAGTTATAGCAAAGCAATGTATACGAAACTATAAAATATTACTCGTGTAGGGTTGAGTAATTCATAGTGCGAGAGTTACGGTGACCATAAATTCAAGTTAAATTGGAGACATATCTTTTAATGTGCGTTTATTGAAGTGTTTATGTGGAGGTCTTCAAAGTCGCGCCTCGATTCTATTTAATGGTCATCGAGATGAATTTGCGTCTCAGTCTCACATTGTGACAGAAACTTTGTCATTTGAGTGAACTTTCTAATGCTGTTACGTATTGATATTAAAAGTAAATTGTTTGATAGTGATTGGTATTGAACCATTTTAAAGTATTATTTTCTAAGACGTTTCTATTAATTGGTTTAAGTTTGAAGTGTTTTTGTTGAATACTTCAAAATTATAATATTCCTTTTCAAACATCTCGATGATTTGAGTGTTTTCGATAGTCTTATCATGTTATTAATATCAATAAGTTATTATTAGTCGGTAAAATAGCTATAAATATTTTTTATAACTTTAAATTTATACAAGTCTTTCATTTAATTATACCGAAAATAAATCATTTATAGATAAAGAATTAGATGGTGTAGGCCCTTAATGGCCGGCGGTTACCACTTGCCATTACATAGGGCGCAGGCTCGTCTACTACATATTATGGCAATAAAAAAAATCTAAGAAAAGGTGTACGAATGCTACAAAACCAAAATTGCTGATAACTATTTTGGCATTTTTCATTTGCAAAAGCGTCACTGCGTCTCGTTGTTACCTATAATTATATGAATGACAAACCCACATGATTTTGATCTCGAGTAATATTTAATGTAAAACTTAATCATAATCCACCCTAATTCTTCAGCCTTTTTTGCCATATCTTAATACACAGGAATAAATGTGGACCGTACACAAAAAGCAGAATAATAATTTCTTTATTTAAAAAAAAACAGCATAATATGCAGCATCATGTCGTATCCTCGCATCACCAAGGTGTGCCTGCATCTTTAACCCCCTTCACTAAATACACTCGATGTCTCAGCCAGTAACGATCCCGATAGGCCGGTCCGTCAGCTCGGTCGTGCTACCGACACATACCGCCGCGCATTAGTGTGACAAACGACGATTGTATGCAAAACTAGTGGTGCCACACACACGCCATCTACCGGTGAGGGTAGGGGTACTGTCGATATAGCAGTAATAACAAACACAAACATTTGTATTAAAAAATACTACCAGCCACGTGCAATAATTTGGGTCTTACTTCTCCCTCCCTTCAATGCTGAAATCCTAGAGTGGTACCACTTACCATCAGATAGTCTGATGACTCGTCAACACAGCTTTGATACTGTCTTGGTGGTCCAGTGGCCGAAGTATGCGCCTGCTGTGCACGAGGTTGTGGGTTCAATTCCCATACAGGACAAAATTTTGTGTGACCCACAAAGAGTTGTTCTGAGTCTGGGTGTAATTTGTGTCCGTTGTGTATGTAAAGTCCCCTGCGACACAGAGCTTGTTATCGATATTATATAGTGCGGGAGTTGTCTTTTTAAAAGAAAAAAAATACTACTAGAATTAAGAGAGCCTCTTTTATAATTAAAGATGAAACATAAAAAAAAAATATACTTCACAATTAGCTCTTGATAATGGCTATAATGGCACATGCTTAAGTGGGAAATGATGTTTATCCTAAAAATATGTTTATTTAAACTATTTTCTATACCTACATTTTACAATTCAAATTAATAAAGATAAGCATTCAACGACAAGCCATCTGCGGGAGATATATTTAAGTGCAGAAATGTGTGTGCAAACACAGGTGCACTCTCTATACCCTCACGCTGCCGCTCATAGTCCGATGCGACAGCAATCTGACACGGTTGTAGAGGGATCAGACCCACGTGGTACCCACGGCTTGTACAGTGTAACGCCGTGCCATCAACATTCAACATCCTTACTTCGGGCTTCACGTGCAACAAACAGTTTGATTGATTGATAACTTATTCTAATTCAGGTAATTATGCTAGGGTCACAGAAATGTCTATAAAAACATAGTGTAGCAAATAAAAAAATGTTTAAGATATATTGATAATAAAGAAAGAACGCACCAGCATTGTATCTAGGCACGTGCGTTCAATAGGTAATCTATTTTAGATTCAGTTTGTATTCATAGAAGCCTGAACCTTAATACTAATAATCAGAGGATTATATCGATAAAATATGATCACAATGTCACATCACTACAAATATTTAAATGAGTAGTTTAGGCGCCGCGCGCTGTAGGTAAATGATATAGGAAATTGCGTTTAATTTCACTCGTTTAATTACACTAGATATGTGGGTTTAATTAAGATGTTTTAGCAAATGTTAAAATATGATTTTTGATCATTCATTCATCTCAGCATTCTCAGCCAACAGACATCTCCTGCTGGACATAGGCGTCTCTCAAAAAAATAACATTTTGAAATTAATTGATTAATATCGTTTTAAGTAAAAAAAATATTGCATCAGTATCGGCCTCCGATTACAATGCTATTTTCGGTTCGTTATGATTCTAGTATGTTTAGAGTACCTATAAATAGAATATAATTGAACGAAGAATATAATATCATATTAATATCTCGTGGTTTTTGTGTGTATGGTTAAACCCTAGTCGGGTTAGTCAAATTTGCCCAAACCTTACTTTGCCATAAGTCGCAACCTATTTAATTTTAGCGTTCGATTACTACTTATTAGTAAGAAAAATCTTTTACGATTTTTTTTTCTGTGTGTATGTAGTCACTGTCACTCATTTGTTATACATATATGTACATGGGTACCCATACACTTGATGATGTCTGTATTCATTATCACTCAATTCAAAAACCATGAAAATACGCAACCAAAGAGTGTTTTATGTCCCCTCGCGTTCGTTCCCATGAGAATCGTATAAATAAAGGGATAATTCCCAGTAGATTTATACTTAGGTACCATGATTATCCACTGTCCACTCAGACCTGTGACTATAATGATGAATATAAAATTTTGCGTTTATATATAGTCAACTTTATCTATTTATTTTCTTATCTTTCTTTCCATTGGGGTAGGCAAAAACGCCAATTGCTCCTATCCAGATATCGATGGTCTAGAAGGCAAATGTGCTAATTACAAAATTTTGATTATTTAATAATTTAATGCCAAATGTATTAAATAAGCATGCTCATACATTTTGTCATTAAAATATTAAATTATATTTTTTTTGTAATTAGCACATTTGTCTTCTACACCATCATTATAATTTCATTCACTTCCTCTCATTCATCAACCTTTTATTTTATAAACATGGATTTTGGTTAAGTTCTTTTAATTTGAAGCTTTTTCAACACAAATTGAAAATAATATCTCCAATTTAAATATACACATTTATATTTTTATCTATTAATAGGACTTATAGAACGCAAATATACAGATTCACAGGGTCAAAATGATATCGAAATCAGAAATTAAAAGCTTATAGTAATACCTAGGTAGTAAATATAAAAAGCTTGTAGCCTTGTCAAAGTAACAAATACAATGTGAACTTATCCAGACCTCGATAAGACAATATGGCATATGTATCCTCTTAGCCCGCTCACGCTGTGTCTGCTCGACGCGCGGCGCCCGTTTGCACCTCATAAATGTGGATTCAGCTTTATTGATAGTTCAGCTCATTTTATACCGACTTTATATCGACAGACGCACCTTGCAATGAATATTTATCGACATTTTACCTCGGAGTTGACGATGGCTTTATTGAATTGGATATAGCAACTTTGGAACTAGTCGAATGTGGAATTGTGATCTGATTGTTTCAAATATTGTATTTGCATTTTTTTTCTAACTGAACCTTTTAAATTTCTAGGACTCAATGACTATTTAACATGTATTTAAGGCTACTCACTACAGTTTTTAAGTCTAAAGGGTATATAGTAAAATAAAAATATAGAAATTGATAAGTGTTTGTGTTGAAACAATTGTTGTGCTATGATCTGTGCCTATTCCAATGAGAGACAGGCGCGATGGCACGAAGTATTTATTTATAAAATATCTGTAATGTTTTGTTTTGTTAATTCGAAGGCATATTTGCACAATTTGTGGATATTTGCGCTTGCAGGGAGCAATAGTGGCTAGTGGGTAAGCAGTTGAACGTGTTTTTACAATTATTTTTTAACTGCCTTTCTTTGACAGTGTACATTTTCAAGCTGAAATTATGCTTCTCGTTTCATCTATCCATGGATATCTATCATTTTTTTTTTTTTTAATATATTTATGAAGGTGGAAAATGAAAGACAATAACGCGCATCGTAAGAATAATTCGATTACATTTTCAATTTTATAAAACTGGGCGTCAAGTGTCATGTCGGCCATAATATTAATCAGTGTAGGGTAACTAGATTTGCAGCACATAATCGGACGGTCTCAGCGGGGAGCGGGACACTTTATTAGATTGTCACCCCAACCTGCCAGCGACGGACAGTCGAATGAGAACATGAGACCGTTGCCAAATGCGCCGCGGATATCATGGGGCTTTAAATAATGTTACTGTGTTGTTATAAGTTTTATACATTTTTTGCATTTTGTGAATTGGTCGATTAAGAAAGAGTTATTATACTATAATTCTTCTGATATAAAGAAATCGTGCCCACTGCTTTGCTAAAGCAATAGTTGATACGTGGCTATAGTGAAATAATTTCCTGAATCGGACTATTAAATAATTTTTGAGTCAAGTTTTCGATCGCGGGTTCAAGATCACGGGTGGGACTTTTCCATCTATCAAGAAAGCTAAGAGCTTAATTCACACACGCTGGCTTAATGTGGAGTTTTGCCTTTAGAGTTTATTTTAAGACGTGTCGGTTTCCTCACGATATTATTCCTTATTCTGTTATAATAGTAACCCATATAATATGTCCCTGCTGGGTACGGTCTCTTCTCCTTGATCAAAATAGCTGAGAGAGGAGGTCCTAATCCATGTGGGCAAATTGATTATTATCGCTTATTGTATTAGGTAGTGTAGATTATTTTTGAAGTATAATTATACTAAACTACTTACGTATATAATTACAATTAAAGGTAATTATTATATTTTATACTTATCCTATATACAAACCAACATGGTATCTAGATAGAATTGATACAATTAATTATTATTTATTATTTGTGCATATATTAGGTCATTTTTTTAAAGGTTATATTATTAATTAATGGTTGATGGATGTTAGGTGTTCAATCTACTCATTGCACTATTGACGCTTACGTCACGTGTATAGTTATATACTGCTCAATTGTTTCACTGGTGTATTAAATCACAAACATGTCGACTAATTCTGATCTGATTCCAAGATCAGCAGTTCTGTGATATAGCATACATGGAGTTTGGAAGTTATCTTGGGCGGTTGAGTTACTTTACCTCAGCTATAAGCTTTTTAATACGATTAAAAATTGCACTACTTAAAACCGCATGTTAAATACTGACCAAAAGATAGAAGATTTTAATATTCAAAGGCTCTAAATTCAAATAGATAAGATTAAGTAGGTTAGTGTTAGAATTATTTGTGATCGCTACCGAATTCATTTATCTGACATGCATTGTCATTTTAGATATAAATGCATTTGATGTCCTCCATGACAACTGAAACAAAATCAGGACGCGATCACACGCGTAGGGTGACAAAGCTGCTGATTTTAACCGAAGTCCGACCGTTACACAATAGTTCACAAAAAGTCGCCCTCACCTTTCCCCGCGGCCCGCACCCCTCGCCCTTCACCTACAATAAATTACTCTCCCAATGATTTTTAGTCCGTGCGACACATTTGTATGATTTATAACGCGTGCGAACAATGCTAACCGGTTACCGAATAAATCCACGCTTCGAGGGTGTTATTGTGAAAAGCTCGTTGTTTTCAATGTACAATAGTAATTTTAATGTACGGATAGTAATTATTGTTTTTGAACACATGGGCGCTGTAAATTTTGTTATTTTTGATAAATAATTGATATGATCCAAAGGAAATATTACAATGTTATTCGCATAATCCTCGATAAATAATTCAACCAAAATGTTGGCAAATAAAAACGAGTTAAATTAAAATTTAACACAATTGTGATGCTTTTTCACACCTACAGAGACAAAAAGTGCATTTAAATTAATGTTATGATATTATGGAACATATTAAAATATTCAAGTCGCATACATACTTTAGGCTGCTAGACTGATGCTAAATTATTATTTATTAGAGGAATATAATTATAGAGTTATTCACCTACATTTTTTATAAACTATAATCTCATTGGCATACTTAATATTTTAATGACGATATTTTAATTGTAACTCATAGTTAAAAGTTAATAGAATCTCTTGGCAATTGTGCAGACTACGTGTACTTGATCATTTATCGTGAATCTCACACTGTCTAAGTTGGAAATAAAACCGCAAGAGAAAACATAATTTTCTCATCATAAATAATCTGATATATGATACTTAAACACTTTGAAGACACAGACATTGATATTTACATTCAAAAAACAAGTATGGCGATTGAAAACAAGAACATTTTTTTCCTTTACAGATAAGAAATCATCATTACCGTCAAATGGCAGGGGATTCCGAAATCCATTCCCGTCATTACTCTCGCGACATTGACTGCTCAGCACGCATCGTCAATAAAAACACGTCGGGACCTCCTGCCAGCATGTTTATTTTGTCACCGCGCTGCGCACCCCTTGCCAAGGTATTATAATTAAGCTCATTTGTTATTTTTGCTGTGCGCTCTACACAATGCGCGGTACGCGCAGGCGCGATAAGCCTGGCTTGTATAGGTGCGTCATTAAAGCCAGTTTTTTGATGCGCACGCGACTCGCCCGCATTATCTTTTTATCGTTGCACCCCATGTGTAGGGATTAACGTGTGTGACAGAGGTTTTGAACATTCTATACATTCGGAGTTTTGGACTATTTATTTAGAGATGTAACGTGAATATTGGTACAAATTAATTCAGAATATAAATGATATTGATATTTAGTATATCTAAGATAATTTTTTATTTTACATTATGCCATACGTATAAAATGTTTCGTTAAAATCTCTAAGAAGATTGCAAACCGGATAAAACGAAGCTTACAAAGAATTTCGTTATCATTTGAAGTATTTTCAAGATCTTGGATTTCGTATACTTAACTATTTACGAATCTTATGTTTTTTTAATTAGTTTATTTTTGCTTATGTAAAATAGGTACCTATTCTATTAAAACTGAACATCAGTGCGTTACCCCTGACTATAGGTGCACAATGCATCGTGCGCGTGTCACCCGTGTGTCCCCGAACAAATATTGCATTACTCCCCACCCCTCCGCGTTTCTCGTCCCGCGTACAGAGCGCCACGCGCCTAGGCCACGTGAGAGTCCATTGTTCTGTCCCCAAATGCTCGCGGCGTAGACACCCTACTCGCTAATCCCACGGAAATTGCTATGTAAGTGGCACTGATTTTTTTTTGAAGTGACTTTTGGGAATACTTAGTTTTGGTAAAAATATTCTACTAAGTGTTATTTATACTAGCTGATTAGATTTATGATTGCTAACGCAATTTATTAGTTGAGTTGGAAAAATTATATTGAAATTCTTATATAAGCCTTATTACTACACAGAAACGAGTACACATTATTACTCTATCTACAACAAGAAAAGTCTATCTGAAATTGAAACAATTATGTAAATCAAATAAGCAGAACAAGAAGGTAGCACATTTTTATAAACCACCGACGCTAAGCACCGTGCCGCACATATTCCTAACCAGCAAAGTTTTTATTAAAGAGTTGCGATTACTTATACCTATTAAGAGTTGCTTATCAGGGTTAGGAGACATCAACCATCTTCCAAACATCAACCATTTCGAACGTTTTCCTGCCATTATTTGTATATTATACATATGACATTCTATACTTCAAGACATTCTATACTTAGCGACTCGGTAAGCGTAAGGTAGGGCGGCCCCCAGCTAGGTGGTCCGACGACCTAAAAAAGGTCGCAGGGACGGACTGGATGCAGAAGGCGGAGGACCGTGTGCTCGTGCGTGTTAAGAGAAGCCTATGTCCAGCAGTGGACTGCGATAGGCTGATTGATTGATACTAAATATATCAAAGTCTTAACATACCTTAAGTAGAACTATTATTTAGTATCTACTTGTTTTTGCCTAGAAAACACTTTAATTGCCTCCGAACGGAATGTGCGCACATAGTTTATAGTTACACTAGTCATCGCTAGAGTATAGTGTAAGCACGAACACGGCGTTCATTCCACAAATAGTATAACAACGAAAAATTTGTTTAAAATAACCCAAAAATGAGAGCATCATAGCTTCTCACCATTACCATCATATAAAACATTTAGCCCACAAAATTTCACACAGCACAAGCAACAAAAATTCCACCGGTCAAGCGAAAATAAGTTTCAATTACAAAACAAAAGAGCCAGGGGTGGATATCTCACAATCATGGCCACTGCATGCGGGCAAGGAAATTATTAATTTGAACCTATTAACGGTACCTACCGGCAATTGAGGACAAAAAGGTCCCCCTTCTGTACCTTTGAATACCTTTTTAATAATGGGTAGTGTGGGTTATGTCTTTGACAATGAATGATGGAGTTTGAGGTTATGTGAAGTTAAACTATGGAAGGTTTAGTATTTGCATATAGCTGGGGGAATTTTGATAAAGCTTTTCCATCTGGGATGAAATGACCCCTTCATCTGAATTATGAGCTTTTTATCAATATACTAGAATCAATCAATCAAGCTGTTTCAGAGGAATTTCCTCCCACGTACGATTAAGTTGTGGAATAAGCTTCCTGCCGAGGTTTTCCCGAGAGACTATAGCATGGGCTTCTTCAAGAAAGGAGTTATAAGGTTTCTAAAGGGTCGGCAACGCGCGAGTGATACCCCTGGTGTTGCAAGCGTCCATAGGCTACGGTAGCTGCTCACCATCAGGCGGGCCGTATGCTTGTTTGCCTCCTTGGTAGTATAAAAAAAAAACACCATTTCAGAATGTAGTTTATTTATGAAGAAGGAAGGTAATTTACGCTATCACAGTATTACGCAATGATCAGCGGAACAAGCTTGAGCAGTAGGTATTAGTCCTGAATGGATCTTTACTTTGGTAATAACTATTGTAATACTTAGTATAAAACCATTCTTTTCAAAACAGTTACAGTATCATTAGCAAACGTCACTCACTACAAATCATAGAATATCGTTTTTTTTTTCATTTGTATATTCTAAATAATAAATTATATAACAGTGACTATCTTGGAGTTTATAAATAACTAGATTTCACCCGCGGCGGTAATTTTTTTCCAGTACAAAAGCCTATTTGCTATTTCAGACTATATTTCTTTTCTTTTTTCTTTCTTAAAAAAGACAACTCCCGCACCAGAGAACAAGCTCTCTGTCGCGGGGCACTTTACAAACATACAATTAACGGACACAAATTACACCCAGACTCAGAATAATTCTTTGTGGGTCACACAAAGTTTTATCCTGTGTGGAAATCGAACCCACAACCTCTTGCACAGGACCACCGAGGCAGTCTATCTCTGTGGCAAATTTCATCCAGATACGTGCAGTCGTTGTTGAGATTAAGTAACAGACATTCAAACATCGATCCTTTCGCAGTAATAATAATATTAGTACCTATAGATGGTGCTGCAGTATTGCTTGTAACTCATAATTCTTTCTCTTACTATTAACAATTAAGACCATACTTCAAATAAAATAAAACACCTTCAACTTTCTCTATAGCGGAGTTTATAAGGGTCCAATTGTTACCTTTTGATGTGCACTAAAAACGCTTAAAACTATCGTCGTCGAGGCGGCGGCGCGGTGTGGCGGAGGGTTCTGTATGCGGGTGCTTTATGTGCCCAACTGCGGGTGACACCTTTGCAAAGTGCTTTTATTTAATTTCTACACGTTTTAAGTTACTATCCACAAAGGATTTTAAGGGATAACTAGTTTAGTTCTGTGGTTGGCGACAAGGGTTTTATAGATGCAGAGATTTGTACGTAATTAGCCTCTGTCAAAGTTAAATATCTATGCATGTTCATATTTAGGTAGACCTTTTGGCTTCCAAGTGTGAAGCGCAAGCGGGGTTTACATATTTTTTACTTTCTTATAATTATAATTTTTCTATTTATTCTTACTAATAGCACAGTCTAAAAATCAAGTTTTTTTTACTGTAGTAATTTTATCATGGAGCTATTGTACCATTTGTATAGCTAACGCTTGATTTTATTATTTAACAGCCGTGGACCAAAATCTGTCAAATAATACAATTATTTCAAAATCTGAAATCCGCTAGAAAAATAATATGAGAAAAGATTAGAAAAAAAATGCAGTATCATTTGAAGTAAATCCTGGTGTTGCAAAAGTCCTACGGCTACGATAATTACTTACCATCAGGCAGACCGTATGCTTGATTTGCCACCTTGGTAGTATAAAAAAAAATCTTTGTCATAAATTTAAGCAAACCACTAACTAATTCAATTTAGAATAGAATGTTCTAACATTATATATGTATTACTACTTCTATAAAGATCTATACCACAGACTACCCTAATACTTGAGAATAACTAGTCTAACATTAAACAATTCAAACAGTTTAAAGTCCCCAAACTCTACAATAACAACTATGTAGAGCTACTTCTTAAACCTATTGCGTAAGATTTAAAGAAACAATTGGGCCTTCAATCTTCTAACCGTGGGTAATAGAGGCGATGGTAGAGTGCGTCCTGTCAGCTGACACTGGCTATACAGTTCGTTACTTGGTATCCGATGGCACCTACAACGTACCTGGCAGCACCTAAACTCTCTCAATTGATTCAGATGTGGGTCACTAGCACAGAGCATGGACTAGAGTCGAAAATTAATAAAAACAAAACAAGTTTGAAGTTGCTATGTTCTTGTAAACGTTGAATGAGTAAGTCTGTCGCAGTGTCAACTTTTGTCTATGTATTTAATCAGAAGAAACAATTATACGTTGTATGTGTGATTGCTTTACCTTAACCACAGCAACGAGTGTTGTGAGTTCGATTCCTACACGGGATTAATATTTGTGTGTCCTATAGAGTCTCTATAGGACACACGAATATTTATCTCTTGACGGAATCGAACATACCTATCATATATATTTGTGAAATTATGTTGAAATCTATGTCCAGCAGTGGACACTTCACTATAGGTTATGCGTTGAAATCGGTTTATATGATTTTATAATCCTTAGAATCTTAGCGACAACTCTATTACTATCTACATACATGGAAATTCAAAAAAATATTTATTACCAATGCGTCTCCATATCTTGCCGTGTGTTCATGTGAATCCTATTAACTAAATTGTCGTTGAGTCACAGGCCACCTGGCGGGCGATCACCTTAAATGTCTCTCAATTGGTCTTCATCACACATGTAATATAAGAGGGACTGTAATCTATGTATGGGTAAGTGTATCTATAGAACAAATATTATTGCGTACATAGGACTAGTTACTTTACTAGAAATAATACAGAAAATTACATCTAGGCGCAGACGATTGATGATTTAAGTACGAAAATAGTATCTACCTTAGACAAGAGTACACAGCATCAATAAAATGCCTTGATAATATTTGCTTTAATAAATATGTCCCCAAACTCTAACAAAATATAAACAAGCTAATTTAAAAATGAAACAATAATTTGCACGGCAATTAAAAACTCTAGCTTATCACTCCATCTCGGTAGCGTAACGTCCAGACACACAGGGGTTCTACGAAGCCCGCATCGGTCAGCCTCTCACAATTGGTGGCAATGAGTCTCGCAGACGGTAATTGTACAGGACATTATATATACTACATTGTGTTACTAATTATTAAGTTACGTGATACCATACAAAATGTATGTTATCTGTTGGTGTTGTCACGCGATCTGACACCGTGGCGATGTGTCCAATTTTTTATATTAAGTTATTTTTGGACTGATCGATATAATTTACTGTCAGTGGATGAATATTTGTATTTCTAAACTCTATCGGCAGCAATTATAAGGAAAGAACCTCAACAAAATGATAATATATTTTTAAATAGCCATACAAGTGCACCTAAAATTTGGATAGTATTTATCCAAATTCTAGGTGCACTTGGGGATGTAATTTTAAACACACGTTTTCCTATCCTAGGGTACATCATAACATCTCGTATCTAACACCACACATAATTTATATACTTATCGATACATTTAAGATCGGAAAGCGTAAGCGAAATTTCATTATGTACAATAAATTGCCATCAACATTAACACGAAACCAGAATCTATACGATCATGTAATCGATCCAGTTACTAGCGGTTTACCATATTCATAAAATCCACAGTACCTACATTGCACACTACCTATAGGTACACTAGAGCCTAGAGCACAGTTCCTGTATAATTGAACAAGCTTTCAAAAGCCACCGGTATATTAACATGTGAGAGTTATCGATCGTTGACTACGTAACTCTATACTCGTTACGGGACAATGGGGCCTCCAGGTGTTCAACCCTGCCGCTGCGATGGCCGCATCTCTTGTAATAATACAGGGGTCCCCAATTGAAATGCTAATATTATTACAGGACGAAAAAATGAAAGTGAATGTGCAAGGGTTCATCGTTTTGTTATATTAAAAACTGGTAAAGAAAGTAAAGATAAACTAGTTTTATAAATTTTATAGCGATTTCGTGTTTTATTAAACTTTTGTTTGAATTTTTTTTATGCTATTCCGGTGGCAAACAGCATATGGCCCGCCTGATGTTAAGCAAATTATACCAGAGGTATCGCTTGCGTGTTTGTCAATCCATATTTTAAACCAGGGCTTCAAGATCGTTTCGTTCAAAACGTATTGTAGAAAATATTTTCTAGTTTAATGTGCAGAAATGAAATACTTAAATTTGTTGAGGTCAGCCATTTCTGAGTCTAGTCAGTTCAATCATAATGTATAGACAGTTTCACAGAATTTCATGTGACATAAGCACAATAATAGAAAAATAGTTTCTGAAAAGTGTAGTCTTGTTTTCCTTCAAGATGTAGATACAAAATATACAGAACGGAATCTATGTTTGTTTACCAGCCGTTGAATGATTTATAGTATTTCTGTATTCATACCAACCGATAGGAAAAAACTTCCTGTGAGTACCTACATAAAATGAAAAATCGTTCATATTGAAGAGGATTTACAAATACATATACCTAAAATCATCTCTTCAAACCATTTAATTACTCTCTTCAAACCATAATCGACAAATATAATCCGTTGACCCGTTGTTGGAACTCAAACACACGAATTTATTAATCGGGGGTCTTCCTGACCCCGTGCAAACATCGCTGGGTTGCGCTTAAGTAATTAACGTGAGCCGTGTTTTCATTATGGTATCGACACTCGATTGTTTAGTACGGTAATTTAGGGTTACTGTATTACACCATGTAAATTACTGTTTGACTATCGATTCTTTAGTATTTCATTATGTATGTTATTAAAAACAATAATTGATGAGTTTAGTAAGACTAGCTTAATGATAAATGAATTATGGTAGTTGATTAATAACGAACTAGCTGTTGCCTGCGGCTTCGCCCGCGTGGATGTGGGTTATCGTTGTAAAAAGTAGCCAATGTGTTATTCCAGACCATAATCTATCTCTGTGCTAAATTTCATCCAGATCCGTTCAGTTGTTTTTACGTGAAAGTGTAACAAACATCCATCCATCCATTCATCCATACTTACAAACTTTCACGTTTATAATATTAGTAGGATATTTCGAAACTCTATTGAAAAACTGTGAAAAGATGATAACGAGAATGTAGACAATGCTAAAATTAACACTTTTTTTATTATGAGTCGCTACGTACCTACATAGTGCTTGATATAAATTATTTTTAACATTATTTACCAACAGTCAGTAGGTATGCGTTTTTATACCTAGCGAAGTGATGGGGTATCCCTGGGATAGGAAAACGTTTCTTTAAAACGTATCCCTAAATGAGTAGACTCATTAAAGTAGTTATTTGGCTGTGGTCTACTCCAAGGTGGAGGTTTTCCCTAGTCGGGCTTGCTCGCTTGTATTGTGCCCTACCTATCTTGCGTTCCGTACAAATAAATATAGTTAAGTCATTGAGGTTTGTGAACAATCCAACTCATGCATACGCCTTTGACTTTTATAATAAACTAGTTTTCGCCCGCGGATTCGAGATAAAATACCTTAGCCTATGTGCTATTCTAGGCTATACCTGTCTCTGTGCCAAATTCCATCCAGAGCCTCTAGACAAATGGCATAAGCGATAGTCGAATTAAAGGCAAAAAAACAAATATAGATATAATGTCGTAAACTTACGTCAAATCCAATACATTTGCTTTTTTGACTATTCGATTCGACTATCGCTTATGCCACTTGTCTAGAGGAGCAGATCCGTTGAGCCGTTTTAGCGTGATTGAATAATAAATAATCCATACGCCTGTCTATCCATCCATCGAAACTTTCGAATTTCCAATATGAGTATAAATTATAATAGAACAATATATTATAATAATATACCCATAACAGTATAGACAATGTTTTAATTACATTCATAACTATGTCTATAGACGTACACTTGATGGCGGGGGTTCATAGCAATCTCGAGGTATTGTTTGGCGCGCAAACAAAGTGGATATGTCTTGCCCCTCAGGTGAAACTAATAACTTGTAGTAACCACCCTCTAGTGCAAACATTATACGGATCATAATACCTTGTGTTTGTACCTACACGTCTGTGTGCCTCGGGTATTACTTTGATTACTTTTCAAGTATTTTAATCGTGACGTTATATAATTTATTTCGAAAGATGGATTTTCTTTGAAAATATAAAAAATAGAAATTCAGCATGGAGACAATCATTTCTACGAGGGTTAGTGATATCGTGAAGTTTTTATGTCTGAAAAACTATGTTAAAATAATGGCTAAGATTCATGCAGTTTTACAGTAATAATTGTTAATATTTTATGTTTTCAATATGTATATTTTCACCTATGATAACGCATAAATCTTCTTCTCAATGTTTTCATTTTGTAAGTTTGTAGACTTAATTAAAGGAAGTAACCAATTATGTTAGTAGACAGTAACGATGATATTACCGTCATCTGCTTAATTATTTCAGCAAACATTTGATTTCCTGCGTAACAGACATTAATTTTAAAATTAATTAATGTATTAGGTTTTGAAGTTCAGACGATTAAAACAGATTTTTTTTAAGACTGCTTAGGTAGCAAATCGTTACCGTAGTCTATCGATGCTTGTAATACCAGAGGTATCACTTGAGTGTTGCCTACTCAATATTTTGTGTTTGGAGTCTATCAAACTACTTATGTGTGTATTATTAGATTAGCTATATTGGGATCTAACAAAATATAGAACTACAATATAGTTTGTATAATTACGGTGGGACCCATAGTAATTCATTCAACCTGCTTATTGTATAGGAGCAGACGGTATTGTAACCAACGTCACCGCCATCAACGAGCTTATTAATTCAGGTGACACATGACATTCTATACGTAAAGGTACCTATTCAATTTAAATTATTTTTGAACACACCGTGTTAAAGAACTTAGTACATAAGTAAAAGGAAAACGTGTGCAATTCAAGTAACGTCATTATAATATTGATCCTTCTAGAATTAAACATACCTACACAAACAAACATTACAGAAAACGGACAAAATTAAAACTTTCACCAGTAGATAAAGTTCTCAATACCATTTGAACAATTCATCGGTTGCATAATGTTAAAAACGAAGAAAAAAAATGTCTTGTACAACAAAACAAAAAAGATTTGTTTAACACATTCTGGAAAGTGAACGTCTATATACGTATAGAAATGTATATTATTATGTTCAGCGTTGTTTGGAAGTCATCATTGACAGTGACCGTTAGCTGTATTTCTGACCGAATGACAGCTCTGCTAGCGGTCAGTATCAATGACAAAAACCTATATTAGGTACATGTTGTTACCTAGTTAATTGAAGTAGCTCCGCGGGGATATTAGTCGGTGACACGGCGGCGACACTATTCTGAACAACTTATTATGAACTTAATCTATACTAATATTATAAATGCAGAAATTTAGATGGATGTATGGATATTTGTGACTCAATCACGCCAAAACAGCTGAACGTATCTGAATGAAATTTTGCACAGTGATAGAATATAATCTAGAGTGTCTAGGTAGAGCGGGCGTAAACTAGAATTGAATAAAAACTAGATTTTCGATAAATATGTTAAAAGTAATAAAAAAAACAAAAAGAGAGTGGCAATAAAATAGATCCAAACTACACCTATATTATATTGTATCTATCATCTAGTGCTTTTGCTTAGTGCCTTCTGAAACTTATGTGTATATATGTGTGTGAACTGATTGTATCAAATTATACGGAACAATATATGGATTGTAACTAACGTGACTGCTAGTGTATTTATATAACTTACATTCTTTATGTAGTAGGTACACCAGTAACTACTGCTAAATATAATTCAATATTCCATATAAATACAATATTCCAAAAGGTTTCCAGGTAGAGGTCGCTTTTGAGCAGAGCAGTGTGTTTAAAGTATAAAATAAATAAATAAGCTCATACAAAAATAAATCTCAGAATACGGCCACCATCCTTTACTGCAAGGACCGAACCCTTCATTGCATTCAATTATCTGACACGAAGCAGCAATTGATGGGAAAAATCACGTCGTAATAGAAAACAATACACCGTGGTACAGACCGACAGACAAATTGTATTAACATCGTGTGTTATTAGATACAGACTTAGTTTATTAGAGAAGGGGTGACATTATATTTAGGTGTGTGTTAGGTTATATCTATACTTTAATATTATAAAGCTGAAGAGTTTGTTTGTTTGGTTGAACGCGCTAATCTCAGAAAGTCCTGGTTCGATTAGAATAATTCTTTTTTTGTTGAATAGTGCATTTATCCAGGAAGGCTATAGGCTATAAAACATCACGCTATGATTAAAAGGAGCGGAGCAGTAGTGAGATATGTTGCAAAATCGGCGAAAATATTCCAACCTACGAAGTCGCGGGCGACCGCGTGATCCCTAGTTAGTTATATGCATGTCATACTTAGTGAGTCATAAGGGGTTATTACGACTTGAGATGTTATGCAGAGAGAAGCTTTTGATTAAAGCTTATTTACTAAAAGCTACTCTCTGTATAACATCTCAAGGTCTGAGGGACAATAAAGTGACTGCATTCTGCCAATAGAGATTAAGTATTTTGGGACATCTGATTGACACAACATGACAACTTGGTTTCATACCAATTCGTCATGCATGTGTCAGTATGTACTACTTGTATACTCTGTTAGTCGGTGAGTCGAGAGTAATTCACTCAACCGTCCTAAACTCGACTGGCCTGTAACTGTTGGTCTGGTGGTTAGTGACAATCGCTGTCACTGGGGATGGAGCCCGCGTAAAGTGGGCAGCCGCTGGTTGGACCATTGACGTCATATCAGGTTCCGGTGGTCCACCCGTGAAGGCGGGTGTTGGTGCACAGGGTTCTAGTTGGTATGCCGGCCGCCTACCATCTTTGAACCGGAGAGACCGACATAACCGCCTCGCTTCCCGGGGCGCGGGCGGGGCGGTATGCGTAAAGCATTTCTCCTCTAATTTAAAAAAAAGTGGTTAGTGACAATTACTGCTAAGTCGGAGGTTGTGGGTTCGATTATGCTTTTGTATGATTCAAAACTGTTTGTTCCAAGTCTGTGTGTGATTTGTGTCCGTGAAATATATGTATGTTTGTAAAGTCACCCGGGACACATGTCTTAATCCCTAGAGCAGAAGTTTAGTTAGTTTAGTTTAAAAAATATATCAACTTCCAAGATACGTACAAAAAAAAAACAACCTGAAATAAGTTAACTATTACAGTGTATAAAGTTTGTGGTATGTCCGATACATGGGACGCTGCGCCACACCGCGTCCGGTATGGAGTGTGTTGTGACGTAAGCGTCTTTATTTGCTACACTACACGACGTCGAACCCTCCCGCTATCCGAATACCTTAACTAAACTTAATATCTGACGGAGGCCTACGTGCAGAGCCACTAAGGTCGCGAATATGCCTTTTTATAATCGCCATATTGATATATTGGTAGACGAAAACTAAAGAATTTATAACATACATACTTTGAATTTTCAAATCATATTTTAAAAATATTTTATCATATTTTAAAAATATTTTAACAGTAGGTAGTTCTACAACTACCTACTGTTAAAATATTTAACTATTATCGAAATAGCAATTTTTATTCTACAATAAAAATAGATATTTCGATAATAGTTAAAATGCGGGTAAAATTACCTACTTCATAAATCAGTAAAGAAATAGGTTAATTAAGAAGTAGAAGTTCAAAATAAATAAAGGAATAATCATCCAGAAAAAACTCTACCAAAAATATAATCAAAAGTTTAAAATTGTGCTTTATTTTGAATTGTGAAGTTTAAATTTAAAAATAAACTGGCAGTAATAATAGTATTATTAGTAAATATGAATTCGACAGAATAAATTGATATTGGTACTGTCGTGACACCGCCACCGGCCAGGATTGTACGTGTTCCAAAGCATTGTTACAAAAGTATGTAGTGGCTTCGTGCTGGTACGTAAACTTATGTTATATTTTTACAATTACGGAATTACGTGAGAGGCAATCTGTAATTGGTCTTTAAGAAATCCAACTCAAAGTACTCGTGAATTTAATGGCCCTACTTCTAGAATGGTGAGTTGGCATAGTTGTAGAAACGTTTAATTGTTGGCTCAAGGTCCGGTGCGACCTCGATTTATGACCTCGAGGTGCGACTCCACACAGTTTTACATTCTTACTCACATATCTACCAGTTTGACCCATTTCTTCGACTACAATTTTTGTGTCTACAAAATATTATTCAAAGGTATTAAAGTTCTAATGCTTAGTCCCTCTGACGATAAATGACAATGATGTAAATTCATTACTAAAACAAAATATTATTTGAAATTTTTACGGTAATGAACATTTATAAACGTCTAACTCTTTGTCAGTAGATACTATACTTCCAATCCATACATGCATACACAACACAACACAAGTCTAGTTTATTTATATAAACATGCGTCTCAATTTATTTACTTTTTAACACTTTATTAAACAACATAAATAAAGGTGGACTTAATGCCTGAGGCATTTTCTACCAGTCAACCCAAAGTGGTACAGAGATATTTCAAAGTAGGTTCATAATATCCGAAACTTAGTGAAAACCAAAAGTGAAAAATAAACAAACAATATTCATATTTTTTTTTAGCATTTTCTATGCAATCAGCTCAAATATACTTAAATATTAAAGTAATGTGACGTTTGAATGAAGCTGACGTCACTCCAAGACGTAAACAAGCGGTGGATAATTTCGAACTCCGGAGTAGGAGCTCAGATGGCACAGTTGGTAGTGTGCTGGGCCGGAACCCGAGAGGCGCAGGTTCGAATCCTGCTCTGGGCTCGTCTTTTTCCACATTTATTTAATATTTAAGTAAACAATAGTCACATAGTAAACATATCAAATTGTACGCGTCATACAGACAAATAGCTTTCTAACATTGTTTGAAAATTAAGACTATGATAGTTTAATGTATTACCCACACAGGTAGCTACTGCTGTTCCCAATTATCAAGTTCGTAGACTAGCTAGAGCTGAAGTATCCTCAGTTATTTATACCTCCACGAGGTGTACATCGCAGACGCGACATGTTCGCGACTCTCGTCACCGCAACACGACACTCGCCTACCACGCTCGCCACTGATTAATTAAATACAGCTAGTCCAACAAAACTAACTATAAATAAGTATGTCTGATAAAGATTATGTAGCTGGAAATTGCTGTACCATATTTTATTAGCGCATTTTTAATTTTGGCTAAATTATAACCTCATAATATAACATAAGTGGTATAGCCCCATACATGCGAGCAACCCGATTGGGGAAATAACTCCTCATTACAGAAAACCACAACCAAATGACTTCACATAGCAGTGTAGTTTTGTTCCTGTGCATGTGTATAGGTCTTCACTGCTTTTTTAGAGATGCGGTTTTAAAGAAAAGTTTTCCTATGTCATGGAAACCGACTTTCTGTTAGGTGATACCCCAGATATTGCGAGCGTCCATAGGCTATGGTAAGTGCTTACTGTCAAGTAGGTACTGTTAGTTCCTTAGGGGATAGCCAGTCTTCGTCAAGCTGGTCTTATTTGACGGTCATTACCATGTACTAACCCGCAAGGGGTTTTTTTAAGACAACTCCCGCACTAGAAAACAAGCTCTGTGTCGCGGGGGACTTTACAAACATACAATTAACGGACACAAATTACACCCAGACTCAGAACAATTGTTTGTGGGTCACACAAAGTTTTATCCTGTGTGGGAATCGAACCCACAACCTCGTGCATAGCACGCGCATACTGCGACCACAGAACCACCGAGGCAGTCGAAAAAATTTGATAAAACGATTTAATAATCACCTCTCTGTACCCTTAAATTGCTAATATAAACTAGCTGTTCTTTCTTAAGCTCGGTAACAATCTGTCTGTCTGTGAGTCTCTCCGAGCTACCTCATTAAACAAACTTCTTCAATCTCCGCATGTGGCATTAGAAAGCCGTGTGCTGAAATTTATACGTGTTTGAGGTAAACGATTGATAGTAGGTGCTGGGGTACAGGGGAAGTGGAAACTCGGTAAGTATAATGAGGGTACACGTCGTGTTTTTGTTGATGTTATTATTTTTATATTTCTCTAAGTAGGTATTATAAGTAGAATGGTTCACAACTATACAGATTGACTAATTATTTGGCCGTCTCTGAACTATTTGTCAAACAATCAGAAATCAAATACGTACTTGTATTTTAATATTTTACCAATGGCCATTTAAGCAGAAAGGTTCTGAAGTGGCAACCACGTGGAAATACTTGAGAAAGGCCGATGTCCAGCAGAGGACATATTTCAGCTGAAATTATGGTCTTAATTTTTATAAAATTAACATTTGCTAATGCAGGACTAAAACTTAAATTAATATAAATTCAAAAACCTTTTAACCAATTATTTTATTATACTAAATTACTTTAGAAAACTAATTTATTACGTGGGTATATTACATATATTTTAATTTAGGTAACTATACTGTTCTGATAAATATTTCACTTCAAATCAATGAAGGGTGTTGCACTGGTGTGTGACAAGTTAATAAGTGGCTGGCGACAGTTATATCATGACGCCGCGTCGCCCGTGATGTCGCTCCTACTGCCGCGCCGTGATGCCGCGCGCCGTGATGCTGTGACTTGAGCGTGACACACAATAAACACGTCCACCACGTCATTAATCAACGGCCCGCTCACCTTCAATGGTGGGTTGCACCTGAATTCAATCTCAGTTAAACTGAGATTAGTCGAGTTGTTAAATTATATGGAGGCTAGCTTGATACCCACGATAATAATATAATATAACAGGCTTTAAGAAGCGCATTAGCCATTGACACTGACATCGTTGCTTAATATCAGGTAACGATATGGTCAGAAGTGCACTTACCCCTTATAATAAGAAAACAACAAAATTTTAGTTTCCGTAGGATACTGCAGATTGCTAGATATTACTCTTAAAAGTTTTAACTTTAAATAAAATAGGCAGTTACTAAGTAATAGATTTCCAATCCGAAGATGGAAATGTGGTTATTATTTGTAAAATGGCCGCAAGACGCTATGTGTAGTTTCATAATACGATGTCCAGTTTCTACTGAGTTAAAAGTTGAACTATAACTAAATTTATTAAAGAGAAAAAATCTGAATTTATTATTTTTATCACATGTCCACCCAATACGAACTGTATCAATTTAGACCATTTTATTTAAATCTATACTAAGATCAGTTAACCACCGTTAACGAGCAAGTGCCACCGACCTCTTAGAAACAATAGAATCACCTTGACACAACACGGTTACTTGAGGGGGGCACACTGGGAGTCATGACCTCCCCCACCACGGGAGGGGGTAGGTATGTAATTAATTACTTCAACCATGGCAGGTGCACAATGACTCCCTCTGGTGACGAGGCAGGTTTTTTATCTTTGGCTCTGACGTTAGTCAGTGAAGCGAAAGTACTACGAGACGGTATGATAGTAAAGTATGGAGAGAAAAAAGGTCCTTCTCCATGTGTATTACATTCACAGCTCGTTTAACCAAGAATAGGATTCAAATTCAACGGTTGCAAAACGTCATTGAGCCTAAAATGATGATCATTAATACAAATTATTTGTTTTATAATACTTAAGTGGCAAACAAGCATACGGCCCCTCTTATGGTAAGCAGTTATCGTGGTCCATATGGACGCTTGCAATACCAGAGGTTGCATTTGAGTGTTGCCGATCCATATTTTTTATACCAAGGCTTAAAATAGAGTATCTCTAGAGTGGGCAAGCGTATGTTAAAAATGCTTCTCTAAATGAGCTCTGGCAACCTGTACTCACACACAGGAACACAACTACACATTTGGCTGTGGTCTTCTGTATGGTAAGTATGGTTTAATATTACCTGGGTGGCAAACAAGCATACGGCCCGCCTGATATTAAGCAGTTACCGTAGCCCATGGACGCCTGCAATACCAGAGGTATAACTTGCGTGTTGCCAACCTATTTTATTACACCAGGACTTTAAGATGGTAGTATCACTAGGATAACAATACGTTTCTTTCAAAACGTATACCTAAATGAGCGCTGGAGAACTGTACTCACACACAGGAACACAACTACACCGCTATGTGTAGTTATTTGGCTGTGGCCTTCTGTAAGGTGGAGGTCCTTTCCTAGTCGGGCTTGCCCGCTAGTATGGTGCCTTACCTCTCTTAAATGAAATGATGATGTTGAATGAAAATTCAACATTTATAATTGAACACATTCATATTTATGTAAACTTTAATTGAATAACCAAACAAAACTGTGGAATCTCAATAAGCGCTACAAAATATACGCAAATCAATGTAGCCGGGAACAATTTAAACCGTGGACTGTGCGAAACAATGGCGCTACATCCGTACGTCCACGTCCGGAGCGGCTACAATCTGCCGGCGTTACCTGAAAAGCCGTATTAATTCATATTGCGAAGCGAAAACAATGCGGCTAGCGGAAACCTGTCCGCGGTTACACTGGCGGATTTTACACGCGGATGTACACCTCTACTAACATCTGCACACTGCAAAGCCAACTCTAGACTATTCAGCATAAAGCCGATTTCATATTGGTTTAGCATTCTGATTGTATTTACTCAAATACATCCGATAAACAACTTAAAATCTAGGTAATAAAGTTTAAATCAGCTTGTGGGCCAATCACTGGACAACAGGATGATCTCTCGACCGTTTTGAAAATGGAATACCAATTCTTGTCACCTGCGATTGTCTACATTCGATATACAAGCTTAATTCGACATGTTTATGTTCGGTTTTGCTTTGATACATGGAACTGAAGTGGTGATTAAAAGCCATTGCCTTCCTTTATCTACATTTCAACCGTATGCTGATACGTATAGAGTGTATATTGCAATGCCGAAAAGCTGAGTGGACACTGACAGGTGCAACAGCGTGGAAGGCTCGACAAACGGCTGATTTCGCATACAATATGGCGGTCCATCCGTTTCCTGTAGCGATTACGAGGAAGGGTGTGAATCATGCGAAGATAAGGACAGGATTAACTGGTGATTTTGAACAGTGAACTTTAATTCAGGTAATATTAACATGTAACATGTAAAAAAGGTAGGGTACCATACTAGCAAGCAAAGCCAAATGGGGAAGGATCTCTTCCTTACAGAAGACCACAGCCAAACTTCAACAGCGGTGTAGTTCTGTTCCTGTATGTGAGTTCAAGTCTCCAGCGCTCATTTAGAGATGCGTTTTGAAAGTAACTGCTTAACACGGGCCGTATGCTTGTTTGCCACCCAAGTAGTATAAAAAAAGAACTCAACTTTTACCCTACGACGCGGTCCTTTCGGCCCTCTATGTGTAATTACTAGAATGTCGAGTCTGTCTATTACTTCTAGATACGGGGACACCTAGTTTCCCGATACCTGTCTATTTTTCGGAATCTGTTGTTCCCCGAATACAAGTACATGGTTACATTAGAGTGTTAGCATTATATGGTTTTTTCACAACAATCTCTCGGTGGCTACAGGAAAAACCTACGTTAATAAATATATCATAAAACATAATACTAAATGCAACATACCTAACTGTACTGTGAGTCACTCTGTCCCTTAATTAAACTGAGCAAGGTAAAATTATATCTTCAATTTTCATAATAGACATCAACATTCCTAAGAGTTCGTTCCTATTTGGCTAACAATTTGTTAGTTTATGCCTCACGGTTTCTCTACATTCTCATACTAGTATAAAAATTAATTTCATTAATAAAATAAATACATATAAATAAACTAGGCGTTGCCGGCGACTTCGTCCGCGTGGTAATTTCGAATAATTACCCCGATTTTGCAACATATCTCACTATTGCTCCGCTCCATATAATCATAGTGTAATGTTATATAGCCTATAGCCTTCCTGGATAAATGCAGTATTCAATAAAAAAAGTTTTTTTCAATGAACCAGTACTTTCTGAGATTAAGGCGTTCAACCAAACAAACAAACTCTTCAGCTTTATAATATTAGTATAGATATGTATCAACTTTTGTAGGAATAAACTTTTTCTTTTTATAAAAAAAAATACGACTTTTAAATTACGACATTTGGGAAACAAGCCAGTGACGCGGGAGACTTTTTCCCTAATTGCTGTAAGTATAGGCAATACAGGAATGTGACTCAGTTTTTTTTTTAATTGTGCTATCAGCACGACTGCGTGGGATAGAAACAAGTGGAAAAAGCAGACAAGGAGAGCCGACCCCAGACGATGGAATAATGTTTAGAATAGAAGAAGAGATGCTATCAGCATAATATGAGAATAAAATATATTGATATATTGTCAGCTCCTTAAAACTATTCTTTACATTTTACATTCGAACTGCCGCTAAGTTAATACTTAGCATGAAACACAACAACAGCTGCATACCGTAAGCGTTGTATGTTCCCGCCCTAAGAGCGTTCCAGGGATTCGGTTCAATTGTCGACGTCATCAGTTAATCCTCGCAACATGCAATTAAATGATTTGTGGCGCGCCGACAAATTGAAACGGTTAACTGATATCAAGCTATGTGGAGACTGGCTTGTGAACAATCTACCAGATCTGTAGATAAGGTACTGTTGTAAATGGATTTGTTACTATGATTACGTATATATGTTACGGTAAATCTGATTAATTGAAAATTATTAATATTTTTACAAAATTATTAATAATAACCACATGTTTTGGTAAATGTGAATAATCGATCGAAATTTATTACTTTTAGTAGTAATTATTAATAATTCACGACACATATTGGTAAAAGTTAAAACCTAACCTAAACTTTTTTTTTTTTTTTTTTTTTGTAGAGGGGAAATGCTTTACGCATACCGCCCTGCCCGGGGAAGCGAAGCGGATATGTCGGACTCTCCGGCCTTAAGGTGGTAGGCGGCCGGCATACCGACTAAAACCCCCCTGTGCACCTACACCCGCCTTCACGGATGGACCACCGGAACCTGCTATGACATCAGTGGTCCACCCAGCGGCTACCCGCGCTGCGCGAGCTCAACTCCAGTGACAGCGTCCGGGTGCACCGGGAACGCTGTCCCTCCGCCGTGCGGTGCGGGTGAGAGGCTCGATGCCCCGACCTCTCACCCGCAGCCTCACTATGGCGGCATCAGGCGTCCGTAAGCGCGCTGACGCCGTCCAGTTCGCCGGCGACGGATCGGATCAGCGAGGATACTTTCCTCCCTGATCCGCTCCGCCGCCTCCTTCTGCGAGATGACGTCCTCGCAGAAGGATGCGACCGCCATCCACTCCCTGTCGCTGGCGACCATGGATCGCACCACAGCCGGCAGCGACAGGTCTACACCGATGACTGCGACGAGGTCTCGGCGCTGCACCGCCCAAGCCGGACATGACTCGAGCGTATGCTGCGCCGAGTCATCGTCGCAGTCGCAGTGGTGGCAGACGGGACTCGGTTCCCTCCTAGCGACCTTGTGCAGGTAATGCCCGAAGCAACCATGCCCGGACAAAACCTGCACCAGTCGGAAGGAAAGGGTCCCGTACTGCCGCCCTGCCCACTCCGACAAGATCGGTTGGAGGGCCTCCACTGTCCTGAAACCAGCCTGTGGAGCCCCCAGCCGACCTGACCACTGGGCCATGATGTCCCTGCGGGCGGCCTCACGCCACTCGCGAATTTGTTCGGGGAGAGGGGACCGCTGCTCTGCCCGAACTTCAGCCACCCGCCAATACACCTCGGCGAGCACTTCCGCCTCCAAGTCCCACGGGGGGGTGCCAGCCAATGCGCACGCAGCGTCCGTCGACACGGTGCGGTAACCGCGTATGGCTCTGACCGCCACTACACGCTGCGGTCTAGCTAGCAGCCGCCTGCTCTGGGCAGTCAAAGACCCCGCCCACACCGGTGCGCCGTAAAGCGCCATTGACCGGACCACCCCCGTGTACAACCGTCGACAGGTGACACTGGGCCCGCCCAGGTTCGGTAGTAGCCGTCCCAAGGCGGACGCAGCACCTTCCAGCCTCGGCGAGAGGCGACGGAAGTGCTCGTCGAAGAGCCATCGCCCATCCAACACCAAGCCCAAATATTTCATCTGGGCTTGGACCTGCACGAGGACCGATCCGACGGTAATCGAAGCGCCAGCAGGTGGACCGCGACGGGGCCCGTGGAATAAAAGGGCCTCCGTCTTTTCAAGGGCCACCCTAAGCCCCAGCACCCCGATCCGCCCGACCACTTGTGAAACCCCTGTGGTGGCCAAGCGCGCCGCATCTTCGAATTTACGACCCCGAGCTGTGATAAGCGTGTCATCGGCATAGCAGACTACGCCCAGCCCGGGGGGAAGAACACTGCGCAGGACCCAGTCGTAGCCGATGTTCCACAGGAGAGGGCCAAGGACAGACCCCTGTGGAACACCAGTTGAAATGGTCCTGCGCCCGACGCCGCCTTCTCGGTCCTCGTACACGACACACCTCCTCTCGAGGTAGTCTGCCACTAGCAGCCTCAGGTATTCGGGCACTCCATGAAATCGGAGCGCCTCCCTGATGCTGCCGAATGGCAGACTATTAAAAGCGTTGGCGATGTCCAAAGACACCGCCAACAGCACCTCGCCGTTTACTACGGCTTCCTCGGTCGCAGCCCTAAGCGCCATAATAGCGTCGACCGTCGAGCGCCCAGCACGAAAGCCATACTGGGCGTCCGACAGGTCGGGACCGACCTCGTTTAGGTGCCGGACGATGCGGGCAGCGAGAATCCTCTCCAGCAACTTCCCCGCCTCGTCCAGCAACACAATTGGCCTATAGGCCGCGACCGAGTCCGGGGCCCTCCCCGGCTTCGGTAGGAGAACCAGCTTCCCCACTTTCCAGGTCTCAGGGAACCTTCCAGATGCCAGACAGGCATCGAAAAGGCCCCTGAGGCGGTCCCCCATGTGGTCGAGGATCCGGGCCAGCACTCGGGCAGGAATCCCGTCCGGCCCGGGGGCGGTGTTCTTAGAGCGGACTCTGAGAACAGCCGCCCCTAATTCCGCCTCCGTGACAGGTGGCACCTCTTCGGCCTCCCGGACTTCGGCCCTAGTAGGTACCATCGCCGGGAGCGTGTGCTCTGCCTGTGGCGGGAACAGACCCTCGATCACTTTCGTGAGGAAGCTGGGCTGAAGGGACTCGGTGAGGGGGGGACCCTGCGCGCGGAGCTTATTCAGCGCCGCGCGGTAGGGGCGACCCCAGGGGTCACGATCCAGTCCCTCCAGCATCTCCGTCCTGGAGCGCTCCTTGGCGCGGCAGATGGCCAGCTTGAACGCCTCTACCGCAGTGCGATAGGCCTCGTACAGCTGGCCTTCCCCATCGCGGTTTCGCCGTCGGCTGCGGGTATAGGACCTTCGGGCACGAACACAGGCCGCACGAAGGTCTGCCAGATCTTGGGACCACCAGTAGACCTCCCTCTTTGGAGGCCGACGTCGGACTCGAGGCATGGCGGCATCGCAGATTTGTGTAAACGCATCCTGGATGCGACCAGCCTCGGCATCCACTCCCTCCGAGGGAGGTGATGAGGACAGCCATGAGTGAACAATGGCCGCCTCCGCCAGTAGTTCCCTATCTAGCCTACCCACAGCCCACCGCGGAAATTGGGGAATTCTGCCCGCCGCATGACCCCTGCTGGTGTCCTGGGGATTCCGGGAGAGCTTTACTCGGATATAGAGGTGATCCGAGAGAGTCTCAACCTCCTCCAGGACGCACCAGCTCCTCACTCGCGCAGTGACAGCGGGGGTAGCGAACGTAAGGTCCACTATCGACCCCCCCCCGCTGTCGGACACACGTGTTGGCGGCACCTCTGTTAAGAATACAGAGGCCCACCGCGTTGGCCCACTCCTCGACCGCTTTGCCACGGGCGTCTGTCCTGGGGGACCCCCATGCCTCGGACTTCGTGTTGAAGTCCCCCAGTACCAAGACGCGGCTTGATGCTAAACGCCGCATCGAGACCTCCAGGGATGCCAAAGAGATCTCGAAATCGACCAGACTCCGGTTGGGGGAGAAGTACACCCCAAAAAGTAATATGCCCCCCCAATCAGCCGCGACGTATCCCGGGCCCTTGTCTCTAACCGACAAGGGTGGGGAACGCGGCGCCGTGGAGCTGACGATTGCCACGGAACCGTCCCGATCACCTGCCCAGTTTGGGCGGGGAGGAACATAATAGGGCTCCGCAGCTACAGCCACATCTATCGACCACTCGGCTATGGATTGCAGAAAGAGGTCCTGCGCACGGGCCGAATGGTTGAGGTTCGCCTGGAGGAAGGTGCAGTCCCGATCCATTATAGGTATGGGGGTACAGTGTCATCCTCCTCCATCTGCGACGGCGGTCGAGAAACAGCAACAGGAACAGCATGGGTCGAAATGCTGCCCCTTGGTTTGGGCTTAGAAGCCTGGGGTGGATTACACCCCTTTCGCCCCATGACGTGGCTTGCAGGCAATTGGGCCACCGCACATGCAGGGCAGTGGGGCGCGGCAGAACAATCCGCCGATTTATGTCCCGGTCTACCGCAGCGGAAACAGAGTCCGCTGCAGTCAAAGGTGCTAGTGCAGGCGGCACGCACGTGTCCCTCCGCCATGCACTTATGGCACCTCGCAGGTCGAGCTGCTAGCAAGGTCACCCTAGCAGAACTCCAACCTACACCACCAACACACTGGTTGCTGCGGGAAGGCAGGAGCCTTCCCGCAGCAACCAGTGTGTTGGCCGCGGCAACGGGGCACTGCGCCCACACAGCTCCAACACCTCCGGGACCGGGACGGATAGCTCCAACTTTGATGGGGTCCGGGCTGCAGCCAGCCACGGCCTGAATGGCTTCCCGGACCTCGTCGGGGGTGACAGAGTCGTCCAGACCCGAGATGCGCATTTCCGCACACTTAGTGGGTCTGGCGACCTTTACGCCATCCTCCGTTGAGAACAGCCCGCGCAGCCTTTCCGCAATTACATCGGCCGTCTTGGTGCCCTCTGTGCCAGGGAACTCAAGGATTCGAGCCCCCGTTCTGGCAAGGCGCGTTCTGACGCCAGTGGGGCCTAGATCAGCCACACCGACACCCTCCCGCGCCTTTTTGAAGACGGCCGCGTATGTAAGGCCACGCTCTGCTGCCTCCGGTGATAGCGTTATAACAACGGCGGCTGACTTGGGTGGCTGAAGGCTCCCAGGCTTCCTCCCGTTGTTATTGGCAGCTTTGGCAGCTCTGCGCTTCTTTTTCTGCTCCCTTCTTTTTTGGCGGCGGGCCTCCTTTTTATCCCCAGCTATGCGCCAGGCCTCATTACAGGACGCAGAGGGACCGGGCGCATTACCGCCCACCGGCGCACCTGGAGTAGATGCATTGGCCCGCTGAGGTCCTCGCTGAGGAAGGGGTGGGAAGTCTCTCTGAGACTGGGAAGGGATGTTGGAAGGCCCCTTTTTCCCACTGGGAGCACGGTTTGACACTGGCGTAGAAGCCGCAGTGGCAAAGCTGCGACCGCCAGAGCTGAAGGAACGCACCGGAATCGGGCGCCTGTCAGCGGCAAGAGGCGGTCGGAGACGCGGCTCTGGAGGCAGTCTTGCCTCTATGCTCTCCAAGCGCGTGCTGATCATGGTCCCAACCGAGACCATGACCTGCCTCATCTGCGCGTCGCTCAACCTCGGGGAGGACGGGGGATGATCCTCCTCTCTCTGCCGAGTCGGACTCCAGATACTCCAGACTGGTACGCGGCGATAAAAGCCGCGCCTTCAGCCGACCGAGCTCGGCGCGGAGTTCCGCAACCTCGCCCATTAGTTTGTCGTTGGCCGCCTGCAGACGCCTTGTCTCATCACAGGCTGACCTTGACGCGAGTGTTTCGACCGCCGTCTTAAGGTTCGCAGCAGCTGTCTTAAGGGCACGCACAAATGTGCCCTTCAGGTGCGTACTCTTTGTTGCCACCACAAACCTAACCTAACCTAACCTATCCTAGGTTAGGTTAGGTTAGGTTTTTATTTATTTAACCTTATGTGAGCCGTAGTCAAGTGTAATCATTAATAATTCACGACACATATTGGTAAAAGTTATAAAATAAATAAAAACCTAACCTAACCTAACCTTTATAGGTTAGGTTAGGTTTTTATTTATTTTATAATATAAAAAAAAAAAAAAAAAAAAAAAAACCTAACCTAACCTAACCCCCCGCGCCTCTCGCACGTCGCACACACCGCCCCGCCCCGCAATCCTTGGCCACTTATTACATTTATCACTACTGGGGTTAAATTATTAATAATAACCGACAAATGTGATTAATTTATCAGTTTAACCTCGACTTTCGGTAATTATTAATAATAATAGATAATTATTAATAATCTTCAATTATTCACTCTTACCGTAACATATATACATAACTGGCCTGTGGGTCTAGTGGTTAGTGACTCTGACTGCTACGCCTGAGGTTGTGGGTTCGATTCCCACCCAGGAATGTTTGTTCTGTGCCTGGGTATAATTTATTTATAATATGTATGTATTTAGAAATATATATGTATGTTTATCAGTTGTCTGGTTACCATAGTACAGGCTCTGCCTAGTTTGGGATCAGATAGCGATGTGTGAGTTGTCCCGAAAATATTATATTGTATTATATACTCGTAGATAAAAACTAAAGTTTCTAAAGGGTCGGCAACGCGCGAGTGACACCCCTCGTGTTGCAAGCGTCCATAGGCTACGGTAACTGCTTACCATCAGGCGGACCGTATGCTTGTTTGCCTCCTTGGTAATATAAAAAAAACTACATTGGTGAAGGGTTAGGACAGACGTGTACCTGATTACACTACCCACGTTTTTTAAGCTTTGATAGAGACCATGAAATAGGCTAATATAACTGCTTACTTTCAGGGATAAAACAATAGTGTGTTTATCGTCACTTGACTCTGGGTAAACACTGAGCGATTCTAAACTACAACTGCGACTCCGATGCAGTCTTAATAAAAACATTTTTTTGAAAAGATCGCTAAGCCAAAAGCTCTGGTTCTATTCCTGAACCTACAAATTACATTTAGGCGAATACTTAATTTTAATTGTAGGTGTGAGAAATAAACCAAATTTGAAATATTGCATTTCATTCTATTTTCTTTATCAACTCATTGATTATTAAAGGAATCTGTGGCAATTTATAGGACTAGATGACATTTCAAGTGCATACCTAATTTTATTTCTTTTACATAATTTTGGACATCATTCATTTCGGCAATGTTTGACCAAGTTATCATAGAAAAAGACCAAACACGGTGATCTATTCGCAGAGGGCTCGCTTGATTTAGTGTTGGCGCGCGTCACTTCCAAACAAATTAAACGCTAATCATGGACATGAGGACGATACCTATTTGGACGAGGTGCATATTTGGATGGACATCTAGTATAGAATGTAAACGTAAAAAATATAATATGCAATGGATTATTAACTACTAGCTGTTGCCCGCGGCTCCGCCCGCGTGGATGTCGGTTATCGCTGCAAAAAGTAGCCTATGTGTTATTCCAGACCATAATCTATCTCTGTGCCAAATTTCATCCAGATCCGTTTAGTAGTTTTTATGTAAAAGAGTAACAAACATCCATCCATCCATCCATCTATTCTCACAAACTTTCACATTTATAATATTAGTAAGGACAAGGAGTGGTTGCCGTTGTGAAGATATCTATATTTGTTTCTTCACTAATGTAAGTTGTTATTATTGAATAATATAATTAAAGAGGTGATTCTTTTCGTGTGGTGACGGATTAAGAATACCAATGTCACCATCCCGTTCCATTCCGATGATGTCGTAAGAGTCGACCTGCACACAATATCCACTACAAAAGAGGGAAAATTCGAAACAAAACCTTATACCAACCCGTCTGGCCAGTTGTGGTATAGGCTCATATATCTGCAAATGTATGAAGGAGAACCCGTGCCCAGAAGTCGAACGTTTATGGGTTGAGATGATGAGGTAGCTCTACATAAGTAACCAATTGTTGATGTTTTTGGAACTATGAAGAACGGATTCCGATAGAGCTTTGGGCACTAGTGAAATATTAATGACTGTCATGTACATAATATATGATAATAGATTACACAAATAATCGTGTGTTGGCGTGTCGAGTGTCGAGGTGAAACAGTTATAAATCAGCGCCGACGCTTCCTGGCTGTGCGACAGCCAGTTGAACTGAAATATGTTCGCACCAATTAGACGGCAGTTTTAATTCTAGAGTTGGCTTGTAAATCATACAGATAACTGTTGTGCGTAGGTTATGTGTTACCTTGTTAACTTTGTGTTAGATGGAAATGGTTAAATCTTTCTATCTAAGGTTAAGGTGATCTGTCAATTTTTAAGATTAGCAAATTCAATGTTCAATTGCATAGACAAAGCACTAGGAACGCGCACATATATATATATGTACGTTTACCCACTTTTTATAAATCTTAAAGCAGTATTTCAAAATAACAACCGAAAATACTGGAAAATTTGCGCTAAGCATGTCAAAATATATATTTACTAGGGGTCGCCCGATTTTGCAACATATCATTACTGCTCCGCTCCTATTAATCATAGCGTGATATTATATAGCCTATAGCCGTCCTGGATAAATACACTATTCAACAAAAAAAGATTTTTTCAAATCGAACCAGTACTTTCTTAGATTAGCGCGTTCAACCAAACAAACAAACTCTTCAGCTTTATAATATTAGTATAGATTAGATAAATAAGGTACGTATCGCTATCGACAAAACCCATTTTAGATCCCTTTCTAATGTAGTAGTTAGAATAAGATTTCTGTTCCACTATCTCAAGATGTGACACATATAAAATACTAAGTAGGTACAAACAACTCAATAGAGAGTAACAAAACTCGTAGCTAATGTTCCATTACCCGGCACATCAGCCACTCGTCGCTCACATTACATAGCATTATGTCACTATTGTCACTCATATGCTTTATGAGTGAGATAGACATAAATCAAACACTCGTGCTCTTTATAATTATTGTGTTTTCAACAGGATCTATTTGTGGGCCACGTGTTACGGTACTATCTCTACCTATCTATACTATATCTATACTTTTATTATTATAAAGCTGAAGAGTTTGTTTGTTTGGTTGAAAGCGCTAATCTCAGAAAGTACTGGTTCGATTAGAAAAAAACTTTTTTTGTTGAATAGTGCATTTATCCAGGAAGGTTAAAAGCTATATAACATCACGCTATGATCAATAAGAGCGGAGCAGGAGTGAGATATGTTGCAAAATCGGGGAAAATATTCCAAATTACTACGCGGACGAAGTCGCGGGCGACCCCTAGTTTATTATAACAAGATATCTACTTATCTATATTCTTTTATCTAATTGTCTTCCTATATTTCATAGAGACTCGCCCTCGCTTCGCTTTGATTTCTTTTTTATAATGTAAATAATAAAATAGCCTATGACACTCACAAATAAAGTGGCTTTCTATTGGTATAAGAATTATTAAAATCGGTTCAGTAGATCCAGAGATTAACCACTACAACCTCACAAATACCTCTTTATAATACAACTGACAACCTCTATAAAATATTAGTATATGTAACGATAGATAAATTTATAGTAATAAAACGGATTATCAAATTGATTTTATAAAACAAATCCAACAGTACCATAAAACTTTAGTAGGTAACTTAAGAATGATGGATTCACTTTCCAAACTATTGATTTTTTTTATCAATACAACTTTATCAAAAGTATCGTTGATAGGCCTAAACAAAGATGGTAGATCATGAATTTTGACTGCCTTGGTGATCCAGTGGGCGTAGTATGCGCCTTCGGTGCCCTGCGGTGCACGAGGTTGTGGGTTCGATTCCCACACAGGGACAAAACTTTGTGTGACCCACAAAGAGTTGTTCTGAGTCTGGGTGTAATTTGTGTCCGTAATTTGTATGTTTGTAAAGTCCCCCGCAACATATCTTGTTCTCTAGTGCGGAAGTAGTAGTCTTTAAAAAAAAAAAATTGCAAAATTTTAAGTTTCTTATAAGAGTCTTGTAGCAATTGATTGGAAAGGGCTTTAAGTTGAAAATCACTATTTGCGTTTAAATACACAACAAAAATGATCCCAATAATTTAGGTTCGAAATATGTGTACTCAACATTTCCTGTACACAAAAAAGTCAGCACCTAGATTTAGTAAAAAGGCAGCTTGACGGTGCGCAGCGGGTAACCGGAAGGAAGCACACATAAGTCACTCGGAGCGCGCACTTCCGGTAGACAATGTGCCGCACCAGCTCAACACGTGACCCTGGCAATTAGATGTACAGGGCGTAAGCAGAGGGAGTGCTGCGAGAATGGCTAATCGCTGTCACTATCCATTAAGAATACTCGTATATGCAACCAGTCAATCGTTTTGATAAGTGTTCTCTAATATCTAAGTAGTAAGGTGATAAATAAATAAACGCGATGATTAATTTCAATACAAAATAATAACTAAATATATAAGTTAAGTTAAAAGAGGAAGGGCACTATACTAGCGAGTAAGCCCGACTAGGGAAGGACCTCCACCTTATAGAAGACCACAGCTAAATAACTACACACTGTGTTTGTGTTCGCTAAATCGAATTATAATGTAAAAGTAAATTAACTATATTACTGTTGAAATATATTTTATTTAAGATTAACTTAAGATTGTGTGACTGCTGATCACGAGGTCCCGGGTACGATTCCCGGGTCGGGCCAAAAAAATATATATTGGGTTTTTCTGTCAAGAAAATCACAATAGATGCCCGGTGTTTGGCAATTGGTGGAGTTTACACTCCCATGCCTCGGAAAGCACGTAAAGCCGTTGGTCCCGCGCCTAATCTCTCTCCGGTCGTGTCGAATTGCCGTCCCACCGGACTATGAGAGTGAAGGAATAAAGAGTGCACCTGTGTTTGCGCACACACTTGTGCACTATAATATGTTCTGCGCAGTTGGCTAATCTCCGTTGAGATTGGACGCCGTGACCGAAATTTGGTTAGGACGACATTATTATTATTTTTTATTTGTATTTTATTTGTCTTCGTGAGTAATTTGTAATTTTTGAGAAATAAAATGATTTAAATCGTAAAGTATTTCTACCGTAACGTCAATCTCTTACAGATCCGCGTGCAAAACTCCCACATACACAAACATGACTTCACGATCCATACGATTAGAGCAATTGTTACATTCACAACGATTCACTGAGCGTAACAATTATTTCTGCGCCCCTACAGGACACACACGTCTGATTTCATCCCTTATGTGACAATGACGGTGCATTTGATCGACCACCCTTATAGGTGGCTTTTATTATTACTAAGTTTAGGGTTATAATGGCTTAAGTTGGAGGACGACAGTGTTTTTATTTGTAGTTTTTGATGTGAAATGCTCACAAATATGTATTTCATATCATATAATAATAGCAGAGAAATTGTTAAAAGTTTCTATCACTGGGATTTCTGTCATATTCATGTCGTTTAGAATTTTTATTTACTAATTAAAGTAAATATGCCCCAATAAATTATGATTATCGTGTTTGTTAAGCTCTAAAGGCGGCAGGCATACTCTACACATCAGGTTCTCCGGCCTAGACATGGTTCTCTAGGCCGGAAAGCCCAACGTAACCGTCCTGCTTCTCCGGGCGCGGAGCGGTATGCATAATGCGATATGCATATCCCTCCTCTAAAAAAGTAGTTACCATAGCTTAGGTATGTATGATTGCAGCACAATGAAAAGGAACTTATCACAACAATCTCTATGATAATACATAATAGGTGACGTCACTCGTGTACGATCGCGTGTGTCGGACGCGGGACGCAGCGAGACGCGTGTCGTTTCCAACTCAACCGGCACGTTTAATTGATACAACGGCAGGGGTCGCTACTGTGATATGACAACCGTGGAACGTCAAGATCAATAGTTCTACGTACAAAGTATAAAGGGATAAAAGTTATAAGTAACTAAAGTAAAGTAGAATAAAAGTAAAAAGATTCCAGAGGAATTTCTTACCACGTACGATTAGGCTGTGGAATGAGCTCCCTGCCGAGGTTCTCCCAAGAGAATATAGCAAGGGGGTCATCAAGAAAGGAGCTATAAGGTTTTTAAAAGGTCGGCAACGCGTGAGTGACACCCCCGGTGTTGCAAACGTCCATAGGCTACGGTAACTGCTTACCATCATGCTTGTTTGCCACCTTGGTAGTATAAAAAAAAATGCTGATATATACTTGCGAAGTGAGTTTGTTGGTTTGTTATGCTTTCACGACTTAACAACAATTGAAAATGAAATTTGGCAAGGTTGATGGTATCTTTGGAAAGAAGATGGGATACTTTATATCGCGATAACCGATATACACGCGGGCGGAGCCATGGGCAACAGCTGGTAAAATAATCGTATTTTATTTGTTTTTATACCGTTTAGGTGACAAAGTAATATGACTGTTGGTCAGTGGTCAGTGGTCAGTGACCATAAATGTTTATTCCGAGTCTAGGTTTAATTTGTATTCGTGAATTGTATTTGTAAAGTCCCCTGCAAGGGATTTGCCTCTTTAAAAATATAAAAAATTAAGATGGTCCGCCAGCTATCAATCAGCTACCGTAGCCTGGGGATGCTTCTAATGCCAGAACCAGAACAATTTCTAGCGCATCTTTACTAGTTAAAACTTACTTGCAGTCTAAGTCTTACCTACAACTGCATAAAGCTTCCTCAAGAAGCAAAAGAAACACAATACACTACCTGAAAAAAAATACACTAGGTAGTGTTATTTTTTTTCAGGTAGTGTATTGTGTTTCTTTTTGAGGAAGCTTTATGCAGTTGTAGGTAAGACTTAGCAAAGTGGTTTTGGGGAAGTCTCTTGTACGGTCTGCTAAGGAATCTTACTGTGTCTCCTCTTAAAGTAAATGACAGGAAACCTCGTAATCGGTGAATGTAAGATATTAAAATCTTAATGATGTGAACGAAGAACGAGCGCGGGTAGTTGAAGCGAAGTGCATCGGGTGTCGGCGACAGGTCGACAGTTTCCAGTCGGAGAGTCGCGCTGTCCGACGCACGCGCCCCTGACCGAACGACTCTGTTGCTACAACTGATAAACTTACAGAATTGACTAGTTTTTATCCTACGAATATTATAAACGCGAAAGTTTGTATGGATGGATGGATGTTTGTTACTCTTTCACTAAGTCTAAGGAGAGACTTCGCCTCCTTGTGTGTGTTCTACCGCCTGTACAATGGGCTGTGTTCTGAGGAATTGTTCGAGATGATGCCCACGGCCACATTTTATCAACGCACCTCTCGCCACCGACAGGGAGTTCATCCTCACATCCTTGCACCTCAAACTTGCCGTACTGTAAGATTCCAGAGGAATTTCTTACCACGTACGATTAGGCTGTGGAATGAGCTCCCTGCCGAGGTTTTCCCAAGAGACTATAGCATGGGGTTCTTCAAGAAAGGAGTTATAAGGTTTTTAAAGGGTCGGCAACGCGTGAGTGACACCCCTGGTGTTGCAAACGTCCATAGGCTACGGTAAATGCTTACCATCAGGCGGGCCGTATGCTTGTTTGTCACCTTGGTAGTATAAAAAAAAAAAAAAAACGTAAAAACTACTGAACGGATCTGGATGAAATTTGGCATAGATTATGGTCTGGAATAACAAATAGGCTACTTTTTACAACGATAACCGACATCCACGCGGGCGGAGTCGCGGGCAACAGCTAGTATTTAAATAAAGACGATAGGTACATTACATTATGTTATCAAACTTAATATTATAAATGTGAAAGTTTTGATGGATGTATGGATGTTTGTAACTCAATCACCAAAACGCGTGAATAAAATTTTGCACAGATATTTAATGTAGTGTGGAATAGCACATAGGTACTCGTAGGCTGCTTTTATCTTGGAAAACAAACACAGTTTCAGTGGAATTTAGTATTCCATACAAGAAAGCCAATGTTTTATAACTACCTATCTATTGATTTGTAGACCAGACCGGCCTATCTTTTTTTTTTTAGAAAAGTTTTATTATGCTGAGTCAGCGAATCTATTTCACGGTTGATACAAACTAAAACTACTTTATTTTAAACTTAAATATACCTTTTTTCAAAATAAGTAAGTCTAATAAAAATCTTAACTAAAAAATTTGCTTAAAGCTATAAGTTACAAGGAAAAGCATACACATGGCTCCGTCTTGCAGGCGTGTTCACTTATAATATTTCAATTTGTAAGAACAGCTCATAGTGTGTCTTGTCTGCAGGTTCATAGATCTGTGTGAATGATTAGACATAGGTCGATCGCCAGTGGGCTGTGAATCAGATCTGCGCCTGACGTCACCGACCGTCAGCCTTCATGCACTTCGCTTGTTAACGGTTTAGTCGCTTATCAATCATACACATTGTTTTTGTGTTAGTTGCAATAGGATGAGGATCTTACAACACATATTAGAATCCCATTGCTGGGCACGGAATTCCTCAACAGTTTTCCTACACCATTACCTAGTAGATAGTTAGTTATTTTATTAGTATGTGCGTATACTTTTTTTTCCTGTTGTGGAATTTTCCACAACTCAATTTACATTGGTATTTCCACCTGGATTTTCCAGGTCAGGCTGGAATCGAACTCACACTTAATATGTACCTACAATTCGGTTATGTACTATTCGCCTCGGCTACCTCTGCTGTTTCTTCTATTAAAGGAAAATTTAAAAACTGAACTAGTTTAAAAAGACATTTAATTTTTGTGCCTTTATATTATACTAGCTTTTACCCGCGACTTCGTCCGCATAAGTTTTTTGTTTTCTCCCGGCTGTAAGTCCCCCTGCAACAATGTCCCACTATCGTGTTCCAGTCCTCAACTTCACATCAAAATTTGTTCAAAAGCAACCTAAGCTACATAATGGATAGCTCCGAATGTTTCCTTAGTAAATATAAAAAGTAAATAATGTAAATCGGTTTAAAATACTACTAACTACCTACCTGCCTGTAAGACAGTGTGACATCCGCAACATCGTCTGCGTAGGAAGTACTAACTTAATGTAAGTAGTATAATAATGTAGGAAGCTAAAAATAAGAGGCCTTATTACTGTAGTACATTTTTGTAAACTATGTTCTTTGTTTTTCCCTCTCTGGCCAACACATGGAGATTCTGTGGACTTGAAACACGTGAGCAAGCCACGTATAATTGTCCGTGAGAAAAACAACTCTTTTCTAAATTAATGCCGGCTACTTTTAATGTTTGCCCCTGAGCTTTATTTATCGTCATAGCGAATGCGATTTTCAGCGGAAACTGTAATCTCTTAAACTGTAATGGCAAATCTGTCGAAATTCAGGGGGGGATTAAAACGTTCTCTCCTTTTGCCATTCCAGTCATAATGATTGCTTTTACAATATTGCGACCGAGGTGTGTTACTTGCAACCGTGTGCCATTACACAGTCTTGGTGCATCTAAATTCCGCATCAAAACGACAGGAACGCCTACATTCAGCCTTAGTTTGTGTGAAGGTACTCCCGACAGTTCTAAAGAATTAAGAAATTCTACAGGGTATGATGTTACTTGTTCAGTATCCATTACAGTGTCTACAGAGAGAAACTCAACCATATCACCTTCCACGCGTGACATAATTTGCTCGTTTATCTGTCCCACCATTTCATTCGTCGGCGCTAAAATTGCTCCTTCACATAACCATTCTCTATTCCTCATATTAGTTAGCAGTTCGCTATAGACGAAGTTATTTAGATCATCTGGATTATGCACAACATTGCAGAATTCACGATCCAATGTAATCATGCCATTACCATCCTTTGCCATACGATCTTCTCCAATTTTAAGAAGAGCAGCAGCATATTGTCCAGATTGTACATCATTGTGTAGTTGCACTCTCATATTTGTAGACAGACTAAACGTTTTTACGTGCACCCATAACGTTGACGCTTTTAAACACGCATTTATTTCATCTGCAGGGGTGTCTTTAGTGATAACCGGCAAAATCTGTCTAAAATCGCCCGCTAAAAGTACCACCATCCCCACATGATATTTGGATTACTCTTGATGTCTTTCAAAGTCCGATCTAGAGCTTCAATTGCTCTTTTATGGGACATAGTACACTCATCCCAAACTAATAATTTGCATTGCTGCAACATACGTCTACGCTCGCTGTTTTTACTTATATTACAGACTGGCATTTCTTCATGGGCTAAGTTTAATGGCAGTTTAAGCACCGAATGTGCCGTTTGACCACCATTGAGCAGAGTGGTGGCTATTCCGGAAGAGGCAACTGCTACAGCAATTCCTCCAATCTTTTCGGATTTGCGCTAAAAGCAAGTTTAAAAGAAAGGTTTTTCCGTGCCTCCGGGAGCATCCAACAATTTCTGTGGTGTAGGTAATTAGATTTTATCTGTATGTAATGTAACAGTCAGTTGAATAAAAAATCGTATACAAATCAGATCAATAGTTTTGGCGTAATGTGATTCTAGACAGAGTTTTAATGTTGTAGATAGGTAGCTGTGTATAGGTTCCTGTGGGAATGAGATATTTTCCCGAAGTAAAAAGTAGTCTGAATTTTGGTACCTTCCTACCCTATAAGTTAAGTAGTGTGATGGAATGTCGCTAAGTTCCGATCAAAGTAAAACTGTTAAATAAAGACAGTTGCATCAACATTTTATCATAAATTCCCTAAATTATGGCGCCTACCGACCCTCTAAGTTAGAAAAGTGATCAAATACTAACTTGAAGTCTTAGTAACACTCAGTTAAAAAAAAAACATCAAAATCATTTCAGTAGCTATGGCGACATGCGCTTCTTGACACGATCACGCTAGATTTCCGCGGGAATGAGGTATTTTCCCGCCGTAAAAAGTAGCCTGTGTCCGTGCCTAGGATCCTATCTTTATATTAACCAAGTCTTATAAAAATCCGTTCAGACGTTAAGGCGTGAATGAGGTAAACTTTTAAAACAAACGATTAAAAATCACTAACTTAATTTGTTTTCTGCCTACTGCGTACGCCTTAAGTACGATGACGTGATCATTTTAATCTTATATCCTTTTCTAGGTTACTATCTATCACCTAATTAAATTTCATCAAAATCCGTTTAGCCGTTTAGGCATGATAGAGCAAAACTCCCAGCAAAAACCATAAAAAAATCACTAACTCAATTCAGTTTTCTGCCTACTGCCTACGCCTTAAGTACGATGACGTGATCATTTTGATCTTATGTCCGTTTTTAAGTAACCATCTATAACCTTACTAAATTTCATCAAAATCTGTTCAGCCGTTTAGACGTGAAAGAGCAAAAGTCCCAACAAAAACGACTAAAAATCACTAACTCAATGTAGTTATCTGCCTACTGCCTACCCCCTAAGAACGATGGCGTGATTATTTATAGCCTATGACCATTTCTAGGTTATTATCTATCACCATACCAAATTTCATCAAAATCCGTTCAGCCATTTAGGCGTGAAAGAGTAACAGACAGACAGACAGACAGACAGAGTTACTTTCGCATTTATAATATTAGTATGGATTCAAGACTTTTTCTTTCAAGACATTACAATGCTTGTTTTCTTTGAAAATGTATTCATTATGAGATGCCTATAGATCAGAACCGCGCTGGTTAATTTATTAATTTTCAATCATAAATATTTAATGAAATCATAGTCATATTTAAGTTGTACGTGGTAATTCAAATTTGACACGATGTAAGTACGTGGTAATTAGTACAGTTACGTATGTAATTAATATACAAATAATAATTGAATCTACGTACTTAGTCACCAGTATATCAAAATGTTTTACCAAAAGAATTTATATTATCCCCCTTAACATTTCGTTCGCACAATCCAAGACATTACAATCTCAAACCTTATAAAAAATCCGTGGGAGTTCTTCAGGGCATCTGCCGGGGCCAATCGTGCTCCCCTCCGGGACACTTGCATACAATTACTTAATTCGCCACTTTATACCGAGAGCCTCTCACATCTGAGGTGAAGCCGCGCTGTACCGACTCTACGGAGCCATTCAGATAATGCTCCAAAGGTTTCGCAATCATTTTATTTAACAAGGACAATTTGTAATAAATAGAGAGGTGGAAGAAAAGGTTTTTATTTTAAGTGCTGTTTTTTTAAAATTTTAAATACAATTTTTAATTTTACTTGAGAAAGAGATTTTTATACACAAAAAGACTTTTTAGAAGAAGGTAGAGTGCAATAAAAGTGAGCAAGAGAGAGCACAATAATAACTCTGGTACTGCAAGCAGCCATAGGGTACGGTAACTGCTTACCATCAGGCGGGACGTATGCTTGTTTGCCACCTAAGTAGTATAAAAAATACGCCCAGTGATATGAAGAGACTGCATATTTTCACGTGCTGCCGATCTTGCATATTCTTTTCATTCACACTCATAGAGCATTCTTCTTGCATATTCATCAGATCAGGGTACTCTTAACCTTGCTTTTCACCAAAACGTCAGTATAGTATTTTTATATAAATGTAATTATTGGAAATTCGTTTATTTGCAATTTTCTACTGATTATTGTTGTCAAAATTAGGTTATTGCAATTTTGCAATCCTCGATGAATTTGCTATTACGAGTGTGTGCAAAGTGTTTTTGAAAACCTGATTGGCAATTCTAGTGATGCGCGAGTTTAAACAAACTATATTTTCAGCTATAACTGTTAAATAATGTTAGTTGAGAGATATATTACTTTTTATTCATGGTTTACGTATTTTTTAGTCTACATGTTTTAGAATGTTTTCAAAGCAAGTGTAGAGGTGTATGTACTAAGAAACTGAATAAACCTCGCCGCATGACTATATACCACCTGATTGTTTACTGGTGTCTTTAGAACAATATAACAAATTCCATAAAACCAATTTTCAATTAGCTAGAGTAGGTAATCTGAATATTTATTAGTTATACGTCTTATATTCAAAGTGTATGGTGTCACTCGTCGTGATTACCACACTGCACAGTTATGGTGTCGGGTATTTATGGGGTATTTATATAATTTGGAGTCGGCACCGTTGAGTCGGAGTGGAGTGAACGTGAGCGGCCTACTACTATCCTCTTTACCATCCAAGGACTTCTTTACGGGACGGACTGTACTACAGAATATAACGAAAAGTCGTTTATTTATTACACTGTTTTCATTTTATTTATTTCGTCATGGTAATGAGTGGAAACAATGTATTGGCAGATTATTTTCATCAGTACAAATGGGCTGGCTTGATGAAAAGAGCCTTTTGGAATTGGGTGAGTTTTCTTAAGCCTGCGTTACAAATGATTTCTATATTTTCTCGGAAAATTACTTTTGTTTGTGAGAATATTAGATTTTCCCTTTGGAAACATACTACTTATCCAATATTTCATTAAATAAAAATATCTAAATACTGTTTTCTCGATGGGACTCGGTTATTACGTCCAAAAATCTATATGCTGGTATTTATATGTGTGTGTATGTGTATGTTTTTAAAAATATCAAACTAAAATAATAATGAAAAATTTAAACATTCTAATCATGTGAAGTAATGTAAAATATTGTAACTAAAATATATATTTTTTTTAACATATTAAAGCACCCAATCGATAGTCTACAGAAAGTTTAGTGAGTAACATTTTATTGTGTTTTATGTTTCATTTTCTTCCTCCAAATCTTATTCACTAAGTTCGTGCCTGTCGTCAGCACCTCGGCTCTTTCATTCCATTTCATTCATTCCAGCGGATAAACCGTAATGAATATCATCGGATTGTGCGATACAGTGCGCGTGTCTCCACGGGGCCCCACGAGCTGGGGCTCCTTGTGTAAGCGTCACTGTGTTACGTACAACTACGGAAAATTGAACTTGAACCACAATCGCTTGATTAAAATGTTATAGTTTGCGGGAAAAAAAGTAATGTGAAAAAAATAATGTTTATTTAACCTACAAAAAATTTCATGCACTTTCTAAAACAATTGTTAGTGAAAAGTAAAAATACTTAGCTTTCTTAAAAACTCTATTACCAAATACCACACTAAATCGTCAAAAAATTTGCCATTTAATTCCAGTCAAATAAATCCCATAAGTAAGTTGCCTTCTGTGTCTGAAAGATTCACACGTTGACCTATTTCACTTAAACTTTGTGTACTTGACGTTGGCACTCTGCCCACAAACTTTTGAACACCTGCAAAACTTCTACCTACTATTGCTTCCGATTTCTTTAAACCGATCGAGAAAGTACACCAATGTTCAACTAAGTGAACCAATAACATAAATAAAGATCAATGCTTAGTCACTTCAGAAGTACCCTTTTAATACTTCTCGGAAATCTTGGAGCATATCCAAGAATATCCACCTGCACCCTCTATGGCTATGATTATTCAAATCCTTTTAGATTTGTACGCAAACATCTATATGTAAATAGTGACAAACAGCCGAACGCGTTTACAAACGCACAATATACTTTTATGGTCCAGGAAAAGCCGAATTTCGTAAAACTTACCTCTGCAGTTACATCATGGAAAAAGCAACCCTATTACTAAGATATACGAGACTTTTTGTAAGTAATATGTAAAGTGGTAAAGTACGTTGCGTTCAAGATATTGTTTCACGTGTTTTATGAGGTGGGCTGAGATTTCACGGCGTTTTTGTCAGGGGCATTTTTGAGTGCTCCCTCTGAGATGTTTATTTGTTGGGGGGTTAAGTCCTATTGAGTGTAATTCATGTCTAGTGTTTGTATTTAGGCGGCAAATGAAGCGCGACGAATTCTGATGTGAGATACTGTGATGACTGACCGAAATTCTTTCGTTATATTAAATCGGAATGATCATTCGAGAACGGAATTTCAAAAGAAAACGTAGATGCTTTTCCAATTTTTCCTGAAAGTGATCATTTTATCAAACGCCACTGAATGGGGTGCGATTTAATTTCCAAGCCAACAGTATTGATATTATCAGACAGTTTAAGGGTAAAAGTAAATATTTGTTATAAGGATACTGGCGAAAACATGCTCTACGTCGTATGTTCGTAGAAAAGATTTTTTTCAGGATATATGTACTATACTCGTAGGTATATGTATATAACGCTAGGTTTTTGTTAATATAACGCGGAATTTAAAAAAAAAACCTTAAATGAACACTGGATTGGATTCATGCACAGGAATACAACTAATATCATCATATTATTGGGCTTTGGTCTTCTGTAAGATGCAGATACTTCCCCCAACGGGTATTTTGTTAACAGCAAATAATGTGTGCTATCTCATTTATCTCATTATTACCATTCTGATATGTAGGTCAAATTAAAAAGTAGCTTTAAGCATTTTTTTTTTAAGTTTTATCGCGCTCTTTTGTTGAAAACATATAGCACCTACTTATTATACAAAAATACATACGACCTTTTACCAACTCACCCTAACAAAGGGGTACAAAAATACTTTGAAATCACAACAAAATAAATGCAGGACCAATCCTGATGTGTTTACCTTGCGGTGGACAACAGTTATGACAACCTTATGTAATCACTGGTATGTGGTTTTTTCCCTTATGTTTACTGAAACAACATCCATTAGAGTGGTGTCCGACGGACGGACGGACATACGACGGACATTGGTGGCCAACGTGGAGCTTACACAAAGCGTCCAATTTCTTCAAAATGATATTACTGTGTGGTTGTCAAAGTTTAATATGTCTTTTATTTTTATACAGATATTAAAACTATGTTGACGGTAAAATATTTTTCTAGTTAATCTCACTAGTGAGTTAATGTGCATTAATTTTGGAAAAAGTGTTGTCACGATAATCCTACAAAGAAAATGGAGAATTCTCCAATCAGGCCAGTTGATAGTGTCTGGTGGGCTGCAACCCAATCATTAGTTGGGAGTTCTATAATATAATTATACTTCATTTTTGTGACTCTCGTACTATTGTTAATAAATATTGTATTTCTGCGTAGAGTCGACATCATTTGAGTCATATATATGTTGTATCTTTTATTGGCGTGTCAAGTGGTATTCCAATTGGCCTGATAGATGGCACCAGTGTCTTATAACCTACAGACAGTCACTTATAAGCTCTAATAAGCTCTGTAGTAGTGTGAGTAGGTCTACCTCTATATGAAAACCCTATAGTATAGATACTATAGGGTTCAATGAGACCCAAATCTTTGAAATGTACTAAGTAAATTATATCATCTCAACCCATAAACGTCCCACTGCTTGTACCTAGCCTAGTTATTTAAATTATATTGGTGATGCAAAACATTAAATAAGTTTTTTGCAATGAGAGAGTTTGATAAAGTTTGAGTGCCACTGGGTGTCTCCTTGGTCCATCACAAATTTCCCTGGCAAGGCATAACGCAGAATAAACAAAGTGTTATTGTAGCTTATTTTCATAAGTTAACAGTCGGCGGAACGATAACACTGGACGTACGGACAGACGGACGACGCGCTTTTTGTTTATGCCAATATATGCACAAGGGGTAAGAGCCTGATTTACAGGGAATGTTGCCTTTATTGCTCGCTACGTTATTGTAATCAATTTGAGAGAAAGTGCCCTAGACATTTTTCTTAGGTTTTTTACGATATTATGGGATCGTAGCTTATACTTGTACCTAGCCTAGTTATTTGCTGCGACTTTCTTTAAATGAGGTTACTAGCAAATTGCCGCCCTGTTGTTTAACAGTGGATGTTCAAAAATCGTCATCAGTCCCCACAGTCGACATCGATTCAAAACAATCATACATTTTTGAATATTGATTTCTAAGTTAGGTAGTTACTCTTAGTAGGTATTGGTAACCGAGTGGAAAAGTAAAATAAATGATGCAAACGTATTTAGATTTACATTATTTATAACCTAGAGAAGACATTGTTTACTCGTATATGGTATTTTTGTTAATGATCGAACTGTGATTGTGTATGTGATTTGTAAATGTACTGACAGTAGGTATTGGCATGCACATAGTTAATTCATTAATCTTATTTACAACGAATTAAATAGACGTTTGATGTGTGTGACATTTCTTCCTAAGCTATCATAAGCTCTGTTATAAAAATAAGCCCTACAGTGATTGCTACAACTGATTGTAGCAGTCACTGTAGGGCTTATTTTTAGCGTATAGGTAGACAAATGATCGGCTTGTACAACAGCCACATCTGATAATGCAGTTTAGCACGTGACAACTCACATGAAGAATCCAATTGCATTCATCTTTATCCATTGGGCTATTTGGAATTAGAAATATGTCTACATTACCCTTTTGTGTTGTCAATAGCCGCAGATAAACCAGCACCCCACCTGATAGTAAAAAGCAGCCTCTGCTTATAGATAGAAATGCCGGAGACATTGTCATGCCACTGCCTATCATGAACTTTAAACCTCGTTTTTCAGTGTCACATATACCTATGTCACAACGACTTCTTTCCACACGCATGAGGATAGTATACATTATGACAGTGAGAAAGTATTAAATACTACTTTGGAACCTTCAGAAGAATCTTCAGAAGAGTCTGTGAAATGCGTGATTCCGCTTCACATTACAAAAGTAAAACCAAAATGAATCGTCAACACGACTCCCAAAAAAGTATACAGCAGATATTTTTATTGAGGCCTTTAAGGTGGATGAATATAAAGTGGATTTATACGGATTATGTGGGGGGTGGTCTCTGGTGACACCCCTTAGGTCGTTCGGGAGGGGGGGGATACACAGCCTTAATCTTTGCAAACGCCGTGAGCCTCGGAATTGAATTGGTTCTTATATGTAAATTGGCGCGTACGAGTAAATAAATAAACGAATACGTGATTTAAAAGTATTTCGTTGAGGATCATGGGATACGTGGAGAAGGTTCTTCGCTGAATTTCTTTGAAACTATTTCGGGTAGATTGGTTGGATGTTGATTGCCTGGATTAGACTTTAAGCTGTGTTTATTTCAGTGTACTGCGAAGCTTTTGTATATGTAGACTCAGCTTAGGTCTAGCACGCGCTGCCATAATATATTCGACATTCAGACACAAACTAACTACGTCTTGGTTGAAGTCACTCTCTGCGAGGACTTCACTGTTACGTATTATAAACGCTACTATCTTCTTCTTCTTATCGTTTGGTTAGTGGCCAACCTGGTGACAGAGTTATTTAGATCGCTCATATTTAGGCCTCTGTCGTGATCTATCGACTGTTAACAGCCGGGACCGACTTTTGACGTGCCCTCCGAAGCATGGAGACGCTCAGATGAAATACCACTATGGGTCACCCATCTATAGGGTTACCGCACCCTTGATTGTTTCACTCGTGCTATGAGCGACTCACGCTACTATAATTTTAACTTACAAATATGTTTGCCATTTATTGAATTAAAAAAAAGAGACATGAGTTACTTGAAGTTTTCTCGTAGCTCTTCCCCTTGTCAGCGAACTAGCCGTGAAAAAATTTGCTCATACTTTATCATTACTTTCAAAACTGATAACTTTTATAAGTGTTACTCTGTAAGCTAAATAAATAAATAATATATTTTTGAGTTTAAGTACCTATAATTTAAAACTGTATCCAAACTAGGGCTGTAGTCAGCTGGCGTAGAAAGCGTTTTAAAAATCTAAAATACACTCTTCTCACTAACTGCAGCAATTCGAGAATAATTGTATTTTGCGCTAGTTTGAGTTTGTTCGATATGTTTCAAACATCATCTCAGGCTCTATACTACTCAATTTATTCTTTTAAATTCACTAGTAGAATTTTGGAGTAATTTTATCAGAATATCCATACTAATATTATAAGAAAGTTTGTGAGTATGGATGTTTGTTACTCTATCACGCAAAAACTACTAAACGGATCTAGATGAAATTTGGCACAGAGATAGATTATAGTCTGAAATAGCATATAGGCTTACTTTCTACCGCAATAGCTGATATCTACGCGGGCGAAGCCACGGGCAATAACTAGTATATAATAAATACCCATGAAAAAGATAGGTTGGTAGCTATTACGAAAAATACTGCACCACCACAAATAATATATTTATACAACAAAATAAACACACTTGAAATGCACAGAATGAATAACATCGAAGCAATAAATATAACATTGGAAGTAATAACAAGTACGGCATGAATAGCTAATAGGCGTTATAATGCGCTATTAAGGGCCGGCGCACACTGCGCGACTACATTACTGACGAGTAAACGATTCCCGATGTCCCAAGTTATTTACGAGCACACTTTTACGCAACGATACGCACCATTTTATTGACTTTTTTAATACATTGACTTTAAATCATATTTCTGAGGAAACATGGAATATTTACCAGGTTATTACAGTTTAAGGACACCGATAACGTGTGAATGTGAACCAATTAATAATAACTATTAAAATAAATAGTTGGTGTGTCAAATTACTTGCCACAGTACGATACTTAACTTTGTTTAATAGAAGCCACAAAAGGAAGGAAATTTAGAAAAAAATCGATGACAATATATTGAAGTGTTTCAATATAACTTTAATTTTATAATCTGCTAATCTACTTATAGATACTGTTAGTATTATAAGATCAATTTGGCTTGTTTTATAAATACTGAAATCCATTTCTGATAAATTACTTTACTTGGATATAGCATATAACTTGCCAACAAATGGACCCCAAAATAAGCATTAAGTTACCCTAATCTCTTAGTCAAATAAACGTTCACCTTACGAGGTCATAACTTGGGAATAATAATTTTTCAATTTATTTCATAGTATTTTTATTGTGGCGTAAACCGTGTCTGGCCACGAGACTGCGGCGTATATCGGCTTAGTGCGCGAGTGTACTTACCGTATACTAAGTTACTGGTCGACATAAGAAATGAGGCTTATAGGGGGAGTAGTATGCTAAACCTGGCTACAGATTTGGTGGCACGGAGTACGGAGGTATTATGTTAGGTTTTAGTATATATATGGTACAATAGTGCATTATGTGATAGAAGGCTTTGTCGATAAAGGAAAAAAATAAAAACTTCAATGACTTAAATTAAGATTTAAATTTGAAGATATATTTTTTAAAATTAATTATATAGTGGTTTTTGTGAAAGATTTGACATAATCACGATTGCGTAAGTTTGACCGATGTCTTTGTAGATGGAGTTAGAATTACTAGTCGAAGGTAAATTGCGAAGACTTTTCTCAGTTACAACTTCCTGATTGCTAACTACTATCAGCAGCGGTCGGAAGGAATCCCTTTTAATGATGAGCTTAAGAAGATATAAGTAGCTACCACAATTCTGTAACGATCGTAAAAACCAATTCATTTCAAGTAACTCTTGTCCTTGATACTACTTCAAATCAGACGTGTGGCATGATATTGTTGCCATGGGTCCATCAGTCATATAGTCACATTCTGTAATTTCATTTTTGAATGGTAGGTGGACTCTTTGGGTTATTTGTGCAAAAAATTCAGGGCTACTAGGAGATAGATTGGAACAAGCTTGGTTTGTTTGATACTATGTTTTAGTTACAATAAGTAAGTAATTGTAACAAGTTCAATAAACAGATATTACTTTTATTATTATAAACTTTAGCTTTCACCTTTGTCATTAAATAAAATTCTCAATGAACCTGTAGATAAACAAGAATGTATGTTCTGATAGTAGGTATATTTATTTAATCGTTCAATAATAATAATGATAGTTGGTTGTTATCTACGAAGCGCCGAGTGACGCTCGCACTAGGTAGACGATGCGCGGCGATGATCCATATTTATACTCAAATTTATGGTCCTGATAATTATAGTCCTGATAATGATGATAATGTATTTGGAACGATTTTAAAACAGTTCACACAAAAATACAGATATTTTATATATAAGTTAATACCTTTAAATACAATATCTGATTGTTTGTAAGTAGGTTCGGTTAGGTTACTTTAATTTTAATAACTATCTATGTAAATATCTTATGAAATAAATATAAGTTATTTAAAAATATTAAAATTCCCTGTCATTTAAAAGATGTGAATGTCGTTATAACTTAGTAGCAATTACTTCACTGAAGTATTAATAAAGGGATTTGTGTTTGATTTTGCTATTATAATATTAATACAATCAAATTACTTGTCAGAATTTAAAACTTCTAGATAAGTCAAGAGGATCTTTCAAGCATGCATTTTGCTGTCAATACGCATACAAAGCCATTTACATTCAATCAAGATATTTGCACATTAAGTTGATCACCCCAGAACTATGACAATGTTAAGCTACCTACACACCCAGCGACTATCCAACACTGTTCCTACTTTTATAAGCTATCGTCTCAATATTCAATTAGCTCTAATTGCTCAGATGAGGAGTGATATCTTAGATTAACGATGGAACACATAATTCATTACGGTAATGGACCGAGTTATGGTCGGCTGTAAATTTTTACAGAGGCTCAGTGGTAGCCATGGTTGTCGTATTTGGGATTAGATGAGGTAGTGCAATAGATTTTAAAACAAATCTAAAGCTTGGCAAACTTTCGCAATATAGCTTTTGAACATTCTATATTTTTAAGATCTTTAAATAGGTAGATATATAATAATAAAAAAACTAGTGTTGCAAACGTCCATAGGCTACGGTAACTGCTTACCATCAGGCGGGCCGTATGCTTGTTTGCCACTTTGGTAGTATAAAAAAAAACCGTTTTAGTGTATTAACGCACTTGAGAACAGCTGAACTGAGTTGGATTTTAGGAGAGGAAAAATTGGAAATGTTTTCAAAAAAATAAGAAAATTCGGGAATAACTAAAAGTGGTTATTTTTTTTATGTCGGGTCAGATAGCTGGAACTAACACTACTACACATAGAATACTGTAAAAAGATATGTTTCCGCCCGGGATCGAACCGGGGGCCTTCTGCGTGTTAGGCAGATGTGATAACCGCTACACCACGGAAACTTCGATACTTGGCATCAAATTTAATTCTTGCGTTATAATCTCACGCAAATAATAAACTGATAACGATAACAGCAATTTATTGCATCTGTAAAAATAAGTAGGTAGGCTAAACATAATAATGTATTAGAATACATAATATACACCTATCAACGAGATACAATACTGTATTGTAATTACCTCCCAGTAACAAGGTGTGAGCGGATAATACCGCCACACTGCAGAGGGATTACACATGATCACAATGTGCGCATTAATTAACGCACATTAGTTAGACCTTGTGTGAGGACTAGTGGCTCTGCTGGGAATCTATTGTCTATTGAGAACAGCAGTAATAAATCTATACTAGTATTAAAAATACAGGTCTCCAGCGCTCATTTGGGGATGCGTTTTGAAAAGAAACGTATTCCTATCCCTGGGATACTCCTATATTGAAGCCTTGGTGTAAAAAAATTGGTTAGTAACACGGTAATGCCTCTGGTATTGCAAGCGTTCATAGACTACCGTAACTACTTAACATCAGGCGGGCCGTATGCTTGTTTGCTTCACAAGTAGTAAAAAAAATGCGAAAGTTGGCTGCCAAAAATCCAAACAGCTAAAAGCCGGAAATTTGGATGTTTGTTATTCAATACGCCAAAACTGCTGAACGGATCTAAATGAAATTTAGCTCAGAGGTACCACTATACTAGCAGGCCAGTATGATTCGAAGACATCCTAAATAACTAAAGAGCATTCAGTCTGGTGTTTGGTAATTTTCATATAAACCACTTTACATATTAACTATTAGGTACTCATCTCTACCTCCTATCTATAACATGATTACCTATCAATTTGTAAACATCAATCCATCATAGCAAACTCAACCTCAAAGTTACCTAACTCGATCACACCGGTATCGACACACGTACCTACTCGTGGTATCGAGTACTCGATATGGTCTTAGACTAACCTCGTTAGCCGGCCCGAGTTAAACCGATCGAGTCCGTGATGCTTGTAAACAATCGAATTATCTGTTCCTTGGGACTTTGCGTGTGGTGTCGTATAAACTTTGGAGTTTGAGCTTTAGATCAATATACGTCTTACCATGGAGGTACAGCCAGTTCAGAAGTTTCGTATACATACTAGTACGAAAGCCAGTTGCACTTTAGCAAACTCTACTGTCAATGTTATTGATAGGAATCACAACATGTCTTCAGTCAATTAAATAGTTCAAATCCCACCCAATCTCACTGGTAGACTGAAGATGTTAGAGCAGAAACGAAATTTCTGTCTATCATCTGTTCCATTGGGATTGGGATTGTTTCTTTCTTTTTTTTTAAACAACTCCCGCACAACAGAACAAGCTCTGTGTCGCGGGGGACTTTACAAACATACAATTAACGGACACAAATTACACCCAGACTCAGAACAACTCATTATGGGTCACACAAAGTTTTGTCCTGTGTGGTTTGACCTCGGGCACAGCAGGCGCATAGTGCGGCCACTGGACCACCAAGGCAGTCAAATAGTGCTCTTATGTTTTAGTTTTTTCGAAACGACACCAGCATTACGAAGTTTTTTCTGTATCACGAGGTACACCACAGATACGACAAAACACAACAAACATACATACCTATAATAATCACTTTGAACAATCATAAAATGAGGTGCCTATAAACAAACCCAAGAAAAATCTTCAAGAACAAATACCGAACTAAAAGAAAACATTAAAATATTCTACCAGTATTATAAAATAGACTTTGCTTAAAACATACGCTGTAAAACTACATTTCCATAAAAAGTGTACAAAACTTCATAACAACTTCCTACAGTACTGAACATAAATAATTCTGTATACAGAGACCTGCGGCGAACAAAGATAACGATGTTTTGAATGCCACTCAACTCATTACGTGCCGATATCTTTCCTCGGGAAGAGAACCCACCTAGACGTCACTGAGGACCTAACTCGTCCAACTCGTGCAAAGTAAAAGCTACTCTAAAATAAACCCAAGATGATTCAAATTTGTTTGAAGCTTAACCACAATAGCACTAAGTACCTAATGAGCGTACAGCAGCCACGGTGAATAGGAAACGTCTTAATATAAATTTATGCAATCCAAACACAACTTTAGCGTCTTTGGTGGAGGGTTGGAATTCGATTGCTTTATCAATGAGTCCAGTAGTACTATTGGTATAGTGTAAAGGAGGGATTGTACAAGCGTAATTAGTCATTAGCGCGACATCGGGCAGGAAGAGGCCGCGATTGATCGGACGTGAGCTTACGTGGCTAATGTGGGTTTGTGTCACCACATTTTGTGGAGTATTCACCTTGTAGTGAAGTGGGATATTTGACTAGAATGAGTACTTACTAGGAGTTACTGACAAATGGTACTATTGACAATGTTGAGTTTAAAAGCACTCGTGATGTGATCAATCTCTGAATTCTGATTGTAATCTTTTAGTTTAGCTTAACCTAATGAATATTTAAAATTAATTATCTTATTTTTATTTGCTAAATCTTAATTATATACAAAGATTTATGGTATCATATTTAAAACGAGATGCAGTCGGACCGTATGAACCAATATTAAACAGCTAACAATGAATGCTCGATAAATCCATAAAATAATTTTAACATGCTAATAATCTGAAACCAATCCAATTATATTCAAAGTCGACACAAAGAGATAAATGATTAATTAGTTCGTAAAACGGCGGTCATTAACGTAATCATATTGGGGCGAGGGGAGGAATATGGCGAATAAAAAGTTCACTTTATTGATATGAGTCACTCCGACAAATTGATACTTTAGCCATGTGCCGAAAGTGGACTGACTGAATCGGCTATTTTATAGTTGGGTACTAATTTTGGAGAAGGAAACAGCCGAGGCTTACGACATTTTCAGGAAAGAAGAAGAAATACATAAACTAAGCTCTATTGCATAATATTTAATATGTACAAATATTAACTTGAAAGTCAAAGCTTAGGTAAATTCTAAAATCAATATTAAAATGTTATAAGTCTAATATATATAAAAAAAAGAAACCAAAAAAATGGAATATAGAAGATTACTGTGATTTATTAAAATAATTATAATATCGATATTATTTTTAAGAAACTTATCTCCAAAATTTTGACAAAAGTGGAGTGAAAGGTACTCCATAAAATAAACTAAATCAATCTAATATCATAACTAGCGCACGTAAATGAAATATTTGGGAAGAAAACAACGACTACCCTCAGTCAAACATCACTTGTGAAGTTGCCATAAACGAAAATATCCATAAAAGTAAATCAATCAGTAGTATCGGGCCGTTACCTCCACCTTTCGAAGCTATCATTGCGCTGGCGACGAAGGGGACGCCAGCGCCATGAGCCAGTGTCATAAATGAGCCGATTAAGGAGAGCTCGTAAACGGCCAACTTTGATGTTAGTGTTTTTGTTACACGACTCTTATGATAAAGTACCATAATTATTATTATTCATCATGAGTTACATTCATATTGATTTCAATTTTGAAAAGGTAGAATCAAGAATCGTTTCTTGATATATCAATTAATCAAAGAATATAAATTACGGACCTAACACATGTTTCCATTGTCCTATCCAAACGTTGTCTTGCCTGCTAGTTAGCGGGTTCAGTAAACGTTATTTCATTATCCAAATTGTCGATGCACTTAATGACATTTTGTCATTGGATTTTCTAGGATTTTAAAAAAGACAACTCCCGCACTGCGCACAAGCTCTGTTTCGCGGGGGACTTTACAAACATACAATTAACGGACACAAATTACACCCAGACTCAGAACAACTCTTTGTGGGTTACACAAAGTTTTGTCCTGTGTAGGAATCGAACCCACAACCTCGTGCACAGCAGGCGCATACTGCGGCCACTAAACCACTAAGGCAGCTTCACATTTCAATCTTTTCGATTCGTCGCTGCGCGATTTGCTGAAAAATTAGCTAAATCGGTCGAGCAGTTCTCAAGTGTTTTTTTTGTGATATTTGTTTATATTATAAAACAAGTTATTCATTTTCATAGATAAAATGAATAACTTGTTTTCGCTGCCAGCAATGAACCACCTGCTACAAGTATTTTGCAGCTTACTTTTAATTAAAATTTCATCTTCTATTCACCATTACGATGAAACTTGAGACGATATTAATGAACTTATTATGCAGACATGTGAACATTTAAAAGCACTCCAAACCGGGGTGCATTATTAAACCTCCCAAATGTTGAACAAATATAATTTTATTTTTATACCTATCGGTATTACCTACAGAGTAAACTGTCCGAGGAAAACATCGCCCATCAATATGCCGCGTCACGTGCTGTCGCGTTTTTTGCGCCCCCTGTAGCTTGGACAGGGCTGTCATGTGTACGTGTGTGTGGACTAGTCAGATTTATAATCATATTATTATAAAAATAATAAAAGTATTTGCTTTTACTTACGTGTAAAAAAAATCTTCCCTATTTCCTAACTATTAAATCCTCTTTCATCATTTATTAATTAAATCTTCTGATAGATTTTGTATAGTATATTAGATTGATTAAATAATAAATTATAGAACATTACCTTTAGAAAGCCTTTGACATGACAATAATTATATTTTGTAATAATAGTATATGTTTATTTAGTGTATTTAGCGTAACTGTCTCCAGTCCATTGTAAGTAAAATACTATTTTTTTTAATGTATTTTTATTTAGTTGGTAGCCCTGTTCTAGGTGTGCTACACAGGGTGTACAGATAATCCGTATTGATAACTATTGCGTGTCGTTTGTCTGTATGTGTGTCAGTTTCCGTTTCACGGCGGGGGATTAGGGAGAAAAGTGCTCCAGCTTTTTTACGAAGATTTTTTTTGTTGTTTTTATTGGATGATATAATGATAAATATTGCGTAGGTATACAAGGATATAACATATTTTCCTTGTTGGTCACAAAATGTCGGCCCAATAATAACACACTGTGGTTAATTTGCCTTGAAACTTAAACTTCATAGCTAAGAACGTCTTCGAAGAATTAAGAAAAATATTATATTATATTCTTCTTCTTCTTAGCGTTTCGCATATAATATTTTAAAAAATAAATTTAAAAAAGCAATCAGGATATAACAATATTGTTTATTTAGTGGCAACTATTTCCTTTATTTATATTTGTTCATTTATAAGAAACATATCAGAAGGAAAGAATCTAGAAATATTTCAGCATTTGTATTGGGACTTTAGTATTGATTTCATGCATAATTTCAATGTCTAAATAGACAGAACAAAATGCAAATAAATAGTAAACTATTATAGTATCCTCCGGCGAGCCGTTTTAGTGTCTTAGCGCTGTAACTCAATTATACAGACAGGTCGCTGCGATATATATGTGCGTATTTGTATAGCGCATGAACCATAAGAGATAGCGAAAGCGATTTCAAGTTAAAATTTAGTCACGTAAACTGATTTACGAATATATAGTTAGCCTGTCGGTTTACCTTTTTGGAGGCCTGCCCACGCTGCGTCTTCTAGTTAGTGGTCGCCACTCTAGAACCTGTCTGCCCCAACGGCCATCGGTTCTGCGAGCTAGGCAACCGATGGACAAGGTCAGCTCAGGACCGAACGATGTGGAAAACCTTGGGGGAGGACTATGTTCAGCAGTGGACGTCTTATGGCTGAGAAGGAAGTTAGTCCGTATGTAAAGTATGGCGACTCAGTCAACTTTGGCTTCTGAAAAGTTCACTACGCAAGTTCATGAGATATATAATGAAATTGCGGTCATGGTGTTTGCTTTTATTTTGAATATAAATAAAATCATACGTCATACGACATATTGTAGCGTGGGAAAATATCGATACTTGTGGTTATTATTCAATTAGTATTTACGTCATACAAGGCTGCCAAAGATTTGTTATATACGTCATAGTTTCCTTGTTGTCACTACGGCATACGCAATGTATACGGTAAATAGAAATAATCCGTTTTACTTGATTTAAGGATTTGTTTAGTACACTTCTTTGTAGTTATTCCACACGTATGTTTATTGATATTAAGAAGCATTGGATAAATCATTTAAAACAAATTATACAAAAAAGATAAAAAATATCTGTCAATTGACCTACAAATTAATACTCAACTGTCAATTGATCTACAAAAGACCTTAAATTAAATACTTACCTAAATTTCATTCTGTATGGTATATTGGTTTCCGTTCCTTTTCGTTACCACTAATATTGTAACCTATACCAAATTGTAAATGTTATATTCTGGCGATTAAAAAGAGTGACCCGAGTTTCTTGCCAATTCTTCTCGAGGTACTACCATAGTCAGCGAATTGGCCGTAGGAAAAAAGTATGCTAGCATTTTTTTGACGTTCATAAGTATCATGCATTTGATCTAAATGAATAAATGAGTTTGACTTTGACTATATAAAATTACTATAAAAGCTAAGCTATCGCTATCCACTTGTGGCGTGCACCGCGCCGGCCGCAACCCTGCGGTTGACATAACTCATAGCGGCGCACCTCTCACGCGGCGCGCGGCTCACAGCGCGGTGAACTCACAAACTTTGATATATTACTTACAACTCCACCTGAAGCATGACCCAACTTCACACGCCCAAAATGGACGCTCTTATATTATATCATAACTTATTGTCATTTGTATTAATAGTATGAGAGTTAAGGCACCATACAAGAGCGCAAGCCGGACTGGGGAAGGACCTCCGCTTTACAGAAGACCACAGCCAAATAACTAAACACACGAGTTATGTTCCTGTGTGTGGGTACAGGTTTCCAGCGCTCATTTAGGGATACGTTTTCCTATCTCAGTGATACTCTATCACAAAACTCTGTTGTCAAAATTCCTGAGTCGGCAACACGCAAGTGATACCCCTGGTGTTGCAAGCGTCCATAGGCGTAGAATACGGTAACTGCTTACTATCAGGCGGGCTGTATGCTTGCTTATACAGATATATAAAAACCTATATGTTATGAGTAGGCTAAATACGCCATAAACAGAAAAGTAATTTCAATCTCCATTTGGCATTCACAGAAGAAAGCAATTTACAGAACCCGTGTTAAAATTGTGTGTAGTACGAGTAGATTCATCTCAATATCATAACACCTCCAGTATTGTGATAGTGTTGTGTATATTATTTGTTGGAGAGGCATGAACTCGGATTTCTACTGTTTGTTCGACTGCACGTTGGTTTAGTGGCTTACCTAAGTAGTTATCTCGCCATCGTGTTGTGGATTCGATCCCTACACGGGACAAAAACTTGTGTGATCCATAAATGGTTGTCTCGACTCTGGGTGTACTTTGTGTCTGTTAATTGTATGTTTGTAAAGTCCCCCACAATAACTCTCTATTAGTTAAAGTAATGTCTAAGTATTACAAATCTGAGTAGCACTTTAGCATTATGTAGTTAAAACACTCTGGTAAACGCAATGAGTTTATCTGAAATGGGGAAATATAAAAGGTACATAAAAGACACTCAAAAGTTGTAAGATTTTTTACATAAATGTTCAGATAATAATAAATATATAGTAAGACAAATATTTTTTTTATTATGGATTTATTACACAGGCTATAATCCATATCAGACAATAATTTTATAATATTTCAATTATTTACATCTATATATACAATATACCTAATATATTTACAGCTCTTAAAAAAAAGGAAAAAAAAATATAATTATATACATAGAAAATACACGAAAAACGGGAGGGACTGCTTAGTAGGCGTCATAAAATTCCTCCACATCGACGTCTGCTGGAAACGTGCCCAGAAGACTGGCAGCATTGCCACGTTGAATGGCAATGCTTATTCTTTGAGCCAAAAATAAGCCAGCCCTCTGGTCACGTGAAGCCTCGATTAAACGCTTCATTATTGATAGAAAAAGCTAATATTGAATTACGTATCTGTACGTAATCGTTTCCGTGGTGTAGTGGTTATCACATCTGCCTAACACGCAGAAGGCCCCCGGTTCGATCCCGGGCGGAAACATTATTTAATTTTGCATAACTAATTTTTTACCGTTACTTGACTGAATCATCATCTCAGCCAAAAGACGTCCACTGCTGGACATAGGCCTCCTTATATATGACTTGACTGAATAATAGCTAACAAAATATCTTAAATTCCTAAATATGTATACAGCTACAAAGTGTCAATATGGCCATAATGACATAACAGATTTTCAGCGCTCGTTTAGGGATGCGTTTTAACAAAATGTTTTCGTATCCCAGGTATACTCCAACAAATCCTGATAGTATTTATTTTTAGGTTGGTAAATAGGCTACGTTAACTGCTTACCATCAGGCGATATGCTTGTTTGGCACCTTAGTAATATAAAAAAACTACGTAATCATACACAGTTAGTTGTATACTATGTCATTTGAAATAGAATTTCCTGTAAGTAAATTTATAATAATAAGCAGTCTAAAAGTAATCATGGCTGGCTACCTATTCTCAAAGTCTTGTTCTTCTCTGACTGTAACTGCTGGTGTACAAATTGGTGTGGCCCACAGTTTGGGTTTATTTTGTGTCCATTAATTGCATGTTTTTAAAAGTTAGCAAAAGGTACCCCCTTCACTGGTGCAGGAACAGGCACTTCTATTTAGACAAGTAAAATTATCCAAAAACTTTTGTTTCCGCCCGGGATCGAACCGGGGGCCTTCTGCGTGTTAGGCAGATGTGATAACCGCTACACCACGGAAACTGATGGCAGGTAAGTTAAAAGGCACTATTGCAATAATAACAGTGTCTCATTACAAATCGTTAATTGTGACTGAGTTACACGTGCACCTAAACATTTTTATACGTAGGTATGTCAGTTGAACTATCTTATACATACAAAAGGAAAGGATCCCTCATTGCCATACAGTGGAAAGCTAGATTAATTTTTTTCCCTTCATTGTTTCCGTATTATTATTTTTTTTTCACTTAAATTTAATTTTGTATGGTATATTGGGTTCCGTCCCTTTTTATTAACACTAATATTGTAACTCATACTAAATTGTAAATGTTATACTCTGGCAATTAAAAAGAGTGGCCCGAGTTTCTTGCCAATTCTTCTCGAAGCCCAACCCTAGTCAGCGAATAGGCCGTAGGAAAAAAAGTATGCTGGCATTTGTTTTTATGACGTTCATAAGTATCATGTATTTGATCTAAATGAATAATTGAGTTTGAGTTTGACTTTGAACTATTAAAGACCTAACATTGTTTTAAAATGTTTCTATCACTTTAGAAACACCGTACAGTGTGGCTGTGTCTCGGCCAACTATCGGCTTTAAATCTGGTATAAGATGAATATCAAATAAATAAACATACTGTCGACATACCTACATATACTAAACTGGTATAAAAATTGAATTCATATATTTATGATGCCTCTGGAGTGACCACCACAAACTGGAAGATGCAACGTTGGTGGGTCTCCAACAAGATGAACCACCGATGGACAAATTCAGCTCAGGATCGAATGATGTAAAAATATAGACCTGTGTCCAGGAGTGGACGTGAAGTCATTTTAACAAAAACCAAGTTAGAACATATGTATGTTCTTATAGATTCAATAAAAGATATGTTTCCGCCCGGGATCGAACCGGGGGCCTTCTGCGTGTTAGGCAGATGTGATAACCGCTACACCACGGAAACTACACTAGCTAGCTACCAAACACCTGTGTGTTTTAATCGAATGTGTATGACCCACAATACATGACTGACGTCACGCAAGTGAAAGTGACGGATTACTTCGCTATCTTAACACATTTATTACCATCGAGTACTACTTTAGATAACTGTTTATTTTAACGTAAATATGTTTTATTAATCAGTTCTTGATAACATAGCAAACTGTATTTGTCAAGGTCGTAAGACTGCCGCGCCGAGATCCTAAGTTTGCTCCTCCACTCAGATAGCATTAGGATTTTGCGATTTTGATTTTGCTAAATAACATTCTTATGCTAATTTTCTACAGAGAAAAAGCATGCTATGTATGCAATTTATCTGGGCTAACTGCGGATATCCTCTCAGAGTACCGAGATGAAATCTATCGCAAAAACCTTGACAGGAAGTAATTTCAATAAAGTTTCTCTTTAACTCCACAGTACCTACTTTGACGCTCTAAAACCGACGACAAAATATATATTTCTAAATTTAATTAAATAATATATTTAAGTAATGACAAGTAATTTACAACTAAACTATATTTACACAAATTATAAATAAATTCTAATTATAAAATATAAATAATTATAATCCACCCATTTACATAATAATGTAATATCTCGTATATCCGAAGCTGAATATTTGTCCAAAATACTTGAATCCAACAACACAAACTAACATAAATCTTCCACCTCACACAGTCACAAACAATTTACAAGTATCTCCAAGTTGGTAAGGTGTAACAGGGGCTCGGGGTATCTAATGATGCTTTATGCGCTGATATATTATCATATTAACAGTAAGGGACCCAGGGACACACTGTTACACTAATATTGGATAGTTAAGATATGGATATCATTATCTTATTGTTATTCTCTCTGTGTTTGTTCGCCTTCCTTGTTTTTCTGGTTTTGGTTTGGAATACCTGTCGTCAGTCTCTGGCAAGATTATTATTGGCTAAAAATGGACTTTTTACTAATGGGAAAAGAGGTTCTCTGTCTGTTTCATCCCGAGGGTGCCGTAAGAGTCGACTAAGGGCGTAAGTCAGGCCGACAATATCCACTGCAAGAGAGAGAAAATTCGAAACAAAACCATATACCAACTCGTCTGGCCAGCGTGGTATAGTAAGCTAATATCCCTCCAAATGTATGAAGAAGACCCGTGCCTAGCAGTGGGACGTTTATAGGTTGAGATGATGATGATATATGAGCGTTCATAGGCTGTGGTAACTGCCGGGCCGTATGCTTGTTTGCCTCCTTGGTAGTATAAAAAAACATTCACAGCCTTACAAATAAACGTGGTATAACAGTTATACTCGAGAATAAGCAAAATGTCAACAAATAAACAAAGTATAGCTTATACCAAGTATAGCGTTGACACTTCTGTCCATACAATCGTTATGTCGAAGTTATACGCGCTCATACCCTAGTATAAACCTAGTATAATCATAAAAATATCACGTTTCAGGCTTGTTTACGTGTTTTATATTTTTTTTAGTTTCAAGAAATGGATTTAAAAGCAATAGAAGAAGTAGAACAAGTAAATAACGTCATTTTTTTAATACAGGCTGCAAGATAAGTCAAATAAAATATCGGTTTTCTAAAAGTGGTGTGATGTTTTTGGATAAATTATTTGGTAGTTATCTCAAAATAGAAGTTAATTCACCCGGATTATCTTCTATTCTACAATTGATGATTGCTTTGAGATATGGGGTTACGTCCCCGTCAGGTAAAAACATTTGGATATTCACACTTGTAACTAAATCTGTTCTATCAGTTTCACAAATTTAACTACCTACTCGTTCCTTGTTCCTTCATGTGCAAGAAGATGCTGTGGACATTCACGGTTTGACTCAGCAGTCTATATTAAAGAAAAAAATCGATGACATTTACATGCCACATACTATAAATGAACATCTTCATGTTACGGAAAATTTCAATGAGATTTAAAAATTAAAAACTGACGAAAAAAGTTTTGTTGACAAATAGATTCAGTTGTCATAGACAAAATATGTTTTTTTATGAAGTTTCTCTTTGGTGGTGCTGTTGCCAAGTCGTGCAATTTGACATAACGGATAAATAGTTATACGAAAGTAATACCTGCTTTATTTGTTAAAAAATATTTTTGACTTATTCTTAATTTATAACTCGTATAACTATACCTCGTATAAGAATGAGATAAATGTGATATAACAAATTTTTATTTGTAAGGCTGTCAATGACTAGTCAAGCAACATCTTGGTCGATTGTACATAATGTATAATACATAATAATATTGATTGGAGCGTGTATTATCTGGCTGTATCATTTCCGGTGAACACAATTACGTTATAATTAGCATTGTCCCACATGCCAGCCACTATCACTCTTTGTTATTATGATACAATTGCTTATTGTGATTATATGTATTTGTCCGGCTATATAATTACTATGTACATTGACGTCATACATATATTATGTTATTATATTGATCTATTTAATAATATGTTGAAGATATCTAATCTGTTCCTTTATTGTTGAGTAAAATGTCCGTCAGAAAGTTAAGAAGTATTGTTTATTTTTATTTTTGCATCATGAGGACCTTCATACAAACAAAGACAGAATTTTTTTTTATTTACTCCTTAGGTGGCACATGCCATCAGGTGGTCCAACTAAGCGTATGGACCACCTGATGGCATGGCTGTTATGTTGCCTATCCACGCTATACGAATATCAGTCGCGTTGCTGATCCATAAAGACAAATACGTAATATCATATCTATTATTTTATTGTTTCTTCCACAAAGGTATTAATCTTAATCGTATCTAATAATATATAATATAGGAACTTATAAATATTTTATTATGAATGTTTATAACAATATATTTTTATATTGTAACTCAAAATATATTGTAATATTTTATTCACAATAGGTTTTGAGTTACAAGTAACCCTAGTATAGGAAATCGTTTTCTTTTGAACGCATATCTAAATGAGCAGTAGAGACCTGTACTCACGAACAGGTACTTTGCCACACCCTCTTTTCTGTAGCTACACCACTACCCGGGTTGTAGTCTTCGAATATGTAAGGTTGAGTTAATTATTATTTTCATTTAAAAAATATCAAACAAAAAAGTAATAAATACCTATAGCTGTCAAAGTTCCTAGCATGTTATTTCTATATTACAATAACACTGAGATACCATACAATAACTAAAAAAACCTTCCTACTTTATTCTACAAGTAGGTACCTATCTATAGGTACTAATATACCGTATTTAGAAACGTAGTGTAACAAAATCGATTTTAAAATCACTGGCGTTAGCACGGGCCCTCGGCTGTTCAAAATTAAAAATAAATGACTCAGAAAAATACACAACACAGTCCATGATTTGATTAAATTATGAGGAAAATACCTCAGCGTTCCACGGAGACGTAAGGCAGGCGTCGGGCATTGCACCAAATACTCACAAATACAAAGGTTTTTACTTTTTTTGTTATTATTAAAAGCTTTTTTGTTGAGTTAAAGGACTTCATTTTGCAAATACGCCGATTTACATAAATTTACTTGGTTTTGTCTCGCTTGGCCCCGCTTCAATGAAGTTCACTAATATTTGAATAATGGCCAACAAGTACTACGAGTAAGTTGCTTAGATGTGAAAATCTACAATAGGTACGAGTACCTAGTTATTTCCTTTAAACTAAAAAAAATATTTAAAGAATCATGTATTATAATAACTCCTACTCGTAATACAATAATTACATATGTCGTGCAAGTTGTAGGGTTCTTTATGACCATACCCATGGTGCAATTACTTACATATTTATAAATCGTTATCAAACATTGCAGACCGCTTTTAATTATTAAAGAAATCGATGTAATTATTACTTCACAATTTACCGCCTGCTACCATCACCTACAGCGCCTTTGTTCTGATCAGCTTGCAGCGTATAATATACCTGGTTTACAAATAGTAGCTAGGTACTTTTCCATCTTGCGCGTATGGCTAGGTACCTGAAACGTACAGACTGGACTACCTAAAGGCTGAATCATGGTCAGACCAGATCTCCAAACAGCTGGAGATATCTCCATCCAGCCACATTTCACCAGGTGGCTCACCGGTTTTATGAAAACGATCGAGAAGTGGATAATAATAATGTAGTTGATGGTGTAGGCTAACAAATAATGCAAAGTAATAAGAGCTAGAGTGGCTTGTGTAATTTAAACACTACGAGCACTCCATAACAGTGTCACAGCACACAACCCAAAACGATAATTCTTATATAACACCGAAACTACAATATGGCGGACAATTTAAACTTAAATCGCGATAACCCCAAACTGCCGGCCACCAATAAAACTTACCAAACGGGTAATTAGAGAGTGTCCGATACATGTACGATTTATAACGTACAATTTGAGGCAAGATGGTCACACTATCGGATCGGATGACTGATAAAGTGTGGTCACCCTCGCCTGAGGCCGACTATTGTTCCCAAGAGGACACTTTCTTCGACACAGTGGACTTAATAAAGCAGTGGAGACGTTGGATTGTTGTTGTTATAATTACTACTCAGATTACCATATAACGAGAACTTCATAATTTAGAAAAACAGTAACAACTAAAATGATATTGTATTTTTATAGTTTTACTAGCGGCCCGCTTGGATTTTCTTTTTTTTTACATAAGAATCTTCTCCTGACAATAACAAACACAACAAAAAAAGAATTACTGAAATCGGTCCAGCCGTTCACGCGTGATGCCGTGACAAAGGGAAATAGGGATTCATTTTTATATACTCGTATAAAGATTTTTTTATTAAAACTGATTTCGACGTTTTTATTTTAAATGAACATGGTCAGCTTAAACAGTTAATTAAATTAACGAAGCCAAAGATATGCTATTAGTGCTATTAAGCTAATTATAACTTTTTAAGTATTAATACCATCGTGAAAGAAATATATAAAAAAAACATACTTAACTGCAAAATTGTAGCCGAGCTGCTACTGTAGATCAAAACAAATCATTTTTATAAACTATATCAAATCAAAGATTTACTTTATTCAAATGATAATATATGCGAATAGGAGACGGCCTATGAGTCCCCTATTCACAGATTAAGGAAACATGTAGTACAGCTGCGTCTCGGATCGTATTGTGAGTATAAAGTATAAATCTCGATCGTGATCAAATGGTAGATACAGTGGACAATCGCACAACGGGTCGAAGTGAACACAGCCCGCGGGAATACGGTTAAGTTTAAGGAACATTTCAGGAATTAGCGTGTTGAACACGCTTGTCTTCTAAATAAAGTTTTACCTTACATTTCCTTAGTAAATAGTTACATTGACGAATAAGACGACGATTACGACTGGCAAAATCAATCATACAATAACACACTACTCGCGGCTTAATCTCGTCTTATACGGTAGTATTAAAACTAATTATATATTTTGTAATTTGTACGTATTACTTTGCGATTTTTCAAAAAAAATTTTCACACATTATTAAAAGGCTTACTGTGTGTTTTTTTTTAAATCTGGATCTCTTGCAAAATGCAATTTGATTCAGTACCAGATAGTTATTTATAAAAGTAAGTATCCACGTGATAAAGTAATTGATGCCAATCAATATAATTTCAGTAATGTGTACACCTTCCTTGTTGTGTGTGTGTACTTGAAAATATGTTTTGTTTGTGTGGATTGTGCACATTTCCCTTTACTTCATCGAACAAAATAATTATAAGTAATAATAATAATTTTTTTTAGGACAACTCACACACATCTGATCCCAAACAAAACAACTGATAAACATTTATGCGGATGGGAATCGACCCACGACCTCTGGCATAGCAGTCAGGGTCACTAACCACTAGACCAACAGGCCAGTCAAGCAAGTAATTATATATTTTTAAATACAACAATTTTAACACAGTTGTATTACCATCGAGTCAATGAAGGTAATATGGCAGCGTGCGGCGACTGCAAACAGCCATCCCGAGACCCGATACTTAATAAACTTGTTAAATTTTATGGCACCATTAAACTATGGCATGCATTCAAACTCACTAGACTGCCAACACAAAATCAACCTTAACCCTAACTAATAAAATACAAGTTTGTATAATGAAAGGTGTACATCCTCTGTGCACTAAGTAAACTAATGATCACGCTGTTAATCAGGTCAAACTCACGAAATTGGAAAGTTAAAAATTTTAATGTCTCGGGACGTTTTATGGTGTTCACTTTTACTTTGGGTACCGCGGTCTTGTGTGGATAACCCCAAGATAACCCTAAAGTTAGTAAATAATCTCACTCTTTGCCTATAAATAATATTACTATATTCTGTTTATCGATCGATTTATACACATGCGTAAATCTAACTAGATAATAATGATCTTTTACTTTGTTAACTACATCCTTACTAATATTATAAATGTGAAAGTTTGTAAGAATGTATGGATGGATGGATGGATGTTTGTTACTCTTTCACGTAATAACTACTAAACGGATTTGGATGAAATTTGGCACAGAGATAGATTATGGTCTGGAATAACATATAGGCTACTTTTTGCAGCGATAAACGACATCCACGCGGGCGGAGCCGCGGGCAACAGCTAGTAAAGTATATTTCACATAGCATGGGCACTGTGACGTTTGACATTTGAAGATAAATATCAATTAAAATTTAAGACGATTAAATTAAAACCTATCGATTGAATACTCTAGGCTCTTGGTCATTCAATAATCCTGTTAGTTGGAAATTGATTCAATCATTTTCTTTCATCTTCGTCATAAAATGTTAAACGTCACAGTACCAATGCTATGTGAAATAGTTCAAAATATTAACTTTGAACTAGTTAATGAGAACTTTATTATATTGTAGGTACACATACACATTGAAACTGTCTTCATTTATTTTTAACTAGTTGTTGCCCGCGGCTCCGCCCGCGTAGATGTCGGTTATCGCGATAAAAAGCCTATATGCTTTTCCCGACTATAATCTATCTCTGTGCCAAATTTCATCCAGATCAGTTCAGTAGTTTTTGCGTGAAAGTGTAACAAACATCCATACATCCATACTTACAAACTTTCATATTTATAACCTTCCTACTCGTACAAACACGCATACTTAAGTGCCAACGAAAAATTAAGGCCGTTAATTACCTTAATGGTATCACTACAGATATATTCTCAAATATGTCGATAATGTCTGCCAAAATTTCAAGCCGAAGACATGATGATTATCATATTATATACAGAACCTTTACCTTTACACAATTAAGTGGTTGTTATCCAGTTTTAGTTGGTTTGTGTCATATCACGCGGATGCTCTGACCGTCACCCATTGATTTACAACTGAACGTATAACATTTTTACACAGCACTTAATTGCTTCCGCGCTGATGATCGTAAACATTACAAAATGGCCGACGTTGTACACTTTTTTGTATAACTAACACGAGAAAACATAGTTTATTAGTTGCTTTTAGATAAAATTGTAAAAAGACTTATGACAAAAAATATTTCCCCACACGAGTTATTATTGCTCATTGTTTTTTTTGCCACCGATTGTACTAATAACTCATTTATAAAACGTTTGAGTTCGAAGAAAATGATCAAAGCCACAACTAACTAATTACAATACCAGGACACCTACATACAGTACTCGTACGTGACTGAAGAGAGACAGCATTCGTTAAGAGCATCTGAATATTTAAAGCTAAATACAAATTTACCAATCAAGTTCAAAAACCAAACGAACAACTCAATCGACCAAGTAATGCCTGATGTATACGCCAAGATATAATCTTGCTATAATTTATATTAACGAGGTGCCTAAGGGCCTGGGGGCAATTAGACCCTTAAGATCTGCTCCTTGAGCGGCCGATAACACACAGCCAACCTTAATGGCACGAATATGGCCACCATTATGCCTATTTAGGAAATTAGCGCATAAATGATAATGGCATTGAATCTAAGAGGATGATTTTCAGATATAAGCACTACCTATTTGACTTAACTTAATGATACTCTTGTAGTAAGATGTCGCATAACGTAAAAGTGGACTATCAAATTCTGTGCTTGTCATAAAAGACAAAATCCTTGCCAATATACATTTATGTACGTACATCCATTTGCACAATACAAGATTAGAATTAATTAAAATAATTAATGTTCAACAAGTTAGAACACGAATATTGAAACTAGATATGATACCTATAAATAAGAATAAGACGGCTTTCGGAACATATACGGTATGTAACAAGCACCCAGACCCAGAGATCAAATTATGTAATCCTCTGTCTACTTGACCTGCATTTGAATTGCTTGTTTCAGAGTTACATCTACATAATTATGTGTAACAATAAAACTTTAAAACCAAAAATTCATCGCTGGTAAGTGTAGTCAACGGACTTACAACTTATATTGCGTTTGATGAGACAGATATGCATAATATGTAACAAATTATAGATGTTATTATATTAATAATTAGTATTATCTTTTCCTCAATACACGTCAAGTATCTATGCTCTGTTGTAGATACAGCTCAACAGCCTCAAGCACAACAATGCAAACGTAACATCGTACTCCCCAAGTTTTTAATCTTTTAAGCAATCGCCTCACCCAACGCGAACCACTTAGGGGAGGATTATTTCACTACATTTAACTTAACACCGGTATTTTATTTAAAGATTTTTCTGATTTACGTGGGGAAGGTAATTTGCACAGATAGGTACACGCTCGTATTATTGTGGCTTAAATATTGAGGCAAATTAGATAGATGAGAGTTCAGCATTAAGCGCAGGGCATCCCTGGCAGGACGGACTGTAATGTCAACGTGTGGTTACTTGTTAGGAAAATAAAATATTATTGTTGATGCTTTAAGAAGACAACCGAACATTGCATTAATACGTCAAAGGGGCCCAAGGATGTTTACTAAATTGTTTTCTAATATTCACTAGATTGTAATTAAAATGGACATTATCTTGAAGCGATACATTAGCGCCCCTCACCTAGTTACGAGTATAACTCGCTCAGATAACATAAATTGAAGCAAGAACACTTGGTGGTCGCAATATCGGTTGTTCAAAAAACTGAGCTGCGATGGCCAAAAGCGCCAACTTAAATGAACTCGAAGAACAATTCAGAGATCAGTGGTCGGATTATCTGCCTCCGCCTCGACTTAATTAAACATGAAATTCAATTAATAGAGGACGCAGCGAGTTATCGCGTAAGGAATAAAGGGATCCCTTCCTCCTAATTAAAATGTATTGCCTTATTTAACTCATTTTCCACTTACAATGACATCGCGCGACCGACTCGAACTTTTTAATCTGGCCCGCGTCTTCCTTCGCCTTAAGTAATACCACCCACGCAATGATAAAGTGACTCTAAGTCTCAAAAGTTAAGGTCGCTATTCTGGTGTTCGATGACTCCTGAAGAAAATTCCGTGTAGCCAGGTCTCGGTGCTCGCGGGCGTCGGTATCGTTCGGAGTCACAAAGAGGTATTTGCGGCGGACTTAAGGCTGAACATTAGTTTTTAAGGGTCTTATTTTGTTGTGTGCTATTAAAGCGGCACAGAGTCTTTGATAGAATTAGCCGAGCCAATAAAATTAATCGGTTCCCTCTTAGAAACAAAAGCGGGCACCGAAACGATGAATATTTTGCTCAGTATATAAGCTTTGTGGATTTTATAGAGTAAATAAAAAGATTGAACTCAGAAATCCAATTACGGTGCTTCTACTTTATTAGTTCGATAAAGTTTTTGAAGAAATGCTGCTGGAATATCAACATTTTTGAGCTGAAATTGGAGTTTGCTTATTAGACAAAGGCCTATTTAACTTATTATTATTATAGTTTAATAGCTCGAATGAATCATAAAAAGTGTTATATCTCATCAAAATTAAATTTAAGTCTTGTGTGATAAAGTAGTAAGTACATATATGTAACACTTTTAAAAACTTATTCAATATTTGTCTTGTAACCGGACTTCAGTAAACCATAACTTTATTATAAAACTGACGAGTTTCTATACTTTACCATGATCCATGATAATCTCAGAATTTTTATACATGAATCAAACGTTTTTATCTCCAGGTCTTCTTCTTATCGTTTGGTTAGTGGTCAACCTGGTGACAGAGTTATTTAGATCGCCCATATTTAGGCCTCTGTCATGATCTAACGACTGTTAACAGTCGGGACCGACTTTTAACGTGCCCTCCGAAGCACGGAGACGCAGGTAACAATGGGGTAGATACTATATGTACATATATACAATACGTACTTCTTATCAACAACCTCGGGCAGAACCTACTACTTATAAGATCTAGTAACAAAACTAAACAGTTTACTTATACCGTGTTCAACTTACGAAATAAAGAGAGAATTGTAAAAGTCTGATTATATTATTATTTCTTCCGTTGCGCGCTGCATGAAAAAGGCAATAGCAATAAGATAACCATATTAATTCATAATGTTCTGATGCATGGCTTGTGCCCAGCTTATTTAACTATGTGACCTAGTCGCCTGCTGTGTCGGTCGTTCGTAGAAAATAAGTACCCACTCAATAAATTCCAATTTATTTTAAATCATTGAAAATAGCTGGTACCTTCCTATATATCTATGATGACGTAATCATAATTCAAAATAAAGGAAAGTTTAATTTAATAACGCTGTTCTTTGAATTTACTTCATAATAGTAACCATAGGTATATCAATAAACCCCATTAACTACAAAATGTAACAAAAACAAGTTCATAAGATGCGTCATAGAGGCAGCGCGATGGAGGTCGAACCAGAACTTACTCTGAAAGAGAACTAAATAGCCCGTGCCGACCTCCTGGCTACTCTTGAGAGCTTACCCTTGGCCATGTCTCCACCAGCATAACATGATCTCTGATATTTAATACAAACCCTTCGTTGTGCGTATACATTGTTGAAGAGTCGCGGGGGCGGGCAGGTCAGGTTATAGCAGCGGATGCCATGACAATTATAAATAAGTAGGTTGGAGCACTTGGAGCAATAACGGGCGGCGACGTGCATTATATCAAGCAAACTGCCTGCGATGCACCGCCACCTAAGAGACACTTTATATAGACTTTATAGCCTGTAGATACGGTTAGTAGGTATAATACTAAACTTAAACCTGTCGAAAATGTGATGGTTTATTTGAACTCGTATATGAGACATATTTGCTTTTACCAAGGTGTTTGCCGGCAACACACAAGTCTCAAATTAGATGGACGCTTTTTAATAATTTCAAAAACATGTAAATGTGGATTCAATCAGGATTATTATAATGCGATTTGACAGTTTATTTTTAGTACTTATTACCCAATAAGCCAAATAACAATATAATATATTATATTATTAATAACATTTACTAATTTCAAACCGTCCGCGTCCCAAAGAAAAAATTAGGTATACTTTACTTGCTTTACTTATTAATACATTTGTTAGAAATAGTAAATTATTCAAAAAAACATAAAATGAATAATGTTTTTAAATTACCCAGTAATTGCATAGGTGTAAAAATGGAAACTGTTTGTACTCGGATATTTCAGAGATAACGTTAGGGCGAATCTGATACAAATAAGTCAATTTAAATGGTATGCCGCATCTGCATTAATAACTGTTAGTTGATCTTAGCGGCGCGCGTTGGAGCGCTCATAGGCCATTCATAACCGACGGCGCATCCCGTACACGGGTACACCAGACGTTTTTATTTGCGACGACGACACTAACATAAAAACAACACTCAAATATCAAATAAACATCGCTTTAAAGCGCACTTTTGTAGCTTAAGCCCGTATTAGGTAGTTAAATTTACATTTTACATTTGATATTTTCAGCCGTGAAAGTTATTTCTTGTTTGTTTGTGCAGCAGATTTATTGTCCCGATCCCGTCGGGCTCTCCAACGACATCTCTTTGTTGCGAATCGTTTACGTGTATTTATGGGGTAATTTAAACGATCCGACGATACAACGATACTTTAGTGCGATTTACTAAAATACAACGCAGTGATTATAAAAGGATTTATTGTTGTATTTATGTGGTGTACATTGTTGTACCTTGCCAAAACTTATGTCTACTCAACATTTTTTATGAGTTTCGTACGTACTAAGGTGGAATTCGTGTCACTTATATAATTCATGTAGGCGTTTTCATTGACCCATTTTTGCCACTGCATACAATAATATTGATAGCAATATTGTTATAAAAACGAGAAACAAAAATACTGTCCATCTGATAGTAAGCAGCTAGAGCTAGAGAGTCTAAAGACGCCGATGAAGCCAGTCGCATTACCTGCGTTCTGCTCATGCGTCTCCGCCATTGTTCATTGTTGTGCAGGTTGGTTTCCGATGAGCTCTGAGTATTCTACTGACCAACAGAAACACAACGGTACCTAGATAATCTTATTTTGTAGCCGTCAAGCAAGAAATAAAGCTGTGTTTTACCTCGTTTTGTATTGGATACTTAATAGTAGTTTTATCTAGTTTCTTAGCATATTGAGGCGCTCATGGCTGCATTAACCCGGTGATCGTTTACCGAACAGAACAGAACCTGGCTAGGTGCACTCGCTGTTCGGCAAACGATCAGCGCGTTAAGCAACCAAGGGAGCGGTAATCTTATAGATGGGTGACCGTATAGTGGTAATTCATCTGAGCGTCTCCGTGCTTCGGAGGGCACGTTAAAAGTCGGTCCCGACTGTTAACAGTCGTAAGATCACGACAGAGGCCTAGATATGGGCGATCTAAATAACTCTGTCACCAGGTTGGCCACTAACCAAACTATAAAGATAAAGAAAAAGAAGCATGTTTAGTGTACGATTACTGCTCTAATTATAACAGCAACTGTATAGCAAAGCACACTAGATTGTTACAGTTTGCAATTATCGTTCAAGCACATTGACACAATCATTTTTACACAAGATCGATATGCGAATGAGAATTAATTGTATTGTATATCTAATCCTATTAGTATTTCAAAACGCGAAAGTTTGTAAGATGCATGTTTGCATGGATGTATGTTTGTTACTCTTTCACGCAAAAACAACTGAACGGATCTGGATTTAATTTAGCCTAAAGATAGATTACAGTCTGGAATAACACACAGGCTACTTTTTATCGTGGAAAAAATCTCTGTACCCGAGGGGCTGTACGCGCGGGCGAAGCTGCGGGCGGAATATAATCAGCTTATATTAAATTGTATGTTAATATAATATGTTCACTCACAGCTAACCTAAGTAGGTATCTAACAAGTAGACAACTGAATAGTTGTAAAGCAACAATGTAACATTTGCGTAACTAAATTCCGCGGAACATCTCTACTGTGGAATATAAAATGGTTGTAAACTGACTCTGTTTGCAATTCAATTGTTACCTGCCATGGTGTCTGTCTCGAGACTTGGGAGAGACATACTAGCGAAATAAAGTATATTGTTACGAGCATACGTTACTTACGTACGTAGGTTGGTTTCTTGGTTGGTCTAAAAAAAGACAACTCCCAAACTAAAGAACAAGCTCTGTGTCGCGGGGGACTTTACAAACATACAATTAACGGACACAAATTACATCCAGACTCAGAACAACACTTTGTGGGTCACACAAAGTTTTCTTATGTGTGGGATTCGAACCCACAACCTCGTGCACAGCAGGCGCATTCTGTGGCCACTGGACCACCAAGGCAGTCATGGTCATCAGTATGTAAGAAGTTGTTAGTTGTTCCTACTATTGTTTCTACAACACGTGTGAACTTGTAAAGGCAAAGAAAACGAATCAAAATGACATTTTTTTTCCAATTTTTCTACAAACTAATTCGCGAACATGCCACTCCTCAGCCTCAAACTCAGTTATTGATAAACACAATTTCAAAAGTAATTAAAATGAAAAAGATGAAACAGAAATCATATTTATTAGACGATTATCATTCTGACCTGAACCTACTTTTTTTTACTACCTGGGTGGCAAACAAGCATACGGCTCGCCTGATGTTAAACAGTTACCGTAGCCTATGAACGCTTGCAATATCAGAGTTATCACATGTGTGTTGCCAACTCAGGGAGTATCACTGGGATAGGAATACGTTTCTTTCAAAATGCATCCCTAAATGAGCGCTGGAGACCTGTACTCACACACAGGAACACAACTTTTAAGAACCCCTTTCGTTTATATACGAGTATTACTCAATGGTATTATAATATCCAACATGTATATAAATATTACAATTATATGTGTGGGTGCACATAATTTATATGATAAAAGTTAGGTCCTGAACAACGAAAAATGAGCCCTAAATATTCAGAATTTTAAAGGACTACATTACGGTGAGTGGTTGTGAGAAAGCTCTAAATGAACCGATTTGTATTCAGTCTCTATATGTTAATATGTTTTATCATCGCTATATTATTCATGGCAGACGCTACTTTTATTTTCTAGAGGTATTTTAATATACGATGTTCACCTAAGTTATTAAAATACTAGTTCGTGCGCGCGACTTCTTTATTACTTCGATACTCTGTTATTTTCTTTGAAATATGCAAATAAAATTATAAATCATCCTACGTTGCATGTCAGTAGCCTTCTGAGAATGTTCCCAGTCAACAGTGATGTTGGGAGATATTATGAGTTACGACACTTAAGACCCTTAAACAACACAGTCTTTTAATTTTAATATCAATTTGTTTTTTGTTTTCTTGCATTTATGTCAAATAAAAAAAAAACTGTATATTTATAAATTTGTATCTATTAAGTAGGTATATTTGTTTGCTATATGTATCTTGATTTAGTAACGTTTTCAATGCTGGAAATAATGTGACAAAGGAAAAAGGCAAAGATAACATGCATCTTGTTGCTAATATGAAGAGCTATTAGAAATGTAATTTTATTTTATTTGACTATATTACAGTTTCTGTTCATTATTATGTATGTGATTGCATATTTTAATGGCTGATTTATATTGTAAGAGGTAATTATAATAACATTGTTAAACACTATAGTGTTTTTGCTTATCTGTTTATTGTATTACAGTTTTAATGTAAAAACCCATCTAGCAACAATGTTAAACTTGACGGTATCTTAAAGTTAAAGGAATCAGAAAGAAACAAGTGAAGCACGGGTCGCCGAAAAACTCGACACCACAACCACAAGACAATACAAGAGATTAAAAGTGAAAAATGCTACGTCATCAAGCGTCGACAAACAAAACAGGCCTAATTGCTTTTTCTTTTATTGTCGCTGCGTGAATTATTGTCGCAGCTTTTGTCGCCGATATCGCTTCTTGAAAAATCGTCAGCACCCTTGTTGTGCTAATCTTTTTACCAAAGGATTAGTGGTGAAAAATTCTCGCTCGCAAACAAAACAAGAATAGACGATAAAATATATTGAAATATTGTCTGACAGTTACATGGAGGTATTAGGATAATAATAAGAAAACGAGCCCGCGCCATTGCCTAACTTTAGTAAGTACATTAGTAACAACTTGTTTTTCACACGATTCGAAAGCTTTTGTGAAAACTGCTGAACTCAAACTCAAACTCAAACTCAAAATTCATTTATTCATTTAGGTTACAAAGTAACACTTATGAAGGTCATAAATTATGAATAAACCAGAAAGATGATGTCAGCAAAATTTTCCTACGGCTAGTTCGCTGACGTGGAGCCTTGAGAAGAACTAGCAAGAAACTCAGGCCACTCTTTTTAATCGCCAGATAGTTACAATCTTTTGTAAAATACAAGTATGATAGCATGCAAGCTGATGCAGTCAAAACACGATACTAACTATATTGGTAAAATATGATAATCGTACTTAGTACTGGTCTTGCGAGAAAAAAAAAACCTAAAGTATGTGTTAAAGTCTGCTTCAATTTACATATTGCTATTAAAGAATAAGGCAATATGTGAATAGTGACAATTTTTTTTGTAAATAACGTTTTGCTACTAAATAAAAAAACAACGAAAAAAAAGAAAAAGTACAGAATTATCACTAGAATTCACAATGTGCCTCACGTCACAAATTAGAACTTAAGTACTAAGCTGATTTATTCTAAATTAAACAAACAACTATATAATACAACTAATTCCAAGACTTTTTGTCGTTCAAATAATCATTTATTGTATAATAGCCCTTTCCTATGAGATGATTTTTAATAGTAGGTTTAAATTTGTGTAAGGGCAAATTCATTATCTCTTTCGGTAATTTGTTAAAAAAGCGTATACCGAGTCCTACAAAAGAATTATGTACTTTGTGTAAGCGATGGTACGTGCCAACTAACTTATGTTTGTTTCTAGTATTTACTGAATGAATATCACTGTTCTTAATATATAGTTCAATATTCTGTTTAACAAACATAATATTCGCAAATATATATTGTGATGCAACTGTTAAAATACCTATTTCTTTAAAACGTTCTCTAAGAGAAACTCGTGAGCCTAGATTGTAAATGGAGCGTACAGCTCGTTTCTGAATTAAGAAAATGGTTTCAATATCAGCAGCCTTGCCCCACAGCAATATGCCGTAGGACATGACGCTGTGAAAATAACTAAAGTAAACTAATCTAGCCGTATCTACATCCGTAAGTTGTCTTACTTTACTAACAGCAAAAGCCGCAGAGCTAAGTTTTCCTGCGAGGCATGATATATGGGCTCCCCACTGAAGTTTACGATCTAAAGTTAAACCCAAAAAAACTGTAGACTCAACAAGTGAAATAGCTTCATTATTTAGACTCAAATTAGTGGTAACACTTCTTACGTTAGGCATGGTAAATTTAATGCATTTAGTTTTTTTTGAATTTAACAGTAGATTGTTTGATGTGAACCAGTCCAGGACTTGTGCGAGAGAACCATTTACAACATCAAAGTTACTTTCTTTACGGTCGATTTTGAAGATAAGTGATGTATCATCTGCAAATAGCACTATGTCGCACAAATCCTGTACAAAGAAAGGTAAATCATTTACATACACTAAGAAGAGAAAAGGACCTAGAATTGAACCCTGGGGCACGCCCATTGCTATAGGTAATCCAGAAGACCTATTTTCATTTACATCTACGTATTGAACCCTGTGACTCAGGTAGGCAGCAACAAGATTAAGTGCAGCGCCCCTAATACCGTAATGACTAAGCTTTCGCAAAAGCGTATTGTGATCAACGCAGTCAAAAGCTTTAGAAAGGTCACAGAATACACCAATAGCATCCATAGAATTTTCCCAGGCATCAAAGATATGTTTTATTAATGTAACACCTGCATCTACGGTGGAGCGACCCTTTGTGAAACCATATTGCTCTTTGTGTAATAATTTATTTAAGTTAAAGTGACTCTCTAATTGCTGCAGTATAACTTTCTCAAAGATTTTACTAATAGCGGGCAATATAGATATTGGTCTAAAGTTAGTAGGGTCGCTCTTAGATCCATTTTTAAATAACGGTATCACTTTACTGTGTTTCATTAAATTGGGAAACACACCTGCATCCACACATCTATTAAATATTACAGCCAGATGTGGCGCTATATTAAAAATAATATTTTCAACTAATTTAACAGAAATACCCCATAAGTCGGCAGTTTTTTTTGAATTAAGCGACTTAAAAACTTTAATTATATCATTGGGGCATATATATTTAAAACTAAATAGGTCACTGCACTCTTTCACGCTCCGCCTAACCAAGGATTCAGCTATGACTGGGCAAGAATTCAAGCTGCTGGTTGTGTTTAAAGGAATGTTTACAAAAAAGTTGTTGAAGGTTTGAGCTACATCTGCATTATTTGAAATTATTTTATTGTTAATATTCAATTGAAAATTATTATCTCGCAATTTAATACGACCAGTTTCATTATTAATTATATTCCAAGTAGTTTTTATTTTATTGTCAGACTGCTTAATTTTGTTACTTAAATATAATGATTTAGCAGCTGCACATGTCCTTTTAAAAGTTTTTGAATAGTCTCTGACATACTGAACAAATTCTGGCTCAAAATTATATTTTTTCATGCCATAAAGCTCATATAACTTAGTTCTACTTTTGTAAATTCCAGATGTTGCCCAGTCACAGAATTTGATGTTAGCTTGTTTAGTAAATGTCTTAGATTTAAAAATAGTATTGTATTCCAATTGAATTACATTCAATAATGACTCGTATAGATCATTAGGATCATTCTGGATTAGACTAATATTGGTGACTTTAGCGGCAACACTCTCATTGAAACGTTTTAGGCGAACAGAGGTCATTGGCCTACACGTGATCTTGTTCACTTTAACAGGTGTACTTAAAGGAAATCCAGCTTTTTGCCCGCAATGATCTGAAGTTAAGTCACTTAATATAGTCTTATATAGATACTGACAGTTATAAAAAATATTGTCTAAGCATGTTGCAGAATGAGAGGTGATTCTGGTCGGTTCAGAAAATAAAAAATCTAAATTGAAAGACTTAAATAAACTAATTAATCTAATACAAAATTGTGACTGCTCAAGTAAGTTAACATTAAAATCACCACATACTATAACATGCTTTTTTCCAAAACCTAAACGCTTTAAAACCTCTTCCATAATTGTTTCAAATAAGTTGAAGTCGCTCTGAGGTGGACGGTATACACAGACTATGATATGTTCTTCAAGCTCAACACAAGACATTTCAATAGTGCGCTCGATAGAAAGATTTGCTATATCTTTACGTTCCTTACAATTTGTACTATTTTTAACATATATTAGAGAGCCACCACGAATAGCCTTCTTTCTTACAAATGCACTAGAAATATTGTAATGTTCATTATTAAATAATAATAATTGATCACTCTTTAACCAATGTTCAGTAACACAAAGCACATTAATACTATGTTTGTTTAAAAATAAATCTACTTCTAATTCCTTGCCGGATAAGCCCTGAATATTCTGGTGCACTATGTTTAGACTATATGTCTGCCTATCCTTTGTCACATCTAGTAGTTTAAACTATTAGATGTATGTAAATTGTTATTGGTAGTGTTCATACTACTGAGTTCTACCAAATCCTGCAATACCCTATGAGTACCTGTGTCGGTAAATAAATTAAATGCTAATAATTTAGCAATTTGTCGCTTATAAAATAAAGAAAGATACATAGTATCTTCGGTTAATAAGAAATTACTAATAAATATATTAGTGTCGAAAAATAAAATGAAGTCGCGAAGGCGACATGTACTATTATAGATTAATAGATTCAGATTTTCTATATGCCTGTTTTGTTTATGTGATAAGGCATAAGAATATGGCAAGGCACAAACAATAAACCTACACCCTAAACTATCATGAAGTGATATCATTACTTCAGTTAACTGTAGTATATCTTTTTTTGTGACAGATAAGCTGTCACCAAGTAAAATAATCCCTGTGGATTGATCATTAAATTGAGCAGACTTAACACTATTAATAATACTAGCAAACTGTCTTCCAGGTGAACAAATATTTGTGACGCGGTGCTTAGTATGACTATTAATTAAACTGCCCAAACCTTTGCCTAATTGGTCAGAAAAAATAATAACATTTTTACTATCAGATGCTGAATGTGTTATTGAGTCAGTGGAACCACATTCAGGATCATTGTAAAGTTGTTCACAGTTGAGCGACTGTGTTTGACACATAGGTGACATATTAGAGTTTGGTGTTGTTTGTGAACACGTTAAACACACCTTATTTTTGGTAAGAGAAATCACCTGTTTCAGGTTCTCGTTACCAACCCTTGCAATTTCATCATATTGCATATCAATGCTGATTATATGTATAGAAGATATCACTTTACCTGACCGTGGCTTAATATATTTGTAACAACTATTGGGGCGCTACTGTGGGTCACACAAACATTTGTATCCCGTGTCAGGATCGAACCGAGTGGTGACCAATAGGGCAAAACGTGAACTTGATTGATATCGCAATGCACAGAGTAGGCGGGAGTATACTTAATTATCTACTAATTAATATTAGTATTAACTTGTTGTCCTGCATACATCTGCATGCCTTTTTTATATACCTACTTTATTTTTACGTGTATTTATTAAGATGTTAAACTGCTGTGACGTATAGGCGCAGACGTCCACCTTTACCTGCCCGCCCGCCCGGTCCGTATATAAAAAGCACCAGATGACACCGAGTCCTGTCTGTCTGAGTTACTTTTCGTGCAAGTTTAGTATAGTAATCAATTAGCAAGCTCTTATTGAACCTTATGCCGAAGGGACATACACCTGAGTGTACTAGGTATTTTTGACGAAATAAACTATTTTTATTTACGTCACGACTCTTAGCTTTCGGATTTCTATCCTCTCTCAGAGAGGGCAGAAATCTGAGCCCAACAGTAGTACACATTATAATATGGAGTGCTATTTTGAATATTCTTACCTAGATTTGACACTAGTTCTAATTTCAGCCCATATTAACTTAAAAAGGTACGAAGAAATATTCTCACATATAAAGGCAGTAACACTCTGCATAATGGCACTTGGCATTGTTTGGCAATGCAACCTTCGTTATATGATGGTGCGAATATGCAGTCTTTGGTAAAAAATAATACATCCTTACTAATATTATAAATGTGAAAGTTTGTGAGTATGGATGGATGGATGTTTGTTACTCTTTCACGTAAAAACTAGTGAACGGATCTGGATGAAATTTGGCCCAGAGATAGATTATGATCTGGAATAACACATAGGCTTCTTTTCACAGACCTATAGATAGATAACCGACATTCACAGGGGCGGAGCCGCGGGCAACAGCTAGTTTAAATATATGCATATATACCTCATAAACATTAAACCTCACACTAACCTAACAGACATAGAATCTACTCGTAAGTAAGTTTGTTCAAATAGTTATAATGATAGTATACCGTAGAGTTGTTACCGGAAGTAGAGGGGGCAGCATCCTGCGTGTGCCGGAAACGCGTTACGGTACCCAAGCGGGACGCCTCGGACTCTTGCTAACGTCTTCACGTAGACCTATCAATGTGTAGATGCTACGTACACACCAAATTTTATAAATTCAAACTCAGAACTCAAAATTCATTTAGGTTACAAAGTAACACTTATGAAGGTCATAAATTATGAATAAGCTAGAAAGATGTCAGCAAAAATTTTTCTTCGGCTAGTTCGCTGACGTGGAGCCTTGAGAAGAACTAGCAAGAAAGCCATATATTTGTTAAGACATAGTATATTAGTAGGTATTAGTTGTAAGTATTATAAATCTAGTTGATTTCGTTTAGAAGCTAAACATGATAAGTCTGTCTATAACTGCGTAAGAGAAAAATATATTTAAAAAAAACAGAAACAATGCGTACGATGTTAGAATTTAACCCAGCGAACCACCTTTGTTGTATTGTTTTAAAAAACACAGCTTCAAACTAGAATTTTCTCTTGAATATATAGAGGAAGATTCTTCCTTACACGATGGTACTAGTGATTGTGAGTACTCATCTTTTCAGTTTGCAAACGTTAGTTAATAACGTTTGCAAACTGAAAAGATGAGTTAAATCTTACATTTACTTACCTAGATATACCTATGTTTATAACGTAATTTGTTTAATATTAGTGTTGAAGAGGGGTAGAGAGAGTACCATACATAAGAATTCAGCCAAAATCAGCTGCATACGGTCGTTTTCTTCCTAATTATCAACACTCGTCTGATTTTGTAAGTCTCCAAAGGGTACGGTATCTGATTACCACCCGGGAACCATATGCCTGTTCGATACCTTAGTAGCACAAAAAAAACACAGTAACAAATCAGAATTTCCTCTTCTATAAGTTTCAAGTTTCCCAAATGAAGCCCAAAACTTACCCACCTTCACAATAAATATTAGTTAAGTACAGTTAACAGTCGATCGCGAGTCGGTTACCGCCGCCTCGCCCGCACGTCGCCCGCACCTCGCCCGCACCTCGCCCGCACCTCGCCTCGCCCGCGCCGGTAACGACTCAACTTAGACGCAACTTAGACAATAACGGTCGAGATTAGACCCGCTACACGAGAGGTGAACAATTGAATATTACGACTCGTGTTTACAGGGTGAGGATTTGAAACTGTGCGATGGTACCTACTACTAACCTTTGCCGTTATAGCACACTAGCGATCCACCCCGACTTTGCCAGAGTTCAACTATTCTAAGGTTTAACAACTACCTTGGCGGGCTCTTTCGTTATAAAACAAATCTATATTCCATACTATAAATTTCAAGACCGAGTGTTAGTAGTTTTGGTTGTGCGCTGATAGCCAATCAGTATAAACGATTTTATATATAAAAAGAGGTCGCCCGCGACTTCGTCCGCGTGGTAATTTGGAATATTTTCCCCGATTTTGCAAAATAATCTCACTACTGCTCCGCTCCTATTGATCATGGCGTCATGTTATATTGCCTTCCTGGGTAAAATTAAATGCACTATTCAACAAAAAAAGGTTTTTTATAACCGAACCAGTACTTTCTGAGATTAGCGTGTTCAATCAAACAAACTCATCAGCTTTATAATATTATAGTATAGATTATTATACATAGATGAAAGAAATATAGTCCCGAAAATTTCCAAGATTCATTGTCAAGTCTAATCAGTTTTTCTTAAATTCCTAAATAATAATTAATTAATTTTAGTACAATTTATTTATACTTTAAATAAATTACGAAGCAAAACTTGCAAAATTCAACGCCGAAAAATATTTAGTAAATAAAAAGATGAAGATTTCTTAGACATACTATCGAAGTATTCAAATAAACAATAAATTGTTCTATTACAAGCTGTTAACATTGTATTGAATGTAAAGAAAGCAATCTTTCTTCATCTGACTTACTTATAATCTTACCATTTATATATAGTAGATAAGTATAAACAAATAATGTAGTACACAAGATTATTTTCTTTTATTTTACCTCAACATAAACATAAAACCACAAATCGAACAATAAATACATAAACAATAAAAAGCTTCCCTCAAGTGGTTCATCATAATGACTCGTAGTTTTCACCCCCTTGTTCACTTTCTAACGAATTTATTACCCCCTGTACCCCTGTGGCTCCTGTCTACCACACAATTGATATACTGATGCAAGAAAAAATATTTTTTACACAAACATAATTTTGCAAGTGAAATTTTGTGGATGAAAGTTATGTACTGTAATATATAAGTAGATACCGTAATGTAGTACCTGTCAGATAAAAATGCCATTAATAAATAAAATAGACAAAACATTGTTTATCATTTTATCTTCTGCGCTAGTGCTAGACTTAAGCTGTAGGACATTTGGTATATCTCCTAATAATATTCAACTACGATAGCTCTCTCATTCAGTGAGTGCTCTCTTATACAGTCTTCACATAATAACATTGCAGTATACAATTATCCTCACAATGGTTTTCTTAGATTTGTAAATAAATTATCGCAAATAATTATTTTTTATACTTATATAATTACTCGAAGTTTTACTTCAAGTTAAACAATCCAATAACCTACCATTCTTTAAGTAAAACTTAACATTCACTTTTAACTGTTACTTCAGCGTAATCCTACTTCTCAGTCGTTTAAGACCAAAGCCATGTAGGAATCCCTTACTAAGCATAGTGTCGCCCGCGGCGGTGGCTACTCTGTCCTGTACTTATTCGAAGTTTACCGAACTTAGCCGAAGTTAACCGAACACGAGTACACTCGACGTAAACTTAGGGCTAACTGGCGACTAAGTGCGTTATTTAAAGAGCTGCTCCGTCTACATAGTAAGATGTAGACCAGTAAACAGATAATTCGACCATTCAGGAATTTAACGATAGCTAAAACAATCTGAATCCTTAATTATAGATACTTACTTTTTTATACTAGGTGAGCAAACCAATTTGAAAGTGAAAATAGAAAATGAAAACTTCTTAAACAGTTTCAAAACAGTAATTATGTGAAACTCATTTAGGTTTTAGAATATCAATTTTTGAAAAGTCGTGATAAGGACAAACAAGAGACTCAGGATATTCTTTTAATTTATTTACAATATGTAAGTTACAACATTATGGCAGGTTGCAAACTGATGAAGCCGAAAATAAATATAGGTATATTTCGCAGGACAAAAAACGGATCTTTGCGAAAATCCTAGAGTAATCCTAACAAAAACTGGACAATAGGAAGCAAACAACAAATTTCGTAATTGTAGACCTATATTTCAAGACGTTATATTTTGAACGTCAAGAAATTTTTATTTTAGAACAATTTATTTAGAATTTTGGTCATTTTCGTACGTACGTACCTATTTAAAAATATTTTCTACAACTGGTGATTGTATCAGCCTTATTATGTATTTAACAATCACTAAACTCTATAAATAAGTGTAGTTGTAACGCATAGCTGCAATTGTCATAACAGGGAATTACCCCATATCCAATGTATATAAAACAACACAAACAGTGGCACACTGAGTGCAATAACAACCTGTTTAGTGTTATCTGCGGTGCGCGGACGTCCGGCCGATATGCGCGGCACAGTCCGCTCGTTGTGTCACCTACCTTAATCAGTAATTGTGTGGTCATGGTTATCGTGTAGAGGTGTCCGACTGTCTGCTGTGTGGTCTTAGATACGAATTTGTGTCGGTACATCCTTCCACTACTTATTTGTTTATTGTCTTTTCTGGAGTAATATATTGTTGATACTGAGAAATTGGGCGTATATCACTGAGAAATTGGGAGTATAATATGAAAGTGCATTCGTGATTCATTTCGTAGTGGTTCAGGTTTATGTAATTTGCTACTGAGCATGTACCGACTGGGGAAGGACCTCCACCTTACAGAAGACCACAGCCAAATAACTACACACAGTGGTGTAGTTGTGTTCCTGTGTGTGAGTACAGGTCTCCAGCGCTCATTTGTTTTAAAAGAAACGTATTTCTATCCCAGGGATACTTCCATCATAAAGCCCTGGTGAAAAAAAATAGGTTGGCAACACGCAAGTGATACTGATGGAATTGCAAGCGTCCATAGGCTACGCTAACTCATTAACATCACGGGCCGTATGCTTGTATGCCACCTAAGTAGTATAAAATAAAACACGGAATCAATATTTGTATTGCTCATTAATAGGTTTTTTAAGACTAGGTATATTTTAATATATTAAAACATACACGTACACATGCTATAAGCAAGGGATCGACGTGTAAATACGTAGTTGAGAAAATTATATTGTATTTAAATAACCTCTTTAATTCGATACCTACATATTTCTGGTTGTATTCCAGAATTGATCACACTAATTCCCCAGTAATCAGTAACAAGTAGATAGAATATTCCTGCTAAATGAAAGGTAAGTATATAAGTATAATAATTGTAATCAAGGTAATTAAATCTCATCAGCCTAGACTTGCATTTACGCGTACCTGATGTACCACATTGTTTAGATTGTGCTATAATAAAATATAGCCTATATTTAGAGTCAACACGCCACAGTTGGTATTTGTATACAAAATTAACAGATCGATTAAGAATGGCGCGCGCTTTTAGTAGCGTGTCATCTAAGGGTATCTACATAAACGTAAGCTACGTAATCGAACGTGGGTCCGACCCACGTTGAAGAAAAAAAATTATAATACAAATACTGTTACACTTTGGTATCGATGAAAAAATAATAGTACAAAATTAAATGTTTATTTTCGCACCTATCAACCTTAATTTGTCAACTCGTGATGTTACCAATACGAAAACTGAATCCATGTGGCATCCTTTCCTGTCCTTTCCCCTATATTAATGCAGACGTAACTTCAAACAAAATGGGTATTTCCAAAGACAAAATGTGCAGTTCTTAGGTACGTTCGTAGCAAGGTCTGACCGCACAAACTTGGCGAAACTTAAAACGGTTAGAGAGCGCCGAGCAAGTTGGCACTTTTTTATTTGTCTGCTCTAACGACACAGGATTGCCATTTAACTGGCGAGCCACAAACCGCGGTAAACCTACTCGTACATGTGAAGCCTACACCAAGTACGTAGGTACCTTTCCTATTGTTCTATTTTTAAATTTCTTTACAAAATATATTGTTTTAAATAAGTATTATCTTTTTCTACAAACTTTGAACTCGGGCTTAGATTTCCTAAACCTTAGAATATTTCACTACACACTACATGTCCCTACAAACAAAGCAATACAGAAGATACATATGAACAATCTGTCTACCGATACAATAAACATATACATAATACCTACCTACCTACTTGATCGGTATTTTAATACTTACGTATATCTATGTGTAGTGTATTTGTGTTGAAGTCGGTATCGAAATAAGCGAAGTTATACCTGAGGGGCTGGGCGCCTAATAAATCAATATCTTTAGCTTGTTAAGTAAGTTTATCCCGAGATGCTCCGGTATCGTATGCACATCGACTAACGCACAGTGGGCTTGTAAGCCCGAAAGTCGTAAACAAAATCTATATTATTATAATTAAGCGTTCTCCAATTTTCTAACTCTCTATGCCATTAAAAGATAACTTATTACACTCGGCAGTTCCAAGGAAAGGTAAATTAAATTTGTAATTTAATTTGTTCGAATTATTTAAAGTTATTCAATGTAAAAATAGTAGTTCTGTCATCTTAACTTTAAACAAAGTAACATAAATTTGCCATTCCATGGGTACTATTTTATTTGCTCTCATAATAATTTAAAACATTTAAATGTAATAACTTTTTTGCTGGATGAACACGATAAGAAATACGGAAATAATAATAATGAAGTTGTATGTGCTTGTAAGAAGGTCATCAGCGAAATTTATAATTGACCATTTTTCACTTTCTTAGATGCAGCTATCTATATAAAAAAGCGGTGGTTACAATTTCAACTTTGTCCAATCGCAGGCAACTCAGCGCAGTGTGTGGCTCGCGTATATCCGGCCGGGCGCCCGGGGCTCGTGCCTCAACCTAATTTGTATTGATTAAAAATATTCAGCATAGTTGGAAGCAGCGGAATGCGCGGCCGTCCGCCTAACTCGGATCATACGGATTATTGCTGCCCCTACAATGCCCGCTCATTTTCTTAGAAAAATATTTACTTAAACTATAACATTTACATTGGTATAAGTTTGTTAGTACCTACTTACTTCGTAGGTACATTTAAATATTTTGTTTTTGACACCTAATAATAATGGCAACTCATATATGTCCCACTGCTGGGCACGGATCTCCTCTCCTCTATCAAGAGAGGGTTTAGGCCGTAATTCACACACGCTGGCCTAATGCGACTTGGATCAGACGTCTTGTCTTTAGAATTTCTTCTAAGACATGTGGGGTCCTCACGATGTTTTCCTTCACCCTTAAGAGTAATATAAGAGTTTAATAATAACAATAATGAATGGACTGATCGTTAAGAGCCTCCATAAACACAAAGAAGAAGGCAAAACTCCTAGACACGGCGCGCATGGTAAGGAGGTTCCTGTCTCTGGAGCCCTAACCACCGGTATCTTGATACCTATACCCAATACCGGTGGGTATATTTTTTAAATATTTGAATGTACATTTAGTTTTTTTTCTATCTGTATATATTTAAAAATGTAATTATGTGTGTCATAATGTAATTATGGAGAATAATAATCACTTAGAGTAACAACAGTTTCAAATAACAATTACACATCAGGCTATTTGTCAAGTATAGGTACGATATGACTAATACAGTTATTATAGTCATTTAGTTATTTTTAAAATAACAATACAACCTTGTAATAATTATTTTTTTACTACTTGTGTGGCAAACAAACGTACGGCCCAGATGTTAAATTAATGTAGTGACGCTAGCGTGTTGCCAACCAATTTTTTTTACACCAGAGCTTTAAAATGGGAGTATCCCTGGGATAGAAATACGTTTCTTCAAAACGAATTCCTATATGGGCGCTGGAGACCTGTTAAACCCAGGAGCACAACTACACTGCAGTGTGTAGTTATTGAGCTGTGGTCTTCTATAAGGTGGAGGTCCTTCCCCAGTCGAACTTGCTCGCTAGTATGATGCCCTACCTCTCTTTATATATACTTTGATAACTACCATTAAGTTAATTTATTTTATTATACACAATAATTGATAACATGCCGAGAACATGATTTCTAAAAGGTACTGTGTGCTGAATGAGGGTTCTATCAATCAATCAATCAGCCTATCGCAGTCCACTGCTGGACATAGGCCTCTCCTAACACGCGCCACAGCACACGGTCCTCTGCCTTCCGCATCCAGTCCGTCCCAGCGACCTTTTTTAGGTCGTCGGTCCACCTAGCTGGGGGCCGCCCTACCTTACGCTTACCGAGTCGCGGTCTCCACTCTAGGACACGTCTGCTCCATCGGCCGTTGGTCCTTCTACAGATGTGACCAGCCCATTGCCACTTCAGCTTGCTAAATCTGCGAGCTATGTCGGTAACTTTGGTTCTTTGTCGGATTACCTCGTTGCGAATTTTATCTTTCAAAGGGTTCTATGGATGCAACTAATTGTCAATCTATTAAGGTACAAAACGAAGATGAACTAGGAACATGGTTACGGGGAACACGCTATGTGTTGGTTACATCGATATCGGTCGCTTGTGGGAATCGAACAACACTCGGCGTGTTAGTAGCCAAAGTAAAAGTCAAAGTCAAACTCATTTATTAATTTAGATCAAATACATGATACTTATGAACGTCATAAAAACAAACGCCAGCATACTTTTTTTCTACGGCCATCTTCACTCCTGGACCACATGTGCAGTTATGTTAAGAACATTTATATCCTACTTATATTATAAACGCGAAAATTTGTAAGTATACATGGATGGATGAATGGATGGATGGATGGATGTTTGTTACTCTTTCACGTAAAAACTACTGAACGGATCTGGATGAAATTTGGCACAGAGATAGATTATGGTCTGGAATAACACATTAGCTACTCTTTATTTTTATTTATTTATTCAACTTCATATACAAAAAGTACATTGGCGGACTTAATGCCAAAGGCATTCTCTACCAGTCAACCATTAAGGGTGGTGCAGAGATAAATAAAAGTAGGTGCATTCGAAGTAAACAAGTTAGAGAGAGAGAGATAAATAATTTTAAAATATGATACATACCAAAACCATACACATATACAATAAATATAAATACATACATATATATATATATATATACAATAAATATCAACTAAATCATTGTGATGAATCTGCCTTTTTATTTATAAGGATTTTATTTATAATCTTTACAGCGATAACCGATATCCATGCGGGCGGAGTCGCGGGCAACAGCTAGTAATACATATTCGCACAATTTCCCAATAAATTCCACGTCCAAATACCTACCCCAGCATCAAGTAGTAGGAATATGAATAATGCTGGATGCCGATACATTTTTATTTGGTAGTGAGGTAAACACGGTGTTTTGTTGTCCCCTCAACGATTATTATTTATGTAACGACTGTTGTTCTGTTGTGGGTGCGCGGATTTAGAGTACATGGAAGCGGTATGATATAAGATTTGTGAAAAGCTGAACATCGACAATCTCCTGTCGCTGTACACCAAACGAATGTCAAAGATATAAAGTTTTTTTTTATATACTACTTGGGTGGCAAACAAGCATACGGCACGCCTAATGTTAAGCAGCAACTGTAGCCTATGAACGCTTGCAATACCAGAGGTATCACTAGTGTGTTGCCAACCTATTTTACACCAGGGCTTTATGATAGAAGTAACCCTAGGAATACGTTTCTTTCAAAACGCATTGCTAAATGAGTGCTGGAGACCTGTACTCACACACAGGAAGACAACTACACCGCTGTGTGTAGTTATTTGTCTGTGGTTTTCTGAAAGGTGGAGGCCTCTCCTTCCCCAGTCGGGCTTGCATCATTAGTATGGTGCCCTACCTCTTTTAAAATAATCTCCACATAAGAAAAACTTAAGTTGGAAAACTTTTCTATGTATAGGTGATTTGGAGTCTAAACTAAGGCTTCGTATGTAGTTATCTAGTAATATTAACTAATATGTATATCTAGGTTCGAGGTATTAAAGGTAATACTATATTCATCATATATTATAATCGAAGTTATTTAATTATTTCGGCCGCTTTCATCGAACAATGTCGATACTTTAATGATCACAAAGTCATGTGTTTATCAGCTTCGTGCACATTCTAGTAGGTAGATGTTAGTTCAGTGTATTCAGGTAACTCACCACTTATGCTAAGTGAGTTCTAGCGTCACGAGTCACGAGGAAAACTATGCAGCATGATATAGGTAAGTACTGTCGTGACAGCTTTGACATTATGGCTCCCAAGCACTTTTGTTTTTCATACACTTGTTTTTAGTTCTAATATGATGCCCACTCGCTGTTATGTTGTTGTGTTGTCTTCCTACTTTTTATGTTTTTGTTAGGTATATAATATATACTATCACAAGTATTTAGCAATATTACAATTACACTTAAAGCTTTAATAAGTTATAACGTAATAGCTAAACAAAAACAACTTTGAATGTATGCCGGTAGTCTTAGTCTAGCCATATGGATGTAATTGCTGAATAGGCGAAACACATCCATTAAACAATCTGATGTTCGCCGTGGGCGTGCTGGTTTCATATAATATGATCAGTATCATCCGTAAGCATATTATATTTAAAAGCATTGCAAATTGCTTAGAACTTTAACTAAATTTCAGTGTTCATTACGAACCCTATAAAACAAAGCATGCATCCAAACTTTAATCAAAAGCTATCAGAGTCACCCCATTAATAATTCAAATTATAAATTGAACCAGGCATCAAGAACATCAACACTCGCGTGTCCAGCACCCGTGGCTAAGTGTAACCGACGTGGTCACCCTACTGCACTCGGATAGTGTCCACGCAGCGCGCGGCGAGCGGGACAACTCCGGGGAGGGACAACACTAACAAAATTCCGGATTAATCTTAGGCCGGCTTTTGGACCAAGACAAATATGCCCGCTCTTTAACTAAATGCTTGGAAATTATTAAATTAAGGAGATATATGTGTTAAGGTTTAAACTTAAGGGACGCGAATTAGTGTGGTGTACGTATGTGTGGATAGTTAGTGGGCCACCACGTATCTTATCGACCAGTAAATATATGCTGTTGTTATATGGATTGTGTCTGTGTACGTAGAGATACAATTATAAAGTAATGAGTCAGTTGCGTTTCAAGAGCACTGCACTAAGATGTATCATAATAATGTGCAAGACTTTATAGAGAGTACCTTTGCCCAACTGTTAAGTTTAATAATATGTATAAATAGCAGCCAAACGTTATATTATTTTATTGTCTCTGACAAAGTTTAAAATGGAAGATAAATATTTTAGTAAGATATAGATGTATATCTTACAATTATATTTTACTTTAATTTAGTAGTTTGTATTTACTTTTGATAAAAGTGTTATTTACAAAATTAATGTGATTAGGTACCTCAAAATGTATTTTTTTAATTAAGTATATTGTTTGTTGGAAAACTAAATGTCATAACTAATAAACGTTTCTGTCAAATGTATAGTACACACTATGGTGAGGGCAAGCTTTTGACTGAGATGTAGGTAAGTATATATATATGTATTGTTGGATCAAAACATTGAGAACTTTCCACCTTTCTTGGTCCGGTGACATTAAAATTCACTTGTCTCAACCCAAGACAAAGGTCCAAGAAACAACAGCATAGGTACCGAACAATAAATACAGAACAATTCCTACAACTGTTGGACTTTTAAACAAACATCAAACGGAGGGTCGGAGACGTTTCGGACGATTTACATGTTGTAATTTTAATTAGGATTCCGTGGACCACAGGGCAAGATGGTCGCAGGCTGGGCACGGGTGCCGTACGGCCGCTCGCTGGGCACGCCGGCCTACAATGGGGCTGCCCTCGAATAGTTTCACCTAATGTTAATTTAATCTAAGACGGCGCAATCCGGCTCACTTGGCGAAAAGTTGTGACTTCGCAGCCTTGTGTTGTTGTTTGACGTGTTCAGATTGTGGGGATCTACAGTTATTTTAGCATCTACTAAATATTCTAGCTATCAAGAAATTTCTTCTATTATTCATTTGATACTTTATCATTATATTCATTGCGTCAAGCAACTGAAGCTCATTTATAAAATCACAATACTCGAAAAGCGATACTAAACAAATAACTAGGCGATATTTTCCTGTAGATGTATTATTTAAAAGTAGGTATCTAATAAATTTAATCACAATATAAAAATAGTTTATCATAAATGAATAAATGTACTTATATATTAATATTATTATCGAAATTAAATTATACCTAGATTAAATGAATTAAAATTCTTAACGAATTATTCCAAACATTAAATCAATAAATAGTCGTAATTTATCAGAACAATTAACAATGTGTTAAATAATGTACCTACTTAATAAAATCACTTATATTATCACTATCACAAGGTTTTAACAATAAGTGTTGCAAAAAAATTACTTTGAATATTTTGTAGCTTTTGTTATTCAAAAAAATGAATTCCATTCAAATTGAATATTCAGATAGCAAGTAGTCAAATGTGATCACTATTGTCCGGCCACGTGTTAAGTCGGTGCTGTATAATTACGACGAATAATTCACGGGGCCCACTTAACCGGACCTCTGACCTCTGGGAGGGTGACTTAACCTGTCGCCACCACAACTCCCTTACCCCTCACATCTCGCCACCTCACAACTTCTAGATCTTGCAGGCTGAAACTGTACGAGCTGAGAAATTACTTGACCATTTTAATATGTGAGTAGTGTGTTGCTATTTTCGTCTGAGAGCGTACAAGTTTCTCTTGGGTTGGATTATAATAGGTGTTTGAATAAGGCTTTAATTTAGGAAAGCTTTGGATTAAAGTCATCGTTATTTATAGCATTGATGTCAATTTTCTCATTAAGCTCATAAACATGTAATTTTATTTTATGATAAAAACTTAAATACTCATAATTAAGTAGGTACCTATATAATTTATGCCTAATAAATGTTTTAGCATGACATAAGCTTCGAATCGTATCCGCCGTCAAACCGTTTAAAGACGTTGATTGCCTTGGTGGTCCAGTGGCCGCAGTATGTGACTGCTGTGCACGAGGTTATGGGTTCGATTCCCACACAGGACAAAACTTTGTGTGACCCACAACGAGTTGTTCTAAATCTGGGTGTAATTTGTGTCCGTTAATTGTATGTTTGTAAAGTCCCCCGCGACACAGAGCTTGTTCTCTAATGCGGGAGTTGTCTTTATAGAGAAAAAAAAAACTTCTAATTTTTACTCTAAAACAATAAAATAACATTGGCCTTGCTCACGTGCTGACAAAATATTTAACAAAAATAATCGCTTAAATCGACGACGTGTCGTGAAGGATAGCCAAAAAATGGTGTAGCGATATAACGTAAGCAATTTTAAAAAAGAGAGGACACACGAAATATGTTTATAAGGAGCAGCGTGGTTTGATTTATAACGATCCGTGGATATAAACACGCGCCGCCCGCGTCATACAACGCAAGGTAGCAGCTGTAGCGGGTGTGTTGCTACTGAGCTGTGCTGCGATTTAAGTAATTGCCTTTCTTATCTCTATTTGTCCTCCAAAAAATTAATATACATAGTCGTCACCGTGAGTACCTATTATTATGTATTTCTTTTGGCGTTACCCTGATTTGCGGATTTCTAGATAAGTGGCTTAAAGAAATAGGCTAGGAACAAATTGTGCTCTAATTTTGTATAGGTAAATGTCTCAGGTAGGTATATCTTAATTTAATAAATGGGAGGTAGATAGTCTTATTTTATTTCACATACCACTATAATTTATTGCTGGTACTTAATGACGTACTGCGGTAGTGCAGCACAATAAATTAATCAAATTCTAATGTAATATGAAACTAAAGTTACACACAATAAACAAGTATTCTAAGTGATTTTTTTAGGTGAGTACGAAAACTAGTCCTGTCACTCGTTATATTTTGAATACCCGTAATTTTCCAGTTTCATGTCCCTTGCAATATCTATTACAGATTACTGTCTAGTTCATAAATTCATAATTTACGTCACCCCGCTATATCCTATGCACTAGGAGCACACCCCGTGTGTTCGGAGTCACAAAACTGCAAGATTTATTCTCGCACGCGGCTTCAAACTCATTAGGAGGCGACAACTCGCGGGATCACAACAAAACCCCACTTTTTCTTCTGAACACTTGAGTATGATATATGTATGTATAGGTAGACAAGGAGACAATAGATAATAGTACGATAGTCTTATACGTGTAACAATTATATAAATCTAATGAAAACAACTATTTATACCTATTCTTGGCCTGACTGACTGATTCAGCAATATAGAACCTAGTACCTACTCAAGGTTTTTTTTTTTTTTTTCAATTTTCTTTTTCCTTTTTTTGCAAATATGGGTACATTAATAGGATCTTACATGTTTTCTAGTTTCTTCCACATTTAACCTACATATAATAGGCACGCAAATTATTGTATAATAAGTAGTCGATCAACATCAAGTACATTTGAGATAATATTAATATCAAACAAATTAATAACTGTTACTAATTAATTTTCTTATCATTTAAATATAATTATATCAATAATTTTGCACAATGGTTTCTTTAATGACGTAAGTGTGAACTAAAACTGGATTTTTGGTAATTCAATCTTAAAATGGCTTAACAAGATAACACGGGCGAACTCAAAAATAATATTTTTAACGTGTTACTTTCTTCCATTTAACACAGGGGTACCTATATCACATGTAAAATATATCGAGTGAAAAACAGTGCGTTCACCGCACGCACCATAAGTCATGTTGTGGTTGCTACACCTTGTCTTATATTTATGAGTGGCTGTGGCTGGAGGAGACACGGAGGGCTTCGCACATTCACTGTTAGAAGGAGTGGGTACAAAATTGTTATGAAAACTAATACGTGCAAGTATAAAAAAAATAGGTAATTTGAGAAGTGACGTAGACTAGAAGAGGCCTAGTCTTAGTCCAGCAGTGGACTTTGCTAATGATGATGATATAGTATAACGTTACAAAAGTTACGTAAATATTAGATGGATATGTATGACTGCTGACCACAAACTGCTATTGGGTCTTTCTGTCAAGAAATTTACAATAGATTGAAGGAGTTTGAAAAATGGCGGTGTTTACATCCCCGGGTTTATATCATTATTACGTCTGATCTCTCGCTAGTTATGTCGGATTGCCGTCCCATTAAACTGTGTGAGTGAGGGATTAAAGAGTACACTTGTGTTTGCACACACACTTGTGCACAATAATATCTTCCGCACAGGTGGCTAGTCGCCGTTAAGGTTATCCGCGCGCCGTGACTGAAATTCGTTTAGGAATACTCTACTGCTATATCTACTGTTATATCTACCGCTGTGCCTACAAGATTGTATCGACTGCGAAGCACCAACCCTAACATGGCTAACATTTCGATTCGTGGAAGCTATTTTATTTTAAAGTTTTTTTATAAAATCTAATAATCTACTCGTAGGTAAGTACCTCTAAACGATCTGTTCATTTAATAGTTCGTATATACTTACTCTTAAATGACACTCAAAGTAATGTATTCTTTAATAACTATAATAAAAGCATTAAGCCGGTCACCCCACGTTATATTTTTTTAACAGCACTTTTATGAAGAGTCGTCCCATGCAAATGTCCCACCGCTGCTTCTTATACCACTATTAAACATTATTTGTTGCAAAATTAAAACATTAAAACAGAAATAAAAAGGTTTTGCGTTGAGAGACAATTGTGATGCAAAATAGGTGGTGCTTACAGTGCGAGCCAAAAAAACTGGCGCGCGAAAAATGTACGCTTTCTTACGTCTTCACTAGTAATAAAAATGTAATGGGTGCTTTGTGCTTTTTGTTGTTATTAAAATTCTGACTTCCTTTTAGCGCTTTGCTGGTGTGAGGCTGACAGTTTTAGAACTTGTTTTTTTAAATGTATTTGAATTATGCCGGTTAGGTTAGGTAAACATTTATTTCTGTATGTATGCGCTTAGGCATTAATTTAAATAAAACTCTCCTTTATTACACCCGCGGCTTGGGTAATACGTCGATAAAAAGTGGCTTATAACACTTCGGGATAATGTCAGTAGCTTCTTATTAACGAAATAATTATATAATCGGACTTTCTTACTAGAAAACAAACTACAACGAAATTTACAAACTTACATACCTTCACACTTTATATTTATAAAGACCATTTTCAATACGACTCCATTAGGTATCAAAATTATTGAATAATTGATTTTCTTATACAATAACTAACCAAAGCAATGTGTTTAACGGTTTTGCGAAGCGGAATTTAAAAATACACCTCTTTTTTTGCAAATATTAAAATTAACCACCCCAAAACAATAAACGGCAAGCATCGCCACGGCACGTAATCCAAGTTTTATAAAACACTTTTTTATTTGGAGTTAAGTGTTGTGCGGCTATAAAGGGCACGGCAAATGACGCAATATCGAGGCGAGAGGGGGCGCCACCGACGACGACGTTAGTCGACGTTATTATTTATGTTAATTCCAAACGCTAAATGACGTCTTACGTGTTGAAACCACCTTCTCACCCCGAGCACAGGGCTGTCGGGTGCATATCAATAAAATAAAATTTATTGATGTTAGGAGCTATTTTTTGGCGCCAAGTGTAAGTTTAATATGTATTTGTCACACACGTATGTCTAGGGTGTGTAATATCAGGTGATGATAAATTACACCTGCAACATAATTGTAGTAAGACTTTCTATTCAATTGAGAACATAAATAGGTATAAAGTTTAAGTTTTCGTCATTTAGTTGACATTTGCCTTGCCAATGTAGTAAATAAGCGTCGGCGTGCATTGCATCATTTCACTAAAAGTACTCACTTACCATCAAGATGAGAGGACACAGTGCTATAAACAAAATAAAATTTAAACACCTATCATATTAACATATGTAATTGAAGCTACCTTGTTGAATTGAAACAATGACGTCACATGCATGAGTGTCGTGTGTGTATGTACACAAATAAAGGTGGTGTTGTGGTTGGCACCCCTGTATAGGTCGCGAAGCAAGCTTGTGCTCAGAATACAACTTTTTCACAAGTCACGGCGGTAATTGTGCCACTTTACATAATGTCTATTTTAGTACCGGGAGCATTTTTCAAAACGCGAGTCCCTAATGATTCGTGAAGCGCCCTGATGTCCCGTAATGCATCGGGCACCTCTCTCATTTACCGAACGCTTCAACAAATACCTCTACTATCGTCTGCTAAAGGTTGCAGTCGCTAGCAACTGTAGTTAAAACGAAACTACATAATATTGAGTATTATAATGTAAAATTTCGTTAGAGGTTTCCATGTAGTAGAAATTTGGCTGTTAGTGTAAAATTTAAATTGACAGATAGTGATGTAAAATATCGTATAATCCCTACAATTATTATGCTCTGTGTCAAGTAGAACTACGTGAGTGTCCTGCCAAACTCGAGTAATCGTAAAATTCTACGTAGGATTACTTCAAAATCCATTTTAGGTTTAGTCAATAAAAATAATTATCAGTCATAGTAATCACTATTCACACATAAACTATAACTACAGTAGTTCCGTGAACCGCGGCGAAGTGATGGTAACACAAAATTTCCACGGTACAAGATTTATTACAAACTCTAAGTGAAGTCGATCGTCTTTCGACTAACAGCCGTGTGTTTGAATATTAGAGGGTTCAAATGGCTGTACATTTAATTTTTACGTTGAGAATTCGTTACAAATGCTTGTCATAAAGTCTGCCATTTTTCTTGTGTGCGTTAAAAGGTTTTTTGCATTCACGTGGGAGGGTTCAACGATGCATGTTTCAATTGTAACAAATCACTATGCCACGATCATTACCTTTCGATTAAGACCCTTCGTTCTCCCTGTGATGTTCTTTATTCCTGAAACTAATGTAAATATTATGTAGAATTTAATAAAATTTAATTATAATTGTCTTGCGTTATGAAAACGTTGTACTTAGGTGCATTTTATAATTTCCGTTTAGGTATATCTGAAAACTGACAAAGGCAGTTTCCGTTATGCATTTATAACCACGTAACTCTGTGTTATTCACGGTTATTAAAATATGAAACATGTTATTTATCTTTAAATGTCTTAAAACGATGAAATCGTGTACATTGTCAGAGTTACATGCATATTACCTACTGGAAACGTGAATTTGATATCCACGGCAATAAGTAACATCAAAATCCAAAACAGTTTAGTGAAACTAAGCCAATTTCCTTAGCTCGGCAATACATCCCTGCTCAAGACGATAACCCCACTTAAAGGTACTCCGAGTTCAACAACATGTATTTATAATTTAGTCTCAAAAGAGGTGCGTTTCGACCATAAATATCAGTTTAGAGTAGTCCAGTGGCTTAGGCCTCCGCAAGCAAAGTATGAGTCGAATTGTAAATGCGCAATTTGCGCAACTTTGTAGTTGCCGAGACGATTTATGTGCGACGACGACGCGACGACGTGACGTGCGACGTGGGGACGGACCGGGGAGACACCTCGCTTATCCTGGATATCTCGATAAGCTACTTTGTTATAAGTTTTTTAGGGAGATTTACTTACTTATAAATATTATGTCAAGTACCTACACAGTAACATTTATTATTTATTTATTATTGCATACATTCACTTTTAATACCGACTGCCTTGGTGGTCCTGTGGGTGCAATATGCGCCTGCTGTGCACGAGGTTGTGGGTTCGATTCCCGCACAGGAACATAACTTTGTGTGACCCACAAAGATTTGTTCTGAGTCTGGATGTAATTTGTGTCCGTTAATTGTATGTTTGTAAAGTCCCCCGCGACACAGAGCTTGTTCTCTAGTGCGGGAGTTGTCTTAAAAAAAAATCTTACTAAATTCAGTAGTAGCAAGTATATATCAAATATTATGACTGTTGTCGCACTTACGTGAAGCTTTATTTTAGTTACCTAAATATTTAAAATTAACACTTGTCGACATTTTTTTATTACGTTTATAAACTCTTTTAACACGTTTAACGGATTGTTAGTAATACAAAATCTCAAAACAATCCAGCGTGGCGTTCAAACACACTTTAATGAATAATATTTGAATCGTTCCATAACTAATGCACCAAATGCGAGGCGTTCGACAGTGTCACAAAAAAGTATCATCACTGTATAACCCTGCACTTGTTTATCTATGAAAGATTTTTTATTTAACCCTTAAAAACATACTGCTATTGTAACCGTGCCCTTGCATCCTGAAGGTGTGTTGTGTCAACCGTTCCGCCGCTCGGTGCTCGTAAAGCTCGCATAAACACTCGGTTCCGCCTGCCGCATCCACCTGTTCCTCACAAAGGAGTGTTTGTGCAAGGTGAGGGATTCGACTCGTTACTCGTCGAGTGATGTAAACACTTGCTGTGAGAACTTAAGCGTTTTAGTACAACGTTATGTAGCAGAGAGTTGAAGTGAGTTATGTCGTTATTTTACCTTAGTATCGACGATTAAAGGTGATTATTAGCGTAGATAAAATATAATATGAAGGTAGATAGACGCATACCTACTCAGAGAGCTAAAGTGTACCTATTTGCCTTCCAAGTCAATTAAAAGCTGCAAAATCAGTAATGCGACCTCAATCAGATTTATAGGTTAATACCTTTAAATACAATTTCTGATTGTTTAGGTTAAGTTACTTTTATTTTAACATTTCATTAAAAGTTAGTCTTATATTTTGTTTCTCATATCACATAGTTCTTTACTGAGGTAGATGTTATTAAATAGATAGAATACGTTGTGTTTTTACAAACCCTTAACATGTCCCTTTTTTCACCCCCATATGGTCCGTTATAAACAAGAGTGTACCGTTTTCACCGGTGCGCGGTGTGGCGGTGCGCGGTGTGGTGAAGGGTCCCATGTCCCATACAAATAAACAGAGTCAAGGTGACACTCTCTACAATGTTACACAAGTGTTTACTTTTTTGGAAAACTTACATTTGGTGTAACGTAAATATTTGTTATATAATGTTTGGATACTATATTCTTATGGCAAAAATAACAATACTAAAAACCTACTGAACGATAAAAGAATGACGACACGTGAAAGAATGAACACGATAATACAAAAGGTAGACATTATTCAAATGATGAAGCGGTACCGCGCGCCTGAGCTAGTGCATAATTCATAGGAGTGGGACCCTACAAAGTGATACAAGCTCAGGTTAATAGAAATATTGTAATGGTGTTTATATTCAATGGGGAACCTTGTTGGTTTAGGAAAAAACATAAGAATATGAATGTATGGGGTCCGTCAAGGAGCTATCCTTGGGCCTTTATTATTAGGTGTGATTATTAAGGTGAGTTTGGGTTAGACAGGCGAAGTAAAATATCTGCATACTATAAAATAGGTTAACATATATCATATCTTAACATGCATGTAGTAATAAGTGTCGTTAAGGCTGTGTCACTACAAAGCTAATTTAAATAGTTCATAAATAAAGCACCCGCATCTAAGTAGTTAGAAACAATTTTAAGAGGGTCATAGCATCAGTATATAATAATAACAGCAACCCATATATGTCCCATTGCTGGGCACGGATCTCCTCTCCTCTATCAAGAGAGAGAGGGTTTAGGCTTTGAGTCACACACGCTGGCCTAATGCTTGTTGGTGAATCAGACATGTGTTTAGAATTTCTTCTAAGACATGTGGGTTTCTTCACGATGTTTTTCTTCAACATTGTAATCTGTATATCTATCTGTAATCTGTATAATACATTTTATTTCACGGTACTACTTATTATGATTATGATTACGACTAGGCCAAACATCGCATCGATCATCAAAATACGCCCATTTCTTTTAAGAGCATTTACCAATCAACAAGCAGCATTATTGTTAAGAAACTGCCGTAAGTGTGGGCTGTATATCGCGGCGTCATCGTTATTTACATATAACATATTTTGTGCGGCCGAAACCAATATGGCGCCTACACGTATAGATATATTGTCCGATGGACCAATGGATAAATCGACTATCGGTATAGTTCCAACCATGAGTTTTGGCATGGAAAACAGAAAATTAAAAAATATATTTTCTTTTCTTGCTTATTTTCTAATTCCAAATTAAAATACTGGGTACTTGTTTTTTAAATGGGGTTAATGACACATTTAAAAAGAATTCATAAATGATCATTTGTTGACTTGCAGGTATGTTTTCATTTTAAATATTTATTGAGCAAGCTTGGACCGATTGGCCTACTTTTTTTTAAATGAATAATGAAATAAATTGCAAGAAAAGATACAGAAAACGTCGGTCGGGGCAGTGTATTATCAATTATGCCACGATTCACTGCCCGTACTATATTTATGAATAGTAAGTCGGCGTGTCTATCGGATACACGTACAGTGTTATTGATGGCGTTTATTTCGCTCTTCTGTTCAATCAAACTCTCTTATAAACAAGGTGTTGCCATTGTTTGTATACACACTATAACAGAGAGTGGGATTACTAGTGGGTGGGCACGTGGACACGTGGACGCCTACTATCGTCATAGCATACGTAGACTGGCATGTCGATGTTGTCATCGTGGTATTCGTTATTGTAGGAAACTGCACTTTTGATTAATTTTATTGATAAAGCTAAATTGGGAAAATGTTGAATAAAGCAGAAGCTCTTGTTTATGCTTATCCACTCATGTATTTCACAATTACGTAAAAAATATGACCTAAGTACTTATGTAATTTTATGTGGGTAACAAAGTTGCTCACTTTAAAAATATTACTGAAAGACACTTTTAATTAAAACTTGGTGGAACATTATTTAGCTAAATACTAAAACAGTGTTCAAATACCTACCTACTTTTGAGTGCTGTCTAAAAGGTTCACGAATGGCTATGAGAGTTGAACACAGCTCATAGTTATACAAGAGACATCAGAACAAAGTTTATGTAAAAATATTGAAAGTTGGACATAAAGTTAGCGACGCGAAGCACAGCGTCGACTTACTTGTCGCGCACGACTAACTCTCAATTAAAATTATTTCATCCTGTCTGAACAGAGAGGCGAGTACTCGACAGCACTGGAGAGAGTGGAGACACAAAAAAATCATCAACTTTTTGTCTGGCTTTGGGCCTTTATAGCGTTCATGATTTTTGTGTGCGCTAAAATGACGCTATATGGCAAGACGACATCTACGTTTAGGTTAGATGACGACCTTTTGAAAATATCAAATAAACACGTTTGCATTAATGACTTCAAATCAATAATTACAAGTATAGTTAGCATCAGACGTATTTAACTCTTGTTATTCTTAGAACTGAGCTAGGTAATAAAAAAATGTTTAAGTCCAAAGTTACGCCGATTTCACAAAATGTTACTGTAGGTATATATGTATGGTTACCGACCCAAAAAACCGTTCTAAAATAGTAGATACTTTAATTATGTAAGTAAGTATAGATTAATTTTAATACGTATCGAAAGCAATTTTAAAATATTGTAAATGAAAGATTCATTTTAGCTACCCAGAGTGGTCGGTCAAGCCAATTAGCTAGGTAACTGAAGAGGCTGTTTGATCTGGTGCCTTTGCCTACCGACGCGTGACAACAACTCCTTACCTGGTGACGTCACAGATGACTAATTAATTTTGTTCAGAGTTCAGAATCAAAGGATGTCAGCACTTCATGAGAAGTGTACTGTAGATATTGTGGGTTTGATGATGCAACTGTCATTATATCTGTACTTTGTAGGGAGAAGTGGTTGTGTACTTATTAAATAAGTATTTTATGACCATATTATAATAAATGGGTGAACATTTTTACTCGATATTACACTTGAGTACTTGTAGCCGTAATGGACAGTCCATTACTACTACGATGCACACAAGTTAAGGTTTCTTAAGGTTCAGACATCAAACCAACTGATGATACAATCTGCCTAGTCACGCAGTCCACTGTGAACACGAACATCTTTACCGCGCACGTCATTTGTCACGATCTTCAATTTCTGGAATGCCTACAATAATAATGCTCTACAATAATGACAAATTTTGTAGTTTTTACAAATGTGGAATTATGCTATTAAACCAAGACAGTTGCATGTGTAGCGTATGTAAACAAAGCCAGGGTGTAACGGTGCCTTAAGTGAGCAACCCTCAAGCGTCGCGGCGGGCCTTTCCGTCCAAAGACATCGTTCGTGACACAGAGCGGAAGTACGCACGCCGCGCGGTCAGCTTCCGCCCCTTTGACCTGTCTTTTGTGCCCGCTCGCTCTAATTACAACATTACTACAAACCTACGAGACATCTCAAAGGAAAAATATGTTCTATCTCTTTCTAATAGGATATATTTTCCTTTGTTGCAGGGTGGAGGAAGAGTTTCGCCTGGAGCAACGTGACCCTCGCGTTATTCGCAGGAAATCGCCTAAGACGGACCAGTTTAGGTGACATCAACATAATGAAGAACTATAAGATACGTTGTTGATACTTGCTACACGGTCACACAGAACTGGGCTTGCTCAGATGATGATGATGAGCAAGTTATGTTGCCTCTGATATACTCGTATTATCATAATTATAAATAGCTTTAATTCTAAGTGTTTAGTTGTCAGGATTCAAGAAAATAACTTTTATTAAGGTAGTGTTGTTCTTTACCATTTAAAATAATAAGAGTTGTAAAAAAATAATACTTACTTCTTATAATCTATACACCTAATAAAATGGAAGTGCCTGTTTAAAATATAAAAATTACGGCTTTGGATATGACTTTTTAAAAGTTACAATAACAAAAATGCATTTTTCTTAAATTTATATCCGTCTGTTTGTTTCTTTTCGCTAATCTCCGCAACTATTTTAACGGAACTTTCACTGGCCCAAAGCTAATATTATAGGCAATTTTATTTTAGGAAAAGAACTAAAACCCATGAAGTTGTGCTAACAATTCTGGAACTTACAAGTATATTAATTAGACTGAGCCACAGCAAAGCGTGGCCTTTCCTAGTAATGAATAAACATCATCATCACCAGCAATTTTTTGCTTTTATTTTTATTGTCAGAATTAGCAAAGGAAACAGTACCTACGTATCGCATGTCTACGTACAGTAGGTGGCCGGAAGTGACGTGCGAGCAGGTCCCATAGACCACTTCCGGTCCTTTGACAAACAAGCACCAAGGTCGGTGATAGAGGGTTAAAAGGGCAGTAACAATGAGACGTTTTGTATGGAACATTTCGTAAACCTATGCTTCTATGTTAGTTTTGTTGTATTTTAATAAAAGTATTTGTTATAAATGCCGTGTGTTTTATATTTTAGAATACAATGTACTCATTATGTAATTATATAGTTACGTAAGTATTGTTGCTTTTGGAACTAATTGTTATCTTATCTTATCAGCTAAAATGACAAGTGACAACCAATGATATAACCAAAATCGTAAGATTGACGTGATTAAATTGACCCTGCCCGGTTCTCTTCCTACCTCGCCACAGGCACCTGTCAGTACGGTCTGGACTTTTGTGTCGTCTGCGCTATTTGAATATTCATATCGCTCTTTTTATAATATATGTATTCATCTTATTTTATTCATTTAGATGGGGTCCTTCGCTGTTTGACACCACGACTTATTGACACCACGGTGTCAATCGCAGAAGAACGCTTTTTGACTTACCTGTTTGGCACCATTTTCATATTAATTATCGACCGTGGTGTCAAACGGCGAATATCTTATTTTGTTTTCGTCGATTGACACCACGTTGATTTGGACCACTTTTGACAATTTAAAGGTCAAGTGTGATTTGTGTACTGACGAAAAGAAAACGGTTATTACAACAAACAATTACAATCAAATGTTTAATGGAATCTTGGTTGTTATGGAATACATATTTATTAGTACAAATCACATTTTAATAAACCATAAATAAAGGGAATAACAAACAATTAAATAACGATTTTACTCTGTATCCGACTTTATAAAATAATGTTAATGTAATAATTAAAATGATTAATTATGGGCTCGATCATAATAAAATATAATAATTACTGTCTGATGGTCAATGTGTTAACAATTGGAATTTTGATTATTATTTTTTCTTGATGCCTGTTTAATATAATGCATGTCCTCAAATATTTGTATGCCTTATTGAGGCAGAATGTATAAGGAAACTGATTAAGAATGAGAATTAAGAACTGAACGAATGTAGTTTGACATTTCAACAGACCAAAATAAAAGTCAAAAGTGTTCGTTTTGAGTTTCGTGGAATAGTCTTACAGTTTGTTTGTTTTTTTTTTTGGATTCGCTCGTGTGGTGCACGGTCCGCCAGACATTATTATTATTAACATCATTATAATAATGGTTCGGAGCGCACCATGTTCGTGGTTCGGCCCGAACCAAGTTCGATCGTCTGTTTATACTTTAAAGAGTGATTAGATCCCTTTAGTCGCGTTTGGTCCAATACGCGTTTGGTCCAATTGTCAAAATCAGGCAAAAATCGCAGTTGGTCCAATTCGCGATTGGTCCAATTCGCGTTTGGTCCAATTCGCGATTAGTCCAATACGCTATTGGTCCAATTCGCGATTAGTCCAATACGCTATTGGTCCAATTTGAGGTTTTATTTAATAAAACGTACCAGGAAAATTTTAGAACCCACACTGGTTAATGCGGAAATGTTGTGTAAGACTGTTGCAGTAAATGCTTAGAAAATGACATGTCCAAATACAGTCTTGCCGACCAGCCTATTCTCCCAAAAGCAGTGGGATGGGCCGTTGTGCAGCATGAGAAGAAATTATCTTATTTCTACTGCTTCCAGTGCTGCGGAACGCGCCCGTCTACTTGCTATGGGTGAGTGGGAATCTGGTCTTTGGCTGCAGGCATTGCCATCGCCCAACATAGGCACTATGTTGGACGACACTACATTCTGCCTCGCCACTTGCCTCCGTTTGGGCGCTCCTTGTGTTTCTCCGCATCATTGTCTTTGTGGAGAAGCCGTCGACAGTCTCGGACACCATGGGCTATCGTGCAGCAGGAGCGCAGGCCGCATATCGCGACACGCCCAACTTAACGACATTTGCCGTCGAGCTCTTGTCACCGCCGATGTATCAGCCGTACTTAAAACAAATGGTTTGGTACGTGACGATGAGAAGAGACCTGATGGTATGTCGTTATTGCCTTGGAAGATGGGCAGGCCTTTGGTGTGGGATGCAACGTGCGTCGACACCCTTGCACCATCACATCTTCCAAGTACAGCAGGTTGTGCTGGCGCTGCTGCTGCAGCTGCAGAGTCCCTCAAACGGCGAAAGTACAGCAATTTAGTTGGAAACTACATTTTTGAGCCATTTGGGGTGGAGACTATAGGTTTATGGGGTCCGAGTGCTCGTTTCCTTTACAGAGACCTAGCGAAACGACTGATCGACGCTTCTCGTGATCAGAGGGCTGGCTTGTTTCTCGCACAGAGAATAAGCATTGCCATTCATCGTGGCAATGCCGCCAGCCTTCTGGGCACGTTCCCAGTAGACAGTGATGTTGAGGAATATTTCGACGCTTAAACAACAGTCTTCATTAGTATTATGTTTTTCCTTTTTTTGTATTTATGATTAAATTAGTTTTAGGTATATAAAACGTACATATTGGTACATATTTTTTTGTTAATATTTATAAAATGTTAAGAATCATATTATTTGTGTTACACTCTCATTAGAGTTAAAATTGTATGTCGAAGTTGTACCATACAATAATAATATTTTTTTAGATAAATCAAAAAACTAAAATATACTGAAGTAGATAAATGTCGAACGCGACATAGATTTTCTTCCTTCCTAGATATTTTTCTTTTGCTGCATCTCCACAACGAACTTCCATTTTTATTGTTTATATTTAGGTTATACCGATATCCATTATGAATCAGTGTATCACAGCCACGTTTATTTTTTGTTTTTTTAAAATTTTCACTTGTTTCGTCAATTTCAAATAGCAGATTATTTATTTTCAATTTCGAAATCAATTAACTACACAAACGCGGAACTAAACAAACGTCAAACGTAACAAACAACTTTTTTCTTCAACCTACCCTCAATACCTGCAATTATCCTATGCATTTTGTTTTTGCGATGGACCCAATCGTGCTTACAACCTTAGTTAAACCTACGTACAATAAATAGGTACACACTGTTTATTAATTTCGTTTTGATTTGTGTTTTTATTTTATCTTTAAACGATAGAAATATAGGTTAAATACATAAACAATATAAATATTGTGTTATTTCATGTAATTAATGATATATATGGTGGCCATTATTACAGAAAGATTCTGCGTATATAAAACTGCCAATACGACTTAAGCGCACGGATAGGTCCCCAGGTCACAACACCCTTCTCACCAGCGCCATCCTTGTGCCACACCAACAACAAAAACCAACCCTCAACCTACCACCATAAAAAAGAAAAATTTGACCAATCGCGTATTGGACCAATCGCGAAATGGACAAATCGCTAATTGGACCAACCGCGAATTGGACTAACCGCGAATTGGACTAACCGCGAATTAGGTGGATTGGACCAAACGCGTATTGGACTAAACGCGACTAAAGGTAGGCTGGGGTCTGATCAGGAACAAATTAAAATTGGTACGAATAAATATCGATAGATGTAGTTACATATATCGATTTGTTATTTACGTTGGTGTAAAATTCAAACCAGGAAGAAATATATTATAGCCTGAAACATATATGTAGGTACGTACATATTTTAAGAAATCCTACTTAGCATAGGAAAATGAAATAAAGGGCTCATAAAACAAAACTATAGGTACTTAATTATATATTTTCAAAATTTAACAATGTCGTCGTAGTCCTGGCGGCAGTATTTTGTACTAGTAAGAATGTGAAACTTGTAGGACTGTGAGTAATGGCGCTAGCGCTGTATGCATTTTCAGATTTTTATAAATTAAAATACCTACCTCGTTTTGAAGTTTACTGTTGGGTCATACTAGGTATAAAATATATTAAGCTAGGCGAAACATTGAGTTATGTTAAAAATAAATAATACAGGTATATATTTTTTTCTCTCAACGAAAAAAACTTTATAAATGTCTTACGTTATCAAAATGATCAACAAAAATGTTACATCCAAGATATATTATCATAAATATTTTAAAAACTAAACAAAAACAAAATACAAAATGTGTATCCGATGTTGGGATTCGAACCCGGTTCGGTCGGTACTACCTCCGTATGGTACTGTGAGAAAATTACCTATTTGTGAATTTGAACTGATACTTAACATTACAGTTTTGTTATATTTTTATTAATAAACCATCTACAAAAATCAAATTCCAAAAAGTGGACATGAATATGGGATTCGAACCCAGTGTCATCGGACCGTTTGCGTTAGACTAATAACACAGAATGCTAATACTCCATCCATTATTGACAGTCCAATGAAGTTTTCACTTCTGCCGTGTGGTCAGCACACACTCTTTCTTTTACCTGAGATTTTTGTTTGTTCGAACTCAGGTATTTCTACCCTTTCTTAAACGTTCTTGCTAATATAAAAATATAAGGGCATGTAATAATAATAATTTCTATTTAATTATTTTTTACCTGCTGATGTCTTGAATATTAAAATTAAATTTTAACAGATGATGTAGTAAAACGTAGTAGTAGTTGCTATCGCAAAACTGTTGTGGGTAACTAAACAGTTTTTCCTTTCCAAGCACTCTCAGAAAAAAAAATTAAATAAAAATCGTGTAAACACTTTTGTGCATGATTGTTATGTTAGAATAAAATACCAATGCGACCGTCCTTTGCTGTTTTACGTCATGGTGTCAATCAACGAAGACAAATAAGATATTCGTCGATTGACACCGTGGTCCCAAACAGGTAAGTCAAAAAATGTCTTTCTGCGATTGACACCATGGTGCCAATAATCCGTGGTGTCAAACAGCGAAGGACCCACAATACACAGCAATACAGAAATGTAACAATATAATAATATCGAATATGATCTAGCTTGGAACGTAAATTTTGTGACGGCTTCTATTCACATTATTGTACATACTTTACAAACAAAATGATTATAATTATCATAGAAATTTGGTTTCAATGTAGCCAACATGACAATATAACATTGACAGCTGCACTTAGAAAAATCAGACTAAATTAGACATGGGATGTTAAGTACCTACTTTATAAGTAAAATATTATCAAGTAACTATCAACCATATTGATATAGTTAAGATTTATTTTGAAAGTAAAATAGACGTAAAGTAGAAGACAGTGCTTTGTATACCCTAACGAAGCTCATAAACGCACCAACCGTACTATGTAGATCTATCTCGAGCACCCACTTAGTTTGACTTGCTCAAGCTCAACTTGCACTAATTGCAATCTAAGACGTTGCACATTAAAACTACTTCAATAGCCCTTAACCCTCCACCGGTCACGTAATCGTAACACAAACACTGGCCAGTGTAAATTTGACACTAATTCGCGAAACGCTGCCCAGTGCCCAACGACTTATGGCCTGTTAAGGAATTGTTCTCACTTGGACCTCTTAGGGTAGCAGGCGGGGGGTTGAGGCGGTTATTTGCGTAAAGTTTGGAGCGCCGTGTGTGCCACCCCTAGGGACGGTTGAATTATATACAGCATGTTGAAATTTGATTTAAATTTATTTCCGAAATTCTACAACTATTTTCAGACGATTTTTTAAAGATGTAATAATTTGTATTATTTATTAATTTTTTCAATAGGTATTGTAGCTAAAGATAAGATAAAGATAAAGATAAAGATATTTATTTGTCTCAACATGTGTACATTAGGTGTTACAGTAATTTGTCTCAACATGTTCTGTCTGGGTAAACATGCAAATTTATATGTTACTTAGTCTAGGTAAAAGTAATAGTAACAGATCACTTATTTGTATATAATAAATTAATAGGTTATCTCATAATAATAAATTCTGACATGCGATTCAATAGTAATTAATAGATATTAGATTATTTAAGGTATAAATGTCAACAGTAGGTAATATGATATTTGTCAATTTGATTAATAAATAATAAAAAATAGTAATAATAATAAAAACAAATTTGATACTAATTGTGGAAATTACATTATTTGTCTGTCATTCAGGAAATCTTCAATTTTATAATAACATTTATGGACCAAACAGTCTTTTAGTTTTCGCTTAAACATATTAATGTCAAGGACCTTATAAGTATTTGGTATTTTGTTGTAAATTTTGGGTGCCATACAAAATATGCTTTTACCTAAGAGTGCTGTCTTTGCAGTGTGCATACATAATCTATAATTATCTCGGCGATTGCGGATAGAGACATCTGACATCTTACTAAATAGTTGAGGGTTAGTTTTTACAAACACAGCTGTTTCGTAGATGTACAGAGATGTGAGCGTTAAAATTTTGTGTTTTATAAAATACGGTCTACAGCTATCCATTATTTCAAGTCCAAACATTGTTCTAATGCATCGTTTTTGAAGTTTGAACACTATATCCTTATCGACTGAGTTCCCCCAGAAGATAATGCCATATCTAAGTATTGACTCGACAAGACCGTGGTAAGCAGTGAGTAATGCCCTTAAGTTAACTACCGGAACAAGTTTATATATAGCATATGTACGGCTGCTTATTTTATTAGATAGCTGTGATACTTGCTCTTTCCAGTTTAATTTGTTGTCAATAACGAGACCAAGAAATTTAGCATTATCGACTTCATTTATATTATGATCTTTATGTTTTATACAACATTGTGTTTTTTGCTGAGCTTTTTGACTGAAATGCATAATTTGAGTTTTGCTGAGATTAATTTGTAAATTATTGTTCTCCATCCATTCTATAATTTGCGATAACGATTTATTTATGTCTTGTTCATATGTGTCAACTGTTTTACATGCTACTGTTAGTGTGCTGTCATCTGCAAAGAGAGTCATTTGATTGTTAACCGATTTAGGCAAGTCATTAATGTATATATTAAATAATAGAGGGCCTAACACACTTCCTTGTGGAACTCCGTATTTAACTGTACGCTCGTTAGAGTAGGATGTCATTTCTTTCTTTGTTTTAAAATTTATTCCTGTTATGGCCGTTAACTGTTTTCTGTTAGATATGTACGACTGTAGTAAACTTTGGACATTTCCCCTAATACCATAGCAATCAAGTTTATTTTTTAAGGTATGATGGTCTACACAGTCAAAAGCCTGCGTCATATCGCAATACACTGCGCAAACCGGATTTCTTTTATCAATGTTTATAATTGTTCTGTGTAGAAATTCGTAAACAGCCATATTAATAGACATATTTTTCCTAAATCCTTTCTGTTCACTACAAATGATTCTATAGCTATCTATAGGTTTATCTTAACACAACAAATTTACAGTACCTACGAAGGAAATTACGTTCGTATTTAGATGCTAAGCTTTACATGGCAATGCGAGAATCGTCTTAAAAATAACCATAATTATTATTGTTCATTTATCGCTTACCCTACTAATAGGTACCTACATATAGTTTCACTTAAAAATATCCTATAAGTAGTAGAACATCCTGTATGAACGATATGTAGGATTTGCAGTAACACTGGTAAGTCAGGGCCGAGGTGTTTAAACTCGCGGTGGCTTCTTAGGTAACCGAGTGGACACCACCCGCACCCCACCGGGGGTGGGTCAGACCCACCAGCCCCACCTACTGACAGTAATCAACAAATCCCAAACCAAATATTGTACGAGTTGGTTTTGAGTGTGAACTTTTGTGTGGTTTGAAAACATAATATTCTAAAACACATTTTGTTGAATTGACCTATTGTTGTAGTGAGTGTATTGAGTAGGTAGATCATGTACCTCAAAATTCCTACTAATATTATAAACGCGAAAGTTTGTAAGTATGGATGGATGGATGTTTGTTACTCTTTCAAGTAAAAAATAAATATCATTATGTATACATAGTAAGTTCTAAAACCCTTTATTTCTCTCTTGATAGAGGAGACCCATGCCCAGCAGTGGGTTATACATGGGTTGCTATTATTATATATACATAGTTATTAGATACTTCATAAACCCAATTAGTAAGTATTTATCAGTTAAAGTATAGTAACATAGGTGTTACCTACACCTACATTTCTGATAAGCGTCATTAAATATAAGGCAACATAAAAATACTACACGTATGTAAAAATAATTGGTATAATAGGATAACGAACAATATTATATATTTATATTTTTAATTTACAATGCGGTTCGTGTTATAATGAGGTCGGTATAACAATTATTATATATTAAAGTCTAATTTTTATAAAATAAGGAAACAATATACATATATAATTTACAACTAAAACTATATTTACACAAATTAGAAATAAAGTGTAAGAAAAAAAAGCAACACAAAAATGGGGGGGAGAACTGCTTATAAGATGATGTTACTACTTATTTTTGTTATTTGGTTCACAAACATCCTGGGTTAAGTAAAGTGGTAGGTAGGTATTGTGTTTTCTGATAGAAAAAGAAATCCAAGAATATGTAGTGCATTTTTTTATATTATATCTACTGACAAAAAACTAGAAAGTAAAACGAACAGTAGACCAAGTGATAGATTAGAGAAATATTAAATCGTAGTAGTTAAATACAGAAACCCCTACTATAGTCGTGTACAAATGCACAGTTGAGTGAGCATCCACGTATTCTCGGCAAGGATTAGCGTCGGACGCAAATAGAAGCAGTTCAGCCAAGTTCTGCAAGTAGTTGTGGTAACTCTGCGCTGTGTTTGCCCTTTGACCGGGGTACGCACTAGCGTGGAAACACGCTGCGATTATCTGTAGAATTGAATACCTACATGAATTAATGTATTAGGGATATCAATAGAACTGTTTTATTGAATGCTGACACTCACTCCAGTAGAGTAACAAAATATATTAAAGAGGGAAGATGTGAAAGTACCAAATCCTTATCATTCGAAGATTGTATAAGTATAGCTCGTATAAATGTAGTTTTGCAAATGCTTTATTAATATCTCCGGGAATACCTGAACAACAAATAATAACTTTAAGGCAAACAGGGATAGTCCCATTTAACCTGTTGTTAGAATTGTATAACCGCTTATATCCGAAAACCACAAATTTTCTGCATTTTCAACGAATAGTAAAAATTATGTTAGTAAATATACCTACTACAGTTTGATGCCTAACTTTTACATTACTCATTAACTGTACTTTACCGCATAAATTTAACCTATTACCATTTTCCTATTATATTTAACAGCAAAATAAAAAAGTTAGCCAGCATTACGAGTATTGCACGACAAAGCAGAGTGCAGCAATTATCTGAAGAAGAAGTGTCCGTCTAATTATGCACCGAAATATAAAGTGATCATAGTTAGAGATCAGGAATTATGACGATATAGGATAATCTATACTAATATAATAAACTAGGGGTCGCCCGCGACTTCGCCCGCGTGGTAATTTGGAATATTGTCCCCGATTGTGCAACATATCTCACTACTGCTCCGCTCCTATTGATCATAGCGTGATGTTATATAAACTATTGCCTTCCTGGATGAATGCACTATTCAACAAAAAAAGTTTTTTTCTAATCGAACCAGTACTTTCTGAGATAAGCGCGTTCAACCAAACAAACAAACAAACTCTTCAGCTTTATAATATTAGTATAGATGTGAAAGTTTGGCGGGATTGGATGGATGGATGAATGTTTGTTACTCAATGACGCAAAAACGGATCTAGATAAACTTTGTTGCTGAAATATTTGAGCGTGAAGTGTGTCGCTTGCGTTTGTTTATCCCAGTGCGTTGTAAGTAAAATACTAAATTTGTAAGTAGGTAACGTTTCTATTCGAAGCATATCGGTCAGACCGTAGAAGGAAATTGAGGCTGTGTGCATAAATTAGCGCACCCAAATAGATACAGCGGTTTAGTTTTCAAACATATTAACTACTATATACTATTTACTACATTGCCTATAGACTGCTTCATACCTGGTTTTCAACCAAATGAAAACCTGGTACACGTTTCATTTTGGCTCAGCTTTCTCAAACTTCTTTATAAACAAATATTTTATAGGATATCAATTGTGACTCTACTAACATATCGATAGAATAATAGACAAATGAGTCCATTTTGAAATAATATCCTTACTAATATTATAAATGTGAAAGTTTGTGAGTATGGATGTATTGATGTTTGCTACTCTTTCACGCAAAAAATACTGAACAGATCTGGATGAAATTTGACACAGAGATAGATTATAGTCTGGAATACTTTGTATCGCGATAACCAACATCTACGCGGGCGGAGCCGCGGGCAACAACTAGTTATAATTATAAATATATGGCCGATTAATAAACAGGGTTGTTTGAGTATATAAACAGTACCAAGTATGTAAGTAATTCAAAACTCGTTCAGGTTAAGACGACGACGGTACAGAGAAGAGTGTGGATGTAGAATTTAATTAATTCGTAGTGTAACGGCCGAATGGACACGGTGGCGGCTACCTTACAGGGCAGCCCGCCATGTTGGAAGAGGTGCTTTGAGAACCCTCAATTATATTGCTTTGTATGACGTGTGTCCAAGATACTTGAGAAGATGCTTCGTCTAAATGTACAATTTATACACATTTATAGCAGTGAAAGATGTTATTCATCAGTTTTATAGACATGCACCGCTCTGGGTAGATTGGTTGTTGTACAAGTATAAGGTATGAGAATGATTTTCTACTATATAGTGTAAGAAAAAATTAAGTCCTGTGCTGCTATAGTAATAGACTATTTTATAGGCTTTCTTAGTGACTTCATCTTTGTCTAATATTATACTAGCGATAAGGTTCTAGAGTGGTGACCACGAACTGGAAGACGCAGCGTGGGCAGGCCTCCAACAAGGTGGACCGACAGATGAAAATTAGCCGATATAAGTTTGAATGGGGATAACGGTAGTTTTCAGATTTACAGTGAAAGACTGAACACGCGAACGAAGTCGCGGGTAGCAACTAGTACCTACGTAATAAACCACTCTAAGTAGAACAACATCACAAACTATAAATATGTTTGTATCTAGTAACCTTTTTGTTAGCTATAAAGATAAGGCGATTGGACTTATTTGTTTAAAATATCCTTATTAATAGAAACGTAAAAAGTAATAAAATACTTCCTGCTAAATCTTGGTTTGGGCACTTAGTGATGACTCTGTCTATATAGGTAGGTATGTTACTTAACTACAAGTGCCACACAGGCGTATCAGTAACATTGGATATTTGCATACAGTTGTCTACTAGTGGGTCTATTGAGTCTCTCTCTACGATTGATTAATAGACAAACTTTGATTGGACGTATTCATGCCAGTTACCAGTCAGTCGCTAGTTCTAAGGACGGTTGCTAAGGGGCTGCGTAGACAGGACGCTCTGAAAGTTTGCCAACGGATTTAGTTTGATACCTTAATGTAAGAGTTTTGTTTACTAAGCGTGGGTTAACTACTAGTAACTACGTTTGAAGGTCTATGGTGTAAAATTATATGATATGCCGAAAACTTCCGTTGGACTTAAGGATGAAGCCAGAGAGTCAATGATGGTACATTAAAGTAACAAAAAAATAATTTAGAGTACTTGATGATAACTTTAACTCAATTAAATTCAATTTATTTATTATCAGACAAAATTACAGTGTCCATAGTGTTGTTAGTACAAAATCTTGGAACTATATTAGTAAATAAAATATATTATATTATTGCCTGTTCCATTAATTAAATTTTCGACAAATTTAAATAATAATTTTAATTACTTTAATGTCAGCATTGAATTAGATTAAAACTAATGAGTCCAGCAAATATTAATTTAATAAAGCCTAAATAAATATATGCCATAATAATACTATAATACAAAACATCATAACATTTTCAATTAAATTCAAATTGACCGCATATGTAATTGTAGCAACCTCTGAAGCACCGCAGACTCTGGTCTCTCAGCAGTCATCTTTAGTACACTGTTAGTGCTCTATCTAATTTTGTATACAAGGGAGGCTGAAATCTAACGCGCTAATGCATAAAAGTCATCCACCCTAGCATCAGCAAATAGCCAGATGCATTAATGACCCAGAAGTATTAAGCTAAACCCCTGCGGCGACATTGGCAACTGACATTCGCAACCAGTTGCCATAGGAGAAAGAACAGTTTTTCTACTCAACCACTGGCCATAGACGATAGGCCTTGGTATTATCACAACATTTGTAAAACAAACTATCAAATGAAACTTGCAAATACACTAAGAAGTGCAATCGTATAAAAGCCATCGCCCTCTACAACAATGCTAATCTCACAATGCTAGCCACTTGAAGGCGACGGAAACTGGCATCAAGTCCAATCTGTCACCTTGTGCACTAGCCTGAGACCCACTCGTTATACAATTGATGTAAATGTTGATGTATTATGTTCTGATCAGTCGCGTGCCTTGTCACATTGTGCACATATGAGGATGTTATGCTCAATGTGGTACAATACTCGCCTGATGAATCAATATAAAGGAGAGCATTCCTTGATCGAACTGTGTTGTCAGGACGAATGCGCCCAAACACAATCACAGATAGGTTTATCTGTCACCGTTATTTCTGGTATTTTTTAGTTATAATAATGAAACTAGGAAGTGTTGACAATATTGGACCATATATAAATCATATTAAAACTATATTATTGTCTAATAATTGTTGAAAATAATAAATGTATTAAAATGATTATTAAATGTATCTAAAGTAAGTAATTAAAATTATCACATATAAAATAAAACAAACCGCAATTATGTAAATTAACCGACAATAATAAATAAATGGTATGAAATGTTACAATAAATACGTTAGGCCCTGGGTACCGGGTTACATTCCAACCTTACGATAATATTTCTTTAGTGACCATCGACCAATGAAATGTCAGAGATGTATTATTATCCGGAACTAACAACAAGTTAGTACTAGTACTTATTGTATCTAATGTTAAAATAATAACATGTTATTATGTTAGAAGAAGTTATTTATGGAAGTATATAAAAGTACTTATATTATTATTTATTGGAAAATACAGACAAAGAGTACATATTGAGCCGTAGACATAATTATTATGATTAATTAAAATATATATCTGTTTATAATTAGTGACAAATTGTTGTTTGTCTTCCTAATGTTATGATCATCATACATAAGTACCTACCTACACGCACGTACCTATCTATATTGTTTTAAATATGAAGTTAACCAATCAAGTAATGTCATTATTATTATTTTAATTATAAGAATATCATACACATATTATTAAAAAAAATATATTATTTTCTTTCAATATTGAATAGTTAATCATGACCCATATCTACGTGAAAAATATCTGATCTTACGCAAATTTCGACAAAAAAATACGAAAAAAAGAATTATTATGCAAGTTATATGTATATGCATCTACTAGGTCAAAGCAGCTGAGAATGTTTAGGCCTTAATCCACACACGCGCGCCTAATGTGTACTAACATTGCTTATCTTTTGTCATTACTGCATAATGTAAAGTTTAAATTTGACTGAAATTATGATAAAGGTTAAGTAAAACTTAATGTAATTATATTAATTAAGTATCTTGACTTTAAAAAAATATCTATGGAATAATCAGCTACATTATACCAAATATGTAAGTACAGAGATGAAATTGGAAGATTTTGTGAACCTACAAAAAAGTTGTTACATGTACAGTGGGCAACGGAGATAGCTGTACAGGGTCGCTTTATAAAGATTAGTATTTTAGGAAAACCAATGTATGATTTTTTGTAAAATATATTTTTATTTGTAGGTTTATTCTAATTGTACACTGTTACCAAATTCCACAGAAATATATACAATGTTTTTTTAGAAAAACTAATCTTCATGTGTACATATATCGTTCGTAATGGTAACTCTCTTATCTCAGTTAAAAGCTCTTAACGTTACATTTATCTAGCAGTCACGTCTAATATCTCTCGTGACGACCAATGAAAATCAATCCTGATTATGAAAAGTTGTAAATGTCTATCACTCAAAAGCTTAGCATGTCGTTGTTACTCCTTAGCAACTAGCTCAAACGACAAAACCATATAAAAACAAATGATGGCGCCACCCGACGCCGACCGACACGACGACGGTAGGTGAGCGGCGCACGCGCTTACACCACTGAAACAACAGACAGTCTTTATGCCAAGTGGTATGACACATGTGACAATGGTACACATGAATGTTATTTTAAACTGTCTTAACCAAATCATCACTTTGCAGTAACAATATTTAAATTGTACCAACTTTAAATTACTTCGATTCATTTGAATATTAATCAGACAGTCTGGTTTTGCAAATTTTATCAATTTTGATATTATTATCTACATTATTTTTAACTTTGTTTACCCCTCAAAACATATGCTTACTATTATATGGAGTCTTAAAAAGGTACAAATTACCTTTTTAAGACTAACTTTAAATACTACAATAGAAAAAATATCTAAATGGTTAGATGAAAATAACCTTTCTGCTAACATAAATAAAACAAAGATACAATTTAGTAATTATAATAATAAAAAAGCAAATAAATTGAAAATAAACCATCGTGGCCAAGAAATCATGGAGGTTGACGAAGCAAAATTGTGACGCCGCCCCACTAGACTCATATAGGCCTCTATTTAAGAGATTAAAACTACTTATACTAAACTCAATGTACGTATTTGAAATAGGAATTTTTGTTAAAAAATATTCAACACAAGACCCGAACAAACTCCAGGTCCAAAAAATGTCAACAACTCTGCATAAAAAATAGCAATTGTATGACTATACAAGTATTTAATAAAATACCAAGACATCCGCGAGTTGCCACTTACACAATTTATACGTAAGCTAAAACAGTGAGTGTGATAAGTGTTTTAATACACTTTCTGAATTTATGTCTTGCAAGGATTAATAAATAATGAAATTTTTTAATGTATAATGCAAGATATAATAATAATATATTATATATACTGTTTTTTCTCTTTTAAAAAAAAGACAACTCCCGCACTAGAGAACAAGCTCTGTGTCGCGGGGGACTTTACAAACATGCAATTAACGGACACAAATTACACCCAGACTCAGAACAATTCTTTGTGGGACACACAAAGCTTCCTGTGCGAATCGAACCCACAACCTCGTGCACAGCAGGCGCATACTGCGGCCACTAGACCACCGAGACAGTCATATAAATCATAAGTCATATAAATATAAACATTTAATTATTCAGTTCTAAAATTAAAATAATATAAATTATAATATAAACTGCTATGTACTGATTTTTTTATTCCTAATGTTAATTTAAATTATAGGTATTTAAGACATATTATGTAATTGGAATTAATGTATATTGTATATTGTGATTAATAATGATATTGTTAATAATTTTGCACGCGGTTCATGGGGTGAGACATGCTGTACCTCTTATATTATGTAACAACATTGTAACCGTGTTTCTTAGCAAATAAAATTCTAAATTCTAAATGTTTTTCATATTGTTTTAATTTTATTTTATCCCTAAAAATAGAAAAAAAACAATAGGAAAAAATTAAACCGATTAAAGTCGGTGCCAAGCTTAATATAAGCTGCTATTATGTGTATTCAGTTATTTTTAGGTTTTTGAAGTCGGTTCCATTTTTTTTCTAAAAATTTACTCGTATCAATATTCTACTCTTAATTGTTTTGGCCGCACATTGTATGTTAGCCAGTCAGTCAGTAAGACGCTCTTTATCACAATACCAGAGGTCGCCGCCCGCGACTTCGTCCTTGTGGTAACTTGGAACGTACATTTCCCCGATTTTGCAACATATCTCACTACTGCTCCGCTCCTATTTATCATATCGTGATGTTATTCTCAGCTTTATAATATTAGTAAAGATATACCAATATACATCATCAAGATATTCCATATCGGATTAGCTAATACAACTGTAGAGACGGTAGTAAAAAATCGCCTTATTTGTCCCTCACTAGAAATGAGTGTAAAATCTATTAATATCCAATACTACGCCGCTTGCTCATACTCACTATTATTTATAACAATAGTTGAAAAACTGTTGTGAATCTTTGTACCTAAGCTAGACGTTTCAGCGGTAAACCGCGATAAAAGTATTATTTTAATTGTTGTCAGAACGATTTAATTACCGTACTCGTACATGTTTATAATGAGTTTTGTTGTGAAATATTAAGTGATTCATCATCTCAGACTAAGAGTACCTATGTCAAGAGAGCCTCTTTATTATATTCTCAATACACAATTTTAGGCCAGAGTATATAGATCAAGGCCCAAATCCTCTCACCTCTCTTAATAGAGGAGAGGGAACCGATTAAAAAGCACCTAATAATATACTATGTTTATATTTTGTTTCTCTTTTAATATTTTTACCAATGCCATCTTGATTATGGTGTCTATAAGTAAATAGCGATAAAATGTAGGACTACACAAAATATTTGGATTGAATTTTTAAATCAACCAACTGCCAAGGGTTCGGAACTGTTACTTCTTAACACAGGTTATTTTATAACCTAAATAGGAGTAGTAGAACTACACCCACCAAATTGTAGAACTAGTATAAGAACATAATGTAACATTTGACTATGTACCTACCTACTACAATTATTATTTTCTTGTCAATAAAGTTTATTATATTTATATATAATTTTGACAACATTGGTTCATGATTACACGTAAGTTGTAGTTCATTTTCTTTTTATCGAAACTAGTGTAGGTATAAGTGTTTCTTCGACATCATCAGACATAACTAATCTCCATCTTTTCCTCACTTTAAAAAATCTGGTGAATGATCCAAACTTGCTAAAAATAAGCACAATAAACGCAATGAAACAGAACTGTCTATAATTCCTTATACATAATGAAGCAGCGCCATATTGTCGCAAGGTGCGCGTGCGGTCGTTGTCGTCTAATTGCTCCTCAAGTGGGTGTCACTGCGCACTCACTACACACTACCACTTGAACAGTCGCGCGTGTAGCTGACCCCTTTATTGCTTAGCATCCAGCGGGTGTGTTAGCTCGTTAATCCTCCATGTGTGCGTAGGTTAAGTGTCAATAGACTGTGTGGATGATGAATGGTAACAAATATTTGGGACATAGTTCAAGTTGATTGAAGCTGATGGAACAGTATTAGGTGCGTGGCATCTCTCTAGTGGTACCTGCGTTACATATGAAAAATACAATGCAAATAACTTCAGAACTAAAATAATCTCTCACAGCAACCATCTAACCTATAGATCACAAGATGCTCCTAGTGGAAACTGATCAAATATTAGTGATATTTACCTATAGGTATTACTATCATCGACGCTTTGCTAGTCTTAATAGTAGCGAAGTGATCAAACCGCATCGCATTCTCTAGAGTGTAAGCCTGTGTCGGGTTTTACAGTCGCAGTCCACTGGCGGACATAGGCTTCTCCTAACACGCGCCACACACGGTCCTCGGCCTACCGCATCCAAAACCTTTTAGTGCTATTGTGTGAGTTTCTGAAAGAAAACATTTCTAGCAGTGTACAAACTCTTGAAATCTTATTTAGGTATAAAATAAAAGTTTGCGGGTACTTACTGGAACTCTCCTAAGACTGAAGCTCTGTTCAATGTGACACATATAAATGGTGTAGGTAGGTACGTAAGTATAATGTTGATATGTATACCGTACATGATACAAGTATGTAGGTGCTCGTATGTTAGTTACAGATGTGAGCGCCACCTATCACTAATGAGCGCGGTGCGATGTGATTCACAGGCGTCGGCGTCGGCGCATCTGCGACCTCGATAATACACCGACACACAAAGATCAATACATTGTCGTAGAACTGACATTATATAATTTGCATACGTATGAGAACTGCCTCGGTGGTCCAGTGGCCGCAGTATGCGCCTGCTGTGCACGAGGTTGTGGGTTCGATTCCCACACAGGACAAAACTTTGTGTGACCCACGAAGAATTGTTTTGAGTCTGGGTGTAATTTGTGTCTGTTAATTGTATGTTTGTATAGTCCCCCGCGACACAGAGCTTGTTCTCTAATGCGGGAGTTGTCTTTTAAAAAAAAACTGATTTTTTATTCAACGTCATTCTTTATGACCGAGAGAGAGAGATTCTATATTCGCTATGCGCTACATTACACTTTTTTATTTAGAAAAAGATAACTCACAAACACGATTCATGGATACAAAGTACAACCAAACTCATGTCAACAAATTTGTGGATGATTTTTTTTTGTCCCGCCGAAGTAGCCAATGAATCAAACATGTAGTCGAATCAGGATTTAGTAACAAGACAGTTATACAGATAAATTTAAGAAGGTAGGTATCATATTATATTTTCAGACTATTTCAGAAATTATTATTATTTCTGAAATAGTTTTCAGTATTTTATTTAAAGATATGCTTTTCTATATATATGTATATCTGTCTGGCCTGTTTGTCTAGTGGTTAGTGACCCTGACTGCTACGACGGAGGTCGTAGGATCGATTCCCACACGAGACAAAACTTTGTGTGATCCATCAATGTTTGTTACGAGTCTGGGTGTAATTTGTGTCCATGAATTGTTTATTGTCCCTTGCGACACAGGGCATGTTCCCTAGTGCAGGAGTTATCTTTCTAAAACAGAAAAAGAGAAATATACTTAGTTGAATATATAGATAAACAACAGGTTAGTGTCATGTCTGCACCAATCAACCACTTAATATAAGTTGATCTGTGTACGACGCAGTTTCGTGAGAACGGCGCGCATGTGTCGGGTCCACAGCACCACACTCTTATTAGCGCACATACTTTTTAATTACCTCGTACATTATACCTATAGGTAGCCGTATAGTATGTATGTATGTACGTGTGTCTATGGGTGTGGTTACTCAACGAATAGTCAAGTGTTACAACATATGAAGCATTAGATGTGTAACACAGTAGGTACGTGTCTGCATGGGCAGATCACGGTTGAGATGCTTTAAGAACAATAATATTATTATTCCGATTGATATTTAAGTGCTAACAAACGACTAAAATTAATAAATCAGCACAATTTCATCAAGTAACAACATTAAATATTAAAATAAATACAACTAAACTTAAACTATTTAAAAACAATCAAATTGTATCTATCGAAATTTAAATATTTATTAAAATTAAAAATAAAATATCAGATTGGTGTCGTAGTTCTAAGAACGACAATATTATTTATATACGACTATAGATATATTAAGAATTGCAATACATTTTGTAAAATAATAACAGGCATTATTGCTTTGTGTAAAGAAGTTATACGTGGCAGCAATAATATTTTCGGGACAACTCACACGTTGCAATGTTTAGTTTCTGTCATTTATTTGGTTGCTAATTACACAATCAACACAGATTTCAACTCTACAACAACTTTTTATTCCATGAATGTTTTAAAATAAACTTAAGTTTATTAATGCAAATAATCAAGGAAAAAAGTTTATCGTTTTTAATTAATAATAAACACTACTAACTACTGCAGTTCTTCAACATCTCTGAGCTACCACTTTACAGAAACCAACAAAATAATTAAATAAATAACAAACACCTGCAGCTTAACTAATTCATCCATATTGTACTATATAAAGTATCCTGGGAACGACGAGCATAAGGTCACTGGTACTAAATGAACACGCACACCACGATAAACAACGAAACTGTGTCTCATAACAATGAGTCATGGCACTCGCTCCTGTACATCATATAATGTATGTACATAGTACTAATGTAGTGGCGCTGCACAGTGTGGTATTAGGGCCTCAAACTTGGTCAAAAATATTTTATGACTCGAACGACGATTATTTGTGTATATATGTTAAAATAGGTAATAAAAAACTTATTACAGTTGGAAAAGAATATTTATTCGTCACTACTACATACATTTTCATTGGTCAGGTCACTCTCACTAAGCAAATTTAATACGTCTCCATACAAAATCTTTCTATTTTTCTTAAAATATAGATTTGTTCTCATGCTTGTTAATAAGAGGTCCGAAGTTAACGAAAGCCTATTTAAAACGTCCACATTGCACTCTACGTGCGAAAACTTTCTGGAATAGTTAAATCTATATTGCCTTATGTTTTTGTTGCGAGCTTCTGCAGCTTCTTCTGAAAGTTGTCCTATTGGAAGAATTGCGTGTTTTATCACTTCAGGTCCGTGACGAAGTACTTTATGCAGTGTCGGAGTCATGGGGTAAAACCCATATAAAGCCACATACATCTCGGCTGTTTCATCGCAGTATTTCTGAAAGGCTTCAACATTAATTTTATACCCGCAGCACATTGTGTCTAATATAACCTTAAGTCGGTAGATAAGTTCTTTATCTATTTTGGTTATTTCCGCCGATATTTCGTAGTTTTCGAAAAATCGGCGACTGGTATTACCGTCATTGGTGTTGCCAAAATTAACTTTTGGGATATCCACCAATAGTCCAAGTGTCATCTTGAATCTCTTGTTTTCTGGCTTCCACCGCTTGTTTTTCCTCAATAGAAAGTCGTACATTCCATTTTTTTACAGGTAGCCTATGTGCTACGTGTAAGATTGATTCAAAAAATCGAATACGAGCATGTAGCAATGACAGCCGGAATCTTAAATTTTCCTCTTTAAGTGGCCTTTTCTTCGATAAGTCATTAAATTCCGAAGTAGTTGCATCGCAAATGTAGCATCTCATTGTGGATTTCGTATGTGTTGCTGCATTGCAAACTTTGCCATCCACCATAGTGAACAACATCTTAGCTTCACTGATAAGTTGTTCCCAATGTCAGTGCTGGCAAGCGCATCTATTTGTGTTGTGATGTAGTCTATTTCTTCTTTTGTTATATCCGTACTCTCCTTGACGAATCTGATTCTAATAGGTCTGCAATAACGAGGAGATAAAGGTGTCGCATTTTGCCACAGTATTTTCTTTTCATGTCCATAAACTAATTGAAGAGGAACAACAGAACTTTGAAAAATATTAGCGTCAATATCATTTTCAAATTTCATTTTATACATTTTTGCTTGAAATTGTGTTGTACATTAGCTATCTTTTGCTTTATATCATGAATTCTTATATCATCATCAGAGTAGGAACTTAGTAGTTTCTGCTTCAAAAACGTTAATTTTCCGTCAAATGTTGACTCATTAGAACCTTGCATGATAGCATACAACTCATTCCGACTCATAAACCTCAATCCTGAAGTCCCTGTAACAAAATAAGACTAAATCTTAGGAACGAATATTTATACAAGATTGTAAGGTACTAACGAAAAAAAATCTCAAAAAAAAACGGGGCGGGTACGGGCGGCTATATTTTTTATAAAATTGTTATGGACTGTCTACTCTACAAGAAACAATAGTATTCGTATTTAAAGAATGCTAAATAGTGTAACAAAAAGTCTTTTAAATATAGAAAAGTAAGAATTTTTGTAATAGTTTATGACAACTTACTTTTAGCCCTATGGATTAAAATTGATTGAGACTTTTGTAGAAAAAAAACATGTTCCATATAGTCACATACCTGGCTGAGAGGAATCCATCACAAAAACCACCACAAAACCGTTCGTTCATGAAATATCACGTTTTAAAAACAAGTAAAATTTGAGCGTATCGAATAATCACACGACCACTGTAAGCAAACGGCAACTTCCAACTGAGCGTGCGGCACGTGTTGGCGAGCTGGTACGGAGTTATTCGGCCATTTAATTGACCAACTACCTAACTTTTAAAGGATCGGTAATATGAAATAGTTTACCAATTTTTAAAAAAGTCATTTTTGGCCAACTTTAAGGGCCTAATACCACACCGTGCGCTGGCGTGGAGTACCATGTGTCTAGGAATGGGAAAAAGTTGAAACAAGAGAGGTAAGGAACCATAGTAGTGAGCAAGCCCGTGTGTGTGTGTTTGTGATTACAGGTCTCCAGCGCTCATTTAGTGAAAGCGTATTGAAACGAAAAAATGAACGGGACGCACGAGTGTCAAAGCTCGGTGTATCAGTTGGTTACTCCGCTGGTAATCCTGGCTCACAGGAGTCACAGCGGTGGGCATATGAGTGGGATCGTCCCGAAAGCGTAATGAAATAAACGTTTTCCTATCCTAGGGATACTACATTTTACAGCCCTGATATGAACCAAAAAAAACGTGTCGGCAACGTGAGTAAGTGATAACTCTAAAATTGCAAGCGTCCATAGGCCACGGTGGGGCCGTATGTTTGCTTGCCACCTAAGTAGTATTAAAATCCTACTAATATTATAAACGCAAAAGTTTGTAAGCATGGATGGACGGATGGATGTTTGTTACTCTTTCACGTGAACACTACTGAACGGATCAGGATTAAAATTTTGCACAGAGATAGATTATTGTCTGGAATAACACATAGGCTACTTTTTACAGCGATAGCCGACATCCACGCGGGCGGAGCTGCGGGCAACAGCTAGTATATAATAAGTAGTATACAAAATGTCTTGTTATATTTATAGACTCAAAAGATAAACCTTGACAAACACTTTCGTGTTTATAACAATAGACAGGAAAATAAGGCGACTAAGGATATTAATTATGTAAATTGATATAAGACATTCATTACTATTATAGTCAATAGCTATAATGAGTTTGGTTGATATACATCCTTATTTACTGTCGAGTGAAAGGAAAATGCATTGTCCTCCGTGTTATCTAACCACAGGAGCTTTTACTTCATCCTATTGTATAGTGGTATTATCATGTGTAACCAGTACTATTATTAGTTCATTGTGTTTTCGTCTTGTTGTCTTGTGTTTAATAATAGTTTTAATTAATTTAATAATTCTTCAATTAGGAGTAGCGCAAAATAATACATTTTATAGTGAATCTATACTAATATTATAAAGTTAAAGGGTTTGGTTGAACGCGCTAATCTTAGAAAGTACTGGTTCGATTAGAAAAAAACTTTTTTTGTTGAATAGTGCATGTATCCAGGAAGGTTATAGGCTATATAACATCACGCTATGACCAATAGGAGCGGAGTAGAAGTGAGATATGTTGCAATCGGGGAAAATATTCCAAATTACCACGCGGACAAAGTCGCAGGCGGCCCCTAGTAGTGAATATAATGACTTGTTGTTTTGCGCATGTTTGTTACTGTGGCTTGTTGGTTAAAGTGTAAGGTTTATATGATCGATCCCACACAGAACAGAAATTGTGTGATCCACAAATTATTTTATTTCAAGGTTTTATTCTGTTTCAATTATAGATTTACTTTGTACTTGTAATGTTTGTAAAAGCCACGGCGATACAAAAGTAATTTCTTAGTGCAAGTTTTTTTTATACTAGGGTGGCGCAAGCATATGGCCCGATGGTAAGTGGTTACCGTGGTCTATGGACGCTTGCAAACACGATGATTAATACCAGGATTTTAAGATGAAATTTTCCTGGGATAGGAAAACGTTCATTGATAACGCATCACTAAACGAGCTCTGAAAACCTGTACACACACAATAGAACACACCAATGTGTGTAGTCATTTGGCTGTGGTCTTCTGTAAGGTAGAGGTCCGTAGCTAGTTGGGCTTACTTACTAGTATGGTGCCCTACCTCTCTTAATCATTCATCGTATGGAATCATTTAATATAATTTAAAAATCTAATCAAATCACCAATGCATTAACCATATTTCAGTTTCGAGAGCATATACCTTCCACCCAAGAACACACACACTCATAATGTTTCACGAATAATAGTTATGTTCTAATACAAAGGCGTGTACACACGCACAGTCGTTACGGTGAAGCACAATAATTAAGGGTCCAGAGGTCAACAGCGCCGGCGTCGCATACCGGTCAATTTGACAGTGTGGCGTCGTGAGAACTCTCTGACTCACCTACCAGTCATAACTGATCACATTAATTACTGTTTAACTATTGACTATGCTTTGCCCCGAATTGGATGTACGTATGAAAAGTATATACTGAGTAGTATTGATCTCGTTTATCGATTATCGTGGTAGTGTATGAGTGAGGGGTTCGACTGTTCTATGAAATGCATTGAGACCTCTCTGCGATTCGGAAAGTTGGTGATCCAGGGCTGGATCTCGCCGGTTATACCAGATTGCATTCTTATCGGACTTTGATAGTGATGGAAAAGAGAGTGCATTTATATATTACAAACAAAAAAAAAATACCATCTCCAGGTCAATATGCCGCCAGCACCGTCACCGAGATTGATCAGGATATAATTACAAAATCAGCAGCTTGATTTATTTCCAGTGTTACACTAATACGCTCTGAACATACTTCATAATGCATAAAATGTATCATGTAGGTATGATAAACATTGAAACAATTGTTTAAACACTGTTCATGGAATAACTGAAAATGTGAAAAACGTCTACAGTGTTAAAGAAAGAGCGTGATCCACAAATTATTTTATTTCGAGGTTTTATTTTGTTTCAATTATAGATTTACATTGTACTTGTAATGTTTGTAAAAGCCACGGCGATACAAAAGTAATTTCTTAGTGCGGGTTTTTTTATACAACTAGGGTGGCCCAAGCATATGGCCCTATGGTAAGCGGTTACCGTGGTCTATGGACGCAAACTAGAGATATCAGTTATCACCTGCGTGATGATGACCAAAAATAAATACCAGGGTGCTATGATGGAATTGCCCTGGGATAGGAAAACGTTCATTAATAACGCATCACTAAACGAGCTCTGAAAACCTGTACACACACAATAGAACACACCAATGTGTGTAGTCATTTGGCTGTGGTCTTCTGTAAGGTAAAGGTCCGTAGCTAGTTGGGCTTGCTTACTAGTATGGTGCCCTACCTCTCTTAATCATTCATCGTATGAAATCATTTAATACAATTTAAAAACCTAATCAAATAACCAATGCTTTAACCATATTTCAGTTTCGAGAGCATATACCTTCCACCCAAGAACACACACACTCATAATGTTTCACGAATAATATGTTATGTTCAAATACAAAGGCGTGTACACACGCACAGTCGTTACGGTGAAGCACAATAATTAAGGGTCCAGAGGTCAACAGCGCCGGCGTCGCATACCGGTCAATTTGACAGTATGGCGTCGTGAGAACTCTCTGACTCACCTACTAGTCATAACTGATCACATTTATTACTGTTTAACTATTGACCATGCTTTGCCCCGAATTGGATGTAGGTATGAAAAGTATATCTATTGAGTAGTATATAATTTCGTTAATCGAACATTGCGGTAGTGTATGAGTGAGGGGTTCGACTGTTCTATGAAATGCATTGAGACCTCTCTGCGATTCGGAAAGTTGGTGAACTAGCGCCGGATCTTACCGATCATACGAGATTGCATTCCTATCGGACTTTGAGAGTGATGGAAAAGAAAGTGCATTTGTATTTACGTATATTACAAACAAAAAAAAATAAACCATCTCCAGGTCAATATGCCGCCAGCACCGTCACCGAGATTGGTCAGGAGATAATTACCAAATCTGCAGCATAAAATAACATTTTATCTTTTTTGCTATAATATCATATTACAGATGTTCTACTGCAAGAAAGCAAATTATTTAGAATCGGCCTGCTGCTTAGAATATAAGCATATATAATGTAGGTAGTTTAAGTATATGTTGTACCTATAATAAATGTTGTAGCCCTATCCGTTAGAAGCTTTGTTTTGCATATTTTGATTATTTTTATTTCTTTATCATGCTGTGTGATTACGTTAGGGTTACAATTTTTACAAATTCTATTGTTATTATGTTATGCGTTGATTGTGGCCTGTATAAATTACCTGTATCAAAAATGAGTCTTTAATAATAATATACTTAAATGGGTATTTACCAAAATTCCCCATTCAAAACATGTATGTGTTAGGCATTAATCAATATTAACCGTCTATATATACTCCACAATAGTGTGCATCACGCCTGACTCACCTTGAGGGTCATAGGTGTTGTTGTGTTAGTGTCTACCACAGATTATATTGTGGGACGCAATTGACACGTATTACTTACGAATGGACTTTGTCTGGCGTATTTGTACAACTTAAAGTGAAACACAAACCTTACTTATCTACCTAAATGTTTTGTGATTATGCGCTACCACTTTATTTTAATTTACAACGATTTATTTTATTGCATTACTTGACAACTCTTTGTATCAATAAGAAGAGATAAGTATTAATGATACTTTTCATGAATTTTCTCTCAATTTTGAATTATATAGTTAAATGTTTGGTATTTATATTATTTATTTATTAGCTTAACCAACGATTGCTAACACTAATACATGCTTTTAAACATAAAAGTAACAAGTGTAACAATTAATTATAGGTTAACACCACATGTTCAAATTAGAGTACAATTTACAAGAAAAAATTAACAAAATAACAATGAGACATAAAATTAGTATCACATGAATAAAATAGTAGATATTATTAGATACTAAAATGTAATTAATTAAATTAAGTATGTTATTTTTTGATTAAGTTAATAAATTATTGATTAAGTTATATTAGATATTATGTTTGGCATTCAAGTGCATACACATTATGTATTATTAAATAACTCTATTACTTTATACCGATCCTGCAGCTTCAATTATTTAGTACAGTCCTCGACAATAATGAAATTTAAATGAATACGATTTCCTACAATTCCATTCTTCATTGTACAAGGGCATTTTCTTAAAATAAAACAATGTTCTAAAATTAATCCCATCCAAACATATCTTCACAAATAAGCCTCAAAACAAAATGAGAACCCCTCTAGAAAAATTCAAACAAATCGCCTTCGTCACAATCCTGAGCAATCAGCCAGGTATTTCCTACAAATTGGCCTTAATAAAATACTCCTCTAATTAACGAGCCTCCGTCTTTCGTCCTTGTCTCTCCCATGGCGCTCCTGTGGCCCTCTCGGAGGACAAGGCTGGGGGAAAAATAACAAGAATCGCCTCCTTAGATGGAAAGTGATCTGGGCTTAATTGTGCCGCGACTCTCGAGACGTAATGCGATACTTTTTGTAAATTTCATGCGATTACGTTGTTGCGCCGAGATTGAATTATAAATGATTTGTAACAGTTTGTTAGAACTAATATTACTAAAATATATTCTACAGCAAGGAGTTATAATGAAAAATACTAAGTTGGTACGTATGTGGAACCAGATTTACCTCATATACACGACTATATTAACTGATTAGATAATGGAGAAAACACAACTAGAAACGGGCATATTTTTATTTTGACTTAACACTGTTTGTAAATAGAGTGCGTGAGATGAGTTTACAGATGATTATCAGAAGCCGTGGCCGGCGGTGCTGGGCGGTGCTGGGCGGTGCTGGGCGGTGCTGGGCGGTGGCGGGCGCTGTCCGGCGCCCCTCGCCGCGACATACATCACACTGCCTGACTGATAACTGTTCTTAGTTGGAGTGAGGTGCAATTCAGAAGTAGGCAGCGGATGCATACTTCACTTGGATCATAATCTAACTCGTTACTAAATCGTTTAAACAATAATAAGTGAATACATAATATATTATACTAGCTGTTGCCCGCGGCTCCACCCGCGTGGATGTCGGTTATCGCTGTAAAAAAGCCTATGTAGCCTATGTGTTATTCCAGACCATAATCTATCTCTGTGCCAAATTTCATCCAAATCCATTCAGTAGTTTTTACGTGAAAGAGTAACAAACATCCATCCATCCATCCATTCTTACAATCTTTCACATTTATAATAAGGATGACTTATATGAAATAAATACTAAAACGAAAATAAATAATTAATTTGTTTATGTTCTCTGTATAATAGGTGCCCACTGATAAGGGATTTCACAGAGATAACCACACCGAGCGATGGCTTGAAGTTAAGTAGTGTAAGGAAATATTCTTATTCTCAACTAAAAACAGAAAAGTTAGCTCAATTAAGGACGTCACTAAATAAACTACGCATTTATTATTAAGTATGGTGATTAAAATAATAAGATAAGGCATGAGCTTGTAGCGGGACTTTAATCAACTTGTGATAAAAGTCCCGCTACAAGCTCATGTGTTGCACCACTAAACCTTTCGGCCTAAGGGTGGTCGAAAAAGTCCCTCTTTACCTTCTACTAAAACTAGTAAATAGTGGGATTAACTGATCGCATAAATCAACGGCCGCTTGATACGCATCTCGTATATTGAACCTGGACGCTCACCACCGACGCAGCGCTGTTCATCGAGATCATATCTGATGAAAAGTTTTCTTATTAGTAGTTATTTGCTTGTTTAAATGCTTGTGCAGTGTTTGCTTTGAGAAAACTCATCACTTGTATCACCCACGTAGAATTGCACCATCTTATACAATCCATGGCAATGATCAGTGATTATTTTCGAAAATCTGTGCTATATGAGCTTATTGATTTTTTTCGAGTTAGTTACACTATAACGCACTGAGCTTATTTCGTAATGCATAAAATGTATCATGTAGGTATGATAAACATTGAAACAATTCTTTAAACACTGTTAACGCAATAACTGAAAGTGTGAAAAACGTCTACAGCGCACAGTGTTAAAGACAGAGCAGAATTATGACGATGTGAGTAACCCACAAATGAGACACATTCGTATGCGAGACGGACTCTCAATATGTCTTTATTTGATCCACTGCAGGACGCGCGGGGCCGGGCGCCGCGGTATCTCTGTGTGTGACGGTAAAAGGTGACAGTTCATCAACACATAGCTTTAATGTCTACAGTTTAAGTCTACAGACTTTATTATTCATAGGCTTTACTTAAGTATTTATTGTTATAATTAAAAGGGTCATTTATAAATTTACCGTTTCTTAGGTCAGTACTCAGACAGCTTGAAAGGCATTTTGCACTTAATGATCTGATGGATCATAAACTGCAAAATGCCTTTCAAGCTATGAGAGTATTTATTTATTATTATTATTATTTATTTAAAAAAGACAACTCCCGCACTAGAGAACAAGCTCTGTGTCGCGGGGGACTTTACAGACATACAATTAACGGACACAAATTACACCCAGACTCAGAACAATTCTTTGTGGGTCACACAAAGTTTTATCCTGTGTGGGAATTGATTTTGTTGATTTTCATCACATAAAACATGTTCAAAACAGTTGTAATTTCGATATATTATGGGCATGGGTCGCCTAATCCTGATTCCAATATACTAGAAACAAATTGTGACTACATTTTTTTTCTTAAACTATAAATACGAATAATTATGTTTGCACCCTAAACATTGAAATAAGCTCTTGCGTGTCTAGGTCGAAAAAGATAGAGTAAGATCTATAAGGTCAGCTAGTTACATAGAATATTATAAAAATACTAATAAGACCAATATAAAACTAAAAATATGTAGTTAAACCTATATACTCGACATGTGCGTATTGTATACATGCAGAGTACGATAAATATCTGCACTAAATAGTTCCTCCACACAACGACTGTACAACTGGTGGTATATACTGCGCGCCGGCGAACTGTCGCCTCACGCTTATGAATTACGAGCATAGTTCATAGGTGATGTTCCTACTCACATACCCTTACTTTATTTGAATTCTTTGGAAAATAAACCGTGTAATATCCACAGATAGGATATTATATTTCTTTATCATATACGGGGGCAACAACCGACTATATATATAAACCCATTTCAATAATAACTGAACACTTTTAATTGCAAGAAATCTTCAGAATCCAAGATACAGATTTCAGATGTCTCTGAAATCGAACATAAAGTCGTATAAAGTCTAGATTGACCAAAATAAACATTACAGTCAATAAACATAATCTGAAAGCATAACGAAGCCTTTAACGGCACGTGTCGATTGAGGGATTATAAAGACACGTGTCCATTTGAACAGTTCCAAATATACCCCGAGTTATAGGGAAATCGCAAGGTTTGTAATAAAACCGTCAAGTTGGCGGTGTCGGTAGGTCGTCATGTGCGGCCATGCTCCGTGCCGAGCCGGGACCAGCTCATGTGTCCGAACGAGATATAAATCACTCGCCGACTTGAGTATTGCGAAAGATATGAGATCGTGGAGGCGATCGCACGGGGCACACCGGGAGGGAATCACCTTGGATACTACTTACTTGGTATATGCACAGTCTAAGGATCTCTTTTCATACAGTTAAGAGTTTTACAGTGTCGTATAAGTGAGTACAATGTAACTGTATGTTTACTGATTAAAAAAAAATGCTTTTCATTCCTTGCAAGTTTTACAATTTATTAAGTTAGTAGTTTTTATGCATTGATTTAGCCTAATCTTAGTTTTTTTAATAGAAACAAATTATTTAATAACTTGTTTATTTTTTTAAGCGTTTGGAAGAACCCCATTTTTACTTAACTAATTAAAGATGTTAAATGTGATAGTATCATAATGGTTGTTTCAAGTTTTCAACCAACAAACTGCACAAGAAGGATTTTACAGCAAAGTTTTTATACGTTTGTTTTAACCTCGCGTTAAGTTTATTCAATTTCACTGGTATATTCAAAGAATTTGGTGTAACCGTTGTTCTTTTAGCTTACGTAGACGCATACGTCATTAGAGCTACTAAAAGAATGTATACGCAAGCGTCTGCGCATGAACTGACGTGTACTCTAACGCATATGCATACGATTGCGTCAATACAAGACATAAATCTGCTGAATTATATGAAGCCATTAGTTTTTTACTCATTTATTTATATAACTTTCGCGTCACAACTACATTGCAGCAAATATGAGGTTTGTACACAGGCATCTTGGCCTTACTGTAACTAGCGCATGCGTATAATGCATCGATGTAGTTACGCCTATTCAACTTATAAATCTCCGATTGTCTGGATAAAATTTAGTTTATTTACAGCTTATGTCTCAATTACTGAATATAACAGAAGATCGTAAAATAAACTATAGCAACAATGAATAAATAAAAAATAAATTCCCTCCTGTTGTCTCCCCATCCGAAAGCAGTTATCAGTAGTGTGCGATTTTACTGCGGTTTGATTGCGTGCGCGCGGCGGCTTGCGCCCGCACTCGCCAGTTCGGCACATCCATTCTTTATATTAAGCCATTCCACACCGGCTGCGAGTGCAACTCTATAACGGTGCACTTCGCACTCAACGTTAACTCTGCCACTTAGCGAGAAATTGAAGATAGCTCCTATATTAATGTTTTATATTGATATATTTCTTGCGAAGACACAAAAGTACTGCCATTGCCAAATATGTAGTATAAGTACCGACCATTATATACGATGTTTCAACTGAAACAAGACACTTTTGAATCTACCACTAATTTAGTTTGTTTCTGTATGAATTCTATTGCTACATGCAGATTGGATTCCAATGGTTATTAGTATAAAACGGTGCGAGCTTGATACACAAAAAAATGTCAAAAGTAAGTTTTAATGTCATGCCACTTAATCTTACTCCTAGAAGCTTTGAGCTAAATTGGATGGGTTAACGGAACGGATATACTGTTAATCCACTATATTGTTTAAGATCTGTCATTGTTTAAGCTAAGATGTAAAGAAAACTTCACAATATTTACTTAAAGGTTACATTAAGGCTGAAAAACCAATAGACAATTCTGTTTGTTTCTAAAATCAAGTAAACCCATAAAATCGTATCGTTTTAAATGAAAAAACGATTGTTTGGCAGTAAATGTGCAGGCCTGTTTATGTGGCCAGCTATGTTGGCGGGCGGCGGGCGGCGGGCTGCGGTCGCGGCATAAACAAACACTTTGCGCTTTTTACACTTTACAGCTACCCTCGTAAACGCGGCGACACGACGCACCGAATCAGCGGTTTGCTTTTAGTGATGGGAACTTACAGTGGTCGAACTTTACTGGTGAGTCTTTCACTGATAGCCTGAGTCCACTCAGGTGCATTATAAATGCATAATGCTAAATAATAATAATAAACAAAATGTGAGGATCAAACACACAGCATTCGATTATGGAGTTAAGTACTATAATTTTAATTTTTTTTAAGTCGTGCGTACGAATGTTATGCAGTCTCTATCTCAGCCATAAGAAGTCCACTGCTGGACATAGGCCTACCCCAAGGTTTGCCACAACATTCGGTTTTGAGCTGACCTTGTCCATCGGTTGCCCGCGACCTTTGCCAGGTCGTCGGTCCACCTTGTTAGAGGCCTGCCCACGCTGCGTCTGCCAGTTCGAGCAGTCAACATTATTGTTTTTGTTATATAGGCTATTGATGAAAAGTATTTTATATGGAATAGAATGATATTGAGACTGAGATGAACTGTGTAAGCACGATATAAAGGAACAGCTACCCTTTAAAATATCTATCAGCATATAATATCGATATACCTTCACCTTGTTACATATCGATATATAAAGCCGGTCGCCCGTCTCTACGTACGTACCGTCGCCGTCTGTCTCAGTACAAGGCGCTCTACACTACACAATATTTGCATTTTATTCGCCCGGGGCCCTCCTCCGACCTCCTCGCGTCCGACCAGCTCGCTTTATGTCCTTCAGGTAATAACCTCTTTGACGGACACTTCTTACCAATTTAACATAACACACTGCCATTCAAATTTGAACTCTTACAGTATGACTATAAGGGATATATAAAATGCAGTGATTAATTTGTCAATTGTACAAGGGGTTGAGAGATAAAAGTAAACGGATTATTGCTTGTGTATCGTCGAATGGTTCTGTTGGTCGTTTGTCGAATTCTCTAACGTTGGACCATCAACGTGCTTATATTAAATTATATTGACTAAGGTTTAGCTTTGGCTAGCAAGGGTTCAAGTTACGGGTTGATAATGGCATATTGTTTATAATATAATGTGATTTCAACTAGAGTGGACCTGTACTATGCAACTAGTAAACATACTTTGCTTATGTATTTTTAAATAAATTACACCCAGACAGAAAACAAAGAATCCTTCTCCTCACATAAAGATTGGTCCTGGGTGGGAGTCGACGGGACCCGAACAACTCTGGCCTAACAGTCAGAGCCACTAGATCAGCCAGTCAGCATAATTATCAAACCATATTGATATTTGCTATCTCTACTGTACTAAGTTGTAGAAAATTAAAACTAACTTGATAACATTGATAGTTAAAATTGCTCACTGCAGCTTTCACCATAATCTCGATTGAGGATCACAAAGATTACAATAAGGTAATACTGAACCGTAACAGGAGGAACAACTGGTAAAATTTCCCATTATAATTGTTTTATTTTATTACTTTACCAATTTACAATACTTATTATAAGCTTTCAGACCGTGTACGAAACTCAGAGCTGCTTTCAAAAACACAAATCGCTGACGTTGGCCGCTAGCCTGAACTGGAACTAGGCCGCACATATCTACCGTATGTCCGACGATCTGTGGGCAATGACCACAACCAGATGGCTGCCACAGAACATTAAAAGATGGCGGGATGAGCTTGACTCTTACTGTGCTAACTGGCAAGTGAGAGGTCTCGACCGTGACCAATGGAAGAATGAAAGGGAGGCCTTTGCCCTGCAGTGGGACAGTAATGGCTAATTATAAATATAAGCTTCGAATTTATCGGCAAAACGGTTGTTGCATAAGTGGCCGACCATATTAATCTCTTCTTTTACTAAAGTTCTGGTTTTAGTTACTACTATAGGAAGTAATAAAACTATTATGAACAACTCGTAACTAATGACACACAACATCTTAGAGCCAGTGCTATAAACAACATGGTAGCAAATGAACTGAGTGTGTAGGGACGATAAGTGCTGATGTACACGAGTGCACCAAGTAACGCTGGCGTTTATCACCACACTATGCAAATGTACGTATTTACCTTGCGTTTGACTATATAGGGTTGATAGTAAAACCAGTATTCTTGGAATCATATCTATATAATATGTATGTATAACTAAGTTCAAGTTTTCTGTAACGTACGTTCTTTCTTATTGTTTTTCTTTAATATCAGTGACACGCGTACTCTTTAGAATTTTGAATGGATGGATGAATTTTTGTTACTCAATTAAAATCATAACAAAGCGAGGTGTTTTTTAAAAACAATAGCTACAACAAAGCAGAAATGAAGACACTATATTCTCGAATAGCATATTTTATAAATGATCGCAATCACGTCATAATAACCTTACATTTCCCACCTGCCATAAATGCCTATTCACGATTTCATCCAATTCAATTATGGCTACCCAGTACCCACAAGTAAACGTAGATAATAGGTTTCATCTCCATGACAATAGGTGGCACCCCTGAGCATAAGAGGCACGTTTGAAGAAAGCAATTATCACCTCCCTAGTTTGGTATGTAGGTACTCACGGCGGGTATACCCGCGGCGCGGGTATTACCGGTAGTACCTTGTTAGTTAACTGCCTTTGTGGGGAGGCTGTACGCTTGTTTGTTAGACACTCGTTTTGTTGTTAGCTCTGAGGTAATTGTCCTGTAATTCCACTGGTTTTTATAATGTGATTGTTGATACGCTAATATTAGAATTTGTAATGTAATATGATAGTATGTAAGTATTTAGTTGAGCAATATGTTTAATTCATAGATGTGCGTAATTATCCTTCTAATATTATAAACGCGAAAGTTTGTAAGTATGGATGTTTGTTACTCTTTCACGTAAAAACTACTGAACGGATCTGGATAAAATTTGGCACAGAGATTATGGTCTGGAATAACACAAAGGCTACTTTTTACAGCGATAACCCACTTCCACGCGGGCGGAGCCGCGGGCAACAGCTAGTATTGTATAATTATACAGATAAAAAGAAACTGCCACAGTTTAATAGAATATCACTTGAGAACGGCTTGACCAATTAGGCTGGATTTTTAACATGTTTGAAAATCCATAGGAAAAAATAGAAATATGGATGACATTTGTGTATGACCATCTCAATAACACCCGTCAGATGGGCGAGTTGCTAGTGTAGTCATGCAGACTATCGTATAGAATGAAAGTTTCTACACAACTGTATTTAGACGAGACAAAAATGTCCGCCGGTATAGAAGTAGAATATCTGCTGTCACATAACGTGATAAGGATAATAAATATAACAGATTGAGAGTATTTACTGTCCATTTTCTTTTAGTAAGAGGACTGAACAGTGAGCCATTTATAGCTATTCGAAATCCAGTAGAACAACACTTATAATTCAAACAGAATTAGTACGTAGGTGGTGACGCGTACGTCGTTGAGCGTTGTCGGTATATGACAAATGAATGGCGATCATAATTAGAGATTAGGCACAAATCGAACTGCGTGCGGTGTCAACCGATTGTGCCGTGAAATATCTGTGACGTGGCTGTTCGACCAATAGATGTGGCACCATTATCTGCGTTATGTATATTACATTTATTAATTTAGTCTTTATAACTTAAAAAGTAGCAAATGTATCGATACAAATGTAACCCAGCCGAGAAAAAAATGCATCTTATGTTTGTGGAGTAGTTTAATTTGATATTAAGTAAAATCAAAAAGATTATGGGATACTAGCTGTGGCTGGTGAAATCTATTCTGCGGGAATCATAGATATTTTAAATCTCAGAGCTGCAAAAATAACTATAATAAAATGGAATAGCCTTCAAGCAAGAGTGTCATCAATATCTACATATGATATTGATTACATTTTTCTTGTGCGATATTTTTGTAAAGGGTTCTTTTTTATCCTCGTTATAACAGATCGCATTATTTGACGCTCATTTTGCCATTTACTTATCTTATATAAGCATTATGTTTATCAATATTTTAATATTTATACACATTACGATTTAAAGCGAGTCTACAAGTCTTTAACAGCATTCTGGAAGAGCTGGTATTTTAAGAGTTTGTATTGTAACTCTAGTAGACTTCTAGTAGTGAATAGTGCAGGGACGTGGCTGGTTGATTACGCGCTGCGTGACAAAGATCCGCCGACAACAATCCACGTCAATTTGTGAGCTGACAAGGTGCGGTCGCGAGCGCACTGCACCGCTCGCTCGTCTGTAGAGTCGCCATCCGTGCTGCTGGCACAACAGTAACTAGCAGTATGAAAGACAATATAATAGGTTTTATTTTATAAACCCCTCAATCAGATTATAGCTTCAGCAAAAGTGCAGTTTGTCGTTTTGTCATCGTTCGTGTTAAATTATATTATTACCATACTAGCAAGCAAGCCCGACTAGAGAAGGCCCTCCACCTTACTAAAGACCACAGCCAAAGAACTACACACAGTGGTGTATTTGTCTTCCTGTGTGTGAGTACAGGTCTTGAAAGAATAGTATTCCTTTCCCAGGGATTCTCCCATCATAAAACCTTGGTGTAAAAAAATGGGTTGGCAACACGCAAGTGATACTTCTGGTATTGTAAGCGTCCATAGGCTACGGTAACTGCTTAACATCAAGCGGATCGTATGCTTGTTTGCCAACTAAGTAGTATAAAAAAAAAAGATAAAATTCTCATCTCATCACACCCAATGCGCGTAATGTATTAGTCCACTAGTAGATGAGATGAGATGAGGAATTTTTAAGTAATTTTTAAATTATATTTATTAATTGCAGCCCAGAAATACGTGAAGTTTATAATTATACTTGAAAATTCGTAGTCTCAAAATATTTCTCTTAATAATAATAATAGATACCTACGTGCTAGTTAAACGACAAGTGCTATCACATTTTAAAATTCACGCCATGTAACTTAAAGACTTTTTTAGGTTGAAGGAAGTCTCCACAGCTTGTAGTCCGCGCACTGGAGTCAGGTCGGTCGCGTCACTAGTTTAGCGCGTGGCGCAGTGGCGCAGCACTACTAGAGCTCTTCACTCGCACCGAGCCACGCCGAGTGGTCACCGCAGGCTCGTACTCAACATTTTACATCGAGCTCCATGTTGATCGACGATGTATTAGGATTCGGTTTAGCCGCATCTTCTATTACAACTAGTTGTGTTCTATCTTATACTACTGAATATTTCTTTGCTTATATCTTAATTGCTGTGATAAACTATTAAGTGAACGTTATTTAGCTGGACATGGTATTCAAAAAAAATACTTCGAATAATATATAAAATGCGCTTAATTAATTATATTAAATTAAATTAGTATATTTTTTTGTAAAAACGATTCCCATTTTAAGTCACAATCCTTTTATTAAACATATATGGGCCACTCAAATATTTGTCCCGTATGGAAATCGAACCTACATCACACTTTTACCACAAATCTAAACACGACACGAATTATCGCCCGATACCTGTCGACTTTTCTTTCAATGTATAAAAAGTTGTAAAACACTTGCCTCTGTTATTACTTATTAATAATTGTTAGTATTCTTTCCATACTTAGTGTAACGTTCGTGACACAAACTCATAAGGTAGAGCAATCATCTAGTGGATCAACAGTTACATTATCTGGTGGCGGCCGCTCCGGGCACGTACGACATGTTACCCGCTAATGAGTGGTAATGACTCGCGTCATTCACTCATTATTAGCTGAAACCACTAGCGGGAAGTAACATGTATCGGTTACTAAGGGTACATTAAGTAAGAATTGACTTGGTTACATTATTTCGTGTGGATTCCAAAGAAGGAAACCAGTACCAGGCAACAGCGATACGTAAACGTAACTCAAACTCAAACTCAAAATTCATTTATTCATTTAGGTTACAAAGTAACACTTATGAAGGTCATAAATTATGAATAAACCAGAAAGATGATGTCAGCAAAATTTTCCTACGGCTAGTTCGCTGACGTGGAGCCTTGAGAAGAACTAGCAAGAAACTCAGGCCACTCTTTTTAATCTCCAGATAGTTACAATCTTTTGTAAAATACAAGTATGATAGCATGCAAGCTGATGCAGTCAAAACACGATACTAACTATATTGATAAAATAAGGTAATCGTACTTAATACTGGTCGTGCGAGAAAAAAAAAAAGTATGGTGTTAAAGTCTGCTTCAATTTACATATTGCTATTAAAGAATAAGGCAATATGTGAATAGTGACAATTTTTATTGTAAAATTTAAGTTTTGCTACTAAAGAAATAAACAAAGAAAAAAAAAGAAAAAGTACAGAAAGCGAAAGGTTCACGTTGAGTTTAGTAAGACATCCTGTATACATATCAGTGTTAGTATCTGCTAATTAAAGATACTTAAATATTAAAGCAATGTGGAAAAAGACGAGCCCGGAGCAGGATTTGAAACTGCGCCTCTCGGGTTCCGGCCCAGCGCACTACCAACTGTGCCATCCGAGCTCCTACTCCGGAGTTCGAATTTGTCCACCGCTTGTTTACGTCTTGGAGTGAGTGAGTATATTTAAGCTGATTGCATAGCAAAAATGGTAAAAATATTTACTAATTAAAGTTAATGCATCTATACATGTATAATTCCTCTTTCCAGTCGACTAACTAACCAATTCATCGAGGCAGGGCCTAAACCACTGGGACTACAAACTTGTTTTGCATAAAGATTCCTTAAATCACGAAGCACTTAGAAGGATTTTTTTGGAAATTCAATCCCTGCAAGGGTTCAAAAATGTTGAAGTCAGAGCGGGCCGCTCTGACTTAACATTCTACGATTATTTGCCTACGATACAAAGGCCACCGTATCAGAAAAACGTCCTTACTATAACTACCATCTTCCTTTTTCGGATGACAATTTATAAGGCTACCAGTGCAGCTACTCAGCCCATTACAACAATCCAACAAAATTCACATTAACCATTATAAAATCCCAACGGTGACATTGCGTAATGCAATTCATAAACAGCTATTGTCTCCCAACAATCCTGTGATTACTCCTCAAATCCGCACCATGTAATCCTGGAGTTAAAACTTAAGTGTCATTAGACTCCCCGACGGCATATTTTTATGGGCACCTACCCCTACCTACCACAGAGCTGCCTACTCTTAATGTGTAAAGTTTTAATTGAAATTTGATCTGGCGCACTTTTAACGAATTGTTCTTGTAATTAGATATGTGATGGAATCACAATTATTAGCTGGTTTGCTATAATTTTAACAGTTGTATTATTAAACTGTTTAATAAATAAGTAACCGAGGGCTAAACGTCCTCTCAATGTAATTGGAGTTATTCCATTTTCTAGCATAAATCATATCAGATCTCTTGAGTTTTTTAGTTTCATCTCATCATCTGATGTCAGAAGCCTTTGTTTATGCTCTAAACGCGTCAATTATTTTTGAATTTAACTGTAACTACAGCAGCTGTAGTTTTAAAATATACATAAAAATATACACAGTAAGGAGACAGACCTCCGTGAATATAACCCAGGAACTAATAAATAATGAAGTAATTCGTATTGCTCCGACATCGAGTACATCGTCATTAATTGCAATAGTCACAGCTAGAACTATTAAACCGGACGCATTAATTCAAAATTCATCGCCACACACACATTTAAATTGCCTTGCACCGATAATCCGACCGTTATGATTCAAACGCCTGACGTAATCCACACAAAAATGGCCGCCACGACGCGTGCGCACAATCGAACACATGCTGTACCATACCTCGCATTAACATAATTGAATATTATATTGTACGTGTCTAATGTTGTTACCTGATACTACAGCACTTTTAGCGCTTTATAATATACAAGTACAAAATTTCAACAATTTCGTGCAGCGCTTTATGCTGTATTTGTTCAAATGTGAGTATAAAGTTACCTGTAGAGGGTGGATGTAGCACGCCATCTGTCGTCGAACGGGACAATGCAGAGATTTATTGTTGCGAAATGCGCTTATGGGGGTTTACCGGGATACGGTTTTTTGCACGCTATCAAGTTTCCATTAGCTAATTTAGTATCGATTCGCACGGCAAAGTTTAGCGGTACGATTCACAATTGATGGATCGTTTTTATTCATCCCAAACGAGAATGCTCCAAGTTTACAAATTCAATTTTTATGGACAGAAGCGGAATTTGTGGTAATTCAATTTGAAGTCTGGTGCAGGAACGGGCGAGGTTTTATGTTATTGTTTTGAATTCAAACCTCAATGTTGTCATTGCTATAAATATAAAATAAACCTTTAGGTACTACTTTAGGTATTAAATATATAATACTCATTTATTTAAATAAGTTTTGTAATATCTCATCTCTACATCACCACATTAGGCAGCACCATAAGCAAGGTAATGTATTACATTTATATTAATCGAAACCGTCGCTGGAAATTGCTTCTGTCATCAATGAGAAGCCCTTCGTAGGGGCACCTTCGTCCCTCGAAACATCTGCATTATCTTACCTACGTCCCTCGCGAAATCAGTTACTGCACGGGCATTCACTAAAGTGCATTTGCCATTCCGCCCGTCAAACCTTGCAATTATCTCCCAACTTCTATAGTAAATTCAACCTTGTGCACTTTGGTATACGAGTTAAACTGCAAGGACATGTGCATACACGCGTGTCTAAACGATGATAACTTATACTTTTGATTTGCCAAACAAAAACAGACGTAAAGACATTTCACATAAGTTTGAAATTTGGAAATGTTGCAGTGAATGGTTACAGAATACGGATCGTTTAAGCTAAGAGGGTAGTTCACATGTTGACGGTGCGATTTATCAAATTTTATACGTTGTTGGGGCCGCGACATGTGCGCGGTGGACAATCGCGGTGTGACGTAGCAGGGGGTGGGGGGAGGTTACAATTAAATATGGGCCGAGGTAGCTAATGGATTAGCGCAGATGAGGCCGGCACCTTATGGCGCGCAATCAGAATGTGCAGATGTGCCTAGATTGGATCCGTGTGCAGCGTAATGCGTTTACCGATAGATTGAAACGAATGTGAGAATTTTTATTATGACGTATAGGCGTGTACTGACGCTCATACTCAAGTAATACGCAGGGATGATTATGGTGATATTGAACACCACAAGAAACAAAATTACATAATATAAAATGCTTATATTTGATATACGATATGATTAAACATTCACAATAATAAGCTTGAAGCATCTATTAACTATTATGTAATCTAGTGTGTCACGTGTCTCAAGAGTTTCATTGTTAAGCACTCTTTTATTCTGTAAACAAATTATGAATAATTATTAGGTCAAATTTAGGTACTCTAAAACAACAAGTCATGGTAACTAAAAATCCGCTAACCCTTGAGTGATTTAAGGTATCGATTTGTATCCCAAGACTTGTATCCAAGATTGAAGCTTGACTAGAGACAAGAGGTCTGGTACATATAATTGAAATTTGTCTGACATGGAATATTTACATACAATAAGTGTGTGAGTATAATATGATCGATGACGTCACGTAAGGGCGCGGTGTAATTGCACGCGTCTGTCCCGCGTCATGCCGTACGCCGCGTGCCGCCACCGTCCAGGTACAGACTGCAACAACACAACACTGTACTTCATATGACGTCAAACGCCACGCATAACCTTATTATTCCGAAAGTTAAAATACATCTTCTAAGAGACTTAGGACAAGTAGCAAATTATTTAATAAATAAACAATAATTTCTTGTTGATATTTCAGAAGTCCTGCGAGTGAGAAAGCGCCTGAATCCTTAATTAGTGTGTAATTGGTGTATTTTGTCATATTAATTAAAGTAAATAAATAAATCATACCAAAAAAGTATTTTAACGAAGTCCTTCAAAACCTACAGTGTCTAATACTAGAATCAGGTTGGCAATAGAAAACATTTTTATAAATTACATTGGACGACATTTCATAAGATAATTTTTATGCTATTTCAATTTATAGGGAGTGAACTTAGTACAAAATGCGCTTTAGGTGGATAATGTTTGACTATTTTGCAATAACGGTGGTACCATTATAAAACAAATGTAAAATCTTAAATCATTTACTCCTAGATGTCCAATAGCCTTATTAAAATACTGAAACGATTAATATTATAAAGAGAATGAAATCGAGTTTTGTGTTTTAATCTCCAAAACATATTTCAATCATTTTTGCATTTTTGAAAAAAAATAAACATTTAAAAGGTACAGTATTTTAGATCGACAAAAGCAAATTCTTAACAAGCAAAGTAGTGGGCTGAAACTACTCATCTATAAAGATCAAAATATATATCGGCTGTATATTTGTTTGTTCGCACAAGTATTAGAACATGTTTGTTGTCGGTACTCCGCTCACCTATTCACGTGGGTGATGGATTGCGGCGTCGATTAGGGCCGGCGCTGACCTGTTCTTTCATATCTCGCTAATGGCCGGCCCGCATCACACTCCTACCTACCTACACCTATGTAGGTACACCTCCAACGGTAGATCGTTGATCATCCAAATATATACTAGATACGACTTTATCTACCTCTAGTAGGATTCATGATTTTAGTCTCTAAAACTTACAACTGTCTAGTGATTAAAAGGAATGGACTGATTTTCTTGTTATTTTTTTATTATGGCTCTACCCGTGTCAGCGAAATGGCTATGGGTAAATTGGCTGACATCATCTTTCTAGCTGCACTGTTACATTTAAAATTTGTGTCACTTTGCAATCTAAATTAATAAATTAGGTATGTGTTTGAGAACAAAAATTCCATAGCAAAGAAAACCTTTATGTCTACGAGCAAAGTCTACGTACGCTACGAGCTACACCTTCTATTAGGTGTCCCGAGTAGCTCTGACTAAGTTGAACGTATTCGTAGCGCTTCTAGTAGATGTGTGATCGTGCTTGTACCTGTCGGCGTATGCTGTCAAATGTACAAGGGTCATTACTTAGAGCATCGCGGTAATTAATACAACGTGGCGAATTGTGCCGCTTGCCTTTTTGCTGAACCGTCGCTCGGTGTGGCCGGGGCCGGAGCGCGGGGGGTGAAAGGTGGTGGCTAACGGACGTCGAGTAATTGATTTTGGTTTAGATGATTATTTGATTTGATTTTTTTCTTTAGCCATATATTGTCTGGTCTGAAAGAAACTATTAACAGAGCTCATGGTTAATCTTATTACGATTTTTAATATTTTAATCATCAGCAAACTATTTTATTTCCAAGAAAAGCAAGACACTTTTATAAATAACAATACAAACATCTGTTTAACATATACTAAGTTATAGTTAGGTACAAGTTAATTCATCTAATAATAACGGACGCACAGGCGCCACAGATACATAGAATATAATAATGTAAAATGTTAAAAAAACCTTAATCAAACCTAAAGGAATATAATTTTATGCAAAATATTGATAGTTGTTAACCAGCAGTTTTGTAATCTTATAATCAGGCGACTTGTCACGTATCTCGGTACGATCGTTACTTGTATAACATAAACACTAAATTACTCCAGTAGTCAGTCGTCAGCGTGTAATCACAGTACCTGTCGAGTATCAGCCGCAGTCAGCGCTGCGCACTAAATCAGCGCTTCGGAGCCACCTGGCCGGACAGTAATTAATCTCGACCCTCGCACCCCTCAGACAGGCCCGTGAGGGAGAGACATGGAGACGACCGCGACGTGCCGACGCCGATGTGGCGCCGCCGATGCTCAGGTGACAGATCAAGGAGCGGCGGAGTGTTAGAGCTCAGTGTAACGACATTCATTATGTACAACATTTACTAGATTAAACTTGTGTCTATTTTGGCTTATAGTTAGTAAGTACAGACATTATATTTTGAGTTAACTATACAATAAGGAGGTGTTGACGTTCAAAAGAATTATGCATTTGATCTATGTAAATAAATATTTTACTTTAATTATCCTATCGCGCATTCAACGGAAATACCTCATAGGTACACATCTATGTTCTCTGCAGCATTCTTCTTTTTTTTTCTTTTTAAAAACAAAAACAACTCCCGCACTAGAGAACAAGCTCGGTGTCGCGGGGGATTTTACAAACATACAAACGGACACAAATTACACCCAGACTCAGAACAACACTGTAGGTCACACAAAGTTTTGTCCTGTGTGGGAATCGAACCCACAACCTCGTGCACAGCAGGCGCATACTGCGGCCACTGGACCACCGAGGCAGTCAATTCTATAGAAACATCCTTCGAATCGCTTCAAATTAATAACTAAACTAAATTTAAATGATATTAAAATTGTTTTATTCTCGAACCGCTAACTTTAAGTAAAGAGTGATTAGTAAATAGCATCAGAGCAATAGGTAGTACAATGTAAATAGTATCAAATTACAAGGAGAGCGGTCGTGTGTCGGTCTCGATTGCTCACTAATTAATCTCACCGCATTCATCCCTCGCCTCTGCTTTAAACGTCCCTCAAGCGACCATAATAATGTGATATATTTACTATCGCATATTTATAATAAGAAAAACATATAAATAATTAACAATACATTAAATTTTATTAGCAGCACATGCCAAGTTATTGATTTTAAAAACAAATAATAGACACACATAATATTTGATCCAATATTTTTATCTGTTTTAACCAGAAACTTATTTCATGAGTTAATGAGTCAGCTGTAAAAATATCTTATATTAGATTATAACAATACAAATGTAGAGATAAGCGCAATGGCCATCGAGCGAGTTATGATGGAGCTATAAACATCCTAACTACAACTACAAGCTTGTAGTACCCATCCTAGTGTCAATACACCGTTATGAGTGGTGATGGGACACGACACAACTACGGATAACTTATTGAGACAAAAATATAGATACTACTAGTTGTTGCCCGCGGCTCCGCCCACGTAGTTGTCGGTAATCGCGATAAAAAGTAGCTTATACGTTATTTCAGACTATAATCTATCTTTGTGCCAAATTTCATCCGGATCCGTTCAGCAGTTTTTACTTGAAAGAGTATCAAACATCCATACATTCTTACAAACTTTCGCGTTTATAATACAAGTAGGATTTCTTGTAAATTAGATACTCATTAATATTGGTAACAGTAAGCCGAGTTTAATAAAGAATTTATAAAATGATGTCTGAAAGAGATGTAGCTAGGTATTCTACTTGGTGCACTTTTGTGAAACTAAGCAGTTAAATAAAAATCGAATTAGGTAATATTACTAAGTCTAATACATTGTATTACTACCTCTTTTTATTCAATTATTAATCTAAAATATTATCTAACAAGCAAATTCCCATCGAAATATAAATAAACGGTACGTGGTGACATGTCGCGCGCCGTTCTCAACGCGACACGAACTAGACGAACAACACTAGTGCCTCACAAATATTGTATTGTTTTACGGTGGTTTTATGTTATTGGCATAATGGGGCCGATTCAGAGTCACCGCATACGAATGACACAGATTCCAACAAACTTATTACTTTGTCTCTTTATAGTAAAAACTGTAATAACTCAATCTGCATATATCTACTTGTTTTTTTGGCTACATCTCTTATCTTAAGTGATAAATTTTATTGTTACCAAATATGTGAAGTTTCACATTGTTTATATACCCTAGACCTCTTTTTTCTTGCGAATGTACTAACCAATAATACAGTCCTTATTATTAATATTTTATTTTTATACAACATTCATTTTAATTTTTTTAAACATTAAGTTCAGCGCTCACAATCACTAAATTGGATCGCGACCGCGCTCTTATTCAAATTGTTTCGCCCTCCATAATGTTCTATATCCCTACGCGTTCATCATAACTGACAACCGACACTCGAATGCGAAAAGAACAGTATACGAAAAGAAAGTAGAACGAAATGGACTCACCGTGGACTAGAGTAATAAGACTGTAAACTTTTTATTAGTCTGTGGTGTTGAATGAGATTCCGTAGTTGAGGAGTGTAAACGTTGTACGCTTTACGATCGTCCAAAACTGACGTTTACTCGTGTTTTGATTTATGAAAGCTTCAGAGGATCTCTTTGTCTGTTGATTATTCGATGGAATTGTATCGAAACTCGGCTTTTTTATTCTCTTATACCGTAACCATCTTTTATCTGCCCTTTGGCGGAATGAATTTTCTTTATGTTTTTGTAAAGAAATGACTTTGGACAATAAAATCGTAAAAGTTTGCGTCTAATTTGCGTCTAGACGCATAATTGGATTTGATATTGTTTTTTTTATCGTAAATTCTACTCTGTGGAGAGATAAACCTGTTTAAGTCACGATGAAATTTGACTTAACAAAAAAGTAATATAATTTTGTCCGTGAGCTGATATAACACGGGAGCGCATGTTCTTGAATTATAATAGTTCAACAGATGATATTGTTACCTGCTCCAATAGCCAGTGTTACTTTAGCAATATATTTATTTAAAGTCAACTTTCAACGTGACCCACGTGATTTAAGCAAAGTTGTTCATAAATATAAATAGTCTAATATGTATTTACGAATTTACTACTTAAACACTTGGCCCTTTTACAGGCAGCTAGTACAAAAGTAGGTACATAAAACCTTACCAACTAACGTTGCATAGCAAAGCAAGGCTATACTTACACAGGTATATTTTATAAAATAGAATAAGAATTATTTTATAGGTAATGTCCTCCTAACCAAATTTTGATCATGGCGACTAATCTTAACGGAGACTAGCCATCTGCGCGGGAGAAATTATAGTGCACAAGTATGTGCGTAACCACAACTGCACTCTTTATTACCTCACTCTCATTGTCCGATGGGAAGGCAATCCAACACGACCGGAGAAATATCAGGCGTAGGACCAACGGCTTTACGTACATTCTGAGGCACGAGGGTGTAAACACCGTCGATTTTTAAACTTTGGACATCTATTGTGAATTTCTTGACAGAACAACTCAATATCAATTTTTGGCCCGACCCGGGAATCAAACCTAGGACCTCGTGATCAGCAGTCACACACATCGATCACTGAGTCACCGAGGAACTATTTTACAGATGGGGCGTCATAGAATAACATTAGGTACTTTTTACTTTACACAAATAACGTTCTTTAAAAGTATACTATTGCAACATTATGCTGACCTGTGGCCTGTTTGTCACACAATACTGCACCAAGCCTTATGTCATTGTAATGATATATACGTAATTGATTATTTTTTATGTCAATTTTATATTGTTTTGTTGTTTTAATTTTTCATTGTTTTTTTTTTCTTTAAATTATTATTGGTATTCTTATTTGTTTTGCGTGTTCTAATAAAATATATTTTTTTCTTTTCTTTCTTTCTATAAAAACTAATTTTAAAATGTGTACAAGCTACTCGTATAAACATACCTACACATAATAGTTAGTACATTTGTGACAGCACAGTAGATATGTTTAATTGTGTCGGTTGTCCTCAAGTGTATCTGCAGCTGCTTGCCGCGTCGCCGTCGCCTGACACCGCGCTGATTTATTGTAATCGAAGATAGATAGCGCAGATACTCGACCGAAGTATGTAATCGAAGATGGATAGCGAAGATATTGGCACTACTATACGCTGATGACATTTAAACATAAGATTATACGGGCATGGGGATATTAATTGCTTATTTTAAGCTATGTTTGTGTTCGTACGTTACAACATTGAGGCGGCTACAGAGTTTATCTACACTACTAATATATATGTTAATAATAGTAACCGATATATGTCCCACTGCTGGGTACGGGTCTCCTCCCCTCTATCATGAGAGAGAGAGGGTTTAGGCCTTTATTTAGACACACTGGCCTAATGCGGGTTGGTGAATCAGACATATGTCTTTAGAATTACTTTTAAGATATGTGGGTTTCCTCACGATATTTTCCTTCACCGTTAGCAGATGGCGAATGATTTGATTAGTACATATAAACTCCACAAGTGAAATTTACATTGGCACTGCCGCCCGTGATCGAACTTGCACCTTTTGCGTGCAAGGCGGTTACTTTCCCACTCGGCCACCACCGCTTTATTTTATATATGTTAGTACGTGAAGAAAAAACTTTGTAAGTACCCATATTTAAGAACATACTGACAAAGAAGAGAGTGAGATTTGATATAATAAAATGAACAAATAGAAGAACGGCAGAAAGCAATTACCTCTAGTTATTATAATTGTGTCAGACATGTTCAATACTTAAGTCGTTCGTGACTATCTGACATTTTTAAAGGTTACTATCTTATCTATTTCCTTCCCACTGATTGATGACACCGATGACTCTTTGACCTCAATACATCTCTCAATTTATTATCTTAATTAATTTTCACAGAAATAAAATACAGCTATGACATCGATATGTAAAAATTGTCCCTAAAACCACAATTTATTATCGCAGCGTATTTTATTTTGCCCTTTATAGGTCAATGAAAAGGGAGGAATAAAAATTTTATTTGTGTATTTTAGTAACGAAGGAGTATAGTATCTGCTAGTTAATAATACAAGTACCCACCTACAAACAAACAATATGTATTATTATGTACAGGCTAACATTATGTTAACAACTCGGTTGCAATTAGTTCTTCTGTTGCACTTATGATATGAATATACTCCTAGAGCCTATAAATATTCTAGCGAAAGAAACTTTAATCTCTGCCATTAGAAGGCTGTAGACTTATTTTCTGACTGACTGGCCTATTCGATAAACCTCTTACTGTAAAAGGAGTCTATTTTATCGGTAAGTCAGTATACAGACGTGGCTAATTGGAGCTGAATCAGATCGAAGAAGGCGCGATACCGCGCGCCGCGGGACGCGCTGTCACTCGCCTCCTTGTTATATAACGAACAGAAGGAAATGGATGTGTTATATATTTTATAATGAGATATATAAGAATGCAAAATTATGCAAGAAAACCTTAACAAAGTCTTGGATATTTACTTCTTATATTATATAAAGTCGTAATTTACGTATTTTAATTAATGAATTTAATCCAAGAACATACATGATTATGATCATAGAATAAACGTATTTACACATTATTTGTTATAATTGTGTATTAAAAACATACCCACAAAGAGTTGGGTGCAATCAATAGCAGGTAATAGTCTGTCATTCATTTACCTACCTAGAGCTACATTTGACATTCAGTTTAAAAAAAACCTTGGTACTGTCTGATACTGTCTCCTTCTAATTCGTTTCGCTCTTGGCAGAGCGGTCGTGGTCACGATGATTGTTTAATGTGGAAGAGGCTGATGTAGCTAGCCTTACGATGCCTCGCCAATTATTCCTGTGGGTGGACAGTCTGGTGCACTCATGAACAGGAATCCCTATCGACGACATAATGAGATCTGTCCACCGCATTGGTGCTCCTCCGCGTAGTCTACTTCCATTTACTTGACCCTGCACAACAACACGCTCTATAGAGTCGTTGCTTCTCCTTGAGACTTTGTTGTCCATTTTACTCCAAGCATTCTTCTCCAGCACCACATTTTTAGAGCGTCTATTTTCTTTTTTTCCAGTTCCCGTATTGTCCATTTCACCGCTCCGTATAGAAATATGGGGAACACAAGGGTTCTGTATCGCTTTATAAAGTTGATAGATAATAGTGGTAGAAAGTACCTCCTCCGATGATGTTGTTATTCATAGATGACGGTCACGTATCGCCAAGTCAGCTCCCATAAATAACGCATCTTGCTAATCCGATACGCGGTGATTTGTTGGCCTATTTAGTTATTTGCTTAACCCACTTGAGATACACACTACAATACATATACCATGTATACACATACCGCGTTCGGCTTATTGTTTGTATCAATTTGCTACACATACCTATCTGTTATCGGATGCTGTTCAACTTAAGTGATATATTGACTCAAGAGACAGAATACTTAAATGGAGACGAAACCACAACGGTACTTGTGAAATATATACATATATATTTTATCCAGAACGAAACGGTTTGTCGAAAAAGGTTAAGAAATAATTAAAATATTGAGGCATTTTTGCAACAAATTAAAAAAGCACGTTTTTATCTGATTTAAGCTGTGGAAGATATTTTAAGCTTAAACATTTGCTCGTTCGACATACATATATAAAAATAATGACTACAGCAAATTTTGGAGACAGACAGTTTTATTTATGATATTTAAACAAAAAAGGTGGCATAAAAATATCTTTGGTGTCATACATTTGCTATGGACAGTTTGGAGAGACATCTAGATGGTATCTGCAACATACTAAAACTGTGAGAATCGAACTGATGTTTGACTTATTCAACGAACCTTTATATCTTCTCAAGTGGCACAGCAGCGCCGGCGCCAGCGCGTTCAGGTAATAATGTTTTTTTCTATTGTGTCCAGTTTGCGCTTGCTAACTCTTCCATACTATGCACTATTTAATGAATCTAATGTTGAATACATAACATATATATTTATTTAGTTTGCAAGGTACGTAATTGTAATACTTAACATTAGTACGACAACAACGCGACGAAGTCGGCTGTGGCGATACAAGTAATAGTCTCGCGGAATGCCCTACATTCTGAACATTCCGCTGCACATGGCTGTATCGCCCATCTCTTTTTAACGCCGATAAACAGCGCACATAAATTTCTTATTTATAATATAATAAAATTTATAACCGCTATAATCCGCCGGCAAAGCTCACAGTAAGACAATCTCTTATTAACAATTCCCTAACAGCACGTCTCGGGTTCATGTTTTTTCGTCAACCTGTCCTAAGTAACCAAATATATTTCATGCAAATATAGCCTGTGCTCAGTATGTAAATAAGAATGGATTTCGTTTAACTTTTTGACAGTGAAAGTAAATAGTAATGCTCAATAACCATCGGCATAAATAGTATTAACAACAATTGATTTACATACAAATTGCTTTAGACAATATTGCTGACAGAATGGCGCGCGTGACGCGTACCACACATTCTATAGGGCCACGAGAGACGCGGTCCGCGGGGGGCGGTGTGCTCACACTTATGCAAGCGATAATTATATTTGTACAAAGCAATGTAGAAAAAATATGCGTGTAGAAAACATTAAAGATGTCGCGCCAAGTTTACACTATTGCCCTTGGCCGGTGCCAAAAACAATTGCCGCTCAACAGGACTTTTCACTTAAAAATAAGTAATAACTACTTGAAAAAGAAATACTCCACGACACGGGCCAAACTACCCACAATAAAATGTACATTCTTATTTAGAACTACAATAAGCAGGAGGTGCGCACTTTGACAAAATTCGTCAGCGATTACGGCATTACAATAAGGTTTCACCGTTGATCAACGCACAATCTTGGCTGTACGTCCATCAGTAAACGTCTTCAGTTAACAAGTTAGTAATACGCTGCTTTCGTGGCGTCATCACAAAGAGCGCAGTAACTCCGAGGGTGTCTCGTGTGAAGCATTCAGACATACGTACATACACGTACTTACATAAACACACACATGTATGGCAGTGTATGAGAATAAGAGCACCTGATTGCGAGTCTGATTGAGACGTTCAACTGTTTATTTTTATTGCAATAGTGCCTCGAGAATTACCTTCATACAATTTTGTATGCGGGAACGTATGCTTGATATGTTCAATTTGCTTAAGTAATGTATTGGAAAATACGCGCTGTGTATGTGTACAGACGTAGACTACGTTTATTAAGTTTTCATTTGGATGTCTGAGCGTGTTGCTTTAATCCTGTCTATATGTACACATAAGTACAGCCATGATGTTGAACAACAAATAACGTAATGTACAAAGTAATAGTCGAATTCGTTTGAATGTTCAGTTGAATTTGATTGTGGACATTTTTTTAATGATAGATTTGACTTGTTATTTTCGTTAATTATGACCTGTATAATAATAAATATTCTGTACCAAACCTAAATTAATTATTGGGTTTAAAAAGTGAACACATGCAACAATTGCAAAGTGTATTAAATATGCGAACACAGAACGTTGATTTGTATTCGCGTGTCCTTAATGTTTGTACAAAACCATTCTCTTTAGGACACGAGTAATTTTAAGGAAACATACATTACTAGCTTCCATTTTAGTTAATGAAAAAAAAAATCTTTAAAAGATTTCACAAATCGAATAACGAGTTAATGAAAATCGAGGATAATATAATTCGAATAATCGAATTATAAATAGTTATGTAATTAATTTTTTAGTTTATCAAAACGTTAAATAAAATTGGTGGTTATAAATGTGCGGTTGATACGAAACCCACAATTACATATGATCTAGTTTTGATATATTCATGTAGGAGCGTGTCACCATAACGGTACAATTTATGAACATTCTTGTTCGCCAAGACGCAGACGTTGCTTACTTAAGCGTATAAAATTAACTGGTTGTGGACAAATAGTACGATAAATATGAGGCGGCCATGCCTCGGCCTCTCTCTATGCAAATATTATAGGCTTTATCTGCGCTTTCATTTCGAATAGGTACGATACAATACGCGGAGACCGCGACGAGAGCCCTCCATACCGTCCGCACAAAAAATGTATACATATTGACAAATATTTCGTTAGTGAGATTTTATTGTTTGTAGGTACTATATGAAATAAAGAATTTTGAATTTTGTTTTTTTTTTTAAATAGTTTAGTAAATTATTTTTATAGGTATTTAAAATTTCATGCTTTAATTTTGTGCCTGTGTGTGTTACCTTGACTTAAACATTTGGCCAATTCAACAATGTATATAAATATAAGTTCATAATATTTGTTTTGTTTGTTAAGGTTTAAGAATTGTCAACACATAAAATTAAAACATGGCATAAAAACTAAGTAATAATTACTTAAAGGTAAACATCGCATTGTATGTAAGTATAAAACAAAAATTACTATGTATCACTTACCAGCTGTATTATTTTTACAAACAACATTATTAACTCGTAATTATAACAAAACTATTTACTATTTTTCTGACGCTACCAGCTATCATGTCCGAAAAATATGAACATTCATTTTTTCATACATATTACGTTTGGGCAACAGTACCAACATGGCCTGTAGGTATGGCTAATAAAAACTTACGACAAACAATACGACAGTACGACAAATAATACGTATGACACACGACTATTGCGGCTTAGTCAAATTCGGTTAATCAACAATATCTTGCGTCTAATTGTCCATATGTTGTGCACAGATCGGTATCATATGGTAATACATATAGGGTATCGCGACAATCATACGCTAGTTAGATATACATAAATAATACGCTTATTAGCCCCGCATACGTACACCCGCATTACCCCACTGTTTTATTAAAATTGTTTGTATTCGACTTGTTTATGTCTACGACTGACTGTACACCATCATAATTTTGCTGGTAAGTACAAGAGTTCGGTATTGTAGTAATAACAGGTTATGATGAGACTGAATATATAGAACGACAGTGGTGTTCTATTTTTTCTTTACATTGGTTGGAACATCAATTTGATCCACCAATCTGCACTAGGCCAGCCTTTGTAGATTAAGGTCTAAACGCTTCCCCTTTTTTGATAGATGACAGGAAACCTGTGTCCTGGCGTGAAATATTACGAAACTGCATATTCAAATCCTACTTCCTACTAATATTATAAACGTGAAAATTTGTAAGAATGGATGGATGTTTGTCACTCTTTTACATAAAAACTACTGAACGGATCTAGATGAAATTTGGCACAGATATGCCATGGTCTGGAATAATACATAGGCTACTTGTTACGGCGACCGACATCCACGCGGGCGGAGCCGCGGGCAACAGCTAGTATATATATATACTTAAGTTAATTTAAAGCACTCTATAGGTATCCGCGTCAAATAGGTAGTCTCATAAAAAACAAAAGCTTCCTCCCCCTCCCCCCACACCGTATCTGAGTGAGTTTTTCTCGTCACAAATCAAGCGGATCGCGTTTATTTAATACTTCCCCCAATTAATTTGCATAATCCTTGTCAAGCACAGGTCCCGTCGCCGCCGCGTGCCGCTTAGTGTACATCGCCTCCACGGTGGGTTCTTTTAATTTTTTTAACTACTTTAAGAAAGCTTGACGATAACGTAAAACTACTCTCTTTGTAACAAAGCAGAGATAATGCACACAGAGTTTGCATCAAACTAAGTAGTGTGTTATCAGGGTGTGGTAGTCACGACTTCTTTTTAGTACCTACCTAAAAAAAAATTTCTGAAGGCATGTCTAATTCAGCAACCCGCATTAGGCCTGCGTGTGTGGAATAAGGCCTAAACTTCTAAATCGCTTGATAGAGGAGAAAAGACCTGTGTTCAGCAGTAGGAAACATATTTATTATAGATTGTTATTTTTATAATATTATAAGTTATCGGCCTATACTATATTAGGGATTCTATATTATCTCCATAGGCTAATTTTTAAGGACCTATAGGAATCATGTTTGTTTATTTTTTTAAACAACTTAGGTAGTAAATAAACATACAGCCTGCCTGTCTGCTGGTGAACAGGAACAGTACCTTATGGACGCTCCCAATACCAAAACACTACATTTTGTTGAGATTACAAAAATATACCTGCATAATAGAAAATTGCGTAGTCAAAAAGTATAGTACTCAGAAAATTTATTATAAGTACCTATATGAAGTTTTCAGATGTAAAATAAACGAAGTAGCTTCTATAACTCTATTATTGTACTGTTATGGCTTTCATGTGCGATCTCACGTTTTTGATATAATAATATTATAATAAAATGCAGCTCAATGTATTTGTTCCGCACATAGTAACGTTTGTGCCAATCCAGATGCATATATTAATCGTCGAACAATCGACTAACAACAGGTATGAACATCGACTGAACAAAACGGACTTTTGTTCTCGTCATGAATATTAACAGAACCAACGATGTGTGAACAGTACCACCCCACTTCACCCCCTGCCACCCACTCTCACCCCTCCAAAGTAAATCTACATAATTCACTTTTTATCGATGCCGCTGAGATATTATCGACGTGGATAGGTACCTATTCAAATTACAGTTTTGATTTATTCATAAAAATATTATTGTTTTAAGGTTACTCAATTTCTGTCGATATGTACAGTCAGGTGAAAAAATAAGATTTTATTTTTATTTTATCTTTATTTTTTGTTGGTTGAAAAATTTCATGACGAAATTAAAATAACCACAATTCCGCAAAGTAATAAAATAAGTGTCAATAAGTATGTAACACTAAAATTTAGTTAATTTTACACAGGATGATGAATCAAATCTTTTGACCTCATCATAACTTACGTTTAACGGTTATAATACGTAATTCTTTACAATTTAATTCCAGGTTACTTTTAATTTATAAACTACATATTTGCAAATTATTGTATATTTTTACTGTTTCGTAATATATCTTTAATAATACACGCGTATATATTTAAGTTAATGAAACGACATTAAACTTGGAATAAGTGTTTCCATTAATCGTTCCGCGTAGCTGGACTATAAATTAGTGTGGAGCCATAAATTCCGCGTGGCGGTGACGCGCGGCCGCTATCCGCCCACCGCTCCGCAGTCCGCTCGGCGCGGGCTCGGCGCGGGCACGGTGCGGGCACGACGCGGGCACGACGCGGCTGCACAGTGCACTACGCTAGTGCTCACTGGCAGAACGTTGTAGCACGCCACATTAATTCATTACGCCTTGTTTTGGAAACAACTACGTTTTGCGGTAAGAATGTTTTACGTGAATATATTTTGCGTTATTAATGAACTTGGGTTTTAAATAGGTTTTTGTTGTATTTTGTAACGTCATTGCTTCGCTAGCGCTTAAAGTTTATGATGTAGTGGCTAGGAGGCAATATTAACTCGCTCGTACTTGGATGGACACGGCTTGGCACCACCCCCTCACCGTCGCCGCTTGGTCTGCGCCTAGCACTCATCATGTACATGAGCAGCGTTACCACTTACCTTGAGATGCGCTCGTCCGTCACCATCAGTAATTTTACAATTTTACAGGCTAAATTGAGGTAATTAAATTAGACAGTTACTGCACTAATTTCATATTATATGTAGCCATTTTAAATCAATGTAAGTAAAAATGATCAGAAATGAACCCAAATCAGATACCCATTTCTTAAGTAGAACAGTGTTTAAGAATGTCTTACCATTAATTGGTGATCTTAGCCAAGATTCAAGACATTGCATTCCCCTCGAATAAAACTCCTGCTTCCTGTCAATTTGCCTAAATCAAATGAGAAAGTAACGCATTGCCGCCGCAGAACAAAATTCAACTATTTTCAAACATTCTGTTACTTTTTTGTATGGCGGAGAGTTTTGGCTCGGCTTAGATCAGACCACTAAATTTACTCAAGGTTTACTTACAGTACTACTTACTTAATTTATTGGTTTAAGCATTTCGGCATTATTTGTTTTTCTCTATGTAACTTTCTAACGTTAATTTTTCTTAGTTATTTTATTTGAATTGATTAGGTGAAATGTCAGTTTTTGGGATATAATTTACTAAAGGTCAGGTGACGTATGTACTTTATAAGAATTAAGTATAACGCTTATTACCTAATGTTTAGGGTATACGTACGGTACAAAGAATGTTTGTATATTTTTTTGACTTGACTACATAACATACTTATATGTTTTCTACCCTTTCGATTAACCCTGAACATGACTCTGATATTCTACGTATTCACGACTACTAGACCATCCGAGTCTAATCTTCTACAAGGATACGCTTAGTGCAGGCTAACCTCATTGTAAGAATTAACAAATCTTAGAGAAGATTGTAGTATTTGTACAAAATCAAAATCGACACTCTGAGTTGAAAAAAAAAATGTTTAATTAATCTTTGAATAGTTAAATACATCGATTATAACTAGCATTAGATAACAAACGCAAATAAACTCGTTGTCAGAGCATTATTCTGGTACCACTATTAGACGATTTATAACCCACAGTAATACGTTTAGTCATGTTCATTAAACAAGAGGTACTCGATGACAAACCCTCTGCTCGTACCTACTGGTAACCACTCATACAAACAAACACGTCGTTTTCCTTACAAATTGTTTTGTGGTAACTAAATTATACCTAGCATTAACTAGATACGCATGTTATAGTATTGTTCTCTATTCCTTGAATATTATTAATGTAAAGGTAATTTACTTAGTTCAACAATTAGGTAAAACTGAGCTGATGTGAATCCAATTTATAATATTAAGAGAGGTAGGGCACCATACTAGCGAGCAAGCCCGACTGGGGAAGGACCTTCACCTTACAGAAAACCACAGACAAATAACTACACACAGAGGTGTAGTTGTGTTTCTGTGTGTGAGTCTGTACTCATCCCTAAATGAGCGCTGGAGACCTGTGTCTCCAGCGCTCATTTAGGGATGCGTTTTGAAAGAAACGTATTCCTATATATCCCAGGGATACTCCCACCATAAAGCCCTGGTGTAAAAAAAATCGCTTGGCAACACGCAAGTGATACTTTTGGTATTAAAAGCGTCCATAGGCTACGGTAACTGCTTACCATTAGGCGGGCCGTATGCTTATTTGCCACCTAAATAGTATAAAAAAAATAATTAAAAAATGGTCTGGAAACAGGTTAATATGTAGAGCAAAAACCAATAAATTATAATAATGTATCTAAAACAAACGTATTTTTACCATAATAAGTTAGCCAGTACTCGGTAGTGTGGGTAGTTAGTAAATATGTTTGATTTATTATTGTCAATCAAATATATTCGTTCATGCTAAAATAACACGGATTTTAAAAAAAATGTAAATGTATCTTGCTTAGTCCAAATTAAGAGGTCGTATGCTTGTTTGCCACTTACAAGTAGTAAAATAGTTTTAATCTCAATATGTGAACCTCAATTTTTTTACAGTCGATATACACTTGAGCAAAAACATAGGCGGAAGCTAGGTTGTTCTATAAAGATTATACCTCCAGGAATCGTAATAAATTTACTATTTTACTTAGTGACCTACATACACAAATGTTTTGTTTCTTTGAATCTACTGCAAAAAATACAAAAAATAATATACAGATATGTTGTAGAGCATGTGTGCGGTGCGCTGGTGACCCGCCGCCCCCGCCGCTGCACAGTGGCGCTAGTCGCGTGCGCTATACTCGTATAAATTACACCGAACACAACTAAACCAGTGCGCACTCACTGTGGACCTCACCGTCTAACACTTAAACTATCAACTTGCGACATCTCACTTCACTGACCAATCACAAGAACTACTCTTCTAAGTAAACTGTCAGTAATGACGGCAGCCGATAAAATATTAAATAAATCATGGAAAATTTTTATTCCAATAAATTTATTGGTTTAAGCCCAATAAAGAGAGGTAGAGCACCATACTAGAGAGCAATCCCGACTGTGAAAAGACCTCCACCTTACAGAAGAAAACAGCCAGATAAGTGAGTACAAGGCTTCAGCGCTCATTTAGGGAGGCATTTTGAAAGAAACTGGTGTCAAAAAATGGGTTGACAACACGCAAGTGATACCTCTGGTATGCCAAGCATCCATAGGCTAAGGTAACTGTTTCACATAAGGCGGGCTGTATGCTTGTTTGCCACCCAAGTAGTACAAAAAAAACCCAGTCATGATAAAAGATGTATACTTTTTTTTATACAACTTGGGTGGAAAACAAGCATAGTTTTTGTAGCCAGATAATGATACCAATTTACCCACAGCTAGTTGTCAAATGTAGAACTAGCTAAAATTAAAATAGGTTGAATCGTGATAGTTTTTAGCAGTAGGTTAATTTCTGGAAATAGCTGGTAACCAATGCTATACCTATCTGTTAAACGGTACGGTAACGGTGCTATTCTCTTTATTTTACCAGAGCGACTACTTTTAGAGTACAACCACCCATGATATTTCATGATCATTAAATTTTAAAATTAGACTATAAAGTGGGTATTTACTCATATTTAATTACGAGTACCTTTAATAAATGTTCACATCACGTACATAATTATATCGGCGTATATAATTGTCCGATGTTCAAACTGTATATAGTGACAGTTAAGAGGTCCACCGAAGCCGAAATAACCCGATGTGAAAATTAAAACAACTCTGTGCAGTCTTTGTTATTCGTTCGTAGCATTATAATACTCGTAGCTGTGTTCGTAGCACTTCGTAGAGCCGCGTGCCTTGCTACATGCCGGTCCGGTTTATTTAGAGGTGCTTTCTACATATTATTTGAATGTGTGTTCTGGACTATACTTTTAGTATTCTGCCCTGCTAGCAAAGAACGACACAAGTACATGACAAAAGTTTAGGGAAAAATGCTTCTAAAGTTACATCTCTAAGCTGCATTTTCCCGTACCTTTTGATATGCGGTTATGCCTTTAATCCTTAGTAGGGCAGTATTGTTCTGTTATCTTTTTTCTGAATGTAACCTCCTGCAATAATGCAATAACTTTTACGTCTCACAATCCAAAACGAGAGTTAACGGGAACAATGAGCACTGAAAACCATACATATTTACGTGAATATGGGATTTAGAGTAGAATCAAATCAGCTAATGTGGTGCATTCATTATTAACCACATAGCAACCAAGACAACAAATCAAACCATCGAAAACAGTTCTTCATTAATCTCTCTAATAGTCAAACCAAACCATCGAAAGCCCGATGTAAATCTAATGTCTTCTTATAATCATGTAACACAAATAAAATTGTAACCACAGATCTGGCGATTGAAAAGAATGGCCTGAGTTTCTTGCCGGTTCTTTCCTTAGGCTCTGGTCTGTTTAGTCAGCGAACCCGGCAGTAGGTAAATTAGCTGACGTCTCATTTGGCATTTCTCATTGAACTGTATAAGTCACAGTGTGATCTATATGAAAAAAATAATTTGAATTTAACGCTTTAATTGCCCCACATTGTTTTATTGCATTGCATAGTGTACAGTACTGTACAGACCACGATCCAGGCCGCTACGTGCGCTACGAGTGCTACGACACGACGCTACGTCACGATGCTACGACAGTACGCGACATACGCGGTACGACGCACGGGGCGACGCGGTGCGCTCCGTCGCGCTACTTAATTTATTTGTTACGATCGTCTCTCTTACTTCCACCACGTTGATTCCCACTGAATCTTGTTCTGTTTTTTCACAGTTAAATGTTTTAATTATATTTTTCTATTTCACATGGTTTTTGTTTTTGCAGTTTTATTAATTTGTATTGTCTATTCAACTTTTATATAGGAAAATCCTATATCAAATTGTAGTGCAGTATTATTTGCATTTGTCACCTCCCCTTCAGCTACATTGGCAGCTGACATTCGCAACTAGTTACCAAAAGAGAAAGAAGTCTTTCTACCAACCAGTTACCAAAGACGGTAAACTTTTATTTTTTCGCAACTTTTTTTTTTAAAGACATCACCCGCTCTAGAGAACAAGCTCTGTGTCGCGGGGGACTTTACAAACATACAATTAACGGACACAAATTACACCCAGACTCAGAACAACTTTTTGTGGGTCACACAAAGTTTTTGTCCTGTGCGGGAATCGAATCCACAACCTCGTGCACAGCAGGCGCATACTGCGACCACTAGACCACCAAAGCAGTCTTAAGTTGCCTACTAAGCTTCTGTTACCTGAGGTCCAGGGTATGGTGAAATGGTAAAGAAACGTGTTAGTTATCTAATAGAACCAGCATCAGCCATATACATATTATACATACATATCATCACGCCAGTCCCTATGTCGATACCACTTTGCCACAAAAAGCACAAATGCAACAAAATATTAAATAATTGTATACTTTAAAATAAATCTATATTAACTCAAGATTTTATCTTCCAACGTATAACAATGTGAGCACGTATAGTATTAGTCCCTTTACTTACGCACGTACACATTTGCTTGTGAACATGTTAAGTCGTTCCATCAACAGTCTTAAGATAATTAACTGAACCAATTAAGTGTCAGGTAGGGGCCGGACATTGGTCCCTAATTCTAATATATGCAAGAGGCGGCAAACGAACCGCCGCTGAATCAAAGACTCGCCCGATCCTGTTCAAACAACTCAACTAACTGCTGAGACAATTTGACTAATTGTCGACCGACTAACAACTCTAAGAAAGTTGCCGCATTAAGACTGAGGTACACTTGGACCATCTTAGCTTTAATTACTTACTATTATGTTTCACTAGCTTTTGCCGGCGACTTCGGGCGTATAGATTTTTTTATATTTCTCATAGCCTATGTGTTATTCTGATGTAAAAGCTAAATTCATCTTTCGCGTTTATAATATTAATAGAATTTCTTCACCGACATGAGTATTTCCCTTTGTCTTGGATTAATTTAGTAGAACATCAGCGTAGTAGTTACAGCGTAGAGGTTAAAAGAAAAGAAAAAAAAAGAAAAGATGATCTGTGGAGAATGAAGAAACATAGTGGCAGACCCAGAAAGAGAAGGCGTGATGAAATTGCCTCCTGACTGGACATAAAGAGGTTTCAACTGTGACCTTTTGATGAAATAATAGAGGAAACTTGCGTTTCAGTATAATAAATATTGCTGAAAATAATTATATTTAACATAAATGATGTCGTGGTATGGCTCGGTGTGAGGTCGCGCGGCACACGGCGAGTGAGCAAGTCGCGAGTACCGAGCACAATTAGTGGGCGAGTGGCGAGGGTCAGCTCCCACCCAACGTGCACCAACCCACCAACTCGTCCGCTCGTCCCCTCTACATTTGCATACGTGGTCACTCTTAGCCTAACTCACAAGTCACACGAGGTACTTCGAACATGCCACTGCTATTAGTTTACTTAAGAAATTTACTAAATTACATCATTAGTACTAGTATTAACAAATGAAACATGTAATAACTGATATATGCTGAGGTAACTGGACCAATATAGGACCCACCATTATGTTCGGTTGTAAGTCCGGCTGTAGGACTGGCTGATAAACTGGACTGACTTGTTGGAATTATTAATAACCTTAACATAACATTATTATAATGCATTAGATACTAAAGCACTAACATAAACAGTAAGGTAAGGAAGTTTAGTATAGTTTTGTATTATGATCATACATTCAGAAATACCCATAAACATAATAGACAATCAAATTAATTACTCTAAGCTTCGTTGTAATCAAGTAAGAACTGCATTACTCTAGCCAGTGTTTCTCAATACAACATTCTAAATCAGTCCTGACGACTAATAAATATCCTAATGGCATTTAATAAATAAATTTTAATGACATTTAAAAACTTATTTGTTCTTTTGATGTCATAGGTCATATTCCTAAATTATCAACAACATTAATTTTGAATACCCTATGGCTATTTTTATTTGATGATATAAAATAACTAAGTCCTTATTATTCACATTTCTATGAGCACACCTATGATTGAACAAACTACCGGGCGCTTCAATCAGTGCCTGTTAGTAATCTACGAAGTAATCAAAGTTAGCTCATCCATATGTAACAGCGGACATCAACATTTGTACACACAAGACACCGCTGCACCGGGAGAGGAGGGAGAGTGTGAACGCCTCTACTAGCTAGATACTTACTCAGACTTGGCTAACTCGCGCGTGGTTAATAAACAATTATCCCTATGTAGTTATTGATCAAATTGTGTGAAGTCTCTAGCGCTTATTTAGGGACGCGATATGAAAGATACGTTTTCCTATCCCAGGGATATTCCATCTTAAAGCCCTGGCGTAAAAAAATGGGTCGGCAACATGCAAGTGAAACCTCTGGTATTACAAGCGTCCATAGACTGCGGTAACTGCTTTACAGCGGGCCGTATGCTTATTTATTAGTACTATAGTATAATAAAAATCAAATTTTGGACCTGATACTTAAAAAAAATTGCTTAAAATTAATTATTTACACTATCGTAATAATATTATACAGTAATAATAGTAAACATTTTCTTTACCTAAAGAATTTTGTTTCGCAACATCACTTAATCAAAAACATAACATCTCAACACGGGTAGTAGTGCTCACCCCGTGTTGACACGGTACCTACATACACAACACAGTACACAGTACACAGGGAGAGGGAATCAGTGCACAAGTTACAACGGCGCACTTTTTAATCCGTCGCTCGGTGTCGCGGGACGTGCCGCTAACAACTTTTTAATTTACCCGTGCGTTGTGCGACCACCATGTGTTAAAAAAGAATTAGAACGATATAATGAAGGTGTATGTTTTTTTGGACAAAAGGAGTCACTTCTAAAGTGAATTAAAAGTGAAACAAAGGTTCGTCTGTTATTTGATAGAGTTTTATAACAAACTCGCTGTCGGAGTATACTTCAGTTTTCGGATTAAGTATTTTAAAACATCTCTTTGTTTTGTTAACCTTATACATCATAATTTGCATATTATGTTACTGGATCAAATCTAATGATTAAAACTAATAATACAAAACAAATATTGGGGAACGGTAATGTGTAATCATCATCATCATCATCTCAGCCAAAAGACTTCACTGCTGGACATAGGCCTCCCCCAAGGATTTCCACAACTCTCGATCCTGAGCAGACCTTGTCCATCGGTTGCCCGCAACCTTTACCAGGTCTTCGGGCCACCTTGTTGAGGGCCTGACCACGCTTCGTCTTCCAGTTCGTGGTCGCCACTCTAGAACCTTTCTGCCCCAACGGCCATCAGTTCTGCAAGCTATGTGCCCGGCCTATTGCCACCAATTCTTCGAGCTATGTCGGTTACTTTGGTTCTCCTACGGATCTCCTCATTTTTGATTCGATCTCGCAGGGAAACTCCAAGCATAGCTCTCTCCATTGCTCATTGGGTGACTTTGAGCTATCGCACGAGGCCCATAATGAACGACCACGTCTCAGATCCATGTGTTATCACTGGCAACACACACTGGTCAAAGACTTTCGTCTTGAGACACTGCGTAATATCTTTTCATATTATTTATTATCATCAATACAATAAGATACCCAAGACAATTCGAAATATAGGGAATTTGCGAACTTGAAACATTTACAAAATATGTTTTTAAAAAATGCTACTACTCACTACGTGAGTCATTGTGTGCAACAGTGTGTTGATTAATGCACGGTAGGTACTTAATTCCATTTGCTGATAATAATCTATGTACTTTTAATCCTTACTTAAACGCGATAGTTTGTAAGGAATGGATGTATGGATGTTTGTTACTCTTTCACGCAAACACAACTGAACGGATCTGGATGAAATTTGGCACAGAGATTGTACACCTCCGTCTGATTAGTAATTTATTTATTACTAATTAGAAGGAGATAGTAGGTAGTAGTTACATTAAATATGAATACAAAATCATAGTCCTACTTAATATAATTAGTTCCAGGTATTATAAGTAATATGCCTATCTGAATCATTAGCACTCATTTAACTAGTTTTTTTATTAGACAACTCCCGCACTATGGAACAAGCTTGTGTCGCGGGGGACTTTACAAACAAAGTACACCCAGACTCGGGACATTTATAGGTCTTACATGGTCACCATTTATACGAGGTAGCTAATTATTATCTATCTACATTACGTCACTAGATTTAGACAAACTTGACAATTATTATGGGACCATGTGCGGCAGGACTGAGGTGGCACGACGCGATCGGGCGGAACAACACAAATTTGGTCGTCCCGCACTTTTCCTTGAGAAACCATTTTACGTCGCGGAACAAAATTAAAATATTTGGATAACTTGTTTACCAGCAGCGCGTTAGTACTTTACAACGAGAGGGAGAACGAATCAAGCGTTTGTATCACAAAACAAGGATATAATGGAGGCTGTAAACCGCTCATAAAAATGCGAGGACAACGCGTCAAACAAGATACCAACTTTAGCCGCTAACAACTTGGAAACGATCATGGATCCACTAAACGTGGAAGCGAACGAAAATAACTATACTACTCTGTGCGTTCAAATTAGCCTTCTATCGCGATATTACTTAATACAAGTTATTTCTACATAATTTGACAACACACCACATACAGTTATCTGCTCCCAAAATAGACATAACGTCTATTTTGGGAGCAAATAACTGTATGTGTATATATGAGTTTTCACAGAACTGAAAGAAAGATTGTTCGAATATAATATTACCTTCGTATAAATTTAGTTGAAATATCGCAAAACAGTTACTCAATCTTATGTACCGTAACTGACTTCGAACGTTGCTTTTCTATTTAAAATGAAAAAGAGCAATAAATAATTAACCATTATCAAAATAATGTATTTATCTTAAAATATTACGTTAATAAGGTATATTACTACTATTTCATTCGTGTTGATTACGAGCAATGTAACATGATAGTATTGGTTGATGAGTTGATTTGTGCATTTTATTTTTATTAAAAAGGAATTAATTGTTCTAATGAACACAAGGTATTTCTTTGTCAACCCTTATCCACCCACTGCTGGGTATAGGTCTCCTCTTTTTTGCGCCATCTGTTCCGGTCCTGTGCCAAGCTCATCCAATGGATTCCCACCGTCCTTCTTATATCGTCTACCATAGCTACGAAAGAACGCCGCACCTTATACATTTCTTATCCAAATCATCACTAATCCAAACCCGTGTTAGTAAATAAAGAGTGTAGAGAAAGAAAATTGAAGGGGGTTATTGCAGTATCAAAGTGTGCAATAATAAAAATATTAACACATGTAAGTGTGTGTGTGTGTGTGTGTGTTTTAGTGGTCGTTACTGTAGCGACAAGACGCGCGGCTCGTAAACGTCCGTATCGCGACAATCTCATACATATACATTGGTTAATTTCGACATACGTCACGTTTGACCCGCGAGGTGTTTGTCACGTAACACGTCACACGGCCCAGCGTGAAAGGGTTACCGTGTCTCACACTTGTACTTAACCATACACAACATGTCAATCTTCATGTAACGAACAAAATATAGATTCTTATACGAGAGAATAAGGCCGAGTTTTGTGTGCGGATATCGTTGAGGAACTACGTTGATTTATCAGAAATAGTAAGCGATATGTTATTTATTATGCGTTTATTATGTACACGAGTTATATAATTTGATGTGCCACTTACTAACCTCAAGTTACGACTAGAGATAATTATTACGTACTTTTACGTCAAACTGATTATTTGAAGACGTAAACTAATTGTATTTATTATAAGTAATGATTCTGCATTCTTACCGCTGTATTCATGAAATAACAAGATAATGAACGAATATTCTAATTATCTATCAATCAGTATCCCACAATATAAAATGACTTACGTCTTGGCCTAACTGTAACCGGTAAAGTCAGTAAACAAGTATGTGTTACGAGAGGGACGCGGTGTTCTTTTTTTTTATACTACCAAGGTGGCAAACAAGCATACGGCCCGCCTGATGGTAAGCAGTTACCGTAGCCTATGGACGTTTGCAACACCAGGGGTGTTACTCACGTGTTGCCGACCCTTTAAAAACCTTATAACTCCTTTCTTGAAGAACCTCAAGACAAACAATTTGTTCTTAAATCTCACATGAAAATAAATTTAACAATAAGAACACTGCCTATACAAAGTAATGACGAAAGAAGCTTCTACAGGTGTTACCAACGCAGATATCTGTCTGTCTGTAGGTACTGATATAGAATAATTTATTTAAATTGTGTAAGAAAAACAAGGGAATATTTTCCTTGCGAGATCATCAAACAAATAGAAACATAATTTGATTGTAAAACATGGAGAAGGAATTGATCTCATCACGATACAGCAGGCGGCGTTCGACGTGGCGCTAGCGGCAAGGTGAAGTAAGTACGGCGTGGTGGTGTTACGGGAGGGTGGGCCGAAATGAGGCAAATATTTGACGCGAGTAATAAAATCATATCGGATACCTGCCGGCGGAGATTGAGCGGCGGCCAAGGTACACGCATCAGCGATTTTGAAACATTTTACGAATTATTACTGCTCTGATTTTATTTAACAAAAGCTGACTGTACCTTAGAGATTGGCATTATGTAGGTAAGCAAGATGTTAACATAAGTTAAGCGAACTATGCGAGCTATGTACAACATAAGCCAGTATGTGTATCTAATTTTTGTTACCAAAATAAATGTAACAAACTTTGTAACAAAAATAAATTAAAATAAATTTTAATTTATATTTCTGAGTACTTAATATGCGACTATTCATTAATATTCATTCATACCAATGTTTGAACGCAATCAACGCAATTACTGCAAAATTAGTAATTATTAAGGGTACACCTATTATAGTAGAACTTTTGAAGTAATAATTTTATATTGCATAACAACTATTAGCATAAACTCTTTTCGCAGAATATCGTTTGGCATAAACTCATTTAGCATACATTGAAACCCATAATTTTGTAAGTCAGAATCATCTGTACGCATAATTTTGGTATCCATAATAATCACAATGTATAATCATCACATCGCAGAAAGTTCAAAACCATATTCATCTTTTGGCATATATTTCTTATCCTTATCTATTTAAAAGTAGAACCATCATTTCGCATAATGCTTACAGCAAGAATCATATATAAGCTAATAAGATAATAGGAGCTAATATAAGATTAGTTTAATTTTGTTTTCTGATTAATTTAATTGTTTTTTTTTAGTAATTGTAATAAATAAAAGTTGATTTAATGATAATTATTTGGTTTTTATATCCTTGCCCATGAGAGCATGTTCGTTTCTGGCGCATAAGAGGTCACAGTTCTAACCTAACCTAACCTACGCATTTTTAAAGAAGAAAGTAACCCAATCTATATTATTCTAATTGAAATTGTATGATCTTCATAGTATGCCTAGTCAAATTATGCCAAATAATCTGTACTCTAAATGAACGTTATGCTAAATGAAATTATACAAAATTTTAACTATGCCAAAGGTAATTATGACAATAAAAATTCTACTATCTTTTTATGTATGCCATTCTAAATTCGGTCATAAGCACATTATGCCTAAAAATATTTATGTCAAATATTTTTTATGCCTAATAAATGATCGACTAAAGAAGTTTCTGCGAAGTCAGTTATCCCAAATAGGTTTCGGAGTATCAAGTTTCTACCAAATAGACCGCACCCAATTATTAAATATCACAATATAAGTATTGAACGCCCGCTCGTCGCTACTGTATCCTGGCGTCATATTAAATGTATATTATACAACAAAGTGTATCTGGCAGTTGATTGCGCCTCATCTCGTGCCTCGCCTCGCCTCGCCTCACCGGAACCTGCCCTCTCGTCTCGCGCTATTTATGATTGTTTGTCTTGAGGTGTGCGCCGCTTCTTACAGTCTTAGCGTATACACGCAGGGAAGACAGAAGCTCAACTCGACATTCAAATCAAATCAAATCAAATCAAATCAAATCAAATCATTTTATTTGCACGAAAAGTGGTACAGATATGGTGTTAGGTACAAAAACAAGGTCCTCACAATTCACCTGCTTTGGCATGCAAATCTTATTATAATAATAATCTAGACATTAATTGTGATTCATACAAAAAACAATGAGTGAAATTATATAGTTATATTTAAATAAATTGAGTGCATTAAAATTATCATATTATAGCATGTCTTCTTATATCTAGAAATAAATAATTATCACAAATATACTTGGTCATACCTCAAAAAACTCTTTAATTGTATAAAATGTGTGTAGTATCAACCACTTTTTCAACTCATTTTTCATTTTTATAAGTGGTAATTCGCGAATAGATCTGGGCACTTTATTAAAAACTTTGATGCACATCACATAACAGTTTTTATGGAATAGGGTGGTTTTGCAATGAGGCATCAATAACCTAGTAGGATCCCTTTTGCCTATGATTGACTTATCTCGTGCACTGGTGAATTCGTGTGTAAACTTTTTTACATGTACACAGATTTCAAATATATAAAGACCTACAAGCGTAAGTATATTGTTATTTTTAAAAAGGGGTCTACATGATTCTAAAGGGCCTACATTACACAATGCTCGTATACACTTTTTTTGACAAATTAAAGCCTTGTTTATGTCTGTCGAATTACCCCATAGCAATATACCATACCTTAAAACAGATTCTATGTAACCATAATAGGCAATTAACGCCGTAGACATACCTGCAATACGCTGTAGATTACGGAGTGCAAATACAAACTTATTAAGTTTAGTACATACATTTTTTATGTGTACTTTCCAGCTGCAGTACTGGTCCAAGTGTAGTCCTAAAAATTTTGTATCTGCTACTTTGCTTAGGTTTTCGCCATGGTATGCAATATTTAATGTTTCGTGAACAGTTTGGTAATTTGAAAATTGAATGAATTTAGTTTTTGTAATATTCGCACAAAGATTATTACCTTCAAGCCATGTCATAACAGATTCTACAACAGTATTTATTATTATGTCAAAATTACTAGATATGTCATTCTTCGGGATAATTATTGAAATGTCATCTGCAAAAAGTATTGATTGAAATGGTGTTATATTTGGAAGATCATTAATATAAATGATAAATAGAAGCGGTCCGAGTATGCTACCCTGTGGTACACCGTACTTATTTTCCAAAAATTCCGATCGGTATGCAGTCAGAGTAGATCCTTGATTTATGTGTGATACTTCAACGCATTGTTGGCGGTTTTTTAAATAGCTTTCAAGCCATTTAAGTGCCGTACCTCGGATTCCGTATCTCTCACATTTATCTAATAAGATGTTGTGGTCCACGCAGTCAAATGCTTTAGACATGTCAAAGAATAGAGCAACTACTGGTATTTTCTTGTCTATGTACTCAGTTACTGCTTTCAAAAGGGAAAAAGCTGCGAGAGATGTTGATTTCTCCTTCTGAAAACCGTTTTGTTCTTGCCTAAAAATGTTGTATTTATTCATAAAACTATATAAGCGTGAGTGCATAGCTTTCTCAAAAATTTTGGAAAATATCGGTATCAAGGTGATGGGCCTATAGTTTGTAAGTTCGGTACAATCTTCTCCTTTAAAAAGTGGTTTAACAATAGATGTCTTAAGTTTATTTGGAAATATACCTTGTGCAAAAGATAAGTTAATAAGGTAGGTTAAGATTGGAGCAAGAATATCAGCACAGCTTTTTATAATGTTTGTGCAGACGGAATCATAACCTACTGATTTTGTATTGTTTAAGGATTTAATATAGCGTAATGTTTCATTAGCAGTACATGGGGTTAAAAATATACTTGATGCAACGTGATCAATGTTATTGCTTAAATTATAATTATTTTTATTGTTCTGTGAATTATTTGCTATATTTACAAAAAAGGAGTTAAAACAGCCGGCAATCAAAGAAGGGTCAGTGATTTTTATACCATTAGAATTTATAAAATTAATATTTGAGTTATTTCCGTTATCATATTCTTTATTGTTTATAATGTTCCATGTTGTTCTACAAACATTTTTAGACGTTTTTACTAGATAATTGTTTATATTTCTTTTTGAGCATACTATACAATCCTTGAGTAGTTTTGCATATTTATTATATTTACTTTTATTTGTTACACTTTTGTTTGTGTAATATGTGTATCTTAGTTTTCTTTTATTTTTACTTGATATCTTAATTCCTCTTGTTAACCATTTAGGTGCATGATTATGTTGTCTAACTTTACATCTTTGGATTGGAAAACATAGGTCATAGAGTAAACAAAACATGTCATGAAAGTTATTGAAGCCCAAGTTAAGATCCTCGACAACAACATCAGTCCAAGACAGCGATTGTAATGAATCTCTGAATTTTATTAAATTATCTATACTATAATTTCGCTTAGTTATAAACCATGTATTTTTTGTATCATCAGGTTTTAGAATCGGAAAGCTTAGTGTTTGACAGGTATTATGGTCTGACAGATTAAATTCATGTGTTGAACCACTTGCGTCTTTGATGTTGCTAGCTATATGATCTATGCAGGTAAATTGACGTGTAGGCTGATTTATGTAAAGTTTTAAATTGTAATTGTAAGTAAGATTAATAAATTCTTCTGTGATATTGTTATTTTTCAATGTATCAATGTTAAAATCTCCACACAAAATAATGTTTTTTTCATTTCTAATCGTAAGTTTGTGTAGCAGAATGTTTAGGTTATTAAAAAATAAGGAAATAGGAGAGCTTGGTATTCTGTAAATACAGATTATGATACATTTATATGCAGGAATATCAATACCACAACACTCAAAATATTTTTCTGCTGCCACATCTTTGCAAAATTTTATTTCTTTAAACTCCAATGAATTTTTAATTAAGATACATACACCTCCGCGTCTTTCTCCAGCTCGACAAAAAGTGGAAGCTACTTTATAATTTTTTATTTTTATGTTTGAATGTTCTCCCTTTTTAACAAATATTTCACTCAGGCAAATAATAGTTATTTGTTTACCTTTTTCGTTCAGTTCAGTTAGACATATTTCAAGCATATCCATTTTGTGTAATAAACCTGCAATATTTTGATGTAGTAATGTCACGGTATCACACATGGTTTTGTTCGTTTGAACGAAAATTTCTTCATTCATTGTCTTTATAAGAAAAATATATCATAATTATCGAGGCGTGTTTGAATTTGGTTATAGTTTTTAGGCTGACACCTTACATCCCATGATATTATAAGAGCATAATACGCATTACATTCAAGAAAGTTAATAGTAAAGTAGACACCATAAAAGATCTAAATCATATAAAATTCTACTTAAATAAGTTGGAGTTTGAACTTGCCTGACAATACAGTTTGACGACCCATAAACAACATTAAGTAGTCGTCCCAGACAGAGTTGTCCTTCTGTTCATGTATACCTCCGTCCTGTACGTGTTGGTGGGTAGGTATACCGGTAGGTACCTACAGTGTTGGAAATTACTCAATTTACACTTCAATCCAGGTTTCGTGGCTGGCGGCCATTTTTGTGCGCTCCGTCTGATTGAAATACTTACAATGTGATGCACAACATCTTTTGTTGTTTGATCTTTTTATTGTACAGTGTTTATATTGTACGTTAACTTATTTATGAACATAACGTAGCATCACGCGTTTTTCTAGAAGTAGTAGGCAGAAGTGTATTTTGCCGAAGCCAGGAATTGAACTTGCGGGACCAATGAGACAGAACTGTATATTTAATTTTGACGTTTCTAAGAGCTATCCTATAACGAGCCCCTACCGCCAACATATCATAGACGACAACTACAAAATTATACAGAATAAGGTTTTTGGAACTATTTTCAAAAAAATACACTATTATTTGATGGAATTTACAGTTTTAGGTATCCTAGACTTATTAGACATAAAACTGTTAATTGCATACCGCACCGCTGTGTCTGTCCTATCGATACAACCTGTGGATCGGTGAAAATGTCAGAACAAAAAGAAAAGTTAAAGTAACACGGCATGTTTCATTACAATAAAGTTTGATGACTACAATTTTGAATTAATAAAATTAAAACCGGCCAATTCGTTTTTCGTTATAAAGACAACTCCCGCATTAGAGAACAAGCTCTGTGTCGCGGGGGACTTTACAAGATACAATTAACGGACACAAATTACACCCAGACTCAGAACAACTCTTTGTGGGTCACACAAAGTTTTGTCCTGTGTGGGAATCGAACCCACAACCTCGTGCACAGCAGGCGTATACTGCGGTCCACTGGACCACCGAGGCAGTCGTATTCGCCAACATGTGAATTCAATGGGTGGTGTAACTGATTAGGTAAGTGCTCAAAAATGAAACCCATCAACAAAAACACTAAGCCGGTTATTTTTACTCTCTTAACTCCATTATAATAAAAAATATTAGAAATGCCAATAAACTTAGAATAAATTGACAAAAAATATAAATAACACCTTGTTTACATAAAATAACGTCGATGTTATATTTCACAACTATATTTAGTGACAACTACACCATTATCAATAAATAACCCTTCCACTACGACATCTGAACCAAACACACACAAATTTAATGTGTATACCTTTTTAACGAAGTAACCCTTAAATGCTCGATGGTTGTGACGGCTCATCTCCCGCGCACCTGTTCCCATTAAATTTTCAATTACGTTGGCACTCAGAAATAGTCGGGCAATAGTCGGGCGCGCTCGGGAATACTCGGCAAATATACTCAGTGATGCATTTATTTGTTTACGTGAAGTATTGTGGTGTTTACTTTACATCAACGTTGTACTGAAGTGGGCGCGTTGCTTTCCTATATCATGTAAAGCTGCTTCTTATTGTAAAAGCTCTTTGAGGAGATATGTGAATCGAATTAAAATATAATTTTCATAAACTTTTTACATACCAATATGAGATCTAATTATTTAGTATTAAAGTGTTTCTTGTTCGGCGAAGATGGAAATAATGTTGGTAGGTATATCTTTAAATATCTACACATATTTGTACACATACATGTCATCACAACATCTCGTTATGACGACACAAAAATAACACCGTAACTAAGTTATAGTTTAATACATACTCTTCACTAGACACCTTTTATATATACCTACTGATCCAACAACACGTCGATCTTCTATTTGCTCACATTACCGAGTTATAGCACACGTTACTTAAACACACACAAACGAGCGAACACTCATCAGAGTCGCGTCTCGACAAACATACAGACTATTACACGTCGATTTGGTGACACAATACCCGGCGCCGTGTTTGTTTACACCCCCCTCACCCCTTCCTCTATCCCCCCGCGCCGTGTGGCTGCTTCACGTCCAACACGTGGATGTGTGATCAGGTGGTATGTGACTCATATTAACCCTTACGATTACTGGGCTTTTGATGACACTGCATACATTCTGATTGTTTTCTATAAGCAGGTAATAATTGTGCAATACCTAAGCTTGAAAGGAATCACTTCACTTTAATAAGCTCAGAAAATACTTTTCATACTTTATGAATTTTGAAGTGAAAACTTCTTTAGGGCCGTTGAGAAAAAAATCATTAAACCCACGTCATCGTCACCGAACGCTTTCCATATTCAAAAATAATAATCTAATATCTCGACGATACAATTCACAAGTTATTTAGTTTTCACTTCTATCGGCAGTTCCCAAACACTGCCCCGCATTTTTTTTTTATTATAATCGATACCACATTCAAACCAAACTATGGAAATATACATTAGAATGTTATACGAATATGCCTATCTCTACCTAAACTAACTTTAGTCCAGTTAAACTATAATTGAGTTATTAAGAGAAAACTACCTTCAAACCCGACAGCAAGGCTTCTTAAAAAGGTTCTCTCTATCTACAACACATGATGGCAAATTTTGGAGACCTCAAACAATTCGTTTGTCTGAAAACCAGAGTCAGCTTACGTTTTGTTCAACCGATCCTGATCTTTCGATCTTTGAGCTACAATTCAAATGTACCTATTTATGCAGGACCAATACAATTGTGTGTGGATGGTTCCAAACAAAAAATGTATGTGTAAATTATGGTAAGTAGTGTTGGGACACCGGAGTCGAATTGTTGTGTTGTGTCGAAAAAGTGCGAGCGATACAGAGTGAGCGTGAGTGAGGTATATTACTGTTTCGGGACTTTTGATGTCGTCACAAAAGGTTGTTTTGGTATTATCAATATATTATTATGTCAAATATAAGATACTAGGTGTTGCTCACGGCTACTCGCACATGGATGTCGCTTAAAGCCTTAAAAGTTGCCTAGGATTCCATCTATTTTTAGTCAAATTTCATTAATATCTGTTCAGCAATATAGCCGAAAAAGGCAACAGACAGACAGAGTTTCTTTTTAATTTATTAATATAAGGAGAGGTTAAGAATATTCCAATGTACGGCATCTTAACACTTTGTAGGACAGTTTTTTCCGATTCTGATTTAAAAAGACAACTCCCGCATTAGAGAACAAGCTCTGTGTCGCGGGGGACTTTACAAACATACAATTAACGGACACGAATTACACACAGAATCAGAACAACACTTTGTGGGTCACACAATGTTTTGTCCTGTGTGGGAATCGAACCTTGTGGGTTCGATTCCCACACAGGACAAAACTTTCATACAAAACAACAACCTCGTGCAAAGCAGGCGCATACTGCAGCCACTGGACCACCAAGGCAGTTAACGTATATAATACACGTTATGACAATAAAACATCTTTGTGTCTAGATTACTGTCCACGAAAGGGTTAACAACATTTAATTACGGAGGTAAGATCTTATTATCTCATAAATTAGTATCAGTAACAACTTTACTGTATATAATTTATTATAACCCGACTACATTTCCAGCGTAAAAAGAGGAAAACAAAAGGAAAACCATGATGTATTGTAAAAATATACAAGTACCTACAACTCATTAAGGTTAATATTTCCTGTTTCTGGTTAATTCTGAGGGAAAACTATTATAAAACTGTTGTGGTTTTAATAATTACTTTATTAAAAAATACTTTTGCCGCCTGACAATGTACTCTACCCTAATTAGCACAATATGAACACTGCTAAGTGCACTTACGAGTATGTTTTATTACATGTGCCCTCGCCCTAAGCATAACAGTCACTACGCGTATTTTCAATAAGTACACTAATCGATAACAACTGATCACTGCAAAAAAATATACTAAAATGATCTCTTTCAAAGGATATTAAGTAATGGGTTCACAAAATAAAAATAACCACAACAAATATTTGCACAACTAGAAAGAAGCCGAGTAACCGCAGGGCGAGGCAGAGGTCAACCCTTCAACGGCGCGTGCCTAAGACGGCACCTCCTTTTCCGTGTCGGTCGCCCGCCGCGCGCCGCCGGCCGCACGGTTAAGTGCGCAAAAAAAAGTATGCGATACGAAGGTGACACTGGAGACGCGACCGCAGGGTTGAGTGGCCGAAACAAATGTGTGTGTGTACGAGAACATACTCCTAGGTATAAAAGTGACCTTTGTGGTGAACGCAGCATTTATTTAACTCAGATACGTTATACCTATTTCATCTATACTAATCCTACTATTATTATAAACTAGGGGCCGCCCGCGACTTCGTCCGCGTGGTAATTTGAAATATTTTCCCCGATTTAACATCATATCTCACTCTCTGCTCCGCTCCTATTGATCATAGCGTGATGTTATATAGCCTATAGCCTTCCTGGATAAATGCAATGTACAACAAGCTTTATAATATTAGTATACTTAGATGTGAAAGTTTGTGAGGTATGGATGTTTATTACTTTTGCACGTAAAAACGAATGAAAGGATCTGGATGAAATTTGGCACAGAGATATATTACAGTCTGGATTATCATTTTTATTGCGATAGCGAGCTAGTACTACTATAGGTATCTATATATAGGTAGATACTAATAATATTGTAAAGAAAAAAGATTTGTAAATTTATATTTTCTCAAAAACTACTGGATCGATTAGGTATAAAAATTCTTTCACTTATAGAAAGCTAGATTTTATCAGCGAGTTACGAGTATAGGCTATATTTTATTTATTCTTCTTATCGTTTTGTTTGTGGCCAAACTAGTGACAGAGTTATTTAGATCGCCCATATTTAGGCATCTGTCGTGATCTAACGACTGATAACAGTCGGGACCGACTTTTAACGTGCCCTTCGAAGCACGGAGACGTCCCTTATATCGTAAATAAAATTATAATAATATGTATTCTGATGTATTTATTACTTGTATTATTAGAAAGATTCATCAACATTTTTGCGTGAAGGAGTACCTAACAAATATCCACACATATATTAAGCCCACGTACACACACAAACGTGACATATCATACATAGAGATATACATAAAGTCGGTCAAATGTCACCTACCGTGCGTACATACCTAACAAATCACCGTTCGTAGGTACACAGATAACGGATATACACGCTCAACACACACACACACACACACACACAATACATACACGAATGAGTGTGTGGTACCGTACCGTACACCTATGTACCAGGCAGGCAGGTGTTATGTACGTACAGTAGGTACACAGGTAGGATACAGGTGCGCGGTGTGCGTCAGGTGGGCCGAGGCGGTGGGCGGTGCGGGGCGGAGCTTCACCTGCGCGCCACGCCCACCTCACCTGCACAACAGGTGTCGCGCAGGTACGCACACATATACAATGTATATGCAACTATATAGGTAGGTACCTAGCCGACATATTTATGTACCTGTCTTCGTGTCCGTCTGTGAGTGATACACAAGTGCAGTTAGGTACAGCAGATGCCGACGATATTTATTATTTATTATAGGTAATAACTAAATTCAAGCCTAAATATATTTAATTAATTCGTTTGTTTTGTGATACAATTAGATGCCTACTTAGTACTACTTACTAATATCTATAATTTTGGCAACGCGTGAATTTTTACGCATAAATTTAAACAATTCTGAACTTTGAACTGTGTGGACTTCCTTCGCGAATAACCGTAAAATGTAACTTTATTTCTACTTATCTTTACATACCTAGTGTACAACAAAGTCGCTCCAGCTGTCTTTTTGCAGCGATAACCGACATCAACGCGGGCGGAGCCGCGGGCAACAGCTAGTAGAGAAATAAAAATCGACTCGCTAGTTTTAGATAAACGACTCCTGACCTGAGGGAAGTCACAGACCTGGACGTAAGTGGTTGCCACTTACGTCTTTGTCCTGGGTGAGATATTTGTATTTCTACTTATTAAATGCCGTTTACTTTTCCCTATAAAACATGCCATAGCTGAAATTATAACAAAAATAGTAGAGAAATATGTTTTCTTAATACATGGCATTCCCTCAACAGTCATAGGTATTAGATAATGGTAAACAATTCGTTAGCGCAACATTTAAAAACTCATAATTTAAATAGGTATAAGAAAAATATTTCAAATTTACACTACACTCCATTCTATACGCCACATGATAACTCTGTTGAACGAGGTGAACATTTAAACCACACAGTAACTATTTAGTAATCTGTTCCACTACTGTGTCGTTATATACAAGTATTGTTATCAGTAAGATTCCCTCTGAGGAGAGTTCGTTCTAATCTTTGAACTTCCATATTCTTTTTTTTTCTGTTCATACAAGACAACTCCCGCACTAGAGAACAAGCTCTGTGTCGCGAGGACTTTATAACCATACAAATAACAGACACAAACTACACCTAGACTGAGAACAACTCTTTGTGGCTCACACAAATTTTGTCCTATGTGGAAATCGAACCCACAACCTCGTGTACAGCAGGCGCATATTGCGACCACTGGACCAAGGCAGTCATATAATTAGTATAGACAGTATAAGGTGACAAACAAGGCCCGGAAGTAGAGTAGTTAGAGTAGCTAGTAGGTAAATAAACAAGGCTTTCGCGCCACGAACAGTAGGTGGAGGTGGTATAATCAGTAGAGTAAGGCGGTAGTCGCCTCGTGCGCACTCTCGCTAATTAGCTGAACCAAACAAACAAGTTTTATAAACAGCGCAAATTGGATTATGTCGCCATCTCATTACCTTAATGGTGACGCTAGCTGGGTACCTACCTATCTACAGCTAGTGGGGGTACCTACTCCGCAGACACGTGGACAGTGCAAGATGAGATATGGTTACCTACTGTAAGTATAGTTGGTGAATTGGAAAATATTGCATTATTTCTTTAATATTAGTTTATTTCAAAACAGGTCTCAAGTGCTCCTTTAGGGATGCGTTTTGAAAGAAACGTCTGTCTATCCCAGGGATATTCCATCTTAAAGCCCTAGTGTAATAAAAATGGGTCCGTATCAATCAAGTTATACGTACGTAGGTACTTCTGTTCTGGCATTGCAAGCGTCCATAAGCTACGGTAACTGATGTTAAGCAAACATAGGTATGCTAGCTTGCCACCCAAGTAGATAGTATGAAAAAAAAAACATTTTGAGTTGGGCCATGTTTGGGTGCACTTCATATTCGTGATTTGATACAAACAACTTTACAGATTAACAATCTCCACCACAATATAATATAAAGATAAAAACACACAATAAAACCACCCAGAGAAGACAATTACAAAAATTAATTAAAGAAAATAAATTCTATTTCATCTTTAAACTGAAGGGGTAAATCTTACCCCAAGAATAAACAAAAAATCAAGCACCGCACCTCCACCATAACGAGAGGCGCCATCTGGCGGGCACACCTTCAACCCTTCCGATATTATATAATAATAAAACGACTAATTAAGCAAGACATTCTGCCAATAAAGACAAGGCGGCTCCGCAGAAAAATAATAAAATTAATTAATTAAAAACAACCACCTAGCAAACGTTCACAGCTTACCTACCAACTACGATCTCTCACTCCGTCATACGATACTTCTTGTAAGTGTGAACGGATCTACCGATGGGTTTAAATGTAAGATGTTGGTCGAGGAGTAATCTTTATATCGCGTGGCGACAATAGCGAACTCTCAATAAATATTAGCAAAAGATTTTCATCTTCCTCTCGATATAATTAGTTGAAAACGAGAAAAGTTTTTCAATTTGCACACAATACGAGCCAAGTTACGATGGACGTAGGATTACTTAAGATCTTAATTAAATAATCTTTGAAATTCATGAAACAAATCTTAGAATCTTAAAACAATCAGATTCAGTGCCTACACATTAATATTGCTTCAATATCATTAAAATGGTTTTAAAACTCGACTTTATTCCTTCACAATATGCACCTATAGACCTTGTGAAAACTTGCATTATTAACAATACTCTATTATTTAAACAAACTCTTATTATTTTAAAATGGCTGGTTCATCCCGCGTTCAATTAAATCAAAAACCTATCAACTGGCCGCCCGCCAGACCTGTGTCATACTTTAAAAGTGTCTGGTCTGCTCCTTTCGGGTCATCGTGTGATGTTCTAGTTATATAAAAAAGATATCTAACGTAAAAATATGTTTTCAAATAAAGAAGTACATCCTTCAAATCCATCCATCCAAAAATGGGTTGTCAACACGCAAGTAACATTGCAAGGTGTGGTGTTGCAAGCGTCCATAGGCTACGGTAACTGCTTAACATGTAACATGTTTAAGTATAAAAAAATCCTAAGATAAGACTAAGATTGTGTACAAACATACATCCGAGTATCAAGACATTTCTGCTTTACAATACTAGTATACCCATAATGTAAATTGCACTCTTCACTGTGCTTCTCATGCCTGCACTTAAGCCCCATGAGAGGCTCATAGCTAAGTGTTAGTGGTATGGATCGATAGATCTACGAGGTTAAGCAAACTTGCCGCGCTCGGTCCGTAGATGGGTGACCATTTTCTAATAACACAGCGATGCCTCGGAAAGCACATAAAACCGTTGATTCTGCGCCTGATCTATTTCCGGTCGTGTCGGATTGCCGACCCATTGGACTATGAGAGTGAAGGAATAGCGAGTGCATTTGCGTTTGCGCGCACACTTGTGCACAATACTATGTCGTGGGCAGTTGACTAATCTCCGTTGAGATTGCCAGCGCCGTGACCAAAAGTCTGGACAACTATTGCTTGTTCGCTAGTCGTCGCACAGCTGATGAAACTATACTAAACTACTAATTAATTCACACGGTTATAAACAAACATACAATTACAAAACAAAAAAACAAAACAATGTTATTATGTACAAAACAACAGCTTTTCATATCCCACCGTTAGGCCGATAATGACGAAAGGGTGGCCGAAATAATATGATTAAAAAGAAATCGCGGGGGAGATAATCCCTATTGTAAAAGTAACAATCTTAAACAATAACTGGATTAGTGGAGTTTACACAACATTAGCGTGGAAGAAGTGCTCGTCGAGTAATGGGAGCGTTCACCACAGACTCGTGGATATCTTGGGCTTGGTGTGAGGAGCAAGTCGTTTGTATTCATTAATCACCTCACACGTTGACACTGCTTTGTTACCGCAGCGTTTAAAACCTACGCTCCGTTGCGTTTTATTTACTTAGTGGGTACGACGCTTTTTATTTTGTTACAATTTGGAAGGAGTTATAAGGTTTTTAAACGGTCGGCAACATACCCCTAGTGTTGCATGCGTCTATAGGCTACGGTAACTGCTTACCATCAGGCGGGCTGAAAGCTTGTTTGCTCTTTAGTACTTCATAGTATAGTTAATTCATTTATATGTTTTTTTTATACACTTGCTTGGTAAACAAGCATACAGCCCGCCTGATGTTAAGCAGATACCGCAGCTTATATAGACGCTTGCAATACCAGATGTATTACTCTCTTCTCTTTTACACCAGGGTTTTAAGATGGTAGTATCCCTGGGATAGGAATACATTTCACTCAAAACGCATCCCTATTTTTTTAAAGTAACATACCTACCCACCCCATCCAAAATGTACCTACTCGTAGGTACATCATCGATTTCTATACTTATATCAAGTAGGCATTAATCATAGATTAATGATAGTATCTACTCTCCTTTTCTATTAAACACCACATTAAAAATATAATTATTGTGTTCTTGACATTGCATTGTAATATTCATTATTATTCAACATTCATTATTCTCTTTATTTAGAAGTAAAGGTCGAAGTGTGAGAAGTGTAATTCAACCCCTAATATTGCATTAGTATCAGACGGTAGTACTTAGTCCTCGCTCACTATAGACTTACACTTTGTAGTTTTTGCACAAAGACTCTTTGTCTAAGGTGCTTCCTCATTCTTATACTCTTGTTAAGTTGCCATTGTCTCGCCACTTTATATCTACCTCTATGTGTCTACTAAGACTACCACCTCCAGACGTTTCTTTACAAAAACAATTCACAGTATTGTGATACAATTTATTTATTATTTTATATGAGTTACAATATAATATTAATTAAATAGTACAAGTTCAAGCCTTTTGTCTTCACTCAACTGTTCAATTAAAAACAAAAATCGTTTAACAATCCCCTCTGAAGACATACAAAAACTTTGTTCAAGATCAATAATCTGGAATAGAATGAGCAACCTGGCTGTAAAGGCAATTAACAGACTTATCTTGTGAAATAACGCGATCAAACGGGCTGAAGCAAGGGCGCAGGGGGTGAGCGGAGGTGAGGTGCCGCGGGAGGAGGGGGGGCAGTTGAGAAGAACTTGTAGTGAGTCCGACGAGAAAGAGAAATCAATCTTTGAACTGAACCTGCCGGACGGGAGGGGATCTTACATCTCACGACACGATCAACGACTAATGTCATTTAATGAAAGACGGTATTTGAAAATGCACGTAAAGCACGATACCTCCTACGCCAGAATGAGGACAGTTATATCTAAGTAACTACATTACAATAACAACTTATTCAGCATTTTATTGATAAAAGCAATTATATTGTAGTTATATATTATACGAGTATTTTAATTATTTTTGTTGCATTCACATTTAAAACTAATAGATAGTTTGTCCAAACACTTAACACTACATGTTTGACATATTTGCAACGTTCGTGATGTGTAAATGGCTTCCGCGACTGCCTTTGGCGGGATTAATTTAAATATCAAAACTAATTTGAGGAGAGTGGCGGCACGCGGCACGCGGCGATTCAGTTGTGAGCTGAATTACGTGAGACGCTAACTAACAACCACCTACCACCAGCCCAAGCACCGCCAAACACCGTGGTGACCAGAATTATATGAACATCATTACGTGAAAAAGTAAAAAGTGCTATAAATATGGGTCAGTGTGTTTCAATTTACATAATATAAGTTCGTACTTTGTAAGACTCACCAGCACTGTGTTGTTGTGTGTGGTTTTTAACTGTTGTTATTGTGAAATTGTGTATTTAAAGCATTTATTTGAGCTAAATCGCTAAATGCATTAGAAAAATTCTGAAATATTTAATAAAGTGTGTAGGTATATTTAGTAAAACAATAAATACAAAAAAAACATCTTTGTAGGTACTTGCTCGTGTGGCGCGAAGCAGTCAATAACTAATTTATGTTTTTATTAGGTATCTATAAATCTATTTATTTGTTTGACAAAACAAATACTTAAAAATATAACTATATTCTTAATATATTATATTAATCTATATTTATATTATAATTGTTAGTTATTAATCATGTTATTATGATCTTCTCGATACAGGCTTGCCTAGTGAGAAGAGAAGATTTACAATATATCTGTTATTTTAACTCCAGCATTGGACAAAACTATCACTACCTACTCCATAAACAATTCCTAATTTATTTAAAATTGTGATTTATTTTGTAAACAGTAATGTAAAACTGTGTCAATGTAATTTCATTTCATTCTGTGTCTTATTATTTTTATCTTATTTTCATCAATGCAATGAATGAAATCAAAACGCATAACGTTAAAACACTTTATCTTATCTCAATTTCTCAAGGGTTACATAATTAAATAAGAGCATCGTAACTTCATAACAGATAGATAGCGTGTAGGTATGCGCATGAGTGGCTAGGTACGTACGAATAAGTTATCTAGCCCACAGTGTTATTATCACTAGTGATAAACACATAGTATATGATGTACTTAGGTACAGGAAACTGATTGATGCGATCCCACTATCTGCAGATAGAGGTCATTCATTTACTACCTAGGGAACGTTTCAATAGTAATTTAGTACTGTGGAATTTTACTGACATATCATTTTATTTATTCGGTTTAATTTATGCATTAGGCCCTCAGACACAGAGTCTTTAATGTGGCAATGGCCTACATTTTAGTTAGGCTTTTGCTTTGACAATACCGCTTCTAGGTAATTCACATTTACTTGGTATACCTATCTTGAGAAACCGATACAGAATAAAGCAAATCTTTCATTTCAATTCGACTGCCTTGGTGGTCCAGTGTTGCAGTATGCGCCTGCTGTGCACGAGGTTATGGGTTCGATTCCCACACAGGACAAAATTTAGTGTGACCACTGTTGTTCTGAGTCTGGGTGTAATTTGTGTCCGTTAATTGTATATTTGTAAAGTCCCCCGCAACACAGAGATTGTTCTCTAGTGCCGGAGTTGTCTTTTTAAAAAAGAAAAAAATCAACGCAAATGATTGATCAATAAGCATGCAATTTTTATCCTGACCGGCGCGGCGCCCTTCCTCATTATAATCACTCAAAAATAATGACTTCAATTAGCCGTGGGTAATTATAAAGATTGACTATAAAAATGTTCATAACAATAAAAGCATTAAGCGATCATTCGCCACCGGAAGCCACCGGTGTACCCCAACCCCTTTAATTAGTAAAAATCGTGCGACATTTCATCCTAGCTGTCAAACTTTGGGAAACGCCGCCATTATACAAATGGCCGCCGGATGCCGACGTAGTCTATGGTTAATTTGTTTTTCCAGTAATGATGACGATAAAAGGTGGGTAATGATGTGCAATATTGCTGTGATGTTACGTAAGGAGGGGGTCGCAGGTTGCAAGCAGCGCCATGCGCCATGCTTACGTAGGTACTCATTGTAGTGATCAACTTACTAAGAGTAGGTCGTACCTACGCTGCACCTAGTGCTTGTTTATTTAACCACGTCAACACCGAGTGGTATGTGCGTATGTACATATGTATAGTAGGTACTGTTCTATAATTGTTTATACCACAACATCACTACGTCACTCAAATTAAACTACTACCTATTTTTACCAATTTAATATTTTTTATGAATAAAATATAATAATTTAATTACACATGATGGAGACGGATATTTTCAGTATCTCGGAGGCTAGTTGAGGGTAAACTTAGTAAATATAGATACCCAAATCCTACGAACCAATAGGCACTGCCTCTGTGTGAACAGTACTATATTTCATAAAACAGCAAAAACTAAACTTTTCTCTTTAAAATATTAATAATTAAAATATAACTTCTAAGTCCAAAGTCTGAACCGTAATGAAAATTAAGGTGTTTATAAAGTGCGAGCCCATGGCGAAAGTCGTTTTAATTTGTGAAAATGTATACGAATTGAGTTAATCGTTATTAAGTTATTGGATTTATAGCGGACGATCGTTGGGCAGGCGGCCGCCCGGCCCAGGCCCCGGCCCACGCGTCGCGCCGCCTCGCGCTAACAACGGGCGCGTACTTAATGGCGCGCCCTTAACAACGCAACTACTTTCGCCCTCTAATAATAATTGGTTCAAGTTCGAGTAACTTGCACACTTGTAAATTATATTTGTTTAAAACGATTTGCTTTATTTCCTTTTGTTTACGTTTCAATTTAAAGTCGAGGGAATAATAAAGTTTATAATCTACAGTCTACACCATAATATTCTGATGATGCATCATCAGACTATCGCAGTCCACTGCTGGACATAGGTCTCTCTAAGAACATATTATAGCCTCACACGTGTTTTCGTAGACAATATCTGCGACGATCTTGACATATTTACCTGCTCCCATTGTTAAAAATAAATGTCACACTAAAAAATTCTAGAATTCAACAATGAAATAACATTTTGTGTAACGAGGTAAGGCAAGTCCGTGCAGTTTGCGTACCTACAATACAAACGTCAAAGAAGGTACTTGGTGGAGAACAAACGGAGAAGAAACTCGGACAAACAGAATTATTCATCCGTCCGCGTTGATTCAATGAAATCTGTTTCACCCTTCAAACTGAATCTTAAGACTGCACAACCGAGATTTTTCCTGAACGTCTTCGTATGTCGCATCTGACAACCTGTAGCGATTAAATACATACAAAATAAGGGAAAAATGCACTATTGACCACAAATGTTTGTTTTTGTATATGTCATATAATATTGTGTTATGTCAAGTGTGAAAACACTTTTTGTTTTGAAGTATACATAAATACGTACCTACATTTACGTAAATATTAGCTATCAAAGATTAAAATATTGGCCTGAAGGTATTTCAAATGACTTAGCCTTAACTTAGCTGAAATTACTCAATGATCCAAGACTTTATATAGTTCTTGTTAGGCACGTAACAGCTCTACTGAGTTTAGTGAAGCCGCTCATGACTCACGCCGCTTGCTGATTTATATTTGAAACGGTGGAGCGGCAATTACCCGCCGAACTGGAATCATTGCCTCTGCCCTTCACTAATTAATTCCGCCCCTCTTTTAATGTTCAAAAATCGTGGCGTCTAATTAGGTTTTAATTCGTTTTATTGGCCAAAGTAATGAAATAATGGGCGGCCCGCGCGCAGTTACCGCGACACCCGACTTCGTCCGAGTTCACCCGCCGCCCGCCGCCGCCGCCGCTCGCCACGCACAGCATTGTTTTATTACTCCAAAACCTTTTAAAAGTTTACTTTGTAATAGGTTCGGATCGAACAGGCGAAAATAATAATTTATGAATAAAATGTTGGTGGCAATAATCACATGAAATTGACACATTTCTGTTATGAACAATAGTTATAAATTCTAAGGTCACATCGTTCAAATTTTAATACCGTATTGTCTCTTTTTAGACTCTCAATTGTCATTTCTCGAGTATTTTTTTATCATCTACCATACAAGGCCTTCCGAAATAAGATAATTGCAAGTTAACCCTGACACTTGACTTCTACCTAACAGAAGACATTTCAAGGTTTCCTATAACATAAAACAATGTCGTGAATAATAGGTATTACAAGAGTCGGGCCGTTTGTATTATCTGTGGTAGTATAGGTATAAATAATATCTACCGCCAGCCTAACTGCTTTGGCAGAACCTACTGTACATACTTACAACTGGAATACCGCATGAGAACACTGAAAGTCACTAAGATGCGTAAATTCTATTATTGAAGAAACAGAACTCAAAAAAGAAGGAAATCATAGGTATAATAAAAACGAGCAATGAGGTTGTATCATCAAGGATTATCCACAAGAAAGCGCCGCGTTGACCTCTTCACCTGCGCCTGCCACACTGGTGTTCGCTTCTAACGACATTTCTCGCGCCATTACCCGCACAGATAAAAAACAAAGCGTTCCTAATGACTTCGCCGATTACCAATCACTGGAAAAAACGTCCGTTAACCGCAGCCAAATACTAGCCGAATCAATGACCAACCAAGAACTGAAGCATTCTTTCCAATACTATACGTGAGATATTAGTGTGAATTCCTATTTTTATAGGTTAAGTAGTTATATATTTTTGAAGTATTTTATACCTTTTTATTATACTGAGTTAAACACAATTGTTTTTATATCGATTACGATTGTATCGAACATTGTATTCATGAAAGTTTTAAGTTAAATTGAATGTACGAAAATCTATAATTAGTTAACTGTAATCTATTCACCTCATCGTGTATTCTGTTATCTAACTCTAAAAATCGTTGCGTTGTTTACTTATTCTTTTGACAAAGTTTAAATCAGATAATCTCGCCGGAGTGTGCACAAACTGCAAACGAATAGCTCCAAAAACAACATCCTTAATGAACGTTCAACACGCTACGATATCTATCGCCCTCTCAGCCACAACTCGCAAATTAAATATTATTTTTTCGCCGGCAACGTTTTAAGTAGCGCGAGCTGGCGCAAGGCGCGGCCGCGGAAAGGTTAACTAGTCAGTTATACAGGCTCCGCTCGCCGCTCACCGACCACTTTAATATTCGCAACTGGACGTCTACAATTAACGCTTGAACTATTTCATAACTCGCGACCGCCTTTGAGCGCTTGCAAACTCCGCGAAAAAATAAAAAAATGTATATCAGGTCGTGAGGCAAAGGAAATAAACAAACGAGCGACGACGACTCGGAGCTGTACGGAGCGGAACGTAGCGGGGCCGAGCGGGCCGCACAAAGAGACGTGGAGCTGCCCGTAATTAGATTAGTGGAGCCGAGATCTCGATTGAATCGCGAATACTCTTATCGAACTTCTTTATAATCCCTTTTGACAACTAAGGTCCAATTTATTATTATTTCGTTCATTACCGAGAGTTTTTTGTTGAGTTTTTCCGATTAGTCCCATTCATTTCCATATTTGGCAATCAACAGAGTTGCCAATTTCGTTATTGTTTCACAACTTACTTTTGTTTATGAATTTTCTTTTATTAGACGATCTTATCGCAATTTAATTAAAGACTTTAAAGTGATAAAAACTTAACAATAATTTTGCATAAAAAGGTTTTACTTCTATTTTGTAATAGCGTGATGTGTCTAATCGTAGATTCTACATGATGGTTTAAATTAACCATTCTTGGAATAATTCGCACGAACGGGGAACGTTTGTAATAGGTACCTAGACACGTAAAATCTTATAGCCTTATCAAATTTAACTGTAAAATCTATCAAAAAATTGTGTTCGTGTCAGAGCGTCCGATCAACAGATAGAGTCGGTCGTCAACCCTCGAGTAATCCCAACGGGCGCTACTCAGTCCCGAGAAAGGTCCCGTGATGGTTGGGGCCTCGGGCGGCTCCCTATCGCACCGCATCTACTATGCCACACGTCAACATATCACCGCTAAATGCGCGCCAATTTCCAAACATCTAGATTGCAGCGAGCAATCAACCGCAAATCGTTTATAACTCATTTTCGTCGATACCCAAACATATTGTTTGTATTCATAGCGTCGAGTCTTGAGACGGTGAGTACACTGAGTACCTACCGTACCGCGCTGCGCCGCGCCGCTGTGCGATCGTGCCGCTCCGCTCGACTCGATCGGAGATAAGATTGAGTTTTTGTGTTCCACCTCGCGGCGACCGTTCGACTCTCACATTTTATGTGTTCGCCGGAGGCTAGCTGGAGATTCGAAAATTTCGCTGTCACCGGTTTTTTCCAGATTGCCACTCCGAGAAATCTTCAAATCTAACTGCCCGTAAAGACAAAATAAGTTTTTGAAGAACGATATTATTTTATGTTGCATATAAAGGTGTCAATGCACTGTCCGCGTCTAACATTGTAATCTCTATCTAGTTTGACTTTGACTAAAATTGTATCATTCACATGCATTCGCTTATTGCATTATATAAACTAATTCTAGTCAACTGTATTGGTATAATATTATTTATAATAGCTATGAATAAGACATACACAACGAGTGCACACAAATGTAACCAGTAAGTATTAGCAATGAATCACATTAGACAGGATCAGTTAGATCTGGCTCTGTATTTACAAGGTCCGGGTGTATTGGTTATTATCTGCATGTGATATATAGTGGTCCGGGGCTGGAGGGAGAGGTACCTCTCGGCGTTATCTCGAGACGCCTGACCGCAAACACTTCTGTTCGATGTCTTGTATACTGGTGAAGGATTGCTTCTACGTTGTGACACTCACTGAAGAAGTATGCCGCGACGCATGACGCTTTTTATCTGTGTTGCTAGAGCATTAAATACACGCGGACTATTATTGATACTTGGATATTTTCTTTCACCCTTAAAATAAGTCAATTTTATGAAGTCCCTCAAATATATTATACATAGAATATGCGTGCTTGGATTTAAGAGTCTGCTAGGAAGAAATCAGTATATAAGCTACGTTTCATCAACAAACACGAAAATTTTCTTCGGTCATATTATTATATTATACACAAGAATTTTTAGCAAAGGAATTTTCATATTTAAAAAAAAAAGTTGTTCATATTCAGAAAAATCTTAAATAATTGATACGTGATAATATAACCGATTTTGAACCAACTTGCGTCGCATGGTTCTCGCGGAAAGAGTTAATTACCAAATTTTAAAAACCTAGTTTGCACATTATTGCGCAAATAGGTACTGCATACAGGTATATGTGAATGTGTGCGATGTTCATATTTCGTGAATATATGAAAAACACACACCCCATACATTGACCTATATAAGTACTGGCAGATATGAATCCTATCACATCATCAATACTAGCCAGTTACTAATAAGAAGACGAAAAAGTAATATTATATGGCAAGTGAAGGTACTGTAGGTCCACTGAGCCCAGGTACCAGTATTCCACTGTGCTGCAGTGAAACACTGGTACCTTACATTACAGGTTGTCTTAATTCAGTACCTTGCCTTAAAAACTGGATATATTTTATACATTAGTTTATTGACCCAACATTATAATGTAGCTTAATTTTTTTATTTAAAAGTTAGCACAGATCACACAGTCAGCTCAGTCATTTGCTCAGTGGAGATTTTAAAGTAAGCATCATTATTGACATCTTTTTCATTATACAACATTTTAAAGGGTTGTTGTTGTTATAACACTGATGATATGACTCAGATAACTTAGAGGTAAATGAGAAGGTTTTACTGGCATATCCCTTTGATATGCCCATGCCTTATCCGTTAAGTAAACTGCATCTGGTATATTGGTACCGGCTATCGACAGGGTTCGTAAGAGGCTCGCCTATCGGTCGGTTTACGTCCAGCGGCTCACCTCCCGACGCGAATAAAACTTATCGTGCGCTTTACCTACCTCGATGATACAACACCAACTTAAACGCTGCTATTAAACCCTCCTTCGTTCTTCGCACTAAGGATCATTTTCCCTTAATTTAGGTGTAAGTTTATGTTGGTCAAGCAGAAAATGCGAGGACACATGAACAGCTAAGATGATCTAAATAGGCGGATTTGGTTTTATGACGGCTGATTGTGTGAAATTTCTTTTAGTTTGTAGAATGACGCGCCTCAGGACGTTATGTCACCTAAGGGACGCGTTTTATATTGCAACCGTACCTTTTGCGGGGATAGATCGGTTGTCCAAGATTAGATATTGCTTGATTTTTATAAGTAATGATTCTATATTGTTGGCATCACAGAAAGTTATATCTAGTAATTTAATTTAAATAACTAGTAGGTACCAGTCTTGTGTTTTTTTTTATACTCAAAATATACTAAGAGAAATATGAGCGATAGAAACTCTGGACACTCTCTTTAATCGCCAGGGTGTATAATTATAACACTTACAATATGATATAATTTCTTTTTCTCAATGATCAGATTGCGCTTTTAGTGAAAACGCTCGCAAAAAGCAAAAGAGGGCCATACAAATTTGCAAGCAGGATTTACAGGAAGTAAGGCAATTTTTATTTTATTTATTATATTTTTAAAACGTGATAACGTTTTTTTAATAGGTACTACTTAGCTACTACGTAGCCTATGGACGCTTGCAATATCAGAGCTATCACTTGCGTGTTGCCAACACATTTTTTTACACCAGGGCTTTAAGATGGAGTATCTTCTTTGGGATAGGAATACGTTTCTTTCAAAACGCATTCCTAAATGAGTGCTGGAGACCTGTACTCACACAGGAACACAACTACACCGCTGTTTGTAGTTATTTGTCTGTATAGTCTTCTGTAAGGTGGATGTCCTTCCCCAGTCGGGCTTGTTCGTTAGTATGGTTGCCCTACCTCTCTTACAAGCATAAGACGTAATCATAATATGCAAAATGTGATAAAACTCGACTTAGAGTCCCTACAGCAATAAAGAATCAATTTCTCACTAATGTTTCCCTTCGCAATTATCCCAATACCGTGTGCCTTCCCCTGACCATGTGCGTATCTATGAGATATGGCGGGGCGGGGGTCGCGGGGGGGCGCGCACCTGCGACAAGCCGCACCTCGGCGCGCGGACGCATTTATCTTGCGCGTGCAAGAACACGCGGTGCGATGCCCACTCATATATCTAACGCGACTACAAGTACATGACATCGGTAAGTGAGCTTACATTTAGATAAGTAATGCGAGTTTATGGCACAGTTTGAGGTACAAATTGGAGTGGTTCTGGTTATTTTTGTGTACAGTACTTGTTTAATAAAGATATCTACTTTTAAATAAATAAAAAAATATTATAATCTTTTATATTCTAACGTAATATTGTGATCACTATCATTATCATTCCTCTATCAATCAAGCAATCAACTTGTTCTATTACACTGCTACACCACAACACCCGGCCCACGCGTTTAAAAGTAACAATTTGATAGAGCTTTCCTCTGAAGTTATCAAAACAAATATTCTAATTATCTTCTCAGAATATTCATACAGTGAGTAGAAAGTATACACTGTACGTTTTCCGAGTGTAAACACCAAAAAATGGCATTAATAAACAAGGGCAATAAATTGGCAACACGTGTCCTTGTCCGGACACGCACCGCGACAACTTTGTCGTACAACTTCAACTGTCGCCCTCTGTCGTCCGCGATAATTGTTGTTCGTAATTTGTTGGTACCTCGCGCCACACGCAAGGTGATATTTTAATCTACCCGCATTTACATGCAAATGTGTAAACTTCCGAGTTTTGACGGCTACCTACGCACATAATTTTCGTTTGTCCAAGTTATAAATTACTCGTCCTCACGACCCCGTGTTATTTGAATATGATTACATCTAAAATTGGTGTCTTCCTGTTATTAAAATTCTAATTGAAACGTATTTTATTAATTTCAAAGTTATAATTTTGACTGTTTGATAACGTTAACTCTCTTAAGATATAATAATATCTTTTAAGTAATGCAGCATAAAATAGCAACACTTAGCTATAGCTAAGTGGTACACTTTTATCGTGTTTATTGTCTATAGCACACACACACTCACACGGGGATGTAAAACTTACGCCCAAGTAATCTCTTTTGATTCCAAAGTTGAAGACAAACTAAGCAAGTTCTGTGCTCGTTCCCAAGTAGGCCATACACATGTGATTAGTTGTTTAGCGCATTCAGTATTGGAGGTACGGTCCTTAATAGCCATTGAAACTGAACAGAAACGTGAGTGGACAAATTGGTCGAGCCCGGGTCACGATAAGGGCTGGCCAAGGAAAGGGAAACGTCCATAAACAACAGGCGACTCGGTCCCAATTAATAAAGCAGCCAACACTGAAGTAGTGCAATTAATTCTGTGCCTTCGGAGATTTTAATAGTTCACATAAATCAGAGCGAGTGGCCGGTGGGTTAATCGTCGTTTAATATGCGACCGTCCTATCGTCCTGTCTCATAACAAATGTATTGCTCACTATCAACAGATAGAGCACGATATGTGCGTGTACGCTGCTTGCTCTACGTGATACCTACGTGCCATACTTTCTTTTTGTTACAACTCTTACATTTGAGTACCACGTTGGGCGTCAACGTGTTATTTTGGAGGTCATGTCTTATTCAATTGAAGGCAGCGGCATCATTGTCTTGCTATTACTGCGAAAGCGTATGACCCTAGACGTCATGTTAGGTCGACTACTAATAAAGCTATAACATAGTATTAGGATAGGCAGAGGTACAAATTAAAACAACGTTTCGACGTCCATTTCTCAACGAATACTTATCTTACACTTCGCCCGGCCAAATCGAACCGGGATGTCAGCAAAGCAATTGTACTCATTATTACTACGCCACCAAAGCTGTGAGTGATTATTTTTAGAAAACAATATAGTTTGAGAATGTTAAAAATAGTGATTGTTAATGAAGAATTGTTGTAATAATTGATTAAGAACAAAACACACGTTCAACATATGTACATAGATAGGTACTGCTAAATATATAAATTGATCTACATATTTTAGTGCATGGCGGAGAGTTCGGAAATTCAATTCGAGCCAGACTTCACTTCTCGTTAAGTGGTTATATCCCCTTTAACAGTGGACAGAGGACGGCTAGTGGACACTAAACACAAGGTGCACGGGAGTGCGAGGGTGAGGGGTGCGAGGGGGGGAGGGCTGTAGATACGACGACACCTCTGGATATTGAATTTGCGGCGGCGAGCAACTCTCAATTGTTATCTGCCGCTGCAAGGTCGCCCCCAATAGCCCCTACCAGGTACTACAGCCCTTTCTTTTAGACTAGGGTTGTCACTACTAAGAAAATGTATAATAACAGCAACCACCAGCACCGACTTCCTCTCCCCTATTAGGAGAGCTGGAACGGTTTAGGCCTTAATCCACCCACGCTAGTCCAATACGGATTGGCAAAAGATTATAATTTTAATTAAAAATTTAAACCATTCCAGAACCTATATTAACCACCGAAGCTAACATGCGTGCATCGATGATAACTCCCTTTTTACAGCTGTGTGGCGTCATGCGATTTTTTTATTTCTACGTCAGGGTTACCAGACTTGTGCGACTTTAAACGGTAGAGGCAACCATTGTAAAGCACCCTTTACTCGTATGTGCTACAAGCAAGTTGAAAAACTTTTTATCTTCTCAAATTCTTTTCTCGCAAAGCAGCGCTGGCGTCCGGGTAACGATAGTTATTTTACTGTGTCTGGTTTACCGGTAACTAACCAGTCACAAGAGAATAAGAGATCCGTGCCCAGTGGTGGGTAATAATGTACACGTTGTTATAATAGATGTTTATAGAGCGTTCCACGACACGTAGATCATTTCCCTTATTCATTTTAGTAACAAAATAACATTAAACTTTTATGTAGCACGATACTTATGCAAAAATCATACAGACAGACAGATACATAACGAGAGGAGTAAGGTAAACAATATCTAGACAATAAATACACACGAATGAATAATATAAGCGTGTATCATAAATCATTCAATGACGGCAACATTCGATAGTTACACAAGTTCGCATTGAATAGGCATCGGTAATCATTTATATCTCATACATATCAAACAATGAAACTCTGTCTGCCCCACATTGAGCACAATAGACTTGGATATGAACTGAAATAATTTAAACAAAAATGTTTTCGTGTGATTAACTTTCATATAGACATTGTGACGAGAGTGGGAGGCTATTAATGATAGCGTTCACTACGTACTTGTTAAGATATAAATAATTCTGGAAACTGTACCAGTACAAGGAGCAAACGACGCGAATATGTTTTAAAGTTGCTTAGAAATGCAGCTACAAGATATGCATGTTTAAAACGATACGCGTGGCAGCCCTAGCGGTGGTGGACAACAGCGGTCATTGGTCAATTTATTTCTTGCGCCTGCCGGGGACCGCAGTTATCATGATTGAATTAAGTAACTCGCTCCGAATTGCACCCGCACCTCCCGGGCCGGACCCGCGCCGTGATTTAGGGACTAGCCCATTGTGCCCAACACACCTCCCACGGAAATTGCCGGCAAAAAGGGAATTTGGAATTTTAATCGTGGGAAATGTACGGCTGCGGCACCGAACCGCACCGACTCCAACAGTTTATTTAAGGTTAATTTGGACGAGTTGATTTGAGCGGTCAGTTTTAGTTTATGACCGATCGGGGTCAACCTTCTCCGTTAACAGCAGTTTCATTTGAAAACATTGATTTGGTTTTGATTTGTTTGAATCGAACTTCCTGTTATGATATTGTGAGAAACTTTCTGTTTTAACTCGTTTTATTAGTTCCAACAATTCATTGATTACATTATAAATAGCAAAAGTTTCGCTATCGCTTTAATTGTAGACTTATTTAAATTCTAAATAACGAAAGTGATAAAAACGAATGAACTTGAACAACTAAAAGCTAATGTACCAAATATACAAAGGTAACTCGTAGCAGTGTATTTCCCGATCACGTAGCAAGCACCGTAGCGGCTCACCGTCGTAACTCGCGGCGCGTAGCTAAGCACCGTAGCGAGTTCGTAGCGGTCACGTACTACGGAGGCTGTTAATTGAATCGCACCGGCCGATGAGAGATGACTTAACTTAGTAATGCTTTAGTTACAAAACTTTTCACTTAAATGACTTTGAATGAAGTTGCCGGACCCACGTTGATTGTATGGTAAAACTACCCTCAGCGTACGTCGACGTACACCCTGATCGAATACAATCTTCATTAGATATCACTTAGCTACTTTGATTGCATACCATAATATGATTGAAGCGTTATAAACATCTACATCTGTGCTCAACCCTAGAAGGAATATTACAGTCAGTCGAAACGAGGTAGTGGACAATAAATGAGGCAAGTAATAACAAAAGATAATAAATCGTCGTTAACTTAATAAGAACAATACAACTAACAGTTAAGTACCTGTTTAGTATGTAAGCGAGCGTGGCCGTATAGTTTGACATGCAATAATATTATAATTTATTGACCACGTATAACTGTTACAACACTGTGCCTGACACACCAACAGTCCTATGTGTGTGTGTGTGTCTGTGTGTGTGTCGATCGTTACGTACAAATCTATACTAATATTATAAAGCTGAAGAGTTTGTTTGTTTGTTTGGTCGAACGCGCTAATCTCAGAAAGTATTGGTTCGCTTAGAAAAAAACTTTTTTTTGGAGAATAGTGCATTTATCCAGAAAGGCTATAGGCTATATAACATCACGCTATGATCAATAGGAGCGGAGCAGTAGTGAGATATGTTGCAAAATCGGGGAAAATATTCCAAATTACCACGCGGACGAAGTCGCGGACGACGCTTAGTAAGCTATATAGATAATGTGACAAAATGGCGCGCATTACAATTCAAGATCACAGACCATATTTACAGCTTACACTAAGCACCTATAAATAAATACATGATTTATTAAATGACTGTATTCTTTTATACAATCACTACTGAAAGCTTAGTGGGTACAACATTATTCATCAGATTATTTATTAAATAATAATAATAGCAACCCATATATGTTCCACTGCTGGGGTCTCCCCTCCTCTATCAAGAGAGAATTTAGGCCTTAATTCACACACGCTAGCCTAATGCGGTTTGGTAAATTAGACATGTCTTTAGAATGTCTTATAAGACATGTGTGTTCCCTCACGATGTTTTCCTTCACCGTTAGCAGATGGTGAATCATTTCATTAGTACATTGATACTACCACCCGGGATCGAACCTCTTGCGTGCAAGTCTGTTACCTACTAGTAAGTAATAAAAAGCTATAGGCACTACATTCTAGACAAATAATAAGTACAAGTTGACGAGTGGTGGTTGAGATGGTCACCTGCTCACTAACACCGCCGTATAGGTATGTACCAAAATACACCAAAATGTTAATGTCATATGCTAAATGACATTAAATTTCCAAAAACATCACTAACAAGTTGCTATTCTGAAGTAATTTGATGAGATGGCAGCCTGAAACACAAGTCTCTCCGGTGTAGGAGCAAGGAGGATGAGAATGTTGAGTTTTAAAACGAAAGTATTATTTTCAATCCAGCACCGTTTTTATCTAAGTTTTATTGAAAACTAAGGGTCGCCCGCGACTTCATCCAAGTGATAATTTGGAATATTTTTCCCGATTTTGCAACATATCTCACTACTGCTCCGCTCCTATTGATCATAGCGTGATGTTCTATAGCCTTTCTGAATAAATAAAAAAATGGAAAAGACTTCCTCGGTGGTCCAGTGGCCGCAGTATGCGCCTGCTGTGCACGAGGTTGTGGGTTCGATTCCCACACAGGACAAAACTTTGTGTGACCCACAAAGAATTGTTCTGAGTCTGGGTGTAATTTGTGTCCGTTAATTGTATGTTTGTAAAGTCCCCCGCCACACAGAGCTTGTTCTCTAGTGCGGGAGTTGTCTTAAAAAAATGCATTGCTATTCAACAAAAAAAGATTTTTTCTAATCGAACCAGTACTATCTGAGATTAGTGCGTTCAACCAAACAAACAAACTCTTCAGCTTTATAATAATATTAGTATAGATATGCTTGCTGGGAGCAGTCTATGTGCATAGCCTATGTCCAGCAGTGGATAAAGTGGATTGCGACAGCCTGATAACGCTTTACTACGATCACACTTAATGTTAAGTTCACGAGGATATGTAAGTATTAATATAATCCAAGATAATGAACACACACAAGCCCAGCCTTGCTCTGATAATGGACAACGTGTTATATGATGTATTAGCACGTGGGAGTACCAGGCGAACATAAAAGTGAAAGTTGTAATCGGCCCACGTCAATGGCAGCGTTACATCAAATTATTCCATTCCATTTTAGACGAAATGTATACAGAGCAAACATGAAAAGAGAACAAAATTAAGCATTAGCGCGAGACGCAAGTGACAAGCGTTAGATACAAACGCTAGATACAAGCGATATCATATTAGCTGTTGCCCGCGGCTCCGCCCGCGTGGATGTCGGTTATCGCTGTAAAAAGCCTATGTGTTATTCCAAACTATAATCTATCTCTGTGCCAAATTTCATCCAGATCCGTTCAGTAGTTTTTACGTGAAAGAGTAACAAACATCCATCCATCTATCCATCCATACTCACAAACTTTCACATTTATAATATTAGTAAGGATTTTAATGTCATATTTTGTACCACGACCTTATACCAACTGACGGTGCTTTGCAGTGACTCATTATAAACTACCAATAACAGATATTATTTAAAACAATTCAGACAAGCGAGGTTGACATTTGACCGTATGGTACTATCAAAAGAACTTAAAATAAAAGGTCTCGAATTATACAACTGATACAGAATGAAATATATCTAGATTGTCACCGTGGTTGTATTATATAAATATTGCAGTCGTAGTAGACGGCAAGACGTCTTCAATATAAAACACAATAGTAGTTAGCAGTATGTATGAACCGTCTGTCTCCTGTGCGTGCGACACACGGGAGGCGCGGGCGGCGCGGGCGCGGGCGGCGGGGTGCACGGTGCGCGGAGGGAGCGACATCAATAATCCTCCTTGTTATTCTTATGCAAATGCCCACGGTACGATAATAAGTGGAACGCGAATCACCAGACGTTATACAGATTGGAAGAATTTGCTGACAGCCGGCCCCGAACACACAACGCGAGTTTTCACAACGGAGCGACTCAGCGCGCGGCACGCCGCGCCGCCGGCCGCTAGAATAAAAAATATATTTTTTAAAGTTCGACGTGCAAAAGATATTATGTTATGGAAACTTAGGCATTGTTTATTTTTATTTATCATACCATATACCATCAGGGACACTAGTGCATGTGTTATAATCACATATCCTGAGTGATAGATTCATCAACACCCATTCATCAATATTACATAGGTAACCGGTAAGAAAAAAAATTTAAGCGATTTTTTTATAGTCCTTCCTATACAAGGTAAAGGGATATAGTTGTATAATATTTATACTTATGCAAAATTATATTCCATGAAATATGTTTTTAGTGCCTACTGCCTACACGTAGGTATTATTTAATGAAATTAATAAATTTTAAATGTTTAGTATCAGCCTTCAGGACAGTACCTACTACAATAAAGAAACTTGTACGGAGAAAACGTAATCTTAGTAATATAAAATAATAAATATTAAAATATGAGATCTCTTGACGGAAAAACTAAAACAATCAATAGATATAATAGTTGTTTCACAGACCAAACAAATGAGCAAACTTGTGCATTATTACAAAATAATGCACAAGTTTGCTCATTTGTTTGGACACGGGGCGCTTTTTACAGAGCTCATACAAATGAGCTCTGTAAAAAGCGCCCCGTGTGTATGTGGTAGTGTGCGTGCTTGCATGTGTGTGTGTGCGTGCGTGCGTACGTACACATTGTGTAGTCTGTCGGTAACATACAGCTACTTACTCGTTTAATCAGCGACGACGCGCGACGTCACGCACTAATACTACTGCGTAACGCGTGCATATATCTTGTTCGATACATTCGAAACCTATGGAGCGAACACCATACATTTGTAAGCTATGGATCGAACGTAAATACACCGAGATTGGCTGCTAATAAGCTGCACAAACAAGCGAGGTTTTCCGAAAAAAAAACACATTCAAAATTGGTTTGGATCGTTCTCGAATATTAGCACAGAATAATTATACTGACAGCATTTTGGCATCGCCAAACAACAATATCCTATCCAGAGATTGTCAGAAGTATCTATTGGTTGGTGAGGAGACTGTTTAAATTTCCAATGGTGGAAGACCAGCCAGCGGTTCAACTGGTAGTGAGTGACTGCCGCTGATGGACGTCAGTAACGCCAGGGACAAAGCCAAACCGCTAACTACCGTAAACTTTTGCGATAGTTTAGTTAGTTGTATCTAATTAATACAAAAAAAACCTCATTAAATTAAAAATAAACAAAAGACAAGAAAAAAAGAGTAGATAATATATTTATATGAGAAAAGCCCTTATTTCAAGAACTGTCATGGTTCTTGGTTTGACCAAAAATTAGTTCTCAACTTGTACTTTGTGTAGTTTTGTTTTGGCAGCCAACGCTGTCTTTGTCACCATAGCACTACAAAATGGCCCAAAGTGCAAAAGGATGAACATAGTACCTATATTATGACAGTTATATTATATTCTCACATACGTGACACCTGTACGTAGCATCATTTTCCTGTTAGGATTTAATTTTCAGATTCACCTTTCCCATTAAGTTTATACATTTAGGGGGATCCCCTTAAATTGTTAGTCTTAAGATACCTTTCAATGATTGACATTGTTCAAGGTCATGCACGCATATTTTACACGTAAACAATACGGACGCATTGAAGTGTTGCCAGCAGCAAACAGAAGAGATGTTAGGTGGCTTAATTAAATGTCTACATGAGACAGGTAAACGTGAAAACTGCAATAATTATGTAATAATAATATAATCGCTTAGAACGGAGTAAGCCTGTACTGTTCTATTATTATAAAACTTTAATTTAATCTTGTTCGGAGATTAAATATATAGCTTTAAATATCAATTGACTAAATTTAAAGTAATGCGTTTAAAATTTATAAATACCGCAATCAGTAGGTAATTGACAAATATGATTATAAATTTATAAATAACCGTTCTTACTATACGCACACGCACACAAGCACACACAACGTATACACACACACACATGGGCAACGTTGCGCTCGCGCAGGTCTCGTTATCAGCGCACGATACACGCGGTCAGGGGCCAGGGGCGGACTGTAACCATGAGTTTGAGTTCATCCCTCACCTCGCGCCACGAAGTAACTACTAGAATATGTTATACGCGTACAATACATACCTACCGTTATTGTAATTATGTTGTTATCAATGAATATTTTTTAATGTTTTAACTTTTAGTTCAATGATACTTTGCTTTGAAAGCGATAAGTTTTCAGTTTGTTTGTAAAAACAAAGCTATGTTATTGGGAGTATATACTTTATGATACGTATTTATGAAATAATTTTCTTATCATAGAGTTCACACCCCAAATTAGGTATTTGAGTGCTTTAGATCATAACATGGCTCATATTGGGAGTAATTCCAATTGAGACGTCAGCTTATTTAGTACTCTTCCTACTTGATTTGCTAACTGAACAGACAAGCATAGGGTCTAGAGGAAAAAAGCAGAAACTCAGACAAATGTTTTTAATTTTGGGATGGTTACGATTAGTGTGATATACAAACACCGAACAGTACAAAATACATTTAATAAATAATAAATGAAAAGCTCATTTACAGATTTTGTTTTTCTTTTTACCATCTCTAAAACCTGAGACATTCTTACAAGACCTACTAGATGCTTACTTTTACTAGATCCCCGTAAGTACCATCACATTATTTAGTTATCGTAAAAAAATCCGCCATTGTACACTTATTTTGTGCAAGGAGTTTTAATAATACTTTACACTCTCTACTCTATGTGTTATTGGCACCTGTATGTGCTAATAACACATTAAGTTACCTAAAAACATTAAAAATTGTATCTATGAATGGTTTGGTGGGGCGCGTACGCAAGCACACGACGACATATATGAATGAGTACAACAGATAACACACACATGTGTGTGCCTCTGAGCGTGTCACACACACACACACACAAGCTCACGGACGCGCGGACGGACGTCACTTATCACTAATTTATAAGTGACAGGAATTTTACCTTATTGATTCGAATAATATTACTTGAAACTGATCTCTGATAGTTGTCATCTTGTTTATGTATTTTGATACATTATCACTTGTAGGTACTAATAAGTCTTTGGGGTATTGGTATTATTTTCAAGTCATAACCATTCTTATTAGAGTGAATAATTGGCGTAAATTCCTACTTACGCCAATTATAACGTAACGTATGTATTTAACTGTCTCGTTGAGCTTGTTTTTGAGTGAGAATACTCATCATGAGTTTTCTTGGACGATGGTCGTGCCGGGCCTAATTTTTTTTTGCATTAGGATTTTCTGTCAAGGAATTCACAATAAATGCATAAAATTTAGAAGTTGGAGATATATACACAACGTGGTTTCCCTTCGTTAGTCCTACAACTAATCTCTTTCAGGACGTGTCGACACTGTCGACCATTTTGTTACGCAATGCTTCTCAATCTCAGTGTTTTGATGAGATGTGCACAAAGAAAAACCACATTTATTATTTTGAAAATATGTATAGAATCGCGATGCCTGGCCCTGCGCTTTCTTTGCTCATGTGTCAGTATGATGTTCACAGTTAGAATCTTATTATGAGCAGCTGGATGCGAGAAGCCGAAGATCGTCCTAAGTGCCGAGCACTTAGTGAGTCCAGCGATAGGCTGACAATGATGATGAAACACCAAAAACGCATAACACTAAGTACCTACATATAACGAGGTGAATAAAATTGAATCTGCTACTGGTACTACGCATTTTACGCTTATGAAAACAAACAGTAAATGTTATCTCAATATTATATTATTAATAATAGATACATTTACGTTAATATAACATACGAGTACCTATATTGTTAGCAATTGAGACACAATATTATTTTGCCGTTTATAAAACTGTAGAATACCTACTTACGTGTTTTGTGCGTTAATGAACATTAACGCTCAAAATACCTAAATAGATATTGTATAGTTTACGAATTTTAATGTATACACATAAATAATAGTATAGTTAACGTATGAAGTTAAAAGAACAAACTCTGTGCCGCGGGGGACTTTACAAAAATAGAATTAACGGACACAAATTACACCCAGACTCAGAACAACTCTTTGTGGGTCAAACAAGGTTTCGTCCTGTGTGGGGATCGAACCCACAACCTCGTTAACTTGTGAATTGTATTATCGAACTTATTTTTGATTTCCCCCGTGGAAAGCGTTCGGTGACGATGTCTAAAACAAACTAACACATAGCACTCGCCATTAGTAAGTTTGTTTTTACTTTGAATATAATAAAAGACAGTGGATATATATTAAATAACTTTGTTTATAACACCTGCTTCAGTAAATTTATCTAAATATACGGAAAATTATTGTGAAAAGCTTTTTATACAACTAGTTAAATATACGTGTTGTCCCGGTGACGAGGTGACTTGTTTATATGAGCGTGTCACTGCGCTGCGCTGCGCTGCGCACCTAGCTGCAGAGACGGATTTAGATTGCAGTCAATTTTACATGTCACAATAATTATAATAACAGCTCCTCCTTCAAAACCTCTCTGAAATAATGTATATAAACAGAATTAACAGACATAACATTTTTCTATTAAATAAATTTGCATCTAATTTCTTTGTACAGTTTGCTCGCCTGTCATCTTCAGCAATAACTAAAAAAGCTAATATCTGTTCTGCTCGAAATCCAAACATTTATATACCTACCAACTTTAGAACCTTTTTCAAACTCGAACTCAAATTCAAAATTTGTTCATTCATTTAGGTTACAAAGTAACACTTATGAAGGTCATAATTTATGAATAAGCCAGAAAGATGATGTCAGCAAAAAAATTCCTACGGCTTTTGAAAGTACTATGCCATTTGCCATTTCTAGTAAATATTATTATTATTACACATAGATAGATATACGAGTATGTTGGGCTTGTACATCTACATTATGATGTGTATATTCTGAGAGCTAGACTTTCCCTCGAAGTAATCATGGCGGGTGACATGACATACAATAATTCGTACGGCACGTCACTTTGTCACATCAATAACGAGCGTGTTGCTCAACACGCACTTACATTGCGCGTTATCTACGAGCTTCACCTACTAAGCGCCATTCTAAAGTGCACATGCTATTATATTAAAACGGTACATTCAATTAAAGAATATTTATCCGGTGTCTTGTTAGAACTGTGTGGCCCTTGGGCGAAATCTAATGAGAGATGAAATCATACACTGTGGCAACTAGTTGAATCAATATGTATACGGAAAACAGAGAGCACGATATATGTCCATAATATAATATGTGTAAACGCAGTAAAAATTGAATGAACTACACAATGAATTGGCCATTGTGTAAATGGCCTAAATTTATGAATAAGAGGTAATGATAATATATAATGTTTTCCTTCATCTCCTTATACCAGTAACAATGTTGTTACCTTTTTGTGTCTTCTGTTGACATTCTGCACGGTTGGTTCAGTGGCCTAAGTAGTTACATCGCCATTTACAACTGCATATTGTGGGTTCGATCCCCATATAGGACAACAATTTGAGTGATCTATAAATGGTTGTCCCGAGTCTGGGTGTGCTTTGTGTCCTTTAATTGTATATTTTTAAAGTCCCCTAAGACATAGAGCTTGTTTAATAGTGAACCAGAAATGATAAGAACTAAAAAATAAATAAACCAATGTAATTATCTAACAAAATATGTCGCTAGGTATAATATAATATTAAAGCGCGGGGCTACCGTTATCGAATCGAACAACTCATGTACCTACAAATGTTTTATCGTTATGTTTAAAGGAGCCAAAGTAAAATGATAAAAAAAATATAATGATAAGAGGTAACATAGATAACGTTTGTCGACGTTGGCACTAGTAACACGTTTGTATAAAACGCTTAGTGAACAGTCACCTTTAGACGCCCACCACTGCGCGGTGATTGCGGTGAAGCATCACCATTGTTTGATAACTTATTAAACTGTTACACGAATGTAACTAATGTATTACAATAATGCATATGTATTACATATATAAGTGCTGTTTCATTGTTGTTGTTACTCCGGAGATTACATAACTGCGCAGGACATGTTATATTCCGCAATTGTTTGCGCAATTTGCGCAAATGCAGGTGCACTCTTTATTTCTTTACTCGCATAGTTCGATGGAACAGTCTTTTATTAGGTGGAGGTCTCCACTAATAAAAGATTGTGTGTAGTTACACACAGTGGTGTAATTGTGTTCCTATAAATGAGTACAAGTTTTCAGCGATCATTTAAGGATGCGTTTTTAAGACACTGATGACTACAAACGATCTTGAAAATTAAATAGTGATTTGGTCACTGCCACACTTCTCTTTAATTCCTATATGAAGATGCATTTAAGAGAAGAAAATAATACAAACGAGTCGTCGCTGAAATTAAGTACAGAATTTAAAAAAATATATTTACTTAATAAGTAGTGGTATAATTTGAAAATATAAAACGGCAATATTTTTAAACATATTATAATCATCAGCTAAAATTTCTGATATGACCAATTAAATTCAATAAATATACGAGATGTTTTTTCTTTCTTTTCTTAAATTCTTTATTGTACACAATAACATTGAAAACAAATACACATAAATACGAGAACATGTACAAAGGCGAGCTTAACTCAAGATTGAGTTTTTTCTATAAACTTAAGTATTATTTTTATGTGTTTTTCATAAAAATTAAGTATATTACGGAGACAATTATACTATCGTAAATTTTGTGAAGAACAACTTTTTTTTTGTAATCAATGAAACAGATTCTGCTAAAAAAAATGAGGCTATTATAATTATCAGCGCCTTAACCGAAACATTTTCCTATCCCATACTCATAACACAATCCTGTGGTGTTACAAAAGCATAAACACGTCAGTATTACTGGTTTATGTAATAAGTAGGTACCTATATGTTTACATAGGTATACCTCTACCTATACAAGACTAATTAATTAAACATTGTGTTTTGAAATTTACCGTACGTAACTAATTAAATGACGTATATTTATAATAACGATGTTAAGCGCTACGATAACAAAGTTGTCGGCACCTAACACTTCCACATACTCGTACCTACTCGTACAAGCACTCGCTGGGGAATTACGTCGCAGTAAAAACATGTTTGTCTCGCGCTCATTATCGTCGATACCTGAGTGACCCATAAATCATCGCCATCACAATACATCTCAATACCTACTTATAATTATTTTTGACTGCCTCGGTGGTCCAGTGGTCGCAGTATGCGCCTGCTGTGCACGAGGTTTTGGGTTCGATTCCCACACAGGACAAAACTTTGTGTGACCCACAAAGAATTGTTCTTAATCTGGGTGTAATTTGTGTCCGTTAATTGTATGTTTGTAAAGTCCCCGCGACACAGAGCTTGTTCTCTGGTGCGGGAGTTATCTTTTTGAAGAAAAAAAAAAATCTATACAAACTTTATCCAATAAGACTTCGGCGCCCTCTTGTTGAACTTCCAGTACTAAACATGTGTACCTATAAACTAATGAGTAGTCAGTTAGATAAAGGTTCTTAAACTTAAATTTTGGTTCGAGGTCGTTCCCCAGTCGGGTTTGCTCGTTTGGATCGTGCCCTACTTCCCTTAAAATATTATTATTCAATAAGCACTGGAGGCCTGTGTCTTAGTGTTTATTTAACTAAAACGTTTTAAAATTAACGCTTTTCTTCCTAGGGCTAACCATAACGAAACAACGGAGTTGGTACAAAGCTCCAGCGACGGCTGAGTGCCCCTGGTAGGTACTCATCAGTCGGGGCCGTATGCTTTTTTGTTACCTTAGCGGTATAAAAAAGCAACAATTATGTTATCATAGGTTGGATATTTTCTTGGGTTTTGTAAACACTATGTAAACAAAACCCATGAAAATAGAATAATATAATTACTTAATCATGTTGTACCTACGAGTACATTGTATGGTAAATCCCACCGATAATACGTACGTATACATAGTAATGAATTAAATAATAAATATTGTATACCATCCTTTGTAGCGTGACTAGACATTATTATCATCTTAATATATATATTTCTTGTGTGCGTGTGTATGTGACTGAACTCCTCCTAGACGGGTGGACCGATTTTGATGAAATTTTGTGTGTGTGTTCGGGTAGGGCCCTGGATGGTTTAGATTCACAATTGGACCCGGTAGGTGGCGCTGCTGTCGGTATTTCAGCTTTTTCCGGCAGGACGACGTCTGCCAGGTCCACTAGTTTATTTATATAAACTTAAACAATAGGTCGGAGTGTATTTACTTACTCATTGGGATTATAAAGGTGAATGGAAAATGAATATGGTTGGGAAATCACGGCTACATACGAGTGTGTAGAAACCGGTAGGTACGAGTGACTGCTATCGAGAGATTCCAGCAACTCACAGCATTTAATTCAACAATAGAAACTATAGTTTTAAAAATAATTAACAACCCAAAATACCAGAGATTCACGTTAGTTTCTGGTATTACAAATGTTCATAAGCTACGGTCACTGCTTACTCTTAGACGGACGTATGCTTGTATGTCACACTAATTATGGAAAATATTCGAAACAAAAAAACATACATTTTCAACGCATTTTTTTATTTATTTTTTTATTTTACCAAGGTGGTAAACAAGCATACGGCCCGCCTGATGGTAAGCTGTTACCGTAGCCTATGGACGTTTGCAACACTAGGGGTGTCACTCACGTGTTGCCGATTCTTTAAAAACCTCATGCTATAGTCTCTTGGAAAAACGGCAGGGAGCTCATTTCACAACCTAATCGTACGTGGTAAGAAAATCCTCTGGAATCTTACGGTACGGCATTTTTTGAACGGTTCACATTGTGTTATACATTCACTTACCTAATTATTTGCATCTCCATCAAACTATGTATTATTCACTAACATTTTGTGGACATACTTGTATCGAACTTTGTTATAGACTATTTCCTATAAGGCAGACTGGTTATTGATATATATTGTATTAACAACAAGCAGCTTGATCACGAGGACGAAAGTTACTGAAGCAAACGCAATGAACTCATCATAAAATACATTATATATAGTGACACATGAACCGCAACTTACACTTTTCAATACATTTCATTTTGAGAAAGTCTGTCTTTAATAATGCTATAAATAAATGACTACATAAAATAATTATGTTATAGTGTTGTTACTACGGTAAATACCCGTACGGATTAAAAACAATCCTTGTACCTACATTATGTCCCTGACACAGAGTAGGTACATGAGTTTTGAGGTTCGGCTCATTCATTTTGATAATGACTCATTTCTCGACTCAGAATAAAAAACATTCTTGCCTAGAACGGCTGGGGTATTCCGTAAGAGCGAAAACCGAGCGACCGCGAAAACGGAGCAAAATCTGGCTGTCAGATTGAAAACCGAGCCTTTTTGTCGTTTAGCAATCGTGTGTGCCGTCACCGAGCAATCACAGCTGTCAGTTTGCGATCGCTGTTTCTTAGAGAATCAGCCGGCGGGTGTCGTATCGACAGTACCTAGTAATTCCTTCGTGTTTTTAACATTATCACATATCGGTACAATAACAGTTTGGTTGTAAACAGTAATGACGACAGCGCGATCCATTTCCTGGCAGAGAAGCCTGACCTGCGATGATAGCGACCAAAAATACTGATATTATATTATTTGATTATAATAACAACAGAAGTAAGGTTAACGCCTTTTACTGCGTCGCAAATTTACGACGACCTAGATAGTAGCGCCTACTTTATATTGTGGGTTGATTATGGGTCTGAATAAAATTACGACAGTTCTGATGTTCGGACATTTAAATCCTAGTATGGTGGTATGGTTTAGCAAGTCACTTTACACAGAACTTAACTATCGTTGTGTATGGACAGTAGATACGATACGAATTTTCAATTACAGTCGGATAGCGGTCGATGCTCCACGTAGGTCATCTGACCACTGCCTTGTTCATAGTACAGTCCCTCTCGCTCAACTTGATCGCTTCGAGTCGAATGAGTCTCGTAGATTTTCATTCTAACAGCAGAATGAAACGGACCTTGTGAGTTATGCTTTTGAAGTTACACACACAGTGCAAATGAATCGTCCCTTTTTAAGACAGCAGTCGAGGGCTCTTCAATGTGGGCCTCTGAATGTAGGCGTACACTTTGTTTGGTTTAATCTTACAAACATACCTAATATATGATAGTGTGTGATCATCGCGAAAGATAAAACAATTCGTTCTTTTACCCTTCTAAAAAAAAGATCTTCGTGTTTAAAACTCAAATCTAAAATTTATTTAGGTTGCAAAGAAAATTTATAAAAATTACAAATTATGAATGTAACAGCTAGGGTTGAAAAATGATGATGAAAATTCTAAATCTACCCACGGCCACTGACTCCGCTGTCCGCTGACAAAGGCAGCCTTGAGAAAAAGTAGCAATAATCCCAATAGGTACGCCTCTATTGCATATTGCTAAGAAAAGATAAAGCAATGTGAATAATGATAATTAAAGCCAACAGCTTTTATAAAGCGTCAGCGAGGTATAAGCCCCCTTAACATAAGTTCGATCCACTTAATAAAAAAAATTAGTTAAGTTTACTGACTTACATTAAGTAGAAGATTGCTGTGCCAGGCCCATGGGGTCCCTGCTGTGTAAGCCACTACAGAATAATGACACTACTTTAGGGAATCTATATAGGTAGTGCAATCTACGTACAGAAATGTAGATCACTCTTATATATAATATATTTATTAGCATAGTAAAGGTCTGTCAAATGAGGTCTTTACAATGGAATGAAGTGCGTATCCCTGCCCGCTCCGCGCCGCCGCCGCCGCCGCCGAGGTGTAAACGAGGCATGCTGACGATAGCTGTGTCAGAGTTCAGCGCTATCATGGTTACCTCGCAGCGGTGTTGTGAGTGCGTGACGTCAATCGGTAGCCTATTTGCGCGCATATCGGAGTCAGAGGTGAAGGATCGCGTACGCAACGTTCACGTGTCGCACATCACTCGCTTCTACGAAGATGAGATAACTTGATTGATCGCTCTTTGTTTGGAGAGCGTGAGTAACGAGTCCACTAGATACTGTATCACCGCGTCTCTTTACTTTGAACAATATTCAAGTTTGAATACACACCTGGGACAATCATTTATCGATATTATTATTTGTAAGTATACATAAATACAATTTATAAAAAAAACCGCGAAATGTCACCGAAAAGCTAACATTCAACTACAGTTTAAACTATAGAGGAGCTAAGATTAAACTGTAACTCCCACTACTTCTATACAACTAATTTTCAGTTAGAATAAGAAAAATATATTGCAAAAATTAACAAAAAGATATATAAAACATATATTGTATTAACAATATACAAACAAATTCTTTAAAATCATGTATTATACAAAAGGAATTATAACAAAATCAAGGTATATAGCAATACTCATACAAAGTTTGCCTTGCCTACCATATATCCAAACTAACAAGCTTACAAACAAATATAAACACTAACAAAACAACTTTTCTACAAAAGTTAAACATATTAACAAAACTGCAACTGCATTTGTCCCAATTCCATTTTTCCATATGTCCAAAGACAACGTAACTCTAGCAGTAAGTACATGAACAAAACTTGACGCCATACATCAAGGTGTCACACAATCTCCACCTTTGGCACAGTTGGCTCACGGCCAGCGACTCGACTCACACACCTCGCTACTCGCAACACACTCGCTTATAAACTCACTGTTAAACATTAGTATCTATCTATTTACACGTATACTAGTTAATCGTTTAAAATTACGGCACAATTTATTATATTCAAAATGTCGCTGTTGTCGTAAATGTAGAGTATTGGACGGAGGTCTGTAATTACCTATAGTTTTTTTTAGAAAGGTAGTTTATACTGCCAACCTACTACATTTTGCTTGTTAGTTTATACCTCAGGGATGTATATGACTGTTAGTTCCTAAATTGAAGCTAGACATAAGTAGTATAAACTTACTACATAGTCGGTTTTTACCCTTAAATCAAATAAGTTTATAAAACACTATTCCATTGGTACAAATTAGAGACAGAGTTGACTGCCTCGGTGGTCCAGTGGTCGCAGTATGCGCCTGCTGTGCACGAGATTGTGGGTTCGATTCCTACACAGAACAAAACTTTGTGTGACCCACAAAGAGTTGGTCTGAGTCTGGGTGTAATTTGTGTCCGTTAATTGTATGTTTGTGGGGACCTCCGCGACATAGAGCGTGTTCTCTAGTGCGGGAGTTGTCTTAAAAAAAAAAGAGTTATGAGAGAGAATGGTCGGGACTTAGTCCACTATGTTGGCTTAATACCACATTATACGAGTAGAAACCTTTATTAAGTGTACTCCAACGGTTTTCTTTTCATATTAAGCTTAAGCTTAGTCAAGTTTTTACATAACTTTGAAAAAAATACATCCTAGACCACATAAAAATCTTAGTAAGCAAGTTAAAACATACCACTATTCGTAAATCATTATTGAAAATATAAAATGTTCTCTGGTAGCGGTCGCCGCGCCAAATACGGCATGCATTAGTTCTCACCGAGAAAGGAAGTGGGCAGGGCAAGAGCAAAGCAACCGTAGCGCACCGCGTAATGTACGACCGAGTGGCGCCCCTGGTATTAGACAAACGTAGGTACCTATACAACATACTTAGTATTTGCGCTGTGAAGCCACTAAAGGCTTATAACCAACGGCTTGCAAATAAATGCAAACACTTTCCATTTTCAGGCTTTTAAATATTGCACATCGTCATTATAAGATCAATGAACTCACACACACATCACATGCACGTCGTCATTATAAGACTGCCTTGGTGGTCCAGTGGCCGCAGTATGTGCCTGCTGTGCACGAGGTTGTGGGTTCGATTCCCACACAAGACAAAACTGTGTGTTTCACAAAGAATTGTTTTGAGTTTGGGTGTAATTTGTGTCAGTTAATTATACAGAGCTTGTTCCCTAGTGCGGGAGTTGTCTTTAAAAAACAATGAACTTAGTCCCACTTAATTAAGAAACGAGACAATAACTATCTACATTTGTAGACAGGTGGAGACCAATAATCTCATTCCCATCCGTGTGTAAACATACTCAGTACCTACCAGATTATAGCTTAACTCTCACAGCAGCACAAATGAAGAAATATTCAAATGCAGTTAATGTTTTAGTTTACTTTTGAAGCATACTTTTGTCCTCAAGTTAACTGAGTGTCGAAATGAAAGGGCGTATCGTCAGATTGGCACTGGTAATGACTGCGGGCGACAAGTGCGGTGTGCGCCGGAAACCTGCCGCAATAAAGGTTCGCATCGGCGCGTTGTTTTTATGTGCAACGGAAGCAATGTCGCGCCAGCGCAGCGTCGCGCGTCGCCCAGCCGCGACATCGACGACCTATCATACACTAGCGATAGACAACAAGTTGCTAAACAATTAAACATTAATTGTTTGCTTTTGTTTTGTCGTAAGTAGCTTTTATAGTAAACAACAAATAAGACTCGAGGTTTTAAAACTTAATTGAACGATTGCAACTGAAAAAAACACTCTCGTGTGCTCCAGTTGTATAGCAGAACTCGCCACATAAACCGAACACAGAACCGCAATTATTGCACAACAATCGCTTCCCTCCTTTAAACAATGTAGTCCATATCACGTTCCTTGTAATTGCCCACGGTGCTAGTACTTCTGCAGGCAAGCCAGGCTCGTGGCAGTTACTGGCACACTGCTGGCAGTAACGCATCGATGCGTGCACGCGGCCCTGCCAGGTCTCGGTACCACATGACATGCCCTTGCCAAGCTGGTTGCAGTCTTTATGACTGTAGTGTACTAAGATGTACATGTACCGACTTCAAAAAAGAAGGAGGTTATATGTTCGACTGTATGTATTTTTTTATGTATGTTACCGATATCCCCCATTTGTGGACCGATTCTCAAAATTATTTTTTATTTGAAAGAGTATACTCTAGAGGTGGTCCCATTGGCACCAAATCAGGATCTGATGATGAAATCCCAGGGAAATCGAAGAAAACCCTCAAATGTAATGTAGCGATATGTACTGCCTTATAGTATTATAGTTAGACATCAAAAGTTACGATTCAGATAGACGTGTTACTCGTAGGTACTTCTATATTTATGAAAATAATAGGTACTTTTATAAATTGTTGACATAGTCATTAATCGTTTACGACCACGTCGGCAATTCATAAACATATTATTTTGTAACTTATGTTATTATCACTCACTAGATTGGGAAATCCCATACAATTATAAAACATTGGTAACAATTAAGTAGGTAACTCGACCGCAAACCAAAGTAAACATACTAATATATGTTACAAATAAGGACAAAAGTAAAGCCCAAAGTCATATAACTTACCTATGTAGGTACACTATTACAAAATAAGGTTATGAAATAACAAATAAAAGAGGTAGGGCGGTAGGTATACTAGCGAGCAAGCCCGATTGGGGAAGGACTTTACAAAAGCCAAAAAACTATACATAGTGTAGCTGTGTTCCTGTGTGTGAATACAGGTCTCCAGCGCTCATTTAGGGATGAGTTTTAAAATAAACGTTTTCCTATTCGAGGGATACTCCCATCTTAAAGCCTTGGTGTAAGAAAATGGATTGGCAACACGCAAGTGATAACTCTGGTATTGCAAGCCTCCATAGACTACGGTAACTGCTTAACATCAGGCGGGCCGTATGCTTGTTTGCCGCCAGGTAGTATAAAAAATATAATATATACGTATATCAGCCAATTGCAAAGCAATGTTACAAGAATACCCTTAAGCATACTAATGTACTTAATTCCGAATTCGACTGCCTTTGTGGTCCAGTGGCTGCAGTATGCGTCTGCTGTGCACGGGGTTGTGGGTTCGATTCTATCACAGGACAAAACTTTGTGACCCACAAAGAGTTGTTCTGAGCCTGGGTGCAATTTATGTCCTTTAATTGTATGTTTGTAAAGTCACCCGCAACACAGAGCTTGGTCTCTAATGCGAGAGTTGTCTTTAAAAAATAAAAAACTACTCACCACATAATTTCCAACGTATACTTTATCACGCCCTCTAATTAGTAAGGATGCAACAATCACACAGCGACATCTGATTGTTGTAACTGTTCGCACACTTCAGCAATTCCACAGCTACCCACCATGCAGCGCTCACTCGTGGAGCTTGAGCTACCATCGTACCTAACCAGCGACACCAACACCGCCAACTATTGCACCAACCACGCACGTTGCTCGCAACCCGACACACATATCGAACGTGGTCCATTGGACGTTCGAATCCCACTTCTGATGTAGAGTTTGTGTGTCTTCTACCACCTGTACAATGGGCTGTGTTCTGAGGAATTGTTCGAGATGATTCCCACAGCCACATTTTATCAACGCACCTCTCGCCACTGACAGGGAGTTCATACTCACATCCTTGCACCTCAAACATGCCGTACCGTAAGATTCCAGAGGAATTTCTTACCACATACGATTAGGCTGTGGAATGAACTCCCTGCCGAGGTTTTCCCAAGAGACTATAGCATGGGATTCTTCAAGAAAGGCGTTATAAGGTTTTTAAAGGGTCGGCAACGCGTGAGTGACACCCCTGGTGTTGCAAAAGTCCATAGGCTACGGTAACTGCTTACCATCAGACGGGCCGTATGCTTGTTTGCCACCTTGGTAGTATAAAAAAAGAGCTACTTTGCTAAGAATGTATACTGTAACATTTAATAGTCATATTCACCTGCAGGAAAACGTTATCAAACATCGGTAGTGGAGTAGGTGTAATCCACTTCCTTGATTATATAATATAATGAGGTGTACATAGGTGTTTGCTGGCGTTTCCTTCCTTGTAGATAATAGCTAGGTATTTACTACCTTCGTAATTGTCGGCCATGAGTTCGTTCATTTTATTATTATCCTGTAATTAACCACCACAATGTTAGCGTAGCAATAACACGTTTCAGATCCCCTTGACTTAGCATTCAAAGTAGTCTGTAGATTACCTGCTCAACTACTTATAACAGACAATTTAACAACGTTAAATCCCACCGGCATAGTAAAGAAAAGAAGCCAATGTGCCATTCCAGACTATAATCAGATCCGTTTAGTCGTTGCAGCGTGATTAAGTAACAAACATCCATACATCCATCGAAACTTTCGCATTTATATAATTAATATAGATTGGGGTCTCTTCATAATTCCGTAAGGCTTGTTAACATAGCCGTAGGTATAGGTGTCGAGCGACAATTTTGGCCGCGTCATCGTCACCACGAGGCCGCGAGGGTAGCCGAAGCACTTTATAATTAATTAACAAATAATAACAATAGTGTGGGGGACTGTTTTTACGACTTCACCACTTGAACAATAGACGCATAAAGTTTGTCATTGTGCCTTGATGTGAGAATAATGTTATATTAAACAAAAATAATGCCTTGTTCACTAGAGGTTACTTGTACAACACTGGGATTATTATGTACCTATGTATTGTAGACATTGAATAAATGTGAAAAAATAGCGTTTCGACTCTGACTAAATTCACATTTGTTTATTTTTCTTCTGTTAAATTTATACAGATAATACAGTTTATAGAATTAGGCAATATTTTTTCTAAACGAACTAAAACGAACTGTTGCCGGACTATCCCACAACAACAATAAAAAAACTAAAACTACACGCATATTTCATTTTTAAATATGCCTGCAATGAATGTAATGCAATACATCAATAAATATAAGTAGAAAATTGTGTACGCCAGAGAATAGGTTTTGAGAACCATTTAATAATTTTAAGATGTTTGTACCATCCAAATAAATTATTATGATCAACTTTATTATTACCACAGAATACTTAATAGTACAACTACTAATACTTAAAGAATAGTAAGCTATCATTGCATGTTGACATGGAATAATTCCAACGAATGTCAGAGGTAAGGTGAGGAGACAAAAATGACAGTACGCCGGCAACGCTTGACACGCTGCCAAGCGCGATCACACCGCGCATTATACGGTGACATTACTGGACTTTATTCAATCATTAAATAACAGTGTATCTTACTTTTACAAAATCGGTGACAGACAAGAAAGAATCTCAGTCATTGTAATAACGCTCTTTGGAATACCAGCGGCTCTTTAATGTCTAGTATAATATTATTAAATAAAAATATTAACATATAAGCCAGTCACAAAAGTGAACAAATATATAAGTGTATCGAATATATATAACATGTAATCCACACACGCTGGCAAAATGTTTTTTCGTATTCCAAAGCGCCAAGGAACTTAGTCTCCGCCATGCACTTGTATACTTTTCTGACTGTAACCGTAGCCTATGGATGCTTGCAACCAGAGACTTACGCGTTGATGACCCATTTACACGAAGGCTTCAAGATGGATTATCTCTTTGATGCTAGATTCATGGGAAAACTTATATTTCAAAACGCATCCCTAAATGATCTCTAGAGATCTGTACTTACACACAACTACTCCGCTGTGTGTAATTTATTTGGATGTGGTCTTCTGTAAGGTCCCTGTCGGGCCCACTAGTTAGTATGGTGCCGTCTCTCTAAAAAAAAACGTTTTTCTCCCGTCCGATTAGGTGATAAGAATCTTTCTCAATGTGACTATGCCTTTAGTATCACTACGAACAACTTTATCGCCCGCTATTTGTTAATGTTGAAGTGTTTTATTTATCCGCGATATCAGATCATTACGTTTACACGTTTTGGCCGCAAAATCAAAGAATGTGATAAATCTGTACGAGAAGAGAATCAACAACTCGTGGTCCACGCCGCGCGTCGCGACGCCAGCTATCATCGCCAGACATTATATTGCTAATGACATAGATTTCCTTTCGATGATTGTAAATATATTAAAACACGTTGGAATGGTATATTACATTATGTAAAAATATCGTTATTTTTCTAAAAAATATTGACAAGTGTTTATCACCGGTCACGTGTTATCTTAAGCCGTAGTTAATAATGGATCGCATTACTAATCCTGTTATTGTGGAGAACGTTGCCACGTGTCGCTAATGCCTTTATCTCATTAAGATCCGTATGTTTTTCAGAATTCATTCCAAACAAGAGATTTGTCGCATCCTCTCATTATCGTTCAAGTAGGTACAAAGGCTATTACTTTGACACTTCTAACAAAACAGGACGCATCCTGTCAGACCATCTGGCGACATCTTGCTGAAGATCAACTTCTTTTAAACTGGTAACTTTGAAATGAACCTTATTGCTATAAACACAAGAGTTTTAGTAGCAATAAGAATAAGTTTGTTATTGTTTAGGACAAAGCAGGCAATAGTTGTAACAATTAGCGTTTGTTGTAGGTCCGAGACGTGACCGGCGCAGGTCGGTCTGCCGGCCACATGGCACTCCGCAACACAAAGGACAAAGAGACACGTAGTTTAACACGTGGACCATCAATATCACAAATTGGTTCCTAGTCTGAACATTCAATCAAACTGATCAGGAACATTCAATCATATCATGATTCATATACCTATGCATATTACACTTACACTGGGACCAGGCGTGTAATTACGATCAATATAAATGTTTGATTGTCAGCCTGATTTTAGATCACAGTTATACATTATATATAATTGTTAAACAACACTCAATAACACATTTAACAACTTAGAATTATGGAAAAATAAGATGTAGCGTACTGCTAACTGTTAGGTTCTCAATTTTGGAAATGGAAATGTGGCCAGTCTTTTGGGCACCTTTCCTCAGAACTGCGACCTCAATCAGATATTTTATTTATAGTTAATACCTTTAAATACAATATCAGATTGTTCGTAAGTAGGTTAGGTTAAAAAAATGGTAACTTTTATTTTAATAACTATTCATGTAGGTCTTATGAAATAAATAGTTTTCTATTGTTACTAGATAGGGATAATCATGCAGTAAGTTAGAGCTGGATATCACTTTGATTACCACTACTGTTGATTGCCACAATTATATCCCTAGGCACCCACGATTAAGAAACTTTATTATATACGTAGTTATATATCAATGTACGTATTTTTGTAGTAATTACTTTCCTACATTAGACTATAGCCCATAACAGAACCCTAGTTAATACTAGACGTTATACTATTGAAGACTAAACTTTTTATATTTTACAAAATAGTTGTGGGATCTATTTATTTTAAAATCTTATCTCCCATCACAATATTTCACAGTCCTAAACAGAATTATCTAAATAGTTTATATCCTTCCCACATGTGAAACGAGTTTGTTCGTGGCGCGGGTTGTGTGACGATAACCTAAGTCCATGACTTGATTACACATTGTTTTTATACCGTACCTCGTGGTGGTGTCACTGTTTATCGAACGTTTATCGCCTCTCAATGGTGATAGCTTTAAAGGGATGTTAAGTTATTATAGATAAGCTTTGATTGACGTTTAGAACAAGTCGAAATTTTATATTTTAATTGTTTATATTAGAGAGATTGGTGCTGTTAAAGGACATGAGAGAGTAGTCGATTTGAAACAGAGTGAAGTAGAAAAAAGAGACACAAAAAGATGCCCTTTCCACCATGTGGGTACATACATATGTACCTTTATAGCCATGATATATATCTGTCTCTGTATATCAGTGTTTGCGGTTCTTTTTAATCATACAGGCCTCTTTAAAATGTTTGTCTTAACAACTAATTCGATGCCGCAAAAATGTGTTTAAGTTACAAGTTTTTTTTTAATACTACTTCCAACACGTACGATTAGGCTGTGGAATGAGCTCCGAGGTTTCCCCAAGAGACTACTAAAGCATGGGGTTCTTCGAGAAAGGAGTTATAAGGTTTTTAAAGGTTCGGCAACGCGTGAGTGACACCCCTGGTATTGCAAACGTCCATAGGCTACGGTAACTGCTTACCATCAGGCAGGCCGTATGCTTGTTTGCCACCTTGGTAGTATAAAAAAAATTGTAGTTACTTAACATGCATAATAAGTCTCATACACTTAATTTCACCAGCCTAAAGGTAGCAAATTCAATATATTTCATATTTTGTAACTATAGTGAACATGTGAAGTTCAATGCTCCCTTATAATTAAAGCGGCGGTCTAATCGATGATATCGATCATTCCAATAAGTCACCTATAATTTGTATTGAACAAAAATACGTTTCCCACATGGACGATAACAGGAGTCCCACAGCATCGCAGTAATAGTCCGTTGCATCACAATACGAACAATAATAAAGAAACTAATAATAGGTGAGCACGTATGCGGGCGCGGAAACGTAGCGCGCGTTCGTTTTCGGCTCATTATCGCCACGTATCGACGCAATCGGCGCGATATCGCCACAACACCAGCAATATTGGGCACTGCACAAGCGCGGCAGCTGTTGCCCGCACTGGCTACAACGACTTTAGTACTTTTATATGTAATTGAAATTGATATTTGTCGGATAAGAATAAAATAATAGGCCTTAATAAACCTAGACTAGGTTTGGTAAAGATAAGTAGAATAGGTTATGAATTAATTCTTATAAATATTTTTTATTTTTGTTTAGACCTATATACATGTAAAGGTATACTTATTTAATGTTAGAATGCTATTGTCAACGTTGTAAGATAAAAATACCAACAACTGTACAAAACTTCAATAATCATTATGACAATGGTGCGTAATATTTATTTAAAAACAACAATATGGAGTATAATATTGTCATAGTGCAGCAGTTATGTAGTAAAACGATAAAGTTACCTGTGACGTCTGGCCGGTGGTCGCCAGATGTGCGCGGTTCTCTCGTGACAAAGCGGCGCGCGGCGGCGGCGGCGCGGCGGCGGCGCGCCGTGAGAACACCGTTCGATCATTAGAACAATATCATTGATAAACTACTTCAGTTATTGGCACTTGAACTTGAACACAAAAAAATTGCATAATACGTGTAGAACATCAATGTATTACTAGTAGATATATATATTTCACATCAGGTTACAGCCGCACAACGACAGATCTGCGAGAATAGACTACTTTTACTACAGTTGGTCTGTAGATCCTCCATACCTTGAAACGCAAGCCGTTTTCCCTGTGGTTGGTCTCTCTCGTCGTCCCAACGAACTATGAGACTGAGAGGAAGGAAATTAAGAGTACACCTGTATATGTCACACTTGTGTACTAGGTATAACAAGGTAAATAATCGTACAATATTATTATCTCACAATATAAGGTAAGTTATAAACAACCACGTAGGATAAAAGACAGGACCACACGTAGAGGCGCGCAGGCGCAGCGAGGTGCGGCCCCCCGGGAGGACACACGTGCATCGCGCGCACTGAACACACCGCGCAACACTCACCACCATGACAGACACCTTTGTACCTCACAAGCACTTCTCTATGACAAATATACAAAAAACGATCATAACAACATATCATATTTTAAATTCGAACCACAACGCAGTCCACCAAAAATCATGGAAAAGGCATGCTAGAAAAGTGTCTGTCAGCGATTATTGCGAAGTCCAAACTACAGAATTTAGAAATACGAAATCTATGTAAGATATCGATGTACCTAGGTATATACTTAAGTTAGTTAGTTATTACTAGATTAGTAAATAACTACATTATACAATAATTACGTATCTACAAAATATGTAATCACTAAGACATCTAAGGTAAGTATACCTATTTCAGCGAGCGTTAATAACATTTCTGTCGTTGAGTAATGTATTAACATTTTTACTAATAAGTTCCGAGGTACTAAATAACACATGACGAATATAAAACATATAACTACTCAGAAATAATATCTAGTTAATATCTTCGCCCTAATTGTTGACCAACATGTTAAACACAATATAAAACTTATCATGTGTAGCAATTTGTAATGACCAGTTCGCCAGTTACGAGCGCAAATGAACACTAGAACTTGCTCTTGCGCAGTCGACTCGCCATCACCGCAGAACAAATGAGTAGTTTGACAGCAATCCGCGAGTTTACAGCCTCCATAAAACAAATGTTAGGACAATGCACACCTCGAGGTACGCCCGCTCGTCGCTCGCTCCGTGGGGACCACGTGCGACACACGTGAGACACAAGGTGCTATTGTCTTACACTACAATATGGCATTTACTACTCGTATAAAAAACACAACAAACCAAATTCTACCTTATCGTGTAACACTTCAGTTGGGTTTACTTTGAAGGTAATGTTGCGGTAAAATTATGATGGTAGTGTAAGTTTACCAGCACTCAATGGTCTTTGTTTATAATTGTGACAGCGATGTGCAGTGGACTCGTAAATTATGCGCTAGGTACAGCCATTGTTAATAACGTCGTCATAAAGGTTTAATGAATGCACATGTTGTGTTTGGCTTGTATTGGTAATGCAAACTGTGGGTTAGTTAGAAAGCTTTTTTGTATTCAGAGATACGACATGAATATCCAATATTGAAACAACTAATCAAAATCTTAAGAGAGGTAGGGCACCATACTAGCGACCTTCACCTTACAGAAGACCACAGCCAAATAACAAACAGCGGTGTAGTTGTGGTCCTGTGTGTGAGTACAGGTCTCCAGGGCTCATTTAGGGAGGAGTTTTGAAAGAAACGTATTCCTATCCCAGGGTTATTTCATCTTAAAGGCCTGGTGTAAAAGAATGGGTCGGCAACACGCAAGTGATACTTCTGGTATTGCAAGCGTCCATAGGCTACAGTAACTGCTTAATATCAGGCAAGCCGGATACTTGTTTGCCACCCAAGGAGTATAAAAAAAACTAAACTAAATTAGTCCTTAACTCTACAAATTATTCAGACAGATAGAGTCAGGACGACTGACATTTATCGGGCCTGCAACTAGGTACCCCGGAACATCTCTCAGGTATATAAATTCTGTAGTTTGAACAGCACGACAATCGCTGTCAGTCAAATAAATATTCTTTGGAACTAGAGACTTAGACTGTGTTGTGGCTCGGATTTAAAATACGATGTATTGTAATTATCGTGTTTTGTACATTCCTCATAGAGCAGTGCTTGTACACACAACCAAGTGGCACATATTATCTATCAACAGCTTCTATATCTTTCAACAAAAATAAAGATAATAATATTATCTACCAGTCCAGCCCCTCTAGACAAGTGGCATAAACGGTAGTCGAATCGAAAAGTCACAAAAGCAAATGTATGGTATTTGACGTAAGGTAACGTTATAATGTCGCAAACTTACGTCAAATCCCATACATTTTCTTTTTGGACTTATCGATTCGACTACCGTTTATGCCATTTGTCTAGCTAGAGGGGCAGATTGAAAATTGTTAATAGAGCCGCCAAATCCAAAATAGCCATTTCTAAATCAAAATGTTTTTTCCATTCATCGTTATAATGAAAGAACATCCATAGAATTGACATACCTACATTGCAGCAACCTTCATACCTCCGATGCAAACTAGATAACAAATAGGTAGGTACATAGCAGATAACTTTTATAGTTATGCCAGTTTAGTAGGTACGTGTTCAATATGTGAATAATACTATATTTAGGTACTTAAATTATAATCAGGGGCAACTATCGCTATCAAATTCAATTTAAGTAAAGATAATTATAATGTCCTCCTAACCGAATTTTGATCAGGGCGGCTAATCTCAACGGAGACTAGCCATTTGTGCGGGAAATATTATAGTGCACAAGTGTGTGCGCAAACACAAGTGCACTCTTAATTCCCTTACTCTGATAGTCCGATGAGACGGCAATCCGACACGACCGGTGAGAGATCAGGCGTAAGACCAACTGCTTTAGTGCTTTCCGAGGCACGGGGGTGTGAACACCTCCAATTTCCAAACTCCGGGCAGAAAAACCCAATATCAACTTTTTGGCCCGACCCGGGAATCGAATCCGGGATATCGTGATCAGCAGTCACATACGTCGGCCACTGAGCCACCTAGGCAGTTTGAAGTAAAGATAACAAGATGATCGTTCCACATGTTGTGACTAAAAACAAATCATTAAGCTCCGCGGCTATTACTAACAATAACACTATCAACATTATTGTGTGGCGGCTCCACGCTCCACGCTCCACTCCTACTCAGCTAGTTTATACACTTACTAGCTGTTACCCGCGGCTCCGCCCGCGTGGATGTCGGTTATCGCTGTAAAAAGTGTTAGTTTGTGTTATTCCAGACCATAATCTATCTCTGTGCCAAATTTCATCCAGATCCGTTCAGTAGTTTTTACGAGAAATAGTAACAAACATCCATCCATCCATCCATACTTTCAAACTTTTACGTTTATAATATAAGTAGGATTAATCACTTATTACATAGGTACTTATGTAGGTAGTTAAGTACTATCTACTTGTTTTTTTAGTTATAAACAATACCTATGTTAAAGTACCCAGTAAGTAGTTGCTTTAGGTATGTTTAATAAGTAAGCTTTTGTAATAAATACAACGATTAATATAATAACATATCGCTCTTGTAAAAGCAACGCAAAAAGAAAATGGGAGAATGTTTACTTCTACAATGACCTACCTACGTACTCATTAGGACTACCCTTTATCGTTAATTAAGTACCTACCTACGTCACTTAGCCACAGAAACTGCGAAGGAATGGCATATAACTTCTTGTTTTTTTATTTTGTGTATTACTTTAAGATGATTATCGTTTTATGGAAATGGTGTAAAAAATCTATATAAAAACTTCCCAACTCCTAAAACCATTATGAGAATCTCGTTCAAATCACACCGCGACTAGTAACGCCATCTAGTAGCCGAAAGCGAAACTAAACGTGCAACGGTACCCTTTCTTTCTGTGTTCATAGAAATTTATAGTCCAGAAGCTGATTGCTTTTATTTAAGATATTCAAAACCAATTTGCATAAATAGATGTTATGTAATTCAATATTTAAAAAAACACCGCATTTTCTGAATGTGAAAATTTGCGAAATGGTAAACATAAAATATACTTATGTTACGCATACCTATAATATAAACAAGGACGCAAAAAATTATAAAGGCGAAATGCTTAGTAACTTTGTTAGATAGAGACAGGTAGATTATCATCGAGAAGGTGGAGCGTAAACATGTAAATAAACAATTGTAAGGTAGAGCCGTGGCGTTACCAAAGCATTTGCTCGGTTTGTAAAAAGGCAAGGAACGACACAGTTCATAGGTGTTATAATATCAACAGTGTATAGTTATTAGAATCGGTGGTGAGACACAGCTCGGCAGGCGCAGCACTCGCAGCGGCAGTCGGCTCTACTAATTAAGTATAGGTGGGGGGAGTTCGCGGGCGGGCGGAGGCGCGGGGCAGCGTGCGGGGCGCGGGGGCGCAGGGCGGGGCGAGAGGCGGGCCCCGCGCGGGGTGCCACCAACACTTTATTCCGCCGCGCGCTGCGCCGCTCAGAGCACGTCAGTCCGCGCGCGCGGGCCATGGTCGCGAGAACCGATGAGAGCATGTTCGGGTGCTATGGTGACAGCTACTCGTACCGCCTGTGGAGCCTGGCCAACGTGTGGGGTGCCTGCCGATGTGAGTAGCGTGCCGCCGACGGCCCGCACACCACGTGCTCCTCTACTAACGAAACTAGGACTTTTACCGCTGACGTCAGCGGAGGCTGTGAAATCTCGGTGTAGTACGACGTAGATGCGATTCCGCCGCGAAGTGCTTACCGTGATACTAGATAGGCCGTCGCGGTCAGTGAGTTGTGAGAACAGAGGTGTCGCTCGATGAAAGTGCAGAGCTCGCTTATGGGAGTTGGCGGTTGGTACGAAAGCTTAGCGGCCGGTTGGCTTGCAGACATGAGGAGTAAGCAGGTCCCCACGTCTACCACCACAGCCAGGCGGTTCGCGGCCCTAAGTAAGCTTCCTTTCTTTTTGTTTTATTTGCATTTTATATCTATTTATATTTCGCTTTCACTATATATTATTCACTGTCTTTTATTTTTTTTATCTCCACTCACCTGTTAAAGAGTTTATAAAATTACTATTTTGCAATTTGATTTACCTACGTCCCGAAAAGTTTACAAGTAACTTTAAACAAATGCAACCAACATGTAAACTTCAAAATAAAAGTTGAATTTACGAACAAATATTTGCCGATGCTACTTACTGAATGATCTCAGGTGAAAATGATATCAGCTCTAAGGTATTAAAAATAAAACTCGAGCACGTCTTCATTAGAAATAACCTCGGTATTCGGTAATCTCCCCTAGTCTCCCTCGGGATATAATTCACCCACTTGAAAATCGGGAACAGGTACACACAGACTTGAAAGAAAGTTTCGTTTGTCGAGGGGAACCCCACTCGCTTTCAACGTCTTAAATCGTAAATGATTATGTTGTTTTAATTCATTTGCTTTTTTCTGTCTTACTTTTTATTTTACTCTTCCTCTTTGAGTGCCGCCTGTCTGGAGTGGATAAAATAATAGGGACGTTTGATGCATTCGGACGAACCACAATGCGTAATATTTTAAATGCGAGCTTGTGGAACGCGGATGAATAAATTAGTAAAAGTTGGTTTTATTGCTGTTCTCCGGCGAACAGACGCTTCACTGTGACGTTCGCGTTTTTAATCTCATTATAATAAACTGTGAATTACATCCGACTTGACCCAGATTAAAACTAACCCGCGGATCTAGATTTCATCTAAGTAAGATTAAAATTATCACCGCATAATTTACCTGTACTTTGACAAAAGCGGCTTTTAGTTTGTATCTTTAACTATATTTACGTACTGTATTTTTTATAATTAAAATGATAAAGTTTTAATCTTACAAAGGTTTGGTTTAAACCGAATGAAATCAAAATCTTTATTGTTATTTATAGGTAAAAAATATTGGTCAGATATGAGTAGCCTAAAATTTAGATATACCCTCTAGGTATTTAACATCTTTTATGTTTATTACTATTTTAAATAGTTTTTGTAAAAGTGCATAGATCTGTAATGAAAAAAGAACATTAGATAATGTAAGGAAAACACACTACTTACTGATAGTTAATGCGATGACATGAACAAATAATTCTAAGAACTGATTCTATCTTGAACTAATTGTAGTAGCTAGTTAGTTGTTTACCTTATAGGTACTGCATCGCTAATTACTTGTTTGTTTGAGACAAAATTAACGGCTCTGTTAACAGCCAAACTTCGTTAATCGCTTGTCAAACAACAATTCTTTGGGATACAGCTTTACCTCGGGCTGATTGAATGACTCATGTCTGTGAATCACTTTGGTATAATTTTTGTTCTGTTTGTCCATTTCACCTCTCCAGTCTCTGAATCAGATACCTACGTACTTACCCATAGATTATTTCCAACGACATTGAACTTAAGTGAGTCTCGTTATTATTGTTAGCAAGTTAATGTGTCTGGATAACTTAACGTATTATTTTATTCACAATATAAGGATATATACCTACCTATTTTACAATGCGTCACAACATTTTACCTGTGTACAAAATTAAGTCGTTATTCATTCAACATTAGTTGTATTTCTAAAACCATTGATGGAACTTCTACTAAAATTGGATGTTTCATTAATCATAAGATTAATATGTCAATAAACCGACTAAAGAAACGAATTATCTTTGTGTATTTATCCAAGACCTAGACTATTTTGTTTTCACTCAACTTGCCTACTTCTATTTAGGTAACATTTATCTGGAATTTTTGACCCCACTTGGGGTCAAAAATTGAAAATATTATGCATAAATCTTACTTCTACTGGAAAAGTCAAATTGGTTATTGTTATGTTCCTTCTCCAGCCCTGGTCGTCTTAATGCATAATAGGACCGTAGAAAACACCAAGATCATGGGTACTTAGTGCACATAGAGATTAGAGATCTAAAAGGGCCCGTTAAGAAAGGTCCAAAACAACATGAATATTGAATTATCTAATGGGTGAAAACCATTTGAAAAAAAAATTTGGGGCTCCTATAGATAAAGCATGATTACCTGTCACACGACAAATATTTAATTTATCTAGTCATGAAGTTATCTATCATAATTATTACTCAGTTTTGAAATGTTTATTCCACAAGTTTGCGGTTTTAGCGAAAATGTGTCATCTAATAAAAATACTACTTATATGTAACGTAACCACAAAATGAAGTAAACATTTATTTATACATTGTAATCTTTACCTTTTATTGCTACTCAAATAAATATTGAAATAGGAACAACACCTTACGAGAATCGTTAAATAATTTATTTCAGAAATAAGACCATTTTGTAAAATAACTGGTTATATTGAAAACAATTTAAACGTGAATAATTGGATTTATTTATTTTTAAACATAGAAAATTGTGACGTGTTGCGAGTTCGAGTCTCACACGGGACATTACGATGTGTGATCCATAATGTTTGTACCGAGACATGGTGTAGGTTCTTTGTGTCTGTGAATGCAATTGTTTAGAAAAACTTAATTTAAATGTGTTGGGTCACGTTCCAACTATTTTACTTTACGCCATAAAGTATGTAAATACACTATATTTATAATGTTTTCAAAAGAATAGCACGATTGCTAAACTAAATAAAATTGAATATAACGTTATCTATGCATATTCATCTAATCGGTTTTGTATCGTCACTTGACATACAAGCAGTATTTCAAGTGACGATACAAAACCGATTAGAACTAAACAATTCGCGCACGAATAAATCTAAAGCAATGTTCACTGTTAGAAAATATGTAGAAGTCGTTAGTTAATAGCCGAGTACCTATGCCAATAAGACGTGGAACATATGGCACGAGTACAATGTGATACAATAACCTAACAAATAGCTAGCGTCTAAACACTTCAATAATAATTCTCTCAACGCGCAATTACAATTCCGAATGAGACGTTCCAACATGGTGCCTTCAGTCGGACAGGCGGAGTTTTTTGTTCTAGCTAAGCGAACACCGCGCCCCGCCGCCGCACACCGCGCACAGGTGCGACCAATCACCACTCGGCGCGCTTGTGTGCTGTGATCAACAATCAAGCTGTTATCTCCCGGACTATAGTCGGTGCCCGAGGTGGCGCACGTCAGTGTGCGCGATATAATTGTTATTTGTTGTTCAACGCAATAGGAAGCGCGGTGCGCGTGTGTGCGTGTATGTAGGTTTTTTATCAGCGGTTAACGGACGCACTCTGCCCGTGCGCACAGATTACTGCTCGCGCTCGCCCGATAGCGGCGCATGTGTAGGTGTACCGTCCGCTCCACCTAATTAACGATACGCATTCATATTTACTTGCACTACTTGTACCGTATAACTACCAATCATGTTTCTGCACTGATTTTGTGCTCCATTCCAATTGTATCCAATGACTTTTTATAATAAGGATCAGTTATATCTACTTATTAATCGGCATTTTGATATTTCTGTGTCAATTCCAATTTGGTCCATCACTTTCTTGGATATCTTAATCTTTTATATCTTAATGATGATAACAAATCGTCTAATTAAGTAATTGATATTGGAATGTTAATAAATACACAATATAATGCCAAAAATTTTGGACTAGCGAACATGAATGATTGTGGCTGCTAGCGCCATCTAGCGGCGAGTGGAATGAATATGAGACTAATCTGAGACTGAATAGTATAATAGAGTAACTAAAATGTATTTTTAAATAATAACTATGTTCTATGACATATTTGTTTCAATTTTTAGTCATTATAAATAATTATTTTTATTATGATGTAGGTAAAATGGATAGTTGTTACCATTATCATGTTTAAATTTCCTAAACGAAAATACTTTACCAAATGCATCATTTATCGATATAGGGAAACACATAAGGTCGTTTTTATCTACTGTGCCTGCATTTCAAGTATATTTACTTATAATTAATATATTTATACATACTACGTAGGTATTTACTTAGTTATTGAAAGTTCACGATGACTCTACATAAGAGAGGTAGGGCCTGGTTTAAAAATGGTTCGGTAACACGCAAGTGATACCTCTGGTATTGCAAGCGTCCATAGGCTACGGTATTTGCTTAACATTGAGCGGGCCGTATGCTTGTTTGCCACCTAAGTAGTATAAAAAAATCGTTCAAATCAATAGTTAAACGTATGATGTTTCATATTTGCTATCGTTCCTTCCTTTCTTCCTAGTTCCTACCTACATACTACGTACCTACTGGAGTAACATATATTATGAGCAATAAAGTAGATAAATGAACTATAGGTAGGTATATAATGAGACGGTATTAGATGAATTTAGGTACGGTACTGTTGTATTGATAAACTTTACTTCATACGTAATCTGGTTTAGAGCTAATTGATAAATATTTAATGAGGTATAAATAAATATCCTTTTATATTATAATAAAATATATATATATATACCTACTACTTGGGTGGCAAACAAGCATAGGTACGATCCGCCTGGTGTTAAGCAGTTATCGTAGCCTATGAACGCTTACAATACCAGAGGTATCACTTGCGTGTTGCCAAACCATTTTTTTTACACCAGGGCTTTAAGATGGGAGTGTTCCTGGGATAGAAATACGTTTCTTTCAAAACGCATCCCTAAATGAGCACTGGAGACCTGTACTCACACATAGGACCACAACTAAACCGCTGTGCGTAGTTATTTCGCTGTGGTATTCTGTAGGGTGGAGGTCCTTCCCCAGTCGGGCTTGCTCGCTAGTATAGTGCCCTACCTCTCTTAAAAAATGTGAGTGTTTGTGAGAATATATTGATGTTTGTTACTCTTTCACACAAAAACTACTAAATGTTCTGAAATAACGAAAACCCACATGTGTTATAAAAAAATCTAAAGGCAAGTCTAATCCACCAACCTGCATCAGGCCAGCGTGTGTGAAATAAGGCCTAAACCCTCTCGGCTCTCTTGTTAGAGGAGAGGAGAGCTGTGCCCAGCAGTGGGACATATAAGTATGGATTGCTATTATTCTATTGAATATACGTTACAATTAAATTTATAAGAACAAATATTTCGATTTAAAAATTAATAAACCAGTTTTAATTACAATTAATTAAGATAGCTTCATGAAACGCACATTTCAGGTAAGATCCCTGGTTGCGGCAATATTGGATTTTTCTGCCGAAAATTGCTTACCACATATTTACCTCGGAATCTCGGTAAATATTAGGCAATAGGTTTTAATGATTTATTTAGAACTTAATATAGGTACAAAAATATATTAAGGATATTACATGAAACCTTACATAGGTGACAAAACATGGCTGTGTTACACCGCTGCCTACCCCGACGAGACACAAAGGTGTGCTACTTTGTTGTTGTATTTATGAAATAAAAACAAAAAGATAATGTACTTAACAAGGTTCAACTTCTCGCTGTACCAACGTATTACCACGCCATCTCTTATCGAGTAGAAGAAATATCGTTAATAACTGCTTGGATTTGAACAGAGCAATTGTTTAATTTGTGACCACCTAACCATTTATCACTGTACAGCGTGTTGTGGGTTCGATTCCTAATTCCCACTTTAATTAAGAATGATCCGGGGATAAACAACGGGGCTTCAACACAGCAGCCACATGCACTATGTATCTACTAGCATACGATTTATTTGTAATGTGATAAGAAGTAGAAATTAATTTAACATTTAAGCGTTTTTGTGTGATAGAGTGTGATACAGTTCATCACTTCAACGTCTTCAACACATACCTAGATCCGTCATTTTCACGACTAAATTGATTTTTAAGGAATTAATATGGAATTACTTAAACCCTAAGAAATGGGAAATATATCTTATACCTACCTATTGCGCCACTTTTGACATACATAACTTACCTATCACGCAAGCGAAGCCACGGTACTTATATAGTAGGCAACTACTAAGCTCTCATCAGGTAATTAAATTGTAACGTACCTACAATAAAAGTAAATAGCTAATGTATAAAAGTAAAAAAATATATATTTTCACCTAAGTACCTAGGTAGGTATAATCATTTATTTTTATGATTGACGATAACGATCATTAGTTTTACCGACGTCATTTTATACGATCATTTGATAATCAGCCAACGGACGGTTAATTAGACAGGTACCTACCAACTTGATACACCGCCAACCCCATTTAGGTACCGCTGAAACTTTCATTTCAACATAGGTTTGTGTAGGTTCGGATCGTGATCATATTTTCTAAATGTCAATACCGATGCCCCGATAGCGTACCGGGGCGGTGCGTGCAGTGGTGAGGACACACGGCATGCAAGCGCTTCTCCCAGCACACCTCACGGGCTCACACACACACACACACACACACACACGAGGCACTCGGACGCACGGTCGCACTAATTAATACGTCGCGCGTTGTTTTGCTCTTTATTATATTTGATTTACGAGCGGGCCGCGGCCGCGCCCGCCCCGCACGCTTTTAAAAACGATATTACGCTGGAATACGGCCGTATTACCGAAATAACCGACTCCAAATTGAATTGTTGCTCCCATATTTGTTTTTATAAAGCGAACAGAGCAGTAAAGGTGTCCGCGATCATTTTAATCGCCAACAACACGGATAATTGTTTTATTTCCAATTGGGGTTTACGATGCTTGTATCGGCGGATGTTGGGGTTTTTAATAATGCAGACCAAATGTACCTACCTAAGTATTTATTGAATCATACATTCATTTCTTAACAAGACGCATCTCTACGTACTACACCAAGATATCTTTTAGTGAAATAAATTGATAATTTTGATACCTTATTGTTGTACATATAATAACGTTAGGTTTATATAGTACGGGGTTAGAAAGAAAGAAAGAAAGAAAAACAATTTATTTTTACAAACAAAAATAAATTGTTTTTCTTTCTTTCTTTCTTTTGTTAGGGGAAATGTTGTGTTGACTAAAACTAAATATTAGTGTATTTTGACAACAGTCCGTCCGCTGGCCAGTGGCGGGTCGGAGGGTAAACCGTCGGAGGAGGAAGAGGAGCGCGGAGGCTCACCCCTCGGTCCCGGCGGCCCCTTCAGCTGCAGTCAGTGCCGCGGCGCGTACCCCACGCGAGAGCAGCTCGAGCGACATGAGACCCTGCACGCGCCCAACACACAGGTGGATACCATCAAATATGTCAGTGCCCATTGTATTACGTAACAGAGAAACATACATATACCTTCAGTTATACAAAAGAATTTGTCAGTTAAAGGTCACATTTAAATAATATTATAAAGTTAATTGCCATTGGTCACAATGTACAAATGAGAAAAAATGACAAGGCACTTAGATTAATTCACTACCAACTCTATGAAGGACTAACAATGTTGTTTATTTTGTCAACAGTCATGCAAGATCTGCCACAAAAGCTTTGCGAACGTGTACCGACTGCAGCGGCACATGATCAGCCACGACGAGAGCGCGCTGCTCAGGAAGTTCAAGTGCAATGACTGTGATAAGGCGTTCAAATTTAAGCATCACCTTAAGGAACACTTGCGAATACACAGTGGCGAGAAACCCTTCGAATGTGGCAACTGCGGAAAAAAGTTCTCCCATTCTGGCTCTTACTCAAGCCACATGACCTCCAAGAAATGTCTCGTAATGAACCTTAAGATGGGCCGAATTAAATCTAACAATCCTGCCCTGAATCCAGAAAGAAGTCCCTCACGAAAGCGAACCCATGCGATGGTCGCTTCTCAATTAAATAATAATATCTCACCAAATGGTAACACCTTTCTGCCGATTATACCGAAGTATACTGATGCAGCAGCATTTTTTGCATCCATGTCATCGCCAGAGAATAACTTCCATCGTCCACCGCTTGGTCAGCCTGGAATCAATCCCTTCTACATGCCACCTGGTTTGCCCATGAGCCCAGCTAGTGGAATAACTCCTTATAGTATACCCGCATCTCTAAGCCAATTCTTTGAGACGCTAGCTTCAACACAATATCAACCGAGAAAAATCGAAAATCCCACTAGTCCAAAACAAACTAGCCCAGCCCCAGCAGACCCTGAAGATTTAATCGAAGAAGTCACAGAAGAAGATGATAAACGTTCAGAAGGGAGCGCCGAGCTGGTGATGGACATAGAAGACGATGAAGCCATTTCCATAAAGAAGGAGCACGAGGAACGTAATAGTGACCTAAGGTCACCAACGCGTAACTTTGATTCCGTCCCTTTAAACAACAATGGCCACAACGCCGAAAATCATTCAGGTTTTAACACTATATTAGAGTCTGTAAGTGCATCAGTAACCAAACATTTTTTTAGATCGAATATGGAGAAACTTTCGCCTGTGTCTGGTCATATTTGTCCGAGTATAGAGTCCCCACCTACTCCTCACATTATTGTGAAGGAGGAACCGGAAGATGCTCACAGATGTATGAAATGTAATACAATCTTCAGCAATAAGAGTGATTTATTAGACCACGAGAAAGAGATCTGCGGAAATTTATTTAGAAAACACGAAGGTTTGGCAGCTCAAGTAGCCGAAACGGTAGCTCTTAACAGGTATGAAGCTGAGATACGCGCCTCGATACAGAGCGGCGTTAGCGCTAGCGAAGACGAAGATTATACCCGAGAAGAGCGAGATGATAAGATTTCGATACATGACAACGATAGGAAAATTCGGGTGCGAACAAATTTGACTGAAGAACAACAAACGGTGTTGAAAGAACATTACGCATTAAATTCTCGACCTAACCGAGAGGAGTTTAAAAGAATAGCTCAACAAATCGGCCTCGACAACCGGGTCGTTCAAGTATGGTTCCAAAACAATAGAGCTCGGGAACGACGCATGACCATCACTGCGTCAGACCAGCCGCTAGACTTGTCCACGAAGAAGTCAAACCTATCATTGACCTCGAGTCCCTCGCCCTCGCCGTCGTGTAGCATTTCTGTGACACATTCCGATTCTGATGAAGCAGTCAACCTAAGCACGTCGCGAAGCACAACACCGCTGCGCACCAACTATTTGAATACTTATCCACATTCCAATTGCTCTTCATCCTCTTTCGACTTTCGATTGTCTCCTTCGCCGGGAGAGACTATCAACGGACAGAAACGACTACCACAGAAGTTACACGTGAATCCTTTAGTGCCAATGGACAAACTTCTTCAGTACAGCGATATGGCGAACGCGCGATCCCCTATTTTAAATATGCATCTGTCATCAGAATTGAGTCGACAAGGTTCTAGTCCATCGTACGAGCGAGCTTCCTGGGGAGACGACATGCAGCCTAACGACATAGAAGACGAAGCACCTGTACTTAAAAAGAGCAAGTTGAAGCATGGAACAGAGTACAAGGAGGGCGAAGGACAATTTGTCTGCGATCAGTGCGACAAAACATTCGTGAAGCAGAGCTCCCTCGCGAGACATAAGTACGAACATTCAGGTTAGTTACAAGTTATTCAGATTATTTTATTATTATATTAAACTCACTTTTGCCAGATCAATACATTAAAATAAATTGCAATAATATGATTTAAACAATACACTACAATCTTAGGTAGTGTAATGCATAATTCTGTTAAAATTCAATTGAACGATGGTTTTTGCAATTGAGGTATAATACTCGTAAATACTCGTAGTATATCCATGGGCACATATAATTATGTATACCTGTTCTGCCTGTTCTGTTCTGTCTGTGTGTATAACAAATATAGTAAATGTGACATTTTTTTGCCGCAGGTCAACGTCCCTACAAGTGTGTAGAGTGTCCGAAGGCATTCAAGCACAAACATCACCTGACTGAGCACAAGCGGTTGCACACCGGCGAGAAGCCGTTCCAGTGCTGCAAGTGCTTCAAGAAGTTCTCCCACTCTGGCTCCTATAGCCAGCACATGAACCACAGGTTCGCCATCTGCAAACCTTATAGGGACTAGGCTGAACTGGCCAGACACGCTATCGGTTGTTCAATTATTTTATTTTCTTCAAATAAATGAAAGCAGCACTCGTTAAATTTTCAAAAAGCACTGAATTCGTGTTAATTACTTGTCATTTTATTAGCGGTTTGTAAAGTGTAAATGTTTAAACTACCGATACTGTTTCGTCCAGGTTCAAATACAATTAAAATGTTATAATACTTACCTCATCAAGTGTTAAACTCACACACACCCATCACACATACAACGCATATAATACTCATTATATTATAGTAAAGTATTCATTGCCCGGTATTTTTGTTTCGAACTTAATTAAGATCATTGCTCAACGCCATATTTTTATACTGTAGAAAGTAATTCGGATTTCCTATTTATAATGTATCTATAGTGCCAAATATACCAAAACAAGTGCCATATGTGACAAGCCAAAAATATAATAGGTTCTTTTTATAATAATTTAAGTAGGTATTTTGATTGTATAGTTTTCTTATTATTTAATAGATACCAAAGGCCAGTACCTGTAGTATAATACTCCAATCTAAAATTTATATTATTTTTTATAATGTTACGGCCAAAGTATAAAATAAGGTTAAAGGTGAAATGTCATAATTCGGTTTAGATTGTTCCATGTCCTTTATATGAGCAACTACAATAGTTATTTTATGTATGCAAGGCTTATACACATCTAGGGAGACATCACCTCAAACTATTTACAAAGTATATTTGAATTTATATGAATGTCTATTGTTTTGTGTCTGCCTAACGTAGGTACATTAACGGACACAAAGATACATTCAGTTGAATGTCTGCGTCGACCAGACCTGCGTGTCTATTGTGATGACAATATACTAGTGTTATTTATATATTACTTCTCTATAAGTGTTCTCTACCACAGATAATGATACGTACGTAACGATATACGTACAGTCCGGTACCTTACGTCAAACGATATTAACTAAATTGTTTGTTCAAGGTAACGCTAAAGGTTATTAATTAAAACTACTTATTTTTGGACCAATCGTCATTGTTAATATACTACAGATGATGTAGAACTTATATTCCATCTATTTGAAGGAAACGTGATAATATAGTATATCTCAGGATAACCAAAACATAAATTAGGTGCCTATCCAGTTTCCAGGATCGCGGACCCCCGCGTTATATTCAATGCTAAATCGCTCAGTCTCAAAATCATTAGATATGCAGATGTTTGTACCAATTTATGTTGTCCTATTTTCAAAGTGGGTCTGAAACATCACAAATCCATGATCTTATAGTATAAAAGATATATTTTCTGTTATGGAAACATTATAGTAACTGTAAGCTTCTCGTATTGTAATATTAAGTGTTAGATAGATTCAATCTTAATTAAGATAAAAGCATTCCATAATACTCGTATGGGATCTCTGCTGTGTTTAAAAAACTCTTTTTTAATTAGTTGAAAAATTATGATCTATAAAGTTGTAAATAATAATAATAATGTACATAATGATATTTGATGTGTAAATATGATCGCTTTACAACTCAGTAACGGTACGAGTACCTACCTACCTAGCTACCTAAGAGTTTAATCGTCACTCTAACACAATGAATATAATGACAATAATAAACTTCTGTTTATTAAATGCAATAGGATTAATACATTTTAATGATAAATATATTGATACTAGGTATTGTACCTATCTTATAGAAATAGCAAACAGATACTCGTATATGGGCATTCATTCGCACATTGCTGTTTAAAAATCATTCATTAAATGTTATCTTGGTATTACATAGGTACATTGAGATCATCACCGTTGTACTTAATTTACATGCAGTCATTACATGTATATATATTTGATATTTCAAAACGAATCAACACTCTCTCCTCGTTTTTCATCACAAACAGTATATTAGAACAGAAAGTTCCTAAGCAAAAAAAAATACATTTTAAGAGATACCTAATGATTATTTCTGTATTTTATAAATGTAAGTAGATAAAAATAATTTTTAAAAGGTTTCTAAGCAACGAATTACATAAATTATTACAAGCAGTATACATATACTTAGTTTATCATGTAGTGTGCATAGTAAGGCCTTCATTCGTGCAGTATTCGACACATCGACATATTGTCACTCACTAGCGTATCGCATAGTGCGGTAGTACCCACCTATCACTGTTCATTTAAATATAAAACAGTATTCAGCAAGTTACAGATCTTCTGGCAAAATTATACTTACACTTAAAATACCTAAGTAGGTATACCTAAAGATACTAATCTGAGTAACTAGGTATGTGATAATGTATCTATGTTAAACAATAGTGATGAGATTAAGCGATCCTGTTTGAACTATTTCATATTTTATTATAATTTGTATGTAGGTAAGCGATTCCAAATAATTGGCGATTCGCGGTGGGCTAGATAAACCAAAGATTACTTACGTTGATAACATGATGTGGAACTCTGTAATATATAAATATCCCATCATATAGCTTTAGTTTAGTTTTACTTGTGCCAAATATAATTTTAAGGCTTCGAATATAAATTTTATATGGAAATTTTATTTTTTACAAAGAAGGGCATAATGTACTATATCGAAGATATCGGTTACTTCCTTTTGTGAGTAGGTATGTGAGACAAAGTTAGGTGTAACAGATCGCCAAAGTGAATTCCTATTGCCATATTTGTCTTTGTTGTATTTTGTATGAGGGAGTGAGTGGTGAGTGGGCGAGCGAGGCGACTGCTCGCTGTTGAATAATTGTTAAAATAAGTAAACTCTAGATTGTTAAACTTACCTATAGATTAACATGTGTTAAAATATTGCCTATATAAATTATAGTAATTCATTTTACTTGATATTATAATGTATATTGAATTTATGAATATTAAAAATATATATATTGACAATTCAATGCAAAAATACACATTTATTTTATTTTATCCAAACCCCAGTCAGTCTACAGAGTAAACAAAACATCAACAAGTACCTACCTGCTCAATGCATGCACTGCTCACACTTATAGGGTCAGGGCACTCAGGGCCAGATTTAACCTCAGCGCCGCCCCTGAGCACTGTAAAAATGCCGCCATTGGGCACTACAAAAATACAGCTCTATTATAATTATCATTAAATATGACATCATTTTGTTTTCTTAAAAATGAAAAAATAAGGTTTCACCACAATAGCATGGGCGGCAAAATTCGGAGCGTAAGAGAAAAAACCATTTTCGTTATACAATAAATAATTAGAGTGCCCCTGAAAATTTGCCGCCCCACTAGGCTGCTTCTGGGGTTGCCCAATATATCACATTCCAATAGTAAATCCAGGGTTGTTTCAGGTACCTAGATGTCTTGGATAATCTCCTTGCTGCTTCTGTGTCATTAAGTATCTAAGTGTATGTATCAAGCTAGTATTTGTGCTGCCCCGAGATGAGATTAGTAGTAGTACCCAACTAGTGATCTGTATGCAGTCTCTCGCCATCGAATGGGTACCTACCTATTTTCTTTTACTTTCAAGACCGGATTTTTTTTTTATCTGTGCACTTGGAGCTGTCTAAGTCATAAGATTGGCATGATTAAATTCACCCGCTTCCCTTCCTACCTCCCCGCAGTCATCTGTCCCTGCCTCAGTACTGTCTGCACTTTCGTGTTGTCTTTGCGTGTGTTATTTGTTTGTATAATATCTGATTAACCTGGGCAGTGCTGGCTTTAGCACTACCGGCACCCTTGGGCGAAGATATCAACCCAGATCCAGAATCTAACCAGTCAAAGTCAAGTCAAATTCATTTATATAGATGAAATAATTGATACTTTTGAACGTCATAAAAGCCAGCTTTTTTTTTCCTAAGGCCAATTCGCTGACTACGGTAGGGTCTCGAAACAAATTGACAAGAACTCAGTTTCAGAGACCCAAGTAGATGCAACCCAGGGTACAATCAGGATTTGAATTAACAATATCCACTTATTCTACGAGAGGTCATTTACTCAAAATTACGTCATACAAACAACGACATCTAGTTAATTATAATGAAACTATAAGGTCATTGAACCTATAAATCAATAAGATCATTAATAGTGCATAAGTTATGGTACAGAGGGTGCTAGATAGATAGATAATAGCTAGCATAATGCTATTACTCGTAATATGGTTGTATAAGTAGCGACATCTAGTAGAATATTAAAGTACCTTAGTATAGATGTCGATAATTTACAGGTGTGGTAAGATCCTTAAGTTATTTTCTGTTACTACACTTATCTTACACTAACAACCAATAGCTACTAAAGCCATGGTTCATAAAAACATACACTAAATAATTAAATTCAGTAAAATATGCAAATTTCCCAACTAGATATTGATAAAAGTCATCAATCAATCATTTCAGAGAGGTAGGGCACCATACTAGCGAGCAAGCCGGACTGGTGAAGGACCTCCACCTTACAGAAGACCACAGCCAAATGACTACACACAGCGGTGTAGTTGTGTTCCTGTATGTGAGTACAGGTCTCCAGCGCTCATTTAGGAATGCGTTTTGAAAGATACGTATTCCTATACCAGGGTTACTTCCATCTTAAAGCCCTGGTATAAAAAAAAAATGGGTTGGCAACACGCAAGTGATACCTCTGGTAATGCAAGCGTCTATAGGCTACGGATACTGCTTAACATCAGGCGGGGCGTATGCTTGTTTGCCACCCAAGTAGTATAAAAAAAAAAAAAAAAAAAAAAAAATTGTAAATGTATGTTACGTCCATGCTATCATTGGTCCTTGAGATAAAGTATTTATAGGATTATACTTTACTAATATTATTCTATATTATTTTTCTTTTCATTGACATCGCTATCAGTTTTATATAATAACTATCTTTGTAAACATTTTCGTAATGTCAACTGTCATATGCGACGTACGTTTCGTTCGCGTGCGGCACAGACGTCATTTCGTCAATGCAATACATCCATCAGGAATACAGTGGAGTTGACTTTATTAATTTGACACATCTATTGCAAATATTACACGTATTATCAGTTAATTATGCTATTCTGTTTAATTTACAAATAATTAAGTAATAAAATGGGTGGTAAAACGAAACAAAGTCAAAGGACGAAGAATAATGTCAGAGTAAGTGACCACAACATTACTACAAAATAATATTTTCCAAGTTTATTTCACCTTGTGCAATATACAAAATAATAAATTAATGTCTCGACAAGTCGTGCATGACCATAACAAATGACATTAAGTACTCAAGATGTTTAGAAATAAATATCATAGTACTTAATTGGATACCTATTGAAAATTATAAGATGTAATGTTTTGTATTGTAGCCTTCAAGCAGTAGTCGCAGTGCGGAGCTTCTGAATAACTCAGTGAACCTGGACGGAGGGTTAGTGACCACTAGCTCTGGGAAGGTGGTACCGGCACTGTTCCCTTCACTGGCCACTTCACTAACCTTCAATGAACATGAACTCAACCCTGAGTTCCAGATGTCCTTCAAAAAACTTAATAAGAAGGACCCCATCACCAGAGCTAAGGTTAACATTTTTTATGTACCTAGTTATTTTATGTACACATTATGCTGATATCTAAGTTTGTAATGTAATAAATTAGCATGGTTTTATTTAAGCTGTTCATATAACATGAAACAATACAGCAAGAAACTCAGGCCACTCTTTTCAATTGCCAGATGTGGTTATAATTTTATTAGTGTTACAATTTGTTAGCGCAGCAAGTGATGCAACCAAAAACACCATACAAAAATAATTAGGTGAAAAACTGGTAGGATAGTAAAGATGAGTGTCTTGTCTGTCTGTCGGTAGAGGGCTGCTTTGCTCAGATCCGACGACAGTTTAATTTTACTACAAAAAAAAAATTTTTACTCATTTTTGTTTTATACATCAGTCTACAATAAAACTAGAAACTATTTTTATACTTATAAAAAAATAATAATATGTAATACACAATAAAAGAGCAAGGACTGCTTAATAGGCATCATAAAATTCCTCCAAATCGATGTCTACTGGATACGTACGCAAAAACTAGTAGCATTGCCACATTAAATGGCAATGTTTATACTTTAAGTCAATTACACCCTACATCACTGTCATGTGAAGCGACTATAAAAATGCTTCAACAAATCTTGAAAAAGACTATGAGATTACTCCAAACGAGTCAAACACATATTCTCCAATGAGGTTACTGTATTTGCGCCACTTTAGAGTCTCCACAGACGCAGCAGCAGAACCAGCACAACCTACTGTACTTGGAAGATGAGATGGCGCCCACACTTAAACCCTACCTATCTTCCATGGCAGAAAAGGCATAATTAATTTTTAATGCAACATGATGGTGGTATTGCACCTAGAAACCACCTTGTCCCTGGTCACCAAAGAATCTGAATGATGACACATAGCATGTGTTCTCCCTGCGTCAATCAATGAAACACATACACAACTCGCATTGTATCTGACAGGTCCCTGAGGCATAGTAAAACTAACCTCCATCTTAAACTAAATCAGTGTATAATGTTTGTACAATGATATTATTTTACTTCAGGGGCTACAAGAGTTGTGTGAGCTGGTGAACAATGGTAATGTGGATGATGTGGTGGCTATACTGCCAAGTTGGGCACTCTGTTACAAAACACTCACTGCAGACATTGACCGAAGGGTCAGAGAATTGACACAGGTAACTATAATTTTAAATATATCTATTGTATCACAAGGAATACTAAAGCCTGTTGATAACAAGACATTTCTGGAAGACAGAGGGGAATAGTGTTGTGTTCCTGCTGGAGAGTATTTAAGTAATTGCTGTTCTGGTACCTGGAGGTATTTAGTCCATCAATAGGCTAGTACAGTACTCATCATAGTATCAGTAGTAGTACTCTTGGCTGGGGCCATATGTTTGTTTGCTGCTTCAGTTAACCAATTAAGCAGACCCAACAAGAAAGAGAGATATATAACTACTAGTAAGCAAGCAAATACTTCTGATGTTGTAGACATCCATGTCGTCGTCCGGTGGCTGCTTGCCATTAGCTGGGCTGTATGCTTGTTTGCCTTCTAAGTAGTATAAAAAATATTGAAATACCTAATAGGAAGTTTAGCTAGCTAGGTAAAGAACACTACTGACACTGATATTAATGGTGATCTATTTTTCAATGATGACCGCCGTGCTGTTCTGTGAGATGAAAGTAGTTGCAGTGCTAGTTCTGTATGTAAGACAGTGTCACGTACCGGTACCGCTTGTTGTTGCAGCTGTGTCACGGCGCCATAGTGCGCGTGTGCGGCCGCCGCACGGCGCCACAGCTCAAGGCGTTGGTCCCGCCCTGGTTACAAGCGCAGTACGACGAGCATGCGCCTGCGCAGGCTAACGCACAAAATTCACTCAAAGTAAGTTACACTCTGGAAAACGTAAAGTGGGAAAGCCAAAGAAAAGATGGGCTGACGATATAATCTCCACAGCAGGAAAAAATTGGATGGTTACAGCACAAGACAGACAAAAATGGAATACCCTGGAGGAGGCCTTTACCCGAAAGGGGCCCATATAGCAAACTAATATCACTAACATAGTTTATATGAATCTTACTAACAACTTAGTTTTTAATTTTAAACCTGAACTACATACTTATGTTGTTTTTCATTAATATGGGAATAAATGGCTTTTTTTTTTTTTTTTTTTTTTTTTATTTATTTATTTTATTAAGTTACACTCACTTATTTATTACATTGTAGGATTACATAGTATGTATACATATTTTATGAGCGCCTGTTTTTTAATTTGAACCTGTTTTAATTTACCTGTGAATTAAGTAAATTGTTCGATTAGATGTTATGTTGAATATTTACAATTGTCTACAGAACACGTTTCCAGACAAGAAGTTGCCTGAAGTTATATCATTCTGCAAGGCTGAAGTAATGACACATCTCTTAGAAAATCTCATCGGCAACACCGAAGCGATCATCACTAAAAAGTATAATTGTATCCTGTGTGCTAATATTTTGTAACATTAAGTGTGTGGATTTTTGTTAAAATGTGTCATGATACGATAGGATCGAAGACCCCGAAGAGCGCGAGCTACAAATGTGTCGCGTGATAACGAGCAGTCTCCGCGGGCTGGAGTACTTCATCCCCAACCTGCCGGCGCAGCACCACGCCTGGCTGTGGGCCGAGCTGACGCCGCTGCTGGACTCCGCCGCCTTCTGGAGCTTCGCCGCGCACAACGCGCCCCAAGTGCGGTGAGTGGCGCGGCGGCTCTGTAGCCTGCAGGTGTCTCGGTGGTCATGATGCGAGTGTCGTGTGGTGCAGGGCGGCGTGGTACGGCGCGCTGGGCCGCGTGGCCGAGCGCTTTGGGCGCGCGCAGTTCGGGCCGGCGAGCGCGCGCCGCGCCACGCGCGTGCTGCTGGGCGTGGCGCGCGAGGCCAACGCGCTCGTCGCCGCGCAGATCTGGACGTGCTTGCTGCAGTTCATGCATCACGTTGAGGTAACGTGCACTACTGCCTATACTCTATACTATACACGATTGACAACATTAAATATTCTTATGTACTTTACTTACACAAAAATACATGACAATAACTCACTTGCAACATTGTTAACAAAAATATAGGCAGACATTTTCTTGATCCTACTTCACAGGTGGCTCAATACAGGCTCCTTGTAGTCGGGGAACCCGCGATGCCAATGCTAAGTGTGGATTTACTCGAGCGTCATAGGAACCTATTAATTAGGTAGCAGAATACATTGATTTCTCCCGCGTTGTAAGTTGTTGTATCTTCAAAATTCAGATTTATAGGAGAGCATTTCAAAGATACAAGCTAATATTTTTATAGGGAACCAAATTTCAATCCATTTTAATAAAAAGGTAAACACACTAATAATATAGTAATGAAATGAATAATTAAATGAAATAATATAATGTCATTTAAAGATTCTACAATTTTCGCAAAATATTATAGATCTTTTATTAAATATTAACTTATTCTGTTGTAAATTATATTTTCGTTTTTTGCATTTTCTGAGAACTTTTACCATAGTAATGTATATATTTTTTACACCACCTGAAAGTAGAGATTTCAAGGAACAAAAAAACCTCACCGATTTTTTTTTAAAGTAGATAATTTGACGTGAGGTTTTTCAATTGAAAATTAGGGTGCTTTTTCGATATTAAGTCAAAATAAGGTGAAAAACTTAATATTTTAAATTATAAAAAAATACAGTGTGTTTGGGACATAATAAGGTAAGTTTTAACCAAATATCGTAAAAAAAATTATTTTGTAAAAGATATAAATAAAAAACCAAAAACTTGGTTATCTGATTTTTTTTTCACATACATTTTGAGGTTATGTGTTTATCAAAAATTATCGACCCTGGTCTATAAACAGTTACACTATACAACATACATACTAACATTACATTATTATATTTCAATCAATCAATCAGCCTGTTTCTGTCCACTGCTGAATATAGGCCTCTCCTAATTCCCGCCATAACACCTGATCTCCATATTAAATAAAATTTATTATAATAACAATATTCAGTTTCGTACATTGGACACACACACTCTTGGCTGAGTCTTTTTGTTTAAATGTTTGCGCGTGCACATTCTATCACCAACAAGCCACGCCCCCGGTAACTCAGTTCACCACTCGCGAACCATGTTACTAGCCGAACGCACGCTCTGGGCGAGCGTGCTATAAAACGGACTGTGGTATACCCGCGTCGTTAATGTTATTATTACTATTGTTGAACATTATTTTCTTAGACTTACTTTCTACCAGGGCCAATTCTGCTAATTTACGGATGGCTCAATTGAATCTCAGTAGCATTTTTGGTACTCTGCTAATAAATTTAAGACCAATAGTTGGAAAACCAGTGGTCTTAAATTATTTGCATTTTTGGTATTCTGCTAAATAATTAACGACCAATGGTTTTCCAATTATTAGTCTTAAATTTATTAGCAGAATACCAAAAATACTACTGAGATTCAATTGAGAATCAATTCAGATTCAATTGAGCTATCCATAAATTAGTAGAATTGAGGCCCTGTGCTTGTTTGTGCCTTCTATACTAAACATAAACTGTGTGCAGTATGTATGTGTGGGATAATAAACACCTGAAACAAGATTTTGTTTGCTTTGCTTACGTCGTAAGTTAAGTCTTTACCATTTATTCCACCAGCCAAATGTATATAAATCATTAAAGGATATAAAGTATCCTAACACATAAAATAATCAGTGACGAATGACCAGCCAAAGAAAATGGTGGACTTCGCCTCGGCCAGGAATACTAATTAGAAAAAGCAGGGTAATAAAACGTTTTTAAAATTATTTTATGATAAAATATAATGAACGAATATAGGTACCTATATTTTAAAGGTCATTAATTAAAAATAAGATTATATTTAAAAAAAAATATTTTTAAATACAAGCTTTTATAGTATATTTATGTAATTTATGGGTGTTAATGAATTATTTTTTTTAAAACAGCCTATACACGACGCGGCTGACTTGTTTTGTTGAAATGTTCCTATGACTACCTTTGGGCATCATCACACACTGAACTCCACCTAGAAATATATTAGCCGTCAAGATAAATAAACAAATCCAAAAACAACGCGGCTATCTTGTTTCGTTGAAGAGTTGCCATGGCCACCTTCCGTCTTCATCATCACATCTTGAACACCCATCTAGGAATATAGTACTCTTCAAGATAAATCCAAAACTTCCAAACATGATACGGCTATCTTGTTTCGTTGAAGAGTTGCCATGGCCACCTTCCGACTTCATCATCACGTCCTGAACACCCATCTAAGAATAATATATAGTTCTCCATAATAGAGAGATAAATCCATAACAGCCGAAAACGACGCGGCAATCTTGTTTCGTTGAAAAGTTGCCTTGGCCACTTTCCGAGTTCATCATCACGTTCTGCAAAACCATCTACTCGTAGGAGTATAGTACTCGTCAAGATAAATCCAAAACCCCAAACACGACACGGCTATCTTGTTTCGTTGAAGAGCTGCTATGTCCACCTTCCGACTTCATCATCACGTCCTGAACATCTTGGAATATAATACTCGTCAAGAAAACTCTTACGAACCGAAACACGACGCGGCTATCTTGTATTGTTGAGTTCCTTTGGCCACCTACCTACCCTACATGACAACTCCATGGTACTATATTGTCATCGAAGGTACGTCAGTATATCAAATTTCAGCTCCATCAAACACCGGGAAGTGCTTCAAATCTAGCCTACAATGTTTGACCTAAACAAACTAACAAACAAACTATCATACATTGCAAGCTAAATAAAAGCTTGTGATATAATAATATACATCTAAAATGATATCTATTTAGTATGCGTAAGGTAGGGCGGCTAGGTGGATCGACGACATAAAAAAGGTCGCTGGGAAGGACTGGATGCGGAAGGCGGAGGACCGTGTGCTGTGGTGCGTATTAGAAGAGGCCTATGTCCAGCAGAGGACTGCGATAGGCTGATTGATTGATTGATGATACGTAAGTCACGGCAAAATATGGCTAGCTCTTTGCTGAGTTATACAACATGTAGAAAAACGATTAATTACATTTTGGTACTATAAATTTGTTGGTTGTTAATTTTAAAATGTACTTTATATTTAACTTGACATATTGACAACGCCTGGAGAAGCTTTTGGTCGATGAAAACACTATTAAAAGGTTCTCTTCCTTTATCTCCCAAGAGAAAACTCCCGGACATGTGCATTCTTCCTACTCTTACGTACCGAGCGTCGTTAACTTGGGTCATTAACCAAACAGAAAAAGACCGCCCTCGGGGTTTATCAGCGAAAAATGGATCGTAGTATTCTTAACGTTAAATTAACGGCTCGCGTTAGAAATACATACTGCGTTCCAAGACGCAAATTGCTGACGTAGGCCACTCAGCGGCCAAGTTGAAGTGGTACTGGGCGAGTCACGTTACTCGCATACTGGAGAAACTATGGGCTAAAGCAACTGAACAGTGAGTCCCCATTAACGGGCAGAGGCCACGTGGTAGAACCAAGAATGGCGAGATGAACGATGAAGGGATTGGCTCCAACTGGCAAAAGATAGGGTATCATGGATAAAGGGAGGAGAAGGGGAGGCTTTTGCCCTGTCGTGTGACAGTTAATTGTCAAAAAAATAAATTATAATAATAACTTTATACTTTCTTCTTAGCCCAAGAGCCAGCGGTCGCCAGATCTTCGTTAAAGTATAAAAGCTATAAGTTGCGCAATGTATGTCCCCAACACAGGTAAGAACGATCCCCGGCTATGAAACTTGGGTCGTGGTGGCTTTGGCAGGTAACAGGTATTAAAGGTGTGTAAAATTGTGTCTTAAATTCGTTATAATATAAAACTCAGTTTTTATACATTTTACTTGTAAATATCATGTGAACTATTTTGTAGATTTACCAAGAAAAATCATTAATTAGGAATCAACGAATGTCAGAATGTGCCTGACAACATGAAGGAACTACTGAAACTGTCTGGCTTTTGAGGAAACATCGTTTGATAGTTCTACAAATAACATATAAAAAATGCAGCTTTTTTACTATACCACCACGACCCAAGTTTCATAGAACGATCCCCAGGTTCGTTTTTACCTGTGTTGGGGACATACATTGTGAAAATAGCTTTTATACTTTAACTTTCCTCTACTAGTTAAGCGATTGTCGATTACTACATAATATAATCGATTACTAGAAACTTAATCGAGTGTAGCGATTGTATTCGTACACCACTATTTTACACAATGGGAATTGGGACCATAAATCATAGATGATTTTCTCGTTTGACATTGGTTTGACAGATAATAGATATCCTCCCTGATCCCTCATTATCACTACGTCTTACGACTAAGGTTTTACAAATTGAGTTTATTTAATTGAAAAATGAGTTAAATATCAAATTGAAACCTTCGAAAGTCATGTGGATGTGATACTTGTTCCGTTTAGTGTTATAACTTTAAGCAAACAGGTTTTGTTTTCTTTTTTTGCAAAATGGATTGGAATAAGGTAAATAAAATTAATTTTGCATTTTCAATGTACTGTTATAAATTATGGGATCGCACTACAGATAACAAAACTTAGACATTTGTAAAAAAATATTTTGTGTTTTGTGTCATGCAACAATATACTGTGGATTATTGCAACGTATATTGTTATTTATTTCATACAATGTAATTACGCGCACCCCATACCGGAGAAAAATGTACAAATTACTTACTATGAAATACGTATTCAATCAGCGACGTACGTAATTGTATCCTATATGTACAACATAGATTTGTTAAAGCATTAGCTACATACATTATTTCATGTTATCTTCACATTTTCAACATTTAATTAATCCACCTTACCTTAATTGAGTCGATAATACCCTAGGTAATGTTGCTATAATCAGGTACTGGTGGGCTTATGACCGCACTACACCGGGCAGGGTAAACCTTCCCCTTCACCGTGGGGCCCCACGTTGGGCGCCACTGTAACATTAACTAGCTCACTGGTTGGAAACATACCACTTCTCCTACTCAACGTAACAAGATGTCCATTATACATAAGCTTTATTAATAATAAAATACTATGTATATATTGACATAAAGAAACAAACCTTTACAATATAAACAGATAGACTCAGGGTGTAGGTTCTTGCACAAGATTAGTTGAGGACCTGCTAAGCAGTAAGTACTTACTGGTGGGGAATGGGCAGGAGAAAGAGGATGACGGCTGCGTCTGCAGACCACAGTGTAGGCAACCAGCCTCAAGCTAAGACTAGTTGTGGGATTATCTGGTGGTGGGTGACTCAACGTAACATTGATTGAAGTTTAAGACACTAATCTATTTATTAGTAATTTTTTATTAACCGAAGATACCATGTTTTTTTCCTTATTTTATAAGCAACAAATTGCTAAATTATTAGCATTTAATTTATTTACCGACACAGGTACTCATAGGGTATTGCAGGATTTAGTAGAACTCAGTAGTATGAACACTACCAATAACAATTTACATATATCTAATAGTTTAAACTACTAGATGTGACAAAGGATAGGCAGACACATAGTCTAAACATAGTGCACCAAAATATTCAGGGCTTATCCGGCAAGGAATTAGAAGTAGATTTATTTTTAAACAAACATAGTATTAATGTGCTTTGTGTTACTGAACATTGGTTAAAGAGTGATCAATTATTATTATTCAATAATGAACATTACAATATTTCTAGTGAGAAAGAAGGCTATTTGTGATCGCTCTCTAATATATGTTAAAAATAGTACAAATTGTAAGGAACGTAAAGATATAGCAAATCTTTCTATCTAGCGCACTATTGAAATGTCTTGTGTTGGGCTTGAAGAACATATCATAGTCTGTGTATACTGTCCACCACAGAGAGACTTCAACTTATTCGAAACAATTATGGAAGAGGATTTAAAACGTTTAGGTTTTGGAAAAAAGCATGTAATAGTATGTGGTGATTTTAATGTTAACTTACTTGAGCAGTCACAGTTTTGTATTAGATAGTTTATTTAAGTCTTTCAATTTAGATTTTTTTATTTTCTGAACCAACCAGAATCACCTCTCATTCTGCAACATGCTTAGACAATATTAAGTGACTTAACTTCAGATCATTGCGGGCGAAAAGCTGAATTTCCTTTAAGTACACCTGTTAAAGTGAACAAGGTCACGTGTAGGCCAATGACCTCTGTTTGCCTAAAACGTTTCAAGGAGAGTATTGCCGCCAAAGTCACCAATATTAGTCTAATCCAGAATCATTATTTAATGTAATTCAATTGGAATACAATACTATTTTTAAATCTAAGACATTTACTAAACAAGTTAACATCAAATTGTGTGACTGGGCAACATCTGGAATTTACAAAAGAAGAAGTAAGTTTTATGAACTTTATGGCATGAAACAAATTTGTTCAGTATGTTAGAGATTATTCAAAAAACTTTTAAAAGAACATGTGCAGCTGCTAAATCATTATATTTAAGTAACAAAATTAAGCAGTCTGACAATAAAATAAAAACTACTTGGAATATAATTAATAATGAAACTGGTCAACTGGTCTGAAATTTTCAATTGAATATTAACAATAAAACAATTTCAAATAATACAGACGTAGCTCAAACCATCAATAACTTTTTTGTAAACATTCCTTTAAAAACAACCAGCACCAGCAGCTTGAATTCTTGCCCAGTCATAGCTGAATCCTTGGTTAGGCGGAGCGTGAAAGAGTGCAATGACCTATTTAGTTTTAAATATACCCCAATGATATAATTGAAGTTTTTAAGTCGCTTAATTCAAAAAACTGCCGACTTATGGGGTATTTCTGTTGAAAATATTATTTTTAATATAGCGCCACATCTGGCTGTAATATTTAATAGATGTGTGGATGCAGGTGTGTTTCCCAATTTAATGAAACACAGTAAAGTGATACCGTTATTTAAAAATGGATCTAAGAGCGACCCTACTAACTTTAGACCAATATCCATATTGCCCGCTATTAGTAAAATCTTTGAGAAAGTTATACTGCAGCAATTAGAGAGTCACTTTAACTTACATTAATTTATGTAAGTTAAAGTGACTCTCTTTACACAAAGAGCAATATGGTTTCACAAAGGGTCGCTGTACCGTAGATGCATTAATAAAACATATATTTAATGTCTGGGAAAATTCTATGGATGCTATTGGTGTATTCTGTGATCTCTCTAAAGCTTATGACTACGTTGAACACAATACGCTTCTGCGAAAGCTTAGTCATTACATTAATAGGGGCGCTGCACTTAATCTTGTTGCTGCTTACCTGAGTCACAGGGCTCAATACGTAGATGTAAATGAAAATAGGTCTTCTGGATTACCTGTAGCAACGGGCGTACCCCAGGGTTCAATTCTAGGTCCTTTTCTTTTTTTAGTGTATATAAATGATTTACCTTTCTTTGTACAGGATTTGTGCGACATAGTGCTATTTGCAGATGATACATCACTTCTCTTCAAAATTGACCGTAAAGAAAGTAACTTTGGTGTTGTAAATGGTTCTCTCGCACAAGTCCTGGACTGGTTCACATCAAACAATCTACTGCTAAATTAAAAAAAATTAAATGCATTAAATTTACCATGCCTAACGTAAGAAGTGTTACCACTAATTTGAGTCTTAATAATGAAACTATTTCAACTTTTCAACTAGTTCAACTTTAGATCGTAAACTTCAGTGGGGAGCCCATATATCATACCTCGCAGGTAAGCTTAGCTCTGCGGCTTTTGCAGTTAGTAAAGTAAGACAACTTACTGATGTAGATACGGCTAGATTAGTTTATTTTAGTTATTTTCACAGCGTCATGTCCTACGGCATATTGCTGAGGGGCAATGCTGCCTGCAACGATTTTCTTAATTCAGAAACGAGCTGTACGCTCAGAGTTTTTCTTAGAGAACGTTTTAAAGATATAGGTATTTTAACAGTTGCATCACAATATATATTTGCAAATATTATGTTTGTAAAACAGTATATTGAACTATATAGTAAGAACAGTGATATTCACTCAGTAAATACCAGAAATAAACATAAGTTAGTTGGCACGTTCCATCGTTTACACAAATTGCATAATTCATTTGTAGGACTCGGTATACGCTTTTTTTAACAAATTACCTAAAGATATAATGAATTTGCCCTTACATAAATTTAAACCTACTATTAAAAATCATCTCATAGGGAAGGGCTATTATACAATAAATAAATACAATAAATTATTTGAACGGCAAAATGTCTTGGAATTAGTTGCATTATATAGTTGTTTGTTTAAAACATTTAGAATAAATCAGCTTAGTACATAAGTTCTAATTTGTGACGTGAGGCACATTGTGAATTCTAGTGATCATTCTGTACTTTTTCTTTTTTTTTTCTTTGTTTATTTATTTAGTAGCAAAACGTTAAATTTTTACAATAAAAATTGTCACTATTCACATATTGCCTTATTCTTTAATAGCAATATGTAAATTGAAGCAGACTTTCAACACCATACTCTTTTTTTCTCGCACGATCAGTACTAAGTACGATTAACTTATTTTATCAATAAAGTAAGTATCGTGTTTTGTCTGCATCAGCTTGCATGCTATCATACTTGTATTTTACAAAAGATTGTAACTATCTGGCGATTAAAAATAGTGGCCTGACTTTCTTTCTAGTTCTTCGCAAGGCTCCACGTCAGCGAACTAGCCATAGGAAAATTTTGCTGACATCATCTTTCTGGTTTATTCATAATTTATGACCTTAATAAGTGTTACATTGTATCCTAAATGAATAAATTAATTTTGAGTTTGAGTTCAAATCTTAAATTACTTTCAACACAACAACAATTCTATTGACATCAATATAAATTTACAGAAATGGATTGCAAATCACACATAAAATTAAATTAGCCGTTATTCTCTGGTTTCGAAGTATAAATCTTATTCTAATGCTTACAATCTATTATTTATTTATTTACGTACGTACGTATTTACGTAATATTAACTTATTATTAATATCAGTCAGCATCTGAATCCTGACAAGGTTGTCCTCGGACATAGGCCTCCTCCAGAAAGCGCCATTGGGTTTGATCCCTGGCTATTCTACGCCATCCTGGTAGTGTGCAAATCACACATAAGCACTTATATATTGTTAGTTTATTATTATTTATTTATACTTATATATAAATATTGATAGTCAATAGTCACGACGCAGACGAATTTAATACATGAAATATGTTTTATTTTAGGACTGGCAACAATATTTGGATAAAAAGGAACTTCTTGTAAAAAGATTATTGGATGTTTTAGAGACTGGTAAGTTGAAATGCGAATAAACGCCCACTTACTATCAGACATGGCTGAGTTTAACCTTAGCGCTGCTCCTGAGCACTGTAAAAATGCTGCCCCATTATAATATTATCATTAAATTTGTCATAATTTAGTTCTCTTAGGAATGAAAAAAAGAATGTCTTATTTATTTGAAGCAGTTTTCTCCACGAAAAAACAAAATTCGAAGCGTAGAGAAAAAATCATTCACATTATCGAAAATAGATTATGTTTTTTTCTCTGTTACGCTCCAAATTTTGCCAAAATAGTCACCCTGGTCAGTAGTCCCGGTTGCCCCTATAGTAAATCCAGGGCTGCTCTCAGAGGTAATGATAATAAATGTAATATTTGTGCGCAGGTGGGTGGGGTGATGCTAAACACTTGTCGACGATGTTACTGCCCTTACTAGCACACCTACCACAAGATGTAAAGACCAAAGAATTTTATGAATCTTTCTTTAACGCATTATACAAAGGGTAAGTTCATTATAAACTTTGAAAATCAAATTATAAAACACAAAGTATATATGTATAGTATCGGGTCTTATTTTGTTTTTCTTTTACAGACTCGACAAAAAGAATATTCTCAGCTCTAAAAGCGAACGACAATCATGGATCACTAGTTTAGCTGAGTGTTTACGATACCTATCGATCCAACAGAATGAGTTTGTCGTAGAAATCGCCACTAGTGTTCACCGAACATGGATCGAGAAAGTGCTTGATACACACCACGATGCGCAAACCAGAACTAATCTTATCAAATGTTCATCAACCAATATGACGTCACTTGTCAAATATTGGCTCAAACAGTCCAAAGAAGAGAAGAACGAGAAATACGATCAATTACTTCGAAATTTTTGGCAAAACATTGGCTCCACTGTTGTGTCACAGATTGACAAATGTCGCACAGACTTGAACGAAATAACAAGTCTCATTGATGGACACATTTTGTTACTACAAAATTTAAAGTCGACGTTTTTACAGGGAACGAAAAAACCGCTTAGTATTAAGTTTGATGGTGATGTACCAAATACCACAGAGACGAGTCCAGTAGTTACTCAAGAGTGCGACGCGTCCATCGTCGACAGATACAAGCACAACTTGGACGAGTTAGCTTACAACATTTGTTACCATTACTTGGAAACAGCACAAAAGAAACAAGTATCTAATACTATTTTGATTCCTTTGATAACGCTCCTTATAGAGTTCGACAGTAAGGATCTATTCTTGGCTCTGGCACATCAGTTTGGACTGAGTAGCACGTATATGTTGTATGACAAAGTGCTTCGGTCGTGGATCACCGGTGACACTATGAGGTGTAAGGCTGTTGTAGATATTATTTTCTTAATGATGAAGCACTTGAGTGAGGAGGAGCAGTCTGCCATCTTAGACACATTCAAACAGGTTATTATTTGGAAGTTTATATATTTTTTATCTGGTATGATACCTCCCTAAACAATTATTGTGACAAATTTAGTTAATTTAGCTACCGATTTGCTAACGTACCCGGGAACAGCTACAGCAAGCAGTGCGGCGCTGATTTGGAGACACGAAGATGATGTGCCGTGTCCACAGGCTCGAAGGACCAAAACGATGTTGGGGCTTTCACGTCGTTGACGTTATCCCGTTGTGTTGAGTAGTAGGTGTAGAAATTAATTAACACTAACCACTTGTTATGTAAATACCAATTCTTTATTATTTATAAGTAAAGTTTGGTAAGTTGAGCGAGTCGCACTTTCCGTTAGTTATCGATTATCACGCACATTACGATGTTGCAGTACGACTGACTTTAATTAATTATAACAGTATTATATATTCGTAAGCATTTGCTGTATGAGCATTATTTGGCTCGTACAGTAAGGGTTGGTCTTTGTTTGTCATCTCAAATTTTGAAGCAAATTTGCCCTATACATGATATCGTCCAGAGTACTCTAAGTTGAGTATTTTAGTGACGAACAAGTGTGAACTTGTGCGTGTTGAACATGATATATACAAGCTTGTTGGTAAGCGGGAGAGGAGGAGATGCAACCTGCGTACGTGGTGACCTGAGACGGTCCTGTCGACTCGTTACATCTCCTTGAGATTAAGGAGCAAAAAACACGAATACATGCAAGCGATTGTCACGATGCGAATCTGATACATTCTATACGAGATATATTCGACAATAACATGAATGCCAACGCGCGTTTAGATCGCACTAGCATTTATTATGTGTGGTGGTCCTCCCCGCAGTTGACGCCCGCGGTGGTGGAGTGGTGCCTGGCGATGTGCGTGTCGCACCCGTACGTGCTGCAGGCGCCGAGCCGCCGCTGGCTGCAGGCGAGTGTGGCGGGGGACGCGGCGGCCGGGCTGGCCAGCCGCGCGCTCGGCCGCGCCGGGACCGCGGAGGACGCGCTGCTGCTGGCGTGCCTGGCGGACGGACCTGATGGAGGTACGTACGTGCTGCAGGCGAGTGTGGCGGGGGACGCGGCGGCCGGGCTGGCCAGCCGCGCGCTCGCCCGCGCCGGGACCGCGGAGGACGCGCTGCTGCTGGCGTGCCTGGCGGACGGACCTGATGGAGGTACCTACGTGCTGCAGGCGAGTGTGGCGGGGGACGCGGCGGCCGGGCTGGCCAGCCGCGCGCTCGCCCGCGCCGGGACCGCGGAGGACGCGCTGCTGCTGGCGTGCCTGGCGGACGGACCTGATGGAGGTACGTACGTGCTGCAGGCGAGTGTGGCGGGGGACGCGGCGGCCGGGCTGGCCAGCCGCGCGCTCGCCCGCGCCGGGACCGCGGAGGCCGCGCTGTTGCTGGCGTGCCTGGCGGACGGACCTGATGGAGGTACGTACGTGCTGCAGGCTGCAGGCGAGTGTGGCGGGCGACGCGGCGGCCAGGCATGTATCAAAAATAGAGTACAAGCAAGTGAGTACTTTTGCATTAGGCCCTCGGTCTACCTACCTAACGCGAGCCTCTTAATGTGTCGTTCTAGGCTCTTCTCTGTAATTGTTATCGGATATTATAGTTAGTAGTATAACGTACATTTCCAGAAGCGTTACTGAGCCCGTGTGCAGTGTCCCGCATCGTGACGACGGTGAGCTCGGCGCTGTCGCGGGTGCTGGAACAGGCGGAGCAGGTGCAACAGGTGGAGCAGGTGGAACAGATGGAGCAGACGGTGCAGGTGGTGCAGGTGGCGGCGCGGGTGGTGACGGCGCTGGCGGCGGGCGCGCCGCAGGTGGTGGCCCAGTGCGAGCACTTCCCCACGCTGGTGCTGCGCCTGTTCACGCTTAACATCCTTGTGCCGGTTAGTTGTCGCCGCTCACGTGTGTGCGTGTACTTGCGTGCTCGGTAGTGACGTGTGCGTGCGCGTGTACGTGTTGCAGCGCGGGGACGAGCGCGTGCCGGCGGACACGTGGTGCGAGGCGCGCTCGTCGTGGCAGGACGGGCTGGACGCGCTGGGCGCTGCCGGGGCGCGCGCGGCCTGGCTGCGGGCCGTGGCCGCGCTGCTCAAGGACCTGCTGCTTCAGGAGTGAGTGCCCATCGCTTAATACAGACCTATACAGCCAAGTAACATACTTTATATCTATTTCATTTTAACTAAAATACATACATACTAAACCTGTTATCCCAACTGTGGTTTGAGCCAAAATAATTGTCATGACAACAAGACACCATACTTTATTATTTTTAATCTGTCATTCTTGTCATCAGTATGTCCATACGTGAGCATATTTGTCTATATCAACATTGTGTAATAATCATAAATCTGCTGACACTTACTTAACTTATTATTATGTTATTATGAACTGCATACCTAATCTTTATTTGATATTCAGAATGATAATTGTAAGTAGTTTCATTTTACAAAAATACTTGTCTGTTTGTTTCATATAATTCTTAAATAACTATATTTTACCTTTATTAATTATACTATTAGTTCTTGTACCGCCTGTGACACAGAATTATCCTAGCATAGGCACCCAGAAAAAAATAACACTCATGTTCATAAGATTATTATAAATTTGTACCTAATCAAATTAAATGATTTATTAATGATTCATTTTAATAATATTTAGTTTATATTGTAATAAGATAGTTTATGTTTTTATGTATGTTTTTATTCGTATAATGTTAATCATATCTAGTTTATACTATAATATGTATATTATTAAATTATGTAATTTTCACTACTGAGCAAGTCCAACGGCGCCCAAGACACAAGCATAAGCTTAGTTTGGGGCCAAAGAGGACACCATACAAGCTAGCAAGCCCGACTGAGAAAGGACACCCTACAGAAGGCCACAGCCATATAACTAAATACAGTGGTGTAGTGGGTGGTATTCTTGTATTGTGAGTGCAGGTCTCTACCGCTCATTGACGGCCTAGTCACGACTTTTGTCGGTAGTGGGTCGTGGTGGCGGCGTCTGCTCGACCATGCCACGTACACCTGGATAGCGTTATGAATCTCCGCCCCAACTTTATTGCTGAACACAGTACAGTTTTCAATAGGTATATTGCAAGTTGTTGGGTGAATTAATAGTTCGGCTTTCGCAATGGTATATCAACCAATGACGCAGTACATCAACTTGCTAATACTATAGTGACTAAACTTGATGATAAGAAGAAAGTCCTAACAATATTCCTCGATTTGGCAAAGGCATTTGACACAGTCTCTACGCAATTGTTGTTAAAGAAGTTGGAGCTTCTTGGCATCCTTGGTACTCAGCTGAAATTATTTCAGAACTACTTATCTGGCAGAGTTCAAGCGGTCAAAATTGGGGAGTTGTTAAGTGACGAACGTGAGGTCAATACAGGAATTCCTCAGGGAAGTATTTTAGGGCCCACCCTCTTCTTGATATTCACCAATGATCTCTGCCAGTTTAAGCTTACTAATTTTACTTACTAAATTATAACATTTGCTGACGATACAGCTCTATAAATTGCATTATTGGAAAAATAAAATTAATGAAATACATGAAGCCGTTATCAAGTTATGGCGTGAACAATGAAAATAGGGATTCATTTTTATATTATTGTATATAAAAATGAATCCCAAAAAAATATAATTTTAAGAGGTCTAGCGGACCGTTTGCATGCGTCGAGCACGTACAGGCGATGGCTTGAAATAACAGCCTGATATTGTGATGTTTTAATTTATATTTATTTTATTCTATTCTTATTGTTTATTATTTTATTTTTATTTTTTTTAATTTAATGGAAATTTTAATTGTCGTTTTATGGATTTTTCTGCAATAAATGATTACTATTATTTTCAAAATGAATATAATTATTCAGTGAAGATAATTGTTCATTATAAGTATAGGTTTTGAAAAAAAAAAGTACAAAATAAAAAACATGAAATTTTAAAAATTGACTAACATCTATAGAAAAGCCATACTAAATGAAACTATTTTATCATTTTCAGCATAGAAGATGTAAACGTGAACAATATAGAGAACATAGTATCGCTGTGTCCTCATCTGTTCAACCGATCCGTGGGCGAGGAGTCAGACCTGCCGAGTGACGTCACCGAGATGGTCACCTTTACCCAGCAGATTTTCAACCTGGGGCTGAACGAGGCGCGCCAGGTCAAGACGTGTGCGTTACGTTACGAGTGCGTGACGTCACGGCTGCAGTGCTTGTACGCCGAAGAGAATCTGTTTACACACGACATTATAGAAAGTGCCAACGACTGTGATATATGTGACCTGCCAAAGACGGAGCTTGTGCTCTTTATGAAAAAGTTCCTCTTCCGCGCGATCTATCTGAGGACCCTCCTGCTCCATGAGAGTGCTTCGGAAGACGATGAAAGTGAGGAGAAGACCTGGTGCGACGCGCTGCTTAGCGATATGTACTTCGCAGGCGAGTACTTGAGGATCATCCATGACTACTCCGTCATATGGTCCGTGTCAGATGGGTACACGTTTGTAAGTAACAACACTCCTATATGTTATGTAGGTGACATTATTTAGGCACATACCTAATCATACTTTGAAATCATTAAAATATAGCGCGATATATGCTTTTACAGTAAATTAAATGAAATCCTTTTAATTGCGTTAAATATCTGAGTAAGCGCGTTTGACTTTGATTGCATTGAAAGAGTACAAAATAAAATGTCTGCGTTGTATGCACTATATATGTTGTCACAGCTATTTATCATGTCTCGAGCTGTTGCCTAAATATGGATCTTAATCGTAAAACAATACAGATGCAAACTATGTTCTCGTATGATATTTGCTGTAGTATGTACGACTATATTCATATTGTCAACAAGTATTAGGGCAAACCTGCCGTACCATTCTTCTATTCGCCATATAAGTCACTGGATCCGCATGCATATGTGTAGCTCTAGTGCACCAAGAGACAGGCGGCGGTTCATGAACTAGTTTAGTATTTAATGGTTACAAAATTTTTATTATTTTACTAACATAGTACGTAAGTCCCTACTAACCAATATGGATAATTTCCGAAATAAAGAATTATTATTATTATATAAACATGACGCACTATCGCAGGCAAGCGTGCACCCACCCCCCTTCACCACATTGATACGTGTATATAATTGCGTATGTAATAGCGTGTTTAAAAAGCTAATATTCACAAAACTGTTTGAAATGAGCAACGATCGGTAGTTGTATTAATAAAGCAGTTCTACTCTATAACTTGATTGTCAATGTCATTGTCATTTCTGTGCTAAACGGTGTGGATTACACAATCATAAATATAATTTAGCTTCAAACTAATTTATTCTAAATAACTGCCAGAATATGTACTATTGCGAATAAATTATGATTTGATGTGTATATAATACAGTAAGCGTCTCTTTCAGTGGCTCCACTACAACATCGTCGAAGAAACGAAACAGAAAGCGGACGTATTACTGGGAGAGATCCTGGCGGCTACCTCGCTGGAAGTACGAGAAAAACTCTCTTTGTCACTGTGTCGTATGACGAGCACTAACGGCTACTTCTGGTCTTACGCATACTTTTGGTATAAAGTCAATGCATTTCCCGAATGGGTGCCGGACAAGATGGATCATCATGGCAACCGACTCACCAACTATGGATATTATCATGTACTACAGGTATGTTGACTGTTCCTAACGCTTAAACTTCATAGTGACAAATACACTAGTATACCTAAGTACGTTACAGGCCCGGCGACATAAATCGTAATAATAACATTAAAACATTGATTAATAATTATATCCAACATTTAAACATCGATAAGCGCATATCCCAGCATTGTCATGTTCTGCAAGCAGTAAGACTTTATTCTGAGTAATTAAATTTATATAAGTTACTTACTCAGCTGTCTGTTATTTTCAATATATTTATGTATATTATTAGAGAAATTTGAGCAAGTAGGAATTTAAAAAAATTAACGTGTGTCTAGAACCAAATAATTTAACAAAAGAACACTTATTTTATGATTATTGACTATTTGAATAAATAGAAATAACGCGTAATATAACGCTACTACACAATTACACCCTGATTGTACGAAGCGAAGTGACCGATGATATGTCCGATGATGCAACCGTCCTGTCCCCACTGTCGTGCGGCGCGTGACGTCACTCGCCTGCCACGCCCACGTCGACAACATTTTCCGCTAACAATATATATTTATTTCGATGAGATAATGTTTTTCTTTATTATTCATGCTTTCTTGTTATTACGTAAATTATTTAGTTCACAACAAGCATCGGGAAATTCAAACTCTAGCATTAATAACATCGGTCCGATTTTACAAGCTGTTATAATTCAATCATACTTGAGCATATCCTTATCTTGTTGGGGCTGTCCTTGTAGGCTAGACCACTTCGACCCTTTGTGATCTTCCGCTTTACCTTAGCAAGGTCTCATAGTATTTCTTGTTTCGTTTAAAGAATGTCACTCCCGCATTACGGAGAAAGCCCTGTGAAATATACAATTTACAGTCAGAAGCCGTACAATAAGTTAATAAATTTTCAGGCAAAAACAAACGTGCTGCAGGATGCAGAGCTATCATACAGAAGCGCGTACCGAATGATGACCCGCAGCTGGCACGCGGCGCACCCGCACATGTCGCAGGTGCAGGACAAGGCCGAGCTCGACGTGGACGTCATCATCAACGCGTACTACACCGAACAGTCGACCATGTTGTATGAAGTGTAAGTATATTTCACTATGACAGTTTAAATATTGCGATATGTCGCTTGTATCGCTGTCTTCACAGCTGATTATTCAATTGCTCTACTTGACATAGACAGCCTGTCCGCCACACTTCGGATCCTTATAGCACGAATTTCCATTCGTTTGTGGTGCGCGTGCCGACGCATGGTCTCGACACATTCCTCAAAGAAGAGTTTTGGCTGAAGGGTGTTGTGTATCGACGTTTTCGCGGACGATTGCACAACACAGCGAGGTGTACCACGACACCGGTAAAATTTGTACTAAACACATTTTACCGGTGTCGTATAAGTTTTATAATATTATGCATGTTAGTTTGTAAGGTATTTATCTATGGCATTATGTAAGCTACTTGTATTTTGTGTATTAAGTACTTATGTAAATTTTATCCTGCAATAAATGATTATTATTATTATATATTACGCGCCGCTGATTCAAACATATTCTCGATGGTCGTATAGACAACGTACTTTTGCACAAATCCGTTATGAAGATACTCGAACGTTCCATTCATTGACGTTAACAAGTCGCCTTACTAAACGTCTTAAAGCTTGCGCCTTATCGTTAAGGTTCGTATTTGTACGTCCCGTTCGGCCGCTATTGATCCTTTATTTTTATTACTATAATATATTTTTTCTATATCGTTCGAGAGGCCTTATGGACCCATACATAAGGCGGATAAGGTCTCTCGAACGATATTGAAATTTAATTCGACTAGTGGTAGTTTCTAGAGCCGACCTGCGTGTCGTTACAATATTCCTAGTTCCACCACTATGTTCATACAATTTTGTTTGTCCTACAAACAATTCTAACCTAGTATTAAAGAGGTGTACAATTATCTTTACATGTTACTCATAGGGATATATCAGATGCCCCATGGACACAAGTAGTAAGCAACGTGGCCGTGATAGAGTTCCTAACGCTGCTGGTGGAGACCCGCGGGTGGACTGCCACGTCGCACCAGTGGGACTTCACCACCATCACGCTGTGTTCCGTTTTATCTTCCTTGGAGAAGTCCAAGCATAACTGGAGCTCTACAAAGGTATTATATTTTACTGACTACTTATGTCTTATGCAATCATATTCAGAACTGAATGTAACTTTCAAAAATATTAAGGGTATGACCAAAAAGAGTGGTGTTATGAGTTTAACGTATCGATCTGTGTGTCTATCCGTGGCATCATAGCTCCCAGAGGAACGAACGGATTTCGATGAGGTTTTTTTTTTTAGTTTGAAAGCTTTAATTTTTAACTAGTCATGACGAAATGTAAATAATTGTGACTTTATATATTTGTTTATCTATATTTATATTTAAAATCAATTGCTGTTCGTTAGTCTCGCTAAAAATCGAGAACGGCTGGACTGATTTGGCTTATTTTGGTTTCGAATTATTTGTGGAAGTCCAGGGTTTCAAAGGTGAGTAAATATGAAAAAAAAAATGCTTGGATTAAAGTAAAAACACAAATTCAATGGGTTGGCAACAAGCAAGTATTTGATACCTCTGGTATTGAGAGCGTCCATAGGCTACGGTAACTGTTTAACATTAGGCGTGCGTGTGTGTGTGTGTGCAGGTGAGCATGTTCGGTCGCGCGGCGCTGCGCCTGTTCGGCGCGGTGGCGCAGTTCGTGGGCGGGCTGGCGCACGAGTGTGAGCGCGCGCAGCCCGCGGAGCACGTGGCCGCGCTGCTGCGGGAGTGGCCCGACATGTTCGCGCCCGACACGCACCACAACATCTACACCCTCATCTTGTATATTTTGGGTAAGTGCTACTTTATTATTTGCTAACTTTACTTATATTTTTTTAATTGACAACCTTATTTCATCACTAAATTATATATTTAGAATTATTCTATAGATACTCGTAAATTTAACGAGATCAACTTTACGATGAGTGTACCATATTATTGCATTGTCATCTAATTTACGCTTGTTACTCAATTGTATTTAACTCGTTAATTACCAATATACAATAACCACATAAATTTTGTAACTTATTATTAATGAATGAGCTCAGTCATGTTATTTCCCATCATATTTCACAGCCCCAACACGGTTTTTTCCAAGGTCGCAGTGTGGACACTAACTTGGTACACTGACTTTCATCTTTTTTTCTTTTTAACTCGCTTGAAGCGGGCCATCAAGTGGATGCCGTTTATACCGATTTTTCTAAAGCTTTCAATAAAATCAATCATTTTATACTAATTAAAAAGTTAACTATGATCGGTATACACGGCGACCTGCGCCGTTGGCTGATTTCCTAAATTGTCAATAGAAGTCAAACCATAGCTTTGAAGGGTTACACTTCCAAATTCCTAGAAATCCCGTCACGAACTCCTCAGGGCTCGCATTTAGACCCTTTTCTGTTCACTGTTTATATTAACGACATAGGCTCTTGCTTCCAGGATTCCGATCATTTTCTATATGCAGATGTCACGAAAATTTTCAAAGTAATCTCTACACCAAACGACTGTTTAAAATTGCAAAATAATTTGAAAAAATTTGATTCCTATTGTGATGATCTTTTTCTAAATCCCGATAAATGTTGTACCATATTCTTCACACGTAAACGGAACCAAATAAAGTTTGATCCTGCTATGAAATTAAAGCGCGTTGACCAAGTCAGGGATTTGAGAGTCATTTTAGATAACAAACTGCAATTTAATACTCATATCGACGTTATAACCTCCAGAGCCTTTACGTAACTTGGAATGATTTTACGTCTTGCTAGACCATTCAAACAATCTTTTACATATAAAGTTCTGTATAATTAATTTGTCCGTAGTATCTTAGAGTTTGCATCGGTTATATGGCCTATCTAGATGAAGTATTTCTTTAAAAATATATAAATAATAAAATCAATTCTACTGATTTGCTTGCAAAAATCGTGTTTAACATCTCAAGAGTCTCTTCACGTTCTCGCAGTACTTTTCACGTAACTAGTCATTCTACAAATTACGCCAGGAATACATTCGTAAGATGTTCATGTAGATATTATAACGACCACCTTGGAATTGTCGCCATTTTTTCACTAAGTATAGGTAAATTTAAAAAACAAATTGAAAATTTGATTAACACAACATAATATCTAACAAAATTGGTTCTCAATGAACAATAATAATAATAATAAATCATTTATTTCGGATTATAACGAACCTACTCCATAGTGTGTTAGTAACAATGTTCTTAAAAACTATGTTAGTATAAATAGGACATTAAACATTATTTATAATCTCCCCGTAACGATCCCAACCCAGTGAGCTTGTATTGGGCAATCAATATTGTAATGCGGGTATAAGTTACAAGTTATTTTGTAGCTAGCTTATTACTAAATCATTAACTATGTAATGGATCTACTTGGTCTTTTTGTGATTTACTTTCTTAACTTTTTTAACTTTTAAATTATGTGTATGACTGTTTGTATCCTGAATAAATAAAATAAAATTATATAGGTGTAACTCTAATTCGACTTTGAACGACAGAGAAGCCGTACCCCACGATTCCGTGGTGTGGTATCGCCATGCCGGAAATCAGTATAACACAGCGTGAGGTCCGGCGGGAGTTGCTATCTCTTGACGTTCATAAGTCGAGTGGGCCAGACGGCATACCAGCAGTGGTGCTAAAGCAGTGTGCCCCTGAGCTATGTCCTGTATTAACGCGTCTTTTCGGACTCTCGTACAACAGTAGGCGAGTTCCGTCTTCGTGGAAGACCGCCAATGTGCATCCGGTGCCCAAAAAAGGTGATAGACCCAACGAATTACAGGCCTATAGCTATAACCTACCTTCTCTCGTAGGTGATGGAGCGAATTGTAAACCGGCGGCTCTTGGGATACCTAGAGGATCACGAGTTAATTAGCGACCGACAGTACGGCTTTCGCCACAGTCGCTCGACGGGTGATCTTCTAGTGTATCTCACTCACCGCTGGGCTCTAGCCATCGAGAGTCAAGGTGAGGCATTGGCGGTTAGCCTAGATATAGCTAAGGCGTTCGATCGGGTCTGGCACCGGAGTCTTCTGTCGAAGCTGCCATCATATGGACTCCCCGAGGGATTGTACGAATGGATTGCCAGCTTTTTGACCAGCAGAAGCATACAAACTGTCGTTGACGTTTGTTGCTCGGATCGCCTGGACATCAATGATGTCGTACCGCAAGGCTCTGTGCTGTCCCCGACGTTGTTTTTGCTGCATATAAATGATATGTTGTCTATCGACGACATTCATTGCTATGCGGACGACAGCACCGGGGACACGTTTTACACAGGCCGCGCAAATATCCCTCGTTCCATTGTTGATGAAAGTCTCTCCAGAGTCTCTGATTGGGGACGACTAAATTTAGTCCAATTTAACCCCAGTGAGACACAAGTTTGCGCGTTCACCGCTAAGAAAACCCCATTTGCTTTGGCTCCACGATTCCAAGACCCTTACAATATCCAAGAGCATTGGAATCCTCGGCGTCGACATCCCCAGCGACGTCCAGTTTCGACATCACTTAGAAGACAAGGCTAAGCTGGCATCTAGAGAGCTAGGTGTGCTTAACAGGGCAAAGTGGTACTTCACCGCGGGCCAAAGACTGCTGCTCTATAAAGCGCAAGTCCGGCCCCACATGGAGTACTGCTGCCACCTTTGGGCGGGAGCACCTGGATAACAGCTTGGACCCTTTGATTCAATCCAAAGACGCGCTGTGAGGATTGTTGACGATCCCAAGCTCACAGGCGGTATTGATCCACTAAGTCTAAGGAGAGACTTCTCCTCTTTGTGTGTGTTCTACCGCCTGTACAATGGGCTGTGTTCTGAGGAATTGTTCAAAAAGATGCCCACGGCCTCATTTTATCAACGCACCTTTCGCCACCGACATTTTATCAACGCACCTTTCGCCACCGACAGGGAGTTCATCCTCACATGCTTGCACCTCAACCATGCCGTACCGTAAGATTCCAAAGGAATTTCTTACCACGTACGATTAGGCTGTGAAATGAACTTCCTGCCGAGGTTTTCCCAAGAGACTATAGCATGGGGTTCTTCAAGAAAGGAGTTATAAGGTTTTTAAAGGGTCGACAACGCGTGAGTAACACCCCTGGTGTTGCAAACGTCCATAGGCTACGGTAACTGCTTACCATCAGGCGGGCCGTATGCTTGATTGGCAACTTGGTAGTATAAAAAAAAAAGTGTCTCCGTGCAAAAGTATGTATATTAAAAGTCGATCCCAACTGTTAACAGTCGTTAAATCACGATAAAATCCTAAATACGAGAAATCTAACTATATATAAGTCAGGCAGTCTACGTCGTGCGCTTGCGCAGTAAACACGCCACGCGTCTTAACCTACCTATTATACCATAGTACGCGACGTAAACAAACTGTTGGAAGTTAATTTACTGAGATTTTTATTATAAATTACCAACTAAATACTAGCAAAATGTTGTGCTCAAAGTGTAGTGAACCGGTCAGTGATTTTGTGGCCTGTGCCGGTGGTCTTTGTAATGGTCGTTTTCACTATCACTGTGCCGGGTTGTCCGAATCAACATACAGGAAAATGGGGCAAGAAAAGAAATCTGCCTGGCGTTGCACAACGTGCCGCGGGGCATCTAGCCCGGTAAATCCCATAGCAAACGTATCCCTAGCCGAGTTACTAAGCGAAATCAAAGGATTCAGAGGTGATTTTGATTCAGTGAAAAAAGATGTCGTCACAATCAAAGACGAAATTCGTACTACATCACAAAATTTACACGAATTAAAAACAAAGTGGACAGATCTTGAGAAGCGGTTTGTATCGATGGATGATCGTTTAATTCAAGTAGAAGAAAAGGTGGCTGTTTTATCCTCTGTTCAGAAGCAGTTGACGGACGCTCAAAGTACAATCCTGGACTTGGAACGCCTAAATAACATCACTGACCAATTTTCTAGAATGAACAACATCGAAATTCAAGGTATTCCTCATAAAAGTGGTGAAAACTTATTATTATCTATACTTCAAGACATTTGTTTGAAAGTGGGTATAAGTCTGGCCGCTACGGATGACGTTTCTCACAGTTCGTGTATTACCTTAAACCCATTTTTATTTCACTTCTTATGTCATCTGTTTACCCTATTCGCTTGTGTAAATTATATATCGATCTATTGTACAGATCTAAGCATCAAAAGCGTATCATTATATTATTATACCTATGAAATAAAAAGGTTCTTAGAAATTGTTTTAATATACAAAAACTTTGTTTTGTTATTATGTATCATTTATTTCATAATAGTATATTATATACATATTATATCATTATTAGTATTGTATTATTATAACGAGTATACACTGCCCTCACTACCACAGAATGTGGCATTTAGTTGTAGTTTTATAGTTATATGTTGCCTCTTTATGGAATCGACCTATTTTATGATTAAAATATATTTCCAGTGTAATCAGTCGTCTGTAATTATTACTTCTAATATATCTATATTGTTTTATATTTGTTTCTGTTATGGCTACATTTAGTTCTTTTAATATATATTATCAGAACGTGAGGGGGCTACGGACAAAAACTCACGAGTTCCTCAGTAGTTTATCACAGAGCGATTACGATTTTATTTTCCTCACTGAAACATGGTTAACACCAAATTTTGAGGATGCCGAGCTATTTCATGCCGGTTACAATGTGTATCGTCGGGACCGTGCTGGCCCGGGCGGGGCTGCGGCGCGGGGCGGCGGGGTGCTGGTGGCGGTGCGCGCGGGCCTGCGCGTGCGTCGGCGAGACTGGTGCTCCGAGCCCAGCGCTGAGGAGCTGTGGCTCACTGGAGCTGCCGCCCGCTGGCGATGCCCCCTCCGCCGCCCTCACCCCCGCCTCGCCCGCCACTATTCACGTCGCTTGCGCGTACTTTCCGCACGGCGCAAATCATTCTGGTGCACTTCATTTATTCTTTGATACCGTATCTGAGCGCATACATCAATATTCCGATGACACTTTTATTATTTTAGGAGATTTTAACATATCCCACGCTGAATGGTTGATGGATGTCGGTTCACCACTCATTTTAAATCCGATTAATGATGTCAAAGCTGCAGCGCTGGCGGACTTTATGAGTTTATCAAATTTAGCACAGTACAATTGTTGTCCTAATGATAACGGTCGTATTTTGGATCTTGTCTTGTGCAACTCCAACTGTCACGTATCCGCGAGTACACACCACTCACCCCGGAGGATTCCCATCATAGGGCTATAGAAATATTGTTTCCTCTCAATCGTACAATTTGTTTAAAAGAAAACAACCAGTTCAAATACATTTTTCATGCCGCGAACTATGACGAAATAAGTAGGGAATTAATGAACACAGACTGGCAAACATTACACGATATGAACACGGAAGGTGCAGTAACTCACTTTTACTCGATTTTGCATAAATTAATTGAGGTTCATGTTCCCAGAAGAAAGTTGTGTTTTGATCGAAAATTCCCACCCTGGTTTACTCATGCACTTATTAAACTTATTAGCAAAAAATCCAAAATTCATGCCAGATGGAAAACCTATGGTAACCCGCGAGATTATCAGGAATTTCAACTTCTTCGTGCCCGAGTAAAGAGGTTGCAGTGCAGACTCAGTGTTATAATAATTATATTAGACTCTCTGAGGATAGGCTGACATTTTCACCAAAATATTTTTGGACTTTTATTAAATCGAAATTCACTGTCAACAGTACTCCTGCTTATATGACTTATGAGAATAGATCTTCGGCTGATGGCGAAACAATTTGCAACCTTTTTAATGACTATTTTCACTCCGTTTTTGTTCCAGCGAGTGATACTGTCAACCACACTCTTAGCACTGAGATCTGTAATCATGACACTTCGGTTAACATATCGCAAATTAATATTACACCTGACCTGATTCAGAAACATCTTGACAGAGTAGACGTTAATAAAGGCGCTGGAGTGGATAATGTACATCCTTTATTAATATCTAAATTATCTAGGGAGCTGTCTATTCCGGTGTCTATAATTTATCTTAAGTCATTAAAGGAGGGACACTTTCCTTGTATTTGGAAAAAAGCCCTTGTCACCCCAATTCCTAAAGGTGGTGATAAACATGATGTACGTCAGTATAGACCAATATCTAAGCTTTGTGTTCTTGGCAAAATATTTGAAAAAATTGTTACAATTGAATTAAATCTTGTGGTATCTCGTCACATATCAACGCAACAACATGGATTCTTCCGTGGTCGCAGTGTTGATACTAATTTAGTTCTATATACTGATTTTCTTTTAGATGCCCTAGATTCAGGATATCAGGTAGACGCAGTATACACCGATTTTTCAAAATGTTTTGATAAAATAGATCATTGCATTCTTATTAATAAATTATTTACGTTTGGTATACAGGGCGACTTGCTGCGTTGGATCAGTTCTTACATAGCTAACAGAAGTCAGGCTGTAGCTCTGAAGGGCTATACGTCTAGTTTTCTGGAAATATCATCAGGCATTCCTCAGGGCTCACATTTGGGCCCATTTTTATTTACACTATACATAAATGACGTAGGTTCATGCTTTCATTATAGCAATCACCTACTTTATGCAGACGATACAAAGATTTTCAGAGCAGTGTCTACATCGGATGATTGTTTAAAATTACAATCTGACCTGCTTCGTTTCGAGAACTTTTGTTTAAATAATCATCTATTTTTAAACCCTGATAAATGCTTTACTATATCTTTCTCACGTAAACATAATCCTATTAAGCATGATTACGTCTTATCAGGAAAAATATTAAAACGCGTAAACTCTGTCAGAGACCTGGGAGTGATCTTTGATGCCAAACTACGTTTTGATTGCCACGTTGATGCAATAGTTTTAAAAGCTTATAAGCAGCTAGGGATTATTCTTCGTCTCGCTCGCCCGTTCAAAAAACCATTCACATACAAATTATTATATTACTCGTTCGTTCGTAGTATCCTTGAATTTGCAAGTGTTGTCTGGAATCCTTTATACGCAGTACACATAGATCGTATCGAAACTATTCAGAACAAATTTTTAAAGGCATTGGATTACCGAACCGGTCACATTTTCTTGGACTACGCAACAGCTTCCGAAAGACACAAAGTTATTTCTCTAAAAAAAAAGACGTGATTATTTAGATTCTATATTTCTTTATAAAATTATTAACGGCTACATTGACTCTGCGCCCTTACTTGAACTAATCAATTTTCGCGTCCCTAGAATCTCTTCACGTTCAAAATCTACTTTTGACATAACTAGTTATAAGACAAATTACGCTGGAAATAGTTTTATAAGGCGTACTTGCAAGTACTATAATGGTCATCTAGTAAACATAGACATTTTCTCTTCTTCACTGGGCACCTACAAAAAAAATGTTATTGATATCATAGATACGGTGGAATAGATTAGAATAAAATACTTATATATGTACCTAATGTTAATTATTAAGTTATAATCTGTTTGAGCTGTATGTTGTATGTTATATATTTTTATCTCATAAATTCTTCCAAATTATTTTTAAATTAGTTCATTAGATATGGAACTCTTTTGGTCTATTAGTTAATTTTAATTGTAACCTAAGTTAGTTTAAGACTGTATGTTTCTAAAATAAATAAAAAAAAAAATATATATATATATAACTATCTATAACTGGCACCAGGTTGACTTCTAATTAAACGATAATAAACAGTTCAAAACTTGCTTGCAAATTTTGACGTCAATAAACTAACGAACTAAATAAAATGTTGGAAAATTCCCTCCGAGACCGCATCACCCCATTCATATTCAAGCGACGCCGACGATTATTTAACGTATAATAATTTCCACGCGTCGATACTCACAGACACGTGCTCGTCGACCGAGATGAGCGTCCCCCGCGCCGAGATGCTGCGCGCGCTCGTCAAGTGCACCGACCACACTCGCTGGGCGCAGCTGGGCGCGCGCGCGCTGGGCCCGCTGGCGCTGGGCGCGCTGACGTCACGCGCGGCCGCCTCGCTGGCGCGCCGCGCGCACCCCGCGCTCAAGTACCTGGCGTGCCACCTGCTGCTCAGCCTGAGCAAGGACTTGGTGCTCCATGACGGTAACTATTGTATTGTATGATAGCGCTGAGCACGCTGACGTCACGCGCGGCCGCCGCGCGCACCCCGCGCTCAAGTACCTGGCGTGCCACCTGCTGCTCAGCCTGAGCAAGGACTTGGTGCTCCATGACGGTAACTATTGTATTGTATGATAGCGCTGAGCACGCTGACGTCACGCGCGGCCGCCGCGCGCACCCCGCGCTCAAGTACCTGGCGTGCCACCTGCTGCTCAGCCTGAGCAAGGACTTGGTGCTCCATGACGGTAACTATTGTATTGTATGATAGCGCTGAGCACGCTGACGTCACGCGCGGCCGCCGCGCGCACCCCGCGCTCAAGTACCTGGCGTGCCACCTGCTGCTCAGCCTGAGCAAGGACTTGGTGCTCCATGACGGTAACTATTGTATTGTATGATAGCGCTGAGCACGCTGACGTCACGCCCGGCTGTGTGCTCTACACAGCCGGGCGCGTCGCCCTATTTCATATTTGTTACGGCCTCGAGAATCAAAATAATACTTACACTCGCATTACATTTCCAGCACACAAGATCAAGTTATGGAGCGAAGACTTGGATGACAGCGATGAAGAAAAAGAGCGTCCGCAACTGTCACTGGACTACTTTCACGAGACGTTCACACAACTTCAAGATATCGTGGACACTGCACTCAACAACGTTGTGTGAGACTCTTCATACTTCTTCTTCTTAATATTTTATTCACATCTGATCTACGGGTTTAATATTTATTTTTCTATCAGTTAAATTTCTTCAAAGAAAAAGGGACTATGTTTTTCCTATAGCAAAAGGCTTTGATATAAACTTTTCTAATTTTTGTGTAAATTTATGAGAAATATATTTGTTTTATTATAATCTGATATTTAGATATTGAAGTTGTGCTTGGTATTATTTCTTGATACAACTGCTATCTTACTTGAAGTAACTTAAAATATGAAAAGTTTTAAATAATTAATTTCAGGTTATTGCAATATAGGATATTAAAATGTTGTAACATATTTAAAACGCACTTGTAATTTGACAGTCTAGGTGAAGAGATATGTGAGTTGGTGCCGCTGTCAGACAGCCACATCATGACACTCGGTTTTCTCCTGCTAGCTGAAGCCATGTCGACTATATGTTTTCTCGGACGAGGAGACCTCCTGCAATTCTACATAGAACTGTACAGGTAAATCAACAACCTCATCAACATGATTTAAACCTTTGCGAGTCATTTATAGCTCGGTCATCATAGGCATGCAAGGTTACACAAAAATTGCATACGGCTAAAAAATTGGTACGAATGTTCGGAATATGGCAACAGCCATAACTAATATTGTAAAACGTGTGAACGTGTAAATACATTAATATGGCAAAGTGCTGTCACTGCACATTATTCACGTTCATCGTTTAATCCCTTCCAACACATAATTGTATTTTCCTTTGTTATGTTTTAATATAAATAGATTAAGATTAAGAATAAAGCCCAGTCGATTACAAGCAAAAATCATCGTCTTATTTTACTCCTCAAAACGAATATAGCAATACGCTATAATTGGTGACCCCGACTGGCTACCGCTTCTCTAGTGCTGATATAATACCGGGACGACCGGAACCCAAATTGGTTTTCAGCATCAAATCTAGAAAGTGATAGAAAACAAACAAGACACCATGGCTCCACCAGCGACTCCAGCGAAAGGCGACGCCAGCACTGATAGTATTGCAGCGATATCAGTTACCGAGAAACTGCCTCAATTTTGGACTGACTCACCAAGATTGTGGTTCGCGCAGTTCGAAGCAATCATGGCTCCCCAGAAACAAGGAGAGGAATATAAGTACAACATGGTAATTGCCAAATTGCCAAAGGAGGTGATCCATCAAGTAAGCGACATCCTGACACATCCTCCAGACGAGCAAAAATATACGGCTATTAAAGATCGCCTTATAAGCTGTTACGAGGAGAGCGAGCACAGAAAATTTCAAAAGCTATTATCAGAGATGGACCTCGGTGACCAGAAACCTTCCCAGCTATTACGAAAAATGCGGGAAGCAGGCAGCGGGAAGATGAACGACGATACGATACGTCTCCTGTGGTTCCGACAACTCCCAGCCACCATTACATCTATCATTGCAGTATCCGAAGACTTGACATTGGAAAAACTGAGCGAAATAGCCGACAAAATTCACGAGAATCTAACGTATACACGAACGAGCGCCATATCGTCGACAGCTGACATCAGTTTAATAACAAACCTGACGTCACAAATTGCAGCGATGCAAATTGAAATAAACGAGCTTCGCAACAATCGTCTGTCTCGAACGCGACAACGCAGCAGTTTCCGGTCACGTAATGATTCACGCTCACGGTCAATGTCGCACTATCGAAAGCCGCAGAATGGCATTTGTTATTATCATAACAAATTCAAGCAAAATGCAATAAAATGCCGGCAGCCGTGTACATGGAAGAAAAATACGAATGCGATGTCGGAAAACTACTAATAGCACAGAAAGCGACGGATCTCTGTGCTATGCACCCCGCTAACCGTCTAACTATAACCGACTTAAACAGTAGTTATAGATTTTTAGTCGACACCGGTGCAAACATTTCCGTTTTAAATCGCACGGAACATGATAGCGACGCATGCAAATACCAAGTATACGCCGCCAACGGAACCCCAATTAACACATATGGAGAACGCACGCTAACACTGAATTTCGGACTCCGTAGAGAATTCAAATGGTGTTTTACCATCGCCGACGTGAAAATGCCGATTCTAGGAGCCGATTTCCTCTAGCATTTCCAGCTGTTAGTGGATATACACGGACGAAAATTGATCGACAAAGAAACGGGATTAGAAACGCCTGCACGAATAATAGTAGCAAATATTTCATCAATACGAACAATTAACTCGAACTTACCAGATTCGATCAGGTGCTTGTTAGAAAAGTATGAAGATATTACAAAGCCTGGATCGATGAAGAACCCTCCGAAACACAATGTTAAGCATGAGATTATAACAAAAGGGTTCCCAGTTGCTACACGGGCACGTCCTCTTCCTCCAGACAAATACAAAATCGCAAAGCAAGAGTTCAAGGAGATGATGCATATGGGAATTTGCAGACCCTCAAGCAGTGAGTGGGCATCCCCACTTCATATGGTCAAGAAGAAAAATGGCGAATGGAGAGCATGCGGTGACTACCGCGCACTCAACAAAATTACCGTACCGGATAGATACCCATTGCCACGACTGTTAGATTTTACGTATATCGCAAGCGGAAAAACCATTTTCAGTAAAATCGATATAAAGAAAGCATTCTATTCGATTGCTGTCGCTGAACCAGAGAAAACAGCGATAATAACGCCGTTCGGACTTTTCGAATTTACAAGACTTCCGTTCGGTTTAAAGAACGCCGGACAGTCATTTCAAAAGTGGATGGACTCTATATTTAGAGATTTAGACTACGTATATGTTTTCGTTGATGACATTTTAATTGCTGACTCAGAAACCGACGTCCACTACAAACACTTAGAAGAAATATTCAAACGCCTGCAAGAAAACGGCATTACAATTAACACAAACAAGTGTGAATTTGCAAAATCGGAGATTGATTTTCTTGGTTATCATATAACGAGCCAAGGATTGACGCCTACAACGGAAAAAGTTCAAGCAATTAACGAATATCCGAAACCAAATACAGTGAAAGAACTACGTCGTTTCTTAGGCATGTTAAACTTCTACCGAAGCAGCATACCGTACGCAGCGAAGCATCAAGCGCCTCTAAATAGATACTTGAGAAATTCGAAGAAAAATGATAAAACAATCATTCAGTGGAATAAAGAAGCGGACCACGCTTTCGAGCGCTGCAAACAGGATATACGACAAATAACGTCAATAGCCTGCCCAGACAGCCAAACCCAACTAGCAATGATGACTGACGCAAGCTTAAAATGCGTAGGCGCCGTCCTACAGCAACGACAAAAAGGAAAGTGGGAACCGATAGCTTTCTTTTCAAAAGTACTAAGCGAAGCTCAAACGAAATACTCTACTTACGACAGAGAGTTACTGGGAATTTACATGGCAATTAAACATTTTAGAAGACTCATCGAGGGCCGAGAATTCACCGTCTACACGGATCATAAGCCATTGATTCAGGCATTCGATAAGAAGCCATCATTGAATGACACACCGAGGCGGATTCGATACCTGGACTACATATCGCAATTCAGCACTAATATAACACATATTAGCGGCAAGGAAAACACAGTTGCAGACGCCTTGTCTCGAGTTGTTGAAACGATATCATTACCATCCAATATAGACTGGAAGGAGGTAGCAAATTGTCAACAAAACAATGACGAACTCGAACGATTGAAATCAAATAAATCATTACGGTTCGAAACGGTACATTTTCACGAGAAAGGAATCAAGATATTCTGCGACTTATCAACCAGGAAACAACGACCATTTCTTCCCCTTAAATTCAGAAGAGACATTTTCGAGAGTTTCCACAATATGGCTTATATTGTGGAAACTCTCGAAAATGTCGCGAAAATGTCCCGGAAAAAACACTACGAGGAAGTTAATTGCAGCGAACTACATTTGGGAAAACATGAACACGGACATCAACAAGATGACTGAAGCATGTTTACAGTGTCAACGTTCAAAAATACATCGGCACACCAAATCACCACTTGGAAAATTCATGCCAGCAGAAAGATTCTCTCATCTACACGTCGACATTGTCGGACCCCTCACAACATCCCAGAATAAACGATACATCATAACAATGATTGACCGATGTACGTCATGGCCAGAAGCTTTCGCAGCGTCAGACATCACTGCAGAGTCAATTGCAAGAGTGATATACGAAGGGTGGATAACCCGATTCGGATGTCCTGAATACATAACTTCAGATCAGGGAGCTCAATTCGAATCAAGAATATTCAGAAGTTTGGCAAAACTCATGGGAATAAATAAAATACGGACAACTCCGTATCACCCACAGTCAAACTCGAAAGTCGAACGATTACACAGAACTATGAAAGCAGCATTAATGGCAAGAGGGAACACTACAAACTGGACAAAGGAACTAGCCACAATATTACTCGGTATCCGTACCAGCTTACGGCAGGATACTGGATTTTCGGCAGCCGAACTAGTATATGGAACAACAATAACGTTACCTGGAGCATTTTTCGAGACAAGAAGCCTAACAACCTACACTGAAATGGTAGAAGAGTTGAAGAAAAACATCGAACGAATAACTTCCGTGCCACAGAGAGAGCGCACAAATGACAAAATATTTGTACATCCAAAATTAGCAGAATGCACGCACGTATTCTTACGATGCGATAGATTGCGGCCGAGCTTGACGCCGCCATACGACGGACCTTATCTCGTAATTAGACGGAGCGATAAATTATTCACGATATTGATAAACGGAAGACACAGTACCGTATCTATCGACAGGATAAAACCCGCCTTCGTAATAAACGATAAGGAGATAAGAAATCGCACATCAGTAGATAAGAAGATAGTTGTAGAAACGCAAGATAATCTAGCAAATAAAAAAACACGTGCAGGGCGAATCTCACGCCCAACGGTTCGATTCCAGCTATGATATATAAAGCTATACAAACGATCTACAATCACCACTCACGACAAAAAGTTTTCACACGCAACATGGGATCCAACACAAGTACTCATGAGAAAGAACAAGTCAACATGGTGCAAAACAACGCGCCAGCCATTCCGGAAGAGTTACTGCAGATACACTCTAGGCTCGCTGAGGACCTACAGAGCATACGAGGTTGGATCACAATAACGATTATCGCAGTGATAATAATAATATGCATCATCAGTGTCTACATGTTGTTCCGAGCGATCGGAACAAAAATCGAGAAGAGATTTATGCGTGTGATACGAGAAACCAACGTGGTGTAGGGTAATAAGTTTAATCGTAAATATTTTTTTAAGGAGGGAGTATCTATGGCAACAGCCATAACTAATATTGTAAAACGTGTGAACGTGTAAATACATTAATATGGCAAAGTGCTGTCACTGCACATTATTCACGTTCATCGTTTAATCCCTTCCAACACATAATTGTATTTTCCTTTGTTATGTTTTAATATAAATAGATTAAGATTAAGAATAAAGCCCAGTCGATTACAAGCAAAAATCATCGTCTTATTTTACTCCTCAAAACGAATATAGCAATACGCTATACGGAACACCCTTATTTATTTATGTTAACACCTTTTGCCTTTGACACCAATTACATTAATATAGACTTAATATACTATCGAAATACAACATAAAACATACAATAGACATTAAAATAAATCAACAAAATAATATTATACAAACAAAAAAAAACTACATTTATTTGCTAAGGCAAACACACATTATAATTTTATTATATCCATCTGTAAAAATATCGCAACTCGGATAGGCTTCCGCGAGGGTATTGAGCGCAGATAGGACGCGAGGGATAGGCGATGACGCGCGTGCTACAGTGCGCCAAAAAGCCACTAATTGTTGGGAACGTAAAGACGAATCAATTCATTGTGGAGCATGGTGTTCACTTGACCGTATGCTCTCCTGGTGTCTAACATATTATATCCTAGGCATCCTATAAGGAATAACGTTGGATACAGATATGGATAGCTTTACGAGTATATAGGTATCTTAGAAAAGCTTTTTAGACAATTTCATGTTGAAGTACATAAGTAGATTCACGTGGATTCCAGACGCAAGAACTAGTCTCCAATTTACTTCTAAATTCTTTCTTCTTCTTCTAAGGGTACTATATAAAAGTCGTAAAACATAGCCTTCTTAAAATCTCGCGCGTTTCTTAGAACAAATCCAAGCCTTTTATAAGATTATTTGGCAACTGTAGAGATATGGTCATGGAATGTCAACTTGTAGTCGAAAATAACTCCCAAGTCTTTCATAGTTGTAGATCTTGTTAGAGTAGTACCATTTAATTTATATTGAAAACTTATATGGTGCCGCATCCGACCAAAAGACATGACAAAGCACTTAGAGGAGTTAAAGTCCATTTTATTATGTGATAGACTATCTGTGAACGGCATCAATGTCTCTCTGACTATCCTCGCAATCTGATATGGTGTTCACATAAGTATACAGCTTTAAATCATCCGCATAAATAAGACATTGTGCATGCTCTAGAACAGTGGACAAATCATTAATCCTAGGAAGAAATAGTAGAGGCCCGAGAATGAAGCCTTGACTTACGCCAGGCCGAGTGTGGTAGGTGCTGGATTAATAAATTCTCTCAATCTAACGAACTTCTGGCGATCGCGGAGGTAATCAGCAAGCAGACTTAGAAGTTTGGGACTGAAGCCTGTGGCGCTAAGCTTCGAAAGCAGGATGTCATTGTTTACTCGGTCAAAAGCCTTGTGAAAATCAAAGTATAGCACATCAACTTGCCGCCCTTTGTCTATTTGTGCTGAAATATATTCAGTTGAGGTAATTACGTTGGTTTCCACATACCTCTTACGTCTGAAACCATGTTAAGATTTACTTAGCTGTTTTTTTAATTTTTCTGTGTAAATTAACTTATGGAGAATGTTCTCTAATATTTTTGCAGGTGAGGATAATATTACGATAGGCCGGCGTTCTTCTATAGCTAATTTATTGGACGATTTAGGTTTAGGCGTAGGTAACGCGTGAGCTTTTCCATTGAGGAGAATATAAACCGGATTTTAATGATAAATTGAATATGTGACACAAAGGAAAAGTGAAGTAATTTTTAAACTGTTTTATAATAATGGGCGGTACACCGTCTGGCCCTACATAACTACTTGATTTTAATTTATTAATCCCATGCAAGACATTATTGGGACTAAATTGGAAAATGTTTATGTAATTGCTATAGTGGCTTTCATCTTGATTGTCCATGTTAGCGGTGTTTAACTGTGGTATGTTTGTTAGAAACGCACTTGCATAAAATTTGGCAAAAGCTTCAGCTGCAGAAACTCCCTTGTAACTAACACCTTGGTAATTCACCGATGGTTCGAACCCACCCTTAGATCTTAACACATCTTCTACGTAAAATAAGAGGAGTTCGTGTTACTAATAGAACACCTCCACATGGCGTCTCCCTGTCACGACGCAGAACGTTCCAGTCACCGCTTATAAGTTCCGAGTCCTTAACGAAGGAATCAAGGAATGTTTCAGTAATAGCAATTAGGTTGTGATACGATATATACAGACTATAGCAAAGCCTTTGATAGAATGTGGTCTATTCTATCAAAGGCTTTGCTATAAAACTTACTCCTTAACAAACTATTAGCCTTAGGTATTCACGGTGATTTTTCCAAATGGATAACATCTTATTTAACAAACAAAATTCAAGCCGTTCTAAATGGGCATTCATCTGGGGTTCCTCAGGGTTCTTTATTAGGTCCTCTCCTCTTTGTTTTATTTCTTAACGATATTGAATGTTGCTTTTTAAATTTAGCACACCATAAAATAGATAGTTCGAATATCCTCAGCAATGTAATTTGCGTTATAATCATTCCTCTTTCCCAAACTAACTATCGAACAAATAGTTACTTACCTAGAGTTGTCCGATCTTTTAATAATCTCAACCTCAATACTGAAATTGATTTATTCTGTAGTAGCCCTAATACTATCGTAAATATATTGCCTAAAGAACCATCACTATTGTTATAAGAAATATGTTTCATTTGTAAAATTCTGTTACATTGTTTTCTATCCACATATGGAAGCTTTTAAATAAGTATAATTTGTGAAATTAGCCGTAAGCTCCCCAACTAAAATAAAAAAAAGGATAGGTTATTGCGCCACGTAGAAAGTTTAGTTTTCAGGCCGCGAACATTTTGGTAGAAAGCATTGATATTATTTGCACTAGTGTTATTGTGTAGTAAGTGTGAAAAAACCCCATGGATCCCACGTCGACAAGAAATAAACCAAGTTCGCGAATATGGGTTTTTGCGTTTTATTATAAATGAGCATAATATTAGGTTATACAAAATTATAGATCGTGCAATTGTCTATAAAAACTGACTTTATATATTTTTTAAATTAATTAAATTTGATTTAAATTTAATTTAATTCGTACCAGTTCGTAAGCCTTCTGCGATTTGGATAATCTTAACCGTATATTTAGTGCTACCTTGATCGGTGTCTGCGATATAAATATATTGTGTATTATAATAATATTTTGTGTATTAAACTTTTACTGTTTACTGTGCAATTAATTTCACTTTGAGCTGCGTGAGTTACGTGACTAATAGAGTGTGACGCCACGAGGCGAGTGTCCATTCAACTGCAGCTCGTATTGTGTGTGTAATAGTTTAAAAATTGCAAGCGTTAAGTCCCGTATTATAATAATATTAATGAAGTTGTTTGTACTTGTGAGTACAGAGAACGCAAGTACGTGCCGCCGCTGCTGTCGTCATCGCTGCGCCTGCTGCCGCCCGAGGTGTTCGCGTACACGCAGGACAACAGCGGCACCGCCACCCCTGCCTCGCAGTACACCGACTACTTCGTCGAGTTCACCCCCTTCTCTATGCGCAGTGAGTAAACATTAAATAGTCACCGAGCCAGAGCAGCTCCACGACCGGAGAAGGTTCTTCGCATGCTCGGACCGAGATTGGCACAACTGGATATCGGTATGAATAAAAATCTTTAAAAGGTAAAGAATAATACGTATCAACAAAAATTAAACGAGTTCGTCTTCCGGGGAGACGTGACAGTCGAGAGTTGGCGAGCACGTGGGCCGGTGTTGTGGTGGGAGTGTCTCAATGCTAGACGGTTGCAGCGTGCGTGCGCGACGTGAGCGCGGCGGCGTGCCGCGCGCTGTTCGGCGCGGTGGGCGCGGCGGGCGGCGGCGCGGCGCGCGGCTGGTGGTGCGCGGCGAGCGCGCGCGCGGGCCGCGTGCTGGAGCGCACCGTGCGCGCGCACGTGGCGCCGCGCCTGGCGCGCGACCAGCTCGTGCTGCTGCAGCGGCGCGCGCACGAGCTGCCCGACGCGCTCGTGCGCATCGCGTGGTCCAGCCTGGAGGTGGTGTGCGACCTCACCGTGGAGGAGACCGTCATCCAGCTGCTCGTGCGCCTGGACCCCGCGCACCCACTAGTCCCGCCGCGCATCTCCGTCGCAAAGGGCCCGCCCTACGACACGCACTGGCTCGCGCTCTTCCTCGCCTACCAGGTATGCTACGCTACCCTTACGTCGTTACTCGATCTAACCTATGAACGCTTGCGATACCGAAGGGATCGCTCGCATGTTGTCGACCCATTTTTTAAACCCGGTCTTTAAGATGGAGTATGCCTGGAATAAGAAAACGTATCTTTCAAAACGCATCCCTAAATGAAATCTGGAGACCTGTACTCGCACACAGAAACACAAAAAACGTTTGAAAGAAACTTATTCCTATCCCAGGCAAACTTCCATCTTAAAGCCCCGATCATAGAATACTTAATAGTACAGGTACAGAAGGTTCACTTCAAAAAATCGTTTATTACTCGCACACAATAAAACGCAATTGAGCTCCCACAACGCTAACAACTTATAATTTTAATTCACCTACAAGTTGCCTCTCTTTCATTTTTTCTCAATTTTTTTTTTTTTTTTTTTTTTTATACTACTTGGGTGGCAAACAAGCATACGGCCCACCTGATGTTAAGCAGTATCCGTAGCCTATAGACGCTTGCATTACCAGAGGTATCACTTGCGTGTTGCCAACCCATTTTTTTACACCAGGGCTTTAAGATGGAAGTAACCCTGGGATAGGAATACGTATCTTTCAAAACGCATTCCTAAATGAGCGCTGGAGACCTGTACTCACACACAGGAACACGGGGTGTCCCTTCGTCCAGCATACTCACCATGGAATCTTGATATTTCATGAATGCCAAAAAATTGTTGTGAAATAGTTGTAAATAGTTGCCAAAGGAAAAAAATAGTAGTCTTACAATAGTTAAATTACAGCCATAACTATATGAGTATGCTGGGCGAAGGTTTCGCCCAGCATACTCACCTCCGTTTGAGGAATCTGCGTACGTTTCATACATAATTCATACTTCAAAAAATAGTTGATAAATAGTTCATAATGGTGCCCAAAAATAAAAAACAGTACTCTAATAACTTCGGAGTTATAGGCTTTGTTCAGTGAGTATGCTGGGCGTAGGTTCTACGCCCAGCATACTCACCTCACTATGCAAATACGGAACGAGCTATAGGTACAATTTACGTCTCAAAAAATAGTTGTTGAAATAGTAGTCAATATCAGTCTATTTTTTGCTTGACTTTTGACCTAGAAAACCATTAAATTTGGTTGTAAACTTCTACATACTAACTTTAAATGAGGTACAGTCGTCCACACATGTTTTATAATATAAAAATATTAAACATTCTAATGGTGGGTGTTATGTGATTGGGAATTATTTTGTGGTATTTTCTCACAGTCTAAATATAATATATTAGCATTTACCTAGTACCTATATATTTTTGTAAAAATAATAAAATAAATGAAACTGTAAGCGTAAATAAATCCTATTACTTCATTGCCCATAGGGTGAACCATTTGCCAAAAAAAATGTCTGGACACTAAAGTTTATTGCAGCCCGCCGAGAAGGCGACGGCCTAGGAATACATTGTCGCCTCCCCTTACATGCTTAAGGGGGTTGTAAGAGGTGATGGAGGGCATTAGGTTTGTGGTAGGCTTTAGCGACCTGGATAGCGACCACAGTACAGTCGCCATCATAATATCTGGACGATGTTAGTGCTTTCCATAAGCCACTTGTCACATTGACATGTCACTATAAAAAAATATAACATTATTGAGATCTTGAGAAATTATGGAAAAATATACAGATTTTTTTAGTGTGCCAATTTTTTAATTTACTAAATCCAATACTAGTTAAGTTTGATCAATAAAAGGTTTAACAGTAAAAAGCATTTTATATTACTTACAATATTAATTAGTAAACAATTTGTGTCTGTGTTCAGATTATACATTAGCTATAATTATTAATTATCTGCATGGGTGTGTGTGTGTGCTTGTTTGAATGGGCGCGTGGGTGTATGTTTGTACAGTTGTGTTAGTGTATTATTGTCAGTCTCTGCATAGTCTAAGTTGTTAAGCCATTGCGTGGCTATAACCTTACAGAAAAATATAATTTCAAATAATTACGAATAAAAATAGTATTCCAAATAGTTATTGGTAAAACTTTCTTAAAAATAACACGTATGTACTTATCTAGTTTTGTAAATTTACTGCTACAATGTTTTATTCACAATAATTATCTTACAAATAAGTATAAATTGAGAGCAATCACAGTTTATAATCACAATATGTTTGTAAATCACCAGCAAAAGCTGAACCTAAGGTATACTGCGCAGATCCCAGATAATTTAGGGGCCGGGCAAGAATTTAAAAAATCTAGTGTTAAAATTAAATATCCTATAGTAAATAAAAATTAATAATCACAGATCAGAATCACATTATTGTATGTTATAGTATTATATCCTACAGCGATAAATAATCACAGATCAGAATCACATTTTGTACAGTTGTGTTAGTGTATTATTGTCAGTCTCTGCATAGTCTAAGTTGTTAAGCCATTGCGTGGCTATAACCTTACAGAAAAATATAGTTTCAAATAATTACGAATAAAAATAGTATTCCAAATAGTTATTGGTAAAACTTTCTTAAAAATAACACGTATGTACTTATCTAGTTTTGTAAATTTACTGCTACAATGTTTTATTCACAATAATTATCTTACAAATATGTATAAATTGAGAGCAATCACAGTTTATAATCACAATATGGTTAAAAATCACCTGCAAAAGCTGAACCTAAGGTATACTGCGCAGATCGCAGATAATTTAGGGGCCGGGCAAGAATTTAAAAAAATCTAGTGTTAAAATTAAATATCCTATGGTAAATAAAAATTAATAATCACAGATCAGAATCACATTATTGTATGCTATAGTATTATATCCTAAAGCGATACCTAAATATAATATAACAATCACAGTTCATAACCACAATTGTAGAGGCAATTGTAAAGGAAATCGCCTCCACAAGTATAATAAAACACATTGAACATTTATTAAAAACTTAACAGTAAATTAAAATACTCGTTAAGTTTTTAATAAATCTTGTAAGTAGGTATGTAATTTTTATTCTAGTAGACTGATGACTGACTTACTTTCATTATCTTATTTACCTCGTATAAATAATGCAGTGTGGTACAGTATATTGCGAATTACTACAAACTTTTTTACGAAGATCATCATAGCAGTTCCAAGTTCCCTTTGGTAATCGATAGCACTTTGACTTGTAATGCCCCAGGCGTCCTGAGTCACCACCAGTAAAATCTATTACCGACAGAATGGTAAAGGTGTCACCGTTTATTGTGATTTCTTTAGGAATATCGTCGATTGATACTTCAATTGACGTATTAATTTCAATAAATACGAAGCCTAACACTTCATATTTGTATGTGTTTCTACCATTACATAATGGATATTTACATTTCCTTTCAGAATCATTTACTAATAGAGCTTCATTAAGGGCTCCAATACCTTTAGTCGCCAATATATCTAAATTTATTGGGATCCAACTGCATTTAGTGCCAGAACCTTTATTGACTTCACAGTTCTGGTTTGTACAATGCAAATATCTATTAGCACTATAAAAACCATAACTTTGAATTTTATCTATTATGTAAGTTACATTACGCTCACAATTTTTGCAACTACTAAAATCGGATCCCTCAGTGTCATATATATTAGCTAATACCTTAGAACGAATATTGTAAATATCTTTTGGTTTCCTAGCCTTCTTAGTGATTTTCTTTAGATTCGTATACCTGATCAAACTTCTGGTCAGTTCTGAAAGATCGTTTTTTTGACCAAATATGTATTTTCTAATATTGGATCGATCTAAATATGCAATTGAAAAACTTTGGACCACGGAATCAAAAGCACATGTATTTATAAATGTGAATTTATATGTTCCTGACGTAGAAACGCTGCCATTTTGTAATATATGTAATTTTGTACGACGATTGATTCGTTTTTTATTTTGTTTCTGTTTTGACGCAAGTCCCCGCCAGTCTTCAATATAAATTGGTTCACTTCTAAAAATGGAGTTTTCATAAAATGATTCATCATTTACGGGAGGAGTTATTTGTGATGTAATATTGTTACGGTCACTTATTTCATCTTTTTCAACGATAATATTTTCTGTTTCTTTTTGAACATCCATCAAGTCACTTGAAGCTAAACGTATGGAACCGGTTATCAAAGGCTCGTGTTTAATAATAAATTCATCTACGCGGTACTTATTTGAATTTGTTTTAAAAAACAACTTTTTTATATCTTTCGTATAACTTTCTACATTTGAACTGGTTGGAGCATAATTATCACTGTTAAAATAAATCATCATTATATTTCCCCATAGTGGAAGTTTTTTAAGAATCCTAATCAAAGTGTCTTTTATTTCTGGCAAGTAATAAATATTTTCGATTTCAGTTTCTTGATCACACAATTGTTTCATCAAATCTTCTTTCTCCTCAAGATCTTTGTACATTTTAAGGATCGAGTTTTCTTCTTTATCTAATCCTTCCCATACAGAATGTTCAATTGGAACGTGATTTTCCGAATCTACATTTTGTATTTCACATTCCTGGAAATTCATTTTGATTCGATTTTTTAATTCTATAATTGCTATTTCACACCGTGTTCCGTCGGAGGTGGATTTATAACCACAAAATACTTTTACCACCGCACCTACTAAAGCTGCGGAATCATCAGTAACTACCTCATCTGGAGGTTTTCCGTGAGCCAACCAAGATTGTAACCAGCTAGCAATAGTAATAATAGAGTGACTTTCTGATATACACTGTGAAATTGGCACGCTACTTTTAACTGTTGTGTCTGTCATCATACAATACAAAAATATAGGACTTTGCGACTCTTGAGCTAGTTGTGTGTATTCATTGACGACAGGTCGAAGATTTTTTTTAAATATAGAACCTGTTGCGTCTATAGAAACTCTAATATAATTAAACACTTTTTGGCATTTTTTATAATAATTTATTTGATCGTCTGTCCAGTAATATGTATAAAATGGGAAAGCAGAAACATATCGAACACATTTGTCATAGGGTGGTGAAACACACATACAAGTTAGTGACAGGATTGGGTTGGAATGGAAAACATCCGCTTTTTTACTTTCATGTTTAATTCGATGTAATGTTTGTAATTTTGGCAATACTGGAGGTTCCTTATCATTTTCCTTCATCAATGTTGAGGCTAATTTATATCTTAAAGAAGCTGCTGCTTCGTGTTGTAATTTTTCACCAAATTCCCTTATTTGGTAAGATCCTAATCGGTTCTTTTTACTAGTTTTATGTGAGTACTTTTTATTTTCATCAATTATGCAACATTCTAGTTTAATTAAATTTTCTGTTTCTAAGGTAGTTGTTATATTTATTTTTGCGCGACATTGATTGCAATATCCTATGCACTTAACTTCATAATTGTCTTTAACAATGTTATTTTTAAAACACCAAGTGCATAATGATCTAATTCCTTTCCAAAGATGCATTTGTATTACGTTAGTCCATATGTTTGTTTTTAATTTACGTCTGACATTGTAGTGACTACCAGGGGCGCTTTTGTCACTTCGGTGATAAAAATACTTTTGTGGTTTAATATTATCCCAAGTTATAGTATCCAAATAAAATGTATGCGTGATGGTGTTCTCCGAAATACTATTTATGCTATCGTTTGATGACGATGTAAGCTTTTGATTTTTCAATTTATAATCACAATTACTAACTGTTTCTTTTTTATTAACACCAAAAAAGTATTCATAATTTTTTTTTATGCTTAATATGATTGATTCAATACTCATTCTGTAATTTAATTGCTTTTGAATTTTTTTATAAATTGAATCAATTTGGGAAGGTATAAGTATTTATTAAAAAAACATCTCTGAATTCTGAAACTACTGTTTTTTGCGTTTTTAATGAAACCTTTCGCTTAGGACCTCGTTTCCTTTGATGATCCATGCCGTTAGAACAAAATTCAGAAGAAATTCACAAGAATGATCACAATTATTATTTGTTTTCAATATTAACATATTTTTATATTTATAATTATGGTCTAATATCTATAAATCAACATCAATGACATTATGAACACTTATGTACTTATACTATATTGCCTGAAAATACCAACTATAGATGTAAAAAACATAACTCTACTTATGGGCCTTACCGCAGACGAGTAAGTCGTAGCTAAGTTCACGCAATCAAGAAAATGCTGTCTTCCTACGTGTAAACATTTTGTCTTCAAGGTTGTCTATCTGAAAATAACATAAATATTTTAATAATATTTTCAAAATAATAGCGGTCGTAGCTTGATGGCTAAGGTGTCGGTCTTAGGATCATGAGGTCCCTGGATCGAATCCCATCCATTACACTACGAACGTGAACCCACTCATAACACTAGCACATTGTTAGCTTAATGAGGGTGTTCAACGAATAGTCCAAGATCCCAGGACCCCCATTACTTAATTTCTAAGTTATGAAATAGGTGCGATCGAGTAAAAAAAATAAATAAATAAATAAAGTGTTTATTCGTGGTTTACTATATACTCTAAACGTATGCTAGCTAGCTCGGGACGAGGGCCAACTTACCGGTAGGTTGCTACAGATATATAAAAACCTTACTCGTTTTTCTTAAAGTCTGAGTGCTGATTTTTATATATGTTTTATAGAATGTCGTATGTAATATAAAAAAATAATAATATGTAGATAGCTACTTACTTACATGTTATTACAATATGCACTTAAGTACGTGTTTTCCATTATATTAACGAGTTTTCCATTAAAGATTACGAAGGAGGGGCAAAACACGAGGCTGACGAGAATCTCCCGATGTCCACGTCTCCCATTGGAAATGTGATGAATAGGTTGACGACGATTATGTGCATTCGCCGACCGATAGGTAGTCATATAATATAATAATCTTCACGGCATATTATCTAAAAAATACATAATTGTGTAGTTACTTGTATACATACAAGTGACAGGTATATAAATGATTAATACTTTTTAGGGTTCTGTAGCCAAAATGGCAAAAATCGGGATCCGGATTCTAAACTAAGAAAATGATAAAACTAAAAAACCAACGAAAATTGGTTTGAGCGAAATCTAGTCAGTATTTTTTTAATACGTCATAAACTACTATGAAACCTTTTTATTACTAAGAAAGCAAATATTTGGTAGTATTGAAATCAAGGCAATATTGTTGATATCCTAAACAAATATCGGAATGGATGGAATCGATCTAACTGTAAGCAATTTTAATTTTTATATTATGGAATATATAGTTGTGGTGCAATCAAATTTTAATAAAGATCATATTGTCACTATTTATTATTTTAAATGTTGGATATGTGAAATAATGTGAATATACAACAACTACAGTTATAAGAAATAAGTAGATATGGTCAGGAGACGTGGCGCGTGCGAACAGTAGTGGTGCCGACGGCACTTCCACGTGGTACGAGGAGTCCCGTCGCACTTCTTATTCTCACGAAATGTAAGCTGCGCGGTATTCGATATATTCTATTGATATTTGCAAAAAATCCAGCTACAAAGTGAATTATGTAAAAGAAAGGATCTCATTTCACACATACGTATTGCTAAAAGTCTTGATTGTTGTTACAAGTTTTCAAAAATGCTGAACAAAATTTGAATAGTGCTTTCATTACGGTAAATAACGATACCGTGTTTTTTACACTAATGTGAAACACCATCGCTTCTTCTTCTTCAAACAATTTTTAATAAATAAAATACTTAAATAAATATCATTTATTTCAGGTCATAAATTACTTAATGACTTAAGTGAAAACATCATAAAATGATACTGTGCTTTAGTGGACTCAACTTAGGGGTTAATATTGCAAAACAATTATTTGACATAACTCATTTATAGCATATTTCTGTAGTTTTGTAGTGTTGACCAAATGGATAGTTGTTCGTATTATTACAGTACGAAATGTATATGTGTGTATTAAAATACACACACACACACACAGATATATCACAAAGTAGACACGCCAATAGGTATAGTCTTAGTAGTGCTAATGGAATTAAACCCCGATAGTAACTACATTGTAATATTCAACGAAAATTAAATGAAAGTTAAAATAATACATATTAAAAAAAAACTGGTTTGTTATTTTTATAGTGAAAAAAATGAATGAGTGTTTTAATATCAAGTTTAGTTAAATGCCACTGCCTGTTATAAATTGAAATGTAGGTACTTACTTACTGATTCGGGTGACTCCTCCTACGTTGATCAGTGATCACTTACTTACTACACAATTTTATATAAATAATGACATCCCCATGACATTGATTACTTAAATAAACAAACAACAGCTGTTTGGTTTTGCAACCCACTAGTCAAAACAAAGGCCAGCGTTATTATGACGGTAAGTGAGGCGATGAAGTAAACAAACGAACGTCAACGGAATATTCCAGAAACGAAGCAGGCGATTGTCCTGTAACACTATATGGATCCATATCTCGTTTTAAATAAGGGTTAATCTTGCCTAAACTAATCGTAAGATGTTGGAGAAGCGCGCCATCTACATGAACATAAACGTACCTACTCATTTAAGCCACGCCGCGCATCGCCCCGTCGTCGCCCGGTACCTACCGTACGTGCACACACTATATTGAACTTTATTTCTTCAGAAATAAAGCTCAATTCCGTAATCATACTATATACATCGTGGTTAAGTGTAATACAGCGACATTATTTTTCAGGCTAATTTCACTTTATTTAATATCATAATCATAATAAACTAGAATCATATTAATGTGTAATCCTATATTATTATCTATATTATATAACTAGCGGCCCGCCCTCGCTTCGTTTCGGTATCTTTATTTTTGTACAGATTATTACTAATTTCTTCAGCGACTGCTAAGTAACATTAGGCATAATATCCTGATTTTGTGAATAACGTTGTTGACCGCAATTTCGTCCGCGTCAATTTCTGTTCTGTTTTTAACGCGTTTAAACAAACAAACTCCTCAGATATTATTATGGTACCTAACGCCCACCTCAGCCCCGCGATGTCCGACGACAGCGCGACCGAAATTCTATTACTCATTATTTTTATATCTTAATATTTCGCGAACTAGGCAACCAAATGGCATGCTGGAAAGGACAAAGTTTATCTACATAAAATAGCCTTGATGGTAAAATATATTTATTTTGTATAGATGAATATGCTATGCCAGATAATGATGATAGAAAATCTAATAACTAATTTTATTTTCATTTTCGATATAAATTGCATTATTGTGGCTTATATATAACAGATAGGTATGTGGTATACTAATTTTTTTTTAGATCTATTAAAGACAAACATTTTTGTAGTACATAATATTAAAGTACGACGCAACATTTGGACAGCACACGCGGATAAAGCGGCTCTTTAGCGCAATTTTCTCGGGATCGCTTCACATATACTGTAATTTCAGACTGAAAAATTATTATTACTGAAATAAAATATAGCCTATGTTACTTCAAGATAATGTAGCTTTTTAACAGTGAAAGAATGTTTAAGATCGGTTCGGTAGTTTCGGAGATTACCCTTAACAAACAAATCTTTCCTCTTTATAATATTAGTATAGATAAAGAGAAAAAATTTTTACGTTTTTGTATATTAGGTAGGTAATTGTAACGGTAATTGGTACGTTTTTGTATACAGAACCGATTTTAAAAATTCTTCGACTACTTATAAAATTATATTGAATAAATGTCGTCAAATCGCGGGACCGCTTACCTATTTACCTGCAGCTGGTTCCCCGAATTATCAGTATTTAAACTACTGAACCAATTTGCATCAAGCAAAGCTAATAATATTCTCGACTAATTAGCCTTTCAAACAAACAAAAAAATCGGTTCGGGAGCTACGACGCACACACATACACACAGACACATCAAACTTCAGTCCGTTTTTGCATTTTCATATTGTTATACCTATAAAATGTAAGTTTAGTTTAAGAAAGTTTTGTATTCGACTGTACTAAAATCTAATGTATGTAAAAGTTTACAACCAAATTTAATGGTTTTCTAGGTCAAAAGTCAAGCAAAAAATAGACTGATATTGACTACTATTTCAACAACTATTTTTTGAGACGTAAATTGTACCTATAGCTCGTTCCGTATTTGCATAGTGAGGTGAGTATGCTGGGCGTAGAACCTACGCCCAGCATACTCACTGAACAAAGCCTATAACTCCGAAGTTATTAGAGTACTGTTTTTTATTTTTGGGCACCATTATGAACTATTTATCAACTATTTTTTGAAGTATGAATTATGTATGAAACGTACGCAGATTTCTCAAACGGAGGTGAGTATGCTGGGCGAAACCTTCGCCCAGCATACTCATATAGTTATGGCTGTAATTTAACTATTGTAAGACTACTATTTTTTTCCTTTGGCAACTATTTACAACTATTTCACAACTATTTTTTGGCATTCATGAAATATCAAGATTCCATGGTGAGTATGCTGGACGAAGGGACACGAACACAACTACACCGCTGTGTGTAGTCATTTGGCTGTGGTCTTCTGTAAGGTGGAGGTCCTTCCCCAGTCGGGCTTGCTCGCTAGTATGGTGCCCTACCTCTCTTAATAATTCATTTAAAAAATAAATTAAATCATCAAGAAATGTAATTAAAACTACTTGGAATGTAATTAATACTGAAACGGGAAGATCTACAGCCCGTAAGCGTGATTTTCATTTAAAAATAGATAAAGGCGGATGAGGAGTTGGCCACAGAGTTTGAACACTTTTTCACAAATATTCCTATTTTAACAACCAAAACGTTGATGTCCGCTTCTACTTCCGCTCTCTCAATACTTAAAGAATGTGTAGGGGAATCTGACACATATTTTGAATTTACAGAGGTTAATGCAAAAGACGTAGTAAATTCATTCAAAGGTCTCGATATCAAGAAGACAGCTGATCTATGGGGTCTATCAACACAGACTATTTTACCAGTAATTCAGGTTATTTCACCATACCTGGCAACTAACTAATTAACTGTTTTCAATTCATGTGTCGCATCTGGTATATTTCCTGACTTGATGAAACTGAGCAAGGTAATAACACTGTTCAAATTCGGCAGTACATCTTTCTTGCCAACTTTAAGTAAAAAATTTAAAAAATTGATCTAAAATCAAATAATATGTCATTTCAACAAACACGATCTTTTACATAAAAAAACAGTTTGTTTTACGAAGGGTCCTTCTAGTACGGATGCGGACGTGGAATTAATTAGGAATATATTCGATGCCTGGGAGAATTCACAAGATGCTCTTTTTTGTGACTTATCCAAAGAAAAAAAATCCTTTGATTGCGTCCATCATGAAACACTCATCGGGTATCATTATGGAGTTAGGGGCAAGGCTCTCGATCTTATGAGTTCCTACTTAAGCAGCAGAATTAAGAAAGTTGATGTGAATGGAAAAAAATCTCCAAGATCAGCAGCCACCATGGGCGTTCCGCAGGGCTCAATTCTAGGTCCTTTCTTCTTTCTAATCTACATTAATGACTTGCCATATTATGTAAAAAACAAACATGAGATAGTATTGTTCGCTGATAACTTCGCTAATTTTTAAAATTAGACAGCAATTACTTGACTTTAACGAAGTTAACAATGCACTCTCTAAAGTAGTTAATTGGTTCAGTGTAAATATGAACTTAAAACTAAATGTACTCGATTTGCTACGCCAAATGTTAGACAGTTAGAGACTAATATATTATTGAATAATGTAGAATTGTACCATGTCTCGTCTACAGTTTTACTTGGAATAACTATAGATGCTAAGTTGCAATGGGGACCGCACATTGAACGATTGTCAGGAAGGCTTAGTTCTGCAGACTATGCTGTTAAAAAAATCGATCATTAACAGATGAGGATATTCATAGTGTTTTGTCTTACGGAATTCTTCTCTGGGGAAGCTGTGCAGACATCAATACCATTTTCGTTTTGCAGAAAAGGGCCATCAGGTCTATTTATAACTTAGGTCCTAGGGTTTCCCTCAGAGAAAAATTCAAAGACATTGATATATTCTGACCATAGTATCACAGTACATAATTATTTGAAAATTTAATGTATGTTAAAAAGAATCTTCCAAATTTTATTAAATTGTCTGATGTTCATAATGTAAATACTAGGAATAAAAACATTCTCGCTGTACATGCCCCTCGCTTACATTGTCATAGAATCAGCAATTCGTTTATGTACCATTGCATTCGATTTTTTAATAAACTGCCCGCTGATATTAGGGATTTACCTATAACAAAATTTAAATCTTGTATTAAAAGTAAACTTGACAATGATAGTGCAAACTCTAATTTTTCCTATAATCGACTATGGTGATGTATGTTATCTCGACTTGAATGCAGATCTACTCAATAAACTTGACCGACTTCTCAATAATTGCATTCGATTCGTCTTTAATCTTCGTAAGTATGATCACATATCCAGTTATCGTACCCAATTGAATTGGCTACCTATACGTCAGCGTCGTAGTCTGCGTGCGTTGACAACTCTTTACTCCATCCTTAATTCTCCTAATGCTCCCTCTTATTTAACGCCACACTTTCAATATCTTTCATCAAGTCATAATAGAAATCTTCGCTCTACTAATAATCTTATTCTTCTTTGTCCTTCACATACGTCAAGTCTGGTTCATTCTTCCTTCGCCATTCAATCCATTCTCCTTTGGAATGCGCTCCCTCTCGAAATCAGGACGTCCACAAACCGTGAAATTTTCAAGGCTAGAGTACGTCAGCTTTACAATAATTTTTTGGCAGAATCATCTTAACTTTCTTATTAATTTTATGGTATTTATGTATTTTATTATCCATACTTAATATTATAAATGCGAAAGTAACTCTGTCTGTCTGTCTGTCTGTTACTCTTTCACGCCTAAACGGCTGAACGGATTTTGATGAAATTTGGTATGGTGATAGATGATAACCTAGAAATGGTCATAGGTTATAAATAATCACGCCATCGTTCATAGGGGGTAGGCAGTAGGCAGATAACTAAATTGAGTTAGTGATTTTTAGTCGTTTTTGTTGGGACTTTTGCTCTTTCACGTCTAAACGGCTGAACAGATTTTGATGAAATTTAGTAAGGTTGGTTGATGGTTACCTAAAAACGGATATAAGATCAAAATGATAACGTCATCGTACTTAAGGCGTAGGCAGTAGGCAGAAAACTGAATGGAGTTAGTGATTTTTTTATGGTTTTTGCTGGGAGTTTTGCTCTATCATGCCTAAACGGCTGAACGGATTTTGATGAAATTTAGTTAGGTGATAGATAGTAACCTAGAAAAGGATATAAGATCAAAATGATCACGTCATCGTACTTAAGGCGTAGGCAGTAGACAGAAAATTAATTAAGTTAGTGATTTTTAATCGTTTGTTTTAAAAGTTTACCTCATTCACGCCTTAACGTCTGAACGGATTTTTATAAGACTTGGTTAATATAAAGATAGGATCCTAGGCACGGACACAGGCTACTTTTTACGGCGGGAAAATACCTCATTCCCGCGGAAATCTAGCGTGATCGTGTCAAGAAGCGCATGTCGCCATAGCTACTGAAATGATTTTGATGTTTTTTTTTTTTAACTGAGTGTTACTAAGACTTCAAGTTAGTATTTGATCACTTTTCTAACTTAGAGGGTCGGTAGGCGCCTTAATTTATCTGATTATCTTGATCTGATTTGTATACGATTTTTAATTCAACTGACTGTTACATTACATACAGATAAAATCTAATTACCTACACCACAGAAATTGTTGGATGCTCCCGGAGGCACGGGAAAAACCTTTCTTTTAAACTTGCTTTTAGCGCAAATCCGAAAAGATAAAGGAATTGCTGTAGCAGTTGCCTCTTCCGGAATAGCCGCCACTCTGCTCAATGGTGGTCGAACGGCACATTCGGTGCTTAAACTGCCATTAAACTTAGCCCATGGAGAAATGCCAGTCTATAATATAAGTAAAAACAGCGAGCGTAGATGTATGTTGCAGCAATGTAAATTATTAGTTTGGGATGAGTGTACTATGTCCCATAAAAGAGCAATTGAAGCTCTAGATCGGACTTTGAAAGACATCAGGAGTAATCCAAATATCATGGGGGGGATGGTGGTACTTTTAGCGGGCGATTTTAGACAGACTTTGCCGGTTATCACTAAAGGCACCCCTGCAGATGAAATAAATGCGTGTTTAAAAGCGTCAACGTTATGGGTGCACGTAAAAACGTTTAGTCTGTCTACAAATATGAGAGTGCAACAACACAATGATGTACAATCTGCTGCTGCTCTTCTTAAAATTGGAGAAGATCGTATGGCAAAGGATGGTAATGGCATGATTACATTGGATCGTGAATTCTGCAATGTTGTGCATAATCCAGATGATCTAAATAACCGTCTATAGCGAACTGCTAACTAATATGAGGAATAGAGAATGGTTATGTGAAAGAGCAATTTTAGCGCCGACGAATGAAATGGTGGGACAGATAAACGAGCAAATTATGTCACGCGTGGAAGGTGATATTGTTGAGTTTCTCTCTGTAGACACTGTAATGGATACTGAACAAGTAACATCACACCCTGTAGAATTTCTTAATTCTTTAGAACTGTCGGGAGTACCTTCACACAAACTGAGGCTGAAAGTAGGCGTTCCTGTCCTTTTGATGCGGAATTTAGATGCACCAAGACTGTGTAATGGCACACGGTTGCAAGTAACACACCTCGGTCGCAATATTGTAAAAGCAATCATTATGACTGGAATGGCAAAAGGAGAGAACGTTTTAATCCCCCGTATACCCATAATTCCGACAGATTTGCCATTCCAGTTTAAGAGATTACAGTTTCCGCTGAAAATCGCATTCGCTATGACGATAAATAAAGCTCAGGGGCAAACATTAAAAGTAGCCGGCATTAATTTAGAAAAGAGTTGTTTTTCTCACGGACAATTATACGTGGCTTGCTCACGTGTTTCAAGTCCACAGAATCTCCATGTGTTGGCCAGAGAGGGAAAAACAAAGAACATAGTTTACAAAAATGTACTACAGTAATAAGGCCTCTTATTTTTAGCTTCCTACATTATTATACTACTTACATTAAGTTAGTACTTCCTACGCAGACGATGTTGCGGATGTCACACTGTCTAACATCGGGGGTTGGCAGGTAGGTAGTTAGTAGTATTTTAAACCGATTTACATTATTTACTTTTTATATTTACTAAGGAAACATTCGGAGCTATCCATTATGTAGCTTAGGTTGCTTTTGAACAAATTTTAGGACTGGAACACGATAGTGGGACATTGTTGCAGGGGGACTCAAAAAAACTTATGCGGACGAAGTCGCGGGTAAAAGCTAGTATTTTATATATACACATATATATATATATATATATATATTTATTGATATGTATTAAGTACGTTATGTATTCATTAATTGTCAATGTATGAATGTTATCAAAATTATTACTAAATGCACCTACCTAATTTTCTCTGCATCACCCAAAGGTTGACTGGTAGAGAATGCCTTTGGCATTAAGTCCGCCATTGTACACTTATTTTGTGCAAGAAGTAAATAAATAAATAAATAAACTTTCTAAGATAGCATATTATAAAATAGCAGATTATATACAGGATAAAAACGCTTGGTAATGAACTGCTCGCTCCACAAGTTACTAGTTATATATTTTTTACACATTAATATTGTTGTTTTTAATTATTTTTGATATTTTGAACATAATTTTATTATACGTATTAGACATTTTATAATTCTTACTTAATCCACTGACAATTATAATTTTGTTTTGACATTTTTGAATGTTTTGATATTATTATTATTTCATTGATTTTTTTTTAAATATATAATTTCATTTTAAAATTTGACATTTCACAATTATTATAAGATCCACTTAATTTTTGATAGAACTGAGTTTATTTGACATTTCATAATTGTATGTTTATTCTATGTATTTTAAATTTATATTAATTACGTAATTTACTATTATTGAACATGTTTAGTATTTATGGGATATTTAGTTTATATAGAATGTAAAGTGGTAGGCTAAATTTTGTAAATTTTTTTTTTTTTTTTTTTACTTCATTTATTTATTTACTTAGTTATTTACGTTTTCTAGTCTGGTGGTTTTGGTTGGCATGCTTATGCATACACCCACTAAGGGCGTGGAGACATAATGACTCAGAGCATGATAGCTCCCAAAGAATTGGTTGAGCTGCATGGTGGCTGATGAATGTGGGCCATTAGACGGGAAGGTTCAACATTCCCCAGATATTTACTACATTATACTCACATTATTATATTAAAGCGAAGCTACCACATTACCATTCTATATAGAATATCATTAAATTTATTGTTGGCTTAAAAAATGCTAGAGTATGTTAAACAAAACGCCCCGCTACCGACAGACAAGACAGTCATCTTTTCTATCCTACCAGTTTTTCACCCTAATGTGTTTGTATGGTGTTTTTGGTTGCATCACTCTCTGCACTAATTGTAACACAAATAAAATTGTAATCAAATATCTGGCGATTGAAAAGAGTCGCCTGAGTTTCTTGCCGGTTCTTTCCTTGGGCTTTACCCCTGTCTGTTCAGTCAGCAAATCCGGCAGTGGGCAAATTAGCTGACGTCTTATTTGGCATTTTTCATTGACCTGTATAAGTGTCACAGTGTGATCTATATGAATAAATTATTTTGAATTTGAACTAGATACCTACAAACTTCTTTACCTTTCAATATTAAGGTTGGGATCCTTATCACTATTTAAGCAGCCGAATACTGTGCAATATTTTCTTGCCTTCATTTTCTACAAACTATTTAAAAGCGAAAACGAACCGGTGACGAATTACGGCTTTGAGGGCGTATCGTAGGTAGGTACTTACGTTAGTTCGTGCGAACCGACGCGACCGGCGCGCGACACTCTACTTAATAACTCATTTTAGAAATGGTCCGTCGAGTACTTGTAGATTCATACTCAAACAGCGGAGTGACCCAGGCCGACACTAATATATTTATTAACTGAAGATACTATGTATCTTTCCTTATTTGACAAACGACAGGTTGCTAAATTATTAGCATTTAGTTTATTTACTGACACAGGTACTTGTAAAGTATTAAAGGACTTAGTTAATCATAGTATTAGTAGTAGTATAGTATGTAGTACTATTAGCAATTTTGATACATCTTGTAGTTTAAACTACTAGATGCGACAAAGGGTAAGCAGTCATGTAGACTTATTTCACCAAAATATTCAGGGCTTATCCGGCAAGATGTTAGAAGTAGAATTATTTTTGAAGGAACACAGCATTCACATTCTTTGTGTCACTGAGCATTGGCTAAAGAGTGACCTTAAGTTAATAAATCGACTGCCGCAACGTACAGTATCGAAACTGTAAATCACGTACTTTACAGGAGGGCAGTTTAAAGTAATTTTTTGACCTGCAGTGATAAATTATATAGATACTATAAAAGTTATACCTTTATATGGTAGCCAGTTTCCTTCCTTTTTTTCACCTACACCTATATAACGTATTTAATTTATATTTTCTATTATATTTCACATTCGATAATGTACCTTGTTAATATAAACTACAATTTCATCGAAAGTGGCAGATTCGATAATATTCTATGTGTTATAAAATAAAGGAAATATCGAATCTACCAGTTTCTATAATATTCTACGACAATTGATGTAAACAAAAAAAATTGTGCAACTTTCAATAGTTGGTTCATATGTATTTTATTTGAATAGTTGCTCTCTGAAAGAAAAGGAGAGGGTACCAAAATCAAACACTATTATTGTAATTTAAGTTAGGCATATTTTATTGAAACAACAAAAACTAGCCATCTTATCATGAGATATGTATTATTACGAGTACGAAATAATAACCAATCAATGGGCAGCGTTTGGGAAGCTAAGTCATATCTTCTCGTCCCAAATACCGCAGTAATAGCAATTAAGAGAGGTAGGGCACCGTACTAGCGAGCAAGCCCGACTGGGGAAGGACCTCCACCTTACAGAAGACCACAGCCAAATGACTACACACAGCGGTGTAGTTGTGTTCCTGTGTGTGAGTACAGGTCTCCAGCGCTCATTTAGGAATGCGTTTTGAAACAAACGTATTCCTATCCCAGGGTTACTTCCATCTTAAAGCCCTGGTGTAAATAAATGGGTTGGCAACACGCAAGTGATACCTCTGGTAATGCAAGCGTCTATAGGCTACGGATACTGCTTAACATCAGGCGGGCCGTATGCTTGTTTGCCACCCAAGTAGTATAAAAAAAAAAAAAAAAAAAAGTGTCTCAAGACGAAAGTCTTTGACCAGTGTGTGTTGCCAGTGATTACATATGGATCTGAGACGTGGTCGTTCACTATGGGCCTCGTGCGAAGGCTCAAAGTCACACAAAGAGCAATGGAGAGAGCTATGCTTGGAGTTTCCCTGCGAGATCGAATCAGAAATGAGGAGATCCGTAGGAGAACCAAAGTAACCGACATAGCTCGAAGAATTGCCTCCATTAAGTGGCAATGGGCCGGACACATAGCTCGCAGAGCTGATGGCCGTTGGGGCAGAAAGGTTCTAGAGTGGCGACCACGAACTGGAAGACGAAGCGTGGGCAGGCCTCCAACAAGGTGGATGGACAAGGTCGGCTCAGGATCGAGAGTTGTGGAAATCCTTGGGGGAGGCCTATGTCTAGCAGTGGACGTCTTTTGGCTGAGATGATGATGAAATCATATTTGTACAAAATAATCTTCACACAGATTTCCTTAATGTTATTCCATTTGACGTCTTGATTGAAAGTATTTCTTTTGAAATTTCTGTGTTGCAACAGTTGTTTCAAATCATAGAACATGTCTTGAGATACTTCAATGACGTTATATGGCTCATTATTTGTTTTTGCCCAGCGAACCAAAGCATACCATTGATCAGGTGTGTATATTATATTATTTTACCTTTTGCAAATCTTTCAATTAAAGCATGTACACTGTCTGCTTCTTGTTGGGTATGTCCAGATTCTAGAAATCTGTAAGTGATATCAATTTTGTATTTGTTACTCGCGTACATGTAAAGACTGTTTATCACTCTATTGCGTTTTTGTCCATTACAATTATCTGACCAAAACCTTATATCTAGTGCACCTCTAGACACTTTTTTTTAAATAAAATCTAACAAACAACTTCCTACCTCATTTGCTCCTCTTTTTTTTGGCATCCTTTTTTTATCGCATCTTTTCGTAAATTTATTTATATAATCCCACTGCTTAGAGTGATCGGATAACCGCCAAAACTGATCAAAAATGTTTTTTCGAAATCTTCTGTAAAGTATTTAGTACATTGCAGTTTGCAGGTTGAGGACATGGTAGTTTTATGGTTTTAGCTGGAACGGTCTTACCTTTTTTGGAAACATATTGTTGCCGGAATTAGTCAATACTTTTCTACGAACATCAACCCACTCTTCGACGTGCCGTTTTTCGTTTACGACCAGGATCTGTTTTATACGTTGGTCTGCGCTTGCGTGAAGTCGATGAAATAGGACTGTCACAGCAGTCATTGTCGGATGTTGAAATCAATGAACTTATACTTGGGATGTTTACGGGGTGGTCAGTTACGATTGGGGTTGTTTCACAGAGATTGTCTCGCCCAGAAGGTAGCAACGGTAGCAGTGTACTTTCTTCATTTACGGTGTCAACGGGGTCTTCAGTGAGTGGTGATCCGAAATTAAAGTCTTGTTCGGAGACAGGTGATGGCATCGGTGTACCTTCTTCACTAAGTATAATATCGTGGGAGCTATTAGTCTTGTCTTTTTCTGCTTGTAAAGTAGAAAAGATCATCGTAAAGATCGCTCAAAAACCTCCATTCTATTTCGGTGTAGTCATTATAACGTACAGGAGATTCTAAAACAAAAAAAAAGAAACATAATGAAACATCTGAATTTAAATATTAGATCAAAAAAAGTGCTAATAAAAAGCCATGAACAATCGAATCAGCCAAAAAATTAAGTATCCAGCATAGAACAGTATAATAACTGGTAGATTCGATAAATGTTTCGCAAAGTATACAATCGAAAGTACCATATTCGATAGTAGTCTTACTTATAATGTACACGAATACTATCGAAAGTGATACTTTTTATACTTCCCTATAACATATTCACTTGCAACACTATCGAATGTGCCAAATTCGATAGTATTCGTGGTTAACTTCCACCTAGATACGAAAAAATCATAATTACTAATTATTTCTAAAAGATCAAACAACTACACGTGTAATAGAACTTATTTTCAATATTACGTAAGTAAATTAAACAGAAAATGTACACTTACCAGGACAATCGTGGTTTCTTTCGTCGGGCATGGTTTCACAACTCTGATATTGTTCGCCTTTTTTAACTAAATCAACCATACATCTTCCTCGATTATTCATTTTCAAACTTAGAGTAAGAAATAACAAAACACTAATAACAAAACTATGAAATTAAAACTACTTATAACTAAACAAAACAAACACGTGCTGCTTCGCTCACATCACGGCGAACACTAACGATTCAGGTAGTTTCGTCGTGTGCGTGCGTTCCGCGACGTACGAACACTAGCGAATGTGTACGATTCAATAGTTTTAGGCGCTGTAACTATGAAGTATCGATTGTATTCGATTCAAAACTTGTTTAAAAAAGCTTTTTTTCAGAAATCTCTTTTTTGTATTTAATAGTATATTATACGCACGATCGATTAGTACAATAAAAAAAAAAACGATTTTTTCAGTTTCGATACTGTTCGTTGCGGCAGTCGAAATAATGAGTATTATACTATAGGTAGTGCATTCGTAAGAAAGAAAGCTATTCATGGTGGCTCTCTAATATATGTTTGTAATAGTATTAAATGTAAGGAACGTAAAGATATAGCAAAACTTTCTATCGAGCGCACTATTGAAATATCCTGTGTTGAGCTTGAGCAACATATCGTAGTTTGTGTTTACCGACCACCGCAGGGTGACTTTAGTACATTTGAAACAGTAATGGAAGATTTATTAAAACGTCTTTGTGTTGGCAGTAAGTACGAGTATGTAGTAGTTTGTGGTGACTTTAATGTCAACTTACTTGAAGAGTCAGCTATTTGCAGTAGATTGATTAGCTTGTTTAGGTCTTTTGATTTACATCATTTATTTTTTGAACCAACCAGGATCACCTCGCATTCAGCTACATGCTTAGATAATATTTTTTGTAATTGTCAGTATTTAGGAAAATCTATATTAAATGATTTGACATCTGATCACTGTGGCCAAAAGGTTATAATTCAAACAAACACAATACCTAAAGTTACTAAGATCACATGTAGGCCAATGACCTGTGGACGCCTAGAACACTTCAGTGATAGTATAGCCACCAAAGTCATCAATATAGACATTACTCTGGATGATCCAGATGTGCTTTACGAGTCTTTGTTTAATATAATTAAAATATTTTTAAGCCTAAAACTTTCTTTAAAAACATCAAAGTTAATTTCTGTGACTGGGCAACGAACGGCATCTATAAAAGTAGGGCTAGGCTATATGAGCTATATGGTATGAAGCAATACAATACTAATCCAGCATTCCTCCTTTATGTTAAAAATTATTCAAAAACTTTTAAAAGGGCTTGTTCTATAGCTAAGTCTCTATATTTAAGTAATAAGATTAAGCAGTCAGATAATAAAGTAAAAGCTACTTGGAATATTATCAATAATGAAACTGGTAGAATCAAATTGCGCGATGACAACTTTCAACTTAAGCATGATGATAAAGTGGTCTCAAATTATTTAGATGTAGCGCATATGTTTAATAATTTCTTTACAAACATACCAATCAACACAACTAGCTCCTTAGATTCTTGCCCAGTTAAAGCCGAGAACTTGGTAAAAGGAAGCGTGGGAGAGTGTAGCGTTTTATTTTGTTTTAAGTATATTGACCCTAATGATATATTAAAAGCGTTCAAGACATTGAATTCAAAAAGAACTGCTGACTTATGGGGTATTTCTGTAAAACTAGTTCACAATATAATTTTGAATATAGCTCCACATCTTGCAGCAATATTTAACAGATGTGTTGATACAGGCGTATTTCCTGATCTAATGAAACACAGTAAAGTAATACCTTTGTTTAAAAACGGATCTAAAAATGACCCGAATAACTTTAGACCAATATCCATATTGCCTGTTATTAGCAAAATTTTTGAGAAAATTATGTTATTGCAATTAGAGAGTCACTTTAATATAAATAATTTATTACATAATGAGCAATATGGTTTTAGAAAGGGTCGTTCTACAGTAGATGCAGGTGTTAAATTGTTAAAGCACATTTTTAGAGCCTGGGAAAATTCAATGGATGCTATTGGTGTTTTCTGTGACCTGTCAAAAGCCTTTGATTGTGTTGAACACAATACGCTCCTGAGAAAACTCAGGCATTATGGTATAAGAGATGCTGCACTCAACCTAGTTGCCACCTACCTTAGTGATAGAGTTCAATTCGTTGATATTAGCGGAAGTAGATCTTCAGGATTATCTGTAGGTATGGGTGTCCCACAGGGCTCAATTCTTGGTCCTTTTCTCTTTTTAGTTTATATTAATGATTTGCCTTTCCATGTACAGGATTTTTGCGACATTGTACTATTCGCAGATGACACGTCACTTATATTTCAGCTAGACCGTAAAGAATCAAATCTTGAGACTGTGAATGGTTCACTTGCGAAAGTTCTGGACTGGTTTAATGCAAACAATCTACTGTTAAACTCAAAAAAAACTAAGTGTGTTAAGTTTACCATGCCCAATACTAGAAATCTTACATTAAGTAATATAATTTTGAACGGTGAATCATTAAATTTCGTTGAATCTACAGTGTTTTTGGGTTTGACTTTAGATCGCAAGCTTCAGTGGGGTGCTCATATATCGTGTCTTGCAGGGAAACTTAGTTCCGCAGCTTTCGCAGTAAGAAAAGTAAGGCAGTTTACAGACATAGAAACAGCTAGGCTTGTTTATTTTAGTTATTTTCATAGCGTTATGTCTTATGGAATACTACTATGGGGAAAAGCTGCTGATATTGAAACTATATTTATACTCCAGAAAAGAGCAGTACGCTCTATTTACAATTTAGGAGCACGAGTTTCACTTAGAGAAAGGTTTAAAGAAATAGGCATTCTGACAGTTGCATCTCAGTACATTTTAGCCAACATCATGTTCGTTAAACAAAATTTACACCTGTTTTGTAAAAACAGTGATATTCATTCAATAAACACAAGAAACAAACACAAACTTGTTGGTACATATCACCGCCTACATAAAGTCCACAATTCATTTGTGGGACTCGGGGTACGTTTTTATAACAAACTACCTCTTGAAGTTATGAACCTACCCTTACACAAATTTAAACTAGCGGTAAAAAATCATCTTTTAAGCAAGGGTTATTACACTATTAATGACTTTCTAAATGATAAAAAGTCATGGGGTTAGTTGCTAATTTTGATACAGAATTATATAAGAATAATAACTACAAATTTGTAAGGATACGTTTTGTGATCATTATTGACTTTCTATTTAGTTTTTTTTATTTTTTATTATTATGTCCTGGATTGTCATGCTCACTGAAATGCCATTGCTTGTGGTGTCGTATTGGCCGGGTCATTTCCTTCCCTCTAATATGGCGAAGGAAATGATGGCTGGTCCGTGCGTCATGCTCGTGAACGGGTGCTACTTGGGGTGGCTGGTCAATCTTGGCATGATTTATTTTTAAATAAAAAAGATATAGTTTTTAGATTCTTATTAAGAACGCAATGTGATCTCGACACGTTTCTATCTTATACATACAAAAGGAAAGGATCCCTCATTGCCATACAGTGGAAAGCTAAATTCATTTTTTCCCTTCATTGTTTCCTTATTAATTTTTTTTTTTTTTACTTAAATTTAATTTTGTATGGAATATTGGGTTCCGTCCCTTTTTGTTAACACTAATATTGTAACTCATACCAAATTGTAAATGTTATACTCTGGCAATTAAAAAGAGTGGTCCGAGTTTCTTGCCAATTCTTCTCGAGGCCCAACCCTAGTCAGCGAATTGGCCGTAGGAAAAAAAGTATGCTGGCATTTGTTTTTATGACGTTCATAAGTATCATGTATTTGATCTATATGAATAAATGAGTTTGACTTTGACTTTGGCCTGCCCTGGTGTAAAAAAAAGGGTTGGCAACACGGTAGTGATACCTCTGGTATTGCAAGCATCCATATGGTACGGTAACTGCTTAACATCAGGCGGGCCGTATGCTTATTTACCACCAAATTTATTTTTATAGTACATAAAAAAATGGGAATAAAAAACATAACGCTTTATATTATTTAGAAAACGCTCGATCATACAAGAGGAACTGAATGAAATAGTGAAAGTGCGCTCGCGAAAGTGAACGGTAACTAATATTGTATATATGTAATATTCCAGAACGGCACTCTAATCAACGCGCTGAAGATGTGGGCGCAAGTGGTGAACGCGCGCGTGGAGAAGTCCCCGCAGTGCTACATCTGCTACTGCCGCCTGCACCCCGCCACGGGACAGCTGCCGCGCGTCATCTGCCACCAGTGCAAGAACAGGTTCCACAACCAGTGCCTGGTCAGTCGCCGACACTACTCACCACTACCCACCAACATATAAAACTTTTATTCTAAACCTATTATGTCGACATCAACGCAGTCGCGTCCATAGGCTACGGTAATTGCTGAACATCCACACCCATGTTCTATAAAATGGGCGAAAACCAGTTGGAAATATAATTGTTTTTTTATATACTACTTGGGTGGCAAACAAGCCTCCACCTTACAGAAGAGTGTCCATAGGCAACGGTAAATGCTCAACATCAGGTGGACCGTATGTCCACCTGATGTTGAGCAGTTACCGTAACCTATGGACACTTGCAATATCAGGAGGTATCACTTGCGTGTTGCCAACCCATTGTTTTACAACAGGGCTTTAAGATGAGAGTATCCCTGTGATAGGAATACGTTTCTTTTAAAACGCGTCCCTTAAATGAGCGCTGGAGACCTGTGCTCAAACACAGGAACACAACTACACAGCTGTGTGTAGTTATTTGGCTGTGGTCTTCTGTAAGGTGGAGGTCCTTCCCCAGTAGTTCTCAATAATTATATAATAATAATAGTACAATAATGATGTTCATTAACTAATTTATACTATTTTTCATTACAGCGTAAATGGTTCACAACAAGCCACAAATCAAACTGCCCTCTCTGCCGAGCTAACTTCTGATCCCGCTGTTCACTGGTCCGGCTACAAAGCATTCAACACTTTTTAATTTTTTTCATTACTAGTGAATCATCATGACACATAGTCATTAATTTATTTAAAATTTATGCAAATATCCATTTTAGTTAATATTCATTCATCATTCCTGATGAATAAACAGTTTGATTTAAATTATTTTGTTGTGATACAACAATGTGTTGATGTGATAAATCTGTCAATCATTGGTACAAATTATATCTGTTACCACTCGGCTGCATGCCCGCCACATTTCTGGACAACACACACACACATGGATTTATTCTGAAATATTGCCAATATTTATTCTATTGTGTATTTTTTATAATGCAATACTTGTGTTTGTCTGTTTATGTAAATAAATAAGAGTATGTAATATATATGAGTTTTTATTTTTCATAAATATGCTTATTTTAATCACAAAAACCACCAACTTGCCTAGCAGGAAACATTCATAACAGGAAATTAAAGTGTATTTATTCTACAAGTACCTACCAACTTAAGACTAGAGAATTCACCTCACTTGAGAAAGACTAGAAATTCCTTGTTCAGTCACAATTACAATTGGTTAAGTTATATTTAATGTGTCTGTAGCTGCTGGTTGATCCAGTCTATGTCTTCATAAAAGCGAGGGTCACTGACCCGCAGCGCAGCTCTCTTGTAGAAGAAATAGTACCATGGAGACACTGAAAATATTATTACATCATCAGTCCAAGATATTTTTGCAAAACTGCATTATTATGTGGAAGACATGGATTTACTGCTGGTGTCAAATAAATAATTTAAATATATATATCAAACTTACAACATCTCTGCACTGTAAACAAGAAGATGAGTATGGGAGTAGACACACTCTCTGGGTTAGCCCACTTCTCCAACAACCATACAGCATGCAGGGCGACACTGGCGGTCACATACGCCACACACACCGCAGCCGCCGCACGGAACTTACGAACCAGCACTTCCACCAGACCTGCCTGATCAAAACAACTTCTATTTTTACACCATACATACATATGCAATGTTGTGCATTGCGTGGTCAAATTTAAACTCTGAGCTTTAATGCATTAACTTAAATGCTATGTAACAAATTATGAGTGTATCCCACTATTTCCATTAGGTATTTCTATTGATAGAAATACTGGGACTGATTCTACCACACTGCTTCCATTGCTGGCAGTGGCGGCAAAAAAACACTGCTTCACCACCTCTTATGACGGCATCCAGATCCGTTCAGTAGTTTTTATGTGAAAGAGTATCAAACATCCATCCATCCATGCTTACAAACTTTCGTGTTTATAATATTAGTAGGCTTTATTTATTTCCAAAATGTAAGAAATTAATTTGTTCCCCATTTATTTTGTTTTTAGTTAATGAGAAATCATGATTTTTTTTAAATTCTATTACTTAATAAAATTCTCAGTATCTGTAGAATTTTATATATCAATAATTCATCAGGCTGTCATAAATATTAAAGTGGAAACAGATTCTCAAATAACGACTTTTTTGCTGCAATAGAAAAAATGATAGTCCCACTTTTTCTATTTCCATGGAAATAATGGGATACACCCATAACATAATATATTAAAGGAAAGATGAGTGATGTGTCACATGCAACACGAAACATAGAGTGAAAAATATGTAATGCGGCCATAACAAGATTATAATTATATTATTTTTATAAATTTAAAAAAAACGAACCAAATTATTATATAAACTGGTCTATTAAATAGATTCTGAACCTACTTACTTGAAATAAATATGTGGAGAAAAAAGTCATTAACATGGTAGTAATGGAAAGCACGAGAAACAAATCCTGGAATCTGCGAAAATAATCAATTTATTAGTGTAAGCTGTTTATCAGGGACCTTTGGCGGTAATATCGATTTTGAAATTTATGAGTTCTCAGAAAATATTTTTTCAATAAATACCTATTACTAAAGATCATCTAATCAAAGTGAAATACTAATAATAATAGCCTTACATGAATAATACCAGCAATCCATCACAACTTCTTGGAAATAAACTAACACAGTTGAATATTAAGTCACAAAAAATGAAAGCAAGCTGAAAAAATATACAACAAGTGTATCGCGACGTAGATAACTTCATTGTGAATATATCGATTTAACAAGTTAAAAATTACATTTTAAGTTTACAATCGTTTCTATTAAACATTTTTAGTTCAGTACCTATGTGTGTTAAATTTTAAATTGATGTAGGTACTATAACATAATTGTATTATGTTTAGTTGACGACATTTTGACACTAGAATACAAGAAGGAAACATACCTACCTGGAGAAAGCATACCTATACATACAGTGTTTCGACTTTTGAAGTCAGCGTAGATAGCCATATGGCTCTCAATACCTCGTTCACAAAATTGCATTATTTCACGTGAGTTTCGAGTTTAATTTCGGAAAAACTTTGTTTAGTGTATAACTATCAGAACTATGGCTTGTGTAGTTTCAGGCTGCAAAAGTAGAATTTCAAACACAAACTCAAAATTCATTTATTTTACAAAGTAACACTTATGAAGGTCATAAATTATGAATAAGTCAGAAAGATGATGCCAGCCAAATTTTCATACGGCTAGTTCGCTGACGTGGAGCCTTGAAAAGAACTAGCAAGAAACTCAGGCCACTCTTTTTAATGCCAGATAGTTACAATCTTTGTAAAATACAAGTATTATAGCATGCAAGCTGATGCAGTTAAAACATGATACTTACTTTATTAATAAAATAAGGTAATCGTACTTAGTACTGGTTGCCTGAGAAAAAGAAAGTATGGTGTTAGTCTGCTTCAATTTTTATATTGCTATTAAAGAATAAGGCGTTTTGTAGTGTAAACGTTTTGCTACTAAATAAATAAACAAAAGAAAAATTAAGCACAGAATTATCACTAGAATTAACAATGTGCCTCACGTCACAAATTAGAACTTATGTACTAAGCTGATTTATTCTAAATTAAACAAACAACTATTATAATGCAACCAATTCCAAGACTTTTTGTCGTTCAAATAATAATTTATTGTATAATAGCCTTTCCCTAAGAGATGATTTTTGATAGTAGGTTTAAATTTGTGTAAGGGCAAATTCATTATCTCTTTAGGTAATTTGTTATAAAAGCGTAGACCGAGTCCCACTAATGAATAATAATTATATTATGCTTCTTATTATGAATGGGTGTTTAATACATATTGTTTTCGAATATCATATTTACGTAATCTGTACCAAACCAACAACGGCTGGATATTGTAATTGAAATGTAATCGTTTATTAGTGTATTTATAATGCAGTCAAGAAAATAAACCAGACTATCCCTTAGCGTGTACCAAGAACCGTTAAAGTTGCCGTACATGTAGGTAAGTTGCCGGTGGGCGCCCTAATTTTGTATTGTTGTGTTTATGTCTTTATGAACCATGGCTATGGTTATCAGTGTAAAATGTGTATATTAACAGAAAATAACCAAAAGATTTAAAAAAATACCAATGATAAATTAAGATGTGAGTAAGTAATAAATAATTTTGACTTAAGTATTTTACATTGTACAACTCAACAATTAGTTTTGGAAATGAAAGTGTAACTTACGTTAAATATGCAAGTTTACCAACAAGGTATTGATATACACTTGGCTACTATGATGACGTTAGAAGTCGACCCACTGTATGTAAATGTATGCCTTATATGATGTGTAAGACAGATTGTGGTTGACACTTCTTTGACATTTGACAAAATGGTGACAGACGATGGTTGGTACCTTTACTTTACATATTATTATCTACTGTAATTGTACTGTGGTTTAGATTAGATCTAGATCCATGTTAAAATATTGAACATTTGAACGTTTTGGAAGACGTTATATTAATCTACCGTGATAATAACAATATTATACTTGATTACCCTGTTGTTTTAATAAAGATAATTGAATTTAAAATGAGTGTAAATATACACAATTGATATTGACTTTAACGTAGTGTCAAACATATAATAATATAATAAAAACGTTAGCATAAGTTCAAGCAAAACAGTGTGTTAAATGGGTGGTGACGGCGATCGTAACCGTCACCGTAGCCGCAGCAGGGAGCGTCACCGAAGTCGCGACAGGCGCGGTCGCAGCCGTGACCAGAGCAGGGATCGTGACAGAGACCGAGACGGCGCGAGAGATGAGCGTGCACGAACTAGAGTCCCTGATGAGAGCAGAGACCGAGATAGGTCAGACAGGACGCACAGGGACCGAGACAGAGGACGTAGCACTTACAAAGATGGAGGATACAGTGGAGCCGGCCTTGGTGGAGGTAATTGAAATAATTTTAAACACCCAGATTTTCACAAAAGGAAAAGCTAAATATATTGTAGGAATAACATTGATGTGGGGCTGCAGAATAGGATGCAAAGGAAATATGATTTAACTTAAACTTAACAATTATAAATTTCCAATATTGCACAATTTTTAATAACAAAACATTGATTTACTGAGGTGGTTCAAACAGGAGCAGTTCACTGTACAACTGTGTGAGTCATCATTTAAGGGTTTGTCTTCACTTGTTTAAGACAGCAAGTATATTTAGATCATACCTTACTGTCTTAAGCAGTTTCTTTTATTATTTTTCTATCCTTTTATGGGAAATTAAGAATACTCATGATGAGTAGAGCTCGCTTTGTACCTTTGTTGTTATTTTCTTGGTATATTGTAATGTACTCTTGTGTGTGTGTGTGTGTACAATAAAGAATTAAGTGCTATTCAGATCATGTCAGATCTTTAATATTGTTACCCTGATAGTTAACCATATATATTATTGTAAGTAAAAATAAATTTCATTTCATAGCCATTCATTCTTGATTTGTGTAAAACAGTAGCATGTCAGTGAGTTTGCTTTAGGAGTGTTTGGTGATCATTTAAACATTTAAAACCTTCTCCTTTCAGGACTTGGTAGTGGCAATGGTGGGCCAATGGCACGTGGACGGTACAAGCCTCAGGAAGAAGAATTCTTAGATGCTAGACGAGAAGAGCGAGAAAGGATTGGCCAATTAGGTGTATCATCAGTTTGGGGCAAGTCTCCACTAAGACCTGAGTAAGTCAATCAATTTGTTTTATAGTAATTAGGGGTAAAGCAAACATATGGATGATACTAATTTTCATTTAGTTTTAAGATAAAACTAATTTTCAACTTTTAGGCAAGAAACATACAAAATAAAAAAAAAGAAATAAAAAAGACTTGTTTAGCCATTAAAATATTCCTCAATATCACTGTCTACTGGGAAGGTGCCCAGAAGGCTGGCGGCATTGCCATGTTGGATGGCAATATTCACTGTGCACAAAACAGGCCAGCCCTCAGATTACGCAAAGCGTTCATCAGTTGTTTTGCTAGATCTCTGTGTAGGAACTAGCACTCAAATCCCATGAACTAACCATCTCTATCCCATATGGCTCAAATACATAATTTCTAATTAAATTACTGTATTTACGCCGTTAGAAGGTCTCCGCAGCAGAAGCGCCGGCACAGTTACCTAGAGATAATGACAATCGCTCACATTTCTTCGTTAATTTATAGCTCTGAAGAAGAAGTAGAACCTGAAGGTGCAAGCAGCAGCAAAGAAAAGAAAAAGAGTAAAAAGTCTAAAGATAAAGATACTAAACAAAAGCTAAAAAAGTTAAAAAAGAAACTGAAGAAAGTAAAGAAAGCTCGCAAGAAAGCTAAGAAGAAAAAAGCCAAGAGTTCTAGCAGTGACACTGGCAGCTCCACTGAAGAGGAAGAAGTGTGGGTGGAGAAAGGGAGTAAGTTTCTAATCAGTTCTTATTATTACAGTTATATTTTTGAAAAATATTCTGCTCTCTCAGTCACAGTGAGTAGTATGCAGTGCCCTAGTAACAACACATTATTCTGACATATCAACGCGAACAGTACGCACTATCTGCGTGGCCGCAGGCATCATCCATAGCTAATTCGACGTTTTATAATTTACAGAAGAACATGAAATAGAAGCAACAAGTGCTAAATTAAAATCAAGTAAGAAAGAAACAGATTCTGAAGAGCTAGCTTCAGAAGCATTTGGGCCAGTACCACGCGTGGGCCCTGCGCTGGGACACAAAGATTTCGGGCGAGCTCTACTACCGGGTGAAGGTGCGGCCATGGCGGCCTATGTCGCCGAGGGGAAAAGAATACCCAGGAGAGGAGAAATTGGGCTCACGTCAGATGAAATAGCCTCATATGAGTCTGTTGGATATGTGATGAGTGGTAGCAGGTGCGTTTATATGCTTTATTGATTCATATTGTTAGGTAGGTGCGCGCGTGCTACTAGAGAGCGCGGCCGCGCACCTACAGCGTTAGTGTGTCTGTGCATGTTGTGTTAATCACCGAGCTATCTCTAGTTGTTATTTATCGATATTGTTGGTTGTTGATTGGCAATCAGGCACTATTATGATTTTTTGACATAACTTATTATACGATTGGATAAATTCGAACCTCAAGTGACCCAACATTTCAGTCGGCGGCGACGGTACTTAAGAGTAATTTGTATTATTCCAGACATCGTCGCATGGAGGCTGTGCGTATCCGCAAAGAAAACCAAATTTACTCAGCGGACGAGAAACGTGCGCTGGCGGCCTTCAGCAAGGAAGAGCGCGCCAAGCGAGAGAACGCCATCTTGTCGCAGTTCCGGGACGTGCTGCAGGCGAGGACACAGCGCCGGGACAACACCTAGACACCACACCACACTACACTACACTACACCACACCGTCATAGTGCTACTATTGCACTTCACCTACAATCATTATTGTACCATTTTTACAAATGTTAAGTCCTGAATAGTATTTGATATTTATTTCTTCTACTTTTAAACATCTGGTAAAAATGTACAGTAAAAAGATTTTTTTTACAATATATTATAAATTATCAATATATGACTGCCTTAGTGGTCCAGTGGCCGCGGTATGCGTCTGCTGTGCACGAGGGTTCGATTCCATCACAGGACAAATCTTTGTGACCCACAAACAGTTGTTCTGAATCTGGGTGTAGTTTGTGTCCGTTAATTGTATGTTTGTAAAGTCCTCCGCGACACAGAGCTAGTTCTCTAGTGCGGGAGTTTTCTTTAAAAAAAAATATATATATGACGATATTATATATTATGTTTTGTATATACTTAAGAGAAAACATTGATTTGTGCTATGTTCATGTATTAGAGATATGAGTAGGTAAGATCATAAATAAATGCTAGTTTTACAATATAAAAATGTTTATTTTCTTAATTATACTTATAACAATATACTATGTATGGCTGTCGTAGTTGGCGGTTGATTGGTGGTGGTCATTACACATTATTTACAGTATCATTATAGTACAGGCGACTCAGAACAATCACCTTGCCGGGAAAGTATATTTATCCGTTAAAGCTGATAAGCTTTATTGAAGACTAATTAATTCAATTTATTATAACAAGAAAACCTGCAGTCTCTGCATATTTGAAAAGTTTTTACATGAAAAATAACATTTTTAGTATATTATTTTCCATAGCCAATGTTGTGAATAAATCAAATGAGCAGTATGATGTCTTCAATAAAGTAAAATAATCAAAATTCATCTAATTTAAGGTCTTGTGCCATAAATGGTATGAATCTGACTGAGCTTCTGGTTCAGTTTAGTTCATAATATAATTAAAATGATAAGTTCCATCTTTTAAAAGTTTTATTTTAATAAATAATTTAATTATATGTTTCTACTTTACAAGACTTAATTCTAAGTATTCAATAATTAAATGTTTCATCTCACCTCGGCACGAGGAGAGTTGAAACAAAACAACTTGTTACGTTTGAGTCGTGTTACCTAGTTACAAATGTGACACACACACGTGGCTCGTGCGAGTCGCCTGCAACAGTAACAAATGCACCACCGATTGCGTTGCGTAAATAGTATGTTGTCTATAAAGTTAAATATATAAATTGTTTCAACTCTCCCACTTATTTTGGCAATTATTCTCAGAGCCATTATATACAATAACATATTTCCAAAACGATGACTGCATCAGATTGCATACTACCATTATTGTAATTAACAAAAGATTGTAACGTATCTGGTCTGATGCTCATTACAAACTAGATGTAGGTAAATTGGTAGACATCATTTTCATAACTTTGTTACTTTGTAAACTATTTAATAAGTGAATTTAGAGTTATTTTGGTCATGGAGCGCAATATAACTAATTGTGTGGGACACATACTATACTATTATTATACTACTCAATTCCTTTGTTCTATGGACCAGTCTATGATTTTGTTAGAACGGTAAAGAAGATGGGTGGACAGGGCCGCTATACGAAGATTAGTTTTGTAGGAAAAGCATAGTGTATATTTTAGTGGCATTTGGTAACATTGTACAATTAGACGTACTGTTCGAACACGACCACATCGCTGTCGTGTGTCAACGTCAAGCAGTGACAATAAATGTACGACAACGTTCTGTGACGTCACGAGTCGGCGCGCGCGCGACACCAACAAGAGCGGCGCGGCGCTGCGCGGGCGCAGGACGAGCTGTGCGACGCGCGACGACTCGTTCAACTCAATATACTGTACCTATTCATATCATTATGACTAATTAACATTGTGGACACTCATTATTTCTAATAACTAGATAAATACCTATTCAAATTTAATCTATAATTATTATATTATAATTTGAAGTAAATACAAGTTTTTAACAACTTTCCTAAATTGCTGACAAACCCTTTTTGATCTGCTGATTGTAAAATAATTGTTATGTGTTAAAGAATAAAATCAAAAGTACCAACGTTCACTCTCGTGTTCTAGTTAAATTTTTCGGAATATTTCCTATATTCTCTGTATTAAATTTTGAATTGCCCATACATACATCGCTCTTTATTTAGGTACTAAAAACTCTAGGTGTATCCGTGGCATGATCGACGCTGACACTGACGCGCGAACTCGTGGCCGGGACGTAAAACTACATATTTATAAAGTACCTACACAACCATCTCCATTACCGTATATATCAATATTTTTGAATCTGTGTACTGTGTGATTTTAATAATTTTGTCAAAAATACATTCTGCTGAAATTATATTTCTAAAGTTATTAACACTATTAGAATTTAACGTAGCTAAAATATACAGTTTTTCATATTATTTGGTCATACTTGTTAGAATATGTAATACAACACATGGAGTAATAAGTACTCACTGTATACAGGTACCAATATGTACGCACAACCGTCAAGCTGACGCATGTCCTAACTACAGAGAGGCACAGGTTCGAATCCTACAAATCGAATTTTTCCACATGAAATATTTAAATATATTTTTCCTTAACCGTTGACCTCAAGTCAGACGATTGTTTATATCATATAATATAGACAATAAGTGTATATAGGAGGCCCACGCCCAGCAGTGGGACGTTAATGGGTTGAGATAATAATAGAAAATAAAGGTACCTTTCAAATTGATATATAATTTTAATTTTGTATAGTTATAAGGTTCTTAATGGATCAGCAACGCGCGAGTGACACCCCTAGTGTGCAAGCGTCCATAGGCTACGGTAACTGCTTACCACCAGGCGGCCCATATGCTTGTTTGCCACCCAAGTAGTATAAAAGTAATGTAAATATTACCTTTATTTAGGAATATTATTTCCTTGTTAAAGTTTTTCCTTTAATATTCTATAATCTATGTAACGTTACAATATCATCAATTACGATTATGTTTGGAAGTTTGGGAACGTAAAACATAGTGTGCAGTGCATTACCCCAACAAAATGTTATGCTCAAGAGATGTGAGAGTATAACAGATAATCAGGCTATGATGAGGAGTTATATGTTCACGAATAGCTTAAAACTATAATTCAAACAAATAATTACTCATAATAAATTAATTATATCTGTTATACTTACACATTTCTTAAGCAAAGGATTATGCTGTGGCAATGCACACTAATAAATACTTCAGATTTTAAAATTAAATTAAACTAGATAGTCAGCCGATAGTAATGGCCGCGTGGGTCACTCTCGGAGAACATTTCAGTATAAAAATACAAAAGGCGTCTTCTTTATACTATCCAACGTAGCGCGCTACGCGTCGTGGTCGGGCTCGTAGCGCGCTACGCGTCGTGGTCGGGCTCGTAGCGCGCTACGCGTCGTGGTCGGGCTCGTAGCGCGCTACGCGTCGTGGTCGGGCTCGTAGCGCGCTACGCGTCGTGGTCGGGCACGTAGCGCGCTACGCGTCGTGGTCGGGCTCGTAGCGCGCTACGCGTCGTGGTCGGGCTCGTAGCGCGCTACGCGTCGTGGTCGGGCTCGTAGCGCGCGAGTCGTGCCCGCGCGGCGCGCAGTTCCCCGCGCAGCGCGCCCAGCGTGCGGCGCGCGGCGGCGAGCTGCGCGCGCAGGGCGGCCTCCCCCTCTGCCTCCGCCCCCTCCCCCTCCGCGTCGCCGTCGTCAGCGCTGCCCGCGTCCGCGCCGCCCGACGTGCTGCCCGACGTGCCGCCCGACGTGCCGGCCGACATGCCGGGCGACGCGCCGGCCTGCGACAAGTGCGGCTGCTGCGCGTCGTCGGTGCGAACCGCGTTGGCCACGAGTCGGTCGAAGTTGGACTTGTTCATGATGATCTTGACGGCGGGTCTCGGTCCGGCGGCGCCCGCACCCGCCCCCGCCCGCCTCACGCCCGTGATTTTGGACGGAGAGATTATCTTCGCGTCGGGAGGTAGTCGCACGAATTTCACCTGAAACCGTGACATTGAGAGCTTCACTCGCGCGTTGTCACAAACCCCACAAGTTCCCTGGTTGCTCTAGTCTCTCAACATCACTAGCGTGTTACCGATCCAAAAATTTGTTACATCGGGCTTTTGTGATCGAATAAACGTTTCACAATTACATCACTATGTGTTACAGTTTAAAGTGACTCAATACTAGCTGTAAGCTCAAAAAGATTATCTAGAAGCTCGCCCGCCTAAAGGCGACATTAAAATGTATTTAACCCCGACCTAAGTACGGCTGCAGCCTGTCGGTACAGCGTGCTATTAGGATATCAGACCCTTTAAATTTATTTAGTACTGGATATGAGTGGCAGTAAGGTTATGAGGGTTAACCGCAGCATCGTATGTGTAACTGAGGCGTAGGTCGAACGAGCGTGAAGTGACGTATTTCGTAGCTACACCTTACCTGCATATCTTGTGGATTAATAATCTTTTTGACGGGTATCCTATTAGTCTCCTTCGGCATAGCGAGCAACTTGTTGTTGAGCGTGAATATCTTCATGCCGGGCTTGGGCGGGGACTTGACCGGCGTCGCGGTCAACACCATGTTCTTGGCCGGTCGACTCACGGGCGGCGGGGGCTTGCTGGGGGCGGGCTGGGGCTCACCGCTCTCCTTTAACATTAACTTGCCAGCATCTACATAAATAAGAGAGAGGAACGTATCGTTAGTATAGATATCAGGATTAGCCAGTAAGTAATGGCGTTGAGCACTGTGCTGGAGTGGTCGGCGGGCAGCAGCGTGATGCAGCAGCCGCGCCAGTAGTGATGGCGTGGTACGTACCCGAGAGCACGACCGTCCGGCCGCTGTGCAGTGCGTTGAGCACTGTGCTGGAGTGGTCGGCGGGCAGCAGCGTGATGCAGCAGCCGCGCCAGTAGTGATGGCGTGGTACGTACCCGAGAGCACGACCGTCCGGCCGCTGTGCAGTGCGTTGAGCACTGTGCTGGAGTGGTCGGCGGGCAGCAGCGTGATGCAGCAGCCGCGCCAGTAGTGATGGCGTGGTACGTACCCGAGAGCACGACCGTCCGGCCGCTGTGCAGTGCGTTGAGCACTGTGCTGGAGTGGTCGGCGGGCAGCAGCGTGATGCAGCAGCCGCGCCAGTAGTGATGGCGTGGTACGTACCCGAGAGCACGACCGTCCGGCCGCTGTGCAGTGCGTTGAGCACTGTGCTGGAGTGGTCGGCGGGCAGCAGCGTGATGCAGCAGCCGCGCCAGTAGTGATGGCGTGGTACGTACCCGAGAGCACGACCGTCCGGCCGCTGTGCAGTGCGTTGAGCACTGTGCTGGAGTGGTCGGCGGGCAGCAGCGTGATGCAGCAGCCGCGCCAGTAGTGATGGCGTGGTACGTACCCGAGAGCACGACCGTCCGGCCGCTGTGCAGTGCGTTGAGCACTGTGCTGGAGTGGTCGGCGGGCAGCAGCGTGATGCAGCAGCCGCGCCAGTAGTGATGGCGTGGTACGTACCCGAGAGCACGACCGTCCGGCCGCTGTGCAGTGCGTTGAGCACTGTGCTGGAGTGGTCGGCGGGCAGCAGCGTGATGCAGCAGCCGCGCCAGTAGTGATGGCGTGGTACGTACCCGAGAGCACGACCGTCCGGCCGCTGTGCAGTGCGTTGAGCACTGTGCTGGAGTGGTCGGCGGGCAGCAGCGTGATGCAGCAGCCGCGCCAGTAGTGATGGCGTGGTACGTACCCGAGAGCACGACCGTCCGGCCGCTGTGCAGTGCGTTGAGCACTGTGCTGGAGTGGTCGGCGGGCAGCAGCGTGATGCAGCAGCCGCGCCAGTAGTGATGGCGTGGTACGTACCCGAGAGCACGACCGTCCGGCCGCTGTGCAGTGCGTTGAGCACTGTGCTGGAGTGGTCGGCGGGCAGCAGCGTGATGCAGCAGCCGCGCCAGTAGTGATGGCGTGGTACGTACCCGAGAGCACGACCGTCCGGCCGCTGTGCAGTGCGTTGAGCACTGTGCTGGAGTGGTCGGCGGGCAGCAGCGTGATGCAGCAGCCGCGCCAGTAGTGATGGCGTGGTACGTACCCGAGAGCACGACCGTCCGGCCGCTGTGCAGTGCGTTGAGCACTGTGCTGGAGTGGTCGGCGGGCAGCAGCGTGATGCAGCAGCCGCGCCAGTAGTGATGGCGTGGTACGTACCCGAGAGCACGACCGTCCGGCCGCTGTGCAGTGCGTTGAGCACTGTGCTGGAGTGGTCGGCGGGCAGCAGCGTGATGCAGCAGCCGCGCCAGTAGTGATGGCGTGGTACGTACCCGAGAGCACGACCGTCCGGCCGCTGTGCAGTGCGTTGAGCACTGTGCTGGAGTGGTCGGCGGGCAGCAGCGTGATGCAGCAGCCGCGCCAGTAGTGATGGCGTGGTACGTACCCGAGAGCACGACCGTCCGGCCGCTGTGCAGTGCGTTGAGCACTGTGCTGGAGTGGTCGGCGGGCAGCAGCGTGATGCAGCAGCCGCGCCAGTAGTGATGGCGTGGTACGTACCCGAGAGCACGACCGTCCGGCCGCTGTGCAGTGCGTTGAGCACTGTGCTGGAGTGGTCGGCGGGCAGCAGCGTGATGCAGCAGCCGCGCCAGTAGTGATGGCGTGGTACGTACCCGAGAGCACGACCGTCCGGCCGCTGTGCAGTGCGTTGAGCACTGTGCTGGAGTGGTCGGCGGGCAGCAGCGTGATGCAGCAGCCGCGCCAGTAGTGATGGCGTGGTACGTACCCGAGAGCACGACCGTCCGGCCGCTGTGCAGTGCGTTGAGCACTGTGCTGGAGTGGTCGGCGGGCAGCAGCGTGATGCAGCAGCCGCGCCAGTAGTGATGGCGTGGTACGTACCCGAGAGCACGACCGTCCGGCCGCTGTGCAGTGCGTTGAGCACTGTGCTGGAGTGGTCGGCGGGCAGCAGCGTGATGCAGCAGCCGCGCCAGTAGTGATGGCGTGGTACGTACCCGAGAGCACGACCGTCCGGCCGCTGTGCAGTGCGTTGAGCACTGTGCTGGAGTGGTCGGCGGGCAGCAGCGTGATGCCGTGCGCGCGCAGCAGCCGTGCCGCCGCGCCGCTCTGACAATTTATGACGTTCATAAGTGTCATGCATTTCATCTTATTGAATAAATGAGTTTGACTTTGGAAGGGAACATCTATATAAAATATTACCCGTAGTACTAGCACAGTATAATGGAACTCTTTCATACAGTAGTTCGGCGGATACGTCTAGACAGAGCAATCGTGCGGGGTAAGCGGAGTGAGGGGGGCGAGGTAGCGAGCAATTGGCAATTGCCTCACACGGACGAAAGGTTAGTTAATTTCACCAATTTCATTCTGAGAAAAATATCGAGACAGCAAAATGGCGGACAACATAAAACATTATAAAATTAATAATTAAAGCTTAATGACTTAACATCTATTGCGTGATACATAATATGATGGCGGACGCGAATTTTTCGAAAAAGCTATTATGGGTGTTGCTTTCGTGGTTTTCGGGGGTGCACAATACGAATGTGAAATATATTCTACAGCATATTCTATAACAGCTGTTCTCACAAATTGACTCACACGCAACACAGACACTAATTAACACACACACACACATATTGGAGGTACCACCTCCTGTACTCTGCAGACCTGTTATCCTGACTTCTACATCAATTACTTTTTATACTTTTGCAACTAAAGTCATTATTATTTCCCTTTTTTTTGTATTTTTCTATAGTCAGTTAGTGCTACTCACTAATTCTATCCGAAGGTGGGGGGGCCCTGGTGACCTGTAACACAGGTTTTCTTTGAAAACCTACAACAAGCACCAGTTGGGTGTTCGATGGACTGGTTTACAATGATTATGGGATAAAACGTCGCCTGCCATCATTTAAAAGTTGGGATATACTCTCTAAATGAAAAATAGGCAGACGGTGACTCGCCTATACACTAGATGGGCCCCTTGAATCAACCGACATGGGCAACAGTCCACAGGCATAAGGGCAACACCATAGTGCGCGGCTAGGGGTATCGAGCGGTGCGGCGCCGGTTTCACCATCGGGGGTCTGAGACACGAGAGCGGGTTTCCCCGTAGTTATGCCCTTGAAAATGACACTTCTACCCCCGAGCATATAGCTCTGGCGACCCCTCTCTGATCAGCCAATTAAGGCAAGCCAGAGCTGAGAGTCCTGCGGGCGCTCTTGTCAGTCCACTCCGGGCAGACAATAAAGGCAAGCCGGAGACGAGGCCCTGACCGACTCTCTGGGGCATTCGAGACCGCAGTGTCGCCACTCACATTCAGCCCGCCACAAGCTGCTCTGCGGGTAATTATTATTATTATTATATTTTGTGATCCAAGATGGCGGACGCGGATTTTCCTAAAAATCGATATGGGTATCGTTGTCATGATTTTTGGGGTTGCTGAATTCGAATGCGATATCTATTTCGTCATCCAAGATGGTGGACGTAGTTTTGGTGATCCAAGATCTATAAAAATTATATTGTCAAACTCATTTATGCATTTAGACATATTTATCATTTTGTATATATTACACATACATTATTCTGCCCTCTCATAAAACAATTGAGCATTTAATTATTAATATTTTTATTTATTATTTATTTTCCTGGTAATGTATAATATAAAAATGAATTGCTGAATGTGTTGCTAAGCGCAAATCTCGAAAACAGCTGAACCGATTACGCTAATTCTTTTTTGCTATGTTCGTAATTTTATTGTCAAGAGAAGGTTCTTATGTAAAAAAAAAAGAAAGTTGAGCTGAAAGGTAAACCCTAACCCTAACCTAAGACCCGGGCGAAGTCGGGGCGGGCCACTAGTATAAAATAAATTAAGAAAAATATGTATCAATTATATTATCTATGTCGAGTCGGCGGCGGCATTTCGCAAAATATCAAAGGCGTTGCCCCACTGTAAGAAATAAGAAGGCATAAAGAGTTCTTTACACTGTGGTACCTACTAGTGTCAAAACATCTTGTGTTCACACTTCCACACTATGTTAGGACATTTCGGTTCGTCTTCTTGTAACTTTAAATTTTTAGTTCGATTTGTGAACAAAATAAACGTAAAAACTCGAAGCTTACCTCACTTTTAGGTTCCGTCTTCACTACTCTTTCTGGCTGTTGCTTCATTTTAGCAGGTTTTATATCTTGGATCCCTGTAATCAAAGTACGGTTCTATATTCAATACCTACTGTCACTCGAGTACTTCGGTAGAAAGTGAAGTTTGAGTACAATACTTACTTCGTACGGCGTCAAATGTCTGCGGCTGGGGTTCAGACGCAGGAGTCTCTGCCATTTGTTCTGTAACGAAAAGACAATAGAATCTCATGCTTGATCGTTAGGGTGCGCAAGTGATTGACCACATCGAGTACCCACCGGTGACCAAGTGGTGCACGGAGCGGGCCGCCTCGCGCTCCCGCACGGCGTCGTCGATGAGCCGCAGCAGGTCGTCGCGCCGCAGCTCGGCGGCCAGCGAGCGCGGGCTCTTGTGGAACTTGGACACGGCGCTGGGGTCCGCGCCGTGGGCCAGCAGCTCGGCCGCCGTGGCCGTGTGTTCGCGCTGGACGACGCCACGGATTAGATCGCGAGGTAGGCATATCCAAGCCGCGTGTGATTTGCCTCAATAACATTCCCTCTGTTGTTTACGACCATAAATCGATCGGGGAGTACATTTCATTTGCGTTTTTATACTTCCACTACTTGACGGAATATTGTTTGGTTACTACTTTAAATAAAATAACTGTATTTTATTTAACTGTAGCTTTTTATAGAACTACATAATGCAGTAACTATGTTGAAAATTATCGTAGCAATATTTTCTTACCAACTCGTCCATTAATTTATTTGTAGTGTAGTGTTAAGTACATGTGTATTCACCTATATAATAAGATGTATTACTCAATTAAAGTCAGTATTTATCCAGCACCGTGTTGTTTAATTACACTCTCCAGTTGCCATCCTTACATGGCGATCCTGCCAGGATGGCAGTCGCGCGTTGCGTTTGTTGTTAAATTCCATACCAAATATAGACTAATAATAATGTGGAAGTGAACTATGGGCCTAGATCCAAATAATTTGTTACATATAAATAAATAATTTATTTTGCAAAACACATTAAATAAACTATCACCATGAAAAAGAAGAAAAGGAAAAAGGTGTATTTATTTTGAAAGAGAGAAGAAAAAAAAATTGCTGTTCAAAAGTGCACAAAGTAGATAGAAATGCCTATATTGAAGCGACGACGACCAACTGTAAGAGCCTTTGGGCCTGGACCACTACAAGGCAATATTTCACCAGTGGCGTTCATATAAGTATGGTGGCAGCTGATTTTGGGAGCGATGGTGCTGATTGGGAATTTCCTCGGTTAGAGCGTCTGATAGAGGCGGAATGGCAGTTCCGTCGTCCCGATAATTAAAGAGATGAAGAAGATGGACATGCTCAATAATGTGTGATGTGACGGTGAACATAACTTTTTTTTATACGAAAATGCGATTGCATATTTGTGTTTTTTTTTATTATATTTAGGTTTAAAGATGGTTTATTTTGCTCTGTGTCAGTCAATACTAGGGTATTGTATATCTGTTTGGGGTGGCGCATTTAAGACCTCTATGTTGAAAGCAGAAAGGTCCCAGAGAGCAGTGCTAAAAGTCATGACTAGGAAACCTTACAGACACCCAACATCACAACTATATGCTGAATGTAAGGTTTTAACCGTCCGACAGCTATTTATCCTTCGATCTATCCTCAGAACTCATAGTCTCCTACCTCCACCAACTCAGCACAAACGCACCACCATAATTTCATCCATACCACACAAAACCACTTTTGCAAGACACCAGTTCTATGTAATAAGCAACCATGTTTACAAAAAACTACATAAAGAAATAAATGCACTAACTCTTAATACCTACCAACTGAAGACCACTACCACACAGTGGCTTCTGAAACAGGACTACGACAGAACAGAAACACTTTTGACCTACATAGTATAACATTAAAACACACACACACAAACACACACATACACACAAACACTCACATACACACACACACACACACCCATACACTCATATCATTCATTCCATATTATTATTTCACCACTTATTATCACCATATCTCAATACCAAGTCGATACACTTCCATCAATAGTAACAATATTATATTAAATTATGGGATATAAATCTTGGTCGAACACTGCCTCTTAAGATACAGGCTCTGCCTAGTTTAAGAGACAGGGCTCATAATTTTTTGTGACCTATATGATATCGTGTATGATTTAGTGTATATTCTACCTACTGTAATTACTCGTGATAATAAATAAATTATTATTATTATTATTATTATATTTCTTTTTCGTATGCTCATTGTAAAAGAGCGATCACTATAATCATTATTTCTATAAGATATTCTACGATACATAAGTGTCACGCATGTTTAATATATTTTTTTATGAAATTCATACAAGTAAGTACATATTATTATTTCCGTGTAATGATATAAAAGTATGTTTTCTATTATGCTCTTAAAATTAATATTGAATTTATATACAATTACCGTTTTATAGCATATTTATATGAACAGATAGATGCATTATCTAAATATAGCCATACCTATCAGATAATCGTTGTGTGGTCTTGGAGTGTCAAATTACGAAATAAGTGGAACTGTTGTCATCCGACCGAAAGTTAAACAATGATGTAATTCAAGTTTATAGAAATATGTTTGATGCTGATTATAGTTATATTGTACTTTATTATTTTTTGCTTTGAATGAACTTTTATGATGGTAATATGGCTTGACAACATTAAATGAGTAGGATTTGTAAAAGGAAAATGGATATAAGATTTGAAAGTTTTGGTTTGTTTTATAAGTGTGTGAATTGTTTCGTACATAAGGTTTGTCATGTAATGGTCTGATCAACCAAATACAATGCAAATTCTTTTAGACAAAGGAATTCAAATAGGAATAGATGTTTAGTGATGGTTTTAATATGAAAGATTAAAAAAGGGTACACATGATAAGGTACAAAATAAGGGTTAATGTCCTTCAAATTCGATCATGGTGCAAACAAAAGGTTTCTCTGTGAGAATTGTTGGTGACGTAAGGTGTCTTAATTAATTGCCCTAGAATATGTATAATTAAATGAATATTAAATAAATGAAGTGAGCAAGAAAATAAAATAACAGGTACTGAATAGAGACCTGTATAAATAAAATGTACCTTACGTGTGATAAAAGATGATGAATAAAAATGTGTACCTAGGAAAATATTGAAATGAAGGATAAGTATGAAAAATATACGAAATTGATTTGTAACGAAATGGTTTTTAATGTAAAGTGATAATAAATAGGTAAAGATTGTAATTTAAAAGCAGAAAGAAAGTCAGTCAGTCAGTCTGATATTTTTGAATTGTTATTTAAACTCTCTTCATTACTAACTTCTATTATTTTATTTTCATATGAATTTGAACAGTGACACATAGATTTTTCTTTTTATTTTGATGTATACTCATTTCATTTATTGTTATAAATTTCAATTATATGTTTAATTGTTATAAATTACAATTATATGTTTAATGTTATTTTAATATTAGATACTATTTTTTTTATAGAATCTATATTAATTCTATAGCTAGTAAACTATATTAATTTTTCATATGATTTAACATTTTAGGTTTAAAATAAAATAAATATTTTTGAATTTATTTTATTTTTTCCCAGGGATGGAGATGTAGTGTAGTGTTAAGTACATGTGTATTCACCTATATAATAAGATGTATTACTCAATTAAAGTCAGTATTTATCCAGCACCGTGTTGTTTAATTACACTCTCCAGTTGCCATCCTTACATATTAATATAAAGTATTCTTGTTATATAATTTATTAATAAAAAATATTGCTACATCTGTTAGTTATAACTAAAAGATGTACTTAGTAAATAAGTTTAATTACCCTAACTGTATCCCCCGATCGATTAATGCGTAAACAACATAAGGAATATTTTTGAGGCATATCAAACACAGTGGCGCGGTACTGTTACTATCGCTTACGTAGTAACTATTAAGTAATCTTTGCTATCGCTAAGAAGGCGATTACGCCTTCGAACGTGATGAAACAAAGCGCTCGCTCTGGTAAGTAGGTACCTGCACGGCCCAGTGCAGCGGCGTCATCCGCAGCATGTCGCGGCAGTCGACGGCGGCGCCGGCGCCCAGCAGCAGGCGCGCCACCTGGTGGTGGCCGGCCGCGGCCGCCAGGTGCAGCGGGGTCCGCTCCACCTTGGTGCGCGCGTCCCGCGACACGCCGGCCCGCAGCAGCACGGCGCACGTGTCCAGGTGCGCGTTGCTGGCCGCCAGGTGCAGCGGCGACGTGCCCAGCTGTGGACGGAACCGCCGCACGTTATGCGAGCCGCGATCTCTCCAGGGCCGGGCTCGCGACAGAACTTGTAACACGTACCCAGTCGGTGGTGAAGGGCGCTCCCTTGGCCATGAGGTCGAGCACCTGCGCGGTGTCCCCGGCGCGCGCGGCCAGCAGCAGGCGGCGGCCCAGCTCGACGGCGGCGGACGAGGCGGCCACGCGCGACCCCGCCGCGCCGCTACTTACGCCGACGCACGACGCCGCCGATACTATGCTTTCTGGCTATAATACGACGTAACCTTTCAGTCTACGTACTTAATGTTTAATAACTAAGTACCTATACCGGCTATATAGGTATAATATACCTAGGTAGCGTAATCACAGAAATTATATTCAATATGGTTGAGATATAAATAAATAATAAATCGCATCACAAGTGTGAAATCCTCTTTCAAACTGCAATGTGACTATGACCTGTCACATGACAGATTTTCGTGTTTGAAGTAAAATAGTAAACACAAAATTCATTTATGTTACAAAATAACACTTATGAAGGTCATGAATTATGAAAAGGCCAGAAAGATTGATTGATGATTAAAACTACAAACAGATACCTATCTAAGTATAGGTGCCAGTTGAGAGAATCATTCGACAATAGATATGTTAAGAATATATAAACATTAGGTAGTTGGACTCACCGATATCATTTGAGGTGTTGTGATGCGCACCACCACATCCTCCGTGCAAAGGTCTGATGTCATTGTGCTTCATCTACAATTTTTCAGTTGAACACTATTAAATTTTATTTTAAACATAAAATATAAAAACAAATAATATATAAAATCATTTATTCATATAGATACACACTGTGATACTTGTGCAGGTCCACAAAAAATGCCAAATGAGACATTGGCTAATTTGTCTACTGCCAGGTTTTATTGACTAAACAGACAGGGGGACATTCAAAAATATTTAAAAAAGGATTATTATTATAAGCATATTCATTGTGCTACTACAGGACAATGCCCTCCCCTTTCTTTTTCCATAAAACCCTTATCTATTAGAGTTTAACATACCTAACTCAAAATAATAATCATATTGTTTTTACTCTTTTTTTTATACTACTTGGGTGGCAAACAAGCATACAGCCCGCTTGATGCTAAGCAGTTACCATAGCCTATGGACGCTTGCAATACCAGAGGTATCACTTGGCAACACATTTTTTTACACCAGGGCTTTATGATGGGAGTATCCCTGGGATAGGAATAAGTTCCTTTCAAAATGCATCCCTAAATAAGAGTTGGAGACCTGTTCTCAAACACTACAACATTGAGTGTAGTTATTTGGTTGTGGTTCTGGTGTCTTCTGTAAGGTGTAGCTGGAGCCTCCTCCGTGGAGAACTGCACAGGCAAACTCCAGTCGAGCTTGCTCGCTAGTACAGTGCCCTACCTCTTTTAAAGTCCTATAATGACTTTTATTATTATTGAGGAAATGATATAGCAGACTAATTATTAAATATTTATAATAGTGAATGCAACAATAATAAATATATATTATATGTTGATAATTGTCCTTTATTATTTAACTTTTTAAATGCCTGCCTTGGCTTGCGGCACATTTATTAAGTTTACTTAGATATCCCACATTTTTGAAAATAAAATATAGCCTATGATACAAAATGATAATAAAGAAAAATCAATGAGTAAAATAATCTACTGGTTAAAGAATTTTTGAATTAGTCCAGTAGGATTAAACACAAATCTTTTCATTTTATTAGTGTAGACCTTCAATACCCAGTGCATGTATTGATATAGGTCAATAAATAAATACATAAACTGTATGGAGATATTATTCTGCCAATTCTGATTTGATATGTCATGTATTTGCTAGGTGGAATTAACAAATTTGTATTAGGTAGCTACTTTTAAGTATAGCTATAGTATTACCTACGTACCGAATGTATAATTTTGATACTTAGATTAAATTTAACTTTTATAGATGTTTTTTAATTTTAACATAATATTATTGCTGCAAGTAGGCAATCTTACTTTAATTCAATGCTTATTTATCTGCAATCATACTTCGACGAGCATTGCCAGTCAATATATTATCTTGAATGTAGTTTCGTAAAGACGTACATAAGTAAAACATTTCAATTCGCGCTTCTGTCTCAATTTATCGATCGAATTGTAACAGGATAAGGATGTCAAACTCATCGATGAAACCATGCCATGCCTTCGACCGCCATAACATACACTTCCTTTTCCTGTCTCAACGGAAGTGATAACAACTAGTCCTTCGTAAACAATAACAAGTTATAAACACTTACCAATGTTGAATAATTAAGGATTATCGCAGGAACTTTATTAAATCAGTCTGATTAGACCAGAAGTATTAAAAATGTGTAAACGTCAACATAAATTCTATACGTTTCATTGAAAGAAATAGCACTTGTCTACCGCGAAAATAAATGTCACATATTTTAATACAAAATTATAAAGTAGGTACCTAACTAAAAGCGCATTCACGATATATTTAATATGTGTGTATAAGCTATCGAATTAAAAACCAACTTTTATTTTTCTATTTAAAGTTAGTACTTATGTACCTAATTTAAATATTTATATTTGTTGGTTAGGTTATACATTATTTTTCTGAATGTTGGTTGCATGCCTACGTTTTAGTCTATGGTTGATTCATAGTGAATAGATTTTTTGTTATAATAATAATATATTATTATTGTTACAGAATTAAAAAACCTAAGGAATTAATAATAGACATTAATGTAATATTTAGAATAAACTATTGCTAGTAGGGGCGCTTTTATAATTTACCACAAAGCACTGCAAATTTCCATCGACGGTAATGTTAAAACGTTATCGTCGGCCGTAAACCTAAAAATCCCAAATACCGCAGTGTCTCAAGACGAAAGTCTTCGACCAGTGTGTGTTGCCAGTGATGACCTACGGATCCGAGACGTGGTCGTTCACTATGGGCCATGGGCCTAATGCTGAAGGCTCAAAGTCACCCGAAGAGCAATGGAGAGAGCTAGGGTTGGAGTTTCCCTGCGAGACCGAATCAGAAACGGGGAGATCCGTAGGAGAACTAAAGTGACCGACATAGTTCGAAGAATTGCATCAATTAAGTGGCAAGTGGCAATTAAGTGGCATATAGCTCATGGGCCTTAAATTATAATTTTTTAATTATACATTTCCTTACTTATTACAAATGAATCCAAAAATAATAAACAATGAAATCACAAACACAATCAACGTTATTTTCAATGTATCGCGCTCAAAATAATGAAAACTTTAAAGTTAAATGAAAGCGGAAAGACCCGGTTCCTCATTCCTTCGCTTTGCGTGTCTTGACGATCTGCCATTTGACTTATCTGTTCAGTATTTGTGCAGAGGCCACGTATACGTTACCGGTTGACTTTGCTTTGAGGTTAAAATTGTTATTAAGATATTAATAATTATCTTAATTACAGTTATAAAAAAAACTTAAGAGGAAATGCGGGCGGAGAGACTTTTGAATATTAGGTATTTGAATCAACTATCGCTGTCGCTCTGCGAGCGCTCGGCCGCGCGATTTGTGCGATAGGGACAACTGCATATCCGACTAAACAGCATAAGTAAAAAGTCGTAATTCGAGGTTTGGCTCTCGCCTATTTCCTCCTCCATTATTAGACCAATTTAAAATATATTTCGTAAACTGCATGATTAGGATATAAAATGTGCCCCTATGTTTTCCTTTTTTCAATAACAGTTGTCATATTTGTATACCAGGCCTATGTTGACAGCCGTCTAAAATAGTTATTTTGAGCATTTTTAAGGGTTTCTAGTGCTTATAAATATAATGAATCATTAAAAAGGAAAACATAGGAACATACAAGAAGTTGATATTAATTTTATTGCAAAAAATGTTTACTTTAAGATCGTAAACCAGGTAGAAAACAGGCGAGAGCGTTTCTATGGAGAATAGACACACCGCATTTCCTCTTAAATATATTAAATTAAATCATTTCGATTGTCTAATTTTGATTTTAGTTTGTTTATGATAGTAATCTAAAATCAATTCGGGACTTCACTAGCGTCCTACTATTTGACAGCTGTCAAAAGGAACTTCGTATTTTGCAAAGATAAATGATTTACATAGATTGAGCATATTTAAAATGATCTTTTAATATCGGATTTCTCTTTTCACGTGAACGAAATGTCATATGAAAAAAAGAGACAGACTTTTAACCATGTCATTTTCAATTAAACTCGAAACTCACGTGAAATAATGCAATTTTGTGAACAAAGTATTGAAAGCCATATGGCTACCTACACTGACTTCAATAGTAGGAACACTGAGTATATGCTATCTTCAGGTATGTTTCCTTCTTGTTTCAATGGGGAGGCAGTGCCTCCGAGGCACACGCAAAGGTCTTTGTAGATGGCGCTGTAGTCGACTGTACCTTGTTTACTTTTCGTGATAAAGTCTGTTTGTTGTTTTCTGAGAAAACAATTAAAACATTTGAGGTTATAATCTGTTTGTATGCATTTTTTATTGTTTTTGTCAAATAGCTCTCTTCATTTTTTTTACAGATTAGAATCGTATCATCGGAACCTAAACTTTAGTGTTGACTCTGATATGTAAGAGGACACCGAATACTTGTTTCCGCCATCTGATACATTTAAATACATAAATGCAGATACTCCTATGCCCATCCAGTTAATACAGGAATATTTTGAAGTGTGGCATTTTAATTTTCTGGTTTTATCTTAGTAAAGCAGAAAACGGATGGTACAGCTGTTTTTAAGGAATTTAGCTTGTGGGTTATAACCTGAAATGATAAATAAATCACATTATAATTTGGAACTTATTAAGTTAGTTATAGGCATTGAATCACTGTCAGGGCTTACCTGTATACTTAATTTTTCCAAAATACTCCTCCTCTGAGAAATGTGTAGCACACAATCGTGCAGTACTACTTGCTATATAGTTTTTTAATGCGTAACGCTGATTCCCATACTTTTCTGCGGTTATTATCTTTAGGGAACAAATGAACCCCTCTGTTTGTACAATTTAACGCACTACATTGAGGCATTTCTGTCAATACAACGTTAAAACATCTATATTAAAAACAAAAATACCTATTAAATATCAAATAAAAAATCTATACGATTTGACAGCTATTATGTCAGAACAAGTTACAGTCGACTGTGCGCCCTCTGTAGTGATAAAAAGTTAGTGTGCCTCCCCATTCGTAAATGAAACGAACATATAGACACCTTTTTATTTTTTTATATAAAAATCATTGGATAAAACTATAAATAATTATTTTAATGGTTATTGTGGCCAGATGAAACAAAAAATGTGATGATACTTACATAATTTTCACATATTTAAAAAGAACTGTTGTGCAAAATGAGTGTAGCGCTATCTATAAGGCCTATGCTAGTTGTGGCGCTAGTCAATAGAGTAGCGCCACAACTAGCATCATGAAGTTCAACATATAAAACACAGATGTCGCTTGAAACACAACGGAAGAACAAATCGCTCATTTGGTACAACAATGACGTTTTTACACTTTTAGACATTTTACAGGACATTCAATTATAGATTCCTATTAAAGGTATGGCATTTTGATGGGACTTATTACAATTGTTGTGATTTTAAATGCAAGTACAATATATATAGTTTCTATTATAGGCATATTCTGCTCCATAAATTATACATAACATAGATTTTATACTTAAATAATAAAAGGTACCTGTAAATATGTCACTGTTGCTTCAGAATACAATATAAAAAATTACGCGGTAGTTAGCAAATTTTGCATTTGTGACAAAATAAAACTAAATAATTGCATTAATCATTTATTTGTGAAAGTTTACTAGGTAAGTACTTACTTAGAATTAAAAGTAGAAACATCTTAATACTTAAAAACTATGATCACAATTTTATTTGTCAGTCTAATGGCACAAAATCACAAATTATTTATACTTGTGATCGGGTAGGTACGTAAATAGCGCCTGATTTTTTAGCCCTTTTTATTGCCTTTTCAATTATGGAATGGGCTCTAGTGGTGTTGGCACGAAGATAGTGACTCTCTATTCTACTAATTGAATTAATATGAATCCGGACAGACTCTTGTACCTCAAAACCAGAATTGCCATGATTTCCATGACGGCCACGTTTGTCAATTGGTGCTACGCCTTTAAATTCATTACTTGTCTTAGCCTCGATTACAGTACGTAAAGTACGTTCGGAAATGCCCAATTTGTTCAACAAAAATAATTTGCATACCCTAAAACTCCTACCATTAGACACCAAGGAACAATAACTATTAGACTTTCTGTTCTTTTGTACACCAGTTTTTAAACGACGTTGAGCTAATTGTAGCACAGTTATTGTCGAATTCAAGAAATCACGCTGTCTTTGAAAAGAAGACAGTTCCCAATACAATTTGAAAATATTATACCTCTGCTCCTCTGTGAAGTGTTCTGAACATTTATATTTGCATTTGTTAGAGCAAGGGGGCTTCATCTCTTTTGCAGGAATGATCTTACCCGTTCGAGATGTGTACTCCTGACCTGAATTCTTTAGCTGAGCTCATTTATTTTTCTTCCAAGCCACGGGATTTCTTAACCTTTTTCTTGTTTTCTTTTTAGGAGATTCAGGATTTTGATTAATGTCAGTAGGTTTATTATTGCGAACACTATTGGTACGGGAAAGTGCTTCTGGTGGATCTTGACTATAATTATCGTTTACAGTGCTGGAATTATTGTTTTGGTTAAAAATAAAAGGTTGATTCTGCGACAGAATTGACACACTTTGTGTAGAACTGTTAGATGATGAAGAGCTTGAGGATGAGGAGGAGCTGGAAGAAGAAGAGCTAGATGATGATGAGGATCTTCGTCTACTACCGATTATTGGACGTCTATGTGTTTTTTTTTTCAGGACAATATTCTTCTTCACTGTCGCCTGGAGAAAAATCTGCATCCTCTTGTATATACATCATTATAAGTCAACGCCTTTGATGGTGCTTCTAATATCATATCAGAATCTATAGTTTGGTTAACAACACAACTTGGTAAATCAATAGGAGCTTGAGAGATTGATGCATGTAATATGTCTAAGTCAGGTAAATCATTTTGTGGCATATTTTGTTGTTGAACTATAAAAACACACCATTATTTGGAGCTACAATGACATATTTGAAAAATTTCGTCGTTGTTATTCCAATAAGATACTTTACTTGGAAGTACATTGACGTAGTTACACAATTTTGTCATTGTTTCACCAAGAGCTTACTATTTTTTGGAGCAACAACGACGTAATTGCTTAATTACGGCATTGTTGCACCAAGAATTATCGATTTAAATGTCATAATTACCTTTACGTCGATGTAGCTCCCAAGCAAAAGCGTACTCAGTGGGGCCCCCCGCGCAACTGGCCGTTCAGACGTTGTAGCAACAGAAAGAGCGCCAATGTACTCAATTCTACAATGTCACTCGCGCCACCTCGCGGCAAATCACCACAAATTCAATTCTGTCGATGTTTCTTTCGATGGAAATGCTCTTTTCGCATATTTTGACATATGTAATTTGTTTTTAGAAAAAAGTGTAATTACGCCATTGTTGCACCAAATGAGCGAAATGGTCGAGAGTCTGAATCAAACTGTGTGCATTATATCATAATATCTATGGGCGTTGTATATTATATTATATAGAACGCCCATCAATTGGTGTTTGGTCAAATTTGGTCTTAAAAACTCGGTTACACTGTGAGCTGAAGAGCGTACCGGAGTCGTTGTAGATGTAGGTAGGTTTTGCGATTTAACACAGAACAGTCTGACTCGGATAGGTTAGGTTAGAAGGCAGTGCCCTCCTCTTAAAAAAACCCCTAAGTCCCCTCTAAAAAAAAAGAAAACCTTCATCTTAAAAGTAAATCGGCTTGTGGACATTCTGACCTCAAGGGTCTAATTTATTAGGTATTATAGACGTAGAATACCTAGGCCTAGGCAAAGTATAAAATAAACATTATGTCATACATTTCCTGAACGCTTTGGGTATTGTAAGTAGGTACCTATACATCGGTCGCTTAGGTATTAGCACTATAAGCAGTGCTTTAATACTACCGGCGCCGCGGCGGCCTTGGCCGTGAAGTTCGACAGATACCGGACGTAGGTATATACAGTTTTTCAGTAGGTACCTAACTTATATACCTACGTAGATGTAGGTACTAGATACTACGTATTTGAGCACATAAGTACCTACCTACTAACAAAGATATAAAGGTACCTAAACCTACTTTTTATATGTTTATAGATACTAAGTATGTTTTGAAATCGCGGCAGGCGTGTAATTGTTGTTTCAACAGCGCGTTGTAATGAAGCCGTAAGCAAACATTGCCGCTATCTGCACACCCCACCCGTGCCGCGACGTGCCGCGTCGCGACGTGCCGCACCGCGCCGCGTCGTGCCGCACCGAGGCCACCACGGAGCGCGAGACATCGATGCACCGAATAAAAGCGTTATTTGTAGACACATTCGTGTTGTGCGCACGCTTTGTTCCGCTCTGTGTTTGAATAAGTGGCGGTACTGTGGTTGGCTAATGGAAAATAGTTACTCGTACCGAACATTATCAAATACTGGATGCGTCAGGCAGCGGCGGCCGTTTAATTACAATATTATTATAGTAAACAGGTTTGCGATAACTAAATATTAGAGTTATCGCCCATCTATTGACTATAAAATGCAGTAAATTTATATCATGCAATCTACGCACACAAACACACACACACACTCACACAAACACACACGCATATACACACATTACTAAAATGGCAATGTTGTCGTTATTGTGTAAAGGCTAGACCGCATCTTGCGACACTTGGCGGCAGTGGAGCGACGCGACACGTCACAACACTTAAGGTATACCGCACTTGAACTGCAGTGCCGCGACAGTTTGCAGCAAATTTTGTCTGTCAGTCGTTTGGCAATATCTGAGGAAGATGGAAGAATGTTGTTTTTCCTAAGAGAATTCATGTAATGTTCATCTTGCTGATCATAAATCTCAGGATATTGACTGACTAATTTCTTTTTGTTGAAAGCTATTTTAAACACTTTTTTTTATACCTGCTACTTGGGTGGCAAACAAGCATACGACCCGCCTGATGTTAAGCTGTTACTGTAGCCTATGGACGTATGCAATACCGCAGGTATCACTTGCGTGTTGCCAACCCATTTTTGTACTCCAGGGATTTAAGATGGAAGTATCCCTGGGATATAGGGATGCTTTTTGAAAGGAACGTAGGTATTTCTAAATACCTAAGTTTCTTTCAAAACGCATTCCTAAATGAGTGCTGGAGACCTGTACTCACACACAGGAACACAACTACACCGCTGTGTAGTTTATTTGGTTGTGGTCTTCTGTAAGGTGTTCCTTCCCCAGTCGGGCTTGCTCGCTAGTATGGTGCCCTATCTCTCTTAAACAAAATACAAAACATGTCGTACTTCTTACCAAACACGTTCGAACTTGAATAAAGTGAAGTGTCGCGTCGCTTGCTATACCGCACTAGCGGCAACGGCACTACGCGGCGCGACACGGTGCGGCAGATTTGATTGGTCAACTTTGAAGCACAGTGTCGCGGCGGGTAGTTACGCTGTTGCGTAGTGCGGTATACCTCATACAATTTCTTACAAAGAATATTTGGTCGTTATGTGTCGCGTCGCTCCACTGCCGTGAAGTGTCGCAAGTGCGGTCTAACCTTAATATCATTATTTTGTAAAAAAATCTTTACAGTAAGTAATTTTAGTAAAATTAAAAATTTAAATTTTACATAAATGCAGTAACAATAGGTACTGAATATGCTGCAGATACAGCGTATTCGGTACCTATTGACATTCTATACATTGTCTATACAGGTAATTTATACAATACTGGATTATATAGATTACCGGTAACATCATCATGACAGTTCCGTAAAACGTAACGTTGGTTCACGTAGCTACTACTTACTGACGCCCTGTGACTCAGCCTCGCACTAGTACAGACATAACTCTGCTTGCACTTGCACACGATAACATCCGACCCTTGACTAATTATATCTACCTAGGTATTATGCACGTGCAAACTTATTTAGCGAATACCTACCTCCTTTTTTAGTTATTGTTTTAAGAACTGTTCATGTTAATGGGACATCCGAATAACGGAAAACAAAAATCGTATGATCACAAAAATATGATGGTCGGCCCAAAGAGTCGTTCAGGGCCTCGCTACCAAAGCGTCTGTAGGGCTCTCAACTCTATCTTGCCTTAATACTATGTAAGAGAGAAGGTATTATAATGTAGGTATTACTGACACAAAAGTTACCACATTAATTGCTACCACATATACCTACCTACTATATTAGGTAAATGCTACCCTTTAAAGATTTACCAAATGTAAACGAAGTGCATTCAGTAGTTTATTTGTGTTGTTTTTAACCGACTTTAAAGACGAGGAGGTTATCAAATTTGTATGTATTTTTTTCTGTTTTATGTTTGTTACTGCAGAACTCCGTCATTTTTTGACCGATTTGAAAAAATATTTTTTGTCTGAGAGGTCATACTTCCAGTTTGGTCCCATTTTCATCAAAAGAAAGCTCTGATGATGGGATCCATGAGGAATTGAGGAAACTCCTCAAAAATTATAGGCACACATATAGCAATTTAAATTTGTTTAACAACAAATCAAACATTAGCATTCAGAAAGTATAATATGGTAAAGTAAAACCCATGAAGAAGACCACAGAACTTCTCAATAATAAGTATTTTACTATTGCTAAGCAACTATTGCTAAACAAATGTAATGTAGCAAATAAAAATGGTACAATTGAACTGTATTGATGCTAAAGCCGGTAGCTAAGGCAACGGAACTTCATAATTGAAAAATGAAATCTAGCCGTGTTTGGGCTTATTTGAATGGTCATGAGATGCACTATAGCTGTAAATTATCTGATTAAAAAGAACCGTCTTTAAGGGAGGAAATAAGAGTTTGCATAAAAGTTCATCCTGTTTAAATACCTACCTACGTTAGACAAGGGGGTTTAAGGTTTTTGAAAACTCTGCAACTTGCCCTACTGAAGTCGTTTTTTTTTGTTAAAATTATTTTTACTTAATTAAATTATTTTGACTTTGTTTTATACTAAGTATATAAAGATAAAGAAGTGGCAGATACACAGTGCCTCTGCCTCGATTCAGTATTACAGTCACGGACACACAGGTTATTTAATTGTTCATTCTGACAGACTTCCTGTAGGACATGTGCGTTGCACAATTGGAATAAGTACGTTCTATTTGTCTCCTACAAAAAGTAGTAGGTAGTAGGCTGCCTACAGTACAGTCAATAAGGTGAGGCAATGTAGGTACTAATCACTATTACTATTTTTTATTCTATTTATGTTGTTCGATAGTTTTTTTAAATTGGAAGATTTTTTTTCTTTAATCGTGATGATATTATCAGGTACCTTCGCTCTACTCGTTATATGGTACGTTTTATTTCCTCCGTCAATTTAAGTAAGTGACATCAAATACTCAATTTAATTTGGTAATGTAATACCTATTACATTACAAAATTAAATCAAGTATTTGATGGTGGCCAACCTATAACCTGATTGGCCATTTTTGCATCATCATCTCAACCCATAAACGTCCCACTACTGGGCACGGGTCTCCTCCATACAATTGGAGGGATATTAGCCATTTTTGCATACCCGTTGGATAATGCTATTCCGGAAATAGCTTCTAGATAAGTAACCATATATATTATTTTCATAAAACTGGCATTGTAGGTACCTTATCGTATCAGTAACGAACGACTTAACCAATCGTCGGTCCCGACGTCGACGAGTAGAATTTGTGTATGTGGCAACATGTGAGGTTTCAAGGTGACCCTGAGTGAGTGGTGATGCGGGTGTGTCGATATACCACTAATAGTCTGTTTATGCGCCGTTAACGGTTCCCTTGAGAGGTAGCTCGCTGCTCGACACGTGTAATTACGTTCGCTTTGCCGTTCATCGCTTCACCGATCACCGCTCTACAATGTTTACAAAGTACAAACACGTTTTACTCCTTCAAGTTGTGGAGGACGTTTCTACGGACATCGGGGACACTAGCTTATTTCATTAATTTAGAGAGGAAAGTCATTAATTTGGAGTGATTTACAAGAGGTTCTTATCTTCGCCATTGTGATACCGTGTCGTGAAGACAATGGCTGTTGTAATGATTAATAAAGCGCGGTCTACGGTGCGAGGGCGAGCTGCAGTGCTCCGTAGTCTCCGTACACTGCCACCACCCTGTTTGAGCCTGTCGTCGCACCGCACATGTCCAACGAACTGTCACTGTACATCTCTCGTAAGTGGAGAAATAAGAAAAGTTTTTACTGTATGTCTCGGTTTAGTTTTGCTGTTTTTATTAGCCGCTTGACAATGTCGAACGGATTTGAGTACAGTGCCAATCTTTATTTATTTATTTAAACTTTATATAGGTACACAGAATGTATAATGGCGGACTTAATGCCTGAGGCATTCTCTACCAGTCAACCAACAGGGTGATGCGGAGATTATTTATAGTAGGTGCACAAAGTCTCTCGTCTGAAGTGTTACATTTAAAATACATATATAACTTAAAAGGATCTTCCAATTGTTGGCCGCACGCTGCGCTGGTAGAACGTAATTTCTCAGTACTTATAATACTATCGTAATATATCTATTTTATGGATATAAGAGAGACCTATATTATGTTTTAAGGGAGGTAGGGCATCATACAAACGAGCAAGCCTGACTGAGAAAGAGCCTTCACCTTACAGAAGACCATGGCTCAATAACTACTCACAGCGGTGTAGCTGTATTCCTGTTTGTGAGTACAGGTTTTCAGCGCTCATTTAGGGACGCGTTTGTTTGTCACTTAAATTACACCAGAACGGCAGGCGAAGCCACGGGCGGAGCTAGTAAGTTATTACATAAATTACGTGTGAACCAACAATTACCTACTTATTATTCCTAACATTCTGTCCAGCCAGGTTGTATGTGAGAGAACTAGCGATAACACCGCCATTAGCACTAGATTCTAATTAGGTAGGTACTTAATAATAATGTATGTACAACATTTTTATGATTTAATTAGGTACAATAAACTGCATTTACTGTATTGTATAACCTATTATGCTCCATTTCTGGACACACGGGCAACATTAAATTATTTAAGAATTGGAGGACAAGTCAAAGAAAGTAGTTCTGCAGGCGGCTGACAGACACGGTGCCAAGTGCCAAGTGGTGTATTTCTGCGGGGCCTTGACATGGCCGCGCGTCGCGTCGTACAGACGGAACGACGCCGCACCACCGCCGCGTCGCAGCCGTGCACTTGTATGCGCTCATATCTTGTAATCTAGATTTGAAGCACTTCACACGCCGGTGTTTGATTCAACTAAAAATTGGTATACTGACGTAACTTCGGTGACAATGTAATAATATAGTACCATGCAGCTGATCCGGTGATGCAGTCAGAAGATGGCCATAGGAACTCTTCAATGAAACAAGATAGAAGTATCGTGTTTCGGTTCGTAGAATTTATCTTGACGAGTAGGTACCTACTTTATTTCTAGATGGGTGTTAAGGACGTGCTTATGAAGTCGATAGGTGGCTATGATAACTCTTTAACGAAACAAGATAGCCGCATCGTGTTTTGGGACTTTTTGATTTATCTTGATGGATAATGTACTTCTAAGTGGAATTCACTGTGTGATGATGACGTTCAAAGGTCAAAAGCCATAGGAACTCTTTAACGAAACATGACAGCCGCATCGTGTTTGGGCTCTTTTAACAATATTTAATGCATAAACACCCATATATAACAAAAACACAATCAGTATAAAAGCTTGTATTGAATTTTTTTTATATAAACAATCAATTGAAATCGGCAAACTGTTGGCAAGATCTTTCAATTTATTTTTAAATAGTGATACTCTCAGTTGGAATGTAAGTAGCAGGTAGCATCAGTACAATAGGTAGGTATATCATTAGTGTTTTTCAAGCTGATAAGTAATAGGATTGCTTATCTATCAGCTTGAGAAGCACTAATGCTGCTGTGACACACTATAACTGTCTAGATATATTATATGTAGATAATAAACAACTGTACAAATACCTTTGTTGTACAACACAAACAACAGGCGGCATATTTTAGAAGGTCCAACTCTCGGAGTAGGTACCTACTTTAAATAGAGATAAAAGCGGTAGGTTGGGTGTGGTCTGAGAGGTGTTTGCGGGGGTGCGGGGTGTGCGCGGTGGAGGGGGGGGGGGGGAAGGCACCGCCACTCAACTTGTTATCTCAATAAAAGTTGATAATCACATTTTTGTGTTAGTCTCGTGAGCCGGAACCCTTGCACTAATTAGCCGGGACCGGGACAATACTCCCCTCTAATTTGACCCTTCATTATTGTCTATCTGCCTCGACACGACAAACTTTACTAAACGTTGAATAGGTATCATCTACATTTATTCGGACCCGTTCTCCAACTAAAGCACGGTCCACACAGTTGTTGTAAAACTTCGCGTCGATGAGGCGACATTTCGCCTAAAATAAGTACCCATTCTACAGCTCTCTGATACGTAGTAACTCTTTAGTAATCTGTGTCTCTGGGCAATGCAACGATTCGTATACATAGAGCTGGTGTTAGTGACTTGTGAGTGACGATCAACGCACATCCAGAACTACAAAGTCGTAAGGATCCGCTCTGAGACAGTATTATTGGAAATTCACTTAAACATGAAACACACATCATGATGATGGTGGTGCCTATTTGTGATAAGAAGTAATATGATGGTGGTGCCTATTTGTGATAAGAAGTAATATCGTGGTATGTGGTAGGTACTTATTTATATAAAAACAAATGTGCAAACTTGGCAGTAATGTATTATAGCTAGATACTTAAAAAAAACAGACTTATCTAAATTATAAATGATTTCGTGAGTACCTATGTACTTATACTAGAATAGTACTACATGTCTATAAAAATACATACTTAATAATATTATTAAAATTATATTATAATATTTTCCTAAAGAACCGATTATAAGTTAATGCGTAATCAAAGTACAAAAATCTAGTTAGTAATGCCTCCTTAGTCTGCCCTTTTACTTGCTGGTCCTGCCGGCAACCATTTGTTCAGTAGTATGAGTCGATAGTCGGCGAATATAAAAATTAAATAATTTTTATTCAAACATACTTCGATGGTTGTTTAAGGCAGATATTAACTGTCGGGATTTGAAACATGGAGTCGTCGTCGTCGGTATCCATTCTGCAAATTGTTCTCGATATGTCGGAACAAACTGATCAACAAATTAAATAAAACTTTAAGAGAACCTTCTTGTGATCTATATAAAGTAGTCGGTCTGTTATATCCACTTCTGTGACGATAATGTGCCCAGACATCTTCTCCGAACCCGTAATGGCACTTCATAATGGCTCATCACATCACTGTTATCGGCGCGCGCCGCCGCCGCCGCCGGCGCTTTGAAACAGTTTTGGTAATTATACACATTTTATAATTCATTGAAAGCTTAACTGAATAATACAACACAGTGTGTTAGCAAGTACTTACTTACTTACGTTACTACCATTTCACATATATACTTACTCGGATTCGAATATTTTGATCAACCTTGATTATGAAACCTTCAGTTGGATAAGGAATAATGTTACGATACGAATATTTCGATTCTACTCGTGTTTCGATGTCATCCTACTATAGAATAATAAGCGGAAAGTGACTTTACCTTTCGGTCTCCATCGGCCCTTACCCATGTTTATTATATTTTTTGTATGAATTGTGTAGAATATTAAATTGAATGTACATTAAACAGTATTATAACAATCACCCACGTCAACATGGTTACCAAATAGGTACATTTATAGTGTAAATGTAACTAATTACTTAGGTACACTAAGGTACATAATGACAATGTTTTAGCTATAATATAATATACGTAGATACAAATACGATGCTGTAAATATACCTCCAACGAGCGAACACACTGGCATCTGCCAACACGCAAGCTCTGGCTAGTTTGAAAGTAACAGTTTACCAAAGAAGCTGTGGGTTTACCTAATCTACATATACAGTTACGCTGGTCGTTGTCTTTCAAAAACTGATCTAACAACGCTATTTTACACAATAGAAAAACCACCGAAGAGTTTATAATGTAATCCTCTATAAAGTATTAGTCATCATCTCAGCCTGATGAACGTCTAGTGTTGTACGTACGCTTCTCTTATTTATGTTCCCACAATGGCCGAACTTGACAGCTGCTTGCATCCAATGCTCATTAAGTATAAACTTTAAATTAATTTATAACTACTTTGCCTGACTGTACATTTGTGTGTAACTAGGTATCTAATATTTGAGCTGATTGCATAGCAAAAATGCTAAAACTATTTAATAATAGGTATCTAAACCTAAACTATTTACAAACAAATCGATATTGTATCTTTAGGAATTTTGCTCTTAATAAAACACTAGATTACGGTCGTAATTTTAAGGAAAGGTGTTCACTAGAGTGGTCGCATCTGTTATAAATACCAATAATATTTTAATTGTGAACAATTAGAACCTTGATGTTGACACAACAATAAACATAGCAAAACAACAACATTTATATATAATTTAAAGTAACATCAACGCTTTGTTCAAGTGCCTATTGATATTGAATGAGTATAATATTTTATTAGTATCTTGATATTTTTACATAACTTACTTAATAATTTCTTCTCTTTCAACTTTGAAACCGTATTTTACGAGTATTTTAAATACGTTTCAATTAACAAGTCGGTATAACCCATACGTGAACATGGTTCGTCGATAAATAGTCACGCATTTATCCACCCGTTCTTTATATCGGCTGAGTCAGGCGGCTCGGGAGGCTCGGGCGGCTGTTGTGACTGCGTCGTAGCAGGATTAACATACGTGACAGTTGGATTTATGTTATGAGACAGACATAATGCCATGTTAGATACGTTTATTGCATACTACTACTTACATGTGTGACGGTACAGAGTGAAACATACTTATGTGTTACAGACATGTTGCGCATGGTTAAACATGCTATATAAGTTGCGGCGCGACGCGGCGTTCACCCATTTCTCTCTCGAGAGAGAGCTCTTGCTGCCCGTAAGTTTACTTCCCCCCTAACATCACGTAACAAATAATTGAACACATAATGCTGTAACGACATAGATTTAGAATGCAATAATCATCAATCATATGCATGATTGTTGATGAATTTTAAAAATCTTTTTGAACTAAGTAAGAGTACCTATTAGTATTTTTAAAAACTGGTATACAATTTTTTTAAGTATTTAAACAAAATAAACTGTCACACAAATTCTCTTTCTATTCTGTTATCAAGTGGTTAGTGACAAATTGTTTGTCTCCGAAAACAATCAAAAGCAGGGTTTTGTGTTGCTAACCCTGGGATAGGAAAAAAATCTTTAATAAAAAGGTATCCTTAAATGAACACTGGAGAGTTGTACTGCCTTTTAGAGCTGGCATCGACTTCTAGATAGGTACCTCTCGGAATAAATAAAAAGTCTTACGCCCATTTAGTACATAAATAAATAAATAATAAAGCTAGAGATATACATGATCACCAGTCTACAGATACTGTCTCCACCCTGTATATTAACCATGAGTGGTAAATTATAGTATCGTAGCCTTTGAGCCTTTAAATGTTATGTTTCTGCAGCGAATATTAAGTATATTATTAAGTAAATACATGGAACATTGTTTGCCAACATGTTTCTTATATTTCCAACTGAAGACTCACACACAAACACACAAAGTACGGACAAGATGTATCCTATTACGAGATGGTAATTTCGCAGCAGTAACGGTAGCGGAGCGATGCGCTACTAAACATAATAAGTAGTACAAGTTATTCTGTACGAGGAAAATCGTAGCTTTCACTTTGTCTCGCTGTTGTTTGCTTTTGTCACTTTACTGCTGTCGTGGCCTATAAATATAAAATGGAGCGACACGACACGACGCGCCGCCCGGCGGGCTCCCGGCGCAGGCAACGTCACGCGTCCGAGTGTTGCGGAGGTGCTCGCTTCACAGACAATAATGTTATGTCGTTTGTTGTCAGCCAGCAAAGCGACGAGCGACGCCGGAGATTGGCGGCATGACCCACACCTTTATATTTCATTAGAACTGCAGAGAGCGCTATAAAATAGGCAATAATAAGGTTCACCCTCTACCGGCGGCGGCGGCGGCGGCGGAACACACGCGGTGTTTCTTACTTGGCATATTTCCATCGACTTACTTTTCTTTATGTATGCACATAAAACACAAATCTCCTCACATGTGTTTTCGGCTGATGGTGTGTAGTGTGCGTCACTGACGTCACTCCTACCTCCTCTTAACCTTAACGTTCTGCTACAAAGTGATAATGTTATAATGCGACTGTTGATGTTGTGTCGTCACGTGTGCCACGCGCCCTAGTGACAGCCTGTCCGACGCGACACTGGTGCTGTGCTGCTGGGCTGTCTAACTGTTTGTGTAACTCATTAATTATACATATTACTCGTACTGTATCGATTATGATTTACTCAAGATGTAGTTTAACTAACTTGAATATCAGGGTGTAACGGAAAGAACTAAAAGATGTGAATATTAAGTTCAGGCCGGTTATATGGGAGAGGGGTGTGCGGGGTGCGGGCTGGTGGGGGAGGGGGAGACAGAGCTCGACGTAAAATCAAATAAGCGATCAGAAGTGGAAATAGCGGTTGTATCGTACAACTGGTCGGAGATTAGTTTAGCGAGTGCCCCTAGCTCAGCCTCCGCCTGCCTCCGACCACGTCCCGGATGCTGCGGCTACACTATTAACATTGCACCACCAAGCGGTTTTAGTTCCATTGTTTATTTGTTCTTCGGTATTACGTAGGTGGTGAGTGGTAAGACGGTGAGTGTTTAGTAAATTAGGTCAATTTTAATTAGACGCGCCTTACTAACTGTTCAAGGTTCAAGTAAAGCATAACAAGTTGAATGAACTAACTGTACCTCTGTATACAGAATGGGCAACGCCTACCTGCCGCGTCGTGCCGTGCCGCATCGTGTCGTGCCGCGCCGTGCCGTGCCGCGCTGTGTTGCGCCGCTATGCGCACTTCTTATAGCTAGTGCCAACTGTTTCCGCAAAACAAGACGATTATGGCATAAACCCAAGAAGTAAAAGCAAACTATTTGCTCTGAGCTCCAGTATATTTACGTGTTAGTGGCATTTGTAAAAAAATACAATATTAATCTTGTAAGTTCGGTACTAGATCATGTATGTACCTATAGTGTAGCAATACGTGTGGCATCTAGCATGGTACCTACCGTCGGTGATGATGAGCTAGTGTTGTGACTAACGAGAGAACGTCTCTGAGCAACAAATAGGATGTAAGTATCTTTCTTTCTTTTAAAAAAAGACAACTCCCGCACTATAGAACAAGCTCTGTGTCGCGGGGGACTTTACAAACATACAATTAACGGACACAAATTACACCCAGAATCAGAACAATTCTTTGTGGGTCACACAAAGTTTTATCCTGTGTGGGAATCGAACCCACAACCTCGTGCACAGCAGGCGCATATTGCGGCCACTGGACCACCAAGGTAGTATATTTGTAGATAGTGCCGTTACGTTATTATATGTATGTACCTACTGATGTAAAAATACATAGGTACTCGGTTCGGCACCGGCAAGTAATGACAATAAATAAACAAGGATGCGTAACTCGACGCATATACGACTATCGATGTCGTACTGAGTTCCTGTACGATAACAAGTCGCTGTGTACTACGACTACATTGCGTCACACACAAGTACTCCGCTACGAGGTCGCTATGGATGCTACGAGTGCTACGAGGGCACTTACCAAGTGTACACACATTTACGCTTTACGACTAAAATTCCAATGTCATTACTCGCGCATGTTTACTTTGCGCTCATAAAAATGTGCTTACTGAAGCGGAGCGGAGTGTCGACTTTGTTCAATATGTACAGTGAAGTGTCGCGCGTACGGATAAGGGCCGGGTGAGTGAAGGCGAGGCAAGGCGAGGTGCGGTCCGAGCGGCGGCGCGTCGCGCTAATACTCGTCGTTATAACTTGGGACATTAACCGATGATGAAGTCGAGATGTGCCGATACGCGCCCTAACTTCGTGCCCGCTGCGAGCTCACTACGACAGTTTAGCATGGCACTGTATCTGTGGTTATATCATCGGGGCGCCTGAACGCGCATTTACATATATTATGTAAACGCAGGCACATTCCTCGCTCGGTTCACATTTGTCGACATCGCTTCATTTACATACCTGTCTTAAAATAATAGTGGCGCCCTCACCTGCCCCATGTTTACACTAGAGACGTGCGCGACTGTGTGTGTGAGGCGCGGTGTAGCGGTACAGCAGCGGTACGGCGCGGCGCGGCGCGGGCATGACACAGCTCGCCGGCGGCGCGGCGGTCAGTGCGGTCACTCGCCCTCTCACATCGTATTTACGATTGTTTTTGTGGATGACAATGTTGTCCACACATGTCGCACGACGCGACAGAATGCAACACGCATACTTCGCGCCTACTCACCGAGCCGACATAAAGTTCATTACGCAAAACTGAACAAACAGATGAAGCAATAAAGAAGACGGATTCTAGTCATAATTAACATTTCAAAACGTTCGCAGCGAGATTACACTCAATTACTGAGTAATATCTGGTTTTGAGGCGGCTCGAGCAATCTGATTGTTTTGGGAGCGGCGCGCGGCGCGCGGTGCCTCGCCTCTGCCTTTGACTAGGTCACGACCATCCCCCTCCCATGTCTCACTGACGGAAGAACGGCAAGAAACTCGGGCCACCCTTTTTAATCGTCAGAGTATAACTATATCTTAGGCTTCTAACCTAACCTGTCTGAGTCGGACAGCTCTGGGTCGGGGTGTTAACCCTTATAATATTTTTTCAGCGCATAGATATTATTTTTTTAAAAACTGCAGTGGGACGGTATAGGCTAATGATGATGATGATGTTAGATATTGTTTTAATTTTAATCTATACTATAGCTGTGCAGTCGTAAATGACACTTACTACCCATCACTGAGCCATCTATGCAGTCGTTTTTCAAGCCAAAACGATAAAATAGGCAGCCAAAACTTATAGCTTGTAATTGTGATTGGTGCGTCCGTTGCAACGTTCCGATAAACGAGTAGTGCAGCTGTACTAACTACTAGTACCGTAAACTGCCTGTACCTGACCGCCATCAACTTTCTGGCTTTCCTGTAACATTAGTAACTTATACTATCACAAGTGTTACTTTGTAACCTAAATGATTCTTTGTGTTTAGTAACGGTTTGAGGTGGTATGTCGCCGATGTCGTTGGTACCTGGTCGAGATTGCGCGCCAAGCACTCAACGTGCAGCAAGTATAGACACCGCACACCGCACCGTACCGTACATAGCGCCCGACATGTTTATTGTGCCTATCTACACGTCTTCTTTATTTATTGATCTGCTATTGGATTGTCTGGAGTAAAATGGTTACGTATAAGTACCAATTCTTTTTATCGTTTGGTTAGTGACCAACCTGGTGACAGAGTTATTTAGATCGACAATATTCAGACTGTTAATAGTCGGGAGTTCGGTACCGACTTTAACGTGCCCTCCGAATTACAAAGACGCTCAGATGAAATACCACTATGCGGTCACCCATTTAAAGGGTTACCGCGCTCTTGGTTGCTTAACCCGAGTATGTTTATAACGGATCGATGGCGCAGAGTTTTATCTCAGTTACTATTGTAACCTAATTAAGTTAGACTGTGTTAATTATTATTCATAATCTGTCTACCTATATACTGTTTGTTATCCATACTAATATTATAAATGCGAAAGTAACTCTGTCTGTCTGTCTGTCTGTCTGTCTGTCTGTCTGTTACTCTTTCACGCCTAAACGGCTGAACGGATTTTGATGAAATTTGGTATGGTGATAGATGATAACCTAGAAATGGTCATAGGCTATAAATAATCACGCCATCGTTCTTAGGGGGTAGGCAGTAGGCAGATAACTAAATTGAGTTAGTGATTTTTAGTCGTTTTTGTTGGGACTTTTGCTCTTTCACGTCTAAACGGCTGAACAGATTTTGATGAAATTTAGTAAGGTAATAGATGGTTACCTAAAAACGGATATAAGATCAAAATGACCACGTCATCGTTCTTAAGGCGTAGGCAGTAGGCAGAAAACTGAATTGAGTTAGTGATTTTTTTATGGTTTTTGCTGGGAGTTTTGCTCTATCATGCCTAAACGGCTGAACAGATTTTGATGAAATTTAGTAAGGTGATAGATAGTAACCTAGAAAAGGATATAAGATCAAAATGATCACGTCATCGTACTTAAGGCGTAGGCAGTAGGCAGAAAACTAATTAAGTTAGTGATTTTTAATCGTTTGTTTTAAAAGTTTACCTCATTCACGCCTTAACATCTGAACGGATTTTTATAAGACTTGGTTAATATAAAGATAGGATCCTAGGCACGGACACAGGCTACTTTTTACGGCGGGAAAATACCTCATTCCCGCGGAAATCTAGCGTGATCGTATCAAGAAGCGCATGTCGCCATAGCTACTGAAATGATTTTGATGTTTTTTTTTTTAACTGAATGTTACTAAGACTTCAAGTTAGTATTTGATCACATTTCTAACTTAGAGGGTCGGTAGGCGCCATAATTTAGGGAATTTATGATAAAATTTTGATGCAACTGTCTTTACTTAACTTATAGGGTAGGAAGGTACCAAAATTCAGACTACTTTTTACTTCGGGAAAATATCTCATTCCCACAGGAACCTATACACAGCTACCTATCTACAACATTAAAACTCTGTCTAGAATCACATTACGCCAAAACTATTGATCTGATTTGTATACGTTTTTTTATTCAACTGACTGTTACATTACATACAGATAAAATCTAATTACCTACACCACAGAAATTGTTGGATGCTCCCGGAGGCACGGGAAAAACCTTTCTTTTAAACTTGCTTTTAGCGCAAATCCGAAAAGATAAAGGAATTGCTGTAGCAGTTGCCTCTTCCGGAATAGCCGCCACTCTGCTCAGTGGTGGTCGAACGGCACATTCGGTGCTTAAACTACCATTAAACTTAGCCCATGAAGAAATGCCAGTCTGTAATATAAGTAAAAACAGCGAGCGTAGACGTATGTTGCAGCAATGTAAATTATTAGTTTGGGATGAGTGTACTATGTCCCATAAAAGAGCAATTAAAGCTCTAGATCGGACTTTGAAAGACATCAAGAGTAATCCAAATATCATGGATATTAGACAGACTTTGCCGGTTATCACTAAAGGCACCACTGCAGATGAAATAAATGCGTGTTTAAAAGCGTCAACGTTATGGGTGCACGTAAAAACGTTTAGTCTGTCTACAAATATGAGAGTGCAACTACACAATGATGTACAATCTGGACAATATGCTGCTGCTCTTCTTAAAATTGGAGAAGATCGTATGGCAAAGGATGGTAATGGCATGATTACATTGGATCGTGAATTCTGCAATGTTGTGCATAATCCAGATGATCTAAATAACTTCGTCTATAGCGAACTGCTAACTAATATGAGGAATAGAGAATGGTTATGTGAAAGAGCAATTTTAGCGCCGACGAATGAAATGGTGGGACAGATAAACGAGCAAATTATGTCACGCGTGGAAGGTGATATTGTTGAGTTTCTCTCTGTAGACACTGTAATGGATACTGAACAAGTAACATCATACCCTGTAGAATTTCTTAATTCTTTAGAACTGTCGGGAGTACCTTCACACAAACTGAGGCTGAAAGTAGGCGTTCCTGTCCTTTTGATGCGGAATTTAGATGCACCAAGACTGTGTAATGGCACACGGTTGCAAGTAACACACCTCGGTCGCAATATTGTAAAAGCAATCATTATGACTGGAATGGCAAAAGGAGAGAACGTATTAATCCCCGTATACCCATAATTCCGACAGATTTGCCATTCCAGTTTAAGAGATTACAGTTTCCACTGAAAATCGCATTCGCTATGACGATAAATAAAGCTCAGGGGCAAACATTAAAACTAGCCGGCATTAATTTAGAAAAGAGTTGTTTTTCTCACGGACAATTATACGTGGCTTGCTCACGTGTTTCAAGTCCACAGAAGCTCCGTGTGTTGGCCAGAGAGGGAAAAACAAAGAACATAGTTTACAAAAATGTACTACAGTAATAAGGCCTCTTATTTTTAGCTTCCTACATTATTATACTACTTACATTAAGTTAGTACTTCCTACGCAGACGATGTTGCGGATGTCACACTGTCTAACATCGGGGGTTGGCAGGTAGGTAGTTAGTAGTATTTTAAACCGATTTACATTATTTACTTTTTATATTTACTAAGGAAACATTCGGAGCTATCCATTATGTAGCTTAGGTTGCTTTTGAACAAATTTTGATGTGAAGTTGAGGACTGGAACACGATAGTGGGACATTGTTGCAGGGGGACTTACAGCCGGGAGAAAACAAAAAAACTTATGCGGACGAAGTCGCGGGTAAAAGCTAGTATTTGTATAAATCCGAATATTATTAATTAATGTTGTGTTTGCCGATTGATATTGTACACCTATACCTTATATATTATGCATGTATTACCTGTAACAAATGTGTAACAATTGAAGGCAAACCTATAAATAAATAAATATCACGACCCTGCCCGCATCTGTCTTTGATTGTAACATGACGGGCTAGGGATGCGCAAAATAACGGGTTTCATAAATCCTTGCTTGCTTTTATCTTTAACAATATAATTTAATTGTAGAAGTGTTTGCGTACCTACCTACATAGTGTGCGTGACGAGATGACAACGTCGATGATACCCATATACCTATACTCGTATTATATAACTTATGAATCTACAGTGTCGCACCATGTACGTGCGGCGAACACTTGTGTGCGACAGCTGGCTGGCCAGCCAGACGTGCTGTGACTTCAGCATACAAACTGACCAAACCTAATGCAGCGGACGTGATTCATAACTCAAAGTAAGGTATATGAGCCTGTTATAAACGTAGGTAATCTGGTGCGAGGCGCGTCGCCCGCGCCCGTGCGGAGGTGGCGCCGCGCCATTTAGTGTACGTTTCAGTGACGGATCAATTTGGTCGCATTTAAGGTCCGCGCCTCGAGAAAAAGCTTTCATCTCTCATTTATCATTCAGGGTGGGTTCTCTGAGCCGTCGTCATGCTGAGCACTCGCCCTCGTGACCGCTGCTGTGTCACGGCGACGTGAATGACGTTTAGTGACGTCACTCGACATCTTTTGTAGATTAGGTTCGTGCCGAGATTATGTTAGCTAAGTGGCACAGTCATCCTCAGACAGATTACACTTTTAAGTATGTAAATGTAAAGTGGACGGTCACAGCGCGAACACGACGAAATATTTTTAATGTCCATTATCGTAACATAGAAAATCGATTTGTCGAGAGCTAATCTGTATTTGTGATTAGCGCAGCGAGCGGCGGGCGGCGAGCGGCGGGCGGCGAGCGGCGGGTGGCGCGGCGCTTCCTTCCAGGGATCGGACAAGATTACAGCGAGATTTATTGTCCCAACTCGTGCTCGACCCGATCTGAAATGATAGCTTGTTAATTAATTTTGCATAATGAAAAAGCTCGATCGAGCCTCGCCGGCATCGGCTGCGATACCCAGTAGGTATCGATCATTCAAACTTATATTTAGCGCTGTGGAAGAAATATTCAGAACAATAGCCGCAGTCGCCAACGGTAAATAATTTCGGGTGAGCACAAACATTGAGTTGTACTCGCTCGAGATGTGATTGACTGTTGCATGTTTAGCATGGCGCGCGGCGCTTGGTGCGTGGCATCTGGCATGTGACGGTGCAGCGGGCTGCATCCTGCGGATGCTACATAGAGATGTGGCGCGGTTGGCGCACGGCCCACACTCCTCGCTCTAATTTCTATAACGGGCTCGATAAACTAATCAGTGATAAATCATCCAGAAGAGCAAGTATCGTTTCGACTAGCCAATTACTTAATAAACCGTTTTTAGCTGTAGCGACTTACCGCAGCGACGGCGCATCACTCGTTGATTCAAATTACGAAACGATTAAGGAAAGTGGGTACCTAATCTAGTCCACTTTGGCGACTGTATCGTAGCACCGCGTACCTCCTGCTACCGCCATCACCTGCTAGCGCAGCACATGTCGTGATTTGTCGTTCTACTCACACTTGACGTCCTAATAGAATTTATTGTTATACATTTGCGACATTTACAATCCTTACAAACCAGTTTTGATCGACTGCTCAGAAGCTAATTTGTGGTTAAATAAAATAAACTCGTGTCGTTTCTCTAACGATTTCTTGATTTCTCGCGGGAAATACCAAGTGGTTGAATTTGCACATAAATAATACAAATCATTGTTGGTATATCTTCCTTATCCCGCGGGTCGGGTCTTAAGCTCGGCTATTTTAAATAATGTCAGGTAATCACGGATGAAAAATTATCGTGAATTTCCCGTTACTTATTCACTTTTAATAGAATTTACTTGGCGCTATGTCTTAAGAACATCATCTACACTTGTATATTGGTATGTTTAGTACTTATATAGCAAAATCTTACTAAATACTTATTAGAATAACGCATACCTTTCCGTTTAATTGAGCAAAATCATGTTAATAAATAGGTATCTTGTAAATGTTGGTTAAAATCTAAGAATAAACAACATACGCGGAAACGTTAATAAAAAATTGTCAAAGGGATAGGTTTTAGATCTATGTCAGTCAGTGATAAAAATGCCGATTCTCAGACTTTGATTTTCAGATTTTTAGAGCTGTTTATGAAATCTAGGGGTTTAGTTAATAGAAGGGGTTTTAACAATCGCGATAACCGGCATCCACGCGGGTGGAGCCGCGGGCGTTAGTAAGGGGTGAGAAGTTGCTTGAAACGGTTTATATTAATTCCTTTATGCCCTTTTTCCGCGTGGATTTAAATTCAAATTCAAATTGTTTTTTGCATTCCATGGGTAGGTACAGAAGTTATATTTAGGTACAGAGTACAATAGTCCCGTATGGACCCTGTCGGGCACAACGATATTGGAAACATATACAATTAAAACTTAAAACTAAAATTAGTGAAACATACCTCATATACCTCTATATTTATAAATTATATAAGTACATACTTTGTTTATCTATTTTTCTTTATCTTCTATCAATTCTTGTACTGTGTAATAGCATTTCTTAATTAAGAATTGTTTCAATTGGCTAATAAACTTATTTATATTTTTTTCTTCTTTAATTTTTCCATTTAATTTAGAAAAGAAACTACCCTATTTCACCACCAGGATACTATTCATGCCGGATTTCATTATTACATTTACGGATTTTGAAATCCGTTCAGACGTTTAGTCGTAAAACGGCATTAGACAGAGTTATAATATCAGTAGTGATGTAGTACCTACTATCATCATGAATACTAAACTGTCCCCTGTAGCCTTATGTATTATTTTTATTTACCTTTTATATCCATTCCAATAAATTGCTATTAGCGACAATGAAATCACAATTACTTTTTGTGTATTATTATTTAAATGTATTCGGTGTAAATACAGAGTTATATACGAGTATATACATAGATGAAGGAGGTCGGCAAAGAACGTCCAGTTGTTATTCACGGCGCTCCACTCTGAGGAGCCGCACCTGACAGTTGCACGTCTACCACAAGGTGCGCCCTCCCCGGGGGGTGCGGGGGTGCGGGGGCAGCACGGGTACGGAACAAATAGCTGCAAACATCGCGCCGACTACCTCACGCGATTTATACATTCGTCCGCCGCGCGCCGCGTGCCCCAAGGACCACACCGTTTTGGCACATTTGAATAATGGCTTAATAAACGGCCGTTTGTTGTTTGGAGATAACATTGTTAATGTGAACTAAATAAATTATGAACTTCTCTTCTTAGGTCCTTGTTCCTAAATAGATGAACTCGTACTTGCCTCACAAAGTATCTCATTACATAAATAGGGCGCGTGTTGAAATAATTAATAAATAAGAATTGCGTGTTGAAATATTTGTATGTGTAGGTATATAATATATTATGTATATGCTACTAATTAGTACTAGAATAAATAAATAATTGCTTAATCAGCCGACAAATGGGCACCGACCGACATGTTTAATGATATTTGATAATCGCACAATTACTCGGGCGCATTGCTTCATAACAAACAGATTTAATTAGTTGATTTGTGTTCGTCTGATACCAATGCCTGTTACCTATATGTATATTGTCTACAATTTAACACCTATGATCATTACTGGCAAGCCAGTGTATTTATATGACAGACTGTCATGGTCAAGAGAATACAATCAGCACCACACAAGAGCGTCAGCTTACCTGTTGACTACACCTACGCACAGGACTGCTGCATTCCGTGGCAGTTTCAAATTTGCTGCAACCCGCTGTTGGAATGACTTGCCGCCACCTTTCCGTGCCCTAAGAAGTGTTTTTAGCTTTAAAAATAAGTATAAAATGTATTTGTTAAACTTACAGAAACAAAACTTACTGTGCACTTTTTTACCACAGCAGCGGGTATCAGTTAGCTGGCAGTTATTGCTGATAGTCTCATTTCTCCATGATGCTTCCTCAATGACGCTCGACAGTAATCACGTATTTATCACTACTCTTTTGTTACAAAAAAGAAATACACAAAACGACCATATTACACACACACTTTAACTGTTTTACAACACTTTTTATTATATTTATTACGCGTAAAATTACTTCTTGCATGTATTACTTTATTATTATTATGGACAATATATACTTTAGCAGCCATTTTCTTTTAGATTTTTACAAATGAATGAAACAATTCAAAAAGGCTTTGCGAACCCCGGGCGTCTCCATTCTTTTGTCATAGACAAAAGTATAGGAGATGTCATAATCACATGAGTGAATTGAGCGCCAATGGCACAGATTAAATATACTTTTAAAATATTTGACCTGTGTTCAGCCTGACGCTTAGTCGATTTTATTCGATTCAAACAAATAAAATGTATATATTTCTTTGGTTTAACGTTTTTCTTTATATATTTAAAAACATATTTGAAGTTATTTATACCTATTATATTCTGTCCCATAAATGTATGGTATACAATAAAAAGTATTCTATCTGTTTTTTTTATTTTTATTTATATAACTGACCGTGACCTCACCAAGGCCTGATCAGAAAATCAGCGCTGCAGTATAAAATGCTGCAGCACAGAGCTGAGATTGGGACCTTTTCTGACATCACACAGGATATACCTACTTATATATATATATATATATATATATATATATATATATATACTGGTCAGTCTAAGGGAGGCGGTGTTCTAATTGCAATCCTGCGGCAATTTCATGTAATGCACAATCTGAATTGGCGATCAAGTGCCGAGGACATCTGCATAACTCTGAAAGTCAAGAATTCGCAAAAAGACGCTGTTCAGATCACATGAACGACATTCTGTGGGTTTCAGGTGACAATGGTTTTCATGCTTCTACAACCAACAACATACACCTAAACAATTTTACTGCTGCGCTGCATGAGTGTGGTCTCAACCAGTTCAACTCTCATAAAAACACTTATAGGTACTGATACTTAGGTTTTAAATTTAAATCATGTCAACTAGCCGATCTTACCTACGATCAAATATGTGCCAAATTACATTTGCTGCCCCTGTATGTAAGACGTTATATTTTGGACTTGACATTTCTACTAAATCTTGCTCAGGGTAGAATCGACTGTCCTGATCTCCTGAAGGAAATAAAGTTAAGAATTACCGTAAAGAGGCTGCGTAACAATTGGTTGCTATATGCTTCTCCAAGTCACACCAATTTTAGGAAAATTAGTTTTCTGCCTAGGGTGTTCACCAAATTTAATAAGTTGGATAATGACATTCGCATTGATCTATTTACTACTAGTAGTACCTGTGCTAGATCCTATTTAACCAACAACTTTGTCGATAATGTACCTAAAGTCTGACAAATTGTAACTTACACTTAAATATAAGTTCTAATTTTATATAACGTTCGTACCCATATTAGTCTATACCTAATCTTTTGTTGTAAAGCGTTTTCCGTCAAGCTGTGAAGGCAGAATATGTATTATCATATTTGTTTTGAAGCTGTAAGCTCCCCAAATTTAAAAAAAAAAATAATAATAATAATATATATATATATATATATATAAAAATCCTTTTTGTGTTCTAAGCGTTTTTTGTGTTGCTATTATTATGTGTCCATCTTATATCTACCATCTGTTATCCTGTGTATGTTCGAATAAATGCTTTCTTTCTTTCTTTCTATGACACTCCTACAAGGAATGCTCCATAATACTTAGTAGCCTTATATTTACAGAATGAAGTTCAACTGAAAAACTAGAAAATCATGGAAATTTTAAGTAGTGAGTTAAAATCTTTCTCGATCTTTTATCTTATAATATGAGGTTTCATAACGTGTTTTAGAACTGGCCATCATTGCTAATCCCCCCCCTCCCCCCTTCTTAATCTGTATCGAAGCGATGCTATAAAATAGACACAATTTTCTTTAACAATGGTCTTATTCTAATCCAGTAAATATAGGTATTGTAAGCTCGAAAACTAAAAGTTCGCTAATTTATATATTAATTGATTCACTTGAAAGACAATGCATTTCTTACACCACGGCGAGGTCTAGAAGTTTCATAATATGATGCTTTACGATTTCTTATAATTAAAACGTATATAGCAGTATTTCCAGTTTATGTGTCGTATGTACGCATCAAGGTCGTCTAGCAACCTGAGTGTCAGTCGAGCGCGTTGTCGTTGGTTAGTTGGCAGTGACCCACGTTGTCACAACAGGAGGACACAGGCAGCACACGTGGCCGGCTCTGTCATACTTCACCTTTCTATTGTTCTGGTAGTCGGCGATTTAAGTCTTGGAGCGTCGTATCGTATTCCGTATATGGTCTTTTAGATACAAATAAAAACCGATAATATTCGGTTATTGTTATATAAAGATTTACTTTGAAAGTTAAGGCCCTGGGTATTCGGAACACTGCACGTTCAACAGGCTCGCGCTGACTTTGATGTAGGTCGCTTATAGTTTTGGCGTTAGCATGAAAATATATAAGCGGATTTATTAAATAATAAGTTGAACGTTTGATGTGACGTTAGGTAGTGTTAGACTACAATAATATATTATTTAACTGCCATAAGAGCGCGTGGTGCGGTGCGTGCGTGTGTGTGTGTGTGTGTGTGTGTGTGTGTGTGTGTGCGTCTCTCGCGGGACTCGTGACAGACAATTACGCGATACATTATAGAGTGAGTGCTGAGGGCCTTTAGCATGTTGTTATACCGTTTTTACCCGACTACGGCGAAGCAAAAAGGAGGGTTATGATTTTGACCTGTATGTATGTTTGTATGTATGTATGTATGTATGTTCATCTGTTCCCGCATAACTTCTAAACTATTTATCATAACTGGACAAATGAGGTATCGTTAGAAACGTCTTGATTGTCTGCTGGTTATAGGCTATGTGACGTCACATTAAAACCAATATGGCGTCCTCTGTGGGACCTGAAACCTAAAAATAAAAACTAAATTTCTTTAAAAAGTGCCGTGATGGGTATCAAATGATAGGATTTAATTAGCAGGTTTCGAATATGTAAATATTACTAGCTTTCGCCCGCTGGTGTGCCTGCATTGTTTGTTTGTTAGTTGGTTTAGGTCAAATCTTGCTTGCAAGATTTGAACCACTTTCCAATGTTTGATTGAGCTGAAATTTAGTATACCGACGGCACTTTGGTGACAATGTAATAACATAATACCATGGAGCTGGTCTGATGATGCAGTCAGAAGGTGGGCAAAAGATCTCGTCAAATTACCAAGATATCCGCGTCGTGTTTAGGTGCAATGTATTTATCTTGACAAGTACTATATTCTTAGGTGAGTGTTCAGGATATAATGATGAAGTCGGAAGATGGCCATAGGAACTCAGCAACGAAACAAGATAGCCGCGTCGTGTTTGGGTTCGTTGCATATATCTTTACGAGTACTTTATACCTAGGTGGGTGTTCAGGACGTGGTGATGAAGTTGGGAAGTGGCTATAGGATCTCTTCAACGAAACAAGATAGCTGCGTCGTGTTTAAGTGCAATTGATTTATCTTGACAAGTACTATATTCCTAGGTGGGTGCTCAGGATATAATGATGAAGTCGGAAGATGGCCATAGGAACTCTTCAACGAAACAAGATAGGCGCGTCGTGTTTGGGTTCATTACATATATCGTTAAGAGTAGTTTATACCTAGATGGGTGTTCAGGACGTGGTGATGAAGTTGGAAAGTGGCTATAGGAACTCTTCAACGAAACAAGATAGCCGCGTCGTGTTTAGGTGCAATTGATATATCTTGACAAGTTCTATATTCCTAGGTGGGTGCTCAGGATATAATGATGAAGTCGGAAGATGGCCATAGAAAGTCTTCAACGAAACAAGATAGCCGCGTCGTGTTTGGGTTCGTTACATATATCTTTACGAGTAGTTTATACCTAGGTGGGTGTTCAGGACGTGGTGATGAAGTTGGAAAGTGGCTATAGGAACTCTTCAACGAAACAAGATAGCCGCGTCGTGTTTAGGTGCAATTGATATATCTTGACAAGTTCTATATTCCTAGGTGGGTGCTCAGGATATAATGATGAAGTCGGAAGATGGCCATAGGAAGTCTTTAACGAAATAAGATAGCCGCGTCGTGTTTGGGTTTGTTACATATATCTCTAAGCTTCTAAGTTGTGACCTAGAAGCATATTAATACTTCTAAGTGGTGTTTAGGGTGTGATAATGAAGTCGAAAGCTGGCCATAGGAACTCTAACGAAACAAGATAGCCGCGTCATGTTTGTTGGATTTATCTTGACGAGAACTATATTTCTAGGTGGTGCTAAGGATGTGGTGTTGAAGTTGGAAGATAGGAATATGAAAAATCTGTAAATTACAAAAATATTTTTTTTATTTTTTTTTATACTATTTCTATCGAATTATCTAAATAATCTATCGATTAATTAGGCATAAAACTCACGTCCCAATAGTTTAGACTTTAAAAGTCTGATGACCTACAAAAAAGAATAAATAATATAGTTTTTAAATATATTTTGATTTGCCATATTATAATATGTTATTATTATGTAATACTAGCTGTTGCCCGCGGACCTTCATATGTTGTATAATATACTAGCGACCCGCCCCGGCTTCGCACGGGTGCAATGCTGATACTAAATTAAATACACTACAGAAAAACTATGAACGTTGTATATAAAAACATAGCGGCCCGCTCCGACTTTGCACGGGCATAAAATATATGTATATGCCAATGTCACTCAATGAAAACATGATTAAAATCGATCCAGTATTTTTGATTCATTCATTACTGCCCTTGGCCTGCAGCGCATTAAATTTGGAGTAAAAAAATTCCTCTTTCCCTTGAAAAATAATTTGCCATGCGTGTGACTAAAAACAAAAGATAATCTACAATCATCAAGAACAAAAGATAGCTATATTCTATTAAGTTTTTTTTCTGAACTTACTTAAGATTTTTGAAAATAATTTCCTTATTATTAAATTAATTGATTATTATTTATCGTAACTTATAATTATTAACTGATACGTTGTCGCGCTGAAAAGCACGTTTTTATCAAGTACTGTTATTTTCCTCGCTAGAGAGCTCCGATAATAAACGCGTCCGATTGCTGCTAAATTCAAAGTGCTATAGGGAGAACCGCGGCATCCGACGCGCTATTTATAGGCATGCCTCCCCGCACTGCCCCGTCCGACCGGTACCGCCCGCCGCAAACGCAAATTTTAAATTTGTAATATCTCCGAAAATATTTGTTTAATTTACATGCTGTAAGGAACCATATTGATCTATATTAATTGCACACTGTATTTAAGGTACTTAATTCGATAAGGATTAATGCCGTATTGCTTAAAATAGCTTCGTAAATAAGCCATTTTTTCACGTAAAAAGTAAACAATAAAAATGGTTAATGTGGGTTATCCCTAAAAGATAAACATATACCCTCTCGGACTTTTTTGTAGACCTTTTTATGGTGTACAATACTGTAGTACATTAATTTGATCTAATTCGTAGGGTTTAGGCAGCGTTTTTGCTAAATTGCTAAATAAGCCCAAAAAAATAGGTTAATTTACGACATCACGTTAGAAACCTCTAAAATTAGCAATGTTGCCTTAGTATATGATGCATGTATTATACATATAAACCTTCCTCTTGAATCACTCTATCTATTGGAAAAAACCGCATCAAAATCCGTTGCGTAGTTTTAAAGATTTAAGCGCACATAGGGATATAGGGACAGAAAAGGCGACTTTGTTTTATACTATGTAGTGATAATGCAAATTGAATATATCCTAAACCTGCATTGTATAATATTGTCTTAAAAATAAAACCCCAAAATAATTCAAATAAAATAAAGTTTAAAAACTAAAACCCGACTACTTAAAAAATCGTCCTCTGAAAAGTATGAAATAAGTCAATTTTATATAGGTATAGAGGGTACCCGTGGTCGTATGCCACCTTTTACATAACAATATAGCGATCCTTGGGGCAACGTGGCATACGACCACGGCTACCCTCTATACCTATATAAAATTGACTTATTTCATACTTTTCAGAGGACGATTTTTTAAGTAGTCGGGTTTTAGTTTTTAAACTTTATTTTATGTGAATATGAAAATGTAATGTGTGTGTATCAACACGCTCGCGATTGTGCGGTATTAAGTAATTGCACTTATTCACACGTATCTAACGCTAAAGACACAACATTATACCTCAGTCATCATATCAGTAAGTGTATGCAGCTAGTTAACTAACATGTGGACTCACTGTCTAGCGCAGTCTCGCGTCACCACGCTTGTCGTCTGAGCTTGAATGACATAATATATTTAGAATATAATATATAATTATTATGCATATATAGAAAAATTAATACATTATGTAAGCAGCATAAAAATATAGAACCCTTTTACAACTAGCACAGCCTCAGCAAGAAGGTGTCTAAGCATGGATTTTTTCTTAAATGACTCTGTTTCTGTTTCTCTTGTAATTATTGTGCCCTGTGAATATATATACCTACTAACTTCTATATATACATATATACATTTTGTACTATATGTAGTGCTCACATTTTAATAATAACCTACTCTGTCATTAGAAGTGAAAACTTGTAATTGGCTTTATGTTGTTGTACTAGTTTTAACTATCAAACTCTATTTAGCTGTAAGGTTTCCATGTCTTCAATAAATAAATATTTTTAAATATTATTGTTAAAATAACGTTTTGATTGAACGAAAGAATTATTTGAAAAACGTACTTAATTTAAATAACAATGTGCTAAAGAAGTGTTCAGCGTCACAATGAGGCGTCAAACGTCAGCGGAGTGATACCCGCGTTACAATCGTTAATTGAACCTTCAATATTGGCACCACGGACAACTGCGCCTGCCCCCGGGCGCGGCCAGGGGTGGTGAGGTGACGCCGTGGGGGTAGGCGGGGTGTCACAATTCAGTCGCCGTCGACAAGAAAAGATTGATGACGATTAATCTTTAGCCAGACTTTAATCAATTCCACGGTGTTTTGCACTCACATTACGTTACATTATTCTGTTGGTCCATGTTACGTCATCTCCCGTGACATTCCGCTACAACAGTGTACAGCTCGTCTAGCGATCTGTAGGTACCAATATAGAAACATAACTGAACATACTACACGTGTACACGTTGTGAAGGTACTCACCTCGCCACTAACGCCGCGCCGAGTGTTGTGGGTGTGTCCCATACGGTGTGACCCACAGATAGTTGTTACAAGTCTGGGTGTACACTTTCTACGTACAGTGGGCAACAGAGATAGCTGTACAGGGCCGCTATATGAAAAATAGTTTTTCAGGAAAACCAATGTATGAATTTGTGTGAAATATATTTTTATTTGTAGATTTAATCTAATTTTACACTGTCACCAAATTCCACGTTAATATATAAAATGGTTTTTTTAAGAAACGAATCTTCATATAGTGGCCCTGTACAGCTAACTCCGTTGCCGCGTGTACGCATGGTCGTCGTGCGGCTGTCTAATGTACTTACGACTGTCGGAGATACATCATGCAGCATGCTGCCACAGTGCAGTGTCAACTACTCCTAACTCTTTCACGGAGGTGCTTAAAAGATACAGTGCTCACTTCAAACATGTATAGAATTTCCTTCAAACGCTCGACGGTTATAAATTATATGTCCTTGGGGAGCGGGAGTTGTCTTTTATATTATTAATTTAAAAAATGCATTTCATTTTAAAATGTTTTATATATTCTATGACATGACGTTATAATCTATGAAGCAGTCGGCATTTTGAATTGATTAGATTTAGAATATTAAAGATAATTGTTAAAGTGACATAGCTAAATGTAGGTACATAGTTGCTGTAGTGATCGTGACATTGACATCGTGTTGTCTCGCGGCGTCACTCGAGGCGCGCGCCTGATAACGCGCCTCATTGTCTAACTTCACCAGATAACGCACCAACTTTGCACTTTACAACTTTGTCCTCACCCAAATATACGTACTTATGTACCATTTAAATTGTAACTAACTTCTAATTAGATACATTTGTTAGGTGTATCTGTATTATCGTTGAGAAGCACGCGGTACATTACGTTGATGGTTCTCTTTAAAAGCCACGCCCAAAAGAATATGTGAAACATAAATTGTTTAGTTATTCTAAACAAAAGGTTTTTTCGCTTTTACATCTCAATTCACTATACAGTGCAAAACTATTCCCAGCTTAAAATATAGGTCACGCTTTATGAACGTAACGTTTGTGTGAAAAAGTTTAACATTCACCGCAAAAACGTGGCGCGTGCGTACCAGAACAAAAAATATATAAACCGCTGAATACCGACCGTGCTATTATATTGTGTAGAGCAAAAAGTGAGCCTCGCCGTGTAGCTGCCCGTAGCAATGGGCAATCGTAGCGGCTACGGCATGCGCTACGAGCGTAGCGGTGCGCCGACACCGTAGACTAGACCGTAGCTAGCTAATACTGTCAGTGCCAACGTTGAGAGCTGTTTGATATTTGATGAGAATTCTTGTTGTACCTACAAGCAGAAATGCTGTTATTAAAAAATACCAATATCGTTACGTAAGTCAGTACTTGTGAGTAGTGACAGCACGAGCGGTTATTAATCGAGTTCGCTTGTTAGCGTCGTTGTTCGACATAACAGATAACGTCATCAACGATAATAATATAAAGAGATAAGGGCACAACGCCACAACTGCACAGCGCCGCTTCACTCAATGAAAAGTAAACATCGTTAGAATGTTACAAAGATCCTCCTGGTGATCCGCACGTCGCCGTCGCCGCGTCGGACGCAATGCCTTCCAAATTGGAGTGCTTTTTGTTGGATTACCCAAAGAGCCCCGCGGGGCATTCCATATTTTATTCATGGCCGTCGTTAAGAGTCATTACTTTATGTCTCCGAGGCCATTTTGTCTCTCCATTATCGACATAATTACATAATTTATTAACGGTTCGAGCGCAGAGGTCGCGGGTCGCCAGTTCGGCGCGCGCTCCTAAAAGGGTTTCAAACTTGTACATATCGATGCCGCGACGCGACCTCGTTAATGTAACAGGTTTTTTTCCGTCACGTGGAGTGATATTATATATAAGCACAGTGGACAGTTACGAGCGGGTGGAGGCGCGGCCTGCTCCTGCACACGCTGGTCTGGTGCTGGTGGCGCTGCTGGTCCGGTGCTGGCGCGGCTGCGGCCCGCTCACACAGCCACATGCTCAATTTACGAGCGCCGTGAATAATACCGTGATGTCCTCTCTGCCACCCCCGCCCGCCACCCCTCTCGCCCCCTCCCCCCTCCTACCCCCCGTCGGCACCGCACCCCCCGCGTCTCTTATACTCAATATCGTTTATACGCCTTCAAATATTCAATAAGCGTCGAATTATCTCGCGCTAGATATACGACGCCTTTTATTATGTACTCGTATAAAGATACTTTATGGTAAAACATTCGACAGAGACGGTTGATTCATTCGATGTATTGGATTATATTAAAAGTGTCAGTTTACTTATGTCGTTAGTTAATTAGTAGAGAGTAACCGGCAGCGGCCTGATGATGAGCAGTTATTTAAGCATTGTAGGTACGTAGTATATAAAACCTGAGAGAGAGTTTGTTTTTATACTACTGGTGGCATACAAGTATACGGACGGCCTGATATCATTTGTGTATTGCCGGATCATTTTTTTAGACTAGGGTTTTTGAGATGGGCTATCCCTGGGATAGGTAAACGTTTCTTTCAAAACGCATCCCTAAATGAGCGCTGGAGACCTGTACTCACACACAGCAACAAAATTACTCCGCTGCGCTGTGTATAGTTGCGAATATATGGCTGTGGTCCTCTGTAAGGTGGAGGTCTTACCCCAGTCAGACTTGCTCACTAGTATGGTGCCCTACCTATATTAAGTAAAAGTTGGAGTCTAGGTACCTACTAGGTTCGTAACCTGTGTGACTGATCTCGAAGCTCCTAAACTAAGATATATTAATGTGCTAATAATATAATATACTTATATCTGAGAAATTCTAAAATTTAAATTTTATATCCTAATTTTGCATAACTTAAGATGTATGGTGTGAGTAGAGTAAAAAGGTGTGTGTGAGGGGGGGGGGGGGTGTAAGGGGGAGTGTGGGGGAGTAAGATGTGTGGCCCATCCACACAGTCTTGTGTCAACCAAGTGGTGAAGTGAGTAAGTTTGTGTGCGGCGGTAGGTCATAAAATGTTTAGGTGTATTTGGATTTTATATACCTACCTTCCATAACTTAGATAAAGTTTTTTCTTAGAAATAAGTTAAGACGCATCTCCATCAATGATGGACTTGCTCTCATGGAACAGATACTGATGAGTTGGGTAAAATGAGTAAAACGGAAAAGAGTACTGCACACATGATTCTAAAGGGTCGAAGTGCTGAGAGGATGAGGTGATAAATCTAATCACAAATAAAAAACCTTCGGCCTACAAGGAAAACGCGCCTTGTGAACTATGTTTTGGTAATAACATACATATGTCATTAGATGATAGGGGATGGAGCGCTGTGCGGTGTGGCGCGCGGGTGATGTTGATAGCCGCGCTGATGTAGTTATCAACATTCCGGCAATAATGAACTTAATGATATAAAGTTGACTTTTCGTCGTAATACGCAATTTTTTGACTGCACCTTGCGACTAACATCGAGTATTGTGGGTTTGATTCTCACAAGGGTTTTGTGTGATTTTTTCGAGTCTGGGCGTTCTTTTTGTCCGTAAATTATATAATTGTAAAGTCACTAGACACAGACCTTCTTGCCAATTGTTGCTAGAAATAATAAAAATGGTCATTTAGCAACGAATATACGAGCACATGGGTTGTTGTAACATTTGCCGGCGGCGGCGCGGTGGTGTATACGTTTGAGCACATTTTTGCCGCAGTGTTTGTCTTACTCGTTCTATTTATGGAGCTCGGCAAGCGAAACATGACCAACCGTTTACACAACGATAATAGCCACACTGAGTACCTACACATGGCCCATACATGAGCCGCGTACTGCCATTACCTAAACCGAACTTACGAATTTATTTAGAACGTTTTGATTTGCGCAGCGACCGACTACTGTTGGATAAATAAGATATATTAAGATATATTCGGTTCAGCGTACAAAGTACACACGGCGTAACTATACATACACTGATAGCAGCAGCTCTAGTGCACACACAATAATATATTGCAGACGAGAGCAGAGCCGACGACGGCAAGTTGTCGCGCGGCCGACGTGTTTGATTCCATTAGTGTGCAGACGGTAACCACATTAGTGGCACTGACTGCGCGTCGGTCTCCGCTAATCACACACACACACACACAAGCGCGTACACACGGCGCGCGGCGCACGCTTGCCCTGTACACCGCACTGTAATATCATCCTTCAATGTGATCCGGGTAATGAAGTAGTCTCAGTTTTTACCCGACTTTACGATGTTGATGTTCATATGTGTTTTTCTCTATATGGATATAGAACAAACTAGTGGCCTGCCCTGACTTTGCCCGGGTTAAACCGACAAGAACCTTCTCCTGACAATAACGAACATAGCAAAAAATTAATATATATAATAAATGATATAATAATATATATTATAATACGGAAATTCTTAACAACAAACAGCACAAACGTTTAAATTGAGCTTTTTCGCACTACCGAGCCGGCAGCATAGCCGGCCCGGCTAATGGTAAGTAGTGACCGTAACTTGCAATACCTGGGGCATCACGTGCATGTTGCGGTTCTAAATGTCTGTTACATCAGGGTTTAATGTTATAGATAACTATGTATTGTATAACGTATCACAAAAAAGGTACAAACACAACAATTGGATGAGTCATGTTATCGTGATAGTACTTATCGGCGCGTGACGTGAAAATAAATAGTATGGTGTACAGTTGGTACATGTGTACCTACATGTACAGACGAATAAGGAAATATGTGTGTACTTAGTGATCATAATTGTAATTGTAAGTACCTTAATTTAACGTTTGTTCTACAAATATTTTAACAAAAATAACCGACTTCAATAAGGCAAATCTGATCAGTTCAAGCTAAAGTGCATCTCATAAACATTCAAATAAGCCCAACCACGGCCAGGTTACATACACTGTTTAATTATGGAGTTCCGGTGCCTTCCGGCTTCATAATCAGTTTCTGAATTAAAATGTTTGATTTGTTGTAAAAAAATATTGAAATTGCTATATGCATGCCTATATTTTTAGGGAGTTACCTCAATTCCTTATGGATTCCATCATCAGCACAGATAAAAATGAAACCAAACTAAGAACTAGGAAGTATGTCCTGTCAGATAAAAAAAATAAAATCTAATCGGTTCATTAATGACGGCGTTCTGCGGTAACAAATATGTATATAAAAAAATACACCCGAATTGATAACCTCCTCTTATTCGAAGTCGGTTAATAATAATTATTATCACAAGAATTTACAATGTTCCACACGTCGCAATTGCCGTTAATGTACACATTGTACGCTAAATGAATAATAAGCAACAGTTATTAATTAGTATTTAATAAGTAACTAGTTCCATAGCTTTGTATCATTTGAATATTTATGTAATGCATGCCCCACAGCAATATGGCGCATGACGCTTAAGAAATAACTAAATTAAACTAAGTTTATCTGCGAGGCGCAATATTTCTGCTTCCCATTGAAGTTTACGACTATAGGTAAGATCCAAAAATACTCGTAACTGTAGACTCAACAAGTGAAACTGTAAACAAATCTGCTATGGTCATGTTATACAGACTGTTTTATTGAGGTAGGCAGGCGGCAGGGCAGGACCCTGCGGCACTTGATGACAATCACGGCGGTAATTTGTCCTCGCGACCCTCGTGCCGGAGCCGCGCCGCGTCGCGCCTACGCCGAGCGGTGCTCAGTATGCGGCTCGCGGCTCGTTGAGGCTTATTTCGTGATATCTTGCTCAAAATCCAATCAACGTTTGACCCGCTCATCATTTAAATGAGAATTACGCTTGGAAGGTTCCATCTACATTCAAATTGGGGATCAAACAAAAATGGTGTCCTTTACGGCACGGCAGCGTTGTGGTTGAGAGCGGAGCGAGCCGTACGAGCGGTTTATGTAGCGCGTGTCCAATTTTTCTTTGTCATGATTCGCTTTGACTCACGATATGTATATTGTCTCTATATGTGAGACGAAACGCCAGTACTTACATAAGTTCATCTCGGCATTCCTTTTTCTGCGCAGGAAATTGCGAAAGAAATTTATATTTGTTTCTAAGAAGTGGGAGACGCTTTAATATTTTGGTGTATTGGAAAGTGCACGTGGAGGCGGCGGCGCGGCGGCGGTCGTTTCCTGTGATCGCACTTGGCCATTAGTGAATTCGTACCAAAGACTTTCAATGAAAATTCCACCGTCTCGTTTGTAAATATCGGGCTCTAAAGGTAATCGAAGTAAAATACCACTTTGTGTGAGGCTAAGCCGGAGCGTCGACCGTCTGGAGTCTTTAGGGCTGCCGCATTAACATATCCATAGTAATAACATTATTACTTAGTAACCTTTTAAAAGCTGTGTGGATGATGGACTTTTAATGTTTAGAGTTTAGTAAGTTTTGTAACATTTAACAGTTATCTACTAGTTTTGTCGACGATCTTTACTGCGTGATACGTGTGCCTTGCTCATCCTCTATCTATTTATTTTCTTTGCTAACTTGCCGTAATGTACCCTCATAGAAGTGATTTTAGAATTTTATAATAGATTCCAATGATTTGCTTTAAGGAACATGATTTTTAACCAACTTCAAAAAGAGGATGTTATCAATTTGTGTGTATTTTTTTATGTTTGTTACCGCAGAACTCCGTCATTTATGGACCGATTTGAAAAATTCTTATTTTGTCTGAGAGGACATACTTTCAGTTTGGCCCCATTTTCATCAAAAGAAAGTTCTGATTATGGGATCCATGAGGAATTGAGGGAACTCTTCAAAAGTTATAGGCACACATATAGCAATTTCAATATTTTTAACAACTAATCCAACATTTGCATTCAGAAAGTGTAATTTGGTGAAGTAAAACTGATGAAGAAGACCACAGATGGCGATTAGATAAGTTTCGATTATGGTTGCTAAGCAACTATTAATAAGCAATAATGACGTGAATGAATTGAGCGCGGATTGCACAGTTTTTTTTTAATACCTACTTGACCTATGTTCAGCCCGACGCTTAGTCGATTTGTCGATTCTAACAAACAAAAAAACTCTTTATTGAGACATATTTATTCTCTTCATTTTATCCTAATATATAATATTATATAATATTTTCGGGACAACTCACACAACGCTATCTGATCCCAAACTAGGCAGAGCCTATGGTAATCAGACAACTGATAAACATACTTATATATTTCTAAATACATACATAGTATAGATAAATTACACCCAGACACAGAACAAACATTCGTGCTCATCACACAAAGATTTGTCCTGGGTGGGAATCGAACCCACGACCTCCGGCGTAGCAGTCAGAGTCACTAACCACTAGACCAACACATATTCAAAGGTTCTTTTCTTTCTTTCTTTCAAATGTAATGTAGCAAATGAAAACTGGTACGTTTGAACTGAACTGATGATGAAGCCGGAAGCTAGGTAAGCCGGAACTTCATAATTAAACCATGTAATCTAGCCGTGTTTGATCTTATTTGAATGGTCATGAGATGCACTTTAGCTATAAATTATCAGATTAAAAAGACCCTTCTTTAAGGGAGGAAAAGTGAAATAAGAGTTTGCATGAAAGTTGTCGTCGCTCGTCCCCGACATGACGTTAAACTGTGGCGCGCCTCCGATATGGCGTTAAACTAAAATGCAGACAACACCACTGCCAGAAAAGGAAAATTCGAAATAAAACCCTATACCAACCCGTTTGGCCAGCGTGGTATAGTAAGGCCAAAACCTCCAATGGTAAGACGCCAAAAGCAAAGGCCTCCAGTTCCCGGTAGTCCCGCTGTCCGTGGCCACGGTAGCGGTCGCGGTACCAGCGGGGCAGGGGGTGCGAAGAATCTCCGGGCTACGATAAAAGGCTACCAAAAACACCTGACCCTGGCGACGTATAATGGACGCTCTCTACGGCTGGACCAACACCTCACCGAACTCGAGGTAGAATTAGGTCGCATAAACTGGCACATTTTGGGGTTATCTGAAGTCCGACGACAGGGAGAGGATACGATAACCCTTGAGTCAGGCCACCTATTCTACTTTCGGGAAGGTGATCAGCCCTCTCAGGGTGGTGTCGGTTTCCTGGTCAACAAAGCTCTCACTAACAACGTTGTGGAAGTCAGCAGTGTGTCGACGCGGGTAGCGTACCTCATAATTAAAATCACCGACAGGTACTCCCTGAAGGTGGTACAGGTATATGCGCCGACCTCGACATACTGTGACGACATAGCCGAAGCCATGTACGAAGACATAGCCAAGGCACTACATGGTACCACCAAGGCTCACTACAACGTTGTTATGGGGGACTTCAATGCCAAAGTGGGAGTACAAGAACGCGGCGAAACGAAAATCGGATCCTACGGCGTGGGGCGCCGAAACCACAGGGGGCAAATGCTGGTCAACTTTCTGGAGTCACAGGGGCTCTTCTTAATGAATTCTTTCTTTAAAAAGAAGCCCCAGAGAAAGTGGACATGGCGAAGCCCCGATACTGTGACGAGGAACGAGATAGACTTTATCATGACTGACAGGAGGTCTGTGTTTAGAGACGTCTCCGTGATCAACAGGTTCAATACCGGCAGTGATCACCGACTTGTACGAGGCGCTCTGAATATAGACTTCAAAGCCGAAAGGCGTCGCATGATTAAGTCAACTCTCAGACCTACTGCGCCTCAAATAGCATTAGGGTCCGAAAAGTTCCAATTGGAGCTTCAAAATCGTTTCGATCTGCTGGAAACCGAAGGCACTGTTGACGAGAAAATCGACACAGTGGTCAGAACGCTACAGGATGTGTCTCGAAGGGTGTTTCCCGGAAAAAGCGTTAACAGACAGTCTAAACTCTCGCTCGAGACTCTTGAACTTATGAGGCAAAGACGGGAAATGTCATCCACGCAGACGTCTTCGTCAGATGGAAGAAACCTCAACCGGAAGATCCGGAAGCTGGTGCGACGTGACCTCCGATGTTCAAACGCCCGCGCCATCGCGGCTGCGATTGAACAGAACAGAGGCACCAAAGTCTTCGCTCACCAGCTAGGTAGATCCCATCTGACGAAACTAAATACTGCGGATGGCAGAACCGTGACCTCAGGGTTCGAGATTCTCGAGGAAATTGAGAGTTTCTACAAAGACCTGTACGCATCACGGATGACTGAACCCACGAGATCCAGCGCTGATGACCACAGGGCCCTACTCACGCGCCACTACACGGAAGACATCCCTGATGTCAACCAGGGCGAGGTCAAAGTGGCTCTCGAGCAGCTTAAGAACAATAAGTCGCCTGGTGATGACGGAATAACCACAGAGCTCCTAAAAGCAGGCGGGGCTCCAATCCTGAAAGAGCTAGCGAGTCTCTTCAATTCCGTTATACACCAGGGCCTAACACCTCAAGCGTGGAGTGGGAGTGCGGTGGTTCTGTTCTTCAAAAAAGGTGACAATGCCTTGCTGAAGAACTACAGACCCATCTCACTCCTGAGCCACGTTTACAAGTTGTTCTCGAGAGTACTCACAAACCGCCTCGCTAGAAAACTTGACGAGTTCCAGCCTCCGGAACAAGCCGGGTTTCGAAAAGGCTATAGCACCGTAGATCACATCCATACTGTTCGGCAGATTGTACAGAAGACCGAAGAGTACAATCAGCCGCTGTGTATGGCATTCGTGGACTACGAGAAAGCCTTCGACTCCATCGAAACCTGGGCAGTTTTGGGTGCTCTGCAGCGGTGTCGCATTGATTGGCGCTATATCGAGGTGCTGAGATGTCTTTATGACACCGCCACTATGACCGTCCAGCTCCAGGACCAAAAGACCAACCCGATTGAGTTGCGTCGAGGGGTGAGACAGGGGGATGTAATATCCCCCAAGCTTTTCACCAACGCGCTCGAAGACGTCTTCAAGACGCTGGACTGGACTGGACGGGGCATTAACATCAATGGCGAGTACATCTCACACCTTCGGTTTGCCGATGATATCGTCATCGTTGCAGAGTCTCTGGAACAGTTGAGCGGAATGCTGCACAGCCTGAATGGAGCCTCACGACGTGTCGGTCTCGGTATGAACTTGGATAAAACCAAGATTATGTTCAACGAACATATCACGCCGGGACCGATTTACGTCGACGGTTCGATGCTCGAAGTTGTTCGGCAGTATATCTACCTTGGGCAAACTGTCCAGCTTGGTAGAAACAACTTCGAGAAAGAAATCAACCGTAGGATTCAGTTGGGTTGGGCAGCATTTGGCAAACTACGTCACGTTTTCTCTTCGCCTTTACCGCAATGCCTGAAGACGAAAGTTTTCAACCAATGCGTCCTACCAGTTATGACGTACGGTGCCGAGACGTGGACGCTCACAGTGGGACTAGTCCACAAATTAAAAGTCGCACAGCGGGCTATGGAGCGAGCTATGCTTGGAGTCTCTTTGAAGGATAAGATTCGCAACGAGGTAATCCGACAAAGAACCAAAGTTACCGACATAGCTCGCAGACTTAGCAAGCTGAAGTGGCAATGGGCTGGTCACATCTGCAGAAGGACCGACGGCCGATGGAGCAGACGTGTCCTAGAGTGGAGACCGCGACTCGGTAAGCGTAAGGTAGGGCGGCCCCCAGCTAGGTGGACCGACGACCTAAAAAAGGTCGCTGGGGCGCACTGGATGCGGAAGGCGGAGGACCGTGTGCTGTGGCGCGTGTTAGGAGAGGCCTATGTCCAGCAGTGGACTGCGATAGGCTGATTGATTGATTGATTGATTGATTGATGAAAGTTCATCCTGTTTAATACCTATGTTAGACTAGGAGTTTGAAGGTATTTGATAATTTTACAACTTGCCTTGTACTGAAGTTGGTTTTTTTTTGTTAAAATTATTTTAATATGTTTCGTGCCTAAAAAGTAATATTTTGAGTAGCTTTTTTTTAGTAGCGTTATTATAATGTACTAGCGGCCCGCCCCGACTCCATCCAGGAACATAAGGAGGACATAAGAACCTTCTACTGACAATAACAAACACAAAAAAAATAAAAAAAGAATTACTGAAATCGGTCCTGCCGAACGCGTGATGCCGTGACAAAGGGTATTAGGGATTCATTTTTATACATAAAGATATTTTTGTATAAATATTAATAAAATCCATACTTCTCTGGTTATAAATATACTTTTTAAAAGGTTAAAAAAGTTTGTGTAACAAATTGTACTACAAAATAAAATTGTAGTACAAAGTAAAATAATGTTAATTTTAACTCAATGTTCTGTGAAAAGCTGACGATGAGGGACTTGTTGTCAGGTAAAATGAGCGAACTATCAAGAGATAGTTGTCGAGATAGTTGTATTGATCATCGCCCCTCTATCATCTGTTGATGCACGAATTCATTTATGTATGGATTGACTGCATTTCTTGCTCACAAAATTAATAATTGTATCTAATATGATACAAACTCGTGTGACAGCCCTGTTGGGTGACGATAAGGCTCGTTAATCGTGCAACACCTCGTTACTACTAATTGGCCCGCACTTGTTTGCAGCGCGCAGCACTGCTACCGTAGACGTTGCAGACAAATATGTCTGGAGTGTTGCCAGTGTTTCCTAGGTCGAGCGCCACCCCACGTGGTGCTGCATGGTGCCGGGACCAAGTGGCCATGTTCATGAGTTATGCCACTGCCACCGATTGCTTCCATTTTATCTTACTATGTTTTGAAGATTTAAATTTAATAAACGAAGAGTATAAACTGAACGATTTCCTATATAATGTTACAACTGCTGTTGATAAAAGGAAAATAACAATAGCTTTGTACATGGACATGAGTAAGGCTTTTGATGATGATGACATAATTAATAATCTGACGAACATAAATGACTGGTTAATACTTAATAATCTCAAAATAAACTTGACAAAAACACATGTAATGGACTTCAAACAAAGGGACAATAAGCAAACGATTAATATTCAATTTTCTAACATAAAAATTGTCGAAGCAGAGGTGACACGTTTCTTAGGACTTACAATCGATTCAAAACTAAAATGGAAATTGCATATTGATATTATCTGTAAACGATTGTATCAATTTTCTTACGCTTTAAATAAACTATCTAACGTAGCAAGTCTATCGACAGTTATAACTGCATATTATGGGCATGTGGAATCGATTTTAAGATACGGAATAATATTCTGGGGCATCTCGACTGACAAACTGCAGGTACTAATAGCTCAAAAACGTTGTATAAGATCTATTCTAGGATTAAAAAAGAGAGAATCATGCAGAGAAAAAATTAAAGATTTAGGCATTATGACAGTTCCGTCTCTCTACATCTTAGAGGTAGCAGTATTTGTAAGATCTAATGTAAAACTCTTTACTGCTTTCCCCACTGGAAGTCGTCGTGAGGGCAATTTACGATCACAACCTTGCAATACCACACTACTACGTTCCCGTATATTCTGTATGGCGCCTCTAATATATAATAAAATACCTCAGCATATTAAGTCAGCAACGTGTATAAATATATTTAAAAATAAACTACTTTGGTTCGCAAAGCTTGATGAGTTTAAGAAGGAGGATAGAGTTATTTAATTTTGTAAATTGACGATGTTTTAAAAAGTTTTTTGTTTTAATGTAATTGAATAAAATTATTTTTATGTATTTGCATGTCGTATGGCAGGATATGGAAGAACTTTTTATGTAATGTGTGACCTTTATATACCTATATTCGCAAAATAAATTGATTTGATTTGAATAGAACGGTCAGCCGAATGAATTGGCTAAATCGAGTGTACATACAATACAAGCGAAATATTAGTATAACGCTGTTGCATACGGTCGAGTTTGTGTTTAAAACTAATATGAGTATTGATTGTAAGTCCTGACCGTCTGATATATCAACCCACTGCCTGGTGCCGCTTCTAGAGAAATGACATTAGGAAAGTGTTTTCTTTGTAAAGTGTAGGATATTCACTAAGAAAGGGTGTTTCAAAATTCCACCCCCAATTCGGTGAAATAGGGGGTTGTATTTTCCGTGAAACTTTATTCTCTGGGTCCATTGACTCAAAAATTGGTAAGGATACTTTTCAATTAAAATTATTAGATAGTTGTATTACACTATTTCCAAAATCATCCCCCAACAGAGCCAAATAAGGCTTCGAAAATCGCATGGTGCGAACAGTATTAAGGGTTACAAGTATTTATATATCTATTAATAAGTAGGTAGGATTTTTTTTTTTTTTTTTATACTACTTTGGTGGCAAACAAGCATACGGCCCGCCTGATGTTAAGCAGTATCCGTAGCCTATAGACGCTTGCATTACCAGAGGTATCACTTGCGTGTTGCCAACCCATTTTTTTTACACCAGGGCTTAAAGATGGAAGTAACCCTGGGATAGGAATACGTTTCTTTCAAAACGCATTCCTAAATGAGCTCTGGAGACCTGTACTCACACACAGGAACACAACTACACCGCTGTGTGTAGTCATTTAGCTGTGGTCTTCTGTAAGGTGGAGGTCCTTCCCCAGTCGGGCTTGCTCGCTAGTATGGTGCCCTACCTCTCTTAAAAGGTAGGATACAAAATAACAACGTTAATACTTCAATCACTTTGCCGCGGTGGAAGCTAGTCGTGTATATAAAGTGTTAGTTGTTTGTCTGAGTGACAATTAACGCATTGACAAAACTACTAAGTTTATAAAGCTTAAATTTGTAATGTAGTTTAATTTTGTACCTATACGTAAGCATCCGTTCGGTTGAGAAAGGATTTTTGGGAATTGAATCCCTAATCGGTTTAAAAATACTCATAGATTAACCCAGACACGCCGCGCCGGGGTGGACCGTTAGTCAACGATAATAACTTGTTTGCGTAAAAATGACAGAAAATTGGTAAAATATTTTTATAACATTCATAGGTGTTAGGTATCATTCATTGTCTATTGTTGAGTATATTATACATTAATGTTATGTTTAAAACAATATTATATATAAGTCTGTGTGTAACGCGCGTGACGTATTTACTCGTACCGACGACGTGACGTGCGACACGCGGCGACGCACGAGTCGAGTCGGTCGAGGACGCACGAGTCACGTGGGAGCGCTCGAGCGTCCCGACTCCCGGTGCAGAGCTGCGTCTGTATACCTAATAACATCGCGAGTGAGGACAGGGCCGGAGCCGGAGCCGGAGCCGGACAGATCGCGCCGCGCCGCGCTGCGCTAACAATGGCTCGCCCGCCTCTGCGAACGAACAGTGCACTTTCATGTCACATTCCGGGACTTTCATTTTGCTGCGTTGATACTAATGTTACTGTTCCAATTTTGAATGTGGGTTATATTTATAGAGTAGTTATTATAGTTTGAGTTATTTACGGCCCGACATCGGGCCGTGGGACGTTTTAGAATGAATCTATTGTCCAAATCAAAAGGCAATGTGATGTTAATTGTAATGCTAGAACAATACTTGCATTACAATCAATATCTGCACACTTGATATTGGTAAAATATACCAAAGTGAGTTTGTTTGTTACCTTTTCCCGACTAAACGGCTCTACGGATCTTAATGAAATTTGGCAAGGAGATAGATGGTATCCTGGGAAAGAACATAGATTTTTATCGTGATAACCGACATCCATGCAGGCGGAGCCGCGGGCAACAACTAGTTAAATACACCTATAAAAAGTTAAATTATTTTATGTTAAAATGTATTATTCATATTTATACCGCTTATCAATATTGCCACCTGCCGTGTACACGTTGACAGAAGAAACTACTAGCCTTACACATTAGGTACAAGGAAGTCTCTCAAATAAATAAATATATAATCGTGGGTTCGCAGGAATTATATACGGTGTTGTTGTAACATCGTTAAACTTTTCAGAATAATATTATAACATCGCAAAACGATTAGTTTTGCGATGTCAGGTATCGTGGTATTCATTGTCGTCGGCGCTGTCTTCCGCAGCGCGTCGGTGGTCTGAGTGGAAAATTGCATTTTACTGTGTCAACGTTTTAGGTAGCGGCGCGGACAGCTCCTCTCCCCCCTTCCCGCTCCTCAACCACCCCTCAATTCGCCGCCCGCCGCGTCCCTCGCCTGACCCACAGACCCAGTTTATAACGTCTTTGCATGGACCCGACGTATACCGATTACTTTTTATCAGCGTAGGTACTTATCATACTGGTGTTCCTTTACAGAGAGTAACGCCAGCTCCTGCTGCTGCGCTGCGCTCGCTCTCAGCCTCCGTACTCGTATGAGACACGTAGCTCGCACACACAATGTAACCTCGGCGCGACGCGCTCCCGCTCACTCGAGTGTTAAGTAAAGCTCGGCCAATGTTACTATTATGTCATTTTATGTTGAGAGTAAAGTTCGCCAAGTCCCAAAACAGTGGCAAACATCGAACAAGATGGAAGATAACAAGCAAGTTGTCGGAAGTTGCGCACAATTCTGTTATGAGCGAGTATTTACTTATTGTTTGTTGTTTTTATAAGGACGGAGATCGTAGGCATCTGGAGTTTACGAGCCATCCGCCGACTGCCTATTTTGTAAATTGGGCTTCACTCTTTCGTCGCTCGGTGCGGCTCGTGGCGCGCGGCGCGAGGCCCGGTGGCGCGGAGCCCTCCTGTACTTGTTTACATTTCGTGTTCTTTGTCAGTGACTGGCTACTTTATTATTTATTCTGCGTCACTTGATACACTTTACGTACATTATTGTGAGGTTTGTTGTAAAAGTATTTCGTGACTTCGTTGTTTTAAATGTGTAGCCTGTCTTTTTAACAGAATTAAAAAAGAAGGTGGTTTACAGTTCGTCACAAATACAATATTTTTTTAATGTACGTTACTCGATTACTCGAAGATGGCTGGATCGATTTTGAAAATTCTTTTTTATGTTTGAATTTGTATAGGTATCTACTTTCTAATTGGTCTTCTTTTCATCAGGTCATGATCTGATTATGGGATCCTTGAGAAATCAAGGGAAGTCTTCGAATATTATAGATAGGTATAAGTACATCTAATGCGATTAGGATATTCTTCAAAGGTTAATCGTGCATTTGCTTCAGAAAGGTATCGTTTGGCGAAGCGGAATTGTGATGATGAACACAGATGGCCAAATCAAATAGGAAAAAAGTTATCTACTTATTATATACATTGAAAATAATAAAATAAAACATTTGAATTAAAAAATTAAACCGCATTAAAAAATATTTCTTCTTTTGGAAGTTGGTTTCATTTTTCGTTTATTTTTTTATACTGAGCTCTGTCCCAGTATGGTTGGACGCGGATTATTGCCGCCTCTCGCCTTTAGGCGGGATTAAGCTGATGCGCTTCTGCCTGCCGCCGCGCCGCCGCGCTAGCCTATTTGTGTACGAGGAATACGAGTGTAGCTGAACCTTTTCAATATAAAATTTCTAACAGACATATTGCTTCTACTGTCCATGCCTACTAAGCTACTATATAAACTTAATATGCAATCATTACAAAACATATTCATATATACTACATTTTGTAAATAAATTTCAATATGAAAGAGAATAAACATGATTATGTAGTAACGCCTAAGGCGGGTTGGTGAATCAGACATGTTTTTAGAATTTCATATAAGACTATGATACTTTTTCAATAATCAAGTATTATTTTTTCTAAGTTTATTTTTGTTAGGTACAACTTTTAGATTTTACAAGATGTCAGTCCCTTTTTATTACAAGCTTTTATTTAGCTTGCAATGTATGTTAGTTTGTTAGTTAGTTTGTATGTTAGCAAATCTTGTGAGCTAGATTTGAAGTACTTCCCGGTATTTGATAGAGCTGAAATTTGTTATACCTACGTAACTCCGGTGACAATGCAATAATATGGTACCATGGAGCTGGTCTGATGATGCAGTCGGAGGATGGCCATAGGAACTCTTCAACGAAACAAGATAGCCGCGTCGGGTTTGAGTGTTTTGGATTTTTTTTGACGAGAACTAAATTATTAGATGGGTATTCAGAACGTGATGATGAAGCCGGAAGGTGGCCATGGCAACTCTTCAAGGAAACAATATAGCCATGTCGTGTTTGGGTGTTTTGGATTAATCCTGACGAGAACTATATTCTAAGATGGGTGTTCAGGACAAGATGGTGAAGCCAGAAGGTGGCCATGGCAACTCTTCAACGAAATAAGATAGCCGTGTCGTGTTTGGGTGTTTTGAATTTATATTGACGAGTACTATTTTCTTAGATGGGTGTTTAGGACGTTATGACGTGATGATGAAGTCGAAAGGTGGTCATGGTAACTCTTCAACGAAACAAGATAGCCGTGTCGTTTTTGGATCTTTTGGATTTATCTTGACGAGTACTATATTCGTAGGTAGGTGTTCAGAATGTGATGATGAAGTCGAAAGGTGGTCATGGTAACTCTTCAACGAATCAAGATAGCCGTGTCGTGTTTGGGTCTTTTGGATTTATCTTGTCGAGTACTATATTCGTAGGTGGGTGTTCAGAACGTAATGATGAAGTCGCAAGGTGGCTACGGCAGCTCTTCATAAAAACAAGATAGCGGTGTCGTGTTTGGGTGTTTTGGATTTATCTTGACGAGTATTATACCTAGATGTATGTTTAGGACGTGATGATGAAGTCGGACGATGGCTCTGATGAACTCTTTAATTAAACAAGATAGCCGCGTCGTTTTTGGATTTGATGATATAGCTTCATGGCTAATATATTTTTAGGTGGAGTTCAGTGTGTGATGCTGATGATGTTCAAAGGTACATATAAACTTTTCAACGAAACACTACAGCCGTGTCGTGTTTGGGCTCTTTTAAGAATATTTAATGCATAAACACCCATGTATTACATAAATACACTATAAAACCTTGTATTTAAAAATATTTTTTAAAATATAAACTTATTAATACGTTGTTTATTAAAAATCTATTGAATTGAACCATACACGAATTGCAGATTCTACGGAGTCTAATGGCGTATACACCTACATTGTTTTTATTCTATGTACATATTTGTATTTATATTTATATGATCTTCGCATAATCTAATAAAGCCTCGCAATTTTCTTTAACTGATATGACATTTTCAAATATATATTGTGATACTATACTTAGTCAGAAAATATACGTTCTTAAATGTATTCCGGACACATTTGAATGGTATATTATGGGAACACTCTGATATATGATGGTATCGCTCTGTAAATCAGGCTCCCTAGATGTATGTCCCGCTCCGGCTCCGGCTCGGTGGCACGCGCGCCGAATAACTTTGTGAGCAGAACCTTTCTGGACGATTGACATGACCTCCGGCATTATCGTAGCCGACTGTAGTAATGCGATGCTACGAGATTGCTACGCGTACCGTAGCTTATTCGTAGCACATGATATTTGTCGATACAAAACTTTTGTACTGCATGATATGCAAATAAATGAAAACATTATATTCGGTCAACTTTTAGAATATATTTGATGATGTTTCTTACAATGTTATTAGTTATTATTAACAGCGCGGTTTACGAGCGACGTATCACGAATTCTTTTTATGAGCAACATTTTTTACATTTTGTTTTCTTAATAAAAATGTTGCGAAGCACCTTGTAGATGTTTTATGACATACTTAATATATTTTATTATTGTTTAATATACAACACAAGCAAGCGAGCGATCAAAGCGAGCGATCCCAGTCGTGATAAACGTTATCTAGCTGTTACTGTTCGTGTTCGCGATCATTAAACGCACGTTTTAATAAATGTCGGGAAAAAAATAATGAATCAAACAGTTATTGTGCGTAAATTACATCGGCATTATTTGATGGGCAACCAAACCAGGAAGGAGGGGGGGTAGAAGAGGGAAGGGGGGGAGAGGGGTGAGCTCGTCAATCAAACCCGCGGCCGATTACCGCCACACGCACGAGCCCTCCCGCGCTATTGATGAGCACACATTACACCGTTTTTATGTTGTGATGAAAGCACAGTAAGCATTAATTTAAGCATTATATGTAAATAATAAACTCTTGTCGTAGTGCACTCTACGAGTTTTTTTTCTATTTTTTCTTAAAGACAACTTCCGCACTAGAGAACAAGCTCTGTGTCGCGGGGGACTTTAAAAACATACAATTAACGGACATAAATTACAACCAGAGTCAGAACAATTCTTTGTGGGTCACACAAAGTTTTGTCCAGTGTGGGAATCGAACCCACAACCTCGTACACAGCAGGCGTATACTGCGGCCACTGGACCACTAAGGCAGTCGGATCTGATTGAATCTAAATTGGCTTTTTTGAATTGTCACTAAATACAGTGTTTTGTAACTAAGTGAATATTGTTGGTGAAGATAGAGGAAACATATCAATGCTCGATACGGACATTTGTTAAGTCAAACTATCTTTTACCTTGATTAATGCCTTTATGGTCTTTGATGCGGGTAGAACTAGCATTGTTTAAAGAGAACCCATTCAGATATTGAGTCATACGTCATAACAGACAACCTCACACGTCATTATTATATGAGCATGTAACACGACGCGCGTCGATATCCCCTCGCGTTGATATTAAAGCTTTGCTATTAAAGCGAGACAATATGATGTTCCAACATGGTGTTCAACAGTGTACAGTTAACAACGTAGGCGCGTTATATCACCTGTATCTCGTCTTGAATGTCTTCCAACTGAATCTATACTAATATTATAAAGCTGAAGAGTTTATTTGTTTGGTTGAACGGGCTTATGTCAGAAAGTGCTGGTTATTAGAATTTTTTTTTATTGAATAGTGCATTTATTCAGGAAGGCTATATAACATCACGTATCAGTAGTGAGATATGTTGCAAAATTGGGGAAAATATCCCAAATTACCACGCGGACGAAGTCGCGGACGGCCCCTAGTTTGAATATATTTATGTGTCATAATACAAACATCCTATAATTGTCCTTTCGGTTATAAGTAATAACCGAAAGGACAACTATAGGTTGTTTGTGTTGCTAAATTTTCCATTTAGTAAATTTACTATTTGTAAGTATCGCATGTTTAAAACATGGATTTGGTCCATTTATCCAGTAGTAAATAACATCTATAAGATTTAACGTAACAGTTAATATCTTGGGAGTAGTAGTAGCTTGTAAGAATATTGGCGATGGAAACAGTCATATGTTAGGTTCTAGCGACTACTGCCAACTGCAACGATCGGTACGCGGTGGCGTGGCGGCGGCGTGGCGTTGCGGCGGCGCGGCGTGGCAGCGGCGTGGCGTTGCGGTGGTGCGCAAAAATGCATGTAAAAAAACATTACTGTTATTCGTTACGCTTTTAATCACAATACTTACAAAACTTCTTTCAGTTTAGAAAGCAGTTCTGTATTGGCAGTAAATAATTGCATATCATCCATCACATAATGCTTATAAATAAAACGTGTCGATGGCAGGAGGCTGCGCCGCGCCCCTCACGAGTTAAATATAATAAATATTAAACAGAGCGGATCAGTTTCAACATCACGTTAAGCTTCATAAATAACAATAGGGTTCAATGGAATCGAAATGATCGCTATTAATTCGTGAACATTACATTTACACAATTTGAGTGCGTTTCTCTACTCGTACACACACTACACGTGTATCTGTGTGCGTTTTACATGTATTGTTAATAGTATCCGACTGAAGCTGAGGTATTTCGATTATGCTGACTAATGATGAGCGCAGAGCCAAAATTATTAATTCTAGGAAGATGATGATAAACTGTACATTTATGATTTTCAATATCATGAATGGTATTTTTAAGTTTATGGTGATCCGTTCGTGCCGTGCATTTCTAAGTTTGTTACAATAATACTAGTACAAAATAATGTCTGTGGTAGGCACGATGTAGTCTATAAATTATAAATATAACAGATAAAATTCAACTAAGTAAGTATAGATATTGATCGCTGCGCTCGTAGCTTCAAATAGAGAGTTATTAATACGGACGTGACTGGGTTGGTACCGCGACCACCTCACGATAGATGAACGTTGTCTACGGCTAGTGGTGAAGGTGTACTCGTAGATAAGCACACGTCGTCAATTGCAAACAACGCTGCATTATAATATAATTTATTTTCTTAATTCATTGAACAGTTACATAATGAAATATTATGTATTGTACAGAAAAGAGAATCATATTACAGTAAGTGTAGAATATTACTGATCATTGTGTGGTATATGTGTTATACACCACACAATGATATGACAGATATTATTAAACGATTGTTACAAGTCTTTATTCAGCTTGCAGTGTATGTTTGTATAGTTTCCGGGTAAAAGTTTGAGCTGATGAGCTGCTATACGTATAGCACTTCAGTAGCAATGCAATAATATAGTATCATGAAGCGTATCTGCTATCTAGCCCAGCCTAGAACTTGACAACGAAGCCCGATAGCCCCACCGTGTTGGGGTTCTTTGGATTTGACTTGACGAATAGGTCTACTGTCTCTAGGTATAAAAGTTTATTCTTTAATAATAAACTTATTTAAACTAAATTAAGTAATATTGCTCTAAATAAATTATATAAATACTAGTGGACCTGGCAGACGTCGTCCTGCCGGAAAAAGCTGAAATACTGACAGCAGCGCCACCTACCGGGTCCAATTGTGAATCTAAACCATCCAGGGCCCTACCCGAACACACACACAAAATTTCATCAAAATCGGTCCACCCGTCTAGGAGGAGTTCAGTCACATACACACGCACACAAGAAATATATATATTAAGATAAAGTCGAAAGTAATAATATTCTTTTGTATGTTACGTGTGAAAACGCTCAAATATTCAAATTGATATATAATGTACTAGCTTTTACCCGCGACTTCATCCGCATAAGTTTTTTTGTTTTCTCCCGGCTGTAAGTCCCCCTGCAACAATGTCCCACTATCGTGTTCCAGTCCTCAACTTCACATCAAAATTTGTTCAAAAGCAACCTAAGCTACATAATGGATAGCTCCGAATGTTTCCTTAGTAAATATAAAAAGTAAATAATGTAAATCGGTTTAAAATACTACTAACTACCTACCTGCCAACCCCCGATGTTAGACAGTGTGACATCCGCAACATCGTCTGCGTAGGAAGTACTAACTTAATGTAAGTAGTATAATAATGTAGGAAGCTAAAAATAAGAGGCCTTATTACTGTAGTACATTTTTGTAAACTATGTTCTTTGTTTTTCCCTTTCTGGCCAACACATGGAGATTCTGTGGACTTGAAACACGTGAGCAAGCCACGTATAATTGTCCGTGAGAAAAACAACTCTTTTCTAAATGAATGCCGGCTACTTTTAATGTTTGCCCCTGAGCTTTATTTATCGTCATAGCGAATGCGATTTTCAGCGGAAACTGTAATCTCTTAAACTGGAATGGCAAATCTGTCGGAATTATGGGTATACGGGGGATTAAAACGTTCTCTCCTTTTGCCATTCCAGTCATAATGATTGCTTTTACAATATTGCGACCGAGGTGTGTTACTTGCAACCGTGTGCCATTGCACAGTCTTGGTGCATCTAAATTCCGCATCAAAAGGACAGGAACGACTACTTTCAGCCTCAGTTTGTGTGAAGGTACTCCCGACAGTTCTAAAGAATTAAGAAATTCTACAGGGTATGATGTTACTTGTTCAGTATCCATTACAGTGTCTACAGAGAGAAACTCAACAATATCACCTTCCACGCGTGACATAATTTGCTCGTTTATCTGACCCACCATTTCATTCGTCGGCGCTAAAATTGCTCTTTCACATAACCATTCTCTATTCCTCATATTAGTTAGCAGTTCGCTATAGACGAAGTTATTTAGATCATTTGGATTATGCACAACATTGCAGAATTCACGATCCAATGTAATCATGCCATTACCATCCTTTGCCATACGATCTTCTCCAATTTTAAGAAGAGCAGCAGCATATTGTCCAGATTGTACATCATTGTGTAGTTGCACTCTCATATTTGTAGACAGACTAAACGTTTTTACGTGCACCCATAACGTTGACGCTTTTAAACACGCATTTATTTCATCTGCAGGGGTGCCTTTAGTGTTAACCGGCAAAGTCTGTCTAAAATCGCCCGCTAAAAGTACCACCATCCCCCCCATGATATTTGGATTACTCTTGATGTCTTTCAAAGTCCGATCTAGAGCTTCAATTGCTCTTTTATGGGACATAGTACACTCATCCCAAACTAATAATTTACATTGCTGCAACATACGTCTACGCTCGCTGTTTTTACTTATATTACAGACTGGCATTTCTTCATGGGCTAAGTTTAATGGCAGTTTAAGCACCGAATGTGCCGTTCGACCACCATTGAGCAGAGTGGCGGCTATTCCGGAAGAGGCAACTGCTACAGCAATTCCTTTATCTTTTCGGATTTGCGCTAAAAGCAAGTTTAAAAGAAAGGTTTTTCCCGTGCCTCCGGGAGCATCCAACAATTTCTGTGGTGTAGGTAATTAGATTTTATCTGTATGTAATGTAACAGTCAGTTGAATAAAAAATCGTATACAAATCAGATCAATAGTTTTGGCGTAATGTGATTCTAGACTGAGTTTTAATGTTGTAGATAGGTAGCTGTGTATAGGTTCCTGTGGGAATGAGGTATTTTCCCGCCATAAAAAGTAGCCTGTGTCCGTGCCTGGGATCCTATCTTTATATTAACCAAGTCTTATAAAAATCCGTTCAGACGTTAAGGCGTGAATGAGGTAAACTTTTAAAACAAACGATAAAAAATCACTAACTTAATTAGTTTTCTGCCTACGCCTTAAGTACGATGACGTGATCATTTTGATCTTATATCCGTTTTTAGGTAACCATCTATTACCTTACTAAATTTCATCAAAATCTGGTTAGCCGTTTAGACGTGAAAGAGCAAAAGTCCCAACAAAAACGACTAAAAATCACTAACTCAATTTAGTTATCTGCCTACTGCCTACCCCCTAAGAACGATGGCGTGATTATTTATAGCCTATGACCATTTCTAGGTTATCATCTATCACCATACCAAATTTCATCAAAATCCGTTCAGCCATTTAGGCGTGAAAGAGTAACAGACAGACAGACAGAGTTACTTTCGCATTTATAATATTAGTATGGATGTATACGTATTCTTGAAACTATATTATTTGTTGGAGTATTTCATAGAAAGCACCGTCCTGAGGGCACGACGGTATACGACGGCCGCGACGCTCGCGCTGTGCCACCATACATAATTATTTCATTACGTTCACTCAGACCTCAGTTATTTTATATTTTGTACTGTATTTTGTTCAATTCATCGTTGTCGTCGTCGTGTCACCTCACGTTTAAAGCGCTTCACTTTACGTTATATATAAGTAGGTATGTTTGCAGCTGGTACCTTCGTGAATAGCTACAATATGCCGGTGGTGGCAGAGACGAAACATGGCGCTGCTAATATTATTCATGAGAGTGGTCTGTCGCGCGCGACTCTCTTGAGGGCAATTCTTCGACGTAAAATGTTTTCACTTAAAACTCAAGACGAAGCGAATAATTGGAGTTATTCTGAGTCAACAACGAGAACGTGATAGGTTGCGGGACACTCACGTGCGTCACGGTGGACGTGATCAGTGCTGGACGCACTCTCAATAAAGGTTCGATTTGCATCCAGTATCTTTATTAAATCAAATTAGATCGCTTTAAGTTAACCCTTTCGCTGTCCCACGTTAGACACAATAGAAAATCTATTGTTATGTATCACATATGATTCATGGCCCAGGGAACCTGTCAATAATGGTCGTAGGCAGTTTTGTGGAACTGTACACTATCATCACTCACTATTGTTGTCAAGGAACTGACCTCGAATGTAATAAATACAAATGATAACATCGATCACCTCATCATTACGATTATATTTATGTTACAGTATCTATTGTGTCTGTATTACATGTCTGTTCATACAACTATTAGGTACCGATACTCGAGACAGTGTCACTGGTATGTCAGTGAGAGTGGTGGTGACGAGTGACGACGGTCACGTACTAAGTAGATAATGTTTATATAATGCACGGTGTCGCGGGCGCGGCGGGCGGTGCCACGTGCTCGCGTACATCTATATTGCATACTCAGTTTGCTGACTACTTACGTGTGAAGGTGTACATATTCTCGTCAATCTTCTCTTATAAAACTTTAAAATAAGGATTATTTATTTTGGTTTCAATAAACTAAAATAACTACTAATATGATTTTTAAAGTCCTTTCACCAGTACCAACAATGCTATACCAGTGCTATATTATCACATACATTAAAAAATAGGGGTTTCAAGGAAAACTAAATTTAATAGTTGACAGTTCACACTACTTGTGATTATTATATATTGTACATTGTTTGTTGATAAGGCGCGAGTAATGTTCCTGGCATTGCATGCGTCCATAGGCCATGGCTACATGCGGTATCGTACCGTGTGATACTGACCACCAGTCAGGACTATGCCTGGTTGTCAATATTCATTTCGATAATACTTCTGTACATACTCGTAGGTATAATTTTATATAAATCTGCATATATGTATTATTTTATACATTTTCTGTGTTTGAAGGCATATATTAGAAGGCATTCAAACATTAAACAAATTAATATATTAGATGTTAGAGATAATAAAACATTTTTAAATTTATTTATGAATGCACATGTATTGATATTCATAATTTGTAATTGTTCTATGTAAAGTAACCATTTATGATGATTTGTTGATATATGATTATATATGATTTGTTTTATATATAATATCGTTTATAAACTTATTATTTTACTAGATTAATTTTTAAGTCTGCCTTGAAATCTCTACACCACCTTAAGGTAGACTGGTACAAAATGCCTAAGGCATTATGTCCACCTTTGTACAGTAAGTGCAGAATTTTAAATAAATAAATATATTTTCTTTGTTGTCCTGTGTGTGTTCAAATATATGTTTTCTTTTTATTCCAGTATTGTTTGGTACTGGGAAAGTAAGCGCAGGTATGAGTGTAACACGTGTTAACTCTCGCCACATATGTATTACCAATAATAAGTTGTTAAATCGACTGTGTTGGCGATCATCCAACAAATAAAATCTCACCGGTGTGCCGCGGTGTTCGCGGCGTGTTGCCAGGCGCTTATCGACGCGAGCGGAACGTTCGGTATGCCGAGCGCTCAGGACCGCCTTAATAGAGCTGTCCTATAATAAGGACGCACTAAATATTCCAGACGACGGCGACGTGTCCACCCGTGAGCGTGGCACGTGGCACGTGGTGACGTCACAGGGACACCACCGATGACTGCGTCGTGTTCCATTTGATTCACCTGAACATCGCATCGCACAAATAATGCACTAATCTCCCGCGCACCATCACTACGTTTTGTCGCTGTCCAAGTTTTAATTTACTTTTAAACAAACAAAAATCTTACTTTAGGTGCTTGTATACCTAGTCCCGAGACGCTACAGATGAAACTCCTTAAAATGATCTAATTTTCAGCGAGCAGCGGGCCGCCTCCGGCAAATTAAAAAATCCGTTTTCTTATGTTTTATGGACAATATAATAATACGGGAGACAGATTTAACTTTTTACCCTGCGGCGAAGGGGATGTGGGAAAGTTATCTAATGATTATACCTACATATAGCCAAGTATTACAACAACCGTGGGATAGGTGTTTTTTTATACTACTTGGGTGGCAAACAAGCATGCGGCTTGCCTGATATTAAGCAGTAGCTGTAGCCTATGAAAGCTTGCAATACCAGAGGTATCACTTGCGCGTTGCGAATCCATTTTTTTACACCAGGGCTTTAAGATGGAAGTAACCGTGGGATAGAAATAACGTATTCCTATCCCAGGGTTACTTCCATCTTAAAGCCCTGTCTTTCAAAGCATCTCTTAATGAGCGCTGGAGACCTGTACACAATAGTTATTTGGCTTGCTCGCTAGTATGTCGCCCTACCTCTCTTAAATAATTAAAGATGTATAATGATCGGTGGTACATACCGTGCGACATGTAAGTAGGTATCGTTCTGTCGGTGAGTGTGAGGGCAGGCGCCACAGATGACCGTGCACCGGAATGTTCGGGTTTTATTGTTCGACTTTGAGTCACAACGAGTATCAAATCGTCGGCAGTGATATGCGGTTTCGTTCCATTCGACTCATCGATTGCTCTATTTTAGAGTTAGATAGAGAGCATTCGGCGCACAAAAGTAACGTTATCTGTGCGCGGGGGGGAGCGGGTGGTGGGGCGGAGGAGCGCCAGGAGGGGGGAGGGGGGAACCGCCAACTATTTACACAGAAACAAAAGGGATATCACTGAATGGGAATGTATTTAAGTAGAGTCATCCGGAGCGCCATGCGCCTCATGCCAAAGTCAAACTAAAATACTTATAAAAATATTATATTTATAGACTTTGCCTGGGTTAAACAACTGTATAGGTACAAGTTAAATTTCCCCCAAGTTTTTAGCAGTTGCCCACGTTATAAAATAGACTTATATTTAAAATGTCAGCTATCAAAACTTAACAGTTTTGGCTGTGCGGTAATATAACAAAAGAACTTCCACTTACACTGTATGTTAGTTAATATCATTAATGACGTACCTATACAATATTGTAACATCAAGTATCTGTGCTACGTACGAATGACGCTGTGTCGCTTGTCGCCTGTCGCCTGTCGCCCGCTGCTGCTACTCTCATCTAGTCAATACTTCAAATAACCAATCCCATTAACTTCACGAACAAATTCCGCTTTAATTAGTCGACATTGATAAAACCGGAAATACTGCGCTTCCCTCCCGGAGCCGAGCCAAAAAAACTTGTTATTTTTATTTTCCTGCCTAACCTCATTTCCGGCGCTCGATCCTATAAAAATTACGCGGTGAAATATTGTTTAAATTACTCCGAACCTTCAAATAAGTAGGAACATACGAACGTTCACAACATTAACATACATATTACTTCACCGTGATGCTGCATCTGACGCTCACATGTAAATCTTTGTCATGTTATAAATGAGCTTGTTTACATAAATATCAATTATCGCGTCGCGTCGCAGGTGACGTCGAACGAAGTCACCAGGCGGAGCGGCGATTAACCCCTTTATGTAAAATATGTTCAGCAATGTTTTATTTATGAGTTCAGTCGCGCGCGCGCATCGTTCCGTAGCGGGTGCGTACCTATATGCGTTGACCGGAATTATCGTGTCGGAAAGTTATAATGTCGAACGTTGTTAAGTGCAATGTGTGTAACATCGTTATCGATGAGATGTTGTCGTATATACAAAATAAATTGTCTGTGATTGACGAAGAAACGTTGGTGCGGATTTGTATGACGTCTTTCTCGGGAGACGAAATAAAAAATTCGAAATCGCTTTTATTCGACTCAATTTCTACGGATATGCGAAAAATAATTCGTAAAAACAGGGGGAAGGAAGAAAGGGATCTGGCAGATATTATAAACTTATTTAAATCTGCAGAACCGGACCAAATCCCAGTGTTTGTAGCACGACAAATTGAAAAGCTACCCCCAATTACGTTTGATCATCTGGATTGTACCAAGTTATTAAAGGACCTGCTGCGGTTACAAAACGAGGTGGATAACGTAAAAGCGTTGTATGCAACAAGGGATTATGTAAACGAATTAAAAACGGAACTCGACGACCTCAAACATGGCTCAGTAGGAGATAAAGCAGTGGAAAGTATGCTTGTGCGGAGAGAAGTCTCATCACCGATCTCAAAGGAAAATGCAACTTCTCATATACTTAATTTCTCGGGGAGTCAGTTAAACAACGAAAATATTACACAAAATAGTGAGTTATCGTTTAAAAGCCCATTACATATTAGCAATACGCGGGTAGAAGATATACAAATCGAACGGCAACAGCGATCGGCGGTTTGTACGGCGGCGTTTAAACGCGGTACCGATTGCGGCATTACACGAAGTGAGCCGAATAAAAACGAAGTGGCTGAGCAAACCGTTGTAGTGACTACACATGGCTCTGTTCCAGAGGTGAGAAAGTCGATGGAAAGTCCTCAGCTTATTACGGGTTTTGAGGATAAACAGCAGACTCCATCAAAATTGGTTATGGACTCTGGTGAAATGAACGAAGAGGGGTGGAATGTTGTAACGCGACGGAAACAATATCCTCGCCGTAATTACCGCTATTTAGGCAAGTCGGGATGTGCCAAGGACATGGTGTATAACTTCAAAGCGGCAGAAAAGAAAATCCCTATATTTATATCTAATATACACAGCGATACGACGGAGGAGGATATAGTTAAATACATTTATAGTAAAACAAAAGACAAGATTAAACTAGAGAAAATAAATATGCGAATTCAAAAATCTCATAAAGCGTATAAGTTTTTCGTATCTGAGTCTCGTATACATATATACCTGAATTCGACTACTTGGCCCGAAGGTGTTATATTTAGACGCTTTGTGCATTTCAAGAACAATACTACGAACAGATACATCTCTGTTGATGGCCGTACTAATATAATAAATGGATAATCGAAACTATATGTTTATGTCCTATAACTGTAAGAACATCAAACGTTCCGCGGACAGTGTCAGAGAATTATGTCTAGGCAGTGACCTGATAGCTCTGCAGGAAACTTGGTTGCTACCTGAGGATATACCATACCTAGGTACCATCGACCGCGACTTTGGGTACACGGGCACATCAGCTGTAAACACGTCAGCCGGCGTACTGCGAGGGCGCCCGTATGGAGGTGTCGCGATACTATGGCGCAGTAGTGTTTTCCAGCAAGTGTCTATTGTGCGTTGTGATAGTGCGCGGATCTGTGCAATAAAAATAACAACTAGTGATCGACCCATAGTTGTAATGAGTGTCTATATGCCAACTAACTCTGTGGATAACTTAGCGGATTTTACGGATTGCCTAAGTACGGTAAGCGCCATTGTTGATGAATACGGTATTGATTCTGTATATATGTTGGGTGATTATAATGCTCACCCATCCGAGTTATTTTTCAGTGAGCTTTCACATTTTTGTAATGAGCAATATTGGAGCTGTATAGATGTAGATATACTAGGTATAAACTCGAACACATTTACGTTTGTCAGTGATGTGTACGGATCATGCAGCTGGTTGGATCATTGCATTGTTACTCGGTCTGCAAAACTATCTGTGACTGACGCGTATGTTAAGTATGACACTACGTGGTCGGATCATTTCCCACTTGTAATAGAGTGCAATTTAAATCTTTTAACACCTATAGTGGCGTCCATACACACACATAAACAAGATGTAACGTGGGGTGATAGAAATGGCCATCAGATTGTTGTGTACACTGAAGAATGCAATAGTAGACTTAAATTAATCGATTTCCCGACTGAGTGTACAAGCTGTGCTGATTTTTACTGTACTGATTTAAGTCACAGAAGTATAATTGATAGATTATATTCCGATATTGTAGCCGCACTCAGTGACGCGGCATTGGCGAGTCGAGGAAGTAAAAATAAGGGTAGGGGTGGCACACGCGTGGCGGGATGGAATACACATGTTGCCGAAGCTCACAGGGATGCCAGGGCGAAGTTTAAAGAGTGGGTATTGTGTGGGAAGCCTAGATCTGGGTACTTCTTTGATGAAATGAGTGACAGTAGAAGGGTGTTCAAGTCGCGACTTAAATGGTGTCAAAACCATCAAGACCAATTAAAAATGGACACTCTCGCTGAGAAATATGCCCAGGGTAACTTTAGTTCATTCTGGAAGAGTACTAACAAGATAAACGTACGGCCTGGCTTGCCTGTGAGCGTTGGTGGGGTGTGTGATCCTAAGAGCATAGCGGATATGTTTCGCGTTTGTTTCTCTGTGCAATCACCATTGGAAATGGCGCCGGCGCCTACTACGCAGGAGGTGTTCAATGCTCAGTTACCTGGTGGGGGGAAACCGTTGCAGTTTTTGGCTAAGGAGGTAACCGGGGTCATAAAGAATATGACGCGAGGCAAATCTCCTGGCTACGACGGTCTTAGCGTTGAACACTTACAACATGCAGGCCGTCATATATCGAGAGTTTTAGCTGTGTTCTACTCGTTGTGCGTGAGTCACTCATACCTACCATATAACTGTATGAGGACTATTGTAGTGCCTGTAGTTAAGAACAAAACTGGTGATCTAGCAGACATAACTAACTACAGGCCTATTTCTCTTGCAACTATAGTTGCTAAGGTTTTTGACGGTTTGCTTAATACACAGTTGGACAAATATGTGACCCTGCACGATAACCAGTTTGGCTTTCGTCCTAAATTGTCTACAGAAAGTGCTATACTGTGTCTTAAGCACACCGTCAAATATTATACTGATCGTAGAACGCCTATCTATGCGTGTTTCCTAGATTTGTCCAGGGCTTTTGACCTGGTGTCGTATAATATATTGTGGGAAAAACTTTTGAGCATTAACATACCTTCTGAACTAGTCAACATATTCAAGTACTGGTATACACACCAGGTCAACAGTGTTAGATGGGCGGGTGCAATGTCTGAGTCCTATAGAATGGAATGTGGAGTTAGGCAGGGTGGATTGACCTCACCTACTTTGTTTAACATTTATATAAACGCTTTGATCGTTGCGCTCAGCAGTATGCATGTCGGCTGCCACATTGATAATGTATGTGTAAATAATTTGAGTTACGCAGACGACATGGCTTTGCTGAGTGCATCGGTATGTGGTATGCGACAGCTACTTATGGTGTGCGAGGAGTACGCAGCTAGTCATGGCCTTGTGTATAACGCTGGCAAAAGTCAGTACATGGTCTTTCGGGCCGGCCCAAAGTGTCCAGACATTGTACCCACTATATGTTTGAACGGTATCCCACTGCTCAGAGTGGAACAATTTAAGTACCTAGGGCACTGGCTAACAGTCGATCTGAAGGACCATGTAGATATTGAGCGGGAGCGGAGGGCGCTGTCGAAAAGAGCTAATATGATTGCTCGTAGGTTTGCTCGTTGCACAAATCATGTTAAGATTTTCCTTTTTAAAGCTTATTGCACTTCACTGTACACGTGCAGCCTGTGGGCAAACTACACACAAGCTATCTACAGCGCCCTTCGTGTCCAGTACAATAACGCGTTCAGGGCAGTATTAGGGTTGCCTCGCTTCTGTAGTGCCTCGGGCATGTTTGCGGAAGCGCGCACCGACTGTTTCCACGCCACCATGCGCAAGCGGTGCGCGTCCTTGGTGCGCAGGGTGCGGGCCAGCACTAATACTGTTCTGGCAATGATTGCAGGACGCGTTGACAGTATGTATGTGAGACATTGTTGTGCCAGACATACTACGCCAAGCAGTCATTAAATTTTAATTATTTATTTTTATTAATTTTAATTGTATTTTTGTGACATTTAATTATTTATTACGTACTCATTTAATTTTTATTATTTTATTTATTTGTAATTAATTATAATTTTATTTTTTATTGGAAATTGTTCTGATTAAATATTGTATTTATTATTTGGTGCACAATGTTTATAATTGTATGGAGTTATTCTGAAATAAATGAATTTTATTTTTTTTTATTTTTTATTTATTTTATTCAGGTGTCGACGAATCCACGGTTACTACGAGAGGCGACACATTCCGTTACATGTATCAATTTCACTGTTAAACAATATTATATACGATAGACAAGCGTTATATTATGGTTCCAAACTAATAGTGCGTGTACAACGAGCGATACGCACACAATGAACAAGCCATATTGCAACACTACATGATAATGGCTACGCCATGCGCGTTTACACGTATTGTACGGTTCACATGTGTGCAATGAAAGCGCATTTTATATTGACGTCAGTAAGAAATATCACTAGGTACTACTTTTATTTCGTTGTGTCCTACTTTTAGCGTTTAGAACTGCGTGCCGCGTATTGATAAACGTTTTAGAGGTCACCACAATCATTGAGTTGATTAATTAAATACGTAGTCGTTCCTAATAACGTAGTGTAATATAATGACGTCATTACATACACTCAGTTATGTAAGAAATTGTTGATCTGTAGACACTGTGTCGGTACAGCATTGATGCTAGTAGCTCGCTCGCTGCAAAGGCGGTCGCTGTGGCGCGCGTCGCCGCCGGCGAGAGCCCACTTCCTCATTTACCGTATCTAAAGTTGGTTGTTATAAATATAACAGCCAACTTTGATACTGCAAAGAAATCTATTTTACTTTGTTATAGTCGGTAAAGTTCTTCTGATATAAACGTTCTCTAAAGAAACGTTCTCTTTAAACAAAGCTGTTACAGTTTATCTTATACATTAAGTATACTTCACGATATGATTCTTTATTGTTTCACTACTGGTTTTTGTAGAGATCAGTGCTAAAAAAGGAAAAAAAAACGTAGATACCGGAGGTACACAGGGGGGGGGTGTGAAGGGTAAACATCGTGCGCTATTATCACGTTATCACGTGTAACGAGTGTTTGAACATTTGATAATGTTGTGTAAAGTGAGCGCGTCGGTCGGTGTATGCGCCACGTGAGTTATGGAGGTTGAACGTGAGCCCTGCGGTGGACCGACTATTTACCTAATTTATGAGCACCCCTGGCTCTCGACCGCCACTGACTTATGACCCACTGACAGACTACCAACACACTTTATCTTATAAATGACGGTTCATATAAAGCTGTTATTGATTCAGTGCCACGGCATTTAGGTTACTTAAAATACATTCGCTCAATACTTCGTATTTATTATTTATATAACTGATGCAATTTGTTGTGTGAAGCAGTCGTTTGATACATTATAGTGATGAGAGACTTCTACGAGTACGTTAACATCTGTAGATACAGCATCATAAATAGTATACACCTAAACTACCTTAATTATGTGAGTTTATTTACATTGCAATGAAATAATAAAGCTCATAAGCCTTTAGAAAGGGCTTTCATTCAGGATTACGTTAGAACATAATAAAAAGAAGGTAAGAACGGTGGCGATAGTCGTGAACATCGGCGGCGGCGGACAGTCGAGCGGCCACGGACCCTCCCGCGAGGGTTATTGTAATGATGATGGCACTCGGCCAGGCTCGGCCAGGCTCGGCTCGGCGTCATGTGCACCGGACGATTGCTCGCAACCCTACTTACACTGAGCCTTAGTTTTACGACAGTACTGACCTTGCTAGTGACGAGGTTTATTTAACACCGCGTCCCCAAAAATACCTTCACTCGCCATAGCGTTTGTACATTTATACGAAATTAACCTCTCTCTACCTCACTCAACCCTCCACATGTTTTGTAATTACTGTGCCGTAAATCCAAGCATACATTATGCGTCCAGGATATTAACTGCGCTTCTATTTGCACTGCATTAAATATTACGCTTATTGGCGTCAAGGTTGTAGATAGAGAAAGAGAGAGACTACAACGTACAACGTGCTCTTTTATTTAAAACCAGCGTTTTATTAAGGAATTTTCATGGAATAGGTATACGTTTAGATAAAAACGCATCCCTAAATAACAGCCTGTTTTAGTCCACAGCTGGACATACACCTCTCCTATTTTACGAATTATCTCTTGTAGTGTGTGACGCATCATTCCTTTCATTCCCTTATATATATTGTGACGTAGTATGTAAGATGGAAACATTAGACATTAGATTAAACAACATCTCTCATTTCACCACTCAACATTCCAACATTGCACTCTGATGGTCAGCATTAAATATAAAGTACAACATCAATAAAAATATTTTTTGTTTGTCCTTTATGTTATCCTGGAACATTCATTTGATTGCGATGAAACTTTCATGAGCTGTTCTGTGTACGTTTTCAAAGGTTCCTGACTAAAAAATACATGTGTAACACTAGAGAATAAAGCGCAAGTGAAGCTGCGGGCGAAATATAGTACAAGGAATAAAGAAGCAAAGTAATAAACACTGTTTGTTTGAATAATAAGAACAACATTTCATAAATACATTATTTAATAATAAAAATACATGGCTGCTTGCGGCAGCCGCAATTTTAATTGTCTCTGTAAAATTTAATGATTGAACTTTAATTTTCAACATCATTTCCACAAATTTGGCGACAGTAAAATCTCCATAAAGTTCGAGTGCTGCTGACACCTATATACCTACTCGTAGGGAGGTCATTAAAACGACTATAATACAGCAACTTGTAGAATAAAAAAAAACCCAAGTCTAAAGTCTCTTTATTTAAAGGATGAACTTTCATACAAACTCTAATCTCGCTTTATCTCCCTCAACTACAGTTTTTTTTTCCAAATCATTTACAGCTAAAGACCATCTCAAGACTATTGAAATAAGCTCAAACACGGCTAGATTACATTGTTTAATTATGTTTATTGTTTTATGTGTATTGTTCTGTTGCCTACCTTCCGGGTTCATCATCAGTTCAGTTTTATCAATAAAGTTAGTATCGTGTTTTAACTGCATCAGCTTGCATGCTATCATACTTGTATTTTACAAAAGATTGTAACTATCTGGCGATTAAAAAGAGTGGCCTGAGTTTCTTTGCTAGTTCTTCTCAAGGCTCTACGTCAGCGAACTAGCCGTAGGAAAATTTTGCTGACATCATCTTTTTGGCTTATTCATAATTTATGACCTTCATAAATGTTACTTTGTAACCTAAATGAATAAATGAATTTTGAGTTTGAGTTCAATTGTACCATTTTCATTTGCTTAGTAATAGTTGCTTAATAACCATAATCGAGACAAATCTAATCGCTATCCGTCTTTTTCATCAGTTTCACTTCACCAAGTTATACTTTCAGAATGTTTGATTTGTTGTAAAAAAATATTAAAATTGCTATATGTACTAAGTAAATGAGGGAACTCTTCAAAAAAATGAGGAGTTCCCTCAATTACTTATGGACCCCATTATCAGAACTTTCTTTTGATAAAAGTGGGACCAAACTGAAACTATTGCCTTTCAGACAAAAAAGATTGTTTTGAAATCGATTAAAAAACTATACCAATCATATCAATGTCTATTATATACTCATAATACTGAAATAACAACTAAACTAGGAAATAAGTATATACTTTACAAATTACTTATTATATTTTGAGAAATAGCACATAATATATGTACATGTGACATTTTGGAAATAGCATTTATGACATGTTGTACAAATATATCCTCTAACATTTTATTAATGAGTTAACTTCCTGACATTTCTGTGTGTAGAGTTCGCCGGGCTTGGCATGTCGCTCGCTCGTCTTGCACTCTTGCGCTGTAACTATGTACTCGTATAACAGAAAGTTTTGATGAATGAATGTGGATTGAACCCGCCGCCAGCGCCGCCGCGTGTGAACTGCACGTGTAGTCGGTGTGTGCCTGTGTACGGCATGTAATGAGGCACGTTTTAAAAACTAACTGACAGATTCAACGTCGGTGCTAGGAGTTAGAATTATCAAGTAAATGTACCTATTTATATAGCCATACCGACGGGGACTATAATTATAACTTTATGATGTGTATGAGAGCCACGAGATATTGGATTAGAGCAGTTCTGTGCGGCTTTATTGCTCTATTATCCTCTGTAGCCCGATGCGGTCTGCTATAAATTTACTTCTTATAGCTTATGACATGATAGCGATCGATCAGTCAACATGGCTAACCGCTGCTACTTACGCTTGATATTAATTAAACAATCGAGAAAACCATTTACAACACAGCCAGGTACACACACAGTGTTGTAGAATGTATACATATTTCTGTACGCCAGTACATATGTACAGCCACAACGTTAAATAAGTATAAACAAATAATACAACATATACTCTGGCAAATGAAAAGAATGGCCAGAGTTTTTTGCCAATTCAACCCATGTCAGCGAATTGGCTGTAGAAAAAATTTGCTAACTTTTATTTATTTTGACGTTCATAAATATCATGTATTTGATCTAAATGAATAAATGACTTTGAGTTTTATAATAAAACCCAAGTTTGCGTCGATCGCAAGTTATCTCATCATCGGGTACCTGCCTCCGTGCCCGGACCTTGTTATGATATAATTATCTCACAATAAGATGACAACATACAGAAAGTGGTGCGCGGTGACGTCACGCTCTGTATATTCCGAGAACACCTCACTTTATCATGCTCCGGAACTCATTACTATGAGACATGCATTCATCACGGGTGAATTCAAACTCAATTAAATCATAAAACGATACGTTCTAACGCTCGTGTCAAAAAACAGAAACAAATAAATAATATGGACCATATGCCAACAGCCAGTTGACAACACCTCGGGCTGAGCCATAAAAATAAGTTCACCAGAGGCAGGTCACTCTTTTTACCCGCCTGAAAAAATGGAATGCAACCCACTAATTATATAATATATGCAATTTCAGACAGGCAAATGATTACCTAGGCATCATATTTATAATCTGTGTATAGATAGGCAAAACCAAGGAACTTTTCTTCTTCTGTTTGTCAACCAATGTTTTTTATGTGTTGACGAGCTTTGTTCTTTAATTATTTAATGTACACAAGAGAAATACAGATAATATTACATAGGTAATAATAACATTATGTACAAAAGCGAGCTGTTGTTTTTGTTGTTGTTACTTAATGAAAATTAATTTCCCACTTCGTGGCTTCGATTAAATTAATTATGGTCGAATTCCAACCACCTCGGATGAAATTTATTATTAATACTTATCGATGTAAAAATAGCTGGGTATTTAATCTGGTCGTACCTATACTTATTATAGAACTGTACTGTTATAGACATTTAAAACTATTCATAATATATAAGTCAAGTTAATAAATACTTTAGTTCCATTCTGTATGAAAGCTATATCACTTTAACCTTGCTCTACATATACATATAGCTGCTCCGTGTGGTTGAGTGATGTCACTTGGAGGAGTTGGAACACGATATATATCTTTGTCGCGAACTTTAACGACACACTTGAGTTCACACATTCTTCGTGCCTGCGTCGCGTCACTGCTGCGTGCCACGGGAACTGCCGTTAACTTGCGTAAGTACTCAACTTGAACACCTAATTTCAACTTTCAGCCAACTTATAGCGAGCAATTACTTGGTCGTAATCGCTCTGCGTGCCTGCCTACCACAGCCTGATCTTTATATTATTAGGTATATTAAGCCTTGAGTGCTTGCTCCTTGTCACCATTAAAGGAATATACAAGGACAGAGATTTATCTCTGTATACATACAGGTATAGATGGCAACGTCCAGATTAGTCGTTACTTAGTGAGCCGAGTGTGAGCGTGAAAAGAGTTCTCTGAACCTGCTGTAAGTGGGCGCGCGGCGCAACACGACAAATGCATTAGCGATGATGTGTCGAAATAGCCGAAGCTGATGCCGCGCCGCGCTCGCCGCACTCGCCGGCCACCCCCCGGGGGGGCGGTGGAATAACGATATAATGTGCTCGCACTGAATGCTTCATACCTGTATTACAGACTGATAAACTTCAAACTAGTGACATGCCAGCGCCAAAGCGCCACTACGCTACGTGTGTTCTTGTTGTATAAGTACCGACAGTCGGTTATATATTGGCTAATTATTTTTTTCATAATTCATAATCAAAGGATGGCTCTTAAAGCACCATGAATAGCAGGTATATACTTAGTTGGTAGAGTAAGATCGATGAGCATTAAATCAATTGAGTATTGGTCTAGTGGATGGTAACTCTGACTGCCTTCACCGGTGGTCGTGGGTTCGATTCCCACCCAGGACAAATCTTTGTGTGATGAGCACGAATTTTTGTTCTGTGTCTGGGTATAATTTATCTATAATATGTATGTAATACAAAATATATAAGTATGTTTATCAGTTGTCTGGTTACCATAGTACAGAATCTGCCTAGTTTGAGATCAGATAGCGATGTGTGAGTTGTCCCGAAAATATTATTATTATTATATTGAGCATAAATCTTGTAAACTTTCACGATTTGTGCACATTTCTATAATGAACAACGAGCGCAATCGTGTTATATAAAGTTTTTCATACCTTTATTGTTACTGGACGTTACAGTCGAGTTGCTCGGACCACGACGACCACGGTCACGGGTGGGCCACACTGGTGCGGAGGGGTACAGCATCTACCCTCACTTGGTCGTTATATTTATACTTAATGTTCGCAACTCTTAGTACACAACACTAATGACGTCTACACACCGGTCTAGTTTGTTGCTTCTGAGATGATTACACTTGCTGATCACAGGATTTCAAGATGCAGATAAATGATATCCATCTTTCTAGTTGAAATTAGTTTGTTTTATAATTTAACCTTAGGATGGACAGGAATGACCAAAACATTTAAAACGAGATGGTGTAGTTGTTTGTCTTCGTTTTTTGTCTTGATAGCCGTGACATGTTTCTTGATACCAATGTAGGATACAGGAATACGGATCGTATACAGCCTAAATGGAGTATTTTTTTTAGTTATTGCTGTTCAAATGTTGACCGTTACTTCTTTTAAATACGACATGGAGTCACTGTTCGCAAATATTTATAAAAAATATATTTGTATTTATTTCCTCAGGTCATAAAGTAATACTAATGAGATATTAATGTAATGGCAGATTCAGAAATCTGATGTCAGTGGGTTAACCCTGGCACACGTGTGTGCTCTATATGTATATCGTCCACATAATATATATGTATATGTGAGTGAGTATCTTGTCGCACTCGAGCGCTGGACAAAAATAACGTAACAGAGTGTGTCGCGGCGCGTCGCATCAACCGTCGGCGTCGCGTCGGTACCAATTACATATGTAGTACATATAGCCATTAATAATAACTAGAGGTACATTGCCACAGCAACAGTGTTTTATCCGGGATAAAATATAGCATATCTGCTATTACAGACTATATTCTATCGCTGTGTTAAATTTCATCTAGATCCGTTCAGCCGTTTTGGCGTGATAGGGTAACAAAAATCAAAACTAATTTTCGCATTTATAATATTAGTATTATGTCCTCCTTACCTAATTTAGTATAATATATATAGTATAGATAGATAACAACTTTAATGCTTGCATTGTACTTACGAGTAAATGTATGTAATGTCACATTTATTTGTCAGCTGAACGACACATCATATATCTGGTGTTTACGTCACATACGATACTGTCATGATATACATACATACATATGTATGTAGTATCACATTAACGCTATAGTAGTGTAGTGTAGGTGGTACACATTGTACGTGTACGATATAATACCGAATGAGTGTATTAGTTCAGTTCGCAACATCGCGCCGCGGCGTGTTCTACAAGTTGTATCAGTTAGCGCTAGTTACGACACTACTTAGCAACCTTCCCTTCATAGTTACGAGTACTTGGACTCGTTGTTAGTTAGTAGAGCCGGCGGTGCGGGGGACGTGCGGGTGTCGTGCGGGTGTCGTGCGGGGGACGTGCGGGGGACGCACGGTCGCGGCTGCACAGCTGCTAGAGCGCGAGTATGAGTCAGCAAACGCCAAAGTGTGTAGTTGATAACGTTGGACGGCTTAATTATAGTTAACTCCCTAAACGTTATCAAGTATCATAATGTGTGTGTTGATGGTCTCTCAAGGGGCCCGCCACTCACCGCTGACTAATTAACGCTTGGTTATATCCCTGACTCACCCTCCCCCCCCTCACTTACCACTTACCACGTCTGCGTCCGCCACTAACACTTCACCGTAACAGATTATTTTTAATCAAATTAATATAAACGTCTTAACCTAGTATGTACGAGTACGTACGTAAACTTATAGAACACAAAATGTCCTTGCCTCTTTTCAAAACGTACTTATAAAGCTTATACAATAATAGCCTTCAAGTCGGAAATTCCAACATCCGTAGCAACGTCGTAGATACGCTACATCATAGTAGAGCTACGTCGTAGCTCGGGTGCTACGTTGAACCTTTTCGTTGTTACTTTTATAGAGCGGACGATCCTGTTTATAGTGTAACTTAGACACGATAAGCGCCGTCAAATATTGAATTGAAATAGAATTTCAATGTAGTGTCGATGTTAGTGGTCGGGCAGCGTCGTGTTAATGGCGTCTACTGTATACTATTTATTTTTGTATGATCATCGTGATCTAGATATAAAAAACCTTAGTAAAAAAATTGAAGGAGAGGCGCGGTATAGTTGTGCAGAAGACGGTAATTATTTCTGTCACGTAGGTGACGAACAATGGTCTTATTAGGCGCTAACTTATAAAGTGAATTAGTGTCGATACACAGTCACAATGGAGGCGCCGCCGGCTCGTTTGCATGCGCCGCGCCACCACCAACAATGTGAACACCGCTCACCGACTAATGAACCAATCTGAAATATCAACAATTGTATCTAAGGGTATTGTTGGCGCAGTGAGACACTGCACACATTATAATGCCAACACGCAAGTAATATATACGAGTATAGTAGTCACGTTGGGAGCTAATGTGAAGTGTCAGTAACGTACAATCTGTATCTTCTTCTATCTATCTTCTTGTTATCAATTTTACTGACAGTGTATTGTGTATAAAATAAATATACCTATTATATAAATAAACATGTATCTATATACCCAACGTAATATCAATTCACACTCACAAACTTATAAAACTGCTAAAGTGCTTATAGTTAAATTGAGGACAGCTGGGAATGACAGCTCTAATGGATTCTCTTGGAATTGTTATAATTATGTATGTGTAGTACATATTAAACAGAACTAAATATAAATTAATAATGAGTTGTTATTTTGTTAACAATATGGACGAGTCGGCCTCACTGCCCCTCACTTGATTTAAAAATATATCTTATAAGCTGAGCCGGCTAACTTAGTACCGCCTTTTTTTTTCTTGAATATTTAAGAATTATCTAGAATGGTGCAGTCGATTGGAAGTTATGCGCGTACATACATTTTGGGGTTCCATTTTTATTTATATAGATTTAGATCTAGATATAGATATAAAGGTTATTGTACGTTCAGAGTACAATAATTTTATTTATGTGTATTAAGAGAGTACCTCTATCTTCATAATAAAAAGATAGTATTAGTAGGTAGTTAATAGAGGTCCTGCAAGAATACCGGCCAGTAGTTGTGGTTCAGGCAGGACACAACATTACAGCTGACTAATCCTTACTAATATTATTAATGTGAAAGTTTGTAAGTATGGATGGGTGTTTGTTACTCTTTCACGTAAAAACTACTGAACGGTTCTGGATGAAATTTAGCACAGAGATAGATTATGGTCTGAAATAACACATAGGCTACTTTTTACAACGATAACCAACTTCCACGCGGGCGGAGCCGCGGACAACAGCTAGTAACAGAATAAATATGGGTCCCTACCTTATTTGTTTTCTTGTTTTAAATTTTATTTTATGTAATAATTTAGTATTAATGTGAGAGCAAATAAAAAAAAACTTTATTTCTATCGTTACCTACAGCAAGAACGTTGTAAATAATAATATTTACAATACTACATGTATTGTAAATACATGTAGTATTGTAAATAACTTAAATTGTAAAAGATAAACACTGTCAACTTATCAGTACTCAGTGTTTTACGAGATTATATACTTTCTTAATATTGGTCATGAAGTGGTGTCATGTACCAGTGTCTGTGTCTGCGTGTGTGTGTGTGTGCCTGATTGATGTACTGGGGTCGGCCAATTGGGTGGCACACTAACGTTGTGTGTAACGTGTATGTACACGTTACACACAACAACACACAACACACAACGCGTCCCTCGATATTTAGCTACGGCTGTAATGTTACAGCCGTAGCTAAATATCGAGGGACGCGTTGCATCATGATGCACTTTGCATTTCACTTAATTCGGCTATAACGATACAACCGTTGTAACCGGTATACAAACAGTTTAAACATTTGTTATTTATCGATGGCTTGACGCACCGCCGACGCGCCGCCGACGCACCGCCGACGCACCGCCGACGCGCCGCCGACGCGCCGCCGACGCGCCGCCGACGCGCCGCTCGTAAATTAATTAGAGCAGCGCTGCTTAGTGCGGTGCGAGACGATGCGGCCGCGCGGCGCGTCCCTTACTTATTCACGTGGTTGCAGCCCACTCACCTCTGTGTTACCAAATTTTACAAGTGAGAGTTTACGGCGGTGATTTACAAGCCAATATCTGAGGCCGCGAGGTGGGCCGCTCCTGCATGCATAAAAAGGTGCTTTATCGTCGATGCTCACCTCTCCACCCTTCCGCCTCCTGCCCTCCCCCGCCCCGCGGCTGCCTCACCTGCCGATAATACGTGATGTGGCACAATCTCGTATGTTTATACTTTTTGATTCACTGTTTGAGTTTGTCTCACATGACGTGTCGTGTAACACATACACTAGTTATGTCGCGCGCCCTTGGTGACTGAAACTCCCCGCCGCGCCGCGCGCCGTAACATTCAAGAATATTGACATTCTTGTAGCTCACGGAGGGGAGTTTCGCGAGTTCCTCTACTCTATTACAATAACGTAGTGCAATATAGACAAAGTTGAGTTTCGATGCATGTTGAAAGCAACGTAATCATTAAAACTATATTATGCTGATCTAAAACTTTGAAAGTTATGTTGTTTTATTCTAGATTCTAAATCATTTACATACGACCCTTAAGTGAGTTTTGATACTTACCGACAGACTTAAAAAAGAAAATATTGAAAACAGCTACAAGCGTCCTGTGAAAGCATCTTCAATGCATACCTTCTATAATCTGTTATTTTACTTGACAGATTCACACAATACTTATATATCTGATAGAAAAAAGCGTAGAAGTATAAAGTTGAAATTTATATCAAATACTCAAGTCTGAAATCACTCGAAGACCTAAAAAAATTAACTTCTAAGTCAAGGCAAAAAAAAGATTTTTATATCAAATACTCAAATGTGCAATTCCTTGAAGCTGTGAGCTGTGTTTGTCAAGAAGCTTTATCGTATAGCACAAGTAAAGAGAAAAATGCGAAAACGGTAATTTTTTTAGTACATTTTTTGCAGTTGGTAAAGTGATTGCGAGCTACTAGTATGTTGTTGTATGGGGATGACAGTTTTCCAACCGCAAAGTTAAGTTTGTCACTCAATCAAGTTCATCCTACTAATATTATAAATGTGAAAGTTTGTAAGTATGGATGGATGGAGGGATGGATGGATGGAGAGATGGATGGATGGAGGGATGGATGGATGGAGGGATGGATGGATGGATGTTTGTTACTCTTTCACGTAAAAACTACTAAACGAATCTGGATTAAATTTGGCATAGAGATAGATTATAATCTGGAATACACATAGGCTACTTTTATCCCGGAAAAAACTCTGAGGAAATGTACGCGCGGGCGAAGACGCGGGCGGAAGCTAGTAGAAGTTTATATTTTTGGTAGAACAATGTTTGGTGTTGTCACAGTTTGTGAACTTTGTTTATACGTTTTATTATTACCTCTATATATATTTGTTACTGATTTTGAGGAAAAAATTAAAACATACTTTAGGAAAATGACTAGTCGGAGGTCATAGGTTCAATTCCCACGTGGGACAAAATTTTGTGTGATTTATAAATGTTTGGTTCGAGTTTAGGTGTAATTTGTGTACATGAATTGTTTTACAGCCCCGCGATACAGAACTTGTTCCATTGGGCCAGAGGTTTTAAGCTATTGCATAGCTTCTATCGCAGGTCTAGGGCGTGGAGACCGAATCCAGAAATTCCGTAACAAAAATAATAAACCTAACACCCCCCACTCCGACCAGCACAGCGGTGATACTTTTTTAATGACGAATTCTCTAAACGGCCAATAACAATATTATGACAAATTCGTGTAAGGAGGTTTTGATCTAAGAGAATATTAATGTGAAAAAGATTATAGTTTAAGGAGTCTTAAGGAATTATTACAAGTATTCATTTTTATTATTATATATCTTTATGAATCATTAAGAATAAAATAAAATGATTTAATTTGTAAAGTATTTTTTTATTTGTTTCGATAAAAAATCATTCTAAAAATATGCAATAGCTTTATCGCGGCAGTCCCACGTCTTTTTTTATAAAGATGGTTTAACGTGATGGATAACCTAGATCTAATTAAAGCAAATTCACATTTTCTTTAATACTTGTTATATTTCACGGGTTCACTCACGTAGGACTATGTTCTAGGGTTCAGCTCTTTAACAAATTTAATTTCAAGTGCCATTTTAATACTTTCATTATCAGTTTAGTGTAAATATTTTTTTCTTAGGGAATGAGACCTGTTACGTGAGAGACTTTGCGCAAACATGCATTAACGGCCACAAAGTACACCCAGACTCTTAATAATAATTTGTCATAATATAAAACTCCGCCCAGTGGTTACTGACGAGGTACCTGACCATTAAGGTAAGTCACCAGACTGACCATGCATGCGGGTCACAAGTCACAACAAGTGACTCAGTAGTTACTGTTACTGCCTCGTTGGTCTAATGCTCGTTGAGTGCGACTGCTTGCTCATCTTATGCTCGGAATATTTAAATACCGACCTACAAATTTGTATGGAACCCGGAACGCGAGTTAAAATTGGCTCGCAAATCGCAATTTTTCTAAACGAGTCTAGTGTAACTACTATTCTGTTCTATTACGAAAATATATAGGCAGGTATTCACTCGTTGTGTCTCAGCAAACAAACAGATATTGTTCAAGTATTCGTGCACGACGTGAATATCCTGAGTGTTTGTGTTGGTATGTGCTTTAATATTTAAGTATTACGAGTGTCGTGAACGTCGCGGCGCCGTCGCCGAGCCGCGCGCCGCGCCGTGTAGCGGTGAGAGTCGTGGGACACACGCGTTATATTATATTGTACCGTATACTAGTATCTGCACTCGGTATCGCCTGGCTCGCTCATTTATATTTAGTGCAGTCTAAACATTCAACTGACTTGTAGGTTTATACCAACATTTGTTTAATGGTTTAGATTAGATGCAAAATTACAGATTAATAATAAAATATATTGTTGTTTGTTCATTTCAAAATAGGATTTCCCGAAAACGGTAATACACATTGGTGCTTGTTATAATGATTTGGCATTTTGAGTTTGAGTTTGAACACACAAACTCATAAAGACGTAATTTTAACTGAGTAGTCTCACACCAGTGAGATATATCGGGAGCAATGTAATGTTTATCTGTAGAGGCATACACAGAGTAAAAGTTTGTTTTGCCGCGAGCACTATATAAGTAGAACGTACGTACATTTAATTAGGTTTGTGTTGTGTGTGTCTGCTCGCGTCTGGCGATGTTCACGTTGTTTCAAAGTGTTCCACGGCTGAGTTTAGCTCTACAGTGAAAAGTGTACGAGCGGCAAGTTCCGACATTATTAAACTTTAAATAAGCCGCGAGTCAACGTGACGTGGTCGCGTCGCTCGCTCGCTCGGCACGCGCCAGGGACTCACCAATGTTAATGTTCCCCTTGTCTTACTGCCTGCCACTATATCATTATGTACTCGTAACCACAAACAAGAAAGCATGTTGTCATTTATTAATGGGTGCTAATTAAACAGGCTTCTTTTTAGTATCATTATTCGCCCCCAAAAATGTATGTTGCCTTCTAAATTACTAAGTCAGCCACAATTAACGAGCATCAAAATAATACTATCTTAGCCACTAGTTATCTTCTATGTGAACCACTCTAAATACTATTCAGCATAATGATTATTTTTTAGCATCTAAATTTGTAGCATGCATTCTAATAGTAAACTTCTAAAATACTATTAAATGACATCAAAATATATATTTATTTAGCATCTAACTTTTTAACTGAGTACGTTTAAAATGTAACTCATCCCATATAAATCGATAGTCAAAATTTTGCTAAAAATGTCATCAAATAGTCGGTATATTGGCCACTAATATTATCAGAAGCTATTGAGGAGATACAAAATAAAAGACTTTATTTTTGAAAAATCAATTTGTTTATTGAATAACCATCATTTTACTTATAGAAATAATAGAAACATATGAAAAGGGCTAGTATTTAAACGAGCGACTATAAATTCAATTTATGGGTGTCCAAATTACTGAATATGGCGTACAGAAATACTAAGTGAGTGACAAACTAAGGGCAAACACAAATTCAATTTATGGGTGCCAACATTACTGAATATGGCGCACAGAAATACTGTATATGGGGTACAGAAATACTAAGTGAGCTAAAAACTGAGGGCGAACACAATTTATAAAAATTAGCGCTTCGCCGGCCGCTGCCGCGGCACGCTCGCTTCGCTCGCTCGGCTCGCGCGTTGTTAGGGTCACAGTTCTAACCTAACCTAACCTACTTGTCTGATAGCATCTCGTTTCTGGTAGCAAATGCATGAATATATAATAATATTCAAATGCATGACTTTCTAGTCGGTCACTTAGTAATTTAGTCGCCCACCTATTAATTTAGTCGCAGGGCTAGAATTTACAGTATCTTATTTCACGATAAAAGAATATGATGTATTATTTTACATGCTAAGTTATAATAAATGGTGCTTTCTGTAGAAGCTTGAATTATATTTTTTTGAGGACATTGCGTAGAAGCTGTAAAACGTAAAATGGTGACGAGATGTAAAATCCGTGGCCGAGTTAGTAAATTAGGTGGTAATGCATAAATAAGAAGGACAAGTCACAATAATTGATGATCTTTACTTGACGCTTTCTATAGAATATTTAGCGGGCGTTGTAAAAAAGACGAATTAGTTTATTAGAGGCTATGTCATTTTCCCGTTGCTTAGTAATAAAATTAGAAGTTTAATCACGTGTCCAATAAATATTTTTGTGGCTAGACTTATAATTTCCCTTTATTAATTATATATATTGTTACGTTCACACAATACACAGTACACACATAATTAGGGCGTACATCTATTGTATTATCGTTTCATTAACGAACGCGTTTAATAATACACCAGTGTTACTTTAACTAATTAGCTCTGCTTTGAAATCTCAACTCATCAAATTTGTAAAGCATCGCATGATAGCGTAGATAACAAGTATACATATTGAGAGGCTGGCATTATGGCCGACCGCCATGCGATAGCGTGATAGTCAGTCGCTCAGTAATTTTGCAAAAATATGTAATACTAATAAGTCCAATAGCTTTTATTGTGTTATCTTTGTGAGACGTTGACAATTATAGCGGGGCTCGTGGAAAGTCACGCGATAACGTTGAACGTGGAACAAGGTGTTTGCAGAGGCTCGCCTTGCGCTCCTCGCTCCGGAGCGGGGTGCGGGGTGCGGGGTGCGGGGTGTGCGGGGCGGGGCGGGGCGCGGGGGCGACGAGCATAAGGAGTGTTACCAAAACGTTATCAGCTGGCGCACATTTGTCACGTAACGACACGCGAGATAAAGCGAACGAACATTTTCCTTAATATCATGTTACATGTGAACTGACTATATTTTTCACAGTATCGCATTGTTATTATGTCGATATAATCAAGTGTGTACGAAAACAGATTGAATTCTCCCACCTCTTTATTCTCTCTCTCTATACTCTATTGTATGTACGTCATTATGTTTTGCAAACACCGATTGTTAAACAAATAACAGCCTAAAACTTCTATCATGTGTTTGGAGGCCTGCGCCACTCGGACTTGAAATTTGAAATGCTTTTCAACATCCATATTACAGGAGGACAATGAAATAGTGCATGTTAACATTTTCTACATAGTTTCAATTGTATGTTCAATACGATGCCATTGGTCTGTACGAATATAATTTACTCGTATGGTACATATGAGTAAATTATATTTGTACAGACATTCGTTTATAAAAAATGCATTCCTATGTCCCTTGGTCACGACCAATTTCATTCATCTTTATTTTTAAACCGACTTAAAAAAAGGAAGAGGTTTTTTATTCGACTGTATGTATATTTTATGCATGTTCACCGATTTCGCCCCATTTGTGGATTGATTCTCAAAATTCTTAATTTGTTTGAAAGAGGATGTACTCTTGAGGTGGTCCCATTGGCACCAAGTCAGGATCTTTAGATGGAATCCCAGGGAAATCGAGGGCAACCCTTAAATGTTATAGGTATAATTACAATGTTTTTATTTCATATATTTTTTTACTTTTATTTTATCACTAAAAATATAAGCTTTTTAAAGTCGGTTAAATTTTTTAAAGTATTCCTATACATTGTAGAAGGTTGTTTTTAAAATTCTTATACAAAAATAATATACAGGACAGACATAGAATTAAAACTGAAGTGTCTGTTTAATATTAAAATAACAGCTTTCTTTGTAGAAAGCTGTTATTTTAATATAATGAAAACCTACATGTTTTTCACAGCTAAATCAGTTTTCTTTAATTTGAGCAGTTCTTTTTCTTAAATACAAATACCACATACATAATATATATAAATACCAAACAATATACATATATAAATATTTTTTTAAATTAGCTATCTAATCAAAAGTCATAAAATTAGCTATCAGCCAGTGAATGTCCCGTTAAAATCCATCCAGCCGCCTAGCCGGTTGCGGAGATTAGCGGTACCAAACAGACAACTACCGCGCAGAAGAGAACGTACAATCTAGATAGAGAAGACCTCGTCTGCCATTAGGTTAAAGTGAGAATCTGCGAGACGTCGCCGACATTGTTCGCGCACCTCTACACCTCCGCACTACTTGCTACTTGGATCATTCGTCGATACATATTTAATCGTTGTTGTCTTACTTTTGTATGTATTGTATATTATGTGTGTCGCGCAGAGGTAGTTCTGTTACCGTACGGGAAGGGCTGGAGCTGAACAAAAAGCAATAGTGTCGGTAACGCAGCGATGTCGCGGTGCGGGCAGAGATTAGTAGATACATATATACACATGACAATGTGGAGGTAGACCCGCGTGCGTCTTCTTTATATTAGATACGGATGAACGAGTTTTACGGCTCACCTGCTGAACGCTTTGTGTCTGGATGTCGCGCGACACCATCCATTCCAATAATTGAGCCCGTTGTGTTTGTTTACTCACATATTAACACATGTAAGTACCTAATTGAGCGTGTCATTGAATGAGTTTGTATTAATAACTGCGACGACCTCATACAACGAAATAATAGTTACATCATTATATTACTAAATATATTCACTAAAATCAAGCAGTCTTTAAGAAAAATTATGCTGCGTTTTGTAACAAAAGCATAATACTTATGTCGTCATTTCGTTAAACAAACGGTGTAGGTACACAATCTCACTTAGTAAAAACGCTTTCACAAATGTGTCCTATAAGGGTTCAAGGTGCTTGCAGCGCCCGGCGCGCGCCCCCTCCCCGCGACCCCGCAATGCGGAGATAACGCCAACGAAAATACCATAACCAAAAATATACCGATGAAAAAAATATACCGATGAAAAAAATATACCGATGCAGCGATGTTTCGGTAATATTAGATATGTATATTGATAGAGTTGTCGAGCCGCCACATATTAAGTAATTACTACCTATTATTATGTTCTTATAATAGAGTAAGTCCTCTCCACCCCGGTCGTCCCGCCCGCGCCCCGGTAACGACATATATGTAGGTACTTATTTATCAAGAAGTACCTTTAATGTAACAGCTGTAACATTTCGCTTCATAGAATAGCTTATTGGCTTATCAAATTAAACATTCGAATATATTTAAATATTTGAAGCAAGGTGGAAAAAGTCGAGCCTGGAGCAGGATTCAAACCTGCATTCATTCGAATTAAGAACATACCAAAAAAAACTTATAGGTTTAGCACTATGTGATATTGCGGCGCAGTTTGGCACGGCGACATCGACTGATTTTTTATTAGATTTTTCAAGGTTTCTAATGTTTTTATTGTTCCATAAGTTTTAAAAAAATATTTACTTTATTCTAAAATCTTTGTTTATGAGAATGGAACGCTATTACAAACACGGAATAAAAATAATATTTAATTTGAATTATTAACAATAATAAATAAAATATTTAAAGGAATGCGTCAGTCACAACAAGAACCGCGTCACAAAATATAAGTAATGTAAAACGAAGCTGAGCAGTGACACCGTTCTTATCTCAGTCTATTAATGTAGCTACACTTGAGTATCACTAAGATTTATGTGATGGCATCTACAGAAGAACGTCAACGACGAGACGGTATGTACTAGTAACAGTAGTTAGTTATATTTTAACTACAATCAGTGAAGTCCTTCTTGTTGTCGTGTCACGTTTTTATATAAATCCTTAATTACCTTAAATGAAGATTCACGAATGTGTTAATGATGTTACAGGCAAGTACATACTACTTAACGAACCTACACAGTAGGTTTACGTATCGACAATAAACGTATACGTAAGACGTAATCCCCGGCATTGTCCTCTTACCGTGACTGGTCCGCGTGAAGTTCCTGTTGTTGCTCGGGCACGTTTGTACACGAGTGGAGAAGCAAACTGCACTGCTTAGTAATTAGACAATCGCAACTTGTGCCTGCTGATTAATTAAACGCGATGCATCCGAGTGTGAATACACTTTAGCGGCAGCATAGCGCAATGTACCTTTTGCCAAACTTCTTGGCAGTATATGATTAGGTATAAATGAGACAAAAGATGTAGTATAGTCTGGTTATAATTATCCAAAGGTGCATCTTATATACTAACGACTTCGTGTTGATAACAGATAGTAGAAACATTTAATAGATATTGAACGTGCGATAAAGAACATAAGATTGCGATGTAGATTGTAGATACAGCACAAAGATATTGTACTGTAACAGTACACCCCCCTTTAAAAAAAAAATATTATGGTAATAGTGTTTACAATATAAATTTGACCTAGACCTTACTAGTTATTTGCTGATGTATATAAATAATAATGCTATTGTACGCGGTGGAATTTGATGACGCCTGTTGTGGTGTGATTTGCTGACGTATGTAATTTTGACTTAGCTGTTGCACGAGTGTTTATTATTTTTCTCCGTTAAACTCTTCATTCTTCTGTCCAGTGTTTTCATTATGCCGTAAATTAGGATCACGCCGATTGTTAAAATAATCTGTCCCATTGCAACATTTCTTGTCCACCGTAAGTCCTCCTGGATCAGGTTACGGAGTTTGTCCGCTTCGTTTTGATTGAGGCAACTGTCCGTATTGTATGTTATCTGGTCCTTAGAACTTTGATTTCCCATTTTAGATGTCTTGTTGTTACGAGTAGTTGTGAATTAATGGTATATGTTAAGATCTATGTTAATATATATACGAATAGCTTGCTTATATCAGCGATTTTTTTATAGACGTACTACTGGCTTTACTTTACGTCCCGATCGTGTAGTGTACGTGTGTGGATGTCTGTCGCAATCCTTTGAATCTGGCACGTAGTTTGATTCGTCATTGATCATGAATGCTGGTTTCAATCTATCAATTGATATCACTGTCTCTTTATCCCTAATTCTAATGCAAAATGTTTTATCTGTTTTACTAATTACTGGGTAGGGTCCTTCATACGGCGGTGTCAGGGCTTTCTTAATTCTATCACACCGATAAAATACGTGTGAGCATTCTTTGAGTTCGGGATGCACAAATATAGCTTGGTTGTGGTTTTTTCTTTTCGGAATTGATGTCATTTGTGTGATGTCCTTTTGAATTTGTTTTACAAACTCTTCGTACGTTGATAACTGTGCTGCTGATGACTCAAAAAATCCTCCAGGGAGTCGTATTGGCATTCCATATGTCATCTCTGCTGAACTATAACCTGTGTCTTCTCGCAAGCTACTCCGCAACCCGAGTAAAACTGTTGGAATTTCTTTTAACCAATTTTCGTTGGATTCTCTTGTCATTAACGCCACCTTTAAAGTTCTATGAAATCTCTCTATCATTCCATTGGATTGCGGATGATAAGGTGTTGTCCTAATTTTATGAATTCCCAAAAATTGTGAGAGTGACTCAAATATTCTTGATTCAAACTGTCGGCCTTGATCCGTAGTAATGCGCAATGGACATCCAAAACGAGTAATCCATCCTTCGAAAAGTGTCTTGGCTACTGTTTCTGCAGTTATATCTTCTACCGGAAATATTTCGGGCCATGACGTACAACGATCTATGATTGTGAAATATCTCTTCCCTTGTGAAATCGGAAGTGGTCCGACGATGTCAATATGTAAATGTTCAAAACGTTGCGCTGTCATAAATGTACCAGGAGGTGATATCGTATGTCGTTGTATTTTTGATTTTTGGCAGGCTATACATGATCTACACCAATTATTGATATCTTTGTTCATATACGGCCATAAATACCTTTGGGTTATCATTTTTCTCGTAGTTCTTTTTCCTGGATGGCTCATACCATGAATGGTATCGAAAATTTGTTTGCGAAAATGCTTTGGTAAGTAGGGGCGGCTTTTTCCAGTAGACGTGTCGCAGGTGATGTTTATTGTGGAACCCGGAAGCGTAATGTTTTTGAATTTTAATCTTTTATTGTCATGTAATTTACTTAGTTCATTATCTGTTGATTGACATTTTTCCAATTCAGCGTAATCGATAGGTGATGGCACGTATATTTCCTCTATTCGAGATAAGGCATCGGCGGTAATATTGTCACGTCCGCTTATGTGTTGAATGTTGGTACTGTATTGTGAAATGAAATCTAACTGCCGGACCCGTCGCGGTGTATCGTTTGATGATGGTTTTTGGGAGAATGCGTATGTCAAAGGTCGGTGATCCGTAAATATTGTAAATTCTCTTCCCTCGATTAATCTGTGAAAATGTTTGACGGCCATGTATATTCCTAACAGCTCTCTGTCAAACGTAGAATATTTTTGTTGAGTTTCGCTCAATTTTTGTGAAAAAAATCCTAATGGTTCCCAATTGCGTCCGGATTTTTGTTGTAAAACTCCACCAACGCAAGTAGCACTAGCGTCGGTCATGAGCGCTAGTGATGCGTTGCGGGAAGGATGCGCTGTTAACACTGCGTTTTTCATGCTTTCCTTGCATTTTTCGTAAGCTTTGTCTGCTTCCGTTGTCCAAGGAACAGGTGAATTATCGTTCTTTTTTGAACCATGTAGATATTCGTTTAAAATTCTTTGATTTTCCGCTGGCGTGGAATATAACTTCTGTAGAAATTGACCATGCCCAAAAATCTTCTTAATTCTTGAATTGTTTTCGGTTTGGGAAATTCCATGATTGCTTTGTAATTTTCTTCGGTAGGTTGTATTCCTTGGCTCGTTATATGATAACCTAAGAAATCTATTTCCCTTCTGAGAAATTCGCATTTTTCGAGATTAATGGTTATTCCATTCTCGTGTAAACGTTTGAAAACCGTTTCTAAATGCTGATAATGCAAATCTTCGTTGTCCGATGCGATGAGACAGTCGTCTACAAATATAAATACGAAGTTTAAATCTCTAAATAAGGAATCCTCTGAATCGTTGAAATGTTTGTGCCGCATTGCGTAATCCGAAAGGCATTCTTAAGTACTCAAAAAGTCCGAAAGGTGTGATGATGGCTGTTTTTTCTATATCTTTAACAGGAATACAGTGGTATGCTTTGCGTATATCTATCTTGCTTAGTATCTTCTTATTTTCTAATATGTATGTAAAGTCAGTTAATCTTGGTAGTGGGTATTTGTCCGGTACTGTCGTGCTATTGAGCATTCGATAGTCTCCGCACGGTCTCCATTCGCCATTTTTCTTTTTTACCATATGTAATGGGCTTGCCCATGGGCTATCTGACGGTCGGCAAATTCCGAGTTCTATCATATTTTGAAATTCCTTTTTGGCTATGTCGTATTTTTCTGGAGGTAATGGTCTTGCCCGAGCTGCGACGGGTGGTCCTGTAGTGATAATGTGGTGTTCAATCTTATGTTTGGGCGCATTGCGTAGAGAGGACCCTTTCGTGATGTCTTCGTATTTGTTTAAAAGTTGCGTAATACGTGGATTCGTTCCCACTGCGATAGTACGAATTGTTTGTTGTGTCGCTTTTTCTGAAGTTACATGCGTTGTCAGCTCTGTAACTTTGTCGATAAGTTTGCGACCTGCTATGTCGACTAATAGTTTATAGTGCTCTAGAAAATCTGCTCCAATTATTGGTTGTGTAACATCGGCGATTATAAAATTCCATTTATAACATCGTTGTAGTCCTAAATTCAAGGTAAGCGTCTTCTCGCCGTAAGTCCTAATTTTAGTCCCATTTGCAGCGTATAGTGTGTATTGTTCATTTTGTAAAATTGAATATCTCTGTTGCTTGCTAATGACTGAAATATTTGCGCCCGTGTCAATCAAAACCTTCATACCACTTTTTCGGTCGGTAATGGTGAGGCGATTGGATGGGTGGATTGCACAGAGTTTCGCCGTTGTCTGTGCTCTTATTCGTTTCCCTGGTTCCGTACGTAAGTCATTGGTTTCCAACCGCATGGTTTAATGCAGTTCCTTGCATATTTTCCGAATCTTTCGTGGTAGTAACAAAATCGATTTGCTCCTCTATAGTTTGTTCTCGGCCTCATAATCGGGAATTGTTGACGTTTCTTGAAATGATTGTGCGTGTTGGGTCGATAGCCATATTGACCTTGCTGAATTGCATCAATATCTATCTGTAATTTTGCTAGCTGGGCTAAAATGCATGCTGTATTGTTGTCGTTTGAAGTGTCGTTGCTAACAGCTGATATTTCGGTTACTTTTGAATTCATTATTATTTTGTCTGCAATTTGGCTCAGTTTGTCAATTTCCATGTCTTCCGTAACTGCTAGAACCGTAGTAACTGATGTTGGTAAAAGCCTGAACCATAGTAGTTTAATTGTTTCGTCACTGATTTTTCCTCTCCCGAGGACTCGCATTTGACGTAATAACTGCGAAGGTTTTTGATCACCGAGTTCTGTCTCTGATATTAATTTTTGAAACTGTCGCTGTTCTGTTTCTTCGTAACAATCAATTAAACGTTCCTTGATGTTTTTGTATTTATCTGTAGTCGGTGGTGAAGTGATTAGGTCACTAACTTGTAGTATTTCTTCCTTGAATAACTTTGCTATTACTGTACAGTATTTGTATTCGTCTCCTTGCTTCTGTGGTGCTAATATGGCTTCTAGTTGCGTGAACCATAATCTTGGTTGGTCTTTCCAAAATTCCGGAATGCGGGATAAAACCGAGGTGCCAGCAGCTACTTCAAGTGTTCCTTGCTGATTTATGTTCGCCTTGCACGGTGATTGTGCCATGTTTCTTGCTGCGTATTCGTTCGTCGGGGTCACCAATTTGCCAAACTTCTTGGCAGTATATGATTAGGTATAAATGAGACAAAAGATGTAGTATAGTCTGGTTATAATTATCCAAAGGTGCATCTTATATACTAACGACTTCGTGTTGATAACAGATAGTAGAAACATTTAATAGATATTGAACGTGCGATAAAGAACATAAGATTGCGATGTAGATTGTAGATACAGCACAAAGATATTGTACTGTAACATACCTCATCTCAATGTAATGTCGCGCTGGCTACGACAGAATATTTTGAACATTAACTAGAGCCAATAATAAGGGTATTTTGTAAACTGGGACAATCATGGACCTAATCACTTGTCTCTCAACAATCCGTTATTTATATTTAAAACTGTTATTAATTTGTCATGCATCATAAACTTTGTTTGGGAGCAAATAAACAAGGGTAGAGGCTAAATTATAAACTCATAATATACCTAATTTCCCATTATCATTGACCTGCACCACAAACATTGTATCTATAGATGCACTCTGCCGCGCCGCCTACAAATACAGTGAAATACTTCGAGAGTTATACGTAACATAAAGTAACGAGTACTACACAGTTACATATATGTAAACGTTGACAACGTAACCAGGCCATTGCTCGGTATTATTATTATAGGTAACTAGTGGCACGCCCCGACTTCGCCCGGGTTAAACTATTTTCACCTCAAATTTCTTTTTTTTTTTCATAAGAACCTTCTCCTGACAATAACGAACATAGCAAAAAAAATAGCGAAATCGGATCAGCTGTTCTCGAGATTTGCCCTTAGCAACACATTCAGCGTATAATTTTTATATTATAAATAGTCAAATCCGGTTATGTTTACGAAATATGAAAATTACTTTATTCGTTGAGAAAGTCCGCGTAGTCTACGGTGAAGTGCCCATTCATACATACTCGTAACATATGTACGTATACAACTAATATATTATAAACAATATTGGTCTGTTTCCCGAATCAAAAGCACAAAGAACACCTTATGAGAAACTGTTTTTACCGGCTCAAAATCGTATACAATTTACGTAGGTATCTCTCCATTCCACTTCGGGAGCAGTTAGTAGACTCACTTGTCCTTTCTAGATTTAATTATCTAGATGTAGCGTATGGTCCTAGATTGCTAGCTAAAACGGCAAGTCTCATTCAGAGAGTGCAAAATGCATGCGCCCGATTTTGCTATGATATTCCGCCTAGAAGCCACGTCACCCCCTTTCTGAATAGATTTAATGTTTTAAAAATGAAATATAGGAGACAATTACATCTAGCTACCCTACTATTTGGTGTTATTAAAACACAAAAACCACAATATCTACATGCCAAACTTGTCTGGATAAGTGATCTCAGCAAGTACCCAAAGCGAGCGATATCATGTCCCTTATGCATACCACCACACAAAACTACTGCGTTCCGAGGAAGCTTCAAATATAGTGCTTCTAAATGCTGGAACAATCTCCCCCCCCCAATGCGCGGTATTACTAATGTACATAACTTGAAATACAAATTAAAAAACATGTTTTTAAATGAGCAAAAATCCAGCAATTAGTACAGCGCTATTAACATTACAGATACCTAATTATAATGAATGGATTAATTTATTAATATTTACAAATTGTTTATATAATTATATACTTTTATGACAAAATATTATTTGCCAATTTATACTGTGAGGAAATTATATTATTTACATTAATACTATTATCAAATGAAATATTTACATAATGAATTTCTAAACAATTTTATTTTAATTCTATTATAGTTGATGAGAATGTAATGAATTATTTATTTAGTTGTAAGTATTATCATTACATATTTAATCTACTACATTTTATTTAATTTTATTTGACTGGTCCTACTTATATTTTATTTTATTTTAACTTACCTGTTACTGCACAACTATGTTATTAATAATATTATATTACTAGCCGTTAAGGGTACAGCTGAAAATCAGCGCTGCAATATAATTATTGCAGCATATGCTGAGCTGTAGCCTGTTAGTCACACAAAACTGCGCCATGTCTAACTCGATGAAATCATGATTTATATATACATATATAGGTATTTATATTTGTTTTATGTGCTATGTGGTGTCTTACTGTTAATTTTAGTTTCTTGTTTTGTTCTTTTTTTATGCTCCATATACTTTTGTACCTATGTATGTTATATATTATTTTCTAGTCTATCCTATCCTGTTAACTTGTTTTGTGTTTTGATTTGTGTGTGCTAATAAACGCTTATTCTATTCTATTCTTATTCTATTCTTATTGCGCTGAATCCTCAATTTAAAACTGGGATAACGGTAAAGCTATTAATTACCTGCATGTAGCAGAATCCAATAGAATACGGAGCTCTCTCTAATCTTCCCGTCGTCTGTAGAACGTTGCGAACAAAGCTTAGCCACCGGGCGGCGGCGGCATCGTACATGTTATATAACATGGCCACGTATTTATATAAAGACAAAAATACCTTTGTTTTTGTATTTATTCGTGCGCAAGAAGTGCGTGGTAAGGTTGACGACGACGGTGTGTGTGCGTGACAGGCCTGAGTCATGCTGGGTCCTCCTCACGCTGCGCTGTACGCAACTGGCACAAGCTGTTAAATATATAATCGGTGTTACTGACTTCGGAGATACGGAGGAAAATGGTAACTTTTGGTAACCGCGCGTGCAATGCCACAAGTGTGTTTTTTCATGGATTACAGAATATGTGCTAAGTAGCTACTTCAGACTATATTCTATTTTTGAGCCAAACGGCTAAACGGATATGGATCCACCATATCCGTTTAGCCGTTTTAGCATCATAACGATGAACAAACATCAATACATCCAAACTTTCGCATTTATAATATTAGTGTAGATAGTATATTATTATGTAGTAAACTTGCCTTAGCGAGCTGACATCTGTTCACCAGTCAGCTCCTGCCCACGGCCAGCCGCCCGCTGTCATCTGGTCGAAGCGTGGAGCGACCTAGAGGTAAATAATTCATGATCTTGGTAATACCCGATTGACTTGTTGTGTCATACAATCAATCTGCAAGATGTTTTTTTAAGAAAATCTAAATTGCGATTTTAATTACTGTGAAGCTTACCTATAAGTAATTGTACTTGACATGGCGACTGTCACGTGCTTACGTAACAACAAGTGCCGCAATCAATATTGTCATTTTTTAATTAGTTAATTGCACCGGCGGGAAGCCGATATATGTAATGTCTTCTGTGCGTATATTTCTCACTGAAGTCCTCCTAAACAGCTGTGCTTGTTTTAATGGGTAAGTCCATGGGTGGTGTAAATTTACAATTAGACCCGGTGGTGATGCAGGACAAGGTCTGTTAGGACAGCAATAAATTGATATATTTGTTGTATATAACTGTGTTTTAGATTATTTAAAGAACAAACTGAAGTTTATAGAACCCTCATTAATGAATGGCAACAGCGATGGGATACATCAACCAAGGGACGCCACCTCTACCAGTTTTTTTCTTCCGTTACTGATCGGTTGGCAAAGACATGGCTGGAGGTTGATCACAGTGTCGCTCAGTTCCTTACAGGTCATGGTAACTTTCGGAGCAAGTTATACTCATTTAAGCTAGTTGATTCGCCGAACTGTCAATGCTCAACACCTGGCTCCGATCAGGAGCAGTCTGCTCACATACTCTGGGAGTGTAGTCTTTGGCATAATGATCGTACTATTATGTTGAACAGCTTACATATATCATCTGGAGCGGCCTACTATGGGGATTTGGTCTCACCTAGAGGGAATTTCCATGCATTTAAACGTTTCTGCCATACATATTATAGCAATCAAACTTAGCTCACTTAGGTCCCGTAGTTTAAGGTCCTCCGTGGTGCTCCTTTTCATAGGTTACAAACCTATACAGATTTATTTTGTCTCCCGCTTTGCTATGGAGGGAAGTGGATACTTTTCTTTTTAACTCCTCCTATTTACTTCTGATTAAATTCGTTGCGGGGTCCAAGACAGTAGGTTTAGTTATCCACAGGACGCACGAGTGTCAAAACTCGGTTATCAGTTGGTTACTCCGCTGTTAATCCTGGCTCACAGGAGTCACAGCGGTGGGCATGTGGGTGGGATTGTCCCGAAAACTGTGTTTTAGAGTAATTGTCTCTCCTGTAAGGTAAACGTCGAATATAGGGCAGTGGTGCTGTTGGTGTGATTGTGCATTCAATCATAGAGTATGTTCGAGTGTGGCGACAGAGTTGAGGCGGGTGGCGAGTTGCGGCGCGGTGGCGGCGGGTGCGCGCCGCTAATAAACTGAGTGAGCACTAAGGAGCTATTGTGCGCACTCATTGACAACTTAACCAAGAACGTCGGCGCTCCACTCCACCGCAGGCACTCGAGGGCCGGACCGATGGCCCTCGACCCTCGCTCTGCACACACTTCAACTAAACCAGTTCAACTCTCAATTGTTTTACTTCAGCTCAATTTACATCATTTGCGTCAGTCCAATATTGCGCTGTCACCTCGTCGCAGTACTATAGCTAGGTATATGTAGGTACTTCAACATCAAGCCAGATCGATTACTTACCTACTTAATTATAATGTCCTCCTGACCGATTTTTGGTCACGGCTGCTAATCTCGACGAAGACTAGCCATCTGCGCGAATTATATTACATATAGTGCACAAGTGCACTTTTTATTTCCTCACTCTCATAGTCGGACGGCAATCCGATACGACCAGAGAGAGATTAACCGTAGGACCAACGGCTTTACGTGCTTTCCGAGGTACGGGTGTGTAACCGCCAATTTCCAAACTCCGGGCACCTATTGTGAATTGCTTGACAGAAAAACCCAATATCAATTTTTGGCCCGACCCGAGAATCGAACCTGAGACCTCGTGATTAGCAATCACACACATCTACCACGGAGCCACCGAGGCAGTAACTTACCAACTTGCTACACTATTACACTATTACTTACCGACTGCCAGATCTGTCAGATAGCGACCGAGTGTAAGTCCATTTGTTTCTATGATTTGTTGTATGAAGTTTCGTCAATGTTTGTCATACGAAGTAATAGCACACGTGTAAATACAATACAATATCGGACACTTGACAGTATAGAGCATCGACATGCTGGTGCGGCTGTTAGTGCGGTCGCGGGGACAAGCGGCAGGTGGCGCTCGCCACTCGACGTAGCAATTAGTGACAGTCGGCACGTGCACCACCACTCCACCACGCGTGTGCCCGGTGACGTCACGCCACCCACTCGCCGTCTCATTAGGTGCAGCGACACAGCCGGCTCAGCTCACGTCCGAGAATGCCCTCCACTCGCGGCAGGATAATCCGTTGCATCCAGTGACAGTGACAGGCTGATTGCTTCACTTGTCTTGTGTCAAGCACTACTTTTCTTACTCTTTTCCAGTTTTCTTGTTGCAGCTGAGTATAATTTATACATTTATGTTAAGAAAAAAAAGTCCTCTTTTTAAGCTCATTGCGCGCACGGAGAAGGACTGCAGACAGCATTTCGGGCGACTTCTAGTATTCATCATAAGTGGACGTCTTTGGCAAGGATGGATGAATTATAAGGATATATTATGTATATTAAAGACAAGGATCCGTCACGCCTTTATGTTGATTAGAGTCCTTCACAGACCTTCACCGAAGGTCATCAACACAAAACACAACGCATACTGTTCGCGTCGCTAGCTCTTGTCGCTTGAGCACTCATAACGTTCAAGTACATTTTTCCATTTCAAGTTATAGTGATTAAGCATAAAAAGTTTATAGTTAAAGTAAATAGCACCGAGCAACACACGATACAAAGTAGAAAGGTGTCCGAGGGGAGTCAAATTATCGTTCGTTTGCTTGTTGAGCGATGTGCACCGGCCACCGCGCTTGTCAGCGAGCGAAACAACAATAATGCTGTGGTGCTATGTAGTAGCATTTGTAAGGATGGCAACTGGAGAGTGTAATTAAACAACACGGTGCTGGATAAATACTGACTTTAATTGAGTAATACATCTTATTATATAGGTGAATACACATGTACTTAACACTACACTACATCTCCATCCCTGGGAAAAAATAAAATAAATTGAAAAATATTTATTTTATTTTAAACCTAAAATGTTAAATCATATATAAAATTAATATAGTTTACTAAGCTATAGGATTAATATAGGTTCTATAAAAAAGTAGTATCTAATATTAAAATAACATTAAACATATAATTGAAATTTATAACAATAAATGAAATGGGTATAGAAATAAAAAGAAAAATCTGTGTCACTGTTCAAATTCATATGAAAATAAAATAAAATAATAAGAGAAGTTAATAATATAGAGAGTTTAAATAACAATTCAAAAATATCAGACTGACTGACCTTCTTTCTGCTTTTAAATTACAATCTTTACCTATTTATTATCACTTTAAATTAAAAACCATTTCGTTACAAATCAATCTCGTATATTTTTCATACTTAGCTTATACTTATCCTTCATTTCAATATTTTCCTAGGTACACATTTTTATTCATCATCTTTTATCACACGTAAGGTACATTTTATTTATACAGGTCTCTACTCAGTACCTGTTATTTTATTTTCTTGCTCACTTCATTTATTTAATATTCATTTAATTATACATATTCTAGGGCAATTAATTAAAACATTTTACGTCACCAACAATTCTCACAGAGAAACCTTTTGTTTACACCATGATCGAATTCGAAGGACATTAACCCTTATTTTGTACCTTATCATGTGTACCCTTTTTTAATCTTTCATGTCAAAACCATCACTAAACATCTATTCCTATCTGAATTCCTTTGTCTAAAAGAATTTGCATTGTATTTGGTTGATCAGACCATTACATGACAAACCTTATGTACGAAACAATTCCCAAACTTACAAAACAAACCAAAACTTTCAAATCCTATATCCATTTACCTTTTAAAAATCTTACTCATTTAATGTTGTCAAGCCATATTACCATCATAAAAGTTCATTCAAAGCAAAAAATACAAAGTACAATATAATTATAATCAGCATCAAACATATTTCTATAAACTTGAATTACATCATTGTTTAACTTTCGGTCGGGTGACAACAGTTCCACTCATTTCGTAATTCGACACTCCGAGACCACACAATGATTATCTGATAGGTATGGCTATATTTAGAAAATGCATCTATCTGTTCATATAAATATGCTACTAAACAGTTATTGTAATAAATTCAATATTAATTTTTAGGAGCATAAAAGAAAACTTATATATACTTTTATATCATTACACGGAAATAATATGTACTTACTTGTATGAATTTCATAAAAAAAATATTAAACATGCGTGACACTTATGTATCGTAAAATATCTTATAGAAATAATGATTATAGTGATCGCTCTTTTACAGTGAGCATACGAAAAAGAAATATAATAAACAAAACACAAATATGCAGTCGCATTTTCGTATAGAATAATCAGGAAAAAAAAGTTATTTTCACCGTCACATCACACATTATTGAACACGTCCAACCGATGAAGAAGTCATCGGTTTTCAATAATTATCGGGGCGACGGAAGTGCCATTCCGCCTCTATCAGACGGTCTAACCGAGAAAATTCCCAATCAGCACCATCGCTCCCAAAATCAGCTGCCACCATACATACTTATGACCGCCACTGGTGAAATATTGCCTTGTATAGGTCCAGGCCCAAAGGTTTTTACAGTTGGTCCTCGTCGGTTCAATATAAGCATTTTGATCTACTTTGTGTACTTTTGAACAGCTAAATTCTTCTTTTTCTTTTTTCTTTCAAAATAAATACACCTTTTTCCTTTTCTTCTTTTTCATGGTGATAGTTTATTTAATGTGTTTTGGAAAATAAATTATTAAATTATATGTAACAAATTATTTGGAGCTAGGTCCATAGTTCACTTCCACATTATTAGTCTATATTTGGTATGGAATTTAACAACAAACGCAACGCGCGACTGCCACTGGCAGGGTCGCCATGTAAGGATGGCAACTGGAGAGTGTAATTAAACAACACGGTGCTGGATAAATACTGACTTTAATTGAGTAATACATCTTATTATATAGGTGAATACACATGTACTTAACACTACACTACACATTCCCTTCTACCTATCGTCGTCATAGGTACCTATATTATAGTCATTATGTCTATTATAGCCCCAAAAGTAATTAAGCAACTGTTTACTTATGTACAGAATAAGGGACAGTTCCCGGCTTGTTACTAGCTGGTACCTAACACTTAGCTAACTTGGGAGAACTAAGAGACAGTTACTAACTTAGCGCTACACTTTCTTTAACTGTCAAGTAATTTTAATAATGGAATACAATAAAATATTAGCCACCTGAGAGTGTCCCTCCACTCCGTGCATTCCTTAAGGAAGAACCCTCCCCCCACCCCCGCGCGCGGGGATGTCGGCGCGGCGCAGCTCCAACTTAATTGTTTAACAAACAAACAATGAGACGAGTTTTGTTCTTTACTTTTTGAATTTAATTATATCTTTGAAGAGGGGTACCTACTGACGACTTACTTGTTAAAATCAATTACAAACTTCCAAAAAAAAACAAAAAAAATAATGAAACTGCACATTGCATGCAATTTCTCCTCTTTGAATGAACGCTTATCCCGCGGTCAGTGTGCGCGGCGCCCCGGAGGTATGCACCTCAGGGGCTTGTGTGTGTTTCTTGTACTGCCTGCAGGGGTCACCGGGGTCACCGGGGACGCGGGCGCACCGCTCGTCCCTGGCGCGACACATACTCTTATGAGCGTCGCTCGTCTTTCAGCTCTGAGGCCGAACTCTCTATGTTCTGCATTATGTAGCAGATCCTCAAAGCCTTTACCTCCGCCTGTTTTGTATTCCGTACCGCCGCTGTCACTCAGCGTCACTCACGCCTTTAACTTCTCCAGAAAAGCTGCGATTGTACCCATTCATCCCACTGCTTTTTAAAAATTTACAAAAAAAACACATCTATCTTTTAAAAAATTAGATCAAATTAGTTTCAGTTCCTAATCAAAATTAATAAATGTATTGATATTCTTACTTAATTTGTTTGCATACACCACACTCATTTTATTATGTATGTTGCATATTATATATGTTGTAGTATTAACACGATCATACTTTAGTTAACTTGAGCTTGGTTCATGCTTCGACCAGGCTACACCGCGCACCGCACGCCGCAGTACTCACAACCCACAAACAAACTCCTACTACTGACTGATTGATCGACTGACTGGTTAAAAGACTGACTGATATATCAACCTTAAACTGCTTGTTCTAGATACATGAAATTATGAGGGTGTTTTCACTGTGAAGAGTAGGTTAATACTACTAAGAAAGGGTTTTTTAAACAAACAAAAATGTATCGTAAGACCGACCCGCAGTTTGTTTGGTTATAATCGAATACTGCTAACAACGTGCAGTGTATCGCCGAGTCAACCCATCCTAAGCGAGCGCGCTGGATACTTGTGCTCTCACGCATGGGAACACAACTACACCTCTGTGTGTAGTTATTTGCCTGTGTGCTCATGTAAGGCGGAGCTTGCTCGCTTGTATAATAATAATATTTTCGGGACAACTCACACACATCGCTATCTGATCCCAAACTATGCAAAGCCTGTACTATGGTAACCAGACAACTGATAAACATACTTATATATTTGTAAATACATACATATTATGGATAAATTTCACCCAGACACATAACAAACATTCGTGCACAGAGTTGTCCAGGGTCGAATCGAACCCACGACCACTGGTGTAGCGGTATGTTGACATCTCTTAGAATCTTATTGATCATATATGTGTGTTTTATCTTAATAGTTAGTGAGATTCTGTGTTCATCTTCGAATGTTCATCTTGGAACGGAGCGGAGCTGCTCGCTCGTGTAGTGCGCGACATGTATCTAATGCTCAATCTCGATGCGAAGCATCTATCAAATATTTAAAACGTGCTTCATCTTTAAATATGATCAGTAGTACTTGTACTGGTAGTAGTACGTAGGTACGTAGCGGAGATTAGCGGGTGGCGCGCGGCGCGCGGCGGCTGCGGTTAGATCACCGGTAATATCTGCCGGATCGGATCTCGGCACCGAACGTCGGTCGGTATCGCATCGTAACTTTGTTATGGCGTAGGAAACGAGCGACAGATCACAGATCTAACTTAAATTTAAATTGGCAGCGTTGATATAATATCGCTCCGTGGGACTGTGAGTTACTACGGTGTAACTTGCTGTCCGCTGGGGCCGCGACCCCCTACCCTACTCGTGCCATACACTGTTATTCAATACATTTTACACCTACGACGACGTTGAGGTGGTGGTGTTAGGGTAGGGGAGGATCACTGAAGTACAAGTAACCTAATTTGTACTTGAACAATAAAACATTGGTATATTTTATTATATTGCCTTTGAATGGTTACATACTCGCTGCGCTTGATTACGTTAATTATTGTGCAAATATATATATTATTGTACTCGTTCTGAGGGGCAGATACGATCAAAGATGTGTCCAGTAAGACGTTACTGTGGTGACTGTACGTACCACTGCGTTTACGGCTGGAGACTTCGGCTCATTTTATTACTATTTATTTAAACTTATTATGTACAATAAGTTATGTACATAGGCGGACTTAATGCCTGAGACATTCTTTACCAGTGAAACAAGGTAGTGCGGAGATATTACAAAGTATTTTCAAATAAATAAAAGTAATAATGACAAGAAATACAAAATGAGATCTATAAATATAGAAAAAGCAAAGGAGGTAAAATACCGCCTTGAGGAACGCCGGGGTCGATGTCACACCAACTAGATGATGATTAATACCATACAGACCATTATTATATTAGGAGAGGATGGATAGCAGGATATCGTGATTGTCGGCATGAAAGGCGTTTGAAAAATCAACCAAAGCCATAACAGTGACTTTGTTACTAGTAGTAGTAGTTATGTGCTTTAATTATATTGTTATGAGCTACCGATAACACTATAATTACTTTCAAATTATGACGCCAATAGTTGCCTGTAAGGATAGAGTTCGATTAAAATGCCAGGTTACGCAATAATGAGTGAATTCACACTTCAACACAATATAACACTTATAAAACAAATTATATTTTTAATAAAATATACATATAGGTATACTTATAACCTAATACTATGTCCTACAAGACTGTACCAACAGTTTGTCACTATACTGTAAGTATAATAGCAACCTATATATGTTCCACTGCTAAGCAAACTACACGAGTCTCCTCTCCTCTATCAAGAGAGAGAGAGGGTTCAGGCCTTAATTCACTCACGCTGGCTTAATGCGGGTTGGTGAATCAGACATGTCTTCAGAATTTTTTCTTGTTTCTATTCTCTGTTAGCGGATGGCGAATCATTTGATAAGTATGTATAAACTCCACGAAGTGAAATTCACATTGGTACACCCGGGATCGAACTCGCACCTCTTGCTTGCAAGTCAGTTACTTTCCCACTCGGCCACCACCGCTTACTGTAAGTATACTAACATTAATTGTATTTGTTTAAGGTCCTTTGTCATGCTTCCTATACCTATATATAGTTCAACTTAATAATTGAGTGACAGAATTGAGCGGATAACGAACCAATGTTTAGTTTGTAATATGGAATTAGATATATACTTATATATGGAAGTAATACGGACATTTTTAGGCTCCCTATATATGTATAATATTCTCGATAAAGAGAGGAACTTTACAAGACAAGTAACCAATAGGTAACTAGTAACAGTTAGTAGGTAGGTAGGTGGCAGGCGTGGTCGGCGCGTCTGTAACAGTGGCTAACACAAAGTTGGTGGAGTTAATAACTCAAACTCCATCACTCAATATTGTGTCCTTTAGTGTCATTAGTGCCCTCCGTTTGAATATATTATGTAGAAAAACTTGTGTCTTAGCGAGGCGCCGGAGAGAGCGCGCCCGGAGCGTGCCCGTGCGAGCGTGGTGGTCCAAGCGCTGAGCTTGCGCCGGCGGCGGCGGCGGTGGCGGCGAGCGTGCAGATTACCAATAATAATTCTTACTAATATTATAAATGTGAAAGTTTGTGAGTGTAGTATGGGTGTTTGTTACTCTTTCACGCAAAAACTACTGAAAGGATGTGGATGAAATTTGGCACAGAGATTGTCTGGAATAGCATATAGGCTACTTTTTGTCTCGAAATCTACGCGGGCGGAGCCGCGGGCAACAACTAGTGTTACATAAATGCTTAATATGTGCACATTCTTATTGTTGAGCGATCCCTTCTTTGACAACTTTACAACAAACATACATTTAACGGACACAAAGTACACCCAGACTCAGGAGAACCATTTCTGGATCTCGCAAATGTTCGTCCCGGGTGGGGATCGACCACTTAAGCTACTGAACGAACCGTGCATTAAAGTCAAGTTTAACAATCTGTTTGTTGTGTCGCCCCGCGCCTTTCCACACCGCACCGGTACTACTTATCGACCTCGCCACCACTCCGCTCGGCTCGGCTCCGCTGCTACCGTCCCTCGCCCCTGCCTCGCGCCACCACTCCGCTCGGCTCGGCTCCGCTGCTACCGTCCCTCGCCCCTGCCTCGCGCCACCACTCCGCTCGGCTCGGCTCCGCTGCTACCGTCCCTCGCCCCTGCCTCGCGCCACCACTCCGCTCGGCTCGGCTCCGCTGCTACCGTCCCTCGCCCCTGCCTCGCGCCACCACTCCGCTCGGCTCGGCTCCGCTGCTACCGTCCCTCGCCCCTGCCTCGCGCCACCACTCCGCTCGGCTCGGCTCCGCTGCTACCGTCCCTCGCCCCTGCCTCGCGCCACCACTCCGCTCGGCTCGGCTCCGCTGCTACCGTCCCTCGCCCCTGCCTCGCGCCACCACTCCGCTCGGCTCGGCTCCGCTGCTACCGTCCCTCGCCCCTGCCTCGCGCCACCACTCCGCCACAAACTCGCTCTAATGTGTAGCGGCCCACGTTTACTCTGGACTGGACTCACAACTTTCAAACTTTGCTTCTCATACTACATATTGTATTGACATCGAAAACAATTCGCCTCCGTAGCAAGTGGAGAGATTCGCAACAGGACAGTTCCACTTATTATTAACAATAGTTGTGCAGACAAAACAAATCTACTACAGCAACTGTTAGTTTAAAATGTTATATTAATAGACGTACGCCTTATAAAACAGTGTGCACTCGCGTAGCAATGTGGCGTGGTAGCTCTCGTAGCAATGTGGTGTTGTAGCTCTCGTAGCAATGTGGTGTTGTAGCTCTCGTAGCAATGTGGTGTTGTAGATCTCGTAGCTACGTGGTGTTGTAGCTCTCGTAGCTACGTCGCGTTGTAGCTCTCGTAGCAATGTGGTGTTGTAGCTCTCGTAGCTATGTGGTGATGTACCTCTCGTAGCAATGTGGTATTGTATGGTTTTTGTAGCAATGTGGCGTGTTTGGCTGATATCATCATCATCATCTCAGCCAAAAGACGTCCACTGCTGCATAGGCCTTCCTCTCCTCTCAAGGATTTCCATAACTCTCGATCCTGAGCCCACCTTGTCCATCGGTTGCCCGCAACCTTTGCCAGGTGAACATATAGTAAAGAAAAAACAAACAGATAAAAATAGAACCTCCACATTTTTTGAAGTATGTTGAAAATGTAAATGTTAAATGGGACATTGATTTTTTATCTCAACAACTAAGTGACTGGTGTACAAGCTAATCCACGAAGCGACAAGACTTGACGCGGACCCAGCGTCCAGCATCATACGTGCAGTTATAATTATAATGTCCATGCAAAGACATGTGTACCTACTACACGTGTAGCTCGTCGTCACATCGCCACGCTGGCGGTGAGCTAAGTCCCCGCAAGCCGCGCGGCACACTCACACGCGCCACTTAATTTGTGACGTCATTACGTTATTTCCACGAGTTGGAATTTGTGTAAGAGGCTTATAACCGACGACTCTCTCCGCTAATACCGTGAACGTTTGACATCCACGCACTTTCCTTTATTTCCCAACAAATATTAAGTCGTTTAAGTACCGCGAGCCGCTCCACCGCACTAATTATGTTTGTGTTCGTTGCGAGAATACGAGCTCGTTTCGCAGAGTCAATCACGAGTCTGCGACAATAACCTACATGTACCACAATATTTAATGATGCCAGCTACTCCAGCTGGCATCAATTAAATATCGTCGAGTTCGCACGTAGTAGTAGCGGACGTGGCGTGAGCGAGACGTCTCCGGGGACCCGCTCTTCTCTATTCTAAAGGAATAATATATCAGAGTGCAACACCTCGCCTTCTTCGCAATAACTAAAGATATATTATATAGTTAGGAGCTAAACTTGGCCAAGCTTCGCTGTGGCTGATTTTATTTTTTGCTTGAAACCCTAATTTTTATTAAATATTTTTAGCATTTATGCTATGCAATCAGCTCAAATATACTTAAATATTAAAGTGGTGGACAAATTCGAACTCTGAAGTAGGAGATCGGATGGCACAGTTGATAGTGCGCTGGGCCGGAATCCGAGAGGCGCAGGTTCGAGTCCTGCTCGTCCGCTCCGGGCTCGTTTTTTTCCACATTGCTTTAATATTTAACCCTAATTATTTTCATGATACTTCTCATTATATCAGCTATCTGCCAGTGAAAGTCTCCTTAAAAATCAAACCTCAAACCGGCATGTAGTCTAGAACAAACAGAGAGACAACAAGTTTTAAAAAACATATAGCGTTTATTACTGTTAATTCGATAATACGAACAGACTTCAATTTTATATATTGGTACAAGTAGATGTATAAAAAAGTTTTTTTGCACAAGCAATACTTAAGCATGGACTCAAGCATGTTTTTATACATCTACGTTCTGAGAATGGCTGTTAGTGCACAATACTAAATGAAACATAACACAAGGAGCCGTTACAGGCGCGGCGAGGCGCGGTGCCCACACGCCGACGCTCTCGTCTATTAAATAAGGCGAGGCGCAGTTAAGGCACGCCTTTCTCGTATCACATATAATCTATTTCGTAACTTTTCACTACTTTTTAACTAATTATTTTTATTTTATTTTATTTTATTTTAGAACTTTATGCACACAATGTACAATGGTGGGCTTAATGCCAAAGGCATTCTCTACCAGCCAACCTTAGGGTGATGCAGAGATAAACGAAGTAGGTGCAAGATTCGAAAGTAAAATAAGAAAATTATTTCAATATTAAACTAAAACAGAATATGTTCAAAAATACTTACTTATAATAATACAATTACATAAACTACATGATACACTAACTACACATATATAAATAAATATACAAGTCTATAAATAATAGATATATAATATATACTATACTACTAGTGTGATGATCCTGCCAGTCCGTCGAAGAGGAGATCCCGAACTTTCAGTTTAAACATATATTTGCTAGTTGCCATCCTGACTTCAAGAGGGAGCGCATTCCAAAGCAAGACAGACTGTATGAAGAAGGAGGAGTGTACAAAATCAGAAGTGTGAGAGGGACAAGCAAGAAGTAGATTATTAGAAGAACGTAGTTTACGATCATGCACTGAGCATAGATATTGAAAATAGGAATATAATTATATAATTGGCCGCGTCGATGTCACATAGCGTCGCGTCATCAGCGTCACTCTTGTAGTTATTTGGTACAAAATACAAGTAATATACCTATGTATATGTGCACTATCAACTAAGTAATATAACTATGAGGTGAGGTGAGGTCGCGTGCTCCACGCTGCTGTTGGCGGTGTATGTACACACAATAGTACACTTAGCTAGGTACATACATACTGCACTATGTCTCTCGGAGCACGAAGGCAGTGATGCTGGACAGCTATAACTACTTGTACTCTATTTAGTAGATGATTGTACACGCAATCCTCGCTACCTCCAACAGTATCATTCTTGAATATTACTTAGTTTGTAAGTAAGTATATGAACTTCGTACGGCAACTTAAAATAAACATTACTCCAATATAAGTATGACACACACACACAGTTCTGTCGACTACTACCTATATAGTAATATTATTGGTGCTATAGCTGTGAGGCCGTGGCACCTTCAATATTTGCGAACTCTTAAACCCGCAACGATTGGACTCGAGCAAACATCTACCTACCTGCACACGACGACTGCAGGATGGATTACGAACTCTCTCATTTTATTACAAACTGTTTTTAACCGACAAATGAGCAAGCCCGACTGGGGAAGCACCCTTACCTTACAGCAAACCACAGATAAATAATTACACACAGAGCGGTTTAGTTGTTTTCCTGTGTGTGACTACAGCACTCATTTAGGTATGAGTTTTTGTTCTTTGGATGATTTTGAGCCTGGGAATAAAGACCATAGTGAGCGACCACGTCACAGCTCGCTTGTTGAGCCTTGAGACACTGCAGTATTTGCTATGAAATTATACGGATTTTATATATTATATTCATTATGGACTTTTACGCTGCCGTGCTGAGTTGAATTTGATTTGAGGCACATTGTCGTAGCTCAGGAGTAAGATGCGGGATTCTTCAACAGTTTGGTTACCCTTCCTGGGGCGTCATTTACTACTTACAAATATGATACTAAGTTTAAAGAAAAGTGCATATGTTATTATCTAGGCCATGTGGTGAAGGATTAAGAATACAAACGTCACCACATCCTGAGGGTGTCGTAAGAGTCAACTAAGGGAGTAAGTCAGACAGTCAATATCCACTGCAAGAGAGGGAAATCTCGAACAAAACCCTATGCCAACCCTTCTGGCCAGCATGGTATAGCAGGCTAATATCTCTTACCCATGCCCAACAGTGGGACGTTTATGGGTTGAGATCAGTGTTGGGCAATATGTTATCTAACTACTGATAACTAACTAGGATTACTTATAGTAGTTAGTAATGGTAATTATGAACTACACAAAATAATCGGCACAAGTAGTTAAACTACTTTGTACTGTGCACTAGGTTCGTTCGTCTGGTGCTCAACTACTTATTTCGGTCGGTGAAGTTTCCGGCGCATTTTGCTAAATAAAATGTTCCGAAGTGAGTTGGCAGTTGCCGCACGCTGCCGCTGTCGCTCTGCCGCGCGCGCCTCCCTCCGGCGGCATCTCAGTAACAACCAAAACTTGTATATAAGTTAGTTTGCCGTAAATACTAAAAGCGCAGAATAAAAAACTGAAACAAGTAATAATAATAATAATAAAATGATTTATTTTCTCACCACAATATTATACAATCTTTACAATTTTTATATAATTATGTATTATAATGGCATTATATAATATTGTGGGAGACTGGCGCCTAAAAAGACTCGAGGTCTGACGTTCAGGACACCAGGTCTCCACCCCTTATATTATTTTAATATCCAATACATTATAACAAATTTCAATTTAGGTTATACTAATGAAAAACATTATACAGTTGAAACAAAATTAGGTAAATCAACAATCAAATACATTTCGTTCAAGATTTAACAATTTAAATTGAATTAGATAATAATTAGATTATTCAGAAGCATATAATAAAAGTATTCAAGTATTGCAAGACAGACCATTGCAATTTTATTAATGATGATTTCTAGAGTGAGGTACATATTAGATTTGTAATTTACAGTGATTAGTTAGTAGGCTGTGTGCGAGAGTGTTTGTGAGTGGGTGTGTGTGTGTGTGTGTGTGTGTGTGTGTGTGAGTATGTATGACAGAGGAATAGAGAGGGGAGGGGAAATATTGTATAGACGTTACACGCTAGGTAAGAACGACCATCATTGCTTCAGTATCGGCATAACCCAGGCTCTGCAGCCAATCAGTGAGTTTCCTTTTACAAATACTCCTAGTAAAGTTAAATATTGGTAAGACCCTATTTACTCTATTGTAGAGAAAACCACCGAGGAAACAAAAGAAGTGGTTTGAGTGCTTTGAAGAAAGCCTACTAGTTTGAACAGGGTTGTATCGCCTCTTACCATTAGAAATAGATGGATCATATGTTAGTAGAGCATGTTGTTTCAATATAGTGGCACGGATAAACAGTTGTCGTACTGTCAAAACCTCACTCTCCTTGTACAGCAATGCCGTTGGATAACGAAAAGGCTTAAGTAGTAGTACAGTGCACATTGCTGGAACAGGACACGTGGTACTTATAGTTACGCGACTAAATTGAATTTGTTAGTTTATTTTGTGCTTGTTGTCTAAAGAATTCAAATTGTGTAAGCCGTCTTCAAGAAGTGGGCGAAGAGCGAGTGATGGCGTCAAGTTCCTGCACCATCAATCACCATGTCACGCGCCCGAGCATTCCTAAAGTTACTAAAAAAGCTCTCAAAAACAGCTCGCAAAAGATTGGCACTCGTATACTGTATACTATATGAAGTACTGAGACGTGGCTCTAACAACATTACGTCTGGGAATCACACCAACAACACTACCACACCTAAACTCCTTGGGCGCACAATGTGCAGACATCCACCCTGATGATAGCGACGGTTTTTAAAGAACATAGTTTAATAGTTTTAATAATTTAGTGACCATTATTATTAATTGTAGTTGTGGCGAATAATTAATATGTATAATATATTATTATTTATTTCTAACACTATTCTCCGATACCTATGTGCTATATATGTATATGCATACTTACCTACATTTTTTTTTATTTTCCATACTTACAGATTGAGATTTTAGATTAAACTTAACATATTAAGTAACTGGTCTACATTTAATAAACCTTTCACACATATACATATTATTATATAAGCCCGTATTGTCCCACTGCTGCACTGCAGGGCATCAGGCACACAAATTACAAAAGCAGGCATTGGTATTAATAAATAAAATCACATTTAGTCGAGTAGTGTACATGCGTTAACTACGACTACTTCTGTTCAAGGTGTTTACCGGCCACTACTTATACCTTGAACCTGTTAACTTGGACGTTTCCACAGATACACGTAATTATATAGTAGTGAAGAACGCGGGGCATGAACGTCGATGATTATAATATCTGTTGGCGGAGCGGCTCGGCGCGGTGCGGCATTAATATGTAAGGCGAGCCGCAAGTTTGCGGTAAATAAATAAAACAGAAGGCGGTAAGTGAAAGCGCGCCTCTTACTCTTAAGCAGCTTACATAATACAGGAGATGCGGGTCGAGCCGGGGAGCGGTGGAGCGGTGCCACGGTGGAGCGGTGGAGCGGTGCCACGGTGTGGAGCGGCTAACTTGTTTACGTGTAGTCCTGGCGAAGTGCGGTGGTAGCGGCCCACTGCGGGCGGCAGCGGCGGCGGCGGCGGCGCTTCGATGCACTCTTGTCTGTTTTATGAAAAGATGTAAAACTGCGAAAGAGCCTCACTCTCGCCGCTTCATTAAAGCATGAAATTTCTCATTTAGGTGGTTCTCGGAACAATGAGCGCCGACACACAAAGTAGGCATATGTATGTGAACACGCACACCAACAAAGAGACTTTATCCTTGTGAGGTAAAACGCTCGCCACTCGTGAATGGTCACAGATCTATACTGCATTAAGATGATGACATTATGTTAAAAAATAAGAGGTGGAGATCTGGTGTCCTGAAACACAGGTCTTGAGACTACCTTAGGCACCAGTCTCCCACAATAATATTGACGATGATTGTATAGGTACCTTAAGATGTTAATGTTTGCTATGTTGTGATGAGATAATGAAACATTATTATTACACACACAACCCACAGACTCAACACAATAATTTGGGGGTGTGGGGATGGCACCCACAACACGCCGCGTGGTGGAAACTGTCGGCGTGCCCACAAAGGCACATACTCGTAACCTCACTAAGCCACACATGCCGTCAGGGTGGGTCCTGGTGAGGATATCCTTCTCATTACTTCAACAGACCGATATGAGATTTTTTTTTGTTTCGCTGACAGAACCAACACGTGGTGTTACGATGACTACATTTTTACATTCGCTGAGTGGACGTCACCGCGCCTTGCCACGTGAGCGATGGCTCTGTAGATTAAATGTGAAAGGCGCGAGCAAAATATCTGAATATGCAAACCGATCTGCCAAATCATTTGTATTAATTATCGAAAAGTGTGTCAAGTTTGCTCGATGCATCGTTAAAAGTATTAAATGAGTGCCAACTTGTCTCCAACAACTGTGTGCGCTATTTACGCTTTCACTTGGCACACTATCAACGTTACAGTTTTCAACAATACTTTGCTGCTCGTTTCACGTCAAAAGAACAATTATTTTTTCGCAAGGACCACATCAAGAACAAGAACATTAGAATTATAAAGTCAAAGTCAAAGTCAAAGTCAAACTCATTTATTCATTTAGATCAAATCCATGATACTTATGAACGTCATTAAAACAAATGCCAGCATACTTTTTTCCTAAGGCCAATTCGCTGACTAGGGTTGGGCCTCGAGAAGAATTGGCAAGAAACTCGGGCCACTCTTTTTAATCGCCAGAGTATAACATTTACAATTTGGTATGAGTTACAATAGTGGTAACAAAAAGGAACGGAAACCAATATACCATATGAGAAATTTAGATAAGTATTTAATTAATGAGTAAACAATATTGAAAAAAAATGAATTTAGCTTTCCACTGTATGGTAATGAGGGATCGTTTCTTTTTGTAAGTATAAGATAGAAACGTGTCGAGATCACATTGCAATCTTAGTAAATATCTAGAAACTATATCTTTAATATTTAAAAATAAATCATGCCAAGATTGACCAGCCACCCCAAGTAGCACCCGTTCACGAGCATGACGCACAGACCAGCCATCATTTCCTTCGCCATATTAGAGGGAAGGAACTGACCCGGCCAATACGACACCACAAGCAATGGCATTTCAGTGAGCATGACAATCCAGGACATAATAAGAAAAAATAAACTCAATAGAAAGCCAATAATGATCACAAAACGTCTCCTGACAAATTTTAAATGTAGTTATTATTCTTATATAATTCTGCATCAAAATTAGCAACTAACCCCATGACTTTTTATCATTTAAAAAGTCATTAATAGTGTAATAACCCTTGCTTAAAAGATGATTTTTTACTTCTAGTTTGAATTTGTGTAAGGGTAGGTTCATAACTTCAAGAGGTAGTTTGTTATAGAAACGTACCCCGAGTCCCGCAAATGAATTGTGGACTTTATGAAGACGGTGATACGTACCAACTAGTTTATGTTTGTTCCTTGTGTTTAGTGTATGAATGTCACTGTTTTTAGAAAACAGGTGTATATTTTGTTTAACGAACATGATGTTGGCAAAAATGTACTGAGATGCAACTGTCAGAATGCCTATTTCTTTAAACCTTTCTCTAAATGAAACTCGTGCGCCTAAATTGTAGATAGAGCGTACTGCTCTTTTCTGGAGTATAAATATGGTTTCAATATCGGCGGCCTTTCCCCACAGTAGTATGCCGTAAGACATGACGCTGTGAAAATAACTAAAATATACAAGCCTAGCTGTTTCTACGTCTGTAAACTGCCTTACCTTTCTTACTGCAAAAGCTGCGGAACTAAGTTTCCCTGCAAGACATGATATATGGGCACCCCACTGGAGCTTGCGATCTAAAGTCAAACCCAAAAACACTGTAGATTCAACGAAACCTAACGTTTCACCGTTCAAAATTATATTACTTGATGTAAGAGTTTTAGTATTCGGCATAGTAAACTTAACACACTTGGTTTTTTTTGAGTTTAACAGTAGATTGTTTGCATCAAACCAGTCCAGGACTTTCGCGAGTGAACCATTCACAGCATCAAGATTTGATTTTTTACGGTCTACCTGAAATATAAGCGACGTATCATCTGCGAATAGTACAATGTCACAGAAATCCTGCACATAGAAAGGCAAATCATTAATATAAACTAAAAAGAGAAAAGGGCCTAGAATTGAGCCCTGTGGGACACCCATACCTACAGATAATCCTGAAGATCTACTACCGTTAATATCGACAAATTGAACTCTGTTACTTAGGTAGGTGGCAACTAGGTTGAGTGCAGCATCTCTGATACCGTAATGCCTGAGTTTTCTCAGGAGCGTATTGTGTTCAACACAGTCAAAGGCTTTTGAAAGGTCACAGAAAACACCAATAGCATCCATTGAATTTTCCCAGGCTCTAAAAATGTGTTTTATCAATTTAACACCTGCATCGACTGTAGAACGACCCTTTCTAAAACCATATTGCTCATTATGTAATAATTTATTTAAATGAAAGTGACTCTCTAACTGCAACAGTATAATTTTCTCGAAAATTTTGCTAATAGCAGGCAATATGGATATTGGTCTAAAGTTAGTTGGATCATTTTTACATCCGTTTTTAAACAAAGGTATTACTTTACTGTGTTTCATTAGATCAGGAAATACTCCTGTATCAACACATCTATTAAATATTGCTGCAAGATGTGGAGCTATATTCAAAATTATATTATGAACTAGTTTAACAGATATACCCCATAAGTCAGCAGTTCTTTTTGATTTCAATGTTTTGAACGCTTTCAATATATCATTGGGGTCAATATATTTAAAACAAAAAAAGACGCTACACTCTTCCACGCTACCCTTTACCAAGTTTTCGGCTTTGACTGGGCAAGAATCTAAGGAGCTAGTTGTGTTAATTGGTATGTTCGTAAAGAAATTATTAAACATATGCGCTACATCTAAATTATTTGAGACCACTTTATCATCATGCTTAAGTTGAAAGTTGTCATCACGCAATTTGATTCTACCAGTTTCATTATTAATAATATTCCAAGTTGTTTTTACTTTGTTATCTGCCTGCTTAATCTTATTACTTAAATATAGAGACTTGGCTAAAGAACAAGCCCTTTTAAAAATTTTTGAATAATTTTTAACATAAATAAGAAATGTCGGATTACTATTGTATTGTTTCATACCATATAGCTCGTATAGCCTAGCCCTACTTTTATAGATGCCGTTCGTTGCCCAGTCACAAAAATTAACTTTGATGTTCTTAAAGAAAGTTTTAGGCTTAAAATTTTTTTCATATTCGAATTTGATTACATTAAACAAAGACTCATAAAGCTCATCTGGATCATCCAGAGTAATATCTATATTGATGATTTTGGTGGCTATACTATCACTAAAGTGTTCTAGGCGTCCAGAGGTCATTGGCCTACATGTGATCTTAGTAACTTTAGGTATTGTGTTTGTGCGAATTTCAACCTTTTGGCCACAATGATCTGATGTCAAATCATTCAATATAGATTTGCTTAAATACTGACAATTGCAAAAAATATTGTCGAGGCATGTAGCTGAATGAGAGGTGATCCTTGTTGGTTCGAAAAATAAATGATGTAAATCAAATGACTTAAATAAGCTAATCAATCTACTGCAAGTAGCTGATTGTTCAAGTATATTGACATTAAAGTCTCCACAAACTACTACATATTTACTACCAACAGCTAAACGTTTTAATATGTCTTCCATTACTACTTCAAATGTACTAAAGTCACTCTGCGGTGGTCGGTATATACAAACTACGATATGTTGCTCAAGCTCAACACAGGATATTTCAATAGTGCGCTCGATAGAAAGTTTAACTATGTCTTTACGTTCTTTACATTTAATACTATTACAAATATATATTAGAGAGCCACCATGAATAGCTTTCTTTCTTACAAATGCACTACCAATAGAATAATACTCATTATTTATTAACATAATGTCACTCTTTAACCAATGCTCAGTGACACAAAGAATCTGAATGTTATGTTCTTTTAAAAATAATTCTACCTCTAACATCTTGCCGGATAAGCCCTGAATATTTTGATGAAATATGTTAAGGCTATGTGTCTGCTTACCCTTTGTCGCATCTAGTAGTTTAAACTACGAGATGTATCAAAATTATTGTTAATAGTACTACATACTATACTACTACTAATACTATGATTAACTAAGTCCTTCAATACTCTATGAGTACCTGCATCAGTGAATAAACTAAATAAACTAAATGCTAATAATTTAGCAACCTGTCGTTTGTCAAATAAGGAAAGATACATAGTATCTTCTGTTAATAAAAAATTACTAATAAATATATTAGTGTCGAAAAATAAAATTAACTCGCTAAGGCGACATGTACTATTATAAATTAATAAATTAAGCTTTTCAATATGCCTGTTTTGTTTCTCAGTCAAGGCATATGAATATGGCAAGGCACAAAATATAAATCTACAACCTAAATTATTGTGAAGTAATGTCATTACTTCAATTGCCTGCAAAATGTCTTTTTTTGTGACATTCAAGCTGTCACCAAATAATAAAATCCCTGTGGATTGCTCATTAAACCTAGCACACTTTAAATTATTAATTATGTTACAAAACTTAGCTCCCGGTAAACAAATATTTGTTATTGAATATTCAGTGTAACAATTAATTAAACTACCTAAATCTCTCCCTATCTGGTCAGAAAGTATAGTTACATTTTTTGTGAGAGAGGTCTTGACTGTGTTACTTACTTGAATTGGCTGGTGATAAGATGTGAGACAACAATCAGAATTATTCTGATTAATGATTAGATGGTGCGGTGAACTGTTGAGTGACTCTGTTTGACACACAGATGACTCATCGGTGAATATATATATAAAGTCTGACATAACAAGAAGCAATAACTAACTACGTATGATTGTTTCAAAATTCAATGCAAGAGTTATAACAAGAGTTAGACAATATAACTATGGTAAAAGATAGAGATTATTTTATAAACGCAATGACGGCCATATAATATACATACGTACACAAATGCGGCAGCTTTTGGATGTTAATTTTTTATTATTATTATTTATTTATTTATTTACCAAACATAAAATAACAAAGTTTTTTTTTTTTTTTTTACAATTCTGCCACTTAAACCTAATTGAAATCTAATGTTCGGACAGATGTGCGATCTGCTGCACTAAGTAATGCGAAGATCGTTGTGTGAGTGGTTAATACGTCGCGTCGTACGTGCGTCGCGTCGTCACCGTGTCGTCGCCGCTCCACCGTCACATTACGGACGCTAACTTTTTACTTAATTGCCCAACAAGAGTTAGTTTGCGGAAAAGTTTCTGTAAATAAACTAAATGTAGTTTATTGTTTTTCGTTAGTAAACTCTTGGCGATAAGACGAGACAGTGCTAGACTGTGCTCTAGTTCAGTAGGATCAATGTTTTGTACGAGTATATTAAATAGAGAATAAATATGGTGGGTACCGTGGCACTACGAGTATGTACGAGTACTTGCGCAATATTCTAAGCTGACACTAGTTACTTTGTTCATGATTTATGGCAGGAACCTGCCTACTGTGCGGTGTGCTGTGCGTGCGGTACCCACGTGGCGCGGCGCGGCGCCTGAAGCTCATCATAACAGGTACAATTGTGGATTAACAAACGATTCGTAAAAAGTGAACACATTTTAATTTATTTTTATAATTACCTAGTGGTCCGCCCCGACTTCGCCTAAGTTAAACAATTTACAGCTCAACTTTCTTAATTTTTTTACGAACTTACAAAAGAATTAGCAAAACCGGTTCAGCTGTTCTCGAGATTTGCGCTTAGCATTCAGCGATTCATTTTTACATTATAGATATAATATTATGGCTTAACCGAGTACGAGTGGGACAGGAGTGACCAGTGCTCAAAGCTGCATTTGTCGTGCATTAGGATCACAACGAGTGCAGAGAGAGGTATATTCTCTCCTCGAAGCTCACGATGGTCCTCGACAGTGCTCGGGCGCCGAGAGCCAATCCACACAATAACTCGTTGAGCGGCGCTCTCCGTCGCGCGCCGCACGTCGCCTCGCTCGTCGCCACATTGTTCGAGCATACCTCACGCTGAGCTTATAGCCCGAGTACATCCTGTGTACTTCACTTTGATGTGTGTCTATATCATCTTCATATATATTATCTTCTGCATTAGTTAATTGTTATTATATTATTGGTATATCACTACACCCGTATTTACTCCTACCAACGATAGTACCTAGGCAAAAATCTGTAGTACCATGAATAGTTCAACGGCAAATAAAACGGCAGGCGCATACTGCGGCCACTGGACCACCAAGGCAGTCAATTATATTGTACTCGTAGATGATATTATGATGTGTATTAATTGTCAGATTTCAGAGTCACATATTGACAATAGCGCCAGTTTTATCCTATCCGACGATTATAAGCCGAAAATATAATGAGCCGCGTCTCAAACTATGTAGTTAACGCGACAGTGGCTTACTGCCAGTTACTGGTGTGCAGTAATGTGATCAGTGGACAATAGCCTGCTCACATTCATTATATAGGTAGTTGCACCACATCGTATATCTGTTATGTCTATGTCTACGAACTTCAACGAACCGACAACTGTATTCCTTGATGATGAACTATGAGGACGTACCGTACGTACGTCTCTCGCTTAATTGCGTTGTCTGTCGTCGCAAAACGTGACCAAATTGATTCTCGTCAACAGACAAACTGTCAATAAACCGAAAGTGAAGCAGCGCAATCAAAATGTGTCCTTCCCCCTTCACCACCCGTTCTACCGTCGACGTCGTCGCGCGTCGCGCGTCGCTAATGGATGGATGGGCGAGGAGGCTCTGACTGACAGGCTGTCTTAACTCTTTATTGTACACACAAAATAACATTACAGTGATACTTCAAAATATCATGTAGGTACAGTCATATAATGATGAGGTTGACGAGTGGCAGAGGAGAGAAAAGTGAGAGAGCAGGAAACAAGAGTACCTACCATAGTGTGTACTATCATAAACATAGGGATATTATCTACGACCACATTGATACCCACCATAATATGATACATTAGGTTGCACCCGCGGCTTCGCCCGCCTGAACAAACCCATGAAAACAGTGAGTGTACATTTTTCCGGGGTATAGCCTATGTGTTTTATTCCAGTCTATATATATATAATCTATCTCTGTGTCCAATTTCATCCAAATTAATCCTGAACCTGAACCTGAACCCCTTTGAAGCCCTATGTGACTCTGTTAGAGTATATTGGATTTTGGGGATAATATTAATTTAAAAGTACGAATACAAATTTTCGAGCCAGTCGAGCCAGAGAATCAAAAGTTTCATAAAAAATATAACCCCTGTACCACGCGTGGAATTTCGAAAATCCTCTTCTTAGTGGATACCTACGCATCACATAGATACATCCTCTAAGTCTCTAGAACCAGCGGTTAAGGCTGTGGGTTGATATATCAGCCAGTCAGGACCTGGACTCTTAATTTTAGATATATACATATATATACAATGATATTTTTGGTATAGTAAAATAGCAAAACACCCCAATTTTTTTTATTAGAAGATTAAGAATATAACTAAATATATATTTTTTAAATATAAATACAAGCGTTTATAGTGTATTTTGTAATTTATGGGTGTTTACGCATTACATTTTATTAAAAGAGTTGAAAAGTTCCTATGAGTAGGCTACCTTTGAACATCATATATACCGGTCAAAAACAACAAGGCTATCTTGTTTTGTTAAAAAGTTCCTATGTCCACCTTCCGACTTCATCAATGCATACATTAATTTAGAAGACCTACTCGTATATGTAAGTGTAAATTTGCAACTATATATTTAAATGATTAAGATTAAGTACGAATTAGAGTGAAGTGAAGCTCGTTCGTACACCGAGTACCTACCTCTAGTAGCTATGTATGCATGGCGCATTGTGTGTGTTGTTGTGTTGTGTGTGTGTGTGTGTACAATGAGTGAACAGCGGTGAGTAATCGTCGTCCGGCGGACACGCCGCATCGGAAACGTTGAATGAACTGTACAGTCGAGCGCGTTCCGGCGGGGACTTGTCGCGGTGGGCCCTTCCGTCCGCTCCCACACACCTCACACACCTCACGCATCCAGACAAATCACGGAGTCGGACATACATAAACTACTAAGAACAATGCGAAGAAATTTTCAAAATCAGCACCGTGTGCACGTGGTGGGATCAAGTTACAGTCAGCTCTTCAGCGCTCATTAGGGATGCGTTTTGAAAGAAACGTCTTTCTATGCCACGGATAGGAAAACTCCATCTTAAACACCTGCCAGCTGATTCTCTAAGAAACAGCGATCGCAAGCTGACAGTTGTGATTGCTCGGTGACGGCACACACGATTGCTAAACGTCAAAAAGGCTCGGTTTCCGCTCTTACGGAATACCTGCTGGTGTAAAAAAATGGGTCGGCAACACGCAAGTGGTACCTGCGGTATTGCAAACTTTTATAGGCTTCGGCAACTGCGTTATATAATAAACGGAGCGTGTGCGTTGTGTGCGTGTGTGTGTGTGTGTATTCGTGTCGTGAGTCATTTGTTGATGGGATAAGTCGGTGGTCATAAACAAGGCGTTACGCTCTGATGATGTGGCGCGAATATCAAACTGTAGTGTAGATGGCGATCGCGGGGAGTCACAGTGAGAGGGTGGAGAATGCTCATAAATCGCTTGCCGTAAGCCGCGGGATTTACCCGACGACGCGCGCAATCAGCCGACTCAACCTCCCCCCCCCCCCCCCACTCCCCTGTCCCATTCCTCGCGATTTTGAACATACTCGTGCTTCAGACGAGTCACCGACTGACCTCGTGGGACAGTGGCCAGTACCCACTGACGACCCGACCACATGTTCATATTGACACGTTCTCATGAACGACAATCGTCACCACTTGCCTGCATATAATATAGACGCTGTGATTTCAAGACGATTGTATCGATGCTAAAAAACGGAGTATTTTTGGTTTTTAAAGACAACTCCTGCACTAGGGAACAAGCCCTGTGTCGCGGGAAACAAACATACAATTAACGGACACAAAGTACACCCTGACTCGGGCAAATCTTTTATGGATCACACCATTTTGTGTGTGTGGTCATCGAATCAACAAAACCCCGCGCACTGGTAATTGGCGAGGTGACCGCTTAAGTCACTCTGAACCAACCGTACCACTGTACGGTTGGTTCAGTGGCTAAAAAATATAAGTTATATTATTTATATTTTAAACTGTAAACTGTTCTAAGCATGTCTTGTCAGCATTGAAGCCAATTAAATATTGCACTGTTCCCCTCGTCTGTATCAAATAAATTATTTGTTTCTTTTAAGTTTCTTACGAGAGACACAAAGTTAACAACAAACAAGCAACACAGATGTAACCAACTCGTAGCTGTTGGTGTGTTACATATGTGATGAGTCGAGTGTCGCCGCGCGGCGCGGCGAGTGCGGCACGCAACGTAATATACGTAGTGCACGCGCCGCGCGCTTTATATGGGTCAGGGGCGGGTCGCGCCCTCGCCCCCGCGCCCCCGCACCCGCGCACCCCCGCAGCTTGCGCAAGGACGAGGGCGCCGCTCGCGACATCCCGGAACACTTCTTGCTAACTGCACATCAGTGCAGTGTCCGTGCTGTGTCGGTACATTGTCCCAGGCTAAAGAGCCTTCATACTATTCAAGACTGTAATCTATCTCTGTACCAAATTTAATCCAGATCCGTTTAGCCATTCTGGCATAAAATTGTGATCCAAACATTCGCATTTATAATATTATGTGAACTGAAAAAAACTAAACTGAAAAAAAATCAGATGACAAGAAAAAAGTCGGTGCTATGTTTATCCGGTCACCTAATATTCAGCTTGGCACCGACTTCAATCTTTATTCATTTATTTTTAGCTTTTTGAAGTCGGTTTAATTTTCTTCTGTTTTTTTTTCTATTTTAGTCATAAAATAAAAGTAAAAAAATATATGAAATAAAAACATAGTCAATACCTGTAACATTTGTGAATTGGCCTCGATTCCCTTGGGATCCCATCATCAGATCCTAATCAGAATGGGACCACCTTTTCTTTTAAATAAAGAATTTTGAGAAACGGTCCACAAAATATAGCTGAGAATTCGGTGAACATACTATACATAAAAAAATATACATACAGTCGAACATAGAACCTCCTCCTTTGTTGAAGTAGGTTAAAGAGAAACTGCCTCGGTGGCTCAGTGGACGATGTGTGTGACTGCTGATCACGAGCTCACTGATAACAATATTTTGTACTTATGCTAAATTATATGTATAAATCAGAATATAATCTATTTGGTTTATACTGATAACTTAATATTATACATATACGAGTGACGATGACTACATAATATAGTTCCGTATTCTTTAACTGCATACTATACCAACACAAATAGAGTCAGCAGTTTTGTAAAATGGTCAAATATAATATTATTGTAATAATCACTTTGAAACTGCACACTCATGTTTATTTTCTCTATTGACATACTCGTAGTGAGAACATCGCCGTGGTCACATATCGGTGTTTGCATATAAACTTGAAATGCGCCCGTCTTGACTTGAGCATGACACATTCCAAGCAATCTCACCCAGTTTGTAATATGAACTCCTTTTGCGAAAAATTACATCAACTCCCAATTTAAACGACACTGGACACTGTAGGCGCCGCGCGCCGCGCCCTCATAATCAATAGAGTTGATATACTTATATATATATATTCAGCTATTATTGTAGCCGGACACTCAGAATCTACTGTTTTGTGGTCACTCGGTTTGACATAGAATGAATACCCAACTCATTATTCAGTAGGTTATACATACATACGAGTATATGCGAGACGATTGCCTCTCGTACTGCCTACCCGCGAAGGCCGTTTTTACGGTTGTAACAGAAGCCTATTCCTCCTTCTAATGTTCCCAGTACATAAATCGTAGGGAATTATTTTTTTTAGGATAATAATATGAAAAAAATATTTTAATTTTCTAACTTATAGACTATTTAATAATAGGTACAGACCGTCTGCAGGAAACCTGGAAGGTTTGAAGTAAGTGACTTTAAGTAACGCTCACTGGGCCTTTTTGAGGGCTCCAAAAAGACCTCAATCTGGTAGAGAGTACTTGACGACAGATTGGACAATTATAACAATAATAGTCATTTATTTCGGAAAGAATTCCATAGTGTTAGTAACAATAGTGGGCTTACTGCTAGTGTTAGTGAATAGACAAAATACAATTTACAATATTATAAAAACAACAATTGGAAAATTAAATTTAAAATCAATAATCAAAATAAAATAATAAATTTAAATTATAACTTTAATATGTATAATTTAGAAAATAAAATGTAAATTATGACAATTATAAATTAAATTTATAAAAGCTATATAAGCATGCCTTTAGAATTTCTTGCGATAGACACGTGGATGTTTTCGTTCACCATTCAAACTTAAATTCAAATTAATTTACAAGTTCACAGCTAACACCGAAACACGTCTTATACGCTATGTCAACCAATTAAACATTTCAATAGAAATTTAATAATAAAATAACCCTTCGTCGCGTCGTAGAAGTCAAATTATATAATTCAATTTACATTATAATAATTATTAATTAAAATTACAATAAAGATCAGTTTACACTTTATAAATATCTAAATTATAACATTTTACATATTATATTATGTCAATAGAATTTAAATATGTCAACACCTTTAGCAGATCGTAAATCGTTTGATATAATCCTTCTTCAAATAATTCATTAGGTTTGTATATTCAGTTAATATTGTACTTATAATCAATTTTACATAGAATGGGTATAGCATGGGTACGGTAAAGTTTAGCATTTAAAATATCTAGAGATGTAGAGAGTAGTAATGATAATATCAAAATTAAAAATATCGATTTAATAATTTAAACTACATAATTTACTTTAAAGTAACAATCGATTTCACAAATAAATTTAGAAACAATTTATTTTTGTTTCTAAATTTATTCAGTCAGTTTAATATTTTTATTAATTATTAATAATTCGTCAAGCGAATAGTCTGTTGTGGGTTAATTAAAAAAAACTTTTTTTACATGCAATAAAAAATATTTTGACAAAATAACCTGAATAACGTTCAAATTTTAAGGTTTAAAGAATAACGGTTGAATTTCGACCACTTAGCAACCATTAATAATTAATTAATTATTGTAATTGTTGTTAATATATAATTTAGATGCCGATTTTGAATAGTTTATAAAACAATTATCGATTATAACGATTTCATTGTGTCAATCCGCACGGTGACACGTTCCATTATTTTCAGCAGTAATTTAATTACTTATTTTAAGTTTATATTTTAATTTTTTAAGATTTAAGTAGGAAAAAAATACAAAATAATGTTTTAAAATATATAGTAGAACCATCTTTTGTACATTCATAAATTCGAGTTCATTTTCTGTATTTTCTATTTTTATTCCTTTTAAAAAATAAGAAGCCTGAAATGGATCTCATCAAACGTCGCCATACCCATGCTATGTGAAAATGATTATATAGGTACATTACCGTTAACATGATTAATATTCGTATAGCTCCGTAGCACCGTAGCATCGTAGCATCGTAGCAACATAGCTCCGTAGCAACGTAGCTCCGTAGCAACGTACTTCTAGTGCTACGACGACGTTATCACGGTGTGTGCTCGGCGATGCTTTAAGAGCAGATACTTCTATATGTAGGTGGCACATCACATCGCTCACCGCTCGTATGTCGCCACCGCTCAACTATTGTGAGGCACAATGTGGCACCGCCCGCGCCGCGGGGTGTCCGCCTCCGGTACCGGCCCGCGATAAACGGCTTCGGCATCGTGTTATGACACTCGAGATTACCCTCCTAAACGTTTATCTATCTTATAACGTACAAGTGTGCCGCCGCTTATTTTATCTCTTGCACAACATCAATGGAAAGTTGTAACCTCTACGTGTTGAGATGATTTAGTGATGGCGTTCGTGATACACTAGAGAGACAGGCAGCGGTCGGCGGACGGAGAGCGGAGCGTCGGCGTCGTCGTCGGCGTCGTCGGTTTACAAGATGACGGTCTCAGTCATATGCCGTATGCCGTGTGGTACATAATTATGATATCTAATACTAGGTATAATGCTGACGTCACAGTAGTGAATAACAATAATACCTACTTATACACATAACTACATATTACGTATATTTGTGGTCGATATTTTTTTATTTTACCGCCACCATATTTATCTTATTTTATAATACGTTAAGAGGTGTGTGTGTGTGTGTGAGTACAGGTCTCCAGCGTTCATTTAGGGGTGCGTTTTGAAAGAAATGTTTCCCTATCCCAGAGATCTAAGCCTAAGCCCTAAGAAATAAATTGGGTCGGCTACACGTAAGTGATAGTTGTTTGCCACCTAAGTAAGTAGTTTAAAAAAAGCTATCTATTCTGCTCGCGACTATTTCTTTTGTTCAAATTTCGAAAGATCGTATTTTCTTCTCGAAAAAAAACGATTGTATAGTTATTGGCTTATTTATTTAAATTGAGCAAAGAAGAAGGAGTGTACATTATCGGTTCCCAGTGTGGTAGGTGATACTCGTAGGTACAAGCAGATTGTTATACGAGTAAGTGGCATGAAGGTACTTTCTAGATCGAGTGGAAGACAACTCGTGTTGTAGATAGGAACTGAGCTAACAGATACGTGATCTTACTTCATTAATTCGCTCACTTATTCATTTACTCATTTATTCACTAGCTCGTTCACACATTACAAAACAACACAAACTACTTTCTAATAACAAATCTAATAACAAATTACTTGACAACGCTATTTTTGTTGCAAAACAAATTACATTAATTAGTTGTAATCGTTTCAGTAGCTTATTTAAACTACGACCGAACATATCAAAATAGCTACATACATACATAGATATATATAGATGGGCTTCTTTTGCTTTGCTGTAGTAGTCGGGTAGAAATAGCGGCGGCGCGCGACGCGTCCGGAAATAACGTGCTCAAGTAATGTTTGATACGGGCCGGCGCCGGCGGCGGCGTGCGGCAGCGCGGCGGCGGCGGCAACCTAATAAACGACAGTGCACCGTGCCACCGCCACCGCCGCCACCGCCGCCACCGCCACGCTTTGATAGAATAAAATGGTATTGTGGAGCTCAATACAGTTTATTGGCGTGTATTGAGAGCGCGGCACATTCGTGACACCTCGCGACTCACGATCATATTATAGGTACACACCTACATGACGATGCTAATATCCTTTATTGAGAACATTTGCATAAGTATACAATATACTGCACAAAGACATGAGGTGACGACGACGACGCGCCGAACAATACGACACCTATATACAAACATCGTCTTTGCCAAACGGGTTGGCTTAATTTGTATATTGATTCAAGACTAAGATTAAAACAGACCTAATACCTATTATGAGCATCCATAGAATATGTTTGTTTACCCCTAAGAGGTATAAAAATGGCTTTTTTGTTTATAATGAGGTGGTCATAAGTCGTAAGTATGGCGCACCGCGTCACCGGGACACGGGCACGGTGCTATGTTGGGACGTTGGGTTGAGATGTTGGTTAGTCTAAAGTCTGAGCTTTAATGCCTTTGACTTACCGTAGCATGCTACGTTACAATTACAGGTATATTAAGCGAATGGCGGCAACGCGTCACACATTACTACGTTCTCGACGTGACTATGACTGTACTCATTGTACACACTTACAATTAAGTAATGCGTTTGAAACCTTTCCCTTTCAGCGAATTAAACGGTTCAGACGCGCTTTAATGGACAATCCATTAATGATTTTAATGAAATTATGGTACCCGCGCGGTGACGACCGCTTCAAACAATCCACTGCGTTATCAGCTAATGTTAACGACAGCTTTATTAGTAGGTACTCGTTCTTACGAGTATGTATGTATCTACAATGGGTAGACGTATTAGTTATATCATATTTGTACAGGTTCATGATGCTGTTCTAAATAAATCTGAATCAGTCCTGAATTAAATTTACTTTTGATCTTAATGCTTGTGTTACATGCTCGTATTATTACTAAATATGAAATTGATGCAATTCAATAACATTAGTTTAAATTTATTGAACTGCAAGAGGAAAGATTTGTATTTTTGTATGTAACGAATATATATACGTACATATATACGTAGGTACCAACTATTTGTACCTATTGATATAATCTTACAATGCAATGACTTTAGCAAATAATGTAATAATAGTAATATAGTACATATGTTATGTTATGATTACGATCTAAATAATATAGGTACCTATCCATGGCAGACGACATTTTATGTGAGATTAGCGCCCGTCACACGTGTGTGTATGTGTGTGTGTGTGTGTGTGTGTGTGTGCGTGTGTGTGTGGCTCAGGTCCCGCGTCCTTTGTGTGGTGATTACGTTACTTACGATTAGGTACTTACTAACTATATAAATACCGAGATATTAAATACGGCAGGGCGATCAGTGCCAAGACTAACTCCTCTAACCGTGAAAGAACTTCGCAATAATAATTAAAAAAGTTTGGTAGGTGCGTTTAATTAAGTTTGAAGTGGAAGTCGGTCGCAGGCTGGCGGTCGGAGTTTGCATAAGTAATTAGAAGGTCTGCAATCCTGACGCGGCCGCGTGGTGAGTGGTCTCGAGCTCGGTGATGTGTGGTGTGTGTGCGAGCGCGGCGCGGAGCGAGGAGTGGCGGGCGCGGGTGCGTGCGGGGCGGGGCGGGGCGGGGGGGAGGCGCGTCCCTCGCTCGCCGGAGCCGGCGGCGCGGCGGCAGTCCGCGGCGCGCCCTCGCCCTCCTCGCACCGCGCTCGCCGCACGCCGCTCGCGTCTGTCCCGCGCCATGCCCGCCGTCACCGCCGCCGCCGCGTGAGCCGAACCGCGAACCAGTGCGTCGCCGACTTTACCTCCACCGCGATATCGTGTCGATACCATGAATTAACGTTGGACTAGCTACGACAAAAATCCCTCAGGATACGTCCGCTTCGTGCCGATCTGGTAAATGCAAATTCCTGGTCTAGAGTGTCCGGAGAGTGCACAGTGTGTGGTAAAGCTAGCTAGGTACCGTCCGCGCCAGGCAGGCCGCTCGGTGCCTGGAGTGTTGGGGTTCAGGGGCTGGTCGTGCCTCACGCACACTTACACCTTCAGGCTAGTAGTCGTTGCGGGTGTCGCACTGACGTTATGCGTTTGTCTAACACAATATGACTTTTCTCCGACGTGACACTATTAACTAACACTGCATATTAAGGACTATGGAACCAGTAAGGTCCCACAGTCATGGCTCATGATTTAATAATAATAGAAGGAAACTTAAACGAAATATAACCTGCGTTACCTCCTACATGTTGTAAGACCATTCTTATCACAAGAGTGGTCTTACAATCTTTCAAATATCTGACACCCTGAAGATAGTCAAAACGAGTCTGAACCGCGCCTATTGAAACGATCCCTTTTACCACCCTTAAGGATTTTAGCTGAAATAAATAAATATTCAAAAAGTGCTTATTACATCTGAGACCATCTTTTCCCCCGACTACAACAAAGTAATGGATAAGGAGTAGATGATTTTTACATGAACGTAGATGATGTGACCTTCATAAACCAAGGCTGTCTTTGTTGATTTCTTCCGCGAGGCAGAGACAAGTTGAAAGTGTTGGACGAGTTTATGTCTAGTAGTGATTAGGAGCTGCATGCTCTATGGTGCTGTACAAACACGTGTGTGCGCAAGTGTGGCGTCATCGCACTCGTCGCCATCGTCAACATTCACCAGACGAGCACACGCTAACACTGCCGCTGCGCTGCCTGCACGGAGAGATATAGTTTATACAGAGCACACAATCTTTCCACCAACAGCTTGTAATTAAAGTTTATGTTATACAGTGAACCCAACAACAGCATAAACTTGTGTTAATTATAGTCACACCTACAACTTATATATTATATAGACAGCAGCTCAATAACACTAGCCGGGCAGTGTTGTGTTACTGCTGGTTAGTACAACCGCCAGAGCTCCGGTGCAGTCAGTGAAGCGCTGATCTGGCCGCTCGTGCTCGCTGGACAGGTGTCAATACGTACGTGATGCTTCTTTTATGACTGACTCATAGCCTACCGGTAACTGCTTACACTCGGGGAGGGCCGTATGATTCGACACATAACTTATTATACAAAAATAATAAATAATAGATAGATTGCATTTGCATATCAAGAAGCACCTACTTCAATACTTAGTATGAGAGCGCACAGATCTAGACCGGATGATAAAGTGCTGTCGTGGCAGGCTATAACAGCACTTTGGTGGTGAATGGTTCAGGAACCATCTTAACACGTTATTATTATTCTTAGCCATTACTGTCCCACTTCAGGGTAAAGGCCTCCCTTTCATGCTTACATTGGTCACGATCCAGACCTCTCACTTGCCGTCAGCACGGTAGGCTTCCAGCTCATCCCGCCATATTTTCCTGGGCCTGCGGCGCCGTCTTTTAATATTCTGGCCCAGTTCCACTTCAGGCTAGCGGTTTTGTAGGGTTCCGTACCTCGAAAGAAAAATACGGAACCCATATAGGATCACTTTGTTGTCCATCCATCCGCCTGTCTGTCAGGACCCTTTTTCTCAGGAACGCATGGAGGTATCAAGCTGAAATTTATATCAAATACTCAAGTCTACTGTCCCTTAAAGCTGTCAAAAAATTAAACTTCTAAGCCAACGCAATCAAAGGATACAGCTGTTTATGCCGCAAATTTTCGCAAATTTTCGACACTTGCAAGGGAATCAAAACGTACAGTGTACTTCCCGTAAACTCAGAATCTTGAAATTTGGTACGAAGCAACGTCTTTCGAACGAAATCAGAAACAGGGAGATCCATAGAAGATGCAAAGTGACCGACATTAGCTCGATGGACTGCCTCAATAAAGTGACAGGGCTTGTAGCACACACAACCGATGGACATTGGCACACTAAGGTTTGGCGTGCTGTGGTGACCACGAACTGGAAGACTCAGTGGAGGCAGGCCTTCAACAAAGTGGACCGACGACCTCGTGAAGGTTACGAGCAGCTAATGGATAAGATCTGCTCAAGACCGGGCGGTAGAAATTCTGAGAGGAGGCCTATGTTCAGCAGCGATCGTGTTGAGGCTGAAATTTAACCAATGGGCACCATACCGTGCACTGCGTCTGCTGTTTCAGATAAAACCATAATATACATATATAATCTACTATCAAAACAAAGATTTATAAAAATTCCGCGGGAGGCTATAACTGACTAAAAAAACGTAATCGACATCACATTCAAAATTAATAAAAAACCTAGGATTGAATTCGGGTCCATTTTCTCGTATATAAACGATAGCATATACATTTAGTTTTCGCATGAATCCCATTTTTTTTAAATAAAATAAAGTCTATGTTACTGCTATGAAGCTTTCTAGTAGTTTTTGAGTTAAATCGTAACAAACAAACAAAAAATCAAAATTTTCCTCCTTATAATATTAGTTTAGATTATATCGCGATTGCTAAGACGAGACACCCGACACGCAGGGCATTGCTTATATATTGTCAAAATAACAATGGTGACGTGTGTTTTATTAGGGTAACTTTTGATTTTAAAATATTCGAAATCACATGTTTAGTGATATCATATAAATAACGTTACACAGAAATAAATAAGCGATACCTCTTTTATTCATACGTACATAGCGTTGCTAATAATATTTGTTATCACATTTTAGACATGGCCGTTTTATATAAAATATCATGTTTGGTAGAAGTCACAAATAGTCACAATAAAGCATAAATGAGCCGAAAATTAACCCCTTAAAAAGGTGAAAGGTTGTATGAAAGTCTGTCATTTTTACAAGCTTTTATATAGCTTGCAATGTATACTATGTTAGTTAGTTAGAGTGGAATGAGGCAGCTTGTATTATTGTTTGTTTAGGTCAAATCTTGTAAGCTAGATTTGAAGCACTTTGCGGTGTTTGATTCAACTGAAATTTGGTGTACCGACATAACCTCGATGGCAATGCAATAGTATGGCACCATGGAGCTGGTCTGCTGATGCAGTCAGAAGGTGGCCAAGGCAACTTTTCAGCGAAACAAGATAACCGTGTCGTGTTTGGGTTTTTTGACGAGTACTATATTCCTAGGGTAGTGTTCAGGTCGGATTGACGAAATCAGAAGGTGGCCATGGGAAGTCTTCAACAAAACAAGATAGCCTGTTTTTGGATTTGTTGATTTATTTTAGAGTTCAGTGAGTGATGACTATCTTCAAAGGTAGCCATAGGAACTCTTCAACGATACAAAGCAGCCGCGTCGTGTATTGGCACTTTTAAGAATATTTAATTCATAAACACCCATAAATAACAAAAATTCACTATAAAAGCTTAAATTTAAAAATATTTAAAGCAAATATAAACTTATTAAAGAAAAAAGCATGAAACTTTATATCGTCTTCTGGTGAGAAATAAATGTTAAACTGTATCGCTGTTTTTAGATATTTCGTCCCTAAGTAGACAAAAAAGGGAATAACGATTGTATGAAAGTCCGTCAATACAAAACAAAACAAGCACGAAATTTCATGTCCCCGCTTTTGGGTGGAAACAAAGGTACATGCACTCGTATATCGTGGTGTTTAAAAATGTAACCCCTAAGACAGTGAATTTGGCGGACGTACGGTAGATTAATCGTGCGTCGTGCTTAGTTGGTCCTGAAAAGAATAACAAAACAAAATTCAATGTTATAGAGGTACAACACAAGCTTTAAATGTTGATTCTTGTAAATGTTGTACCTCAACACGTCAAAAGGGAAGGAAAATCTATCACATACAAATCTTTCATGGTGTTATTAAAGAAAACAAAAAATGTTGTGTATACTCCGCACGTTTCTGTGTTTTATTTTATATAAAACCAGTTCTAATTTTTTCCTCCTTTCTGCAACCATGAGCAGCAACCTTGAGTAGTTTTAAGCATTTAAACATCCCAACTATTATATAAGCGCACATAATAGTTGGGATGTTTAAATGCTTAAAACTAGTCATTTTGCAAACTATTCAAACCGCACAACAAAACGCTAGAAATACGCGCGACCAAAGCGGAGAGCTGCAAATACACATACACAAAACATATCCGTTGTAAGCGTAGTGAAATAGTGGAAAAACAATAACGCATTCAAAGTAAATAGAGAAAATAGCATAATACTTTATTAATTAATTTAATATTGTTTTATTATGGTCGATGTATTATTATAATTTATTACAAAGCCGAAACTTATCTAAGTTAACAAAATTTATCTTTCCCTCTTTTACTTGTTTGACTAAATCATGTAAAATCAAGCACCAAATACACAAATATTTTTAATTGTGTAAAATACATATATAAACAGTGCAGTAGTATAAGAAACAGAATTTTAGATAGGTATATACGTATTTGTTGTCCGAATAAAAGGCTTTATTATTATTATGTCTCTCTTCGTCACGGGTATTTTTCCATTATCAAGAAGAATACCCGGCCTGCTGATTTTCTAAGAAACAGCGATCCCAGACTGACAGTTGTGATCGCAAACTGACAGTTGGGATTGCTCGGTGATGACAATCTTATGGAATACCGATTTTCAATCTGACAGCCAGATTTTGCTCGGTTTTTGCGGTGGCTCGGTATTTGCTCTTACGGAATAGTCAAAGTCAAAGTCAAACTCATTTATTCATTTAGATCAAATACATGATACTTATGAACGTCATAAAAACAAATGCCAGCAAACTTTTTTTTCCTACGGCCAATTCGCTGACTAGGGTTGGGCCTCGAGAAGAATTGGCAAGAAACTCGGGCCACTCTTTTTAATTGCCAGAGTATAACATTTACAATTTGGTATGAGTTACAAATATTGGTGTGAACAAAAAGGGACGGAACCTAATATACCATACAAAATTAAATTTAAGTAAAAAAAAATTTTTACTAAGGAAACAATGAAGGGAAAAAATGAATTTAGCTTTCCACTGTATAAGATAGAAACGTGTCGAGATCACATTGCGTTCTTAATAAGAATCTAAAAACTATATCTTTATTATTTAAAAATAAATCATGCCAAGATTGACCAGCCACCCCAAGTAGCACCCGTTCACGAGCATGACGCACGGACCAGCCATCATTTCCTTCGCCATATTAGAGGGAAGGAAATGACCCGGCTATTAAGACACCACAAGCAATGGCATTTCAGTGAGCATGACAATCCAGGACATAATAAAAAAAAAACTAAATAGAAAGTCAATAATTATCACAAAACGTCTCCTTACAAATTTGTAGTTATTATTCTTATATAATTCTGTATCAAAATTAGCAACTAACCCCATGACTTTTTATCATTTAGAAAGTCATTAATAGTGTAATAACCCTTGCTTAAAAGATGATTTTTGACTGCTAGTTTGAATTTGTGTAAGGGTAGGGTCATAACTTCAAGAGGTAGTTTGTTATAAAAACGTACCCCGAGTCCCACAAATGAGTTGTGGACTTTATGTAGGCGGTGATATGTACCAACAAGTTTGTGTTTGTTTCTTGTGTTTATTGAATGAATGTCACTGTTTTTACAAAACAGGTGTAAATTTTGTTTAACGAACATGATGTTGGCTAAAATGTACTGAGATGCAACTGTCAGAATGCCTATTTCTTTAAACCTTTCTCTAAGTGAAACTCGTGCTCCTAAATTGTAAATAGAGCGTACTGCTCTTTTCTGGAGTATAAATATAGTTTCAATATCAGCAGCTTTTCCCCAGAGTAGTATTCCATAAGACATAACGCTATGAAAATAACTAAAATAAACAAGCCTAGCTGTTTCTATGTCTGTAAACTGCCTTACTTTTCTTACTGCGATAGCTGCGGAACTAAGTTTCCCTGCAAGACACGATATATGAGCACCCCACTGAAGCTTGCGATCTAAAGTCAAACCCAAAAACACTGTAGATTCAACGAAACTTAATGATTCACCGTCCAAAATTATATTACTTAATGTAAGATTTCTAGTATTGGGCATGGTAAACTTAACACACTTAGTTTTTTTTGAATTTAACAGTAGATTGTTTGCATTAAACCAGTCCAGAACAGGTTTTGACAGGCAACAGTTTTGACAGGTCACAGAAAACACCAATAGCATCCATTGAATTTTCCCAGGCTCTAAAAATGTGCTTATAATAATACCCCTGCGGGTCTTTGGAAAGTTTACTCGGCGACATAGGTCCAACACGCAGAGGCCCTTAGAGAATTTGGATGAGACACTTACTGTAGCCATACCATAGCTGCACTATAACAACCATGATACGACTAGAGTAGGTGTAGAGCTATTGTAACACTATTTTGGTATCTAACATTGCTGGGTTGGGTGGTGCAGAGTCACTTATCACTGGAGCAACGGGCTAGTCGTTTTCGTAAAGTGCATACTTAGTCTCAAAGAATTTCCTTAAAAGATTTGAGGAAATTCTATGATTTTTCAATTTTGCCGAGTATGTTTTAAATTTTGCCCTAAAATCAGTACCTAAAACGTATAATTACGGGTACGAAGTATCGGTTTACGAATGTTAAAACCACGATAAACACATTACGTCACAGAACAATGAAGATCTAATAGACGTCGATGTTATCGATATCGATATATTAATATTGCAAGACTGAATCGTAAATCACTGTTTAGAACATTCATCCTGTGACATTGTTGCATCAGCCAATCACAACCGCTGTATTTTCTTCGTCCCCCGGCCCGCAGTGTGGTGAGTCGTGCGCCTAGACGAAATCGGTCTTCATGCTCTCAAGTGATTTAATTCTCTTTGTATTCGATGCAATCAAGACTAGTAGGATAAGAAAGGGATTTTATTATTTTTTTGTTGAATATTCTTCAATATATTTGTATGAATATTGTAAAATTGACGCCTGGAAACGTTTACGGTGACAATCAAAGCTTTGGTCCAAGCTATGTGCGTATTATTATCGGGATCTACAACATGACCGACCCCTCTGATAGTGAGGCACACCACCCACTCGCTTCCCTCGTTATATGATTACACATTGCCCGTATCCCACAACGTTGTGGACTATAAATAAATGTGGCTTAAGTACCTTTCTGTTTAGTTCTTTTTCAAAAGACAAGTCTCCTACTAGGGAACAAGCCCTGTGTGGCAAGGGACTTTACAAACATACCATTCACGGACACAAATTACACCCAGACTCAGAACAAACAATTATAAATAAAACAAAGTTTTTCCCCGTGTGGAAATCGAACCTACGGCTTAGCAGTCAGAGTCATTATTAAATCATTTTTTTATTTATCATTATTTAGACAAAAGGTATCTAACAAATAAATAAAAAGTATTTTTAAAATTAGTATCGTATGGATATTTTGTACAATAAGTATTGATGTAAAACTTAAATACTAATATAGATAATGATATCGGTGCGCAGAGCGAGGTGAGGGGAGGCGGGGTCGGCGCGGTCGCGGTCGCGGGTCGCGGCGCGATGCGCTGACGCCATGCGTCGGCGGACATGCCGCGCCGTGCCGCGCCGCAGCACGCGGCCCTGCTGCTCGTGCTCGCGCTCGCCTGCACCTGCGCCGGCAACCCCGACGCCAAGCGGCTCTACGACGACCTGCTCTCCAACTACAACAAGCTGGTGCGGCCCGTGCTCAACGTCAGCGACGCGCTCACCGTGCGCATCAAGCTCAAGCTGAGCCAGCTCATCGACGTGGTGAGTGCACCGCCCTTATGTCGGCTCGCCTACGCACACACTGACACACTTAAATACGCGCGCCTTTGTACGTTACAGAACCTCAAGAACCAGATCATGACGACCAACTTATGGGTGGAGCAGGTGAGTGAAGTGTTAAAAGTGATTTGTTGCTTTCAAATGACGGTCATAAGGCGATTTAAACGGCCAGCCTTCCTGGATAAATGCACTATTCAACAAAAAAAGATTTTATTAATCGAACCGGTACTTTCTGAGATTAGCGCATTCAACCAAACAAACACACTGTTTAGCTTTATAATATTAGTATAGATTATATCAATCAATCAATCAGCCTATCGCAGTCCACAGATATATATGTAATATGTTTATTACATAAAATTATTTTTGTAATAATAGTTCCTGAACCCTGACTTTATACGCATAACGGTTAGTGGGCGCTGGAGACTCTTGTATTATTCTATACCTATAATATGTATAATGTTTATGTCGACGGAAAATGTTCATAAGGATTAACTCCCTGACCCAGAAGAAGAGATTTACCAGAAGAAAATAATTTTTAATTTAATAAAATCTGCTTGCTAAAATTTTATGAAATCCGAATAACAATTTTCTGATCTATCCTCAATTCACTTTATGGTTTATTCGCAGAGTTGGTACGATTACAAATTATCTTGGGAGCCTCGTGAGTATGGCGGAGTGGAGATGCTACATGTGCCCTCCGACCACATCTGGCGGCCGGATATCGTGCTCTACAACAAGTGAGTGTAACAGTGTGTATAGCCACCGCCATCTACCGCCTTCTCTTGTTGTTTAATGCGTCCTGATGTAATGTGTTGTTGTCAGCGCCGACGGCAACTTCGAGGTGACGCTGGCGACGAAGGCGACGCTCAATTATACAGGCCGTGTAGAATGGCGTCCACCTGCCATTTACAAATCATCCTGCGAGATTGACGTGGAATACTTCCCGTTCGACCAGCAGACTTGTGTCATGAAGTTCGGCTCCTGGACCTACGATGGCTTCCAGGTACGCAAACCGTACAACAATACAACATATGCTGTACCTCAGCACTATAATAAATACATATATGACGTAATTATGACACTCTGGTCAGGTGGACTTGAGACACATTGACGAGGCGCGCGGTACCAACATAGTGGAGCTGGGCGTCGACCTGTCAGAGTTCTACACCTCCGTCGAGTGGGACATCCTCGAAGTGCCTGCGGTCAGGTACAGTCATTTCGTGATGCAGATATTATGGTTTTTATTCGTTGTACACCAACGTGGTTCACCTAGGTGTTCCACGGTATTTTTTTGTACCCCTGCACTGGTGTTTTGTACCCAGATGTTCCAAGCGTATAGATTATGCGAGCATAAGAGTAATCTTTATATATTTTGTGCGTCACAGAAACGAAAAATTTTACACGTGCTGCGACGAGCCTTACCTGGACATAACGTTCAACATCACGATGCGACGTAAGACGTTATTCTACACGGTGAACCTGATCATCCCATGTATGGGTATCTCATTTCTGACCGTGCTGGTATTCTACCTGCCTTCGGACAGCGGGGAGAAGGTGTCACTGTCAATCTCCATCCTGCTCTCGCTCACCGTGTTCTTCTTGCTGCTAGCCGAGATCATTCCACCCACGTCACTCGTCGTGCCACTGCTCGGCAAATTCGTGCTCTTCACAATGATACTCGATACGTTCAGGTACTTAGATCACTCCGCTAATAAGTCATTTTACTAATCGTAGATAGACGTAGATCTTGTTGTCAATTGATGATTGATGCTATGTGCAGTATTTGCGTGACGGTGGTGGTGCTGAACGTGCACTTCCGCTCGCCGCAGACGCACACGATGGCGCCGTGGGTGCGCCGCGTGTTCATCCACGTGCTGCCGCGGCTGCTCGTCATGCGCCGCCCGCACTACCGCGTGGACCCGCACCGCAGCCGCTTCGCGGGGCTCGTGACGGGCGCGGCCGAGGGCGCGCCGTGGGAGGAGGTGTCGCCGCTGCACGTCGACGGCGCGGCCGAGGCGGGCTCGTGCCGCTCGTGTCGACTACACGACGCGCCCGCGCTCTGTGACGCGCTGCGGCGCTGGCACCGCTGTCCGGAGCTCAACAAGGCCATCGACGGCATCAACTACATCGCTGACCAGACGCGCAAGGAGGAGGAATCTACCAGAGTGAGTCATATGATACATTTTAAATAGTAGCCAGGATTTGTTGTATTCGTATATCAAATGGAAGGTCTTGACAAACGAATTCTTCAACAGTGACTCTTAGAAAATTATTAGGAAATCTTAATACTAGTAACCATTTAATCCGTCACCTTTTCAAAGATCGGGTAAACATGAGCCTCCACTACTAATACTATTTCCTGATACATTCGTAAATTATGACCTTTATATGATAAGTGTTACTTTGTTTTCAAAATGAATGTTGAGTTATTTTTGGTTTTTATGACAGGTGAAAGAGGACTGGAAGTACGTGGCGATGGTGCTGGACCGCCTGTTCCTGTGGATCTTCACGCTGGCTGTGGTGGTGGGCTCGGCCGGCATCATCTTGCAGGCGCCCACGCTGTACGACGAGCGCGCGCCCATCGACGTGCGCCTCTCCGAGATCGCGTACGCGACGGCTAAGCCGCGCCCACCACCACCGCGTTAACTGCCCTCAGCGTTAACTGCCCTCAGCATTCACTGATCGCTGTGATTCACGTCGATAAATCGAATGATCGGCCGAGCCGCGTCCTATGCACTTTTATATAATTTATTTGTTACGGTGATCCAGCGATTCCATAAATGTCCGTTGTATTTTTCCGGCGTCGTGGGTCGCCGTAAACGTAATTTTACGATGTTGTAAATAATATACATACATATTATAGTTTATATGACAAAACGACTCGAATAAGTCGAATTTCTTTTGATAGAGACGAAATAAAACGATTGTTTGTATTATGCTATTTTATTTCTAAAGCAGCTTTACTATTATCAATCAACCTTATTGTTACTAAACACAAATCATAGTTACGAACGTAGGTGTTTATTACTGAACACCACTGTTGTCATAGTTAGGTATCCGAATCCGTACACCAAACACCAGCATCAGAGATGTCAGCCATTGCTTAAGTAGCGGCTAATTAGCTGATAAGGATAAAGCCATGAGAAGAACATGTCAGCGAATTCAGACCACTATTTGCAATTGCAAGATAAATAAGAATATTAGTATATCTACAAGCGTTGCTGTAAAGTTAGGCTCGATTTTAGTTAAGTTAGCTACATGGGGATTTAGCTTTTTTTTTGTGCACCTACACTCACCGTAACGGGTGGACCACTGGAACTTGATATGACGTCAGTGGTCCACCCAGCGGCTACCCGCGCTACACAAGCTTCACTTCAGTGACTGCGTCCGGGTGCACCGGGAACGCTGTCCCTCCGCGGTACGGTGCGGGTGAGAGGCTCGATGCCCCTACCTCTCACCCGCAGCCTCACTATGGCGGCATCAGACGCCCGTAAGCGCGCTGACGCCGCCCAGTTCGCCGGTGACGGGTCGGATCGACGATACTTCCTCCCTGATCCGCTCCGCCGCCTCGTCGCAGTCATCGGTGTAGACCTGTCGCTGCCGGCTGTGGTGCGATCCATGGTCACCAGCGACAGGGAGTGGATGGCGGTCGCATCCTTCTGCGAGGACGTCATCTCGCAGAAGGAGGTGGTGGAGCGGATCAGGGAGGAAAGTATCCTCGCTGATCCGATCCGTCGCCGGCGAACTGGGCGTCAGCGCGCTTACGGGCGCCTGATGCCGCCATAGTGAGGCTGCAGGTGAGAGGTCGGGGCATCGAGCCTCTCACCCGCACCGCACGGCGGAGGGACAGCGTTCCCGGTGCACCCGGACCCTGTCACTGGAGTTGAGCTCGCGCAGCGCGGATAGCCGCTGGGTGGACCACTGACGTCATAGCAAGTTCCGGTGGTCCATCCGTGAAGGCGGGTGTAGGTGCACAGGGGGGTTTTAGTCGGTATGCCGGCCGCCTACCACCTTAAGGCCGGAGAGTCCGACATATCCGCTTCGCTTCCCCGGGCAAGGCGGTATGCGTAAAGCATTTCCCCTCTACAAAAAAAAAAAAGGTTTTTTTTATATAAAGTGCACAGAGGTCTCTGACTTTGTTTATGTAGTTTGATTATTAACTGTGTTTTGATTTTTGTTTGTTAGTGTATATGCTTTTTAATTTTACACAAATTTAGATCAAAATATTTTAATTGTTTCTAATTGATGTATTTTTCTATAAAATTATTTTAGACTAATAATAACTTTATCCAACGCACTTTACGGACTAGTCTAGTTGGTCAAAAATTCCTTTCTCTGCTGTGATTTGAGTCGCTACAATTCTTTACAGTTTTGATTGTTTTCACGAATTTCTCAAGACTCAGCTCAACTTTCCCTAAGACGCGTCTTTTCCGTACCACTTGTATACAAGAGAAATATAAACTGAAATATATTGGCTTATATACGTTTCCCTATCTATTTTTGACCACCAGACCTTGATATGTAAAGTTTGTTGGATGCTGTTCTTTTTATTTATTTTAAGTTTATGTTGCCTAATTTTAACTAATTGACTTATGTTTAATCTGTTTCTTTTCCGCAGGTTTATATTTATATTTGCCCGGCTCATGCAATCCCTCATTGTTTGTATTTTTAACCCTGATCTACCATCACTAGCTTTGACCATTGTAATCGGCTGATAATCTTCACGATTGTCTACTTTTGCCTCGATTAACCACTGTGCTGTGTGTGGTAGTTTTTCGGGTGCGGCGTTCCAAGTGAGTATATAGGAAGCACATCTACTTTTTATTTTTTCTTGCAGCTTGAACGTATTGTTTTTTACGACCAAGAAACTATCGGTAGGAACGGAGCCGTTAGCAATATGCTACCGTAGCTCTCGCTAAGTAATCCCACTTTTGACGGACCGGATACGCGCTGTCGAAGGCATTGTGCTCGGTATTTGGGTGCTTTGCCGCTAAACAGTTTCTGCAGGTCGGTTTCTCATTTGCTACCCGAACTTGACATTCAGTTCGCAAATGAGGACCACCGCAGTGTGAGCACAGGTCTTCTTTTTCCGAGCACAGCCTTCGACCGTGTCCGAATCCGAGACACCGAGTACACTGGACCAACGGTGACTGGTCATATAAACGCACCCGCTGGAGGTCCACGTGTAATCGGCCCGCGTCAGTCAGTCTTCGCCAGACTGGGGGAGACACCTGAATGACCACATGGTTTTCTAGTGGATTCCTAGACTTTTTCCGGTATTTAACCGAAACACGGAACTCTTCCTCAGATATATCCCCCAGCAGGTGGCCGTTTTGGTTCCTGATGGCCTTCACGATGTCCTCGTTGGAGTTATACGCCAGCAAGTCCATCGCGATGACCATCGGGTCCTTGTGGACGGCTTCTTCCACTCTCAATTTTTCGTTCGACGCCTTGATCTTTTCCGACACCTTAGTTAGTTCCTCTCTGGTGTAACAGCCGACAACCACCTTCTGGTCCCTCGCTTTGCGAAGTCGGTCGACTCTTACACCAGAGGTCTTAGCGATGACAGCCGTGCGGATCCTCTCTATTACCTGGGCGCTGGTGTCCATTGCATCCTCTGATGTTTTATTTATTTATTTATTTAATCACACACTTATATCTATCATTACAGGAACATTAAGACCTCGGCTGCCCCATATCAAAACCTAGTAAGTGCTCAGGCCAATATTTTATAGGAGAGCGCCAAAACGTAAATCGGGCCAGCCGTTGAAGTATATTTACATAAACTATTTACAAATGCTTTTGTGACATAAAATAAACATAGACGATGATAATATATTTAAAATATTGTTATATTTGTGTATATTGCATATTTTATACTCCTTACTAACTTTGATAATAAATCGTCAATCAAGTCGCCTTTGTAGAAACCAGCATTTAACCTAGTATGAGCACTTGCTAAGTTTTAATATGGTTTATTGTATACCAGATAGTAGGTCTTATGAATTAAAATTCTAGTAAGTCATTAGGGTAATTAAAACAGCTGTAAGATTAAAGGATTTATTTATTTAACAGGCATCCAATTGTCCATCACTTGTTAAATCGATAGATAAATCATTCACTGGTAAATTGTGCCAGAAGGCCCTTCTAGATTCTGGCATGAGACTTACAAGCTTGGTTATTATTTCTTGTTTTTTTTCCCGTTTAATGCCCCTTGGGACGTCCTTGTCAGCAGGAGGAAGCTTGCAGTTAAATTTTTTCATAAGAAAATCTAATTCCACCAGGGGTTCATTGAAACTGAAAAATAAGTTATGAATTATTGATTTGAATATAAATATTTATACGCCTGTATGTTTGATATAATTATTATATATACACATGAGTAATCATCTAAATTGGTCTATTAATCAATATTAAAATATAAAACCTGGTTGAATAAAATAAATTTCTTGATCCGGTAACCATTTTAACTTGCACTACTGAGTTTAAATTAAATTCTTTTAAAGGTTCATTCTGACGTGCAGTTCTCTTTTTTTTTGGCCATTCATATTTCTTTGTAACTTCTATAACTTTAATATTCTTTCTCGACTTCATCACAATATCTTTAAAATCCTGGAAATCATATACGTTTTTTTCTCTCTTCATTTTCATTTCAATGTTGCCATGTACAGCATCCGCAGACATATGAGTATGTCCTTTGGTCAAATAATTAACTGTCACCGATTCAAGGCTATTTGATGGATTATTTACTATCATGGTCATTGCGGTGTATAAAGTCCAATTTTTATTCTGCGCTGTGCAGTTATCTGCCCACAGATGCAAGTGCTGCATATCTCTATTGCATTCTATAAAAGCATATAAGGCATTTACAATATCACTCGCCTCTCGCCCTGCTATTGCTTCATGCCAAACCACACAAGTTGAATTATCATCAGATTTCTTTTCAATAGGAGAAAATGTTAAATTGAAAGTAATTAACCGGCTCATGAAAAATGCATCCTTGATGTCAGGCATTTCTGGTAAAATAATTACCTTTTGCAAATCCATTGATACGAATTTAACTATATTTGAATTTTTATTATTTCCGTCCAATCTGTATCTTTGAATAGAAGAATCAGCTTTCGTTCTATGATCTTCATATTTAATTTTCAATTCTTCAGGCATTAAAGTGGCATCATTGTACTTCTTTAATTCTTCTTCATGTAATGCACATTCTACACATCTGTCACCTTTAGGCATATGAAACGATATTTTCAACTCTTTTATTTTTTGCCTGTATATTTCTCTGCCACATTTGAAGTTAGGATTGCGTTGCTTAAAATCTGTATACATATGTTGTAACGTCAAATGTCTCGGTAAATATTTTGTAAAAGGCGCATTGTGCCGGCGATAATGGCTGACTGTTGGTTGAAAAGTCATTATGTGATTGATCACTACGCTTCCATCAATTTTTTTTCTATTTCCACCTCTCTTTTCTTTCGTAACTGACCCATACAATTTTCCTTTCTTTACCGCTTTGCTAAGTTCCGTTATTACTCCATCAGTTTTATGTCCCAGAGTAGCCAAAAAAAATTTTTTACAGACTGAAGTTAGTATTCCATCACAATTTGGCAAAAAGAAATATCGACTTTCGTTTTTAAAAAAAGTTTCATTACCGTTTGAGGCTTCAACTTTTCGTCTCTTTATTTTCGATATTTTTATGCACTTATTAAGAAAGCTACGCCTGGATAAAAAGCTTAGATTCCAATATTCTTCCCAAATATTTTTCCTACTTTCAAGAGAAAACGTTGCACATTGCCTTTTACATTTGCTGTCGCAACTATTTTGAATCATGGGATGCTTTGCCTTAAGTTTTTGTTGAGAAGTTTGTAATAACTGCGGTTGTGAAGTTAGTGAAAGATCGCTGTCTGGTACATGTTCATCAGAAATGTACACTGGGCCAGGGTAAGCAGCTATAAAATTTGCTTTAAATCGGTCGTTTAGAGTTGGATTCAACGAAGAAGTCATTAAATAGTTCCGAAGAATAGGTTCACTTTCAGAAACTGACGTATCTTTATCAGATTCGTTCTCTTCTAATAATACAAAATTTGGATCTTCAAGCGAGTCGTCTAAATCACTAATAGTTATTAATTGCTGAATATCATCTAATAAATCAGGGTCAGAAGCTGCATGAGTGTTATCGTGCGCATAAGACGTGGACGGTGCATTTAGTTCAAGCGAATTAGTGGGAAAACTGAAGCAAACAAAAGAAAAAATAAACACACATACACCCTTGCAAACTATATCAAAGTGTTAGTCGTAATTAATATAATATGATGGTATAATATCCATAGATTGTCATATGTATTAAGTTTGTGTATTATGGTGCAAGTTGGCGCAGATTGATTGAAATTTACGTCAGTAATCAACACATTTATTTAGTCCATGCCATCGCTGATCGCAGTAATTTTTACTACTTACTATTTACTACGATCAGGGACAGCACAAAGTAAACAAATATGAGCTGCTGGCAGTTATAGACTAAATAAATACTAAATGCATTAACTAAAAACTAATGGCATCATAGATATAATTAAGTAGCTTATATTATGACTTGTCTAGGTATATCATAACATCATTGCATGGATACACAAAACCACCAATTAAAAATTAAGCATAAACAAAGCTCGGAGACAGTAATTAAATACATAGTTATATGGATAACATTCAAAATTTACACATCTAGTCATAGAAACAAAAACAAACCTAAATAATGTTCTATGCTTAGTAAACTTACCACTCATTTGTCTCAGCAATATCATCTTCGGCATTACTGTTCATGTTAACTGCAGCCATTATTAATTTTGATCGATAAGATCGCAAGTTATTCATTGTCATTCAATTATAATACCTAATCACAATTTAATCGTTGTAATTACGACGTTGAAGACGTATTCTAAGTAAATGTAACAGCGCACTACAACAAGTCAACGCGCAGACTGAGCATGTCGTGACTTGCTGCCACCGCCACGCGCCGTATCCCCTCCATTCGTTATGTTTGTTGACCATTTCATAAACCTAGCAAGACGCATCAACCACTTAAAAACCTAGCAAGTCTTAGATACTTGCTAGGTTTGATAGTGGTCAGTGCGACATACTGGGTTTGTAAATGGTTATGGAATAATGGATGGTGTACTTACTAGGTTATGAGTATTCAAAACTCTGGTTTATCGTAAGATTTTCAAGCTGGTGTTTTTTTTATTTTGTAGGGACTTACTAGTTTATAAAATTTATGCAATAAAAACATTTTTCAAAAAAATGTCCCTTGCTAGGTTTTGATATGGGGCAGCCGACCTATTGCGACAGAAAAGCTTATTCTATAACTAAATAGTATTATACACTATTATTTTAACTCTAAGTACTTAACTCTATTTAATTACATATTACATGTTATGCAATAAGTGGTCCTTGCGAAGTCGCTCAACGAACAAGAAAACAAATCAATATTCTCAGCGACCTTGTTTAGCGTTCGCAACGCGCGTGTTAAAGGAGCTTTTTTTTTTCGGGACAATCCCACCCACATGCCCACCGCTGTGACTCCTGTGAGCCAGGATTAACAGCGGAGTAACCAACTGATACACCAAGTTTTGACACTCGTGCGTCCTGTGGACAACTAAACCTACTGTCATGGACCCCGCAACGAATTTAATCAGAAGTAAATAGGAGGAGTTAGAAAGAAAAGTTTCCACTTCCCTCCATAGCAAAGCGGGTTAAAGGAGCTTGTTGCAGTAGATTAGTGCGCGCAGTTGGCACCGCCAGCAGCCGTGGTCGCCGGCGCCGACCCACGCTCTCATCTGGTACACATAGCCTAAGTTCCTGTAGAATTGCTGAATTATGTGTCAATCCCCTAAGCACTTTCAGCAAATATGTAGCCAGTCCTACGTCTCGTCTGACTTCTTATTTGTAGTAACCTACCATGCCAAGCAAAAACAATGTTGGATACGCTTTTTAATTTTACACAAATTTAGATCAAAATATTTTAATTGTTTCTAATTGATGTATTTTTCTATAAAATTATTTTAGACTAATAATAACTTTATCCAACGCACTTTACGGACTAGTCTAGTTGGTCAAAAATTCCTTTCTCTGCTGTGATTTGAGTCGCTACAATTCTTTACAGTTTTGATTGTTTTCACGAATTTCTCAAGACTCAGCTCAACTTTCCCTAAGACGCGTCTTTTCCGTACCACTTGTATACAAGAGAAATATAAACTGAAATATATTGGCTTATATACGTTTCCCTATCTATTTTTGACCACCAGACCTTGATATGTAAAGTTTGTTGGATGCTGTTCTTTTTATTTATTTTAAGTTTATGTTGCCTAATTTTAACTAATTGACTTATGTTTAATCTGTTTCTTTTCCGCAGGTTTATATTTATATTTGCCCGGCTCATGCAATCCCTCATTGTTTGTATTTTTAACCCTGATCTACCATCACTAGCTTTGACCATTGTAATCGGCTGATAATCTTCACGATTGTCTACTTTTGCCTCGATTAACCACTGTGCTGTGTGTGGTAGTTTTTCGGGTGCGGCGTTCCAAGTGAGTATATAGGAAGCACATCTACTTTTTATTTTTTCTTGCAGCTTGAACGTATTGTTTTTTACGACCAAGAAACTATCGGTAGGAACGGAGCCGTTAGCAATATGCTACCGTAGCTCTCGCTAAGTAATCCCACTTTTGACGGACCGGATACGCGCTGTCGAAGGCATTGTGCTCGGTATTTGGGTGCTTTGCCGCTAAACAGTTTCTGCAGGTCGGTTTCTCATTTGCTACCCGAACTTGACATTCAGTTCGCAAATGAGGACCACCGCAGTGTGAGCACAGGTCTTCTTTTTCCGAGCACAGCCTTCGACCGTGTCCGAATCCGAGACACCGAGTACACTGGACCAACGGTGACTGGTCATATAAACGCACCCGCTGGAGGTCCACGTGTAATCGGCCCGCGTCAGTCAGTCTTCGCCAGACTGGGGGAGACACCTGAATGACCACATGGTTTTCTAGTGGATTCCTAGACTTTTTCCGGTATTTAACCGAAACACGGAACTCTTCCTCAGATATATCCCCCAGCAGGTGGCCGTTTTGGTTCCTGATGGCCTTCACGATGTCCTCGTTGGAGTTATACGCCAGCAAGTCCATCGCGATGACCATCGGGTCCTTGTGGACGGCTTCTTCCACTCTCAATTTTTCGTTCGACGCCTTGATCTTTTCCGACACCTTAGTTAGTTCCTCTCTGGTGTAACAGCCGACAACCACCTTCTGGTCCCTCGCTTTGCGAAGTCGGTCGACTCTTACACCAGAGGTCTTAGCGATGACAGCCGTGCGGATCCTCTCTATTACCTGGGCGCTGGTGTCCATTGCATCCTCTGATGTTTTATTTATTTATTTATTTAATCACACACTTATATCTATCATTACAGGAACATTAAGACCTATTGCGACAGAAAAGCTTATTCTATAACTAAATAGTATTATACACTATTATTTTAACTCTAAGTACTTAACTCTATTTAATTACATATTACATGTTATGCAATAAGTGGTCCTTGCGAAGTCGCTCAACGAACAAGAAAACAAATCAATATTCTCAGCGACCTTGTTTAGCGTTCGCAACGCGCGTGTTAAAGGAGCTTTTTTTTTTCGGGACAATCCCACCCACATGCCCACCGCTGTGACTCCTGTGAGCCAGGATTAACAGCGGAGTAACCAACTGATACACCAAGTTTTGACACTCGTGCGTCCTGTGGACAACTAAACCTACTGTCATGGACCCCGCAACGAATTTAATCAGAAGTAAATAGGAGGAGTTAGAAAGAAAAGTTTCCACTTCCCTCCATAGCAAAGCGGGTTAAAGGAGCTTGTTGCAGTAGATTAGTGCGCGCAGTTGGCACCGCCAGCAGCCGTGGTCGCCGGCGCCGACCCACGCTCTCATCTGGTACACATAGCCTAAGTTCCTGTAGAATTGCTGAATTATGTGTCAATCCCCTAAGCACTTTCAGCAAATATGTAGCCAGTCCTACGTCTCGTCTGACTTCTTATTTGTAGTAACCTACCATGCCAAGCAAAAACAATGTTGGATAGATCAACGGATATCCTGGATATACCCTGTATATCTTACAATACAAAAACCTCAAATACTTATTCTGGATTCTTTCCAACATTACCTTATACTTGGCTTCATTTGGACTCAAAATCAGTGCATTATACTCCAAATGACTCCTGACCAGCGCTTCATACAAAGCTTTTAAAGCGTTTATATTAGTAAAAGCATTTGCCTAGCGCAAAACGAAACCAAGATTACGGTATGCTTTTTTACATACATCAACTATATGCTTCCGAAAAGTAAGGTCTGCTGCAAAGCGAATACCCAGATCCTTAACCTCCGTAACGCGTAGAATGGGCTCACCTTCCATATTATACGGATATTGACTAGGACAATGTGCACGGGTGAAAGATAGTATCGAACATTTTGTTACATTAAAATATAGTTTCGACGATTCCTAAGTATACTGAGTCAACTAACAAATGTTGAGAATTGCACTTTTAGTATATTAACAACAGTTAAATCATGTCCTATTTACCTGTAAAAAATAAAATTCATATCTCCATAAATAACATTAAATTCACTTTGATTAGTTATTTTTTCTTGGTTGTATTAACAATTTTAATATAACTATTCGCTCTTCTTATCGCCTTCCTGTTAAATTATTAGAAGTATAGTTGACTCAGTATACTTAGGAGCCGTCGGTTTGTTCTCTTTACTCCATTCAATAACGATATCTATGTCCCTTTGCAGTAGACTATGATCTCTAACGTCCCTCACTACCATGCTCAGTTTAAGGTCGTCAGCAAAAAGGAGGCAAGTGGATTCCGCAACTACTTTTGATAGGTCATTTATCATTAATACAAAGAGTAGTGGTCCCAAATTGCTTCCCTGACTGACACCTGATCTTGTGTAGTATGGCTCAGAATGGCATCCGCCACAGTCGGCAAACTGCTGTCTGTCACGAAAGTAACTGGCGAAGAATTTGAGCGGGTGGGGCGTGAAACACATTGTAGCTAACTTTCGGAGTAAGACGTCATTGTCGACCGTGTCGAACGCCTTCCTGAAGTCTAGATATGCGACATCCACCTGCAACCCTGCATCTACCGCCGGTATCATAGTTGCCATCTGATGCAGCAGATTCCCTGTTGTCCCTCGTCCTGGTCGAAAACCATGTTGTGCGTCAGATAAATGGGCGTTTACCTGTACGTATATGCAGTTGTGAATTGCCGCTTCAAATACTTTTGCTGGCGTGCACAGAATTGCTACGGGTCTATAATCACCAGCCTCCTTACCTCCTTTGCTTTTTGGCACCGGAACGACTCGCGTCAGTTTCCAACGATCGGGAAACGTCGCCTTCGCAATACATATATTAAATATATGTAAAAATGGTTCCACTAATACCCTTCGGCAATCTCTAAATATAAAAGGCGGAATGCCATCTGGTCCTACGGAACGTTTAGCAGGTAGGCAGGCCAGTGCGCACTTCACCTCGGACCGCTCGAGGCCACCAATGTGCGTCCACGTGCCGCTTTGTGTCGCCGCGGCGCTTGCAGTCTCCATATTAAGAGCAGCCGGCTCGAGATTGTACACTGAATGGAAGAATCTTGCAAACTCTTCTGCACACTCCTGATCCGACAGTACACAACCATTCCTTACTAGCCTATGTTGGTTGTCCTTACATCTTTTCGATCTTACGTAGTTCCATAAAGCTTTTGGGTCCGAAGCCAGGTGATTCTGAACGCGGTCTCGATAACGGTCGTGTGCTATTTTGGTCTCCGCCTTAACTCTAGCCCGGCACTCTGCAAACATTACGTGTTATAATAATAGAGTGGATTGGCTGAGTGAGTGGGTTTTCCGGGGATTTCTTTTGAGGTGCTTCGGCGGTGACACTCGCATACGTTGCGACTTTAATCTCCTCGAGCCTTCTCCCGTTTTCCCTTAAAAGTTGGGAATTCTCCTCCACCTTTTCTAAAAGAGCTTTGTTGTCCACCGCAGATTTAGCCTGAGAAGGGCCGCAAAGCTCCTCTTGTTTCCCACCCTTGGTCTGCAGTCCTTTCCGATCACCCTCTATCTCCTTGACGAGTTCGTAGAGCCGCTCGATTGCCTGCAACACTCCCGCTTTTATGTCTCCTTTGAGATTGCGGGAGTCATTGAGGTGTGCCTTCGCCTTCAGAAAAAAAGTACAAAATATACGGAATTCTATTAAAAAATAAAAATTATGTGTCAAATAGGGTGTTTTATTCCTCGGGGCGCAGCCAAGAGGATGTCTTATATCAATACTAGTCCTAATCCATACTAATATTATAAATGCGAAAGTAACTCTGTCTGTCTGTCTGTCTGTCTGTCTGTTACTCTTTCACGCCTAAACGGCTGAATGGATTTTGATGAAATTTGATATGGTGATAGATGATAACCTAGAAATGGTCATAGGCTATAAATAATCACGCCATCGTACTTAGGGGGTAGGCAGTAGGCAGATAACTAAATTGAGTTAGTGATTTTTAGTCGTTTTTGTTGGGACTTTTGCTCTTTCACGTCTAAACGGCTGAACAGATTTTGATGAAATTTAGTAATGTAATAGATGGTTACCTAAAAACGGATATAAGATCAAAATGATCACGTCATCGTACTTAAGGCGTAGGCAGAAAACTGAATTGAGTTAGTGATTTTTTTATGGTTTTTGCTGGGAGTTTTGCTCTATCATGCCTAAACGGCTGAACGGATTTTGATGAAATTTAGTTAGGTGATAGATAGTAACCTAGAAAAGGATACAAGATCAAAATGATCACGTCATCGTACTTAAGGCGTAGGCAGTAGGCAGAAAACTAATTAAGTTAGTGATTTTTAATCGTTTGTTTTAAAAGTTTACCTCATTCACGCCTTAACGTCTGAACGGATTTTTATAAGACTTGGTTAATATAAAGATAGGATCCTAGGCACGGACACAGGCTACTTTTTACGGCGGGAAAATACCTCATTCCCGCGGAAATCTAGCGTGATCGTGTCAAGAAGCGCATGTCGCCATAGCTACTGAAATGATTTTGATGTTTTTTTTTTTAACTGAGTGTTACTAAGACTTCAAGTTAGTATTTGATCACTTTTCTAACTTAGAGGGTCGGTAGGCGCCATAATTTAGGGAATTTATGATAAAATTTTGATGCAACTGTCTTTATTTAACAGTTTTACTTGGATCGGAACTTAGCGACATTCCATCACACTACTTAACTTATAGGGTAGGAAGGTACCAAAATTCAGACTACTTTTTACTTCGGGAAAATATCTCATTCCCACAGGAACCTATACACAGCTACCTATCTGCAACATTAAAACTCTGTCTAGAATCACATTACGCCAAAACTATTGATCTGATTTGTATACGATTTTTTATTCAACTGACTGTTACATTACATACAGATTAAATCTAATTACCTACACCACAGAAATTGTTGGATGCTCCCGGAGGCACGGGAAAAACCTTTCTTTTAAACTTGCTTTTAGCGCAAATCCGAAAAGATAAAGGAATTGCTGTAGCAGTTGCCTCTTCCGGAATAGCCACCACTCTGCTCAATGGTGGTCGAATGGCACATTCGGTGCTTAAACTGCCATTAAACTTAGCCCATGAAGAAATGCCAGTCTGTAATATAAGTAAAAACAGCGAGCGTAGACTATGTTGCAGCAATGTAAATTATTAGTTTGGGATGAGTGTACTATGTCCCATAAAAGAGCAATTGAAGCTCTAGATCGGACTTTGAAAGACATCAAGAGTAATCCAAATATCATGGAGGCGATTTTAGACAGACTGTGCCAGTTATCACTAAAGGCACCCCTGCAGATGAAATAAATGCGTGTTTAAAAGCGTCAACGTTATGGGTGCACGTAAAAACGTTTAGTCTGTCTACAAATATGAGAGTGCAACTACACAATGATGTACAATCTGGACAATATGCTGCTGCTCTTCTTAAAATTGGAGAAGATCGTATGGCAAAGGATGGTAATGGCATGATTACATTGGATCGTGAATTCTGCAATGTTGTGCATAATCCAGATGATCTAAATAACTTCGTCTATAGCGAACTGCTAACTAATATGAGGAATAGAGAATGGTTATGTGAAAGAGCAATTTTAGCGCCGACGAATGAAATGGTGGGACAGATTAAACGAGCAAATTATGTCACGCGTGGAAGGTGATATTGTTGAGTTTCTCTCTGTAGACACTGTAATGGATACTGAACAAGTAACATCATACCCTGTAGAATTTCTTAATTCTTGACAGTTCTACTGTCGGGAGTACCTTCACACAAACTGAGGCTGAAAGTAGGCGTTCCTGTCCTTTTGATGCGGAATTTAGATGCACCAAGACTGTGTAATGGCACACGGTTGCAAGTAACACACCTCGGTCGCAATATTGTAAAAGCAATCATTATGACTGGAATGGCAAAAGGAGAGAACGTTTTAATCCCCCGTATACCCATAATTCCGACAGATTTGCCATTCCAGTTTAAGAGATTACAGTTTCCGCTGAAAATCGCATTCGCTATGACGATAAATAAAGCTCAGGAGCAAACATTAAAAGTAGCCGGCATTAATTTAGAAAAGAGTTGTTTTTCTCACGGACAATTATACGTGGCTTGCTCACGTGTTTCAAGTCCACAGAATCTCCATGTGTTGGCCAGAGAGGGAAAAACAAAGAACATAGTTTACAAAAATGTACTACAGTAATAAGGCCTCTTATTTTTAGCTTCCAACATTATTATACTACTTACATTAAGTTAGTACTTCCTACGCAGACGATGTTGCGGATGTCACACTGTCTAACATCGGGGGTTGGCAGGTAGGTAGTTAGTAGTATTTTAAACCGATTTACATTATTTACTTTTTATATTTACTAAGGAAACATTCGGAGCTATCCATTATGTAGCTTAGGTTGCTTTTGAACAAATTTTGATGTGAAGTTGAGGACTGGAACACGATAGTGGGACATTGTTGCAGGGGGACTTACAGCCGGGAGAAAACAAAAGAACTTATGCGGACGAAGTCGCGGGTAAAAGCTAGTCTATCATAAAACAACACAAAACCAAATAAAGTTTTCGTCTAGGACAAAGTTGGTTAGGTTTTTTTTTTTTAATATGGAAGCACAATTATTGTGCTTCCTCCAGTTGAACCTGGGACGCGGAGTCTAAGACCTTATTTACTTTTTTATTTTGTAACTTGTTTGTATTTTAAAAATTTATAGGAGGTTCTAATGTAATTGTCTCTTTCATTTATTTTACCCGATCTCTGCACCGGAGTGCAGATTTTGTTGCAAAATTACAAGACTTAGTTTTGTCTTTTTCCAACCATCTTTTCACTCCGATGCAGATTCCGACTTGTAGGTGCAAATATTAACACTAAATTTAAGATGACAGCTAGCAGACAATATACGGGTAAACTGAATGACCAGAACCGCCGAGAACACATCGTTAACCATATCTTTGGCCTTGTTACCGGCTGCATAATTTTTCTACGTTTGCTTTTCTGCTTCGGTCGCATCCCAGCGACCTGCCTCAACGCGCTGCCAAACGCTCCGTCAACAACGAGGGAGTCTACTGCACTTATATGTCTCTGGCGAACATTTCTTACAATGTGGTCCAAGAGACCAAACAGAGGTGAGTTTCTTGTTTTGCGACGTATGGAGTTGTTGTATCGTTTGGGGTACGACCGAAGCAGTATAAGCCGCCTTTCCGATCCCTCTTTGGCCCAGGGATTCCTCTCGTGTTTTACAGGCTCTCGCACTGGGACCACCTTAGCAGTAAGCCACTACTGACCTTGCCAAAGTGTCCCATTTCCTTCGGATCGGGCACACTGCGTCAAATGCGTTGTGACTGACTGCTGCCAGTTTTGCTCTATCGCAATTGCAGCACTTGGGAGTCCCTCCCGCAAGGTTCTCCGCACACTCACTCTTGCGGTGAGGTCCCCCACAGTGACTGCAGAGGTCTTCTGGCTCTTGGCAGAGCCTCTTTGTGTGCCCGTATCCTAGGCAGCGAGAGCAATGTACTATCGGGGATTGATCTTCCACCTTGACGCGCTGAAGGTCTACGCGCAAGGTCCCCGTCTCGGTAGCTCTTTGCCATATAGTGGCAGATGTTGTGACCACTATATGACAAGTGTGTGGGTTCCTGGTCTGTTTCCGGTACTTTATTTGTAGCCGGTCTTCCTCTTTGTCGAGGCCGTGAAAAACAAAGCCGTTCTGATTTCTAAGAGCCCTGACGATTTCCTCATCACTGTGGACCACCAGGACGCCTCTAAGGATCAGAAGGGGGTCCTTGTTCTTCACTTCCTCGACCAAGAGGTGCCCCGCGTTTTCCAGCCTTTCTCTAACTCTAACCCTTTCTTCTTTTGTTCTGCATCCCATGATCACTTTGCTCGCTTTCGCCTTTCTTATTCTCTCCACTTCTATTCCTCCCTCTTTAGCGTTTACCGCTTTTCTTATTTTCTCCATTACTTCCTCTCCCGTCTCCAACTCATCCTTAGATGTCACTACGATGGAGTGCAGTGCCGAGTGTACCCGGGGTTTCCCACTGGACTTGCCCGCCGCTACACTGGCATAAGTGACCCTTTCTATATCAAAAGCTTTCTGCTTTTCTTCTACCAGTTCTTTCAGTTCTTTGAGTCTCTTTCCGTTTTCCTTCAGCTCTCTTGTATTTTCCTCTATCTTTATTAATATAAGGTCGTCCTCCCTTGTGGTGACAGGAAAAGATCCGGCGACCGAAACAGGGACGACAGATGTAGTAACATCTGCCGCTCCCTTCCCAGTCCCCGGACCAGTGCTGGTCTCCTCCTTCACCAACTGGTACAGCCGATCCAAGGCCTGCAAGACTCCAGTCTTTATCTCAGCCTTTAGGTTTCTGGAGTTGTTGAGACAAACAACAGTTTGGCTTTGATAAGGCAAGCCTTGGCCTCGGCTGCCCTGTTGGAGTATCTCGGTTGCGGTCAAGTTGATTTGTCCATGGTTTCCGCAGGTGTGTCCGAGAAAGATAGGGTTCTCACGGCCGGTTTGTGTGGGGTTACTAGGGAGGAAAAAGTGTTCATCGTAGAGTAATCAAGGGTGCAGAGTGGTTTAGTAAAGTTGTATAAGTTGTAAACACAGTAGTATTAATAATAAAAGTATAAAAACAACGGTATAAAAACAATAATACGGGTGTAAAAATATAATTCAAAACTGGACGACTCAATCTCAAATAAAACTATACAACACTTAAATATAACGACACAAAACTAAAATAAAACGACACAACACTAAAATAAAACGACACAACACTTAAATAAAACGACACAACACTTAAATAAAACGTCACAACACTTAAATAAACGTCACAATAACTGGTCCTGGTGAATTTAAATTTTGAAAAAACTGTAAATTTATTGCCAAAATGTATGGAAAGTCAGTGTTCTATCTACTTTTTTATGTTTCAGATGGCGCAGCGGCGACGTGGTTGCGTTCCCAGACGCGGCACACCTTCCTCGAAATAAAGCACTGAAATTCAGTAAAAGTTAAGAAGTAAAATGTTAAGGAAAAATTCGGAAACTAACAAAAAAGTACAAAATATACGGAATTCTATTAAAAAAATACAAATTATGTGTCAAATAGGGTGTTTTATTCCTCGGGGTGCAGCCAAGAGGGTGTCTAATGTCAATACTAGTCCTAAACTATCATAAAACAACACAAAACCAAAAAAGTTTTCGTCTAGGACAAAGTTAGATTTTTGATGTACGTACCCCTAAGGTAGATTTCTTGAGAGTCGGAATCCCAAATTTTTCGATTTTTATATTTCCAGTGACCCGATCAGAACGGGAGGGGTGTCAATCGACGCGGCTAGTCAAATGCTATAATTCTACACTCTCCTGGGCGCCGCCAGGGGTCCTGGTGAATTTAAATTTTGAAAAAACTGTAATTTTATTGCCAAAATGTATGGAAAGTCAGTGTTCTATCTACTTTTTTATGTTTCAGATGGCGCAGCGGCGACGGGGTTGCGTTCCCAGACGCGGCACACCTTCCTCGAAATAAAGCACTGAAATTCAGTAAAGGTTAAGAAGCAAAATGTTAAGAAAAAATGCGGAAACTAACAAAAAAGAACAAAATATACGTAATTCTAATAAAAAATACAAATCATGTGTGAGGTTAGGTTAGGTTAGGTTAGGTTAGGTTTTGCCAGAGTGGGCGATGCGGAGGTGAAGGTAGGGCGCCACATTAAGTACCTGGGCCTTACTCTGGACGGCCGGTGGTCCTTTAAAGAACACTTCGAGCGTCTGGCTCCAAAGGTGCAACGAGCGGCGGGGGCTCTGCAGAGACTCCTGCCTAACCTCGGAGGCCCCCGGGAGGAGGTCCGCCGCCTCTACGGTGGAGTAGTGCGATCGATGGCCCTCTATGGGGCGCCCGTCTGGTCAGATCGACTGACGAGCACCTCCCGCTGCAGAGCTATTCTCAACGGCCTGCAGCGCGTGGTGGCCATCAGGATCGCACGCGGGTACCGCACGATATCCCACGAGGCGGCGGCGCTCCTAGCGCGCATCCCGCCCTTTGACATCCTGGCAAGCGTGGACGCCAGCGTCTACGAAGAGACCCACGCCCGCTGGGAGGGCCGGGAGGACGCGGAAGCACCGTGCCAGACGCTCAGTGAGTTCAGGCGGGGTGCGCACAAAATGGCGCTCGCCCGATGGCAAAGCAGGCTCAGAGAGCCTAAAAATGCACGGCAGCGCATAGTGGGTGCAATCCTACCCAGCTTCGAGCAGTGGCTGGGTAGAAAATCCGGACATGTGACCTTTCACCTGACTCAGATACTCACCGGACACGGCTGTTTCGGCGAGTATCTGAGCAGGATAGGGAGGCAAGCGGGGGCGCACTGCCACCACTGCCCTAGCGACCTGGACTCCGCCCAACACACGCTCGAAGATTGCCCAGCGTGGGAGACCGAGCGGCGGGTCCTGGTCGCCAAAATCGGAATAGACTTGTCCCCTCCAGCCGTAGTAAAGAAGATGCTGGAAGGGAAAACTAACTGGGACGCCGTGGTCTCCTTCTGTGAAGCTGTTATGCTTCAGAAGGAGACTGCCGAGCGGGATCGGGTACGTGCCGATCCCATTCGCAGGACAGGAAGACGCCGCGGCGGCGACAACGGCCGCCGCTAACCCAGAAGAAACACCTCGGGACCCGAATACGGTCAGAGAAGGGTCCTCTGACTGCGGTCCCGGGAAGACAGCGGATTGTTGTGGCGCAGTCCGCTGTGTCGGCATGACACAGGCTGACAACGGGTGGGCACACACAAGCCCTCCCCGAGACTGAGTCTCACACCAGAGACGGGCGCAATGGGGTACACCGGAGCAGCATACCCGCGTTCCCGGAGTACCCTGTAAAGCGCCGAGGAAGGCCACCGAAGGTGGTTTTAGTGGGTGCAAGCCCCACATAACCACGCCGACGACCCCCTGCGGCGTGGCTGTTGCCGTGGCGGGGGGGCTTAGTAGCCGTGGATCTCACGATCCACGGCGAAGCTAAGAGGACCCAGCGTTGGGGCTACTTTTGGGCTGCAAAGCCTGGCAGTGGCCACTTGGGCGACGGTGTCCATCTGGCACAGACCGCCGATCGGCCAAACTCGTAGACCGACCCGTAGGCGTCGGAGACGAGGGCCGCCACCTCTCAAGGTGGGGGCCGCGAGGAAGAAAACCTCTATAAAAAATTACCCCTAATCCCGTGTTTTGACTGCGGCCAGGGGATGCATGACAGGAGGGTAGCCTGTCGCAAGGGAGTTCCCAGGGGGATACCGGCCGACCTCCCCATGGGTTACAAATTGTAGGCTTGCCCGGGTAAGCGGTTCTCTGCCTGGGTTGACCGTTTATTTCACCGCTACTCGTGGGACTAATATGGAACCAAACCAAACAAAAAAAAAAAGACGTTGTTGTGGAGGATGCGTTGTTGTGGAGGATGAGGAGAGTCGACCAGGACCTGGTCGACTCTTTACCATGTGGTCAGGGAGTTGAACCCGGTACCTCATCGCAGCTGGAGGAGGGGACACACTCGCCCATCTTTGTGTGTCCGGAGAGCGTGACGTCACCACCGGTGGCGTTAACGCTATTGTCGGAGGAGCAGGTTGCACGCACGCCTAGTTCTGTGTGCCCTCTTGTTGTCTCCTCACGGGCGTCGACACCCGCTGGGAGTCGCAGAAGCTCCTTTTTCTTTTTTTTTTTTTTTTTGTAGAGGGGAAATGCTTTACGCATACCGCCCTGCCCGGGGAAGCGAAGCGGATATGTCGGACTCTCCGGCCTTAAGGTGGTAGGCGGCCGGCATACCGACTAAAACCCCCCTGTGCACCTACACCCGCCTTCACGGATGGACCACCGGAACCTGCTATGACATCAGTGGTCCACCCAGCGGCTACCCGCGCTGCGCGAGCTCAACTCCAGTGACAGCGTCCGGGTGCACCGGGAACGCTGTCCCTCCGCCGTGCGGTGCGGGTGAGAGGCTCGATGCCCCGACCTCTCACCTGCAGCCTCACTATGGCGGTATCAGGCGCCCGTAAGCGCGCTGACGCCGTCCAGTTCGCCGGCGACGGATCGGATCAGCGAGGATACTTTCCTCCCTGATCCGCTCCGCCGCCTCCTTCTGCGAGATGACGTCCTCGCAGAAGGATGCGACCGCCATCCACTCCCTGTCGCTGGCGACCATGGATCGCATCACAGCCGGCAGCGACAGGTCTACACCGATAACTGCGACGAGGTCCCGGCGCTGCACCGCCCAAGCCGGACATGACTCGAGCGTATGCTGCGCCGAGTCATCGTCGCAGTCGCAGTGGTGGCAGACGGGACTCGGTTCCCTCCTAGCGACCTTGTGCAGGTAATGCCCGAAGCAACCATGCCCGGACAAAACCTGCACCAGTCGGAAGGAAAGGGTCCCGTACTGCCGCGTTCAGGGAGAGGGGACCGCTGCTCTGCCCGAACTTCAGCCACCCGCCAATACACCTCGGCGAGCACTTCCGCCTCCAAGTCCCACGGGGGGGTGCCAGCCAATGCGAACGCAGCGTCCGTCGACACGGTGCGGTAACCGCGTATGGCTCTGACCGCCATTACACGCTGCGGTCTAGCTAGCAGCCGCCTGCTCTGGGCAGTCAAAGACCCCGCCCACACCGGTGCGCCGTAAAGCGCCATTGACCGGACCACCCCGTGTACAACCGTCGACAGGTGAGACTGGGCCCGCCCAGGTTCGGTAGTAGCCGTCCCAAGGCGGACGCAGCACCTTCAAGCCTCGGCGAGAGGCGACGGAAGTGCTCGTCGAAGAGCCATCGCCCATCCAACACCAAGCCCAGATATTTCATCTGGGCTTGGACCTGCACGAGGACCGAACCGACGGTAATCGAAGCGCCAGCAGGTGGACCGCGACGGGGCCCGTGGAATAAAAGGGCCTCCGTCTTTTCAAGGGCCACCCTAAGCCCCAGCACCCCGATCCGCCCGACCACTTGTGAAACCCCTGTGGTGGCCAAGCGCGCCGCATCTTCGAACTTACGACCCCGAGCTGTGATTAGCGTGTCATCGGCATAGCAGACTACGCCCAGCCCGGGGGGAAGAACACTGCGCAGGACCCAGTCGTAGCCGATGTTCCACAGGAGAGGGCCAAGGACAGACCCCTGTGGAACACCAGCTGAAATGGTCCTGCACCCGACGCCGCCTTCTCGGTCCTCGTACAGGACACACCTCCTCTCGAGGTAGTCTGCCACTAGCAGCCTCGGGCTAGTATTCGGGCACTCCATGAAATCGGAGCGCCTCCCTGATGCTGCCGAATGGCAGACTATTAAAAGCGTTGGCGATGTCCAAAGACACCGCCAACAGCACCTCGCCGTTTACTACGGCTTCCTCGGTCGCAGCCCTAAGCGCCATAATAGCGTCGACCGTCGAGCGCCCAGCACGAAAGCCATACTGGGCGTCCGACAGGTCGGGACCGACCTCGTTTAGGTGCCGGACGATGCGGGCAGCGAGAATCCTCTCCAGCAACTTCCCCGCCTCGTCCAGCAACACTTTTTTTAATACTAACACAGGATTATATTAATATGTACGTTAGTCTGTAAGGTATATATCTATGCGTTTATGCGACGCGATAATAAAATGATTTATTATTATTATTATTATTATAACACAATTGGCCTATAGGCCGCGACCGAGTCCGGGGCCCTCCCCGGCTTCGGTAGGAGAACCAGCTTCCCCACTTTCCAGGTCTCAGGGAACCTTCCAGATGCCAGACAGGCATCGAAAAGGCCCCTGAGGCGGTCCCCCATGTGGTCGAGGATCCGGGCCAGCACTCGGGCAGGAATCCCGTCCGGCCCGGGGGCGGTGTTCTTAGAGCGGACTCTGAGAACAGCCGCCCCTAATTCCGCCTCCGTGACAGGTGGCACCTCTTCGGCCTCCCGGACTTCGGCCCTAGTAGGTACCATCGCCGGGGGCGTGTGCTCTGCCTGTGGCGGGAACAGACCCTCGATCACTTTCGTGAGGAAGCTGGGCTGAAGGGACTCGGTGAGGGGGGGACCCTGCGCGCGGAGCTTATTCTAAGAATGATGGATTTTGTTGTTGATAGGATAGGTTAGGTTAGGTTAGGTTAGGTTAGGTTCCCCCCCGAAAGAGTTCTCGCCTTGTCGTGGCGGGGGGGCTCAGTAGCCACGTGGACCGACATCCACGGTGAAGCTAAGAGGAACTCTCTCGTAAACCTTACCCGTAGGCGTAGGGAACGAGGGCCGCCACCTTTCGCGAGGTGGGGGCTGAGAGGAAGAAAACCTCTATAAAAAATTACCCGCGGGCGGGCCCGGCGTAGCAATACGCTGGGCAAGCAACGGGATGAACTCGTAAGGCCGACCCATTGGTGTCGGAGACGAGGGCTGCCACCTTCCGGGGTGGGGGCTGCGAGGAAGAAAACCTCTATAAAAAATTACCCGGGATGAGCCCTAGGGGCAGTAGGAGTAAATCGTAAACCGACCCGCAGGTGTCGGAGCGAGGGCCGCCACTCTGCTACCTCTCAAGGTGGTGGCTGCGAGGAAGAATAACCTCTATAAAAAATTACCTTACGTGACCCGCCCGTTCAGCTTCGACCACTGGGCGACGGCGGCAGGACGAAAGATGTGAGGTGCGGGAGGATGACCCCGGGTGTCGGACGACGGGGTGGGCTCGGTGCAGCGATGCGCCGGGCCGGGGAGCAAATCGTAAACCGACCCATTGGTGTCGGAACGAGGGCCGCCATCTTGCACCTCTCGAGGTGGGGGCCGCGAGGAAGAAAACCTCTTTAAAAAATTACCGACTTGACCCGTCCCCTCTTTTAAGTGGTGCCGGTCTCACCATTGGACGGGGCGGCAGGATGAAAGACGTGAGGTGGGGCTGGCGTAGCAATACGCCGGGCCAGGGGAGTATATCGTAAACCGACCCGTAGGCGTCGGAGCGAGGGCCGCCACTTTGCAACCTCTCAAGGTGGTGGCTGCGACGAAGAATAACCTCTATAAAAAATAACCTTACGTGACCCGCCCGTTCAGCTTCGACCACTGGGCGACGGCGGCAGGACGAAAGATATGAGGTGCGGGAGGACGACCCTGCTTGACGGGGTGGGCTCGGCGCAGCAATGCGCAGAGCCGGGGAGCAAATCGTAAACCGACCCTTAGGTGTCGGAACGAGGGCCGCCATCTTGCCACCTCTCGAGGTGGCGGCCGCGAGGAAGAAAACCTCTTTAAAAAATTACCGACTTGACCCGTCCCCTACTTTAAGTGGTTCCGGTCTCACCATTGGACGGGGCGGCAGGATGAAAGACGTGAGGCGGGGCCGGCGTAGCAATACGCCGGGCCAGGGGAGTATATCGTAAACCGACCCGTAGGCGTCGGAGCGAGGGCCGCCACTTTGCAACCTCTCAAGGTGGTGGCTGCGAGGAAGAATAACCTCTATAAAAAATAACCTTACGTGACCCGCCCGTCCAGCTTCGACCACTGGGCGACGGCGGCAGGACGAAAGATGTGAGGTGCGGGAGGACAACCCCGCTTGACGGGGTGGGCTCGGCGCAGCAATGCGCCAGGCCGGGGAGCAAATCGTAAACCGACCCGTAGGTGTCGGAACGAGGGCCGCCATCTTGCTACCTCTCGAGGTGGGGGCTGCGAGGAAGAAAACCTCTTTAAAAAATTACCGACTTGACCCGTCCGTGAAAGACGTGAGGCGGGGCCGGCGTAGCAATACGCCGGGCCAGGGGAGTATATCGTAAACCGACCCGTAGGCGTCGGAGCGAGGGCCGCCACTTTGCAACCTCTCAAGGTGGTGGCTGCGAGGAAGAATAACCTCTATAAAAAATAACCTTACGTGACCCGCCCGTCCAGCTTCGACCACTGGGCGACGGCGGCAGGACGAAAGATGTGAGGTGCGGGAGGACAACCCCGCTTGACGGGGTGGGCTCGGCGCAGCAATGCGCCAGGCTGGGGAGCAAATCGTAAACCGACCCGTAGGTGTCGGAACGAGGGCCGCCATCTTGCAACCTCTCAAGGTGGTGGCTGCGAGGAAGAATAACCTCTATAAAAAATAACCTTACGTGACCCGCCCGTCCAGCTTCGACCACTGGGCGACGGCGGCAGGACGAAAGATGTGAGGTGCGGGAGGACAACCCCGCTTGACGGGGTGGGCTCGGCGCAGCAATGCGCCAGGCCGGGGAGCAAATCGTAAACCGACCCGTAGGTGTCGGAACGAGGGCCGCCATCTTGCACCTCTCGAGGTGGGGGCCGCGAGGAAGAAAACCTCTTTAAAAAATTACCGACTTGACCCGTCCCCTCCTTTAAGTGGTTCCGGTCTCACCATTGGACGGGGCGGCAGGATAAAAGACGTGAGGTGGGGCCGGCGTAGCAATACGCCGGGCCAGGGGAGTATATCGTAAGCCGACCCGTAGGCGTCGGAGCGAGGGCCGCCACTTTGCAACCTCTCAAGGTGGTGGCTGCGAGGAAGAATAACCTCTATAAAAAATAACCTTACGTGACCCGCCCGTTCAGCTTCGACCACTGGGCGACGGCGGCAGGACGAAAGATGTGAGGTGCGGGAGGACGACCCTGCTTGACGGGGTGGGCTCGGCGCAGCAATGCGCAGAGCCGGGGAGCAAATCGTAAACCGACCCTTAGGTGTCGGAACGAGGGCCGCCATCTTGCCACCTCTCGAGGTGGCGGCCGCGAGGAAGAAAACCTCTTTAAAAAATTACCGACTTGACCCGTCCCCTCCTTTAAGTGGTTCCGGTCTCACCATTGGACGGGGCGGCAGGATGAAAGACGTGAGGCGGGGCCGGCGTAGCAATACGCCGGGCCAGGGGAGTATATCGTAAACCGACCCGTAGGCGTCGGAGCGAGGGCCGCCACTTTGCAACCTCTCAAGGTGGTGGCTGCGAGGAAGAATAACCTCTATAAAAAATAACCTTACGTGACCCGCCCGTCCAGCTTCGACCACTGGGCGACGGCGGCAGGACGAAAGATGTGAGGTGCGGGAGGACAACCCCGCTTGACGGGGTGGGCTCGGCGCAGCAATGCGCCAGGCCGGGGAGCAAATCGTAAACCGACCCGTAGGTGTCGGAACGAGGGCCGCCATCTTGCTACCTCTCGAGGTGGGGGCTGCGAGGAAGAAAACCTCTTTAAAAAATTACCGACTTGACCCGTCCGTGAAAGACGTGAGGCGGGGCCGGCGTAGCAATACGCCGGGCCAGGGGAGTATATCGTAAACCGACCCGTAGGCGTCGGAGCGAGGGCCGCCACTTTGCAACCTCTCAAGGTGGTGGCTGCGAGGAAGAATAACCTCTATAAAAAATAACCTTACGTGACCCGCCCGTCCAGCTTCGACCACTGGGCGACGGCGGCAGGACGAAAGATGTGAGGTGCGGGAGGACAACCCCGCTTGACGGGGTGGGCTCGGCGCAGCAATGCGCCAGGCCGGGGAGCAAATCGTAAACCGACCCGTAGGTGTCGGAACGAGGGCCGCCATCTTGCTACCTCTCGAGGTGGGGGCTGCGAGGAAGAAAACCTCTTTAAAAAATTACCGACTTGACCCGTCCGTGAAAGACGTGAGGCGGGGCCGGCGTAGCAATACGCCGGGCCAGGGGAGTATATCGTAAACCGACCCGTAGGCGTCGGAGCTAGGGCCGCCACTTTGCAACCTCTCAAGGTGGTGGCTGCGAGGAAGAATAACCTCTATAAAATATAACCTTACGTGACCCGCCCGTCCAGCTTCGACCACTGGGCGACGGCGGCAGGACGAAAGATGTGAGGTGCGGGAGGACAACCCCGCTTGACGGGGTGGGCTCGGCGCAGCAATGCGCCAGGCTGGGGAGCAAATCGTAAACCGACCCGTAGGTGTCGGAACGAGGGCCGCCATCTTGCAACCTCTCAAGGTGGTGGCTGCGAGGAAGAATAACCTCTATAAAAAATAACCTTACGTGACCCGCCCGTCCAGCTTCGACCACTGGGCGACGGCGGCAGGACGAAAGATGTGAGGTGCGGGAGGACAACCCCGCTTGACGGGGTGGGCTCGGCGCAGCAATGCGCCAGGCCGGGGAGCAAATCGTAAACCGACCCGTAGGTGTCGGAACGAGGGCCGCCATCTTGCACCTCTCGAGGTGGGGGCCGCGAGGAAGAAAACCTCTTTAAAAAATTACCGACTTGACCCGTCCCCTCCTTTAAGTGGTGCCGGTCTCACCATTGGACGGGGCGGCAGGATAAAAGACGTGAGGTGGGGCCGGCGTAGCAATACGCCGGGCCAGGGGAGTATATCGTAAGCCGACCCGTAGGCGTCGGAGCGAGGGCCGCCACTTTGCAACCTCTCAAGGTGGTGGCTGCGAGGAAGAATAACCTCTATAAAAAATAACCTTACGTGACCCGCCCGTTCAGCTTCGACCACTGGGCGACGGCGGCAGGACGAAAGATGTGAGGTGCGGGAGGACGACCCTGCTTGACGGGGTGGGCTCGGCGCAGCAATGCGCAGAGCCGGGGAGCAAATCGTAAACCGACCCTTAGGTGTCGGAACGAGGGCCGCCATCTTGCCACCTCTCGAGGTGGCGGCCGCGAGGAAGAAAACCTCTTTAAAAAATTACCGACTTGACCCGTCCCCTCCTTTAAGTGGTTCCGGTCTCACCATTGGACGGGGCGGCAGGATGAAAGACGTGAGGCGGGGCCGGCGTAGCAATACGCCGGGCCAGGGGAGTATATCGTAAACCGACCCGTAGGCGTCGGAGCGAGGGCCGCCACTTTGCAACCTCTCAAGGTGGTGGCTGCGAGGAAGAATAACCTCTATAAAAAATAACCTTACGTGACCCGCCCGTCCAGCTTCGACCACTGGGCGACGGCGGCAGGACGAAAGATGTGAGGTGCGGGAGGACAACCCCGCTTGACGGGGTGGGCTCGGCGCAGCAATGCGCCAGGCCGGGGAGCAAATCGTAAACCGACCCGTAGGTGTCGGAACGAGGGCCGCCATCTTGCTACCTCTCGAGGTGGGGGCTGCGAGGAAGAAAACCTCTTTAAAAAATTACCGACTTGACCCGTCCCCTCCTTTAAGTGGTTCCGGTCTCACCATTGGATGGGGCGGCAGGATGAAAGACGTGAGGCGCGGGAGGACGACCCCGGTTGCGATTTGCCGCAAGCCGGGGTGGGGCCGGCGTAGCAATACGCTGGGCCAGGGGAGCATATCGTAAACCGATCCGTAGGGTCGGAACGAGGGCCGCCATCTTGCCACCTCTTGAGGTGGGGGCCGCGAGGAAGAAAACCTCTATAAAAAATTACCTACGTGACCTGTCCCCTCCGGCAGTAGTCGGAGACCTTCAGCTGGACGGGGCAGCAGGACGCCGGATGAGAGGCACGGGCAGGCGACCCTAGGGGGCGGTGAGGGAGACACCGCTCGCTGGGAAGGGCTCGGTGTAGCAATACGCTGAGCCAGGGGGGCAAATCGTAAACCAACCCGTTTGGATCGGAAAGGGAGCCTAGTAGTCGAGGGCCCTACTTCGTCACCTCTCGAGGTGGGGCTGCGAGGAAGAAAACCTTTATAAAAAATTACCTACGTGAAATGCCATCTCCAGCAGTCTCCGGCAGGTGGGACCTGCGACTGGACGTGGCACCAGGACGCCAGATGAGGGGTGTGGGAGGACGACCCCGCGGCGGCGGACCAGGACGCCGCTAGCCGGGGTGACACCTTGGGACTAATATGCGGTCAGAGAAGGGTCCTCTGACTGCGGTCCCGAGAAGACAGCGGACAGTGGCGGCGCAGTCCGCTGTGTCGGCACGACACGGGCTGACGATGGGAGGGCGCACACCTTGCCCTCCCCGGGATGTGTCTCGTAAGAGACGTGCGCAATGGGGGACACCGGAGCAGCATACCCGCGTTCCCGGAGTCCCCTGTTAAGGCGCTGAGGAAGGCCGCCGAAGGTGGTTTTAGTGGGTGCGAGCCCCACATAACCACGCCGATGACCCCTTGCGGCGTGGTATGCGTTAGGCATTTCCCCTTCGTAAAAAAAAAAAAAAAAAAAAATGTTAGGTTAGGTTAGGTTAGGTTAGGTTAGGTTAGGTTCCCCCCCGAAAGAGTTCTCGCCTTGTCGTGGCGGGGGGGCTCAGTAGCCACGTGGACCGACATCCACGGTGAAGCTAAGAGGAACTCACTCGTAAACCTTACCCGTAGGCGTAGGGAACGAGGGCCGCCACCTTTCGCGAGGTGGGGGCTGAGAGGAAGAAAACCTCTATAAAAAATTACCCGCGGGCGGGCCCGGCGTAGCAATACGCTGGGCAAGCAACGGGATGAACTCGTAAGGCCGACCCATTGGTGTCGGAGACGAGGGCTGCCACCTTCCGGGGTGGGGGCTGCGAGGAAGAAAACCTCTATAAAAAATTACCCGGGATGAGCCCTAGGGGCAGTAGGAGTAAATCGTAAACCGACCCGCAGGCGTCGGAGCGAGGGCCGCCACTTTGCTACCTCTCAAGGTGGTGGCTGCGAGGAAGAATAACCTCTATAAAAAATTACCTTACGTGACCCGCCCGTTCAGCTTCGACCACTGGGCGACGGCGGCAGGACGAAAGATGTGAGGTGCGGGAGGATGACCCCGGGTGTCGGACGACGGGGTGGGCTCGGTGCAGCGATGCGCCGGGCCGGGGAGCAAATCGTAAACCGACCCATTGGTGTCGGAACGAGGGCCGCCATCTTGCACCTCTCGAGGTGGGGGCCGCGAGGAAGAAAACCTCTTTAAAAAATTACCGACTTGACCCGTCCCCTCCTTTAAGTGGTGCCGGTCTCACCATTGGACGGGGCGGCAGGATGAAAGACGTGAGGTGGGGCCGGCGTAGCAATACGCCGGGCCAGGGGAGTATATCGTAAACCGACCCGTAGGCGTCGGAGCGAGGGCCGCCACTTTGCAACCTCTCAAGGTGGTGGCTGCGAGGAAGAATAACCTCTATAAAAAATAACCTTACGTGACCCGCCCGTTCAGCTTCGACCACTGGGCGACGGCGGCAGGACGAAAGATGTGAGGTGCGGGAGGACGACCCTGCTTGACGGGGTGGGCTCGGCGCAGCAATGCGCAGAGCCGGGGAGCAAATCGTAAACCGACCCTTAGGTGTCGGAACGAGGGCCGCCATCTTGCCACCTCTCGAGGTGGCGGCCGCGAGGAAGAAAACCTCTTTAAAAAATTACCGACTTGACCCGTCCCCTACTTTAAGTGGTTCCGGTCTCACCATTGGACGGGGCGGCAGGATGAAAGACGTGAGGCGGGGCCGGCGTAGCAATACGCCGGGCCAGGGGAGTATATCGTAAACCGACCCGTAGGCGTCGGAGCGAGGGCCGCCACTATGCAACCTCTCAAGGTGGTGGCTGCGAGGAAGAATAACCTCTATAAAAAATAACCCTACGTGACCCGCCCGTCCAGCTTCGACCACTGGGCGACGGCGGCAGGACGAAAGATGTGAGGTGCGGGAGGACAACCCCGCTTGACGGGGTGGGCTCGGCGCAGCAATGCGCCAGGCCGGGGAGCAAATCGTAAACCGACCCGTAGGTGTCGGAACGAGGGCCGCCATCTTGCTACCTCTCGAGGTGGGGGCTGCGAGGAAGAAAACCTCTTTACAAAATTACCGACTTGACCCGTCCCCTCCTTTAAGTGGTTCCGGTCTCACCATTGGACGGGGCGGCAGGATGAAAGACGTGAGGTGCGGGAGGACGACCCCGGTTGCGATTTGCCGCAAGCCGGGGTGGGGCCGGCGTAGCAATACGCTGGGCCAGGGGAGCATATCGTAAACCGATCCGTAGGGTCGGAACGAGGGCCGCCATCTTGCCACCTCTTGAGGTGGAGGCCGCGAGGAAGAAAACCTCTATAAAAAATTACCTACGTGACCTGTCCCCTCCGGCAGTTGTCGGAGACCTTCAGCTGGACGGGGCAGCAGGACGCCGGATGAGAGGCACGGGCAGGCGACCCTAGGGGGCGGTGAGGGAGACACCGCTCGCTGGGAAGGGCTCGGTGTAGCAATACGCTGAGCCAGGGGGGCAAATCGTAAACCAACCCGTTTGGGTCGGAACGAGGGCCCTACTTCGTCACCTCTCGAGGTGGGGCTGCGAGGAAGAAAACCTCTATAAAAAATAACCTACGTGAAATGCCATCTCCAGCAGTCTCCGGCAGGTGGGACCTGCGACTGGACGTGGCACCAGGACGCCAGATGAGGGGTGTGGGAGGACGACCCCGCGGCGGCGGACCAGGACGCCGCTAGCCGGGGTGACACCTTGGGACTAATATGCGGTCAGAGAAGGGTCCTCTGACTGCGGTCCCGAGAAGACAGCGGACTGTGGCGGCGCAGTCCGCTGTGTCGGCACGACACGGGCTGACGATGGGAGGGCGCATACCTTGCCCTCCCCGGGATGTGTCTCGTAAGAGACGTGCGCAATGGGGGACACCGGAGCAGCATACCCGCGTTCCCGGAGTCCCCTGTTAAGGCGCTGAGGAAGGCCGCCGAAGGTGGTTTTAGTGGGTGCGAGCCCCACATAACCACGCCGATGACCCCTTGCGGCGTGGTATGCGTTAGGCATTTCCCCTTCGTAAAAAAAAAAAAAAAAAAAAAAAGGTTAGGTTAGGTTAGGTTAGGGGAGGACCGTCACGGGCTCACTGGAGCAGGAAAATTGCGAGCTCCGCTCGAGGGAGACCACCCCCCCACGGACAAGCAGTCCGTCCTCCGCCTCACGCGCCACCACCACGCAACCACGGGATTCGTCGGCCGCCGCTGACTTGGCGGCCTCCACGACGGACCACCGGCTAAGGGAGCTGCGTCAAGAGGTGCCCGCCGAACGCGTCACTCGTTCCTCGCCGAAGCGAAGGCGAAACAAGAAGAAGGGCGACCCGAGAGGCCACATGCACAAGGCAGTAGGAAGGGAAGGAGCGGACCCCTTCCCCACCCTTCCGCAACCAGGGCCGTCCACACGCGCAGAGGCCCCGACGCCCGCCCCACCTACCCCAGAGGGGACCCACGAGTTGCCCTGGACGACGGTCCTTGGCCGAAAAGCCAAGAAGAAGACTGAAGAGGCAAAGCCCGCTGCAGGAAGGCCTCAGAAGCCTAAGCCCTCTCCCTTGCCACGCCCGCCCTCCACCTCGGCGGTTACCATCACCCTACCACCGGGGTCCACATCCTCCCTGGCCGAGGTGATGAGGGTAGCCAGGACGAAGGTAGTCCTGGCCGACATCGGCATTGCTGAGGGCCTCCGCCCAAAGAGAGCTGTCACAGGAGGTCTTCTCCTTAGAATCCCTGGGGCAGACAGCTCCGGCAAGGCGGAGGCCTTGGCAGGCAGCCTGCGGGTGGCTCTAGTTGGCACCGACGCCATAGTGGCTTGTCCGACGAAAACCGCGGAACTCAGGGTGCGCGGCCTTGACGACTCCGTAGACGGTGCCGAGGTCGCTGCCGCCATCTGCGCCTCGGGTGGCTGCGTCGCAGAAGACGTCAAGGTCGGCGAGATCCGGTTCTCCGCGGCCGGGCTCGGCACGGTGTGGGTCAGGTGCCCTCTAGTAGCCGCCCGTAAAATTCTGGTGACTGGCAAGATGCGCGTGGGCTGGACGGTCGCTCGGGTTGAGGCTCTAGCACCACGCCCGCTACAGTGCTTCCGCTGCCTTGAAGTGGGCCACGTGAAGGCCCAGTGCAAGAGCGCCACGGATAGGAGCGCGCTCTGTTACTCGTGCGGTGAACCCGGCCACAAGGCCCGGGAGTGCCCCGAGCGCGCCCCACAATGTCCGGTGTGTAAGGACCTGGGCCTAAAAAAAGGTTAGGTTAGGTTAGGTTAGGTTAGGTTAGGTTGAAAAGTTCGTCGAAGCGAAAACCATCTAGGTATTCCACCGGTTATAGATAGGTTAGGAGTAGGATAGACCGTTATCACTCGTTTAGCTGATCCCAGTGAGACAGAACTTTTAATTTTCCAACTTTAACTTCATTTTTTAATTAAATTCTATTCAATTTGCAGTTTTTTAATAGTTTCCGATTTTCTATAACCATTCTGCGTGTAAATTCCAACGGAATTTCAGTCTTTTATTTCGAAGAAGGTGTGCCGCGTCTGGGAGCGCATCCCCGCCGCCGCTGCGCCATCTGAAACACAAAAAAGTAGATAAAACACTGTTTTTCTATACATTTTTAATAAAAAATACAGTTTTTTCTAAATTTTAATTTAACAGGACCCCTGGCGGCGCCCAGGATACTGTTGTTATACAGTATTTTAATAGCCGCGTCGTTTGACACCTCTCCCGCCCGGATCGGACGACTCTAAAACTAAAAATCGAAATTCTTTAGATTCCGGCCCTAAGGAAATCCACCTTAGGGGTACAAACATTGAATATCGAAAGTTCGTCGAAGCGAAAACCATCTAGGTATTCCACCGGTTATAGATAGGTTAGGAGTAGGATAGACCGTTATCACTCGTTTAGCTGATCCCAGTGAGACAGAACTTTTAATTTTCCAACTTTAACTTCATTTTTTAATTAAATTCTATTCAATTTGCAGTTTTTTAATAGTTTCCGATTTTCTATAACCATTCTGCGTGTAAATTCCAACGGAATTTCAGTCTTTTATTTCGAAGAAGGTGTGCCGCGTCTGGGAGCGCATCCCCGCCGCCGCTGCGCCATCTGAAACACAAAAAAGTAGATAAAACACTGTTTTTCTATACATTTTTAATAAAAAATACAGTTTTTTCTAAATTTTAATTTAACAGGACCCCTGGCGGCGCCCAGGATACTGTTGTTATACAGTATTTTAATAGCCGCGTCGTTTGACACCTCTCCCGCCCGGATCGGACGACTCTAAAACTAAAAATCGAAATTCTTTAGATTCCGGCCCTAAGGAAATCCACCTTAGGGGTACAAACATTGAATATCGAAAGTTCGTCGAAGCGAAAACCATCTAGGTATTCCACCGGTTATAGATAGGTTAGGAGTAGGATAGACCGTTATCACTCGTTTAGCTGATCCCAGTGAGACAGAACTTTTAATTTTCCAACTTTAACTTCATTTTTTAATTAAATTCTATTCAATTTGCAGTTTTTTAATAGTTTCCGATTTTTTATAACCATTCTGCGTGTAAATTCCAACGGAATTTCAGTCTTTTATTTCGAAGAAGGTGTGCCGCGTCTGGGAGCGCATCCCCGCCGCCGCTGCGCCATCTGAAACACAAAAAAGTAGATAAAACACTGTTTTTCTATACATTTTTAATAAAAAATACAGTTTTTTCTAAATTTTAATTTAACAGGACCCCTGGCGGCGCCCAGGATACTGTTGTTATACAGTATTTTAATAGCCGCGTCGTTTGACACCTCTCCCGCCCGGATCGGACGACTCTAAAACTAAAAATCGAAATTCTTTAGATTCCGGCCCTAAGGAAATCCACCTTAGGGGTACAAACATTGAATATCGAAAGTTCGTCGAAGCGAAAACCATCTAGGTATTCCACCGGTTATAGATAGGTTAGGAGTAGGATAGACCGTTATCACTCGTTTAGCTGATCCCAGTGAGACAGAACTTTTAATTTTCCAACTTTAACTTCATTTTTTAATTAAATTCTATTCAATTTGCAGTTTTTTAATAGTTTCCGATTTTCTATAACCATTCTGCGTGTAAATTCCAACGGAATTTCAGTCTTTTATTTCGAAGAAGGTGTGCCGCGTCTGGGAGCGCATCCCCGCCGCCGCTGCGCCATCTGAAACACAAAAAAGTAGATAAAACACTGTTTTTCTATACATTTTTAATAAAAAATACAGTTTTTTCTAAATTTTAATTTAACAGGACCCCTGGCGGCGCCCAGGATACTGTTGTTATACAGTATTTTAATAGCCGCGTCGTTTGACACCTCTCCCGCCCGGATCGGACGACTCTAAAACTAAAAATCGAAATTCTTTAGATTCCGGCCCTAAGGAAATCCACCTTAGGGGTACAAACATTGAATATCGAAAGTTCGTCGAAGCGAAAACCATCTAGGTATTCCACCGGTTATAGATAGGTTAGGAGTAGGATAGACCGTTATCACTCGTTTAGCTGATCCCAGTGAGACAGAACTTTTAATTTTCCAACTTTAACTTCATTTTTTAATTAAATTCTATTCAATTTGCAGTTTTTTAATAGTTTCCGATTTTCTATAACCATTCTGCGTGTAAATTCCAACGGAATTTCAGTCTTTTATTTCGAAGAAGGTGTGCCGCGTCTGGGAGCGCATCCCCGCCGCCGCTGCGCCATCTGAAACACAAAAAAGTAGATAAAACACTGTTTTTCTATACATTTTTAATAAAAAATACAGTTTTTTCTAAATTTTAATTTAACAGGACCCCTGGCGGCGCCCAGGATACTGTTGTTATACAGTATTTTAATAGCCGCGTCGTTTGACACCTCTCCCGCCCGGATCGGACGACTCTAAAACTAAAAATCGAAATTCTTTAGATTCCGGCCCTAAGGAAATCCACCTTAGGGGTACAAACATTGAATATCGAAAGTTCGTCGAAGCGAAAACCATCTAGGTATTCCACCGGTTATAGATAGGTTAGGAGTAGGATAGACCGTTATCACTCGTTTAGCTGATCCCAGTGAGACAGAACTTTTAATTTTCCAACTTTAACTTCATTTTTTAATTAAATTCTATTCAATTTGCAGTTTTTTAATAGTTTCCGATTTTTTATAACCATTCTGCGTGTAAATTCCAACGGAATTTCAGTCTTTTATTTCGAAGAAGGTGTGCCGCGTCTGGGAGCGCATCCCCGCCGCCGCTGCGCCATCTGAAACACAAAAAAGTAGATAAAACACTGTTTTTCTATACATTTTTAATAAAAAATACAGTTTTTTCTAAATTTTAATTTAACAGGACCCCTGGCGGCGCCCAGGATACTGTTGTTATACAGTATTTTAATAGCCGCGTCGTTTGACACCTCTCCCGCCCGGATCGGACGACTCTAAAACTAAAAATCGAAATTCTTTAGATTCCGGCCCTAAGGAAATCCACCTTAGGGGTACAAACATTGAATATCGAAAGTTCGTCGAAGCGAAAACCATCTAGGTATTCCACCGGTTATAGATAGGTTAGGAGTAGGATAGACCGTTATCACTCGTTTAGCTGATCCCAGTGAGACAGAACTTTTAATTTTCCAACTTTAACTTCATTTTTTAATTAAATTCTATTCAATTTGCAGTTTTTTAATAGTTTCCGATTTTCTATAACCATTCTGCGTGTAAATTCCAACGGAATTTCAGTCTTTTATTTCGAAGAAGGTGTGCCGCGTCTGGGAGCGCATCCCCGCCGCCGCTGCGCCATCTGAAACACAAAAAAGTAGATAAAACACTGTTTTTCTATACATTTTTAATAAAAAATACAGTTTTTTCTAAATTTTAATTTAACAGGACCCCTGGCGGCGCCCAGGATACTGTTGTTATACAGTATTTTAATAGCCGCGTCGTTTGACACCTCTCCCGCCCGGATCGGACGACTCTAAAACTAAAAATCGAAATTCTTTAGATTCCGGCCCTAAGGAAATCCACCTTAGGGGTACAAACATTGAATATCGAAAGTTCGTCGAAGCGAAAACCATCTAGGTATTCCACCGGTTATAGATAGGTTAGGAGTAGGATAGACCGTTATCACTCGTTTAGCTGATCCCAGTGAGACAGAACTTTTAATTTTCCAACTTTAACTTCATTTTTTAATTAAATTCTATTCAATTTGCAGTTTTTTAATAGTTTCCGATTTTCTATAACCATTCTGCGTGTAAATTCCAACGGAATTTCAGTCTTTTATTTCGAAGAAGGTGTGCCGCGTCTGGGAGCGCATCCCCGCCGCCGCTGCGCCATCTGAAACACAAAAAAGTAGATAAAACACTGTTTTTCTATACATTTTTAATAAAAAATACAGTTTTTTCTAAATTTTAATTTAACAGGACCCCTGGCGGCGCCCAGGATACTGTTGTTATACAGTATTTTAATAGCCGCGTCGTTTGACACCTCTCCCGCCCGGATCGGACGACTCTAAAACTAAAAATCGAAATTCTTTAGATTCCGGCCCTAAGGAAATCCACCTTAGGGGTACAAACATTGAATATCGAAAGTTCGTCGAAGCGAAAACCATCTAGGTATTCCACCGGTTATAGATAGGTTAGGAGTAGGATAGACCGTTATCACTCGTTTAGCTGATCCCAGTGAGACAGAACTTTTAATTTTCCAACTTTAACTTCATTTTTTAATTAAATTCTATTCAATTTGCAGTTTTTTAATAGTTTCCGATTTTCTATAACCATTCTGCGTGTAAATTCCAACGGAATTTCAGTCTTTTATTTCGAAGAAGGTGTGCCGCGTCTGGGAGCGCATCCCCGCCGCCGCTGCGCCATCTGAAACACAAAAAAGTAGATAAAACACTGTTTTTCTATACATTTTTAATAAAAAATACAGTTTTTTCTAAATTTTAATTTAACAGGACCCCTGGCGGCGCCCAGGATACTGTTGTTATACAGTATTTTAATAGCCGCGTCGTTTGACACCTCTCCCGCCCGGATCGGACGACTCTAAAACTAAAAATCGAAATTCTTTAGATTCCGGCCCTAAGGAAATCCACCTTAGGGGTACAAACATTGAATATCGAAAGTTCGTCGAAGCGAAAACCATCTAGGTATTCCACCGGTTATAGATAGGTTAGGAGTAGGATAGACCGTTATCACTCGTTTAGCTGATCCCAGTGAGACAGAACTTTTAATTTTCCAACTTTAACTTCATTTTTTAATTAAATTCTATTCAATTTGCAGTTTTTTAATAGTTTCCGATTTTTTATAACCATTCTGCGTGTAAATTCCAACGGAATTTCAGTCTTTTATTTCGAAGAAGGTGTGCCGCGTCTGGGAGCGCATCCCCGCCGCCGCTGCGCCATCTGAAACACAAAAAAGTAGATAAAACACTGTTTTTCTATACATTTTTAATAAAAAATACAGTTTTTTCTAAATTTTAATTTAACAGGACCCCTGGCGGCGCCCAGGATACTGTTGTTATACAGTATTTTAATAGCCGCGTCGTTTGACACCTCTCCCGCCCGGATCGGACGACTCTAAAACTAAAAATCGAAATTCTTTAGATTCCGGCCCTAAGGAAATCCACCTTAGGGGTACAAACATTGAATATCGAAAGTTCGTCGAAGCGAAAACCATCTAGGTATTCCACCGGTTATAGATAGGTTAGGAGTAGGATAGACCGTTATCACTCGTTTAGCTGATCCCAGTGAGACAGAACTTTTAATTTTCCAACTTTAACTTCATTTTTTAATTAAATTCTATTCAATTTGCAGTTTTTTAATAGTTTCCGATTTTCTATAACCATTCTGCGTGTAAATTCCAACGGAATTTCAGTCTTTTATTTCGAAGAAGGTGTGCCGCGTCTGGGAGCGCATCCCCGCCGCCGCTGCGCCATCTGAAACACAAAAAAGTAGATAAAACACTGTTTTTCTATACATTTTTAATAAAAAATACAGTTTTTTCTAAATTTTAATTTAACAGGACCCCTGGCGGCGCCCAGGATACTGTTGTTATACAGTATTTTAATAGCCGCGTCGTTTGACACCTCTCCCGCCCGGATCGGACGACTCTAAAACTAAAAATCGAAATTCTTTAGATTCCGGCCCTAAGGAAATCCACCTTAGGGGTACAAACATTGAATATCGAAAGTTCGTCGAAGCGAAAACCATCTAGGTATTCCACCGGTTATAGATAGGTTAGGAGTAGGATAGACCGTTATCACTCGTTTAGCTGATCCCAGTGAGACAGAACTTTTAATTTTCCAACTTTAACTTCATTTTTTAATTAAATTCTATTCAATTTGCAGTTTTTTAATAGTTTCCGATTTTTTATAACCATTCTGCGTGTAAATTCCAACGGAATTTCAGTCTTTTATTTCGAAGAAGGTGTGCCGCGTCTGGGAGCGCATCCCCGCCGCCGCTGCGCCATCTGAAACACAAAAAAGTAGATAAAACACTGTTTTTCTATACATTTTTAATAAAAAATACAGTTTTTTCTAAATTTTAATTTAACAGGACCCCTGGCGGCGCCCAGGATACTGTTGTTATACAGTATTTTAATAGCCGCGTCGTTTGACACCTCTCCCGCCCGGATCGGACGACTCTAAAACTAAAAATCGAAATTCTTTAGATTCCGGCCCTAAGGAAATCCACCTTAGGGGTACAAACATTGAATATCGAAAGTTCGTCGAAGCGAAAACCATCTAGGTATTCCACCGGTTATAGATAGGTTAGGAGTAGGATAGACCGTTATCACTCGTTTAGCTGATCCCAGTGAGACAGAACTTTTAATTTTCCAACTTTAACTTCATTTTTTAATTAAATTCTATTCAATTTGCAGTTTTTTAATAGTTTCCGATTTTCTATAACCATTCTGCGTGTAAATTCCAACGGAATTTCAGTCTTTTATTTCGAAGAAGGTGTGCCGCGTCTGGGAGCGCATCCCCGCCGCCGCTGCGCCATCTGAAACACAAAAAAGTAGATAAAACACTGTTTTTCTATACATTTTTAATAAAAAATACAGTTTTTTCTAAATTTTAATTTAACAGGACCCCTGGCGGCGCCCAGGATACTGTTGTTATACAGTATTTTAATAGCCGCGTCGTTTGACACCTCTCCCGCCCGGATCGGACGACTCTAAAACTAAAAATCGAAATTCTTTAGATTCCGGCCCTAAGGAAATCCACCTTAGGGGTACAAACATTGAATATCGAAAGTTCGTCGAAGCGAAAACCATCTAGGTATTCCACCGGTTATAGATAGGTTAGGAGTAGGATAGACCGTTATCACTCGTTTAGCTGATCCCAGTGAGACAGAACTTTTAATTTTCCAACTTTAACTTCATTTTTTAATTAAATTCTATTCAATTTGCAGTTTTTTAATAGTTTCCGATTTTCTATAACCATTCTGCGTGTAAATTCCAACGGAATTTCAGTCTTTTATTTCGAAGAAGGTGTGCCGCGTCTGGGAGCGCATCCCCGCCGCCGCTGCGCCATCTGAAACACAAAAAAGTAGATAAAACACTGTTTTTCTATACATTTTTAATAAAAAATACAGTTTTTTCTAAATTTTAATTTAACAGGACCCCTGGCGGCGCCCAGGATACTGTTGTTATACAGTATTTTAATAGCCGCGTCGTTTGACACCTCTCCCGCCCGGATCGGACGACTCTAAAACTAAAAATCGAAATTCTTTAGATTCCGGCCCTAAGGAAATCCACCTTAGGGGTACAAACATTGAATATCGAAAGTTCGTCGAAGCGAAAACCATCTAGGTATTCCACCGGTTATAGATAGGTTAGGAGTAGGATAGACCGTTATCACTCGTTTAGCTGATCCCAGTGAGACAGAACTTTTAATTTTCCAACTTTAACTTCATTTTTTAATTAAATTCTATTCAATTTGCAGTTTTTTAATAGTTTCCGATTTTCTATAACCATTCTGCGTGTAAATTCCAACGGAATTTCAGTCTTTTATTTCGAAGAAGGTGTGCCGCGTCTGGGAGCGCATCCCCGCCGCCGCTGCGCCATCTGAAACACAAAAAAGTAGATAAAACACTGTTTTTCTATACATTTTTAATAAAAAATACAGTTTTTTCTAAATTTTAATTTAACAGGACCCCTGGCGGCGCCCAGGATACTGTTGTTATACAGTATTTTAATAGCCGCGTCGTTTGACACCTCTCCCGCCCGGATCGGACGACTCTAAAACTAAAAATCGAAATTCTTTAGATTCCGGCCCTAAGGAAATCCACCTTAGGGGTACAAACATTGAATATCGAAAGTTCGTCGAAGCGAAAACCATCTAGGTATTCCACCGGTTATAGATAGGTTAGGAGTAGGATAGACCGTTATCACTCGTTTAGCTGATCCCAGTGAGACAGAACTTTTAATTTTCCAACTTTAACTTCATTTTTTAATTAAATTCTATTCAATTTGCAGTTTTTTAATAGTTTCCGATTTTTTATAACCATTCTGCGTGTAAATTCCAACGGAATTTCAGTCTTTTATTTCGAAGAAGGTGTGCCGCGTCTGGGAGCGCATCCCCGCCGCCGCTGCGCCATCTGAAACACAAAAAAGTAGATAAAACACTGTTTTTCTATACATTTTTAATAAAAAATACAGTTTTTTCTAAATTTTAATTTAACAGGACCCCTGGCGGCGCCCAGGATACTGTTGTTATACAGTATTTTAATAGCCGCGTCGTTTGACACCTCTCCCGCCCGGATCGGACGACTCTAAAACTAAAAATCGAAATTCTTTAGATTCCGGCCCTAAGGAAATCCACCTTAGGGGTACAAACATTGAATATCGAAAGTTCGTCGAAGCGAAAACCATCTAGGTATTCCACCGGTTATAGATAGGTTAGGAGTAGGATAGACCGTTATCACTCGTTTAGCTGATCCCAGTGAGACAGAACTTTTAATTTTCCAACTTTAACTTCATTTTTTAATTAAATTCTATTCAATTTGCAGTTTTTTAATAGTTTCCGATTTTCTATAACCATTCTGCGTGTAAATTCCAACGGAATTTCAGTCTTTTATTTCGAAGAAGGTGTGCCGCGTCTGGGAGCGCATCCCCGCCGCCGCTGCGCCATCTGAAACACAAAAAAGTAGATAAAACACTGTTTTTCTATACATTTTTAATAAAAAATACAGTTTTTTCTAAATTTTAATTTAACAGGACCCCTGGCGGCGCCCAGGATACTGTTGTTATACAGTATTTTAATAGCCGCGTCGTTTGACACCTCTCCCGCCCGGATCGGACGACTCTAAAACTAAAAATCGAAATTCTTTAGATTCCGGCCCTAAGGAAATCCACCTTAGGGGTACAAACATTGAATATCGAAAGTTCGTCGAAGCGAAAACCATCTAGGTATTCCACCGGTTATAGATAGGTTAGGAGTAGGATAGACCGTTATCACTCGTTTAGCTGATCCCAGTGAGACAGAACTTTTAATTTTCCAACTTTAACTTCATTTTTTAATTAAATTCTATTCAATTTGCAGTTTTTTAATAGTTTCCGATTTTCTATAACCATTCTGCGTGTAAATTCCAACGGAATTTCAGTCTTTTATTTCGAAGAAGGTGTGCCGCGTCTGGGAGCGCATCCCCGCCGCCGCTGCGCCATCTGAAACACAAAAAAGTAGATAAAACACTGTTTTTCTATACATTTTTAATAAAAAATACAGTTTTTTCTAAATTTTAATTTAACAGGACCCCTGGCGGCGCCCAGGATACTGTTGTTATACAGTATTTTAATAGCCGCGTCGTTTGACACCTCTCCCGCCCGGATCGGACGACTCTAAAACTAAAAATCGAAATTCTTTAGATTCCGGCCCTAAGGAAATCCACCTTAGGGGTACAAACATTGAATATCGAAAGTTCGTCGAAGCGAAAACCATCTAGGTATTCCACCGGTTATAGATAGGTTAGGAGTAGGATAGACCGTTATCACTCGTTTAGCTGATCCCAGTGAGACAGAACTTTTAATTTTCCAACTTTAACTTCATTTTTTAATTAAATTCTATTCAATTTGCAGTTTTTTAATAGTTTCCGATTTTCTATAACCATTCTGCGTGTAAATTCCAACGGAATTTCAGTCTTTTATTTCGAAGAAGGTGTGCCGCGTCTGGGAGCGCATCCCCGCCGCCGCTGCGCCATCTGAAACACAAAAAAGTAGATAAAACACTGTTTTTCTATACATTTTTAATAAAAAATACAGTTTTTTCTAAATTTTAATTTAACAGGACCCCTGGCGGCGCCCAGGATACTGTTGTTATACAGTATTTTAATAGCCGCGTCGTTTGACACCTCTCCCGCCCGGATCGGACGACTCTAAAACTAAAAATCGAAATTCTTTAGATTCCGGCCCTAAGGAAATCCACCTTAGGGGTACAAACATTGAATATCGAAAGTTCGTCGAAGCGAAAACCATCTAGGTATTCCACCGGTTATAGATAGGTTAGGAGTAGGATAGACCGTTATCACTCGTTTAGCTGATCCCAGTGAGACAGAACTTTTAATTTTCCAACTTTAACTTCATTTTTTAATTAAATTCTATTCAATTTGCAGTTTTTTAATAGTTTCCGATTTTCTATAACCATTCTGCGTGTAAATTCCAACGGAATTTCAGTCTTTTATTTCGAAGAAGGTGTGCCGCGTCTGGGAGCGCATCCCCGCCGCCGCTGCGCCATCTGAAACACAAAAAAGTAGATAAAACACTGTTTTTCTATACATTTTTAATAAAAAATACAGTTTTTTCTAAATTTTAATTTAACAGGACCCCTGGCGGCGCCCAGGATACTGTTGTTATACAGTATTTTAATAGCCGCGTCGTTTGACACCTCTCCCGCCCGGATCGGACGACTCTAAAACTAAAAATCGAAATTCTTTAGATTCCGGCCCTAAGGAAATCCACCTTAGGGGTACAAACATTGAATATCGAAAGTTCGTCGAAGCGAAAACCATCTAGGTATTCCACCGGTTATAGATAGGTTAGGAGTAGGATAGACCGTTATCACTCGTTTAGCTGATCCCAGTGAGACAGAACTTTTAATTTTCCAACTTTAACTTCATTTTTTAATTAAATTCTATTCAATTTGCAGTTTTTTAATAGTTTCCGATTTTCTATAACCATTCTGCGTGTAAATTCCAACGGAATTTCAGTCTTTTATTTCGAAGAAGGTGTGCCGCGTCTGGGAGCGCATCCCCGCCGCCGCTGCGCCATCTGAAACACAAAAAAGTAGATAAAACACTGTTTTTCTATACATTTTTAATAAAAAATACAGTTTTTTCTAAATTTTAATTTAACAGGACCCCTGGCGGCGCCCAGGATACTGTTGTTATACAGTATTTTAATAGCCGCGTCGTTTGACACCTCTCCCGCCCGGATCGGACGACTCTAAAACTAAAAATCGAAATTCTTTAGATTCCGGCCCTAAGGAAATCCACCTTAGGGGTACAAACATTGAATATCGAAAGTTCGTCGAAGCGAAAACCATCTAGGTATTCCACCGGTTATAGATAGGTTAGGAGTAGGATAGACCGTTATCACTCGTTTAGCTGATCCCAGTGAGACAGAACTTTTAATTTTCCAACTTTAACTTCATTTTTTAATTAAATTCTATTCAATTTGCAGTTTTTTAATAGTTTCCGATTTTCTATAACCATTCTGCGTGTAAATTCCAACGGAATTTCAGTCTTTTATTTCGAAGAAGGTGTGCCGCGTCTGGGAGCGCATCCCCGCCGCCGCTGCGCCATCTGAAACACAAAAAAGTAGATAAAACACTGTTTTTCTATACATTTTTAATAAAAAATACAGTTTTTTCTAAATTTTAATTTAACAGGACCCCTGGCGGCGCCCAGGATACTGTTGTTATACAGTATTTTAATAGCCGCGTCGTTTGACACCTCTCCCGCCCGGATCGGACGACTCTAAAACTAAAAATCGAAATTCTTTAGATTCCGGCCCTAAGGAAATCCACCTTAGGGGTACAAACATTGAATATCGAAAGTTCGTCGAAGCGAAAACCATCTAGGTATTCCACCGGTTATAGATAGGTTAGGAGTAGGATAGACCGTTATCACTCGTTTAGCTGATCCCAGTGAGACAGAACTTTTAATTTTCCAACTTTAACTTCATTTTTTAATTAAATTCTATTCAATTTGCAGTTTTTTAATAGTTTCCGATTTTCTATAACCATTCTGCGTGTAAATTCCAACGGAATTTCAGTCTTTTATTTCGAAGAAGGTGTGCCGCGTCTGGGAGCGCATCCCCGCCGCCGCTGCGCCATCTGAAACACAAAAAAGTAGATAAAACACTGTTTTTCTATACATTTTTAATAAAAAATACAGTTTTTTCTAAATTTTAATTTAACAGGACCCCTGGCGGCGCCCAGGATACTGTTGTTATACAGTATTTTAATAGCCGCGTCGTTTGACACCTCTCCCGCCCGGATCGGACGACTCTAAAACTAAAAATCGAAATTCTTTAGATTCCGGCCCTAAGGAAATCCACCTTAGGGGTACAAACATTGAATATCGAAAGTTCGTCGAAGCGAAAACCATCTAGGTATTCCACCGGTTATAGATAGGTTAGGAGTAGGATAGACCGTTATCACTCGTTTAGCTGATCCCAGTGAGACAGAACTTTTAATTTTCCAACTTTAACTTCATTTTTTAATTAAATTCTATTCAATTTGCAGTTTTTTAATAGTTTCCGATTTTCTATAACCATTCTGCGTGTAAATTCCAACGGAATTTCAGTCTTTTATTTCGAAGAAGGTGTGCCGCGTCTGGGAGCGCATCCCCGCCGCCGCTGCGCCATCTGAAACACAAAAAAGTAGATAAAACACTGTTTTTCTATACATTTTTAATAAAAAATACAGTTTTTTCTAAATTTTAATTTAACAGGACCCCTGGCGGCGCCCAGGATACTGTTGTTATACAGTATTTTAATAGCCGCGTCGTTTGACACCTCTCCCGCCCGGATCGGACGACTCTAAAACTAAAAATCGAAATTCTTTAGATTCCGGCCCTAAGGAAATCCACCTTAGGGGTACAAACATTGAATATCGAAAGTTCGTCGAAGCGAAAACCATCTAGGTATTCCACCGGTTATAGATAGGTTAGGAGTAGGATAGACCGTTATCACTCGTTTAGCTGATCCCAGTGAGACAGAACTTTTAATTTTCCAACTTTAACTTCATTTTTTAATTAAATTCTATTCAATTTGCAGTTTTTTAATAGTTTCCGATTTTCTATAACCATTCTGCGTGTAAATTCCAACGGAATTTCAGTCTTTTATTTCGAAGAAGGTGTGCCGCGTCTGGGAGCGCATCCCCGCCGCCGCTGCGCCATCTGAAACACAAAAAAGTAGATAAAACACTGTTTTTCTATACATTTTTAATAAAAAATACAGTTTTTTCTAAATTTTAATTTAACAGGACCCCTGGCGGCGCCCAGGATACTGTTGTTATACAGTATTTTAATAGCCGCGTCGTTTGACACCTCTCCCGCCCGGATCGGACGACTCTAAAACTAAAAATCGAAATTCTTTAGATTCCGGCCCTAAGGAAATCCACCTTAGGGGTACAAACATTGAATATCGAAAGTTCGTCGAAGCGAAAACCATCTAGGTATTCCACCGGTTATAGATAGGTTAGGAGTAGGATAGACCGTTATCACTCGTTTAGCTGATCCCAGTGAGACAGAACTTTTAATTTTCCAACTTTAACTTCATTTTTTAATTAAATTCTATTCAATTTGCAGTTTTTTAATAGTTTCCGATTTTCTATAACCATTCTGCGTGTAAATTCCAACGGAATTTCAGTCTTTTATTTCGAAGAAGGTGTGCCGCGTCTGGGAGCGCATCCCCGCCGCCGCTGCGCCATCTGAAACACAAAAAAGTAGATAAAACACTGTTTTTCTATACATTTTTAATAAAAAATACAGTTTTTTCTAAATTTTAATTTAACAGGACCCCTGGCGGCGCCCAGGATACTGTTGTTATACAGTATTTTAATAGCCGCGTCGTTTGACACCTGTCCCGCCCGGATCGGACGACTCTAAAACTAAAAATCGAAATTCTTTAGATTCCGGCCCTAAGGAAATCCACCTTAGGGGTACAAACATTGAATATCGAAAGTTCGTCGAAGCGAAAACCATCTAGGTATTCCACCGGTTATAGATAGGTTAGGAGTAGGATAGACCGTTATCACTCGTTTAGCTGATCCCAGTGAGACAGAACTTTTAATTTTCCAACTTTAACTTCATTTTTTAATTAAATTCTATTCAATTTGCAGTTTTTTAATAGTTTCCGATTTTCTATAACCATTCTGCGTGTAAATTCCAACGGAATTTCAGTCTTTTATTTCGAAGAAGGTGTGCCGCGTCTGGGAGCGCATCCCCGCCGCCGCTGCGCCATCTGAAACACAAAAAAGTAGATAAAACACTGTTTTTCTATACATTTTTAATAAAAAATACAGTTTTTTCTAAATTTTAATTTAACAGGACCCCTGGCGGCGCCCAGGATACTGTTGTTATACAGTATTTTAATAGCCGCGTCGTTTGACACCTCTCCCGCCCGGATCGGACGACTCTAAAACTAAAAATCGAAATTCTTTAGATTCCGGCCCTAAGGAAATCCACCTTAGGGGTACAAACATTGAATATCGAAAGTTCGTCGAAGCGAAAACCATCTAGGTATTCCACCGGTTATAGATAGGTTAGGAGTAGGATAGACCGTTATCACTCGTTTAGCTGATCCCAGTGAGACAGAACTTTTAATTTTCCAACTTTAACTTCATTTTTTAATTAAATTCTATTCAATTTGCAGTTTTTTAATAGTTTCCGATTTTCTATAACCATTCTGCGTGTAAATTCCAACGGAATTTCAGTCTTTTATTTCGAAGAAGGTGTGCCGCGTCTGGGAGCGCATCCCCGCCGCCGCTGCGCCATCTGAAACACAAAAAAGTAGATAAAACACTGTTTTTCTATACATTTTTAATAAAAAATACAGTTTTTTCTAAATTTTAATTTAACAGGACCCCTGGCGGCGCCCAGGATACTGTTGTTATACAGTATTTTAATAGCCGCGTCGTTTGACACCTCTCCCGCCCGGATCGGACGACTCTAAAACTAAAAATCGAAATTCTTTAGATTCCGGCCCTAAGGAAATCCACCTTAGGGGTACAAACATTGAATATCGAAAGTTCGTCGAAGCGAAAACCATCTAGGTATTCCACCGGTTATAGATAGGTTAGGAGTAGGATAGACCGTTATCACTCGTTTAGCTGATCCCAGTGAGACAGAACTTTTAATTTTCCAACTTTAACTTCATTTTTTAATTAAATTCTATTCAATTTGCAGTTTTTTAATAGTTTCCGATTTTCTATAACCATTCTGCGTGTAAATTCCAACGGAATTTCAGTCTTTTATTTCGAAGAAGGTGTGCCGCGTCTGGGAGCGCATCCCCGCCGCCGCTGCGCCATCTGAAACACAAAAAAGTAGATAAAACACTGTTTTTCTATACATTTTTAATAAAAAATACAGTTTTTTCTAAATTTTAATTTAACAGGACCCCTGGCGGCGCCCAGGATACTGTTGTTATACAGTATTTTAATAGCCGCGTCGTTTGACACCTCTCCCGCCCGGATCGGACGACTCTAAAACTAAAAATCGAAATTCTTTAGATTCCGGCCCTAAGGAAATCCACCTTAGGGGTACAAACATTGAATATCGAAAGTTCGTCGAAGCGAAAACCATCTAGGTATTCCACCGGTTATAGATAGGTTAGGAGTAGGATAGACCGTTATCACTCGTTTAGCTGATCCCAGTGAGACAGAACTTTTAATTTTCCAACTTTAACTTCATTTTTTAATTAAATTCTATTCAATTTGCAGTTTTTTAATAGTTTCCGATTTTCTATAACCATTCTGCGTGTAAATTCCAACGGAATTTCAGTCTTTTATTTCGAAGAAGGTGTGCCGCGTCTGGGAGCGCATCCCCGCCGCCGCTGCGCCATCTGAAACACAAAAAAGTAGATAAAACACTGTTTTTCTATACATTTTTAATAAAAAATACAGTTTTTTCTAAATTTTAATTTAACAGGACCCCTGGCGGCGCCCAGGATACTGTTGTTATACAGTATTTTAATAGCCGCGTCGTTTGACACCTGTCCCGCCCGGATCGGACGACTCTAAAACTAAAAATCGAAATTCTTTAGATTCCGGCCCTAAGGAAATCCACCTTAGGGGTACAAACATTGAATATCGAAAGTTCGTCGAAGCGAAAACCATCTAGGTATTCCACCGGTTATAGATAGGTTAGGAGTAGGATAGACCGTTATCACTCGTTTAGCTGATCCCAGTGAGACAGAACTTTTAATTTTCCAACTTTAACTTCATTTTTTAATTAAATTCTATTCAATTTGCAGTTTTTTAATAGTTTCCGATTTTCTATAACCATTCTGCGTGTAAATTCCAACGGAATTTCAGTCTTTTATTTCGAAGAAGGTGTGCCGCGTCTGGGAGCGCATCCCCGCCGCCGCTGCGCCATCTGAAACACAAAAAAGTAGATAAAACACTGTTTTTCTATACATTTTTAATAAAAAATACAGTTTTTTCTAAATTTTAATTTAACAGGACCCCTGGCGGCGCCCAGGATACTGTTGTTATACAGTATTTTAATAGCCGCGTCGTTTGACACCTCTCCCGCCCGGATCGGACGACTCTAAAACTAAAAATCGAAATTCTTTAGATTCCGGCCCTAAGGAAATCCACCTTAGGGGTACAAACATTGAATATCGAAAGTTCGTCGAAGCGAAAACCATCTAGGTATTCCACCGGTTATAGATAGGTTAGGAGTAGGATAGACCGTTATCACTCGTTTAGCTGATCCCAGTGAGACAGAACTTTTAATTTTCCAACTTTAACTTCATTTTTTAATTAAATTCTATTCAATTTGCAGTTTTTTAATAGTTTCCGATTTTCTATAACCATTCTGCGTGTAAATTCCAACGGAATTTCAGTCTTTTATTTCGAAGAAGGTGTGCCGCGTCTGGGAGCGCATCCCCGCCGCCGCTGCGCCATCTGAAACACAAAAAAGTAGATAAAACACTGTTTTTCTATACATTTTTAATAAAAAATACAGTTTTTTCTAAATTTTAATTTAACAGGACCCCTGGCGGCGCCCAGGATACTGTTGTTATACAGTATTTTAATAGCCGCGTCGTTTGACACCTCTCCCGCCCGGATCGGACGACTCTAAAACTAAAAATCGAAATTCTTTAGATTCCGGCCCTAAGGAAATCCACCTTAGGGGTACAAACATTGAATATCGAAAGTTCGTCGAAGCGAAAACCATCTAGGTATTCCACCGGTTATAGATAGGTTAGGAGTAGGATAGACCGTTATCACTCGTTTAGCTGATCCCAGTGAGACAGAACTTTTAATTTTCCAACTTTAACTTCATTTTTTAATTAAATTCTATTCAATTTGCAGTTTTTTAATAGTTTCCGATTTTCTATAACCATTCTGCGTGTAAATTCCAACGGAATTTCAGTCTTTTATTTCGAAGAAGGTGTGCCGCGTCTGGGAGCGCATCCCCGCCGCCGCTGCGCCATCTGAAACACAAAAAAGTAGATAAAACACTGTTTTTCTATACATTTTTAATAAAAAATACAGTTTTTTCTAAATTTTAATTTAACAGGACCCCTGGCGGCGCCCAGGATACTGTTGTTATACAGTATTTTAATAGCCGCGTCGTTTGACACCTCTCCCGCCCGGATCGGACGACTCTAAAACTAAAAATCGAAATTCTTTAGATTCCGGCCCTAAGGAAATCCACCTTAGGGGTACAAACATTGAATATCGAAAGTTCGTCGAAGCGAAAACCATCTAGGTATTCCACCGGTTATAGATAGGTTAGGAGTAGGATAGACCGTTATCACTCGTTTAGCTGATCCCAGTGAGACAGAACTTTTAATTTTCCAACTTTAACTTCATTTTTTAATTAAATTCTATTCAATTTGCAGTTTTTTAATAGTTTCCGATTTTCTATAACCATTCTGCGTGTAAATTCCAACGGAATTTCAGTCTTTTATTTCGAAGAAGGTGTGCCGCGTCTGGGAGCGCATCCCCGCCGCCGCTGCGCCATCTGAAACACAAAAAAGTAGATAAAACACTGTTTTTCTATACATTTTTAATAAAAAATACAGTTTTTTCTAAATTTTAATTTAACAGGACCCCTGGCGGCGCCCAGGATACTGTTGTTATACAGTATTTTAATAGCCGCGTCGTTTGACACCTCTCCCGCCCGGATCGGACGACTCTAAAACTAAAAATCGAAATTCTTTAGATTCCGGCCCTAAGGAAATCCACCTTAGGGGTACAAACATTGAATATCGAAAGTTCGTCGAAGCGAAAACCATCTAGGTATTCCACCGGTTATAGATAGGTTAGGAGTAGGATAGACCGTTATCACTCGTTTAGCTGATCCCAGTGAGACAGAACTTTTAATTTTCCAACTTTAACTTCATTTTTTAATTAAATTCTATTCAATTTGCAGTTTTTTAATAGTTTCCGATTTTCTATAACCATTCTGCGTGTAAATTCCAACGGAATTTCAGTCTTTTATTTCGAAGAAGGTGTGCCGCGTCTGGGAGCGCATCCCCGCCGCCGCTGCGCCATCTGAAACACAAAAAAGTAGATAAAACACTGTTTTTCTATACATTTTTAATAAAAAATACAGTTTTTTCTAAATTTTAATTTAACAGGACCCCTGGCGGCGCCCAGGATACTGTTGTTATACAGTATTTTAATAGCCGCGTCGTTTGACACCTGTCCCGCCCGGATCGGACGACTCTAAAACTAAAATCGAAATTCTTTAGATTCCGGCCCTAAGGAAATCCACCTTAGGGGTACAAACATTGAATATCGAAAGTTCGTCGAAGCGAAAACCATCTAGGTATTCCACCGGTTATAGATAGGTTAGGAGTAGGATAGACCGTTATCACTCGTTTAGCTGATCCCAGTGAGACAGAACTTTTAATTTTCCAACTTTAACTTCATTTTTTAATTAAATTCTATTCAATTTGCAGTTTTTTAATAGTTTCCGATTTTCTATAACCATTCTGCGTGTAAATTCCAACGGAATTTCAGTCTTTTATTTCGAAGAAGGTGTGCCGCGTCTGGGAGCGCATCCCCGCCGCCGCTGCGCCATCTGAAACACAAAAAAGTAGATAAAACACTGTTTTTCTATACATTTTTAATAAAAAATACAGTTTTTTCTAAATTTTAATTTAACAGGACCCCTGGCGGCGCCCAGGATACTGTTGTTATACAGTATTTTAATAGCCGCGTCGTTTGACACCTCTCCCGCCCGGATCGGACGACTCTAAAACTAAAAATCGAAATTCTTTAGATTCCGGCCCTAAGGAAATCCACCTTAGGGGTACAAACATTGAATATCGAAAGTTCGTCGAAGCGAAAACCATCTAGGTATTCCACCGGTTATAGATAGGTTAGGAGTAGGATAGACCGTTATCACTCGTTTAGCTGATCCCAGTGAGACAGAACTTTTAATTTTCCAACTTTAACTTCATTTTTTAATTAAATTCTATTCAATTTGCAGTTTTTTAATAGTTTCCGATTTTCTATAACCATTCTGCGTGTAAATTCCAACGGAATTTCAGTCTTTTATTTCGAAGAAGGTGTGCCGCGTCTGGGAGCGCATCCCCGCCGCCGCTGCGCCATCTGAAACACAAAAAAGTAGATAAAACACTGTTTTTCTATACATTTTTAATAAAAAATACAGTTTTTTCTAAATTTTAATTTAACAGGACCCCTGGCGGCGCCCAGGATACTGTTGTTATACAGTATTTTAATAGCCGCGTCGTTTGACACCTCTCCCGCCCGGATCGGACGACTCTAAAACTAAAAATCGAAATTCTTTAGATTCCGGCCCTAAGGAAATCCACCTTAGGGGTACAAACATTGAATATCGAAAGTTCGTCGAAGCGAAAACCATCTAGGTATTCCACCGGTTATAGATAGGTTAGGAGTAGGATAGACCGTTATCACTCGTTTAGCTGATCCCAGTGAGACAGAACTTTTAATTTTCCAACTTTAACTTCATTTTTTAATTAAATTCTATTCAATTTGCAGTTTTTTAATAGTTTCCGATTTTCTATAACCATTCTGCGTGTAAATTCCAACGGAATTTCAGTCTTTTATTTCGAAGAAGGTGTGCCGCGTCTGGGAGCGCATCCCCGCCGCCGCTGCGCCATCTGAAACACAAAAAAGTAGATAAAACACTGTTTTTCTATACATTTTTAATAAAAAATACAGTTTTTTCTAAATTTTAATTTAACAGGACCCCTGGCGGCGCCCAGGATACTGTTGTTATACAGTATTTTAATAGCCGCGTCGTTTGACACCTCTCCCGCCCGGATCGGACGACTCTAAAACTAAAAATCGAAATTCTTTAGATTCCGGCCCTAAGGAAATCCACCTTAGGGGTACAAACATTGAATATCGAAAGTTCGTCGAAGCGAAAACCATCTAGGTATTCCACCGGTTATAGATAGGTTAGGAGTAGGATAGACCGTTATCACTCGTTTAGCTGATCCCAGTGAGACAGAACTTTTAATTTTCCAACTTTAACTTCATTTTTTAATTAAATTCTATTCAATTTGCAGTTTTTTAATAGTTTCCGATTTTCTATAACCATTCTGCGTGTAAATTCCAACGGAATTTCAGTCTTTTATTTCGAAGAAGGTGTGCCGCGTCTGGGAGCGCATCCCCGCCGCCGCTGCGCCATCTGAAACACAAAAAAGTAGATAAAACACTGTTTTTCTATACATTTTTAATAAAAAATACAGTTTTTTCTAAATTTTAATTTAACAGGACCCCTGGCGGCGCCCAGGATACTGTTGTTATACAGTATTTTAATAGCCGCGTCGTTTGACACCTCTCCCGCCCGGATCGGACGACTCTAAAACTAAAAATCGAAATTCTTTAGATTCCGGCCCTAAGGAAATCCACCTTAGGGGTACAAACATTGAATATCGAAAGTTCGTCGAAGCGAAAACCATCTAGGTATTCCACCGGTTATAGATAGGTTAGGAGTAGGATAGACCGTTATCACTCGTTTAGCTGATCCCAGTGAGACAGAACTTTTAATTTTCCAACTTTAACTTCATTTTTTAATTAAATTCTATTCAATTTGCAGTTTTTTAATAGTTTCCGATTTTCTATAACCATTCTGCGTGTAAATTCCAACGGAATTTCAGTCTTTTATTTCGAAGAAGGTGTGCCGCGTCTGGGAGCGCATCCCCGCCGCCGCTGCGCCATCTGAAACACAAAAAAGTAGATAAAACACTGTTTTTCTATACATTTTTAATAAAAAATACAGTTTTTTCTAAATTTTAATTTAACAGGACCCCTGGCGGCGCCCAGGATACTGTTGTTATACAGTATTTTAATAGCCGCGTCGTTTGACACCTCTCCCGCCCGGATCGGACGACTCTAAAACTAAAAATCGAAATTCTTTAGATTCCGGCCCTAAGGAAATCCACCTTAGGGGTACAAACATTGAATATCGAAAGTTCGTCGAAGCGAAAACCATCTAGGTATTCCACCGGTTATAGATAGGTTAGGAGTAGGATAGACCGTTATCACTCGTTTAGCTGATCCCAGTGAGACAGAACTTTTAATTTTCCAACTTTAACTTCATTTTTTAATTAAATTCTATTCAATTTGCAGTTTTTTAATAGTTTCCGATTTTCTATAACCATTCTGCGTGTAAATTCCAACGGAATTTCAGTCTTTTATTTCGAAGAAGGTGTGCCGCGTCTGGGAGCGCATCCCCGCCGCCGCTGCGCCATCTGAAACACAAAAAAGTAGATAAAACACTGTTTTTCTATACATTTTTAATAAAAAATACAGTTTTTTCTAAATTTTAATTTAACAGGACCCCTGGCGGCGCCCAGGATACTGTTGTTATACAGTATTTTAATAGCCGCGTCGTTTGACACCTCTCCCGCCCGGATCGGACGACTCTAAAACTAAAAATCGAAATTCTTTAGATTCCGGCCCTAAGGAAATCCACCTTAGGGGTACAAACATTGAATATCGAAAGTTCGTCGAAGCGAAAACCATCTAGGTATTCCACCGGTTATAGATAGGTTAGGAGTAGGATAGACCGTTATCACTCGTTTAGCTGATCCCAGTGAGACAGAACTTTTAATTTTCCAACTTTAACTTCATTTTTTAATTAAATTCTATTCAATTTGCAGTTTTTTAATAGTTTCCGATTTTCTATAACCATTCTGCGTGTAAATTCCAACGGAATTTCAGTCTTTTATTTCGAAGAAGGTGTGCCGCGTCTGGGAGCGCATCCCCGCCGCCGCTGCGCCATCTGAAACACAAAAAAGTAGATAAAACACTGTTTTTCTATACATTTTTAATAAAAAATACAGTTTTTTCTAAATTTTAATTTAACAGGACCCCTGGCGGCGCCCAGGATACTGTTGTTATACAGTATTTTAATAGCCGCGTCGTTTGACACCTGTCCCGCCCGGATCGGACGACTCTAAAACTAAAAATCGAAATTCTTTAGATTCCGGCCCTAAGGAAATCCACCTTAGGGGTACAAACATTGAATATCGAAAGTTCGTCGAAGCGAAAACCATCTAGGTATTCCACCGGTTATAGATAGGTTAGGAGTAGGATAGACCGTTATCACTCGTTTAGCTGATCCCAGTGAGACAGAACTTTTAATTTTCCAACTTTAACTTCATTTTTTAATTAAATTCTATTCAATTTGCAGTTTTTTAATAGTTTCCGATTTTCTATAACCATTCTGCGTGTAAATTCCAACGGAATTTCAGTCTTTTATTTCGAAGAAGGTGTGCCGCGTCTGGGAGCGCATCCCCGCCGCCGCTGCGCCATCTGAAACACAAAAAAGTAGATAAAACACTGTTTTTCTATACATTTTTAATAAAAAATACAGTTTTTTCTAAATTTTAATTTAACAGGACCCCTGGCGGCGCCCAGGATACTGTTGTTATACAGTATTTTAATAGCCGCGTCGTTTGACACCTCTCCCGCCCGGATCGGACGACTCTAAAACTAAAAATCGAAATTCTTTAGATTCCGGCCCTAAGGAAATCCACCTTAGGGGTACAAACATTGAATATCGAAAGTTCGTCGAAGCGAAAACCATCTAGGTATTCCACCGGTTATAGATAGGTTAGGAGTAGGATAGACCGTTATCACTCGTTTAGCTGATCCCAGTGAGACAGAACTTTTAATTTTCCAACTTTAACTTCATTTTTTAATTAAATTCTATTCAATTTGCAGTTTTTTAATAGTTTCCGATTTTTTATAACCATTCTGCGTGTAAATTCCAACGGGATTTCAGTCTTTTATTTCGAAGAAGGTGTGCCGCGTCTGGGAGCGCATCCCCGCCGCCGCTGCGCCATCTGAAACACAAAAAAGTAGATAAAACACTGTTTTTCTATACATTTTTAATAAAAAATACAGTTTTTTCTAAATTTTAATTTAACAGGACCCCTGGCGGCGCCCAGGATACTGTTGTTATACAGTATTTTAATAGCCGCGTCGTTTGACACCTCTCCCGCCCGGATCGGACGACTCTAAAACTAAAAATCGAAATTCTTTAGATTCCGGCCCTAAGGAAATCCACCTTAGGGGTACAAACATTGAATATCGAAAGTTCGTCGAAGCGAAAACCATCTAGGTATTCCACCGGTTATAGATAGGTTAGGAGTAGGATAGACCGTTATCACTCGTTTAGCTGATCCCAGTGAGACAGAACTTTTAATTTTCCAACTTTAACTTCATTTTTTAATTAAATTCTATTCAATTTGCAGTTTTTTAATAGTTTCCGATTTTCTATAACCATTCTGCGTGTAAATTCCAACGGAATTTCAGTCTTTTATTTCGAAGAAGGTGTGCCGCGTCTGGGAGCGCATCCCCGCCGCCGCTGCGCCATCTGAAACACAAAAAAGTAGATAAAACACTGTTTTTCTATACATTTTTAATAAAAAATACAGTTTTTTCTAAATTTTAATTTAACAGGACCCCTGGCGGCGCCCAGGATACTGTTGTTATACAGTATTTTAATAGCCGCGTCGTTTGACACCTGTCCCGCCCGGATCGGACGACTCTAAAACTAAAAATCGAAATTCTTTAGATTCCGGCCCTAAGGAAATCCACCTTAGGGGTACAAACATTGAATATCGAAAGTTCGTCGAAGCGAAAACCATCTAGGTATTCCACCGGTTATAGATAGGTTAGGAGTAGGATAGACCGTTATCACTCGTTTAGCTGATCCCAGTGAGACAGAACTTTTAATTTTCCAACTTTAACTTCATTTTTTAATTAAATTCTATTCAATTTGCAGTTTTTTAATAGTTTCCGATTTTCTATAACCATTCTGCGTGTAAATTCCAACGGAATTTCAGTCTTTTATTTCGAAGAAGGTGTGCCGCGTCTGGGAGCGCATCCCCGCCGCCGCTGCGCCATCTGAAACACAAAAAAGTAGATAAAACACTGTTTTTCTATACATTTTTAATAAAAAATACAGTTTTTTCTAAATTTTAATTTAACAGGACCCCTGGCGGCGCCCAGGATACTGTTGTTATACAGTATTTTAATAGCCGCGTCGTTTGACACCTCTCCCGCCCGGATCGGACGACTCTAAAACTAAAAATCGAAATTCTTTAGATTCCGGCCCTAAGGAAATCCACCTTAGGGGTACAAACATTGAATATCGAAAGTTCGTCGAAGCGAAAACCATCTAGGTATTCCACCGGTTATAGATAGGTTAGGAGTAGGATAGACCGTTATCACTCGTTTAGCTGATCCCAGTGAGACAGAACTTTTAATTTTCCAACTTTAACTTCATTTTTTAATTAAATTCTATTCAATTTGCAGTTTTTTAATAGTTTCCGATTTTTTATAACCATTCTGCGTGTAAATTCCAACGGAATTTCAGTCTTTTATTTCGAAGAAGGTGTGCCGCGTCTGGGAGCGCATCCCCGCCGCCGCTGCGCCATCTGAAACACAAAAAAGTAGATAAAACACTGTTTTTCTATACATTTTTAATAAAAAATACAGTTTTTTCTAAATTTTAATTTAACAGGACCCCTGGCGGCGCCCAGGATACTGTTGTTATACAGTATTTTAATAGCCGCGTCGTTTGACACCTCTCCCGCCCGGATCGGACGACTCTAAAACTAAAAATCGAAATTCTTTAGATTCCGGCCCTAAGGAAATCCACCTTAGGGGTACAAACATTGAATATCGAAAGTTCGTCGAAGCGAAAACCATCTAGGTATTCCACCGGTTATAGATAGGTTAGGAGTAGGATAGACCGTTATCACTCGTTTAGCTGATCCCAGTGAGACAGAACTTTTAATTTTCCAACTTTAACTTCATTTTTTAATTAAATTCTATTCAATTTGCAGTTTTTTAATAGTTTCCGATTTTCTATAACCATTCTGCGTGTAAATTCCAACGGAATTTCAGTCTTTTATTTCGAAGAAGGTGTGCCGCGTCTGGGAGCGCATCCCCGCCGCCGCTGCGCCATCTGAAACACAAAAAAGTAGATAAAACACTGTTTTTCTATACATTTTTAATAAAAAATACAGTTTTTTCTAAATTTTAATTTAACAGGACCCCTGGCGGCGCCCAGGATACTGTTGTTATACAGTATTTTAATAGCCGCGTCGTTTGACACCTCTCCCGCCCGGATCGGACGACTCTAAAACTAAAAATCGAAATTCTTTAGATTCCGGCCCTAAGGAAATCCACCTTAGGGGTACAAACATTGAATATCGAAAGTTCGTCGAAGCGAAAACCATCTAGGTATTCCACCGGTTATAGATAGGTTAGGAGTAGGATAGACCGTTATCACTCGTTTAGCTGATCCCAGTGAGACAGAACTTTTAATTTTCCAACTTTAACTTCATTTTTTAATTAAATTCTATTCAATTTGCAGTTTTTTAATAGTTTCCGATTTTTTATAACCATTCTGCGTGTAAATTCCAACGGAATTTCAGTCTTTTATTTCGAAGAAGGTGTGCCGCGTCTGGGAGCGCATCCCCGCCGCCGCTGCGCCATCTGAAACACAAAAAAGTAGATAAAACACTGTTTTTCTATACATTTTTAATAAAAAATACAGTTTTTTCTAAATTTTAATTTAACAGGACCCCTGGCGGCGCCCAGGATACTGTTGTTATACAGTATTTTAATAGCCGCGTCGTTTGACACCTCTCCCGCCCGGATCGGACGACTCTAAAACTAAAAATCGAAATTCTTTAGATTCCGGCCCTAAGGAAATCCACCTTAGGGGTACAAACATTGAATATCGAAAGTTCGTCGAAGCGAAAACCATCTAGGTATTCCACCGGTTATAGATAGGTTAGGAGTAGGATAGACCGTTATCACTCGTTTAGCTGATCCCAGTGAGACAGAACTTTTAATTTTCCAACTTTAACTTCATTTTTTAATTAAATTCTATTCAATTTGCAGTTTTTTAATAGTTTCCGATTTTCTATAACCATTCTGCGTGTAAATTCCAACGGAATTTCAGTCTTTTATTTCGAAGAAGGTGTGCCGCGTCTGGGAGCGCATCCCCGCCGCCGCTGCGCCATCTGAAACACAAAAAAGTAGATAAAACACTGTTTTTCTATACATTTTTAATAAAAAATACAGTTTTTTCTAAATTTTAATTTAACAGGACCCCTGGCGGCGCCCAGGATACTGTTGTTATACAGTATTTTAATAGCCGCGTCGTTTGACACCTCTCCCGCCCGGATCGGACGACTCTAAAACTAAAAATCGAAATTCTTTAGATTCCGGCCCTAAGGAAATCCACCTTAGGGGTACAAACATTGAATATCGAAAGTTCGTCGAAGCGAAAACCATCTAGGTATTCCACCGGTTATAGATAGGTTAGGAGTAGGATAGACCGTTATCACTCGTTTAGCTGATCCCAGTGAGACAGAACTTTTAATTTTCCAACTTTAACTTCATTTTTTAATTAAATTCTATTCAATTTGCAGTTTTTTAATAGTTTCCGATTTTCTATAACCATTCTGCGTGTAAATTCCAACGGAATTTCAGTCTTTTATTTCGAAGAAGGTGTGCCGCGTCTGGGAGCGCATCCCCGCCGCCGCTGCGCCATCTGAAACACAAAAAAGTAGATAAAACACTGTTTTTCTATACATTTTTAATAAAAAATACAGTTTTTTCTAAATTTTAATTTAACAGGACCCCTGGCGGCGCCCAGGATACTGTTGTTATACAGTATTTTAATAGCCGCGTCGTTTGACACCTCTCCCGCCCGGATCGGACGACTCTAAAACTAAAAATCGAAATTCTTTAGATTCCGGCCCTAAGGAAATCCACCTTAGGGGTACAAACATTGAATATCGAAAGTTCGTCGAAGCGAAAACCATCTAGGTATTCCACCGGTTATAGATAGGTTAGGAGTAGGATAGACCGTTATCACTCGTTTAGCTGATCCCAGTGAGACAGAACTTTTAATTTTCCAACTTTAACTTCATTTTTTAATTAAATTCTATTCAATTTGCAGTTTTTTAATAGTTTCCGATTTTCTATAACCATTCTGCGTGTAAATTCCAACGGAATTTCAGTCTTTTATTTCGAAGAAGGTGTGCCGCGTCTGGGAGCGCATCCCCGCCGCCGCTGCGCCATCTGAAACACAAAAAAGTAGATAAAACACTGTTTTTCTATACATTTTTAATAAAAAATACAGTTTTTTCTAAATTTTAATTTAACAGGACCCCTGGCGGCGCCCAGGATACTGTTGTTATACAGTATTTTAATAGCCGCGTCGTTTGACACCTCTCCCGCCCGGATCGGACGACTCTAAAACTAAAAATCGAAATTCTTTAGATTCCGGCCCTAAGGAAATCCACCTTAGGGGTACAAACATTGAATATCGAAAGTTCGTCGAAGCGAAAACCATCTAGGTATTCCACCGGTTATAGATAGGTTAGGAGTAGGATAGACCGTTATCACTCGTTTAGCTGATCCCAGTGAGACAGAACTTTTAATTTTCCAACTTTAACTTCATTTTTTAATTAAATTCTATTCAATTTGCAGTTTTTTAATAGTTTCCGATTTTCTATAACCATTCTGCGTGTAAATTCCAACGGAATTTCAGTCTTTTATTTCGAAGAAGGTGTGCCGCGTCTGGGAGCGCATCCCCGCCGCCGCTGCGCCATCTGAAACACAAAAAAGTAGATAAAACACTGTTTTTCTATACATTTTTAATAAAAAATACAGTTTTTTCTAAATTTTAATTTAACAGGACCCCTGGCGGCGCCCAGGATACTGTTGTTATACAGTATTTTAATAGCCGCGTCGTTTGACACCTGTCCCGCCCGGATCGGACGACTCTAAAACTAAAAATCGAAATTCTTTAGATTCCGGCCCTAAGGAAATCCACCTTAGGGGTACAAACATTGAATATCGAAAGTTCGTCGAAGCGAAAACCATCTAGGTATTCCACCGGTTATAGATAGGTTAGGAGTAGGATAGACCGTTATCACTCGTTTAGCTGATCCCAGTGAGACAGAACTTTTAATTTTCCAACTTTAACTTCATTTTTTAATTAAATTCTATTCAATTTGCAGTTTTTTAATAGTTTCCGATTTTCTATAACCATTCTGCGTGTAAATTCCAACGGAATTTCAGTCTTTTATTTCGAAGAAGGTGTGCCGCGTCTGGGAGCGCATCCCCGCCGCCGCTGCGCCATCTGAAACACAAAAAAGTAGATAAAACACTGTTTTTCTATACATTTTTAATAAAAAATACAGTTTTTTCTAAATTTTAATTTAACAGGACCCCTGGCGGCGCCCAGGATACTGTTGTTATACAGTATTTTAATAGCCGCGTCGTTTGACACCTCTCCCGCCCGGATCGGACGACTCTAAAACTAAAAATCGAAATTCTTTAGATTCCGGCCCTAAGGAAATCCACCTTAGGGGTACAAACATTGAATATCGAAAGTTCGTCGAAGCGAAAACCATCTAGGTATTCCACCGGTTATAGATAGGTTAGGAGTAGGATAGACCGTTATCACTCGTTTAGCTGATCCCAGTGAGACAGAACTTTTAATTTTCCAACTTTAACTTCATTTTTTAATTAAATTCTATTCAATTTGCAGTTTTTTAATAGTTTCCGATTTTTTATAACCATTCTGCGTGTAAATTCCAACGGAATTTCAGTCTTTTATTTCGAAGAAGGTGTGCCGCGTCTGGGAGCGCATCCCCGCCGCCGCTGCGCCATCTGAAACACAAAAAAGTAGATAAAACACTGTTTTTCTATACATTTTTAATAAAAAATACAGTTTTTTCTAAATTTTAATTTAACAGGACCCCTGGCGGCGCCCAGGATACTGTTGTTATACAGTATTTTAATAGCCGCGTCGTTTGACACCTCTCCCGCCCGGATCGGACGACTCTAAAACTAAAAATCGAAATTCTTTAGATTCCGGCCCTAAGGAAATCCACCTTAGGGGTACAAACATTGAATATCGAAAGTTCGTCGAAGCGAAAACCATCTAGGTATTCCACCGGTTATAGATAGGTTAGGAGTAGGATAGACCGTTATCACTCGTTTAGCTGATCCCAGTGAGACAGAACTTTTAATTTTCCAACTTTAACTTCATTTTTTAATTAAATTCTATTCAATTTGCAGTTTTTTAATAGTTTCCGATTTTCTATAACCATTCTGCGTGTAAATTCCAACGGAATTTCAGTCTTTTATTTCGAAGAAGGTGTGCCGCGTCTGGGAGCGCATCCCCGCCGCCGCTGCGCCATCTGAAACACAAAAAAGTAGATAAAACACTGTTTTTCTATACATTTTTAATAAAAAATACAGTTTTTTCTAAATTTTAATTTAACAGGACCCCTGGCGGCGCCCAGGATACTGTTGTTATACAGTATTTTAATAGCCGCGTCGTTTGACACCTCTCCCGCCCGGATCGGACGACTCTAAAACTAAAAATCGAAATTCTTTAGATTCCGGCCCTAAGGAAATCCACCTTAGGGGTACAAACATTGAATATCGAAAGTTCGTCGAAGCGAAAACCATCTAGGTATTCCACCGGTTATAGATAGGTTAGGAGTAGGATAGACCGTTATCACTCGTTTAGCTGATCCCAGTGAGACAGAACTTTTAATTTTCCAACTTTAACTTCATTTTTTAATTAAATTCTATTCAATTTGCAGTTTTTTAATAGTTTCCGATTTTTTATAACCATTCTGCGTGTAAATTCCAACGGAATTTCAGTCTTTTATTTCGAAGAAGGTGTGCCGCGTCTGGGAGCGCATCCCCGCCGCCGCTGCGCCATCTGAAACACAAAAAAGTAGATAAAACACTGTTTTTCTATACATTTTTAATAAAAAATACAGTTTTTTCTAAATTTTAATTTAACAGGACCCCTGGCGGCGCCCAGGATACTGTTGTTATACAGTATTTTAATAGCCGCGTCGTTTGACACCTCTCCCGCCCGGATCGGACGACTCTAAAACTAAAAATCGAAATTCTTTAGATTCCGGCCCTAAGGAAATCCACCTTAGGGGTACAAACATTGAATATCGAAAGTTCGTCGAAGCGAAAACCATCTAGGTATTCCACCGGTTATAGATAGGTTAGGAGTAGGATAGACCGTTATCACTCGTTTAGCTGATCCCAGTGAGACAGAACTTTTAATTTTCCAACTTTAACTTCATTTTTTAATTAAATTCTATTCAATTTGCAGTTTTTTAATAGTTTCCGATTTTCTATAACCATTCTGCGTGTAAATTCCAACGGAATTTCAGTCTTTTATTTCGAAGAAGGTGTGCCGCGTCTGGGAGCGCATCCCCGCCGCCGCTGCGCCATCTGAAACACAAAAAAGTAGATAAAACACTGTTTTTCTATACATTTTTAATAAAAAATACAGTTTTTTCTAAATTTTAATTTAACAGGACCCCTGGCGGCGCCCAGGATACTGTTGTTATACAGTATTTTAATAGCCGCGTCGTTTGACACCTCTCCCGCCCGGATCGGACGACTCTAAAACTAAAAATCGAAATTCTTTAGATTCCGGCCCTAAGGAAATCCACCTTAGGGGTACAAACATTGAATATCGAAAGTTCGTCGAAGCGAAAACCATCTAGGTATTCCACCGGTTATAGATAGGTTAGGAGTAGGATAGACCGTTATCACTCGTTTAGCTGATCCCAGTGAGACAGAACTTTTAATTTTCCAACTTTAACTTCATTTTTTAATTAAATTCTATTCAATTTGCAGTTTTTTAATAGTTTCCGATTTTTTATAACCATTCTGCGTGTAAATTCCAACGGAATTTCAGTCTTTTATTTCGAAGAAGGTGTGCCGCGTCTGGGAGCGCATCCCCGCCGCCGCTGCGCCATCTGAAACACAAAAAAGTAGATAAAACACTGTTTTTCTATACATTTTTAATAAAAAATACAGTTTTTTCTAAATTTTAATTTAACAGGACCCCTGGCGGCGCCCAGGATACTGTTGTTATACAGTATTTTAATAGCCGCGTCGTTTGACACCTCTCCCGCCCGGATCGGACGACTCTAAAACTAAAAATCGAAATTCTTTAGATTCCGGCCCTAAGGAAATCCACCTTAGGGGTACAAACATTGAATATCGAAAGTTCGTCGAAGCGAAAACCATCTAGGTATTCCACCGGTTATAGATAGGTTAGGAGTAGGATAGACCGTTATCACTCGTTTAGCTGATCCCAGTGAGACAGAACTTTTAATTTTCCAACTTTAACTTCATTTTTTAATTAAATTCTATTCAATTTGCAGTTTTTTAATAGTTTCCGATTTTCTATAACCATTCTGCGTGTAAATTCCAACGGAATTTCAGTCTTTTATTTCGAAGAAGGTGTGCCGCGTCTGGGAGCGCATCCCCGCCGCCGCTGCGCCATCTGAAACACAAAAAAGTAGATAAAACACTGTTTTTCTATACATTTTTAATAAAAAATACAGTTTTTTCTAAATTTTAATTTAACAGGACCCCTGGCGGCGCCCAGGATACTGTTGTTATACAGTATTTTAATAGCCGCGTCGTTTGACACCTCTCCCGCCCGGATCGGACGACTCTAAAACTAAAAATCGAAATTCTTTAGATTCCGGCCCTAAGGAAATCCACCTTAGGGGTACAAACATTGAATATCGAAAGTTCGTCGAAGCGAAAACCATCTAGGTATTCCACCGGTTATAGATAGGTTAGGAGTAGGATAGACCGTTATCACTCGTTTAGCTGATCCCAGTGAGACAGAACTTTTAATTTTCCAACTTTAACTTCATTTTTTAATTAAATTCTATTCAATTTGCAGTTTTTTAATAGTTTCCGATTTTTTATAACCATTCTGCGTGTAAATTCCAACGGAATTTCAGTCTTTTATTTCGAAGAAGGTGTGCCGCGTCTGGGAGCGCATCCCCGCCGCCGCTGCGCCATCTGAAACACAAAAAAGTAGATAAAACACTGTTTTTCTATACATTTTTAATAAAAAATACAGTTTTTTCTAAATTTTAATTTAACAGGACCCCTGGCGGCGCCCAGGATACTGTTGTTATACAGTATTTTAATAGCCGCGTCGTTTGACACCTCTCCCGCCCGGATCGGACGACTCTAAAACTAAAAATCGAAATTCTTTAGATTCCGGCCCTAAGGAAATCCACCTTAGGGGTACAAACATTGAATATCGAAAGTTCGTCGAAGCGAAAACCATCTAGGTATTCCACCGGTTATAGATAGGTTAGGAGTAGGATAGACCGTTATCACTCGTTTAGCTGATCCCAGTGAGACAGAACTTTTAATTTTCCAACTTTAACTTCATTTTTTAATTAAATTCTATTCAATTTGCAGTTTTTTAATAGTTTCCGATTTTCTATAACCATTCTGCGTGTAAATTCCAACGGAATTTCAGTCTTTTATTTCGAAGAAGGTGTGCCGCGTCTGGGAGCGCATCCCCGCCGCCGCTGCGCCATCTGAAACACAAAAAAGTAGATAAAACACTGTTTTTCTATACATTTTTAATAAAAAATACAGTTTTTTCTAAATTTTAATTTAACAGGACCCCTGGCGGCGCCCAGGATACTGTTGTTATACAGTATTTTAATAGCCGCGTCGTTTGACACCTCTCCCGCCCGGATCGGACGACTCTAAAACTAAAAATCGAAATTCTTTAGATTCCGGCCCTAAGGAAATCCACCTTAGGGGTACAAACATTGAATATCGAAAGTTCGTCGAAGCGAAAACCATCTAGGTATTCCACCGGTTATAGATAGGTTAGGAGTAGGATAGACCGTTATCACTCGTTTAGCTGATCCCAGTGAGACAGAACTTTTAATTTTCCAACTTTAACTTCATTTTTTAATTAAATTCTATTCAATTTGCAGTTTTTTAATAGTTTCCGATTTTTTATAACCATTCTGCGTGTAAATTCCAACGGAATTTCAGTCTTTTATTTCGAAGAAGGTGTGCCGCGTCTGGGAGCGCATCCCCGCCGCCGCTGCGCCATCTGAAACACAAAAAAGTAGATAAAACACTGTTTTTCTATACATTTTTAATAAAAAATACAGTTTTTTCTAAATTTTAATTTAACAGGACCCCTGGCGGCGCCCAGGATACTGTTGTTATACAGTATTTTAATAGCCGCGTCGTTTGACACCTCTCCCGCCCGGATCGGACGACTCTAAAACTAAAAATCGAAATTCTTTAGATTCCGGCCCTAAGGAAATCCACCTTAGGGGTACAAACATTGAATATCGAAAGTTCGTCGAAGCGAAAACCATCTAGGTATTCCACCGGTTATAGATAGGTTAGGAGTAGGATAGACCGTTATCACTCGTTTAGCTGATCCCAGTGAGACAGAACTTTTAATTTTCCAACTTTAACTTCATTTTTTAATTAAATTCTATTCAATTTGCAGTTTTTTAATAGTTTCCGATTTTCTATAACCATTCTGCGTGTAAATTCCAACGGAATTTCAGTCTTTTATTTCGAAGAAGGTGTGCCGCGTCTGGGAGCGCATCCCCGCCGCCGCTGCGCCATCTGAAACACAAAAAAGTAGATAAAACACTGTTTTTCTATACATTTTTAATAAAAAATACAGTTTTTTCTAAATTTTAATTTAACAGGACCCCTGGCGGCGCCCAGGATACTGTTGTTATACAGTATTTTAATAGCCGCGTCGTTTGACACCTCTCCCGCCCGGATCGGACGACTCTAAAACTAAAAATCGAAATTCTTTAGATTCCGGCCCTAAGGAAATCCACCTTAGGGGTACAAACATTGAATATCGAAAGTTCGTCGAAGCGAAAACCATCTAGGTATTCCACCGGTTATAGATAGGTTAGGAGTAGGATAGACCGTTATCACTCGTTTAGCTGATCCCAGTGAGACAGAACTTTTAATTTTCCAACTTTAACTTCATTTTTTAATTAAATTCTATTCAATTTGCAGTTTTTTAATAGTTTCCGATTTTTTATAACCATTCTGCGTGTAAATTCCAACGGAATTTCAGTCTTTTATTTCGAAGAAGGTGTGCCGCGTCTGGGAGCGCATCCCCGCCGCCGCTGCGCCATCTGAAACACAAAAAAGTAGATAAAACACTGTTTTTCTATACATTTTTAATAAAAAATACAGTTTTTTCTAAATTTTAATTTAACAGGACCCCTGGCGGCGCCCAGGATACTGTTGTTATACAGTATTTTAATAGCCGCGTCGTTTGACACCTCTCCCGCCCGGATCGGACGACTCTAAAACTAAAAATCGAAATTCTTTAGATTCCGGCCCTAAGGAAATCCACCTTAGGGGTACAAACATTGAATATCGAAAGTTCGTCGAAGCGAAAACCATCTAGGTATTCCACCGGTTATAGATAGGTTAGGAGTAGGATAGACCGTTATCACTCGTTTAGCTGATCCCAGTGAGACAGAACTTTTAATTTTCCAACTTTAACTTCATTTTTTAATTAAATTCTATTCAATTTGCAGTTTTTTAATAGTTTCCGATTTTCTATAACCATTCTGCGTGTAAATTCCAACGGAATTTCAGTCTTTTATTTCGAAGAAGGTGTGCCGCGTCTGGGAGCGCATCCCCGCCGCCGCTGCGCCATCTGAAACACAAAAAAGTAGATAAAACACTGTTTTTCTATACATTTTTAATAAAAAATACAGTTTTTTCTAAATTTTAATTTAACAGGACCCCTGGCGGCGCCCAGGATACTGTTGTTATACAGTATTTTAATAGCCGCGTCGTTTGACACCTCTCCCGCCCGGATCGGACGACTCTAAAACTAAAAATCGAAATTCTTTAGATTCCGGCCCTAAGGAAATCCACCTTAGGGGTACAAACATTGAATATCGAAAGTTCGTCGAAGCGAAAACCATCTAGGTATTCCACCGGTTATAGATAGGTTAGGAGTAGGATAGACCGTTATCACTCGTTTAGCTGATCCCAGTGAGACAGAACTTTTAATTTTCCAACTTTAACTTCATTTTTTAATTAAATTCTATTCAATTTGCAGTTTTTTAATAGTTTCCGATTTTCTATAACCATTCTGCGTGTAAATTCCAACGGAATTTCAGTCTTTTATTTCGAAGAAGGTGTGCCGCGTCTGGGAGCGCATCCCCGCCGCCGCTGCGCCATCTGAAACACAAAAAAGTAGATAAAACACTGTTTTTCTATACATTTTTAATAAAAAATACAGTTTTTTCTAAATTTTAATTTAACAGGACCCCTGGCGGCGCCCAGGATACTGTTGTTATACAGTATTTTAATAGCCGCGTCGTTTGACACCTCTCCCGCCCGGATCGGACGACTCTAAAACTAAAAATCGAAATTCTTTAGATTCCGGCCCTAAGGAAATCCACCTTAGGGGTACAAACATTGAATATCGAAAGTTCGTCGAAGCGAAAACCATCTAGGTATTCCACCGGTTATAGATAGGTTAGGAGTAGGATAGACCGTTATCACTCGTTTAGCTGATCCCAGTGAGACAGAACTTTTAATTTTCCAACTTTAACTTCATTTTTTAATTAAATTCTATTCAATTTGCAGTTTTTTAATAGTTTCCGATTTTCTATAACCATTCTGCGTGTAAATTCCAACGGAATTTCAGTCTTTTATTTCGAAGAAGGTGTGCCGCGTCTGGGAGCGCATCCCCGCCGCCGCTGCGCCATCTGAAACACAAAAAAGTAGATAAAACACTGTTTTTCTATACATTTTTAATAAAAAATACAGTTTTTTCTAAATTTTAATTTAACAGGACCCCTGGCGGCGCCCAGGATACTGTTGTTATACAGTATTTTAATAGCCGCGTCGTTTGACACCTCTCCCGCCCGGATCGGACGACTCTAAAACTAAAAATCGAAATTCTTTAGATTCCGGCCCTAAGGAAATCCACCTTAGGGGTACAAACATTGAATATCGAAAGTTCGTCGAAGCGAAAACCATCTAGGTATTCCACCGGTTATAGATAGGTTAGGAGTAGGATAGACCGTTATCACTCGTTTAGCTGATCCCAGTGAGACAGAACTTTTAATTTTCCAACTTTAACTTCATTTTTTAATTAAATTCTATTCAATTTGCAGTTTTTTAATAGTTTCCGATTTTTTATAACCATTCTGCGTGTAAATTCCAACGGAATTTCAGTCTTTTATTTCGAAGAAGGTGTGCCGCGTCTGGGAGCGCATCCCCGCCGCCGCTGCGCCATCTGAAACACAAAAAAGTAGATAAAACACTGTTTTTCTATACATTTTTAATAAAAAATACAGTTTTTTCTAAATTTTAATTTAACAGGACCCCTGGCGGCGCCCAGGATACTGTTGTTATACAGTATTTTAATAGCCGCGTCGTTTGACACCTCTCCCGCCCGGATCGGACGACTCTAAAACTAAAAATCGAAATTCTTTAGATTCCGGCCCTAAGGAAATCCACCTTAGGGGTACAAACATTGAATATCGAAAGTTCGTCGAAGCGAAAACCATCTAGGTATTCCACCGGTTATAGATAGGTTAGGAGTAGGATAGACCGTTATCACTCGTTTAGCTGATCCCAGTGAGACAGAACTTTTAATTTTCCAACTTTAACTTCATTTTTTAATTAAATTCTATTCAATTTGCAGTTTTTTAATAGTTTCCGATTTTCTATAACCATTCTGCGTGTAAATTCCAACGGAATTTCAGTCTTTTATTTCGAAGAAGGTGTGCCGCGTCTGGGAGCGCATCCCCGCCGCCGCTGCGCCATCTAAAACACAAAAAAGTAGATAAAACACTGTTTTTCTATACATTTTTAATAAAAAATACAGTTTTTTCTAAATTTTAATTTAACAGGACCCCTGGCGGCGCCCAGGATACTGTTGTTATACAGTATTTTAATAGCCGCGTCGTTTGACACCTCTCCCGCCCGGATCGGACGACTCTAAAACTAAAAATCGAAATTCTTTAGATTCCGGCCCTAAGGAAATCCACCTTAGGGGTACAAACATTGAATATCGAAAGTTCGTCGAAGCGAAAACCATCTAGGTATTCCACCGGTTATAGATAGGTTAGGAGTAGGATAGACCGTTATCACTCGTTTAGCTGATCCCAGTGAGACAGAACTTTTAATTTTCCAACTTTAACTTCATTTTTTAATTAAATTCTATTCAATTTGCAGTTTTTTAATAGTTTCCGATTTTTTATAACCATTCTGCGTGTAAATTCCAACGGAATTTCAGTCTTTTATTTCGAAGAAGGTGTGCCGCGTCTGGGAGCGCATCCCCGCCGCCGCTGCGCCATCTGAAACACAAAAAAGTAGATAAAACACTGTTTTTCTATACATTTTTAATAAAAAATACAGTTTTTTCTAAATTTTAATTTAACAGGACCCCTGGCGGCGCCCAGGATACTGTTGTTATACAGTATTTTAATAGCCGCGTCGTTTGACACCTCTCCCGCCCGGATCGGACGACTCTAAAACTAAAAATCGAAATTCTTTAGATTCCGGCCCTAAGGAAATCCACCTTAGGGGTACAAACATTGAATATCGAAAGTTCGTCGAAGCGAAAACCATCTAGGTATTCCACCGGTTATAGATAGGTTAGGAGTAGGATAGACCGTTATCACTCGTTTAGCTGATCCCAGTGAGACAGAACTTTTAATTTTCCAACTTTAACTTCATTTTTTAATTAAATTCTATTCAATTTGCAGTTTTTTAATAGTTTCCGATTTTCTATAACCATTCTGCGTGTAAATTCCAACGGAATTTCAGTCTTTTATTTCGAAGAAGGTGTGCCGCGTCTGGGAGCGCATCCCCGCCGCCGCTGCGCCATCTGAAACACAAAAAAGTAGATAAAACACTGTTTTTCTATACATTTTTAATAAAAAATACAGTTTTTTCTAAATTTTAATTTAACAGGACCCCTGGCGGCGCCCAGGATACTGTTGTTATACAGTATTTTAATAGCCGCGTCGTTTGACACCTCTCCCGCCCGGATCGGACGACTCTAAAACTAAAAATCGAAATTCTTTAGATTCCGGCCCTAAGGAAATCCACCTTAGGGGTACAAACATTGAATATCGAAAGTTCGTCGAAGCGAAAACCATCTAGGTATTCCACCGGTTATAGATAGGTTAGGAGTAGGATAGACCGTTATCACTCGTTTAGCTGATCCCAGTGAGACAGAACTTTTAATTTTCCAACTTTAACTTCATTTTTTAATTAAATTCTATTCAATTTGCAGTTTTTTAATAGTTTCCGATTTTCTATAACCATTCTGCGTGTAAATTCCAACGGAATTTCAGTCTTTTATTTCGAAGAAGGTGTGCCGCGTCTGGGAGCGCATCCCCGCCGCCGCTGCGCCATCTGAAACACAAAAAAGTAGATAAAACACTGTTTTTCTATACATTTTTAATAAAAAATACAGTTTTTTCTAAATTTTAATTTAACAGGACCCCTGGCGGCGCCCAGGATACTGTTGTTATACAGTATTTTAATAGCCGCGTCGTTTGACACCTCTCCCGCCCGGATCGGACGACTCTAAAACTAAAAATCGAAATTCTTTAGATTCCGGCCCTAAGGAAATCCACCTTAGGGGTACAAACATTGAATATCGAAAGTTCGTCGAAGCGAAAACCATCTAGGTATTCCACCGGTTATAGATAGGTTAGGAGTAGGATAGACCGTTATCACTCGTTTAGCTGATCCCAGTGAGACAGAACTTTTAATTTTCCAACTTTAACTTCATTTTTTAATTAAATTCTATTCAATTTGCAGTTTTTTAATAGTTTCCGATTTTCTATAACCATTCTGCGTGTAAATTCCAACGGAATTTCAGTCTTTTATTTCGAAGAAGGTGTGCCGCGTCTGGGAGCGCATCCCCGCCGCCGCTGCGCCATCTGAAACACAAAAAAGTAGATAAAACACTGTTTTTCTATACATTTTTAATAAAAAATACAGTTTTTTCTAAATTTTAATTTAACAGGACCCCTGGCGGCGCCCAGGATACTGTTGTTATACAGTATTTTAATAGCCGCGTCGTTTGACACCTCTCCCGCCCGGATCGGACGACTCTAAAACTAAAAATCGAAATTCTTTAGATTCCGGCCCTAAGGAAATCCACCTTAGGGGTACAAACATTGAATATCGAAAGTTCGTCGAAGCGAAAACCATCTAGGTATTCCACCGGTTATAGATAGGTTAGGAGTAGGATAGACCGTTATCACTCGTTTAGCTGATCCCAGTGAGACAGAACTTTTAATTTTCCAACTTTAACTTCATTTTTTAATTAAATTCTATTCAATTTGCAGTTTTTTAATAGTTTCCGATTTTCTATAACCATTCTGCGTGTAAATTCCAACGGAATTTCAGTCTTTTATTTCGAAGAAGGTGTGCCGCGTCTGGGAGCGCATCCCCGCCGCCGCTGCGCCATCTGAAACACAAAAAAGTAGATAAAACACTGTTTTTCTATACATTTTTAATAAAAAATACAGTTTTTTCTAAATTTTAATTTAACAGGACCCCTGGCGGCGCCCAGGATACTGTTGTTATACAGTATTTTAATAGCCGCGTCGTTTGACACCTCTCCCGCCCGGATCGGACGACTCTAAAACTAAAAATCGAAATTCTTTAGATTCCGGCCCTAAGGAAATCCACCTTAGGGGTACAAACATTGAATATCGAAAGTTCGTCGAAGCGAAAACCATCTAGGTATTCCACCGGTTATAGATAGGTTAGGAGTAGGATAGACCGTTATCACTCGTTTAGCTGATCCCAGTGAGACAGAACTTTTAATTTTCCAACTTTAACTTCATTTTTTAATTAAATTCTATTCAATTTGCAGTTTTTTAATAGTTTCCGATTTTCTATAACCATTCTGCGTGTAAATTCCAACGGAATTTCAGTCTTTTATTTCGAAGAAGGTGTGCCGCGTCTGGGAGCGCATCCCCGCCGCCGCTGCGCCATCTGAAACACAAAAAAGTAGATAAAACACTGTTTTTCTATACATTTTTAATAAAAAATACAGTTTTTTCTAAATTTTAATTTAACAGGACCCCTGGCGGCGCCCAGGATACTGTTGTTATACAGTATTTTAATAGCCGCGTCGTTTGACACCTCTCCCGCCCGGATCGGACGACTCTAAAACTAAAAATCGAAATTCTTTAGATTCCGGCCCTAAGGAAATCCACCTTAGGGGTACAAACATTGAATATCGAAAGTTCGTCGAAGCGAAAACCATCTAGGTATTCCACCGGTTATAGATAGGTTAGGAGTAGGATAGACCGTTATCACTCGTTTAGCTGATCCCAGTGAGACAGAACTTTTAATTTTCCAACTTTAACTTCATTTTTTAATTAAATTCTATTCAATTTGCAGTTTTTTAATAGTTTCCGATTTTTTATAACCATTCTGCGTGTAAATTCCAACGGAATTTCAGTCTTTTATTTCGAAGAAGGTGTGCCGCGTCTGGGAGCGCATCCCCGCCGCCGCTGCGCCATCTGAAACACAAAAAAGTAGATAAAACACTGTTTTTCTATACATTTTTAATAAAAAATACAGTTTTTTCTAAATTTTAATTTAACAGGACCCCTGGCGGCGCCCAGGATACTGTTGTTATACAGTATTTTAATAGCCGCGTCGTTTGACACCTCTCCCGCCCGGATCGGACGACTCTAAAACTAAAAATCGAAATTCTTTAGATTCCGGCCCTAAGGAAATCCACCTTAGGGGTACAAACATTGAATATCGAAAGTTCGTCGAAGCGAAAACCATCTAGGTATTCCACCGGTTATAGATAGGTTAGGAGTAGGATAGACCGTTATCACTCGTTTAGCTGATCCCAGTGAGACAGAACTTTTAATTTTCCAACTTTAACTTCATTTTTTAATTAAATTCTATTCAATTTGCAGTTTTTTAATAGTTTCCGATTTTCTATAACCATTCTGCGTGTAAATTCCAACGGAATTTCAGTCTTTTATTTCGAAGAAGGTGTGCCGCGTCTGGGAGCGCATCCCCGCCGCCGCTGCGCCATCTGAAACACAAAAAAGTAGATAAAACACTGTTTTTCTATACATTTTTAATAAAAAATACAGTTTTTTCTAAATTTTAATTTAACAGGACCCCTGGCGGCGCCCAGGATACTGTTGTTATACAGTATTTTAATAGCCGCGTCGTTTGACACCTCTCCCGCCCGGATCGGACGACTCTAAAACTAAAAATCGAAATTCTTTAGATTCCGGCCCTAAGGAAATCCACCTTAGGGGTACAAACATTGAATATCGAAAGTTCGTCGAAGCGAAAACCATCTAGGTATTCCACCGGTTATAGATAGGTTAGGAGTAGGATAGACCGTTATCACTCGTTTAGCTGATCCCAGTGAGACAGAACTTTTAATTTTCCAACTTTAACTTCATTTTTTAATTAAATTCTATTCAATTTGCAGTTTTTTAATAGTTTCCGATTTTCTATAACCATTCTGCGTGTAAATTCCAACGGAATTTCAGTCTTTTATTTCGAAGAAGGTGTGCCGCGTCTGGGAGCGCATCCCCGCCGCCGCTGCGCCATCTGAAACACAAAAAAGTAGATAAAACACTGTTTTTCTATACATTTTTAATAAAAAATACAGTTTTTTCTAAATTTTAATTTAACAGGACCCCTGGCGGCGCCCAGGATACTGTTGTTATACAGTATTTTAATAGCCGCGTCGTTTGACACCTCTCCCGCCCGGATCGGACGACTCTAAAACTAAAAATCGAAATTCTTTAGATTCCGGCCCTAAGGAAATCCACCTTAGGGGTACAAACATTGAATATCGAAAGTTCGTCGAAGCGAAAACCATCTAGGTATTCCACCGGTTATAGATAGGTTAGGAGTAGGATAGACCGTTATCACTCGTTTAGCTGATCCCAGTGAGACAGAACTTTTAATTTTCCAACTTTAACTTCATTTTTTAATTAAATTCTATTCAATTTGCAGTTTTTTAATAGTTTCCGATTTTTTATAACCATTCTGCGTGTAAATTCCAACGGAATTTCAGTCTTTTATTTCGAAGAAGGTGTGCCGCGTCTGGGAGCGCATCCCCGCCGCCGCTGCGCCATCTGAAACACAAAAAAGTAGATAAAACACTGTTTTTCTATACATTTTTAATAAAAAATACAGTTTTTTCTAAATTTTAATTTAACAGGACCCCTGGCGGCGCCCAGGATACTGTTGTTATACAGTATTTTAATAGCCGCGTCGTTTGACACCTCTCCCGCCCGGATCGGACGACTCTAAAACTAAAAATCGAAATTCTTTAGATTCCGGCCCTAAGGAAATCCACCTTAGGGGTACAAACATTGAATATCGAAAGTTCGTCGAAGCGAAAACCATCTAGGTATTCCACCGGTTATAGATAGGTTAGGAGTAGGATAGACCGTTATCACTCGTTTAGCTGATCCCAGTGAGACAGAACTTTTAATTTTCCAACTTTAACTTCATTTTTTAATTAAATTCTATTCAATTTGCAGTTTTTTAATAGTTTCCGATTTTCTATAACCATTCTGCGTGTAAATTCCAACGGAATTTCAGTCTTTTATTTCGAAGAAGGTGTGCCGCGTCTGGGAGCGCATCCCCGCCGCCGCTGCGCCATCTGAAACACAAAAAAGTAGATAAAACACTGTTTTTCTATACATTTTTAATAAAAAATACAGTTTTTTCTAAATTTTAATTTAACAGGACCCCTGGCGGCGCCCAGGATACTGTTGTTATACAGTATTTTAATAGCCGCGTCGTTTGACACCTCTCCCGCCCGGATCGGACGACTCTAAAACTAAAAATCGAAATTCTTTAGATTCCGGCCCTAAGGAAATCCACCTTAGGGGTACAAACATTGAATATCGAAAGTTCGTCGAAGCGAAAACCATCTAGGTATTCCACCGGTTATAGATAGGTTAGGAGTAGGATAGACCGTTATCACTCGTTTAGCTGATCCCAGTGAGACAGAACTTTTAATTTTCCAACTTTAACTTCATTTTTTAATTAAATTCTATTCAATTTGCAGTTTTTTAATAGTTTCCGATTTTCTATAACCATTCTGCGTGTAAATTCCAACGGAATTTCAGTCTTTTATTTCGAAGAAGGTGTGCCGCGTCTGGGAGCGCATCCCCGCCGCCGCTGCGCCATCTGAAACACAAAAAAGTAGATAAAACACTGTTTTTCTATACATTTTTAATAAAAAATACAGTTTTTTCTAAATTTTAATTTAACAGGACCCCTGGCGGCGCCCAGGATACTGTTGTTATACAGTATTTTAATAGCCGCGTCGTTTGACACCTCTCCCGCCCGGATCGGACGACTCTAAAACTAAAAATCGAAATTCTTTAGATTCCGGCCCTAAGGAAATCCACCTTAGGGGTACAAACATTGAATATCGAAAGTTCGTCGAAGCGAAAACCATCTAGGTATTCCACCGGTTATAGATAGGTTAGGAGTAGGATAGACCGTTATCACTCGTTTAGCTGATCCCAGTGAGACAGAACTTTTAATTTTCCAACTTTAACTTCATTTTTTAATTAAATTCTATTCAATTTGCAGTTTTTTAATAGTTTCCGATTTTCTATAACCATTCTGCGTGTAAATTCCAACGGAATTTCAGTCTTTTATTTCGAAGAAGGTGTGCCGCGTCTGGGAGCGCATCCCCGCCGCCGCTGCGCCATCTGAAACACAAAAAAGTAGATAAAACACTGTTTTTCTATACATTTTTAATAAAAAATACAGTTTTTTCTAAATTTTAATTTAACAGGACCCCTGGCGGCGCCCAGGATACTGTTGTTATACAGTATTTTAATAGCCGCGTCGTTTGACACCTCTCCCGCCCGGATCGGACGACTCTAAAACTAAAAATCGAAATTCTTTAGATTCCGGCCCTAAGGAAATCCACCTTAGGGGTACAAACATTGAATATCGAAAGTTCGTCGAAGCGAAAACCATCTAGGTATTCCACCGGTTATAGATAGGTTAGGAGTAGGATAGACCGTTATCACTCGTTTAGCTGATCCCAGTGAGACAGAACTTTTAATTTTCCAACTTTAACTTCATTTTTTAATTAAATTCTATTCAATTTGCAGTTTTTTAATAGTTTCCGATTTTCTATAACCATTCTGCGTGTAAATTCCAACGGAATTTCAGTCTTTTATTTCGAAGAAGGTGTGCCGCGTCTGGGAGCGCATCCCCGCCGCCGCTGCGCCATCTGAAACACAAAAAAGTAGATAAAACACTGTTTTTCTATACATTTTTAATAAAAAATACAGTTTTTTCTAAATTTTAATTTAACAGGACCCCTGGCGGCGCCCAGGATACTGTTGTTATACAGTATTTTAATAGCCGCGTCGTTTGACACCTCTCCCGCCCGGATCGGACGACTCTAAAACTAAAAATCGAAATTCTTTAGATTCCGGCCCTAAGGAAATCCACCTTAGGGGTACAAACATTGAATATCGAAAGTTCGTCGAAGCGAAAACCATCTAGGTATTCCACCGGTTATAGATAGGTTAGGAGTAGGATAGACCGTTATCACTCGTTTAGCTGATCCCAGTGAGACAGAACTTTTAATTTTCCAACTTTAACTTCATTTTTTAATTAAATTCTATTCAATTTGCAGTTTTTTAATAGTTTCCGATTTTTTATAACCATTCTGCGTGTAAATTCCAACGGAATTTCAGTCTTTTATTTCGAAGAAGGTGTGCCGCGTCTGGGAGCGCATCCCCGCCGCCGCTGCGCCATCTGAAACACAAAAAAGTAGATAAAACACTGTTTTTCTATACATTTTTAATAAAAAATACAGTTTTTTCTAAATTTTAATTTAACAGGACCCCTGGCGGCGCCCAGGATACTGTTGTTATACAGTATTTTAATAGCCGCGTCGTTTGACACCTCTCCCGCCCGGATCGGACGACTCTAAAACTAAAAATCGAAATTCTTTAGATTCCGGCCCTAAGGAAATCCACCTTAGGGGTACAAACATTGAATATCGAAAGTTCGTCGAAGCGAAAACCATCTAGGTATTCCACCGGTTATAGATAGGTTAGGAGTAGGATAGACCGTTATCACTCGTTTAGCTGATCCCAGTGAGACAGAACTTTTAATTTTCCAACTTTAACTTCATTTTTTAATTAAATTCTATTCAATTTGCAGTTTTTTAATAGTTTCCGATTTTCTATAACCATTCTGCGTGTAAATTCCAACGGAATTTCAGTCTTTTATTTCGAAGAAGGTGTGCCGCGTCTGGGAGCGCATCCCCGCCGCCGCTGCGCCATCTGAAACACAAAAAAGTAGATAAAACACTGTTTTTCTATACATTTTTAATAAAAAATACAGTTTTTTCTAAATTTTAATTTAACAGGACCCCTGGCGGCGCCCAGGATACTGTTGTTATACAGTATTTTAATAGCCGCGTCGTTTGACACCTCTCCCGCCCGGATCGGACGACTCTAAAACTAAAAATCGAAATTCTTTAGATTCCGGCCCTAAGGAAATCCACCTTAGGGGTACAAACATTGAATATCGAAAGTTCGTCGAAGCGAAAACCATCTAGGTATTCCACCGGTTATAGATAGGTTAGGAGTAGGATAGACCGTTATCACTCGTTTAGCTGATCCCAGTGAGACAGAACTTTTAATTTTCCAACTTTAACTTCATTTTTTAATTAAATTCTATTCAATTTGCAGTTTTTTAATAGTTTCCGATTTTCTATAACCATTCTGCGTGTAAATTCCAACGGAATTTCAGTCTTTTATTTCGAAGAAGGTGTGCCGCGTCTGGGAGCGCATCCCCGCCGCCGCTGCGCCATCTGAAACACAAAAAAGTAGATAAAACACTGTTTTTCTATACATTTTTAATAAAAAATACAGTTTTTTCTAAATTTTAATTTAACAGGACCCCTGGCGGCGCCCAGGATACTGTTGTTATACAGTATTTTAATAGCCGCGTCGTTTGACACCTCTCCCGCCCGGATCGGACGACTCTAAAACTAAAAATCGAAATTCTTTAGATTCCGGCCCTAAGGAAATCCACCTTAGGGGTACAAACATTGAATATCGAAAGTTCGTCGAAGCGAAAACCATCTAGGTATTCCACCGGTTATAGATAGGTTAGGAGTAGGATAGACCGTTATCACTCGTTTAGCTGATCCCAGTGAGACAGAACTTTTAATTTTCCAACTTTAACTTCATTTTTTAATTAAATTCTATTCAATTTGCAGTTTTTTAATAGTTTCCGATTTTCTATAACCATTCTGCGTGTAAATTCCAACGGAATTTCAGTCTTTTATTTCGAAGAAGGTGTGCCGCGTCTGGGAGCGCATCCCCGCCGCCGCTGCGCCATCTGAAACACAAAAAAGTAGATAAAACACTGTTTTTCTATACATTTTTAATAAAAAATACAGTTTTTTCTAAATTTTAATTTAACAGGACCCCTGGCGGCGCCCAGGATACTGTTGTTATACAGTATTTTAATAGCCGCGTCGTTTGACACCTCTCCCGCCCGGATCGGACGACTCTAAAACTAAAAATCGAAATTCTTTAGATTCCGGCCCTAAGGAAATCCACCTTAGGGGTACAAACATTGAATATCGAAAGTTCGTCGAAGCGAAAACCATCTAGGTATTCCACCGGTTATAGATAGGTTAGGAGTAGGATAGACCGTTATCACTCGTTTAGCTGATCCCAGTGAGACAGAACTTTTAATTTTCCAACTTTAACTTCATTTTTTAATTAAATTCTATTCAATTTGCAGTTTTTTAATAGTTTCCGATTTTCTATAACCATTCTGCGTGTAAATTCCAACGGAATTTCAGTCTTTTATTTCGAAGAAGGTGTGCCGCGTCTGGGAGCGCATCCCCGCCGCCGCTGCGCCATCTGAAACACAAAAAAGTAGATAAAACACTGTTTTTCTATACATTTTTAATAAAAAATACAGTTTTTTCTAAATTTTAATTTAACAGGACCCCTGGCGGCGCCCAGGATACTGTTGTTATACAGTATTTTAATAGCCGCGTCGTTTGACACCTCTCCCGCCCGGATCGGACGACTCTAAAACTAAAAATCGAAATTCTTTAGATTCCGGCCCTAAGGAAATCCACCTTAGGGGTACAAACATTGAATATCGAAAGTTCGTCGAAGCGAAAACCATCTAGGTATTCCACCGGTTATAGATAGGTTAGGAGTAGGATAGACCGTTATCACTCGTTTAGCTGATCCCAGTGAGACAGAACTTTTAATTTTCCAACTTTAACTTCATTTTTTAATTAAATTCTATTCAATTTGCAGTTTTTTAATAGTTTCCGATTTTTTATAACCATTCTGCGTGTAAATTCCAACGGAATTTCAGTCTTTTATTTCGAAGAAGGTGTGCCGCGTCTGGGAGCGCATCCCCGCCGCCGCTGCGCCATCTGAAACACAAAAAAGTAGATAAAACACTGTTTTTCTATACATTTTTAATAAAAAATACAGTTTTTTCTAAATTTTAATTTAACAGGACCCCTGGCGGCGCCCAGGATACTGTTGTTATACAGTATTTTAATAGCCGCGTCGTTTGACACCTCTCCCGCCCGGATCGGACGACTCTAAAACTAAAAATCGAAATTCTTTAGATTCCGGCCCTAAGGAAATCCACCTTAGGGGTACAAACATTGAATATCGAAAGTTCGTCGAAGCGAAAACCATCTAGGTATTCCACCGGTTATAGATAGGTTAGGAGTAGGATAGACCGTTATCACTCGTTTAGCTGATCCCAGTGAGACAGAACTTTTAATTTTCCAACTTTAACTTCATTTTTTAATTAAATTCTATTCAATTTGCAGTTTTTTAATAGTTTCCGATTTTCTATAACCATTCTGCGTGTAAATTCCAACGGAATTTCAGTCTTTTATTTCGAAGAAGGTGTGCCGCGTCTGGGAGCGCATCCCCGCCGCCGCTGCGCCATCTGAAACACAAAAAAGTAGATAAAACACTGTTTTTCTATACATTTTTAATAAAAAATACAGTTTTTTCTAAATTTTAATTTAACAGGACCCCTGGCGGCGCCCAGGATACTGTTGTTATACAGTATTTTAATAGCCGCGTCGTTTGACACCTCTCCCGCCCGGATCGGACGACTCTAAAACTAAAAATCGAAATTCTTTAGATTCCGGCCCTAAGGAAATCCACCTTAGGGGTACAAACATTGAATATCGAAAGTTCGTCGAAGCGAAAACCATCTAGGTATTCCACCGGTTATAGATAGGTTAGGAGTAGGATAGACCGTTATCACTCGTTTAGCTGATCCCAGTGAGACAGAACTTTTAATTTTCCAACTTTAACTTCATTTTTTAATTAAATTCTATTCAATTTGCAGTTTTTTAATAGTTTCCGATTTTCTATAACCATTCTGCGTGTAAATTCCAACGGAATTTCAGTCTTTTATTTCGAAGAAGGTGTGCCGCGTCTGGGAGCGCATCCCCGCCGCCGCTGCGCCATCTGAAACACAAAAAAGTAGATAAAACACTGTTTTTCTATACATTTTTAATAAAAAATACAGTTTTTTCTAAATTTTAATTTAACAGGACCCCTGGCGGCGCCCAGGATACTGTTGTTATACAGTATTTTAATAGCCGCGTCGTTTGACACCTCTCCCGCCCGGATCGGACGACTCTAAAACTAAAAATCGAAATTCTTTAGATTCCGGCCCTAAGGAAATCCACCTTAGGGGTACAAACATTGAATATCGAAAGTTCGTCGAAGCGAAAACCATCTAGGTATTCCACCGGTTATAGATAGGTTAGGAGTAGGATAGACCGTTATCACTCGTTTAGCTGATCCCAGTGAGACAGAACTTTTAATTTTCCAACTTTAACTTCATTTTTTAATTAAATTCTATTCAATTTGCAGTTTTTTAATAGTTTCCGATTTTCTATAACCATTCTGCGTGTAAATTCCAACGGAATTTCAGTCTTTTATTTCGAAGAAGGTGTGCCGCGTCTGGGAGCGCATCCCCGCCGCCGCTGCGCCATCTGAAACACAAAAAAGTAGATAAAACACTGTTTTTCTATACATTTTTAATAAAAAATACAGTTTTTTCTAAATTTTAATTTAACAGGACCCCTGGCGGCGCCCAGGATACTGTTGTTATACAGTATTTTAATAGCCGCGTCGTTTGACACCTCTCCCGCCCGGATCGGACGACTCTAAAACTAAAAATCGAAATTCTTTAGATTCCGGCCCTAAGGAAATCCACCTTAGGGGTACAAACATTGAATATCGAAAGTTCGTCGAAGCGAAAACCATCTAGGTATTCCACCGGTTATAGATAGGTTAGGAGTAGGATAGACCGTTATCACTCGTTTAGCTGATCCCAGTGAGACAGAACTTTTAATTTTCCAACTTTAACTTCATTTTTTAATTAAATTCTATTCAATTTGCAGTTTTTTAATAGTTTCCGATTTTCTATAACCATTCTGCGTGTAAATTCCAACGGAATTTCAGTCTTTTATTTCGAAGAAGGTGTGCCGCGTCTGGGAGCGCATCCCCGCCGCCGCTGCGCCATCTGAAACACAAAAAAGTAGATAAAACACTGTTTTTCTATACATTTTTAATAAAAAATACAGTTTTTTCTAAATTTTAATTTAACAGGACCCCTGGCGGCGCCCAGGATACTGTTGTTATACAGTATTTTAATAGCCGCGTCGTTTGACACCTCTCCCGCCCGGATCGGACGACTCTAAAACTAAAAATCGAAATTCTTTAGATTCCGGCCCTAAGGAAATCCACCTTAGGGGTACAAACATTGAATATCGAAAGTTCGTCGAAGCGAAAACCATCTAGGTATTCCACCGGTTATAGATAGGTTAGGAGTAGGATAGACCGTTATCACTCGTTTAGCTGATCCCAGTGAGACAGAACTTTTAATTTTCCAACTTTAACTTCATTTTTTAATTAAATTCTATTCAATTTGCAGTTTTTTAATAGTTTCCGATTTTCTATAACCATTCTGCGTGTAAATTCCAACGGAATTTCAGTCTTTTATTTCGAAGAAGGTGTGCCGCGTCTGGGAGCGCATCCCCGCCGCCGCTGCGCCATCTGAAACACAAAAAAGTAGATAAAACACTGTTTTTCTATACATTTTTAATAAAAAATACAGTTTTTTCTAAATTTTAATTTAACAGGACCCCTGGCGGCGCCCAGGATACTGTTGTTATACAGTATTTTAATAGCCGCGTCGTTTGACACCTCTCCCGCCCGGATCGGACGACTCTAAAACTAAAAATCGAAATTCTTTAGATTCCGGCCCTAAGGAAATCCACCTTAGGGGTACAAACATTGAATATCGAAAGTTCGTCGAAGCGAAAACCATCTAGGTATTCCACCGGTTATAGATAGGTTAGGAGTAGGATAGACCGTTATCACTCGTTTAGCTGATCCCAGTGAGACAGAACTTTTAATTTTCCAACTTTAACTTCATTTTTTAATTAAATTCTATTCAATTTGCAGTTTTTTAATAGTTTCCGATTTTCTATAACCATTCTGCGTGTAAATTCCAACGGAATTTCAGTCTTTTATTTCGAAGAAGGTGTGCCGCGTCTGGGAGCGCATCCCCGCCGCCGCTGCGCCATCTGAAACACAAAAAAGTAGATAAAACACTGTTTTTCTATACATTTTTAATAAAAAATACAGTTTTTTCTAAATTTTAATTTAACAGGACCCCTGGCGGCGCCCAGGATACTGTTGTTATACAGTATTTTAATAGCCGCGTCGTTTGACACCTCTCCCGCCCGGATCGGACGACTCTAAAACTAAAAATCGAAATTCTTTAGATTCCGGCCCTAAGGAAATCCACCTTAGGGGTACAAACATTGAATATCGAAAGTTCGTCGAAGCGAAAACCATCTAGGTATTCCACCGGTTATAGATAGGTTAGGAGTAGGATAGACCGTTATCACTCGTTTAGCTGATCCCAGTGAGACAGAACTTTTAATTTTCCAACTTTAACTTCATTTTTTAATTAAATTCTATTCAATTTGCAGTTTTTTAATAGTTTCCGATTTTTTATAACCATTCTGCGTGTAAATTCCAACGGAATTTCAGTCTTTTATTTCGAAGAAGGTGTGCCGCGTCTGGGAGCGCATCCCCGCCGCCGCTGCGCCATCTGAAACACAAAAAAGTAGATAAAACACTGTTTTTCTATACATTTTTAATAAAAAATACAGTTTTTTCTAAATTTTAATTTAACAGGACCCCTGGCGGCGCCCAGGATACTGTTGTTATACAGTATTTTAATAGCCGCGTCGTTTGACACCTCTCCCGCCCGGATCGGACGACTCTAAAACTAAAAATCGAAATTCTTTAGATTCCGGCCCTAAGGAAATCCACCTTAGGGGTACAAACATTGAATATCGAAAGTTCGTCGAAGCGAAAACCATCTAGGTATTCCACCGGTTATAGATAGGTTAGGAGTAGGATAGACCGTTATCACTCGTTTAGCTGATCCCAGTGAGACAGAACTTTTAATTTTCCAACTTTAACTTCATTTTTTAATTAAATTCTATTCAATTTGCAGTTTTTTAATAGTTTCCGATTTTCTATAACCATTCTGCGTGTAAATTCCAACGGAATTTCAGTCTTTTATTTCGAAGAAGGTGTGCCGCGTCTGGGAGCGCATCCCCGCCGCCGCTGCGCCATCTGAAACACAAAAAAGTAGATAAAACACTGTTTTTCTATACATTTTTAATAAAAAATACAGTTTTTTCTAAATTTTAATTTAACAGGACCCCTGGCGGCGCCCAGGATACTGTTGTTATACAGTATTTTAATAGCCGCGTCGTTTGACACCTCTCCCGCCCGGATCGGACGACTCTAAAACTAAAAATCGAAATTCTTTAGATTCCGGCCCTAAGGAAATCCACCTTAGGGGTACAAACATTGAATATCGAAAGTTCGTCGAAGCGAAAACCATCTAGGTATTCCACCGGTTATAGATAGGTTAGGAGTAGGATAGACCGTTATCACTCGTTTAGCTGATCCCAGTGAGACAGAACTTTTAATTTTCCAACTTTAACTTCATTTTTTAATTAAATTCTATTCAATTTGCAGTTTTTTAATAGTTTCCGATTTTCTATAACCATTCTGCGTGTAAATTCCAACGGAATTTCAGTCTTTTATTTCGAAGAAGGTGTGCCGCGTCTGGGAGCGCATCCCCGCCGCCGCTGCGCCATCTGAAACACAAAAAAGTAGATAAAACACTGTTTTTCTATACATTTTTAATAAAAAATACAGTTTTTTCTAAATTTTAATTTAACAGGACCCCTGGCGGCGCCCAGGATAGTGTTGTTATACAGTATTTTAATAGCCGCGTCGTTTGACACCTCTCCCGCCCGGATCGGACGACTCTAAAACTAAAAATCGAAATTCTTTAGATTCCGGCCCTAAGGAAATCCACCTTAGGGGTACAAACATTGAATATCGAAAGTTCGTCGAAGCGAAAACCATCTAGGTATTCCACCGGTTATAGATAGGTTAGGAGTAGGATAGACCGTTATCACTCGTTTAGCTGATCCCAGTGAGACAGAACTTTTAATTTTCCAACTTTAACTTCATTTTTTAATTAAATTCTATTCAATTTGCAGTTTTTTAATAGTTTCCGATTTTCTATAACCATTCTGCGTGTAAATTCCAACGGAATTTCAGTCTTTTATTTCGAAGAAGGTGTGCCGCGTCTGGGAGCGCATCCCCGCCGCCGCTGCGCCATCTGAAACACAAAAAAGTAGATAAAACACTGTTTTTCTATACATTTTTAATAAAAAATACAGTTTTTTCTAAATTTTAATTTAACAGGACCCCTGGCGGCGCCCAGGATACTGTTGTTATACAGTATTTTAATAGCCGCGTCGTTTGACACCTCTCCCGCCCGGATCGGACGACTCTAAAACTAAAAATCGAAATTCTTTAGATTCCGGCCCTAAGGAAATCCACCTTAGGGGTACAAACATTGAATATCGAAAGTTCGTCGAAGCGAAAACCATCTAGGTATTCCACCGGTTATAGATAGGTTAGGAGTAGGATAGACCGTTATCACTCGTTTAGCTGATCCCAGTGAGACAGAACTTTTAATTTTCCAACTTTAACTTCATTTTTTAATTAAATTCTATTCAATTTGCAGTTTTTTAATAGTTTCCGATTTTCTATAACCATTCTGCGTGTAAATTCCAACGGAATTTCAGTCTTTTATTTCGAAGAAGGTGTGCCGCGTCTGGGAGCGCATCCCCGCCGCCGCTGCGCCATCTGAAACACAAAAAAGTAGATAAAACACTGTTTTTCTATACATTTTTAATAAAAAATACAGTTTTTTCTAAATTTTAATTTAACAGGACCCCTGGCGGCGCCCAGGATACTGTTGTTATACAGTATTTTAATAGCCGCGTCGTTTGACACCTCTCCCGCCCGGATCGGACGACTCTAAAACTAAAAATCGAAATTCTTTAGATTCCGGCCCTAAGGAAATCCACCTTAGGGGTACAAACATTGAATATCGAAAGTTCGTCGAAGCGAAAACCATCTAGGTATTCCACCGGTTATAGATAGGTTAGGAGTAGGATAGACCGTTATCACTCGTTTAGCTGATCCCAGTGAGACAGAACTTTTAATTTTCCAACTTTAACTTCATTTTTTAATTAAATTCTATTCAATTTGCAGTTTTTTAATAGTTTCCGATTTTCTATAACCATTCTGCGTGTAAATTCCAACGGAATTTCAGTCTTTTATTTCGAAGAAGGTGTGCCGCGTCTGGGAGCGCATCCCCGCCGCCGCTGCGCCATCTGAAACACAAAAAAGTAGATAAAACACTGTTTTTCTATACATTTTTAATAAAAAATACAGTTTTTTCTAAATTTTAATTTAACAGGACCCCTGGCGGCGCCCAGGATACTGTTGTTATACAGTATTTTAATAGCCGCGTCGTTTGACACCTCTCCCGCCCGGATCGGACGACTCTAAAACTAAAAATCGAAATTCTTTAGATTCCGGCCCTAAGGAAATCCACCTTAGGGGTACAAACATTGAATATCGAAAGTTCGTCGAAGCGAAAACCATCTAGGTATTCCACCGGTTATAGATAGGTTAGGAGTAGGATAGACCGTTATCACTCGTTTAGCTGATCCCAGTGAGACAGAACTTTTAATTTTCCAACTTTAACTTCATTTTTTAATTAAATTCTATTCAATTTGCAGTTTTTTAATAGTTTCCGATTTTTTATAACCATTCTGCGTGTAAATTCCAACGGAATTTCAGTCTTTTATTTCGAAGAAGGTGTGCCGCGTCTGGGAGCGCATCCCCGCCGCCGCTGCGCCATCTGAAACACAAAAAAGTAGATAAAACACTGTTTTTCTATACATTTTTAATAAAAAATACAGTTTTTTCTAAATTTTAATTTAACAGGACCCCTGGCGGCGCCCAGGATACTGTTGTTATACAGTATTTTAATAGCCGCGTCGTTTGACACCTCTCCCGCCCGGATCGGACGACTCTAAAACTAAAAATCGAAATTCTTTAGATTCCGGCCCTAAGGAAATCCACCTTAGGGGTACAAACATTGAATATCGAAAGTTCGTCGAAGCGAAAACCATCTAGGTATTCCACCGGTTATAGATAGGTTAGGAGTAGGATAGACCGTTATCACTCGTTTAGCTGATCCCAGTGAGACAGAACTTTTAATTTTCCAACTTTAACTTCATTTTTTAATTAAATTCTATTCAATTTGCAGTTTTTTAATAGTTTCCGATTTTCTATAACCATTCTGCGTGTAAATTCCAACGGAATTTCAGTCTTTTATTTCGAAGAAGGTGTGCCGCGTCTGGGAGCGCATCCCCGCCGCCGCTGCGCCATCTGAAACACAAAAAAGTAGATAAAACACTGTTTTTCTATACATTTTTAATAAAAAATACAGTTTTTTCTAAATTTTAATTTAACAGGACCCCTGGCGGCGCCCAGGATACTGTTGTTATACAGTATTTTAATAGCCGCGTCGTTTGACACCTCTCCCGCCCGGATCGGACGACTCTAAAACTAAAAATCGAAATTCTTTAGATTCCGGCCCTAAGGAAATCCACCTTAGGGGTACAAACATTGAATATCGAAAGTTCGTCGAAGCGAAAACCATCTAGGTATTCCACCGGTTATAGATAGGTTAGGAGTAGGATAGACCGTTATCACTCGTTTAGCTGATCCCAGTGAGACAGAACTTTTAATTTTCCAACTTTAACTTCATTTTTTAATTAAATTCTATTCAATTTGCAGTTTTTTAATAGTTTCCGATTTTCTATAACCATTCTGCGTGTAAATTCCAACGGAATTTCAGTCTTTTATTTCGAAGAAGGTGTGCCGCGTCTGGGAGCGCATCCCCGCCGCCGCTGCGCCATCTGAAACACAAAAAAGTAGATAAAACACTGTTTTTCTATACATTTTTAATAAAAAATACAGTTTTTTCTAAATTTTAATTTAACAGGACCCCTGGCGGCGCCCAGGATACTGTTGTTATACAGTATTTTAATAGCCGCGTCGTTTGACACCTCTCCCGCCCGGATCGGACGACTCTAAAACTAAAAATCGAAATTCTTTAGATTCCGGCCCTAAGGAAATCCACCTTAGGGGTACAAACATTGAATATCGAAAGTTCGTCGAAGCGAAAACCATCTAGGTATTCCACCGGTTATAGATAGGTTAGGAGTAGGATAGACCGTTATCACTCGTTTAGCTGATCCCAGTGAGACAGAACTTTTAATTTTCCAACTTTAACTTCATTTTTTAATTAAATTCTATTCAATTTGCAGTTTTTTAATAGTTTCCGATTTTCTATAACCATTCTGCGTGTAAATTCCAACGGAATTTCAGTCTTTTATTTCGAAGAAGGTGTGCCGCGTCTGGGAGCGCATCCCCGCCGCCGCTGCGCCATCTGAAACACAAAAAAGTAGATAAAACACTGTTTTTCTATACATTTTTAATAAAAAATACAGTTTTTTCTAAATTTTAATTTAACAGGACCCCTGGCGGCGCCCAGGATACTGTTGTTATACAGTATTTTAATAGCCGCGTCGTTTGACACCTCTCCCGCCCGGATCGGACGACTCTAAAACTAAAAATCGAAATTCTTTAGATTCCGGCCCTAAGGAAATCCACCTTAGGGGTACAAACATTGAATATCGAAAGTTCGTCGAAGCGAAAACCATCTAGGTATTCCACCGGTTATAGATAGGTTAGGAGTAGGATAGACCGTTATCACTCGTTTAGCTGATCCCAGTGAGACAGAACTTTTAATTTTCCAACTTTAACTTCATTTTTTAATTAAATTCTATTCAATTTGCAGTTTTTTAATAGTTTCCGATTTTCTATAACCATTCTGCGTGTAAATTCCAACGGAATTTCAGTCTTTTATTTCGAAGAAGGTGTGCCGCGTCTGGGAGCGCATCCCCGCCGCCGCTGCGCCATCTGAAACACAAAAAAGTAGATAAAACACTGTTTTTCTATACATTTTTAATAAAAAATACAGTTTTTTCTAAATTTTAATTTAACAGGACCCCTGGCGGCGCCCAGGATACTGTTGTTATACAGTATTTTAATAGCCGCGTCGTTTGACACCTCTCCCGCCCGGATCGGACGACTCTAAAACTAAAAATCGAAATTCTTTAGATTCCGGCCCTAAGGAAATCCACCTTAGGGGTACAAACATTGAATATCGAAAGTTCGTCGAAGCGAAAACCATCTAGGTATTCCACCGGTTATAGATAGGTTAGGAGTAGGATAGACCGTTATCACTCGTTTAGCTGATCCCAGTGAGACAGAACTTTTAATTTTCCAACTTTAACTTCATTTTTTAATTAAATTCTATTCAATTTGCAGTTTTTTAATAGTTTCCGATTTTCTATAACCATTCTGCGTGTAAATTCCAACGGAATTTCAGTCTTTTATTTCGAAGAAGGTGTGCCGCGTCTGGGAGCGCATCCCCGCCGCCGCTGCGCCATCTGAAACACAAAAAAGTAGATAAAACACTGTTTTTCTATACATTTTTAATAAAAAATACAGTTTTTTCTAAATTTTAATTTAACAGGACCCCTGGCGGCGCCCAGGATAGTGTTGTTATACAGTATTTTAATAGCCGCGTCGTTTGACACCTCTCCCGCCCGGATCGGACGACTCTAAAACTAAAAATCGAAATTCTTTAGATTCCGGCCCTAAGGAAATCCACCTTAGGGGTACAAACATTGAATATCGAAAGTTCGTCGAAGCGAAAACCATCTAGGTATTCCACCGGTTATAGATAGGTTAGGAGTAGGATAGACCGTTATCACTCGTTTAGCTGATCCCAGTGAGACAGAACTTTTAATTTTCCAACTTTAACTTCATTTTTTAATTAAATTCTATTCAATTTGCAGTTTTTTAATAGTTTCCGATTTTCTATAACCATTCTGCGTGTAAATTCCAACGGAATTTCAGTCTTTTATTTCGAAGAAGGTGTGCCGCGTCTGGGAGCGCATCCCCGCCGCCGCTGCGCCATCTGAAACACAAAAAAGTAGATAAAACACTGTTTTTCTATACATTTTTAATAAAAAATACAGTTTTTTCTAAATTTTAATTTAACAGGACCCCTGGCGGCGCCCAGGATACTGTTGTTATACAGTATTTTAATAGCCGCGTCGTTTGACACCTCTCCCGCCCGGATCGGACGACTCTAAAACTAAAAATCGAAATTCTTTAGATTCCGGCCCTAAGGAAATCCACCTTAGGGGTACAAACATTGAATATCGAAAGTTCGTCGAAGCGAAAACCATCTAGGTATTCCACCGGTTATAGATAGGTTAGGAGTAGGATAGACCGTTATCACTCGTTTAGCTGATCCCAGTGAGACAGAACTTTTAATTTTCCAACTTTAACTTCATTTTTTAATTAAATTCTATTCAATTTGCAGTTTTTTAATAGTTTCCGATTTTCTATAACCATTCTGCGTGTAAATTCCAACGGAATTTCAGTCTTTTATTTCGAAGAAGGTGTGCCGCGTCTGGGAGCGCATCCCCGCCGCCGCTGCGCCATCTGAAACACAAAAAAGTAGATAAAACACTGTTTTTCTATACATTTTTAATAAAAAATACAGTTTTTTCTAAATTTTAATTTAACAGGACCCCTGGCGGCGCCCAGGATACTGTTGTTATACAGTATTTTAATAGCCGCGTCGTTTGACACCTCTCCCGCCCGGATCGGACGACTCTAAAACTAAAAATCGAAATTCTTTAGATTCCGGCCCTAAGGAAATCCACCTTAGGGGTACAAACATTGAATATCGAAAGTTCGTCGAAGCGAAAACCATCTAGGTATTCCACCGGTTATAGATAGGTTAGGAGTAGGATAGACCGTTATCACTCGTTTAGCTGATCCCAGTGAGACAGAACTTTTAATTTTCCAACTTTAACTTCATTTTTTAATTAAATTCTATTCAATTTGCAGTTTTTTAATAGTTTCCGATTTTTTATAACCATTCTGCGTGTAAATTCCAACGGAATTTCAGTCTTTTATTTCGAAGAAGGTGTGCCGCGTCTGGGAGCGCATCCCCGCCGCCGCTGCGCCATCTGAAACACAAAAAAGTAGATAAAACACTGTTTTTCTATACATTTTTAATAAAAAATACAGTTTTTTCTAAATTTTAATTTAACAGGACCCCTGGCGGCGCCCAGGATACTGTTGTTATACAGTATTTTAATAGCCGCGTCGTTTGACACCTCTCCCGCCCGGATCGGACGACTCTAAAACTAAAAATCGAAATTCTTTAGATTCCGGCCCTAAGGAAATCCACCTTAGGGGTACAAACATTGAATATCGAAAGTTCGTCGAAGCGAAAACCATCTAGGTATTCCACCGGTTATAGATAGGTTAGGAGTAGGATAGACCGTTATCACTCGTTTAGCTGATCCCAGTGAGACAGAACTTTTAATTTTCCAACTTTAACTTCATTTTTTAATTAAATTCTATTCAATTTGCAGTTTTTTAATAGTTTCCGATTTTCTATAACCATTCTGCGTGTAAATTCCAACGGAATTTCAGTCTTTTATTTCGAAGAAGGTGTGCCGCGTCTGGGAGCGCATCCCCGCCGCCGCTGCGCCATCTGAAACACAAAAAAGTAGATAAAACACTGTTTTTCTATACATTTTTAATAAAAAATACAGTTTTTTCTAAATTTTAATTTAACAGGACCCCTGGCGGCGCCCAGGATACTGTTGTTATACAGTATTTTAATAGCCGCGTCGTTTGACACCTCTCCCGCCCGGATCGGACGACTCTAAAACTAAAAATCGAAATTCTTTAGATTCCGGCCCTAAGGAAATCCACCTTAGGGGTACAAACATTGAATATCGAAAGTTCGTCGAAGCGAAAACCATCTAGGTATTCCACCGGTTATAGATAGGTTAGGAGTAGGATAGACCGTTATCACTCGTTTAGCTGATCCCAGTGAGACAGAACTTTTAATTTTCCAACTTTAACTTCATTTTTTAATTAAATTCTATTCAATTTGCAGTTTTTTAATAGTTTCCGATTTTCTATAACCATTCTGCGTGTAAATTCCAACGGAATTTCAGTCTTTTATTTCGAAGAAGGTGTGCCGCGTCTGGGAGCGCATCCCCGCCGCCGCTGCGCCATCTGAAACACAAAAAAGTAGATAAAACACTGTTTTTCTATACATTTTTAATAAAAAATACAGTTTTTTCTAAATTTTAATTTAACAGGACCCCTGGCGGCGCCCAGGATACTGTTGTTATACAGTATTTTAATAGCCGCGTCGTTTGACACCTCTCCCGCCCGGATCGGACGACTCTAAAACTAAAAATCGAAATTCTTTAGATTCCGGCCCTAAGGAAATCCACCTTAGGGGTACAAACATTGAATATCGAAAGTTCGTCGAAGCGAAAACCATCTAGGTATTCCACCGGTTATAGATAGGTTAGGAGTAGGATAGACCGTTATCACTCGTTTAGCTGATCCCAGTGAGACAGAACTTTTAATTTTCCAACTTTAACTTCATTTTTTAATTAAATTCTATTCAATTTGCAGTTTTTTAATAGTTTCCGATTTTTTATAACCATTCTGCGTGTAAATTCCAACGGAATTTCAGTCTTTTATTTCGAAGAAGGTGTGCCGCGTCTGGGAGCGCATCCCCGCCGCCGCTGCGCCATCTGAAACACAAAAAAGTAGATAAAACACTGTTTTTCTATACATTTTTAATAAAAAATACAGTTTTTTCTAAATTTTAATTTAACAGGACCCCTGGCGGCGCCCAGGATACTGTTGTTATACAGTATTTTAATAGCCGCGTCGTTTGACACCTCTCCCGCCCGGATCGGACGACTCTAAAACTAAAAATCGAAATTCTTTAGATTCCGGCCCTAAGGAAATCCACCTTAGGGGTACAAACATTGAATATCGAAAGTTCGTCGAAGCGAAAACCATCTAGGTATTCCACCGGTTATAGATAGGTTAGGAGTAGGATAGACCGTTATCACTCGTTTAGCTGATCCCAGTGAGACAGAACTTTTAATTTTCCAACTTTAACTTCATTTTTTAATTAAATTCTATTCAATTTGCAGTTTTTTAATAGTTTCCGATTTTCTATAACCATTCTGCGTGTAAATTCCAACGGAATTTCAGTCTTTTATTTCGAAGAAGGTGTGCCGCGTCTGGGAGCGCATCCCCGCCGCCGCTGCGCCATCTGAAACACAAAAAAGTAGATAAAACACTGTTTTTCTATACATTTTTAATAAAAAATACAGTTTTTTCTAAATTTTAATTTAACAGGACCCCTGGCGGCGCCCAGGATACTGTTGTTATACAGTATTTTAATAGCCGCGTCGTTTGACACCTCTCCCGCCCGGATCGGACGACTCTAAAACTAAAAATCGAAATTCTTTAGATTCCGGCCCTAAGGAAATCCACCTTAGGGGTACAAACATTGAATATCGAAAGTTCGTCGAAGCGAAAACCATCTAGGTATTCCACCGGTTATAGATAGGTTAGGAGTAGGATAGACCGTTATCACTCGTTTAGCTGATCCCAGTGAGACAGAACTTTTAATTTTCCAACTTTAACTTCATTTTTTAATTAAATTCTATTCAATTTGCAGTTTTTTAATAGTTTCCGATTTTCTATAACCATTCTGCGTGTAAATTCCAACGGAATTTCAGTCTTTTATTTCGAAGAAGGTGTGCCGCGTCTGGGAGCGCATCCCCGCCGCCGCTGCGCCATCTGAAACACAAAAAAGTAGATAAAACACTGTTTTTCTATACATTTTTAATAAAAAATACAGTTTTTTCTAAATTTTAATTTAACAGGACCCCTGGCGGCGCCCAGGATACTGTTGTTATACAGTATTTTAATAGCCGCGTCGTTTGACACCTCTCCCGCCCGGATCGGACGACTCTAAAACTAAAAATCGAAATTCTTTAGATTCCGGCCCTAAGGAAATCCACCTTAGGGGTACAAACATTGAATATCGAAAGTTCGTCGAAGCGAAAACCATCTAGGTATTCCACCGGTTATAGATAGGTTAGGAGTAGGATAGACCGTTATCACTCGTTTAGCTGATCCCAGTGAGACAGAACTTTTAATTTTCCAACTTTAACTTCATTTTTTAATTAAATTCTATTCAATTTGCAGTTTTTTAATAGTTTCCGATTTTCTATAACCATTCTGCGTGTAAATTCCAACGGAATTTCAGTCTTTTATTTCGAAGAAGGTGTGCCGCGTCTGGGAGCGCATCCCCGCCGCCGCTGCGCCATCTGAAACACAAAAAAGTAGATAAAACACTGTTTTTCTATACATTTTTAATAAAAAATACAGTTTTTTCTAAATTTTAATTTAACAGGACCCCTGGCGGCGCCCAGGATACTGTTGTTATACAGTATTTTAATAGCCGCGTCGTTTGACACCTCTCCCGCCCGGATCGGACGACTCTAAAACTAAAAATCGAAATTCTTTAGATTCCGGCCCTAAGGAAATCCACCTTAGGGGTACAAACATTGAATATCGAAAGTTCGTCGAAGCGAAAACCATCTAGGTATTCCACCGGTTATAGATAGGTTAGGAGTAGGATAGACCGTTATCACTCGTTTAGCTGATCCCAGTGAGACAGAACTTTTAATTTTCCAACTTTAACTTCATTTTTTAATTAAATTCTATTCAATTTGCAGTTTTTTAATAGTTTCCGATTTTCTATAACCATTCTGCGTGTAAATTCCAACGGAATTTCAGTCTTTTATTTCGAAGAAGGTGTGCCGCGTCTGGGAGCGCATCCCCGCCGCCGCTGCGCCATCTGAAACACAAAAAAGTAGATAAAACACTGTTTTTCTATACATTTTTAATAAAAAATACAGTTTTTTCTAAATTTTAATTTAACAGGACCCCTGGCGGCGCCCAGGATACTGTTGTTATACAGTATTTTAATAGCCGCGTCGTTTGACACCTCTCCCGCCCGGATCGGACGACTCTAAAACTAAAAATCGAAATTCTTTAGATTCCGGCCCTAAGGAAATCCACCTTAGGGGTACAAACATTGAATATCGAAAGTTCGTCGAAGCGAAAACCATCTAGGTATTCCACCGGTTATAGATAGGTTAGGAGTAGGATAGACCGTTATCACTCGTTTAGCTGATCCCAGTGAGACAGAACTTTTAATTTTCCAACTTTAACTTCATTTTTTAATTAAATTCTATTCAATTTGCAGTTTTTTAATAGTTTCCGATTTTCTATAACCATTCTGCGTGTAAATTCCAACGGAATTTCAGTCTTTTATTTCGAAGAAGGTGTGCCGCGTCTGGGAGCGCATCCCCGCCGCCGCTGCGCCATCTGAAACACAAAAAAGTAGATAAAACACTGTTTTTCTATACATTTTTAATAAAAAATACAGTTTTTTCTAAATTTTAATTTAACAGGACCCCTGGCGGCGCCCAGGATACTGTTGTTATACAGTATTTTAATAGCCGCGTCGTTTGACACCTCTCCCGCCCGGATCGGACGACTCTAAAACTAAAAATCGAAATTCTTTAGATTCCGGCCCTAAGGAAATCCACCTTAGGGGTACAAACATTGAATATCGAAAGTTCGTCGAAGCGAAAACCATCTAGGTATTCCACCGGTTATAGATAGGTTAGGAGTAGGATAGACCGTTATCACTCGTTTAGCTGATCCCAGTGAGACAGAACTTTTAATTTTCCAACTTTAACTTCATTTTTTAATTAAATTCTATTCAATTTGCAGTTTTTTAATAGTTTCCGATTTTCTATAACCATTCTGCGTGTAAATTCCAACGGAATTTCAGTCTTTTATTTCGAAGAAGGTGTGCCGCGTCTGGGAGCGCATCCCCGCCGCCGCTGCGCCATCTGAAACACAAAAAAGTAGATAAAACACTGTTTTTCTATACATTTTTAATAAAAAATACAGTTTTTTCTAAATTTTAATTTAACAGGACCCCTGGCGGCGCCCAGGATAGTGTTGTTATACAGTATTTTAATAGCCGCGTCGTTTGACACCTCTCCCGCCCGGATCGGACGACTCTAAAACTAAAAATCGAAATTCTTTAGATTCCGGCCCTAAGGAAATCCACCTTAGGGGTACAAACATTGAATATCGAAAGTTCGTCGAAGCGAAAACCATCTAGGTATTCCACCGGTTATAGATAGGTTAGGAGTAGGATAGACCGTTATCACTCGTTTAGCTGATCCCAGTGAGACAGAACTTTTAATTTTCCAACTTTAACTTCATTTTTTAATTAAATTCTATTCAATTTGCAGTTTTTTAATAGTTTCCGATTTTCTATAACCATTCTGCGTGTAAATTCCAACGGAATTTCAGTCTTTTATTTCGAAGAAGGTGTGCCGCGTCTGGGAGCGCATCCCCGCCGCCGCTGCGCCATCTGAAACACAAAAAAGTAGATAAAACACTGTTTTTCTATACATTTTTAATAAAAAATACAGTTTTTTCTAAATTTTAATTTAACAGGACCCCTGGCGGCGCCCAGGATACTGTTGTTATACAGTATTTTAATAGCCGCGTCGTTTGACACCTCTCCCGCCCGGATCGGACGACTCTAAAACTAAAAATCGAAATTCTTTAGATTCCGGCCCTAAGGAAATCCACCTTAGGGGTACAAACATTGAATATCGAAAGTTCGTCGAAGCGAAAACCATCTAGGTATTCCACCGGTTATAGATAGGTTAGGAGTAGGATAGACCGTTATCACTCGTTTAGCTGATCCCAGTGAGACAGAACTTTTAATTTTCCAACTTTAACTTCATTTTTTAATTAAATTCTATTCAATTTGCAGTTTTTTAATAGTTTCCGATTTTCTATAACCATTCTGCGTGTAAATTCCAACGGAATTTCAGTCTTTTATTTCGAAGAAGGTGTGCCGCGTCTGGGAGCGCATCCCCGCCGCCGCTGCGCCATCTGAAACACAAAAAAGTAGATAAAACACTGTTTTTCTATACATTTTTAATAAAAAATACAGTTTTTTCTAAATTTTAATTTAACAGGACCCCTGGCGGCGCCCAGGATACTGTTGTTATACAGTATTTTAATAGCCGCGTCGTTTGACACCTCTCCCGCCCGGATCGGACGACTCTAAAACTAAAAATCGAAATTCTTTAGATTCCGGCCCTAAGGAAATCCACCTTAGGGGTACAAACATTGAATATCGAAAGTTCGTCGAAGCGAAAACCATCTAGGTATTCCACCGGTTATAGATAGGTTAGGAGTAGGATAGACCGTTATCACTCGTTTAGCTGATCCCAGTGAGACAGAACTTTTAATTTTCCAACTTTAACTTCATTTTTTAATTAAATTCTATTCAATTTGCAGTTTTTTAATAGTTTCCGATTTTTTATAACCATTCTGCGTGTAAATTCCAACGGAATTTCAGTCTTTTATTTCGAAGAAGGTGTGCCGCGTCTGGGAGCGCATCCCCGCCGCCGCTGCGCCATCTGAAACACAAAAAAGTAGATAAAACACTGTTTTTCTATACATTTTTAATAAAAAATACAGTTTTTTCTAAATTTTAATTTAACAGGACCCCTGGCGGCGCCCAGGATACTGTTGTTATACAGTATTTTAATAGCCGCGTCGTTTGACACCTCTCCCGCCCGGATCGGACGACTCTAAAACTAAAAATCGAAATTCTTTAGATTCCGGCCCTAAGGAAATCCACCTTAGGGGTACAAACATTGAATATCGAAAGTTCGTCGAAGCGAAAACCATCTAGGTATTCCACCGGTTATAGATAGGTTAGGAGTAGGATAGACCGTTATCACTCGTTTAGCTGATCCCAGTGAGACAGAACTTTTAATTTTCCAACTTTAACTTCATTTTTTAATTAAATTCTATTCAATTTGCAGTTTTTTAATAGTTTCCGATTTTCTATAACCATTCTGCGTGTAAATTCCAACGGAATTTCAGTCTTTTATTTCGAAGAAGGTGTGCCGCGTCTGGGAGCGCATCCCCGCCGCCGCTGCGCCATCTGAAACACAAAAAAGTAGATAAAACACTGTTTTTCTATACATTTTTAATAAAAAATACAGTTTTTTCTAAATTTTAATTTAACAGGACCCCTGGCGGCGCCCAGGATACTGTTGTTATACAGTATTTTAATAGCCGCGTCGTTTGACACCTCTCCCGCCCGGATCGGACGACTCTAAAACTAAAAATCGAAATTCTTTAGATTCCGGCCCTAAGGAAATCCACCTTAGGGGTACAAACATTGAATATCGAAAGTTCGTCGAAGCGAAAACCATCTAGGTATTCCACCGGTTATAGATAGGTTAGGAGTAGGATAGACCGTTATCACTCGTTTAGCTGATCCCAGTGAGACAGAACTTTTAATTTTCCAACTTTAACTTCATTTTTTAATTAAATTCTATTCAATTTGCAGTTTTTTAATAGTTTCCGATTTTCTATAACCATTCTGCGTGTAAATTCCAACGGAATTTCAGTCTTTTATTTCGAAGAAGGTGTGCCGCGTCTGGGAGCGCATCCCCGCCGCCGCTGCGCCATCTGAAACACAAAAAAGTAGATAAAACACTGTTTTTCTATACATTTTTAATAAAAAATACAGTTTTTTCTAAATTTTAATTTAACAGGACCCCTGGCGGCGCCCAGGATACTGTTGTTATACAGTATTTTAATAGCCGCGTCGTTTGACACCTCTCCCGCCCGGATCGGACGACTCTAAAACTAAAAATCGAAATTCTTTAGATTCCGGCCCTAAGGAAATCCACCTTAGGGGTACAAACATTGAATATCGAAAGTTCGTCGAAGCGAAAACCATCTAGGTATTCCACCGGTTATAGATAGGTTAGGAGTAGGATAGACCGTTATCACTCGTTTAGCTGATCCCAGTGAGACAGAACTTTTAATTTTCCAACTTTAACTTCATTTTTTAATTAAATTCTATTCAATTTGCAGTTTTTTAATAGTTTCCGATTTTTTATAACCATTCTGCGTGTAAATTCCAACGGAATTTCAGTCTTTTATTTCGAAGAAGGTGTGCCGCGTCTGGGAGCGCATCCCCGCCGCCGCTGCGCCATCTGAAACACAAAAAAGTAGATAAAACACTGTTTTTCTATACATTTTTAATAAAAAATACAGTTTTTTCTAAATTTTAATTTAACAGGACCCCTGGCGGCGCCCAGGATACTGTTGTTATACAGTATTTTAATAGCCGCGTCGTTTGACACCTCTCCCGCCCGGATCGGACGACTCTAAAACTAAAAATCGAAATTCTTTAGATTCCGGCCCTAAGGAAATCCACCTTAGGGGTACAAACATTGAATATCGAAAGTTCGTCGAAGCGAAAACCATCTAGGTATTCCACCGGTTATAGATAGGTTAGGAGTAGGATAGACCGTTATCACTCGTTTAGCTGATCCCAGTGAGACAGAACTTTTAATTTTCCAACTTTAACTTCATTTTTTAATTAAATTCTATTCAATTTGCAGTTTTTTAATAGTTTCCGATTTTCTATAACCATTCTGCGTGTAAATTCCAACGGAATTTCAGTCTTTTATTTCGAAGAAGGTGTGCCGCGTCTGGGAGCGCATCCCCGCCGCCGCTGCGCCATCTGAAACACAAAAAAGTAGATAAAACACTGTTTTTCTATACATTTTTAATAAAAAATACAGTTTTTTCTAAATTTTAATTTAACAGGACCCCTGGCGGCGCCCAGGATACTGTTGTTATACAGTATTTTAATAGCCGCGTCGTTTGACACCTCTCCCGCCCGGATCGGACGACTCTAAAACTAAAAATCGAAATTCTTTAGATTCCGGCCCTAAGGAAATCCACCTTAGGGGTACAAACATTGAATATCGAAAGTTCGTCGAAGCGAAAACCATCTAGGTATTCCACCGGTTATAGATAGGTTAGGAGTAGGATAGACCGTTATCACTCGTTTAGCTGATCCCAGTGAGACAGAACTTTTAATTTTCCAACTTTAACTTCATTTTTTAATTAAATTCTATTCAATTTGCAGTTTTTTAATAGTTTCCGATTTTTTATAACCATTCTGCGTGTAAATTCCAACGGAATTTCAGTCTTTTATTTCGAAGAAGGTGTGCCGCGTCTGGGAGCGCATCCCCGCCGCCGCTGCGCCATCTGAAACACAAAAAAGTAGATAAAACACTGTTTTTCTATACATTTTTAATAAAAAATACAGTTTTTTCTAAATTTTAATTTAACAGGACCCCTGGCGGCGCCCAGGATACTGTTGTTATACAGTATTTTAATAGCCGCGTCGTTTGACACCTCTCCCGCCCGGATCGGACGACTCTAAAACTAAAAATCGAAATTCTTTAGATTCCGGCCCTAAGGAAATCCACCTTAGGGGTACAAACATTGAATATCGAAAGTTCGTCGAAGCGAAAACCATCTAGGTATTCCACCGGTTATAGATAGGTTAGGAGTAGGATAGACCGTTATCACTCGTTTAGCTGATCCCAGTGAGACAGAACTTTTAATTTTCCAACTTTAACTTCATTTTTTAATTAAATTCTATTCAATTTGCAGTTTTTTAATAGTTTCCGATTTTCTATAACCATTCTGCGTGTAAATTCCAACGGAATTTCAGTCTTTTATTTCGAAGAAGGTGTGCCGCGTCTGGGAGCGCATCCCCGCCGCCGCTGCGCCATCTGAAACACAAAAAAGTAGATAAAACACTGTTTTTCTATACATTTTTAATAAAAAATACAGTTTTTTCTAAATTTTAATTTAACAGGACCCCTGGCGGCGCCCAGGATACTGTTGTTATACAGTATTTTAATAGCCGCGTCGTTTGACACCTCTCCCGCCCGGATCGGACGACTCTAAAACTAAAAATCGAAATTCTTTAGATTCCGGCCCTAAGGAAATCCACCTTAGGGGTACAAACATTGAATATCGAAAGTTCGTCGAAGCGAAAACCATCTAGGTATTCCACCGGTTATAGATAGGTTAGGAGTAGGATAGACCGTTATCACTCGTTTAGCTGATCCCAGTGAGACAGAACTTTTAATTTTCCAACTTTAACTTCATTTTTTAATTAAATTCTATTCAATTTGCAGTTTTTTAATAGTTTCCGATTTTCTATAACCATTCTGCGTGTAAATTCCAACGGAATTTCAGTCTTTTATTTCGAAGAAGGTGTGCCGCGTCTGGGAGCGCATCCCCGCCGCCGCTGCGCCATCTGAAACACAAAAAAGTAGATAAAACACTGTTTTTCTATACATTTTTAATAAAAAATACAGTTTTTTCTAAATTTTAATTTAACAGGACCCCTGGCGGCGCCCAGGATACTGTTGTTATACAGTATTTTAATAGCCGCGTCGTTTGACACCTCTCCCGCCCGGATCGGACGACTCTAAAACTAAAAATCGAAATTCTTTAGATTCCGGCCCTAAGGAAATCCACCTTAGGGGTACAAACATTGAATATCGAAAGTTCGTCGAAGCGAAAACCATCTAGGTATTCCACCGGTTATAGATAGGTTAGGAGTAGGATAGACCGTTATCACTCGTTTAGCTGATCCCAGTGAGACAGAACTTTTAATTTTCCAACTTTAACTTCATTTTTTAATTAAATTCTATTCAATTTGCAGTTTTTTAATAGTTTCCGATTTTCTATAACCATTCTGCGTGTAAATTCCAACGGAATTTCAGTCTTTTATTTCGAAGAAGGTGTGCCGCGTCTGGGAGCGCATCCCCGCCGCCGCTGCGCCATCTGAAACACAAAAAAGTAGATAAAACACTGTTTTTCTATACATTTTTAATAAAAAATACAGTTTTTTCTAAATTTTAATTTAACAGGACCCCTGGCGGCGCCCAGGATACTGTTGTTATACAGTATTTTAATAGCCGCGTCGTTTGACACCTCTCCCGCCCGGATCGGACGACTCTAAAACTAAAAATCGAAATTCTTTAGATTCCGGCCCTAAGGAAATCCACCTTAGGGGTACAAACATTGAATATCGAAAGTTCGTCGAAGCGAAAACCATCTAGGTATTCCACCGGTTATAGATAGGTTAGGAGTAGGATAGACCGTTATCACTCGTTTAGCTGATCCCAGTGAGACAGAACTTTTAATTTTCCAACTTTAACTTCATTTTTTAATTAAATTCTATTCAATTTGCAGTTTTTTAATAGTTTCCGATTTTCTATAACCATTCTGCGTGTAAATTCCAACGGAATTTCAGTCTTTTATTTCGAAGAAGGTGTGCCGCGTCTGGGAGCGCATCCCCGCCGCCGCTGCGCCATCTGAAACACAAAAAAGTAGATAAAACACTGTTTTTCTATACATTTTTAATAAAAAATACAGTTTTTTCTAAATTTTAATTTAACAGGACCCCTGGCGGCGCCCAGGATACTGTTGTTATACAGTATTTTAATAGCCGCGTCGTTTGACACCTCTCCCGCCCGGATCGGACGACTCTAAAACTAAAAATCGAAATTCTTTAGATTCCGGCCCTAAGGAAATCCACCTTAGGGGTACAAACATTGAATATCGAAAGTTCGTCGAAGCGAAAACCATCTAGGTATTCCACCGGTTATAGATAGGTTAGGAGTAGGATAGACCGTTATCACTCGTTTAGCTGATCCCAGTGAGACAGAACTTTTAATTTTCCAACTTTAACTTCATTTTTTAATTAAATTCTATTCAATTTGCAGTTTTTTAATAGTTTCCGATTTTCTATAACCATTCTGCGTGTAAATTCCAACGGAATTTCAGTCTTTTATTTCGAAGAAGGTGTGCCGCGTCTGGGAGCGCATCCCCGCCGCCGCTGCGCCATCTGAAACACAAAAAAGTAGATAAAACACTGTTTTTCTATACATTTTTAATAAAAAATACAGTTTTTTCTAAATTTTAATTTAACAGGACCCCTGGCGGCGCCCAGGATACTGTTGTTATACAGTATTTTAATAGCCGCGTCGTTTGACACCTCTCCCGCCCGGATCGGACGACTCTAAAACTAAAAATCGAAATTCTTTAGATTCCGGCCCTAAGGAAATCCACCTTAGGGGTACAAACATTGAATATCGAAAGTTCGTCGAAGCGAAAACCATCTAGGTATTCCACCGGTTATAGATAGGTTAGGAGTAGGATAGACCGTTATCACTCGTTTAGCTGATCCCAGTGAGACAGAACTTTTAATTTTCCAACTTTAACTTCATTTTTTAATTAAATTCTATTCAATTTGCAGTTTTTTAATAGTTTCCGATTTTCTATAACCATTCTGCGTGTAAATTCCAACGGAATTTCAGTCTTTTATTTCGAAGAAGGTGTGCCGCGTCTGGGAGCGCATCCCCGCCGCCGCTGCGCCATCTGAAACACAAAAAAGTAGATAAAACACTGTTTTTCTATACATTTTTAATAAAAAATACAGTTTTTTCTAAATTTTAATTTAACAGGACCCCTGGCGGCGCCCAGGATACTGTTGTTATACAGTATTTTAATAGCCGCGTCGTTTGACACCTCTCCCGCCCGGATCGGACGACTCTAAAACTAAAAATCGAAATTCTTTAGATTCCGGCCCTAAGGAAATCCACCTTAGGGGTACAAACATTGAATATCGAAAGTTCGTCGAAGCGAAAACCATCTAGGTATTCCACCGGTTATAGATAGGTTAGGAGTAGGATAGACCGTTATCACTCGTTTAGCTGATCCCAGTGAGACAGAACTTTTAATTTTCCAACTTTAACTTCATTTTTTAATTAAATTCTATTCAATTTGCAGTTTTTTAATAGTTTCCGATTTTCTATAACCATTCTGCGTGTAAATTCCAACGGAATTTCAGTCTTTTATTTCGAAGAAGGTGTGCCGCGTCTGGGAGCGCATCCCCGCCGCCGCTGCGCCATCTGAAACACAAAAAAGTAGATAAAACACTGTTTTTCTATACATTTTTAATAAAAAATACAGTTTTTTCTAAATTTTAATTTAACAGGACCCCTGGCGGCGCCCAGGATACTGTTGTTATACAGTATTTTAATAGCCGCGTCGTTTGACACCTCTCCCGCCCGGATCGGACGACTCTAAAACTAAAAATCGAAATTCTTTAGATTCCGGCCCTAAGGAAATCCACCTTAGGGGTACAAACATTGAATATCGAAAGTTCGTCGAAGCGAAAACCATCTAGGTATTCCACCGGTTATAGATAGGTTAGGAGTAGGATAGACCGTTATCACTCGTTTAGCTGATCCCAGTGAGACAGAACTTTTAATTTTCCAACTTTAACTTCATTTTTTAATTAAATTCTATTCAATTTGCAGTTTTTTAATAGTTTCCGATTTTCTATAACCATTCTGCGTGTAAATTCCAACGGAATTTCAGTCTTTTATTTCGAAGAAGGTGTGCCGCGTCTGGGAGCGCATCCCCGCCGCCGCTGCGCCATCTGAAACACAAAAAAGTAGATAAAACACTGTTTTTCTATACATTTTTAATAAAAAATACAGTTTTTTCTAAATTTTAATTTAACAGGACCCCTGGCGGCGCCCAGGATACTGTTGTTATACAGTATTTTAATAGCCGCGTCGTTTGACACCTCTCCCGCCCGGATCGGACGACTCTAAAACTAAAAATCGAAATTCTTTAGATTCCGGCCCTAAGGAAATCCACCTTAGGGGTACAAACATTGAATATCGAAAGTTCGTCGAAGCGAAAACCATCTAGGTATTCCACCGGTTATAGATAGGTTAGGAGTAGGATAGACCGTTATCACTCGTTTAGCTGATCCCAGTGAGACAGAACTTTTAATTTTCCAACTTTAACTTCATTTTTTAATTAAATTCTATTCAATTTGCAGTTTTTTAATAGTTTCCGATTTTTTATAACCATTCTGCGTGTAAATTCCAACGGAATTTCAGTCTTTTATTTCGAAGAAGGTGTGCCGCGTCTGGGAGCGCATCCCCGCCGCCGCTGCGCCATCTGAAACACAAAAAAGTAGATAAAACACTGTTTTTCTATACATTTTTAATAAAAAATACAGTTTTTTCTAAATTTTAATTTAACAGGACCCCTGGCGGCGCCCAGGATACTGTTGTTATACAGTATTTTAATAGCCGCGTCGTTTGACACCTCTCCCGCCCGGATCGGACGACTCTAAAACTAAAAATCGAAATTCTTTAGATTCCGGCCCTAAGGAAATCCACCTTAGGGGTACAAACATTGAATATCGAAAGTTCGTCGAAGCGAAAACCATCTAGGTATTCCACCGGTTATAGATAGGTTAGGAGTAGGATAGACCGTTATCACTCGTTTAGCTGATCCCAGTGAGACAGAACTTTTAATTTTCCAACTTTAACTTCATTTTTTAATTAAATTCTATTCAATTTGCAGTTTTTTAATAGTTTCCGATTTTCTATAACCATTCTGCGTGTAAATTCCAACGGAATTTCAGTCTTTTATTTCGAAGAAGGTGTGCCGCGTCTGGGAGCGCATCCCCGCCGCCGCTGCGCCATCTGAAACACAAAAAAGTAGATAAAACACTGTTTTTCTATACATTTTTAATAAAAAATACAGTTTTTTCTAAATTTTAATTTAACAGGACCCCTGGCGGCGCCCAGGATAGTGTTGTTATACAGTATTTTAATAGCCGCGTCGTTTGACACCTCTCCCGCCCGGATCGGACGACTCTAAAACTAAAAATCGAAATTCTTTAGATTCCGGCCCTAAGGAAATCCACCTTAGGGGTACAAACATTGAATATCGAAAGTTCGTCGAAGCGAAAACCATCTAGGTATTCCACCGGTTATAGATAGGTTAGGAGTAGGATAGACCGTTATCACTCGTTTAGCTGATCCCAGTGAGACAGAACTTTTAATTTTCCAACTTTAACTTCATTTTTTAATTAAATTCTATTCAATTTGCAGTTTTTTAATAGTTTCCGATTTTCTATAACCATTCTGCGTGTAAATTCCAACGGAATTTCAGTCTTTTATTTCGAAGAAGGTGTGCCGCGTCTGGGAGCGCATCCCCGCCGCCGCTGCGCCATCTGAAACACAAAAAAGTAGATAAAACACTGTTTTTCTATACATTTTTAATAAAAAATACAGTTTTTTCTAAATTTTAATTTAACAGGACCCCTGGCGGCGCCCAGGATACTGTTGTTATACAGTATTTTAATAGCCGCGTCGTTTGACACCTCTCCCGCCCGGATCGGACGACTCTAAAACTAAAAATCGAAATTCTTTAGATTCCGGCCCTAAGGAAATCCACCTTAGGGGTACAAACATTGAATATCGAAAGTTCGTCGAAGCGAAAACCATCTAGGTATTCCACCGGTTATAGATAGGTTAGGAGTAGGATAGACCGTTATCACTCGTTTAGCTGATCCCAGTGAGACAGAACTTTTAATTTTCCAACTTTAACTTCATTTTTTAATTAAATTCTATTCAATTTGCAGTTTTTTAATAGTTTCCGATTTTCTATAACCATTCTGCGTGTAAATTCCAACGGAATTTCAGTCTTTTATTTCGAAGAAGGTGTGCCGCGTCTGGGAGCGCATCCCCGCCGCCGCTGCGCCATCTGAAACACAAAAAAGTAGATAAAACACTGTTTTTCTATACATTTTTAATAAAAAATACAGTTTTTTCTAAATTTTAATTTAACAGGACCCCTGGCGGCGCCCAGGATACTGTTGTTATACAGTATTTTAATAGCCGCGTCGTTTGACACCTCTCCCGCCCGGATCGGACGACTCTAAAACTAAAAATCGAAATTCTTTAGATTCCGGCCCTAAGGAAATCCACCTTAGGGGTACAAACATTGAATATCGAAAGTTCGTCGAAGCGAAAACCATCTAGGTATTCCACCGGTTATAGATAGGTTAGGAGTAGGATAGACCGTTATCACTCGTTTAGCTGATCCCAGTGAGACAGAACTTTTAATTTTCCAACTTTAACTTCATTTTTTAATTAAATTCTATTCAATTTGCAGTTTTTTAATAGTTTCCGATTTTTTATAACCATTCTGCGTGTAAATTCCAACGGAATTTCAGTCTTTTATTTCGAAGAAGGTGTGCCGCGTCTGGGAGCGCATCCCCGCCGCCGCTGCGCCATCTGAAACACAAAAAAGTAGATAAAACACTGTTTTTCTATACATTTTTAATAAAAAATACAGTTTTTTCTAAATTTTAATTTAACAGGACCCCTGGCGGCGCCCAGGATACTGTTGTTATACAGTATTTTAATAGCCGCGTCGTTTGACACCTCTCCCGCCCGGATCGGACGACTCTAAAACTAAAAATCGAAATTCTTTAGATTCCGGCCCTAAGGAAATCCACCTTAGGGGTACAAACATTCAACATTGCATCTTTGCGGAGGCCGCATCGTGCAATAGCCGTCAGGATTATCCGAGGGTATCGGACAATCTCGTTCGAGGCGGCGAGCCTCCTCGCAGGATCCCCTCCGTGGGATCTAGAGGCGAGGGTCCTTGCGTCGATGTACCGTTGGCGCGAGGATAAGTTGGCACAGGGCTCCCTTCTGAGGCCCCGAGAAATCGGGGCGCGAAGGGCTCAGCTCCACACTTTCATGGTGGAGGAATGGAGGGCGCGTCTTGCGCAACCCAGTGCCGGGCACGCCGTTATTGCGGCGGTAAGTCCCGTGCTCGACGAGTGGCTGGAGAGGCGTCATGGCGCCCTTACGTTCCGGCTGACGCAGGTACTGACGGGGCACGGGTGCTTCGGAAAGTACCTGCATCGTATAGGTCGGGAACAGACGCCCGAGTGTCACCACTGCGGGAACTGCCCTGAAGACACGGCGCTCCACACACTGGTGGAGTGTCCGGCGTGGACGGGGCAACGCCGAGACCTTGGCGTTGCTATAGGGGTGGCGGGCGGCTTTTCGCTCTCTTCTGTGGTGCTTGCCATGGTCGAGGGCGAGACTGCCTGGGACTCCGTCGCCTCCTTTTGCGAGGAGGTGATGCTCGCCAAGGAGCTGGCGGAAAGGGAGAGGGAAGCAATAGCTATCCTCCCCGCCCGCAGACGACGCAACGGGCGTCGGAGGGCGCAAGACCTCCGACCACCGTGAGCGATGGCCGGCGGGTGGCGACCTTGGGCAGTCGTCACTTAGCAGGCCCGAGAGGAAGGCGGCTCGTGTTCCGCGCGCGCCTCTCGTGAGGAAGGGCTAGGCCCTCCAAATCAGATGGGGCTCGCCAGGGTCGGCGAGCCATGACCTGCGGGGGATGCGGATGAATGCGCAAGCGTACTCGTGTCCCCTGCAATAGGTCGTCTGAGGGAACACCGTGGAATGTTTAGTCGGTAGGACGGTCTCCTGTAGGAGACCGGGGAGTCCGACATAACCACCCACCGACGCCCAGGTGGGTGGTATGCGTAAATGCATTTAAACCACGTAGAAAAAAAAAAAAAAAAAAAAAAAAAAGGGGTACAAACATTGAATATCGAAAGTTCGTCGAAGCGAAAACCATCTAGGTATTCCACCGGTTATAGATAGGTTAGGAGTAGGATAGACCGTTATCACTCGTTTAGCTGATCCCAGTGAGACAGAACTTTTAATTTTCCAACTTTAACTTCATTTTTTAATTAAATTCTATTCAATTTGCAGTTTTTTAATAGTTTCCGATTTTCTATAACCATTCTGCGTGTAAATTCCAACGGAATTTCAGTCTTTTATTTCGAAGAAGGTGTGCCGCGTCTGGGAGCGCATCCCCGCCGCCGCTGCGCCATCTGAAACACAAAAAAGTAGATAAAACACTGTTTTTCTATACATTTTTAATAAAAAATACAGTTTTTTCTAAATTTTAATTTAACAGGACCCCTGGCGGCGCCCAGGATACTGTTGTTATACAGTATTTTAATAGCCGCGTCGTTTGACACCTCTCCCGCCCGGATCGGACGACTCTAAAACTAAAAATCGAAATTCTTTAGATTCCGGCCCTAAGGAAATCCACCTTAGGGGTACAAACATTGAATATCGAAAGTTCGTCGAAGCGAAAACCATCTAGGTATTCCACCGGTTATAGATAGGTTAGGAGTAGGATAGACCGTTATCACTCGTTTAGCTGATCCCAGTGAGACAGAACTTTTAATTTTCCAACTTTAACTTCATTTTTTAATTAAATTCTATTCAATTTGCAGTTTTTTAATAGTTTCCGATTTTCTATAACCATTCTGCGTGTAAATTCCAACGGAATTTCAGTCTTTTATTTCGAAGAAGGTGTGCCGCGTCTGGGAGCGCATCCCCGCCGCCGCTGCGCCATCTGAAACACAAAAAAGTAGATAAAACACTGTTTTTCTATACATTTTTAATAAAAAATACAGTTTTTTCTAAATTTTAATTTAACAGGACCCCTGGCGGCGCCCAGGATACTGTTGTTATACAGTATTTTAATAGCCGCGTCGTTTGACACCTCTCCCGCCCGGATCGGACGACTCTAAAACTAAAAATCGAAATTCTTTAGATTCCGGCCCTAAGGAAATCCACCTTAGGGGTACAAACATTGAATATCGAAAGTTCGTCGAAGCGAAAACCATCTAGGTATTCCACCGGTTATAGATAGGTTAGGAGTAGGATAGACCGTTATCACTCGTTTAGCTGATCCCAGTGAGACAGAACTTTTAATTTTCCAACTTTAACTTCATTTTTTAATTAAATTCTATTCAATTTGCAGTTTTTTAATAGTTTCCGATTTTCTATAACCATTCTGCGTGTAAATTCCAACGGAATTTCAGTCTTTTATTTCGAAGAAGGTGTGCCGCGTCTGGGAGCGCATCCCCGCCGCCGCTGCGCCATCTGAAACACAAAAAAGTAGATAAAACACTGTTTTTCTATACATTTTTAATAAAAAATACAGTTTTTTCTAAATTTTAATTTAACAGGACCCCTGGCGGCGCCCAGGATACTGTTGTTATACAGTATTTTAATAGCCGCGTCGTTTGACACCTCTCCCGCCCGGATCGGACGACTCTAAAACTAAAAATCGAAATTCTTTAGATTCCGGCCCTAAGGAAATCCACCTTAGGGGTACAAACATTGAATATCGAAAGTTCGTCGAAGCGAAAACCATCTAGGTATTCCACCGGTTATAGATAGGTTAGGAGTAGGATAGACCGTTATCACTCGTTTAGCTGATCCCAGTGAGACAGAACTTTTAATTTTCCAACTTTAACTTCATTTTTTAATTAAATTCTATTCAATTTGCAGTTTTTTAATAGTTTCCGATTTTCTATAACCATTCTGCGTGTAAATTCCAACGGAATTTCAGTCTTTTATTTCGAAGAAGGTGTGCCGCGTCTGGGAGCGCATCCCCGCCGCCGCTGCGCCATCTGAAACACAAAAAAGTAGATAAAACACTGTTTTTCTATACATTTTTAATAAAAAATACAGTTTTTTCTAAATTTTAATTTAACAGGACCCCTGGCGGCGCCCAGGATAGTGTTGTTATACAGTATTTTAATAGCCGCGTCGTTTGACACCTCTCCCGCCCGGATCGGACGACTCTAAAACTAAAAATCGAAATTCTTTAGATTCCGGCCCTAAGGAAATCCACCTTAGGGGTACAAACATTGAATATCGAAAGTTCGTCGAAGCGAAAACCATCTAGGTATTCCACCGGTTATAGATAGGTTAGGAGTAGGATAGACCGTTATCACTCGTTTAGCTGATCCCAGTGAGACAGAACTTTTAATTTTCCAACTTTAACTTCATTTTTTAATTAAATTCTATTCAATTTGCAGTTTTTTAATAGTTTCCGATTTTCTATAACCATTCTGCGTGTAAATTCCAACGGAATTTCAGTCTTTTATTTCGAAGAAGGTGTGCCGCGTCTGGGAGCGCATCCCCGCCGCCGCTGCGCCATCTGAAACACAAAAAAGTAGATAAAACACTGTTTTTCTATACATTTTTAATAAAAAATACAGTTTTTTCTAAATTTTAATTTAACAGGACCCCTGGCGGCGCCCAGGATACTGTTGTTATACAGTATTTTAATAGCCGCGTCGTTTGACACCTCTCCCGCCCGGATCGGACGACTCTAAAACTAAAAATCGAAATTCTTTAGATTCCGGCCCTAAGGAAATCCACCTTAGGGGTACAAACATTGAATATCGAAAGTTCGTCGAAGCGAAAACCATCTAGGTATTCCACCGGTTATAGATAGGTTAGGAGTAGGATAGACCGTTATCACTCGTTTAGCTGATCCCAGTGAGACAGAACTTTTAATTTTCCAACTTTAACTTCATTTTTTAATTAAATTCTATTCAATTTGCAGTTTTTTAATAGTTTCCGATTTTCTATAACCATTCTGCGTGTAAATTCCAACGGAATTTCAGTCTTTTATTTCGAAGAAGGTGTGCCGCGTCTGGGAGCGCATCCCCGCCGCCGCTGCGCCATCTGAAACACAAAAAAGTAGATAAAACACTGTTTTTCTATACATTTTTAATAAAAAATACAGTTTTTTCTAAATTTTAATTTAACAGGACCCCTGGCGGCGCCCAGGATACTGTTGTTATACAGTATTTTAATAGCCGCGTCGTTTGACACCTCTCCCGCCCGGATCGGACGACTCTAAAACTAAAAATCGAAATTCTTTAGATTCCGGCCCTAAGGAAATCCACCTTAGGGGTACAAACATTGAATATCGAAAGTTCGTCGAAGCGAAAACCATCTAGGTATTCCACCGGTTATAGATAGGTTAGGAGTAGGATAGACCGTTATCACTCGTTTAGCTGATCCCAGTGAGACAGAACTTTTAATTTTCCAACTTTAACTTCATTTTTTAATTAAATTCTATTCAATTTGCAGTTTTTTAATAGTTTCCGATTTTCTATAACCATTCTGCGTGTAAATTCCAACGGAATTTCAGTCTTTTATTTCGAAGAAGGTGTGCCGCGTCTGGGAGCGCATCCCCGCCGCCGCTGCGCCATCTGAAACACAAAAAAGTAGATAAAACACTGTTTTTCTATACATTTTTAATAAAAAATACAGTTTTTTCTAAATTTTAATTTAACAGGACCCCTGGCGGCGCCCAGGATACTGTTGTTATACAGTATTTTAATAGCCGCGTCGTTTGACACCTCTCCCGCCCGGATCGGACGACTCTAAAACTAAAAATCGAAATTCTTTAGATTCCGGCCCTAAGGAAATCCACCTTAGGGGTACAAACATTGAATATCGAAAGTTCGTCGAAGCGAAAACCATCTAGGTATTCCACCGGTTATAGATAGGTTAGGAGTAGGATAGACCGTTATCACTCGTTTAGCTGATCCCAGTGAGACAGAACTTTTAATTTTCCAACTTTAACTTCATTTTTTAATTAAATTCTATTCAATTTGCAGTTTTTTAATAGTTTCCGATTTTTTATAACCATTCTGCGTGTAAATTCCAACGGAATTTCAGTCTTTTATTTCGAAGAAGGTGTGCCGCGTCTGGGAGCGCATCCCCGCCGCCGCTGCGCCATCTGAAACACAAAAAAGTAGATAAAACACTGTTTTTCTATACATTTTTAATAAAAAATACAGTTTTTTCTAAATTTTAATTTAACAGGACCCCTGGCGGCGCCCAGGATACTGTTGTTATACAGTATTTTAATAGCCGCGTCGTTTGACACCTCTCCCGCCCGGATCGGACGACTCTAAAACTAAAAATCGAAATTCTTTAGATTCCGGCCCTAAGGAAATCCACCTTAGGGGTACAAACATTGAATATCGAAAGTTCGTCGAAGCGAAAACCATCTAGGTATTCCACCGGTTATAGATAGGTTAGGAGTAGGATAGACCGTTATCACTCGTTTAGCTGATCCCAGTGAGACAGAACTTTTAATTTTCCAACTTTAACTTCATTTTTTAATTAAATTCTATTCAATTTGCAGTTTTTTAATAGTTTCCGATTTTCTATAACCATTCTGCGTGTAAATTCCAACGGAATTTCAGTCTTTTATTTCGAAGAAGGTGTGCCGCGTCTGGGAGCGCATCCCCGCCGCCGCTGCGCCATCTGAAACACAAAAAAGTAGATAAAACACTGTTTTTCTATACATTTTTAATAAAAAATACAGTTTTTTCTAAATTTTAATTTAACAGGACCCCTGGCGGCGCCCAGGATACTGTTGTTATACAGTATTTTAATAGCCGCGTCGTTTGACACCTCTCCCGCCCGGATCGGACGACTCTAAAACTAAAAATCGAAATTCTTTAGATTCCGGCCCTAAGGAAATCCACCTTAGGGGTACAAACATTGAATATCGAAAGTTCGTCGAAGCGAAAACCATCTAGGTATTCCACCGGTTATAGATAGGTTAGGAGTAGGATAGACCGTTATCACTCGTTTAGCTGATCCCAGTGAGACAGAACTTTTAATTTTCCAACTTTAACTTCATTTTTTAATTAAATTCTATTCAATTTGCAGTTTTTTAATAGTTTCCGATTTTCTATAACCATTCTGCGTGTAAATTCCAACGGAATTTCAGTCTTTTATTTCGAAGAAGGTGTGCCGCGTCTGGGAGCGCATCCCCGCCGCCGCTGCGCCATCTGAAACACAAAAAAGTAGATAAAACACTGTTTTTCTATACATTTTTAATAAAAAATACAGTTTTTTCTAAATTTTAATTTAACAGGACCCCTGGCGGCGCCCAGGATACTGTTGTTATACAGTATTTTAATAGCCGCGTCGTTTGACACCTCTCCCGCCCGGATCGGACGACTCTAAAACTAAAAATCGAAATTCTTTAGATTCCGGCCCTAAGGAAATCCACCTTAGGGGTACAAACATTGAATATCGAAAGTTCGTCGAAGCGAAAACCATCTAGGTATTCCACCGGTTATAGATAGGTTAGGAGTAGGATAGACCGTTATCACTCGTTTAGCTGATCCCAGTGAGACAGAACTTTTAATTTTCCAACTTTAACTTCATTTTTTAATTAAATTCTATTCAATTTGCAGTTTTTTAATAGTTTCCGATTTTCTATAACCATTCTGCGTGTAAATTCCAACGGAATTTCAGTCTTTTATTTCGAAGAAGGTGTGCCGCGTCTGGGAGCGCATCCCCGCCGCCGCTGCGCCATCTGAAACACAAAAAAGTAGATAAAACACTGTTTTTCTATACATTTTTAATAAAAAATACAGTTTTTTCTAAATTTTAATTTAACAGGACCCCTGGCGGCGCCCAGGATACTGTTGTTATACAGTATTTTAATAGCCGCGTCGTTTGACACCTCTCCCGCCCGGATCGGACGACTCTAAAACTAAAAATCGAAATTCTTTAGATTCCGGCCCTAAGGAAATCCACCTTAGGGGTACAAACATTGAATATCGAAAGTTCGTCGAAGCGAAAACCATCTAGGTATTCCACCGGTTATAGATAGGTTAGGAGTAGGATAGACCGTTATCACTCGTTTAGCTGATCCCAGTGAGACAGAACTTTTAATTTTCCAACTTTAACTTCATTTTTTAATTAAATTCTATTCAATTTGCAGTTTTTTAATAGTTTCCGATTTTCTATAACCATTCTGCGTGTAAATTCCAACGGAATTTCAGTCTTTTATTTCGAAGAAGGTGTGCCGCGTCTGGGAGCGCATCCCCGCCGCCGCTGCGCCATCTGAAACACAAAAAAGTAGATAAAACACTGTTTTTCTATACATTTTTAATAAAAAATACAGTTTTTTCTAAATTTTAATTTAACAGGACCCCTGGCGGCGCCCAGGATACTGTTGTTATACAGTATTTTAATAGCCGCGTCGTTTGACACCTCTCCCGCCCGGATCGGACGACTCTAAAACTAAAAATCGAAATTCTTTAGATTCCGGCCCTAAGGAAATCCACCTTAGGGGTACAAACATTGAATATCGAAAGTTCGTCGAAGCGAAAACCATCTAGGTATTCCACCGGTTATAGATAGGTTAGGAGTAGGATAGACCGTTATCACTCGTTTAGCTGATCCCAGTGAGACAGAACTTTTAATTTTCCAACTTTAACTTCATTTTTTAATTAAATTCTATTCAATTTGCAGTTTTTTAATAGTTTCCGATTTTTTATAACCATTCTGCGTGTAAATTCCAACGGAATTTCAGTCTTTTATTTCGAAGAAGGTGTGCCGCGTCTGGGAGCGCATCCCCGCCGCCGCTGCGCCATCTGAAACACAAAAAAGTAGATAAAACACTGTTTTTCTATACATTTTTAATAAAAAATACAGTTTTTTCTAAATTTTAATTTAACAGGACCCCTGGCGGCGCCCAGGATACTGTTGTTATACAGTATTTTAATAGCCGCGTCGTTTGACACCTCTCCCGCCCGGATCGGACGACTCTAAAACTAAAAATCGAAATTCTTTAGATTCCGGCCCTAAGGAAATCCACCTTAGGGGTACAAACATTGAATATCGAAAGTTCGTCGAAGCGAAAACCATCTAGGTATTCCACCGGTTATAGATAGGTTAGGAGTAGGATAGACCGTTATCACTCGTTTAGCTGATCCCAGTGAGACAGAACTTTTAATTTTCCAACTTTAACTTCATTTTTTAATTAAATTCTATTCAATTTGCAGTTTTTTAATAGTTTCCGATTTTCTATAACCATTCTGCGTGTAAATTCCAACGGAATTTCAGTCTTTTATTTCGAAGAAGGTGTGCCGCGTCTGGGAGCGCATCCCCGCCGCCGCTGCGCCATCTGAAACACAAAAAAGTAGATAAAACACTGTTTTTCTATACATTTTTAATAAAAAATACAGTTTTTTCTAAATTTTAATTTAACAGGACCCCTGGCGGCGCCCAGGATACTGTTGTTATACAGTATTTTAATAGCCGCGTCGTTTGACACCTCTCCCGCCCGGATCGGACGACTCTAAAACTAAAAATCGAAATTCTTTAGATTCCGGCCCTAAGGAAATCCACCTTAGGGGTACAAACATTGAATATCGAAAGTTCGTCGAAGCGAAAACCATCTAGGTATTCCACCGGTTATAGATAGGTTAGGAGTAGGATAGACCGTTATCACTCGTTTAGCTGATCCCAGTGAGACAGAACTTTTAATTTTCCAACTTTAACTTCATTTTTTAATTAAATTCTATTCAATTTGCAGTTTTTTAATAGTTTCCGATTTTCTATAACCATTCTGCGTGTAAATTCCAACGGAATTTCAGTCTTTTATTTCGAAGAAGGTGTGCCGCGTCTGGGAGCGCATCCCCGCCGCCGCTGCGCCATCTGAAACACAAAAAAGTAGATAAAACACTGTTTTTCTATACATTTTTAATAAAAAATACAGTTTTTTCTAAATTTTAATTTAACAGGACCCCTGGCGGCGCCCAGGATACTGTTGTTATACAGTATTTTAATAGCCGCGTCGTTTGACACCTCTCCCGCCCGGATCGGACGACTCTAAAACTAAAAATCGAAATTCTTTAGATTCCGGCCCTAAGGAAATCCACCTTAGGGGTACAAACATTGAATATCGAAAGTTCGTCGAAGCGAAAACCATCTAGGTATTCCACCGGTTATAGATAGGTTAGGAGTAGGATAGACCGTTATCACTCGTTTAGCTGATCCCAGTGAGACAGAACTTTTAATTTTCCAACTTTAACTTCATTTTTTAATTAAATTCTATTCAATTTGCAGTTTTTTAATAGTTTCCGATTTTCTATAACCATTCTGCGTGTAAATTCCAACGGAATTTCAGTCTTTTATTTCGAAGAAGGTGTGCCGCGTCTGGGAGCGCATCCCCGCCGCCGCTGCGCCATCTGAAACACAAAAAAGTAGATAAAACACTGTTTTTCTATACATTTTTAATAAAAAATACAGTTTTTTCTAAATTTTAATTTAACAGGACCCCTGGCGGCGCCCAGGATACTGTTGTTATACAGTATTTTAATAGCCGCGTCGTTTGACACCTCTCCCGCCCGGATCGGACGACTCTAAAACTAAAAATCGAAATTCTTTAGATTCCGGCCCTAAGGAAATCCACCTTAGGGGTACAAACATTGAATATCGAAAGTTCGTCGAAGCGAAAACCATCTAGGTATTCCACCGGTTATAGATAGGTTAGGAGTAGGATAGACCGTTATCACTCGTTTAGCTGATCCCAGTGAGACAGAACTTTTAATTTTCCAACTTTAACTTCATTTTTTAATTAAATTCTATTCAATTTGCAGTTTTTTAATAGTTTCCGATTTTCTATAACCATTCTGCGTGTAAATTCCAACGGAATTTCAGTCTTTTATTTCGAAGAAGGTGTGCCGCGTCTGGGAGCGCATCCCCGCCGCCGCTGCGCCATCTGAAACACAAAAAAGTAGATAAAACACTGTTTTTCTATACATTTTTAATAAAAAATACAGTTTTTTCTAAATTTTAATTTAACAGGACCCCTGGCGGCGCCCAGGATACTGTTGTTATACAGTATTTTAATAGCCGCGTCGTTTGACACCTCTCCCGCCCGGATCGGACGACTCTAAAACTAAAAATCGAAATTCTTTAGATTCCGGCCCTAAGGAAATCCACCTTAGGGGTACAAACATTGAATATCGAAAGTTCGTCGAAGCGAAAACCATCTAGGTATTCCACCGGTTATAGATAGGTTAGGAGTAGGATAGACCGTTATCACTCGTTTAGCTGATCCCAGTGAGACAGAACTTTTAATTTTCCAACTTTAACTTCATTTTTTAATTAAATTCTATTCAATTTGCAGTTTTTTAATAGTTTCCGATTTTCTATAACCATTCTGCGTGTAAATTCCAACGGAATTTCAGTCTTTTATTTCGAAGAAGGTGTGCCGCGTCTGGGAGCGCATCCCCGCCGCCGCTGCGCCATCTGAAACACAAAAAAGTAGATAAAACACTGTTTTTCTATACATTTTTAATAAAAAATACAGTTTTTTCTAAATTTTAATTTAACAGGACCCCTGGCGGCGCCCAGGATACTGTTGTTATACAGTATTTTAATAGCCGCGTCGTTTGACACCTCTCCCGCCCGGATCGGACGACTCTAAAACTAAAAATCGAAATTCTTTAGATTCCGGCCCTAAGGAAATCCACCTTAGGGGTACAAACATTGAATATCGAAAGTTCGTCGAAGCGAAAACCATCTAGGTATTCCACCGGTTATAGATAGGTTAGGAGTAGGATAGACCGTTATCACTCGTTTAGCTGATCCCAGTGAGACAGAACTTTTAATTTTCCAACTTTAACTTCATTTTTTAATTAAATTCTATTCAATTTGCAGTTTTTTAATAGTTTCCGATTTTTTATAACCATTCTGCGTGTAAATTCCAACGGAATTTCAGTCTTTTATTTCGAAGAAGGTGTGCCGCGTCTGGGAGCGCATCCCCGCCGCCGCTGCGCCATCTGAAACACAAAAAAGTAGATAAAACACTGTTTTTCTATACATTTTTAATAAAAAATACAGTTTTTTCTAAATTTTAATTTAACAGGACCCCTGGCGGCGCCCAGGATACTGTTGTTATACAGTATTTTAATAGCCGCGTCGTTTGACACCTCTCCCGCCCGGATCGGACGACTCTAAAACTAAAAATCGAAATTCTTTAGATTCCGGCCCTAAGGAAATCCACCTTAGGGGTACAAACATTGAATATCGAAAGTTCGTCGAAGCGAAAACCATCTAGGTATTCCACCGGTTATAGATAGGTTAGGAGTAGGATAGACCGTTATCACTCGTTTAGCTGATCCCAGTGAGACAGAACTTTTAATTTTCCAACTTTAACTTCATTTTTTAATTAAATTCTATTCAATTTGCAGTTTTTTAATAGTTTCCGATTTTCTATAACCATTCTGCGTGTAAATTCCAACGGAATTTCAGTCTTTTATTTCGAAGAAGGTGTGCCGCGTCTGGGAGCGCATCCCCGCCGCCGCTGCGCCATCTGAAACACAAAAAAGTAGATAAAACACTGTTTTTCTATACATTTTTAATAAAAAATACAGTTTTTTCTAAATTTTAATTTAACAGGACCCCTGGCGGCGCCCAGGATACTGTTGTTATACAGTATTTTAATAGCCGCGTCGTTTGACACCTCTCCCGCCCGGATCGGACGACTCTAAAACTAAAAATCGAAATTCTTTAGATTCCGGCCCTAAGGAAATCCACCTTAGGGGTACAAACATTGAATATCGAAAGTTCGTCGAAGCGAAAACCATCTAGGTATTCCACCGGTTATAGATAGGTTAGGAGTAGGATAGACCGTTATCACTCGTTTAGCTGATCCCAGTGAGACAGAACTTTTAATTTTCCAACTTTAACTTCATTTTTTAATTAAATTCTATTCAATTTGCAGTTTTTTAATAGTTTCCGATTTTCTATAACCATTCTGCGTGTAAATTCCAACGGAATTTCAGTCTTTTATTTCGAAGAAGGTGTGCCGCGTCTGGGAGCGCATCCCCGCCGCCGCTGCGCCATCTGAAACACAAAAAAGTAGATAAAACACTGTTTTTCTATACATTTTTAATAAAAAATACAGTTTTTTCTAAATTTTAATTTAACAGGACCCCTGGCGGCGCCCAGGATACTGTTGTTATACAGTATTTTAATAGCCGCGTCGTTTGACACCTCTCCCGCCCGGATCGGACGACTCTAAAACTAAAAATCGAAATTCTTTAGATTCCGGCCCTAAGGAAATCCACCTTAGGGGTACAAACATTGAATATCGAAAGTTCGTCGAAGCGAAAACCATCTAGGTATTCCACCGGTTATAGATAGGTTAGGAGTAGGATAGACCGTTATCACTCGTTTAGCTGATCCCAGTGAGACAGAACTTTTAATTTTCCAACTTTAACTTCATTTTTTAATTAAATTCTATTCAATTTGCAGTTTTTTAATAGTTTCCGATTTTCTATAACCATTCTGCGTGTAAATTCCAACGGAATTTCAGTCTTTTATTTCGAAGAAGGTGTGCCGCGTCTGGGAGCGCATCCCCGCCGCCGCTGCGCCATCTGAAACACAAAAAAGTAGATAAAACACTGTTTTTCTATACATTTTTAATAAAAAATACAGTTTTTTCTAAATTTTAATTTAACAGGACCCCTGGCGGCGCCCAGGATACTGTTGTTATACAGTATTTTAATAGCCGCGTCGTTTGACACCTCTCCCGCCCGGATCGGACGACTCTAAAACTAAAAATCGAAATTCTTTAGATTCCGGCCCTAAGGAAATCCACCTTAGGGGTACAAACATTGAATATCGAAAGTTCGTCGAAGCGAAAACCATCTAGGTATTCCACCGGTTATAGATAGGTTAGGAGTAGGATAGACCGTTATCACTCGTTTAGCTGATCCCAGTGAGACAGAACTTTTAATTTTCCAACTTTAACTTCATTTTTTAATTAAATTCTATTCAATTTGCAGTTTTTTAATAGTTTCCGATTTTCTATAACCATTCTGCGTGTAAATTCCAACGGAATTTCAGTCTTTTATTTCGAAGAAGGTGTGCCGCGTCTGGGAGCGCATCCCCGCCGCCGCTGCGCCATCTGAAACACAAAAAAGTAGATAAAACACTGTTTTTCTATACATTTTTAATAAAAAATACAGTTTTTTCTAAATTTTAATTTAACAGGACCCCTGGCGGCGCCCAGGATACTGTTGTTATACAGTATTTTAATAGCCGCGTCGTTTGACACCTCTCCCGCCCGGATCGGACGACTCTAAAACTAAAAATCGAAATTCTTTAGATTCCGGCCCTAAGGAAATCCACCTTAGGGGTACAAACATTGAATATCGAAAGTTCGTCGAAGCGAAAACCATCTAGGTATTCCACCGGTTATAGATAGGTTAGGAGTAGGATAGACCGTTATCACTCGTTTAGCTGATCCCAGTGAGACAGAACTTTTAATTTTCCAACTTTAACTTCATTTTTTAATTAAATTCTATTCAATTTGCAGTTTTTTAATAGTTTCCGATTTTCTATAACCATTCTGCGTGTAAATTCCAACGGAATTTCAGTCTTTTATTTCGAAGAAGGTGTGCCGCGTCTGGGAGCGCATCCCCGCCGCCGCTGCGCCATCTGAAACACAAAAAAGTAGATAAAACACTGTTTTTCTATACATTTTTAATAAAAAATACAGTTTTTTCTAAATTTTAATTTAACAGGACCCCTGGCGGCGCCCAGGATACTGTTGTTATACAGTATTTTAATAGCCGCGTCGTTTGACACCTCTCCCGCCCGGATCGGACGACTCTAAAACTAAAAATCGAAATTCTTTAGATTCCGGCCCTAAGGAAATCCACCTTAGGGGTACAAACATTGAATATCGAAAGTTCGTCGAAGCGAAAACCATCTAGGTATTCCACCGGTTATAGATAGGTTAGGAGTAGGATAGACCGTTATCACTCGTTTAGCTGATCCCAGTGAGACAGAACTTTTAATTTTCCAACTTTAACTTCATTTTTTAATTAAATTCTATTCAATTTGCAGTTTTTTAATAGTTTCCGATTTTCTATAACCATTCTGCGTGTAAATTCCAACGGAATTTCAGTCTTTTATTTCGAAGAAGGTGTGCCGCGTCTGGGAGCGCATCCCCGCCGCCGCTGCGCCATCTGAAACACAAAAAAGTAGATAAAACACTGTTTTTCTATACATTTTTAATAAAAAATACAGTTTTTTCTAAATTTTAATTTAACAGGACCCCTGGCGGCGCCCAGGATACTGTTGTTATACAGTATTTTAATAGCCGCGTCGTTTGACACCTCTCCCGCCCGGATCGGACGACTCTAAAACTAAAAATCGAAATTCTTTAGATTCCGGCCCTAAGGAAATCCACCTTAGGGGTACAAACATTGAATATCGAAAGTTCGTCGAAGCGAAAACCATCTAGGTATTCCACCGGTTATAGATAGGTTAGGAGTAGGATAGACCGTTATCACTCGTTTAGCTGATCCCAGTGAGACAGAACTTTTAATTTTCCAACTTTAACTTCATTTTTTAATTAAATTCTATTCAATTTGCAGTTTTTTAATAGTTTCCGATTTTTTATAACCATTCTGCGTGTAAATTCCAACGGAATTTCAGTCTTTTATTTCGAAGAAGGTGTGCCGCGTCTGGGAGCGCATCCCCGCCGCCGCTGCGCCATCTGAAACACAAAAAAGTAGATAAAACACTGTTTTTCTATACATTTTTAATAAAAAATACAGTTTTTTCTAAATTTTAATTTAACAGGACCCCTGGCGGCGCCCAGGATACTGTTGTTATACAGTATTTTAATAGCCGCGTCGTTTGACACCTCTCCCGCCCGGATCGGACGACTCTAAAACTAAAAATCGAAATTCTTTAGATTCCGGCCCTAAGGAAATCCACCTTAGGGGTACAAACATTGAATATCGAAAGTTCGTCGAAGCGAAAACCATCTAGGTATTCCACCGGTTATAGATAGGTTAGGAGTAGGATAGACCGTTATCACTCGTTTAGCTGATCCCAGTGAGACAGAACTTTTAATTTTCCAACTTTAACTTCATTTTTTAATTAAATTCTATTCAATTTGCAGTTTTTTAATAGTTTCCGATTTTCTATAACCATTCTGCGTGTAAATTCCAACGGAATTTCAGTCTTTTATTTCGAAGAAGGTGTGCCGCGTCTGGGAGCGCATCCCCGCCGCCGCTGCGCCATCTGAAACACAAAAAAGTAGATAAAACACTGTTTTTCTATACATTTTTAATAAAAAATACAGTTTTTTCTAAATTTTAATTTAACAGGACCCCTGGCGGCGCCCAGGATACTGTTGTTATACAGTATTTTAATAGCCGCGTCGTTTGACACCTCTCCCGCCCGGATCGGACGACTCTAAAACTAAAAATCGAAATTCTTTAGATTCCGGCCCTAAGGAAATCCACCTTAGGGGTACAAACATTGAATATCGAAAGTTCGTCGAAGCGAAAACCATCTAGGTATTCCACCGGTTATAGATAGGTTAGGAGTAGGATAGACCGTTATCACTCGTTTAGCTGATCCCAGTGAGACAGAACTTTTAATTTTCCAACTTTAACTTCATTTTTTAATTAAATTCTATTCAATTTGCAGTTTTTTAATAGTTTCCGATTTTCTATAACCATTCTGCGTGTAAATTCCAACGGAATTTCAGTCTTTTATTTCGAAGAAGGTGTGCCGCGTCTGGGAGCGCATCCCCGCCGCCGCTGCGCCATCTGAAACACAAAAAAGTAGATAAAACACTGTTTTTCTATACATTTTTAATAAAAAATACAGTTTTTTCTAAATTTTAATTTAACAGGACCCCTGGCGGCGCCCAGGATACTGTTGTTATACAGTATTTTAATAGCCGCGTCGTTTGACACCTCTCCCGCCCGGATCGGACGACTCTAAAACTAAAAATCGAAATTCTTTAGATTCCGGCCCTAAGGAAATCCACCTTAGGGGTACAAACATTGAATATCGAAAGTTCGTCGAAGCGAAAACCATCTAGGTATTCCACCGGTTATAGATAGGTTAGGAGTAGGATAGACCGTTATCACTCGTTTAGCTGATCCCAGTGAGACAGAACTTTTAATTTTCCAACTTTAACTTCATTTTTTAATTAAATTCTATTCAATTTGCAGTTTTTTAATAGTTTCCGATTTTTTATAACCATTCTGCGTGTAAATTCCAACGGAATTTCAGTCTTTTATTTCGAAGAAGGTGTGCCGCGTCTGGGAGCGCATCCCCGCCGCCGCTGCGCCATCTGAAACACAAAAAAGTAGATAAAACACTGTTTTTCTATACATTTTTAATAAAAAATACAGTTTTTTCTAAATTTTAATTTAACAGGACCCCTGGCGGCGCCCAGGATACTGTTGTTATACAGTATTTTAATAGCCGCGTCGTTTGACACCTCTCCCGCCCGGATCGGACGACTCTAAAACTAAAAATCGAAATTCTTTAGATTCCGGCCCTAAGGAAATCCACCTTAGGGGTACAAACATTGAATATCGAAAGTTCGTCGAAGCGAAAACCATCTAGGTATTCCACCGGTTATAGATAGGTTAGGAGTAGGATAGACCGTTATCACTCGTTTAGCTGATCCCAGTGAGACAGAACTTTTAATTTTCCAACTTTAACTTCATTTTTTAATTAAATTCTATTCAATTTGCAGTTTTTTAATAGTTTCCGATTTTCTATAACCATTCTGCGTGTAAATTCCAACGGAATTTCAGTCTTTTATTTCGAAGAAGGTGTGCCGCGTCTGGGAGCGCATCCCCGCCGCCGCTGCGCCATCTGAAACACAAAAAAGTAGATAAAACACTGTTTTTCTATACATTTTTAATAAAAAATACAGTTTTTTCTAAATTTTAATTTAACAGGACCCCTGGCGGCGCCCAGGATAGTGTTGTTATACAGTATTTTAATAGCCGCGTCGTTTGACACCTCTCCCGCCCGGATCGGACGACTCTAAAACTAAAAAATCGCCCGCCCACCCACCCTATTGCGTTACGACAGTAAGGAATTGCAAATTTTCCATAGGTGGGTAAGGAAACATAATAGGGAGAATTTTTTCTCGTGAAGATGGGTCCGCCGTAGCTTGCCTTAAGTAGCTATGGCTTCCCGTCTGCCTTCGGCGAGTGACGGCTTGGGTGAGTACACCCGTCCCGTCACCCGCAGCCGAATCCTGCCCACTAACAGTGACGACCGCGTCGACAGTGTGGCAGCCGAGTTGGTGCCGGCAGCGCTTCCTAGCGCACCGGTGACCCGGAAAGCGATACGGGCGGTTCCCAAGCCCAGCACGACAGAAACCTCGTGTGGTATTAGGGAACTGGAGACTCCCGCTTCCTCTTGCATCGTGTCGGGCGGGGGCAACGACCCCGTCAGCAGATGCGGACGAGTGTCTCTGGATGACCGCATGGTCAGAGGGACGGTGGAGCCAGTGCCAACCGCGCCTCCCAGTGCCAGGAAGGCTACGCAGGCGGTTTCAAAGCCCATCCGCACCGAGGAAGAAGATGCCCAAGACCTTGAGCAGGCCCTCTTGGACATCTGTGATCCCTCGGTGGCGCCCGCTAAACTGCGGTCAAAGGTAGGCCTGCCCCGCTTGGAGCAGCTGGCGGCGGAGATGCACCTGCATCCCACAGCCGACTTGGGCTCCAGAGCGCTAGAGTGCCTAGCGACCGTGGAGAAAGTCACGGACAGGTCGAAAAACATGAAGGGCGAGTTCATACACGCCCTCAGAGTGGCTGTCCGTGGCGCGTCCGCGGCCGTGACGGAACTCCAGGGGAGGACCGTCACGGGCTCACTGGAGCAGGAAAATTCCGAGCTCCGCTCCCGGGTCACCTCGCTGGAGTCCCGAGTGGCCTCCCTCTCGGCGGAGCTGGAGCGTCTCCGCAGACCAGAGGTGCCGACACCAATGTCCCCAGTGAGAACGGACCCTGAGTGGTTCAGGGAGACCACCCCCCCTCGGACAAGCAGTCCGTCCTCCGCCTCACGCGCCACCACCACGCAACCACGGGATTCGTCGGCCGCCGCTGACTTGGCGGCCTCCACGACGGACCACCGGCTAAGGGAGCTGCGTCAAGAGGTGCCCGCCGAACGCGTCACTCGTTCCTCGCCGAAGCAAAGGCGAAACAAGAAGAAGGGCGACCCGAGAGGCCACATGTACAAGGCAGTAGGAAGGGAAGGAGCGGACCCCTTCCCCACCCTTCCGCAACCAGGGCCGTCCACACGCGCAGAGGCCCCGACGCCCGCCCCACCTACCCCAGAGGGGACCCACGAGTTGCCCTGGACGACGGTCCTTGGCCGAAAAGCCAAGAAGAAGACGGAAGAGGCAAAGCCCGCTGCAGGAAGGCCTCAGAAGCCTAAGCCCTCCCCCTTGCCGCGCCCGCCCTCCACCTCGGCGGTTACCATCACCCTACCACCGGGGTCCACATCCTCCCTGGCCGAGGTGATGAGGGTAGCCAGGACGAAGGTAGTCCTGGCCGACATCGGCATTGCTGAGGGCCTCCGCCCAAAGAGAGCTGTCACAGGAGGTCTTCTCCTTAGAATCCCTGGGGCAGACAGCTCCGGCAAGGCGGAGGCCTTGGCAGGCAGCCTGCGGGTGGCTCTAGTTGGCACCGACGCCATAGTGGCTTGTCCGACGAAAACCGCGGAACTCAGGGTGCGCGGCCTTGACGACTCCGTAGACGGTGCCGAGGTCGCTGCCGCCATCTGCGCCTCGGGTGGCTGCGTCGCAGAAGACGTCAAGGTCGGCGAGATCCGGTTCTCCGCGGCCGGGCTCGGCACGGTGTGGGTCAGGTGCCCTCTAGTAGCCGCCCGTAAAATTCTGGTTACTGGCAAGATGCGCGTGGGCTGGACGGTCGCTCGGGTTGAGGCTCTAACACCACGCCCGCTACAGTGCTTCCGCTGCCTTGAAGTGGGCCACGTGAAGGCCCAGTGCAAGAGCGCCACGGATAGGAGCGCGCTCTGTTACTCGTGCGGTGAACCCGGCCACAAGGCCCGGGAGTGCCCCGAGCGCGCCCCACAATGTCCGGTGTGTAAGGACCTGGGCCGACCCGCGGACCACAGGCTGGGCAGCGGACGCTGCAATGCGCCCAAAAATAAGAGCGGCCGGGGACGTCGCGCACCCCGCGCAGCCCCAGCTCCCACAACTCAACCTGCGGCGAGGAACGATGACGCTGGACCCATCCCCGGTCCGGCAGAGGATGCAGTGCCGGCGGTCCATTCTTTCCCCCCCACATAGTCCTGCAGGGGAACATTAACCACTGCCGCGCAACGCAAGATCTGTTGATGCAGACGCTCGTGGAGCAGTCGGTTGCCCTGGCGGTGGTGGCGGAGCCCTTCCACGTCCCGGACCACCCCAGGTGGTTCGGGTCGGACGGGAACTCCGTCGCCTTGTACTGGTCGGGGGGGACGGGGGACCCGCATTGCACCCTCATACATAAAGGGCCGGGGTTTGTTATTGTCGAGTGGGGTCCGGCGATCGTCGTCGGCTGTTATATCTCGCCGAACAGCGAGCTCGCCGTTTTTGAGGCGTTTTTAGACGGACTGGCCGGCCACATCAGGGCCTACCGGACCCGCCCGCTACTCGTGTTAGGTGACTTTAACGCCCGTTCACGCGCTTGGGGAGATATCCGGGACGACCTGCGTGGCCAGACCTTGCTAGAGTGGTCAGCGGGGCTGGACCTCAGGCTTTTAAACCGGGGTTCAGTCAGCACCTGCGCTCGGTGGCAGGGGGAGTCAGTTGTTGATCTGTCGTGGGCGACTTCCCCGGCCGTGCGAATGGTCTCGGGCTGGCGCGTCGCTCCGGAGGTGGCCACGCTGTCGGATCACAGACACATTTTGTTCAGCGTGGCCCTTCGCCGCCGCAACGAATACCCAGATGGCGGCGGCGATACACAGCGACGCTGGTGCCTGCGTCAGCTCGACCGCGACCTACTCACGGCCGCTGCCCTCGTAATGGACTGGTCAGCCGATGAGGAAGGTGCCCCGGAGGATCCCCAAGCGCAAGCGAACTGGTTTCGGGAGGCCATGACCGGGGTCTGCGACGCGGCTATGCCCCGCAGCATTCCCGGCAAAAAGAGGGGCGCGCTTTATTGGTGGTCGACTGACATAGCGCGCCTCCGAACAGTATACATCGCTGCCCGCCGAAGCTTCCAGCGAGTGAGAAGACGCCGGAGAGCCGGAGAGCAAGAGACCGCCGCAGCGCACCGGGCATACAGGGCCGCCTCGAAGGCATTATCTATCGCCATCGCGGACGCTAAGGCTCGGTCCTGGAAGGAGCTCATCGAGGGATTGGACAGGGACCCATGGGGGCGCCCGTACAAAATGGTACTGGGCAAGCTCAAACCGTGGGTCCCTCCCCTGACGCAATCCCTGGACCCGGAGTTTGTGGAGAGGGTGGTAGACACCCTCTTCCCAAGGGACCAGGAAGATCCCTCGACCCCTCCGCCACAGTCGGACGACCAACCCTGGAACGACCATCTCGATGTGACGGAGGGTGAACTGGACCGAGCCGTGAGGCGACTTGCAGCCCGGAACACTGCCCCGGGCCCAGACGGGATCCCGGGACGGGCCTGGGTAGTAGCACTCGCGGTCTTAGGGGACCGGTTGAGGTGGCTGTTCACCGGCTGCCTCCGTAGCGGCGTGTTCCCGACCGGCTGGAAGGAGGCCGATCTAGTTCTTCTCAAGAAGGAAGGCAGGGCTGCCGACTCTCCCTCGGCGTTCCGACCCATTTGCTTGCTGGACGAGGCGGGAAAGCTCTTCGAGCGTGTCATCGCCGCCCGTCTCAGCGAACACCTGTCGCGCACTGGCCCCGATCTATCGGACTGCCAGTTCGGCTTCCGGCAGGGGCGATCGACGCTGGACGCGATTAACCGCGTCCGCGCCCTGTCGGAGCAGACAGTACGGGGAGGTGGAGTGGCGTTGGCCGTCAGTCTTGATATCGTCAACGCCTTCAACTCCCTCCCGTGGCAGGCGATTAGGGGGGCACTGGTCTATCACAACGTGCCCCTATACCTGCATCGGGTCATCGGGGCGTATTTGCGCGACAGGACCATTCGGTACACGGGTCGGGACGGTAACCTGCACCAGAGGGAGATCAACTGCGGGGTTCCCCAGGGTTCCGTGTTAGGACCCCTGCTATGGAACCTCGCATACGATGCGGTCCTGCGGATCGGCCTCCCCCCCGGAGTGAGTGTCGTCTGCTACGCGGACGACACCCTGGTACTGGCCCGGGGGGCCGAGTTTCAAGAAACTCTTCGGCTCGGCGAACAAGGAGTGGCAAGCGTGATCGGGGCCATCGGCAGCCTAGGTCTTCGTGTGGCACCTCACAAAACGGAGGCGATGTGGTTCCACGGCCTACGCCGTGGATTGGAACCACCCACCCACATTGCCAGAGTGGGCGATGCGGAGGTGGAGGTAGGGCGCCACATTAAGTACCTGGGCCTTACTCTGGACGGCCGGTGGTCCTTTAAAGAACACTTCGAGCGTCTGGCTCCAAAGGTGCAACGAGCGGCGGGGGCTCTGCAGAGACTCCTGCCTAACCTCGGAGGCCCCCGGGAGGAGGTCCGCCGCCTCTACGGTGGAGTAGTGCGATCGATGGCCCTCTATGGGGCGCCCGTCTGGTCAGATCGACTGACGAGCACCTCCCGCTGCAGAGCTACTCTCAACAGCCTGCAGCGCGTGGTGGCCATCAGGATCGCACGCGGGTACCGCACGATATCCCACGAGGCGGCGGCGCTCCTAGCGCGCATTCCGCCCTTTGACATCCTGGCAAGCGTGGACGCCAGCGTCTACGAAGAGACCCACGCCCGCTGGGAGGGCCGGGAGGACGCGGAAGCACCGTGCCAGACGCTCAGTGAGTTCAGGCGGGGCGCGCACAAAATGGCGCTCGCCCGATGGCAAAGCAAGCTCAGAGAGCCCAAAAATGCACGGCAGCGCACAGTGGGTGCAATCCTACCCAGCTTCGAGCAGTGGCTGGGTAGAAAATCCGGACATGTGACCTTTCACCTGACTCAGATACTCACCGGACACGGATGTTTCGGCGAGTATTTGAGCCGGATAGGGAGGCAAGCGGGGGCGCACTGTCACCACTGCCCTAGCGACCTGGACTCCGCCCAACACACGCTCGAAGATTGCCCAGCGTGGGAGACCGAGCGGCGGGTCCTGGTCGCCAAAATCGGAACAGACTTGTCCCCTCCAGCCGTAGTAAAGAAGATGCTGGAAGGGAAAACTAACTGGGACGCCGTGGTCTCCTTCTGTGAAGCTGTCATGCTTCGGAAGGAGACCGCCGAGCGGGATCGGGAACGTGCCGATCCCACTCGCAGGACAGGAAGACGCCGCGGCGGCGACAACGGCCGCCGCTAACCCGGTAGAAACACCTTGGGACCCGAATACGGTCAGAGAAGGGTCCTCTGACTGCGGTCCCGGGAAGACAGCGGATTGTTGTGGCGCAGTCCGCTGTGTTGGCATGACACAGGCTGACAACGGGTGGGCACACACAAGCCCTCCCCGAGACTGAGTCTCACACCAGAGACGGGCGCAATGGGGTACACCGGAGCAGCATACCCGCGTTCCCGGAGTACCCTGTAAAGCGCCGAGGAAGGCCACCGAAGGTGGTTTTAGTGGGTGCAAGCCCCACATAACCACGCCGACGACCCCCTGCGGCGTGGTATGCGTTAGGCATTTCCCCTTCGAAAAAAAAAAAAAAAAAAAAAAAAAAAAAGGTTAGGTTAGGTTAGGTTAGGTTAGGTTAGGTTAGGTTAGGTTAGGTTAGGTTAGGTTAGGTTAGGTTAGGTTCCCCCTCGAAAGAGTTCTCGCCTTGTCGTGGCGGGGGGGCTCAGTAGCCACGTGGACCGACATCCACGGTGAAGCTAAGAGGAACTCTCTCGTAAACCTTACCCGTAGGCGTAGGGAACGAGGGCCGCCACCTTTCGCGAGGTGGGGGCTGAGAGGAAGAAAACCTCTATAAAAAATTACCCGCGGGCGGGCCCGGCGTAGCAATACGCTGGGCAAGCAACGGGATGAACTCGTAAGGCCGACCCATTGGTGTCGGAGACGAGGGCTGCCACCTTCCGGGGTGGGGGCTGCGAGGAAGAAAACCTCTATAAAAAATTACCCGGGATGAGCCCTAGGGGCAGTAGGAGTAAATCGTATACCGACCCGCAGGCGTCGGAGCGAGGGCCGCCACTTTGCTACCTCTCAAGGTGGTGGCTGCGAGGAAGAATAACCTCTATAAAAAATTACCTTACGTGACCCGCCCGTTCAGCTTCGACCACTGGGCGACGGCGGCAGGACGAAAGATGTGAGGTGCGGGAGGATGACCCCGGGTGTCGGACGACGGGGTGGGTTCGGTGCAGCGATGCGCCGGGCCGGGGAGCAAATCGTAAACCGACCCATCGGTGTCGGAACGAGGGCCGCCATCTTGCACCTCTCGAGGTGGGGGCCGCGAGGAAGAAAACCTCTTTAAAAAATTACCGACTTGACCCGTCCCCTCCTTTAAGTGGTGCCGGTCTCACCATTGGACGGGGCGGCAGGATGAAAGACGTGAGGTGGGGCCGGCGTAGCAATACGCCGGGCCAGGGGAGTATATCGTAAACCGACCCGTAGGCGTCGGAGCGAGGGCCGCCACTTTGCAACCTCTCAAGGTGGTGGCTGCGAGGAAGAATAACCTCTATAAAAAATAACCTTACGTGACCCGCCCGTTCAGCTTCGACCACTGGGCGACGGCGGCAGGACGAAAGATGTGAGGTGCGGGAGGACGACCCTGCTTGACGGGGTGGGCTCGGCGCAGCAATGCGCAGAGCCGGGGAGCAAATCGTAAACCGACCTATAGGTGTCGGAACGAGGGCCGCCATCTTGCCACCTCTCGAGGTGGCGGCTGCGAGGAAGAAAACCTCTTTAAAAAATTACCGACTTGACCCGTCCCATCCTTTAAGTGGTTCCGGTCTCACCATTGGACGGGGCGGCAGGATGAAAGACGTGAGGCGGGGCCGGCGTAGCAATACGCCGGGCCAGGGGAGTATATCGTAAACCGACCCGTAGGCGTCGGAGCGAGGGCCGCCACTTTGCAACCTCTCAAGGTGGTGGCTGCGAGGAAGAATAACCTCTATAAAAAATAACCTTACGTGACCCGCCCGTCCAGCTTCGACCACTGGGCGACGGCGGCAGGACGAAAGATGTGAGGTGCGGGAGGACAACCCCGCTTGTCGGGGTGGGCTCGGCGCAGCAATGCGCCAGGCCGGGGAGCAAATCGTAAACCGACCCGTAGGTGTCGGAACGAGGGCCGCCATCTTGCTACCTCTCGAGGTGGGGGCTGCGAGGAAGAAAACCTCTTTAAAAAATTACCGACTTGACCCGTCCCCTCCTTTAAGTGGTTCCGGTCTCACCATTGGACGGGGCGGCAGGATGAAAGACGTGAGGTGCGGGAGGACGACCCCGGTTGCGATTTGCCGCAAGCCGGGGTGGGGCCGGCGTAGCAATACGCTGGGCCAGGGGAGCATATCGTAAACCGATCCGTAGGGTCGGAACGAGGGCCGCCATCTTGCCACCTCTTGAGGTGGGGGCCGCGAGGAAGAAAACCTCTATAAAAAATTACCTACGTGACCTGTCCCCTCCGGCAGTAGTCGGAGACCTTCAGCTGGACGGGGCAGCAGGACGCCGGATGAGAGGCACGGGCAGGCGACCCTAGGGGGTGGTGAGGGAGACACCGCTCGCTGGGAAGGGCTCGGTGTAGCAATACGCTGAGCCAGGGGGGCAAATCGTAAACCAACCCGTTTGGGTCGGAACGAGGGCCCTACTTCGTCACCTCTCGAGGTGGGGCTGCGAGGAAGAAAACCTCTATAAAAAATTACCTACGTGAAATGCCATCTCCAGCAGTCTCCGGCAGGTGGGACCTGCGACTGGACGTGGCACCAGGACGCCAGATGAGGGGTGTGGGAGGACGACCCCGCGGCGGCGGACCAGGACGCCGCTAGCCGGGGTGACACCTTGGGACTAATATGCGGTCAGAGAAGGGTCCTCTGACTGCGGTCCCGAGAAGACAGCGGACTGTGGCGGCGCAGTCCGCTGTGTCGGCACGACACGGGCTGACGATGGGAGGGCGCATACCTTGCCCTCCCCGGGATGTGTCTCGTAAGAGACGTGCGCAATGGGGGACACCGGAGCAGCATACCCGCGTTCCCGGAGTCCCCTGTTAAGGCGCTGAGGAAGGCCGCCGAAGGTGGTTTTAGTGGGTGCGAGCCCCACATAACCACGCCGATGACCCCTTGCGGCGTGGTATGCGTTAGGCATTTCCCCTTCGTAAAAAAAAAAAAAAAAAAAAAAAAGGTTAGGTTAGGTTAGGTTAGGTTAGGTTAGGTTAGGTTAGGTTAGGTTAGGTTAGGTTAGGTTAGGTTAGGTTAGGTTAGGTTAGGTTAGGTTAGGTTAGGTTAGGTTAGGTTAGGTTAGGTTAGGTTAGGTTAGGTTAGGTTAGGTTAGGTTAGGTTAGGTTAGGTTAGGTTAGGTTAGGTTAGGTTAGGTTAGGTTAGGTTAGGTTAGGTTAGGTTAGGTTAGGTTAGGTTAGGTTAGGTTAGGTTAGGTTAGGTTAGGTTAGGTTAGGTTAGGTTAGGTTAGGTTAGGTTAGGTTAGGTTAGGTTAGGTTAGGTTAGGTTAGGTTAGGTTAGGTTAGGTTAGGTTAGGTTAGGTTAGGTTAGGTTAGGTTAGGTTAGGTTAGGTTAGGTTAGGTTAGGTTAGGTTAGGTTAGGTTAGGTTAGGTTAGGTTAGGTTAGGTTAGGTTAGGTTAGGTTTTTTTTTTTTTTTTTTTTATTTATGCACAGAGGGTTTTTCCCTGTGCTACTTTTGCTCCAGGGACTCGAGGTCTCTGACTTTGTTTATGTATTTTGATTGTTAACTATGTTTTGATTTATGTTTGTTAGTGTATATGCTTTTTAATTTTACGCAAATTTAGATCAGAATATTTGAACTGTTTCTAATTTATGTATATTTCTATAAAATGATTTTGCTCTAATAATAACTTTATCCAACTCACTTTACAGACCAGTCCAGTTAGTCAGAAATACCTTTCTCTGCTGTGATTTGGGTCGCTACAATTATCTTTTCAGTATTGATTGTTTCCGCGAATTCCTCAAAACTCAGCTCAACTTTCCCTAAGACGCGTCTTTTCCGTACCACTTGTATACAAGATAAATATAGACTGAAATATATTGGCTTATATACATTTTCCTATCTATTTTTGACCACCAGACCTGAATATGTAAAGTTTGTTGGATACTGCTCTTTGTGTTTATTTTAATTTTTAAATTTTCAATAATTTTCAGTAATTGCCTAATGTAAACTTTGATTGTTTTCAGCATGCTCATGTTTGTATTTGCTCGGCTCATACATTCCTTATTTTGTTTTGGTTTAGTTGCCGTCTTGATATTGTAATTTCGTTCTCCCATTTTCGGTCTTTTCTGCCCTGATCTACCATCACTAGCTTTGACCATAGTAATCGGTTGATAATCTTTACGATAGTCTGCGTTTTCCTCGATTAACCACTGTGCTGTGTGTGGTAGTTTTTCGGGTACGGAGATCCGAGTGAGTACGACGGAAGCACAATCTGTATTTGTTATCACTTGCAACCTGTACGTGGTGTTTTCGACAACCAAGAAGCTATTGGTGGGAATGGAGCCGTTAGCAATATGCTACCGTAGCTCTTGCCAAGTAGTCCCACTTTTGACGTACCGGACACGCGCTATCAAAGGCGTTGTGCTCGGTATTTGGGTGCTTTGCCGCTAAACAATTTCTGCAGGTCGGTTTCTCATTTGCTACCCGAACTTGACATTCGGTTCGCAAATGAGGACCGCCGCAGTGTGAGCACAGGTCTTCCTTTTCCGAGCACAGCCTTCGACCGTGTCCGAATCCGAGACACCGTGTACACTGGACCAACGGCGACTGGTCGTATAAACGCACCCGCTGGAGGTCCACGTGTATTCGGCCCGCATCAGTCAGTCTTCGCCAGACTGGGGGAGACACCTGAAGTACCACATGGTTCTCGAGTGGATTTCTGGATTTTTTCCGATATTTGATCGTGACGCGGAACTCTTCCTCAGGTATATCTCCCAGCAGGTGGCCGTTTTGGTTCCTGATGGCCTTCACAATGTCCTCGCTGGAGTTATATGCCAGCAAATCCATCGCGATGACCATCGGGTCTTTGTTGACAGCTTCTTCCACTTTCAATTTCTCCTTCGACGCCTTGATTTTTTCCGACACCTTGGTGAGTTCCTCTTTGGTGTAACAGCCGACGACCACCTTCTGGTCCTTCGCTTTGCGAAGACGGTCGACTCTTACACCAGAGGTCTTGGCGTCGACAGCCGTGCGAATCCTCTCTATTACCTGGGCGCTGGTGTCCATTACATCCTCTGATGTTATGATAATAGAGTGGATTGGCTGTTTGAGTGGATTTTGCGGGGCTTTGTTTAGAGGTGCTTCGGCAGTAACACTCGCATACGTCACATTTCTTTGTTCTTCCACTATGTTCTTTATCACCTCGAGCCGTCTCCCATTTTCTCTTAGGAGTTGGGAATTCTCCTCCACCTTTTCTAACAGAGCTTTGTTGTCCACCGCAGGTTTAGCCTGAGGTGGGCAGCAAAGCTCCTCTTGTTTCCCATCCTTGGTCTGCAGTCCTTTCCGATCACCCTCTATCTCCTTGACGAGTTCGTAGAGCCGCTCGATTGCCTGCAACACTCCCGCTTTTATATCTCCTTTGAGATTGCGGGAGTCGTTGAGGTGTGCCTTCGCCTTTAGTAAACAGGCCCTGGCTTCGGTGACTCTACTCATGGGCGCGTCTGGTTTGGGAGAGGATTCGAAGGACATCCTGCGTATAGGTCCTCCACTAATTGAAGGCTTTTGTTTTGCTTTAATTGTAGGCGCAGGGGCTACTTTGGTCGCTATGGGAGAGCTCTCTGGGGTCCTGAAGCTAAGCATACTATTGTTGTGTATGGGAAACTTGGTGACAAGAAGTTAGTTTGGGTTTGTATAAGTTGTAAGTGCTAACTTCTTGTAACCAATAGGCCTAGCCTAACCTTTAAATATAATCAATTGAAGTGTAAATAGTAAAATATTAATTGAGATATTTGGTGTAAAATATAAGGGTATAAATAACGATGTAAACTGGACGAAACAACACTTAAATACACGATACAACACTTAAATAAACGATACAGCACTAACTAAGTGATAATACAACTAAATAAACGTCACAACACTTAAATACAACGTCACAACACTTAAATAAAACGTCACAATTACTATACAAAGTCAATAAAAATATCGTAGGACAATACAGAGTCAAAATCCGCAGTCAAAATTTTTTCCCGTTTTTACCCGTCCCTATGGAAAATTGATCGATTTTTTATATTTCCAGTGACCCGATCAGAACGGGAGGGGTGTCAATCGACGCGGCTAGTCAAATGCTATTATCCTACACTATCCTGGGCGCCGCCAGGGGTCCTGGTGAATTTAAATTTTGAAAAAACTGTAAATTTAATGCCAAAATGTATGGAAATTCAGTGTTCTATCTACTTTTTTATGTTTCAGATGGCGCAGCGGCGACGGGGTTGCGTTCCCAGACGCGGCACACCTTCCTCGAAATAAAGCACTGAAATTCAGTAAAGGTTTAGAAGTAAAATGTTGAGAAAAGATTCGGAAACTAACAAAAAATTACAAAATATACGGAATTCTATTAAAAAATACAAATTATGTGTCAAATAGGGTGTTTTATTCCTCGGGGCGCAGCCAAGAGGGTGTCTAATGTCAATACTAGTCCTAAACTATCATAAAACAACACAAAACCAAAAAAGTTTTCGTCTAGGACAAAGTTGAATTTTTGATGTACGTACCCCTAAGGTAGATTTCTTGAGAGTCGGAATCCCAAATTTTTCGATTTTTATATTTCCAGTGACCCGATCAGAACGGGAGGGGTGTCAATCGACGCGGCTAGTCAAATGCTATTATCCTACACTATCCTGGGCGCCGCCAGGGGTCCTGGTGAATTTAAATTTTGAAAAAACTGTAAATTTAATGCCAAAATGTATGGAAATTCAGTGTTCTATCTACTTTTTTATGTTTCAGATGGCGCAGCGGCGACGGGGTTGCGTTCCCAGACGCGGCACACCTTCCTCGAAATAAAGCACTGAAATTCAGTAAAGGTTTAGAAGTAAAATGTTGAGAAAAGATTCGGAAACTAACAAAAAATTACAAAATATACGGAATTCTATTAAAAAATACAAATTATATGTCAAATAGGGTGTTTTATTCCTCGGGGCGCAGCCAAGAGGGTGTCTAATGTCAATACTAGTCCTAAACTATCATAAAACAACACAAAACCAAAAAAGTTTTCGTCTAGGACAAAGTTGAATTTTTGATGTACGTACCCCTAAGGTAGATTTCTTGAGAGTCGGAATCCCAAATTTTTCGATTTTTATATTTCCAGTGACCCGATCAGAACGGGAGGGGTGTCAATCGACGCGGCTAGTCAAATGCTATTATCCTACACTATCCTGGGCGCCGCCAGGGGTCCTGGTGAATTTAAATTTTGAAAAAACTGTAAATTTAATGCCAAAATGTATGGAAATTCAGTGTTCTATCTACTTTTTTATGTTTCAGATGGCGCAGCGGCGACGGGGTTGCGTTCCCAGACGCGGCACACCTTCCTCGAAATAAAGCACTGAAATTCAGTAAAGGTTTAGAAGTAAAATGTTGAGAAAAGATTCGGAAACTAACAAAAAATTACAAAATATACGGAATTCTATTAAAAAATACAAATTATGTGTCAAATAGGGTGTTTTATTCCTCGGGGCGCAGCCAAGAGGGTGTCTAATGTCAATACTAGTCCTAAACTATCATAAAACAACACAAAACCAAAAAAGTTTTCGTCTAGGACAAAGTTGAATTTTTGATGTACGTACCCCTAAGGTAGATTTCTTGAGAGTCGGAATCCCAAATTTTTCGATTTTTATATTTCCAGTGACCCGATCAGAACGGGAGGGGTGTCAATCGACGCGGCTAGTCAAATGCTATTATCCTACACTATCCTGGGCGCCGCCAGGGGTCCTGGTGAATTTAAATTTTGAAAAAACTGTAAATTTAATGCCAAAATGTATGGAAATTCAGTGTTCTATCTACTTTTTTATGTTTCAGATGGCGCAGCGGCGACGGGGTTGCGTTCCCAGACGCGGCACACCTTCCTCGAAATAAAGCACTGAAATTCAGTAAAGGTTTAGAAGTAAAATGTTGAGAAAAGATTCGGAAACTAACAAAAAATTACAAAATATACGGAATTCTATTAAAAAATACAAATTATATGTCAAATAGGGTGTTTTATTCCTCGGGGCGCAGCCAAGAGGGTGTCTAATGTCAATACTAGTCCTAAACTATCATAAAACAACACAAAACCAAAAAAGTTTTCGTCTAGGACAAAGTTGAATTTTTGATGTACGTACCCCTAAGGTAGATTTCTTGAGAGTCGGAATCCCAAATTTTTCGATTTTTATATTTCCAGTGACCCGATCAGAACGGGAGGGGTGTCAATCGACGCGGCTAGTCAAATGCTATTATCCTACACTATCCTGGGCGCCGCCAGGGGTCCTGGTGAATTTAAATTTTGAAAAAACTGTAAATTTAATGCCAAAATGTATGGAAATTCAGTGTTCTATCTACTTTTTTATGTTTCAGATGGCGCAGCGGCGACGGGGTTGCGTTCCCAGACGCGGCACACCTTCCTCGAAATAAAGCACTGAAATTCAGTAAAGGTTTAGAAGTAAAATGTTGAGAAAAGATTCGGAAACTAACAAAAAATTACAAAATATACGGAATTCTATTAAAAAATACAAATTATGTGTCAAATAGGGTGTTTTATTCCTCGGGGCGCAGCCAAGAGGGTGTCTAATGTCAATACTAGTCCTAAACTATCATAAAACAACACAAAACCAAAAAAGTTTTCGTCTAGGACAAAGTTGAATTTTTGATGTACGTACCCCTAAGGTAGATTTCTTGAGAGTCGGAATCCCAAATTTTTCGATTTTTATATTTCCAGTGACCCGATCAGAACGGGAGGGGTGTCAATCGACGCGGCTAGTCAAATGCTATTATCCTACACTATCCTGGGCGCCGCCAGGGGTCCTGGTGAATTTAAATTTTGAAAAAACTGTAAATTTAATGCCAAAATGTATGGAAATTCAGTGTTCTATCTACTTTTTTATGTTTCAGATGGCGCAGCGGCGACGGGGTTGCGTTCCCAGACGCGGCACACCTTCCTCGAAATAAAGCACTGAAATTCAGTAAAGGTTTAGAAGTAAAATGTTGAGAAAAGATTCGGAAACTAACAAAAAATTACAAAATATACGGAATTCTATTAAAAAATACAAATTATATGTCAAATAGGGTGTTTTATTCCTCGGGGCGCAGCCAAGAGGGTGTCTAATGTCAATACTAGTCCTAAACTATCATAAAACAACACAAAACCAAAAAAGTTTTCGTCTAGGACAAAGTTGAATTTTTGATGTACGTACCCCTAAGGTAGATTTCTTGAGAGTCGGAATCCCAAATTTTTCGATTTTTATATTTCCAGTGACCCGATCAGAACGGGAGGGGTGTCAATCGACGCGGCTAGTCAAATGCTATTATCCTACACTATCCTGGGCGCCGCCAGGGGTCCTGGTGAATTTAAATTTTGAAAAAACTGTAAATTTAATGCCAAAATGTATGGAAATTCAGTGTTCTATCTACTTTTTTATGTTTCAGATGGCGCAGCGGCGACGGGGTTGCGTTCCCAGACGCGGCACACCTTCCTCGAAATAAAGCACTGAAATTCAGTAAAGGTTTAGAAGTAAAATGTTGAGAAAAGATTCGGAAACTAACAAAAAATTACAAAATATACGGAATTCTATTAAAAAATACAAATTATGTGTCAAATAGGGTGTTTTATTCCTCGGGGCGCAGCCAAGAGGGTGTCTAATGTCAATACTAGTCCTAAACTATCATAAAACAACACAAAACCAAAAAAGTTTTCGTCTAGGACAAAGTTGAATTTTTGATGTACGTACCCCTAAGGTAGATTTCTTGAGAGTCGGAATCCCAAATTTTTCGATTTTTATATTTCCAGTGACCCGATCAGAACGGGAGGGGTGTCAATCGACGCGGCTAGTCAAATGCTATTATCCTACACTATCCTGGGCGCCGCCAGGGGTCCTGGTGAATTTAAATTTTGAAAAAACTGTAAATTTAATGCCAAAATGTATGGAAATTCAGTGTTCTATCTACTTTTTTATGTTTCAGATGGCGCAGCGGCGACGGGGTTGCGTTCCCAGACGCGGCACACCTTCCTCGAAATAAAGCACTGAAATTCAGTAAAGGTTTAGAAGTAAAATGTTGAGAAAAGATTCGGAAACTAACAAAAAATTACAAAATATACGGAATTCTATTAAAAAATACAAATTATATGTCAAATAGGGTGTTTTATTCCTCGGGGCGCAGCCAAGAGGGTGTCTAATGTCAATACTAGTCCTAAACTATCATAAAACAACACAAAACCAAAAAAGTTTTCGTCTAGGACAAAGTTGAATTTTTGATGTACGTACCCCTAAGGTAGATTTCTTGAGAGTCGGAATCCCAAATTTTTCGATTTTTATATTTCCAGTGACCCGATCAGAACGGGAGGGGTGTCAATCGACGCGGCTAGTCAAATGCTATTATCCTACACTATCCTGGGCGCCGCCAGGGGTCCTGGTGAATTTAAATTTTGAAAAAACTGTAAATTTAATGCCAAAATGTATGGAAATTCAGTGTTCTATCTACTTTTTTATGTTTCAGATGGCGCAGCGGCGACGGGGTTGCGTTCCCAGACGCGGCACACCTTCCTCGAAATAAAGCACTGAAATTCAGTAAAGGTTTAGAAGTAAAATGTTGAGAAAAGATTCGGAAACTAACAAAAAATTACAAAATATACGGAATTCTATTAAAAAATACAAATTATGTGTCAAATAGGGTGTTTTATTCCTCGGGGCGCAGCCAAGAGGGTGTCTAATGTCAATACTAGTCCTAAACTATCATAAAACAACACAAAACCAAAAAAGTTTTCGTCTAGGACAAAGTTGAATTTTTGATGTACGTACCCCTAAGGTAGATTTCTTGAGAGTCGGAATCCCAAATTTTTCGATTTTTATATTTCCAGTGACCCGATCAGAACGGGAGGGGTGTCAATCGACGCGGCTAGTCAAATGCTATTATCCTACACTATCCTGGGCGCCGCCAGGGGTCCTGGTGAATTTAAATTTTGAAAAAACTGTAAATTTAATGCCAAAATGTATGGAAATTCAGTGTTCTATCTACTTTTTTATGTTTCAGATGGCGCAGCGGCGACGGGGTTGCGTTCCCAGACGCGGCACACCTTCCTCGAAATAAAGCACTGAAATTCAGTAAAGGTTTAGAAGTAAAATGTTGAGAAAAGATTCGGAAACTAACAAAAAATTACAAAATATACGGAATTCTATTAAAAAATACAAATTATATGTCAAATAGGGTGTTTTATTCCTCGGGGCGCAGCCAAGAGGGTGTCTAATGTCAATACTAGTCCTAAACTATCATAAAACAACACAAAACCAAAAAAGTTTTCGTCTAGGACAAAGTTGAATTTTTGATGTACGTACCCCTAAGGTAGATTTCTTGAGAGTCGGAATCCCAAATTTTTCGATTTTTATATTTCCAGTGACCCGATCAGAACGGGAGGGGTGTCAATCGACGCGGCTAGTCAAATGCTATTATCCTACACTATCCTGGGCGCCGCCAGGGGTCCTGGTGAATTTAAATTTTGAAAAAACTGTAAATTTAATGCCAAAATGTATGGAAATTCAGTGTTCTATCTACTTTTTTATGTTTCAGATGGCGCAGCGGCGACGGGGTTGCGTTCCCAGACGCGGCACACCTTCCTCGAAATAAAGCACTGAAATTCAGTAAAGGTTTAGAAGTAAAATGTTGAGAAAAGATTCGGAAACTAACAAAAAATTACAAAATATACGGAATTCTATTAAAAAATACAAATTATGTGTCAAATAGGGTGTTTTATTCCTCGGGGCGCAGCCAAGAGGGTGTCTAATGTCAATACTAGTCCTAAACTATCATAAAACAACACAAAACCAAAAAAGTTTTCGTCTAGGACAAAGTTGAATTTTTGATGTACGTACCCCTAAGGTAGATTTCTTGAGAGTCGGAATCCCAAATTTTTCGATTTTTATATTTCCAGTGACCCGATCAGAACGGGAGGGGTGTCAATCGACGCGGCTAGTCAAATGCTATTATCCTACACTATCCTGGGCGCCGCCAGGGGTCCTGGTGAATTTAAATTTTGAAAAAACTGTAAATTTAATGCCAAAATGTATGGAAATTCAGTGTTCTATCTACTTTTTTATGTTTCAGATGGCGCAGCGGCGACGGGGTTGCGTTCCCAGACGCGGCACACCTTCCTCGAAATAAAGCACTGAAATTCAGTAAAGGTTTAGAAGTAAAATGTTGAGAAAAGATTCGGAAACTAACAAAAAATTACAAAATATACGGAATTCTATTAAAAAATACAAATTATATGTCAAATAGGGTGTTTTATTCCTCGGGGCGCAGCCAAGAGGGTGTCTAATGTCAATACTAGTCCTAAACTATCATAAAACAACACAAAACCAAAAAAGTTTTCGTCTAGGACAAAGTTGGTTAGGTTAGGTTAGGTTAGGTTAGGTTAGGTTAGGTTAGGTTAGGTTAGGTTAGGTTCCCCCCCGAAAGAGTTCTCGCCTTGCCGTGGCGGGGGGGCTCAGTAGCCACGTGGACCGACGTCCACGGTGAAGCTAAGAGGAACTCACTCGTAAACCCGACCCGTTGGTGTCGGGGACGAGGGCCGCCACTTCTCGCGAGGTGGGGGCTGCGAGGTAGAAAACCTCTATAAAAAATTACCCGCGGGCGGGCCCGTCGTATCTATACGCTGGGCACGCAACGGTACCATCTCGTAAGACCGACCCGTAGGCGTCGGGGACGAGGGCTGCCACCTTCCGAGGTGGGGGCCGCGAGGAAGAAAACCTCTATAAAAAATTACCCAAGGGCGGGCCCGGCGTATTTTCGCTGGGCAGACGATGAGAAGACAGCCTGTCCTCTCGTTGTCACTGCTGTCGTGGGCGACGAACTGGTCTCTGACCATAAGTCGGCTAACTCGTAGACCGACCCGTAGGCGTCGGGGACGAGGGCCGCCTCCTCTCGAGGAGGGGGCCGCGAGGAAGAAAACCTCTATAAAAAATCACTCCTAATCCCGTGCTCGACTGTGGCCAGGGGATGCGAGGCAGGGGGGTATCCTGTCGTCGGCAGTCCCTCACCCCGAAGTATGCCGGCTCGCTGCGGGGTGAGTGTAGTAAGGCGGAGGGCTGGAGCAGGGAGCTCACCCTGGGTAATAAAAAGTAATTTAGTATGGCTTCTTTTAAAAATACAGTGTCTCCACAAGCCGGCGGATCCGGCCGTCCTACGGGACGCACCCCCTACGTATTTGTGGTGGGGGAAAAGAGCCTCGATGCAGTGCATCGCCCAGCTGACTCTCAGTTGGAAGAGGAAGGGCGCACGCCCAGTTTTGTGCCCTCCTGTGAAGACGGGACTCGCACGCCCATCTGTGCGGGTTCGGAGGGCGACTCTTTGCCTTCTGGCCAAGATGTCGTCACCAGGACCTCTATGAGGTTAAAGTCGAGGTCGAGCTCGAGCGCATCAGCGCCACAAGCGGTTCCGCGAGTGGTGCTGGATCGCCTTCCGGTTCTCGATAGGGCGTGCACGCCCAGTTTTGTGCGCCCGAGTGTTGGCACCCAGCCGGGTGCAGAGGAGGGCGGGGCTGGACAGTCGGACTCCGACACGTCCAGCCTCGTTTCAGTGAGGAGCGAGATGAGCGTGGGTAGTGGCTTCAGATCGTGGCTGAAGCGCCCACGCTCATCGAAGAACCCGGGGTCGGACTCGGCCTCGGGGGACGAGGCCAAATCTTTGGCCAAGCCAAAGAAGGGTAAGGGCCAAGGTGCACTCACGCACGGTAAGTGCGTGGGCCTACACAAGGCCCGCAAGGAGGTGGCCGAGGCGCAGCGTGCTGCCGATAGAGCGTTGGCGGAGGCGGAGGCGGAACGCCGGATCGCCGAAGTAACGAAGAGGGTGTCGGTGTCGCGCCTGTCTGACACCTCAGACACCGACGTCGAGGGCCTGTCGGCAGTGGCGCTTAAGGCACGTATGGCGGAAGCAGTCGACGCCATACGCACCATTGCCCGCGCCTCAAAGAACTTAAAAGGCACCAGCCAGAAGGGGCTGAAGGACGCCGCAGCCACCATCGCCGATGCGGCCGAGGCACTAATGAACCGCACCGTCACTGGAGAGGCCAAGCGACTGCAGAGGGAGAATGCCCGCCTGGCCGCTCAGGTCAAGGAGCTCCGAGAGGAACAAGAGCTCTTGAGGGCGGATATGCAGAAGTTGAGCCGGGAGCGCCCGATGGCAGGAAAAACCCCGGCCACTGAACCTGTCGCGGAGTCAGAGCTGGCTCTCTTAGTACAGAGGGAACTGGCAAGTTTCAATGCCAGGTTCTCTGTGCTGGAGGGCCGGCTCCTCCGCCCGCCCTTGGCAGCGGACCGACCTAGAGCGGCCCCCCCTCCTCCGGTGGCAAAGACGTTCGCGGCTGTCGTCTCCCAACCAGCCGGCGCTGGCACCTCTAAACCTGCCGGTGTTGCCACCACCTCCAAACCTAAAAAGGTCTCGGGGGTAGGAAGTTCTGGCGCAAAAAAGAAAAGTGCGCCTTCGCAAGCCACTCCGGCTGAAATCGCCGCTCCGGCAGTCCCTAAGCCCAGTGGGGGTGAATGGGAAACTGTCGGAGCCAAGAAGAAGGCCAAACGGGCGGCAAAGAAGAAAGCTCGGCGTGCGAAGCAAAAAGCTGCCAAGCAGCTCAAGGCAGCCAAGCTTCGCGTCCCTCGGTCGGCAGCAGTCGTACTCACGCTGCAGCCGGCAGCCATCCAGAGGGGCGCCACGTACGCCGAGCTATTGGCAAAAGCGAAGACGGCAATTAACCCACGGGACCTGGGGATAACATCAGGCCTGAGGTGTAAGCCAACCCAAACCGGAGCGCGCCTGTTGGAGATCCCAGGTACAACTGCAGGCGAAAAGGCTGACACCCTCGCGGGTAAACTTCGGGAGCTCTTTCCGGAGGAAGATGTCCGCGTGACCAGGCCCACCAAGACCGCAGACCTTCGCTTGTCGGGCCTCGACGACTCCGTCGTGGCCCAAGAAGTGGTCAACGCCGTTGCAAAGGCGGGCGACTGTGCCCCTGCACTAGTCCGTGCGGGCACGATCCGGGCGGGTCGGAGCGGCATGGGCACAGTGGTCGTGTCGTGCCCCGTAGCGGCGGCCCAAAGGGTGGCTGACGGAAAGAGGTTGCTGGTGGGCTGGGTGTCAGTTCAGGCTAAGTTGCTTCAGGACAGGCCAAAAAGGTGTTTCCGGTGTCTAACCACTGGGCACTTGGGAGTACAGTGCACGTCCCAGATCGACCGCAGCGATTGCTGCTATCGCTGCGGTCAGGCAGGGCACAAAGCGGGCACGTGCACGGAAGCTCCCCGCTGCGCGCTTTGTTCTGCAGCAGGTGAGCCGGCAGAACATAGGCTAGGAACGAAAGCCTGTGTCGCGCCGGCAGTTAAGCCAAAGGGCAAAGCGGCGGGTGAGGTCCCTAAAAAGGCCAACGTGGCTGCCTCAGTTGCGCTACGCGCTCCAGTGGAGGAAACGGTAATGGACCTTCAATAATGGCCCATCTCCGTTTCCTCCAAGGGAATATTAACCACTGCGCCAGGGCTCAGGATCTCCTCCTGCAGACCATGGCGCAGTGGCAAATCAGTGTTGCCGTTGTGGCCGAGCCGTATTTCATCCCCCCCCGGGATGACTGGGTGGGTGACCTAGGCGGCTCGGTCACCGTTGTGTCGTCTGCGGCTGCCGGAGCTCCGTCCCTCAACACCATCTCGAGGGAACGGGGCTGCGTTGCTGTTCGTTTTGGGGAGGTGGCCGTCGTAGGGGTTTACTTTTCCCCCAACCGTTCTCTCGCCGACTTTGAGGGCTTCCTCAACATCTTGGGCACCGTCGTCGCTCGATGCCAACCTCACCCGGTTCTCGTCCTCGGGGACTTCAATGCCAAATCCACGGCTTGGGGTTCCCCGGCTACGGACGTAAGGGGTGGGGTGCTCGAGGAGTGGGCCGTGGAGCAAGGTCTGCTTGTTCAGAACCAGGGTGCCGCGCACACGTGCGTGCGTCAGCAGGGCGGGTCGATTGTGGACCTGACTTTCGCGAGCCCTGCACTTGCACGCCGTGTCCTAGACTGGCGTGTCATCGAGGAGGTGGAGACGCTGTCGGACCATCTCTACATCCGGTTCGACGTCTCCGCCCAGACCTCTGGCGTCCCGGTCAGAGCGGCCCCTGGGAGGAACAGTCCGCGTTGGGCATTAAAACACTTGGATCGGGAGGCGCTCCTGGAGGCCTCCATCGCTCAGGCCTGGGGTGAAGCCCCGGACAGGCCTGACGACATTGAGGTGGAGGCCGGGTGGTTCCAGGAAGCGATGACACAAATATGCGACGCGGCGATGCCTCGGGTTCGCACCAGACCCACGAGGCGCCAGGTGTACTGGTGGACGGAAGACATCGCTCATTTACGGAGTGATTGTGTGGTGGCCCGTCGCCGGTACACCAGGTACCGCAGAAGGCGTCGCCGCCCTCCCGATGCCATGGCCAGGGAGGCAGAGCTATACGAGGTGTATAGAGCGGCCAAGAAGGCCCTACAACTGGCAATCAAGCGGGCCAAGGTTCAGGCCCGCGAAGAGTTGCTGGCGACTCTGGACCGTGATCCCTGGGGACGCCCATACCGCATGGTAAGGGGCAAACTACGCCCCTGGGCGCCCCCACTGTCCCAGAGTCTCCAGCCCCAGTTGTTGGAGGAGGTGGTGGTCGCTCTGTTCCCTAACAGGCCGGAGCACCCTCCTCCACCTATGGTTCTGCCTTCCATGGCTTCCAACGCGGACATCGACGACGTGCCCGAAGTGACCCGGGTAGAGTTGCAGACAGCAGTGCAACGGCTCAAAGCCAAAAACACCGCCCCAGGGCCCGACGGCATTCCAGGCCGTGCGTGGGTCCTGGCAATGCAGGAGCTAGGGCCCCGACTGTTAGGGCTCCTCAGTGCTTGTTTGGAGGAGGGCCGGTTTCCGCTGCCGTGGAAAACTGGCAAGATGGTCCTCCTCAAAAAGGAGGGGCGCCCGGCGGACTCTCCGTCCGCCTACCGGCCCATAGTGTTGCTGGACGAGGTGGCAAAGCTCTTTGAGCGAGTTGGAGCTCCGAGAGGAGCAAGAGCTCCTGAGGGCGGATATGCAGAAGTTGAGCCGGGAGCGCCCGATGGCAGGAAAAACCCCGGCCACTGAACCTGTCGCGGAGTCAGAGCTGGCTCTCTTAGTACAGAGGGAACTGGCAAGTTTCAATGCCAGGTTCTCTGTGCTGGAGGGCCGGCTCCTCCGCCCGCCCTTGGCAGCGGACCGACCTAGAGCGGCCCTCCCTCCTCAGGCGGCAAAGACGTTCGCGGCTGTCGTCTCCCAACCGGCCGTCGCTAGCACCTCCAAACCGACTAGTGTTGCCGCCGCCTCCAAACCTAAAAAGGTCTCGGGGGCAGGAAGTTCTGGCGCAACGAAGCAAAGTGCACCTTCGCAAGCCGCTCCGGCTGGAAACAAAGCTCCGGCAGTCCCTAAGCCCAGTGGGGGTGAATGGGAAACTGTCGGAGCCAAGAAGAAGGCCAAACGGGCGGCAAAGAAGAAAGCTCGGCGTGCGAAGCAAAAAGCTGCCAAGCAGCTCAAGGCAGCCAAGCTTCGCGTCCCTCGGTCGGCAGCAGTCGTACTCACGCTGCAGCCGGCAGCCATCCAGAGGGGCGCCACGTACGCCGAGCTATTGGCAAAAGCGAAGACGGCAATTAACCCACGGGACCTGGGGATAACATCAGGCCTGAGGTGTAAGCCAACCCAAACCGGAGCGCGCCTGTTGGAGATCCCAGGTACAACTGCAGGCGAAAAGGCTGACACCCTCGCGGGTAAACTTCGGGAGCTCTTCCCGGAGGAAGATGTCCGCGTGACCAGGCCCACCAAGACCGCAGACCTTCGCTTGTCGGGCCTCGACGACTCCGTCGTGGCCCAAGAAGTGGTCAACGCCGTTGCAAAGGCGGGCGACTGTGCCCCTGCACTAGTCCGTGCGGGCACGATCCGGGCGGGTCGGAGCGGCATGGGCACAGTGGTCGTGTCGTGCCCCGTAGCGGCGGCCCAAAGGGTGGCTGACGGAAAGAGGTTGCTGGTGGGCTGGGTGTCAGTTCAGGCTAAGTTGCTTCAGGACAGGCCAAAAAGGTGTTTCCGGTGTCTAACCACTGGGCACTTGGGAGTACAGTGCACGTCCCAGATCGACCGCAGCGATTGCTGCTATCGCTGCGGTCAGGCAGGGCACAAAGCGGGCACGTGCACGGAAGCTCCCCGCTGCGCGCTTTGTTCTGCAGCAGGTAAGCCGGCAGAACATAGGCTAGGAACGAAAGCCTGTGTCGCGCCGGCAGTTAAGCCAAAGGGCAAAGCGGCGGGTGAGGTCCCTAAAAAGGCCAACGTGGCTGCCTCAGTTGCGCTACGCGCTCCAGTGGAGGAAACGGTAATGGACCTTCAATAATGGCCCATCTCCGTTTCCTCCAAGGGAATATTAACCACTGCGCCAGGGCTCAGGATCTCCTCCTGCAGACCATGGCGCAGTGGCAAATCAGTGTTGCCGTTGTGGCCGAGCCGTATTTCATCCCCCCCCGGGATGACTGGGTGGGTGACCTAGGCGGCTCGGTCACCGTTGTGTCGTCTGCGGCTGCCGGAGCTCCGTCCCTCAACACCATCTCGAGGGAACGGGGCTGCGTTGCTGTTCGTTTTGGGGAGGTGGCCGTCGTAGGGGTTTACTTTTCCCCCAACCGTTCTCTCGCCGACTTTGAGGGCTTCCTCAACATCTTGGGCACCGTCGTCGCTCGATGCCAACCTCACCCGGTTCTCGTCCTCGGGGACTTCAATGCCAAATCCACGGCTTGGGGTTCCCCGGCTACGGACGTAAGGGGTGGGGTGCTCGAGGAGTGGGCCGTGGAGCAAGGTCTGCTTGTTCAGAACCAGGGTGCCGCGCACACGTGCGTGCGTCAGCAGGGCGGGTCGATTGTGGACCTGACTTTCGCGAGCCCTGCACTTGCACGCCGTGTCCTAGACTGGCGTGTCATCGAGGAGGTGGAGACGCTGTCGGACCATCTCTACATCCGGTTCGACGTCTCCGCCCAGACCTCTGGCGTCCCGGTCAGAGCGGCCCCTGGGAGGAACAGTCCGCGTTGGGCATTAAAACACTTGGATCGGGAGGCGCTCCTGGAGGCCTCCATCGCTCAGGCCTGGGGTGAAGCCCCGGACAGGCCTGACGACATTGAGGTGGAGGCCGGGTGGTTCCAGGAAGCGATGACGCAAATATGCGACGCGGCGATGCCTCGGGTTCGCACCAGACCCGCGAGGCGCCAGGTGTACTGGTGGACGGAAGACATCGCTCATTTACGGAGCGATTGTGTGGTGGCCCGTCGCCAGTACACCAGGTACCGCAGAAGGCGTCGCCGCCCTCCCGATGCCATGGCCAGGGAGGCAGAGCTATACGAGGTGTATAGAGCGGCCAAGAAGGCCCTACAACTGGCAATCAAGCGGGCCAAGGTTCAGGCCCGCGAAGAGTTGCTGGCGACTCTGGACCGTGATCCCTGGGGACGCCCATACCGCATGGTAAGGGGCAAACTACGCCCCTGGGCGCCCCCACTGTCCCAGAGTCTCCAGCCCCAGTTGTTGGAGGAGGTGGTGGTCGCTCTGTTCCCTAACAGGCCGGAGCACCCTCCTCCACCTATGGTTCTGCCTTCCATGGCTTCCAACGCGGACATCGACGACGTGCCCGAAGTGACCCGGGTAGAGTTGCAGACAGCAGTGCAACGGCTCAAAGCCAAAAACACCGCCCCAGGGCCCGACGGCATTCCAGGCCGTGCGTGGGTCCTGGCAATTCAGGAGCTAGGGCCCCGACTGTTAGGGCTCCTCAGTGCTTGTTTGGAGGAGGGCCGGTTTCCGCTGCCGTGGAAAACTGGCAAGATGGTCCTCCTCAAAAAGGAGGGGCGCCCGGCGAACTCTCCGTCCGCCTACCGGCCCATAGTGTTGCTGGACGAGGTGGCAAAGCTCTTTGAGCGAGTCATAGCGGACCGCCTCGTCGCACACCTCAGTGCAGTGGGTCCGGATCTTGCGGACAACCAATATGGTTTTCGCCAAGGGCGCTCCACCGTGCACGCAATCATGCGTGTGAGGAGCCTGGCGGAGGAAGCATTTTCCCGGGGCGAGGTGGTGCTGGCGGTGTCACTCGACATCGCCAACGCGTTTAACACCTTGCCTTGGAGTTGCGTAAGGGAAGCACTCGCGTACCATCGAGTGCCGACCTACCTCCGCCGCATCGTCGGGGCTTACCTGAGTGATAGAGCGGTGATCTACCCGGGTCAGGCCGGTTGGGGTCGGCGATCCATGTCGTGCGGTGTTCCACAGGGATCGGTGCTAGGGCCGCTCCTGTGGAACATTGGTTATGACTGGGTGTTGCGTGGCGTACTTCTCCCGGGTGTCGTCGTGACCTGTTATGCTGACGACACCCTGGTTACGGCGCGTGGAAGGGACTTCCGCCACGCGTCGATTCTGGCGACGGCTGGTGTCGCACAGGTCGTTGGTAGGATCCGGCGGTTGGGCCTCGAGGTGGCTCTGAGCAAGTCGGAGGCCGTGTGTTTTCACGGCCCCCGAAACAGACCACCTCTCGGCTCTCATATTATGGTGGGAGGTGTTCGCATCGGCGTCGAGTCGACACTTAAATACCTTGGTCTTGTCCTCGATAGCCGGTGGAACTTTAGGGAACATTTCCGACGTTTGGCCCCCAAACTTATGGGCGCCGCGGGTGCTCTCTCGCGGCTCTTGCCCAATCTTGGGGGTCCGAACGCCTCCTGCCGGAGGCTCTACGCGGGAATCGTGCGGTCCATGGCCCTATATGGAGCTCCCATTTGGGCCGGTAACCTGGCGGCCGATAACGTTGCGTCTCTTCGCAAACCACAGCGCGCAATGGCCGTCAGGATAATCCGCGGGTACCGCACGGTCTCGTTTGAGGCGGCGAGCCTCCTCGCCGGATCCCCCCCCTGGGACCTGGAGGCAAAGGTCCTTGCGTCAATGTTTTGTTGGCGCGAGGATGCGTTGGCGCAGGGCCTGCTTCCGCTGCCCCGAGAGGTCGGGGCACAGAGGTCCCAGCTCCGCACCATAATGGTGGAGGAGTGGGGAGCACGACTTGTGCGACCAAGTGCCGGGCACGCCGCGATTGCGGCGGTAAGTCCCGTGCTCAAGGAGTGGCTGGAGAGGCGTCACGGCGCCCTCACTTTCCGGCTGACGCAGGTACTAACGGGGCACGGATGCTTCGGGAAGTACCTGTGTCGTATAGGCCGGGAGCAGACGCCCGAGTGTCATCACTGCGGGAACTGCCCCGAGGACACAGCGGTCCACACGCTGGTGGAGTGTCCAGCGTGGGCGGGGCAGCGCGGCGACCTTGGTGCAGCAATAGGGGTGGGCAGCGTCTCGCTCTCTTCCGTGGTACTTGCCATGGTTGGGAGCGGGGCTGCCTGGAACTCCGTCACCTCCTTCTGCGAGGAGGTGATGCTCGCCAAGGAGCTAGCGGAAAGGGAGAGGGAAATAACAACCACCCTCCCCTCCCGCAGTCGACGCAACGGGCGTCGGAGGGCGCGAGACCAGGATCTCCGGCCACCATGAGCGACGGCTTGCGGGCGACGACCTTGGGCAGTTGTCGCCAGCAGGCCCGAGAGGAAGGCGCGCAGGTGTTCCGTGCGCGCCTTTCGTGAGGGAGGGCTAGTATGCCCTCCAAATCAGACGGGGCTCGCCAGGGTCGGCGAGCCGTGACCTGCCGGGGATGCGGAAGAATGCGCAAGCGTCCTCGTGTCCCCGGCGATAGGTCGTCTGAAGGAACACCGTGGCTTTTTAGTCGGTATGCCGGTCTCCTTGCCTGTGAGACCGGTGAGTCCGACATAACCACCCACCGACGCCCAGGTGGGTGGTATGCGTAACGCATTTTTACCACGTAAAAAAAAAAAAAAAAAAAAGGTTAGGTTAGGTTAGGTTAGGTTAGGTTAGGTTAGGTTAGGTTAGGTTAGGTTAGGTTAGGTTAGGTTAGGTTAGGTTAGGTTAGGTTAGGTTAGGTTAGGTTAGGTTAGGTTAGGTTAGGTTTTTTTTTTTTTTTTTTTTTTTTTTTTTATGGCTTAAGGCCTTTCTGTAGTCCTCTAACGTGATCAGAGTCATTTTCTTTCATTTTATAATTGTATTCAAGGTAAGTTTTATACTAGCAACTGAAGGTTGCGGTAGTATTTACATTATTTAAGTTAATAATATTCAATTATGTTATTTACAGTTTACAATTTTCTATACTTAGCTTATTGCTACGTATGCAGAATACATAGAATCTTAGTTTAATATACAATTTTCTAAGGTTACTTTTACGCCAGCAACAGAAGGTTGCGGTTATATTTTACATTGGTTAAATTAATATCCGAATAAAAATAAAATATTAATTTATTGCTACATAATTATGCGGGGTTATATCGTGGCTTAACTTAGTCTTTACCATTACAGTTGTTCTAAAATTAAGTTTTGCGCTTTTTGTTGTTTCTTTTATCTCTTTTGTGTGTTTAATAGCGTCTTTTGTTTTTTTTTTTTTTTTTTTTTTTTTTTTTTTTTCTCTCTTTGTTATATCTTATATACTATACAATGGTTTCTTATCAGGCTATTATTTTAGTTCTACCTTATTTACTATACACTGGTTACTTATCTTGCTATCAATATAGTTATACAATATACAAGTTACACGGCCTTTTGTACCGATACATACATATTACAGATATATGTTTTAGTTGGCAGAATGACATTGACATGAGGTACGGCGGTATGCTTGTCTATAAAGTAAGGTGTTAGGTGACCAGTTCGGTGTTATTTCGTAAGTGTTTGTGACTTGTGTGTGTGTTTTGCGTGTTTGTGTATGTTGTGTTTCCTATATTTCTTTTATACCCGTACAGTACTTGACATTTTAAAACTACATTCTCCATTATTTACTTTCTTTTATTGCATTGATGTTCTGCTACGTAATTATCAAATTACGCAGTCGACATTCTTCCTTATGTTCTGTTTCTTTTATTTACTTTGCTAGTAATTTGTAGGCAGTACTGGATGAAAGTTTTTCTATGTTTTTTATCGGACAAAATATTCGGTAATTCTTTTATTTCTAGGACTTTCTCTATTTCTCTTTCCGTCTCCATCCTTTGGTATCCAAACACCGGGCATTCTAATAATACATGTGTCACTGTCTCAGGGACGCCCGGCGCACAGATGCACGATGGATTCTCCTTGCACTTGAAACGGTACAAGTACGCGGAGAAGCCACCGTGCCCCGTCAGCACCTGAGTCATCCCGGAAGACAGTTCCACCTGTCTAGCTAATTTGTATGCCAGTGCGACATCTGGCAGGAACAGCTTGGTTGTTGAAGCTGTTTCCTCTGTTCTGTATCTTCGGTTCCATTCGTCAATCGACACTCCGCGGATATGTCGCTTGACGAATGAAACCGGACAACAACTGTAGTGAGGGGCCGTCTTCAGGGTCTGCGCTGCCTCCTTTGCCAATACGTCCGCCCGCTCGTTACCCGTCAGACCAGCATGCGCTTTCACCCAGAACAAAGAGACATCTTTGCTCTGAGTGAGTGCCAGCTTTAAATTGTATCTGATTTTGTGTACGAGCGGGTGGGAGGAGCCGTAGTTGCAGATGGCCTCTAGAGAGGAGCGAGAGTCGCTGTACACTCCGAAGGTGGTCTCGGAGCACTTAGTGATTAACACCGTGGCTTTCCAGATGGCCAGCAACTCCGCCTGATACACCGTGCAGTAGGATGACAGCTTGAGCTTGTGGGTCTTGATTTCGGCCGCACTTTTCCATACGGAGAGTGCGGCTCCCACTTTTCCCTCAATTTTGCTGCCATCCGTATAAATGCAAATGTCGCGATCTTGCTGCCCTTCTTCTTCGGGTACCAGGCATTGGAATCCCAAGCACATCCGGTCCGCTGGATGTGGTGTGCTTGTGTAAGCGACTCTCCCCTCAACCTCACAGTCTCGCAAACTCCCTGGGAGCATTCCTCGCTTTGCTTCGTACAGGGCTGCGACCTCCTGAATGCGGAGGTCAAGTGGTAGCAGCCCGGCGAGCACCAAGGCTGAGTTCAACGAGACCGTGCGATAGGCCCTGCAGATCTTTTGCGCAAAGCCCCTTTGTACAACCCCTAGCTGTTTTTTGATGCCAAGTTTGTTGGTGGCTGGAGCCCATGCACTAGCCGCATACATAATGACGGGCTCCACCACGGCGCTATATATTGTCCGGATTACCTCCGGATGGAGACCCCAGCTGATCTTTGCCGTTCTAGACAACTGCTTGTAAAGATTTATGGACTTTCTGCACACCGTGCCGACGTGGGTGTTAAATGTTAGACCACTGTCAATGGTGACACCGAGAACTTTGATATCCTTCGACAGAGCAATACCGACCCCACCCATACTCAGCAGGGGGGAGTCATATTTTAGTTTACGTGTTATAACCATGGCGCTAGTTTTGTGTGGCGCGAACTTTAACTTGTTCTTGACTCCCCACTGCTGAACGCGGGCGAGAGTGGCGTTTGCCTGTTTCTGGATTTCAAGTGCGGTGTCACCGTGGAAGACGAGGACTATATCGTCAGCGAAGGCTTGACAATAGTCCCCTCGTCCTTCCAGGTCTTTAAGTAGTGGGTCGAGGAGGAGGTTCCACAGGATTGGTCCACCGATAGAGCCCTGGACACACCCCTTTGTGGTCGCTCTGTGGTGTTCCTCTCCTGCGTACCTCACTTTTACCTTTCGTAGTTGTAGGTAGCTATCTAACATCCTCCGGATGTTAACGGGACACTTTTCCTCAGCCAGTCGTACTCTAATGGCTGGCCACCATGCGCTATCGAAAGCTCCCTCTATGTCTAGAGATACTAGCGTGATAATTTTCTTTTCGCAAAGTAGAGATCTTATATGCTTCAATAGATCATAGAGAGAGTCCTCCGTGCACCTCTGGGGCATAAAGCCATACTGGCGAGTACTCATCCCGGGGAGGATGTGCCACTTCACTCGACCCACTATCATTTTCTCCAGAACTTTTCCCATCACTGGCAAAAGCCCAATGGGTCGATATGATTTGGGATTTGTATAGTCGGGCTTCCCCGGCTTCTTCAACACAACCACTGTGGCTTCTTTCCACGCTATGGGGAAGTAGCCGAGTTCCATGCATTTGTTTGCCAGTGATAGGAAAAGCTCCGGATCTTGTGTAATGGCCCGTTGACAGATGTCCGGGGTGAGTCCGTCCGAACCAGGTGCCTTTTTCGGGTTGAAGCTATGTAGAGCTGCCTTCATTTCTTCTGATGTAAATGGTGGGTCATGTAACTCACCATGCACCCATCCATTTACTTGGTCAGCTGTTGCCCTTGTTTGCTGGTGGTCTGCATTGTCGGCACCTGGTTGGTCTTCCGGGTAAAAGGTTTCGGCCAGCCACTGCGCCGATTCCTTCTGCCCCATCACTCGTCCGTCCTTTACAAGTGGAAGATCTTCCGTTCGCCTTTCGGTTCTTCCTATGAGTCGGTAAATCCCTTCCCATAGGCCTTCTCTATCTTGTCTGCTACAGAATTCTTTCCAGCTGCTTATCTGGGCCTTTTTTGATGTGGTCTCAAATTTTTCCTTCTCCTGCAGGTATTCCTCGATCACTGTCGCTCGTCGTATTGGGGCTGCGCATCGGATTCTTCGTTTTTTGGTGGCGACATCCCTTTTTAGTTTATCAAGTTCCTCAGACCACCATGGCAAGGTAAATACTGTATTTTCCTTTTTTCTAGGTATACTACTATCGCTTGCTTCTGTTATAATTTTGATGTATTTTCCTATTTGTTGTTCTAGTGCTTCTGATGTTTTGATTTTTTCTATTTCTATTTTGTTTAGTGTATTCTCTGCAGCCAATTGGGTCAATTTCTCACGAAACTGAGACCAATTGGCTTTTTTTGTATTGTAGATTCTAGTTGTACGCCTTATGTTTGTACCTTTGGCCTTGGTTAGGTTCAGTTTTATCACGATGGTGTTGTGGTCTGAGGTCGTTGCTCCGTCGTCCACCATCCATTCCGATATGAGGTCTAACGCGTTTGCTGAGCAGGCTGTTACGTCCACGTAGCTTGTGTAGGTTTTGTTTCCCCGGACAGTGTCGAAAGTAGGGATATCTCCCTCATTTAAGACTTCGAGGCCTGCTTGTTCCAGCATTCCCGCCATTTCTCTGCCCCTACTGTCCGTGGCTGGGCTTCCCCACCAGACACTCTTTGCGTTGCTGTCACCTCCAATGAGTATTTTGTAATGTTCCAATTTACTCATTGTTTCCTGCAGCTGCTCCAGGTATGGCTCGATGGGGTTGTCGGGCTCAAAGTAAAACGAGACCACAGCTATCTCCCAGGCGCTCGTTCGGACTTTCACCACAACGATGTTTTTAGTAGTGAGGTTTGGGCACTGTATTACGTCAAGGCTGTTATCAAAAACTGCGATTGCAGCTTTGACAGTGTCCCCGCCTTGGTCGTCGCACTGGAAGATTCGGACTCCGCTGTAGCTTCGCATTTTACCTACCCCCCCAGTGTAGGGCTCCTGAAGCAGGGCGAGGGCCGCCTTTCTTTGTTTAGCTACGAGCAGGATCTCTTGGGTAGCTAGCTGCTTTCGCTGTAGGTTCGCCTGCAGGAGAAGGTACGGTGAGTAGCGGGTTGGTTTACTGCGTGTTGCCCTGGGTACCACCTTAGCAATAGGCCACCCTTGCCCTAGCCAGAGTGTCCCATCTCTTTCTAACTGCGCACTCTTCGCTGAAAGCGTTGTGTGCAGTGTTCTCGATTCCCGCCTTCCTGCAATTGCAGCAAGAGGGTTCCACTCCGACTAGCTGGTCGGGGCACCCTGATTTTAGGTGGGGACCTCCACAGTGGCTGCACTTTTCGAGGGCTTCTGTGCAAAAGCGTCTCGAATGTCCATACCCCAGGCACATAGAGCACTGGACGAGAGGGGATTGGTCTTCCACTCTTATTTTTTGTAGGTCGATACTAACTGTGCCGGCGTCGGTAAGTTTTTGCCATAGTGAGGGGGAAACCATTGCGACAACATGTGACGTGTGAGGGTTTCGCGTCTTCTTTTTATATTTGATAGTGACTCTGTCATCTTCCTTTGAGGTGTTTTCAAATATATATTTGTTTTGGTTCCTCAGGGCGTACAGTATGTCCTGGTCACTGTTATAATTGAGGACGCTCCTGAGGATAATGAGCGGGTCTTTGTTCTTGACCTCTTCCACACTCAGCTCTTCTTCCGCGCTTCTCAACCTGTCCTGGATCTTTCTTCTGTCTGCCTGAGTTTTACAACCCATAATGATTTTTCGATCTCTTCCTTTTCTCACCTGATCGACGCTTATCCCCCCTTCCCGTGCATTTACCGCTTTTCGGATTTTGTTTAACACCTCTTCCCCTGTCTCCTTTTCATTTTTCGAGGTGACAATGATAGAATGCAGCGCTGTAGGTTTCGGGTATTGCTCCCTGCTATGGCCAGCTACCACATTCGCGTAGGTCATCTCTTTTTGTGTTTTCAGGGTCGTGTTCAATTTTTCCGCTTCCTCTTTGCACTCCATGAGAAGTTTGGAGTGTTCTCCGAGGAGATTTTTTAACTCTTGTTTTTCCTTTTCCCAGGTATTCCCGCTGTCCTGTTTCCCGCTTTCATCCTCTTTCCCTTTTTCTGTTTCCGGCTTTTTCGCCCTTTCCTTTCCCCTATATGTTTTTCCCTCCTCCGAATCTTTCACCATAAGGTACAGCCGGTCAATAGCCCCCATCACAGCCTCTTTTATTTCGTTCTTTAGGTTCCGCGAGTTATTGAGATGGAGCCTGGCTTTGGCCGCCAGAGCTTTGGCCTCGAGGGCTCTGCTAATATACGTCGGCTTTGGCGAGGTCAAATTTACCAGCTGGACCGTCGGTTTGGTAGAAGTCGGGGGGTTTGTTTTCGGAGCAGGTTCCTCCTTTCTAGACGCAGATATATCTACGCTAGCGCTCGTTGAGGGGATGTTGTGGGGGTCCTGCGGCCTTCTACTGGCAGGTACTTTGTCTTCCTGGGATGGGATTGCGTGCTTGGGTTTATGCTGGCTCGACAAAGCCGCCCTGGCTTTTATGGGAGAGTTTCCCGAAGGCCTATTTTGGCTTGTTTCCCATTCCCCGATACTACGTCTAACCTGTGAGGCTTTGGTTTGGTCGTCCTCCACAGGTTTCGGTGGGGAGTGAGGTTCCTTTTCGCCTTTCTTTGCTGGCGTCCTGATCCCAAACATGCTTGGTGTATATAGATATGTAAGGTTGCAAAAGCAAAATAAAAGCTGTATAAATAGTTTCTATGTAGTTACTAGGTCGTACCCAGCAATAACACTTATATAAATTTAGTGTATAAAAACAAGAAAATAACAAGAACAAAATAAAATATAATAGTTGGTTAAAAGTAAATTTGTATAAGTTGTAAAATAAGATTTCTTTTTCCAGGTGTCGTCGCACTGCGATTCTACCTTTTGTCTGATGTCAAGGCTGCGAGGGCGTCTACGAGGAAGACAACTCCAGTCACGGGTAAGTTTTTGTGTGTGTGTGTGTGTGTGTGTGTGTGTGTGTGTGTGTGTGTTGTGAGTATTGCGTGAATATCTGTGTGTGAGGGGAGTGTGCGTGAGTGCGTAACTGTGTGTGCGTACGTGTGATGTGTTTATGTTGCGCGTGTATGTCTGTGTTGTGCGTGTATGTATGTCTGCGCTACAACTTGTAGCTGGGTGCGTGTATGAGTGTTTGCGTATATACAGTAATAACTGCAATATGTCTCTATATTTGTATGTCAACTATAATATAAACAACCGCTCGCGGTTCGTCCGTCTAATCCTTAGTCAAGGTGTAATACTAGAATAAAAAATAGAAAATAATTGTAGAGTTCTAAAAATTGGAAACTCTGTCTCTACCTAGAGTCAAACGTACAAGCTTGCCTACTAGCTCTAGTCGGGTCTATGTCTTAGGAAAAAGTCCTGTTCTTCTAGGTCATTCGGTTCCAGAGTTATGACCGTTTAAACTTTTTCAAGATGGCGGACAAAATGGCCGCTGTGAATTTTAATCCGCCGTATCTCTGTCAGTTTTTGTCTGATTTCAGCCGGGTTTTCCGTATAATAAAAGGCTACCACGGAGGAAAAACTTTGTCCGGACAGATACAAAAGTTTTTTCAGGAGGTCCTGAAAAACTTTTTTCATAAATGTTACAGTTTTTATATTTCCCACTGCTTGGGCTCGTTAAGCCAAGAAGAAAGAGCCCAAGGACGGCCCAATTTGGTCACCAGGAACGGCTGCAATAGGACGAAAAGTTTTCCAAGATGGCGTCCGCGCTAACTTTAAATTGTGATTACAGCCGAACCAGTGGTCGTAGTCGGGGCGTTCCTGGGTTCTCCTTTAATAGGAGGTCCTTGCGGACAATTTTAAACGCCTTTCAGGCTGACGATTTCCTGAAACCTGAAAAGGGCTGAAATTTTCAGGGTCCCCTCACCGACGCCTCCCAATCACTTCACCGAAAACCCCGTTCTTCTAGGACACCAAGAAGCCGAGTTCCGTTGACCCGGAAAAATAGCCAGAGACCAGACTGGTTTCCTGACTGACCAGGGTGGCACGGATCTCGGCTCCCAGAAGTGCTAGGACTTTGGGAGAGGTCTCCAGTTGTTTGTCCTGGGAAGGAGACGGCGTGCAGACTACCTGTATATTTCTCCCGTTACAGGTTTCAGGAATCAAAGTACAAAATATAAATTTGGCAATAAAAATTTTTCTAATGACAGTAAAATTCTGAAAATTTAAATTTAGGCGGTTGATACAATCAAGTATAAGATAGCGTACTTGAAATTATAAAAATACTAATATTTAGGGGACCTCGTGTCCTGAAAAAATTTTAGAAAATTTTATATCTTAAAAACTACTGACTGAAAAATTTTGAAATTTTGAAAATACTTAATATTACTTATTATCTAATGGAAAATAAAATAAAAAAGTTAGGTCGTCGATCTTAATTTCAAATGGCTGCTGTCCAAAGTTGGTTGAAGTCTTAAAAGTAGAATAAAAACACTTAGCTTGATTTTTCAGGACTGAAAAATTTTTTCTGGGGTCCTCTATATTGTTCCCTTGCAGGGCCGGTGTCAATTTTATCCCAGCTGCGCTGAATCGGTGACCACGTGGCCACGTGGTTTTAGGTTTTTTGGCTGTGGATCCTCGAATTTGGATTCAAAAAATCCAAAATTCGGTAGCCAGATGCAGGTCACTGGTATGCTTCGACCCGCACTTTAAAAAGTGGGGGTCGTCACTTTTGTTTTCGAGGAAATCGCGTCGGAAGATGGTAAATTCACAAAAACCACGTGTTTAATTCGGTTTTTCACTATTATTGCCTTTGCAATATGAACGTGGCACTTTCTTTTAACTGCACTGCACTCCTTTCACGATTCCACAACTTTTCGTGTATAGCACGTCAAAATCGGATAACATTTACTATACTTTTCGAATTTTTAAAAGCGGAGCGGTTAAAAAACGATGCGCTCTCGATAGCGGCGGGATAGCGACTGGGTTAGGTTAGGTTAGGTTAGGTTAGGTTAGGTTAGGTTAGGTTAGGTTAGGTTAGGTTAGGTTAGGTTAGGTTAGGTTAGGTTAGGTTAGGTTAGGTTAGGTTAGGTTAGGTTAGGTTAGGTTAGGTTAGGTTAGGTTAGGTTAGGTTAGGTTAGGTTAGGTTAGGTTAGGTTAGGTTAGGTTAGGTTAGGTTAGGTTAGGTTAGGTTAGGTTAGGTTAGGTTAGGTTAGGTTAGGTTAGGTTAGGTTAGGTTAGGTTAGGTTAGGTTAGGTTAGGTTAGGTTAGGTTAGGTTAGGTTAGGTTAGGTTAGGTTAGGTTAGGTTAGGTTAGGTTAGGTTAGGTTAGGTTAGGTTAGGTTAGGTTAGGTTAGGTTAGGTTAGGTTAGGTTAGGTTAGGTTAGGTTAGGTTAGGTTAGGTTAGGTTAGGTTAGGTTAGGTTAGGTTAGGTTAGGTTAGGTTAGGTTAGGTTAGGTTAGGTTAGGTTAGGTTAGGTTAGGTTAGGTTAGGTTAGGTTAGGTTAGGTTAGGTTAGGTTAGGTTAGGTTAGGTTAGGTTAGGTTAGGTTAGGTTAGGTTAGGTTAGGTTAGGTTAGGTTAGGTTAGGTTAGGTTAGGTTAGGTTAGGTTAGGTTAGGTTAGGTTAGGTTAGGTTAGGTTAGGTTAGGTTAGGTTAGGTTAGGTTAGGTTAGGTTAGGTTAGGTTAGGTTAGGTTAGGTTAGGTTAGGTTAGGTTAGGTTAGGTTAGGTTAGGTTAGGTTAGGTTAGGTTAGGTTAGGTTAGGTTAGGTTAGGTTAGGTTAGGTTAGGTTAGGTTAGGTTAGGTTAGGTTAGGTTAGGTTAGGTTAGGTTAGGTTAGGTTAGGTTAGGTTAGGTTAGGTTAGGTTAGGTTAGGTTAGGTTAGGTTAGGTTAGGTTAGGTTAGGTTAGGTTAGGTTAGGTTAGGTTAGGTTAGGTTAGGTTAGGTTAGGTTAGGTTAGGTTAGGTTAGGTTAGGTTAGGTTAGGTTAGGTTAGGTTAGGTTAGGTTAGGTTAGGTTAGGTTAGGTTAGGTTAGGTTAGGTTAGGTTAGGTTAGGTTAGGTTAGGTTAGGTTAGGTTAGGTTAGGTTAGGTTAGGTTAGGTTAGGTTAGGTTAGGTTAGGTTAGGTTAGGTTAGGTTAGGTTAGGTTAGGTTAGGTTAGGTTAGGTTAGGTTAGGTTAGGTTAGGTTAGGTTAGGTTAGGTTAGGTTAGGTTAGGTTAGGTTAGGTTAGGTTAGGTTAGGTTAGGTTAGGTTAGGTTAGGTTAGGTTAGGTTAGGTTAGGTTAGGTTAGGTTAGGTTAGGTTAGGTTAGGTTAGGTTAGGTTAGGTTAGGTTAGGTTAGGTTAGGTTAGGTTAGGTTAGGTTAGGTTAGGTTAGGTTAGGTTAGGTTAGGTTAGGTTAGGTTAGGTTAGGTTAGGTTAGGTTAGGTTAGGTTAGGTTAGGTTAGGTTAGGTTAGGTTAGGTTAGGTTAGGTTAGGTTAGGTTAGGTTAGGTTAGGTTAGGTTAGGTTAGGTTAGGTTAGGTTAGGTTAGGTTAGGTTAGGTTAGGTTAGGTTAGGTTAGGTTAGGTTAGGTTAGGTTAGGTTAGGTTAGGTTAGGTTAGGTTAGGTTAGGTTAGGTTAGGTTAGGTTAGGTTAGGTTAGGTTAGGTTAGGTTAGGTTAGGTTAGGTTAGGTTAGGTTAGGTTAGGTTAGGTTAGGTTAGGTTAGGTTAGGTTAGGTTAGGTTAGGTTAGGTTAGGTTAGGTTAGGTTAGGTTAGGTTAGGTTAGGTTAGGTTAGGTTAGGTTAGGTTAGGTTAGGTTAGGTTAGGTTAGGTTAGGTTAGGTTAGGTTAGGTTAGGTTAGGTTAGGTTAGGTTAGGTTAGGTTAGGTTAGGTTAGGTTAGGTTAGGTTAGGTTAGGTTAGGTTAGGTTAGGTTAGGTTAGGTTAGGTTAGGTTAGGTTAGGTTAGGTTAGGTTAGGTTAGGTTAGGTTAGGTTAGGTTAGGTTAGGTTAGGTTAGGTTAGGTTAGGTTAGGTTAGGTTAGGTTAGGTTAGGTTAGGTTAGGTTAGGTTAGGTTAGGTTAGGTTAGGTTAGGTTAGGTTAGGTTAGGTTAGGTTAGGTTAGGTTAGGTTAGGTTAGGTTAGGTTAGGTTAGGTTAGGTTAGGTTAGGTTAGGTTAGGTTAGGTTAGGTTAGGTTAGGTTAGGTTAGGTTAGGTTAGGTTAGGTTAGGTTAGGTTAGGTTAGGTTAGGTTAGGTTAGGTTAGGTTAGGTTAGGTTAGGTTAGGTTAGGTTAGGTTAGGTTAGGTTAGGTTAGGTTAGGTTAGGTTAGGTTAGGTTAGGTTAGGTTAGGTTAGGTTAGGTTAGGTTAGGTTAGGTTAGGTTAGGTTAGGTTAGGTTAGGTTAGGTTAGGTTAGGTTAGGTTAGGTTAGGTTAGGTTAGGTTAGGTTAGGTTAGGTTAGGTTAGGTTAGGTTAGGTTAGGTTAGGTTAGGTTAGGTTAGGTTAGGTTAGGTTAGGTTAGGTTAGGTTAGGTTAGGTTAGGTTAGGTTAGGTTAGGTTAGGTTAGGTTAGGTTAGGTTAGGTTAGGTTAGGTTAGGTTAGGTTAGGTTAGGTTAGGTTAGGTTAGGTTAGGTTAGGTTAGGTTAGGTTAGGTTAGGTTAGGTTAGGTTAGGTTAGGTTAGGTTAGGTTAGGTTAGGTTAGGTTAGGTTAGGTTAGGTTAGGTTAGGTTAGGTTAGGTTAGGTTAGGTTAGGTTAGGTTAGGTTAGGTTAGGTTAGGTTAGGTTAGGTTAGGTTAGGTTAGGTTAGGTTAGGTTAGGTTAGGTTAGGTTAGGTTAGGTTAGGTTAGGTTAGGTTAGGTTAGGTTAGGTTAGGTTAGGTTAGGTTAGGTTAGGTTAGGTTAGGTTAGGTTAGGTTAGGTTAGGTTAGGTTAGGTTAGGTTAGGTTAGGTTAGGTTAGGTTAGGTTAGGTTAGGTTAGGTTAGGTTAGGTTAGGTTAGGTTAGGTTAGGTTAGGTTAGGTTAGGTTAGGTTAGGTTAGGTTAGGTTAGGTTAGGTTAGGTTAGGTTAGGTTAGGTTAGGTTAGGTTAGGTTAGGTTAGGTTAGGTTAGGTTAGGTTAGGTTAGGTTAGGTTAGGTTAGGTTAGGTTAGGTTAGGTTAGGTTAGGTTAGGTTAGGTTAGGTTAGGTTAGGTTAGGTTAGGTTAGGTTAGGTTAGGTTAGGTTAGGTTAGGTTAGGTTAGGTTAGGTTAGGTTAGGTTAGGTTAGGTTAGGTTAGGTTAGGTTAGGTTAGGTTAGGTTAGGTTAGGTTAGGTTAGGTTAGGTTAGGTTAGGTTAGGTTAGGTTAGGTTAGGTTAGGTTAGGTTAGGTTAGGTTAGGTTAGGTTAGGTTAGGTTAGGTTAGGTTAGGTTAGGTTAGGTTAGGTTAGGTTAGGTTAGGTTAGGTTAGGTTAGGTTAGGTTAGGTTAGGTTAGGTTAGGTTAGGTTAGGTTAGGTTAGGTTAGGTTAGGTTAGGTTAGGTTAGGTTAGGTTAGGTTAGGTTAGGTTAGGTTAGGTTAGGTTAGGTTAGGTTAGGTTAGGTTAGGTTAGGTTAGGTTAGGTTAGGTTAGGTTAGGTTAGGTTAGGTTAGGTTAGGTTAGGTTAGGTTAGGTTAGGTTAGGTTAGGTTAGGTTAGGTTAGGTTAGGTTAGGTTAGGTTAGGTTAGGTTAGGTTAGGTTAGGTTAGGTTAGGTTAGGTTAGGTTAGGTTAGGTTAGGTTAGGTTAGGTTAGGTTAGGTTAGGTTAGGTTAGGTTAGGTTAGGTTAGGTTAGGTTAGGTTAGGTTAGGTTAGGTTAGGTTAGGTTAGGTTAGGTTAGGTTAGGTTAGGTTAGGTTAGGTTAGGTTAGGTTAGGTTAGGTTAGGTTAGGTTAGGTTAGGTTAGGTTAGGTTAGGTTAGGTTAGGTTAGGTTAGGTTAGGTTAGGTTAGGTTAGGTTAGGTTAGGTTAGGTTAGGTTAGGTTAGGTTAGGTTAGGTTAGGTTAGGTTAGGTTAGGTTAGGTTAGGTTAGGTTAGGTTAGGTTAGGTTAGGTTAGGTTAGGTTAGGTTAGGTTAGGTTAGGTTAGGTTAGGTTAGGTTAGGTTAGGTTAGGTTAGGTTAGGTTAGGTTAGGTTAGGTTAGGTTAGGTTAGGTTAGGTTAGGTTAGGTTAGGTTAGGTTAGGTTAGGTTAGGTTAGGTTAGGTTAGGTTAGGTTAGGTTAGGTTAGGTTAGGTTAGGTTAGGTTAGGTTAGGTTAGGTTAGGTTAGGTTAGGTTAGGTTAGGTTAGGTTAGGTTAGGTTAGGTTAGGTTAGGTTAGGTTAGGTTAGGTTAGGTTAGGTTAGGTTAGGTTAGGTTAGGTTAGGTTAGGTTAGGTTAGGTTAGGTTAGGTTAGGTTAGGTTAGGTTAGGTTAGGTTAGGTTAGGTTAGGTTAGGTTAGGTTAGGTTAGGTTAGGTTAGGTTAGGTTAGGTTAGGTTAGGTTAGGTTAGGTTAGGTTAGGTTAGGTTAGGTTAGGTTAGGTTAGGTTAGGTTAGGTTAGGTTAGGTTAGGTTAGGTTAGGTTAGGTTAGGTTAGGTTAGGTTAGGTTAGGTTAGGTTAGGTTAGGTTAGGTTAGGTTAGGTTAGGTTAGGTTAGGTTAGGTTAGGTTAGGTTAGGTTAGGTTAGGTTAGGTTAGGTTAGGTTAGGTTAGGTTAGGTTAGGTTAGGTTAGGTTAGGTTAGGTTAGGTTAGGTTAGGTTAGGTTAGGTTAGGTTAGGTTAGGTTAGGTTAGGTTAGGTTAGGTTAGGTTAGGTTAGGTTAGGTTAGGTTAGGTTAGGTTAGGTTAGGTTAGGTTAGGTTAGGTTAGGTTAGGTTAGGTTAGGTTAGGTTAGGTTAGGTTAGGTTAGGTTAGGTTAGGTTAGGTTAGGTTAGGTTAGGTTAGGTTAGGTTAGGTTAGGTTAGGTTAGGTTAGGTTAGGTTAGGTTAGGTTAGGTTAGGTTAGGTTAGGTTAGGTTAGGTTAGGTTAGGTTAGGTTAGGTTAGGTTAGGTTAGGTTAGGTTAGGTTAGGTTAGGTTAGGTTAGGTTAGGTTAGGTTAGGTTAGGTTAGGTTAGGTTAGGTTAGGTTAGGTTAGGTTAGGTTAGGTTAGGTTAGGTTAGGTTAGGTTAGGTTAGGTTAGGTTAGGTTAGGTTAGGTTAGGTTAGGTTAGGTTAGGTTAGGTTAGGTTAGGTTAGGTTAGGTTAGGTTAGGTTAGGTTAGGTTAGGTTAGGTTAGGTTAGGTTAGGTTAGGTTAGGTTAGGTTAGGTTAGGTTAGGTTAGGTTAGGTTAGGTTAGGTTAGGTTAGGTTAGGTTAGGTTAGGTTAGGTTAGGTTAGGTTAGGTTAGGTTAGGTTAGGTTAGGTTAGGTTAGGTTAGGTTAGGTTAGGTTAGGTTAGGTTAGGTTAGGTTAGGTTAGGTTAGGTTAGGTTAGGTTAGGTTAGGTTAGGTTAGGTTAGGTTAGGTTAGGTTAGGTTAGGTTAGGTTAGGTTAGGTTAGGTTAGGTTAGGTTAGGTTAGGTTAGGTTAGGTTAGGTTAGGTTAGGTTAGGTTAGGTTAGGTTAGGTTAGGTTAGGTTAGGTTAGGTTAGGTTAGGTTAGGTTAGGTTAGGTTAGGTTAGGTTAGGTTAGGTTAGGTTAGGTTAGGTTAGGTTAGGTTAGGTTAGGTTAGGTTAGGTTAGGTTAGGTTAGGTTAGGTTAGGTTAGGTTAGGTTAGGTTAGGTTAGGTTAGGTTAGGTTAGGTTAGGTTAGGTTAGGTTAGGTTAGGTTAGGTTAGGTTAGGTTAGGTTAGGTTAGGTTAGGTTAGGTTAGGTTAGGTTAGGTTAGGTTAGGTTAGGTTAGGTTAGGTTAGGTTAGGTTAGGTTAGGTTAGGTTAGGTTAGGTTAGGTTAGGTTAGGTTAGGTTAGGTTAGGTTAGGTTAGGTTAGGTTAGGTTAGGTTAGGTTAGGTTAGGTTAGGTTAGGTTAGGTTAGGTTAGGTTAGGTTAGGTTAGGTTAGGTTAGGTTAGGTTAGGTTAGGTTAGGTTAGGTTAGGTTAGGTTAGGTTAGGTTAGGTTAGGTTAGGTTAGGTTAGGTTAGGTTAGGTTAGGTTAGGTTAGGTTAGGTTAGGTTAGGTTAGGTTAGGTTAGGTTAGGTTAGGTTAGGTTAGGTTAGGTTAGGTTAGGTTAGGTTAGGTTAGGTTAGGTTAGGTTAGGTTAGGTTAGGTTAGGTTAGGTTAGGTTAGGTTAGGTTAGGTTAGGTTAGGTTAGGTTAGGTTAGGTTAGGTTAGGTTAGGTTAGGTTAGGTTAGGTTAGGTTAGGTTAGGTTAGGTTAGGTTAGGTTAGGTTAGGTTAGGTTAGGTTAGGTTAGGTTAGGTTAGGTTAGGTTAGGTTAGGTTAGGTTAGGTTAGGTTAGGTTAGGTTAGGTTAGGTTAGGTTAGGTTAGGTTAGGTTAGGTTAGGTTAGGTTAGGTTAGGTTAGGTTAGGTTAGGTTAGGTTAGGTTAGGTTAGGTTAGGTTAGGTTAGGTTAGGTTAGGTTAGGTTAGGTTAGGTTAGGTTAGGTTAGGTTAGGTTAGGTTAGGTTAGGTTAGGTTAGGTTAGGTTAGGTTAGGTTAGGTTAGGTTAGGTTAGGTTAGGTTAGGTTAGGTTAGGTTAGGTTAGGTTAGGTTAGGTTAGGTTAGGTTAGGTTAGGTTAGGTTAGGTTAGGTTAGGTTAGGTTAGGTTAGGTTAGGTTAGGTTAGGTTAGGTTAGGTTAGGTTAGGTTAGGTTAGGTTAGGTTAGGTTAGGTTAGGTTAGGTTAGGTTAGGTTAGGTTAGGTTAGGTTAGGTTAGGTTAGGTTAGGTTAGGTTAGGTTAGGTTAGGTTAGGTTAGGTTAGGTTAGGTTAGGTTAGGTTAGGTTAGGTTAGGTTAGGTTAGGTTAGGTTAGGTTAGGTTAGGTTAGGTTAGGTTAGGTTAGGTTAGGTTAGGTTAGGTTAGGTTAGGTTAGGTTAGGTTAGGTTAGGTTAGGTTAGGTTAGGTTAGGTTAGGTTAGGTTAGGTTAGGTTAGGTTAGGTTAGGTTAGGTTAGGTTAGGTTAGGTTAGGTTAGGTTAGGTTAGGTTAGGTTAGGTTAGGTTAGGTTAGGTTAGGTTAGGTTAGGTTAGGTTAGGTTAGGTTAGGTTAGGTTAGGTTAGGTTAGGTTAGGTTAGGTTAGGTTAGGTTAGGTTAGGTTAGGTTAGGTTAGGTTAGGTTAGGTTAGGTTAGGTTAGGTTAGGTTAGGTTAGGTTAGGTTAGGTTAGGTTAGGTTAGGTTAGGTTAGGTTAGGTTAGGTTAGGTTAGGTTAGGTTAGGTTAGGTTAGGTTAGGTTAGGTTAGGTTAGGTTAGGTTAGGTTAGGTTAGGTTAGGTTAGGTTAGGTTAGGTTAGGTTAGGTTAGGTTAGGTTAGGTTAGGTTAGGTTAGGTTAGGTTAGGTTAGGTTAGGTTAGGTTAGGTTAGGTTAGGTTAGGTTAGGTTAGGTTAGGTTAGGTTAGGTTAGGTTAGGTTAGGTTAGGTTAGGTTAGGTTAGGTTAGGTTAGGTTAGGTTAGGTTAGGTTAGGTTAGGTTAGGTTAGGTTAGGTTAGGTTAGGTTAGGTTAGGTTAGGTTAGGTTAGGTTAGGTTAGGTTAGGTTAGGTTAGGTTAGGTTAGGTTAGGTTAGGTTAGGTTAGGTTAGGTTAGGTTAGGTTAGGTTAGGTTAGGTTAGGTTAGGTTAGGTTAGGTTAGGTTAGGTTAGGTTAGGTTAGGTTAGGTTAGGTTAGGTTAGGTTAGGTTAGGTTAGGTTAGGTTAGGTTAGGTTAGGTTAGGTTAGGTTAGGTTAGGTTAGGTTAGGTTAGAGGTTAGGTTAGGTTAGGTTAGGTTAGGTTAGGTTAGGTTAGGTTAGGTTAGGTTAGGTTAGGTTAGGTTAGGTTAGGTTAGGTTAGGTTAGGTTAGGTTAGGTTAGGTTAGGTTAGGTTAGGTTAGGTTAGGTTAGGTTAGGTTAGGTTAGGTTAGGTTAGGTTAGGTTAGGTTAGGTTAGGTTAGGTTAGGTTAGGTTAGGTTAGGTTAGGTTAGGTTAGGTTAGGTTAGGTTAGGTTAGGTTAGGTTAGGTTAGGTTAGGTTAGGTTAGGTTAGGTTAGGTTAGGTTAGGTTAGGTTAGGTTAGGTTAGGTTAGGTTAGGTTAGGTTAGGTTAGGTTAGGTTAGGTTAGGTTAGGTTAGGTTAGGTTAGGTTAGGTTAGGTTAGG